>JAKZFB010000003.1:2463276-4926553 GCA_026122735.1 Penicillium bialowiezense
GGCACTCATTGGTTTCCCCGATATCCAGATTATGGCGATCCAGACGATGCGCCCATCATTTTCTGTCGGGCTAGGCTGACTTCGGAAGCTTGCACATTTGATATTGTGCCAGCCCTCCTAGGCGTTGTCATCTTTTGCAACGCTCTCAAGTTAATATCTTTGTTGTCGATACCATACGTTATGGGCAAGGATCCTCCACTGTATACAACCGGGGATGTCATACAATCATTCCTCCAAAAGCCGGACATATACACACAAGACCAGTGTTTGGCAACAAAACGAGCATTTGAAAATCGTCTCCCTTTCAGATCCAGCAAATGGTCGTATCGCCCATTCGATCGAGATATCTGGAAGGCTCACATTGCACGTTGGATTGAGGCGGTCAATCTTTGGCACTGGGTGATGCATACTGTCTTGCTGGCCATTGTTATAGCTATCATCGGGGTCTTTGCCTCCGGTGGTCCTCTACGGTATCAATGGGCTGGTCACGGACCCGAGGATTTTGTCGAGGGATTTCAAGGTGAAAATCGTATCTTCTCTGCCCTACTTTTGGCCAACGTGCTGCAAGTGGCTATTTCATATCTTTCCCTTGCGGTTTACAACGCCATAACAACCATGGTAGTCATGTCCGAGTGGTGCGAATATTCTGTGGCATCTCCAACGCCAGCTAAGGGCCTGCGAGTATCATATCCTATTCCTGGCACGATGCAACGCAAACCCCACTTTCTTTATATCCCATTGAAATGGATACTCCCTCTAATCGCAGCCATGACCACTCTTCACTGGTCGACGTCCCAGGTTTTTCCAATTGCACACACCACGCATCATTCAATTGACTCGGACTTGAACATAGCCAGTCCTATCGTTCAAACGGAAGTTATGATACTGTCTCGGTGGCTCGTAATAAGCATGTCTATCGCCGCAGGTATCATTGTCGTTGTTTTTTCCCTCGCTGTTTTCATGACCTTTCCTAGTGGTATGCCTTTGGCGGGCTGTTGTACTGCTAGCATTGCGGCTGCTTGTCAGCCAACGAGGAGACAGGGCAGTGACCTATCTGCGCCAAGGGAGTTTACTCCTGGGCTAGAATACCAAAAGCTCAAATGGGGCGTAGTATTCGATCCTGCTGAGTCTCATGATGGAGTTGGACATGCGACCTTTACTGATGGGTATGCAGTACCACTGGAGAAGGGAAAGGTATACAGATAAGGTTTTCGGAGCTGGGATGTATCGCGGGCGCAATGCGCAGTCGAAGGCCGATATGATCAAAGATGCCTGTGGGAACAATTGCCAGTCCGATGTCAGTCCCAAGGTTCTGGGGGAGTGGGGCACTCAACAACCAGGGCAGAAACCTTGGAACTTTTTGCTGATGACTGATCACGCACCGTCGTACTCGATGTGATTCTTAACACAGCAGAGACAGTACGAGGCATTGGGCGGGTGGATCTTTCGGACTTGGAAGACGGATGAGAATCTGCCTAACGTTGAGCGGGGGAATTATCAAAGTAATTTGCCTAAATGTCCAGTTTGATCGGAACCCCTGCTGAGCTTATAATCGATCAAACATCGGACGGTGCGTGCCTGGAATAGTCCCAATAGAAGAAAGTAGATATCACATGTGACGAATGATCTTGCTTCATGTGATTCAGGTAGCTCGCAGAAGTGCGAAGGTGCTGCGCTTATGTCAGAGTCTGGTTGCGACATTTGATGGGCGTTAGATAACGAAGAAGTTAGTCGAGAAGAAAAGTTGTCGTGGATGCCTCGCCGTCACTTCACGTGCCTCCTCTCAATATCAACAACTTTTCCAAACACAACATTTTACAATCCCATGCCATCAACAATCTCATTTCAAGTGTCTTACACGTCTTCCCCAGCACACTGGTTCCCTCAAGTCGCGGATCCGCACATGTCACCATGGATACCGAACGACGTTCAAGCCGTCCCCTCCTCACTTTCCAACAATGTCGCGGCGCCTTCGAAGACCTCGTGGCAACCGGACACTTTACAAACAACACGTCTAACGATCCGGGAACAGACCTTCAGGGGATCATCAAAGGACTGGAACACAACCGCAGATGGGACTCGATCCGTACGCCTCGATCCCCCACCACTCATCGGTCCGAACTAACCTTTCCAGGCCCGAAACTCACCCACGCGCAATGGGAAGTCTGCGAGAACTATGGCGGATGGACCGCATTTGTTGATCACTATGGTCTCAAGCGTCCTTGGGAAAAAGTGCAGATTGACGAGGGTGTGAAGATCCTTGATATCATCGCCCGTCGCCTTGCGGATTACTGCCCTGAATCTCCTTATCGTACCGCCGCTACCTGAGTCGCTGCCTGGGTCTTGCAGTGCCTGATCATACCGTGGGGTTTAAAATTTTTTGCACTGTGCTATTGGAGCTGTCACATATTCGGTTTCGTGCTACATCATGAATTCATTTTGACCATGACAAATCGCAAGTCCTCATTGCTTTATATATATTTCCTTTGCTGATCACGCGGCTCGCTTTATATTGTAAAAATTCTGGATAACCAAACTCACACAGCTGTAGGACAGGCAAATTGGAAATATAATAAACACTGTGAGCGCAAGTCGACATATTGTCATATTCCAAGGCCATCTGGGCATCCATGGATTGGGTCTATCTTGTTGCCGTGGACACTGCCACCACCGACCATCCATGGATGAAACCAAAGTTCAACCTCAAAGCCAAGCAACATTCTTGGAAAATTCTTGGAACAAACCGCTTAAGCTTATACACTATCAAGCATAGGGTCGCAACGCAAATACAACGTCAAAGGTCACGATCGTCAGTGCGGGGGCGGCACAGCATCCCTAGCGCTGGAGCATTCCGCATTCTGATACGTCGCCTCACCCGTAATCCCGGCTATCTGACCGGGGAACACGGCATTGTGTCCAGAATGTCCGGAAGACGATAAGAGCTGCATGCTTCGCAAATAGCTTGTACTTAATTGCGTGGAGCCGTCTCGTTGGAACCCCTCTTCCAAGAGTTTTTGAAAACGTCGAATATTCACGCATTATGGGTGAGATCAGCTCTGTCTCCGAGCAGCTTCAAGCTGCGGAGACCATAAAGCTCAAGAATGAAGACGAGTTGCGATTGGCTCAGATGGGTTGGTTCATGTTTCGTATTTCTGTGCTTCCGTGGCCCGGGTGAACTAACGGTAGTCAAGGTCATAAACAAGAATTGAAGCGACATTTCTCAGTTTGGAGCTTGGTTGGCCTGGCTGCGAATTGTACAATTTCTTGGACTGGTGAGTCACAATGGGGTTGTTGCTGAATGAATGGTGATAACATATGACGGTCGCAGGTCTTGGGCTAGGGCTGATCACTGCCATTAATGCCGGTGGGCCTGGCGCATGTGAGAACTCGACCTTCGGTATCTGGAATGTTAGCAGTCCCTAATTTCTGTGAGCTTCCAGTGATTTATGGCTTCATTCTCGTTTTCATTCTGCAATGCTTTGTCGGCGCTTCATTGGCAGAGTTTGTGTCCGCATACCCAGTTGAAGGTGGTATGTACCATTGGATCGCAGCAATTGCCCCAAAGCGATATAACAGTGCTTTGAGCTTTGCAACGGGCTGGTGCACTGTATTTGGATGTGAGCCTCCCTCTCGGTGGTCGATCGTGATGATACTAACCTCGTTCGTGCAGGGATCTTCACGACTGCATCGACCAATCTGATTTATGCCACCACGGTAATGGCTTTGATTGCTCTTTACCACGATGACTTAGTTGTCAAACCATGGATGACGTTTGTAGCATATCAAATCCTGAACATCGCCACCTCGGGGGTTGTCATGTTTGGAAATAGATTTATTCCCTTGATCAACAAGTTTTCTCGTGTGTCAACTTTCCTGCATGCCTTTTCGCTTGACTGACCATGGGCTAGTGATATATTTGCAGCTGGCGTGGTTCATCACAATGGTAGTCGTCGCTGCCTCGGCACCAGTGCACAACGACAGCAAATTCGTATTTCGCACGTGGATCAACAACACTGGTTGGGAGAATAATGTCATCTGCTTCATCACCGGCTTGGTAAATCCTTTGTACTCGCTGGGAGGTCTGGATGGAATCTCGGTATGTCTTCCGCGTGCCACATGGGAAAATTGAACACAATGCTGATCAATTTGTAGCACATCACAGAAGAGATGCCCAATGTAAGTCCGCTCGAACGCCGATTCGATTTCTCTTTGTCATTGACAATCTGTAAAGCCTGGTAGGAATGCGCCATTAGGTCTAGGTAAGTCTGCCCACAATTGTTCCGTGAATCCGCACTGATAGTATCCTCAGCCATCACTCTTTCCATCGCCTTTGTGACCGGGCTGTCGTATCTTCTTAGCCTCATGTTCTCCGTTCAGAACTATGGAACGTTAGCCGATACCAGCACAGGCCTTCCGCTAGCCGAGCTCTTTTGGCAAGCAACGTCAACCCGGGGAGGTGCATTCGGTCTCGTCTTCATGGTTTGGGTTGCCCTGGGCCCATGCGTGATTGGATCTCAACTGAGTGAGTACTCTACCCCAGTGCATTACACGTAGCTGCACTGACACTGGAAGGCACTGGTCGAGTTTTTTGGGCCTTCGCGCGTGATGAGGGTCTCCCTTTGTCAAAGGTCTGGGCTCGGGTCAACCATCGACTTGGCTCCCCATTCAATGCCCAGCTATGCGTAGCGGCCATTGTAGGTCTTCTCGGCTGCATATATTTGGGATCAAGCACGGCGTTCAATGCGATGATGAGCTCCGCGGTGTATGTCATTCCTATAAAAGTCAAATGTCGCTCGCTGATCACAATCCAGAACGATCAACAACTGCGCTTACCTTGTCCCAATTCTCACCAACGTTTTGCTCCAACGTCGAACAATGCACCGAGGTCCATTCTTCATGGGCCATGTCGTTGGGATGACAGTGAATGCTGTGTCTGTGGCTTGGCTGATATTTGCCATTGTGTTTTTCTCATTTCCATATGAGATGCCAGCGACAGGTACGTGGCATGAGATGAGAAAACATTAAAAAGATATTTGCTCACCAGATTAGCATCCAACATGAATTATACCTGTGTTGTTGTTGGGGGATTCCTGCTCATTGAACTTGCCTGGTGGCTTATCGCGGGAAAGCGCTACTCGGTGACTGTTCAACGAGCGCGCGAAGAAGGAAGTCACGACTCAGTCACTGCCAAATTTGACCCGAGCTCGTGATCTCAACACGCCTCCTTTCTCTTCGCGTCTTCTTCTCTTTTAATTTCATCAACCCTCCCGCGATGTCAAGTCTCACAGTATTCAATCTCGGCAATTTGCCTAAACCCACGCGTACCCAGGCAGACAAACTCCCAGATTTCAAGGAAGTGGTCATTCCGAATATCAAGAAGCTCTCCACCGCAAAGGACATTTACCTCTGGGGAAACTGCATCCAAATTTCCCTTGGAGCCCGTCATCTAGCCAGTCTGACATCCGATACCCTACCTCGCCCTGATGCCAACAACCCCCGCTACAATAACTGGTTGAAATGGTCACGCCTGGTCAGCAAGTGGCTGGTTCGAAACGTCGATGTGAAGTTCACTCCCCATTTCCAGCAAATCCAGGCGCACTTGGAATTTGCAGACACTACCTACAAAGAAATCCTGGCACTCAATATTCCCAAATCTTCCTCAGAGGACCGGATGACAAAGGAGCTGATCAGATTATGGAATATGCGCCGTCATCAATTCTCTGGCGTTGATGGGTATGTCTCTGCTTGGCGTGACCAGGTTCTCGTTTGCCGAGATCTCACCGTGGGGTTCGACTTTTTTTCGGCGACCAAAATAATGCTGCATGAGATGGAAGCCGATATGCCGGTTCTGGCCAAGTTCATCAGTTTGCAACTTGAGGAACAAGAGTACACCAGCAATCCCACTTCGATGTCATGCGAACAATTCAACAGCATTGTCCGCGGAATCATTGGCGCTGTGCAAAAGGAGGCCTAAAGCTGGTCGTGGAGACCAGCTAGATGAAACCTGTGGGACTGGCGTTCGATTTTCGATTTTGTACTTTAACGAATTGGCCAGTAGGAATAATAAGACCTTTGAAAAGACCCTCGAAAAGATCCTTGAAACTTTGGGAAGACTATTTGGAAGACTCCTGGGAAGATCCTTGGAAAAGCCCTTGAGATATCACTAAAAACACCACTACGATATCGTTTAAAAAAAATCTCAAGTGTAAAAGGATAGTTGGGATCTCAGATCCGTGGAAATACTTGTCGGAGCAAGTGGCTGCCTGTTTGATCAGGCTCCACGCGGTCTAGATGGCGTAGTTCGAGAGAGCTTCCAAGGTTTCTCTCTTTCTCTCTTCTCTCTCCTAGTCTTCATAATGCAAATATACTTTACCGTATGTTTCTGCTTCTGTGTTTCTGTCAATACTATGCTCCTCTAGAAGGATACCTAATGATAACCTGGAATAGTTGAATAACCTTGATAGGTTGCTGTTTCTGTGATGCTTGCCATTGCTTGCTTTCTTTTGCTAAATATTACATTTTGCGGCAATTTCCCGGCAACTCATGAGGCTTTTGGTCATACCTATGGGTTCATCCCACGCTTCGATAGCCTTGGAATGAACGAAAGAGAGGGTTCCGAGGGTGGGTAGATGAAAGTACTGTCATGAAATGGGTATGGAAACAAACACTTTGTACTTCCAATGTTCAACATACTGACTCATAGCATTAACAAACTTGAAACATCAATATCAGTCTGAGCCAAGCTCGGTCCTCCCTCCATTCCCGTGCATATCAGAACAAGCCGCACTCATTCAGTGCCGATCAACCATTTCAAGCTCTGTCAATGGACGACTCCACTGTAGATACACGGTATCAAGCCTCGGAGTTTATCAGTAACTGATGCAGTAATTTTCGAACCATGGTTATCACAAACTCACCAACGGCCCCACTTCTTCCCGACGCCCTGCAGTCGCCCTCTCTGTTCAAATCCCAAAGTGTTGAACCAATCCCTCAATCGAATACCGTCGGCACCGTTCTCGGGATCAAATGTCATGATAGCAATGACATTGTTAACAGGGGATGTGTTCATCACCCCCAGCATACTATGAGCCCCAATGCGGGCGACATCACCAACACGCTCTTCGCAGCAATGATTAACGCCACGGGACTCAAGCAATGCTAACATCTCATTGAGCAATCTGGTTCCGTATCCAAAGTTCCGTTGGTCGTTTCGCATGAAGACCGACAGCTCAACGGTAGACGCATAAGAAAGCAACTCCCCTCGCCATGGAGAAAGGTAAGCGTAGCCAAGAACCAAATCCGCTCCATCGTCTGACTTGCGCGTGTCAGATCCAATCACATAGAATGGAAGCTGGCGTCTGTTGAGGTCCCGCAGTATGTCTTCGTAGTGGGACACCGCTGGTGGGGTAGTCGTGAATGTGAAACAGCTGTTCAAAATGTACCAGTGGTTGATATCCCGCACCTGCGGGATATCAGCGAGAGTCGCTGGCCGACAGGTGATCATGTCGAATATTCTATCGGCCTTTTCCCAGGCTGAGGTAGCGTATAAAGCGTAGGTCAGAGGAAGTGATGTCTGCCCAGGCCCGCTGTGATGGGATGGCAGTTCCCCGTTTCGGTTTAGCGCTGTGCACAGGCGCTAACCACATGTATTTAGCGTTGGTCTGAGCGCCAATGGGATTGTTGAAGTATAGAATCACTAATGTCTTCGAGGAAGTCATCGTGGTGTTCAGAATTCTCATGGAATTTCTCCAATGTTGTTATTTGGTCTGTTCTCGAGGCAGGAGCCTCCTTCCTGTCCCCCTCTTCCTGCTCCCACCATGTCTCTTCCTCTTCCTCTCTCGCGACACAGGCTTCCCATTTCTTCCCTCAGTCATCATGAAAGGACAACGCAGACGCGCAGCCAAAGCGGATGGAAAGAAAGATCAGAAAAAACCAGAACCCAAATTGACTCTCGCTGTCAACGTCAATGCAAATCCCAATCCCGACGCAAAACCCACACGCTACGATCCCGTCGAAGATGTGTTTCTCCACGATCTGGAGATGCCAGACATTCCCGGTATGACCAAAGAGGCGTGTGGAGAATTTTGGATCCGCCACATTGTGAGTCCTCGCATTGATTTATGCTGGCTTTGACAATTGCTAATCTTCCACACTAGGACGCCGTGCTTGGTATGCGCACCAGCCCCCTGGTTCCAGCTATGAAGACCTGTGTTGCGGATACCAACCGAGTCTTAGCCCTCGCCAAGAACCTCCTCGAACAGCAACAGGTACTGATTGGGGAGATGAAATACACCAATTTCCATTTGGATATGGCTCTGAACAATGAGGACCCATGGGGCGTGGGCGACTATGATATTTTGAACGATCCGGAGGCTGACAGGGCTATTGTCGATGCACTCACTCAGCTTCGCCGTGGTGACAAGCCTACTGGGGCTCAGACTGCCACTCGGACTGCCACTCAGAAATGAAGCCAGCCTGCTTTGGCTTTGTTTAAATGCCTTTTTATTTCTTTCTTCGCTGGCACCGATCTTGATGCTCATTTGAGTTGGATATGTGATGCCTCTATCGCTTCTAGCGTTCTTCGGCGTTTGTTATTTGATGATATCCCTGATAGCGTTGCCTGCGAGCCCAGTTGATTGTTATTTTCAAAGCACGGATCGATATGACCAGTTCAATGCAATCATATCCATTCATAGCACTAATGGACAACACCGCCATTACTCTAAACAGTCAGTGTAGACTCAAACACGACAGTTCACCCTGGCTCCTCATGGTTGAAACGGTGTCACATTACTGCCTATTCGGCATTGCCGAAGTACCCAGCCCTGCCCTCCAGGTGGAAAATCCCAACCTCATGGTTGCCTATCTATTTTCCTATGTCTCAGGTAGATGGGCGCATAAATAATCTCACTAGATCATCTATGAGAGCCCAATTTTAGGACGGGCTCCGCGGACAGCGTGTAGGCAGAAGTAATTTCGGAACAAATCGATATTCCGAGGTTGATGACAGATTCCGACAGACCTACCAAGCCCTGTAGGGCAGAGGCGTAACTAAGCCTATACGAAGAGTTTATAGGCACCAGCGTTTTAGCAACGAAAGTTCTGCATTTGTCTGATCTACTGGTGGCCCCACCCGAACCAATGGTCCAGCAAGGCTTATACCAAATAACCTTTATGATTGGTTCCTCCGTCTGTGATTGAGCCACTTGGGCTGACCCTGAACCAGGGACTGAAGTGATCACTTAAGTATGTCATCTAAGAAGGTGCGGTCATTCTGCGGTACTGCGGCTTCCTCTTCTTTGTCCTCGAATTGCGCGAAATTTGTCCCGTCATGGATGCTGCTACCGAATCTCGTGAAACAATACCGACGTCCAAGTCTCGTCGTACGCGGAAACGAGATCCCATTGACATTGGAAAAACACGGAAAAGGTGGTTTCTAGAGGAGATTGGAGATGGCTTGTTCCAACAGCTGTACACGAACACAATACACAATGACCAAATTGATGGTCATGGTGCAGATGCCTCTATTTTGGATCACTTGCGCAGCAATGTGAATTTGGGAAACGTCTCTTCTGGCGGCTCGTCATATTACAGCTCTCAGACACGACCCGGATCGGTTTCCACACCAGCGACGAGTCTCGATGGCCACGATCAACTGGGATACACTACCTCGCAGGCCTCGACGGAAGTCGGAGTCTCACTCCACAAACCAGAGCCCATGTTGAAGGATGGCGGGGACCAAGCAGATGTCTTTTCCCTTGACGACTTCGTCACCATGGCTGCAATCGAGCGTCTCGCGGCAGAGTACGGCCGCGTAGCCCACATGGGCATCCTCGACCGCAGCTACAGGTTCTTCGTGAACAAGTCCCGGACGGCGGCCCTCTCATTCAAGATCCAGAACAGCGTCGCTGTGATCGGCGGCGATCCCCTCTGCCCTCCATCCTCTATACCCGAGCTCCTCTCCGAATTCACAACCTACCGCAAGCGCCATCACTGGGGTATAGCCTTCATGGGCGCCAGCGAGACCTTCCTGAAAGACCACGCCCAGCCAAACAACTGGACGACCATCCGCTTCGGCACAGAGCGAGTCATAAACCCACAAACCAACGAAGTCCTCCTCGAGACCAGCGGGAAACGCATAACAACACAGAACCGCCAACTCCTCAACAAATCGAAAGCCGGCCTCACATTACACGTGTACGCTCCAGCCGTCCACGGCACCGACCACCACCTCCAATCAACCCTGATCTCCATATACAATACCTGGCGCGCCCACCGAAATGAGACCGCATCCCCCCAAGCCTTCATAACAGTCTACGACCCATTCGCTCTCCCATCGCTGATGACGTTCATATATACGCGCGACAGCCAAGGCACTGTCAATGGCTTTGCGGCACTGCGCCGTCTAGGCTCCGACGGATATCATGTCGATCCTTGCATCGCAGCACCGGGATCCAACAAGGGAATCAGTGATCTGCTACTCGTCGCTGCAATGGCGTTGCTGAACAGGGCCGGCGTTTCATACTTGGGATTTGGATTTGAGCCGCTGCATGCGCTTTCTCGGGATGATGTCGTTGGCATGCCTGGGCCGCTGCGCACTTGGACGCGTGAGCTGTATGGGCATACGTTTCAGCGCTTGCCGATTGGTGGGAAGAAGGCTTATTATGATAAGTTTCGGCCTGATCCGAAGCTGGATAGGGGGCTTTATCTTGTTTTCCCCTCCGGTGTTCCTGGGCCCCGGGTTTTGATGGCCATGACCCATATGGCGAATATCAGTTTGAGAAGGATGTTCTGGGCTGATTTTCGGGGCTGGGCGAGGAAGAAGGAGGGTAGCAGAGACAAATGCCCAAAGCCTCAAGCTGATAATGGGGTCAATGAGAAACAATGAGGTTCTCTGGTGTTCTTGGCTGGCTCCATCGGTGTGTTTGGATACCTCACGGCGCTGCACTGTATTCTTCTTGAAACCAAACTCTGTTTGTGGCTAGGCGTTGGGGTTATGTTAACTTCTTGTTGGCTTCTTTAGAATAATTGTTTAAGCACACTGCAGCGATAGCTTGTATAAATCGATGCAATTATGGATCTTGTTAAATTGAATCTGGTATCATTTGCAGTCAATTTTACCAGAATCACGAATAAGGTTCAATATGATGGTGGATGAGATAAAATACAATGCAAATGCCATGTCCATGAAACGCCAACTCCCGCCAACGCGAATATTGTTAGCAAATACGACCAAATAGGAAGTCTTTCACGATCGGCGATCCCGAGAACTCAGGGTTCAAAAGTGTACAACTGGAGCGAGATGAGAAGCAATTCGGACGAATATGAAGGCGAACTCACTTGAGGAAGTACTCCAAACCCACGCGCCGGGATTCGAGGAATTTGGGTCGGAATTTGACTAAACATATCAGCAGGGTGAAACTCCCTCGGGGAAACCATGAACATACAAAGGACACTCTTGGGCGGCAATGCAGGCAACGCACTTCTTGCATGTGGGAAAGAAGCAACGAGCCTCTGGCGCAAGTCGTCGAATTCGGAGTATCTAATCATCATCAGCTAGAGTCGCTAACCAGCTCCGTATCAACTGACCTCATCCGGATAACAATCGGACCTCCCTGCCATCAGATTAGCATCGAACCAAGCCCGAACACCCTTCGCTCCGGATTCCACTCACATCCAGCGTCTGGATTGTGCAGTTCCAAACCACATACGAGCCGACGCCCGTCATTCCTCGCACCACAACATGGTCATCGATCGCGACACTGCGCGCCCACAGTCCGCGCGTGGTTTCTGAGTCTGGGTCGGCGGTGTGGTCCTCGAGGGTAATGCCTCGCAGGGAGGACAGCGAGGCCTGTGATATATTGCGATCGTGACGGCGCCAGTAGGGCGGAACAACACCGGAGATAGGGCGCGAGACTGTGGAGGTGGTACTTTGATTGTCGGTGTCGGTGTGTGCGGGGGTCGACTCGGGGTTGGATTCGGGGTGCGGCGATGCCGCTCCGGCCTCCTCAGGTTCTGGCTCCATCCATTAGGTTCTAGGGAGGACCTGTTCTAGGAGGTTTCGATAAGTGGCACGAGGGGAGGTGAGACACGGCGGGGTATATTGTAGTGTATCGAGGCGAAAGTCAATTGGAGTAAGACAAAGGTGGTCATGCGGAGTTGGCTTAGCTAAGTGGCCAAATTGGGCACCTTCTGCCTTTCACTCTTTCTCTCTCAACCTCACACGCATTCTCTCTTTCTCACTTCTCTCTCTGTCTTTCATTCTATCGCACTCTTCTCTACTAATACAGATACTTTCACGCTATTTCTCAAATCTTCATTTAAAACAAATAGTAACCCAAACCTTCAACAGACGCCCCCCATACACTAACCCCAACGCGGTAAGCGTCGCTGATCGGCGTTCCTCCGGCTTTCTACTGAGACATTTCGCTGTCGGTATCAAGCCAAGTCATGTCGCTCCAATTGCGGCGGGGACCAGTCGGCAATCGAATGACAGGTGGCATGTCAGGCAAACGGCCCCTCCGTACGCCCTCAAGACAAGAAACAAAACCTCGCACAGTCCAGTCCCACTGATCTCCCCGGATCGACAGATCTCAAGGGAGCTGCCCCTATAGCGGAACCTCCCACCTCGCTTCCCAGGCTGGGCATCTGGGCATCTGAAATTGCGACAGATCAAGGGTCAAATCCAGAGCAGATGTACAAGTGGCACTAGTGCGTGCCACCATGCAAACTAGCTAGTACATTCTATACATAGAGCATACATAGTCCTGTGATCATTGCTTTTTCCTTTATGAACTCTCCTCTCCCTTGCGACTGATTTTTTTCTCCTCTCTTTACATTTCTACTGTCTATTGCTTTGGCCTCTTTTCATTGTAGACCATCTCGATAAAAGTTGAAACTCAATATACTTACCTGATATCCTTCATTCCGGACCTTGTCTCGGGAGAGTTCAGGGATTCAAGCTCGGTAGGTTCCAAGACATGGTTTTTTTCGGACTCCTTCATTCCAATCACTGCCCTCCTGTACTATATTTGGCCTTGTCACGTTATACAAAAAGCTGCTGGAATTCTTTGGGCTAAGATTGAAATTTAGTGACTTCTCATTCATTCTCAGCCTCCTCAACCTTCACCATGCTGTCCAAAACCCTATTCATCATCGCCTCGGCTACCCTGGCTACCTGCTCGCTTGACCTTTCATCAGTTCCGTATGCTACAAGAGGTCGGTGATCACACCCGTCCAATAGCTGGTCCTTACTCACGTATCTCAGAGGCTTGGTGTAACTCCCAAACATCCGCATGTCCCCTTCTTTGTCTACAGATATCAGGAGCATCTGGCTCGCCGACATCAAACACTTGCTCAGCTGTAAGTCTGGCCTCATTGATTCTTGTTTTTTTCTCAATAAGCTTACCGGTGTATTCAGACCACGCTCGACTACAATTGCCTGTGTAGCAATGGCGTATCTCCCAATGCTACAGAATACTCCCAAACAATCCCTTATTACACCTGCACCGAAACGAACAATCAATGTATCACCAAATGTAGCGGTGACTCAAACTGCCAATACGACTGCCGCGCCAAGAACCCCTGTGGTGCTCAAGACCCCAAGCGCGTGAATGCGACCACAACTACCGCCACGGCTGCTACGACTACTGCGACAGAAACGCCGCTCAACACCGACTCGACTGGCGCGGCCCCACGCTTGGCCGACATGAGCCAGGTTTATGGACTCTGTGTTGTCGTGGGTGGATTTGTGGCTGGTTTGGCTACACTCCTGTAGTGGGCTGGATCCGACATGGGTCAATTTTGGAAATGAAAATGGCTGGTGAATGTTTATTTGTTTCGGCTGGGAACTGAGATGCATAATGTGGAGATCTGCATTCTCTACTTTAATACCTCGTCTTGGTCTCTTTGCCTATTAGGGCTTTCTTTTTGGAGTTGCATTAGCATTGAGCGTCTATTTTGGTGATCATTTTCGATCTGTGGGTTCTGGAGTCCATCATTATGGCTAATACAATTTTGGCTTCACGTATTTACTTGGAAACCTGTGCCTGTGAGACTATAAATGCAGGTTGATGACTCTGCATGGCCATATAAATAGCGCTTCTAGAAAAGTGGGTGATCTCCATCTCGCCATATCTAGATCTTAGCCCGCAATTTAGTGCTGTCCATGCGCTGCCCCTCATCGTCCTGCTCTGCAACCTCAAGCACCGGGAACTGGCTCGGCATGATCCGGCGTGGCGTGGACCCTGGAATTACAGAGTATTTGGAAAAGTCAGAGACCCCGCATTTCTCGCGAAGGAAATCCTCGTCCGTGTCCAGCAGCCCGTTCACCACACGATGGGGAGCTTGAAGCATAGCCAGAATGGCATCGGAAAAGATTGTCTAAAGCGCATCAGTAGAGATCCGAAGCAATGACGTATCAATATGCATACCGGTTTTCTCAAATCTTTCTTAAAAGACTTGTCAGATGCCTTGTTATGCTCTGTAGCTGCAGACTCAATCGACTAGCGACCATCGTCAGCTTCGCTTCTCTCAAGAAAATAATGCACATACCGATGCCGGCCAAATGCTGGTCACCGCCATTTCATTCCGGCCTTGACGCACAAAATCCATGGCGAGGCCTTTAACCAAGACGCTCATGCCAACCTTGCCTACATACACATCACATCAGTACATGGTTTCACTTGGCAAACGCGAAACTCACCCATGGCATAAGCGGTCTTCCCCCTGAAAAACCGCGAATAAATAGGCGGCGAAACGACTATGATTCGTCCCTTCCACCCGTTCTTTTCGAAGGCTGGTAACACGGACTGTACAGTCGCGTAGAGTCCTTCCGGGTTGACCTGCTGCATAAGTCTGAACCGCTTCAGCGGCGTGTTCTCGACGGACGACCACCAGATCGCACCGGAGTTGTAGACTAGCACGTCTAGCTTGCCGAATACCCGGATCGTCTCGTCTACGGCATGTTGAATCTGTGCTGCGTCTCGGACATCCACGGCTACAGTACCGGCTTGGCCGCCTGCTTCGCGGATCTCGCGCGCTACTGTGTTGATGGTTGAAAGTGATGAGTTGGGATCTGGTGGGAATGGTGTTATGTTTGGATCTGACGTTGTCTTTGCTGCCAGCATTACTGGTTCTGGTTAGTCCGGAGCTGGGGCTGGGGCTGGTGGGTTGTTGGGTTTTACCAATGTAGTTATTCTGAGCTAAGTCAATGGCAATTTGCCGGCCAATGCCTCGGGAGGCACCCATTACTAAGGCGACTTGTGTTGAAGACATTTTGACGGCTTGTTGAAGCTCAGATATGTTGGAGACGGAGTTGTAGATTAAATGTACCCCTCGGGTGGGAATGATCGTTAAATAGTTCCAAGGTTGGGATGTAACCGAGCTTGGTCACTGAAATTGATTGTTTAGATGATCGTTGACAAGACAAGAAATATAATCAAAATATCCCCGGCAGAGGCGAAGCCGACTGCTTTATTTCCTGATTACTCAAGTTCCGAGGCAGTGACCTCGGCCTGTGGACTACTTCAGCGGTGTTGTCTAGTGAGCTCTCAGAATGATACATGAGAGTCCACTGGTGATTTTTGTACCAAATATGGAGAGATTCACAGACATAATCATAGATTTTATCTGAGAATCGCATGGATGTTTCAAGTTGCTTCACACGCAGTCCAAACAGTGAGGTACCCAAGGCGGTGAGTTAGGCGGTCAACGTCTGCCGGACATTCAGCATCACAATGGACCTTCACTTCGAGGCTCAATTCCCCGGGACACTCTTGTGTACCAGATCGAAGCTCTCCTTCCAGTCCTTTCAGGCTTGCTCCTCTTGGATAATATCCATTCTCACATCCTCCCCAGCAAAGCAACATCTTCCTACCCCAACACGGCGGAACAACCCACCAACATGGACACACTCCCAGATGCTGCTGGTTCATACCAAGCGGAAGTGGACTCTGCTCATGCCGCTGGCATATTAGACGGAACTCTCCCTGTGTCCAGACCTCGCGCCAGAGCTCCGGTGCGAGTCGAAGGTACGCCTACTCCCAGGAGGCTTGCCTCCGCATTGAAGCTCCCCCGCCTAGGCACCGCTGACACTGGGTGGTGGAATAGAAACCCCAAAGTTTGATCTCGACAGTTACATTGCGAACTACATTGGTAGGATGAAATCCTCTGTCTTTGCGATACACTCAATCCTAACACTCACAGGCCGCACCCGCTATGATCGCCTCTACCTCATCGGCACGTGTTCCCCGCCACTCGCAATCGAAGCCCTGAAGGCAGCCATCGCCGAGGCCAAAGCCAGCAAAGACATTATGAGATACGAGAGGGCAGTTCGTGCGCTGGCGGAAGTGGCACCCACCGACCCCGAAGCTTCTCTCAACTCATTGTGGGTCCAGGATACACAGCGATCGGTGGCGGCCCATACCGAGCGGTTAGAGAACGAGTTGAAGGGATACAAGAACAATCTGATCAAAGAGAGCATTCGAGTGAGTGATCAGTGTTAGCGCAATCATTACACCCCACTGACGTCCATAGATGGGGAATGAGGACCTCGGAAATCATCACTACCAAACTGGAGACCTAGCCGCCGCCTCCAAAGCCTACGCTCGCATGAGAGATTATTGCACAGCACCCAATCACATCACCTCAATGCTATTCAAAGCAGTCAATGTCTGCGTTGAGCGGGGTGATTGGCTGTCCGTGCAATCCAATGTGCATCGTCTGCGCAACTCCCAATCAAAGCCCGAAGATGAGAGAAAAAACGAGTCCAAGATCTCAGCCGCTTGGGCACTCTCACAGATGCACCAAGGCGCATTCCTCGAGGCTGCCAACTCTTTCCTGTCAGTTCCAACAAACTTGGGTGACAACTACAACGAAGTTATCACCCCCAACGATGTCGCCGTCTATGGTGGTATTTGTGCCCTCGCATCTATGAATCGGGATGAGCTTCAAAGCAATGTGCTTGATAACCAATCTTTCCGAAACTTCCTCGAGCTGGAGCCCCACATCCGCCGCGCCATCGCTTTCTTCTGCAACTTCAAATTCCGCTCCTGTCTCGACATCTTGGAGGCCTATCGGCCTGATTACCTTCTCGATATTCACCTGCAGCGCTTCATCCCCCAGCTGTACAAACGTATCCGCACCAAGTCCATCGAACAATACATGCTTCCTTTCAGTCGGGTCACTCTCGACTCCATGGCAAAGATTTTCGCCCCGGAAGTTGTTGGCGGTGAAGCCCGACCTGCAGACATTTCCTCGCCATTTGTGCAAGAGCTCATTGGCCTCATTCGGGACGGGGTGCTAGATGCGCGTGTGGACCTCGAGAGGGGACTACTTATCTCCAACCAGTCTGATCTCCGCGCCGAGGTGCAGCGGACCACCCTAGAAAACCTTCAGGAGTTCAATCAAGAAGCTCACTGGCGACTTCTCCGAGCTGCCGTTTTGCATGGTGGCCTGGAAGTGAAGAGCGACAAGGAGGCAGCTGGAGCCGGAGCCGGAGCCGGAGCGGGCAAGGGGCCGAGGTTCAGTCGCGGCACCGGCACTGTGTTTGACTGAGGTGCGACTTCGCAGCTATGAATGATGAATTAAGATAATACCCCGATGCTTCTAATGCAGCTATTGTATTGCTAAGAGAACCTGTGCACTTCCGTAACAAACTCTGTTTCAGTCCAGCCACCAATATATGCCTTTCATGCATTCGGGGAGCTGATATGGCTGGTAAACGCCCTGTCCGACCTTTGACGGGGGTACTAATCCCGCCGGTCCAATCCGCTCGTTTGACGCAGTGAAACACCACTTCGATGCGGTGGTTTTCTTGAACCCCATCCAAGTGAATATGAATGGACTGGTCAAAAGGCAATCAAGAGACTACCCAGGCATGGTCAATTTCAAGGTCACAGTAGTACTATGTCTTTTGTCCTCCGCACTCGGAGAAAAGTTGAGAGATCAGCAGGGATTAGGGCTCGGCTTCCTGCATGTGGCCAATCTCCCTCGTCCCCTTGTCTTTTGCTACAGCCGTCTCTAATGTCGTGCTGGGCGACATGCTCACTTATTGACAGATCATAGGAATACAATTTCGCTGTGCTAGTTGCTCGCTTCGCATCTAGGCTTAGATCGTCAGCCTATCATCTTGTTCCCTGAGGGCTTCCCTAAGCACCTCTCCATTCAGCATACCTAGTGGTTTCCGATGTAAAAACACTCGCGAAAATGGACGAGAAATGGAAGGTAAGCACATGCCCAGTATGTTTCCATTGGTCACTATACCCTGCTGTGGCAATACACCGACCCTCAGAAGCCCAGTAGATGTTACACCACAACCTTGGAAGACCATTGAGAAACGTAAAACAAAATGCCTACAAAACAAAAGTCTCTAAATTGTTTGAACGATCTCGTACCTGAAGTATATAGATCCTGAAGTACCCTTGAGTGACTGAGATTTCCTAAAAGGGAGCTAGCTCCTTCCAGAACAAAGGTGGAAGTGACTGTTGCTCTGTCTCTTACTTAGTACTCTCCAGTGAAATATCTGTGTCTAACCTTGAAAGGTTGTAGCATCCACCATGGCGTCGAACCTTCCGACTGAGCCTTTGCCCTCTCTTGTCCCTTCCAAGCGGCCATTGGAATCGGATTCCGATATGCTTCCAGCCTCGAAGGTAACTGTCGGATCATCTGATCAATTTCAAAGAGCTGTTTACGGCGCTGGTACTCTAAAACATTTGGATGATATTGAAACAGACATCCTCTCTCTCGATTCTGTTTACGATTTTCCGCCTTCATCTGAACTTAGCCCTATCCAAGAGGAACCCACCGAATCCTCAGGCAGCACACCACATAGATCTATTGCTTCAGATCCCCGAGTTCCAGATTCCGAATCAGATACCTTACCATTCTTATTCGACAATGACTCGCTCGAATGGAATACGCTTCTGCCACATCCAACACCTCAAGCATCACGCACTCCGAGTGTAAACAACGCCGAACCTAGTCTCCCAGAGACATACGAGCCCGCTCAGCTTACGCCTGACTCTACATCAATTGCACCAATGCAATCCACTCAGTCCACCATACCGGATGATGACGCCGAATCCGACGCCGAGACCTCTGATGTCTCGTCCACTGAAAGCTCCTCTGTGTTCGAGGAAGATACGACATCAACATACACGGCTTCACTGTTATCCGAGGCGGAGGACTTTACCTACGAAAATGGAAGACGATACCATTCATATCGCGAAGGCACCTACGTACTTCCAGACGACGAGCCCGAGCAAGATCGACAAGACCTCCTCCACCACGTCCGAAACCTAGTTCTTCACGGCCGACTCTTTCATTCGCCGTTGGAAAAGGGTATTCAAAGAGTCCTAGATATCGGCACAGGTACTGGAATATGGGCCATCGATGTTGCAGACTCCTTTGCCAGTGCTCAGGTAATAGGAATCGACCTGAGTCCAATCCAGCCTGCTTGGGTGCCACCCAATTGTCGATTTATAGTTGACGATGCCGAGGCAGATTGGCTATACAGCAGGTCTCAGCCTTTTGACCTCATACATGCCCGAGATATGGGTGGTGCTATCGCTGACTGGCCCCGGTTGCTGACTCAAAGTTTTCAGCATCTGCGTCCGGGTGGATGGATAGAGTTATGCGAGTTTGAGGTTATGCTTCAATCGGACGACGACTCAATTGCTCTCGCGCCGACCTTGTGTGAGTTTCTCGGCCACCTGGACCAAGCTAGTGCCCGTTTCAATCGGCCTATGAATATTGCACAGCATCATCGTCGGCACTTGATTGAAGCTGGTTTTGAAGAGGTTCACGACGAAATATTTAAGGTCGGATCTTGTTCTCAACGTTACTTGGTACCGCGCTGACATGTTTTCCAAGGTGCCGTCAAGTACCTGGCCTACAGATCCGTTGGATAAGGAGATCGGCAAATACAACCTATGTTCTCTGTTACTTGCAGTTGAATCATACTCGTTGGCTCTTTTTACCAGAGTCATGGGATGGTCCAATGAAAGGACCCAAGTGTTTCTGGCTGGGGTGCGCCATGATCTCAAGAATCCCGACATTCATACTTATTGCAACCTGCACGTTGTCTACGGCCGCAAGCCGTCACACCAGTAGGCCGGTTGGATCTTCAACTGAACTGTGATCTTCCCGAGTCTCCTCGGGGGATTTTTCTACCGTGTATACATTCGAGTCTGAGCTAATTGTAATCAATCCCTTGTTGAATACTCAACATGCATGTACAACTCTTCATTCTGTCATGTCTCCCCTCGCCTTCAGCCGCTATGCCCTATTCAGCGTTTTGTTTGTTTCTTTTCCCTCGAGTCCCACTTGATTGTCTACTTCTGGTCTTTGGCCAGTCAAACGCAACCAAATACCACCCAAATACATCGCACTAACCATCCCCAAAACAGTCCATGCCTATCCAAGACATGATTATTATCAGCTTCATGCCCTGGGTCTCAACCCACTGGTACACAGCTGTTGCATGCCTAGTAAGTTGCATCCGTGCGCCCTTGTCTGCATGAAGTGGCCACATAGCATCGTCCAAGTGCTAATAAGCAGCAGCCTCTGATATGGCTGACTTACAGCATTGTCTGCATCTTCCGCTCGCCCCTGTGCCACTTTCCGGGTCCATTCCTGTGGTCTGTCTCCCGTATCCCGTCCAGCATATCGGTTCTTCGCGGCACAAATCACCTTGACATCTTGGCTCTGCATAAGAAGTACGGTCCAGTCGTGCGTATCGGTCCTAATGAACTGGCTTTCAATACTCCCCAAGCTTTCCGCGACATCTATGGCACACGTTCAAGCGGTAGTTGCTTTCCTAAAGATAGGAGCCATTATGAGCCCCCTGCAAACGGTGCTGATCATTTGGTCTGTGCGGTGGACAATGTCAGCCATGCGAGACAGAGGCGACTGATTGCGCATGCCTTCTCGGGGAAGGCACTTAAAGACCAGGAGAGTCTAGTTGTGGGATATGTTGACACCCTGATTACAAAACTACGAGCTGGCATCCGGCATGGCTCCTCTGTGGTTGATATCAAGGCATGGATGAACTTTACGACATTCGACATCACTGGGGATCTGATGTTTGGTGAGTCCTTCGACTGCTTGAAAGATAGCCGGCTACATCCTTGGATTGGGATTATCTTCAATTCAATGAAGGCTATCGCTTTTATTGGTGTTGTGAACCAATTTCCGGGTCTGAAGGGACTGTTGAACAAGTTGCTTCCGCAAGATGTCAAGCGTGTCGGTCAAGAGCACTTTGAACTAAGTGCACAGAAGGTCGATCGCCGCCTCAACTCCAATATCTCTCGTCCTGATTTCATGTCTGCAATGTTGCAGAATGGATTGAGTGAGGAAAAGGGCCAGTATACTGATAGCGAGCGTATCATGACCAGGGCGGAAATCCATTCCAATGGTTTCATGTTGGTCTCTTCTCTTTATGTCTACACACTTATCTTAGGCTCTGGTCGCTGGTACTGAATATGTGCTAACATTCATCAGCCTCATCGTTGCCGGTAGTGAGACTACCGCCACTCTGCTATCTGGCTGTATCTATTATCTGTGCACGACACCACACATCATGGCCAGGCTTACCACGGAGATCCGATCGGCCTTTACGCAAGATAGCGATATGACATTCTGCACTGTGGCAAGCTTGGAATATCTCAACGCCGTGATCGAAGAAGCGCTACGCATGTATCCACCCTTCGTGACCAGTCTGGCGCGCCGTGTGCCTACAGGGGGAGCTTTAGTAAACGGCCAGTTCGTGCCTGAAAATGTGTGTTCAACGCTTCCAGGCCGCTTCGTCGAGGATCAGGAGCTGATTCAGATAGACAATCGTTGCATGTCATCATTTTGCTTCATATCGCACAGAGTCAAACTTCAGCTGCCCGGATCAGTTTATTCCCGAACGTTGGTTGGGTGATCCGACTTTTGAACAAGATCAGAAAGACGCCTTGCAGCCATTTAGTCTGGGGCCGCGTGCTTGTCTTGGAAAGCAGTATGTTTCACACCCTCCTTCCCTCCTGATTAACTGGTTCTTGTCTTCTCACCACGTTTAGCCTTGCAAACTGTGAAATGCGGCTTATTCTCTGTAAATTGCTATTCAATTTCGATCTTCACCTTCAGCCCGAGTGTGTGGGCTGGCCTGATCAGAAGGTCTACTATCTCTGGAGTAAGCCTCCACTTCTGATCTCTCTCATGGATCGTATTCCAGACACGGATACTTCCAGAGGTCAGGGCATGTTGGGGTTGTTTTCAAGCTAAATCCATGGGATTTGCTCGGGAAGACATAGGGGCTGGTAGCTGCAGGCAGCCTGAAGTGTCATAAGATTCGAAATGTTTCCCACGAATCTGAGGAGCAACCTTTCGGGTCAGTTTTCGGTGGTCATTTGGAGTTCACGGGGATTGGACTTTTGGCTTTATTACGGTGGCTTGGTTGGAATTCTGGATTCTAGCAGTGTCTTTGCTATCTGTTCTCATCTTTGAAGACAGGGCCAAAAATTTTATGAAGGATCAAATGCAATGTACCTGTCGTATGCCTCAGCAGTTAACCTTTCCGATCTATCATATGCCAGGCACGGCCCAGGCGTTATCTGGCATATGTAGGCCCACCCTTGCGGCATTGCATGCCGCCCCATCACTGCAGCGGCTCAATCACGATGAGAATGTTGTTCGTACTGATCTACCGATCGACGCACCCATGCAGGACTATTTTGTGTTCGAGTTGATAATCATTGATTAACTCAACGAGGGCCGTGCTTGGTGGATACACTCAAAAACGGGTGGGCTGAGACATTGTATCTGTGCGTGATATTCAGGGGTGGAGACAGCAATAGGGCTGGGACAAAGTACGTGGTAGAAATCCGGGGGAAATATGTATGAAATTGAATATGTGAAAAGGCAAAAAAGGTATATTCAATAGCTGAAGATACAAGGTATAAGAGACGCTAGATCGTAGTCTGTCGTGTAGAAAGGTATCAAACATTAAAGAATATTAGATGACACAAATATGTGATATATGTATCCGTGAAGCGTCCGATTCCATCAAGCCTGCATATTACGATGCGGAAACATCTATGCGAAAGCACAAGCCAGAGCCATGAAGGCACCGCCAACGGTCCAGAAGCTGGTAGCGACCTGGCCAGCGGCGTTGAAAGCAGTGGAGGAAGCGGCGGGAGCGCTGCTTCCGGAGATCACGGCTCCAGTGGTGGGAGCGGCCACCAGAGGGGTGGAGGTGATCAAGTGGGAAGAGAAAGAGGAAGAAGCGGCAACCGAGGAAGACACCTTGGGGGAGGAGATAGCGCTGGCGCTGGGGGTTGCGGTGGAGGTAGTGGGGGTGACAGTGCTAGTGGGAGTAGCAGTTGAAGTCGGGGTAGCAGTCGACGTAGGGGTCGGGGTGCTGGTGGAGCAGGGGCCGGTAACGGTCACGGGCATCCAGTTCAGGCTGTCCTTGTTGAGAGTTCCCGAGGGAGTCGCAGTGCCAGCAGAAGCCTGGCAGGAGGCGTAAGTGGTGCCAGCAATGTTGCAAGACAGAGTTCCAGTGCTGGTGAATGTTAGAAGAGGCTCAGAGAGTTGGAGCAGAGGCAAGACTCACGTTCCCTGCATGTTGATGTTCTGCAGCTGGATGGAAGTCGGGGCAGCGATGGCGGTCATGCCCTCGCCGGGGATTCCACAAGATTCGGCAGCAACGGTCGTGGGGCAAGTGATCTTGTAGGTAGTCGCGTCACCGTTCTGGGCTTTGTTAGTCGATTTGCTCGGTCATGACAAGACGCGCACATTGCGCGCATTGGATCAAACACTTACGGACTCAACAATACCAGCCTGCAAGTCCTTACCGGCAAAACCGGGCAGCAGGATGTTGGCAGTGTTGCCGGCAGCCACAGCGGTGGCGCCGGTCAAGATAGCGATGGATTGGAAACGCATATTGAAAATTTGGTGGATAACCGGTGTTGATATAGCGGGATAGTCAAGTTGGAATCGCACAAAAAATGATAGTACACAGTACTGGGAGTATAAAACTCGATAAAGAAGGACTGGAGTTAACGAAAGACTGTCAAAGGACGAAAAGAGTGTGTATGGACCGCTTGAGCCTGAAGAGAGAAAAGAAAGAAAGAAGTGTCAGAGCGAGACACCTGGGGTTTAAGCGCGCAGAACGGGGGTGTTGCCATCACACTTGGCATTAGCGCTCATTTCGTACAGCGCGTGCCAAGTTCGGCCTGGTCAAAGCGGATCCTAGGCACGTTAGCCAGGAACACCAGGGGTTTGAAAGGGTTGGTTCGTTTCGAAAAGGAGTAGATTGGCTTATGGGGAAATTCATAGGGCACTATGCCCCTTTGGGCCTTGTAGCCCCGTTAGTGGAAGTCTAACGTAGGGCTAGGCTGATCCGGGCCTAGGGGCCGAACGGACCCCTGGGTCACTCGCCAAATGTGGAAGGTTGTTTGATGGTCTTCATTAGGCCCCAGACTAGCGAGATGAGATCAACAGAGCAATTTGGAAATTTCAGTCGAGTTCGTGTCTAGATCTAGCTGAAGACTCCATACGGAGGACGGAGTACAATGCTGTCAACAATCTAGTGCTGCTAGTTGACTACAGCTCTTGCCTGTTGAAGAATTCATCTCGTCAATGGCCTCGTATCTCCCCCGGATCATTGTTAGCGTCCACTGATAGCCGAACACGCCCAGCCGAGTTCATAAAATTGCGACGCCATCTTTTAATTAATGTCGCGAACCATCGTCGTTCAGATTGATTAATTTGCGGTTACCCACCGGTTCCCGCCAACGTGTAATATATTGCACTGGGTTTTTGCGACGCCAATGATTCAGCGGGCGTTTCCAGCGAGGCTGAAAATAACGCTACCCACAACGATGACACAATTTTTGTTCCTAAACATGATCATTCTGAAACTTCACCGACTTCGCCCAGATCCGAAATGATTCATGCCCCCGCAGATGAGTCCCGTGACGAGCAAGATTGCATTGAAGCCAGCCATGATATAGAACGGTGTGCTCGTTGACAGCACATCAAAAAGCAACCCACCCACCTTCGTCAGCAGTAAGATTCCTGCCCCGCCGTATAACGAGTAAACCCCGGCAATGGAGCCTTTCAGGTGGGACAGATGCTCTAATCTCCGGTTGACAGACCCGCCAAGGAGAGACTGGCCCTCGTCGGGCTCGTTCTCGTCCCCGTTGGCGCATCGCTCCTCGTATAATTTCCGGAGTGTCTCGTCATCGATGCTGACTCGAAGAATCCCGTTGCTCAGCACTGCTAAGCTACACACAATGGCTCCAATTTGACTAATCCCGAGCATGGCCATCACCACAAATACCCACGGGCTGCCGTCGGGCTGTTGAAAGTGAGGGGCTGGAAGCATTGCGAAAACAACGTAACCTATGATTCCCACCAACGCAGCGGACAATAGAGGGAAGTTGTATCGGCGCGACTTGTCGGTCAGGTATCCAAATGCCGGTGCTGCAATCAATGCAACCAACTGTGATGACCCGGTCAATATGGATGCGACGATGTATGCCCGGGGACACGCTTTCTTGATGTCGCCTAGTCCAGACCCGGATAGCGGTTCACGGTCTTCCTGACAGAGACCCGATGCCCGATAGTAATGGTTGACAGCAAGGGGAATGAACAACGAGATCCCAACGGATGAAGCGCGTGCCACAAAGCCTCCAACATAGCCCAGTCCAATGCTGCGGTTTCGGAAACCAAGTGTCAAGGCAGTCGTTAATTGCTCCCAGTAGGGCATTTTCGGGCGCTCGTCGAATGAATCATCGTCCTCGTCTTCCCCATGTGGATCAGAATTCCACAATACACTCCAGCTTTTGCCCTTTTCACCAGGGAGATCGCGAAGCCCAATGAAACACACCACACTGATAACAAGAGCTACAGCAGCGACTACATAATAGCTGCGTTGGATCGCTTGTGCGGGCGAAAAGCCCATCTTCTCAAAGCGCGCTGCAAGTGGCAGGAAGACGGACAATGCCACGAGCGCCCCGCAGCCAGCGCATGTGCCGACGAAGCCTGAAAGTCGGGCAGACGGGGATGCGCTGGCCGTCGGAGCAACTTGACCGTTCCTGACTCGCTCTGGCGTGATGGTCAGCTCCGAAGAAACGGATTCGCGGTAAGCTTGGACATTGGCTTTGCCCGTTACGGTTGGCAGGACTGCAGTGACCATGGTCGATACGGCGGAACCACCGATGCTGAAAAGCAACCTGCCTAGTAAAAGCTGAGGGTAGATATTCGTGGCCTGCACGAACACGACTAGCGCAAGCGCTAAGATCGCATAGCCTGCTGTACAGACCTGTAAATATCGTCAATAAGTGATCAGGTACTATCAACCAGGGAATTGTGGGTGTTCGGATGTGGCAGCCGAGCGGGCCAGTAAGGAGCTTACATGTCGAACGCCGATACGATCTGAGAGAACACCCCAGAGAGGGCAGGCGACCAGCGCAAGAAGCTCATCTGCGAAGCCTAGAGTTCCGACCGCATCTCCCTCCCCATCTTGGAGCCCAATTAGATTTGTGACCACGAAGGAGATGGATGAATTGATGAAGACTAGGAATGCGATGGAGAAGGGGCACACCGCTAATAGGTAGGTGAGTGTCTGGCTGCGCGAAGCAGTGAACAGGGCCGGTGATGCCATCATCGAAAACTCATTGCCTTGGATGGATTTTCGCAATGGACAAGATTGCAGAGAGGTGAACTCCAGGTTACGCAGTTACGTTCTGCAGATCAAGGCGGGCAATGTCGTCACATGACGATCAGATAAACATGGGGACTCCACTGTTTACAGAGTGCTACTAACTACCACATGCCCACACTTGGATCTTTTTTTGCCATTGCACTGTTTTTCGTGGTAATTCTATGGTCTTTGAACACTATTTATGAACCGAGACATTTTCTTGCCCGGCTACAGCCCATCGCATCCCCAGAAAGCTGCTGATTACGCTTAGATCAGCCCGGAGAGTCAGGGGTTTTAGTGTGGACTAGTGATTTCTTGGCAATTCACATGTTCACGTTGCAAAAGTCCTGCCTCCAATGTTACAAGAAGATGGTCTCGTGTCTAGAAGTGTATTGAGGATGGAAGTAAGCAAATTGCTTAGTAGGAATTCGGTGGATGGAAAGCCCTTGGAAGTTGGTTATTGGAATGCTACCCGTAACCTTGAAATGGCAATGCGCCACCTGGGCATGGCCCATGTGTTTATCTTCACATAATTCCAAGTTTACCCCACAAAATCGGCTTCCAAGATTTTAGGGTTAATGATCAGTAACTTTGGAATAGATCTTGCAAGTAATTCCAATATTCTAATTAGCAAATTGGTATTGCCGCGCCGGTCCAACTGTACAACCACAAATCTATGCTACATCAAATAATGACCTCGGGAGACCTCAGGCCCCGGGGGACACCTTAATAACCAATGCCCTCGAGTATATGGGATGGATAGAGTGAGCTCAAATTGCCTATGCCATAAAGAAATGGAATTTGATTGAGTATTTCCAAGGTTGAATGTCAATCTTAAGGCCGTGATATATTTACGAACTATCCATGAATGCGACGTGAAAATTGCAAAGTTGCTGGTTTTTTTTGTTAAAATGTAAACTGATGGATTTGAATGAGAACATCGAGTACTGATTGCTCTAGCCAGTCTCACTAAAACCGAATGTTCCGTAAGCTGTTTATCAGACTTGGCCACCATATTTATGAATTGTTATGCGAGTGAAGTAAAATGCATAACACATTATTCTTGAATCTGGAATAACAAAACGTTTTGCATTGCCCACTTTTTTTCACTGACTATGAGACCACCATTGCAGCCTAGATTATTGGAATATTCTCATTCAAACCCAAACAGTAGGCTGTGTGTTCAAGCTCAGATAACAACGAGGCGATTGGAACATACATAGTAGATGACGGCACGTGCCGGCTGACGTAAGATGCGGAGAGGCGTCAACGGGCTATTATGGAAAGCTGTCCAGATCAAGCTACTGACTCCTCTCCAGCGTGCACTTACTTTCTTCACCAAATGTTACATTGAGATAAGAGCTTCCCCCGCGCTCCTTTTGGTCCATGACCCTCGGCTCGTCCGATCAAGTCGATAGCCATGAGACTGGCCGCTTATGCTGGGGTAAGTAGTACAACCGATTGGGGAGGGGGAAAGACAATCATTAACATCACTTACAGGCCTCGGTGGCCCTGGCCACAGGTGTTCTGCTAAAAGCTCTTCACCAGAGGTCCAATTTCTACTCAGCATGCGTCTACCTCTCTCAAAGTAGTGCGAACCTAATGGTATGTTGTCCTCAGCCGTCGCAATCGGTCATCTTCTCACATTGCCTGATTCACAGATCCTTACGAACCTATGCCTTCTTGTTACCGGATTCCTCCTCTTTTGGCTTCAGCGCCTTCTCTACGGACCCTTGCGACCAATCGAGACCGAGCAACTATACGAGCGCGCTTGGTTTGCCGTCACCGAAACATGCTTGGCCATGACCATCTTCCGGGGTGAACTCGGAGCCTGGTTCTTGGTCATGTTCATCTCCCTGCTGGTCGGTAAAGTATGGGGCTGGATTGGTGAAGGGCGAGTCGAGTTCTTGGAGCAACAACCCCCAGCCAACCCAAAGCTGTTCCATATTCGCTTGGCCGCTTCCCTCGCCCTGACCGTACTATTCGACTGCTTCATGCTGCGATACTGTGTGCACACTGTGATAACACAGGCACGCCCGGATATGATGGTCATGTTTGGATTTGAGTTCGCCATCCTCACAATCCTGTCGTCCTCCACCCTCCTCCGATACGTCATCGCCCTGACAGAGATATCGATCACGCGCCAGCAAGTGAAGGCGAGAGTGGAGGAACGCAGAGCCGAGATTCGTGCTGCACGGACCGAGGCCATTCAAGAGTCCGCCCGCGCAGGCGCGAGTTCTCCACCCGCCGATCTTCCCGATGAAAATGATGTGAATGAACTAGAGATTGATGTACCTGGGTGGGAGGAAAAAGGCCGCTGGGTCTTTTATCTGGATCTTTTGACCGACTTGCTGAAGCTCGTCATTTACCTCACCTTCTTTGGTATCTTGCTCACCTTCTACGGTCTGCCCATTCACATTCTGCGGGACGTCGTGGTGACTATCCGCTCGTTTGCTCGTCGTATCGTCGATTTCCTGCGTTACCGCAATGCAACCAGGGACATGAACCAGAGATATCCGGACGCAACTGCCGAGGAAGTTTCCCGAGAGGATGTTTGCATCATCTGTCGCGAGGAAATGACCCCAGTTCAGCCAGCACAGCCCGCAGAGGGGGCAGCCGCAGATCCAGCGGGTCCCCCGCCTACTGCATCCCAGCGTGTTCCTGAACGCCTGCGTCCAAAGAAACTGCCTTGCGGCCATATCCTGCACTTTGCATGCCTTCGAAGCTGGCTAGAAAGGCAACAGAATTGTCCAACCTGCCGGCGCCCGGTCCTTTCGCCAAACAGAACCGCAGGAGCTGCCGGAGTGGCAGCAAACAATGGAGCCGGCCAGCCTAATGGTAACCAGGCAGGCCAACAAGGCGCGAATGGAGCCCCCCGAGCCCGTGTTCTTCAGCTTGGGCCACTCCGCGTTGCCTTCGGGGCTATGCGCGGAGATCTCTTCAATAACTTACATCACCGACAAATCCCCCAGGGCAATGCACAGCAGCCTGCGGCGAACCCTCCTGCGAATGGACCTGCCGGGCAATTTGGGTTTGGGTTTGGGTTCGGGAACCGTCCGCAAACCCCGGCTCCTGCGCCCCCACACGCCACAGGCGCTGTGGGCTCCACTGCTTCCGATCTCAGTGCCCAGTTGCTCCAGATTGAGCAAAGAATCACTCATGAAATTCAAACTCTGCGAGCCGCCTCAGATCAATTGAACCGTGTGCGCAATTTGCAGCTGGAACTGGATCGATTGCGCCAACAGAGAAATCCTCTATCAAACCCAGCTCAATCTCCCAGTTTCCCAATCGCGGCCCCGGCCCCGGCCCCGGGCTCGGGTCCTTCGGTGTTCGCAGCACGTCACCAAGTTGAAGGAACTCCAGGATCCCTTCTCATGAATTCGGGCGACGCGCGTCTACCCGAAGGTCTAACTCTCCCTGCTGGTTGGAGCCTCCTTCCTCTCCAGCGTATGGCAAACAGTTCTGGCTCAGCACAACCAGTGCCGCCAGTAGCTGTCACCCCCGTCACTACCGAAACATCCTCTGCATCGGCTGTAGACAGTGCCGCTGCCCAGTCAGACACCGCATCCGCGCCTCATCAGGCGAACGGAGACGAAACAATTGCACAAGCCACCCCTGAACCACCCACAAGTAGTACAACTGTCAACTCAAATCTGCAGCCGACCCCGACTATCCCCGCTCCAGAGACTCGCACGGACGAGGCTCGCGCAGATTCTCCTTCTCAAGAATGGACAGACTTAGCCCCCAAGGAGCCATCGGCTACCGGGTCCACTATCCCCACGACTTGGGGCAGTGGAGAGTCTTCACAAGCGTCTGCTTCCACGGATGACCGCTCGGAGTCTCCATCCAAAGGCAAAGGCCGGGTTGTCACCATTGAAGAAACCGCAGACGAAGAGGCGACCTAGTGGATGAGATCTTGACTTTTGACTTCCCTTGTACTTTTCGGGCCTGCTCAGCCCTTCTCCCCCCCAGCGTTGCATGGCGTTCGCGAGCCAAAGATCATACCCATATTTTCTTACGATTTTCTATACGGTTTGAAGTTCATGTTCCAGGATACCTAGCCCAATGGAAATGTGTACATGTATTCTGTAATTGGCAACCGATGTGATGACTCCTACTCTTGTCTCTGTTGGATGTGCTGTGCGCCAATCTTGAAAAGTTAGGAATGTAGTTCGGATTAATTCTCCGGAGTAATGTATGTTGAAAATAGCATTGGGAATTTATGAACATCAAAATAAGGCCACTGAATTATGTTCTTCCCAGGCTTTTATGTCAAATGGAAATAGACAGGGTGTTCTCAGGGTATAACGCTAAAAGGCCAGGGTCCAAAGGTGGCCCGGCCCCGGCTGAATCAGGGGGGATCGTCGGGATTACGAGTATACAATCCGAGACTATTTCCGCCTGCATTTTCTCCCATTCTGTGAAACTTGCTGCAATGATACTCCGTAGAGATATTTCTATCTCAATGTCCATCGTACTCGGAACACGCCTCAGACCTCGAGACCCTGCGCAATAAGAAGGTATAAAATCGAGGCTAGTGCCTATGCAACGTCGATCAGGGCTTTCGTCATAGTAGTGCGCAGCCACACTCTCCCGTGTTTCATCGCCTTTTCGATATGTCCACGGGCTGCATTTTTCTAACCCCTTGACGTCCAATTCTGGCGATGGTGACATTTTGAGGTAAGGAAACAGGGAATATCCTGGTGTGCAAAGTAGATATACTGCATCGCCAGTCTCGGGGCTTTTCACTGACCTTGTGCAACAGACTATACATCCATTGTCCTACCGTCATACCGTCCATGCTTCTCCCACGGCGAGCGGTCCTCTTCCTCGGCGTCGCGTTCTTCCTCATCCTCCTCTTCACCGCCAAAACCCTCTCCCGGCCCTGGAATGAAGTCCCGCAAGTAATTGGCCTCGGCGACTTCGTCTCCAGCCCCAACGACACAGCCTGGAACATCACCCGCGGTCACACGAACAATGACCTCTATGCGCCCCCGCCGAACTTCATCCCAGGCACCCCCAAGCCCCTGGGCTACCAATACTCGAAAGTCATGGTGGTGACGCGCACCAAGGAAGAAGACACAAGCTGGATCGCCGAACAGCTTCCGGACTGGGACACGGCCATCTACGTCGCAGACGACCCATCCGCACCCCTCCATCCCCCCAAAAACAAAGGCCACGAGGTCATGATCTACCTCACCTACCTCGTCGACCACTACGACCACCTCCCCGACGTCGCCGTCTTCATGCACTCCCACCAATTCGCCTGGCACAACGACGCTCTCTTCGAAGGCGACGCTGCTCAACTCCTGCGCAAGCTGAATCTCAACCGCGTCATCCGAGAGGGATACATGAATACCCGCTGTGGATACGGTCCCGGCTGTCCGGCTTGGATGCACCCGGGCGCCGTCGAGGCAGACGAGTCGAAGCAGGAGGAGATCATGCTTGCGCGGGCGTGGGGCGAGCTCTTCCCAGATCAGTCCATCCCGTCTGTGCTGGCGCAGCCGTGCTGTGCGCAATTTGCGCTATCGCGTGATCGCATCCGCTCGATCCCGAGGGCGCGATACGTCTTCTATCGGGATTGGCTGCTGTCGACTGATCTCAGTGACTATATCACGGGTCGGATCTGGGAGTATCTGTGGCAGTATATCTTCACCGGGGAGGCCGTTCTCTGTGTCGAGGAGAGCGTCTGCCTGTGTGATGGGTATGGGTTCTGTTTTGGCGGTGATGATGAGTACAGGGCCTATCAGCAGATGGAGGTGGATAAGAATGATCTGCAGGATGAGTTTGCCGAGTTGATTTGGCTGGCTACTGAGGTTGACTTCGGCAAGGACCTTGGTGAGTCTGGCGAGGGTGATGCGGATGCTGCCCCCGTGAAGAACACGGATATTCACACGCAGCTGCAGCTGAAGCAGCAGGAAATGGCGTCTGCTTTATTTAATGCTACGGAGCGCGGGAAAAACCCGCGGTATCGTGCCGAAGAAGCTGGTCGACTTTGGAAAGAGGGCGATGGGTTCTAAACTTGACTGGATCGAGTGAACCCGTTTGCGTTTTGAATCTCTTGACATGATCTACGACTCATATTTGCCATTTACCTGGACGTCTCTTACCGGGTCTCCTTTGAATCTTGGGTTTTTGTTTTATTTGGGGCCTTATTTTGTGACTATGGGCTACTGCATGTACTTGTATATATTTCCTCTTCTTACAGCTGCTTAGACATTATATTATAGTTCTGGAATAAGATTCAAAAGAGAGATATTGAGTAATAACCTCTATGGGTACTAAGACATAATTTCCCTAGAACATGAAGTCTGAAGCAATTACCTCACATGCCCAGTTGTAACCCAACCGGGTGACGCTCTAGTGACCATATCGATCCAGACGAGGACTAGGGCTGCTTCCATGGTTAGTAAGAGAAATAAATCCATGGATAGTAAGTAGTCTCCAGGTTCTTAATCTTTCTAACTAATACTAGCTATGAATAGCAGTGGATCGTCGCCGGAGCTGCGTCAGGAAGTAATTACCTATGCCCAGGTACCCACCCCCAATCCAAAAAAAAAGCCGAGCGTGAGGATCGAACTCACGACCTTAAGATGATCCGCAGCCAAGAGTTGGTACTCTGGTACTCTGGTACTCTTTGGCATATAGCTTGGCGAGGTTAGTTCAGGTACGTATTCAAGCAGGGTCGGAGTACTAACAAGTCTCATGCGCTGCCACTGCGCCAGCCCGGCCGCAAGTTCCTGCGCGTCAATCCAGAAATCTACACCTGCTTGGGCAGGGATATCAGTCCTTCCGCAAAAGGGACCGTCAGATCACGTGATAGCCCCACATATTTAGAGGTACTCATGCCAATACTTTGTGATATCATGTCACGCCTAGTAGAGGTTACACGTTTAAATCAAATATGTAAGCTCAAGAATACGTTATGAGACTACATTTGAGATTTGAAGGTAATAGCTTCACTATATGTGATGCGGTATTGTAATGATCTTGAGGATATACTTGTGGAGATGTGGGGCTATATGTACATGGTGGTATGCACTAAGTTGTAGTCCCGGTACCAGGACCCCCAGAGCGCACGTGACTTCACCAACTCCCGAGTTTGCACTGTCTGCCTCTCCTTCAAACCGCGCAAACATCAGTCGCGCCTCTTATCAGCCATACACCCCAAGCTCGAGAACGTGCTTCCTCCGTTCAATTGTGCTTCATACCAAAAAGTCCGCGCTTCTCGCCCTCTTGGGTGTGACGCGCTCCTAATTTCTCCCCACCCCACAGCCTTTGTGCGTCGTGATTCTTCATCGCGAGTCACCAACAACAAAAGCTTCGATAAGAGCTTGAACTTGCGGGAAAAAAACACAAAAAAAGCCAAAGCTGATTCACTCGCAGCCACTGGTAAGCCTGGGTCATACCTTGACACGCGCTGAGCTAGAGTGTTCTTGTGCCTAATTATTCAACCTCCAGCTTTGCAGTCGCTCCAACCCAAACCCTCCACTCTTATCGCCTTATCGAAGGCACCTGAATCACCCACCATGAGCTCCAACAGCCAACATCCCCCCACCTCCTCTTCCTCCGGCATACCCAGCTCTTCCGCCGCTGCCCACTCGGATTCAAACGCGCAGCTCGGAAACAATGGGTACGCACCAAACGATAACCAGCTTGCCGGATTGGTGGAAGCGGCAACCGCCGCCGCAGACCAAGACGTATCGCAATGGGCTACCGCAGAAGCAATTGCTACTGCAGCCGGCGCAGCAGGCCACCACCACCAGCTTGAGGCCTATGGAGCTGACATGCACCTCGGCGACGACGGATTTAGCGATCCCAAGTTTGATGCGAACTTTGCGACTCCCATGGGTAGCGCAAGGCATTTGAGGGCACCGAGCCATACTGATCACCAATCGCCTGGTCTCACACGTACCGCGACCAAGAAGCGTAAGCGCAATGACGACAATCTCGATCCGGCTCTGGCGGGTGCGGGCCTCACTTCTGCCCAGCACCAGGCGCAGTCCCAGCAAACCCCACACGGGTATACCAGCGAGGGCATGGACATTCGTGCAGAGCAGCCTCAGTCTTTGTCTGATGCTCGAGCTGTCGGTGTTCACTCCGCCGCTGCGCTGTTCCGTCAACCCTCCAGCAACAAGAAGTACACTAGGCCTCCAATCTCGAAAATGTTCACCTCGCTCGAGATATCACCGGAGAACTTCTTGCATCTTCAGGCCGCTGCTAAGAATTACATGTTGGATGACGACCACCCGGAAAGACGTGACTGCGTTGGCCAGCGTGGTAAGGGGGATACAGAGATGGTCAAGCTCCGCCTTTGGAACTGTGTTCGTCAATTCCTCGAAGCAGAAGGCAACGGTGAGCGCTTCTTTGGAGAAAATGTCAGCAATGAGGGCATGGGCCCCAGAAGCTACTCGTGGCCGCGCGACCAGCAGAAGATCATCTCACTGGTTATCCCCCTGCTTCGTAGGATGGTTACCAATGAAAGACAACGCCGATACGCCATTGAGACCCGAAAAGGTGGTGGTCTTGATGACCGACGACGTCGCAAGACAGACGAATTCTCGAATATGAACGACTCCCGCTTTTCGCCCGATCAATCTATGATGCAGAATCAGACACATCGCGATGACATCTCGCAGTCATTGCCTCAGCATTCCCTGCAGCAACCGATTGATTCATCCCAACCCATTGACCTCGGTCTTACGGATCTACTCTTGGATGGGTACACTGTCGACTGGGAAGAAATTGCCCGCTCTTACGATACATACAACCAAGGGTTCGAGCTCGATAATCTCTGGTCTCTTTCCGGTCTTCAGCAGCCTGAATGGCGCGGCCTGGTTGCCGCAGTCGATAGCCATTACCACGTTATCCACAACGGGGACCATGAGTGCCCGCCTGCCTGCGAGGACGAGAACATCAACCGCATCATCCACTCCGATGCTACCTCATCACTTCCCTGGCGAGTTGGCGGAGGCCGTCACATTCCAGCTCGCGATGAATTGTATGTCCCCCCTCTCCTCCCATGTTTGTCTATCCACTAACACCACAGCAGTGCCAGCAGCATCGCCCGTGACGTCTCCCGCATCATCCGCGAGAACATCGCCGCCCGCCACGGCCACCCCCAGCCAGAAAATCACTTCCATCATGTCCCCTTCACGCCTTTACCCGAACACACCAGCGCACACTCCCAGCACCAGACATCACTCCGTGTCAACATTGTCCAGGGCGGAAAACGTATCCTCCCTCGATTCGACCTGCCAGCCGGTCAATACCCTAATATCGAAAGTCTCAAGCAAGCCGTTCTTCGTCGGTACCCGGGTCAGATCCCTGGGTTGTTCGCCCAGGAAGGAAACGCCGCTGCTCAGGAAGCGCGCGAGTCTGCTGCTATCGCGGCCTGGAAGATCAAAGTGTGGTTGCCAGATGGTCTGGTTCCGGTGAATAATCAGAAGGATTGGACTATTGCGGTTCTTTCTGCCGACACTGTTGACTGGATGGATGGGGACTTGAAGGTTCTCATCGAGGTTGAGTAGAGACTCATGCGTGTCATTGTATTGCTCTTTTCGATATCCCTCTTGCTATTCAATTCAAACTATGTATTATTATGAGATTATTCGTTCCAAGGTTGCGACTTTTACCCAGATACATGGCACATAGTAGACGTAAAAACTTTCCAAGGGTTGGGTAACTCACCTGGTCAGTTCGTCGGACCCGAGATCACTGCGCAGATACACATATGAAAGTAGAAATCATCAAAGGTATACATGTAATGTAATAAGAAATAGATACTGAGAATTCCCATGCCTCATAATACAGGTTTAACCAAAAGTTCATGAGGGTCTGGACTGATGCACATCGAATCTCAAAAACACCAAACATCATGACCGCTCTATACGCCGTGCCCCAAAGAAAAACGCCCTCATTTATTATGCAACAATAGCGTGCGCAACGAATCCCAATTATCCGAGTCACCATAACTAAATCAAAGTCAGCGAAATCCTTCCCAATCAACACAAGCACAACATACATGTACACCATACTGCTCCGCAAACTCGACGCCAGAGTCTCCGGGTGCCAGCGCCAAATATACATAACCGTCGCCCAGGTCATGCTAGCAAAGACGGGGTATGCGTTATCGGTGATCTTTGTGCGTGCTTCGGGCGTGATAAGAGAGGAGAGCGGGTGCATATTCGGTTGAATAGCGATTTTGGCGAGCGCGAGCATCACGCGCGCGAAAACGTAAATGACGATCTGGAGAAGGTATGATTAGCCCCGATCTGTCGAGATATTCCCACACAGAGAAAATATACCTGCTGGCTAATACTGCCTGGCTGTCGTCCAAACACTGCATACCCGCCCAGCAGGCCTGCAAAGAAAGTATCACATCTCCCCTCCTTCCCGGTTCCACCAGGGATATTCCGAAGAAGGATCATGGAGGCTTTATAAATGATCGCGAAAGTCGAGAGGTTGCGCGCATGCTGGCGAGTAGCTTTGAAAACAAGCTTGGTCTTTTCACGTATCCTGTAATGCGATCAGCTCTGTTCGGGTTGTTCGCGGGTGCGCATTTCGAGACGGTGACGACTTACGTTCCGGATCTGAAAAGGAATATCATGCTGGAATTTGGACGTCGGTTAGCTCCGAGTTCTTCGCTCACGTCCGTTCGGCAGGTACATACACAAGCGCATGCGGAAACCGCACTTTCGATCCGTAGACGATTCCATTGCGTGCGCCTTTCACTAGGGAGAGGAGGGGTGCGAGCTCGGGCTTGAGGACTAGGGCGTCGAGTTGGGACTGTGGTTGTTAGGGTTGTGTTTGCCGCGGGTTTGGGGAACTTACCAGTAGGGTATCCATACTGGACCTCGGTATGAGGTTGGAGTTGGATCGGGGGGATTATAGCGGTGATAGGCGTGGAAGGTGAGGTAGAGGGTCCAGTAGGGTCATGAAGAGCAGAATAGAAGCCAGAACTGTCGGGGTCAGAAGAGAGAGGGGACGGCACTTTTATCGGTTTCCGCAATGAGAAGGGCCTCGGCATGTGAGAAGCCGACGTCACGGTCACGTGGATGTATAAAGGTCCGAGCAGATGGCGAGTTTGCAGTTTGTTTGCATTGATACTTGGTGCTTGATACCATGGTGATAGGGTGGAAAGTATGGTGGTATACTTGTGGACTGATATACTGATGTACAGGTGTACATGTGGTGATGTAGTACATTGCTCGATTAAAGAGGTCAAATAACTTTTCATGTACCGGTAAGATAATTCATACAGGCGCAGAAATCGAAATCCCGTCCGGCCCAAACGCCTAATAGAAAATCATGCAAATATCTTAGTTCTTCCGTGCCTTCTTGTTGCCGGGCTTCTTCTCCTCAGCCTCCTCAAGCTCCTCAACCTCATCAGAATCAGAGATCACATCATCCTCCATCATATCCTCCATAGTGGGCTCCTCGTCGTCAGACTCCATACCCGCCCGACGCTTGAGACCCTTCATCTTACGAGTCTGCAAGTCGGACAGATCCTGCTTGCCAAGGTGAACACGACCAATCTTGTCACCCATAGAATCGGTAATGATGTTCTTCTTAGTGCGGGCCTCCTCGTTGGGACGCTTGCCCTGCTTCATAGCCTCCTTCTGCACCTCAGGAGCAGCCTGGCGTGTGCGGCCGATCTTGAAGTCGAACTTGGGGCCAACCTCCTGCAACTCAACACGGGGCAGCTTGTGTCCACTGCGCTTGGTGACGACTCTGTACCAGCGCATGTGAATGACGGGAGAGAGACCATCCTGGGGCTCCTCCGCGCCGACCATCAGAACGTACTGCAGACCCTCGACGTCGATCTGGGTGGTTTCCTCGCCCTTGAACATGTCGAGAAGAGTGCTCTTAAGGATGGTGTGGGTGGTCGATGTGGGGTCGTCCCAGGGGCTACCGGTGAAGAGCATCATGGGTCGCAGGCCGAGACCGACATCCATGACAAGTTCGTTGATGGGCGGGATAACCTCGCCATCTCTCGGGGGGAGCAGCAAAAGCTCAACGAGATCGAGCAGCTCGGAGTTGAAAACACGGGCGAGGGTGACGCAGTTAGGGCGCTTCTTGTTGTGGCTTCCGAATGCTACGAGGCCACATTCGTTCTTGTTGGCCAGGAACTCGAGGCTCTCCGAGTTCTCATATGGGTGCAAGTTCTCGTTCTTCTTGTGGAAGAGGATATTGTGGGGCTTCGTCAAGGCGTGGAAAGTCTTCAGAACGGTGTCCAGAGGTTGGGGGCATTTTGCGCCGTGGAAAATCAGCGTCTTCTTCGGGCCTTCGATGAGTTGCGGCTCCCGAGCTTTCAGGATACGCGCAGTGCGCGGGTTCTTGGCTTTTCTGGAAAATATTGGGTTAGTCAAGTAGGACAATCGGTAGGAGCGATCTTCACTTACACTTCTCTCAACATATTGTAGAATCTGGACGGCTGAAAGACTTGGGGTAGATTGTCACAAGAGCGAAAAAGTTTTGGATTGATGGCTTGGCGGGCTTATCGATAAGAAGGATCACGTGGCGCAAATATCCAAACTCAATTTCTTGGCGTCTCCTGCCTACTGCTCAATGAGTCTAATAATGTACAGATACTTGTGATTTTAGCATTTAAAACATACTCTGTCTGACTTTCGAATCGACCATGTTACTATCTGAACATACAAAGGTGGTTTCTCATTCTTTCAAGACGACAAGGCTCTTGATGTCAAGAATCCCCAAGCTTTCCATCAAGCAGTTTCGTGGTCTAGCGGTTATGATTTTCCGTTAACAATTGTCTTACAGACGAGTGTTCCGGAAAGGTTCTGGGTTCGATTCCCAGCGAAACTATTTTTTTGCTGTTCTGTGGTTTTTGTGTGGAGATTTGCCAGGTGGATACCAATGCCGAAGCCTGGTGATTGCCGAGGTGGAGTATCTTAGCCTTTGTGCCAGCATTACTGCCAGGTACTTTCAATTTTGAATTCGTGGATGAAATTAGAAGTATCGCGCAAGTGGAAATGTGAAATGGGATGGACATTGGAATCATCGAAGTATCGATAGCCTCACAGAGTGCCTGAACCTAACCAAGAACAATGGAACTTAGTATCCAAGCTAGGAGTTTCTTGCAATGAGCCAAGATCGAAGTCTAAATGACCAGATCTTTTCAAAACAGCTTCAGCAAAAGGCTATAGTTCTTTCTTTTTCTCAGCCCCGACATCAGTCTCAGCCTGGTTCAACCACATGTCTATATTCCTAGACAGTCGATTGACACGAGGGTTCACATATTGCGTGTATAACCAAGCCACCACAAATACCACACAAAAGGAGATAAGCCCTGAACCGATCCAGCTTATTATATAAGAGTTCCAATTTTCAGCAGCTCCCTCGTGGCCAGGCCACCCTCTGTTCTCCTGGAGTTTCCAGATCCCGTCACGTAAAGGGGTGCGAACAATCTGGTACATCGGTGTATGCACAAGATAAATAGAGAAGGAATGCTTCGCTAGATATTGGAAGGGTCGTAGACTGAGGAAGCCTTGAAGTCGAGGGCTTTGCATGAGAACCGAGAAAAGCGAAACTGCCCCAATAGCATGCCAACAGAGCCGTGCAGTTACCCAATTATAGAGCGTCCATTGCGGGGGCTGCAACCTTTCAAGGATGAGATAGTCCAGAGGGTACTCTTCTACTTGGCTTTTGAGAGAACACAAGTATGCGGCAAGGGCAAAGCGCAAGAGATAACTGACCATCCCGCGAAGAAGCTTGGGCGGACGACCAGTGCGATTATAGACAGAGGTGGTCTCGGCAAGAGTGAGACCGGCCAAGGCACTAAACGCATCCCATACTCCATACCAGAGCGTATGCATGAGCATAAGGCTTAGAATCAACATTCTGACGGAAGACCGCCATGGAGCCTGTAAAAAGATCACAAAATAGACAAAGAATGAGCCACGCAGATCAAGCGGGATTGTCCAGAGCTGCTGGCTCAGCCCATGGTTGTACTGAAATTGGAAGAGTTGCAAGTTATCTGCCACATATCGACAAAGATAGCTCAAGTGACCCCATGGAGATGTCCATGGCTGTAGTCCAGGGGCCGAATTCTCTGGCAAAGAATGGATAAACCAATCAGTGTAGAAAATGAGTTGGCAAACGATGGCCGACCCCACTAACGGCAGGACGAGACGGATGAAGCGGCGAACTGCTGAGGATCGTAGACGATCGACGAAAGTCTCGGACCGCTGGTCCCTCAGCTCGAGTAAGCTATTTGCGATCGAGTATCCAGCTATCACATAGAACAGAGGAACCATGACGTCCAGTGACCAGAGAATGTTGATAGGAGGGAGTTGAGCGAGTCGCTGGTTGTCTTCGAGTGGCTCTGTCCAGTAGGTGCGGCGATAGAGCACGTCAAAATCACCATTGAAATAATGGCCATAAGCTACAAGAACTCCGGCGGCTCCTCGCAGACCATCAATCCATTGGAGTCTGGGCATATTGGCGGAAGGGTGGAGTCCTCGGGGCCTCTAGGAGGTTGAGCGAAGTTGCTAAAGGAACCGAAAATCGGGGGAGAGGCAACTTATTTATGAATTTCAGCTGCCACGTGATAGAACAGGATCTATTGAAAGATCTACAGTCTATCGTCTATCGTTTTAAAGCCTACGCAGGGAGCCGCGCCCTAAGGGCCGCATCGTGTTTCGAAATGGACTACGGAATACTATGAGGATAGCCCGGTCATGAACCATCGAGCTCTGTCTATGTATGTTCTTTCATTCCTGTCATTGATTTTAATTACCACCGAGAGATCTCCCTGCAAGACCAAACGGTTTCCTCGTTTCCATCATCCTCTTGCCCCTCAAATCAACACCTTTCCTGCGTGTCTAGGTCTTTTTGATCACATCAAATCCTGTTGGTGGTGACAGAACCACCGTAAAGAATAGCACGATATGCACCAAATTCACAATTGGCTGAAGGATGATTGTGAGCACAACATGAGAGACCATAGATGTCCATGATAGGTCTACGAGGCTGAGATCTTGCAAAACACATGCGGAAATGAGCACATGCAAACCCGCCGCGTCGTTGAAAATGAGAAGTTCCTTGAACCAGAAAGGAACTGCTGGTTTCTGGATAAGGAAACCAATCAAGGGACTGTCGCTGTGGTCAGTCTTCACTCTTCTGGCAAATCTGGTCTTCAACTTACTATATCAAGGTTCCAATGCCAGCTAGAATTCCAAGAGTTAGGGCTATACCCGCAAGAGGCTGCTCAAAACGGAAGATTCCAGTAAACCAACGTCGTCGCTGCTTGCATAGATCTTTGAGTGTGCAGGGTGGTTGTTCGCGGAAAATGCCGTGGATCCACTCAGATTTATACCCAAGTCGCGCAGCCTGTGATTTGCGCAGTTAGAGTAGTTCTTCATGTTAAGTTTCAATCCTGGAGATAAACTTACGTGGTATCCAAACCAGTAGTCCTCACACACATTGTCAGTATCCCAGCCAATGGCGTTTTCTACCGCACCATTGATCAGGAGCCAGGAGCCGTGAGTCCAACCCAAATACGGACGTCTGAAAAGTAGCAGAGGCAATTGGAATCGCCCAAAGTCTTCAGCTACTCGGTTCACCTCGGCAGCGGACATCAGCATGCTCGTCCAGTGGTTAGATGCCGTGTAATAGATAGTGCCCTGTCAGCACAGTTAGTATTAGTGATCAATGGGGTTTTTTGTGAAGCGAACATACCATTCCAAGCTCTGCAGTGCCCCTCTCAATAAAATCCAAAGTCGTCTGTAGAGCACGATCGTCCATTTCAGACTCCTCGTCCAAATGTAAAATCCAATCTTCCTTAGAAAATTTATACTTCAATCGGAAGTATTCTTGGGCCCGGGCTTTGTATTTCGCCTTCTCCACGGAGAAATCCTTGGGGACTTGATCGACAATGACATACGACGGGACCTGCTTTTTTATTTCCTCGGAGTTTTCACTGTCGACCAGAACGTGAAACTTGACAGAGGGATTGTGACGCTGCGGCAGATTGTCCCAGCACCTTGCTGAATTCACCGCTGTTGGCACATTGGTGCCCTTAGTTACGAGGCAGATGCGCAGAGTTTCCAGTCGTCGCGTCTTTGGTCCAGATGCGAACTTGTTCGGTCGCATGGGCAGGCACAAGCCTAATAGCTGCCCGAAGGGTGGCATCTGAGCAATCAAAAACATTGTCATTGCGCAAACATGGAAGATGGTAGACTTGCTCCAGCCATCTTCTGTAACATCGACATAGTATCCACCCGTAGCGGAGAATTGTTTGAATGCTAATTCGCCCCGGTCAGTATAATATCTCTTGCTGTCGCTATCACACGAATGACATTTCCGTACCACAATAAGTCAAAATTAATGTGAAAGGAAACACAATATAGTTGTATTCAAGAATGTTATACACTCGATTCGTGTGCTTCCATTGGGGATGGTGCGCCTTGGAAAGGCCGTCGACTGCGGTAGCCATTTGCGACAACCTCTTCAGATTAATTGATTCCGGAAACTTCAGTTCTGTAGCCAGACCAAGACCCAAACTGGGACTGACAGCAATATTATACCGGAGCGCGTGGCAGCGGAAAATTTTCAAGCCCTAGTTCCACAGTGGGATCCAGCCCCTTGCGTGACTCAAGACGTGTCTACATCAGTACAGATCATAGATGATCGACAGCTGAACCCTGCCGGCCGCGAACCATCTCAAGAAAACTTTGTCAGAGCGGCTGAAGATCGCTCGCATGCACGGGTCTCCAGCGTATCACAGGAGTAGATCGGGTGGAGGAGAGGCTGGCGCACATCGCCATTGCAACTGACTGGAGCTGGTTGAAGGAAGCTGATTGGACTTGCGATCGATGGATAAGTCGGGTTGTGGACCGTCTATCTTGACTGGATCTCGTGTTCTGCACTATCGATTTTGAACTGTATGGATCTGTCTTTTCTTGGGATGGCTAGGGTGTAGATCAGTGGACACGTCCTATCTTCCGCACCGGTCTGCACCCGAACATCGCCGAGAATCATCTCTGGTACGGGGTACGGAGTACAAGTACACGCATCCTGGCAAAAGACAAAATATTTGATGTTCACAATGTGGATAGTTCCTTTGATTTTGACGGGAACATAGCGCGAGATGGAGAGGCCTTCGAACGCTTACACGGAGGGAAATAGCGGCCAGGCGTGGATGACCTAAATTTGGCGGGATTCTCGCCTGATTTTTTCACCGCCCATTCAGGGCAAGTTGCCGCCTAATTTGCGGGGTCTCTTCCCCCAATTTTTAGGGCTCCCCCAGGGAGGAATGTACCCCTAGAACCCGCAATTTCAATTTCAATTTCAATGGCTTTGACTTTGAAGCTGGGGAAATAAAGACACTTCCAAGGTTGGTGGAATGAATTATAATAGCAATTGATGTCTGCGGCCACATCGGCACGAGCATACCTCGTGTTGCTGCCAACATTGCATTCCAAGGTGGTGCATTATGCATCACTGTCGGAGCTTGCCCAGGTGTGGCTGCCTGATTGGTCAGACTCCGGCACAGTAGATAGTGGCAGAGTGACAGCTTCTCTGTCGCTCTCTCTCTCTCTCTCTCTCTCTCTCTCTCTCTCTCTCCTCTCCAGGGCTGCTTCCTCTGCTCGTCTCCCGCAATACATACAATATCGTCGTACATGCTTAGTCTTCCGAAAATCACGAACTGAAGAGATGGATGAATTTGTTCAAAAATTATATACTAAAGTTCGACTTGAGTATCAGCTAAACAGCCGACGTTGAAGCTGATTCGCTGGCACTACTACTGGAAGAAGTTTCCGCATCATTCCACAAATACAACGGACCAGAACAGTAAGTCTTGCCCGTCTGCAACGTCTGCGAGCATCGAGCATCATCCAGTGACGGGTTGACGGCCACGAATAAAGCATGTGTGATACTTTCCTGGGCACAAATTCCAACACAGGTCTCATTGGCAGCAGCCTCATGCCATCTTCCACAATTGAGGGTTGTTCCCTCGGCCACAGTCGCGTTTGTCGGCGGGGCAGCCCAGGCCTCGCTGTACCCGTTTGATTTTCCGGGAGTAGTTGAACCTGTACCGGCTGTTGCATTGGAGTGCGCACCACCGGGTGCCGATAGACAAAGATTATTGCCGTAAATCTTGCTGGCAATTTGTAGATTGTCACAGTCGAAGGAGATCCAAGGGTTGTACTTGCGGAGATCCCCGGTTTAAAGCGAGTAGGCGTACTCGATCGCGGTACAATTGTTTGTTGGCTCGAGGGAGTATGTATCTTCGCAAGTCAAAGGAAGACAAAGCTTGAGGCCTGCTTTAATGGAGAAGCAGTCCACAATTTTCTCCTGGTTACCCGTGTAAAGTGACGCGGATGAGACCTTGTTTGCCGCTGCGATGGATGTGCAGTTGTCACCTTTGATTGTTGTGTAGTAATTATCCGAGACACAGAACTCGTCTTCCTCCTCGATGGTCGCCCAGGGAATTTCAAGGATGTCGGTAGGTCCGGAGAGGCCACATCGTTTGTTCAATTCTACTAGGACCTCTTGATAATAGTCGTCGTACATCGAGTAAGGAGTCTGTTGCATCATCTGGAGGCGAGTTGTGTAGCAGTAAGAGCAAGCTTCGCTTTCAGGCATATCCGCGGTGCTTTGAACCAAAGTGAAATCGCTGATAACGTCTTGTAGAGGAATGAGTCAGTTGCATGTAACGTGGGAGGAGAAGTCTGTAACATACCACTACAGTATTTGTCTGTGGATTTATCTTTGCTGCAAGTTTCATTGTACCCGGCCCAGATACGGCCACCATATAGCTCCGGAGGAGAGCCGCTGATGTTATATCCGCCGCAGTTATTTTGCACAGCCCCGAACCACTCACTCAGGCTCTCGCCACAACTAGTGTCACAGACAAGGTCCGTCAAGGTGTGATTGTTCAACGAGCCATGCCATTTGCGAGACATCATGTTCTCAAGGTATGTCTCACAGTTGATATTTGCTGTCAATGAAGTTTTGCAAGTGTCCGGAAGATCGATCTTCTCCAGGCTGTCAGAACTGTAGATAGAAAAGCCGTCAAATTTCCTCTGGCCAATAGTCATATCCAAACCACCGATCCAGACGAGAATCGAAGAAAGAAGCCCATTGACGTTGTCCTTGGCGTATGTCGGAACACCTTGGAAGGGGGTGACCATTTCCACAATTGCCCTGGTACAAAGATTGTAAATCCAAAGATCATGACTTTGCTCAATCTCAAACCCGCGTTGCTGGCAATCGTTTGTATCGAGACATTTCTGAGAATAATCTGAGTACCAGCTGTACAGACCGCTGCCCAGAACCCAGATAGATGTTGAATCAATGATACGCACGGCCCAAGAGAAGGCACATGCAGCAGTGCTTGAATCACAATTCTTGAACAATGGGTCATTAGGGAATGAGCCTGGTGTGAATGGACTGGGAGCCAGGGGAACAGGTTGGTAGTATGGTGATTCTGTTTGAATCATTCCCATAAAGATGTTGCTTGCACCAGAAAGTTGATACTGGTAGAGTATACAATGCTCCGAGGCCGTACCGTACAGCCACGCGAGCTTACTCTCAATCAGAATACCACGTCCTGCATATCCATCAATTTGATCCTGGGTGGTCACATCCATATCGTGATCAGCGACCCAAACCCAGATGTTCTCCAGATAGGCGTTTGAAGAAGGTATGAGATGAAGGAGAAGAGATGCCGCAATACAACCAGGTTTGACTTTGCCTGACTGTTTAGGACATTGAGCCTTTTGTAGCTTGGATCCAATGGCTCCGCCAATGCGAATATGGGAGTCCCACATCGCAGCAGATCCTTGGACAGACTCTGCGACGTTCCACTGCACGAGAATTGCTCCGGCAGTGGGGCCCGAAACAGTGAAAAGCATGTCTTGAATCTCAACAATACCAAAATCGCCCTCAACTCCCACCTGGACGGCCACATACGGATTGTCAACATCCTCGAACTTCTTTCCTGTTGCCATGATCTGAGACCAAGCTTGTCCGATAATGCAAGAGCCGACAGGAACCTTCAGTGTATCCTGAATCATGTATACTCCGAAGGGGAAGTAGACAACCGAAGAAATATTGGCGGCGTAGGAGAGGACAGAGTTGAGAATGGCGGTGGAATCGGTGCTGCCATCACCCTTTGCGCCGAAAGTTGGAACGTTGATAATATCACTTGCCTTAATGTCCTCGTATTGAGGTCGTCGGCGGGTAAACAGATTAGGCTTGACGTAAGCTTGGGTTCCAAGCAGCTTCTCGCTCATGGATCCGGTAGTGATGTCTGCACCGGACACAAAGGATCCTGTGCCTTCAGCGTCAGTGACCCTACCGAATCCCCAGGCATCCTTGAGAACCTCATCACCACCTGCTAGGAGAACTTGGTTTTTGACGTCATCTGTGATGGCCATTTTGACATTGAAAAAGCCCACGTTTTTCAAAAGCAGGGATGTCGAGTTTTCGGCATAGAGAGACGTGATGATACCATTTGCCGTGTTTGCAATAATGGCATCAGCCAAAACGAGAGAACCAACACCTTGGCCGGTACCCAGGGCTTCGCCACCCTAATTCAAGTAAGCTTCATGTTTGACCAATAGTTGATGTTCGGAATAAAACATACCCCACCGACAATAGTCAGACCGTTTGTACAGGACTCAATGACATAGTCCTGCATCGTCCATGCCCAATCCCAATGAACCTGAAGGGCTATGTTGCACTGGACAAAGACAAGTTGACTTGAAGTAAATTGTTGGTTGCCAAAGTATGCACTGTCATTCATCGCATAAGAAGGCATCCAAGAAAAGAAATCGAGATGATTCTGGTATGTGGCTTACCCAAAGTTGCCTCCCCCAAATGTGAGGTCTGCGAGGAAACCACCCGAGCCGTTCTCCATATAGATTCCCTGCTGTGTATTGCTGGGAACGTCCGAGTTATACACCATGTAGAGCTCGATGTTCTCCAGAGAGGTTCCCTGAGCAACCTGCCAGTGAATGGCACAGATATAGGCCGAGGTATCCGTTTGGCGAATGTCGATTTTGAAATTCCTCACACTGCGCAGGAAATTGTTTTGATTGACATACCACTGCTCGTCGTCACTGACATAGACATCGGAAGTGATGACACCCAGACCGACGAAACTTGAGGCTGCCAGGATAGTTGGCACATTGATCGGCTTTCAGTAAGTTAGTGGGAGCTTCCATATGACCTGCTAGATTATGGTACTCACGTCTCCCAGGAACTCCGTATTATAGTATTGAATCAGCGGAGAGCTGACAAGGTAGGTGCCTTCTGATTAAATAAGGATCTTTTGTCTAAGGTTACTGAAGAGACGTTAATAAGATTTCTTAGAGGGACTGAGAAGTACGCTAAAGATCAGAGCGACCGTAATAAAAGTATACAACAGTCTCTACATACCTTAAGAAATAGACTCGTCATCCTAGAAAAGGAAGTGAAAGAGCTACGGCAGAATAGAGATAAGGGCAAGGACAACGTCAGCGGGGATTAGAAAACAGCTCGCTCCAAGCGCCTGATGAAATGATGTAAGAATCTGCTATGGTTCGAGCCTGAAAGAAACAAACAGCTCCAAAATCAATGCGTAGCCCGGAATTTCACCACTTTGAGATACTGAACTCGCCGAACCCTGGCTGCGAAAGATGCTCTCAGTGGAGTGGCACCCGCCAGCACTATCTGTGACCATTAGCGTGCGTTCAATTGGCTTTACAGCTGCTCCAGGGGACGAAGCAGTAACCTGACTGAAGGCAAATTTAAGTTGAGGGTCAGAGAGAACCAAGAAGATAAAGATGAAGAAGCTGAAACTGAGTGTCATTTTTAGAGAAAAAGCTTTTGGTACTATGAGTTATAAATGCTTCAGGCTGTGAATGTATGTAGGCAAATTTTGTTATTGAAGAAACTTCCGAAAGAGTCCCCTAAGTACTAAAAAGAAAGGCTAGTAATAGGGTTCCCTGTAACTCTAGCTACTACTTGGTAGGGGTTAACTATAATCTAGATTATTCTCAACTAGCCGAGATCTAAGTCTGGTCTTGGTAGTGGTTAGTGCAGGTCTTATGATGAGAGCGAAAGGAATTATATTTAAATTCCTCTGCAAACGGCTACGTTTTTGAGTCCCAAAGGCGAAGGTAGGCCTATAGCTCGAAAATCTTGGCCTTCCACTACAACATGCATTTTGTGTCACTTCCAATAGGAGGATAGCCGTCACCTAGGCCGAGATGTGGAGCTATTCAAATCACTGAATCTGCCAGAAACCATAGCTTAGGGAAGATACATACAAAGCAGCTGACGGGGTGACGTCAAATCTATAAGGGAAGCGCTTATAACGAGATGGTATTGACATCATTATCATGACTTGGATCTTATTACAGTTCCTCATTCAATGAATTAGAAACATTCAAGCAGCAAAACGTTTCTAGAAATTACAATACGAATTTCAAGTATGTGGATAAAAGGATGAAGGTTACCTCGGTTCACCGTGGTAATTTCATTAGTACCGTCCGCCTGACGCGCTAAAATTCCGTGTCGATTCCGGAGTATATAGTACGTTAATTACCGTGGTCGACCAATGAGCTTCAATTGACCAGGTAATTCATCGATATGCGTGCGCGAGTCCGCAAAAGGACGAGACTTAACTATAGTAAGATCAAGCAAAACATGATCAATCTACTCAAATGATTCCCTGCATGTTAGTGTGTACAGTATTATCGACAAACTCGACACTTTTTAACGTGCCGGGTGTTAGTAATGCATTTGCTCTCTATCATTGGTCGTTCTTATTTTAGCGTGCACGTTTACTCAAAGGCCAACGAAATTAACTAACTTGTTTGGTTATCAAGATTCCAATGTTTTGCATATTGTCTCTGAGAAGCGCGGGATAACAGTGAACAAGTAACAGATGTCCGCTACCTGATATTGCCAATTACTTTGTGATCATCTTCCCACCAAAGTGGTCGCCAATTCGACCTTCTATATCCTGTCGTAGATCAACAGGCCAGTGCCCCTTCAGCTGGTGCAGTGGGACCCGTGGGACGAAAGTCCCCGAGCGCATCAATTTCCCATGTTGCAAGTAATGCCGAACATTGCTGAACCGCATATGACCCGTATAGTCTCGTTCGCCGACCAGGAACGCTTCCATATACCATTTTAGAACTGGTGGAAGCCTGAAAGGAAACCAGTCGCCAATAACGAAATGGAATGAGAGAAGGTTTAGGGACGCCTGGTCAAAGAACTCGACAAGGGCCCGACATGTGCTTTCGTTAAGGTTTGGGTAAGGCCAGGACGGAGAGTCATGACGAAGTTTCGGTATGTTGAGTTCTAAATGTCGAAGATGAGTGTGTTGAACAATGCTGGCGAGAATATCGTACGGCTATAGAAACATTAGCGACTGGGACGTCGGGAAGCCTCCATTAACAGTAAAACAATATCTTAGATACTCACCAATTCCTCGTCGGGCGTCCAGCTCAAATTAATACCGAGAGATAGTAGGTTAGGGAGTTGATTGGCCAAATTGACGAGGTCGTGAATGCTGACAGAAGGGGTGCGTTCGTTTTCAGAACGCTTTGCCCTGCCAAGATCGGAGATCAATTCATATCGAAATCGAAGGTGATGAAGGGATTTGGCATGATATTTCGCTAACACCTCCAGAGTCTTTTGCGGAAATCCATACCCGATAAACATTTTCAAGGGTGGAAGCTCTTTCAGAAAGCTGTGGAATTGCTCCACCCATTCGATATATGCAAGGCATTCTCTTTTATATTGAGAACGCAGGTTCGGAATGCTGATCTCTAGAGTTTCCAGCATATGAAAGCAACCAGGCAGAGTGATCTTGGGCAATAAGTGAATCGAATCGACGGTGATCAAGGACAAATGTTTGATGGTTTGCCACTGTAGTTGTGTGGCCCATAACGTGCTCTGGAGTGGTCCAAATCTCATACTTTCGAAGTGAATATTTTTGACCTGAGGTAAATAATTCCCTTCCTCTAATGTAATTAGACCCCTCTGATTCTTCTGAGCTTCAAGCTCCCTCCTCTCGAGGTGAGGTGAAATTTCGCCAAAGCGAATTTGGCCAGAGCGACGCGGTCTCCAATTTTTCTTGCTAATCAACGTGAGACTTTCGAGGTTGTGACTTCGGTAAATAATATCTTTCAATTCAGCAGGATAGTTTGCAGCTGAACCTGGCCTGATTGGTCTGTCATACTCTCCGGCGTACCACTCCGCTTCGATTGAACGGATGCTGGAGAGTTGAGGTGCCGATGAATGCTCCTTGTTTATTTTCTCACATAGTGCAACTTTAGAGCTAGCTATGTGGACACTTGCTTGGGGGCAATATTGATAAAATTGGTGCAAAATCTCCCCTGGCATGTATCTCTCATGCCACCAGCTAGATTCGAAGTAAATCAGCACTGTGTCAAATCAACAGAGAAAGCAACATACTGAAAGTGCCGAAGACTATCCGCCACCCTGAATAGGTATGATAGGAAGTCAACAAACTCATTACAAAAGTCAAACCGGCAAGGAGATACACCATGAGAGCGCACCACGACAATATTTTCCACATGTGCACACAAATGAGTCGGATGGATACACTTTTTCCATGGGAGTTGTTGAGAGGGAAACTCCACCTCGGACTCGAGATAGATAGTCCTGAAGAGTATCGAAGCGGCGATTTTGTAAACCCTGGAGCTGCAGAGCACAACGGCTTTCAGAGAGGGGGAATCCAGCTGAATTGTGATGTGAGCTTGGCATTTTATTGAGTGCTTTGAGTTTGACAAGACAAACCATGCTCAAAATGTGATGCCAAATCTCCGAGGGCAGTCCCCCTGGCAGCGGCCGGTTGGATAGGTCCATCCTGTCACTCACATTACCGTGGATATCAAGACAAGGAGTGAGGGAAGGCCACCCTGATGCAACGTCAGAGCGGAAGAGATCTTCTAGAGATAGCAGAGAGAAGCAGTGATAGCAAAGCGCATCGATCCTTTGCTCAATTCAAGATGGGGAGGAGCGAGAGAAGGAAAAAGGTATAAGCCCCGAATGTGACGATCAACGCGATCTTGTCAGTCCGGGTCACCTGACCACCCGAGATTTTGGGAAATCGCCAACAAACGGGGAAACATTGGATTTGCCTTGTTTCCCCCGTTTTTCCAACAGAGTCCGTTCCAAGCTCGTGAGGCCCCGGGGCTAATGATGGCTTACTTATCTTGGCCGGGTTCAAGCAAGCTATTGCGATTCCTACCAACCGCGATATGGTACTGGTATGGGTCACAGATCGGCCGGCAAGGCGGATACCAAGAGCGCCAAGAGCGACAAGAGACCCACCAAGCCCTATTTTGAACTGCGCCAAGCATACTACTCTACTCCGTACTACAACAAACCTCTACGGCGCCTCACTATAGTTCCTCATTGTTTACGCTTGAGAAATGTCCACAGGGAGAACTTTTCTACATATTTCAAACTACGAAGCACCGGATCAAAATTGAGGAAATTAATCCCTCACGCTAACACGGAGGAGAGCCTAGGCTACGCCCAGTAACTGAGTACGGGATACCGGATGATAGAAGAAATTTTAGTAGAAGTAATAGAAAACGAGATCGCATCCTATGAGAAAGATTTGTGAAGCACAATGGGGGTCTTCCATTTCAATCGGAGCCTTCTCTAGCTTTTTGGCCTAATTTGTCTCGTCTTATTGTGCCAGAATGCCCAAGCCAAAGGCTGCAGTGCTCTCGCCCCTTGCGCCACTGGCTGCTGTAAAAAATTCGGTTATTGCGGAATAACCGATGATTACTGCGGTGCCGACTGTGTCGCTAGCTGTGATTTTGAACCAGAGTGTTCTGTCTCAAAACCCTGTGCTCAGGGATGCTGCAATAAATTTGGATTCTGCGGTTTAGGACCTGACTGTAAGAATTCATCTCGACCAATTTTTGAGCTCAAATGTCTAATACTTCATTCTAGTCTGCGGAGATGACTGTGTTACAGACTGTGAGAGAAAGTCTGAGTGCGATCCCGGAAAATACGGCGATTATGCCGAAGCTAAAAAATGTCCCTTGAATGTCTGCTGCTCCAAGTTCGGTTTCTGTGGAACTACCAAGGACTTTTGCGGCACCAAGAAAGTCGAGCGTCCCTCATGCCCTGACGAAGACAGCTTGAATCGAGTTGTTGGGTACTACGAGGGCTGGAGCGTTCAACGCCCATGCAATGTCTTCTTTCCTGACCAGATCCCAGTTGGAGTCTACACTCATCTCAACTATGCCTTTGCTTCGGTTGACCCCAAAACCTTCGCCGTCCTCGCTCCTAGCGAGTCTGAGAAAAAGCTCATGAAGAGACTGACCAATCTCAAACAAGCCGACCCTGATCTCAAAGTCTTCATTGCCATTGGAGGATGGACTTTCAATGATCCTGGTCCAACTCGAACGGTCTTCTCTGACATTGCGCGCTCAGAAACAAACCAGAAGAAGTTCATTGTTTCGTTGAAAACATTCATGACCGAATATAACTTCGACGGTGTTGATCTCGACTGGGAATATCCAACTGCAGAGGATCGTGGTGGAAAGAGGACTTCAAAAACCTTCCAAAATTCCTAGCCAACCTCAAGAAGTCTCTCAAAGGAACAGGTGGTCGTGATGGCGTTAACATAACCCTCCCTGCCTCATACTGGTATTTGCAACACTTTGATCTCGAAAACTTGCACAAACATGTCGACTTTTTCAACATCATGTCCTACGATCTTCATGGGAAATGGGATTTGGGAAATCAGTGGCTTGACCCTGTTCTCAACTCTCACACCAATCTGACTGAGATCAAAAATGCCATGGATCTTATCTGGCGTAACGACGTCCCCTCCGACAAGGTGGTTCTTGGATTGGCATTCTACGCTCGAGTTTTCTCTGCTTCGGACCCTGCTTGCATGGACCCTGGATGCCCCTTTGTATCGGGCGGTAATCCAGGCCCCTGCAGTGATGAAGTTAGCATCCTACTCAACTCCGAAGTCAAGGATATCATGAGCGAGAAAAAGCTCACATCAAAACTCGACAAAGACGCTGCCGTCAAGATACTGAAGTTTGACACGAATCAGTGGCTCAAGAAACCCTCCAGATAAAAACCGACTTTGCCAAGTCCCAGTGTCTTGGTGGTGTCATGGTTTGGGCAGTTTCTCATGATCATCCATCTGGCAACTTTTCCACTGCGTTGGCTAAAAAGACCGGTCGAAAAGGGACCTCCCTATCCTTTGACAAGGAGAAGGACTCGCTGCAAGTCCAAAAGACCCATCTCCAATATCGATGGACCAACTGCTTTGATAGCTGTCCCAGTGGATGGACAAGTGTTGCTCGCACTGACAAGGGTGCTCGCGGGGGCGAGAGAATGTGGGATAACACCGGACGTGGTGGTGATGCACAGCATACCTTCTGCTGTCCGCCCGACTCTGAGCAGCCCAAGTGCGGTTGGTATACGCATAGCAACGGCAACTGCAACTCAGAATGCCCGTCAGGGTACGTGGAAGTTGGGTCAAATTGGAAGCATTGCAGCGGCAAAGACAACGACTATCAGGCTGCATGCTGTACAACAGACACAAACAGCATGAAGCTTTACTCTCAGTGTGACTGGGCTGGCAGTGCGCCAGGTTGTGATAGCGGAGAGTGCCCAAGCAACATAGAATATTTCCTGAACTCAACCACTGGTAGTGGTGGAAACTACTGCAACGCGAAAAGCGTCAAATATACCTGGAACGGCGATGAAGGTACTTCCTGGGAGACGCGAAAGTACTGCTGTGATGACGACGACAAGACCAAATGGGACGACTGCGAATGGAGAGACGACATTGGTTTCGCATTTGCTGATGGTTCGGTCAAAGATTACTGCTACAGCGGCTGTCCCGATGACAAAGTCCGCATCGCTATGGATCAAAACCGAGACGGCTGCAAAGGCGACGGTGGAAAGTCCATGTGCTGCAGTGCGAACTATGTCACGAAGACAAAGCGATCTTACACTGATTCTGAAAGTCGACTGGAGTCTAACGTGAAAGCATTCATGAAAAACCCAGACTGCGGCAGCGATGCCTATAACTTCAAGCGTGATTTGGAAGGCATTGAATTTGTGGACTTCTCCTCTGAGGGATACAACCACACATCGGCTATACATCGTCGTTTTGAGACCAAGCCGTATGAGACTATGCGCGACCTGATCGTCGATGTCGGCTTCACACTTGTGGCAGGTCAAGCAGCCATCGAAATTTGGAACAAACATGTTGCTTCTGTCTACAAGAATCTAGCTGTCAATAAACTCCAGTCATGGCTGGAGAGGAATCCCGAATGGAAGGAAGATGGAATGGTCGATTATTCCGCCTTGATGGTCTGCAACATGGGCATATTCGACGACAAGATTGGAGGTGCAGATAGTGAGATCAGCTGCGAATACGCATATCGATCCTGCTGTCCAGACGGACAAGAAGACTGTAGTGATGAGGATTCAGACGACGATGATGACGGAGGCAACCTCGAGGCACGGAGTTTGGAAAAGAGAGCGGGTCCCCGGCCCTCCAAAGTACCTTTCCGCAATGGGGGTTCCCTTAACTGGGAATCTTTCTCGGTATGTTAAGAGACCCCCCTCGGATTTGACTCCTGACTAAATCGCGGAAATCACAGCATAGAAGCAGTGGTGAATGGCCTGTAGGTCACCCTATTTGGAACCATGCATATGGATATCGAGGCGAGGCTGAATGTCTGGATACAACCCTTGGGAGTCAAAGGATCACCACTGCGAGGGGCAGGCGACCTTATTCAGGTAATATTTCCCTTTATGGCTTTGAATATGGCTGGGTTATCTCCAGCTTGTTGATATCTCTCATTTCTTCATTACCTTGTTGTGATTTGACTGACCAAATGTAGCGGAACATTACATTGAACTGAACACGATTCAAGGGTTCCTCAGAAACGGTTACGCAGGAAGGTTGTCAACTGGAGGACAACCCAGAAACGCTGCCCTACCTCGTCCATTCCTGGAAGCTCTCAACACTCCCATGCTGCGTGTTGCACCTCCAATGGCAGGTGGGGAGGCATCGTCAACCCCGCTCGTAAGAGTCATGAATGCTCTTGGAAGCAGATCAAATGAGCAAAATTTCCTGGTTCTCCTTCAGGGCCTAAATTTGATCAAAAGTCGGGTAAGACCTTGAAACCCCGTATCCTGGCTCAATCGTGGGGGCTTCTTTTACTGATTCATTTTCTAGATGTGGCGTGATGCCACAAGATATGCGAACATGACCGCTCAAATACAGCTCGATAATCCGAACGAAGCCCTACAAAGCATCAGATCTGTCATCACTGTCATGAATTATCTGAATGATCCTCGAGTTCGTCCTCGTATGGTTGACACTTCAAATGAAATCCGCAGGGAGTGGGGCCTAGTAGACCAGCAGTGGACCGCCGATGGAAATGATGCAGTCTATGCCCAGGATTGGTGGGATCAATGGTTCCGAGACCGGCTTCAGCATATTGGAACAACCAATACCAATTGGGCCCTTAGCAGCATAGCTGACATGAGACGACTTTGGGCAGTGAGGACGGGATCCAATGTGGCACCTACTATCGAGACTCTGGATAAGATGAAGGCAGATGCGACAGATATGAAGATTGACATGGATGATCTGGATTGAAGCTGAGCAACCATGTGAATTGATAGATAGATATATATAGTTCATACAAGAGAACTTGCAAATCGGGTTCCAAGGCTTCAATGGTAGGGTCGTTGACTGCCCATTCGATTCAGTAGACCATTTCAGTTGCAGAACCGACAATACGCAGCTATTGAATTTTGGGTCTTTTTTCTGTAGTATTCAGTCCCACATGGCATGACAAATTCACAAAACATCCAGAGTACCGTCGGGTTTCATCGCATAACTGTCCTTCATATAACCCCCGGCACACATATCCGACCACACCTCCCACAACGAGGTCAGGGAACACTTCATATGCCCCGGAAAATCCTCATATGGATCTACCTCCAACGCCTCACCAAGTTTCACATAATGACGTCTCTCCTCTTCGTATTTCTTGTTCTCTGGAAGGGGGGCGTTTTGTAACGTTTGAAAACTTTCTTCGTCAATGACAATAAACATGCGATAGCCAGGAAAATGATCGAGCACGTCACGCTTAATTGCGTCGGCCCTGAAATGCTCGCGGAGCTGGTCGATCGATGCTCCGTCGAACTGGGAAGCATCTTCAATGACCCGTGGCTGGTAATTGGGCCAGATTTCATCCCAGGGGGTTTTGATGAACTCCTTTGCCCTTGGTCTCCAGCGAAGGGAATCCTCGTATTGCCAGTAGAATGAGTTCTTCATGTACTTCGTGGTGAGGTCGACCATACGCGGGAAAGCGGCGTTAGATTGGGGAGTGTAGGTCGTCCGGTAGATTGTGTAGCCCCAGGTGGGCTCACAGTAATGGAGCCACTCATAGATGTCCTGAATGGTCTCTGGAAGCCAGGAGTATTGCTTCATCGGCTTTCGAAGTAGCGACATGATGGGTCGACTTTGGGTGTTGCGATGGTTCAGAGGGGAGTTGAGGACGGAGAAAAGTCCAGCCTCGTTGGAACCTTGGAAGGACCGCTCTTTATAGTCGCCAGGGCTGTGAGCAGGTTTATATCAAACTTTCAGTCCCCCTTTCAATACCCTACTTGTACTGGACCCTGGTCAATCTAGTTTCTCTAGCATAAATTACCATTAGTTCCTTGGCATCATTCCCACATTATCTTGGCACGTTCGCATCTGAACTAGGGCCACGGAGTACGGAACACGGAGTAGAGAGTCGAGAGGCAATGTTACTGTTTCTTTATCTGGCACTCCCAAGCCCTGGAGGTTGCATATGATGAGAGCCTCGCCAGTATCAGGAAATAATGAAGAATAGGCAATCTCCAAATCTTCAGTCGGCCTGGTTTCTATACATCTCATTGCCGAGAGCCATTCACCCCTCTAGCTGACTTCTTCGACCCAAATTTGAGTCTCCGGTATGTGAATCTGAATAGGTGGAAGCTCCGATGTGTTTTCTTCATGATATACTCCGAAAATAATCATGAGGCATGGCGGTATCCTCAACTAGATGCTGGAATTTGGCGGTGTTGACATTAAAACCGCCCCCGCAATGGTAATTTTACGCGTTCAGAGCGCGCAGAGAGTCATAAAGTGCTGGAAAATGCCTAGAAATAAGTTGAGTAAAAAGAGCAAATGTATATCGACCGTGTATATCTCCGTTAAAAAAGAGTGAGGCGTCAAGTAGAAGAGAGAAGGGTTGGAGGGGATGAAATGCGGCGCGTCACGTCGCGCATCACGAAAAAAAGACAACTTCCCCCAAAATCCCCTTTAGCCCTTTTCGGCCCACTTCAATGCATCGCTTTCTTTGCCTTTGCCTTTCTTTAGACAATGGCTCCCTTTGATTTACCGCAGTTCCCCCACTCAGAACCTACTCTTCCTCAACCACCTTCTTCCCCTCCGTCCATTGCGTCCGACAGCCGCAGAGCCCGAAAGCCACCCTCCGTGACGCCGCGGTCATTTCGTCGATTCTTCACGCCACGCTCCCTACTACCCACTGCCGATAACTCGGCTACTCCGACAACAAGTCGCCAGGCTTTGCGAGCTCTTACCTCGCCCGCTGTCAATCGTCTGGGACCTGCATTTTCACGGACCTCCAAGGCCGGCACCCGAAGCCCTCGCGATGGTCTCCCAGAGGATTTCATCCGGACTCCGAGCCGGAAACGAAAGAACTCGTTCTCTTCTGTCGCATCTCCACTACAGTCATCCCCTCTGAAGCGAGTCCGGGTCCGCTCCCCAACGAGTGATGCCGACCATGAGATTAGAATTCCCGATATCGACCTCCGCTTGCAGGCCGCGGAGGCTCCAGTGGTGCCGAAACAACCCCCTGCCGTAGCTCCTGTGCGTCGGTCTCGGGCATTGGAAACCTCAGGTGCATTGTTCATGCGGAGTATACTTGGCTCGCAGCGCACTAAAGTGACTCTTCGAGCCAACTCCGGAGTTGGTATGTGCTGAATGTGATATCTGACTGAACTCTCCTAATTTCTCAATAGGCTGGCAAGATCTCACCTCTGAATTCTACTCACAGCCAGCAGATCTTCACGCCTGCTCTAGCTATCAAACAGAAGGGTCCCCCGCTCTGCCGTTCTGCAACGCTTCATGCAACAGTAAGCGACACTGACCCTTTTCTTCTATTTTCCTTGTGCTAATATCCAAACCAGCAAACTCGATCGTTGCTATTGGTGATGAAGAGGGTGGAATCCGACTGCTAGATTCATCGATCGACGAGGATGCTGGCTTCACCGATGCCTACCTCGGATTCCGTCCGCATGTGAACTCCATCATGGACCTCGAGTTTTCGTCCGACGACATGTTACTAGCCACCGCATCTGGAGACCAAACGTCTCTTGTAATTGATATGACGACACAGAAACCCATCTACTGTCTGTCGAACCACTCTTCTTCCGTGAAGCGCGTCCAATTCCAACCGGCATCCAACAACAAGGTGCTTGCAACATGCAGCAGAGATGGCAATGTGAACATCTGGGATCTACGCTGCAAAGGCTTCGAGCGGCCTGCTGTCCAGGCCCGGTGCTCTTTGGAAAGCGAATCCGAGCCTCCTCCCGCACCTAGCGCACTTCAAAAGATGCTCTATCCGCACGTCCTGAACACCATCGGAGGTGCCCACGCCTACACCACCTCCCACAAACCAGTTCAAGACAAAAATGAGGTACCGCCAGTCGGCCGGACCGATATTACTGTTACCTCACTCGCGTTCCTCCCACCGGGCCGCGAGAACCTTTTCGTCACAGCCTCCGAGGCTAGCGCAAGTGTTCGACTCTGGGACATCCGCACAGCACATAATAATCGCCGTGGTCGACCTGTCGCTCCCTTGTCCACAACACAAGAACCGGAAAGTCATGTGAAGTATCGACGCTTTGGCTTGACTTCTATGGCGTTTGGAGGAGATGGTGCCCGACTGTATACACTTTGTCGCGATAACACTGTGTATACCTACTCGACATCACACTTGATCCTCGGACACGCACCCGAACTATCAGTCAACAACAACCGCCCCCGTCGGACTGGCGGTTCCGATAAGGATGGTCTCGGACCTCTCTACGGCTTCCGCCATCCTCGCCTGCAAGTTTCCTCCTTCTACGTGAAACTCGCCATCCGCAAAGCAAAAGGAGACCTTCCCGAAATGCTCGCAACAGGCAGCACCGACCACTGCCCTATCTTATTCCCCACCGACGAGCGATTCCTGGAAACTCCAGTGAAAGCGCCCGAGGATCCTCCACCAACCAGGACTTCCCTTTTCACAACTCGCTCGGGACTGCGCCGCAACAACTCTGGCACTGGACTGTCTGGACGCCTAGATGATACCATCCCCATCCATCAGTCAGGCACTGCCCTCATTGAGGGTCACCAGAAAGAAGTGACAGCGCTGTCATGGACGCCAGCAGGAGAGCTTATCACAGTGAGCGATGACTACACTGCTCGATGCTGGCGTGAAGGACCGGAAGCCCGGGACCTTCGGACTGGCGGTGAATCGGAAGGCAAGCGCTGGCAGTGTGGCTGGGCTGATATGAAAGACTCAATTGACGACGATGACGAATGATCCTCCCCTGCGTTCTCGGTTATCTACCATTGATGTGCATTTTTTCCCCCGGTGTATTGATTTTTTGGTATTCTTGATTTCTTGCCCATGGGCATTGTTACGGCGTTTGGAAGCGCATGTGTCATTATTAGCGAAGCATACCATATCTTGAGACATTCAATCGATGTTGCTTAATTATGTGCCTGATTTGTTAGGCCGATTATGGCATAAGCGTCTCTGTGGTAGATCACCATTCTTCTTTTAATATATGTGAGATGATACACAATAACAGTATTTTAATGTGCCCGTGTCTGTGATAACAAAACCAGAGACTAAAGCAATAACCTGGAAGTGTTCTTAGAATGGGAGTGATGTTGATATAACCTTGGAAACTGAGTGCCCGGAGTGGTGCGATAAGATAAGCCGACCTCGAAAAAAAGTAGAGCAAAAACCTGCAACCAACATTGTACTCCCTCCAATCCCCCATTCCCACAAGCCCACAATGCCTCACAAACACAAGAGACGCGGCGAAGCCGATAAATCGTAAGTCTTTGCAAACCGGACAAGCCATCATGCCCAAAGCTAACCAAGCCCTCCAGCCAATTCAACCTTCCCCCCGAAGAGATCGCAAAAGCGCTTCCAGTCCGCGACCCATCCAAACCCAAGACAACGCATGGAAAGAACGGCAAGGGTGGCAACAAGAACCAGAACCAAGCGCAAAACGCAAACCAAAGCGCCAACAAAGCACCCACACACCGTCGCAAGAATGTCACCGAAGACGACACCCCGAAAGCCTTCGTCCGCCTAATGCAATTCCAAACAACCGGCAGACGAGCCCCATCCGGCCTCGAAACCGGCGAAAGCAGCAAAAAGCGCAAGCGCGCCGAGAAAGAAAAAGCAGACTCTAAGAAATCCGCGAAAACAGAAGCGCCCAAGGCCAACACCGCCGCCGAGAAGTCGTCACTTAAGATTCTGCCCGGTGAGAGGCTAGGAGAGTTCTCTGCTCGCGTTGATCGCGAAATGCCGATGTCGCAAATGACCAAGACGAGCAAGTCTGGCGAGGCTAAGGACAATGAGCAGCGCAAGAGGACGAAGCATGAAAAGCACCTGCGGAGATTGCAGAGTGGGTGGCGTGAGGAGGAGGCTAAGATCAAGGAGCGGGAAGAGGAGCAGAGGGAAGAGCGCGAGGCGGAGATGGAGGTTGAGTTGCAGCAGTGGAAGGATTGGGATATTGAGGCTGGGGGCAAGGCTAAGAAGAGGGCTCTTGCTGCTAAGAAGAACAAGAAGAAGAGTAAGGGTGAGGATGATGATGGGGATGTTGATAGTGGGGATGATGATCCTGATCCTTGGGCGAAGTTGAAGAAGAGGGATCAGGAGCGGAAGAAGAATCCGTTTGAGGTTGCGCATGCGCCGCCTACGTTGATTAAGCCCAGGGAGATCTTCAAGGTGCGTGGTGGGGCTAAGGTTGATGTTGCCAATGTGCCTGCTGCTGTTGGCAGTTTGAGGCGACGTGAGGAGTTAGCTGGCGAGCGGAGGAATATTGTTGAAGAATACCGCAAGCTGATGGCTGAGAAGCGGCAGTGAGTCGGATTGTATATAGGAGTTAACCTTGGAAGGCTACGAGCTGTTATGTATTTATGTCTAGAAGGGATCTAGTTCATGTGCAGTCGCAGCAGATATAACATTTTCCACTACTGGTCATCTATGTATTTCACATCATATTACTGCCTTTTTGGGGTTTGGGGCAAACGAGCTCCTTAGTGGCCGTGGCCGTCATCCGCCGGCTGCTCGGGGTCAAGCTTGATGATCGTGTCAATACGCATGATAGCTATGCAAGCTTCCACGGCACTCTTCAGCTGCTTGACCTTGCTCATGCTGGGCTCCAGCACACCGGCCTTGAGGGTATCGTGGACCCGTCCCTTAGTCAGATCCAGACCGTAGTTGCGGTAAGTCTTCTTCTTGGCGATGGCCTTCTCCTCCTCGTTGGCATCACCGTCCTGCACACGCTGTGACAGGGCGTGGCGGACACGGAGCTGGGCAACGAGCTCGGAAGAGTCCTTTGCTGCGTTGACTGCCAGAGTCTTGGGAATGACAAGGAGAGACTGTGCGAACTCGCCAATGGCCAGTTGCTCGCGAGAGCCCTGTAAGATAAATGTTAGAAAATCATGCACTGATAAAGCGGTGTTCAGCAATAACTCACCACTGTCACTGCGAATTCCTCGAGGTAAATGTGAAGAGCGGTCTCAACAGCACCACCACCGGGAACGATGCTTCCGCTCTCCAGGGTCCGCTTGATAGCGCAAAGGGAATCGTGAACAGAGCGCTCCATCTCGTCCAAGCTGAACTCGTTGGCACCACGGAGAATGATAGAGGCCGCAGTGTGAACCTTAGTGCCCTTGACCAGGATGCACTCATCGTCGGAGATTCTTTCCTGTGCGACTTCCTCTGCGTGTCCGAGGTTTGATGCCTCGAACTTCTCGTCTCCGTTGAGGTCAGACAAGGTGCTGACCAGAGTGGCACCGGTGGCCTTGGCGATACGGCGCAGATCCTCCTTCTTACAGCGGCGAACAGCCATAGCACCCTTCTCGACGAAGAGCTTAAGAACCATGTCATCGATACCCTTGGTGGTAAGGACGACATTGGCACCAGACTTCAGAATCATATCAACACGCTCCATAACAATGCCGGACTCCCGCTCGCGGATCTTCTCCAATTGGTCGGGGTCTTCCACTGTGATCTGAACACCAAGCTTCATGCGCTCCTTCTGCAGGTTCATGTCGAGACAGGCGATCTTAGCATCGGTGACTCGGGTGGTCATGGCCTGGGAAGCAACGGTGCAGTTCAATGCGTAACCGTTCACGAGAACGGACTCGGTGCCACTCTTTCCGTGGGCCTTGAGCAGGTTGACGGCCTTGACTGGGTATTTGACCTCGCCTCGCTGGTTCACAGACTTCACCTGCAGCATTGCGTCCACACACATGTTAGCGAAGAAATCGGAATCAGAACCGATGATCTTGCTGGACATGGAGGTCTTCGCAATGTTAACCAGGCTGTCCTTTCCAATGTTGTCCACCTTAGTCGTAACGTTCTCGTTCATGTACTTGACGGCTTCGCGCAGAGCAAGTCGGTATCCGTTGATGATTGTGGTAGGGTGTATGCGGTTCTTCATCAGCTCGTTACCTCTCCGGAGCAGCTCAGCGGCAATGAGGACAACGGAAGTGGTACCATCGCCAACCTATCAAAAATCACACCGGTAAGCATCAATTAAAGATAGGAATGTCGTCAAATGTACCTCCTTATCCTGTTGTTGAGCGAGATCAACAAGGATCTTGCCCGCGGGGTGCTCAATATCCAAAAGAGAAAGAATGGTGGCGCCATCGTTCGTCACGGTCACATCCTGCTAATGTGAGAAAATGCACGATATATGCGAGGGTTATTGATTCATACCCCTATGTCGTCAACCATCATCTTGTCCAGACCGGATGGTCCAAAGGAGCTCTTGATGACATTGGAGATAGCCTGTGTTGCCAGAACTTCAAAAAAATCAGCTACCTAGCCCCCAACAAGTTCTCCTGAGGATCATTCAACATACCATTCTGCTCACGGACATCAGCGCCGGTGATTTTCTGCCCACCCAAGACTGTGTGCGAGATTGGTCAGTCAACAGTAACAACAAGACGGAATCATTCAGGGGGCACTCACAAAGTGTGTCCGCATTCCGCGGGGCCTCGAAGATGCCTGCCATAACTGTAACAGACGAATGAAAGTAAGCTATTCGAGTGCGATGGCAGAGCTGTCTGGATACGGGGGGGTGCTGTGGGCACTAAAAGTTCTGCCGAGGCGGTGTGCTAGTAATTTTCGATATCGCATCCCACTTCACGGAGGGGAGTCATACCCCCGATTTCGCTCTCTTTGCTCAACCTTTGATCCGGGTCTTCCCTTCTTTGTCTAGGCAATTGTGATTCAACATGGCTAGCCAGAACCCCACCGACGTCCCTGCCACCGAGGCCACCCAGGCTCTCCCTGACCGCACCCAAAACCCCGCTGATACCACCGAGGGTCCCACAAAGAGCGCCGCCAAAAGGGCCGCCAAGCTCGAGCGCTTGCAGGCTGAAAAGGCCAACAAGAAGGCCGGAATCAAGGCTGAGAAGCCCGCTGGAAAGTCCGCTGGAAAGTCCGCTGAAAAGCCCATTGGAAAGCAGGAGGCCAAGAAGGCTCCTAAGAAGAAGGTCGATGGCGCCCACTTGACCGGTATCGATGTGTTGAAGCACGAGGATTTCCCCGGCTGGTACCAGCAGGTCCTCACCAAGGGTGACATGCTGGACTACTACGATGTCTCCGGTTGCTTCATCCTCAAGCCTGCTCTCTTCTTCATCTGGGAGGAGATCCAGGAATACTTCAACAAGGCCATTAAGAAGATGGGCGTCAAGAACTGCTCTTTCCCTCTCTTCGTGTCTGAGGATGTCTTGCAGCGTGAGAAGGATCACATTGAGGGCTTTGCCGCTGAAGTCGCTTGGGTCACCCATGCGTAAGCACTTACTACACCAAAAGCCCTAATCGAAGTATACTAACTCGTTGTCTTAAGTGGCTCCACCGCTCTGGAGAAGAAGATTGCTATTCGCCCTACATCCGAGACTGTCATGTACCCCTACTACGCCAAGTGGATTCGCAGTCACAGAGATCTTCCATTGCGCCTGAACCAATGGAACAGTGTCGGTACGAGCCCGTTTCAATCTCATCTGACCCATGTTCCTCTCCACATCTGCTAACATGATTTGTGACTAGTGCGATGGGAATTCAAGAACCCCCAGCCCCTTCTCCGTTCCCGAGAGTTCCTCTGGCAGGAGGTTTGCCTTCCCCCCCCGGCAATCCCGCAAATCTAGTCGATACAGGTTGCTAACAATATACAATTACAGGGCCACACTGCTCACCTTACTGAGGGCGCTGCCCGCGAGGAAGTCTTGACTATCCTCGATCACTACGCTAACATCTACGAGGAGCTTCTTGCCGTTCCCGTTGTTAAGGGCCAGAAGACCGAGAAGGAGAAGTTTGCTGGTGGTGCTTACACTACAACCGTCGAGGGCTACATCCCCGCCACTGGTCGTGGTATCCAGGGTGGTACATCCCACGGTCTTGGCCAGAACTTCAGTAAGATGTTCGGCATCACAGTCGAGGATCCTTCCGCCAAGGCTGGTGAGACCAAGGACCCTCTGCACGTCTGGCAGAACTCCTGGGGTCTGTCTACCCGTTCCCTCGGTGTCATGGTCATGATCCACGGTGACGACAAGGGTCTGGTTCTCCCTCCCCGCGTCGCTGAAGTCCAGGTCATCATTGTTCCCGTCGGTATCACCAACAAGACCTCCGAGGAGGAGCGCGTGAAGCTCGAGGCTGAGGTCGATGGTCTCGTTGCCGTCCTCGAGGCCGCTGGTGTCCGCGTCGACAGCGACAAGAGCGCCAACTCCCCCGGCTGGAAGTTCAACCGCTACGAGCTGCGTGGTGTTCCTCTGCGCATCGAGTTCGGTCCCGGCGAGTCCGCCGGCCACTTCGTCACCACTGCCCGTCGTGACGTTCTCGGCAAGGAAGGCAAGGGAACCCTCGCCATCCCTGACCTGGCCGCCGGTGTTCCGGCCCTTCTTGAGACTATCCAGTCTGATATGTTCAAGCGTGCTGATGAGCAATTCAAGTCTCACCGCATCAAGATTACCAAGTGGGATGACTTCACTCCTGCCCTGAACAGCAAGAACGTCTGTCTCATTCCCCACTGTTTGACCGAGGAGTGTGAGGACCAGATCAAGGACATGAGTGCTCGCAAGGCCGAGGAAGATTCCGGTGAGGCTGAGGATGCCAAGGCCCCCAGCATGGGTGCCAAGTCTCTTTGCATTCCCTTCGATCAGCCCGAGGGCATTGAGCAGGGTGTCACCCCTTGCTGCAACCCCAAGTGCACACGCCCCGCTGAGAAGTGGTGCATGTTCGGCCGTAAGTTTATCAATTCCCCAACGTCGATCCTTCAAACCACGAGTACGTTGCTAACGTTTCTAATTTAGGTTCTTACTAAGCCATTCGCTTTTACGCTGCTGGCCAGAGCGTTTCTCTGATATTGCCTCACTCGTCTACGGTCCCGACTGCAGAACGACGAGGGTGTTTTTTATGCGGCATTACCCAATGCATGGCGGAGCGAAGCTGAAGCACAAGTTCTATGGCATTTCTTTCTGTGGATCTCAAGGAATCGTTCCAGATGTTGATTTGTCATTTGTGGAGTTTAGGAGGGGAAAAGGCAGTGGCAATGATATTATGAACATGAGACATGTCATTATTTCTTTTTCTACAGTAACACTATTATTTCTTATGATCCACTCCCTCCTTTTTAGTATAATTTGGCTGGCCGTTTTTGCAAATCCCGAAATGACCGCGGAGGTACCCGATCTATACTTAGGCAGGCTACCATCAAACCCCTGGTCGTAAATAGCAGGTGTCCCCGAAAGGAATCAGATCCCGCAGCAGGAACAATGATGGGGAAAGATGCTAGGATGTATAAGTAGGTTAAGGTCTGTTCCTGTTACCCTACGCACCTGAGCAGTTCCCGTCTGTTAAGAAGGATTCCTAATTTTAGAAGTAGAATTGAGATTGTGAAGAGATTATGATAACTTTGAATTGATTGAGAGCAAAACAGCAGTCGCTTGGTAGGCTATAATGTACATAGATCAGAAAGCAAGATAAAAGATAAAATGACGAAGGCTCCAGCCGAGGAATGCAAGTGTGGTATTAGGACAAGAGGACCGAAAAGAGAAGGTTGTCGGAATGACAGCGTCTGAGACAAGATAGGAAAATGACTCGATCGAGCCAAAGAGAGCGAGGTATTGAGTGAGAGTGAGAGAGAGAGACTTGAGTGAACACGGAGTAGTAAGTAAGAGCAAAGGAGTGGCTCAAAACAAGTATAAAAAAAAGGGGCTCGCGATGAGCTAGAGCGAGAGCAAAATCGATAAATCAAAAAGCGAAAGGCTGAACAGCTTTTTCGAAAGTCATGAAAGCATCGTCATCATGCGAGGAAAAGACAGCCCCGCGAAGTTGGGAACTAGTAAGTTTCCACGGAGCGCGAGCCACGGAGCTGCATACGAGCCCGGGACAGCGGCGAGAGACTATTCCCATACGCCTTTGAGCCGGAGCCCACGCCCCCTCTAATCCGGCGAGGCCAGTACATGAGCTTCTGGGCCTCTTCGGCAGAAGCAGCATCGATAACGTAACGAATGTTGTTTTCGTCGACGCCTTCGATCTGCACGCGCGGAGTCAGCAGGCTGGGTAGGTGGATGATATCGTCGTCGTCATCGTCGTGCGGGCCCGGTGTCGAGTGCGCTTGCATGCAGTAGATTGTTTTCGGAGCGAGGGAGATTTCGGGCGCGGAGTAAGGAGTGGCTGTGATGTTGCTTGCGGAGTCGGAGCGGTCTCGCTTGCGTGAGATACTCGGGCCTGCGCATAGGGGAACTGGAGCAGGCTGTTGCTCGTTGCTTGCGTGCAGAACGTCCATGTAGGTGACTGGTTCTCCGGCTGCGAGGGAGGAGACAGCGGAATTCTTCTTCTTGATGTCTGCTAAGAAAGCCGGGGAGGGAAGTGGTGCGTCGGTGTGTCGACGTTGAGCTGGGGCACCGGCGACCTTTTTGAGCAGTCGGTCGTAACCAACGGAGCTTGAGATGCTGCGGCGAGACTCTGGGGATCTTTTGTGTTTCATGAATGATTTGCTCATTCGGCTTGCGCTTGAGGAGCTCCGGTTTAGTCCTTGGACCTTCCGAGAGGCATTGACGAACTCGATCTTCTCGGCAGAGGGCGTGAACGGAGGACCTGGTATCGGCAAAGGAACACGCTGGAATGCTTCGTGAGAGTTGACCTCACGAACAATGGCATCATGAAGGGACTCATATGTTGGATGGGTTCCGTGGGCAGACGTATAAGTCTTGGTGAACAAGTTCATTAATTCCGAGGCCCTGACCCTCGCAGATGATTTGGGAGGGCTAACTGGGCTGGCGATTGGCAGCGGACTGCTCATCACTTCCATGATGCTGGGAGGTCGTTTCATGTTGGTTGTTGAGGGCGTGGGTGGCTGAATAGCACGATGCACGATCTTCGGATTTCCCTTGGCTGCCAGTTGAGTATTGATTGAGAGACCTCGGGCGTTCTTTTTGGATACCGGCCCTTGGGGCTGAGGAGATTGGGATCTCGGGGGCAATGACCCGTTGCGAGGCACTGACGAGAATGGCTTTGGTATTTGAGGGGCCTCGGCAGGGCCACTGCTATCCCCCATGGGTATGGGGATCGTCGGACTATCGGGAAGAGGCGTATTGCTCCATCTTTTGCCCTGTTTGTGCGCCGGAGGCACTCCCAGTCGCTGAACAGGGCTTGGTGGTGCTGATTCTTGGGGAATGAAGCCCTCTTCTGCACATAGAGCCGGGGCCGACTTCTGTGGTCTCAAAGAAGTACCCAAGTCGGAGTTTGATCGGGGAGAACTGTCTGGGCCGTTATCGTCAGGGCCTGTCCGTAGATTCTCTGCGGAAGCCCAGGTCGGTCTCCCTGCAGGATTTCTCTTTGGTTTACGCTTTTGACCTTTCGGCAATCGGACTCTGCCAGGCGCAGCTGGAGATGACTGAGAACTCAATCCGGACATGGTGCGGCCGGAACTGCTATATTTTGCAATATTTCGGTCCGCGACATCCTCTTGGTACAAGGCCGAGAGAATCCGAGAATTGGAAAATCCCTTCTTGTATTGTATGCGGAGAAACCGAGTCATGTTGCGCTCGGCGACATCCTCGTTGTATGGACTGGCAAGTGGTGAAAGAGGTTCGGGGGTGGTCGCCCGAGAGCGTTCTGTAGTACTTAGGGCATCCATCAAGTCCACATATCGACCATTCTGGACTTTGGGGATTGCGTAACGAGTGGTGGGCGGCAATTGCGATTGAGAAGACGTTGGTCGGTCCAGACTATCATGAAGATCCACGAATTGTTTTTCAATTTGCTCGAAATGATGAGCCACATCTAGTGACTGTGAATCTCTGGACGGGAAGCCCTCGAACTGGCTTCGTGCAGGCGAGTCAACCGCCATGCCAAAACTTGAGTCGTCCATGTGACAGCCCTCCAGTCCGAGGCTTGTCGCGGGACGGGGTGCCTTGTCCTGGAAAAAGCGCTTTAGGCCGACCATCTTGGAGATTTATATAGAACGCAAAGCCGGTGCGCGAGAGAATCGGAGCGCGGTTGGATTCCGCGATAAATCAGACGAAAGGAAATAGTAAGGATGGGCTAATGATTGGAGCGACGAGACCAGCGGTCGTCATTAAAGAATAGAACAGCTTGATGTCATAGCATCACAGCCAAATGTAAATGAAGTCCGACACACGGTCCAAGTGTTTTACCCCATGTCGCGAAATGGAGAAGCAGAGAAACAGAGAAACAGAAAGGAGGAGAGAAGGGAGATAATAAAAATAATAAAAATAATAAAGTGAATGTCAACGAGTGCAGATCTAGTACTTTCCTGTGTCTGGATCAGGGGGACCCGGTCTCCTCCCCAGCGTTCGAACGCTAAAATTTAAGAGTAGTGCGTAGTATATTGGCATTCCGGGCCATTCTTTGTCCTAATTTACACTATGGAGCTCTCGAGTCCTGATCTATTGCCTTAGCCCCTCGACTCTGGGATCGTACGAGTCCATTGGAAAATCCTATGGAAAATCCTATGGAGTTACGATTACGATCAACGGTGCAAAATGATCATCCGGCACGAGCTACACTTTGGGGTCCTGCAGATATTTTTTTTCTCCTTCGGGGCCAACGTCCAGGCTGCATCATAGGCCAGCTCCAAACTTTCCCGAGGGATCCACCTGGAAGCTCTTTTTCTGACAGGCGAAAAACACACCCATTGGGACTATTCCGGGCGAGAACCGTGATGCTGTGAATTCCTGTGATTTCCCTGGCAGCAGCACATCTCCGCCCCGTCACCGAGCATTAGTGGTTCCAATCAGCGTGTTGATGATGGAGTGGAATTGCCGGAACGACAAGCCCTAGGTGGGTTAGTGGCTTATTGTGGCATACGATGGAGCTCCCAATTTCCCTGTGGATCGTCATTGGTGTGACGAGGTGATCGTCAGGTAGACCGTGAGCCGTCTCCTTAGGAACATGAGAACCGAACGCCAATTTTAGTTTTGACTTTTCCCGGCAATTCGGTGCTCATTTCAGGCGTTGGGGAAAACATCCTGGTCTGAACTGTCGATAGTTGACAGGGATGTAGTCCGTTTAAACAAAGAAACGCACAAGAACTAAAATTTTGGGCCGCAGCCGGATCTCGGATTGCTTTCCGCACATAGTGTAGTTCGCGAACTCTCAGGGGCCAAAATTGAAACAATGGTCACAGTGCAGTCTGATCCGCTCTCGCTCAACCTTGGTATGCAAGACCCTAGTGGGGGATTATCACTGCTCGTGCTGTGGCACATGCAAGGCATACTTGGGCTGAATGTGACATCTACTATTGCGCCCGTGTAGAAGTATGAATTGACCGCGGAAAACATTGATTCCTCTCAACTAGATCCGCAATCTTGCGATCGATCGATATTCGGACTCGATTTTCGATTCCGATAGATGGGTCCTGCGCTAGACGATCAATTGACAGAACCGGGCGCGTTTAACCGTAGCGGGAATGTCAACTCTAACTTGCCCCTTTATTTAGTTTCTCGTGCTTTCTTCGGGGATGATCTCGTGCTGGAGATCACAGCACAAATTTCCTTACAGTTGTACGAGTACTCGTACTTCGTGTATAAATATCCCCCACCACGCTACGTCGGGATTGTGTTGCTGCAAGTTCCGAGTAGTACCCGGAGAAAGACCGAAACCATTGATCGCTTCCTGAACGGATGCTCAATGCAAGTCTTCAATATTATGTACTAAAAAACGATTTTTTACTAGTTGGCAATCCCGAGTCGTTTCGAGGTAATCGCCGCTCCGTACATCCGAACGGGTCTCGAGGCTTCACCGGTTGTCTGACGTACACAAATATATATCAATGTTGGAATGGAGCCGGCAACATGCTGTGAATTCAAGAAAGCTCCTTTGCCTTGGTACCGTTAAACATAGAACGGGGCCGACGTGAAGCTAGATTGTATTTTCCGAGGAGACTCATCATGGCCTGGGGTCAACATGGTCGTTTCCAAGCTTGTCAAGAGTGACCTCGGGAGCATCTAACTTGTCAACTCTCAGCGGTCAGTAAACTTCTTGGGTTAATATTGAACCTTGGAATACGTCAAACCTTGAAGATTGGAGCACTGATCATAGACCAGATAGTATGTAGTAGATAGGCGAGCCTAGCGCTCGGCTTCGCTTGTCGAATGATTGTTTCACGCCCGGACTCGGCGATCGCACAGCGCTTCCAAGGTTGGTATAACGCAGCCAAAGGTAACTTCCAGTAGGTTTAAATATGTAAGAAAGATACAGCGGAATAAAAAGAAGAAAAAGGTTTGATTGAAACAAAATGGAGGTAAGGCTGCTTGGACTTTGAAATCAACTTGTTCGTTTATTACTAGTAACATCCACATCTGTTGAAATAGATGGAGAGGATCTGTCCATCATCTACATTGTAGGCAACCCTATCTATGCAAACCAACTATCTTTTGATTCCTCTATCGTTTCTTTCATGTCCAAATCTTTTCAACACTATTCCCCGTGTGTTTTTTCCAATCCTTCCTGGCATTATTCAGATCTGCTATAGATCTGCTTGTTTGCTCTTTCTCCCTTCCTTCCTTTCTGCAAGGCGCTTCCGTTTGCTTCCATGCATGCAAATACACATGTCTGCTGCTAGTTTGCTAGTTTGCTTGCTTGGCCTCTTGCTATTTATTAGTGCTGCTGCTTCCAGAGCCTCTTACCTTCTTCATCATCGGTTTCTGTCAAATTGGACCTTTCTTTTATGGAAGCATTGCCTTCATTACATTAACTTATGATCCTTATATATATAAGTCCTGTATTGATGAACAGACACCGCCGAATTCTCGCCATACAGAGATTCCATGCTTTGGTAAATGTTCTCAGCACCAGCACCTCCGGAGGTCTCAGATTTTCTACATTTTTGGACAGCGCAGTGAGATTGGAGAGCTGCAAGACTTTCCTGCCCTCCATCAATGGCACTGGAAGATCGTTGACCGTCAGGCTGGCCAGGAACGACCCCTGACCCTACGCTGGGTTTGGACGATCAAGCACGATGGCATTCATCAGACACGCTTAGTCTGCAGGGGATTTAACAAGATGGAAGAGTCTCTGGAGTGGGCTACAAGTGCACACACGCGGTGGTCTCAAAGCCTATGTTGTCCAAAGTGATCTCGTCCCTCACAGCCAAAAACAACAGGTCCCTACATCATGTCAACATTGTCACTGCATTCTTGAACGCAGAAATGAAGGAATCGGTATTCATTGAAGTACCTGATTGAATGAAATCTTTTGTTCTCTGGACCTTGATAACAAGAACTGTCTTGTTTACACTATTCCATTCATTCATCTGTTAGGAGAGGGAGATCGGAGAGCCAGAAGGGAAGGGAGGGTGCCTGACTTCCAACACCTACGCAAACAACCAAACGGCAAAGACGTCTGCCTTGCCCTCCGCCAATAGCACTTCGACTGATGGCCATCAATTTCATCAAAATTTACCCTCTAAACCGCCAGGCCGGATCGTTCTTATACGCTAGCACCGGTCACATTCTCTCCCCCTTAAATCACATCATGTCCATCGATCTGCCGAGAGCCATTGACGAGAGTCAAGGCCCCTGAATGTGTGATGCAGCATGCATCAACAACCAAACATTGATGCTTCAATGTTGGGCCTTCAAGGACAAACTTTTGCTGTACGACGGAAGACTCGTCGTCGTTGACGATGGTGATCTGAGGGGCAGACTGACTAACAAAGTGCATCGTCAACCGCCACGGCTCATTCGGTTGCTGAAAATACGATGAAGATACTGTCAGCGCGGTAGTATTGGCCTAGAATGACGGCAGATGTGCAGCGCTACGTGGATCATCGCAAAGTCTGCAAGAGGACGAAGTCATGGAGGGATCGTACGCCAGATTTGTCGCAGCTTTTGACGATTCCTGATCGTCCATGGCAGCATATCACGATGGACTTCTGCTCCCTTCTTCGCGACAATCACGGTTACGACAATATGATGGTGGTCATTTGCGAGTTCTTGATGAGACCGGCTTCTGTGCCCTGCGTCAAGAGCGTCAATGCAGAACAAGCAGTGAGGCTTTTCGCGGGCCACATTGCCAGAGAGCCGGTCTGCCGGACTCGATAGCGTCAGATCGAGGGCCGCAGTTTGTATCGGCGTTTTGACATGAGTTTTGCCGCATTATGGACATGGAGAGGAAACGCTCCACTGTGTGCCATCTGTGTATATTCACCATAAATTATAAAGATAATGGATCATTGAATGGAAACACCTAGTACATGTTCTGGAATATCATTCAATCGTTATAAGATGTGACTATTTTAAACTTGCGCTATAGACCTCGCAATCGACTCCGTAACAGCCTCAGACAGCACCGTATTAGCACCCCGAGCCGCATCAACAGCACCATCTATCAAAGCCTCATGACCCGAGCGGGTATCATCCTTCTCAAGCGCCGCCTTGGAGCTATCACCCTTAAGCCAAAGCTCAGTAATCTCATCACGCGCAGGCATATAAGCCACCACACAAGCCGAGAGAATAGACCGGTGCTCCGCGGGGTCAATATCTAGCATCAGTCGCGGGGCACTGGAACCAGACTTTGGGTCATCCGAGACCAGAGCGGCAACACCACCTGAAACAAGATCCAGACAATCAATGTGTGCGTCCGCAATGGCTGCAGATGCAGCGGTAATACACCCAGCAAGAACATTCATCATTCCCCACGAGGCGTCGTGGGAATCCGGAGCATCGCCCCACCAGCGGTCATCCTCTGCTTCGATAATGGTCAAGGTAATGTCGAGACCACTCTTGGGCCATCGCTCGGCGATGATTGCGCCGCGAAGGGCGGTTTCTAGATGTACGCCGAGGTCGCGCTCGCTGGCATCGCGGACATGGCCTCTGCGCTTGCGGGCAGCAAACGGCGCATACTTGATGTGGGTGGTGAGAACGAGGTTTGGTGAAAATGCGGCTGATCGAGGGAGTGGCTTAGGGCCATGGACTGTGCAAGCCACCTTGAGTGCTGAGGATGGCGGGATCAGAGATTTGGGGTTGGCGCGTGCTGCGGCGAGGGAGGCGGATGGTTCAAATTCGAGATATGAGGAGCCTGAGGCTGTAGGAATCAATCCGGTTTTCAAAACTGTGGCATTCGATGTCAGCGTAGCTCATACGAAGCTTGTCCGGGATGCATACAGATTTTCCGTAGTTCAGCGGGTTGGCGCTGGCGCTGGGCGCGCTCGGCGGCGCCTGTGGAGGATTCTTGCAGGGAAGCAAAGACCGGGGGTCTGGTGCCCCCAGGTGGGCCATTGACACGTCTTCTATCGGCCATTTTGAAGATATTAAGGGCAGGTTCAAGCTGTCGAGAAATCGCAATGGAGGAAGTCCCAGAAACGGAAATCTTGGAGTTTGCACTGTTTGACAAACCCACCGCCTAGCGCCGTTTGGCTTTTTCGCAACTTTTCTCGATTTTTTCGGCCGTCCTTTCTCTTCCTTCTACACTCCTCTCACCCATGAGAAAGTCCTTCAAATGTCGATGGTCTATCTCTGCTGGTGAAGAGCGAGCTTCCTTTTCACTAATTGCATTGAATGTGAGTACCGACTTTGCTTTTTGCCACTCCTGTCTTATGATGAGAGAGTTCCAACTCCAGTTCGGCGACAAAAAATGGGCCGAGAACAAACATGCATCACCATCTGATTATGACAATAAACCTTACCATTGGTTTTTGATTTCAATTGCTTAGCATCAGTGACTAACAATGGCTTCAAGACAGGTTGAAATTTTCTGGCTACCAAGCTCAGCAAAGCTTGCCGAAGCTTCCACTAACAAAGGTAAGACCACAAAATTTTTCTTCTTTCCTCCCCAACACCCTCTCAAGTGATGAGAAAACATTTTCAGTTCTGCTTCTGCAATAAACTTTGAAGATAACAAAATACCTTACCAAAAACTCCTGAACCTTCTTGGGTCACCCTACCATTGTCTTTCAGCCTTACCGTCGATGACACAAGTACTGACAAGTCAAAAGATCTAGTTACTGTAGTACACGTTGGAACTACTCTACCTTGCCGTTGATCAAAAGGTACATCATTGTCCCTCATCTTCACTGCACCAACCCCCCAGTTACCATGATGACACCTAGTCAATCCATTCCATGACCTCTTGGAGGAACCGCCCCTCAGGTACGCACCCATGCCGTACAGCATGTGGAGAATACAGACATCGATCCATTGTTTCCACTCCCTATACTGGACCTGCTGTGCCCTCGGGTGTGGCAGGGAGGAAGGTTGTGGAGCCCGGAGACCTTGGGCTCGTCGGTGTCTGAGGTCGTTCTTCATTTTGTTGTCTTGTCCGCGGCGTGGTACTGCTATGCTTGGCTTGTGTTGGGTTCTCGTGTGAGGCAACTTATCCGTCTTGGGTGACTGTCTCATGCGAGGGCGCAGCAGGGGATGGCCTGATTTAAAACGGCTGTCTGATTACACTTCTGTTTCTTTGCTTGCAAATGAAGCTATTCTTGTTGAAGCTTTTTCAATTGCCAAGTTTTTTGACTAACAGCATTCAAGATCTAGGGCCACTAGAAAAAAAATAATGCAATCAAGACATTCTTCTATCTCAATTAATCTTTCCACTGTAAACTTGTATCGTATCTCATGTACTTCGTACTCCGTAGTGCTTCGATGGTTCCGTCATCCCCTTGGGCTTGGGTTGTCAACTTTGACCTTGACACTATTATCTATGCTGTTTCCTCGGACTTGCTGTATGTCTTGGTGGTTATTTTTAGTAGACATTTTGCTCCGAAAGCCTAGGTCCTCCGGTTCAATGTTGTATTCAAATTCCGAGCCTCGGAATTATTGATGGTTTTCCATCGACTAATGTCAATGATCCCGCTTTACCTGCAATACTTCGTGTACTTCGTGTACTTCGCCGGGTCATAGCACTTGTAACTTCCAACCTTGGAACCACGCAGGAGGCAAAGAACGGCATTTCTGTATCTACATTATCGAAACGTGTTCCAAGGTTCCAAGGCTCGCATGGGACCAAAGTAAAGCAACAGATCTGCCCGGGCCATGTACATCCGAAGTACGGAGTAGGCAAAGAAAACCACGGACTGTGAATGCCACGGCCAGTTCGCCCCGGGTGAAGTTGACCGCTAGAATATCAGGACCTGTGAGATTGACGCCAAAAACGAGCGCCCCCGGGGTTAGAAATGGCTGCCTTTGCGCCCCGGGGCCCGTAAACCTGGACAGTCAACCGCCCGTTGACCGCTCACTGCCCTACAACACCAGCCCTGGAGTCAGCAGGCTATGGCCAAGGCGGCCGGATAATTCTTTCCAAGTTACAAGAGGCGCATTGGTGAGACCTGCGCTTTGGCTTGCGTTTCACAATACTGAAAATGGTCTTCACATGTCCGGCAAGCACAGTGACAACCCGTCCGTGTTTGCGGACGTGAGCGACTACTTGTCGGGGAGCTATGTCCAGCATAGCAGCCATCCGCCACCTGGCAGAGAAAGATACGCCATGGTCTCCAATCCAGCAGGGCGTTTGGAACTCTGTGCGACTTCAAGGTTCACCAAGGCGTCGACATTCGCGGAAATAGTTGCTTTCTCCACTAATACTTTTGTATCACATCGAATGATTAAAGTTGATTGCGTGCCGTCAAATCCCCGATAACATAGCATGTGTGCAAGAAGGTTATCTGGAACTAGTCGTGATATCAGCTAGTATCGACTAGTACTGTGTATCAGACGATCAGAGTATCCATTGATCCGTCTGCAAGTCATCCATTGTTCTTCCTCGCCAGCCACCGAAATCCCCGACAGAAGCATCTGGAAGAGAAAAGTGGATGCAATTGGACCGTTTCCCCCTCCTTCCGTCACCAGACAGGTGGTTATCAGCATTGTTGAAAGAGCGGTGAAGATCCTCACCTCGAGAGACTGATGCCATCTCGCAGAGGGACGCAAGGGGGTCGCTCCTGGACCTACTATTATTTCCCGAGAGAGGGGAATTAATCAATCAGGTGGGATGGAGGCACCATGACCTAGGAATTCCAGTTTATAGAAGCAACGTGATTCCCGAATCAAAATATGCGAGCAAAGCTTAATGGCTGCTGCGATCCGAATTCAGATATGTCCCGGTAGGCATGGTGCTTCCGGGCCCGATGCGAAGTGCGATCACGCCCATGGATGTCACGGAAAAGTAAAAGAAGAGCGGGAGCGTCATGGACTACAGTGCGCTAGAGCCGCATGAAGATCCCGGATGAGATGAAGAGCGTGTCGATTGAGCCTCTGAGATAAGAGTTAGGTCCGTGTGCACTTGACTTGGGCCTCAAGCTGGAGGATTCTTTGAATCTCGGCTACGGCTGAAGGTTACGACTGCCCATTGCAAATTCTATAGATGATCGCACGTGTGGGAATCCCATGAACCTCTGGATCTCACGACGCAAGGGATGTGAAGGAATCCACAATGGCAATGATAGACCGTCCGTGCTGCATGTCATACCAATCTAACCCGATTCTGCACCCAAGGTTCCGGCCTCTACTATTCTCGCTTAGCGTACTTGCATCCGGGAATATCTACTCGGCAACTTGTACAAGTACCTGGTGTATGCTCGCAGGCACCGCCTTACTCGAAGTCACTTCGGAGTCACGGATGGGCGAGCTGCTGCGGGCGGAGAGGGAGATATCCAAAGATAACCTGCCACATGGACGAGGGGTGACGACAAGTGCCATGCAGTGCTCAGTCCCTCCATTCTAGTGCGGGTTGGCAACGGGGTCTCGATACCGTGAGAGAATTAGCATGAGTCACTCCCCCCGGTGGCAAAGAGCCTTCCATCAGGATGAGTCCCATCGTACTCCGTAGAGTGGAAATTAATGTTGCAGGAGGTGCAGGGTGTCATCCCCACCGACTTTTTCCCGCGTAGGTACCGGATACAATTGTCATTGTACATGAGTGCGCACGGAAAGAGAAAGAGAGAGAGAGATGGAACACAAGCAACGCTGACGAAGAAGCCTCGGGGAGCGACCGACGGATAACCGAAAATTTCAAGAGACGAACGGGTTCTTTTAATTTCTCGACAGGGAAGACCCTTCGTGGTGGAGGCGATCATTGGGCCGCAAACATGGTTGGGCGTTAGTCACCATGCGTTTAGGGAGAAATAGGAAACCAAAGCTACGGAAAAGCAAAAGAATGTGTGTGCAGAGCAATCAGAGTGGGAGTCTATGGGTAAAATTGACACTGGGGCAGACAAATAAGGATCGATGCCTACCATGGATCCAAGACTGGCAACCAAGGATGTCTCCAGCGGGTCCATACTCTAAACTGTAAATGTATTTGAAGTATACAATACAAACAATACAAGTACATCAAGTACATCAAGTACTCCGTCGGAAATAGTCTGAGTCCAGGGAAAAAGGGTAAGAGTCCAAAGAAATAAAAAGAAAAAGAAAAGAAATAAACATACAATTCCAACCAAATATAGAGGATATACAGACATAAATAAGAAATGACGACGCCGTCCCCCCCACTTTCTTCTCTTTTCTTTTTGAGTTGGGTACCGATGGACCCGAGAGCCTCTTCGTGAAACTGCCTTTCTTTGGTTTATTTTGGTTTTTTAAACATTTGCGCTCTCTAGTCTGCCTAATTTCTCTTTCTATTCTACATTCTTTTTTTTTTTTTCTCCCTTTCTCCTTTCCCTCTCTCCCTCTCTCCCTCTCTCATATTCCTCCAGGAGGTGTTCTTATCACCCCTCACTTTTGTATGCCCATCGACTCCACTCTCCCCACCAGGTTCTAAGACCGTCAGGCAGAGGATCCCAAATTCTCAACCCAACCTCAGTCCTGCAGCTGCAAGGCCACTCCACCACTCATCGGCTGCCAGAGAGGCTTTCCCTTTTTTTTTAATTCATTTTTTTTCCCTTTGACCCAACGCTTCCGCCCGACCTTCTAAGCCCAACTATTTCGATGGAGACACTGCGCTTTTCCCAGTACGACTCAGCACTCTCCGCTTGACAGAAATCCGCGGTCGCCATCGCCCATAGCGATCGGCAGGCCCGACTACTTGATTGGGCCCACTTTGGGGTTGGGCAAGAAGAAAAAAATAGAGGGGGGAAAGAAAAAAAAAAACCGCAGAAAAAGAGACAGACGCATATTATCTGACTCATCGAAAAAAAAAGGCAGTGGCTTCCTGTAAGTCGAACATCATCGGGGCCCCTACGGGAGCCACACACGTCGCCCCTGTTGGACGGGGCCAACCCTGTTTCTGTTTTGGAATTATTTTATTGATTTGGGATTTTTTTCGTTAGGGACTCCCCCGATCGCCTTTTGTGCAGCCCACATTATGGCCAGTAAGGGCCCCCAGGCTGCCTTCGTCGAAGAATTTGACGAAGATTCCAACGCTACTTTACCCGGCACTAGGTTGTCAGCAAATATTGCTCCCAACAGTGCTGTCAAAATCTCGAGGTTGGATCCTAGAAACCCGGAGCCGCTGATCGACGGCGCCAGTGACTCAGGTTATTCTAGTCGCACCGCCGCCACCGTCAACAGCACCCAATCTGGCCCGTCAGGCGAAAAAAGTCCCCCGGCCCCTCTTAAGCTCGTCAACCCCAAACGTGCCGACCTCTCCAGAAAATCTTCCACCAGAGAACGCAGAGACAAGGAACGATCCAGGCCTTCGCACGACGAGAAGATGGTAGGCGCCTACGCGGGCACTGCCCATCATGCTCACGTGCATCGGTCAGCGTCCAAGTCTCAACGACGAGACCCCGGCCACGCTCGCCAGTACCATCACGATACCTACTACGACTACCACGGCTATCCGCCCGCCGCCCCGGACGCTCGCCAGGGTGAGTATCCTTTCTACCAACGCCCGCCCGTGCCGGACTTCTCCTCCTCCCCGCACGCCGCCAGATACGGCGCCGTCGAAAGCATCCACTCCAGCAACCCCGGTCGAAACCGCACCCATTCATACAACACCTACCACAGCAGCCGGCCCATGAGTTTCCACGGTATGCCACCGGGCATGGCATCGGGAATGACGTCCGGAGTGGCATCGCCCATGTACAGCCAGTCGTCCATGCACGGATACGACCACGGCCCCCCACCATCCAACTCGGCCTACATGCAGAACCAGTACTCATCCTCTCCATACGGACAATCTTCCTACTATGCCCCATCGGAATACGGTGCCCCATCGGAATATCCACGTGAGCGGTCTCCCTCCCGAGAACCAGCGCGCCATCGCTCCAACTCCGTCTACGGGCCCCCACCGCCCCCACCGATGGACTCCGGAGCTTATTCCCCATGGTACGAGGAAGATCAACCTCTGGAGCGATATCCCTCGCGAGAGGTTCGTGGCCGTCCTTCCATCAGCCAGGATCCAGATGAGGATTACTACCGCGGAAACATGGCTCCCCCACCGCCACCAATGCCCAAGCCCAAGCTCAGGTCCGCCCCACAGGTCCACCAGGTCAAGCGCGTTGTCGAACGCCCAGAACGACCCGAACCACGGAAAGTCCACACCAGCGCCGCGGCCGTCCCCTCCCAACGCCGGCCCTCCAGGGCCCTGCCCGCGGACCGGGACTATGACCGTATGGATATGGCCGAGCTAAGAGATTCCCTCCCCGTAGTCTCGGACCGGGATCGTGACCGTGGAAACCGCCGCATGTCTCGGGACGCTCCGCCCGAGAGAACCCACAGCACGCGCGCCCCGCACCGATCCACCAGCTACGCCGCCGAGCGAGGCTCCGCCCAGGTTGCAGTCGCCAGTTCCCGACGCAGAAAGCCAACAGAATACTACTACGAACCATCCAGCGTGGCCGACGATCTCGAGGATCGCGAACTCGCCGCTGAAAACTACCAAGCTGCACGGTCCGGCCGGGCCTCGACTGCCGCGCTCCCTCTCTCGCAGGAAGTCTTGCCACCGAGCAAGAGCACCAATCGAAACGGGAGCGATAGCGGCAGCCAGAAGAGCCGGTCGAACAGCAGTCGTGGCAGCGGAACGGGTTCACGAACAGAAGAAGACAAGAACATGACCTTGAATCTGAACGGATTGAAAATAGGATTTACTCAGGAAGCGATGGCGGGCAAGTCCATTAACATTCGTGCTGGGGAAACCGGGAACGTCCGATTGAATATCGGTGGCGAGTCCCGGAGACCTAGGCAGTATGTTCCTGGTTCTGGCTCGGATTATACGGGGGGTGCTAGTCGGCATCGGGAAATCGAGGATGTGAGACGCACTCGCGATGATAGACGGTTGGAGCGTGGCTCGCGCCGCGATAGCCAGTCTGCCTATGCGGGTCGTTACCATCATTGATTTTCCCACCCCTGTTGAACTTGCGTCTTTGAGTTTATTTCACGTTTTCATTTCTGTTTATTTTCATGGCTCGGTATTTTCTTTGATCTTTTTTTTACTTCCTCTTTTTTTTCCTGTTGTGATTCCATCTTGTGTCTGCATAACCGTTGGTTGGCTGTTCGTTTGTCAAAAGTTTCGATTGCTTCGCATCTGCATTTCTATTTTTTTATTTCTTCGGGTTCCGGTGTCTTTTCCGGGACAAAAACAAAATCATTGGGATTTTACCAAATGCGAGACTGTTGGGCAGCTGGGAATTCTTCTACGGTCTAGAGCCCACCAGACCAACAGTCTCGCCCAAGCTGGGAGGACTTTTGTGTGATTTCAGTTACAACCGTCTCTGTTCTCTTTTCTCTTTTCTATTTTTTTTGCGTGTTTGGGCAAAACAATCGGGCACTCATCGCCCACCCCCTTTTTTCATGTCCGTGATGCGTCACCTGTTTATGGCGATATGATTGTACGATTCTGATGACCTGCGATGACAAGTCTGATGTGCTTTACTTTCTGTCTACTTTCTGTCAGCGATTTCGTGTATAGCCTTTCTTGTCATTGGGTCTGTGTCTTTCTCCTTGCTTTGTTCGCGACTCCGGCGGAGAGAGATTATACCCATATCTGTTTACTTGTCATGTCTCAACAGGTCATCTGTTTCCTTGGCCATATCTACTTTATATGTTGATTGTATTTGGCCTCTGGAACCGAGCTCCGTAGTTGATTCCGTGTCTGCTCTTTGTATTTTGGACTTTTTGGCCTTGATGCGTTCCAGTTTTTGATACCCCGCGAGCTGTCTGGGTTTGATCACAGGTTTTGGGCATGGAGGCTTGCCTCGGAGGCTCACTTCTCGGGTGTGGAATTTACTATACATAATTCAAGCAATTCTTCCAAAACCATACCAGTAATGCCAAGTAGTGAAACTGATGTGAATGTGATCGACACTTTTATAGATCAACGTGGAGCCGAGTGGGGGTGATGTAAGCGGGTTGCCCGTGACAACTAGCGTTGTAAACACACTCCCCAGCCTCCTCCAACCTCCTCAATTCTGCCAAAGTCAAGCCGGATCATATTCTGGTTTGACGTTTTCTCTCTGCATTCTGAACCTTCCGAAACCCCTAGACACGCCGTGATATCGTTCCTTTCTCATTCCACATTCCACATCTCACATCCCACATTCCAACCCTAGCCCTTATCTAGATCTGGTGATCTTTTTGCTTCCACAGTAAGACCAAGTCCACTGATCGCAGGAATGCTCGTCATACTAACCCATTCCAGAAACTCAAGTCTTGAGCCGCGTGCTCTGGGCTTCTTCGATCGCCCATCATGGCTCCCGTTCCAATCGACGATGTGCCAGAGATCCCAGTGCTCGCCGCTGGTGGGCTCTATGTTCGCGATGCCGGAGATGCCAGCACAGAGGCTACATCCTCACTCAACCTCAACAGCCACACTCTCGTCACCCGTGCCGACTCAACCACAAAGGCATCCTATGGGCAAGGCACAGTCGACCCACACAGCATAAAGATGCAAGGTCTGATGGCCTTGTTTGCTCTTATCGGCGCAGCATTTGTCCTGGCAGGAATCTGGTTCTTTTTCTGGGCTCGAAATGGCGGATTCGTCTGGCACAAGAATGACTGGGACGAATACAAGTCGACCGTCCTCCGCCGCAAGGGACCAGATGGCCAAACCCTCAGTAATGCCACCAAGAGTACAAAGCTTGGTGGCGGCAGTGTTGTCGGCAAAGACTACACCGATGACGGATACTCATACACCGATGGATCATACACCGAAACCGCAACTACCGTCACCGAAGAAAAGCCCCGCCGCAAGCGATTCAGAGACGCAAAAGAGAAATTCCTCCGACGACACAAAGATGAGCAATGGGAAGGCGCCGAAGACGCCGACGTACGCGCCTACCGCGAAGAAAAACCCGCTCGCATTGGCGGCATGAACCGCGAAGCAGACGGAACCTACCACGGCAGCGACTACGACACCTCAGCACCACCAACCTCCTACCAACAAAGCGAAATGAGCCAGACCCGCGACTTCGCCTATGACGACCCTCCCCGCCGCCAGCGCCACAGAGACCCATCTGGATTCTCTTTCGCGGAGGGAAGCGAGGATGTCATCAGCCATACGACCGAAGAGCGCCGCGTGCGTGACCCCTCTACTCGTCGCCACAACCGTCGTCGTGAACGCCGCAGTCAACCTCCCAGCACCGTCCCTAGTCAAGCCCCAGCTGGTCCTCCTCCTGCTCCCTCATCTCGTACCAGCAGTCCTCGCAAGTACCGTGATCGTCGCACGGCGGCCCAGGGTCATTACACAGAGCCGCTGGATTTCTCGTCTGCGGGTACTCGTTCCGAGTACCAGTATTCCAATGTCGATACTGAAGACTCTGGCACTAAGAGCTACAAGCATCCTGTCGCGGGATTGACAAAGGGATACCGTCGCGATGGCCGCAGTCGCCGTCGTGATAGTCTGAGTGATAGCGAAGGCGAGACTCACTACTCGTGAGCTTCGGTATATTTCTCAGCGATCATGATTGTTTTTTTCTTTTGAATGTTAAGAATACTTTGGGTAACGGATAGCGTTGTTTTGGGTCAGAAGCCCACTTACGGATATTGATATGGGAAATTGTTTGATTTATGTACATAATGAACTGAATTCATGATGCGAGAAACAACTTGATGCACAATAAGCTCTGAAATTCTGATTGTCCTATTCCTATATCCTTCGTAAAATATCAAGGTGAGGATTTGCTGTAGCCCACTATGTATTCAATGGATGCCCAAGTGAAAGTTACCTAGGTAATCGAAGGCCACACTTTTCTGTCGCGCGATTGGAGGCGAGACGATGTCTTCATCCTTGATTCCACAATCATCACTTTGGACCTTCAGCTGCCCAGGTAAACTATACATACAGGTAATACTACTGGAAGCCCTGGGTGGGCTACCCGTTTATTCAGGCTCCCTGCAGTGTATATAGGGCTCATACGGAGTATGCGTATACCAGCTCCGGGTGGCCGCAGAGGGTTCATGCAAAGCTGGTATTGAAAATGGGGCCGAGTACCCCACACACCGATACTGCCCAGATGCTACTACCCACTAAAGAACAAAAACTCTGTCAGTAGTACTCCGTACCGAGTACTCTGTAGCTCTCTGTACTCTGTACTCCGTACGAGGTAGTTAGATCTTCGTTGGTGACTGCTCCCCCACTTCGCTGCCCCGAGACAAACAGAATCAGATGTCTTGTCTCTCCTTTCCACTAAACTTAGGATTAATATCTGCTTCTTCTTCTTCTTCCTCTTCCAAGGTTCTTCTTCTCATCCAACTTCTTATGTGACAGGACAGATCTGGAATTCTACAGATTAATACCAAAGGTGGAATGAGGTCTCGGTGTCTGGGGCACAGCACTTGGTGAACTGACGGAGTTTGGGCACTCGGTGAGCCCCACCCGGACAGCCCTCCAGGGCTGGAGCCCGGGAGATCTCCTGCGTGCTTCTTCCTCCTTCTCTTTCCCAGCTACGGAGTATTGAATGAATGTTTCACCCGTTTCTGGCTGTAGGCTGAGCAGGCTTACCATACCGCATCGAATCTTACGTGTCTCCGCGCATCCAAAACTCCTCTCGAGAAGGCCCCACTCAGCTCAATCTTGGCATTTATCGGACATCGAGAAAAGTACTAAGTACTTTGCATCTAAATGCATGTAGCTGTGTGCTATCACGCGCTGGGCGCGCTCCACTAACATGTTTGAGTGGGACTTTGGGCAGGGCCAGCTCATTACGTGTTCACCCCGTGAGTTCATCATTCTGATCATCCTCCCCTGCCAACCTGGAAGGAGAAACACCTTCAACTTCGTGTTTATTCTCAACTACTACCACACTAAAATTATCAGCAGCATGGCATTCCACAGCATAAAAAAAGCGATTCGGAACTCCGTTGGGAAAAAAGCACCCAGACAAGACAGTCGAGACAGAGCCACGCCAATGGATGTCGCCGTCGACCACGGGCAGCTCCAGTTGGAGAATGCCCACAATTGCCGAGATGATCATGGCACCTTAGGTGGGCATGATTCGACCCCCGAGACTGCAATCGTGCCAAGCAGCGAGGAAAAAACAACCAAGCAGGAAAATAGAGATAAAACCACGAGAATGGATGCCAACGCCGACAATGGGCAGCCCGAGTCAGAGAATGACCATAGTTACCAAGACGTTGATATGACCCCAGAGAGGCATGATTCGACCCCCGAAACGGCAATCGTGCCAAGCAAAGAATCCATACCCAGAAGCCCCGAAATGACAATGCAAGGGCTCTCTGCTGACTCACCGGTGTTGAATGGCACGAATGCGGTTTGGGCGGATGCGTACAGTCAACTGAGCGAGGAACTCCGCGAGAAATATACCGCCCTGTTGGAAGCACAATGGAAACTCCAAAGTGAGTGTTCATACCACCTAAGATGTTTCTTGAGCACATAGGCCACACGTGCAACCAGTTTATTGTGGAATCTAACTCTCCAAGACGCCACTGCAGAAGATGCGAATCAAGAAACGAAATACCAATTTCTGATCGCACAGGGTCAGAAGAAACTTAATGAGCCGGAGAAACGACCTAAAAAAGTGATTGCGGCAATGACCAAGGGTATTAAAGTCGCTAGAGACTTTATCGATCAGGCTGTCAAAGTGTCACCCGAGGCATCGCTAGTGTGGGCGGGCGTTTGCGTTGTCCTGCCCCTCATGACAAACTTCCAGACTGTCTCAGAGAACGTCAAACAGGGATTCAGCTTCGCCAGTGATCGCCTTCGGTTTCATATAGCACTTGAAATTACCATGCGCCAGAAGATGCGCCAGAAGATGAACGATGATCGCAGTGCATTGGAAGTCGAGGTCTATGAAAGCCTTTTGACCCTCTTCAAGAAACTCTTGGAATTACAAATCAGATGCATAATCATGCTGTACAATTCGAGCGTGACCAGATCGATTCTGAATCTAGACCACTGGGATGAGATCAAAAAGGACCTGGAGAACCAAGAAGAAGTTTTTTTTCGTGACTGTCATCAACTCCGCTCGAAATCCTACAAGGATAGTCTCGACAAAGTCAATGACGACCTCCAAAAGAGTAAAGAGTCTCTTGACATTCTCGTCCAGCTCCAGCAACAACTGGTCGATCATCAAAACGATGAACTGAAACGAAATGTACGACAGCAAGAGAAGCTCTGTCATCAAGCCTTTTATCTAGGCGGAAATGATGGCGCTGACGCGTACAAGAGCACCTTGGATCGCATCAAACATCCAGCCCATGGGACATGTAATTGGCTGTTATCCCACATTTCATACCTGGAGTGGTTGAGCGAATCGAGGGCTCCGATAATAGTCTCGGCTGACCCTGGCTGCAGCAAGTCTGTCCTCGCAAAACATTTGGTCACTAGCCGGGTGAGCAACAAAGTAGCAAAGAATACTCTTTGTTATTTCTTTTTTTCTAAGCAAGGTCAACACACATCAAAACAGGCCCTTTGTGCGCTCATCCATCAATTGTTATCTGAAAATTGGGTTGCTATCAGACATGCCATGCCCTACTACGAAGTTGACGAGAAAGGATTTGTTGATAATCTCAAAATTCTTTATGAGATCTTCGAGAAGTTGGTCAAGGATCCAGAGAGTGGACAAATCATTCTTATAATTGATGCATTGGACCAATGCGATCATGGATTCAAAGAGTTCATTCAATTCCTTCAACGGCTACCATCAGAAAAGCTGACATTCCTGGCGACAACCAGACCATACACGCATATCATGTCAGAGTTCAATGCAATCACCGTGCAGGAACCCCCTACTCTCATCTCCGCGGCAGATCACATCCATTTGATCGCGGAAGAGATGAAAATCACGATTGAGGCCATGGCAGAAGCCCTCGAAGCCAAAGGCCGTCTGGACGCGGATACGAAACACCGTCTGGTGGACAAACTCAAACGCGTCCCTCAACGTACATATCTTTGGGTTCAAATGATGTTCGAATATTTTGAGAATAGCGATATTGTCAATGATAAAGCCGAGATTGACAAGCTCCTAGAGGCTCCCTCGATGGAGCTCTCTCAGCTATACGACTCGATGTATGAGACAATGATCGGTTCTTCCAAAGACATCATCCGTGCTAGAAAGATATTCTCTATCATGATCGCTGCATATCGCCCGCTTACATTGGAAGAAATCCATATTGCGATGAATGTTGATTCGTCCTCTTCTGAACTCCCAAAACAGCCTTCAAATTTTGGGCCGATGCTGCGCAATTGGTGTGGGTTATTAGTGGACATTAATGATAGCGGAGTCGACTTCATCAATGAGACTGCGCGTGAATTCGTGATCAGAAAGGGGCTCTATGGCGACACAAAGAATAACCACAGGCTCACCCTTGAGCGGGATTCTTCATCCCATCGAATCTTAGCATGGAGCTGTTTGAGCTACGTTGAGATAGCCATTTGGCCAAATCTGCCTCGGTCCAAATACCAACTGCAGAAAGATTCTTCTTGGAGCACCCCTGATGTGGAAACTGATACATTCCTGTCCTACATCGCTCAGTACTGGTTCTACCATATGCAGGAAGCTTTGCTTGTCGGTGACGAAGCTCTCACAACAAGAATCAGAAGGTTCTGCGACCCAAGAGATCCTTTTTTCATGATCTGGACGGAGGTGTATCATCCGCGGGTTAATGGACTGGACGTCAATCTCGATGGTGTGAATTCTTTATGGGTAGCATGTTTGACCGGAATGACTGCACTAGCCAAAGAAGAGCTCGAGGCCAACCACGTCCGGGATTGTCGCAATCAAGATGGCCAAAATTCCCTTCTGATAGCAGCACTTCAGGGACATGATCAGGTTTTGGACTTGCTCCTGGAGCGAAAGGAAATCAGGAGAGATCTCCGCGACAAATGGCGAAGGGGGCCGCTAGAAGCTGCCGTTACTTCAGGTAGTCCCACTGCAGTCAAAACCCTTTTGGACCAACCAGAAACGGACGTTGAAACGTGGAACGAACAGGGAGAGACCCCCTTTGAAAGTGCTATACTCAATGGTGACCTACAAATCGTCGAAGTTTTTCTTGCCTCGGGGTCTAGGCTTGCTTTGAATTCAAGGAACTCATTGGATAGCACACCTCTAATGGCTCTTTCTCACAATCGATGGATGGAAGTCCAAGGGCTTCAACAATTGATAGGTTCTGGGCTATTTGATTTGAATCTCCAAGACCGCCATAAAAGGACTGCTCTACACCACGCGACGCTTTTCGGACATGCTCCTTTGGTCAAAGCCTTGCTTAATTCTCCCGCAAGTGACCTCACTCTAAAAGACAAATTCGGGGAGACTGCATTCACGTACGCCGCTCTTCGTGCAGACGGCGTCATATTAGAGTGTTTGCTTGATTCAGACCGTATCGATATCAATGCCCAAGACACATTGGGCAGAACAGCCCTGCACCGAGCAGCAGAGATTGGATCCTTGGAGAATGTACAAATACTGCTTGATCGCTTCGCCCTTGCAGATGCTCCGGACTTCAAACAGTGGACTCCCTTAATGACAGCCGCGATAAATGGACATGGCGATGTATGCCAACACCTCATGTGCGACGAAACGGTCGATGTTAACCGAACAAACGAGAACGGGACCACAGCATTGTTCAAGGCCGTTAACCGGGGCCATCTAGGCGTTATCGAAATTTTACTTGAGACTCCGAATCAAAAGCGGCTGGACCATCCGATCGATGCAAACAAGGCGGATAATGATGGCTGCACGCCACTTATGATCGCAGCATTTCTTGGAGACCTGGAAAGTGTTGAACTGCTTTTGCGGCTTGGTAATGCGGACATTGATCTGGTCGACAACGAGGGGAGAAATGCCATATGGTACGCCGATTGGAACAGGAATATGCATGTGGTGAAAAAGCTTACCCAGGATCAAGCTGCGAAGGAAAGAAGCTTGGTCCTTGGTGCTCAGGGGATTTAGAAAATGACACTTCGGTATAGGCTCTCAAGGCATGGTCTGAGCCTCTGCAAATGTATCGTGATCGAGTGAGCGATCTAAACCTCCCACTTTGCCCGCACACGCACACACACAAACACACACACACACACACTCTCTCTCTCTCTCTCTCTCTCTCTTCCTCGTTCGGTCTGCCCGACCCTAAATGATGCAGCATGTTCTACATTTCCGCCATACCATCTATCATCCTTATCAATGTTTATTTCATCCACACTTACTTCTTGTTGGGAGTGGGAATGGGGTCAGGTGACCCAGGCCAAACCATAGATCTTCCTTCCTCCTCGCTCTCTCTTCTCTGTTCTCTTCTTTTCCCCGTCTGTCTATTGTTTCGCAGGAATAATGGCACCCAGCACCTTCGTCGACTCTTTGTAGAGCTCTTCCACTATCTATTCTAGTGGAGAAACAGTCCTTCGTCGACTCTTTGTAGAGCTCTTCAACTATCTATTCTAGCGGAGAAACAGTGCTGACAGAAGCCGTTGCGAGAGGAATCAAGGCGATGGTATGGCTACTACTTGAGGCGGGAGCTGATCCGAATGCTTCGGATGGACATGGAAAAACAGCACTGATGAAAGCCGATGTGAAAGAAAATCCGGTGATGGTATTGCTACTACGTGGAAAGGCCACCAGTGAGAAGGCCAAAAATGCGAATGGCAGTGGCCTGCTACCTCACGCCGCTGTTGGCGGATCTGAGGCGGTTGCGTGGCAGCCACTTGATATGGATGTTGATACAGAGGCTAAAAGTCTACATGACAAGAGGCCGATGGATTATGTCGGTCCCAGCGGGAGCAAGAAGGCTAGGCGGCTGCTCTAATAACGCTTCAACCGCCTCCCTTTCTCTTCTACCATCGGTCCAATCCCATATTCTTTTCGATCCCACAGCTTATGTAAATGGAAGCCTGCCCAGGTGGAGGTGGAAAAATGATATTTCTCCAGAATTTAGTGACCCCACTGGTATACCTGTGCCATCTTCAAGAAATTGCAATCTATATGGAAGCCTCGGAGACCATGTACATAGGGCACATGTACCACATTCGTTGAAGGTCGGATGTGGAACCAAATGGAATTTGAAGCTCTACATAAATAGTGAAGTGGGAAGAGCGCACTGGCGGTCCGACATCGCAGACAAGACGACGGGGGTGCTCAGTGCTCGGCGGGGGTCTTAGGGAGAGAAGCAGCCCCCCTGTACAGCCTGAATTGGAAGTAAATGCTGCTTTCAGAGGGTTGTATACTGCTTGATTGCTATCCTATGCAAATGAGAGACTGAAAACTAGCATCTCTGACCCTGCGGCGCATACCTAGTACTAGTAGTGGCGCGGTTTCCCCACTACACTATGTATAGGCACATGTTAAAACTGATAGACGAGATCAGTAAATTTTGGAGAAATATTGGGAGACCTTTGAAGAGGTTAGTGTCGGGATGCCTTCATGGATGCCTCGTTTGTCAGGCTCCCAGGCCCTCTAGGTAGACTTAGTCGAGACGAGAGAGCTTCCCTCTCTCTCTCTCCTTCCTCTCTCCATCTCACCAATAAAGTGCCAACTTGCCCTTTCTTGCTTTTTCGTTAGTTAGTCTGATTTAATGTGACAGGATCGGAATGGTTAGCATAGCAAATTGACTTCCCGATTAGGCAATAAATGAGATACAGTCAGTGACTCAAGAGAAAACATTTTACTTCAAAACAAACTGTTCTGGTAGTCAAAACATTCCAAGTCATCCCATTATGGGTGTAAGGTACTATCGGTCCATGCATTCTGGGATTTGTGGATGTTGGTTTCGTTCCCTTGGGTTCTAAATAGCAAAGATAAACACTCTCACTTCTTTGCTAACTTAACTTATGTTTCAGCTAAATGGTCATTGCCTCTCAAGTCTTGGGCGGCACTGCAAAGAGTATTTGGGTATCTTCTGCCTCAAATCACCAAAACCAACACCTATGGACCGCCTCATATGTGCTGCGGTACCTCGAGACATTTAAAAACTTCTAGGCAATCTTCTGATTCAAGTACCCATGAGTACCGAGAGAGAGATATGATTCTTGTTATTTCCACAATACAAACAACTATCGCCATGTCGATAGTATTTCCCGGCTGGTGGTTCCCGATCTCCAAGTCAACTCGTAGTGCCAGTGCTGGATGAAACCCCATACCTGGATGTCTAAGTGGCACATGTGATGCAACAACCTTTGACTCACGACTGTTCCGGGCGTAAGAAAGCCGTATCTCCAAGTTAGAAGAGATGGGTCATAGCAAACTGACTGACACCCCGGGCAAAAGATACTATATTCCTCGGTATTTTCTGGCTTCCACGGACATCACCCGTCAAGTGAGGCGGAATACGAGGCCTTTCAAAACTGGAAATTGATCTGATTGCTGTAAGAAGGCACCCAATAAGGGATAAAGCTTCTATATGACGAGGCTGTGTCAAAGGTCTGCCAATTCCGGGTATTCGTCACCCCTTGCCCGATGCTTCGAATTTGATAAGATCCTGGTCTTCATGGGCTAGCTCAGGCTATGTCGTATTAGAGCAAGGCGTGATGGAATATCAGGATGCCTTCTAGTGAAACCGGCGGAGAGAGGCAGGACCGCTGCATCCATACACAGGTGTCGATATTCACAGCAGGGTGCAAATCGTTGTTTGCCTAGCGCTGTTACCGAATATTCTGTCCTATTTTCTAGTAATTGAATAAATTTTATCACCCTTGCACTGTCTCGCCTCGTATGGTCAGGAGATGAGACAGGTGGCGTAGGCACAGGATGTCTGTTCCATGATTGAGCTGTCCCTCCAAGGACTTGTCGTAGCAAGCGAAATACTCAAACACATGTTTTGTGTGGCTGCTCTCTGTCTCTGTGTTTTGTCTTCCCTCAACTTAGAAATTTGGCGCTGTTGAGATCCTCCTGAGAAGAGTTCCATCCCAATAAAACAGACGAAGTGCGGTTGGTCTCTTCGCACTAAGAAATCACATGGTATCCAAATAATGTTGTGCGGCTTTTCATGTCTATCCGTAACATAAAAGAGGGGGAACAGTGTTGGAAATAAATAGCTCAATATTGTTGTTGGCTCAAAGGGTTCCCATGAATGGCATCTAATTGCCAACCTTGGGATATTGTGATGAGCCTCGACTATAATGCGGACAAATATTGCCCTACTTACCTATGACAGGGCGCTTCTAAGAGCCCCTGGCCATGATGCCATGTTATAAGGTTTAATCTTGTCAATGACCACTCAATGTGTTCCCATCTCGCAGGGGTTCCGGCAACAACCAACAGATCAAGATGTTGGATGATAAGGGCGGGGTGGCTATAAGCGGTTAACCACAGGCAGTAGCAACCAAAGATGGAACATTGACTTCCAATAAATTCAAGCATGTTTACTTGTAAGAGGTCATGTCGCTTGTTGTGGCGCTGAAATACCCGAGTTGGTCACCAATAACCCGGTTGTCTGCCAGGTCCGACGCCGCGCCATTAGCACCGCTGCTCTTGATTCTGTCATACACTTGGTCGCCTCGACAAAAAATAGGATGCAGTCTTGGGCTAACTCATGATATCTATAGCAGCTTCATATTACAACACTTAATCTCCCGGGATTTCATCGAGTGTGAGCCATCTCTAGTCATGTGCTGGTCCCAAAGAATCGCCTCAGCGAGTGAGGGCCTGACAACAGACCAACTTGTTGTGTCGTATACGCGCGGTGTATATCAGAGTCACCTGGGTATGAAGTATTCTTCCAAGGTTGTTCGTTACAGTAGATGGACCGAGCTGTATATTACAACAGCGGGCACACTGGGCGGAGCCCAATCAACATATAAAATGCTTCACGGCTCGACCAATATTTCTCCTGCCTTTATAGCCTTCAAGGTTCTTTCGACTATTCCTTCAAAGTTGTTTCAAAGAAACATTAACAAAACCATGGCGTCGGAGTGGGCGTGGGATTCTGAAAGCAATCAATGGTTCCGCCCCACGTACACCTACGATGGTAAGTTTTCCTGCTAAACGATATTAGAAACGAGCTGACTGGGACTAAGACAAACAACCCAATGGAGGGGGCCATGGTGGTCATTCACTGCCCGACACTCTAGAGGGAGACCGCGACCTAAGGTATCGTCATCTCTTCTTGTTCCCTGGGCACACATTTGGGAAGTTAACAGGATATCAAAAGCCGCCCCTGGCGACAAACCCCCTCTGGCTTTACATCCGCCCCCCAAGATGCATACGAACACCCAAATGCATTCTCGAATGCATTCGCGTCCTACCAAGAGCACCAGAAAGACCCCCAAGATACGCAACTACAGCCAGCAAAGGGGTTCCAACTTTCATCACCCAGCGCGAGAGTACGCAGAAGGAACCGACTTCCGCCATGGGAGACATGGCACATATGCAGTCGCAGACAGATGGAAACCCAGGGATAAGAGCTACGCAAACTGGCCCCTTAGACCGAAAGCGCAGTCCAGGTCCGCCAAAAAGAGAGCCCACCGCAAAAACAACAAGGCGAGGAAAGCGACACCACAAAAATCACACCTGGCCCCCAGAAGACACCAGAAAAACCCCCAAGATACACGACTACAGCCAGGATCTAGAGCCAGCACCGACAGCCAGCAAAGGGGTTCCAACTTTCATCACCCAGCCCGAGAGCATGCAGATGCAACCGAATTTCGCCATGGGAGACGTGGGACATATGGAGATGCAGACAGCTGGACACCCAGGGATACTAGCCACCCGAACAGGCCCTCTAGATCGCCATCGCAATCCAATTCTGCCAAGAGCGAATACAAACATGTGAAGGGAGTGGCACCAAAAAAATCATACCTGCCCCCTGGGAGCGGCAGTGTGAATGCTCGACTGCTGGCTGGTAAGTTATGAGGCTATCTTTAACAAGTATGATGAATCAAGGAGCTGATGTCTGTTCACGCCGATAGGGTACAAAAGGCTAAGGGGCTACGATGCTGCCAATGCATACTTTCAAGTCGGCCGGGTGTTCTCAGTGCTATACCACGAGAACGCAGGACCGAATAGGCGCATCACCCGGAAAAAAGTCGACCAGCCAAAAGATACCAACCCGCCAAAGGATGCCAGTTCGCCAAAATTTAAGGTATGGAAAGGCATATACGGCGAGCCTGTTTATAGCACTCCCCGGCGCATGATAGTGGTCAAGCAGCAGTTCCTCTGTTGTTGGTGCGTGTATGTATTGACTTGCATACCCACTCTCCATTTGATCAGGTGGCTAACAATTCACCAGGCCTATCCTGACGTACGGCGAATTAGGTGCAGACAAAAAAGCGATTGATCCCGACAAACATGCCATCGTTTATATGCAAGGCAATACTCCCCCGGTCCAAAGTGACGAATTTAGGATGACAAAGAAGCGAATCGAAGTGGAACCTGCTGAATGTCGCCTGAGATTGGATTTGGAAGACATGTCGAGGGTCAACTTCGGGAAGGTGCACACAGTCGAGCATCACAACAAGGTTATGCCTGTGGGTCAAGTCTCGCAAAAGTCTATAGGGCTATTGTTAGAGTATTTTAACGAAGCACAGATGGGTCCGCTGGAAGGGACAGGTAGTGTTGCGGCACGGGACTTTAGGTCCCATGACGAGTATCTGCCTCCTTCAGGGCTAGATCCTCGGCTAGCTAGATTCTGACAGAATTCAAGACTTTATGACCTCCAGGGCTGATTACGCAACATATAGTTCGTGATATGCGATTTGGCCTAAGGCACATATAATTATGTCATAAAAATCCGGGCTCACCGCCTGCGGTCCATTCACCGCCCGACAAAATTTCCCAAAAAAGTTTCAATTTCCTCAGATCGGATCAAGCATATACACAGCCAAACGACACAATGAAGCGCAAATTGGATGCAAATGACGTTCCCTCCCCCAAGGCCGCCGTGGCCGAGGAAAATGAGCTTGACTTCGAAGCACTCGGCCTCGATCCTCGATTGCGCCAGGCTCTGATTAAAGAAAAGTTCACCAAGCCCACTCTGGTGCAATCCAAGGCGATCCCGCTTGCGCTCGAAGGAAAGGATATTCTCGGTGAGCTTTCAATATCTTAAGCTGGACCGATTTGCAATAACTAACAGACTTAGCCCGTGCGAAAACTGGCTCCGGTAAAACCGCCGCCTATGTTCTTCCCATCTTGCAAGCCATCCTTCAACAAAAGACTGTTAGTTTCGCTCCACTCCAGTATGGATTTACTCAGTGGGCTTGTTTCTAATCACTGCTGTGTACCAGGCCGATCCCTCCTCTAAAGCCACAACCGCTCTCATTCTTGTCCCCACCCGCGAGCTTGCAGAGCAAGTCCAGAAAGTCATCGTATCGTTCTCCAGCTTCTGCGGAAAGGACATTCGGTCCGTCAACTTGACACAGAAGGTTTCCGATGAAGTGCAGCGCTCGATGCTGGCCGATTTCCCCGATATCGTTGTGTCTACCCCCACCCGCGTTTACAGCAATGTCAACAACTCCGCTCTTTCCCTCGACAAGGTTACCCATTTGGTTATTGACGAGGCCGATCTCGTTCTGTCATATGGATACGACGAGGACATCAACGCTCTTTCCAAGGCCATTCCACGAGGCGCGCAGACATTCTTGATGAGTGCCACACTAACCTCGGAGGTCGACACATTGAAAGATCTATACTGCCGCAATCCTGTTATCCTCAAGTTGGAGGAGAAGGAAGAGAAGGGCGCTGGTGTCAGTCAGTTTGTTGTTCGGTAAGGAAATTCTTGCTTTACAGTATATTCTCACGGTTGCTAACTGTTTAATAGATGCGCCGAGGATGAAAAGTTCCTCCTGACCTATGTCATTTTCAAACTGCAGCTCATCAAGGGCAAGGTTCTCATTTTTGTCGCAGATGTTGACCGCTGTTACCGTGTGAAGCTTTTCCTCGAACAGTTCGGACTCAAGAGCTGTGTTCTCAACTCCGAGCTACCCATCAATTCTCGAATCCACGTGGTGGAGGAATTCAACAAGGGTGTCTACGATATCATCATCGCAGCTGATGAGCAAGAAGTTCTGGGCATCAAGTCAAAGAAATTACCCGAGGTGAAGGAGTTGGAGGAAGAGGAGACCAAAGAGGAGATGGGCGATAGCGAGGATGAGCAAGCGCCAGAGGAAACCGAAAAGGGCAAGAAGCCCGACTCAAAGAAGCGTCGCAAGATGAGCGCCAAAGAAAAGGATTATAGCATTGCCCGCGGCATCGACTTCCAAAACGTCGCATGCGTTCTCAACTTCGACCTCCCCACAACCTCAAAATCCTACACCCACCGCATCGGACGTACCGGCCGTGCCGGAAAGGCCGGTATGGCTCTCTCCTTCGTGGTCCCCGCCGACCAGTACGGCAAGCACCGCCCCACCTCAATCCCCAGCACAAAGCACGATGAGACCATGCTCGCCAAGATCATCAAGCGCCAGGCCAAGCTCGGCCACGAGGTCAAGCCCTACCACTTCGAAATGTCCCAAGTCGATGCCTTCCGTTACCGTATGACCGACGCCCTGCGCTCCGTGACCAGACTCGCCATCCAAGAAGCCCGAGGACGCGAGATCCGACAGGAACTGATCAAGAGCGAGAAGCTCAAGCGCCATTTCGAGGATAACCCCGATGAGTTGCGCCAGCTGCGTCACGATGGCGAGCTGCGTGCTGCGCGTGTCCAGGCTCACCTCAAGCACGTCCCTGAATACCTTATGCCCGCTAAGGGACGCAAGGGAATCTCCAAGGAAAGTGCTGGGTACGTGGGCTTCGCTAAGACGAAGACGAACCGCATTCGCAAGGCGAGAGATCGCAACCGCGCTCGTGGTAAGGCCGGTGGCAAGTCTGACCCCTTGAAGACGTTTAATAGGTCCAAGAAATAGTGATGTGGTTTGAATCTTCCCGGCGTTGGATCTGGATACCATTGTACAGTCAGGCATAAATCAAAAATATTATTTCAATGCGGACATTTCGTATGCATTTCCAGTAGAGAAATGGCAGAGTACCTTTGAGTAACCCACAATCGCCGAATTCTATTTACAATGTTCTACTTCGTACACTATGTATGTTCACATCTCACCGAGGGTCTCGGTCGCCGTGATAGCTCGTTCCAGCCTCAGTAGATGGGGGCTCATTCATGAAGCGCGTAGTCTTGCCCCACCAGTTGTCGAACAATCTGAGGATCAACATCATCCAGTCCAAGCGAGACTTGGAGCCATTTCCCTCGGCCCTCTTTCCTGATCAGCCGGAGATTCTTTCGCACAGCCAACGCAGTTTGAAACTGGTCTCTGTAAGCATCGAGCTTCTTCAGCCTACGTGCATTGGCCTGCTCTTCTTCGCGCCAAGGAGGATCCGCCGGATCGGGATTCCGAACTCGAAATGCAGGCGATATGTCTTTATTGTCATTCAAGATGGGAATCCAACCAGGACCCAAGCTGATCCATTCAACGTCTCGCCATGCTCCATTCCAGTCTGGGCCTACAGAGCCAGGCCGGTAAGGGACGCCGTCTGGATCTGCACCGACCCAGTTAAGGGCTGGGAGCCAAGATGCACAACCCTCGAGGTCTAGCCACTGCAGAGAGCGAGTAGACCGAGATAATTGGCGGAGGACGCTTGCGGCCTCCGCCCATGCGTTGTCTAGAGATGCGTAGTTGTCTGTGCCGCTGTAGCTGAAGGTCAAAGAGTGGATTGTGGGGTGGCGAATGCGGGTATTCACAGCACCTGGCGTACGAGTCGGGGTAGGCCAATGTGCCAAAGAAAGATGAGTGATCGTCGTCAAACGTGACAGTAATTTAATCAAGGATGTCCAACTTGCAGCGGCTGGGTTCGGGTGTGCTAATGATAGGAAACGGAGGTCTTCGAAACGGTTTTTTCGAGTCAGCTCCTTGGGAATTGATGGCGCATGGGTGCCATTTGTACGGTCATCCGCCGTCTCGTCATGATCAGAGTGTTCCTCTTCATCCCACGAATTCGGGATATATTCATCCCTGCCATCTTTGACGGCATCTGCAGCTGACGTATTCAAGTTGATCAACTCGCCTGTCAGCCGCTTAAACGACATCCAGTTTCCGATTGCGCCGCCGAGATCTAATCGGGTAGTTCCCGCATCTCTGTCGAACTCAATTTCTTCAAATTCGTCCTCATCGTCAGAGCTCTGTGCGCGATCTTGCTGAGTCAAGAAAAGCGGCTTGAGACCGTTCATTTTTTTGTCCAGTGGTTGCCCCCTAGCAAACACAGCTATATAGCTGAGTAACAAGCACTTTACGTGATTGGGCAGCTGAGACAGAAAGACCCCGTCGTATTCAATATGCCACGCCCAGTTCAGTGCCATTTTCTTAAGCACCAGGTGCATCAGGTTTCGGTTGTCGGGAAACGCAGTACCCGGAAGGCGCTTTAAACGATAGATAATCGTCTCCATATCCGGATCGCCCCCAGATTCACCATTTGCTGTATTATCTGTACTGGCAGTGAGCCAACTCCGAGGAGCAGGGGGCCCTACTGTCGGACGGGTTCGACGAACGCCTATGGCTGTGCGCTGAGCCACGGGACGAGGTCGTGGAGGTTGTGTTTCGGGGATCTCAAGAAGATTCCGCAGCGAGGGGTGGACGGAACGTGGAGCTAACGTTGATTGAGGGCGCCGAGGTGTGGCATCTTCAGAGCTTGGCGGTTGTGTGCGACGAAGGTGAGAAATGAGGTCATTCACTGAGGTTGTAGAACCTCCAGATGCTCCAGACGTGCCATTTTGATTTGATCCCAGTGCGAGACTGTGGTGTGCCTGGGCAGAGGGCTTGAACTGAAAGCGCTGGTGCTTTTTGGGCATGAGGTTGTTGAGGGGAGATGCGGCTCCGCGACTTATCAATTTATCGGCTTATCGGCCGTTAAGTAGCCCGCGGAATTCCCCCGGCCGAATGGCCCGGGGCCATTCATCACGCTGACTCACAATGCCATTATTTGGGGGCCCAAACAGTGTGTCATATACTCTGGATGTAAGCAACTCCACTGTGAACCTCGTATTTTATAGTGATGGTGGCTGACATCGCTAGACATAAGTAGCAACATTGGGAGATAGCCCAAGCAAAAAACATAAGCCTCGTCATCGATGGATAGTTCCAAGGTTTTCACCGCTGATGCAATTAAGCAGGTCATAAAATGTTTTGTACAATATTGATACACTCTATTCACAAGGGTCTAGATGTCCCGAACCCAGGAGTCATCCTTCATGTGGCCCTCACGCTTGTGGCCTTCTGCCAACCAGGTATCGACCAAGCCCTCCTTGGGGTCTTCGTCAGGCAAGCCTCGAGAGCGGCGTACCTCTAGTACGAGGTTGCGCACCTTCAAGGTGACTTCCTTGCGCAACTCAACTGCTTCTTTGTGAGTCAAGAGCTCATCGCTCAGGACACCCACGGGAAGATCTCGAGAGTCAGGGTTGCTCTTTTCAACCTTTGCTCTCAACTCCCGCCAGCGTGATCGCATCTCTCCAAAGACACTCTCTGAGTCCACCTTGGATCCAAATGTGACATCCACTCGCTTGCCGGGCCGGGGGAGGAATCGTGGGAATTCTCGGCTCTCATGCATGACGTCGTCGAATCCTTCAATCCACATCGGGACTACGTCCGGACATTCCTGAGGCTCAAGAATAAGACGCGCGATTCCCCATTTGAAGTAGCGCATCGTTTTCCGCGGCGATTGGTGGATCTTGCCCTCGGGGAAGATATGGACCCACGAGTTCGAGTTGCATGAGTATGCTGAAGGGGCCAGGTGAGAATCCTCTCCATCGGTAGTATAGGCGACCGAGAGATCGGAGAATGGGTCAACGCAGACGTTTTGCCGACTCCAGCGCTGAAGCTCAGGTGCGGCGCGGTGGTGGTCGACGGGGAAAGGACCCTTCGATAGTAGGCGAATGGCTTCGGTGATAGCTGGTTGGCCTAAACCACCGAATTTGGAGTGTGCGGAGCGGTGGCAGGGCAGGACTTGTCCCATGGTGAAGAAGAGAGAAAGTGGCCTGGGATTAAGTCCAATTAGCAAGGTGATCACAAAGCGCCCCCAGAAGATTGTGTAGATACCTTGTTTGATAGCAGATATCGTAGCTTCCGAATGACCATCTTTTATTCCAGAATCGCATTGGTAGGATACCCCAAAGTAAAGGGTCGTCCATTCTGATATACCGGCGCAATGTCAGCTATGTTCTTAGTTTTGGGCACTCTTCGCGCCTCGTCAACCAATATCGATGTAGGGACGTACACGCTGATGTGATTTGAAACTAAAGTTTCACAACCCCGTTAGCATCGGAACAGATGTAGGATTCTGCGCTGCGACTTTGACATACCTGTGATCAATCCTTTTGTTCGTTGCGACGAATCTTTGCGCGAGTCCAGTAGCGCGGTAAACTCCTCTTTCCCATGGCATTCTGCATGGCACATTGCTGACAGAAACCCGCGACACAACCCTGCTACTCCCCACATTGTTGTGTTACTGAAGGCCCGCCAGGGAAGGGACGGGCAGTCCGCCGTTGCGTTGGAGTCCATGGTGGCAGGCGGATTGCTATAACCGATCCATAGACAAGAGGGAGGTTCGCGTTCCGAGGTGGCACCCGGGATATTAAGGTGGCTGCAAAAATGTGAATCAACAATTGAGCGGAGAGTGAATTCCAGAAAATTGTCGCGTCCCTAAATCATTCGGAATCACATGATTTTGGTTGGGGTAAGTGTTTACGGAATCATTTCGACATTACCGCAGTCCAAACATTTTTTTTAAAAAAAACTATACACTAGCTGATTCTAATTACTCCTCAATTTCTCTCTCCGACGATACAATAATCTCCTATATTGGCTCTGCAATTGGTTGAGGAACAAGAAGAGTTTCCTCCGCTCGTCCTATACCTCCGGTGCACGGGCCAATTACACTCCCGACTCGGAGCACGATTTTCTCCCTGCATCCTCACAGCACCAACAACCAAACATGTTCAAGTCAACTCAAGCATTATTCGGTGGTCTTCTATGGTGCGTTCGGAAGCGGCTGCATATATACTACCAGAACTGACATTTTTGGAATAACAGGAAGACCCCGTGGCGTCTGTCTTCCCCTCAGAAGGCTCGCCAGCGCAAGCGCTTGCGCTCCGTGGACCGCGTCGTCGACACCCTGAGCGCTGCTCTCGAGCGCAATGGTCAGACATCCAAGGCCGTGACCCGCTGGTACGCCGAGATGCCTCGTGAGGAGGAGATGCTCCCCAAGGACAAGTACACTCTGTTCGACAAGAAGGAGAAGAGCTACCGCAAGAGCATTCACAGTACGTTTTCATCCCGGCTTTATCGGATCAATACCCGATTCTCCGAACTCGTTGGCTAACGATCTTTCTTTTCAGAGCTGCCCAAGTGGACTCGTGTCAGCCAGCGTGTCAACCCCCCCGGATTCTAAACGGATTCCCACACCCCCCGTACATGTACTATACATCCGACATTCGACACTGGCCGGGGACATGTCGGAGCGAAAACAACATATGGACTACCGGAGTTTTGGCTTTTTGGACTTGCAGCGAGGCCACTTTGAGGAAAATGGTGGCTTACAATGTTCCATTATTACCCCAGCGCTTAGATCAGGCTTTCAATTCAAATGCATTTCGACAGGAAAATCCCGTTTCCGCCAATCCGGCTTTTCCTAGAGCAATACTAATAATCAGAAGCCAAGACACTCACAGCGAGCGTATGGAATGGCATAACGAGTGTTGATTTGGTTGGGTAGGAGATATTGTCGAGATATCATGCAGGGAGTGGATTGGTAAGAATATGAGAAGAACTGCTAGTTCCCAGCTAGTCATGAGACGAGTGCGGGGGAACTTGTGATGTTGTTGACATCAAGATTTGGGATGAATTTGCCCGCAACAGGACGACATGTTCTGTTTATTTGCGATACCACCTGCTTCACCTTTCCTCGATTGACTCGGCCTTCGTGGAGAGCTTTATGGATTCGATATCCTCGATGAACTTGCTGCCAATCTTGAAGCTTCTCTTGCCATCCTGCGCCTCCCTCGTACCAGGCGTTCTTCTGTGCAGTAGACATCTGGAAACCCTGAGGAGGCTTGGGCAGAGCCCAGCAAGCTGGGTCAATCCGGCCGTCGGGTGGTTCCTCCGCTGAATCCTCGTACAATGTGATAGTGCGAATGGCTTCCCGAACACCAGAAACCTTTCTATGTTCATTAACCGTTGCGCGCCAGGAGTCGATCCGAGGTGTATGTGCTCTCCTCCGATTTGCAACGGGATACTTTGGTCTTGGGGCCAGAATGGGCTCTGGGTAGGGAACGTTGAACCGTGGATCTCCCCATTCTCGGCGTGCATCAGTGGGCACTCTGGAGATGGGATCGTACACAATCCATGTCTCCCGGTTGATCCAATGATTTGCAAGTAAGGCAAAATGGTATGGCTTTTGTCCAGGGGTGAATTCATTGAAGACCCACACAAGTTTACGGTCCAACCTTTCCAGCAATCTGACCTCCCAATCACTCAACTTATCCACGGCGCCTCTTGTCTTTTTCTGGACCTGATCCGCGGACACAAGTACTGCTTCTTTTCTGGGAGACTTTCCTTTCAGACGAGGTAGGGAAGAGTGGCTCTGCTCGCACATGCGTGTCTGTCCACACATGGATAGCCATTCCTCGTCTAATGTCGGTCTTCGAGGCGATTTTCCGTGACCCTGTGGTCGACTTCTCGCTGGAGCTGAATTCCATTGAAACGTTCTGGTATACGCCCGCCCTTCGTTGGCACACAGAATCTCATTGCCAATGAACATCGTGGACGAAAAAGAGATCTGGTCTTCTGAGATGCGCAGGCCTCCTGCCTCGTTATCGCTAATCTGTTTTGAAGGACACCGAAATGAAGAGCTCTCCTCGGAAGGGTAACTGGCTAATAGATCTGTCATTGGAGTTCCAGGGGGACCAGATGAATCTCCTTGATGGTGCAAGCTTGCGCACTTTGGTCCCAATTGCATTCTTGCTGACCACCCGCAGTACCTCTGTCTATGACCCCGTCGATCTGGTACCTTAGTATTCGCTGGACGAAAAGGGGATATCGGGTCGGCTTTTGCAAATTGGTACTCCGCATGTTCCACAACAGAATCAACCTGGCATGATATATGTTGATTCACTCCATCTCGCGACCAGGGAATGGATCCGCGCGCACGATATGATCGACGCTGCCGGGAGGGAAGTGACTGTATCCTGAACTGAGCCAACGATGCACGAGTTGCTGATCTTGCTGTGTTGGGGGAATGAAAATGCGGGTTGTTTGAACTGTTGTCACTGGCCTGCATGGGGTCCCGGTAAAGCTCCTCGAGAATTGAGCGAGTGATGATTGGTTTGGGATCAGCCACTATCACCTGCTGCACCGGGGGTGAGTCATGTGTTTCTGAGCTCACTTGTGGCATCTGCATGGTCACAGGTAATGGGGCGTGTGGCGGCGAAAGGCTTTCCCCCAAGCCACCATGGCACTGGGGCCGCGCACATGGATTCCAAATCTCGTCTGCCGTCGGGAAGTCCTCGTAGCTCTTGAGACAGTCCGGTAGCCACCAAAGTCCGCGTTTCTGTCGCCGACGCTTTTGCCGCTCGATGTCACCAGGGTCCCACCAAACCCAGCTATAGTCATCTCGAGTAGACTTCCACGCCATAGAATCCCAGATCTGTGCGAGGCAGTCACGAATAGCTTTTTTGTTTCTCTCATGGGTCGGCCGTGATACCCAGCCGTACCATGTGCGTGCATAACGAGTGTTGGTGGTCTTGCCGGCTTTCAGTACCTTGTTTCGGTTGAAATGCCTGATGAACTTGCCGATCTTCCAGAACAACACGGCGAGTATGAAGATCCCAACTGTTCCTGCAAAGAGCTCTATGAAAACCTTCGAATCAATCGACTTGTCCACTCGGACTGGGATGCTTGGCGATTTCTTTGGCGAACTTGGGATGCTGGGTGCGAATGAATGACTCTGTCGAATAGCAAGTGATGGCATTGGGCCTGAGATCCAGCTATAAATATGTCGAATGTTGCATTTGGAGTGTCCTGTGAGGTCACTTTTGGGAAAGTTGCGAATGGAGGAAACAACGAAACATCGTGGTTGCTCGCTTCACGAGTAACTCCTAATTGGTGAAGTAGAAAGCTGTGTGTATGCCTAAAGGGTACTGTCATTCCTACTGAGGAGAATTTTGAGCGGTGCTCAGATACTGGGAGGGATCTTGATGCTCTCAAACGCTACATCCTCCAAGGTTCTACCGCGAAGGTTGTAACCGCAACATTCACGCCCGTGGAATTGCCCCAACTGGATACCTATTTGACCCTGGGAAGAGCTTAGAATAGCTCGATACATCTAAGGGTACGCCTTTTTCCTTTTCGTTTTCATGAACCTTGGAAATTCATCATCATCTGCAAAGCTATGTCTGAGATCTCTAACGATATCAACCTAGATCTTCATCTTGGTCATTCAAGGCTTGTCGATGCCACAACCACTGCTTGGAAGCAAGCAGGCTTGTATGACAACCTTGAAAATTATTGAAACGTTTGATTTGACGGAGAAGCCCTGGCTATGTGTGACAAAAGCCCAGGTGGAAGTTGGAAGATTTGTACCCAATGCGTGCAGTCAAAAACTCAAATCACTACTGCAGATCATAACGTCACTATATCGCGGAGAGTGAGAAATGAGTGCATCAGATCAGATGAGGATTCCAAGGTTGGGACTCACGACTTCCCAGGTGCCCAAGTGATTGTTTTGTCTGCAATGATGAAGAGCCGGTATCTCGACCATTGTACGTGCACTCTATGTATGGGAACGGAAGCACCCTTATATACCCACGTTGATTGGCGGCTCAGCCCATATTGTGTCATCTATTGCTGGTGCAGGAGTTGATCTGGTTACGCAAGATGTGCTAATGCTGTCTCAGCCCATTTTCCAAATAACCAGATCTTTGAACCCAACGGCTCAAGTTTGGGTCGAAGTCGAGAAATTCTTGACTGAAAAAATTCATGCGCGGAGAGAGGAGCATGCGTCCTACGCGTGGAATCATGCGGTTGTGGCCTCGTATTGAAGACCCGGCTCGATCAGTTGTGGAGAAGCTTGCTATTCAAATCAAAACTCCACACGAGTCAAGCCTTCTTGTTGATATAATGCTCTCTCATCCGGATACAGACACCTGTGCATACTGTGATATGTCAAAATTTGGACGAAATTCCATTGCTGTCGGGAAGGGAAAAGCACTGCAGCAACCCATCGTAACGTACGTTCATCGAGACGCAGCTCGGTATGTCATCGACATTTCACACATCAAGTACGGGACCTTTCGTTAGCTTGGCACCAATCTTAGAAGCAGATCTAGACGCCGGCGATTGCCTCGGTGGCAAAACCTTGAAATGACGCGGAAGACCAACGTGATATCAAAGTGACCTGTCGAACTCGTGCTGTATTCCTTTGGTCCGTACTTCCGATTTTCACATGCGAACCTCGTAAACATTTGTTGTCATGATCCAAGGACGAACGGATATCGATATCAGAGCAGTTCAGAGCAGTGATCAGCGGTTCGGGACAGCCGAAACGAACTCCTTCCGAAACAGGCAAGCGGCAGGTCCACAGCCACACCGCTCGGCCACTCCTTGCTTACTAGCCACAAACTAGCCACGCACTAGCCACCGTGGCTCCAGTCAGTGGCTGTGCTATTGAAGTCAAAGGGCAAACAAGGTTCCTCCTCGTCTTTCCTTTTTGTTGGGCTTCACACTCTGCATACGCATGCTGAGGCCGTGACAACCTCTGACATAATTGCAACATCATGCCATCAACATCGTGTCCCCGCTTTTCTGATCACATTTGACGCCAATGTCCTGAATCTGACTTCCAACCGCTCGGCGATCAGGTTTCCCTTTGCATAGATTTGCATCACGGCGTCACAAAATCTGCCCAAGCTATCTTCAGGTAAAAGCAAAAAATCCTGCATCTCCTGGATTTACGGCCGCGGCCCCACCTCGGCTCCGAGAAAAACGTACGTTTGTGACTTGATTTATTGAGATCGACGGTGATCATCCAGCCCTAAAGCGGGATCTGCTGGGGGTCGCTCAATGATTGTGAGTGAAGCTTGTCCTCGCGTGCATGAGGGAGCGGTTGAACACATGGAACCCCTATCTGCTCTCCACTTTGAAGCGTAATTGTGTTTGGGCCAAGTGAGGCTGAAGTTATGTGTCAGACTTGTGGCTAGTACGGCTATTTGCTCTGCTCTACACCTTCAAACAGGCTTCTTAGGCAACACTTTTCGACATCAGCCCTCGCGAGAGAATGGATGACCGGCGTATCCCAAAAATGGTCCTTCGGGAACTGCCATCGGTATACTACCGGAGTTTCCGATTGATTGACAACGTCCCCACTTGATCTCGTATGTAGGCGCCACATGTTACCGTTAGGGTGTGGCTTGCAGCTTCTAGCCAAACGAGTTGGATCCCTGCAAAGCTAAACATTGCGGTCTACTTCTCACCCCTTGATAGGGCTCGAGAGTCGTACCTTAACTAGGTTTGACGAAAACCGGCACACTAATGGCGAAACTTTGCCGCGGTCATCATGAGATACATTCAAGCTTAGCGACAAGTCGATTATGAACCGAAGGATCCAAATATGGCATTCCCGAGTGGCCCAATTGCAGTGAATGGCGGAGCTCCGGCAGTCATTTTTCTTTGACTACCAGCATGACCCCGCTGCCTGATCCGTGCACGGAACTATTGAAAGAATAAACCTCATGTCTCATTCATCCCATCTGCTTGAAGTCCTGCGCCTCGCATCCAAAACACCCATCCCGGTACATCGACATCAATCATGCATGCCAAGCTGATTTTCACGATGTATTTGTCACTTATGCCGGTATTAACAGAGACAGTGCAAAGTGGTCGAATCAAATGTTCAAGGGAGGTAAGTGAACTCTACCTCGAGCATAGGCCGGGGTCGATCATGGCAAGGTTTCAGATCTCTTGCAGGGCATCTTCGATCCCTCAGATCTCACAACTACTCCACTATCCATGCTGAGATGCCAGGCCGCGTACCCGTCGATCAACCCAAACCGATCATAATAAATGCCGCCCCACTGTTCGGTCCCATACTACTGGAACGTGCTTCCGCAAGGATCCTGCACTTTACCGGGACACTTTACTGAGCTCATAATTTTTTATTTTATTATTTCTCTACGAACATCATAGCTGCCTTAGCGGTCCCAGGAACCAGGACACCGACTATCTCAGCGCTAATCCCGTACTTTTGGACTGTGGCGATATCCTCTCGGACCCATACTCTCTAGCACTACCAAATTGAGCGTATGGGTCCAACCTTTATCGGAAATCGACCCTCAAAGTCTGCGTGAGGTATATGAAGGCCCGGGCATGGCCTTCATCTGGACTTCATTCTTATGTGCATTCTTCTCAAACCAAACCGGAATCTTCAATCATCTACTCCATCTCAAGGTTCTTTACCATTACTTCTACCTCTTTCTGGCTTTCTGATTGAGACAGGTCATTAATTTTACCTCCCATCTATACCTCAAGGATATCTTCGTCCTTTCTGTCCCTCTATTGGATCAAAGCAGAAACCATATCCGCGGAAATCTCACACGTTCTATGCTTTTGCAAGGAACCCACTCAAAACAAATTAAGAAATGGCTGCCCGTGAATTTTCTCTATCTTTCGAGATTACACCCCCAACGGCAGCTCCACCCGGCCGTCCCTTCACCATGCCTGTGGTCATTGCTGTGAACCCAATCGGAACGCCTGCCCAAAACGTCCAGCATCTTGTCGTGAGCGCCTCCCTCCGCGATGAAGCCGGCTCAGGAGCCGCGGCAGGCCTGAGCGGCAACCTCACTGCAAGTGTCCGCAGCCGATCCGACAACGCAATGAGTGGTTATGCAAAGTTCAGCCCACTTACCATCTCGCAACCGGGGAAATTCCGTCTGCGAGTGATGCTCAGTGCTGCTTCCTATGGGGGAGTGGTTACGAAGGAGTATGTTGATTCGACGGTCATTCAAGTGCACGCCGGCGCGGCTGCCCAACGGCCAAGTGGGTCTTTCCCCTTTCTGAATTATATCGTTTTGGTCGTTTTGGGACTCTTTCCCGTATTTCTAGCCCCGTGTCCCGAGGTCCCTCCTTTCGATCATCACCCCTCTCCCGCTATAACGGTTCTCTTCAAAGTCGGGACCTAGTGGCCGCCATACTGGTCCAATTATGATCTCTTGCTGATGCTCATTTTATTTAGCTTCGACTCAAGTGGCGCGACTTCAGCGGCTCACGGCTGAAAACATCGATATTACTGCAGCCAACATTGCTGCGTGGCAGAGCGCGTGATTGAGAGGGGAAGAGTTTTCCATTCATTTCTGTGGCGTTCTTCGGCGTTGCCTCTTACATTCAAAGTTTCTGATTAGCTTGTTTACATTGTGCCACGAGGAAATGAAATTAATGTGGTTCCATTGACGAAATGCATTTATTTCCCCGAGTGTCTCGGGTCCCATTTGCTCCAAAGTTCGGAGACTTTCTCCATGTTAATTTTATTGCATCGATCACTTCGATTTAGCGTCGCCAAATCTGGCTCGGATGTTCGATCCAACCTATCACTGCAACGTAAACTCCTTAACAATCGAATATTTTGTCATTCGATGAGGATTTGATATTTTGTGCAGACCCCTGGACACTGAGTATACAACGCTAATTATATCCCCTGTCACTTCGGATGGTTCCACTGTAGAAGGTTTGCCATCGGCTCTATGTGGCACTCTAGTTGGCACACACTTGGGGCTTATATTGTTTAGGTGCACTAGAACCTTGGAAAGAAAGCATTGATCCGGCCTTATTTTCAGAACGTGAGTTCTCAGGCCAAACGCTCACCCGGCAATGATGTTCACGATGGTCTAAGCGCTGCACCAAGGTCGGCAATCTGTGTTTAGAGCCTTTGCTCGCTACGCTATGTAACTTCACGTGTTATAGCGGTTTTTTCTTGACGATCATCCAATAGTGTGGGTGTTAAAGGATTTTTTCTAACCCGATCGTCTCGACTGATCGATCAGTGCATTCACCGATCCTCTTCGCTCCCCTTCGCTCGATCCCTGGCCCCTGCATTACTTAACAGTTTCTTTGCTAGGGGCTAGATGCGTTCTTCGCCGAGATCGGTCTGTAAGCAGCGAGTGCGCCCGTAATTGTTCCAGATTCCACAACGAACATTGGTGGCGCAAATTGTGAAATCAGAAAACTAGCCAACTCAAAACAGACATCAGGAAAGTACCAAGGGCGCATATTATTCAGGCCAGGTAGATTCCTTGCTTTGATGCATCAAGGAAACTAACTCTGCTGGTATCACTCGTACCGTATACCTACACACGGCTCATGACATCCTAGGGGAGGACCTCAGGAATATCGTGGCTTATTCCAAGGCTCTCTAGTTATTACGAGATTTTAAACATCTACTCCACAGAGCAAAATCCATTTCCCTTCCCGGATAAGCTTTCAAACCGGTGGCTAACTAAAAACAGGCACCGTGTTACCTGCACATCGAACGTTAAACGTCGAACCTGGTGGATTTGCGCGTCTTTGCTGATTCGGCGATCAAAAACGGCGTTACAGGGGTGCCTAGATGAAGCATGACTACCTGTGTTACTCGTGCAGATCTCAGCAGATTTTGGGCCCAGCCCTCTCAGTGGGGGCGGTTTTTATTTTGGTTGTGCTTTTAAGGCTGTGGCTGATTCCAAATTCGATCGAACACGAAATGCAAACCGCACTGCTATTAAGCTGGTACTAACCTTGGAAGGTACCTGATGATGTTCGAATGTGAACCGATATCGAAAATCAATTTGAGCTCAGATTGTAGTGTACGTCGGTATGTGAAACCCCTGTTGGATCATGCTCGGTTGCGGAGTGATGTGAGGTGAAAAAAAAACCTGTTTCGGTCAGACGAGATACTCCCAAAATTGTCATGGGGCCCGTTCTGCAGACACATTAACTACATCAGGTTAGCATCTCATTTCTTCAGGGCGCTAAAGGCACGAGATGCGAGTATTCAAATTAAACAATCTAGATTGCGAGTGGCCTTGGGATTATTGCTTTTAACAGGGGAAGTCTCTTGAAATTCTATTCATTTTGCGAAATTCCCAAAATCCCCTCTATTTTGGTTTTCCAAGTCCCCATATTCTGAACTATTGGTGTATAGGATGGAGATCGGTCTTTTGTTTATGCAAACGAGTCAGCATGATACCCGTTCGTTTTGATCATCTCTACAAAGTACTCTCAGATGAGTCTTAGCAGTGAGTCACCCGGGCAGCTCTTTGGTTCGAGCACTACACGTGCGGCTCATGGTGTAGGTATTCAAGCTGGCCTTTATAACGCGACTTTCTATCTGTCTATCTGCCTATCAGTTAATCTCACTCATTGCGGCTTCTGCATATCTAATCTCAAGCCCTGAATATCTATCAAGTTCGATCATGGAGATAGGATAGTCGCTTTCAGTTACTACCTCAAATATTTCACTCAACCTCTCTACCAAAACCCGCTCACGATGTCCGGGCGACACCATAGGAGACATCACACCTGGCCTCACTGTGGCTCAGAGCTATGCATGCGTGAACCCCAGGGCTTGGGTATACATGTGTCCAAGCCAGACGATGGTCCTGCAACCTACATCGCTTCGTCGATCGTCCCGCCCACAGCGTACCCCCTCACAACAGATGAACTCCTTTGCGACGATATGGGAATGCCAGAATTATCCCGCCAGCCAAAGCGGATAACCCGTTCTTGGTTCAGGTCAGGCGAAAATAAAAGAAACGAGGAGTTTTCATTATCAGGATCCCCTGTGCCAACTTGGAAGCATGCGCCCCGGCGTGCATTCCGCCGCTTGACTCGTCGGCCGACTTTGATCAAGAGTAGATCCCTCTTTGTCGTGCCCTCCAAGTCAATGACCATTCAGCCAAGCGTTAGCTCTGCTTACATACCCCCGCAAGGCCTATCTCGGCAGATTGTGGTTGTGGACTTTGACAGGGGACGTTCGCCGAACTCTGGGGCTGATGCAGCGCGATTCATGGCGGAGAGAAGGCATCGCAGATGTCATTCTGAGCAACCGCGTGCATGGCGAAGACCGAGTGCAACCATTTGGCCGCTTCGGGAACAGGAGGAATGAGTTGCTTGAGTTTGTTTTTTCGGTATATCTTCAGTGAAGGTGTGCTATCTTTGGTCCTTGTGTATTTCTTTTGCATTTCTCGCGGCATTCGTTCGGAAGGAGTTTTTGTGATAAAGACCCGAAAGGTCCTCTTGGATTTTAGGAGAATATTAGCTCATAAAGTGTGCCCTGGTGGCTCAAACACAAAGTCGAATCAGTCCAGCGTAAGAATAGAACATGCTACCCGCAGGTGGTATCAACGATCATACGAGTTTGTTTTCTGTTCAGGTAGATCCTTTGGATGTCTTGGACAGGACGAGCTACAGTCAAGGATGTCATACCGTGTCATCATCAACCGAGTCCCGGATGTTTGCTGAAGTCATCATCGAGATACTTCGAAATCGGCTTTGGTCCGTCATCTGCAAGAATCACAATAACACAGATGAGCAGGGGTCTCAGTGGCAACAGGAAGCCCCATGCTGCTATGGTGGCGCATTCAAACGGGCCAAAATAAGATCCTCCTTCAGAAGAAGATTTCATGGAAAGAGAGCAAGGACCGGAGATGGAAACATGTGGACACGCGACCTTGGCAGGCGGCGAGAGACCGGGCCCCGGGGCCCCGGGGCCATCTGGGCAGGCGGGGAGGGGACTTCGGGACTTGGCGATTCTGACCAATCAACGCGTCTAAAGCTTCTCCGGGCGCCCGCTGTATCCACCCCTCGTTTGCTTACCAGCGGAGCGCCTGGGCTGTTTCGACGACATCTTTTCTCATTGACCACTCTAGAGCTTGGTTTCACACACTGGACCTGAGGCAAAGAGCCATGCTCACATCGTTTGGTTTTTCTCAGGTTGGACCTGAAACCTGAGTCAGCAACACGTGTTTCATCCATGTCCTCTCACGGTCACACAGGACAAACATCGTACAACGCGTCAGCGGACGTGGTGGGTTCATGAGTGGATATTGACTCGACTGTGTAATACCTAGTAAGAGGGGTAAAATATCAAGCTGGCCATCGTCCACGGTGCCTTGAGTCCCAATAGGCTACACACATTAACAGCGTGGTCGCAGACCATATCGAAACTAAATCCCAACTTAGAAGCTGCCCTATAAATTCAAATAGATACCCAGGTGATTATCAACATGATCAGTTCCTGTGAGAGTTGGAAGAGAGAGAGAAAAGAAAGAAGGAGAGAAGAAAAATAAGAGAAGAGAGAAGAGGAAGAAAAGAAGGACGAGGAAGAAGAAAAGAGAAAGAAGAGAGGAGAGCGAAGGGAGGAAAGAGAAGGGAGGAGGGAGGAGGGAGAAGGAAGAAGAGAAGAGAGAAGAGGGGAAAAGAAGTATAGAGGAGGGAAGAGGGGGGAGAGAGGAAAAAGGAAAGAGAAAAGGAGATAGAAAGAGAGAAAAGATGAGAAAAAGAGAGAGCTCAGTCATATTATTTACTACGGGCAGCCTGACCATAGGAATCTACCTTGATGAGATACCATACCTGTGAATTAACATCACTCGCTACATATAACCACTAAACAAGTTGCCAAATAGAGAGGATTCACGCAAACGTTGATGGCATTTGCACGCCTGATAGATAGAAAGCCTCAAATCAAGTAGCACCAGAAACATTCGGGGCATTCGGGAAAGATTTCAACTTCGCTCCCAACCGCTTGGCCACTTTGTCAGGCCATATGCAAATGACAGACCGAAACAAGACTTCAGGTCGGCTTGAGACCTTCTCAGCTATATAGAAGGTAAATACCAGGCACCCTGCGGAGGTGGTCGAAGAAAGCTCACTCGAGCAGGCGACTGACTTGTCTATTGACCTTTGAGGCCAAAATTGAAACTCAGCATTTGCTGCCCCGGGTCAGCGATGCAGGTGCATCCGTGGGACGAAAGCTCCTTCTTCCTCTGAACATCGCCGTCTGCCTCCATCTCCTCAACCAACACTGCACTGCTGGTTAACTCGGATGAGACCGCTGTTCAGTTTAACACGGAGTGTGGAAGATTGGAGCACTCGTCAGCACCTCGGAAAGACCATCTTGGTAGCTATCCCTGCAATTACCAGAAACAAGATCGCAAGGGAGGATTTCTCTCCCACCATGATATCTACTAATTGAAGCCTAGATGATATGTACCTGTCCGTGTTCTGTGAGCGATATCACCACCTGGGCAGGGAGAGGAACCTTGAAATCAAAACTTCAGATAGCACAATCGTTTGCCAAGATATAATATCAACTTAACTTGTTACTGTATGATAAAATTTTTTTTTTCATGGATCGGAAGATGTTTCCCAAAGTTGATCTTGGAAAGGATGTCTAAGGTTGAAAGATGCCGGCTGAACTATACTCTTGTTACCATCAGGATTTATCAGCTTTTATTCATGCCAAGAGGAAACTAGAAACCAAAATCAGAATAAAGAAATACTACTCCAAATGTACTATACGGCCACATCTACGCTCTATGAGAAAGAAGAAACGAATTAAGAATTTCTATCAGAGATTTGAAGTGTGTATCCCAAAACTTGGAAGAAATCGATAAGGCCACCAAACCCCCCATTCCGTGGGATGAAAGCAAGGACTTCCCATGCAGCCAAGCGGCGCGCCTACCTCGGCGAACTGCATGATTACCGGATTGAATCACATTGTGTACCATTCTGGACCTGCTCGATGCATTGTAGTATAGATCATCGCGAACATCCCATTTGTGGAAAATTGCGTGATCTCCACCTGTGGACGAGGCTCAATGCTAGCCTGGATCGCTTGGAAATAGACGGGAAGTATGCTCCACTCATTAAGCCCCGTTGACTACGATGCGATCAACAGCAAGGATTCTAACAATGGGGCTGTGTATATTAGTACTCTTTTTTGGAAAGAAGAAGTTTGATTTCGCTGTCAAAAACCTGGGGGCCATCGCACTCATGTACGGGCCGCCCCGGGGGCCAGGCTAGCAGGGGTGGTACGTGTGCCGGTTGACAGCAAAGATAACGCGAAGATCTTGTCTCCATTAGGATTGGACAGCCACGAGCTAAGATGCACGCTAAACAGACACCCTTTCGGCTTCAGTTCGAACGAACACATGATTGTTTGCTTTCCCTGATTTATTCTGTAAGGAGTCACTTCTGGATCAATACTTCGAGTTATTGAGAGGTTTCTATCGAAAGGACATTGCCGAAGCGTGGAGCCTCGAAGGGGTTATGCTTTCCACGGTGTTGCATGTTAGTGTGTATCTATGGACCCGGCAAGGCTGAGTCTTGCCTATAATGATGGTGGTTGAATGCAATGCATTTCACCAATGAGGATGATGTTTCTGGGCACTGCAATGCCAGCTCAGCGGTCTGGGCTAAATGCTGTTCCAAAATATCTTTCTTTTTTTGTCACGCCTGAGGCGAACTTTATTTGTTGACCGAGGCGTGCTAGTTCGAATTCATATTTGATAGTCCGCCTTGGTTGTCATTTTGGGCCTTCCTGTAGATGGAGGAGTGGGTATCTTTCCGTGAACGCCGAGGAGGTTTGCACGTCTTATTTGCATAAGTGATATCGGTTTATACCGGATGTAGTTAGGTCGTGGAGACGTTGTGTAAAGATGGTTCTCAATTGAGGAAGTGGAGTTTGTTTTATTGCGCCAGTTAGAAAGTGGAGTTTGCCTTAGCGTGCCCTCATGGCATAGATTCTAGACGCCTAATGCTTAATGGACTGAACGCTGTTGTATAAAGCATTGGGAACACCCCCGTGTAGCTACCGCGAGATGGACACATTGAATACCGAGGGAACTTTGAAAATTCATTCATCAGTTATGTCGGAGTCCAAACAGCCTAGCCCACTGAGCCCGCCTCTTCAAACGGGAATCCTTCATCAGCTCAGATATCGCATTTGGATTGTCTATCGCAGACTTTTCTCCGTGGTCTGGCTTGCAAATATCGGAGTTCTGGTTGTCCTTATATCCATCCCTCAAATCGACCGCCGTTGGCTGACAACAATTGCATTGATAAATTTGACAATCGCTGTTGTGATACGCCAGGACTTTATAATAAACTTACTTTATACGATTTGCTGTTCCATTCCAGTCTCATGGCCATTGGCAATCAGGCGGCGACTGGCCCAAGTATATCATTTGGGTGGAGTTCACTCGGGATGTGCAACAGCCACGTTGTGTTGGTTTGCAGGGTCATTTGCATACAGCCTGAACAACAGAATATCTCATTCTGCGCCATTTGTACCCTCTGTTGCAACAATTTGCCTCTCGGCTATTGCACTTTCCATGCTTCTTGCAATGGTCATATCTGCACTCCCAAAAATACGGAAGAGCTATCATAACTCGTTTGAGGTGGTCCATCGTTTGTTTGGATGGGCCATCCTTGCTCTTGTGTGGGTGCAGGTGATGATTTCAATGAGGGATAGCAAACCTCGCCAACTTTCGCTGGGAGAGGCCGCTGTTCGCTCTCCAGACATGTGGCTGCTCGTTGTTATCACAGTCAGTATCGCGACCTCGTGGTTCTACCTTAGAAAGGTGCCAGTTGATACCGAGGTTCTCTCTCAGCATGCAATCCGATTACACTTCGGATACACAAACGCCGTCCGCGGAGGCTTTCTTCGAGTATCGGAACGGCCGTTACTGGAATGGCACTCGTTCGCGACGATACCGACTCCTACAGCCGAAAAGCAAAATGGGAAAGGCTGCTCAGTTATAGTCTCTCGGGCGGGAGATTGGACTAGTCGACAGATTAGCAAGCCACCAACGAGGCTTTGGGTTCGAGGTGTTCCCAGTAAGATACCCCCCCCAATTCTATCTCATTCATAGGTTGCTAAAGTTTTCCAGCGATGGGCGTAATGCGAGTCGCTTCGCTCTTCCGAAGCGTGGTTCTCATTGGAACAGGATCTGGCATTGGACCGTTATTGGGTCACATACCGACCAACCGACTCCGGCTAATTTGGTCGACACCGAACCCGATAGAAACATTTGGCGAGTCTATCATGGACTCTGTCTGCAATGCAGACCCTGATGCCCTGATATGGAATACTAGGAAGAGCGGGCGCCCCGATTTGGTTCAACTGGCGGTCAACGCGATCGATGAAATCGATGCGGAGGCCGTGGTGATCATCTCAAATGAGACCGTGACACGACTGGTCGTCGGTGAACTGGAGAGAAAAGGCGTTCCTGCATTTGGAGCCATATGGGATAGTTGAGCCGGGGCTAGAAAGCCTTCATAGACATCGATTTGCGATAGACTTGGGTGTAGGAAGAATCACTGTGAAAACAATTCATTGGTGGAATGTGCGCTCGAGCACCGGTTCTTTGCAAGCAGCTGTTGGACACGTGTTATTGGCATGTTTAAGTGTGTGTTCGCCATCAGTTCACGAGGTCGGTGTTACCGGCAACACTTGACCTTCAAGTCGTACAGTGGGTTTGAGCGGTGCAGTACGCAGACTCGCGGGAAGGATCTGCTTATCATGCTTCTGGGATTCACGGCTGGCATTGGATGGGATCAAGAATGCATGCGTGGAAAAACGGAGAGAGTGGAAAGGATCAAATGAGCAAGGCCGAAAAGGGAAACAACACAGGCCCAAACGGGCAACTGCAGTGGAATCCTGCAGGCAGCCGCATATACGCCCAAATAATGCCTTGTTTGCCAGGCAGCATTTTACTTCTTCACTTGTCTGTCTTTGTTATTTGTCACTCTGCACTTTCAAATCTCTCTCCAACTTAGGCCACTGTTTTCAAGCACAGCAACTAATTAGATTAAATTTCACTCGTTGAAGCACTTAGGCGTAGGGAAATGAGTTTGATACGAGTGTTAAAGGAAGTATGGATTTGTTCTTTAAACACCAACATGATAGTTCATTAGCTCAAGGACATGCTGAGGCACTATTAGATATAGATTTTGGTTGAACAAAGTTTTCTCAAATCGAAGTCAAAGGCAAAAAAAGGCAATTCGTAGTTGACCAAGACCACGTTGCCTCCAGTGAACATGAGAACAATCCACCCAGGGGGCACATTGATTTCACATTTTCAAGATGGAAATTTCAACATCTAGCCAGTACAAACGACATCCTTTTTATCCTTTTTGCTGTTAGTCACTGATTAAATGATATAACTATTATTGAGGCTCACCTGAATATAGCCACCGGGACAGCAAAGGGGCTTCTTTTTGCCTGGGCAGCTGGGTGTGTAAATGTTGACCGAGTCACAGCCACTTCCGGCGGCTTTGATGAAGAAGAGATTAAGAGGAGACACTACCGTTGTGCAGCAATACAAATGGCCGCCCGGGGGACAGAGCCCCCTCGCTTCAATTTCCTCGTACCCCTCAAATTCCTCCGCTGGCATAGATAGGGCCAGTCCAGGGATGGCAAGAGCAGCAAGAATGTTTCTCATAAGCATATTGAAGAAATGGTAGTCAAGATAATATTGATTGAAAATCTTGATTGTGTATGAGAGCAAGGCATTGAATGGATTTGTCTCCAATTAAATACAATCCTGGGGCGTCTAATCAATTGAGCTTCTAGGCTAATACCGATAACCTGATTGTAGACCAATGATTCATTTCGTCAGAGCGATGCATCTAGATTGCTTTCTAGATAATGCGTGTGCATTTGGGACGACACGAGATGTTACCAAATTTTTTCGATCTATGGTATGAAGCGGAAAGGTAGATCTTTCATTAGGAATACGGTAGATGATCTGCAGATCGGATGGCCATTCCAAGGTTATACCTAGGATAACCCTTACCTTGTTCCAAAAAAGGATTCGATACCGTGTCACCTTTGATAGGAGCAACATGCCGAACCGAAACAGCGATAGCCTTGTTGACTTCTGAGATCATGCTCTGATCGTGGAACTTCTATCCATCAGTTAGGCTCTCATACTACGATGTTTCAAATATCCAGCTTATCAAATTGTAGAGTCAACAGGAAGAGAAAAATTCTCCATGATACATTGAGTTAGTTGGTTACACTTCTCGCTACATGCAGGAAGTCTATCTACCTTGTGGTCACTCGGTGACAGCGACAATCTTGAGATCAAGAACCGTTATCCGATCATCCAATAATCGAAACGGCATCTCTAGCTTAATGAAAGTCCTCCAAGCTTGTATTCATTGAAATCCCGTGACAACTTATGGCGGGGCAAGATATCTGAATATGTGCATGAGAAGCGAGAGCCCGCCGAGGGTGAACCACGGTTCTGGAATTTACCTTCGCCCTACGGCACAAAAATGTTGCCATGCCGCCGGATATGTCCGTTTAGCGGCTGGTATATGATCTAAGCGGGTTCAACGGTTCAACAGAAGCTTGGTAAAGCCTAATGGACAGCAATCCAGATCTTAGAAGATGGGGGACTTACAGTTGTAGGAGTGGGTGGTAGTTCGATTAGGGATAACTCTAAATTTTAGCTGAGCGGGAACTAGTGGGGAGCAGTTTCCGGCTTGTCTAGGCGTTCGTATTGACGGCGCCCGCTTCGCCACTCCGCCTCAAATCAATGACAAAGGGCAACCTCTAGAAAGAAGCGAATTGAAGATGCTGCGCCAAGAATGGAACCATGAAATAGCATAGACCAAGTCAACAGACTTGTGCAGGAGGTTGATGGGTGAAAAGTGTGAGATTGAAGATTTAGTACGGCGCAAGTGACTAGATGCTATTGCATAACACGCTCGTATTCTTCGGCGCATTTCAACTTTCCATGATTTCGTTTCAACAAAAGCAGTAAACTACAATTTCCACTAGCATCAGCTTCATCCCTCATCAACGACTTTGTGCATTTGCGTAGCGCTGTGTCGGAGCCCTTTGGCTGTCGGGTTAGCTAGGCCCCCCGCGGTAGATAGTGGAGGCTGAGCTCTCTCCCCCCCCCCCTCCCTCTCTCTTTCTCTTTCTTTCTTTCCCTCTCTGTCTCCCTCTCCCTCTCTTCTCATTTGCTTGCTCATTTTCTCGCTTTCTTTCTTTCCCTCTCTGTCTCCCTCTCCCTCTCTTCTCATTTGCTTGCTCATTTTCTCGCTTTCTTTCTTTCTTTCTCCCTCTCCTTCCGTTCCTTGTCTCACAATACATTACCAACCGTAAAACTTTGTTCTCCTCCTCTAATACGCTTCTTTACTGTCGTCATCGTATGCAAGTTCCACCTCTCGGTACGTGGGGTCATGGCGATCCCAAGGGTGAGACGGGCGCGTTTGCTTGGTCTCATTGATTGATTGGTCAAATTCTTGAACTATTAGGTCAGGTGTGATTATACCAGATGGATATACTAATTAACATAATGAACGATCATCCTTCAGACAAGAGTGACCGCTCCATACTTTGATCCGTATTCATCCACGATCCACTTGCAGAAGTCTTCCCAGTCACTGCTCCAAGTTTGCATGTTCTTGGCCTTGACACCGGTTCCATCCTCACCGCGGTCGATATCCCGGATCCAATCTTTGTCCGACTGGTCTTCAAAGTTTGCCCAACGCAAACTGTTCTGTGCGAGTGCACCCTATTGTGTGATGTGAGCAAGCGGGAAAATTTTGAAAGGGAAAAATGTCTTACCAATCCGGCGAGGCCGACGTTATCAAAGCCCTGAATAACTTCATAGAAGTCATAGCTCAACCCAGCCACATCTTGTCCAAGAATAGCAGGATCGTCGTTACTGATTGCAGTCGGAATACCGTGGGCAATCATTGCCGGCAGCGGGTGGTGGAGGACATCCTCATTCAGGCGAAGGACTTCGTTTGAGATGGGGCACACTTCAATCATGACATTCTGTTCAATGACTTGCTTGATCAGATTGGGATGCTTGTACAAGGAGAATCCGTGACCGATTCGTCGCGTGTTGAAGAGCACTGCATCAAACAGATTTGAGTCTGTGGAATTTCCATCACCCAGCGTTTCTCCTGCGTGGAAGAAGTACGGGATGGTGAGGTTCAAAGCCTCGGTCTGCTCACGGAACCAGACAAGTTCCGGTGCCAAATCGGAGAGTGGACGACCGAGATCTTCTTGGGCAACGAGATCGTAGCCACTGAAGAGCTCTGGGAAGTTTTGCTTCCGCTCGAGAGCAATTTTCATACCTATAGATGTTAGCCAATGTATCCAATGTGCTGGGATGATTTACGTCATACTTTTGGTGATCGAAGCACGATTCTTTGAGCGCCCATCGGACCAAATCACTCTTGCGCCCAGGAAACCCTTGCCTGCCTCTGTCGCCTTGAAATTGTCGATTTCTTCGACAAGGACATGCCACCACGCATCGAGGCTGGGGTCAACATCTTCGTCTCCATCGTGAACCAGCTTCCCGCTCGATCCACCACTCCGAATTTCCACCCAATTGATACCGTCGTTGACAAGATCAGTGAACAATTGCTGGTAAAATTTCCTGACAACTGGTTCGTACTGAATCATGGTATCTGTCGGACCAAACGCGGCTTGGAAGCGTCTCCAAATTGCGTCCACGCCCAGCTCGTGGCGGACCGACACCTCAGGTGGGATTGTGGTCTTGTTTTTGATGAATCCAATGAAGCCCTCTTCGCCGCCTTCAAAGTTGGCAGCGGCAGTCTTGACTGGGATCTGCGTGTTGGGGGTGTAATCAGCAGAGTCGATACGGGACTCGTCACTTGGAAGAGTGTCGTTGTTGTGGGCAAAGCTGAGAGTGGCATTCTGCTTCGCTTCCAGGGTGTCAAGAGGCTGCGATGCAGATACCACCATCCCTTCGGTGTTGATGATAGTTCTCACAATCTTGTCGAATGGCAGCATGGCCGACAGATGGGCATGCAGAAGTGCACCTTTGGGCATACGTCTGATCACCTCCCAAAGCGTCGTGTTGGAGATCAGTGGGCGGGCGTAAGGGAACACCTCTCCTGCGAACCGCTCCTTAACTTCGCCATCACCATCACCTGTGCCAGCTACCCGCCAGTAATTCTCGATCTCATCTTGCCGAATTGCTTGTACAATCTCATCTGCTCGTTTAGCAGTTGGGGAGAGATTCTGTCGGAAAAGATGATCTGCGTTGCTGTGAGTACTTGAGACCAAAAGACCTCGAAATTGTGGAACAAACCTTGTCGGTGTGTCTTTTCTAGAGCGATCAGCTTCTCACGGTCTTTGAGATGCTGTTGCACGAGAGAAGAATTGACATTGGGTTCTCCACTAGTTTCCAATTGCCCCGAGACTCCCAGAATGGAAAGGCTAGCTGCCCCTAATATAGAGAGAAGACGCATGCTGGCTGGCTGTCTCGAAAGCAGAAAATCCTTCAAGTCTCCTCTTCGCTACCTGGGCGTGTGGTAGCCTGGAGGGTAAGACAAGGTATTCCAAAGTTGGAGGATAACGTGAGAGCGCCCATCATCCACAAGGCGATGAGCACATATATATGGACTGGGGAAAGACTTGGCCAGGTGGAGCTTGATATCCCCCACCTGGGCGCTGTGAGAGCTCATGCTGTCGAGTCGTTGCCCGTGGACCCCGGGGATTGGATGGCAATACTGTAGCCAAGCCTATAGATAGTGGGGTGTACCCCTGGTCCACCCAGGTCTGCGCATACGAAGGGGCATACCTGGAGCACAGCGTGCAAGGGGTCTGCAGGAATGCAAAATTGCATGGAAGGGACGGATGTGCCCGCCCCTTCGTATGCGCAGCTTGACCCACCTCTGCCCTATCGATTAGGCTAGATCGGTGATATCCATGGATAGATTGCAGTTCGGATAGCGATTTTGCGCCCGCCCGCATCGCGAGGTACCAATGATGCACCGATCACACCCTAATGCCATTTCAAGTAAGATGGGGATCGCAGATATTTATTGGTTCGAATGTCTTTTCACTTTCCCTCGACTCGAAGTGCTGGCATTTTCTCACAAGGCAGGCGCTCGCCGAGAGTAAAAGTGATCTCCACAGTGGGCCTTCGCCCGCAGACAATCGGGAGACCGACTAACCCGGATGATGCTCTGGTGCTGCGGGCTGCTCGCTTTCCGTGTTCCTGATGATCCAGGGTACAGTACTCCGTAGCGGGGCTCCCAGAGAGTGACCCACTGCCCAGGTGGTTGTCTAATGGGCAACACACAACGATCCCGATATACAGGGGTTAGTTCAGCCAGCCATCGGGTCTGGAGCCGGTTCATACCCTGTCCAAGAATCTTGAACTGGCTCTAAGTTGAAGACAGTGGAAAAAGAATATTGACTCAAAGACAAAACCATGGAATAGATGGGGCCTGCTCTGGACATCCACTTTCCAAAATTGCAGCAATTTTGGTGGTTGAAAAACCTGTGTTGATGAATTTCCGTTTTGGGCTTAGCATGAATGACGTGCAATGTTTGTGCGACACATCGAAATTCCGCTCCTCAACATGCACAAGCACGCCGTACTCCGGACTCCGGGCATGAGGGGGGCTTGGGGCTGTTAGCAATCAGGAAGGATTTGCAAATATCCCAAGATATGCTCATGTCTACATGATCATCCAACGCTATTCATCCTCTACTGTATATATGTGTTTGCTTTGTGATCATTTGATACCCCTTAATCAACTCGGTGCTATCCTTGCAATGTTTTCCTAACATGATTTTTGCATCTCTGGCATAAGAGGTGTCTAAAAATCGAGACGGACTGACTCCGTGACCTCACGAAGCAGGTGCATTAAAAAGGAGTGGGGCAATGGGATACAGCCACAGGTCTGGCCAAACACCGAATATGGAGAATCCATGAAATCTGCAGCTACACATAGCTTGTAAAATCCACATTACGGCGTCTGCTAGCTGGGAGGATCTACGGAGTACTCAGATTGTTGCACAAGCTACGTCCACTCCGTACCTTACTCTGCTTTGTTCCTGCTTTCTGCAAGGCGAAAGACGCGCACTATAGGGTGTTTTGTACTGGGTGCATCAATTGTGTGCGATGAAGGGCAGAGCGCTGGGCGAGGTCATTCTATCCACGATTTTTGAAAGAAAAACAAGACATGTTGGAAAAGCTGGATAACACCAGATAGAAGACGTGACCCGACCTCAATCTGAGACCTACTGGTATATCGAAATGGGCGACATATTGGTCACATCATATGCGGAGTACGGAGTACAGTGTTCGAAATTATGATACCCCTGAGACCTTCCTACGAGTACAGGGTCAGATGGAAAGGTAAACATTATTTACGCAAAAGAAAGGGCTCAACGTGCGGGGTAGTAAATCATCCTCGCGGAGATCGGTCTCGGACAGAACGCCAGGGACATCCTGCAGTATGGTCACAGTGCAGATGCAGATTTAATGCAGTGTTTATACAAGATTGTCATTAAACTGCAGAATGACCGTTCGGTGTGACACTGCCCGAAAATTCAATCCCTGCACTTGGACAAAGAGTCAACAAATTGGCCATTAGGACATGCTCTAGGCATTGTAAAGAGAGGAGATTGAAATGAATTTGTCGGGGGAGCAGGCACGTGCGGTAGGGTATTGTATCGTGAGGCGAGAGGAAGGAGAAAGAGAGAGCTCCTTAGAGCTTGCCACCCCAACCACGGGGAGCTTGGACAGAACACAGCGAAAAAGAATTGTCTTCGAGAGACAAGCTAGAATTGCATGCCATGATCTTACATGTATTTACTTTCGACATGCTCAATTTTTAGGGAAATGAGAAGAATTTCAGTCATCTGAGACATGGACCTCAGATTTGAAAATATCCGTCTGTAAAAGCCAGGGAAAGAAATCATGTCGGTAGAGGGGGTGGAAAGAGGGAGAGAGTGTGGCCTTGAGAGAGGCGGCCCGCCCGGCCCGGCCCGGGACCGAAAGATGGATCAGCAACAAACTCAGCCCCAGTGCCCTGGAGCATCATCTATCAAGGGAAAGGCCTTTTAAGATCCTGAGCTATCCAAATTCCAAGCCAGAGTAGTATATAGCCAACAGTGAATTCCAAGTCCTTCCAATACCGTGCTCCAAGGGCTTGAAGTGTTGGAAACTCCAGGACTTGTACGAGGTGTAACCTTGGAAATCACAATAAAAGAAATACCCTTTGAGTATCAACTGGTTGGAATAGATTGGAAACCTTGCAATGCGTATTGCTCTACCTCAGTGATCATTTAAATTGAACCAACATATTACCAACTAAAAACGCGATTCATTCTAGCGTACATGAAGATCCAAGTGCACCTGATCCGTGACAGTGGCATCAAAATCCGGGTTCCTTGCTTCCAGAGCTTTTGTACAGACATTGCGTGAAAGCACCCAAGCCCCGCTCTCAATAAACCAACTTATAGATGCTTAGTCGTATTGAATATCGCTCTCGTCGTATAAGTGCGAGTTCAGCTCGATAGTACTGACAGTCCATGTTTTACCTCCGTCAGTACTTTGAAGGCCTGAGTTCGTAGACCACTTGGTTTATAAACCCTGTGACCAATCAGGGTTCGCCTCGTTAAGAATAACTGTCGTGTCCACATATTCTGAGTTGAAACTTGGTGAGTATGAATTGACAATTGGGGATTAGAGAATGGCTTACGGTGAGAAGGAGAACGACGGGTGCAGGCATCTACCTGGCACTCTACAGCAACATCCCAACGTTGGGCTTGGCCGGAGCCTGTGATTCTTAGATGACTTCCGACATGGTTGGTGAGGCGATGGCTTCTTACTGGTTGAAAGGGTGGAGACGATCTCTCCATTGATGGCGGCAGTTTGATCATATTGGCCAGTCGAGTCGTTGTAAACGTCTGTCTCAGCTATTAGTGATTGAAATCGAAGGAGTGGAGATGTGAACGAACATTGTATGTTTATTCTGTCACCAGGGGACGCGGGCACCATTTCCCCAGAAATCTGGGTCTCTGGCACGATGTGAGTACAGTCAAGAATCATTATGCAGTGCCAAGATCCACTCACCTTGCAGTGTACTAGCGAAAACGCACCATTGCCCTTTCTGTGCGCCGCAGTTTCTTGGATCAAAGTCAGCGCGACAATTCGTTGTATCTGCCTGTGCTCAACTCACGCTGCAGGATCCTCAAAGGAGACAGCTATTGCCTGAATCAGGTTGCCATTGGAAGTCTCCATTCCAGGCCAGATAGCCAGACGCTCTACCTGCGGAGAAGGAGTCTCGGGTAGAATGAGAGTAGTGTTGCCCTCTTTGATCCATGTGCTGCCAGTCGACATCACAAGAAAGCTTGGTCCAAATCCAATCTTGTCTCCCGCATGAGCCAGGCCAAAGAGCGCCACCGTAGTTAGAAGATTGAAACCGTACATTGTCCTCGTCGATGAGTTGGATGGATTAGAAGAGAGAAAAAGGATGGCAAAATAATAGAAAGGGGCCTGGATATCGATTTATAACACTGTGGCCAGTAGTAGTGGAGACTTAATATCGCACGCCGAGTGCAAAACAGCACTACTCGTTTCAACATGAGACCCGGAAACGACTGATGGGACAAGTTCACCCGCAATTTGTTGCAGAATCCTATCATGGGCTCCGCCGACCGCAGTGTAGAGCCTCTTGTGCTAGAAACCATTCAGTAACCTTCCAAGGTTCTGAGCCTCTTTGGTGATGATTTCCAGTCGGCCGCATCCTAGTTAAGTGTCCAAGTTCCACGTATCTTCTATCTTTCGATTGATAGCATGGGATATTGAAACATGACTTGACTGGTGCAATTAATATCAGCATGGTATGATTCCCCGAGTCGAATTTAGGTAAGCGCTAGGTGAATGTTAAAACGTCTGGAAAAAAAGGGTCAGACCCTGTCTCGCCAGAATCATGCCGCGGGTAGACACTAGTCCCGATATGATAATGTGGAGAAGATCAAACAGGGACGGCCCCACTTTATTTTCTCTCCGACCCATGGGTTGGATCCTTCCCAATTGGGTAATCCGAAAGGCGCACATGACTCAGCAGCCTTGCCGCCCAGGTGCACATGTGCACATGGAGGTGGCTGTCTTGACGCCAGGCCGCTAGATTCATACTTGGAGCCAGGTGGCAATGTGTGACTCCGATCTTCCATCATCGTTCCTCGCAGACAATGAGCTACAAGATTTGCTATTCCCAGACATACCCGAGTTGACAGTCGATCATGACGCCCAGTTAAGCCCTTTGGATCGCTGGAAGAACTCGCCTCCAGAAGTGGAGGCTGCTCACCTGAGTGATATCGTGAAGAACATCACAATCGCTAACAATGAAGTAAATGGCACAACTCGACCAAGCTCAGAAAGCTCACCTTTGTCTCGGCGTCGAGGCTCTCACCGTCAAGCGCCGTCCATCGCCACATCCGAATCAAACAAGTCGAGCGCCTCCAGTAGCTCGACTTCATCGACCCACAGCATTGACTCGAGTCAATCAGGGTCGTTTGGTCGGGTTTATGCTGGAGTCAAAAAAGGGCACCGGCGGCGGCGTCAGCTCAAGAAGTGCCCTACGTCCAGTGAAACCACTGAGAACCAAACAACAACGCGGCCTTACCAATGCACCTTCTGTACAGATAAATTCAAATCCAAACACGATTGGACACGCCATGAGAAGAGCCTTCATCTATCACTAGAGAGCTGGACCTGCGCTCCTTTGGGGCCAACTTACAACGATGCTGAAACTTCTGAGCTGAAGTGCGTCTTTTGTGCCAAAGAGAATTCCTCTGACGACCATATTCGTGATCATCGCTTTTGGGAGTGTCAGAAGAAGTCACATTCTCTTCGCACATTCTATCGAAAAGATCACTTGTTCCAGCATTTGCGTTTGGTGCACGGGAGAGACGATCTTCCTTCGGTAGAAAGCTGGAGGTTGGAAGTGACGAAGATCAATTCTCGTTGTGGATTTTGTGCTGCGACCTTCACCAAATGGGCGGATAGGAACAGTCATCTAGCGACTCATTTCCGAGAGGGCTCTCTGATGACGCAATGGAAAGGATGTCGCGGTCTCGATCCTGCTGTCGCTCTTGCCGTGGAAAATGCCATGCCGCCATATCTCATTGGTGCCGAGTCTACTGGCATAGACCCTTTCAGTGCTTCCAAACGGCGTCCAGAAATCCATGTTACCAACGACCCAATTGCTGGGAATTTATGCCATTTGCAGCATGGAGATGATCCCCAGCCAACGCCTTTTGAAATTTTAACGGAACGTTTGATTTGTTTTGTATATGAAAGACAAGCAGCCGGGGATCCCATCAATGATGATTCAATCCAGCGAGAAGCGCGACACTTTATCTATGGCGACGATGATCCTTGGAATCAAACTGCAGCAGATAATCCTGACTGGCTACAGTTATTCAAAGATGGAATGGGACTCGATCAATCTCAAGCCATCGACAATCGGGATGAACAAAGAGCATCGATGGACACATCTTTCCCGCTGCCATGGACCGCAAATTTGGCTCACAGTAGTGCGCAAGAATCACGCAGTCCATGTACCCGCGCCGTTGAATCCCCGTTAGACCTGTGGATGCCATGGGCGTGGCAAAGTCCCGAGTGTCTCGCAGAGTTTCGGAGGTGAAATGACACTCCAGGATCGGGTTGATGTCTTAATAAAAGCACTGGATTATGACTCGATATAGTATTCAACATGAAAAGATCAGGACGGTGCGGTCTGATCCGGCGGGGGATCTAATCTTCTATACAGTTTAATGATAGCCATGCTCCTCCATCCAGTCGTCATTTGCAAACTTGGTCAAGTAGTTTCGAAGACCATCGGCGAGAACAACAACAAAAGTCTTCTTTTCTTGGTTGAGATCGGGATGGGACTTGATCAGCTGAACGAGTGCAGCAATAGTTGCACCAGACGACCCTCCACAAAGAATCCCTTCTTCACGCACAAGGCGTCGCGCATACCGGAAAGAATCCCGATCAGAAGTTTTGACCCAGAGATCAGGTACACCTTGATCCAACACTACTGGCACGAAGTCGTACCCAATACCTTCAACCTTGTACTCCGCTTTGATCTGATTGAGATCCTCGGGTGGAGCCAGTACAGATCCAAGGGGGTCCACTCCCACAACAAGAATGTCATTGTTGCGTTTCTTGAGACCCCTGGCTATCCCGGTGACGGTGCCTCCGGTCCCAGCCCCAGCTACCACCACGTCGATCTGACCTTCTGTCTGATGCCACAGTTCCTCCGCTGTCCCAAATTCGTGCGCGGCTGGATTCTCGGGATTTTCGTACTGATTCAAAATGAAAGACTGTGGAATTTCCTTCCGGAGACGCTGGGCAACGCTGATGATTGAATTCGGGGCGTCGATGGGTACTCCCGCGGGAGTACGGACAACTTGTGCTCCCAGGGCTGTCAAGACCTGCTCCTTTTCGAGTTATATCTTCTCCGAAAGTATGATGATGCATTTGTACCCCTTGACAGCCGCCATCAGAGCAATAGCAATCCCCCTAGAAAAGGACTCGCAATTAGCAGTATCCTCAGATACGTTGCTGTCACGTCAAAACTCACGTATTTCCACTCGATGCCTCGATCAAGGTATCGCCAGGCCTGATTGTGCCATTCTTCTCTGCATGCTCGACCATGCGTTTCGCAATCCGGTCCTTTACCGATCCGCCAGCATTGAAATATTCCAATTTGGCGTACACTTGCGCTTTGATTCCAAGTGCTGCTGGTAAGCGGTTGAGACGAACTAGTGGTGTCGCTCCGATGCAATCTGCGACAGATTCATGCTTGAGCTGACCGAGAAACGCCGCTGCATTGCTGTTTGGCTTTTCTTCCATTGGGCCGAGTGTGTCTTTCTTTCCAGAATGATTCATTCACCTTCCACAAGAAAGGAAGACAGTTCTCCTTGCGGCTTGATCGGGAGATTTGTAACTTGAAGCTGGGTGCCTGAAGGGATACCCTCCGGCCAATGTGCTTGCTGAATCAACCTTCCTGTAAAGGAAATCAGAAGGGCTCAATCCTCGAAGCTATTTGTCAACGGTGTATGATTTCTTTGTGAGTCAATGATCTAGATTTGCTTGTATTATAGAGACACGAGAAGATTCTAAGTGGGGCGTGGCCCAAACAGGAAATGCACAGGGCGTTGCGGCGAACCATGGTTAGCCCGAAAGCATCGACGTGACCCACATTGTGGCGGCTTCTTAAATCTCATATTCCGCTCCGATGCCTCCCAATATCACTCCCAACATTCAACTATCTTCTCCGTTTTCCAATCACTCTCCCTTTATCGGTTTTTGATTTGCCGAGGCAAACAAACACCGGAATGGCGACCCCTGAGCGAATTCAGACACCCGAAGGAAAAACACGTTTGATCAATCATTTCGAAAAAAGGTAGAGAACATCTTTTCTTGACTGATAGTTATGCCAAGTTGGTGGTCTGACTGTCAGCAGTTCTATCGAGAACCACAACCACGCATGGACAGACTTATGGGATACAGACAACAGTGATATGTGGGACAGGGGAAAGCCCTCGCCTGCGCTGATTGATCTCTTGGAGCAGAAAGAAGACATTTTGAGTCCAATTACACCTGATGACCGCCGGAAAAAGGTCTTCGTACCGGTATAAAGACCTCGCTCTTATTTCATTTACTTGTGTAGCTAACATATGGAAAGGGGTGTGGAAAGGGCTACGATGTAGTCATGCTTGCTCTTCATGGATTTGACGTCGTGGGACTCGAAATATCCCAGACAGGAGTATCCATCGCAGAGAAATATGCTTCCCAGGAGCTTCAAGCCCCAAAGGAGTACAACTTTGGAGATGATGGGCCATGCACCCAACAAAGGGGCTCGGTATCTATCATTCAAGGCGACTTTTTCCATCCCAATTCAACAAATGGGGAGCGATTTGATATAATCTATGACTACACTGTATGTTCCTCCGAGGTATATGCAGGAATTTTGTATGTTAACTTTCTCCAGTTCCTCTGCGCTCTTCATCCCACAATGCGTGCTCAGTGGGCCTCACGCATGGCTGATCTGCTGGTGCCCGGTGGATTGTTGGTATGCTTGGAATTTCCTCTTTTCAAAGATCCCAGTCTTCCGGGTCCACCATGGCCCTTGCAAGGCGTGCACTGGAACCTACTCGCGGAGGGTGGTGATGGAATCTTGCATCCTTCAGGGCCCAAGCAGCTAAGGGAATCCGGGTTCTTCGAGAGAAAGTGTTACATCAAGCCACAAAGATCCTATGAGAGCGGCAGGCGAACAGATATGTTGAGTGTTTATATTAGAAAGTAGTAGAATTTGATTGGAGTTTCGGCATACGTGCTGTTCCAATATTTTATTCGATCCGTTAAATAGAAAGGCGCCGGGGGTCTTCATGTAGTTTAAGAAACGTATATACACCTCACTCAATCTCCCTCGTGCTTTCCCAGGTTCTTCCAAGGTTCCTCTCCGCCACGCCCATTCATTGCTTTGGCTTCCAAGGTTCCAAGTTCATCGTTCACCAGCAAATCAAAACTCTCTAGTTCTGCCCTTGGGGATTTATATGTGATCCATGGAGTTATCACATATTTGTCATCTGAGATGTCGCAACTAGGTACGCCCTTGGGGTTTCCTTTTTTGGAAACGGTCACCCGGTCTGTTGACTTGAAGGTGACCTCCTTTTCCAACCCTCCTCTGTCCACTTTCAATTTCTTTCTCGTGACACCTCAGCACTGCATACAACTCAAATTCTCAAAATGCAAGGTTTCGGGACTCGTGCTATTCGAGCTGAGCTCCCGCGTGATTCCGCGACAGGTGCCATGGTCGAGCCGGTAGGCTTACTTCGAATTCACTGGATATTCGACAACACTAAACACACCCTGTACAGATTTTCCTTGCAACGACATTTGCTCAGGAGCAGCCGGGTGCCCCCATTGGGTCATATATCTACAGCCGCTCTTCAAACCCGAGTCGGGAAAGCTTTGAAAGGGCTATCGTGGACCTTGAATGCGCCGAGCATGCCCTGGCTTTTTCTTCTGGTATGGCTGCAACTGCTGCCATTCTTCAGGGGCTGGGGACTCTCATATTGTCGCCATGGGCAGCCTGTATGGTGGAACGCACAGGTACTTGATGCATCTTGCCCCGGCATTCGGCGTTAAGGTATCATTCGTGAATGATATTCCTACGGATCTGGCCCCACTCATGAGTGAGACTCAAGAGAAGGTGCAGATTGTGTGGATCGAGTCGCCGAGCAATCCGACCCTTTCACTTGTCGACATCCGGGCTGTAGCTGATATGGCTCATGGAGGAGGGGCCCTGGTTGTGGTAGACAACACATTCTTGTCGCCATATCTCCAGAACCCTCTTAGCTTTGGAGCAGATATAGTCTTGCATTCTGTGACAAAGTACATCAACGGCCACACTGTGAGACTCGAAGTACTTCAAATGTGGTGGATACCAAGCTAAAACGTTTGAGGATGTGTTGATGGGGGTGATTGCTTTGAACTGCCACGAGACCAAAAGACGCCTTTCATTCATTCAGAATGCCGCTGGCAGCGTTCCTGGCCCTTTTGACTGCTGGTTGGCTCATCGCGGTCTCAAGACACTTCACCTTCGTGCCCCAGCGGCGGCTCAAAATGCTTTGGTGATAGCCAAAGCATTGCAATCGTCGCCACATGTGCTGAATGACCACTACCCGGGCCTTGAAGAGCACCCACAACGATCTATCGCATTGAAACAACACCGGGGTGGATCCGGTGGCGGTATGGTCTCATTTCGAATTCGAGGTGGCTGTGATGCTGCAGCCAAGTTCTGTAAAAGCTCGAAGCTTTTCCCGTTGGCGGAGAGCCTAGGAGGATTGGAAAGCCTTTCTGAGGTACCGGCTGTGATGACGCACGCAGCTGTTCCGAAGACCATGCGAGAGCAGGGAGGAATTCACGATGATGTGATTAGGCTAAGTGTGGGTGTGGAGGATGCAAATCACCTGGTAGAGGATGTGTTGAAAGCCCTCATGGTAACCGCGGGGGAAGTTTAAGTCTTGTGAATTGTTGAGTACATGCCTCTCTTACGCGGAGTCCAACTAAGGGAGTTCATAAACAATTCATAGATTCCATGGGAGATAAGCACAAGATTGAAAAGCTCCTTCGAGTTCTAGGGTGAAATGAAAACAAGCCTCTTTCCACATCGGGGTGTTAGAGGGGGCCTTCGTACCTCTGCTATTTTGACTCCTGGTGAATTTTATGTTCTTCGCCCAGGTGCCGAAGAATTTGATTAGCTATCGCGACAATCCAAATAAGTGAAAGAGTCTAGCAGTCAACTGCTCCAGAAAATTTCTCAATCACTTTTGAATACCATCCAGGCTTCCCCCTTCTGTACAATCTCATCGCTGTAGCTAGATCTTGTCTACAAGAATCTTGCAATACAACTGAAAGACGGCATCCTTGAAGCAAATTCATCTCTTCCTCCTTTTCTATAACTGCTGTAACATACTCACGTCTGTCAGCATACCTTTATACGCTTTCCGCATCCCTTGGAAGCCCATTTTCGTCGTAATTCCACGGTGCATCCATGACAGGTGGTAACAGTGACAGAGTCAACGGGAATTCGCCGAAGAGTTCCCACGGACCAGCATAAGCAGCCTCCCAGTCAATGACACCCAAAAGATTGTACTCGTCGTCAAAAATCATGTTGTTGTGACCAAAGTCCCCGTGGCATAATGGAAATGGGCCTTTATCCTGCACGGAAAGATTCCTAGCAAGAGTTTTGACTAGAGAGAGGAAGGAAGACGCAGAGAAAGATAGCTCATCTGCCAATGAGCCCGCTGCTTCTCTCAACTTCGCTTCTGATATTCCAAACTCAACTTTGGCTGCCCACGCCTGGAAGAATTCAGTTGCTGTTTCAAAGGACCGCCTATACCAGGTATGGGACCTTGGGCAAATGAGCCGTCCTCGTTTTGGCGGAGGATAGTCCCAATCCTTGGTAGTTGTACTCTTGACAAGGAGATCTGGGAAATCAGGAATTGGTTTTTGGTGGAATGGAAGTCAATAGACGTTGCTCAATACCTGAATTTCCGCCATTTTCGAAAAAAACGCATCTTTTATAGATGTTGGGGACCTCCATACTAAGGTCTATCCCGGCATTACCCCTCAAGCAGTCCATCAACATAAACTGCGCTTGCACAATGCTTTCGGTGTCAAGTTCAACAGCATGTACCCTGGGAACAGGAATACTGGTTTTCTGCTTGACGAGCAGGATCGTGTTGTACTCATTTTCCATAATTTGCTTGTTGAGGCTTGATGTAGCCTGTGTTCTGGATAGGGGTGGCATTCGCAATCGGGCGATCCAACGCACATGGTCTTCAAATTCAATGATGCGAACCAGGTGGTTGTATCCAAGACCGATGTCTGGCAGCAACTTGCAGATCATTCCATTCCGCAGCTTGTTGGCATACTCAATAAGTGCATCCCAGTTTGTCGTGTCCATGAAGTCCTGGGCCCTCGAACGCAGTGTTTGGTCTGTGAGAGAGGCGAGGTAAGACCACCGGTAGCCTGTGAAACTACTGTCACCTGTATTATGGTCAGTATTCTGCTGAATTTATGATGAAGGCTTCCCGCACCAGACATGATGAAAAAATTCTCGAAATTGGAAATACTGGCAATACTAGGGTTTGAATTCAGATTCTCATAGTTCTTAGTCTCAAGTCACTTAATCGATTTAGACTGTGCCGGACTTGGAATCTCTCACGCGAGGGGTGACGGAGATGAATATTTCCAGCCAATCATATTCCAGCATGCCACTCTGAGGATCATATCACGTCCTGGGTTGACGGCAAAAGTTTCATGATTTTGATTGTTCGAGATTGAGGCTATGCCCATGCGTGAAATGTAGCCTTGCACGCCCTAATACCCCTCGGGGGGTCGTAGAGTCAGGCTTCGCCCTTACCCTACCGGATGCCGATGAAGGCCTCTACTATCCGGCTTCTTTTTTGATTCTCTCTCTCGGAAAAAACTCCACAGTGCTTTCTCAACGGGTATGAAATAGCGATTGGGGCAAACACCGAGTGGGTAGAGTATACTACTGTCCAAGTAAATAGGTTAAACGGGTGATATGAAAGGCGCCAACTGATGAAATCGGGCGGATTCCAGTGGAAATTAAATTAATGACAAGAAAGATAAATTGTCGTGGCGTATCACTGAAATTCTATCCTCAGCACACTAGGCAAAAGAAAGCGAGCACTTAATTCGCGATCGGCTGACTTCATCTTGGGTAAATCATGGTATTCCTCGTTAAGCCCAAGCACTTTGACGGGCGACACAGTGTGATTTCCATTTGATCTCGGAATTTATCTCCGCAGAGACATGGTGCACAATAGCCACGTTGAGAGGGAAGAGATCGTCTGGGCCCGTTGAACATGTCTTTGGAATTTTTCATTTTCAGAAATATTTCTGGCTTTTCTCATCCGAGTTTGTACCACGAGCAAAGTCACAGGTCTTATCTGGTGATATTGGGAGATGTTGTTTCTCTCCAATGGTTTAATGTCTCAAATGCCGGAGAGAGGAACAATGATTCATCTTCTTTCCGTTGATACACCGAAAGGCTGTCTACTACCACCTGAACCCATGCTTAGGATTCCTGTGATTCAAGTGGCCGAGCAGACTGGAGAGAGCGCAGTTGAAGGATTGAGAGCTTAGGTCCTACTAGTAAGTGACACTAGTGAGTCAAGGAGGGCACTTTTGATCGGCTTCCCGATTTTCATATGCGATCCGTAGCTCAGGGTCACATTCCGGTCGTTGGTAGATCCCGGGGATCAAGAATGATGATCGGGAGAGTCTCAATCGATTTGAAATTCGCCGGCATGATTTGATCGTCATTTGGCTCTGGCAATTAGGTAGTTCTTGCGCGGTCATTGAGCCTCTAACTCAACACGGAAGCCCACCAATTTACCTCATACCGCTTTGGGTAATTGCCTTTAGGAGGCCAATACAGATGAGGCAGTTTCCCAAAGTGTACTGACAATCACTTCCAGCCCTGTGAGTTGCCGTTTCTGTAGTTGTATTATTCATCCTCATGTCGACCATGAGCGGGGAATTCCTGGGCAAACTCTGATTTCTTCACGTCAAGAGGCTTCATTGCCTCCTTTTGATCATTGGGATGGCAGCTGAAAGTTTGACAGTCAATGAAATCTCAAATCTCCACTATGAGCAATTCATCATTCGGTCTCCACATGCCCAGGTGTCATGCCATCTGGAGTTCTGACGAAGGGAGATCGCCGATTTGTACCCGCCATTCGGTTCTTTTGGCCCCCACTGGGCTAGAGGAATGCCAAATCGGGATGACAGGGCGTCGCCGTCAACGGTCAAAAAGGCTAAATGCTTTTTAATCATAGGGTGCCGCTGTTTCGGCCCTGCTGATTAAGATCGGCGGTTGTTCTTGGGAATTGGTGCGGGTCACAAAAGGTCACATGTATATTAGTGAAGAACCTTGGAATAGGATCATCGCATAGACTGGCAGGATCTTATCCAAGCGTTTACTGTATTTGTAACAGGGTCATAGATCCTTGAGCTTATCTTTACTGGGCATCGCATTTTTCAGTACTAGTTCGCAATAATGTCTCATAGTGTTTTCGCTTCAGACGGTAATCTATTTCGACCGAATGTGATATCAGAACCAGCGGACTGGGAGCCTAACGGGCAATCTCACACTACTCTATAGACCACATGGCATCCCCAGGGGTAACTTCCCAGACCCGGAACGCATACGTCAGCAACCTTGAGACATCTCTTGGCTTTTGAACATTACTTTATCCAATTTATAGGCCTTGGAAGTTGTAATTTTCAAATCGAAAAGTAAAAGCGAAAGCGAAAAACCATCCCAAGTTCTGGAATGGGGAACAAGGTCCCATCTCCGAAATCCGGAGCCGGGAGTTCAAGGTTTAACGAAACGCCTTGATCGATAAGGCATGCATAGTTCGCACACACGGGACGCTTCGGATACTCTGCCCCCGCCATCCACTTTTGCTCTTGGCTTAGCGGGACTTGATGACACAAGTGCCAGGTGATGGAGCACGGTGGGATCAAAAAGGCTCTGTCCACTCTAGCTCTAAGAGGACTACGGCGGACCTTATTGATCCAAATCATTCGTTTCAAGGTCTCAGTATACTTCTTGTGCCGAGATTTCCCTTCAAAACTCTACTCAAGATGTTTGGAAACACAGATACAGGGTTCGATGACGATGTAAAAAGTGCTAAGGATTTCCTCATGCGGTCTAGATTTTACATGAAGACTCCAGAGCCGCGCTGCTCCGTGACTGCCATTGTAAGGCTTGAGCTCTGAGACAACTTCTTTGGGCGATCACTTACTATCCTTTTAATCACGCATCGTACTACTTTGACTTTATGGCACTCAATTTCACTAGTCTACTGCTGCGCCCACTGGGCAATATCGGCCTTCTACCTTGGGCACCGGCGAACCTGCCCAAGTGGTCAGGGGGGGGATGCTGCTGTTTGGTTAGCTAACGCTCACTTACAGCACTCTTCGCCATATACAAGTCATCTTCATGATAGTTCTTTGGTTCATGTTTGCATCAATGTAGATGTCAGTAGCGAAAGCGAACTCGAATACGGGCTGTGATCCAACACGAAGGTTCTGTCCATTAGGAATCAGCTATTACCCAGCGTTCAAGGTTAAGCCTTCACCTGGGCACTGAGGTGGTGGAGTCCGGGGTGCTCTCTATTGGATGTAAATCCCGAATCGACTCCAACCAACCCGTGGCAGTATAACTTCCCCTTCCTGAACAAATCGCAACTAAGTTACCGAGCAGCCACCTGGGCAGCCACATGAGCACCTGAGCCGTTTGTAAAACGAGCGTTTTGGCGCGATTTCGCGAGCCCGAGGTCCCGGGTGCACTTCGGGGAAATAGGATTGGCATGTCTTGCAGATCTCGAGATAAATCCCTGTACATACGAAATACGCCCGGCGCAGCGCCGGCTGCTAAATCGATTATCCATTTAAGGTTTCGGTACAGGCTTGAGGTGCGTCAAGATGATTGCGAGCCTTGTGATACGGCACTAGATACGTGCTAGGGGAGGTACGTTGTTCAGGTGCGCCATACAAGCGGAGTCGGAGCCGAGAATATAGAGCCGTTTCCCATGTTTCAGCATGTCTTTCATTTGAGTTTGGGCCATGGCTATGTCTAATGTACCAGGGTTGGGGCTCTAGTCCCAAAACAATTGTCTATGATCCTCGCCTTTTGCCTTGGCAAACCGCGCCGCCGGATAGCATGGATTGGGTTTTGTGGAGCCGACTTGTTCCAAGGACTTTGATACTTTGGCCTCAACCGGCATCGCTGTGGGAGCTAGCGGTTCGAGGCACACGAGACCAGGTGAATTCATGGGCAGAGATATCCGATTCAATTGCTTTTTTTTGTTGCTCGATATACTGCCCTCTGTTCGAACCGGAAACCCTGGGTAATAGGAAGAAAAGGACAGATGGTTGTTGTCCTGTGATCATGCAAACAAAACCGAATTTCGAAGACTAAAAACGCCAGATTGCCCTCTCACAAATTTTAGAAAATTTAGAAACCACGTCCGCGACCGCGACCACCACGGGGAGGTCCTCCACGGCCACCACGGCCTCGTGGGCCACCGCGACCACCGCGGCCGCCACGATCTCCTGTCTCCTTGCGCGCCTTGTTCTTGGGCTTGGGAGCATCATCCACAAGAAGAGTGTCGAGGGGAAGACTGTCGGGCAGAATGTAATAACGGATCGTTGAGCCACGGATGTTGATGGTGTCCAGTGAAACGGGGTCACGGCCCTTGGGGGTCATCTTGACGGTGCGGAGAGAGGTGTTCATTTGCGGAGACACGGAAGTGATGGTTCCGTGGAGGATTGTGCCTATTCACAAGGACCGAGTCAGAGAATGCTATGCTTTGCGTTTTTCGAAGAAGCTGTGGCCTTGGGAAATTCAAGGTTGGGATTGACGGCATGCGCGGGGGGTAGCTCACCATTCTTCAGCTCTACTGTGACAGTTTCATTCGCACATTTCATCAAAAATCTGGAAGATCATTCAAGTTAGCGGGGGCGCTTTGATGGTGCCTCATGCGCTGCGGGAGCTGTTGTCACCGCGCACAAGGAAGTGTCGACACTCACCGGACGAGCTTCATATTGGCTGTACAAGCTGCACGCTAGTGAAAGAAAGATTTGAGTTGATGAGTGAATCGCTGGTAGATGGGTATCAATGTGGGGGCCAGGAGCGAGGAACGCGAATTGGATTTTGGTGATGCCGTCGGACTCGCAGAAGCTGAGAAGATTGCATCACGTGGCTGTCACGTGACCGGATCTTTTATATTCACGTCAAGCTCGTCCATCTCGTCCCCAACTAACCAGTGAATACATGCACGAGTCCTTTAAGAATTCCGATCTTCAAATTTGAAGTTATGATGTTGACCCATCACTGAGATTGACCCATATTCAATTTGGGTCCCCCCCCCAAAGCTCACTAGTTGGCCACAGGTCTACAAACGCTGAAAGCCGCATGAGACAAAGGTACCGATATTTTCCAACATACGCGTATTACAATCTCATGATCCCAGTGGAAATCCTTCCAAGGTGGGATTGGCCAAGACACGTTCTGTTCCTGACATGCAGGTGCATGCCAGGTGCCATGCTGATTTCGAAGGATCAACAGGGATCAATTATGGAGCGGTGGCTTTTGGGCACTATCTGTTGAATGATGATCAGCGTTAATAACGGGTGATCCTCTTGGGAGGAATCATGTTTCCACTTTGCACAGATCGCAGACTACTCAAGTTCCGTAGTCCGTACGGAGTATAGTCATCCTGCTTGTCCTCCACCCGGGCAGCGCTCCGTTCTCTGGCGCGAGGTGCTGTGCAGTGTCCACGTGCCCAATCAAGAATATTCAGACCCTTCACCCCTTATCCTCCAGGCCGGAGAAGTAGTTTTCTGTCCTTCTGGGATTTTTGATTTTTTTTCCTTGGCGAACTGGCCAAAGCATATCACATCGAAAGTGCGTATACAAAGAACGAGTATTTAAACAAAAACGTTTTATAATCTTCAAATTGCAAGAGTCTAATCTGCGCCGGTGCATCAGATAGCGACCAAAACCTCTGGTTCGGGCTTTTGTTACTAACCCCTGGAATATCGCTTTCGCTTTCGCTCAGCGTTGGTCGATCAACATGTTCGGCCTTCTGTCAATAGGCACGTACTAATTACTTACACATTTTCCGAGGTCAGCAAAATCTACATGCATGTCCAGGTGGCTTTATGTAGGTCTTGTATCTAATTACGAAGGTCTAGAATGATCTCCGATGCAGGTTCGACACATGGCTTGAATCTTTGGGAGTGATACAAGTGCAGATCTCTTGGGGGGAAACGGATCACGCTTGTGGCTACAGGGGTGATGGGACTTTTTGACAAGCGCACCAGTCCGACGTAGCTCTGGGGAAGGGACTAAAATGCCACAGCGCTAAAGGAAAGGGCAGAATCTCATGAGACCCTGACAAATTTCATTTAGCTGGGGCCATGTCTTGCGGGATCCACCGTTGCAACCTTTTTTATCTTGATACATGCTTGCCTAGATCCAACGGCCCGGATATTGGTCCAACCACCCAAGACCTAAATAACACGCAGGGTATTTAATTATTTGGAAGCTAAAACGAACCGCCCGAGAACCGGATCCAGCTAGGCCTAATCAGGGTTGAGTATCTGGGGCGGAAATCACCCGATTTACGTAGGGTTTTGAATACTACCGTTTACCCAGATAGGAGCTTGCGTACGTTTTAGGTTTTGTTTCAACCGCCAATGTATACTTTTCGTTCGAACTAAGATGTCATTCCGCCAGATTGGGTTTGAAATGCACGTACCATTCTGAATTCTTTTTTCCTCCAACGGCGTGTTCGTGTCCGTGGGGGCCAAGGCTGATAGGGGAGCATGGACAAGCACCGGCGGGCCGGGGATGGCGGGCTCTTGACTACCAGTCTTTGAAAAATCCATTTTCTTTTTCTTGCCTAGTCGCTATTCTGTACTCCGTAAAAATCTTAGAGGTTCGGCGCCAGCCACGCGGTAAACTATCGGGAGCGTCATGGCCCCCAATTCGCCCCCATTTCCTATAATGGGGCTAAATTTCATGCCCAGACCAAGATATCTCCCCTGTCAAGGAGGATCATTACTGAACAGACCATGGCCCCAGTCGCAATCTCTCTCAATTGTTTTTTTTTTCCCGCATAGACTTTGTCGTACCCGTCATTTGTGGGGGTCAAAAGTCCGGCTCTGGCTCGTGATAGTAGTTCCCATCGGCCCACTCAATTTGAATATCCATTTGTTTTTTTGTTTTTTAATTCCCATTCTGGCATTCTTACGTGACAAGCAACCAATTATCTCACATTCAAGATCGACCGAGACGGTGAACAGACGGGTAGTGGACACAAGTGTGTTTCAGCAACAACCCCGGCATTGAATGCAGAGAAATTTTCTAGAACTCGGTGTTGGTTTTTTGAACCGGTGGGCCAGCAAAGCTACCCAACCGGGGACTCAGATCATAAAATTATTGCGGGGATCTTCGGTAGACACCCATCGATGGGGGCTTTTAAACAATTCATCGCGCCCGTTCCGTGGCCTAATTAGAGTCCCTCCCCAAAAGCTCTTTTGATTTGCTATACTGACCGGATCCTCGGGGCACCAAAGTGTATGTTGACTCCCTCAAGCACAATTGTTCCCTTTTACTCGTGCCATCCATTCTTTCCCTCTGTTGCAGGACGTGCAATCTCACATGTCCCCGGCTTATATAGTTCCTAATGTTTCCTGGAGGATTTGGCTCACAGGCATCATTCTCTCCCAGGACTCAATCAAGTTTGCCAGTCTCAAGTTGCCCATCCGACACTGAAGCTTTGTCTCCACTAGGTGATCCAGTGGAAACTCCAAGCTTTTCGCCCGGTATTTCAGGATCAAGCCCTGACTGGTCTGATCACAGTGCTTTTGTTGCGCAAGAACAGTCCCTGTCAGCGCAGAGATTTGGTCTTTCGGTTTCTCCACAACAATCAGCAACAGCGCTTATCCCTCATAGGCAACTGGACACTGTGCTGATCTCAGATTATCCACCCAATAATCCAATCGGCCAACCTTCCAGTGAGGACACGAATCAAACCAAACAAGAGTTGCCATTACAAAACTCAAGGCAAGTCCTATGAGAACAGTGCTTTTGTAACCAAGTTGCATCCAGTGCTAACCAGAGCATTCCCTTCAACAGTAGCCTTGGCATCTCCTCATACCCAATGTCGGTGGTATCAGATATGTACTTCGCTGGCCCGGTGCAGCACAATACTCATGGTAAGAAGTCCCCTTTGAATTGGAAGATGAGACTTTCCAAGGTTAATGACTGTTGCAGAGCATGCATGGACAGGCCGGCCTTACCCTTTGCAGCCGCCACCAGGACACATCAGTCCGCCATTTTCACATTCACACCAATCATACCCTTCACCGGGCTATCCAGCAGGCTATGCTGGTCAACACATGAGACCATATCCTGGATACCAACAGCATGAGCCGCAACTATCGCCATCTTACTTTACCACACCAAGAACTGTCGAACGCCACAGTCAAGCTCAAGGGCAAGTAAGCTCCTTGATTGTTTCGTAACAGGCGACTGACATGCGCAAAATAGCCCACAACTCAGTCCCTCTATGCACCCTCAATCCGCCTCTGTCCCATCCCCATTGACCGAACAACCCCTCATGGCATCGTATGTCGAATAAACCGTCCACACGGCCTGTGTTGCTCAACGATCACGAAGCTGATGTCTTACAAAGTTCCCCTTATATGATGCAACAGCCTGGCTACTATTTCCACGAAGGCACAAATATCCAGTGAGTTGCGCGTTGGCGTTCTATGTCACCATCCTAATCGGCGTGGAATTGTTAGATCACATCCCCCAACCATCAACTCCAATCCGCCTTCGATGGTCGCCCCTGAGACAATATACTCTTCGCCAGAATCTGCCGCAGCTTCTATTGCAGATACAGATCCTCCAAATCGACGTGCGACCTCACGTCAGCGGGCGCAATGCTGGGACCATGGCTGCAATGGCCGCGAGTTCTCCACATTCAGCAATCTTCTTCGGCACCAGCGTGAAAGATCCGGTGTAGTAGCCAAAGCCGAATGTCCGATATGTGGCGCAGTATTCACACGCACGACAGCACGCAACATTCACGTTGCTCAAGGAAAATGCAGGACCGAGGGCAGAGAATCATCTACCGAGTAGAGGAACCGCTTTTACGGACACATATCACTTTGTTAGGATCAAGCCCCGGTGTTGAGGAGTTTGTAGTCGGTTTACCAAATTGGAATCTTGTGTGAAATACTGTGAACAGAACCGGCAAAGACCCTTGGATACTTTGATGTTTAGGGGCGACCACGTGATCTCGGGGATGACTCCAAATATTGTGACTCAATTGAACTGTCTTGCTTCACAGTTGCAATTCTATTAGTACAATGCCTGTTGTCGCCTTGAATCTTGGAACGCTTGATTTATCGGTATATTTTTGTTTATTACCAATATCTTTACGGCCTGCTTGAGCCGCTGAAAATATGGCGTCCATCTTCACCTATGACCCTGACCCGCCCCGGGTGTCTTCCCCATGGTCGACTTCGGGATCATCGACCCCCCAAGTACCCGCATCTGCGGGTCGAGGGCTCGCGGTTCATTCGCGTTCCAGCACCGCGTTATCGCGCGCCAGCGCAGACCTTTTGTCCGATTATGGAATTTCCAAACTTGAGCCAGAGCCCCAGGAGGGCCCCACCGAGTACAAATTGCATCTCCTGCTCCGCTCTAGGCGTTCATATCTTTCTATATCTACAGGCAATCTTGTTGCGGGGTCGTTTCACCACCGTGCTTTGACATCCACATCTGCATCCCCCAGCTCGGAGCCGACCCTGAGACCAATGCAAACAAGGTCAAACCAGAGCCGCCAGCAGCGACTGCAGGGGCTGACTACTCAACTACTGTGGCGTTTGCAACAATCTTCTCCTTTTCATTCATCAACCACCTCAAAACTTGTTGTACCAGTCCTTCCCGATGCAGCACCGGAGTTGAGTGCACCCTTGAAACCCGCCCGCTTGCTTCCGGGTCTCGAGGAGAGTCAAGGTGCGCTGTACGAGATCGGTGTGGCCGACGACGGTACGTTCGTAGGCCTCACTCAAGATGAAGTGGATGAAAGTGTTTCCAACTTGCGAACGATGGCGGCTAGCCTCGGATGTAAGGTTGAAATTCTCCGTCGAGTCGTGGTCGGAAAATGTGAGTGGGCTGAAGATCTGCCCTCCGAGCCGGTTGACTCAACGCGTACTCGAACCGAGAGGCTCTGGGTTGCTGAGGCTCTGGTCAGTCCGGATTTGGACTTCTATAATATCTCCCAGGCCAAGACAAAAAATGGAGTGAGAACCGCAACAAACTCAGAGTCAGGGAACAATACACCTTCAAGTGAAGATTATTCCCATACGGAGCAGATTCGAATATCACTCACAGGACCCAGCACGGCAGGGAAATCATCCCTACTCGGGGCACTGACTTCGTCTGCACTTGACAACGGAAGAGGTAAAAGCAGGCTGAGTTTGCTAAAGCACCGCCACGAGATTTCGTCTGGTATCACCAGCTCAGTCGCCCAGGAACTCATCGGATATACGAGCGGAGCTTCGCCAAATGTGATCAACTATGCCTCTGGCAATGTTGCTGGTTGGGATGATATTCACGCTGCATCAAAAGGAGGGCGTCTGGCCTTTGTCTCTGACTTGCCTGGCTCTGTCCGATATCTCAAATCCACATTGCGAGGCCTGGTTAGCTGGGCCCCGCACTATGTGATGCTCTGCATTCCGGCCAACTGCTCCGACCAAACTCTCGACACCGAGCAGGCAGGAAATGAACAATCCGAACTTGAGACCTGCTTGGCATACCTAGAACTTTGCATGAAGCTAGAGGTCCCCGTGGTGATCATAATCACAAAGATGGATCTTGCCTCGCGGAGTGGCTTACGAGACACGCTTGGCAGAGTGCTATCTACGGTCAAATTCGCCGGACGGCAAAGTTCAATACTTCCAACGTCGCCCGTGGGTGATAAACCAGTTGACCTTCAGCAAATTAGCGAGGTCGACAGTCTCCAAGCGCAGAAGGCGATCGCTGCGGCCGAAGGGAAATGGGCTCACACAGTGCCTATCCTTCTTACTAGTGCGGTGGATGGTACTGGTATAGGCAAGCTCCATGCTTTCCTTCGATCTCTCCCAATACCTGCACGACCCTCCCAAAGAGTTGTTCGAATTCCGAAGGGAGTTCCAGTGTCGCCGCAAGGTTCTTCCAATATATTCGACGTGGATGAAGTATTTGCAATCCCTCCTTCCAAAGTCTATTCAATAGGCTCAGAAAAGAATGGGCAAGAAAATCGGGGAATGGTACTCTGCGGTTTGGTCCGACATGGCAGTATTTCTATTGGTGATGAGATGGTCATCGGCCCCATACTTGTGGACACTTCAAATGATCCAAATCAAGAGGCCCAACCACCCGGAGGGTCACTGTCCCGCAGTGGGCCCGGCCCCTCGGGCGATTATCCGGCATCCCTCCCGCAGAGTCTATCGTCCGGCAAGGACCCGCAAGCGAAATGGCAACGTATTCGCGTTGTCAGCGTAAGAGACCTGCGACTACCAGTGCGGCGTCTGGTAAGAGACCAGGTTGGAACGATCGGAATTGAGCCTGTCGGCTATTTAGAAGATGGCAGCTTGCCACGTTTCGGTCGAATACGAAAAGGCATGGTGCTTTCAGACTTCCAAATCCCGGCATCGGTCGGGGTTGGGATATCGCCTGCACCCGCGTTGCTGTCGTTACCTTTCCATACCGGCTTCACCGTTACCTTCCGTTCAGCCGAGTTCTCTGCTCCGAACTCCCCTCCGCTCTTGCTAGGCGGAAATGCGAGTGCCTATGTTGCCAATGTTCGCACTACGGTACGCGTAATCTGCATGGCTCTTGCTGGGGCTGACGAAGAGACGTCATCGGAGCCACCTTCTCCATATGAACCCGAGTTCTTCAACTTCGATGGCGATTCCCACCTTCCTGCCGACAAGTCTAATCCCACTAGTGCAAACAGTGTCATGGCCCAGGTGGACTGCGACGGGGCCTCCGATTCCGATCGCCGCCGCAGCTCAGCCATGGACATCAGCAAGGTGGTCTCTGGGGCCGCATCTGCCTCGATTGTAGGTACCGCTTCCTCCGCGCAAGCGCTGAAAGAGGATATAAAGATCACATTCGCGTTTGTCTCGTCTGTTGAGTGGATCGAGCTCGGATCCCAAATCATTGTGATGCCAGGTACTTCGGTTACTCCGCCTTCGTCTCAGGTAGGAGCCACCGTAGCGTCTGTGTCTGCACCTGGGTCTGGATCCAGCTCTGCTCCAAGTTCAATATCGGGACTGGAGGGCTTTGTCGGGACAGTGTCAGATGTCATCCCCGGTCGACCCTCAATCATCCCGGCCTAATTTCAACCATTTTGCAGCACCCTGGCCGATGCAGTGTGCATTTGGCTGTTGGTCATCCGTATTTCTTTTTTCTTTTTTGTCTTCTTTTTCTGCTCGCCAATTTTGCGCATCTGTTCGTCTTTGAATGTCACCATCGGCATGTCAGCGATTTTTGTAATCTAGATTTCATGACATGATTTTGTGTCTGTTCTTCAACCTTGAAAATAAAGGAACAATAAACATGGTTGTGCTGAAGAAATTGTATTGTAGCAAGTGACTATGGAGCTATTATTCTCAATCGGAAACAGCCCAACAACGAGGTGCGAGGGAAAGCAGTTAGCAGCAATACCTTCGATCTGAGTACATTGAGATCCGGAGATAGTTGTTCCTTGACCAGGCAGTATATTTGACTGCGCAATTGAGCTATAAGATCCACCTTCGAATCCAGCTCAATCTCATTGCAATATCGCTTGTTCGCTAGGGGTATTTTCCATAAATCTTAAGTAAGCGCTTCACAACGCTCGTTTCAACGTCGATCAAGTCACAAGGTTTGAACATTTGTTGCAGAGGCGTGAACCGACAGTAGATTAGCCACCTTTGCGCTGGTCGCCGGGGCTGTTGGGATTGCGCGAGAAGGTGCTAGTAGAGCCGATGGTTGCGCTGGCATTGCGAAGCTCGATCTTCTTGCGCTCCATCTCAAGCTAAAGTCAAAGTCATCAGTTTGCTAATCATAGATATGCTCACTTGAGCGGTAAGAGAACATACCACTTTCCGAACTCTAGCAAGAGCAGCGGTGTCGCCCTCTACAATCGGGCGGCAATCATCGATCCGGTAGGGTGCAGCAATGGTGACGGCGTCGGCGACGATGATGTTAGATCCGTTCCACCGCGCTGGCATGGTGCGACTGAAGGCATCGAACAGCTCTTGGGCCTCACGTGTCACACCCTTGCCACGACGCGCTTCGCGATCGAATGCATCGCCAATCGCCTTTGCTTCACGGGCCTTGAGCGCACGTGTGTCCAGGGCCTGGATTGTAGGTTGCGCATCTGTGAAGGAAGAAGAGTTGGAGTTTGAGGGTGCGGCAAGGGCGAGAAGCTGGAGGTTCTGGATGCGCGAGATAGGAATGACGTGGTAGTCGCCGGTTTGCGCTTGTTTGGCATCACCGGGGTTGGCTGCGGGGACTGTGTTGATCGCTACCAGGTTGGTGATTGGGCACGCAGTGAAAAGAGTACCTTCCACGGTTGACTGAGTGGGCTGAGTGGTCGTGATACGCACGCTAGAGACAGGAAAAGAGCCAGTTTAGCGCTGGATCTCGGTATGATTGCCAACATAGTTGGCGACAGATAAGACTCACCGGGCACCAATGGCCCCGCTCAAAGCTGCCTCCATGGGCACCGTCGCTGCCGCCATTCCTGGGCCTGTGGCGTTGCCGGACTGCTTTTGCGCCGGCACCTTCACTGAATTCTGACGCTTGCTCTCCGCCATAGGCATATAGCCCTTAGTGTTCAACGATCCGCACCTATGCGTCACGAAAGGCCAGATTGAGACCTGAGACAAAGGATAGAATCCTGTAGATTGGTGCAATGATCGAGTCCTATAGGTCGGGCTCAGGACATTGGAAGCCGAAGATTCAGGCTCACCGTCGGCAGGTCGAGGAGCTGTCGATTACACCCTAGAGTGTAGGTCGAAAGTGGGCTGGCGCTCGGGGTTGACTCCTCAGTGGGGAAACGAGCGTGGCTCAAGGAGGAGCTGGTGAAGCGGCAGGACCCCAAAAGAAGAGAACCAGAAACAAGCTCCTCACCCAAATCAGGTATTTATGGGAGAACAATGGACTTGAGGGTTTGCGATAAGATGGCAGGGTCGACGTTGCACGGATGCCCCTTCGGGTTTAGTGCTAACACCCGATTACTTCATCGCTGCCTGAGGCTCGAAATTGTGATTGGTATAAAGTACAATGAATGGCAATGAATGGCATGAATGGATTGATTCGGTCAATACAACAATGGTGAATGAGTAAATGAATGGAATGACGTATTGGAAGGGAGCAATCCCTATTGTGGCCCTTACCTATCAAGCCACTCTTGTACGCTCTTTGAGTGTCCATCACAGGCACTGTTTACTAGTGCCCCCAGACTCAGTACCAATGAACGAAATGGACAAGATAGTTTTGTCTCCTCCTTCAGGGCTGGTTTCCAGAAAAATTGATATTATTCCTACTGCTCTAAGGCGGGCATTGGGTCCTGGGCCTACGCACTGAGAAGTGAAAGAGTTTGACTAAAGGTTCAAATGTAGACATCGCTTTTGATACGTTAAGATACAGAGAGGTAATAGTGATATGTACAGCATGGGTAGCAGGCTAGTATGTGTTCATAGCTGGCCCAACGCTGCCTAGAAGGCAAGATGGAATTCCAATCAAGGACCAAGAAGATCACCGCATGGTGGAACAATGCGATGTTGGGAAGAAGCAGTGGAGGCCTTCAGACAACACTATCTTCGGTGTGAAAGCGAAAATGCCAACTCATGGGTTCGTACTGAGTACGGGACATTGTTCAGCTGAACGATATTAGGCTTTTCATTTGAAAATTCCGCTCATCTCCAAAAAAGGCGGATGGAGTGGTGGTCTTGATCCATTCCAGGCGTGTGAGCAAATGACAGATGTGTGGCATGAGAGAGCCGGTAAGCAGACGAATTACATCTTGCGGAAAGCGTTTCCAGAAGCACTGCGGCGCTCCTTCGACTTGAACGAAGTATCCTTGTCGTACTTGACCTCGGGAGCAGCGCGCTTGGGTTTCCCAGCCGGGTTGAAGCTGATTTCTTTCTCGCCGACGGCACCACCGAGGCGGCGTGCGGGCTTCTGTCTGGACTTCATGTTCTGAGCGCGGGAGCCAAAAGAACGGTCCCGAGTAGAATTGGCTTGGTTGGAAGAAGATACTTGCATGCGAGGCGGAGGACGTTTCGTACGCTTGTAGTCTGCGGAGGAAATCTTCTTGGAAGCCGCTGTCTTGGCGGGCTTCTCTTTTTCGCTCTCGGAATCGGAATCGTCGGAGCTGGAACCAGGGACTTCGTCGATGGCCTCTTCTTCGGCTGCGGTGAGACCGCGTTCCTTTCTTGGGGGTGCGGGTGCGGCTCCGGGGACTGTGCTGGGGTTGAGCAGCTGGAACTCGCGCGAGGTCTCGTCGACAGCGAAGTCTTGGTCCTCGAAGAGCTGGGCGAAACGGCCACCTCCCACAACACTCTTGTCCTTGCCTTCGGAAGTTGCGGGCGCATCGACCATTTCGGAATCGCCTCCGCCCTCCACCAGGCGCTTCGCGTGCTTGCGTTCCCTCTTCTCCTCTGCAAGCTTCATCCTCTCGGCCAATCTCCTGTTCACCTTGACGTCGATCTTCTTCTTTCCACGGATACGACTCTCGCGCTGCTTTTCGATTGCCTGCTCGACCTTGTTCTGTCTGGTGCTTTCGCCTTGACCGAACTGGCTCTGGTGGTACTCGTACAGGTAGCTCTTCATCTGCCAAGTGCCCTCATTCTCCAGAATCATCTTTCCATCTTGCATGTACGACTCCACGTCAATAGCAGGGATATGAGCGTCGATCATCTTCGTCTTCCAGCCCTCAATGATATCCTTGGTCACCATGGTGTAACCGGGGTAGGCGGCTGACTGGGTTGCCTTGAACGCGTTGGGGTCGTTGGGGTCCTCAGCCATCTCCTCAACCAGGTTATCCAGGAATGAGCACCATTTTGGTGCAGGTCCGAGTTGGGGGACGAAGAAGGAGTGCTGCTGTCGGCCCTCGTTGGCTGTAAGAAGCATTCCACTGTCCTTGCACCAGGCGACAGACTTGATGTCCACAGCCGGTTCAACGGAGGTCCAGGGCATCTTATCTTCGATGTCCCAGAGCTTGATAATTCGTTTATCAGCTGTAAGCAGTTTGGGTTCCATGGTAGCGGCTTGGGTTGCGCTTGATGGTTCAAGGAATTCCAAAGTGTGAACAGCAAAGCCGTATCCCTGATCCTTCACCTGGTATGGAACAGGCGATCGCAGATCGTAGAGGTGAATTAATCCATTAGATGAACCAGTTCCAAGACTCATTCCGGAACGGTTGAAGTCCAATGCTGTGATCTCAGATCGCGCATCATCAAATCCGACATTGGCAGGCTGCACTGGTGGCAGCAAGACACCTGCACGTCCCTTGGCTCGGGGATCCCAAAGCTCAACGGTTCCTAGCGAAGTGCCGAACGCTAACAAATTATGACTCTGCTCTGCAATGGCAGCTGTGTTCACAGAGCCTGTGTTGATTCCACCCTGTAGAGTGCCGCCACCAGCGGATGTAAAATCGTCACCACCCACGTCCACTTCGAAACTGCGCATGTACCGACCGGACTCCAGGTTCAGTCGGTAAACCTCTCCCATTCCATCTTGGTTGACACCCACTGCAGGAACAAGGGCCTCGGTGGACTGGCGGTCGTAAACGATGTCACGTCCATAGCGGGGAAGCCTTGTGGTGTAATGGCATCCTCCTGGAGTGTGGAATTCGAGCGATCGATCGGATTGAAGGTGGAGGGATTTTGTGTAGTCGGAAGAAAGCAGAATGAAAGTTGTGTTCAAAGAACTTGTGTGGCGGGCCCAGGAAAGAGATAGTTGGGGAAGATAATGCGTATGAATTTGAGGCTTGTAAGTTCCTGCGCTGTGTTAATAGCCAAACTAGAAAAACCAGACAGTGTCATGGAATCTGACGATGAACGAACCTGTGCTCATAACCCACTCGCCATCCTCACTGACGCGAATACAGTGACTAGCTTCCTCGAACTCAAAGTCTTGCAACAGCTCAACGCGATTCGCATACTCTGGATCATTCTTCAAACTGCGCTTGCGGCGGCGTGCAAGCCATTCGGGGAGTGGCCGGGCACTGTTGGAGCCCGAGATGGTATAGACCGGGACCTGAGAGGGGTTGGTCAACTGCATGATGATGTCCAGCAGAGCAGTCTGCTATTATCTCGAGCTGAAAGGCAACCGTCGGCGAGAACAAAGTCGAAGATAAAAAAAAAATGCGATAGCGATAGCGACCACGTGACCACCCGATTGGTGATTGGCCCGAGTGTCCCTGGCGAACGTCCCCCGGAATTACGCATTTCAACCTTCTGTTGACTTCACGCGATGGGCCGGGCTGATTCATTGCTGATTGTTTCGATGTTTTGAGCTCGGATACATACGAGTGTTGCGCTGGAACCTATCTGTTGTCAATATCGTCCCGCGCAACATGGCATCATACAGCTAATACACCAGTCGCTTCTTGTTATCTCCACCACACGCTTTCAGTCCCTTGTCACAGACCATGCAACCGGTGGTTGGAAATGACTCCCAGAGTCGCATACAAATTTCCATTTATCTTTAAAGGCTTCCGGGGCTGTCCGCGAACAACAAATTATGGACTTCCCGAGGGGCGCAAACACCAACATACATCTCATTGTTAGTATCGCAATGCTTGTCATGCGCGGTGAGATACTAACATCTTCTCCAGGACGGTTTCTCTAATGTCTATTGGAGAATATACACAGAAGAGGTTGGTATCACAAATAATTCTCAGGAAGGCCCCGCCAATGGCTATACTATTCTCAAACACCTGAGTCGCCTCAAAGATCTCGAGGCTCGCTTGAGGAATTTAGATTGTCTGGCATCTTGCCCGAGACGTCTGGGGCTTTGGGTGTTCTCCCCCACCCCCGATTTCGAAAGTCTGAAACCCCTGTATGTGAGGGGAAGTGACCCGGAATCTAATAAAATTACTATCGGCACCACTACACTGAAAGGTATGTTAATATTCAGCTCCTAGCAAGTCTCCCATATGACCTCTAATTTTTGTCTCATAGTCTCTGCTTCGGGCAGTGTCACCTCGTTAGACTTGGTGAAAGGTTTGTCATCTGACAACCAGAGTCAGCATGCTACCCAATCTAGTAGTCAGCAGCGTCCACAGCAGGGCCAGCCATCATCTCGACGTCAAGACAGCTATAGCAGCTCAGCGGCTATTTACGCTTCTTTTATCTCCGCGGTGACTGGGGCGATTAGCCTGCAGTTGGTTCGACACCATGGTGCTTTACCCCTCGGATCACGCACTCTTTTCACAGCGGTGGAGAAATTGGGCTACGAAAGTCCCCACATCAACAATGACAGCACTCTCTCCACTTCATGTCTAACAACACTTAATGTTCAGCTGACAATGGCTGGAACAATCACCGTTTCTGCCCAAACCATATCCCAGGCGGGGATCCTGCGGTTGTGTAATCCAAGAGATGGTATTACCCCTTCTCTTATCGCGAAACCCGGTGTCGACGTGTGGCTATGTCCCAATGGGACGATCGCCAGACTTGTCACCGCCAATGTCGATCCTTCGAATGCCCTTTCGCCAAATAATCCCTTGCCGGTGATTAATTCTGCAAAGCAAATACAATGGAAATCGGATGTTCTGCGGTGGCTTCAAAACTTTGGTCTGAATGTCGGGGCAGCTGACGAAGAACCTTGGGTGGAGGTGGAAGTTTGGGAGCCATTTTTCGCGAGACTTGCTGGAGAGGCATGGCGACAAAGTGATGAAAATCCATCTATGCTGCCTTTGAAGCGCATGCTATGGCCAGCGAGGTTTTGCTTCAGAAGGGCTAGCTCATCAAAATCCTCCTCAAGGGTGCAGACTTCTCTTCTTGACGAACCCTTAGATTTTGCGGAGCAATGGTCCACTGTGACCGGCTCTCTCAACCTAGACGCTGCAGTCAATCTCCAGAATACCCCTATTGCCCAAGAGCCCCAGCCCAGGGATCTTGAAATGTCGCCCTCCCCGAAAGTCGAACCCACCGAACATATAGAAAGTCTGTCTCGGATTGCCCAATATCCTGATCTACAATCTGCCAACCTGGTGTATCCAACTCCGCCAGATGGAGCTGTTCCAGCTGGACCGAGCGCCCCAAGTACATCCGAGGCAATGGCCGATGGTCCCGATTTTGGTATTTCGCGCGGCCACCAACAATCTTCCAGAAGAAATTTCGAGGATACCGATTCACCAGTCATTCAAAACAACGCCGCGGGCGTAGGTACTGGTCGATATGACGCAAGTGATGAGGAGGATCTCTTTGGGGAAATAAGCGGAAGGGACTTCGGGTCGAAAGGCATCGCCGACGCGGATTTCAGCTTCTTCGACGATCCGGATTTCGAAGGCATGGGCGGCGATGAACAATCGGAAGAATTTGAGCAGGCTCACCAACCATCGCCCGGTCAAAGCTACCTGGATCCCGACGCCATGGCTGATGAAGACCAATCTCCCAATATCCTACCAGAACCTACAATCCCTCAAGAGGAGCATCTTTCCCCGGCACACGAAAAGCCGTCTGAGTCGCCTGATCAAATCAAGCTCCCCGACGAACTCACTCAATCGCCCATAGACCGTGCACCGCAAACGATTAGTCCCCCTCTGAGCCCAATCGAAGTGAAGAAGATCCTCTTCCCCGGGGCCCAGGTCGCAGGTCATATCCAGCCCACGGACCACCGGGCCCAAGGCCATTACCTTCCGGTCACCTTCGAGCACAGACTCGGAAACTGGGACCAAAAGTATGGGGCAGCGGGTAAATTCTGGTTTTCTACGGATAATCCGTTAGAGGACGGTGTTCAAAGCTCTACTATACCTACAATTGGCCTTCCTCGCCGTGCTAGAGGTAGCGCCAATGGATCTATAACAAAAGATCGCAGTGCTGTGGGCACATCTGTGGCGAAGATTGAACAAGACCTTCGATCAACCTCCGTCAGCAGCGATGAAAGTGATGACAGCGACGATAGTGTTGAGATGCTTTCGGAGCCCGCTCCAACGCCGAAGACTATACCCACTATACCCTCTTTGAAGCGTAAGCGTGCTCCCTCAGACTCGGACATGTTATCAATCGCATCGCCAGCAAAGTCAATGGCTGGAAACGATACGAACCCTCCGAGTGCCACAGAAAACTCTATTTTCCTGGGAAATTTCCTGGCCAACTTTTCTGATTGGACCTTCACGGGATACTTTTCTGCATTCACGCCGCAACAGCACCCGGTGCTCCTTCGACGAGAACATCAGCTTCAAGTTGCGCAGCTATTAGTTGATCAGATCACACAGTCCTCTCTGAAACATTCCCTCGATGGTCACATAGGTTTATTTGATCTCGAAAGCCAATGTTCCTCACTCCAGCCCCTCGAAGACATACGTCTCCCAGGCGATGCTTCCAAGCTGGATTTGAAGAAGTACATATCATTGCAAGACGAGCTTTTTGCCAGCCAATCCCAACAACCACAGTCGCAATCTCAACCTCAGCACAAAGACTTTCCCAAAAGCCTCATTTACAAGTTGCCTGCGCCCCATGTGCGCATTCGTCGGGGTAAGGAATTTCTAGAAGCACTTCCGCCTACGGTATCCTTCTGGGAGACCTTTGGTCTTGAGCCAGCCCATGGGGCAAAGGACATATCAGCCTATTGCATTCATCCACAAATCGCCTCCAAAGCAGCAGATGCTTTTCTAACCCGTTTCGGGCTTCTTTACAAAAGTTGCAATCTTGGAAATCATACTCGGGGAGAATTTTCTATGGCATTTGAGGATGGCTTGAGGCCGTGGCAGTCTGAATCGCCCCGCTACGAGTCTATGATGCAAGTACTGAAGGGGATGTGTGAAGAGCTTGGTATGCAAAATCACCCTGTTTTCCAACACCAACTAACAGTCGTCTAGGCTCGGAACTCGCCCAGTCCCCACCAAGCGCTGACAACTGTGTTGTTTACATTATCAACCCATTCAAGCATGCAGCCGCGCTGGCTGACATCTGCTCCGCATTCTGGCATCTTTTCCAGCAACTGCTTGCTGATTCTGAACGTCAGCAAGCTCGACCCATCAACGAGCTAGTTCTGCAGATCATTCCCCTGGATTTCGTCATGTCAAGTGAAACGATGGTAGTACCTCCGCAGTCGGATTATTTGAATTTGGCGCTCGAGGTGTATGGTCGATGCCGTCCGGTGGACATCGATGCGGATCCTCTGCTCTCCGCACCCCCGATACTACTGGCAGATCCTTTACCAACAGGCATCAGCTTCCGACTAGCTTCCGAGCAGGCCTCGCCACTTAAAGACGGTCGGAGTCTTCATATCGCCTGTTCTAAGAGTCTCGATCAGCGCTGGATATCGGTCGCGTGGTCTGACGTGTCCGGTTCCATTCAGAGGACAATGTCGTACTGCCTGAGGTACCGCCAGTCAGGTAGTAGCCGGCCAATATCGGAAGTACGACAAGAGATCTGGACTACGACGAAACACATCATGGATAAGCTTCAAGCACGATGGAAAGTCCAACTAGTGACCACTGAACCAATGGAGCCTGATGAGGCTGAAGGTAATTTTCCTCCCTGCTCGGCTCAGATGATAATTTACTAACATTCTCACAGGCTGGGCGAATCTCGCAGAGCAACACAATAAGCTGCACCCCGGATCGTTAGAACTGACTATACTCGCTGTGAATGTCATTCCCGACCTAACACTTGAGCCCCCATCTCCATCAGTCTCGATGGCCATGCTCAATTCCCTTTCCTCCTCTACACCCGTTTCCACCCCAAATCCAAGCAATAGCATTGCGTCTCCCGAACAATCCGGGAACGCAGCAACGCCAACCAGCACCGGTCCTGTTGCCTACAGCGCCCCCACCCCCACGGACATGTCACTCGATACCGATCCCGAAGCCGTCCTCGTTGATATATGCGACGAGTCTTGGTTAGCCATTTTATCTCACCGCCTCAACAGCTCCCCCCACCTCACTGAATTCCGACCCGCTTTGTCTAGCGGGTATCTCCTCCGCCGCAAAGGCACTACCGACAGCGACGGCGTTTTCGCCATGGCTGTCAATCTCATACACTCCCCCCGTCCTGCTTCGTCGCACGACGATGTCTTGAAGAAAATACTGTGCATGTATCGAGACATGAGTTGCCTTGCTCGGGCAAAGGGTACGTGCAGTGTGCAGAACAACACGCTGCCCTGGCATATTGTCACAGCTCTTCGTGCACAAGAGCTACTGAGTTATGTTTTTTGAGCGCGATTCATGGTTTATAGGCGTTTGGTTTTTATTCATGTAAGTTAGGTATATCTTTGGTGGTGGATCCAATGTTTTATTACTTGGTTTGGGTGGGGAGATATGTATACCCCTGGAGGCAGTGCGTTTGGGATTCCTCTCTACACTGTGCATTGTTATTGTATCATGAGGAAAGCCCTCCCATAATAGTACATTCCAAGGTTAGGTCTACACAGTCTGATCACTTTTATATTTATTCCCAATTGATTCATCATCTGCATTTCATCCATGCCCACCTGGGCAGCCCTGGAGGTCCACGAGTAGATTCCAACCTTGGAAGCCCTGAAGCTTCCAAGTTCCAAGGTTCTAATGCCGCACCGTGGACTCGGCCCACGATATATATGATGATGCGATTCAGTTCACATCCTTACCATTTTCCACATGGGCAGCCTCTACTCCGTACAGACCTTGAGATCTTCAAGATTACCCCTTAATAGAGCAGCAAGTACTTCAAAATTCTAATTTTGGTTCAATTCAATTTATGTAGATTATGCATCATGTAATTGCCCCAGTGGACAGGAAGTCGAGTAATGTGCACCGAATGAAGCCCCCAAAATAAATCAAAGAAAAAAAAAACCATAGAAGACAAGAAATAAGAGGAGAAAACAAAAAGAAAAACCCCGTTAACACCGCGATCAAAGAATCGGAAGAAAGGAAGAAAAATACATCGGATGCAATGTATGTACCGATCGAGTTCAAGTCGTCATGGAAAGTACAGGGCGTTTCAACGTGAAGAAGATGTTCATATCACAGCTCGTCGTGGCAGAATCGTATGCCAGCATAAGGGTATCGTGTCGCGGGAAAATATCGTAGTCGTTTTGTGTAGGCGTTGGCAGATCGGCAGAGATCAACAGATGTAGATAGATGAAGAACAGCGTCTGCCACCCTGCCTAATCACCCTCCTTCCGCAGCTTCGGGGTCTGCCTCCTTGTTTTTTGAGAAGAAAGAGACTTGGTTCTTCATAGCGTAGATGCCGAATCCAGCGATTGCGAGGAGGAGAAAGAGGATGATGATGATGATCGCAATGACGATGTTGCGTTGCACCATTTTGGCGAAGGCTTAGGAGATAGCTGGGTGATTTCAGGGAGATCTCTTGTAGAGTGAGATTGTAGAGTGAGATATGTTGCACGGAGTACAGAGGTGATGTGCCGTGGGCAGCAATGCGTCGGGTTTGTATAGTTCGCGGCCAACCTTGGAAGTCGGGCTCACGACGCAACGCTCCGTTTAAAATCGGATCGGAGATTAGATCGCAAGAATGTGAAGTGAGAAGGAAAATGGAACGAGAAAAAATTATGGGGGTTATAAACATATGCTTTTCTTCCCAGCCATGTTTTTTACGAGGGGCTGGGGAAGTGGGTACCTGAGCTTAAAGTACTAACCACATACAACCTTTAGGTACCAACCTCTGCTGTATTTAGATCAGCAGTTTCAAGTACTACGATCGGCTCTTGGCTTTTAATTTGTTGATCTCGGAATTTGAATTTTTTTTAGAATTGAAATTGGTATCGAATTTATGCATGTTCAAACAAGACTTGGCTGTTCTGGTTCTGGACTTCTGATGGTGGCTAGACTCAACCCAGAATCTTCAGTCCTCCCTTTGTCTTTCCGGGCTTCTTAACGCCATCCTTCTTTACTTTGCCACCGGTATTGCCGGGCTTCTTGCCTTCTCCCTTCTTCTTCCCGTGCTTGCCAGGAGCTTCGGGCCGAACCTCGGTGTTGGCCCGTCGGAGTAGGATCGGGTGCGAGCCAATGTACTTGCCTTGCATTTCTCGACCAGCAGAAAAGTAGTCATCGCCGTTGCTGAAACTGATGAATCCAAAACCCTTGCTCTTCGATGTGCGTTTCTCTCGAATGACACGCGCTTTCTGGACAGACGTGTAGCGTGAAAAGGCCTTGAGGAGAGATTCGTCGGTCACTTCACCTGCAAGATTGCCCACAAACAGGCGGAAATGCGCTGGGTCCCAATCAAGCAGCGTATCGTCATTCCATGTTTGGCCACCGCCGGAGCGGACTACCGTCTTCTGGGACTCGGGTTGGGGAGCAGGACCGGCGCCAACGGTTGGTCCAGCAGCGGTTGTGCCTGCGCCAGCTGGGCGCTTGTGGGTATCATCGGTGGGGGTCGCATAGGCGCTCTGCCACTGTGCGATTTGAGCTTCGGTTTCTGCGTCAAGGCCAGAGTCTTGACCTCGGAAGCCCGAGCTGCCCTGGGTTGGGGTTGAGCCGAACGGATTCTGGATGTGTGGAATGGATGGGCCGTATGTGTTTTCAGGGTACTGGGGCTGGCCATAGTACGAGGGCCCGGCTGCATAGCTCTGGGGTGGTTGCTGGTAGTGGTTGCCGTAACTTGTAGCAGGAGCTGCGTAGCTAGCAGCAGGAACCGGGGGAGCTGAGATCACGGGCTTGGCGCGGGGTTGAGTAGAGGCCACAGCACGCGGCGCGAACCCCGCGAAGGCATTGTAGCCTCGGCCACCTGGACCAGTAGGTGGCTGTCCGGCATTGGACGAAGGAGGCGGACGGGGAGGGAGAGACGACGGTGTCTGCTTGAGACCTGGAGGAGGCGGATAGGACATGATGAATGATTTGCCCGAATAAAAATGGGATGGTAGGATAGAGAGAGATTCAAGTTTGCTATTTGCAAAAGTAGCAATTGCAACGTACCTTCAGGGCTTAACCGATGGTACAGTCAGTCGATCCCAGACCACTTGAAACAAGGACCCGAACCCTAAAGCACGGAGTGATGCAGCTAGAGATAAAATGGGAGATGCACGGTAGCTTGTGAATGAAAGGTTGCTGCAGGGCGTGGCGCGATAAGAAGGCGGCGGACGTTCACGAAAGATTCGGTGATTTCTCTACACCGCCTCTATGGGGCTGCGTACTGCCAGACAGAGGAGGCGGTGAGTGAGTCCAATCACCACGTGACTCAGGGTCAAGCTTTGATGAGGTAATCACTCACGCTGATCTCATCACCGCAGCCGGCGCTCGGTGACCCCCACTCTAGTCCTGAAGTGGACTAGCGCCTGCGAAGCCGGTTATGAACGCGCATCGGCAAGTGAAGAGTTTCTCCGTCGACTCTCTGCCTGAACAGTTCACCGATATGTGGAAAGCGTGGGAGAGGGGTTTTTTTACTCCGTTGAACCAGGTTATATGGCGCACCCAAAGATCTAAGCCTTCTCAACCATATGCCTGCTACTTAGAACACATGGGCTTTCAATTCCTTTCTACCCCTCCATACCCCGCTATCCTATAGACTGTAGAGAAGCTGCATGCAAGGACAATCACATCCTGTCAAGTATAACACTTCTATAAACTGTAGATCTGCAGGAATTGAATCCGGAGCGGATAATGACTTCCCTAATCCGACCAGAACCCGAGTGGGTTGATACCGGACGACTCTGCTCCTGTACCGAGTACTTGGCGCTACACCGGACGTAGTAAGGACCTCAGAGGTACACGGTACCCCCGCCGGTATGTCCCACCAGATGACGGAACGCTTGCTCCGTCAGCAATTTGGGCTGTGACATCTTCTATTTCTCCCCTCCTCCTCCTCTTCTTCTTTCTTCTCTAGACTCACCCTTCTCAACCAAATACCCTTCCTTCTCTCCCTCACATCTAATCGTCATGGCTGACCAAGCTGTGTAAGTTCATTGTTCTCCTTCTACCTTCTACCCCTCCACCTCTCGGGGGTTATAGCTGGTTACACCTGCTCCTGGCAGCAACAGCACTACACATTTTCCAATGTTGCTCGGACATCTTGCAGCTCTATTGAGAGCTTCGGAGCCTTTTATAGATGCCAATGCAAGATGATACCGAGGGGATTTTACCATTCCGATCTTTCTTGGAGTTCGGAATGGCACGGATTTCCCAAAGAAAACTGCCCCCCCTTGTTGTTTACCCAGCTATTGACGAGAATTGGTCGCTGACTATAGCGCCCGTCTCGCCGGCATCAATGTCGGCGCTCCGGCGCATATTGTTCCTAGTGCTGATTTCGGCCTCATCGGTCTGGCCGTCATGGGCCAGAACCTGATTCTGAACGTTGCCGACCACGGTTTCACCGTTTGCGCCTACAACCGTACCACCTCCAAGGTTGACCGTTTCCTGGAGAACGAGGCCAAGGGTAAGCCTTTTGAATAGGATCTGGAAATCCCCATAACGAAAATGCTGACTTTGTGGATCAGGCAAGTCCATTGTCGGTGCTCACTCCATCAAGGAGTTCTGCGCTAAGCTCAAGCGCCCCCGTCGCATCATGCTCCTCGTCATGGCCGGAAAGCCCGTCGATGACTTCATTGAGTCCCTTCTGCCTTTCCTCGAGGAGGGTGATATCATCATTGACGGTGGTAACTCCCACTACCCCGACTCCAACCGCCGCACTCGCTACCTCACCGAGAAGGGCATCAGCTTCGTCGGCAGTGGTGTCTCCGGTGGTGAGGAGGGTGCCCGCTACGGTCCCTCCCTCATGCCCGGTGGTAACGAGGCCGCCTGGCCCCACATCAAGGACATCTTCCAGAGCATCGCCGCCAAGAGCAATGGCGAGGCTTGCTGCGACTGGGTCGGTGACGAGGGTGCCGGTCACTACGTCAAGATGGTTCACAACGGTATCGAGTACGGTGACATGCAGTTGATCTGCGAGGTAAGCCCCCCTGAGAGCTTGGAAATTGCACACGAGCTTCAGCTGACAACCTTCTCAGGCCTACGATATCCTCAAGCGTGGTGTCGGTCTCTCCTCCAAGGAGATTGGTGATGTTTTCGCCAAGTGGAACACTGGTGTTCTCGACTCTTTCCTCATCGAAATCACCCGTGATATTCTTTACTACAACGACACCGACGGCACTGCCCTCGTCGACAAGATCCTCGACAAGGCCGGCCAGAAGGGTACCGGAAAGTGGACCGCCATCAACGCCCTTGATCTCGGCATGCCCGTCACCCTGATCGGCGAGTCCGTCTTCTCTCGCTGCCTCTCTGCCCTCAAGGACGAGCGTGGCCGCGCCAGCTCCATCCTCAGCGGACCCACCCCCGTGTTCGAGGGTGACAAGCAGGCCTTCATCGACGACCTCGAGCAGGCCCTGTACGCCTCCAAGATTATCTCCTACGCCCAGGGCTTCATGCTCATCCAGAACGCCGCCAAGGAGTACAAGTGGAAGCTCAACAAGCCCTCCATCGCCCTCATGTGGCGTGGTGGCTGCATTATCCGCTCCGTCTTCCTCAAGGACATCACCGAGGCCTACCGCAACAACCCCGACCTCGAGAACCTCCTCTTCGATGACTTCTTCAACAAGGCCATTAACAACGCCCAGGCCGGCTGGCGTAACGTCATCAGCAAGACTGCCCTCTGGGGTATTCCTGCTCCCGCCTTCTCCACCGCCCTCAGCTTCTACGACGGCTACCGCTCCAAGAACCTGCCCGCCAACCTGCTCCAGGCCCAGCGTGACTACTTCGGTGCCCACACCTTCCACATCAAGCCCGAGCACGCCAGCGAGACCTTCCCCGAGGGCAAGGACATCCACGTCAACTGGACCGGCCGTGGTGGTGATGTCTCCGCCTCCACCTACATCGCATAAGCGTGTAGTGTTGAGTTGTTAGAAGGGTAAAAAATTCGGATGTTTAAATGTATCTAGATGCCGACATGGAAAATGCCCATGATCCGTAACGAAGTCACTTGTTTCTTTTCTTCATATTTGCTCAATTTTATCTAATTGACTTGTGATCAACCCTGGAGGTTGGCGAAAGGATCCTTGGAATAATACATTATCACAGTATGTGTGTCGCATTATAAACACGCTTAGAGCCACCTGAGCACCTATAGACTAGCTCTGAACAAACTTTCCACCCAATATTATCTGGTCTGCTTTGCACAACCAGGAATTTCCCAACCTTGGAACACCCACGCCTCGCTCCCTTGATCCACCATGCAACACGACATTAGGTACCTACAACACACTCCACGGACTCTCCCCAGCATCATTAATCGCTTCCACCGAAGCCCCATATATAACCAACAAACGTGTAATATCTAATCTCACACCCATCTCCGGCAACGAAGCCAGTCTCCCCGCCTCTTGATGCTTTTGCTCCCGCGTACTACGACCGCTGCACAGTGCAAGCCGCGACACCTCCTCATAAATCCTCTGATCAAACGCCCGATCCCAGAGAAGACACCTGATAGGCACCAAGTCATTAAGACAGAACCCCATCGCAGCATGCAGAGGCGTATTTCCATCATGGTCCCGCGCGTTCGGATCAAGACCGAGCCAAAGTAAGCGTCTCACGTTTTCCTGGCTCGGTGCGAAGACAGCAGAGTGCAGAGCTGTTCGACCGTGTTTATCCTGCATGTGGATGTTTGGATCGTTTAGTAATACTCGATAGATGTCGGACTCCGACATGGGGGAGTCGTAGAGGACTGTCCCTTGGAGTATGGCGCGCCATTCTACGAGAATGCGGAGTATATCGGAGTCTCCTCGTATCAGGGCGTGGCAGAGAGCTGATTTACCTTCGTTGTCGCGGTCGTCGATGCTGGCTCCGTGGTCGACTAGTACTTTGAGGGTTTCTTCGTCGCCGAAGGCTGCGGCGTGGCAGAGTGCTGATCGGCCGCCGGGTCTTAAATTGGCGTTTCCGCATAGAAGGACCTTCAATACATTTGCGTGGCAGCCTTCGATGGCGGCCATGAGTAAAGAGATGGACTTGGGCTTGGTCTCCATGGCCATATCGTCATCGTCACATTCATCATCTCCGGTGCATGCGAGGTCTACCAGATCTCGATTGACTTCATCATGGAAATTCACATCGGCACCACTCTGCACCAACACCTGAGCAACGCCCGGCGATCCGATAATGACAGAAAACCACAGTGCCCGTCCAAACTGCGCGCTGACATTCGCGCTATGCACGATATACTGCACAGCGTCCGCATGGTCACCCAGCGCAGCATATTGCAACGGAGTAACTCCGAATCCATCCACATCATCCAGTCGAGCTCCAAAGTTCTCAACCAGCAGCTGAAGCCAAGGGATATTCCCAATCAGAGCGGCAACATGTACAGCCTCAAGCCCACTCTGATCCCAGAGAAAGTTCGCCTGGCTAAGATCCAACCCCGTAACTGGCTCGGGGGGACTAGCCCCGAAACCCGTGTACGTCCAAAACATCCTCGCCCGCGAATCCGGCGCGAAGAATACTCGATCGACGTTGAAGATTTCATTCGCGTAGACTCCGCATTGCCTCGCATGGTAATGCCAGAATTCAAGCGCGTAGTACACGATATCGGCATCGTCGGGGTGTAAGGCGATACTGCACTGTGTATCACCATCCGGTCTGCCAAGTTGAATCCAGCACTCCTCGAGAGATGTGATTAATTTCTCTGCGATCACGAAGTGCATATGAGCCTGCACGGCAGCAGTTCCCGATCCGTTGACCAGCTGGTTCCTGGCAGAGGGATGCACGAGCCCGACTAAGATATCAGAAGTCTCGGTCGACGTCTGTGTCTGGATGAAGCCCGACCCGAGGACATCTCGGATCCAACCTTCATGCGCGATTTGACTGTGGTACATGACTTCGGGGGCGACTAGCGCGAGAAGCGTCTTCAGACGAAGCGGTCGCTGGACGAACGCGATGCATTGTAAAAGGGAGGAGGTTTGACGCTGCCACTGTGGGTGCTTTTGTATAGTTTGGGTATGGAATTCTGAACAGCGTTATGAGAAACCTCCCAGACACTCGCTGCCAGCTTTTAATGGGTTTCTCACCTTGAGAGCGATCATTCAAATTCACTGCATGAGCATGACTCGCCCCATTTTGCAAATGCAGATTAGCAAAGCTATGAAGAAGAGTTGCCATAGCATCCACCACAGAAACCGAAAACAAGTTGAGAATCGAAACGAAGGAGTCGAGGCATTTTTAAATCCCGTTAAATGTCAAATGTCAAAATGTTAAAACCGCACAGCGCGGTTTGCGCTCGGGAAGCTCAGCAGACGTGCATAACTAGTCATTAAAGCATCGCAGTTGGCGCTTAGAGTCTTGGGGCGATCGGATGGAATACAGTGACAACCAAATCCGCATCCACAACCACGGTCGATGTCATTGTCATTGTCAGGGGCCAACACAGCGTATGACGGGAGCATCCGTCATATCATGCACTGAATGGCCATTATGGCAGTCTCGCTGCGAAGGCGTTAGGGGTCTAGAATTGACGGCGGCTCTGGCCCACGATGGGGCGACAGCTAGACCGAAAGAGAGCGAGCAAGGAGCGGATGAATTACAATCCGTTGCGAACGGGGCTGGTCGTGCAGATGGCCAGATGGGAGTTTCGTGGCCAGATGGATGGGATTTATTCTTCGCCGCCTCTGGCGCGTTGAATATCCTGGAGATCCTGGGTTATATGTGAGGGTGTTATTGCACGCAGCTGGAGAGCGGCAAGGGTCAGGCCTGTTTCCCCCGCTTTAAGGCTTTTGTATAGGCGGTTTATGATAGGTGAATACGTCCTGTTCTTTTGAAGGTTTTCAAGGTTCTAGGAAGTTTCAATTTTTTTATAGATCGCTGTAGACGGCTAGTGGTAACTGAAATCATATAAATCGTGAAAAGCGGAATTCCAACATCCAAGGTTGAAGGTTGGAAACCATCGTGACAATGCAGAGAGCAAGCGAAAAATCCAAAAAAAAAACGAACACCAACAAGTCCCAATCTATGCACGCAAGAAGCAATCTGTGATCAACGGAATTCAGTCTATGAAATCAGCGAACCAGGAACGTTTTAAAGCAGAAACCAAAAGGCTCACGATAGGAGCAGGGCGTGGAAGAAAAAGAGGCTAAAGAAAAGTGAAATGAAAAGTCACCGTAGATGACCGCGTAGATGATCTAAACTGCGCCAGTTCACCAGGGATGAAATCCAGGGAGCCCAGCTCCCCGTCGCCCACTACCGCGTCGCGATCCACCCGTAGAGTCCGCTCCGCCATGGTTATGTCTCCCCTCTTCAAGGCTGCGACGGGAAGCTCCAAAGTCACTCATGGCAAAGAGAAGGGGCTCGTCGTCTTCGGGGGCTTGCGCTGAGAGTGTGCGGCCGGAACCTGGGCGCTGTACACTTCCGCGCCGGATCTCGAGCGTCGAGTTCCCGCTGTTGCTTCCGCTGGCGTTGCCGTCGCGGTCGTCGCGCTCGACAAGGTGCGGAGGTAGATTGGCGTTTCGGGCCAGACTGCTCGATGCGGAACTAATTGAATGGCCGCCGGAGTAGCCGCGGCCGCGCGAGCTAGCGAATCGAGGCTGGTATACGTGCGGACTTGAAGATGCGGATGCACCTGCTGCTCCGGCCATTTGGCTGCGGAGGGAGCCGCTATCTCGGTACACGCCCGTTCGGGGCTCGGATGTATCGGCTGCGTCTTCGGCGGGCGATTGCAGGTCTTTTTGCGCGGCCTGCTGTTGTGCGACGCCTAAGGCGGTGGTTGAGGGCTCGTCGGCACCGAGACTCAGGCTGCGCATGCCGAAGGGGAATATCTCATCGTCGTCGCCGCCGCTTGGACCTGTGGGTCGGCGCTGTGCGGCAGAGCTTGAGCGTCGGTAGTTGGGATCGAACATCCGTGGGGATGTGGGAATATCGATGGCGCCTGCGGTGGAGGAGGGCGCGCGGACAAGGTCCTCGCTGGGAAGTTCTTCTAGTGGCGAGTCGTGCTCGATTCGAGGAATCCTCGAGCGATGGTCTGTTTCGATCTCATCTGCTACGCTGTTCGAACTGAGACGGGACCGAATCGCCGGCGTATGAGGAGTGTGGGGGGATATGGGCTTTCCGGGAGAAGAAGCGGTTGAAACCGAGGTTCCTGCAACCATAGGTGGTACTGATGAAAGCTGCTTGCTCGAAGACATTGACGAGCGATTTACATGCATGGATTGTGTCATAGAGTCTGTAAGAGCGGCATTAGAGTCCCGCATGCCCCGGAAGCGAGCAAGAGCCGCTGCCGTGGACGTGGGTTGACGTGCCCCAGCCTGGATGGATGCGGAGGTAGATGAGGTCATGAGATCCTTCTTTGAGTCCAGCATTTTCAGGAAATCAGAGATATTCTCATCATCGGCATGGATGGATTCCGCGCTCGTCCCAGTGACTTCTGCAAGCAAGCCAGAGCCGGGCTGCGCGGTGGATGATGCAGTGCTCACCCGGCCGCTTGAGTTATTATCATCGTCGAGGCGATTCGTCCCCGCAGAGAGGCGGCCTCGACGGTGACTGAATGAACTGCTGTATCGGGAAAGAGGGGCTGGCTTAGGGGATGCGGAATTAGAGGATGATATAGCTTGATCAGATGCAAGGGTGGGTCTGCGGGCGGATGCAGCAGAGGATGGGGGTGGCATGAAGCGAGAATCGGCAGATGTGCCTGTGGGTATGCGCGCGGACGCAGTGCGAGGAGATACTCCCAAGGGGGAGTCTGCCATGGCTGGAGAGGCAGAGAGAGGGGGAGCTTTGAAGGGTTGGAAGGATACGGAGGGGCGACGTTGGAAGTTGGGGCTTCCAGTCTCGCCAGCGATCTGAGCAGCGCGTCCCGCAGGGACAACCTTTGCAGGAGGAAGTAGCTTCCTGTCCGACTCTCTTGGGGACGGAGAACCTGCACTGGTATCCCTGAGAGCGCGAAGTGCAGAGATAGGGCTTGCCCCTGTCCCTGGAGCGATATTGTGGAACGTTGAAAGGCTTCCATAGGCACGCGACACATCTGGATTCTCAACGGTCCTTCGCTCAACCGGCACAGATCCAATCTCTGGATTTAAGCGGGAGGTGTCCTCTGAAGGCAAGGAGGGACGGAAGATCTCGTCATCCGCGCCCATGAAGCGAGAGCTCAGCAAGGCCTCAGAGTCATCAACCCGGAAGTCACAATTCGTCCTATACGCAACTTGAACTGAAAATGGACCCGCGGGTGACTCTGTGACCCCAAAGTTGTACGTGTCGACCACCTTCTCATTCCCCTCACTCAAGGGCGCCGTCAAGTGATCCAAAGCGCCATTCTGGCGAGACTGGCCCGCCTCCACGACCCGATACTTGATTTCCAGAGCCGGACTTCGTCGTGACTTCTTGTTGCGCTTGGAGAATCTCCACGCAGGCAAGAATTTGGAGTATGTGAACAAGGATCGGAAGAGCACGATGCTCTTCTTATACACCGTGGGCAGCAGGGAGCCCAGATCAGACGGAAGCCTGCCAGACGCCTCTCCCAGCTCGATCCTCCAGCGTTCCAAGATGATCTCATCGTTCTCCGCCTCGTATGGCTTCGCCCGGGCGCCCTGGAGCGCAGCGAGCGACTCGCGCACATCCCACCGCTTCCCGTTCTCGTCCAAAATCACCAGGCTCTGATTATTCGTGAGGCCCTTGGTGTCAAGGTACGTCTCGATCACGAGCGGCGGTGGTCGGCGATCGGTGGCATCGCAGGTCCGCCATAGTCGCAGGGGTTCTCGGAGGGTATCTGTGTCATCTAGTTCGACGTTGAACTGGACGAGAAACGGATGAAATTAGCGCCCTATTCCCCTCATTTGGCCTGCGCCCACACGGACACACCCAGTGCACGGAGTTTACATACCCAGCGGTTGACTCTCGGGGCGTCGGAGCCCTTGCTATAGGCAAGCGGCAGTGAGACACGAGACTGCAGGATGATCAAAGCGGCTTTGGTGTGGTAATTCTGTTGCAGATGAGATGAAGGGTCAACGGACTGCGATAAGCCAGATGGGGGGGGGGAGCGATCGGGGTGCTCATACCGATATTATTTGGTTCAACCGAGCGAGAGTCTCCTTTCCAGGAGTGCCAATCCTCGGCTGCTCTGATAGCTGCCCCGACTCTATCCCAAGTCCTCTGGCAGCATTTGATGAGTCAACGGTTGGGGAGCTCGGGGCGGTATCGTCTCTGTCGTCGTCTCGAGTGGGTCTAGGAATGTGTGGCACCGCCGACGGTGCTGGGGACCGTGGATGTTGATGCATGATCTAATATTTGACTTAGTCCACTGACATGATAGAACCATGCGAGGCCAGATCAAAGCAGGAGCAGGAGAAGCATACCCTGGTGAAGCGGAGATGTTATCGGAACCGTTATCAACGCAATCGGGCAGCGATGGGTCCAGCGCTGTAGGCCATGCTAACAGGACGATCTGGCTCCGTGGATTGGGGGAATGGGGGATTTGGGGATTTGGCAGGGTTGGCGTGATCGGACTAATGATAGGACAATGCTGGTACCCTTAGCGATGCGGTTAAGGACCTTTGCAGTTGAGCTTCCAAGGTGCCCCCTAGACCGACCAAAGAGCTTTAGATCCAAGCAAATAAGTAAGATAGCTAGGTAGCCCCAGAATTTCCAAGAATAAGCAGAGGAAGCCTAACAACCAAAAAAAAAAGGAAGGAAGAAAGAAGAAGAGCTAGACTCGCAGATGCGGAGAGAAGGGGTGGAGATTGTGACGCACACCCGGTGACTCGGTCTCGCGTCGCAGCTGTCAGCCACTGCTTGTCCAGATGTCTCTGCCTAGTGCTGCCTGTTCAGAGTATATCATTTATGTCGATATCAGTGAATGTCACGGTCGCCGGATCATGACACTCAAATGATGAAGTAGATCATTCTGATAGCGTCATCCGGGGTATGACTACCCGTCTATCTTCTATCTACTCCTTATGACCCTCACCTCCGTGGACTGTAGCCATATACTTTACTAGGTATGCTCCATACTATAAACGATATGCTTATCTATGGCATCATGATCTCTCTTTCATAAATCTCCCATGTTACACTGACTCCCAAACCAAACTTCACACAGGTACTCCGTACTATATTTACCTTTCCTATCCACGGACAGCCCTATGCCACCCCTAGACATACCAGTTGACGTAGTGAGAACAAATACCCGAAAAGTGCCCTGATTTTATTATCAATTATAAACAACCTTTGAATGACCTGTCAGACACCACAAAATGCATGATGTCCAACTCACAACTATATACAACGAAGAGGCTATACAAGTCACTACGTGATCACCGTGGCTTAGCCCATCAGAACTCAACCGGTAACCAACCATGGACGTTCACCTACACCCTCCTGGGCAATATCAAAACCCTCAAACCGGAAGCTTGATACCCAGCACCGAGATATCATTCTTGACATTAGCATCCTTCTCTCCCAAGTGAGTGAGGCCATCAATAAGCTTGACGAGAATCGGCTCCAGGTCCGCGCCAAGCGCGAGCGGGTTGAGAATATTACTGAGCTCCGTATTCGTGGTGCACCCCGCCGCCACCGTGCCGTCAAAGGCGGCTTTGAGGAACTTGATGGCCTCCGGCAGCGCGATGAGTTCGGTGGTCGCGTGACCACCGTTCGCGTAGGTGGTGAACTTGACGTTCGCGCCCGAATCGCACCACGAGTCCACCATAGTGCTGGTATCGACATATGGAATGACTTCGTCATGAGTAGCGTGGTATACAAAAGTGGGCGCGGTCGGGGTCTCATCTTTTTTCGCGCCCATGATGTTATCCTGCAATATGGAATGGATGGTGGGTTCATCGAGAAGGCCAGCGCCCAGAGTTTGAATCTTGGGATCGAACAGGGATCTCTCGAAGAAAGTGACAAGATCCTGGACCGCGCATTGCTGGGCAGTGGCATCGATGATCTTTTTACCCTCCGGAGTCAGGATCTTGTCCACGATGGGCTTGAGCTCGGCGCCGTAGGCGCTGGGAACCGAGAGACCGACGACGGCTGCAGCGCCGAATCCACTGAAAACCGTGTTGTCGATGGTAAGCAAGGTGCCTGTGAGGTTGGCGGGAGTTCCACCCTGGATCCAACCCTTGATGTTCAGCTCTGGTGCATATTTCGGCTGCAGCGAGCCAGCCCAGCCTGTAGCAATGGCACCACCGGAGTAGCCAATGCCAACCACCATGGGGTTCTTACTGAGTCCCAGAACGTCGAAATTGGTCACGGCTCGGATGCCATCCAAGACACCCATGCCGGCCAAACGACCGGGACCGAATGCCGCATCGGGGCCCTCGTAGTCTGGAGACGCGACGGTGTATCCGAGCAGCAGATACGCCTCGATAATCAACACCTCGGCCGAGGCAACCAGACTATCCTGCGATGCACCAAGTCTGTACGCGTAACTCGGGTTGCATTTCACCGCGGAGCTATCATAGGCCGTGGCAAAAGAGACGAAGCGATCAGACTTCGCGTTCTTCGGCTTGAAGATTGTCGTCACGGTCGAGATAGCGGAGCCATTAACAGCGGTTGTGCGATACAGCAACTGATGAGCCTCAATAGGATTCGGAATGAGACCAAGGAACGCAGCGCTGATATTGCGCTGAGCCAAAATCGTTCCGGGAGCCTTGTCCTCAAAGCCAGCAGGAGGCTGGTAGAAGGGATCGGTAGTGGGATCCTCTAGGGCGCGCGCGAGGTTGGAGGCGGGCAGGGCGGACGCGATGGAGAAGAATGCCAGCAGACCGACCAGGGCGAATCGCACCATGGCGAAAGACAGACCCATTTCCTGCTCTGGATGGTTGCAAAGCTGGATGACAACATTGGCAGGACAGGGCCATCTGTCTTATATGCATAATATTGTGAATGTGATCCCTCTTGCTCCGTACCGAGGCCGGCATACGGGGCGTCGATCATTGGCAAACCCCCTAATATTCAGCGCGAACGGTATGCGAGTGCCCTTGCATAACCCTCCTAACAGCCTCATTTCTTATTTCTGTCGCGAATAAATGCAGCGAATTAACGCATCGTGACAAACACGACACAGTCTCAGGGAAAGAAAGAAAAAATGGGCCACAAAAACAAGCCCAAAACAAAGGCCATCGTTCGCGATCGGCGCGCCAACCCCCGCCTCTCCGCTTCGGTGATCGGCTAGGGCTTTCCCCCTGCTCAATTCGAAAGGGGAGGAATCCCCGGTCTGCTATACGCCTGGATACGCTCCGGCCCCGCAGGTTGCGAGCTTGCAGAACGAGGGCTCTGACCTCTGGGCGTTGCTTTACCCCTCATGTATAAAAGCATGATCCTATTGCGATGTTTTCTTCCTTGGGGATCCGATGCTTCACATGTAGAGGCTGCTCTTGGGTTGCATTTCTCGGTCTTGGGTTAATATGCGATGCTGACACCGTGGACTATCCCAGGAAGCTTGTGATGCTCGACATGTGGGCCTTGAGGTGGTTTATTCGAAGTGGACGGATTGATCCGGCCGAGATTTTGAGATGAGTCTAACCGAGGATTCAGCGATGTACAGGCTTAAATTCGAGCCCTGTCTTTCGTTGTCACAGGTAGTTGTCTGTGAGCATCCTAAATGAAAATATGAGATCCGAGAATTTCGTTTAGGGGTAAACCAAAGATGGTGCCCACCTACGCCTTCCAAGGTCCGAGTTTGGTCCGGGTAGTGTTCTAATTTCCAACTACCCAGCCAACAGAGTACTATTCAATGACTTGAACCCTTCTAAAACTGATTTCGCTTCTCTAGTTTCTGCCATGGCTTGGGACTTTGCACTCGTTTTCTATTCCTGGCTCTCATGAGAGCTATTGAAAGTGTTTTCTTTTTCAAAGGCGGATGAATTGTAAATATAGACACAAAATCGATTTCTGCCCCTGAAATTGCAAACATTGGGGATGGGAGCTTGCTACTACTTTCTCGCCAATTTGACGATTCCCATAAATTTCAAAGCATAAACAAGAGAAGCTTTCAGACGAATCCATCTGGTGGAACGTCCACGGGTCTCTGTCACGTCCGAACTATAGCCCCTCTATGTTTTATCCTTTGATGCCCTAAGAACTACCCTTCAACACTGCCATACAGAGCTATAGGCTAATATTGCCCCCCTCCAGGGTGTCAATCTATCTATAATGCGGATCAGTGTTTGTGCTTGGACAAAGTAAATGCCTTAGGTTTTGTACATGAGTTTTGAAAGATGAACAAAAGAAATACAATGCACAGATTCATATCTAATATACCGCTGAGTGAGCCACCGGGAAGGGGTTCACTTTCCAATCGTAGAACATTCCAAGGGTTGATAATAAGCTATTTGTCTACTACCAGAAGCAACCTCGATATCCACAGATTCTCATGATGAACTACGGCATAATTTCACAACCATAGCGTTAATTTGTAATTGGTGTAAATGAATATTAAACACTGGAAAGTAAACACACAGACACATAACAGGTGTATTTCTCGAGAAGTAAGCTTTTGCTGAGCCTCTGCAGATCTGTAGCTCGGTTTCGGGTTGTGTAGCGATTCCGGGAGCAGGATCCACCAGGCTGTGTGTTCGGTATCGGTATCGCATCTCGGAACACCTCCAGGGCTTGCATCTCTCTGTCGATCGCATAAGCCTCAATGTCCTTAGCGCCATACTGTAATTCTTGTTGGCTTCTGAAGAAGAAGAAAAGCCACATGCTGACTCGAGGCTGTGCCTATACAACCCTTCCCAGGTTCCCATAGGCTAAGCTTCTCAGCCCCAATGCGAAGAGGCTTGTTTGCACAATGGCAGACGTCATCTCGAGGCTCCAGAGTTCTAGTTGGCAGAGATGAGTCTGTAAGAATAGAAATACACAATACATATGCTGTAGCTTTTGTGAAGACGGGTATATATAGGACCTTGTTCTGGTCGCTAGATGACCATCTGCATCATCATTTTTTTCTATATTCCACACACAATCCATTCTACGAGAGCGAGACATCGAATTCCTAAATCTCTATATCAACCATGACGAACAATCTCTCCGCCGCCGAGCTGGCCATCTACACCATCCTCGCGATCCCCACTCTGTACCTTCTCGTCAAACACGGACCCCAAGGCACCCTAGGATGGCTATTCCTATTTATCTTCTGCTCCCTCCGAATCATCGGGAGCGCCCTGGGCCTGAAAGACTCGAGCCCTACCGCAAGCCTCATATCAAGCGTGGGACTGTCCCCTCTTCTACTTGCCACAAGTGGGATTCTGCATGAAGCGTAAGTACCATGAACCCAACAATCGATCCACTACAAATATCTGATGTAGCCATGGATAATTCCAGACGTATATACCGCGTTGCTGGACTTAACACAAAACTCGAATGGGCTTTCGCGCTGGTTTACCATATCGTCGTCGTGGGTGGTGTTGCGCTCACTGCTGCTGGGTCTGCGAATCTTCAATCGCATGAAGAACCTATCGATAAAGCGGAAAATATTGTCAAGGCTGGTATAGCTATTCTGACGGTGTGTTGGGTAGCTTTGGTTGCTGTGACGGGTCTTACTTTTGCCGCTCCTGCGAGGAAGAGTGTTGTCGGACGTGCTGGGACGACGGTATGTTCGCTATATCCAGTGCTTATTTTGAACCCATTTGCTGACTATATGACGTCTAGCTGCTTTGGACTATTGCTTTTGCATTAGTGTTTATCGGTATCCGTGTCTTCTACAGCCTTGTCTATCTGTGCACACAGGATCAATCACTTAATCCCACGACGGGTTCCCTGGCTGTCCGGGTGATATTGGGCTTTTTGTCAGAGCTGATTGCTGTTCTGGCCTTTGTGGGATCTGGTTTCGCGACGAAAGATGTATCGAAGCAAGCCCACGAGGATATCGATATGCTGCCGATCTCTCAGAGTTCCCATTAGCTGCCTCTTCCACCTGGGCACACACCGAGAAGAGCGTACGGACTTTTGAAGACAATTGCTGGATTTCTTCTTCGCTTCCTCATATGCCTGATAGACTGCGATTTGTTACGATTTTCCTTCACATCACGCATGTTGGTTTCTAGAATTAGATAAGATACCAGTCAGATATTATGCTTCCAAATATTACAATGTTGAGCGCCGTTTCCAAGGTTTCCAAGGTTTCCAAGGCACCAGACAGGTGGGAACTAACCTACCAATCCTACCGAGACGAAGCCAGAAATAATAAAAATCATTGTCAATCATAAATTTGCTTTTATCTATGATGCAAACAGTAAAAAGACCAACACTCACGCGCCAGTAATGCTCACCCAAACGAGCAGACAAGTCTACAAACGCAGACACAATGCTAAAAAGACAACTGACACGAAACCAAGTTCACCAGACGTCAATGCAAAGCAAAACGACAAAATGAGGCGATTGTTGGAAAAAAGGGGGGTATAATAATCGTCAAGCAGAAGATCAGGATCAGAATGGTAGGATGTACAAGAGAGCGCTAGGCGCCAACGGCCTGCTCGCGTAGGCTCTCGGTGGATGGGGGGTCGACGATGCGCTCGCCCAGGGATGTGGAGGAGGAGGCGGAGCCGGCGGGTCTGGGGGCGTGGAGGTGGCCGTTTGTTGTGGGGGAGATGGGGGAGTCGGAGGGGTCGGTTTCTGGGGGTGGGATTGAGATGACTGGGGAGCCGGGTCGTCCGATATCTTCTTCTTCGGATTGGACTTCACGCGCGTCTTTGAATTCGATCTGGTCTTCGGTGGTGCGGGTGCTTAGGCCGGTGGTTGTGCTGGTGCTACGGAGCGACATGGGGCGTTCGCGCGTTTCGAATTCGAGAGATTCGTTGCTGTCGAGCAAGGTGGGGTCTGAAGCTCGTGGCTCCTCGTGTGGAGTCGGTTTTCGGAGCTTGAGGCGCTCTTCGGGTGGCATGTTTTGCCATTCTGACCCGAAGGTTACGATAGATGCTTTCTTGCCATGCACGGTGAAACTGGGCGCCTTGCGAGGGAGGATATCGCCACCGTCGGAGACCTGATCGTCTTCCTCTTGTCCGATGCTAGAAATCGAGCCGTGCTTTTTCTTCGAGTGGGAATGATGCCTGTGAGTGTGCGAGTCGCGGAGGGTGCGATGAAGACTGCGACGGACACGGCTTGGCTTGTCGGATTTCTCGGATGGGATAACGTCGCCCTCGGTGGTTTTCCCAGGCGTCAATTCTGAAATGGGATCATCGTCTTTGCGTCCTGGGGACTCGGGAAGTTGAAGTAGGCCTGCCTCCCTCAAGAATCGCTCCTCATTGTCGTCGAAGCTGACAGGTGAAGTCAACTTCGAGGTCCGAGACGCAATACTAGCCCCATCCCACCTGCTGGTGCGGCTAAGAACCGAAGCATCGCGCTCGAGTTTAATGGTTTTTGGATCGGGCGAGTAGGACTTGGCACGTTCGGGGATGGTGACGGCAGAGCGCCGACGCCCGACACGAGAGAAGTCAGAGGAAGTCACAGATCCGGGAATACTAGGACGACGCGCCTCATCAGCCGACGGTTTCGCCAATAGCCCGCCTTCCGATGGTTCATCATCGGTGACAACCACACTGGGCTCGGGTGCGTCTATGCTAGCAATGGTAGGCACGATGCTGCCAGTCCTCTCTGCAGTGGGCTCTGACCCAACAGAGGGCCCGGGAATGGATCCCAGGCGCGCTGCGTCCGCTTGTGATAACGTTTCGGCAACGGAGCCAACACGGCTTTTTGCAGTCTCGTCGTCTTCTCCCAGGTCTCGGAGCAGAATTTGACGGTAGCATTTGTTGCGCCCAATATCTTGTCTGACCCACCTGAGCTTCGCAGACAATCGACCTGCAGCTAAAATGACCCCCTCCCGAGCTCGAGCGTGAACTGGAGTCAGAACCTGAAGGTGTCGAGCATTCTGAAGGAGATCTTCGAGTTGCCTCTGCGAAACAAAAAGCTTCTCGTTTGTCTCGCGGATCTTCTGGCTCATGAGTTCTCGTCGCGCGGCGACAAACTCAGCGACAATGTCGTGATCAATGCTCGGCGAGGGTGGCTCCAAGTCAGTAGACTGTGACTGTTGAGAATGCTGCGAAGAGATGGAGCCAATGCGTTGGCTCTTCCGGTACCGCTGTCCTTCATAATTTGTGGCAATCATGCCCTTGGTGCGCACACCAGTGGTTCTGAAAGCCGCAGCATAATTGAGATGAGCGAGCCAGTCGTTCATCTCAGACTCCGAGGAAGCAAGGAAGGTCTCCTCCAATGCGTTATGTCGAACAAACATGAATGCATGTTTGTGCTTTTTGTAAGCGGTATCCAAAAGCGCGACTGCATCGCCGGTGGACATGATTCCATCCGGCTTGAATTCCGACAGAGGTGGCTTGAAGACAAGTGTGCCCCGACGACCATTCTTGATGTATGCCTCCTGCTGTGCCATGAGTGAGCGTACCCAGTTCACGTTGCGGAAGAAGTATAATTGGGAGAAGGTGAGAATGGCACCCCATTCCTGCCAAGGCGACCTGGCTCTCTTCTTTTTCGGGTCCTTGCGCCAAAGCAAACCGACCTTGGCGACCTTGATGTCCACAAGACCCGGGTTAGAGTCGAGAGGATTGTCCAGACTCGAAGGCATGAAGGCATCAGGGCGAGACCGCAATGAGATGATCTGCAATATCCCAGACTTGGTGAAGGCCTGGTGCAGAGTATCCATGTCCGGGGGTCCGGCTGAACCAAAATGGTTATACGTATCATCAAGATCCATGACTTCCTTCAGGCTTGGACGTAATGATTCCAATTTGCCTTCTAGTATAAGTGCATATGGATCCACCGGCTCACGGGAGATCCGCGCGAGATTTTCGGTGCTGGTACTTTTGAAAAGGCCTCGACGTGGCTTTGCGAGATGACGTTCGCGGATATTGGCATCTTCGACGTGAATGAATGGGGTGTACGAAATATTCTCATAAAAGCATTCAAGGATGTCTTCCGAAATGCCCTCACCGCGACAATTCTTGATGTAATCTTGCTTTTGCATCTTTCGCTTATTGTTTTTGTTGAACACGTCAGTATGCAAAATCAGGATAGAGAATGCAATGAAGTATGCTTTGTCGGGCGATGCAAAAATGCCTGGGTTGCACTCATGATATCGATCGGAAAATGCTTGCAGGAATCGATCGATCTGCTGCGTTTCTTTCGGAAGTTCAACCTCCATCAAAAGTTTGCGAATGGACATATCCAATGGATCACCGAAGTATGAGAAGCCTCTCATGTATTTGCGCAAGCCCACCTTGTAGAATTCTTCATCGGATTGTGCCAAAACCCCCGCAATCATTCCGCGAGGCAGAGCTTCCTCCAGTCTGGTCAAGTATGAAGCCGGAGTATCGTTTTCATCCCGCTTAGGGACTGCTGGTAGGTCTGGCTTTGATATCGGAGTGAGTGAACGACTCACTCCAGGGGAGCCAAGGCGAGGGTCAGGCGGGGATGAATTCTGTCGCAGTCTCTGCGTAATGTTGAACATATCTCCGAAGCTCTTGCGGCCACTGGTCGAGGTCGATGTACGCGCGGAAGATGCCAGATATGGCGCCACAGTTAAGTCGTCCTGGTTTTCGGCAACCGATCCCATGGTGGACGAGCGCCCTCGATTCTTGAATGATGGATTTGAACGAACTGAGCGAGCGGAATTCGTAGAGTCGTTCCTTGACAGCGGTGGCACAGCTGTGGCAACAAGCCCCACTGTAGACCTGGACGGTGAAGGCAGCGGGGAGACTTGGTCCAGGGCATCGGATACTTCAGACTTCGGCGTATCCGAGGGTGTCAATACCGGGGCGTTGTCCATAACTTGAGGCTGTGGGAACTTCGGGGGCAAAGGAAAGAGAGGGCTCCTCGTTCGTTTCAGCCGTGGCAGACGGAATCGTTTTGCTGTCGTGGTAGACCCTGTGTCGCGAGGAGAGCTAGTCCGAGTGACCGTTTGGTCGCCATAACTCTGGTCGGAACGAGAGGATTCGGAAAATCGGGGATCGATGACGGACGAGCGTTGGGAATCGGTGTGGGGTTGGTTTCCGCGAAGGGAATTCGTCGATAATCTCCCTGGCTCTTCGGTGATGCTCTGGGACATCGCCAGCGGGGAATCGGCCGCTTGGAGGTCTGCTGAGCCTTGACCCCTCCGACGGGATTTGGGCTGCTCCGTCGACTGCCGGGGCATTTCCTCCATAGACTGTTTTCGCGACGAGGGTCGGAAGTTGAGCTTCGATCGCTGTTTCACGGGCCGATCGAGTTCGTGACTGGTGGGAGCGGTGGTGATGATTTTAGGAGCTAGATGCAGGCGAGGCCCGTCAGATCTTGGCTGATTAGAGTTGTGCATTGATTCACTTACGCGGCAAGGAGGGGACTGGCGGTGCGTCCTGCTGGCCCGCCTTGATGTACGATTTGGAGATTTGGGGGTCGGAGGCATGACGCAGTCTCATGAAGCTAAATCGATTGCGACGCAAGCTGGGCGTGTCCCCGGAGGATGGAGCGAAGTCGGTGGGAGCTTGCCCCTCGGCCGACTCCTCGGGAACCTGCAGGCTGGGAAGGTGAACATGGCTGCTGGATAGACCGGGCGAGCGAGGGATTGACTCGGATAACCTGGGTTCGGTGGCGGGGGGTGAGGGACGTGGCAGGTGTTCACTGCGCCGGGGTTGGCCTTCAATGGTGCTCTGTCTCTTGCTATCCCTGCCATCGGCCACGAGACGGAGGCCTTTCCAATGCATGGTGACTTAAATGAGTGCCATGAAAGTGTGTAGCAGATACATTAGGGACTGGGGGGACATTAGTTCCAGAACGCGGTGGAGAGGTTGGTCGTCAGCTCTCGGAAAAAGGGGAGAAACGCGGGAGACGTTCTAGATCTCCGCCACCGGACCGCGACTGCAACGGGAATTTTGGTGAATATCAAGAGGGAAGAGGGGCAAGGCAGAAGGGTTTCTAGCTTTCTAAGAGGGGCAATCTGAGCGCTCTGAAATTCAAAACAAGTGTCTTAACAGGAACACAGGGACGTTTTTGGCTATAAAAAAAAAACAGGGTCCGAGAAGATGTCATAGAATGTCATGGTGGAAAATAGTACAAATTTTATATTAAACATAAAACCCCAGACTACGGAATATAGACATTAAATTACAAAATAAACGAGATGAGAAGCACATACTAGACATAGAGATAGTAACAGAGATATGGGAAGTGGCCGCTGACGTATCGAACTTCATTTCTCCAACTGTTCGCCTCTTCCCGAGGTAATATCGACTAACTCTCCAGACTCTAGCTACTCTGGACTTTCTACCTACTTCATACGTCTCTAAATCAAAGGCTCTCCTCCCACTCCATTCCGTCCCGTACTCTCTTTTGATTCGCCAATCCCCTCTGCAAGTCATCGATATGGCTTAATTTCCTATCTCTCTGAACTTCCCCTCTTCGTCTCTCCTCACACCGAGCAATGCGTCTTCTCCCAATTCTGGTCGCCGCGACCTTTCTTCCTTTAATCTCCGCCGTCCCCGCCGGTTCCAGCATCACCCCACCGCCCCTACAGTCCGTCCACCTCCAGTCCGACCCACGCCGCCCATGGACTCGGCTCCGCGACTGGGTCATCGGCTCAATATGGAACATTGATCGCACCTGTTCCAAATATTCCTCTCCTCCCTCTAATATTCATCATCGCTATGGTAGCGATGTCGTCCTCCGTTTCCACTTGCGTCAACCGGATGAGGCAGTCGCATTGTCGTCTGCCTCCCAGGTGCTGTTTCTAGATATCTGGGCCATCACGTCGGAATTCGTGGATGTCAGACTGGCTGAGGAAATGGTACGCTGAGATGCAAAGGGTTTAACATCTATGAAAAGCTCGCTGACGGCTCTTTTAGATCCCATCTCTACTTGACCTGCTACCTCTCACCCTTCGCAGCTCCTACACCCCGCTTATGGATAACCTCGCCGACATGATCTACGCTTCCTATCCTTCTCGTCGCCACGAGAATCCTGATTTTGGAGGCGGGACAGTGCTGGGTGGACAGAAAACGGCGGCAATTGGCGATCTCTTCTTCCAGGAATACCAACCGCTGTCTGTCATCTCGCAATGGATGCGACTGATGGCGTCAATGTTCTCCTCGCACGTGCGTCTGATCAACATTGGTCTTTCGTACGAGGGTCGCAATATCCCAGCATTGCGCCTCGGCGCTCCCCCTGCACAGTCGTCCACGGAACCCCGCAAGACAATCGTCATTGTAGGTGGGAGCCACGCCAGAGAATGGATCAGCACTTCCACCGTGACATACGTAGCCTACAGCCTGATCACGCATTACGGCTACTCACCTGCAGTAACGCGGCTGCTACAAGAGTACGACTGGGTTTTGATCCCAACTCTGAATCCAGACGGATACGTCTACTCGTGGGACTCCGATCGTCTCTGGCGCAAGAACCGTCAGGCAACAGGTCTTCCTATCTGCCCAGGTGTAGATCTGGACCGGAATTGGGATTACGAGTGGGATGGCGAGTCGACGCGCTCAAACCCATGCTCAGAGAACTACGCCGGCGCGGAGCCGTTTGAGGCCGTTGAATCCCAGCGTTTGGCGCAGTGGGCTATGAATGAAACAGCCCATGGCCGCTCTGATATCGTAGGCTTCTTGGATCTTCACTCCTATTCTCAACAGATCTTGTACCCATACTCCTACACCTGTTCGTCTGTACCTCCTACCCTGGAGAGTCTGGAAGAACTCGCCCTGGGTCTGGCCAAGTCGATTCGTCAGACCTCGCACGAGTCCTATGATGTGACGTCAGCGTGCGAGGGGATCCTGGCAACCGGAACTGCTGGGGTCACTTCGGGCGGCAGTGCCTTGGATTGGTTCTACCACAAGCTCCACGCCAAATTCTCCTACCAGATCAAGCTTCGTGACCGGGGCAGCTATGGCTTCCTCTTGCCCTCGGAACACATTGTACCCACCGGCAAAGAGATCTTCCAAGCTCTGCTGACCTTTGGCAAGTTTGTCTGGGGCGAGGCCTCGGATCTCGACCTTGAGCATCCAAATGATGAGCAAGTTCCGCTAGCAAACAGATGAATCTCTCTTTAGTCTGTTTTATCTTGATGATTGCATGTTGATTACCAGCGAACCTTTATCTACGCCCTTATGTATTCTCAATGTATATTCCTGCCACTCGTGCGTGCCCTAGCTCCAGGGCTTAGTTGACCGTAGCTCTAAGCTTTCCCGAATTCCACAAACTAGACATACACTTAGGTCGTCAAATCTAACTCCAATCGGTGGCGTCTCCACGCTGCCCCAGGTGGTACACCCGCTCACACATGTTTACTCACGCATCTACCTCCGCCGCACGCACCTTGGCAGGGTTCCCAACCGGCTTCCTCGAATCGTCCCTCAAATATTCCTCCTCCCCACTCACCGGCCCATCCCCATCCTCAATCCTCCCAATGACACCTCGCGCTCGATCCCTCTTCTCAAGATACGTAATCAACCCAATCAACGGAAGCGTCAAGGCCCCCGTCACCAGGCTGGCAACATATCCTTTATGAAAATCAGGCGCAGCAGTCGCAGGGTAGAAGATCAGTGGCCACCAAGTAACGAAAGCGAAATCGAAGGAGTTCATGAATCCCGTCGTGATGGCGCGGAGCTGGAAATCATGTCCTGTTACATCTGCCATCCACGAGTACCAGACTGCTTGGGGTGCATAGGTGGTACCGAGGAGATAGAATGCGACGAAGTAGCCTGCATTTGTGGAGGGACTTGATACGAGGATCGACGAGCCGATTACGAAGGTGAGGCCTATGGCGATAGAAACTTCCCATCGAGACTGAAGCTTGTCGGAGATGACTGCGTAAACGACAGTACCTACTATGGCGGTTGCGTAGATGCCTGTCGGGTAGTTGTTTTGTTGGATAACGGTGTAGCCGCGGGATGCCATCCAATAGGCCATGACATTGTTGGAGAGCATCTGTATACAGAGAGAGTATACTGGAGAGATGTTAGAGCGTGTGTACTGTGAGATCGACAGGAAGACTTGCGCATGAAGATGAATGGCAAAAGCCAGAATTGCCAGCTCAATAGCACTCGCCTAAAGACCGTGGCGTCCCAGGTCTGTTTGCGCATAGCACCAAGTCGCACCACTGCATGCTCTTTCTGTTCGTCGTTGAGGAACCACGCCGCTCGATGGACCGGCAGATCGGGAATGAATACCCAGCCTAGGGATCGAGATAGTTAGTAGCTGCCTTGAGGTTGTCAAATCTTCTCTGCCAGAGAGGCTAACCGAATAGCGCAACCGGAACCGTCATCACGGAAACGATGATAAAAATCCATTTCCAGGCAGGGAGACCACCCTTGCCCGCCAACGTCGCCAGCAAGCCCGCTTGGATCCAGCCACCGGCCATAGTCCCAATATGTCCAAACACGCAGAACACAGCAGCACGAATGCCAAGTTCGGACCTCTTATACCAAGATCCAAGAATAAAATGAGCTCCCACACTGCGCCAGTCAGCATCTTCGCCTTGGATCATTGCGGGAGCACATACTATGCAATCGCCGAAAAGCCGCCTTCTATCGCATTCAACAGAATCACCTGCCAGGCGTGTGTCATTTTATACGTGATCAAAGTCAACACGCTCCATGTGACATTAGCCGCGACGAAGACGTATTTGGGCCGGTATATCGTGAGCAGGCTTGTACCGGGCATCTGACACACAGCGTAAACAACCAGATATGCAGTGCTCATGTAGTTATACTCTTTGCCCTGGAAGCCGAGCTCCTCTTTCATGCCGCTGATGTATGCGGAAGAGTAGCTTGCGCGGGTGACTCCGAACAGGAACCAGATTAGCGAGAAGTAGGGAAGCAGAGTGGTATCCAGTTTGGATAATAGAGCGCGGTCTTTGGAATCTGGGCCCCATATCCAGATGGCCAGCTTGGTGCGGACTGAGGTCATCTTGAGGGTGATTTTCCGGGGAGATAGCAGATGCGGTACGGGTCGGAGGGCGCGACTAGACAGCCTCCGATGCTTGAGTGCAGGATGGTTCTACTGGTGGGAGCTTCATGTGTTGTAGACGGAATAAATAGCACCGTCGGTTTCCACGGAGAGGGGCTAGAGGACGCTGAGTATGAGGAGTAGATTGTTAAGATGGCGAGAGCACTATCAAGGCTGATGCTCAGATGAATGAATAATGGTGTGATAGGCCCATGCGGGGTTTGTCAGACCCTTTATCTCAACTAGACATGTTGAGAGGGTTCTGTTGATAGAAATGATATGAAATCAGATATACTCCGAGATTCCGAAGCGCATCCCGAGGTACTTTGTCGTCCAAGTACGAAGGGAGAGCTGGAGACCCAGAGGCCGCACGGGCCACATCAACTCTAGACAACTAGTATAGGGCTTGGTTGGGAGCCATTACAGGGACAGTATGAACTGCCACAGAGTTAGATATTCATGTAGAGCAGGATGGCGGAGCTACAGTTCAAAATGGATTTTTTTTCAAGTCTTTATTGGTTTTTTGGTATGTTGTTTTTGGTATACATCAGATCATGACTTCAGATTCACAGAGGGAGAGACAAATGGAAAAAGACAATCACTGACAAAGGAAAGAAAAACAAATCTTGACCAAAAACACGCTAAAAATGACTAGGCGAGGATATCTCCAACTCCAAACAAAGATAAGAAAAAGCAGGCTAAAGATGTTGTACATGATGATAATGCAAGTTGGGACTCCATGATGCAGAAGCGAATGCAAGAAATGAGAACATGGCGACACGAATGATTCCAAGAGAAGCGATCAAATTCCCTCGCCCCTCAGGAGACGTCGAAGAATTCCCTCACCGGGACCAGCAATCTGGCTCTCAATTTCTTGCTGGGAAACAAAGCAGAGAAGGCCTTGTTCATCGAGTGCTTTATGTGGCGTACCAGGTACGTTGCCAGACTTAGAAGGCGTGCGGCGCAGATCTGAGCCGCCTGCAACCGTTCCACCTCGACCGCGGCCCTGGTACTCTCCAACCAGACCCATTGTCTCGAGATTACTCAACACATCCTTGAACTCGGTGGCAGTCAAAGGGTGAAGAATGTTATCGTTGCGGCAGAGAGCACAATACGTATCAAATGCTTGTTTGATAGTGGGTGCTGAAGCGCGCGACTTGGAAGGAGTGCTCGGAACTTCCAAATGGCGACGCTTGCGTTCGAGGGCAATCAGCGCACAGATCGCAGCCTTTTGCTGAAGGTTGAGACTTTGTAGTCTCTGAACAGTGCCCTGACCGAAAGCCGCGGATGTGATGCGGGCAATGTGTGCGATGCTTGCTCGGGGCGCAGTGATGACCGTGTAGCTGGCCATAGTCTTAGGCTTGGGGAGATCGGCTCCTTTGGTGGGCGAAGAAAGATTAGCATTCTCACCGAGAATTGCACCATTCTCGTTGGCTTGCTTCTCGAGCTTCTGCCAGGTTTCCTGCTCGATGACATCGATTGCTCGCTTGATCAACTCAAATGCCTTGCGCAGATCGCCCGTTTGGGAGGCAACCTTCTTAGAGCAAAGCTGGATGGCAGCTGGCTGAACGAAGGGTACAAGTTTTGGGTCGGCCTCTGCACCAGCGGGGAGTAGCGATCGAAGACGGTTGGTCATCACATCCGCGATAGAGGCAGCACTGTAAGGCAAGAAAGGCAGAAGACGGGGCTTCAGATTCTTTGCCTTGAGTTGTGGCAGGGATCGATCGGTCAAATCAAGAGCGTTAGCAATACCAATCAACATCAGCTTGGACTTGCTCTGTAGTGACCACTCGAACAATGACTGTAAAACTCCAGAATCACCATTCAAAAGATGATCAATCTCATCTAGGGTCACCAAAAATAGATCCTCGGCCTTCTCAGTCGGAACAAACATGGCCTTCAAGTGATCAGCTTCACTTTTCTTGAACACGTCCATATCCGCATCAAAATCCTGGACGAGTCTGCTGTAGACATCACGAGCTACTCGCATGCTTGCACAGTTCACATGTGAGACCCTCACAGTAGAGAGATCGAGATCCTTGCAGACTTCTTGAACCATGGCACTTTTGCCTGTTCCAGGAGGCCCGCTAATGTACAGACATCCTCCCTTCCGAGACTCGACACCCCCCGTGAGGAATGAAACCAATTTCTCGCGTTCCGCATCCCGACCAACCAGCCGACCCGAGCTGGCCCCACGGGCAAACAACTGTCTGGCTTGCGAGTACACAGAGTGTGCGATGGTGGGAGTCGCACTCTGACGAGGGGTCGGGGGAAGATCTGCGTGGCGGGGGGTACGTGGGGTGGTTGCCTTTGCGCCCACCTGAACTCGGTGCCTGGGTGTGATGGGCGACTGCGGTAAAGCATTTCGGAATCGCGATTTCGAGGGTGTCTTGAACTCGATTGGTTTGATATCCTCTGCGCCTCCCGTAACATCTTTCGGCTTTTCGGGCTCGCCCTCAATTTGTTTCGAGGCACGGAAATGCGAGTTGATTTTCACGGGGGACTTGAATTGCTCTTCACGCAGAGTGTGCTTAGAAGCAACTGTCTCCGCATTTTCCGTCTCCTCCGGTATGTCTTTCTGGTCGCCATTTTCTTGGTCGGGTTGAGAGAGTTCACGCGCTTTTTGCACGGTAGATCTTGTCCGTCGCAATGGAAGAGGCGCGACTTCCTTTTCTTTCTTCGCCCGGGGCGCGATCGTTCGCCGCTTGCTTGCGGTGCGTACCGGTAAGGCTGGAAGGAAGGTTAGCATGAGACAGGAGGGGAAGGTGGGATGGACTCACAATCGGATTCCACGCGGTTGCGCTTTCCTAGTACTGTTCCTGCCATGACTGTAGACAAAAAAGTCAGGATTTGAAGCAGCTTCGACTGGTGTTGGAGGAATGTCAGGAAAGAGCCTTTGGGCGGCCCAGATAGGAAGTGTAATTAGTTCGCGACGCGTCGCGCGTAGTACGGGCACGCATATCCACCACACGTGTCGCTTTAGTCATCTGCGTCACTTGGCGCCTCAGGTGTCAATGATCGACTCGCAGTGAAGTCAGTCTTTCGAGATGACGGAACCGTTGCAGCCTGTGAAGCTCGACTATATTTTATAGCAGTCATTTCTCTTTGTCTAGTTGCTTGTCGTTGTTCCTTACTTCGACTGGTGTTGATCCTCGTGTTTGCAGCAGTTTGCACCACATTGGCTCGGTCCCCTCATAGCACAGTCCGAATTCTTGCTATTTCACAAAGCGTCGTTGAGGGTCCTCGATTCCATTCATTGCTCCGATCTCCATTAACCTCCCTTCCTCTCTAATACAACCTTCGATCAATACTCTGCCCACCATGGACACCGACGTGGTAGCTCAGTTTACTGAAATCACCGGCTCCACGCCGGAGCTTGCCATACAATACCTGCAAATCAGCGAATTTAACATCGAGCAGGCTATGCAGCTTTTCTTCGAAAATGGAGGAGCGCCCTTGACAAGTGAACCATCTCAACCTCATGGATCTGGAATTCCTGCCAACTCAGAGGTGGTGAACATTGACTCGGATACGGATGATGATACCCCACAGCGCTCCGCTGCGCCCGCGTTCGATGATGATGAGGCCATGGCCCGGCGCCTGCAAGAGCAGATGTATGGAGGCCCAGATAATGAGGAAGAAGTGAGAGCGCCTATGGCTCGCACAACAGAAACGTTGGTGGGGCCTGGTGCGGATTATGATGATGATGATGGCGAGGACATGCACGCAAATATTCTCAGTCAACTTCGCGCTCGTCAAAGAGCAGGTGAGTAATTACAACCAAGGCTACGCACACTCCAGCTGACAACATATCTCAGGCAGGGCTGGAATCTTCAACCAGCGAGAATCGTCTTCGATCTGGACGGGGGGCAATGAAGCTCGCCGCGAAGAGCTTTCCGCTGCCACTGGAGGCGCTTCAGATGCCTCGTCCAAGTCCAATATGCTCGCCGAGATGTACCGCCCGCCCTTCGAAATCATGTCCCGTCTTCCATGGGACGCAGCTCGCGACGAAGGAAAGGACAACGAGAAATGGCTCTTGATTAATGTGCAGGATGCCTCGGTGTTTGACTGCCAAGTGCTCAACCGTGATTTGTGGAAAGACGCTGGCGTGCAAGACACGGTCAAGGAGAATTTCATCTTCCTCCAATATTCCAAGGATGATCCTCGTGCATCTTCATACATCCAGTACTACTTCCAAGGAAGTGACGTTTCCGATAACTATCCTCACATTGCCATCGTCGATCCCCGAACCGGCGAACAAATGAAGGTCTGGTCTGGACCCCCGCTGGTCAAGCCTGCCGACTTCCTCATGCAGCTTCATGAATTCCTCGATCGCTATAGCTTGAATCACAACGTGCGTAACCCTGTGGCGAAGCGGAAAATCGAGAAGAAGGAAAAGACCATCGACGCCATGACAGAAGAGGAAATGATGGAAATGGCCATGCGCAACAGCCTCGGCGGACCCGGCGAAGCTGGCCCAGCACTTCAAGACCCCGATGACCTGACCCGCAGCGCTGAGGATGTCAAGGGGAAGAGCCGGGCCGTCGAGGAAGATGTCAGTATGGATGAACCAGAACCGGTCACCGACTCACCATTTGCGTCTATTGCCTCCGACAAACCCCACCAAGAACCCGAGGCGGATCCTGCGACTACAACTCGCATTCAATTCCGCCATCCCTCAGGCCGAGTGATTCGACGTTTTGCTTTGACCGATCCCGTTCAACGAATTTATGAATGGCTCAAATCCGACCACCCCGTCGAGGACAAGCTCGGTGTTGAATTCGATTTAAACAGCATGGGTCGCAATCTTATTGATCAACTCTCTACCAGCATTCAAGACGCGGGTCTCAAGAACGGCACGGTGATGATTGGCTATGTGGAAGAGTAGACGATCCTTTGATCTTATGCTCATTGGCCCTTTGTTTGCGTGTTTCCTACCAGGCGTTGATGGGAATGCATTAGATCCCATGGGGTCTCACCTTTGTTCCCAGGCAGGTTTTATGATTTCGGGGAGAAGCAGTCAATCTACTCAGGTCCATAGCTGCAAACTTAAGACCTAGGTATGAGGCTACACATAGAACACAGGGTCCTGCCTGTGACGTACGCAATGAATCATGATATCTACCTTCACCGTGTAAGCTCGGTCTGAAAGCATACTTCCTGATAGAGTAGTACATCAAAGTCCTTTCACACCCCTGATCGGACGAATGCATCCCGCGTCGCACTTCAGGTCAAGATCTTGTTCCCCTTATTCTCACCCGGGAAACTTCAAATGTTTCGTCCCATCTTATACATACCGGATGAATATACTTCGTCTTCTTTGTCACCTTCAGTCCGCGGGTGTATTCCAACTCTTCGTTGAAAATCAATGCTTCCCCTACGCCATACTTTGACGCCGCCACTTTGTGGCTCTGCTGATTCTTGGTATTTTATTGATGCCTCGGTACACTCGTGATGGGGCTTTCTTCAATTGATGAAGCTGTAGTATAGTGAGCAGAACAAGGGAAAATCTCTGCGTATCCGGTGAACGAGTGCTCGCTTGAGAACTGTAAAAACCCTTGTGTTTTACCGGTACAAGTAGCTGTCCAGATGCAGTTTTTCTGCTAATGGAATACCTAGGTACACCTGAAAAACTCACGTCTTACATGTCGATCTGGTGGTTCCATTTCAACTGGTTCCATCCAATCTTTCTAACACCGGAAGTGTAGTATACATCGTCTCATCATGTTTAGTCCATGCACCCACGTGTACTCTCCTGACTCTTGACACATTCTTTTCGTGGAGCCGAGTGATAAGATGATTGAGGAATGTTGCCGGCGTTGTGCCGTCTCAGAGATCATAGTGTCGCGTGCTCTCTTTCCCCCTCCGAACTATATTCGCATCTTGATATCAAACGGCGAACAATCAATTTTGCTCCATACTCAACCAATTGTACTTCGTATTGATCCTACCTGAATGTCCAAAAGAGGAAACCCTTTAGCCCCAGATATTGACTCCGACGCTACATTATTTCACCGCCTTAAGATAAGCGCTGGCAAAATCCCCCCGCGTGGATAAACAAGGGCACCTTTCAAGGCTCTGTCCGGAATGTTCCATTGAGCGCATAATAGCAGGCCATTGAGGTGTATTTGGAAGTCCAAAGGAGACGAGAGCGTCCCTGAACCATTCCGCGTAACGATCAGATCCCGGTTCCACGGTTCGGTAGGTCCCTTCCAAGGTTCACACGGCTCCACGCTTGACAGTCTCCAGGGCTTATCTCCCCACATCCCTTCTTCTTTTCCACTTGCGCTTCTTCATCCAATTGAACTGGGTAATACCATCCAGTACTTCATCCGAAAACCCTTCATTTGTTCCGGCCTTGCATCCTGCGCAGATCAAACCGGAAACCTCAACCATCCCGCTTTCTCCTCTTCAGGTTGGTCCAATCCATGGATGCTTCCCATGCAATGCATATCATGCTTCCGATAAATGCTCACATCATTCAGACACAGTTAACTCACTCATCGCGTGGTGCATCCCTCACGCCCTTGGGCGGAGATAGATCGTCATCATGCCGGCCCCAATTGATCCAGAGACGATCTACACCAAGCAGACATGCATCGGTAAGTTCTCATTGAGATACCGGCGGCGGGGTGAGACCGGCAACTGACCATTTCATTTCTCAGGCGGCGGTAGCTTCGGCAAGGTGTTCAAAGGGTAAGTCGAGGACCCCACATCGTGCCTTGGTCCAGACCACTAACCGGTTTGACCAATTGCAGTGTTGATAAACGCACTGGCGAGTCTGTGGCCATTAAGGTCATTGACGTTGAGAATGCCGAAGACGATGTTGACGATATCATCCAAGAGATTGCCATCTTGTCTGAGCTGAAATCTCCCTATGTCACCAAGTATCATGGCTCTTACTTAAAGGGATCTGACCTGTGGATCATCATGGAATTCTGCTCAGGCGGTAGTTGCCATGGTTTGCTGCGACCAGGCCCGATCCATGAGGAATACATCGCCATCATTCTTCGGGAGCTTCTTCGGGGCCTGGATTATCTCCACTCCGATAAGAAGTTGCACCGCGACATCAAAGGTATGCTTTGGATAGGCAATGCATTAGGGCTTCACGCCGGCTAACATCATTTCTTGCAGCGGCGAACATTCTGCTCGGCTCCAATGGTCAAGTCAAGCTGGCTGACTTTGGTGTATCGGGGCAGCTGACCGCGACGATGACCAAAAAGAACACGTTCGTGGGTACTCCATTCTGGATGGCACCAGAGGTCATCCGGCAATCTGGATATGATTACAAGGCGGATATCTGGTCTTTGGGAATCACGGCCATTGAGCTGGCTTGTGGTGACCCTCCGTATGCTGATATTCACCCCATGAAAGTGTTGTTCTTGATTCCTAAGAACCCCCCTCCTACCTTGAATGGCGAGTTCAGCAAGGCTTTCAAGCAATTTGTGGAACTCTGCCTGCGTCGGGACCCCAAGGAACGTCCGACGGCAAAGGAGCTTCTTGAACATACGTTTGTGAGGCGTGCTAAGAGGACAACTTACCTGACAGAGCTCATTGAGCGTGCAGAGCGCTGGCAAATCACCCACCGTGATCAGGATGACGACGACGAATACGAGGGCAATGATGTAGAGGCTGGTCAAACGGCGCAAGATCGGACTCAGGAAAAAGAGGATCTATGGGACTTCGGTACTGTCCGTCCTGTAGGCAAGGGACCAGCACCTCCATTGCGTCCTTTGAAAGATGCTGAGCCGAAAAGTCGTGCTCATGAAACGGAGGAGTGGGATCTTTGCGATGAATCAGGCCAGGGTCACGCTTCTGCGTCGCGCTCAAAGCAGGGTGACGCTTCGTCGTCTCGTCCAGAGCAGGGTCACGCTGTTACGTCGCGCTCGCAGCATGGTGATGTTTGTACGTCACGGCTAGAACAGGGTCACGATATTACGTCGCGCTCACAGCAGGGTGACGCTTTTACGTCACGCCCAGAGCAGGGTCACGCTTTTACGTCGCGCCAGCAACAAACAGCGCAACCCATCGCCGCGCAACCAACCCCAGCTCCCTCTCCTTTCCACGCATCTCCTACAAAGATTCCTCTCCCCCCATCTATCCATCCTTCGCCCCTCAATCAAAAGCCCCCTCAGTTCGCACTCCCTCCACGCAAAGACGTGACTCCAAAGCCCAGCACACAAGCTGGGGACAGCCCACCTGCGTTAGGCCTCAACGAACAATTCGCAAGGGCTGCTCTGAAGTACGCCGGACGCACTGAGACGCCCTCTTCATCGAAAATCGGCCCTGCAGCCACCAACCAAGGAGTTACACGCAAATTCTCACCCCCCAGCTCTCAGGAGCTCCACCGCACTCCTTCCAGTCGAATTGCTTGGAAGCCAACCTCTGGGACCGCCAACCAAGGCACTCCATCCAAAATATCACCCACCAGCTCTCAGGAGCTCCACCGCACTCCTTCCGGTCAAATTGCTCGGAAGTCCACCTCTGCAACGACCAACCAAGGCGTTCCAACCAAAATATCACCCGCCAGCTCTCAGGAGCTCCACCGCACTCCTTCCGGTCAAATCATTCGAAAGCCCACTCACCTCCCACGCACCCTCGAGTTCCAAGAACCGGTGCCGAAACCACTGAAGTCTCCCAGACTCGCCCAGCCAGGCCTCCTCAGACAAACGGAGCCTCAGCCACAGCAGTCTTCCCGACTCACCCAACCAGGTCTCCCAAGACAAACGGAGCCTCTCCAAATCATCACTCCGGCCTCAGGTCTGAGGTCCAAGCGAGCACCATCAAACATGAATGACCGCAACTACTCCGCCCCTCCCACCCCCACCGAGCAATCCGCTCACCCTCCCACGGAGGACCGCCCAACCGCCTGCGGCTCCGTGATCCTTCCCGCTCTTCGTGCGGCCATGGACCGCCGCCGCGACCATCTCGCCCGCCTGGAGCCGGGCCGCAACCCCAGCGAGCCCGCTGCTACCCCCGAGGAGGAGCAGATGTTCGACCGGAGCGTCCGCCTCCACCACGGCTTGGAGCAGGTCGCCGAAGACATCGCCCGCTCCTTCAGCAACCTCCATCGCTGGGATATGGAGGACTCCGTCGACATGGGCGGAGGCATTGATGCTGTTCTCGACGCGTTCCTCGAGGAGGTCCTCGTTCGTTTGCAGCCCAACTAGGTCAATGAACCTTTTGTTTGAGTAGGAGTCCATCGTGTTCCTGGGCTCGCATTATACTGTCGGATTATGTTTGTCTCATGTATGGTGTATCTTGTAGGCAAGTGCTCACAGGAACTCTCAGCTCTTTGCTCTCTACTCTTTGCTCTCACTTAGCTAGTTGTTGAATTTTTGTATGCTTATCATTCGCTTTTCCGTCACTTTAGTACTGTAGAAGTAAGACGTCGCAGTTTTAGATGCTCTTCGAATTTGTTGACATTCACTTTTAGACCCGACGTTGGGATCGGGATCGGGATCGTACTCGTATTCGTATTTACAAACGCTTGAGTTACAGTCTCCATTGTCAGGAGTAGGTAGCACCCTCACTACATGAATCGGTAAAATCACAAAGAGTGCGACCTAAGCTTGGAAGTGCGACCTAAGTACGACCCAAGTGCGAATTATCTAACGAAGGAGAAAGCAGAATTTCAGTTGTGAGAAGCCAACAACCCTGGAAGGGCTGCTATTCTAGGTATCATAACATAACCAGACATTCACACCAGGGGGCCCTGTCAATCGACTTGTAAGTGTTGTCAAACAAATCAATATAGCGACGTGTCTATCCCACTAGGCATTACACAAAGAAGTATCCATAACTCGTGAATCATTTCCATATCCCAATAGCGAATACCCCACTCCCAAAGCCCTTGCCATTTCAATAACTGAATAATATACAATTTGGTCGATTGAGACTCGACACCCGTTACCCGAACCGGTGATTCGATTCGAAGTTCAAACGATCAAAGCATAGCACGCACTCATGATGGACGGAAGAGCCAATCTGTTTCCGGTGTCGGAATCAGATAATTGGTGATGTTGAACTCGTTTGAGTTGGCGTGACTGGCATCAACAACTCCCGAAGGTGGATCCGCAGCCGTCAACCCATGAATCGACATTGGATCCGGCACTGGTTCGGACATATTGATCGATTGCCCAGTATTATCAGGTGCTCGAGCTGGAGGAACACGAGGGACATTGAAGAAGCCGAAGACATCAAGATACTCGAGTTCATTGGGGGCGAAATTCCGCGGCATTGCAGTGGCGGGTCCTGACTGGTGGCTATCACCTATACCATTATCTGCGGGTGACTCTCGGGGTTGACGAGAGATGAGGAAGTCGAGGTCAAATGCGCAACGACGCATGTCGGCGAGGATCTTGACTGTTGATGGCGTTGAGCGCTCACCGTCCAGAGCGGTGGATTGTTGGTATTCGTTGTATTCATCCAAGACGCGCTGGAGGATGTTGCTGTATCGCTCTGCGACCTTCCAGTATTTTCCGAGCTGGAATAATGTGTCCACGAAGAAAAGGATGTCGGCGCTCACGGTGTGTGCGATTGTTGAGCCGTGGACGAGAAGGAGACGGGCTGAGACCCAGAGGGTGAAGGCAAATGGTGGGCCCATCTTGTCGAGCATGTTGTTTTCAACAACAAATCGCGTCACTGATAAGATGTTTTCAACGGCGAGGAGACATCGCTGACTCGCGCTATATGAAGGTGTGAATATTGGTGATCGGGTTGTCGGGTACGCTGCTGATGAGTGCAGGCGGATTACAGCCCTGCGCCAGTTAGTAGGTTGATCTTGAGATGAAGTTGGGGACTCGGTATACTCACGTTTGATATGTTGCATGTAATTGCACCCAGTCACTGTGTAGAGGCCTGCCATGTTTCGGCCCGCTAAAAAGTCGAGATGAGTTCTCGTAGGCGTATTCTGCGGGAAGATTAAATTCCCATGATGTCAATTCGCTGTCGAGCTTGCGATATGTCGCCTGCCATTCTTCAACATCAGATAGAGCACCGATGTCCACAGGTCTCTTGAGAAAGAGGTGAATCCTCGACAGAATTCCCAAGATCTCGACATAAAGTCCAAACGACCCGACATTCTCGGCATGACTGAGATAGTCTGCACGATCGCTGGAACACTGGAAAAACCGCGTTTCAACCGGTTGATTTTTCATGAAATAATCATCCTTGCAAGGGAGTCTGCGGTCAATGTCCCTGTCATCTAGGGCAAAATTAAACGCAGTAGCGAGCGTAGAGTACCGGTCTAGCAGATATACCATCCAGAACAGACGCCGCCTGCTCTCGTCTTCAATCCAAGAGTCTGGCTCCGAAAGAGTCACAGCTCTCAGCGTATAAATCGAGGGATAGAGGGGATTGATCAGAGACGACTTGGACTCAACGGCCAGGCCCAGTTGAACCACCGATCGCGTGATCAGCGCAAGGAGCTTCCACCCAGGTGGGCCATTTGATGACCCCACCAGATCTAGTGCCAGTATAACAAGTGCTTGAAGGGCCTTGACTGACGAATTTTCCAAGCCATAAAAAAGAACTTTTTGCTTGGCTGAGTTATGGTATCGCTTCCTGTTTTGGTCGTTCAGTCTAGCATCTGAAGAGAATCGTAGAGTCGTTGCCACAATTGCATAGAGGACCATTCGATCCGCCTCTTCCAGAGGGGTTGGACCAAAGAATGTATCTAGTGTTGTTCGCCGGTGGAAAATCGGACACCAGGAATTGATGTGCTCAAAATAGAGATCTACCAATGCATAGAGTAGATCATATGGCGGAAGATCAAGATCCGGATCGGTGAGCGAATGCTCTTGGTTGGAGAAGATGTTCACGGGAACTTTCAAAGAAGATTCGTTCCCTGAGTAATCATGATTCGTGTTTTGGGCTTGTATCAGTGATCCCACAGGTGTGACAGCCATTGCATGGTGCAATTGATTTTGCGAAAGGTTCCTAGCGGATGTATCCGACGGACTGGTCATTGACATGTCCGCACGGCGCGACGGCAAAGTGACCGCAGAGCCATGATCATTCAAGTAAAGCGCAGCACTGGGGCTTGGGCCATGGGCAGCTGATGGCTCTGACGGAGAGCTGTAGGAGAGAGCCCCCAGATGGGGCACCTCATGACCCACTGAGGATTGATTCTGCAAGATGTGCACTTCAATCAGACGAGCTTGTGATTGGATGATGTCTTCCAATCGATCTGTGGCGCGAATCAGATAAGTGATTATAGAAGTATGCATTTGACTTACCGAGACGCTGTTCTAGCTCTTTGCCATATCCGGCCCTGAGGCCTGGTTTTTTTCGCTCTCTGTATTCGCATAACTGGCCATTGCGGGTGCACCAGCCACAGCTCGGCTGGACTCGGTCTATGCAGTGACATGTCAGATCTCCAAAATTTACCCCGGAAAACGCGTTATAATACCACACTTGACTTTTCTCTGCTTGCACAGCTCGCATCTAGGTGGGTCAGTGTGTCATTCCAAATCCCGAATGGCTACCCGACGATTATTCAGTTACGCACGAGACAGTGAGGGGTCGTTTTCGCTTCAATGAGCCATTAGCCCCAATATTCTCATTATCGGATTCGGCAGAGGAATATTCAGCACTCTGCTCCCTGGCATTGCCGAAATGCTGATTGGAGGACATCGGGGGACGCGCAGTGTTCGGCATTTCGATATAGCGAGATACGAATCGCCCTATCAGGAGCCGAGCATAATGCAAGGCGAAACAACGATATCCGAATACGCCAGTGGATCTAGAACAAAGGAAACGATTGACACGGCGATAGTCCGAGAAGAACAAAATAGCAGCCGAGGGAAAGAGAAAAGAAGCGAAGTTGACCTTGACGCCTCAGGCAGAAACTGGGGCACCCCGCGTTTATCCACTTGGGGAAATTCCGCGTGATTCTAATCCCGCCATATGCCATTTGCTTGTGTGAGTTGAATGTTCGAAATAATCAGTTGAAACTATTTTTGAGTTTGATTTTAACCTTGGAATAATATAAAATAATATAAGAACCTATGGGCTGTTAGGTGAATGCACTTCGAACTATACACAACCACGCGTATCCATCCAACATTGCATCACATCTACCGGTCCATTTAGCCGTAGGGCTTGAAATAGTCACCAAGCGTAAAATGCTATACCAACGAAGTATTTGGAAACAAAAGCTCACAAAGCAATTATTTGAAGTGTCACTGATTATCTCAAACCTGGGGAAAATCTGCTTACCCCAAAAGCGCCCCCAGAAGCATGTGCAGGCCGAATTCTCCGTTTATCCGCTGCTCGGTGTAGCGATACCCCGAGCCCTCGGGACAAGTATTCCCCTCTTGTTTATAGACGACAATTCCCCGCGTTTCTTTTTGGCTTCGTGTTCTTTCTTATCCCCGTTGATTGAACATTCCCTCTTCGTGCAGCTGGAGAAATATACATCATGAGCTCAACTACAGAATTCCCTCGCATCAAGGAAGTCCGCACCTTCATCATTGATGGTGTTGGATCCGGCGGTGATTACCACAATGTATGGATTAGTATACTTCAATGGATCGCGCCTTGCTAATTGTGTGTATAGGTGAAAGGAGGCCACTGGCTGGTTGACAGCAACATTTCTACTCCCATGACCAAGTGGGCACAATTCCGTGGATCACGTACATCATGGGGTATCAACGTTTTAGGATCATTCTGCGTTGAGATCGAAGCTACAGATGGCACCAAGGGCTTTGCCACTGGATTTGGTGGTCCACCTGCATGCTGGCTCACCCAGCAACATTTCAACCGTTTCTTGATCGGCGCTGGTATGCATGGAACACCCTTGCGATGCATTTCATATCTCAATTCTAACGCGAATCGCTCTAGATCCTCGCGACACCAACGATCTCTTCGAAAAGATGTACCGCGCCTCCATGTTCTACGGCCGCAAGGGTCTTCCTGTCGCCGTGATCTCAGTTATCGATCTTGCCCTGTGGGATTTGCAGGGTAAGATCCGCAAGGAGCCCGTTTACAAGATGATTGGTGGCGCCACTCGCTCAAGACTCGACTTCTACTGCACCGGTCCCCAGCCTGGCTCAGCCAAGGCTGCTGGATTCATTGGTGCTAAGGTCGCACTGCCCCACGGACCCGACGAGGGCACCGAGGGTCTGCTTAAGAACGTTGAATACTTGCGTCAGCAGCGCGAGAAAGTCGGAGCCGACTTCCCGCTCCGCGTGGATTGCTACATGTCTTTGACCGTCTCCTACACAATCCAACTTGTCAAGAAATGCGAGGCTATTGGTCTTGATATTGATTGGTGGGAGGAGTGTCTGTCCCCCGATGACTTTGACGGCCATGCTCTTCTTAAGCGCGCCCACCCTACCGTCAAGTTTACTACCGGAGAACACGAGTACTCTCGCTACGGCTTCCGCAAGCTGATCGAGGGTCGCAACCTCGACATCCTCCAGCCTGACGTGATGTGGGTCGGTGGAATGACCGAGCTTCTCAAGGTCTCTGCTATGGCTGCCGCCTATGACCTGCCCGTCGTTCCCCATGCTTCCGGTCCCTACTCGTACCACTATGTTGTCTCTCAAACAAACTGCCCCTTCCAGGAATACCTGGCCAACTCCGCCGATGGCCACACTGTCGAGCCTGTGTTCGGTAACTTGTTCTTGAATGAGCCTATTCCCATCAACGGCTACCTTGATGTCTCTGTTTTGGATAAGCCCGGATTCGGTCTTGAGCTGAATCCCGCTGCTCCTCTCATTCCTGCCGCTTCCATTCTGACCCCAGCACCGCAGAAGTCTCTCCCAGCCCCTGAGGATGAACGGGCAGCCAATGGCTCTGCTTAGGCGCATGTGATTGCATTTTACGATTTTTCTTGATGTTCTGTTTCCCACTTTGATTCCTTTCCAATTTCTTTCCGAGTGGCATGTATATACAACAAATAGCAAGGGCCGCTCCTAAAGGGCGGTCTTTTACTAGATATTAGAGCTATGATGAGAACCAAGCCTAAAGAAAATTATGAAATTAAAGCTGAAAGCAAAGAAATTACCCCAAGTCGATTTAGAACATTGAAAAAGGAATCAATTGGTGGGTTTTACCCGTGGACTATATTCAAGTGTTTTTGAGTATTTTTCGTTCGAAGACCATTCGCAAGAGGTGACTGAGCCTGAGATTACCACATTCACGTTCAAAGGTATACAGAGCAATCCTGGAACACCCATCGACTTTCAAAGCTCTATATACTTTTTCTCCTTTTTTAGTTCCTCAGCCTGCTCGGGTCCATACTTTTGATTGACTTGATCCGTGATGCAGATCTTGAAATCCCTGACCTCAGGGTCCTCGTCAATCATCTTCACGCTGATCGTGGTCAGTTGAAGAATATGTCTGATAGCATCCTCCACACAAAGAGAGATGTCCGGGCTGGTCAATGCGACTTCCATGTCGTACACCTTGTAATAAATCTCAGCCGCCCCCATTTTGGCCTCAATTACACAGTTCTGCATGGTCTGACTTGCTCGATACTCTTCCTCTAGCTCTGAAAATTGTCTGCCGAGACGATCACCGATCATATTCATGGACTCCAGCTCATTTTGCTTTTGGGCTACTCTGTGCCGATCCCCCGGGAGCTCGTTGGATAGGGTGTCGTAACGGCCTCCCCATCTGTCCCTGGGGTTGGTGACGAACATTTGTGAGAAGCCCGACTGCCATGATGAAAAGTCAATCATATTGTCGACTTGTGGGGGAAATTAACAGACAACGTCACTTACCAGATCGTTATAATCTCTGAATTCCATCGCATAGCGGCGATGCTCTTCTTCCTTGCCCATGAGATCCTGCATTTGGCCGAGAAGCGCAGCCTCTAAGACGGGGCATTGCAAGTGCACACAGTTCTGTAACTCCTTGACTTCATTTTCAAATGCAAAATACTTGTTCTCCTTTGCAGTTACCAGCTCACTGTATTCTGAATCCTCGTGCAGAACATTGTCTGCATCCATACGCAGGGTATGAAACTCCTTCACAGTTTCTCGAACGATCCCAAGGACTTCGCTTGTGTGCTGGTTTGCTTCAACCGCATCGAGCTCTGCGTCAGTGCATCCTAGAATGGCAGTTGTCATGTTCACGAGCTTCTCAAAGGACTTGTCAAGCTGTCGGCCGAATTCATCTTCGAGTGCCTTGAGCTTGGAGCCATGCTCAGTTTGTTGACCCAGATACTCTGCGCGAAAGCGGGAGATTCGTTCATGGAGATTTTGGAATTTGTCTTGACAGAGCTAAGTGTTAACTGACAGTCTGGAGCGACTCAAGACGGATGCTCTAAAGTGAAATCACACCAACCTACCGATATATTCCATTATGTGGTTTTAAAAGTTCGAGTGACTTGACGTTTGAGCGCTGGGGAAAACAGCAATAGTGTCTTTCCAGTGGAAACCATGATATGTGAAGTCCAAATCATAGATCTTGTATCAAGCGTCGGCAATTTTGTCCCTGAATGCAGGAACATCTCCACTAACGCCTTTTTTTGTTAATCAGGCTAGGGCTGAGAAACTCGAAAATGAATACGATCATTTTCTCGACATGTATGGTGTCCAAGAAGTTTCAGAGTCGACAAATGTTGCCGAAATAGAGCAGTGCATGCAGCCACCCCACAACCAGCTAGTAGGAAAGTCGCATACAGCCAGATGCATGCACGCACCCGCGAGGCAGCCGGGTCCCGTGCCACGGGGGAAAGGGGCTAGCGCCACGGCACCGCCACGAACTCGTTTTAAGCTTCACCGTCTTCACCTTTCGTCAGTCTAAATACCCGATGCCCACCTTCTTGACTCGTCAAGCCCCCTTTTTAACCAATGATCATCCAGAATTTGATCCAAATTCAAGCCAGACCTCCTCAGACTCACCTGAATCCGTTTCCTGCCATACGAATTGGCTGACAGTGTTTCAAAAGCGGTGTGATGAATCTTCAGTCGGCTACGGGAACCCCGCCCGAGAGTTCGGCCGGGAACTCTAGTTTGGCAGAGACAGCTGAGGTGGGGCGGGGGCTTCGTCTGGGCACCTGGTCACGTTGGCCTGCAGTGTGGGAGGATGCCTCAAACAGGTTTTGGATGACTTGAAAATATGGGTGTGAGATAGCGAGTTGAGCACAGTTGATTGCCTGGTGAGAATCTAGGTCGATCGGTGAATCTTCGCTCTCGCTCACACCGGAGTGAAACTATGCGGCTTGGCTAGCTGGCGCGTCCTTCCTGGCCATACGGGGACCACCGAGACCCAGACATCATGCGTGGCTTCTTCATGGAAGGCAAAGGCTCAACACCTCAGCTAACGCCGACTGGGTACAGCAAGGTCAATGGAAGAAGTGAATTCCTAGCCGAGGACTTTCCAGCGACGATGTTGACAGATGTGAACTCCAAACCCTTTACGGCTTATGTTACTGTTATATAAGTCTCCCCAGACACCCTCATCTTGCAATCATATCCAACATCTCTCCATTCCACCTTCATCTATCACATCAGACCCAAAATGACTATCGCTGCCTCCAAGGCTTCCGAGCTACAGGCTCTTCAGAAGCGTAACGACGACCGCCTGGCCAAACAGGGCAACGGCAATGCTGCAACTGCATTCGCAAAGGATGTCAAGCAGAGCTTGCTCTTCCAGTATGACTGGGGCGAGCTTCTCTCTGCCGCTCCCATGTGTCTTTCGCTCATGGGTGCCTGTTACGTTGCTTCCACATCCCCCAAGGCAGCAGGTATGTCATTGGAGGAGTGCAAGCCAACTGGTGGCTTCAAATTTATTCAGTAAGCTACCCTCTGGTGAAATCCCATATTTCACGAAACTAACACCGTCATAAAGCCACCCTGAGCTGCGTGCTTGTTTGATTCAAGTGTCAGATTCCGGCAGAATGGCATTCATTGAGGCCGAGAAGAAGATGTCCATGATCGGAATGGCATCTTCATCCATTGGTCAAACAGTATGTCCAAAGTTTGCAGATTCCTTGGATAACACTAATGATTCATAGCTTCCCACAGTTTCACAGTACCTGGCTCTGTTGCCGGCTCGTGATGCGGAGATGGCACTGAATAAGAAACTGAACTTGATCAAAGATCAGTCTGACAACTGTCTGCGTTACGCCCAGGACATTGAAAAGAAATTCGTTGAATGGCTTCAACTTGTTTGCGAAGTGCATCAGGTGACTGTGGCCAAGGAGGAGAGAACCAGCATCGATCAGGTCAAGAACTCAATCACACTCGCTGGTGTGGAAATTGAAGCCTCCTTGACTGAGAACTCCGTCAAACATGCCGAGGAAGCCGCCAGCACACTCAAAGATAACATGGTTCAATCGCGGGAGATGTTCAAGAAGGCTGCGGATGCTATCCCGACGCGTGAGTACTGCCGTGCCATTTTCCCAACCTCTGAAGAGCGGATTTGATGGACTTGATTTACTAACCGATTGCGCAATAGCCATGGAACAGGTCGGCATTCAACTGGTCTCTTCGCTCGCACAGTCTGTCACCACGGTAGTCTCTCAAGGACTTCCCATGATGATGGGCCGCATGATGGGAGCTGCGCCCCCTGCTGCTGCTCCTGCTGGCAACAAGCAAAAGCGCAAAGCCCAGAAGGGTGGTCAGAAGGCTGGATCGCTCTCCCAATCTGACATCGCTGTTCCTGATGCCAGCGACCCTGGATACCAGGCTGCCATCATTTCCAAGGAGCCCATTAATCTCCTCGCCGCGATCCTGGGCATTGGAACCGACAAGGGAGTTGACTGGGAGAAGTTCAGCTCCACATCTGTGAACTCTAAGGGCGGTGTCACCTTCATCAACACTATGATCAACCACACCTTGAAGTCTACCCAGTGGACCGAGGGCCCAGCTAGTATTGAGCTGAAGGAGAGTCTTGAGAAGCTGCACACGGTATGTCTTGTCTTTGGGAATTTTGTTTTTTTCTTCTACTAACTGGAGTGTGAACAGGTCGTTGCAGCAGCCATGGCAGAGGCCGCAAAGGATAAGAACCTGATGGCTAAGAAAGAGGCCTCCGATTCCACTGTTGTCAAAGGCTGGCAAACCACTACCGAGACCGCCAAAGCGACCGTTGCCAAGTTGGCAACAACCGCCGCCTCTCTTCCTGGCTCTGCTCCGGGGTCTGCACCCTTCATGGGTAAGATCCCCACAGCCGCACCCAGCGGAGATGACTCGGCCATGGGCGCAGCATTGCAGAGCGCGCAAGAAAAGCTCAGTGTCACCGAAGCTGCCTACACCGCATCCCAGGCCAACTACCAAAAGGCCGTTGAGACCCGCTCTCGTGTCGAGCAAGAGCTCGCCAAGATCAAGGGCAACCTCAAGAATCTGCAGCTCCAGCAGGCGCAGATGGAGGAGATCAAAAAAGTCCTGATCCAGTGTATCGCAGCCTTGATCCAAATGAAGGCTCAGATCACGAACTTGGTGCGCTTCTTCTCGGCACTCTCAGCTATGATCGAACACGTGGTCAAGCACAACGTTCGTGAATTCCTCGATAACGCCGATACAGCCAAGCAATGTCTGATCGGAAACGTCTCTCTTTCCGACATGACCCGACAGGATCTCTACACTACTACATTGATGCTGCAGGCTTACTTCTCCCTCTTCAACTCCATTTCCACGATGTACATCAAGATCTCCAAAGATCACATTATGCCCGGTCTCAACCTTTGCGATCAGCTTAGCATGTCGACCAATGACCCCAACGCAATGACGCAGCGTATGCGGATGTTAGACGAGTTCACGGACAATGCTCAGGCGGACGTGCGCGATCTTGTGAGAAAGGAGCAGGAAAGCATTACCAAGTCGCTGGACGATCGGGTGAATATGGTGAAGCAGGAAACCGAGCTGCTCCCTGCTCTGCCACCCGCCGTGCAACAGGCTATCACTGAGGGCAAGGACAAAATCACAGATGCTGTTTCGGATGGTTTGGACGATTTCGTCAACCCTGTCGCTGCCAGTGACTACGAAGTAAGTGGCTCCCCGCATGTCTCACCGCGAGCATTTTTCTAACCTTCTCTTCTAGGTCAGCATGGACGATATCTAAATAGGGCAAAGGCTAGTGGGTCTTGAAGGGTTTATGTGTCTGATATTTATCGACTTTGTGCTATCTCAGCATACTATGCTGTGCTCTGTGGGATATGAATCTAAGGTGAATTATACGAATTGAAATACTATTTTGGGTTTTATCTGCTGTTCAATGCTTTCTATTTCCATGGCTACCCGTGGACCTTTTGTTCGCCCCCTTCGATTTACACAATCGCAACGAGAATAATAAAAAGGCTGTCTGTATTCTGCAGCAGCTGGGGGCCATTCTCATTACCCACCCAGGTGCTCAGGTGGCCATCAAAGCTCAGAACTAAATAGGCCTGCAAGTGTGCATTTGCTCTGGCTCGCCAGTGGTATTTTTATCACTCTGAGCATGTTTCCATGGAGCGAAACCGTCAAAACTGCCCGTTAAGAGGGTTCGGTGTGTTAGATCATATTCAACCCACTGAACATAGATAGACTACATCGACAAAATCTAGGCAAGAACCACTTCTCCTTCTCGAGGAACATTACATTTTAGCAAGATTCAAGTGATGGAAAAAACAGAGACCATATTCCCACTTCCGTCAAATGTGACAGACAGATAAACAAAAGCCACGTACTACTCGAGGCAGATGATGCCATATGTTTCGTTTCGGACAGGGCGAATAGTCACGCCTCATCTGATACACAGTCCACTAGTATTAATTTTGCATCCAACAAGATCTGACCAAGGGTGAAAAGAAACAGGAATAAGAAACAGGAATGCGTTACCTAGGTGGGGCTTGTGGACGGATGTGCTCGGTAGATTTGGCCCGAGTAAGGAGAGTTGGAGACATCTCAGATGACCTCGGGTTATCAGCTCATGTGTAGGATATTTCAGCTCTTGAGGCCAAGCCACCAAAGAACCATGCTCTGAGTTGCTAAATAGCCGACGGGGATACCGATCGCGAGAGTCGAGACCCTCTGGGCAGACATATAAAAGACCAGCCCACACCGGTACGAAGCTTATCACCCTTGCCATCCAAACCACACCATACTGCAAAACTCGGAATCCAACCCGAAAGACAAACGTTCGATAATTTCTGTTTCTTCTGCCTCAGTGCTTTGGCTTCGCCTCTCTCTGTAAACACAGCTTCGTCCCCACAAGTCGAAAAACACAAATCGATCCACTGAGCCTCTATCCAATCTCAAAAATGGATAAAAGAGACGAACAGGGAAGAAAGCTCTCATCTCAGATTCCCAACAAAGAATTTATCGTACCTTCTGCCAACGACCAAAAGTTCAACGCGGCTATGAAGGCTCAAGATGATCCCAAATTTGAGATGTACAAGAAAGGACCACCAGTCAATCCAATTGGCAAAACTGGCTTGGAAGTTCTCACCGACGAATTGACTCAGCGAGGCTACGATGCTCTCAAGAAACAGTTCCCCTAGTATGGGGTGAATTGTAATTCGGTGATATACACAAATGCTTGGGGGAGTTGGTGTGGACTCGGATGGGGAGAAATAAGTTGGTTTCAATGTTGAACTGAAAGGCCAGAAGTTACCTTGTTGTCTGGCCAATTGTCTCGCTTTGATACACATTAGCTACAACTTTGAAACCCTGGAAGATTGGTTCTCATCATTTAAATATCTATTCGCCTCTGTTGTGTTGTGTTGGCAGTAGCAAGAGCCATCTTAATTGAGCCACCGGGGAACCGGATCCATGAGTATCCAGCAAAACCAGCCAATGGAAATTATCTCAGCAAATCAAGTACCACAAATCCAGGGAACATTTGCAATTGTGCTTCCTTGTGCGACGGGCCAGGCCCAGTAAAGAAGCACATTGAACTTCTCGAGAAAGTCTTCTCTGTCAACGGTGTCAAAGTATTTTTGCTCTTCGGGAGGCTCGCAAATCATATATCCAAAATCTAGAAGCTCCGAGAACTGAACATAAAGCTTGCCATCAAAGTATGAGTGCAACATGCGACATCTGCCAAATGTGTCCACGACAAGTACTAAATGCTGATGATGGGTTATTAAACGACTCAAGATACCCAAGGAACGACAAACCGGGAAAGTAAAGTAGCACTCATCCGACCAATCCACGTCCGTCGGACCGTCGGATCGAGCCTCATCCGACTGATTCTTCATCTCCGCTCTTTGTCGATCGACGGCCCTCATTTCGTCGCGGGTTATTGTGGCCAGCGCATAGAGCTCCATCGAGGAAGGCCGTTTATCACCACATTTCTCTTCACCAGTGAACATGATGATTGAGATCTGGTGGCCCTTGTGCTCATGGCAGCGCAGTGAATCCAGAGGAAATTCCAGCATCCTGGTATCTCGGCGTTCGAAACCAGGAAACTTTACGAAATTGTACACCTCGTCGTACTCAGGAGCAGTAGCCACGGACCTGGGGTTCAAGTTAGCGTTCGAGGGATATATGATGGAAAGTCAACTAACTTGTCTATTTTCCACCCCCATTGAGAAGTGCTAGAGGACGATCAGTAACAAGCTCACGGAGACCAAGGGGCATACGAACTCGGTAAGAGTAAATAACATTTCCGAAATACCACTCCCTATAAAGGTAAAAAAGCTGTATTCAGCGTGCATCATCACTGTAAACCAAGACCGCCCAAAATGCTCCAAAGAACTTGGACCTTCTCTATCAGTCCAGTCCATAGCATTGAAGAGGGGTGAGTTTGCCAGCTCTTCATCAGGAACCCATCCGAATGCAGGGCTAGGTAAGAAGTGGCTCGTAACCGATGGCGAAGAAATTTTACCCGTGCGGATATCAAGCTGATGAAACTCGACTCCGAGGTCTGAAAGCTGCTCATCTGACATAGGAAGCTCCCTATTCTCCAGAAGGGTGTCGTATATGCGCTCCATTGTTAAAACTGGTTCTCGGCGTAGTTAGATGTTGAGGTGCAAGAGAGTTGGCAAGAAGGGTGCGGTATAAGAAAAACGATGGACATGGGATACATGGGTGTTTGCCGCCTCCCAAACAGCCCTCAGGATCATGTGAGATCCAGCTAACTGATCGCCCTCTCCTAACTAATTTCCTTTTGAAGTTCACGTGGTATTGATGACGTTTTGGCTTGAGTGGGCTGAGAAGGGTTTAGGTTCCTGCGTGGGGCACCTATTGCCGAATCCATGTATAGCATCGGAGCTGTGTCCAGCACTGAATGCACCGTTTCCAAGGATTTTGTCCGGCTTCTCAAAACCCCCCCCCCTCCAACATTTCAATGGAGACAACATCACCCGCTGGAATCTTGAAGAGTTGAAAAAGAATTCTTGGCCTGGGTGTTGAAGCACATACGTTGGCATTTAATATGTATTTGATCTCGCGTACTTTGGAATTTATCTTTTAACCTGACCAACTTGGAACTTGTATACAATAAACCTGCCTATCTTTTCTGTTGTCTTTCTTGCTGTCTTTCTTGCTGTCTTTCTTGCTGTCTTTCTTGCTGTCTTTCTTGCTGTCTTTCTTGCTGTCTTTCTTGCTGTCTTTCTTGCTGTCTTTCTTGCTGTCTTTCTAGCCCTGGAGGCCTCTTTTAGATATTATATCAGATTAAGTCCCGGAGCTTTATGTCAGGCAGTATTAAAACAGGATATCTGAGGTTGAAGTACTCAAGGTCAAAAAAACCTTGAATACCTACTGATGCAATTCCACTGTATACCTGCTTCCAAGGTTCCAAGGCTACCGATGGATCCATCGACGTCGGAAGACATTTACCCACACAAGTTAGAGGGAACTTTGGAACTTTTATCCTAGATTTTGAGACCCAGCGGACCATGTAAGGAAGAACGCGTTTTGTATTTCATATCTAAGGTTCCCCACTCATCTGCTCGCCCTTCTTCCAGTGACGGTGCTGGGTAATGGTGAGCGCGACGACAAGAAAGCCGAACACCTGCATCTCTTGGGCAGAATCGATGCTAAAAGGTCCCAGGAGCCGCATGTTTAACAGATCCTTTGTGTTGTGGGGGATGTAATCCAAATGATCACAGTCAAATACTCGACATACTCTTCATGCAGATGCGCGACAATGAAAAGCACATCTGTGGCGTACTGCGCTAGCATGACCCATCTAAAAGTGACTGGTGAGCAACAATCCTCATCGGTCGGTATGTTAATCATGATCAAACGTACCTTTTGATCGGTGAATCGATCACTGGAATTGTGGGACCATTCGAATTTTTGATATTGAGCGTTGCGGCAATCCACGTGGGCATTGCGAGCCCCTGCTGAATCAAACCCGCCTTCCCTGTACTATGCGATAGATGTCTTGCCTTGAATTCAATCAAGACATGCAATTGCTCATCAGGGCCCAGCAGACCACCATCCACAATTTCTGTATACTTTGCTTCACCAATGCTAACCTTGAAAGCGTGCTGGACATTATCCCACTTTAGCCCGGTTGGCAGTAATAGGCAAATCGTATACAGAAGAGCCACAAAGCTCATGTTGATTCTTGCTTCGTGCGCTTTTTTCTTCGCTTTGAGAGTCTCATCCAGCTACCGGTTTTCAATTGTGGTCAACAATGCCGTAAACTTTTGCCCAGTTTGGGAGGTTTGGAGCTTGGCAGACTGAAGAGCTCAGATCTGCGAGCGCAATCATCTCAAGATGTGACCAAAGTATCCAGATAGTGAGGAAATGACCATAATGCCCTCCGACTCTCGATGCCAACACCCACTCGGAGAGTGTTCGTAATGGAACGTTGTGTGATCGCTCCCAAAGTGGCAAATTCAGCAGTTGTGGTCGAAAGCATTTCTTTGATCATGGAATCGAAGATGTATTTTGCTTTAATGGGAGGTTCTAGATGTGTCCCAACCATATGCCAGGTGGCAAGATCTCGCCTCTTGTGTTTGCACGAAGAACGAGCGGAGTGCCAGCAATTTGGTGGCCGGTTTCTTGAGTCGATCTGCTTTTGTATTATATCAGTTACCAAGAACTGTGTCAAATATTCCTGGGGGGATACCTACTGACTACTCCTCCAGCTGCGGCACTCAGCTGCTCCCAGTTTGTGTCGGGTTCTCGGGCGGCCATGTTGTGTGCTTCAAAAACACGAGACTCTCAGTAATGCTGGTGCTTAGAGGGTAGATGATGGGCAGTTCATCGTTGGAGAGCATAGAAATAGGTTTCCTGGGTGGTGGACAAAGGAGTTGAAGCGAGTGTCCAGGTGAAGGAGTTTTCAAAGGAGTGGAAGTTGCTAAAGAATGGAAGTTGCTCACTTGGAAGGAACGTTCCCATTGAGTGGACTAAGAAAAGTCTACGTTACTGCCCGAGTTACTTGTCGAGTCCATTCGCAGCGTCGGCGCTGTATCCAGCCCTACAGGTGCCGCTTATGTACGGATCGTTGATATTTCCATGGTTCCTCTGCGTACCGTCCAATGCAGAGATATCATTCCTCCCCAGGAGCCCAACAGCCCTTTGTTTGTTTACCTATTCTTCTATGTATCACTTATTGTGAAAGTCCTCACCCACCTCGCTGTTGCGTTCCAGGTAACTCTGTCTCAGGCTCGTCTGCAAATGTTACAATGTATTCTGGGAGTACAATAGTATTCAGAGAAGAGAAAGGAAGAAAAAAACATCAATAGTACCACTATCAGCTATTTACTATGTTCTCTGACTTGTAATTCATGGTGTTCACGCTCTTTTGCTTGTAGCCTGACATGCACCGTTGATACTTTGGGTGCCTGGGGCTCAGTCCATAAAAGCTCCCCACTCCCATATTCTTTCCTCTCTCTTCTGCCTCCTCCTCTTCCTCTTCGCCACTTTCAGTGATTTCTTCGCTGACGCTTCAACTCCTGTGATCACCTTCCTTCCCTTCCCTCGATGAAGCTTTCGATGAAACTCTCAGTAAAGCCTTCGGTGAAACCACACAACAACATTTGCGTTGGAGCACACCTGGTTTCATTCCAGGTCGACCTAATCCACATCAATTGTATGTTCTCACAATAACAGTCTGTATCCAGATCTAACGCATTTCATCTATCGTTCAGCGCTTCGGTGATCTGACCATTGTGATCTCCCTTTCCACTCCTCCACCCCCGGCGATCTGCAGTCATCCACGAAGGAAGACTCAACACAACTCAACACAACCCTAACTCCTTTCATCCGAGTTCAATATCAATCAGCGACTCACCATCTGCAAAGCAGCTTAAGAAAGCTTCCGTTCACGATGACGACCATATTTGATTTTTCCCACGAGCTGGATGGAGAGATGAATTGGTATGATGGCTTTGAGCCACTTGATCTGGACAAAGCTTCCAAGAAACGGACGGGGCTAGTTCAGCGTCGAGCTCGTTGCTGGACACTCTACCAGTACCGGGATTTCTCCCACGAAGTTGTCTGTGGACTCATGTTCTGGCATGTTGATAAAGAACAACCCACCCACATTCATTCTAGCCCTGACGCGCAAGTGAGATTTTTCATAGCTGGTGGTGTGGAGATTCCCCACTTGGGAGTTAGTCTGCGTCTGAGATACAAGGATTACTCGGAATCGCCAGAGGATCAATATCTGAGCCTTGCCATCATATGGACCGCGTGGGACGGAAACGACCTGCATCAGAGAAAGAAAACAAACACCCCGGCGAGGGCAGGCGGCCCCGAAACAGAAGATCATACATTTTCTGCCAGATTGCGTGAAGCGAGTCTCACACCAATTGTCCTCACAGAAGAGCAGGCCAATTCCAGCCAAGGAACCGCTGGCGCAGATGGATATCAGGCTCGCTGGGCGTGCGATGTTGCCCCTTACGTGTTTGGATTCGATTTAGCCAAATCATCGATGAAATTGTTCAATGAGGCGCAGAAGAAAGTCATTGAACTCTTCATCAACGCTGGATCTGGCGATCGTTTTACGCTGTACACGGGAGTCCGGCCTGATGATATTCGTAGAAACTGGAACACGCTCAAGTCAATGCCGATGCTAACCTTTCCGCCATTTCCACTCTATGATTGCCGTTGGAATATTCAGGCGAAGCGGTTCGAAAGAATGGAAGAAATTCCTGGCATTGACGATATCCGTGTCCAAATTCAACATCAAAGACGAGAGCGAGACTGGTCTCTTATTACCGCAGACGGGCATTACTTCACTGATCAACTTGAAATCCCCGGCCTTGCCGCGGATAAGCACATCGTCTTTATCAACGAACGCCAGTATCAGGCAATCAAATCCATTGGACTGTTACGAGAAGTCGCTGCAAATAAACATCGCTATGATCACCAATTCAATCGCGATTACACGTTTGACATGATTCCAGCATCCGAAGTCGAGAGCGCAGCGACTCTATCATCCACCGAAACATACTATGTCGCATTCGAGATCCAGCCTCAAAAGGGGGACATTGACTTGGAGCAAACCTTACAGCTCCCACAGGTGGGAACGCCGGTGATGGTAACACCAATTGGTCGCGAAATGAAGCAGAGTAAGAGCCCAATTTGGCCCTGGCCAAAATCGAGACTCATAGATTCATCTGGTGGTCCATCTAGCCAATACACCACTGTGGCTCGACAGGACCAATCCTCCCTCGGTGAATCCGATTACGAAAATTCATACAAAACCGCAGGTTGGCACCACGGCCATGTTATTTCCTCCTCCCTGGCAGACATAAGATCACTCGGCGCTCCAACCAATCTTGTGTTTGCAAAGATCTATAAGCCTTATGGGGAAATGTCTCGAGGTCGCGTTCTAAGCATGAAAGCTCAGGTAACCTTCGGGCAGCCACTTTTCCCGCAAGTGGCAGCAATTGAAGCAGTTCAAAGCGTCATGTGGGGCAATGAACGCCTTGGTATCTCAAAGTCCAACCAGATGAAGGCGTTGCTTTTGGCGCACGAAAACAACGTCATGAAGTTCTTGCCGCCAGACAATGAAAACCTCGATGATACAATGATTCCCACCTTCATCCGTGCGCTGAATGATAGTCTGATATCGCTGCAAAAGAGAGCAATTCAAGAAGCTCTTGCTCCTCACGGAGGATTCATGAAATTGATCACTGGACCACCAGGAACAGGCAAAACGGCCGTCTCCGCAGCCATAATCAGGTATTGCTATGTTACACAAGCGCCAATCCTGGTGATTTGTGGGCAGAATCAAGCTGTGGATGTAATAGCACAGCGCTTTTCGTCTGTCCACGGCAATGACAGTGCCGATATCCCCGAAGTCTATCGACTCGGAACCGAGTTCGCTGAATCGGTGGATGTGCATTTCCAAGGAAATCATGAGATCACAATCAATCAGGTCTCTGGGCTACGGGAGAATTTCAAAAGAGCCATTCATGAACTGAGCCGAGCAGATATCGCTGATAAGATCATCGACGGTCTTGAAGGTTCCCTCTCTAGCATGGGTGTCAATCTACAGCACCTCTCCTTAGGCAAGTATATTATGTCCCGCGTCAAGACTGAACTTGACTTGAGGCGATCACGAGGGATGGAGATGAATGAAGAGTCAGAACTCCTCATGGAGTTTGCTTATTGGCAACAAGTCATACAGATGATGAACAACTCGATTGTTGAGCCACTTGATCCAACAAGCGCCTATGATCTCTCTGCTAAACAACGAGAGCTACAAACCGGCTTCCGAAAGCTGTGGGGAAAGCTCCAGGAATTCTACCTTCAGAAAGCCCGTGTCGTTTTCTGCACTGCAAGCACTGCGGGGCGGCATATCCTCCGCAAGTTTCGCCCTCGCTATGTTTTGATCGATGACGCTTCGCAGATCATAGAGACAACATGCCTGATCCCAATTGTGAACCACTACGCAGGCCTACAGAGAATTATTATGACTGGGGATACAGCGCAACTACCACCCACAGTGATCTCTAAGAATGAAAGCGAGTGCGGCCAGATCGAATCAGTATCGCTTTTTGAGAGAATGATTCTGTCCGGGCATCCCGACATACAGCTACGAACGCAGTACCGCATGGCGACTGGGATCTGCAAGTTCGTTAGCACGGAATTCTACAATGGTACCTTAGAGACCGTTGAGTCAGCCCCAAATAGGGTGATTTCGAAGACCCTGTCCAACTTTATGGCTTCTCGATACAATTGCTTGCCAGGTTCCTCGTTTTTCATCTCTATCTCCAATACAACAGTCATACGACGTCACGGAGGAAACTCGGTCCTGAACCCCGAGTATGTGAGTCATATTGCCAATCTCGTTGAAGCTTTAGTCAAACAAGTGCCCAAAATTCCTCCGGAGGACATATTGGTGCTCTCGTTTTACTGTGAGGAGCGACGGGTTCTCTCTGAGCTGCTTCGGAAACTCGGTCACTCAAGGGTGCGTGTGCAGAGCGTGGATTCCTCGCAAGGCTCAAAGAGCCCTGTGGTGATACTTTCAACTACTCGGCCAGGTGGGGAATATGGTCTCGGGTTTATCACAGATCATAGGAGAACCTGTGTCGCATTGAGTCGTGCTCAAAGCTGTCTCGTTATCATCGGATTCGAAGACATGGGAAAACTTATCCAACCTGGCGCAGGTCAGGGATTCCAGCTCTGGGAACGCCTTATTCAGCAACATAAACAGACTTCTACTTTCTGTCGTGTGAAGGGCAGTTCAGCCTTTCTTGAACAGCAACTGGGAATCTCTGAAAGAAGTTCTAGATATCAGCGTACTCTTTGCTGAAAGGGTTAGGGCGATGAGCCATTGTAGCGTTATGGAATTGTTAGCACAGAGGTTTGATTGCTGAAAATGGATAAGGATGAATTTCGCGTTCGATCTTTTATGCTGCAGACAGCTTTTATTCTTCATCATAGCGTGACATAAAGCCGTTCCTATCTTCTGTCTATTCTCCCACTCTGTGTAGTCTATCCCATTTTAATGGCAAATTCATCATCACCTGGGGTGTTTGCCTAGTGTAATTCAGTAGGTCGGATGGATTGGCCCCGACATTGCCACCCGCACTTGCCCCTCTCTTCCCCACACTCGGTCTAACATCATCGCGAAATGCCGAGGTCTTATCGGAGAATTGAGCGGAACTCAATCGCATCCCACTTCACATCCCCAAAAATGGCTTTCCCTCAATTATTAGTAGGCAAGGTTGCTGCCATCACCGGTGGCCTAACAGGCATTGGCAGGGTAAGTCCAACGAAATCCGAGGCGTCACAAAGACTAACTTAACAGGCAATTGCTCTCGACTATATCCGCCACGGAGCGAAAGTGTCAATCAGCCATCTGGGTGGCCAGAAAGAGGCAGCATTGATTGAAGAGCTACACAACGATGTGAAAGAGATTGATGCCGAAGCAATCAACCGCTTCATCACCGTGGCAGGCGATATTTCTCAGCCAGAGACGGGCCAGAGCTTTGTCGCAAAGACCGTCGAAGCCTTTGGCCGACTAGACGTCTTCGTCAGCAATGCAGGCGTATGCCAGTTTGCCGAGTTCCTTGAGTAAGCCGAGCTTCCCACCTGGGTATCAGAGCCCTACAGCTGCGCGTCCAAGCTAACATCCCAGGCTCGAACCCTCTCTCCTAAACCACACCGTATCAACCAACCTCTCCGGTGCCTTTTTCGCGACTCAGGCCGCAGCACGCCAGATGGCGCTGGTGCAATCACCACCCGGTGGCTCGATAATTGGCGTAAGCTCGATCTCCGCGCTTGTCGGCGGCGCCCAACAAACCCACTACACACCCACCAAGGCAGGTGTCCTGAGTCTTATGCAGTCGTGTGCGTGTGCACTCGGGAAATATGGAATTCGCTGCAATGCGCTGCTGCCTGGTACTATTCGCACGCAGCTTAATGAGGAGGACATGAAGGATCCTGTTAAGAGAGAATACATGGAGGGTCGGATCCCGCTTGGCCGACTTGGACAGCCAAAGGATCTGGCTGGTCCGGCGGTCTTCTTGGCCTGCGAGGAACTGAGCTCTTACGTGACTGGTGCGCAGCTTCTGGTAGACGGGGGTCTTTTTGTCAATCTACAGTGATGTACATAAAATTTGTGAATAAATTAGACCTAACTCTCGTGAATTTCGTGAAATAATTGTCTTATGGTTCGGTATCTATATCTCAATTCCATATGCATATAGAGCAACACCTCCCCAGACACCTCTCTTCTCCTCTTCGGACAGCCCTCTGTGTTCCAGGACTGCCTCCACGACAGACTTCCATCTTCCCCATGACACATCATTTCCTCCTCCTCCAACATTGCAAACAGGCCAATCCGACCCATACATCACACGCTCAGCCCCGAAAGCATCAAACACAACATCGGTCCATGGCGTAACGCACTCCACTATCTTCGAAATATCCACCTCGCCCTCCAAAGGAAGCAATTCCGAGAACGCCCCAGAAAGCTTCATATATGTTCGCGGCGCGCGAGCCAACTGTCCAATAAGGTCTCTCCACTCCAAGAACTCAGGATGCAATCGCACATCCACGTCATCCAGTCGCAAGTTCGGTTTGCACATATGATCTATGACTCGTTAGTCAATTCCCAAACACGGAAAAAGCGTGCACAAACTTATAACAATCGTGACCTCGTCTCCCCCCTCATAAACCCTCTCCATCATTTCGACCGCCTCCCTCAACTGCCCCAGCCCCCCACTCCTAGCGTCAACCCCAAGATCAAACGTCAAGCCCTCCTTGCCCAAATATTTCACCGCATCCACAAATCCTTCCCCAACCATTGTCCCCGCAGCCTTATCTTGCACAAGATATCTCACCCCCCTAACCGCCTTCCAAGCATCACCACTTCGCTCACGTGCAAGCTCCAGATACCGCGCTACCGCATTTGCACCAGCCGGCACAGGCGCCCAGGGAATAATCCCGAGACAGAGATCTTTGTCTTCTGTGTTATGGCCCTCGCCCGGGACAGGTGTGCCTAGCGCAATGCGCGCGAGGAAAGATACCTCATCTAAGGCGTGGTTCCAGTCATTTGGTGAGAGTGAAGAGATCCGGTCGGTCTCGAGGAATATGAAGCCCCGGACCTCGGGGGAAATTGCTTGTCGGTATTCTGCTACGCTGTGCTGCGCTCCGAGTGGGTTCTTTTCGCTGTGCCAGGATAGGGTCTCCAGATGGCTTTCTGGGAAGAGATGGATGTGTGAGTCTATTATCTGTGGTGTGCTCATTTTGACGTCCTGCGAGGTCTTGGAGTCTGCTTCGTTGGGTGGTTAGAGTGCTTGGTCGTTGGAATGCGGGGTTAACCACTTTTTGATTCGGTGCGGGTTGGGGTATGCTAGCTGGTGCACGAGGCTGAATTGGGCGTTGGTAGCTTAGTTGTGTATAATGTCAGAAGTGAACAGGTGGTATGTCTCCTCGGTGGTTGTTATCCCGAAACCAAACCTCAGTGGAGACGGTCACCCATGTTTTAGTTTTGAAGAATGTTCCCTGATCAACCCATGTTTTTTTTTAAAGAAATTTAATGTTCCAACCCTGTACTCTTTTTGGCCTGAGATAGCTCCAACAACAGAGAAAGAGATTAATATGCAGAAAAAAGCAAAGTATACATTGTAGTGGGAGAACAGCGCCACTCTCCTAGCTGCGCCACTAGCTACGCCTCAGTAGCAAGGGTATTTCTAGCACTCAGTATGATAGCATAGCAATTCAGCGTCCTACATACTACAAGAAAGCATCATTCTTCTGTCCATTGCATGCTCCCATTGTATGCGTATTCCTACCGATGATCCCCGTCAGGCACTGAACGCCCCTACCGTCTTGTCTGCGATGTCAGACCGCCAGTGCGCTCTTCCCACTTCAACATACACTATTGGGATAACCGCACGGCGGCAAAATCATGGGGAAACATCAGAGGCGAAAGCAAAAAAAAAAAGATCAATGTGTAAACAATCCCTCTAGATTCAAAGCACTGGACGAGAAAAGGCATACATGCAGCTATATGTACCGAAATTCGTAAACGTACAACGTCAAGTTAAAGGAGCTCATAGAATCAACCATGGTATAGAGTTAAAGAAGGTTTAATAAGACGGAGGACGCGAGTGTGGGGCGGAAACCACAACTGAAGTAACCCTAACCGGGGAATCAGATCTGCTGTCGACTAAACCTCGCCAATCATCCATCTACGTCAAGCTCAGCAGTAATGATATTATTGTCTTGGAGACGGTACGCAAGATGACATAGCCAACTTCGGCACATGTGCAATGTGCACGCCAAGACCATAATTATGCAAAGAAATGGGCTTCGATGGGGGATGGGCTATGGGATGGGCTGGGCTTTGGTAGTAGGGCCCATAGTCCATTGGTGGTTGGGCTTGGGGTCCGGGCCCAACCTGGCCCATTGAGGAGGCCTACGCTCAGTGGTGCTTCGCAAGTACTTGACCTCCAGTACTTTGGAGTCCATTTTTTGACCTAACCAAATTGTATATAACAAACTTGCCTATCGTTTTGGTGACCTTTAATATTCTACCGCATTGAATTCCGGGGCTTTCTATCAGGCAGTATCAAAGCTGTGTGTTGAGCAAACCCCCTAATCAGCGTGATTGCTTGTTGTTTGCGCGCCCGATTGGGGCATAAACAGCCCCAGAGTCACTTTTACTAAGGATAATCAATTTCTTCTTCTTGCTACTATAGACCTTGCTTCTTTTGAGGGATTCTGGTCGAAATCTCCTAGGTCAAATGCCTATCAAACACCAGTGCATCAGCAGCAAAGAGTGGTTTCAAACTAGTCAGTCACTAGATCATGCATGATCCTTTATAAAGATCGGCCTCAGATAAGACAGCCGTTTGTTGGTAAGGTGCCTATTAGAGCTTGTGGCTATTTGGGTGCCTACTTAGCCAGGCCCTAGTAAAGACATGGAAGTCATATAGAAAGAGCCTCTCTCTTCCTTTCGCTTTCGCTCTCTCCCTTCTCATTCTCTCCCTTCCCACCCTCTCACTTCCCACCCTCTGCTCCCCTCATTCTCCATCCTCTATCATTTTAACATGGCTTCCATAAATAACGATGGATATGGACCGCTTATGGTCCCAGGGCTCAACGCAATCCCTCTGAATTACGAACTGGCCCCCGAGGCCCGATTTGCTCATGGTTTGGATGATTATCGACACAGAAATCGTCTAACCAAGCGAGAGATGGCGATGCTTCGGCTCATGTTGCACGTCACGGAGCAGCCCGGATGGGATCTCGCGGTACTAGACGTGGATGAGACCCGGCTTACGCAGTGGCTCCGGGACGCCAAAGAAGGAGCCGAAGGATTTCTCATCACTACCGCTGCCTGGGACTGGTGTCTCGCAGAACTGCGGGATAAGGCAATGATATCGCAGGCAACAGGTCACCTTTTGGTTTTTGACAGCTCCTCCGCGGTGTGTCAGGCCGATTTATTGACCAAGATTCCACCACGCGAATTGCAAAAGGAGATTGCACTCCTAGGGTCACAGCTAGACTACGATACCCCACTTGTCGACCCATATCTCTTTCCACTAGTGTACGGCCGTTCCAATGTACTTGTTCGGGGCGAACATGTTTCCTTGGATAACTTATGGAAATCAGCTGGTCAGGTTGCCAATGTCCCGCCCATGGATCCGCTCCTCGGAGCCAGCTTTTTGCCCGGGGAGGGGGTATCCAGCGGGCTTGGATTGAGAGTACAACAGAACGGTTGGTCAAATCGCTTTCAATGGCTTCCCTGTGAGGTGCAGTTCGATCCCCAGACGATAGGCAATAACGTCGGTGTTCAGATCACTTCCTATGTGAACAATCTTCATCCAGAATACCACAAGAAGCTGTACACACACCTTGAACACCTCATCGGTAGCGCGGTCCCTTCTTGGAACGAAATCCTTTTCTACCGCAGCACCCTTGGGCGCCGTCCTCTACGCATCTTGACGTATGGTTGCCAGATCCACAACAACAACAACAACAACAACAACAACAACAACAACAACAACAACGAAGATCACGAGATCTTTGACAAGGTACCCCGATGGCCCACCTGGTCCTCGACGTGTGATACTTATGGGGAGTGGCGGGAGCTTTGTGATGCCGCTCATGAATACATTGAAGGTTCCGAGGCGCCAGAATGGAAACGTGCCTATTCGAGTGAGGAGGACATCTCATCGGTGGCCATGGTCCCTGAGATGTGGAACTGCCCTAAAGATGTGCGTCATGCTATGAGTTGCAAACGAAGGCGAAAAGCTTGGTTCGATCATCCTGAGCCCGGCATCTCATTCACCTACGAGCAATGGAAACATGGTCAATTCACGGGACGCGCGATCATCCCGCAGTATGATGGTAGGAGGTGGCCGGATCCACTACATCACGATCGTTTTCCAGTGAGACTGGAGCAACGATTCAAGTATGACGGCCTTCAAGTCGTGGTGGAAATTACTCGCATTGATCTCACGCCGGATAACCCCGAGTATGCTGGAGAAACCCACTTCCACACCGAGGGCCTCCGCAACGATCATATTGTTGCCACCAGTCTATATGTGGTGGAATGCAAGAATGTCACCCAAGCCCGCGTGGCGTTCGAGCACGAGGATTTACTTGACACAGATGAGATCGATTGCGAGGTCCGGGATGCCTTGAACAAGATTTTCGATGTGGAAGGGTGGGAATCGCGGGATGGTTGGGATGAGCCGCCTCGAGCACTACGTACCTTCGGATCTGTCGGGGCTACAGAGGGTCATCTTCTGAGCTGGCCTAACACCTATCGATCGAAGCGAGAGCCAATTCAACTAAGTGATCCTAGTCAGCCGGGCCATATGACCGTTGTCAAGCTTCGTCTGGTGGATCCGCACTATCGAGTTTGTTCTACGCGAAATGTCCCTCCACAGCAGCATCACTGGTGGGCCGCTGCAGCGGAGCAGGCATTGGGTATGGATACGCGCTTGCCCCTAGAGTTAGTGCTTATGGTTATGGAACACACTGACTGTTGGCCCATGCCCAACGTCGAGGCTCAGCGCTTGCGGGAAGAATTCCATGCTGACCGTGAGCGCGCTCGAAAGGCCTTTGATGATCGCTTAGGGTACACTCTTGTTTGAACTCCGCTAGGATACACAGTGGAGTTGCCGAAGTATTTGACCTTAGGTACTTCGACCTTAGACCTACTTTTCGATAATAGCTGTCAGAAAGCTCTGGAATTCAATCCGATATCACAAATACCATGCCACCTTCTATCTAGTGATACCAGCTACTCTAGATGGTATAGTATCTAGAAGATGTCAAAAAAGACTGCAAAAATGATCATACAAAAGATGACAAAATTTGTTATATTGTACAAGTCGCTTAGGCAAAAAAAGGGATTCCGAGGTACCTACTGAAGGTCAAATACTCATGAGAGTCCGCTGTATAAAGTGTTGAAAATGAATAAAGAGCCCTAGATACCCGTGGACCTGACGCGTTAGGCTTTTTAGTCTAGTTGGGAAATTCAACGTAAAGAGCCACGGATGATCGGTGAGTCTATCAAGTTACTGATATGATTCATATAATGCTTAATCGGCTATGGAATAACAAGGAAGCAAGTGAGAATGTTCAAGGGTGTGCTCAATTCTACTGATATCAAAAAGCGAGAACACACGAGCACTAAAATGGAAAGTCTCGAGTGCCGACATTATCCAATACATATGCATACATGCCTCGAGCCGGCACGCAAAGAGTCAAAAACAGCAAGATTCAAAGTAAACACAAAAAAACAAAAGTTGAAGCTGACACAACTCCAGGGGTTATCGCCATATTCAGAGGAACAGACAAGATGTCGGCAATGTGTTTCTATGCAAAGCACCGACAATCCATACTGCCACCGTTATTTTATACAAAAATCTCTCCGTGTATCTCGTACCGTGCGGAAGACATCCGCTTAGTCGTCCATCGGCTTGTCTTCCAGAGTGACCCTGTTAGGCTCGCTCTCCGCAATGCTGCTTCGGTTGCTGTCTGTTCCGGCGGCGCCGACGGCAGGGCCGGTGGGGAAGTTGGACAGGCTGCCGAGACCGGCTTTGCGACCGCTCATCCGGGCGGAGGAGCGGGATACTGAGTTTCGCTTGTCGAATTCGGAAGATGCGACGGCGGGGGTGGGAGTGGGGGTTGGCGAATCATCTGAGACGGTCTCGTGCTGGGGAATTGGGGGAGGGCTAGGTGAGCCGGAGTAGCCGCTGATACTGGCAGCTGTCGACGTGGGGGACTCGATGGAGGAGCCGTTGGTTACTGGCTCAGCAACTTGGGTAGCAACGACAGGGGCTTCAGCTGCAGCGGGAGTGGCTTCGTTGGCTGGCACGTCAAGGCTGGGGCCACGGGCGGCCCTGCGGTCTGCGATGGAAGACGGGCTGTTGACGTTGATCGGGAACCGGCCCATTTCAGAGGCGCCGCTGGAGCGGTCGCGTCGGTGTCTTTGGCGGGCAGCAGGGCTGGTGGCACGGCTGCGGTTGACGATGGCTCGTTGGCGGGCTTCCATGGCAGCGCGTCGGTTGCTTTCATCGGTGCTAATGGATCGTGCACGGGACTGGTGTCCGGTGCTGTTGATGCCAAGAGCGCTAGATTGGCGTTTGAGCTCACCGAAGATGGCGTCCTTGTGGGCGAACAGGTCGCGGATCAGTCGGTAGCTGTGGCGTTCGTTCATCGTCAAGCTGCTCTCAAATCGAGGGCGGAGAATACAGGGGGAGAAGGCCTGTGCCAAAGAAGTGATGTAGTCTTCGTCGGCGGAGGTCAAATCAATCAGGCGTGTGAAGTGGGTCATAATGGCATCAAGCGTAGCAATATTCACGAGGCGAAGCTGTCCAAGGGTGCTCTGCAGAACCTTGATTCGGCCTTCCTCCGTGGTTTCGTGGGCAGTAGTAGAGTAAATGGTTTTCACGATTTCGTAGACTTGTGAGGAAACCAGGGAGTCTGTCGGGTGTTAGCTTGGTCACAGATCGATGGCGGTATGAAGGCCTACCTGGCAACTCAAGTAGGTACAATCTCAGAACGCTTGCAATGACAGGGATTTCAAATTGGGGCAGCAGTTCATTATAGTCGGCTTTGCTGTTGTTCAAAACGTAACGCAGCTTGTGCGTCCGAGCGAGGTCAACATCAGTGAGCCAAATCATCCGGCGAGTCTCATCGCCTTCAAGCTCGGGATAGCCTGTGGTGGTTTGTTAGCATTGGCTCATGATATCAGACATGTAAAGAGTCTTACGGTTGTCGAGATAAGTAAGAATAGTGGTGACCAGGATCGGGACACGTTTGCGGTCGACACGGGCCCTAGCTTCAAGGTCGACACCAAAGTTTTGTTCTAAATCAGTCAGTATAATTCACCCAAAAACATTGCAGGTTGTCTTACCTTCAACAGAGCCGTAGTAATTTTCGTATGCTTGGATCTTGGGAACGAATCCACCGGTGCGGTAGTTCTCAAGCAGGTATCTCAAGTCACCAAGAGGCTGAATTGTTTCTTGGTACAGCATCATGTGGTCAACCGTGCTCTGCAGGTTGGGAATGACGTTGCTAATCGCGCCAGAGAAATCAAGAACAACGGCCTTGATGGCCTTGAGACGGTCAAGTTCGCACTGCTCCATGTATTTGAGCTGGGCAATGACTTCTTCCTCCAGTCGACAGCGAATCTGGTCAAGCTTTCGCACGGCAACCTTGTACCGCTCGTCAGCTTCCAGGGCCTCTCTCCGGAGCTTTTCTGAGGGGGTTTCGTTGGGATAAGGGTTGTTGAGGGGGTTCCAGCCAGACAGCATCTCAGAGACAGAATTGATGGGAGATTCGGTGACGCTTCCATCCTCGCTTGATGCCACGGATGTGACGCGCATGAGGGGCTTCTTCTTTTCGGGGATACCGGTAAGCTGGAAAACCTTGGGGCGCCATTGGTAGTTCATCTTGGAGCTGTTGGCAAATACATTGCCCATGTTTCCAACCAGACGAAGTAACCCGTTGTCTACCATATCCTGACCGATCCTCTCCACCTGTGTGAGATTCTCGGCCTCCATATAGGTTTGAATGTATTGCGCAATGTCGGCACCAGTCGACACGTTCAGGTAGGTACCGATGATAGGAACCTTCGCCTCTCCGAGTTTGATATGATCCAGCATATGCGCAAGCAACTTCTTAATATGATCGGGAGGGAAGACCCGCTCACCCAGCTCGATAGGATCTTCCTCGGGCTCCTCCTCGGTGGGCAGGACAATCTTCGGCGTAGGCTTGACCTTGGGGCTGGTCTCGGGGTCCTGGAAAGCGAGCTTGTTCTCCTCCTCCAAATCCTCGACAACGCGACACTTGTTGAAATAAGTGCTGCGCAGCTTTCGGACTAACTCCGCCTGCTTCGTGTGTTCCTTGATGCGAGTCTGGAGGAGATCATGCGAATACTGCACACGCATCTCGTGCTGCTCGCCCCAGCGTCGGAACGGCGTCACGACTAATTCCCGAATGTTGTTGGAGATCTTCTGGTGGTTCTTAGATGCCTCGACCATCTCAGTGCGGATACCCTCGTATGCCTGTGACGAGCGCCTGTCAGCTTCCCCGCATAAATCAACTCCAATATCGTATTTCCAAACTAACCTTTCTGACACTCGCGCCATCGTCCTTGCCGAATCCAACGGCCGTCATTCGATCCACACTAGGAGCGATATCCCCCATGCGGAGTCCATATGACTCTTCCGCCTCCGCACGCATAGAAGCAATGGTCAGGATCTGCCTGTTCTCCACCACACCCTGCTGCAATTTCCCATATAGCACCCCCAGCCCGCTAGCATAGTCGGGGGTCCAGAACGAGTCTGCGAAACCGGGCATTATAGCGGCTTATTCGCTGGTTCAGGCGGTCGATCGGAGATATGTAACCGGAGTACAAAAGACGAGTCGTTCAAAAACAGCCACCGACGGGGTTCGTAAATTCGTGGGTTCGGATGATACTGCGTAGTTGAGCGGAGGCAATGCGAAACTCAAAATTCAACCGGCGTGAACAGATTCACCAGCCACCGAGGCTCTTCGAGGGATCTAAGAGACCGATCACAGCCCAGATCAAACCAGCTGACGTGTTGAGCGAGTCAATCTCGGAAATCGGTGATAGCTGGTGGTGCGCAGAGATCAGAGGGCCGATGAAGGGACGATCGCTTGGGAATGTAAGACAGCGCAGGCTGCTAAGCGCCGAGAGAATCTGCAGGGTGAAAAAAGGAGCGAAAATACCGAAGGCGAAAGCGATGCGATACGATGCGATTGGGCCGGTAGTACCAGCAGCGACGAACCGAAATGAGAGACCGATCAACGTGGACTTTGGAGATGTTGATTTCCAGATCGCCTCGTCATGTGGCTCGTAATATTACCGTACGGGCTGAGACACAGAACGTGAACAATTTCGGGTACGCTGCGCCGTCTCCACTGAATTTTAGGCTGTGAATCCACTGCGACGCACTTTGCTGCTATTTTGGGATTGAAAATTACACCGTCATTTTGCAAATCCTTAGGACGGTTTAAGGCCAAGGCGAACAAAAGGGGGTTAACTGCATGTACGTTGGACTTGAACGGGGATTGAGCTTGCAAGGTCCAGACTCAGGCACGGTATTCATTGTTCCTCTGCAAGTCGTTTCATGCGATACGTGTCATATGCCCAATACAGTAGTGTTTCATAAGTATTTGACCTTTACTTTGACCTCAGGTAGAATATTTAAAAGACTTTTAAAAAGACAGCAAAAAAGACCTCTAGAAAGACAGCAAAAGAGATAGCCAAGTTTACCGAATACAAGTTGGCCAGGCTATAGAGAAGGTGGATTGCAAAGTACTCGAGGTCAAATACTTATGAAACGCCACTGTATGCCCCTAACATGTTCCTGGTTTCAACGCTCCCCACAACCATGCCAAGCCTGGAGGCTCGACATTAGGATCGGCATTGACTATTTAATCTAAAAGAGTACTACTCGTACAGGTTCGGACAGAGTGTTGTGAGCTCAATGATGGGATTCGAGGCTCATGGCCACTATAAACAAAATGGTATCGCTGTTGAGACATAAAAACATTTGTAGTGATTTCTAATATGTAGTTTAAACCACCATTATTACTAAAAAAATTCCTTAGCAGAAGAATTTGTATGCCTTCTTCCACTTCGGCCATTGCTTCTGCTCGGCCCGCTCTTGCTCAATCAGGTGCTGGAGGTCCAGCTCCCGACGACCAGTGACCAGATCCATCTCCATGGAGCGAACAACCTTGGTCTTGTACCAGAACTTGTAGGGGATGTAGAAAGCGACGACGACAGGCGCAGCCAGGTAAACGGAGAAGAAGCTGTAGACCAGCTCACTAGTGCTCATCTCCGCGTAGCCGACGGGGGCGAAACCAACCCAGAACTGGGCAATCAACACAAGGATGTTGAAAATCAAACCGATCCATGATCCGATAACGCCGGGCTGGGATTTGAATGCCAGTTCGTCCAGGGTGTGGCCCTGCAGTTTCCAGGCTCGGCGGAAGCGAATGTGCGCGCCGCAGACAGAGCCCCAGGTTAGCACGGACGAGAGACCGGAGATGGCCATCATCCAGGAGAAAGCGGTGGTCTGCTTGTCGGAGGCGGCAAGGAAGCACAGCAGACCCAGGGCAGAGGCGATGATGATGGCGGGCAATGGGCGACCCTTGCGGTCGATGTAGGCGAGGAACTTGGGGGCTTGGCCTTGCTCGGCCAGGGCAGCGAGGGTACGCGAAGAACCGTAGACGGAGGAGTTTCCGACGGACAAGACTGCAATCATGATGACGACGTTCATGATTGAGGGAAGGACTTTGATACCGGCATTCTCGATGGCGATAACGAAGGGGGAGGCTTTGGCATCGGCCGAAGAGGATCCGCTGACGAGTCTGGGCTCATCATATCGCACCAACATACCAACCAGGGTCAAGGAAACAACGTAGAACAGAGCGATACGCCAGAAGACCTGCTTGACGGCGGTTGGGAGAGACTTGCGAGGGTTTGCGGTCTCCGCAGCGGCGAGACCGACGAGCTCGGTTCCGGAGAAGGCAAATGCAGCGTTAACAAACACGCTGCAGAGACCCTTGAAGCCATTGTGGAAGGCGCCTGGGTCGTACCAGTAGGCAGCACCGATGTATCCACCTTGGGGACCACCGCCGCAGTTGATGATGATTCCGAGAATGCTATTTCCGAGTCAGCAGCTGTCAACCATGCACCAGGCGTGATACTCACATGAAACCGATAACGGCGGTAACCTTGATGATGGAGAAAACAAACTCGGCTTCACCGTATCCTCGGACTCCGAACATGTTGATGCTGACAATCATAACCCAGAAAATCGAAACCCAGGCCGCATTTGATACCCCGGGGTTCCAATAATCGACTGTGATAGAAGCAGCGACGATTTCCAAGGGCAAGACGATAAGCCATTGCAGTGCATAGTTCCAACCCATAGCAAAGCCCCAAGCAGGATCGACGAAACGAGTAGAGTAGTGGGCGAAAGAACCAGCCACGGGGAAGAGGACGGCCATCTCACCCAGCGCGTGGACAGTGCAGTACAGCATACAACCGATCAAGATATAAGCGATCAAAACAGAGGCCGGACCACCAGCCGCCAAAACAGATCCCGAACCGACAAAGAGACCGGTACCTATGAAGAGTCAGCGAAAGTCAGAGACCGTGGATATCGCGCATGCTTACCGATCGAACCACCAATAGCAATCATCTGCAAATGGCGACCCTTTAACCGGCGCTGCAGAGGCGAGTGTGCAGTATTGTGCGCCGCAGTCTCAATATCGAAGCCCGATCCATCAGCTCCTTCGTTGCCATGACCCGAAACAGTGTGATTAGGATCCCGCTTGAAGCTGTCAATGATGCGCTGGCCGAAGCCGGCTTTAGTTGTGGAAGAGTGGCCATATGTGGGGGGGACATCCGAGGCAGAGCTAGTCTGGACGGTATGCTCGTCGAACTTCTTTTCCTCCATGGTGAGGTAGTGTGAGGGCAAGCGAAGGCAGGCCGGGATGGAATTGAAATTCGAAAAAAGCAAAACGGTTGGTGGTACAGGAACTGGGGGAGGAGGCGGGTTTAAGTAGGAGGGCAGCGTAAATTGGACAATCAGCGAATAATTTACGTTCGTTGAGCGATAATCGAAATTGTGTTAATCGAATTAATGTCCCAGGGCAGTCTGCGCTAAGACCTAAACCTTCGGACCAAATGCATCTTCTGATAGCCTTGGCGCGCGGTCTGACATTTCCTTCCTCTGATCTAGATTGCCTGGGTCTCTTTATTTGCTAATATACTTGGAAATGCCAATCAGAAGGCCGCATTACGCGGCATCTTCGGTGGGCAGCCGTCTACCACCCCCAGAGGTCGGGAGATAAGGGAGTCTCACGTTAAAAGTCAAGGTTCTGGGTCCAACGTGGTACATTTGCTCCGTACGGAGTACTCGAGGAAAAGAGGGTTAATTAGCGCGAGGACGGGACTCCACCGCCACTGCTGTACTTATCTCTCGCGTGATTTAGCCTGTCAGAAGGACGATCTCACATTTTCCGTGCAGCATACGAGTATGCGAGTATGCATCTCGAAGGATCTCATTGGATCTTTTTTTTTTGTTCCAAGTGATTTATACGCAACGGGAATAGAAGCCCCCGATCCGTCTAGAATGTAACTCGGAAGATAGAGAGAAGAGAGAAGAGCGAAGAGAAAAAGGCCAAGCTTCCCAAAGGGCCATAGACGGCCACGCTAGTCCCGATTGGGGTCTCTCCGCACTCCGCGATAGTCGATCGTTGCCCAATTGGATTTGCCTCGGGAGATAAGGTCCAAAAGTAATTCTCCAGATGCTTTTTGTTTGGCCTTTGCGGGAACTTACTTGCTTTTTGCTTTTTGCTTTTTATTTTATTCTGGTGATTTAATATGACCTGCAGCTGGGCACTATACATAGAAAAAGCCTTGGAAACATTGGAATGTTCTAGGGGTTCATACGCACATGCATTGTCCTACTCCGTACACATGTTGATGTTTGATGGCCAAGATGGCTTGGGGCTCCTTGCCTAGGGCTCCCGACGGAATCCGGGTGTGTGGCACAGGAGCTACACGAGGCAATCCCATGCCATGTGGCTTTGAGGCACAGTCAGGGAGGCTGGGTCACAATTGACTTTCTGGCCCTGGCCTCGGTACAAGATCTTGGCCCCTGGCGCAGGATTGGCACGGTGAGAAGAACCGAGATATAGCTGTAGGGACCAGCATTAGATACATCCACACAGTTTAGGAAGGAGACCGTAGGCTGTGACATTGACAAAACAACCAAAAATTCCTATTCGTGCGTGAGTTCGGTGGCTCGTGGCGGTCTGCCACTGATGCATGGAAGCACGGGAGAAGCACTCCCGGTCGCCTGGCTCGCTGCTTTGGGAAGACCACCATGTGGTGTTCATTAGATAGGACAGACATGATTGGCAGGGTCGCGGGCGCGTTGGGCAAGAAGCTCGTATTTTCCCTGGGCAATATGCTGGACATTTCAATCCAGGGACTGTGGTAGGCCTGAGATTCCAACCCTCGCGTCTGAGGTCCGCGAATAAACTTTCAGAGCTGCCATGGGCCCTACCTGGGCTCGGGGATCCCGATCAAAGGATCACTTGGTCCAGGATTCTAGGGCTGTTGCATCCCATATCAATTGGATGATGTCCCAGCGCAATGGTATTTGGGGGCCGGATCGCATGGGGCAACGCGCGCTCTCTTATCTTGCATCTGTATCTTTACCCACTCATTTAATCTCATCTCATGTCTTGTCAACGCTAAGATAACGTTCCCATGAGACAAGAGACAAATGACCCACAGGTCGGACAATAGGGGGCGAACAAAGAAATGCAAGGCTCTCGGCCTGGAGCTTTGAACGGTTGCTTGAATATTAGCCACAAAAGCCTCTCCATTTCATGGCGCTCAGTGGCGCCCTCTTACTGGCCACGCTCCCGCAGCAGATAGCCACGGTAGCATTTGAGGTGGGTTGGCACACTGTTCGGCTGACCCTTGCTTTTGGGAACATGCCCGAAGGCAGCGCCCGATTTGACAGCCATCGCTTACTGTTGACCTGTCTGTTCTTGGGACTTTAAGTTTGCCTTTCCAAGGTCAAGTTTCAACCTTCGCCCGCAAAACGCTCAGGAGATCAACGTCCAGATCTTCGGTTTTCAGACACTCTCAGGCCGAGCTTGATCCCCGACCAAATTGTAGTGCACTTCGGTTTCGCCACTTCCCGTGCGGAGGTACCCGTTTCGCAGCCTAATGTTCCTTCGATCCTGTGCACAATATTCCGCGTGCTCATCACCACCGCCAAGTCGGAGGTCGCCATTCATCTCCGTGAGGATCTTGGTATTTCCCCTGTCTCACTCCAAGGCTGACAGGAATGCATATTCCTAAAAAGCCCATGCGTCCAAAACTAGAAGGACGTTAAGGCGAGCGACGTATGTCTAGAGTTCAGTTTAGAGTGCATATAAAATGCGGGGGAGAGAATTCGTTAGGTAACAGTTTCCACATAGTTGGTTTTGGAGTCTGGGGAAGACGGGCCACTAGCGATACTCGCCTTACCCCAGAATATCAAATGGATTTGGGTTCGGCATTAGCTTTCGCTATGTGAGGTGGTCTGGTTCCAAGGTTTTGCGTCCAGTGCTTGAAATCCCATGTCGCCCCTGTGAGCCCGAGCGCATCTTGAATGGCACCACAAAATCAGGAGACAAAGTGGCAAGTCGCTCAGGGTTCCTCATATCTATAGAAAACGAAGAATCAAATAATGCCACATGGGCATATGCATGCAAACTAGTTCCATCGTACATTCGCGAAATCAGACTACTGCTAGCACCGGGCCGGCGTGTTCGATCTAGGCGCTTTCCATGGGGTAATGGCCTCAATGCAGGGTTCTGATAGACCAAGATAGAGACTGCGACTAATTGGGAGTAATTAGCCAGCAATTTTCCGGGCCGGCGGTGATATGAGGTAATCTACATCTCCGCTGCGCCACATATCAACAGCTAAGGGCGAGGGGTATGCACAGCCAGCCCACAGCCAGCCCGTCCGCTCATTAGATTGGAGGATCATCTAGGGCGTTCACAATATCCGTGTGTAGACTGAGAATGGCGCATGGGAACCGGGGCTATCCGTTAGTAGCCTGATTAGTGCCCATCTGGGACCTTATCTTGACCGGGGTGCTCTGTTTGGTGGAGACCTGTGCTAGCTCCTGCATGTCGTGTTTGGAATATCCGATTGGAGACGGCTAGTGTCCCTGCAGTCGAGTTGCAGCCGAAGAGCCACTGGTGTAGCTCCCGGTGCACAGTATATGAAGGGTTTGTCAGCTGCTGAAACAACCTCTCCTTCTACGGACAGCTGAGACCTGGATTGGTCAGGCACACGATGGGCGTGAAGTTCATTCATTCAACGATTTTGATCTATCTCGTTGCATTTGGTATCGTTAATACACAGAATTGTCTTTTCGTGGATGTAAACTGGGTATCTCAATTATGAGCTTGCACCGGGACCTTCGCCGCCAGGAATCAACTGATTGAAAGTTAGGATACATCGCGATTCATGGGTCCGGGATTTCATAACTTACCATGCAGACGTTGTTTCCGTTCAGCAGGAGCTTGGGGAGCTTGATCTGGGCACCAGTGTAGTCACTGCAAACCGGTTAGTCCATTTTCACAAGCAGAGTATAAATCGATGTGCAATGAAAGGCACGTCAGAAATCCAAGAGCGCTCTGAACATCATCTCCGCTAGTACGGGGATTGGATAGAAAGATACAGCTCCCACCAATAGAGTACTGGCAAAAGCCAAAGGCCTCGGGATCAAGTCACGTACAATTCAGTCACATCTTCCAAAACCATGTCTAGATCAAAGTTAGTATTATGCAAACTGCCTGGGGCTCGCACAGGGATACTCACTGACGTAGTCATCAAAGCCGAGCAAAGTGCCGGAAAATTCTTCAAAGTGTCAGCATACAAATTGATCAGATATTCCAGACTTTCAATTGCTACTAACCCTTGTCACCCTTCATGACCACCCAAATTCGGGAGCCAACACACTTATCAATAAGCTCTATCAGAGGTGTTAGTGGGGGTTGGGTGATTTGGGGTAACGGGCCACGAACCGAGGGGGAGGAGTTGAGAGGCCATGGTAGTTGAACAATCAAGTGAAACTGATGAAATTGCTCGATTATTCTTGTTTTTAAACTCGAAGACGTTCAGCTTCACCGCGTAGGCAAGATTGATATAGAAAAGGACGTGAATCGTTTGTCACTCCGTAGATGTTCCGTTCCGACGCGCTAGGCCAAATTAGGTTTAAGCCATCTCGAAGGTTGATTTGCGTGTGGAGCTCCGCGTCAGGGCCTCCGACACCGTCTTTGATTCGCAATTTGAACTTGCATACTTGCTGCTGAGCAGCGTGCCTACAAATGCGGTGAGACACTCAATACTATAAATTGCCGAGACCGCTTTATCGTACACGGGAGTCTATGCTGGTCCACTATGCTGGTCAATCAGAATGCGAGTGCGGGCAAATCTTTCAAGAAGTGGGAAGACGCGCTCTCCAACTTCGAAGCTCAGCGGCCATGCGACTAGGCCATTGTCATTGAGCTCATCGCTAGTGAGATTTGGCGAACAATGGTGAGACTACTTTCTCCGTTCTCCTTTCTCGCCTGCAGTCAACTGACCGAACAACAGTAACCCCCGCACGACCAATTCCCGAAATGGATCTCTACATGGACCATGCACTGCTTATGCTCGAATCGTGACTTTGCCGTTTCATCGGACGTTTTGCAATACTTCCCACCAGAGAGGTCTATGGGACGACGACGACGAACCGGCCCCGACACCCGTTCAAAGAAATGGTCTTCCCGGCAACCGGCCTGGTCCACCAATTCGACGCGGCCAGCCAACTTTACCTGGGATCAAGATTCGCCCAGCTCGAGCTATTCCCAAAGTCCAGCCAGCCAGCCCCGTGAGCCCCGCGCAGTCACCTCAGTCCAAGGCAGGCGCACACCGAAACGTGGGCGCCGCGATCCGATCGAGGATACAAACAAAGGCTGTGGCTGAAGCGGTGGTGGAGATAGAGGCTATACTTCAAGCACTGCCTTCGTATACACTACACGTCGACACATATACTGAATTGAAGTATAAACATTTGGATGATGTCATTTCGAAATATGCAGTGACCGTGCAGAGCTGTGAGGTTGATGCTCACGCTCTCTCGGCTACTTTCCAAATGCAAATCGATGACATTATCTCGCAAGTCACGAACTGGGTCCTTGAAGCGAATAGCATCACTCGGGCATATGTGACTGAGTTTGAGAACGTGAGAAATCCTATTCGAGAGCGCTGGGGCGCCATTGTCGCGAAGAACAGCGAAAGGGTGTCGAAAGCGAACGACGTCACTCAAGAATGTGCGGCTGAACTTGCGGCACTATCTTGTTCAATTCTCGAAAGACTCACCTCTGAGGTTTCACTGCTTAAACGTCAAGTCTCGAGAGCGGAAAGCATCACGCAAAGTTACGTTGACCAAGTCAGGAATCTGTCGTCTTCCATCATAGGACTGGACCGCGCGATATCTTTGGTCTCAGAATCGCAGCAAGAAAATGCCAGAATCGATCATGCATTTTGCACCATTGTTTTCAAGCCAGAAAAACAATGGAGACACCAGCTCAAAACGACTACTTTGGAGATTGAAGACTGGAAAAAAGAAATCGACGCTTCTACAAGAACGTTACTTGCTCCTCTGATCGAGATTTCCGGGCTATATATCGGCTCATTGCAAAAAACAGTACATCGAGACTTTATACAACCCCGCAAACTTGCGAGGACGCGAATCGATCGAATTCTCGCCCCATTTGAGCAGACGCGGACTGGTTACGCCGTAATGCAGCAGAAATTCTTGCGAATGTACGAAGGCAGCTCTCAAATCATGTCGCTTTGTAATGATTTCGAGCACAATAAGGAGCTGAGCTTGGAGGACAGACTGCCATTCGAGAGATTTCCCAAAATCTGCATGGAGATAAACGCGTATATGGGACCGACTTCTCACGCCTACCGCGCAGCGTGGCGCGACAGACAAGTCGCCGCTCTTGGTTTCAACCAAATGTCAAAGTGGACTGTGAAAAGTCTCACAGCAAACAACAATCCAGTTTTTGGAAAAACAATCTCCTCCATCTTTGGGGGCTCGGACAGTATTGCGAAAGAAAATCACCGGAGAATGCGCGCCAAGCTTCGCAAGCATTACCCGGTGTGTGATCCGCATCATCGCCTACCAACGTCTGACCCTCATCTTGATATCTACTGGCGCCAGCTCGATGTGATTGCACCAATTGACTTAGTTGAGATAGTGGCATGGCGCATCCACGGTGAAGCTCAGTACCTCCGACACAGTTTGAGGGGGGAGTGTGGGACGTTGTGGACTTGGCTATCGCCACATACACGCTCTGTATTTTCCCATGCATTGATGACATGGTTCACTCAATTTTCGGCATATCGCAACGACTTCCGAGCTGATTACTTCGAGTTCAAAATTTTGAATTGGTTACGTCTAACAATGGAACGAGACTTGCGGGCAGAATCCTCATCAGCCTATCTTGTCGGAAAATTCGAGATCCGCAATCCTTTGAGCCAGTCCCCCGAGCGTTTCGATCAATGGGTCGATCTCATGGTGCGGGAAATGCAGGGGGCCTATATCGCTCACTCTGCTCGCAAGCTTACGCCGACCGAATGGAATTACCTTCAGAGGCGGTATCGCCCACCACGAATTAGTCGGCCGGTTACTTCAGACCTTGGTTCTTCGGTCGAACGGCCCAGTCGAAGGAAAACAATCATTGGCCCCTCACGGCGCTCTCTGGCCTCTCGGAAGTCTGCTTCTTTGGCTCGTCCCAGGAACATCAAACCGCGATCTCCCTCTCTAAAATCTAGGAGATCACCTCCTGTTCTCAATGCCCTAGCGAGGCCATGGATTTTGCCTCTAACTCCGGAGCAGTTCGATGCCGATCATAGCAGAGATTATAGCACATATGCCAACTCTCGCGTTGTGGACTCCCAATGCACCGACCATGAGAGCCGTCAAACTATGCCGATGCAATCAGTCGAGGATGAGACAACGCCGGTCACTTCTATTGAAACTCAATATCCTGCAGAACGCACTCCTACGATTGAACAGCCACAAGACGAGACCGATGCAAGCGCTTCTGCAAACGACCCTGCGGCACCTATTTACTGGAGTCATAGCTCACAGCAAAGCCCTGCCGGCAACAAAATTATCGTTCATTATTGCCGGACACTCCGCAGCACGGAAGAAATCGTCCAGCTCTTTCTCTCGAGCAAAGTCATTGGCTTCGACATGGAATGGAAATCATCAGCATCCAGCTGGGACAGCAAGCAGAACAACGTTTCCGTCATTCAACTTGCCAACGAGGAACGTATCGCCATCTTCCAGGTTGCGCTTTTCAGACCTGGGCGGACTCTAGATGATCTCGTTTCCCCTTCACTGAAGCGACTCATCGAGTCTCCTGACGTCACCAAAGTCGGTGTTGCGATCAAAGCAGATTGCACTAGGCTGCGGAAGTATCTGGGCATCGATGCCAAAGCCACCTTCGAGCTCAGCCACTTGTTCAAGCTGATCAAGTTTGGCAAGGACAAACCAAAACTGGTGAATAAAAGAGGCGTCAATCTGAGTGATCAGGTTCAAGAGCATTTTGGCCTTCCCCTTGATAAGAGCGAAGATGTCCGCTGTGGAGACTGGACCCGCATCTTGAATTATCAGCAAGTACAATGTGAGTGATTGCATTATTTCATGCCCTGAATACATGCTAATTGATGTAGACGCCGCTACCGACCCATATGCCTGCGTTCGTCTCTTTCATACCATGGAAGCCAAGCGATTGGCTATGAACCCGATGCCGCCTCGTCCTGCATTTGCGGAACTTGGTCTGCCCATTGTGCTTCCGTTTGGTGAAGCAATCGCCAGTACCGAGCCGGAGCAAGAGACACCGGTTTGATAATCTCTACTCATGCCCTGTACATTTGACATGTTCGGCACTCTCTGATCCCTCCCATCTCTCTGCTGTCTTCTCTCCTCTTCTCTTTCCCTCACCATCCCTCTCCCTTTATCCATTCAAACATCTTGGTTTCTAAGCATCTCCACATCTGCGTGATATGTACATTTCATTCTCTTCCTAGTGTGATATATCTTGCATTATCAGAGAGCGTGCATACTTGTCGTTTTTTTCTGCACAGCATTCAGTTTATTTCAGTTAGATACCCCCGGGGCCATACCTTCAATGTCTCAACCCTCGAAGGGGAACCGCCACCCCGTCACTTATACAACATCCTCATCTTCAAAGCCTTCATACTTCCTCTTAAACTAAGCAACCAATCGCTTCTTGTATTTCAATCCTGGATATCGAACTAGATTTACCAGATTTTCGAAATATATATCCATGATGTAAAGCATCACCCTCGGTTATCTAGTTGTTGCAACGTTTCTCAGGGTCTCGAGGTCGAACCTTGGATCATCTGGAATCTCAGTGGCGGCTTTGTACAAAGTTTGCAACAAATATACATATAACCGTCCACAAAATAATGAATATTTCCAAGGTTAAGATGAAACGAGGTGTCAATCTCTAGGGCTTGCACAGGCGGTTCCATGGGTGGATATCCCGCGGTTCGAGGTTCTCAGGGACTCAATTGCAGGGGAATGGGGTATATATATTAACCGAAGGTGGCATATCAACATCTATTGGTAGGTTCACGACTGTACAACGAAGAACCTGGATCGTATCTAGGAACGAGTCCCATCCCTTTATCCATCTAGAAACCGTGGAGATGGCCGCGGCAAGACATCCACTACCCTCTCAAAGGCAGAACCTTTGAGAGTAAAACCTCCTGACGGCAAAGAGGACACTCGGGCTTCTCCCGAACCCAATCCCTCACACACATCCAACAAAAGACATGGCCACACGTCGTGACACTGGGATCCTTGAACTTCTCCAAACACAGCGTGCACTTCTGCTGTTGGCCTTCAGGAATCCACGAGACAGCACTAGAGTCCTCCTCCAGATCATAAAGTGGCATAGAAGCAGGAAGCAAAGGAATAGCAGAGGGATTTTGAATCGACGCCAGTACAGCACCAGAAGACTCGCCCTCGGCCTTTTCTTTCTCGTCTGGCAGAGTCGCCAGCTTCCTTGCATGCAGGAATCCCTGCACCGCAATCTGCAACACGAGCAACACACCCAAAACCTCGTAACCGATGCGCTGCTCATTATCATCTATCTTCTTCGTGAAAACATAACGCAGGCGCCAGATACGCTTGGAGAGGTGGTAATATGAGCCCGTGAAATAGAAAGTCGCAATACTCAGGGCATAGATTGGTGAAACGGAGGTGATGGAGTCCAGATGTTCCAGGAGATATTGCTGCATCCGGAGCTTTGTGAAGAACGGCTTTTTGACGGGCGCCGACAGCTGAGGCTTGTTCAGCAGGCCAGCCTGCTGCGCTGCGCGGAACTGTTCCCGCGCGACGTTGCGCTCGAGCTTATTGCGGATGCGCTGTCGGAGGGCGGGTAGGAGACGCTGTAGCGTCCATGGCACGAGGATGCTGCTTAATATATAGCCGACGCGTCGTCCAATGGATGGAAGTTGTAGGTTGTCATCCTCTAGTTGGACTAGGTCGCAATATTCCTCGCCGAGGGTGCGATTGCCGAGGGCGGTTGTTAAAGAGAAGTAGAGGAGTTCGGTGATATGTTTGATGGAGTCGGAGTAGGTGTGAGCGAATCGGGCTCCACGGAGAGCTCGTACAATGCCCTGTGTTTGTTGAATTAGACTGCTGGTGAGGAATGCATCTTTCTCGTGCGATCGGATGACATCTGGTGATGTTGCGAACGGGTAGAAGTGTGAGGTGGAGGCACTGAGAGCTGTACTAGCTGGGAGAGCGAGGTTTGATTGATCATCAGCCATGATTAGAAATTGATATGATGAGGTTGATGTAATTTGATTAGCATCCTCGCAGACTCCCGGAAATGAAGCCCCCCAGCTTTGGAGAAGCCCGGGGTTGACGGCGTAGTACCTCGGCCCACCTAGAAGGTCACGTGGTGTGTTGACATAATTCATAGGTATGTTGTCACCTGACTATCACGTGGGGTTACAATACAGTGACCGCATTTGACCGTACCAGGCCCCACTTGTACTTGAGCGGTACCTTTCTGCAGCGCGAATGCGGGAGGCGTGGAGTGGCTGAAAGGGCCCTTTCCTCCGTACTCTGAAAGTACTGGGAAGGGGAGACCCCCTTGTTTAGGAGTATTTTTAGGGGAAACCGTACTGTGCAAAGTAGAATTTGCATACAAACAGCGTGAACACGCTAGGCGATATAAGAATCCTCATAGGTCCAACACTTGGTCGATCGGCGTCTAAGATCTCCCCTGAAATGTGCTTCTAATTATACCAAAACCGACCTGTGGAGTTCCAGACTTCCGAGTCCTGCACGCCCTCCGCTTATTAAAAACCGAAAGCGGCTTCACGAAAAGTCCCTTCTGTGCAAGACTCACCCCTAGTCATTCCTTTTTTATCCCCACCGGGGCTCTTGTGCTTTCAACCTCTACCCCTCGTCAAATGGAATAATGGGTCCAGATCAACATGCTCAATTGGATCCCTTTGGGCTGATCTTCCCATTGCCCCTACGGATAGCTTCCCTGTTGGTTGCTGGTATGTGTTCACCCAGGAATGGAGAAGATGTGTCTCTGTGTGAGAGAGAGCGAGAAGTTGACAGAAGACCAGGTTTCTGGGGATGGGGCTTGAACCTCCAGTACCTCGCGAAAGCGAACATTGTAAGTGCTGCCCACGCGACCACCTTCGACACATACTCACCACCTCGACCAGGACGTTCCCGCACTGATCAAATACCCTGCCCGCACATCCTCCGCTCAGCGTCCACACCACGCCGCCGTCTACCGCTTGGCAACTATCTTCACCATCCCACTCGCCCTCTGGTTCGTCGTCTTTTGGATCGCCACCCGCCGTTCTCCTGAGTTAGTAGAGCGACTCGACTGGCTCCCACAATCCGTCTTCGTGATCCTCCTCCTTATTCTGATCTGGCCCCTCAACCGCGCCTCTCGTTCCGGCCGAATTCGATTCCTCCTCACCCTGAAGCGTGTGGCTATTGGTGGCTTGGCAGAGACCCAGGATGGCAAGTTTGGTGACATTCTGCTGGCAGATGCCCTAACTAGCTATGCCCGTGTGATCGGAGATCTCTACATCAGTTTCTGCATGTTCTTCACTGATGGCATCGCCGCTACTTCTAAGCCGGATCGGGCTTGCGGAAGCAAGATCGTGGTCCCGATCATCCTCGCTGTTCCTAGCTTGATCCGTCTGCGCCAGTGTTTGACGGAGTACCTGCGTGCACGCCGAACGACTACGCGGAGAGAAACGCAGAAGGGAAACCAGCACTTGGCTAACGCTCTCAAGTATGCCACTGCTTTCCCGGTCATTTGGATGGCCTCCAAAATGCGCAACTACAACCCCTTGGAATTCCGTGGATATAGCGAAATGAGCATGATGCGCCTACTGTGAGATTTCCCAGCTCTTGGATTGTCCATTTAGCCCTCTAACACCAACAGGTTCATCTTCTCTTTCATCAACTCCGCCTATTCATTCTGGTGGGATGTGGTCAAGGATTGGGACATGACCCTCTTCTCCTCCGAGCGTCGCGATAAAGACCACCCCTACGGACTCCGCCGGCACCGCTACTTCTCATCCGACAAAATGTACCACTACGTCATCATTGCGGACCTCGCACTTCGATTCTCCTGGCTCTGGCGCATCGTCCCAGGTCTCGGATGGATCTCAGACACAGAGAGCGGTCTGTGGATCCTCATGTTCCTTGAGGTTGCACGCCGCTGGATGTGGGTGTTCTACCGGACCGAAGCTGAGTGGAGTATGTATTTCCCTCGCCCTCACCCTTGATCCCAACAGTGTCACCTGGCTCTTCGGACTCGGCTTACGTTGTACAACAGTTCGGAATACACACGGGCCTGGTCCCGACGACGTCCTCCTTGGCGAATACAACCACAAGTTCGACGCAGACTAAATGTCCGCCTGTTCTTCTTTGATCTTATCAAGCGACCTGGCACGAGAATGAGACACAGAATCCTTCTTTCGACCCAAGGGTCAAGCCTTAGGGAATATATTTCGAAATGCTCTTTTCTCTCGACATGCAATGAGCGACGTCTCTATACGGAGTCTGTGGGTAATGCGGATACATCCGAGCTACTGATCCTCTAGTCTTATACCATTGTTTGCGCCTAACCGGGTGACGACGGGCTCAATTTCCAAGCATGAATTTCTTTTCTGGTTTCTTTCTCCCTTTCAATGTACCAAATATCCAGGACCAACCTGGTCCTTTTGCATCTACCCTGCCTTTGTCTCATTCATTACATATACCACATGTCTATTGGACTGCACTTGGTCTTTTCTTTTTCTCTTGGCTCTGTGGTGCATTGTATTATATTTTGTGGTGTTAAGGGCCCGTTATGACTTAAGACCTAATGTATGGCTGTAGGCAAGCTTGAGCTAGATGCTTTGTCCGCGGTGGAGATTTGTAATAGAAAAGAAGAGTTACGACTGAGTATGACTAGGTAGTCTCCTTTTTTCTGTGTTGTATTTATGCTAGATCGCAGCATCCATGGAGTAGTCATAACTTGTATCCAATGATCCCGGCTCAAACGAACATCTAATTTGGCCCAAACCAACCTTGGAAGTTCCGAATGGACCTCGATGAATCCAACGGACGGGAATCAAGGCAGAGAATTTTTGTCGTGATGTCCACTGCCGATGTGGGCAGATGCACCCGTGGACATGTGCCTATGTTATGCATGTAAAGGTGTTTCCCAGCCCCAAGGACAGATATGCGAGTCACTATACGGAGTACATGGATATTCATCTAAACATAGTTCATTGATTTCTAAGAAAATAACATCACAAAGACAGAGTCGTTGACTTCGTGCCAGTATTCTATTCCAACAGGATACAGATAGGTAGAACATTACCGCAGATAAGTCAAGAACAATATCGCAGCGAACTAGCCAGACAAGCCCCTGGCCCATCCATGCCCCGTTCCTAAATAGGTCTGCTCCTTCCACATCATTCGTTCAAATTTCCCCTCTGCTGCTTTCACGTCATATCGTTTGTCATACAAGTAGTTTAACTTTTTGATATGTTCACGATTGAACATCCACATTGCCAGTGCCCAGATGGCATCAAGCCACCCCGACGAGGGTTGAATCCCCGACGGAGTAGATCAGGTTTGGATCAGGTATCAAACCCTTACAGGTCCTTCTTGATGATGTGGGCCTTGGGGAGGGTACCAGCGCGGTCAATAGCGTTCTGGCGAGCTCCGGTAAGGCCGTGCTGGGTGTCAATACCCTCAACACGGTGGGTGGAGTTGATGTTCTTGACAAGGGTGAGTTGCCAGCAAGTGGCACCACCCTGGCGAGAGGTGATGGTAGAGGAAGCAAGGAAGTACTCCCAGATGCGGAACCAGCGCTTGCCGTACTTGGCCTCGACCTTGTCACGGTTGCCCATCCAGTTCCGGTACCAGCGCCAGAGGGTGGCAGAGTAGTGCACACCGATGGTGTCGACGGCCTTGATCTCGAAGCCGGCACCCTCGAGGCGGTCCACGACGAAACCGAGAGGGGTACTGGCATCAGCACCGGGGAAGATGTACTTGTTCATGAAAAGACCCCAGATGAGGTCCTCGTACTGCCAAGACTTGCGGAGACCAGCGATCTGCAGGAAGAAAGTACCGTTGTCATCGAGCATATCGTAGACCTGGGAGAGGAAAGAAGAGAAGTGACGAACACCAACGTGCTCGGCCATCTCAAGACAGGTGATCTGTTGGTATCCACCGTCGACACGGGGAGCGTCACGGTAGTCGGAGCAGATGATGCGACTCTGGCTCTCCTCAACACCGGCCTTGCGGAGACCGTTGTTACCCCAAGCAGTCTGGTTGCGACCAAGAGTGATACCGGTGACGTGAGCACCGTAGTGAGCGGAGGCGTACTTAGCGAGGGTTCCCCAGCCACAGCCCAGGTCCAAAATCTTGTCACCGGGCTTGACACCGATCTTCTCACAAACAATAGCCAGCTTGTTGTCCTGGAGTTCCTCAAGGGTCTCCTCCTTGTTGATATCACTGATAACACCGGAGGTGTAGATCATGCGGGGACCAAGGAACCAAGCGTAGAAGTCGTCACCTCGGTCGTAGTGGTCACGAACCTGCTCCTCGTCTAGCCGTGCGTTAGAATTTTATATCGAAATTGTGCATGTAGATGCATAGGAGAAAGCTTACCTTGGGAACGGGTGTGGAGCAGCATCTCAGGAATGAAACCAAACAGGAAGTGCTTGAAGAGGCTGGAGGTGAACTTGAAGTTGGCCCAGTCGTGACGGTACTCGAGGCACTCAAGAGCATCGCCCTTGAAGTCAACCTCACCATTGAAGTACTTCTCGTAGAAGACAACCATGGGGATCTTGCTCTTTCCGCGGTAAGTAGCGCGGTCATGCTCGCTGTGGAACTGCAGGTAGTGCTCGACGGGAAGACCACGGTACTTGGCCTTCTCAGTCTTGCGAGGAGAAATGGAAGAAGCGACAGCCCAGAAAGCGACCAAGACAGGAACACTAGTGAAGAGGGCGAAGAAGATAGTGGTGTAGAAACCTCCACCAACCTGGCGTGCCAGCCACCAGGGGATAACCACAAACAGAGCGATCAGCAAGACATTGGAGAAGCTGTCACTGCCGGGAGAGTCGGCAGGGACAGGAGCGTTCTTGATTGACGGGTACTAAACGGCAAAGGCAAATTAGAATCTAGCGGTCACGCAGCTTGAATAGCTCCCTAGCTGTGAACTTACCAGGGTAGTTGGCACACCGCAATCGAAGTCAGGCTTCGACTGCTCGGGGGCAGCCGGAGTCTGAATATACTCGAACTCCTCAGTGGAGTCCGGATGAATGGTCGTCATGGCTGGTGAGCGTCAATTGAATGATTGGAAGGGAAAAGGAGAGGCCAGAGAGTAAATAAGAAGATATGGGCAATTCCGGGGCGGTGTGGAATGCAGCAATGTACCTGGGAGTACCTGATTGGTACCTGTGATTCCGTGCGTAGATTGCCACAGTGCCTGGTACCCGCCAGGTACACCGAACTGGGCTCTGTTTTCCCACGCTGACGTACATCGACCCGTGCTATCCTTGAAAAGTGCTAGTACATTAGCTTATTTTAGGATCATTGAGCTCCTATAACTACATGGGTGTCTTGATGAAGCTACTCCCCACGTTTTCAAATCAATTGGACCTAATTGTGTTTACTGCAGGTCTGGTACTGCCTACGTGGTCCCTGACGGGAAATGCATGTGCGACCTCGTCTGTGGCTTGGCGAGAGATCATCATAGTGGAGCAGGCCTGAAACAGTATGATCCGCGGTTGAGAAGACTAACTCATACAAGAACTTCATTTCCAAAACGCCACCCTTTGGCTAGAACATGAGAGCCGACGTCTCTAATTTCTGAACTGATAGAACGTTCCAATACCGTTCGTCTCCACAAGTCCGTCACGTCACAGCGTTAGCTGAAAGCTATCCGCCTCTTCATCTTCCTGAAAAGTTGGCTGTAACTCCTCTGGCTCTTGGGTATCCTGCTCTGTATCAAAGCATCCGGCAGCGTTGCAGCGGGTCCACATCTCCGAGTCCAGCGGAGGGGCCCCATACAGCTGCATGTAAGTTTCGGGGGACAAAGCTTGAGAGGTCGAAGGCTTTTGAGCCTGGGTTTGGTCTCGCAGGTCCGATGACACGCTGCGTCCTTTCGAGTAACCAACCGTTGTGCGCGAGGTGACAGCCGCAGCAGTGTTGCGCATGGCCGAGGGATTCGATGGGACTCTCGCGTGTCGCTTGGGCATTATCAATGACGATGCGGATGAGGCAAATGATGCGACTCTGGGCTTGGGGGCCGGTGCCGTTCGAGGGACGGTTGTTGTTTGGGGCGTTGAAAGCGCTGCGGCGGCCTCACGAGATCGAAGCGTGGAGACGCTGCGAGTTTGTCGGATAGCGGTAGGTCCCCGCAAGGGTAGGGCCTGTGGTTTGCGTGTCCTCGCGGTCTGACGCTCATTGGTGTCCTCAAATCCAACTTCTTCCAGTTGCTTCAATATCATTTCGTCCACCATCTTGTCGCATGCCGCAGAATCTTCCTTGAACTTGCGCTGTTTCGCTGTGAGTCCATCGCTGCCGACCTGTTGCTTCCCGTAGACACTCTCGAGTCCCAATGCTCGGTTCTTCGGCTGGAACTGGGGAAAAGTAGTGTCATATGTCACGTCGTCTGGGAGATCTGGAAGATCTGTGGTTCGTTAGTAGAGGAATTTGGATTCATCGCGTTTGGCGCAACTGGTCCAGACATACCTCTAGGCTTGGGTGGCATGTACTCAATATCGGGTACTTCATCTACCACAGCATCGCTATGGACCTTGAGTTGTGGTTGTTGTGTAACTGGAGCGGCTTTCTTGAGTTTCTGCGCGGTTGATTGTCTTCGGTTCGTCTTGATGGTTCCAAAGGGAGCAGGCGTCTGGAGATTCTTGGCTTTCGGGTTGTTCGTTTTCATTCCTAATGGAGCGCGATCCTTCACTGCATCACCATATAATGTCAGCCATGATTCACGATTGATCCGCGCGCGGATAGCATTTGCGACTCCTTCGTACCCATCGGCGTGATAAACGCGTCTTTTCCCGGTTTTCCATTTCCATTGCCTTTGACGGTTCGGCCTCCAAATGCGAGCGGGTTGTTCTCATCGTTTCGCTTTCCGGGTGTCTTGGGTGCAAACTTCGAGCTCTGGTTCAAAGGCTTAGCGGCCGCGGCGGTCTGGTGGGTGTTTACCAGGTTCTCCTGGTCACGAAGAGCCAGCATGGTGGCGGACTGAAGATATTAAGGGTCATACAACTTATCAAGAAAAGAAATAAGTCGCGTCACCAAGATTGTAAGTGAGTAGAAGATCTCAGCAGTTCTAGATGCAGGTGTTGTCGAGTGGTTGCCCGTGGAGACGCGGCGATCTCAGTCGTCTGATTGGCGGGCAGTGGCCGGGCGGTTGTACCACTTCCATACGCAAGTTACGCTGTTGGTACACACTAAGTACCCGGTACTTCTCCTGTAGTGGAGCTGGAGCGTAGTCACCTGGTACTGTCTACTTGGTCACTAGTCAGCCATTATTCCTCCCCTTCTCTCCCAAACTCCCCCAAGATCATCCTTACTCACATCCATCCACACTTGCAGGTTTCTCGCAGAGCGAAGACCTAAATTACCCTTTCTCTTCACCAATACATATTATCTCCTTAACTCCCTTTTCAATAACAAAATGGACAAGATCAAGGAGGTAAGAGACCCCTAGGCGGGGTAGCTTCACCCGTCTCCCAAATTCTTCCCAACCCCTCATGATGCACCCATGCATGATCTCCGACATTCCATCACCGCCATGACTTTCACTAACGAGACGCTCACTAGCGCATGGTCGCCCTCCGTGCCGAGGCCGACGAAGCTCACGGGGAGGTTGACGAGCTTAAGGCCCGCGTCAAGACACTGGAACAGGAGAACTTGTCCAAGGAACAGGAAATCACATCTCTCAACCACCGCAACCAGTTGCTCGAGGATGAGGTCGAGAAGGCCGAGACTGCCCTGAAGGAAGCCAAGGAAGCTGCCAACCAGAGCCTCCAGCACGACACCCAGAACGAGGCCCTCCAGCGACGGGTCCAGCTCCTCGAAGAGGAGGCCGAGGAGAACGACAAGACTCTGCGGGAAACAAATGAGAAGTACGACTCTCTCAAGCTTCATTCACGACCCGGTGCTGACTCATTGCGAATTCAGGCTTCGCCAAACCGACATCAAGGCTGGTCACTACGAGCGGAAGGTGCAGGCACTCGAGGACCAGCACACCAAGCTGGAGCAACGGTACGAGGATGCCATCAAGGAGCACAGCGGCGTCAAGAAGGAGCTGGACGACCTCGCCGCCCAGATGGCCGAAATCTAAGTTTCGAGTCGGTGAGGGTACGATATAGGGGGACATTGAATTGGACACCAGCTTCCTTCTCTGGTTTTTCTGCGTTTTCATACTGTGACTGTTTGTGTTGCGGCTTTCCCCATTCTAGCCAGATACAGCGCTTTGATAGCAATACCTTTATCATCCCAACCATTACAGTGCCGACTATTCTCTTCTCTATATTTCTCCTGAGGTGAAACGCTCGTGTGCCGTAAGATTGAGTGAGCGAGAGTGGCTGAAGAAAAAATCGAATATGTATCATATGCACATGGTATGTATCGCTTTTGAGGTATATGTTGAGATCAAGCATCCTTGTCCTTCCTTGCCTTGGCCTTTTTGGACTTGATGTTGCGCTGCTTTCGCTGTGTTTCCCTGCGCACATCCTTAGACTCATAGCGGAAGTTCCTCTTCTTTTTCCTTGCTGCCTCGGAGGCAGCACTGCGAGGCCTTCTCTTCTTTTCAGTCTTAGTTTCTTCCTTGGTTTCGACCGGTTTCGGCTTTTCTTCTTCGTTGTCGGTGTCGTATTCTTGTGCGGATTTGAGCAAGCCTTCGCGCGATGCGTCCATCTCTTCGACTGTGACTGTAGTGTATTTGTCTTCGTCGATGTACTCGGCTTCGTAGTCCACGGCTGGAGGCTCTTCGAATCCGTTCCAGTCGCCTTCTTCCTCTTCCTCTTCCTCCATGATATCACCAGCATCCTCTTTCAGGCGTCGAAGTACTGCTGCGTGCTCTTCCATTGCTGTCTCGAAATCCTTCTTGCGCTCCTCGCGAACCTAGACGAATTAGCAGAATTCTTCAGACGAGTGCTGTGACCGATCAAACCTTCGCCCTCGTAGTCCTTCTGTCTTCTTTGTATTGCTTCGCAGCGAGGTCTGCAGCGTGCTTAGCACGCTGGACCTTGCGCTTGTGAAATCCAGTGAGCCATTCCTGGCGATTCTCCGAGTCGAAACTGATTTCTTCCACTTTGGGCTCAACAGCGACCTTGCGCTTTTTGAAGTTTTTCTGGTTTCTCATATTGGGACCCATGGCGACTGAGAATTTCGAGTTATTATTCCAAAAATCCTCTCGGAATTGAAGTTGCAAGGTTGTGTTCAATCTGCGTGAGAAAAAAAAGTTACTGCGAAAGCTCAGGCGGGCCCGGGATCTCGACCGCCTCCGAGGCCAGGTCGGACACTTCCCGTTGGCAACATCATATCAACCTAAGTCATCACGAACGCAATGCATTTCAGCAGGGTTGGGCTAGTTGCCCTTGGAGCAGCTGCTGTAAATGCTTTCAGAGACACATCGCCCTTTTTCCTCGCCTCAACCTCCGAGTAGGCTGAAACGCCCCCGGTTTAAGCAGCTGCAGCAGCTAACATCTCCCTTAGGGTCCTGACGAACTCCGCCTATATCCAAACCGGAGCCTCTGTTCTCGAGAACCTTTCCTCCTCCCTCAGCACCTGTCCCTCCGATTACTATGTTGTTGTTAACCAGCCTGGTGTCCACGCCTCCGACTTCTCGACGCGCAAGTCCGCACCCCGCTTGGGTGCGAAGATGCTCGGCAAGGACAGCTCGATACGCTCTAAGATGAGTGTCGACGAGGTCGCTGGACTGGTCGAACCCAAGCAGGTTAAGGCGCTCCTCGAGACGAAGTGCAAGGCCCAGACTACTGTCATTGATGGATCTTGTGAGTAGTCCTGCCACTGACGCATCCACCAAGAGTATCCAAGCTAATGTCGCAAAGCCGGGTCATACCCCTCATCCTTTGAGAAGGGTCCCCGTATCATCGATGTCGAGTTCCCCATGCTCTCACTAGAGTCCAACCGGGCGCAACAGCTTTCTGAATTCGGTATGTGCATAGCGCGCTGAGGTATTGCATTATCGCTGACTCTAGTAGATGGCTTCCTTGCCGATGTTGTCGATCGCCTTGACTCTTCAAAGTATACTATCATCTATATTACCTCCCCTAGGGAGTTCCCCGAGACAGACTCTGTGATCTACGAGACCTCCGAACCCTCGTACCAGGACTCACTTCACATGGAGATGAAGCGTGACTACTCTGCCTCAGGCAGTTCTTCCAGCCCATCGAACAGATCAACATCTCTCTTCGAAGAGTACCAATACTTTACTCCAGGTTGGTTCATCCTTCTTCCGCCGTCCTTGCTCATCACGCTAACCTCTTCGCAGGCATTTTCATGGGTCTCATGGCTACTTTCCTCTTCCTGATGATCATGTACATTGGTATCAGTGCCTTGAGCAGTCTCGAGATCCCCTATGCCGCATTCGAGAAGGATGAGTCGGCTAAGTTCCAAAATAAGCAGCAATAGACGTGATGTACTGCTGGATTAGTTTTTGGAGCAGACCTCTGTGGCAATTTGATTTTGGGGTTCAGGGGCAATATCTCGCATATGTATGATACATCCTTCTGTTTTTCTAGATGTTCGATGTAAATGCATTCCTTAGTTCTTTTTTTGGATACTGTCAGGTGATATGAGAGCCTGAGGCAATATTCTCCTCTAGCGCTGGCGTCTTTGGGTTTCTCTTCAATTCTCGCTTACGCAGGGAGCACCTTTCTCTCTCAAGTTATCACAATCACACTCGTTCTTGCTTGAAAGCCAGTCCTTCGTTTTGGTGTTTTCCAGAGGCCCTGTCCCCCAGAATCTAGATCGGTGATCTGCGGCCAGAAACCTGCAACAGTCAGTCTTCCATGAGAGAGAGGGGCGGACAGCGGTCGTCTTTGAAATCAGCATCGGAGATTTTGGCACTGCACAGGACTGATTGATCTGATAGATACCAACTGCATAACATCATCACTCATCGTCGTGACGATCGGCGCTCTCCGAAAGACCCGCACCCTGTGGAGAAGCAGATCAATTGTTTACCGCCGTTGCCATGCGATTCCTCCCGCAAGGATCTGGGAAATCCCGCCCGTCATTCTTTCTCTTGCTATGCTTGTTCATTGTTCTCGCTATTCAGGTGTCTGCTGCGGATGATACATCAACTGAAACCAATGCCGCCCAGACCACCGACGATCCCTCCACACAAAGCACCTCTAGCGCGAGTGAGACCACTGCGACAACTTCTTCCTCCACCTCCGAGTCCACGTCCAGCACATCCAGTACTACATCCTCCTCTTCGTCTACAAGTACAAGCACAACCATGGACACGACTACTACCGACTCAAGCTCAACGTCGTCGACCACTTCATCCACATCATCTGACAGCAGCACAACAACATCATCCGTCACCACGACAACGACATCATCAACATCTTCGTCTTCTACAACCGCCGCTGTCATCGTCACCATACCCCCAACTGCCAATGCGCCATATATGCAAGAGAGCAATGCGCCGGAAGGAACAGTCTTTATCGCCGTCGGCGCTGCTCTGGGCCTTATCGGTCTGACCCTGCTCGCCTGGCGCGCAATGGTCGCATGGTCCGTGAACCGCTCCGTGCGGCGTGCAGCCATGAAGCATGCCTCGGAGAACAAGCGTCTTCTACGCAACAGTCGGAAAAAGCGCTCGGCCGGCTACTCCGCAGCTCCAGCCGACGTCTCTCTTGACAAGCTTGGCGCTGCGACTCGCGCCAGTTACAAGCCTCGCGTCCCAAGCGGGGGTAACAGTGGTCTCTTTTATTCGCCCACAGCAGGTGGCCCAACTGGTTCACATACCAATATCCACACTTCCGGCAACTCGGGGACTCGCGGCTCGACCTATCTGCCCGCTGGATACTACAACGCTGCTGGTAACTCCAACCCCGCAGGCGAGGTCCCGTACTCATCACCAACTGCGGGTATCTCGTCACCTTCGTTGCCTCCTACTGGCGCATATCATGATTCGCATCGTCAGTCGTATGCGGGAGCTTCAACCAGCTCACTTAATCTCAACCAGGCGCCCCAGGGCCGTGCGCCTAGTGCTTACTTGGAGGATCTTTTCGAGAACCATAATCAATCGCATAACTCCGACTCCGGCCAGGGTCGGAGGTAAGAGTACTGATCGGTGGACGTCCCTGCTCAGACGATGCAATGATATACGCGAATTTATCCCGGGATCTGTTTTTACATCTCATATCTAACTACCATGCGACCTGCTTCATACTTCTGTAATTTTTTTGTTCGAATATCCGATTCGACCAGGCGTTGGACAAACACTTCGTGTGGTTATTTGCTACTTTTTTCCATTCGTGCATACAATTCCTCATATTCCACAAACAAATATGCATTTGATCAGATCTCCCGAATAATTATCTTCTACCGGACAACCTTGGAATTAGAACCTGCTAAAACATTCCAATGAGACACCATCCATGAATACGTAGTCAGAGTCGGCCTAATAGGTGCTTCCAAGGTTTCGGTACAATCGAAGTTCACAGCGCTATCGGTACTATCGGTACTATCGGTACTCTCGGCACTGTCGGCACCCCATTTCTTGGCATTATCATCATGCTCCATCTTCGAACATCGCAAAGATCATCGCCAATGTTGTCATTCTTGTCATGGATTCTAAGCCAAAGTCGTTTCGTGAAATCGTACAAAACCATAGCGGTCTCCTCATTAATCCTCTCCAATGGACTTCCCATCACCTTGATCTGGTGGGCTGTCGATTCGAGGATGTCGGAACTCCCCCTGCCCACACAGAATCTACTCAAAACGACCACAGGAGCAATGATGGTCCAAACTCTTGCCCGGCGCCACCAAGCGATCCCGAGTTACTCGCTGTAAATCCATTCCCTCTCATCAAGCTTCAAAGTCTCACCAACATTTTGGTTGACAAGGAGCACATTTTTGAATACTCTAGGTAAGAGCTATGGCCTAATAGAACAGCTTCAATCGGAGTGACTGACCAATACGCTGAGCAGGAAAGGAGCTCCATTCTATTTTCAAGGTCGACCTGCTCACCGCCCAGAGTATATTATTTTTCATCGTTGTGAAGAACCCGTCAATCACATCCATGATGGCTCACCCCCGTTGGTAGGCTATGTACACTACACAAGCATCAACGGATCTCGCAGGAGACAGTTTGAGCCTTGTCCAGGTCCTAAGGGAGTTATCAACTCCGTTGGAGCGAGTATCTGTCAGAAGCGACTAGCTCAAACAACCCCAAAGGAATGGACCGAAGATCCATATTTCATGTGTCACTTATTGGCTCTTGCGCAGTTTCAAGAGTTCAAGCTCGATTCGTCAAATCCAAATACTTACACCGTAAGCTTCTCGCTTTTCCTTTCCTTTCTCTATCTGTTGGGCTCCAGCTGATTCGTTTTCAGTCGCGTCTTATCGTGACCAACGTACTTGATCGGGACTACATCCTTTGTTACGAGGCCCAAATCACCACCGAGCTTTTGAACGGCCTTAGGAATCCGAAGGATGCAACAAACCCCTTGGAATGGCCAACAATCCGACGTAGAAAAGTTGCATACAAGCCTTATCATACATTCGCCGGCCGACTGGTTGCCGAGCTAGTCGCCCCCAGTCCTTCATTCTCCCGCGACTCCTTCAATTCACCAGATGATGTGAACGGTGTCATCGAGCACGAGAGGAAACGACCGCACGGACAAGAAGACAGCGGATCGTACAAGGTAAGGCGAACTTAAAATAGATGAGTGGGCAATTTATCACGGGACTGGGCACAGGGTGCTTATCTGTATGTTGTCGATCTCGGATGGTGAAGCGCTTGGGGGATATTGTGATTACTAGATTCCTGGGTGGGCTTTCCCTCAAAATGAACCTCGCCTTATGTCTGCCCGAAAAAAGGAGACACGACCTTGGTCGCTACATGCCTGCCTGCCGCCAAGGCAGCTCATGCTCTACATGAATAGCAGCGATCTTAAGACCCCAGGAAGAATTTCAATTTTATTGTAGCTGTGAAACATCGTAGTTTGTACGGTACCATCAGCACTATGCAAACCATGCAAGTAAAGCCCATTATTGATTAACCCTCCTGTTGAAATGTGCCAATGGACTATCCCCGACAACCTTTGATCTTGTTATACGAGCCGTGCTACAAGGAGACCTCCTCTTTCCGTCGTCTGATAGCAACCTGGGCTCCGTGATCTGGTGGATTGAAAATCCCGTTGGTCGAGTCATTGCTATTACCCCCAAGCTTCCAATCGTATCTCATAATCAGATGGCATAGGATACTTTTAACTTCCGCGGCCGCAATGAACCGCGCCGGGCAAGCGTGCTTCCCATGACTAAACCCATATGCTCGACACTGCTCGGCACGAACTGGGCCTTGTGTGCTTGATCCGGATTTTCACGTTTTCGGTACACAATCCAGCACCTATCAATAAAGAGGGTGCATCATCGGTGTTGTCGGCACAATCGGTCTACACGGCATAGGCGGTGTGCTTGACGTCGGTGATATCGGTGATCCCGTTCGGCAATATCGGATATGCCGAACTTTCAACTACCGTAACAGAGGGGTTTCAGGGCAACCTTGGAAACGACCTTGGAGGGAAGATTTTATTCTCCTGAATCTCAGTCAAATCTTGGAAGGTTCGTCTATGATGTATCTGGGGAAAAGGATTTCAAAAATCGCAACGTGGTTGCGATCGCGTTTTCTAAGCCCTGAAGAGACGATGGCGAATCTAGGGTTTTCATATGTGCAGTTATGTACATCACTGCAACTTCTGCCAAAGTCTTCGAACCGGCAATGGAAATTTCAAAAGTTTGGGAACTCGCTAAATCATTATATTGGCTAGACTCGCATCTCTAGGCTTCAAAAGTCCGGATTAGCGAGACGGCGTGGGGTATCTATCTGAATAAATGGAGGCGATCTAGTCAATCCGCTTGTACAACTTTGCCTTGCTGCCTGCGGAAGACGCTCCCGCACAACAAGAAGCGGGCTGTTCCTCGGGGTGCAGCGAGGATTTGTTGAATAGCTGAGATGACTGCGGTACATCAAGGGCCGGGTTCTTGTTGAAGAAGCCATCTGGCTTCAACATGACACTAATTCTCTCCATTGGCATCACAGGGAAGTCCTCAATGCGAGGATTGTGAGTAAGTCCGAAGGCTGGTGCAATTGTTAGTCAAAGCAATATTATGACAAAAGGACGAAGACTTACTGTGCCATAAAACGACATCCTCGTTTTCTGTGTTGTCCTTGCGCTGGACCCAGGTTTCAACACCGTCTGCACGACGGCTCTGGTTGGTGAATTCGCCGGCAGCATACAACTCGTCATCCTGATATTTGGTCACCCAGATAGGCTTGGTGGCGAACTCAGCGCGGCGGAAGCCATGGGCGTTCTTGCTGACAAGAAGCATCTGGCTAGGAGCCGCCATGAGCTTGTAGGCGACAGGTTTATAAGTGATTGGGTTTGTCACGTTATCATTGCGAATCTTGAAAACACGGTGACGGTCCACACTTGTGTTTGCTGTGCCAGCTGTTCGCATAACTGTGGGCTCAGAAACATAGCCCACGAGGTAGGGATTCTTCTCGTCTTCCGGCATCGGGACACTGTCTTCGTAGTAGATGGTATTCTTGAATCCATCAATTGCAGGGTCTACACGAAGCGAGAACATGTGTTGGTGGAAAGGAGCCATGACACCAGGGCCAACATTTGTGCCCCAAGGAACGGTCTGACCGTTCTCATTGTCAAATGGCACGGTGGAGAGGATACCAGTGGCACGAACTTCCAATTCCACATTTGCGGCTTGGTCGAAAATGTAGTTAAAGATGTATTCGTAATTGGCCACGGTGCAAATCATTTGCAGGACAAGCTGGCGGTTACGCACAACTGTAGCCGCGCCAGAACGATAGTTGGTGTGCTTGTGTTGCAAACCGTTATCTTGCTCGTGCATGCAGATAACGTTCTTCAGCTGCAATGGGTTGCCCTTGCAGTCGTTGCGGTAGCCATCGAAGTATTTGATATGACCAAGGCAGTCACATCCAAGAGCCAGCTGGTTAGCGTTCATTCCAAAACCAGTGTCACCAACGTCAAAGGCCTGCTTGCGATGATAAGGGGCACGGGGGTCTAGAATCAAGTTAGCCAATCCATACTCTGAATATAGATCTTAATCGTTCAGTCTCACTCACCTCCGTAAGGAACGGTCATCTCGGAGACGGCCAGTCGGTAGAAGAGGTTCCGGTTATCGTAAGTGACATTATAGATAACCAAACCTTCACGGGCATTGAAGCCCACACGGAAGCGCCACTTTTGCCAGTACACAGAGTTGCCATCCACGGAGTATGAAGGGCCCTCGGGTTGCTGCACAATGTAAGGTTTGAGATCGGTGCGGAGAGGCTCATCCAAAAGGTCATGAGCATACTGCACTGTCTTGACAGGCTTCCAGGGCTGGGTGGTAGTCGTCTCAAAGTCACCTCCGCCAGGGAGGTAGTCCATGCGCACCAGCTCATGGGTCAACCCGTCAAAGACCGGTGAAAACTTGCAAGGAAGAGAGTAGTGGTTGTTCTGGGAGTGTTCGGTTTCGACAATGTACATGAAGCATTGGAATAGACGCCGATCTTCGGTATCACTGTCTGTGCCATACATCCAAGGGTCGTTGCAGACTGTCACGCCCGCGGGCAATTGCAACTTTTCAATCTCGGCAAGGACGGCGGGATGTTTCATGCACATTTCTTCAATTGCGGCGATTTCATCGATGTCGATAGGGCCCTATCACTCAGATATCAGTTTAGACACAATTTGCCGAGCACATTTGGACTTACCTGAACCTCCTTTGGAAGCTCCTTGGCGTAGACAATTGAGCGCTTATCGGCATTGAGAATAGCTTTGTAGAACGCGCCGGTGTCGAGACGGTGGAAGAGAACGTAGAGCAGCCGAGCAGGTGGTGGGGGCAGTGGTCGACGCAGACGCTCTGCTTCAATGTATGCGATGACATCCTTCTTGATGGGCTCATTGACGTCAATGCGCTTATAGCGAAGGGAGACGCCGGGGAAGGTCGCCTCAAGGATCTTGACGGCGAGCTTAATCTCCCCGGGTGAGATAGGGTCGAACGGGTGTGGGCCGTGGATCACCATTGTGGCAACGTGGGGTGCACAAGTGAACTGATAAGGGTTTGGATTGAGGGAAAGGAGCTACCAAATGATCCCACGAGAATCCAAGGTAGAGGGTATAAGTAGAGGGATTGAAAGAGATGCGATAAAAAGGTCCCAATGACTGCACTTAAATAATCACACCGACTGCGTATCTTTGGAGGGTCTGGGTGTACCTACCCGATTGGGACATGTGGGGCCTCGAACGCGGAGACTTTGGAGATTTGGATGAGGTACGAGATCTTGGCTCTCGCTAAGTTGGAGAATTCCATAGATCAGCCAAAGCTGGTATTTATTCTACAATACTAGTGACAAAACCCCACTGGGACTCAATATGTCTAGCCTAGAGAAAGGCCTATCTCAAATCCTTGACTATTCTATAGTGCTACGTTGCAATTGACTGCGATTTTGACTTTGCCCCGGAGGGCAGGTCACGTGAACGTGGGGAAACGCGATAAAGTGCCCCGATCGGGTCTAGCGTGTCTGGCTATCGATAACGCTTTGATAAAACTCACCAAAATGAGTGATCTTCCCTCCACACATTTCAAGGGTCCGGCGGAACATTGTCTTGATTTGTACAACATTGGCGATAAGCATGCAGTCACTAGCACCGATCGAAGCCCTGTACTACCTAGTTCTTCCCTGACGTGATGAACAACTTTCCCCTGACGGAACCTTCTCCGCCTTCCTCTAAGAAGTGCAGGACGCGACAATCGGGTACCGCATGGACCCGCTCTGGGTGCTTGACATGCAAGAAAAGACGCAAGGCGTGTGACAAAACGAAGCCCAGGTTTGTAAGCTATTTTGGCCTTGAGAGCGCTGTGACTAATTGGACTAGTTGTAACAATTGTGTTAAACAAGGCCGAACGTGCGAGGGCTATGGCTCCATGTGGGTAGAGCCACTAGGTCCTTCAGCACAGGTCTTTTCAAAAACTGAATCAAAACCCGGAGTGAGCCTTGAATCGTCAAAGCGTCGGCGACTAAGCGAGTCGTCTCAGCTGCCATCACCTGCACCCTCGGCGTCATCGGACGTCTGGTTTGATTCCCGCTCTTCGGGTCAAGTAACGCCCTGGAGCTGCTCAAATGCATCATCGCCTCGGGACTATGGCCCTATTTCTTCAAATCCCGTCGCTGATCGGGATTCAGCGGGGTTCACACAGGAGTATTTTGATGTACCCACCGACGCAGTGATCCCACGGCCGCAGGGACACATCAGCCACCTCTCATGCCACGAGACCCACTATCTACAGTATCATATGGAGCAAGGGTCTCGACTTCTAGCAAACCTGGAGAGCGATGACAACCCTCTTCGGTCCATATTGATACCAAGAGCAATGTCATCACCTCTGCTGATGAAAGCCGTATGTGCCGTGTCCGCTCTTCATCTAGCGAATCGCTCTCAGGGCTTTGGGGCGCATACCGCTGCCGTCAATTACTATAGCGGAACCCTCAATGGCCTCCGAACAGCACTCGCAGAGTGTTCAACAGAGCTTTTGCCAGACGATGCTATGCTGGCTGTGGGACTACTGTGTAAATATGAGATTGTACGTGGCAGCGTCAAGCAATGGGTGGTTCATCTGAACGCTTTGCAACGTCTCATAGTTACTCGTGGGGGATTCGAGTCGATGGATCGTGATGCAGCAGAATTTCTGCGAGGATTGTAAGTGGCATCTCACCAACACAAACGTGCCTATTCTGACGTCACCTAGATTTGTGTATGCTTATCAGATGGCTCGGATCAGCAACCGTAATCGCATCACTCCGGCAGATATCTCTGTTAACAGCAACATTGGCATTCCGAAGTTGGACATATACATTGGCTACACGGAAGAGCTTCTCGAGCTCTGCGCGCGCATTGCCGAGCTTCCAACTCTGAAGAACGACAGTTTGGCACTCTATCTCAACGTTGGCTCCATGTATGTCCCTTCATATACAACCCTCACAGCCCAAACTAACCAGCATAGAAACGAATCCCTTCTGAACTGGACCCACACATCAACGCCATATGTAATCCCACAAGGCACACCAGCAGCCACACTAACCCGACTCCAACTCGTGGCTGAATGTTTCCGCGATGCAGGATTCACATATCTCCATTCTATCATGGAGCGTATCAGCAGAGACACGGAAATTTCAGACATAGCCATCTCGGGGAGACCAATTCCCGCGCAGGACTGGTGGTCTCTCATCTCTACCCCGAAACAGCTCGCTATTGACCGATGCCTTGCCCGCGTGGAAACGTTCCCGCTGGATGATCACTGCGAGTACTCTGCGCTCACTTTTCCATTGTTCATCTCAGGGTGCGAGAGCAACAATGTGGCAGACAGAGAAGTGGTTCTCCAATCTCTCGATAAATTGCAGAATAACTTTGGCATTGGCAATGTCAGGCGCGCAAAGGAGTTGCTAGGGATATTATGGGCGAGGCGCGATGCTGACGCGGGAATATATGGCCTTGGTCTAGATCACAAGCAGGTGCATTGGTTGGATATTGTTGAAGAACTGGGGTGGGAACTTATCCTTGCATGAAAAGCTCGGGTTTGTTACAATGGCCTCGCAATTAGCGCTTGAGCGCGACCAAAATACAGGCAGAACCTTGTAAATTTTGAAATCAAGCTTGGAATAAGGTGTGTGCACGGTCCACCATCTTCTCGCATGTCCTGAAATGTATCTTCACATCCCAGCTCATGGTATACCTTTACGTCGTTCCAAGCCCTGGAGGTTGTTCACCTGGGTAGGTGTTTCGTGCGTCGTGCAAAAAAAAAAAAGATACTAGCAATGATCCTTGAAACAACCGGAAATAATGTATACTAGGTATCCCAAAGCAAAATAATTCAATAGTGACAGGGGATATCTAAAATCAGCTCAACCCCATGTTGATCTCATCACTAAGACCCCATTCTCTTTCCGCCCTCTCCGTCCCGCCAGCAGCTCGCGTAGACCAACGATCAAGATGGTCTTGAGAATTGGCCATTTCCTTCTCTCGCAGGCTGGCACTATCACTAGTCGCCACACTTCCTTCGCGAGCATGGGCGCGAGCATTTTGGATGCTAATCGGCCGTGAACCTTGGGTTCCGTCGGTTGGGATATTTGAGCCGGTAGCACGCCCACTGTCGGTTGGAGATGCAATGCTGGGTTCTTTATCGGCCTTGACACTGCCACTGAACCATCGACGGCGGCGGGACTTGGATGCCGTGGACGGGGTGATGCTCTTTGTATCGGCGTCATCGTAATTCTCCTGCGACTTTTCCTTTTCCAGTGCCTGAGTAAGCCCTGAAATGTTTTCCTCGGAGGCATTCTTACTGCCACTGGGAGAAATCTCGGCTAGTTCGGCGTCTCGGAACCATTTGCGTCGACGGGTATAACGGTCCCATCCATCTTGTCCGCGACGGCCATCGTTCCACTAAATTTGATGAGCAAGCGATATTCTGGTGGATGTGGGGATTGACTTACCTTGTTATCATAGTAGATCCAGCCCTCGCCTGTTGACCCTTTACCGTCTGACTTGCCGTTGAAATTGTCGGCTCCTTCAACACGCCACTCGCTGCCTTCAACCCAGCGCCATTTGGCGTCTCCGGTTTGGACATCAGGGAGTTCAAAGGTGTCTTTGGGAGCAACGGTATTTTGATGCTCATCAGTCCAAGCAGTACGCTCTGATGGGAACAACGAGTAGGTCCACCCAATGCCTAACCAGCGACGCTGGTTCTCATAGACAACAAAGGTGAATCGCACTCCGGCATTGGTTCCACGTCGCCGAGTGGATATATTTAAACCTTGACCTTGGCCCTTCGGTTTGGCTTGGGATTTCTGCACGTTGCTCGGCGTGTCGGCGACCGCGAGGCCAGTAGCGGCAGCACAGAGTCGGCGTACGGCTCGAGACCGCCAAAGAATCACACGAGATACTCTCGCAGGCCGTGAATGATAGGTTAAGACGATGGTTCCGACGGCCATGATAACACGGCGCGTGGTGATTATGTAGAAAGGAGGGAGAGTCAGTCCAATCCATACTGGGGTGACTAGGAGAATGCGAATAAAGAGAGCCGTCAAAGCGGGTTTGGTTGTTGCCGATGTGGCGGTACGTTGAGTAGAAAGAAAGTCGGTAAGGTCGAGGAGGGGCTCGAGGAGGATATTGCATCTGGTTGTGAAGACGCGGAGAGTCTCGACGATCTCGTCGAGGCTTTTCTGATGACGGAGGGAGCTATCCGGGGTCACTTTGGTCTTGTGCTTTTCGCCCGTGGATGTAGTTGATGACAAGGGCGAGTAGCGACGGCCATACATGCCGAGGATCAGGGCGACCACGACCAGGATCGGGCCTGCCCAAAGAATGATGGCGTCGCTATACAGCACGATCGTCCAGAATGTGGCCACGAGCAAAAAGCTCTGCCATGGGTCCCCAGAGGTCCATGTTAAAAGGCCGGTGAGCTTGTTGAGGGGGAGAAGGAATGGGTGTGAATAGGCTAGAGCCCGAGTGATGGCTGGTGGTGTAGCCACCAGGAGAGGTGATTTGCGATGCACGATGACACTGGAGCGCTGGCGGGAGGTCAAGGCCGAGCCGGTAATCGTCGACGGAGAAAATGCAGCGACCGTCGGCGGTTGAGAATCCAGCTGGCCTTGCTCCTGTGCGGTGGTTGGGGGGGCCATGGAATCTATCCACGGAATATTGTCTGCTTGCTATCAGTTTTGATTCCATATAGGGACCTGTGGACGTGTACGTACCTAGAGCGGCCATCCAATTATGGACATATCATTGGAAAATGGTCAGCTCATCCTCTGTGGGCATGAGGATTTAATAAGAGGTGATGATCATGGGCAGCTGTTCGGTCCAAGGAAGATCTGCGGGGAGCAGCGTTGGGCATGTGACTCTCGGTACAGTGTGAAGAGTCCAAGTTAGCTTAATATGAACATATGCTTGGAATTTTATTATATTAAATAGAATGCCTAAATGTATGAATAGAAAGTTTTATGTATTTCTCATTAGCCAAATACCTAGAATTAACCCAGGGCTATACAGAGTATACTATGAAGGGCATATTTGTTGTTCAGAAAGCTCCCCGACGCTAAGTTCCGCCTCCGAAATTTTCCCCTTCTCTTCTTCTCCCAACTCCCCCAGACCTCCACGGCATCACAAAATGGTATGTCTCGCTACCGGTCATTTTCGATTCTTGCTAATTTATCTAGGCCCACCGTATCGTTTCTCAAGTCGTTGTGACCGGTGCCCGGGTTTTCGGCCGCGCCTTCGCCGAAGCCTACAAGCAAGCGCAAGCCTCCGGCAAATACAAGGGCCAGCAAGGCGCTTCCGGCGGCTCCCTCACAACCTCCAGCCTGAGCATCGATGAAGCCTGCAAGATCCTCAATGTGAAGTCCCCCGCGAGCGGCGAACAAAGCCTCGAAAACGTCATGGCCCGATTCAAGAAGCTGTTCGACATGAACGATCCCGAGAAGGGCGGCAGCTTCTACCTGCAGAGCAAGATTCTGCGCGCGCGCGAGAGACTAGAGATGGAGTTCCGGGAGGCAGAGCGCAAAGTTGCGCACGACAAGGAATTGAAGGAAGGCTGGAACCCCAAGGTCTACAAGGATTGAAGATCTCAACATTTTGGAGATCGCGACTCCTCCGGTCTCGAGCAACACCCGAGAGTTTGACTGGCTCTCCCTTTCTGCTCAGTTCTCTCGTTTTGGCATAGCATGGCGTTTTGGTTGGGGAAGGACGCTCGACTCCCTATGCTGGAGGCTGAGGTCTTTCTCTCTCATCTTTCTTGGCCCTGCACCCTGGGCCTTCTCCAGAGATGGAATCTCATCTCCGGTCCCCATTGACTCGGTCTCTGTATATCACCGTCTCTTGACTCCCTTCTCCGCTCTTCCGGAATGGATAAATGTACAATAGCCATATACTTGCATTCATATAATGTTGGGTTTACGCATTACTTTGGAGTTCTCAGTAAATCTCATCTAGGATATCAAGCAGACTTGGGCGCAAAGACTGATCCTTGCAGTACTTTTGCCACTACCGCCTCCGCCAGGCACATTCTGCCTGTTCATGTACCACGTCTGCAGAGCTGCGATCTGATTGACGGAACATTCTTCAGCAAGAGTGGATATCAAAGCAATCGGGTCTTGAGGCCAGATCGAGACGGTCTGCATCGAGAATCATGGACGTCCCGATCTGGGGCCGATGAAACCCCCCGCCATGGCGCCATCCGGAGCGGAGCCGATGGGGGTTCACTTTTTTTTTTAACAACCTCACTACATTCTCTACAACTTGCAATTGATCATTCAACGAGCAACAGCACCAGAGCGCTATCACCAGAGAGCCCTGCATTCCTCTCTCCGCCATGCGCCCCTCCACCCCCCTCTCCGCGGCCCTCCCGCCATTGATCATGGGCACCGCAACCTTCAACTCCCAGTATAACGCAGACCCCTACGCCCTCCCAACAACCGAGCTCGTCCAGCGCGCATTATCTCGAGGCATCCGCGCCTTTGATACATCACCATACTACGGCCCCGCCGAAGAACTACTCGGCCGCGCCCTCGCCACAGAATTCGTGCAATCAACCTTCCCCCGCGAATCCTACCATATCCTCACAAAAGTCGGTCGCGTGGCAGGCTCTTCCTTTGACTACTCCCCTTCATGGATCCGACACAGTGTGCGCCGCAGTCTGCAGCGCCTACACACCTCATACCTGGACGTGGTGTACTGCCACGATGTGGAATTCGTCACGCCCGCTGAAGTCGTTTCTGCAGTTCAAGAGCTGCGCAACCTCCGAGACCAAGGTCTAATCCGATACGTTGGTATCTCAGGATATCCTGTTGACACGCTAAGTGAGCTTGCGGAAACAATTCTCCGAGAGACGGGCGAGCCACTGGACATCGTTATGTCGTATGCCAACTTCACGTTACAGAACACGAGATTGCATTCTCGTGCTCTGCCCCGACTCATCGCCACCGGAGTCGATGTCGTGCCCAATGCTTCACCGTTGGGTATGGGGCTGCTACGTCGTGACGGTGTACCCATTGGCTCAATGGGCGATTTCCATCCTGCGCCTGATGCGCTGCGCGCAGCTGTAGCTCGCGCGGCGGAGCGTGCGTCATCATATGGTGAAAAGCTGGAGGTTATTGCCATTCGATTTGCGTTGGAATCTTGGCTTCGGGTCGGTGCGCGGGCAGGTGGGCTTGGTGCACCGCTTGCGAAAGGCGCACACGCGGATCCTGGCTTCTTGTCTGTTGCTAATCTCGGCACAGGGAAACGGCTTGGAGTCAGCGTTATGGGTGTGAGCAATATCGCAGAGTTGGATGAGACTCTACGTGTGTGGCACAGTATTGTTGATGGGCTGGAGAACTGGGGTGAAGACGAGGATGACTACTTCAATACCAAGCTGTCGACTCCGTCAACTCCCTCCTTGGGTGCTGTGCCTACAGCTGAGAATACCGAAATTATGACGCCTGGGGAAGGAATTACGGATCGTGCTTGGTCTCGTGCGCGCGGCGCCCATATCCTAGAACTCGCGAGGGAGATCCGAGACATTATTGGTGCGGATTGGGTTGATTATGTTTGGGACAGTCCGGGCCCCGATTTTGTCAATACGTTGACCGAGGACCATCTCCATTTGAAGAACCGCATTCAGGCCGAAGAAAGGACAGGGAAGATAGATTTGTCTTCTCTTTCACCGAGCGAAGAGCCTATGCTGACCCCACCGTCAGATGCGGAGCGACAGCTTGCATAGCCACATTTACATAAAAGAACATGTCAGGTGTATCACCATACACGCACCTTCGATACATAATTTAACGAGGTTGATGACTCTATCGTCCGTGATCAATAATCTGAGTCTAGAGCAATGTGTCTCAAGACTGATGTAGCCTGTGTTTTATTCAGCCTTCGTTATAGATTTAGGGTCGCAACCGGCAGACCGACAACTTGGAAGGCTTTGATGTCAATAGATATCTGGAAAGGGTACTTTATGCAGGGAAATGAGAGGAACCTTGAAACTTGTTTAGCAAGAAAGCCTCAAGCCATATTAAAATATGCCGCCCGAACGTTCACCAAAGATATGTACCTTCCAAGGTTAGTCCCACCTAACAAAAACGCTCTAGTCCTCTCCCAGAAACCGCGTATAGCGTAATCTGAGTGAGAAGGAGGCATCAAGGGAAGGGGGAAGGTTAATAAACGCCAAATTGTTAAAACGCACGGGGCGAATTAACTATTGGTGGGTTTCATTTGAATCACTAACTGAATCCTGAATCTTCGAAGAACAGGCAATGATGTATGAACTAGGTTCTCGTCGTCACGGCGGTCGAGGAGGACAATCGGATACTGGGTCAGAGTTGGACAAGGCTTGCCAAAGGAGTCAGTTTCCAACTAAACAGGGGTAGTTGCACCAATAGCTGCTCCTTTGCATTGGCCAAGTCAGCATCCGGCCATACGTAGCCGGGACAGACCACATAAATCGCTGAAATGTCCTAAAAATAAGTAGATATCCTCCCTCACAACCCAGTCAGCCGCTTCTGATTGTCGACCAGTTGACATGTCGAAGCGCTGAAACAGAAACGTGGGACCCACGATATCACCTTTGAGCATATCGCTCATTTGCCATGTAACTCACCAATCGCCGCTCCATTCAAAATAGGGGTATCATCATACAAAGTAATGTAACAAACAAGAGTCAAAAAGGAATCGTCACGGGCATCAGGACAGAAACAAGAGGCAGCCGCTTAGGCCGCAGCTTGTTGCTCTCTGAAAGCCAGATCGTGTTCCATCTGCGCATCGGTCTCATATCCGGCGTGCCGGAGAGCCTGGCGGATACTGAGAGAGGTGGGGAGCTTTGTCAGATCGGGCCTGAGGCGTTTGATTCTGGCAGCGCGCTCGCGGCATGCCTGTCGTCTGACTTCACCTTTGCGGGCTTTGGGCGACTTTGTCTCGCCTGACGATTCATCCGAAGAGAGGTTTTCAGGCTCGGAGACTGTACCCTTCACCTTCAGTTTAGACTTCGGCTTCTTGATAGGTCTTTGCGCTGGAGGTGGGGGTGGACCTGGGGGCGGAGGTCCGGGAGGCAGCGGTGGAGGGGAAAAGGTTCCGTCGACTGGATACGAGTCGGGCGGCGGCGGAGGAGGAGGCAATCTGTACTTCGCGAATCTGCTTTCAGACATGAAGACTCGACGAAGTTGATTGCGCTGTTCCATGTATTCTTCGAAGTTGCCAGCAATGATCGGTCCCAAAATGGTCTTGTTTGGCCCTTGAACCAGGGCAAGATATTCCATGCGGTTCTTGAGGGTAGTATGAGCACCTGCAAAAGTACGAAGGATCAAGTCAACCTCCCGTGTGCCACCGGAGATATCGTTGTCCCGGTTGTTTGGATCCTCGATGGTGAGACGATCTGGGTTTCCAAAGTAAATCTAGTACATCGAGTCAGGAATCCAATGAACCAATACACTGGCGCAAAACAACTCACCTTGTTGAAATATCCTGGCGGGTTGAGGCGAATGCCGACATGGCCGTACTGGAAATATTTCCCATAAAAGTTGAAGAAATCCACCAGAACGCTTCCGAGATTGGGCTGCTGGGCGCCCTGCGGCATGTGCTGCAGAAGACTTGTGACCAAGCAAGTGATGGAGAATCCTCCCAATCCACCAGTTGAGACTTCATTGAGACCTCTAATCAGCAAAAACTGCTTAATTACCGACAGAATGACTGGCATCGCGGGATATTGGGCTTTCCACTGCTGGAAGGTCTCGTTCGCGATCAGTCCGCTGTTGTTGTCAAAAGACATATCGACGTGCAGCCCAGTAAGCTTATCAACAAACTTGAGAATTGGAACCCGAGCATGCGCAATACACTCGATCGAGTTAGGGACAGCGATGTTTGTTCCCTTGAGGAAAGCTGAAAACGCATAGATCTGTCCTTTCCTCTCTCCGAATGTGCGAACACCTGTACGTCTAAAGGAATTGGACAACAGCACCAAGTCGATATCTGCAGTGGGCAGATAGAGCCCAGAAGCGAAAGAACCAAAAGCATGGATTTCAACGCCGGGGTATCGGTGTTTGAATGCAACATTCAATCGCTCAACAAGATCCTTGCGGACAATATTTTCGAATTCCTGTGGTTTAGCCCAGTTGTAAAAGTTGAGGATCTCATTATTCAACCTAGGATGGGTCAGCAAAAACAAAGTCATCAGAGGGTTAGAGCCAAAGCATGGAGGATACTGACTGGGTTCCTATGTGCAGGGAAGACGGGGTGGAGTCAAACCAAGGCGTGCCCGTCTCCTGAGATAGTGATTTCCACTGATCGATGACTGAGCCGTCGTAGTTGTACTTGCTCGCAGGCTTGCCAGTCTTCCTCGAGTAGCCCTTCAATTCATCCTCGCGCGTTCTCTTTCGGTTTCCCGGTCCAGAATCCATGCTGTCCTGGCCTCTTGGGCCTTTGGGGGCATTCGCGGGCGCGTTGCTCTCGGGTTCTGGATCCGGCATCGCACCAAGGGAAATGAAGTCTGAGTTTTCCTTCACTGCGTCATTCTCATTTGCCTTTGCGGCATTGTCAAGTCGTGCTTTGCGGATTAGCTTGACAACGTCGATCCTTTTGTTGGTTTGTTCGCTGGGTGGGGGAAGCGCGGTGTATGGATCCGGGTTGGACCATTTCGGGGCTGCGGGAGGAGGAGGGGGAGCTGCCGTATTTTCCTGAGGTCCATCAAAGCCCATTGCGCGCCTCTTTCGTGGTCGCTCGGCGTCGGAGTTATCATCGGAGGTGTCCATCTCCGCTTCTCCGCTGTCGCTCAAAGCATCCAAGGAGGCGAACTTGAGTGGAGCCTTGGTCTCGGACTCTCCCTGAAGTTGCTCCGGTGTGGTGTCTCTCTTTCGGGATAAGAGCGGTCGGTCTGAAGTGGGAGGTGGTCGATAACGGAAGCTGAACTCATGCTTGGGGTTGGGACGCGAGCCCCGATAGTTTGAATTTCCTCTGAACTGGAATGGCGGCATTGTGAAGAAAACACTGCAGTGCAGTGGGGATAACGCGAAGGGCAACAAAATGGCTGTGGAGGTGAACGCGAAAAAAAATGGCAGTTGCGAAAAGTATTGCCGATGATGAAGGCGGTGAGCGGTCCACGTCCACTAACGTGTCAACTGGTGTGTGCTTGCCTTACGGAGTACTCTGCCAATACTTGGTTTCTCCAATTTCATTTAATTGACTAGACTACTTAATCAAAATCCCCATCATCGAGGAAACTTTGATATTACTATGACGCTGAACGACTCGAAACAGTAGACATTGAAGCTTTATTCAATGGCAGGCATCGGGCCACCGGCAAGCTTGGTTTTGGTACCTACTCGACAATTTGGCTATGTTAGGATCTTTGGTATCTGCCTATTAGAGTCGACATGATCGATATCGCTAATCTGGCCAAAATTTCGAGGTCTGAAGTACTGAAGGTATCGACAACTCTACTAAAATCCCCCACCCGCGAGTTCAAGACTTATAAGCATATCACGAAAATCAAATCGACGCACTCAGGGCAACCACTTACCCGGGATCTATATTTCTTAGAGTTCCAGGATAATAGATACTAGTCACCACTGGTATATAACAAGCATTTCAAGGTTTCAGCCGGTATGTATAACGATCCCCGAGATAACAAGCCTAAATATAAAACCCAAGGTAGTGCAATGCTAACACGAGTCCAACCTTGGAACTCCTAATAGGTGTCCATATAGAAAGTCTCCCGGGCGAGTCCCAGAGATTATGTCGAGATGGCCCGGTCATCTCCAGGGCTGGGCAAGTACTGTTGATAAGTGACCTAGCTACGGGGTGCTTCGTGGATTTTCCTTTTGACCCGAGTAACGATTGACACCGTCCTCCAACTTGTGGATCAAATCAGGCTGTACTCCCATCTCAGCAAAACTGACCCGGCTCGGTGCCCAATCTAGCCAGTCCTCTGCTCTTGCCCCATTTCCTCCGAGCAAGCCAACACTGACATCAATTAGTGATGGTCGCTCATCGCAATGCCAAAACGCGGTAGCACCGCAGCTTCCGCAGAACTCTCGATATACACCGGGGGAGCTATTGTGTCGTCGGATGCTGCCTTTGCTGAAACTCAGTGTCGACCCATCTACGTTCAGTATGTTTGATTTGGGCACAAAAGCCCAGGTCTGTATAGGGAACCCGCTGCTCAGTCGGCAGGTATTACAAACACAGGTCCCGGCCAGATATTTGGTGCCGCCATCTCGGAGCCACCATTTGACATCGTCCGGGTTGGCTCCTGATCCGGTGGTATATGGGACCAGTAAATCTGCCCATGGCGAGGTTGCTTGTGAGGATGATGCGTCGGGCTTTGTGATGTAGAATTCCACTCCTCCGCAATTGCAACGTGCATGTAAAGAGTGCGGGTTGGCTTGGGTTTGCTCATTTTTGGCTGGTTCCGTGGGGGCTTTGGACGTTCCTGGTGGATCGAGAATGCAACCAGCGGTTATGGACTCTGCCCCAGAGAGATAAACGCTCAGTCCCCCATCGCTGGTATCGCTGAGTTGCCAATGCTCAATCGTATCGACTGGGATCTTCGCGACTAACAGTCCCGAGGCAACACGGAACTGCCCGCTAGGCTTCGAATGAGCAAAGACATGTGCACCACAGGTCTTACAGAAATATCGACTGATGTGGTCAGTCTGCTGGTACTCTTGGAGCCCATTCAACGTGGGCTCAACCTTCAGGGGATGATAGGATGAACATAGTTGTCCAACGCTTGTGCGACAGTCGCGACAGTGGCATAGTTGAAGTTTCGTTTGGTCAGTGCTATCCAGCTGAACCGGTATGTCAATGTTTCCACACAGGCAAGTGACAGAAGTAGCCATTTCCAAAGTTCAAAGTAAATCTTCTCAATTGATTTGAAATATATCCGAGGCTAAAGGCCCACTGGCTTTGATATGCGCTCAAGCGGGGCTCAAGATGCAGAAATGTGCTTCCAAGTGTAACGTGGAACAAGATTATTAGATTAGATGTGAAATTAGACAAACTTGCAGAGTCAAGAGAAAGAGGGCCACGGTCTGACCCTTGACTCTTCCGGGAAGTCACGAGTATAAGTTCCCGCTTCTCCCCACCATCGCAACTCACCACTTGCAACTACTCACAACTCTTCTCCCAACTTAACAAGTTTTTCATCTTCCTCAAATCAAAATGAGTGAGTCTGCCGTCCAACCGAGCAGGCTGTTGACCGCGTCCTATCCCTCCTCGTGTGAGCCCCGCGATGGCGGGGTAAGAGCGGGGTTGTCAACAGTGGGCTTTGCTGTCTTTTTCACGATACTGACAATTTTTGATAGGCGACCACGGATGCAGCTGCGGCTCTTCTTGCCAGTGCCCTGCCGGTGCCTGCAACTGCCCTGTATGTAATACCTGATGCTGCAGACACACCAGCCGATGACGTCTTGCTGACCACTCCGATAGAAGAAATAAATCACCCAAGCATTCGCAATCGAACACGAGTGATGCTCGGAAGGACATCGACATGCAGTGAGATGGAGAGTCCCTGGAATGGATACACGTTATGCTGATTGGGGGTGGAGGGATGCATGTCATGTCATAACAGCGACAGCTCACTACATTCAATAACAAGCGGTCGCTTAATCACTTTTATCCTTGTAGATCAAGTACCTTGCGGGCATCAGATCCAATATTTGGGCATTTGACACCAGCTACCTTGGTGGCTCGTCGGTATAAACTAGAAGCTCAGCCCAGGTGAAGGCAGATCGAGATACAACATCTCAACATGGACCTACACACTCTGTACCTCGGCACATATCGGAACACACCTTCCTCACTGGAAACAATAACACAGCAAATATCACTCAGACACCTATCGGAGGGGAGCTCTCCGGGCAAGTCACCGAAATCTTGATTCATACAGACGCAGTCATCTTTAACCACACGGGCCACGACCTCGGGAGGAGGATATTTTGAGGACCGTCATAACCTCTGCGTTGTTTCCGGGTATAGTTTCCCTAGCTTCATTCGGCTTTGGCGGCTATATTTTGCCGATGCGCCTTTTTCGCCATGTCAATCATCTGTCTCGATGAAACCCCAACACCTGCTACCGCGCATACTGGAAGCCTACCGAAATACAAAGCGGGACCTAATGCTGCAAGAGTCCCCAAAGGGTTGTATTGAATCGGACAAATCATAGCCATGCATTATATACCTCGGGGGTCTGTGTACGCTGTACGAGGGTGCTGTGGTTCCCACGTCTCTCCACTTTCCGGTGCCTTGCTGGTCTCTGATCTCATATAGAGTTCCAGGAAGGTTCCAGAGAGTCTGTGCACATTCCAAATACCAAATAGCAGTCTTCGTTTTGGTTGTTCAGATGACCTGAGATCTTACTTTCCATGTTATCAGATCTTGCCTTCAGATGTGCATATATCGGGGAGTATTCATTCACTTGAGTACAAGGATGTGTTCGATTATAGAATGCTCGATCCCTTTCGTATGCAAGCATTCACCCATACGGTCAAAATTATATTCCATGTTGCCGATCTCCCTCAGAATTCATGGAATTCATGTAGCAAGCTTCATCTGACACACACCAGCCATGCATGTAAAGCACCACACAGCGTCTCGCCGTTATGAACCCACACTGGAAATTAAATTTCTCCGAAAGGAAGAACACAAACAAAACGCTGGCCATAACTCCACCAGTGGACAGTGTGGATAAAACGTGCAGCCTAGGCAGCTCAGGGCTGCCAATGAGGCTAGACATCACCCCTCCTCCAAGGTCCTCAATACAATTTAACACTACTCTCATAGGCTCCCACTCCTGTTTTTTCCTCTGCGCCGCCCTAGGCGCCGCAAATTTATTGCTGATCCTTCCAAGGTTGTTCCCTCACTGGTCACTTCCTATACTGTATTGTTGGTATATGGACTGTCTTGCTCGACAGTCTAGGTGGTGTCAGCCAGAAGCTGTATAATCGTGACTGTGCACATTCTATAGTGATACTAGATACTTTTAATCGTGTCCATGAGATGGTTCAAGGTCCGTCCCGAAGTGAGCCCTGGAGTGGATCATAAAATGGATTCGGATGGATCTACGTTGCCCGAAACTTGACCGTCATCGTGGCATGATGATGAGTGTTTTTTTTGTGCGGAGTATTGAAACTAAGATATTAAAATCATATGCTACTCGCATTTATCCATACCAATAGCGACTTTTAGTTCATCAGGTCTTGTTAATGCGATCTATTAACAATGTGTGTGCTGTAGACCCGGAGAAGTATACAGCACAGAGTAAACAAGACATGGACAGCGTCCTCCAGACAAACATTCTTGTGGCTCCACAGCCATCTAGACAAAGCAATAGACCAACCATGTTGTTCATTATGTAGGTGGTCGGTCCGAGCACACAGCATCTTGATCTGCATACCTGATTAACCTAACAAATCCGAGTGGACAGGGTAGCTACTGGTACTGCACCGAGCAAACACCGTAGCTAGCCCCCAGGCAAGTAAACTCCGCACAAGAAAACAGATCGGAGCTCAAGTTTCACGGTATCTACCTCGGGACTAACTTCTCAGAAGGAGATGCGGTGTTGATTGGACTACATCATACAAAACAGAGCCCGAGGTGGTTCCACTTTATTGGTGAGCGGCAGAGTTGCCTAGACTCGATCTAGCGGGTAGCGCGTGAGAACATGTAACGTTTGAGGTTGTCGCGGAGGATGCAGGACCACGTTTGACTCGACCACGCGATACGTTGAAGTGTGGACGGGGCACCCCGACCCCGACGTAATGGCAATTGGGGTGGATAATCCCAAAGAGGAAAGGCCCACAGGGCTACTATAGACTGGGATGTCGTATAATGTATTGCCAGATGAGAGATATAAAGCTGGCTTGATACCCTTCCCTACATCCTTCTTTCTCTACCAAGCCATCTACATTCCAAGCCAAACAAACTACTTCTTTTCAAACTTCCCCAAGTTTCCCACCAAATCTATTCATCATGAACCCCTGCGCCTGCAACTGCTGCTCCGGCAACTGCAACTCCTGCTCTTGCAGCAGCTGCAAGGTATGTCCACTTCCATTCCAAGTCCACATCTTATCCATAAATGATATGGGGCCAGGGGACGAAAGATATGCTAACTGCCGTTTCAGCACTAAGCCATTTCACAAGCCTGCATCGCCATCTTCCTCCAATACAACCCATACCAGACCCGGCCTCCCACTACTGTCAAACTAGCTGGGAAGTGTCCTCACACTTACGATTATGAGAATATGTTCATGAATTTGCCGGATGCTAGGATCTGAGATATGGCCTGGAGCCTTGTTGGTGGGATGCTAAGATAATAGGTTTTTGCCTGGTGTGCCTTCTTGTGATTTACTTAAGAGCCGATAATATCTATGCTAGTACATGAATATCGGACTTGAAACCCACAATATTCTCTTCAACTCAAAATTATCCTAAGTAGTCAGTCTTGGAAGTCTGAAGCCGTCGTGGTTTGGATGCAAATATTCTACCCACTGCAGAAAATCCGAGCATCAACCTTTCACGGAACCCGTGGAGTGTGTAGGCGCTCTCCTGGACAACCGTAAAAAGGCACTGACCAGTGAAGAGAATAAGCTATCGAACCCTGTAAATAAATGGGGGATTACATTGCGTTCCCCAAAGACTTGGGTTTTGTGAAAAGTTGTTCATGCGCTAAGGGTACCGCAAAAATAGCCCCAAATATCAGTCAGTAAGTACTGAAGTTGAGCTTCCATACAAAATGTAATCACGACATGTATAGGCTTGGTTCTATGAGACTTTACAGCTCGTCTTTCGACCGTGGCGCGGTATTACCTGCCTCTTCACCACCTGCACAGACAGCCGGTGAGGTGACAAGCATAGCGTACACACACTTCTCCTCCTCTGCTGTCTTCAGAATCTTGTTCTCCTCACCACATTCTAAAATGACCTTGGTCGACCGATTAGGTCCATTCCAACAAGATTGGCCGCGGGTGTATTCGATCACAGTCTTTTCGACGTTGATAACTTCACCAGCCTCGTTGACTTCTTCAACTGTTGTAGTTCCGACCTTTTCAAATCGGCCCATTGACACAGAGTTGCCTCCCTTTCTCTGATTTTGCTTGGTTGACTCAAGGAAGCAATGCTCGTATGTGTATTCGCCCGCATCTTGAGAAATGCAAACACCCTTCAGAGCACGGAAGATGGAGGCAATACCATAATCCTGTTCAAGGTCTGCGCGTTGGTCACGTAGTTTGTTCTTCAGGCTTGTGAGAGAATCCTGGGTTTCCTTAAGAGCATCGCGTGCCTGGGTGACGGCTTTGGATTCCGAGGAAGTATCCTCGTTGGGCTTGGGCAAGATGCCGTTTTCCTGAAGATAGATCTTGGCGGAGAGAACCTTGCCCTCAATAAAGCTCACAAGGGATGGAGGGAGATAAGCCGCCAATTTGTATACTGTGATCCCGTTAGTCAGCTGTTGGTGACACAAAAATGGGAAGGTTGCGGGTCAATATTTACCTAGATCTGAGTCCTGACAGCCGTCTTCTTCATTCTCCCAGTGCTCCCAGTTGACCCCATTGTCGGCGCCATCGGCCTTGGAAATCTCGTCCAGATCGCGGTCAATAGCACCGTTCGAATCCTCGGTGCCTTGCTCACGAGCAGCGTAGTCCTCATAGCTGCGGACTGCCCGCTTGACACCCTCATCGTTGAAGTTGGGGTTATATTCTACTTTGACCTTGGCCAGGATTTCCTCAAGCTCCTTCACACGGTCACGGGTCTCATCCCGCTGGCGACGTACATCCACGAGAGCATTGCGGAGCTCGTCCACACGTCCCTTGGCCAGGTTTGTCAGGGCACTAAGCTTGCCCTTGCCCTTTCCAGTGCGGACAACCTTGCGATCTTGCTCCTGGGCGAGCTGTAGATCAGCCTCAAGACCCTGTTCCTTGACCTCGGCACCCTTAATCTCCGCCTCCAACTCAGAGATATGATCCTCAATTTCCTGCTGTCGTCGACCTGCGTCGACGAGAAGATCCTTCTTCTTTCTCAGAGCAGCAGTCATTGACTTTTGGTTTTGCTCCTCCTGCTTGCGCCATTGCTTGCCAATCTCCTTGCAGCGGTCTTCACACTTCGTACCGCCAACACGAGCCCACTCGTCACTGCCATCACAACACATTTCATAGTCACAGATTCCGTCGTTGATCCGCTGGAATGGGACGTATGATGGACGATGGCCTTTGTTTTTACAGTAGAAGCCAGGCAGGCCAAGGGCAATATCCAGATCGCTGTTTCCGGGTCGATCTGCGACCGTCAATGGCGAATTGCGTGAGATATGGGCGCAAGCAGCTGTGCCGGGCTCATCACTTCCATCCGGACAGTCACAAAAGTCATCGTTGACAGCGGAGAAGGGGATTTTGACGGAGGGGTTGGAAATGCAGGTGAAGCTGGCGGAATCCTGATAGAATTTTGAGACTAGTTGGACAAATTGTTAGTATTACACGATCAAATAAGAGCTGTAATTCCCAACGTAGATTGCCATTGCATGAACCCGCCGCGGCAACAAGTGGAGATTTGGAGTCAGGGTTTAGATACTCACATTCCGGGCCCACGCCGCGGGGACGGACAAGCTTTTCAGTAGCCTGGGCAGTCGACCCAGCGACAGCCAGCAGCAGAAATGATTGTGGGAGTCTCATGCTTGAGGCATTGAGCTTTGTTTAGTTACAGATGTGCGGAGAGAGCTTCTGGCCAGATGTTGATAGCGGACCCGGAATCTAATCAGTGCTGAGTAAGCGTTCTCTATCTTTGCGATTAGACAGTGGCGATTGACGACGAGCTCTGATTCTTATTGCATCTTCAACATGGGTAATGATGGTGGAAGGTGAGAATGACTACAGTTTCCCTTCCCAAAACCGCACAATCTAATAGCATGCGTCTAGTATCCCAACTCGCCGCGAGCTCGTTCGCGAAGCGGCTCGAGCCCCGAGTACGGCGCAAGTAAAAGAGACCCAGCGCGAGCAGCAAGAACATTCCTGGACCACATGTCCACTTTCACACAAATCTCTCTCTCGACCAATTGTTTCAGACAGTGTGGGGAACCTTTACAACAAGGATGCGGTCCTACAGTTCCTGCTTCCAGGCGACGACGGCGAAGGAATCAGCTCCAAGGCCGACTGCGAGGAGATCCTGTGCGGGCGCGTCAAGTCGCTCCGCGACGTCATTGAAGTCAACTTCGAAGTCGATACCGAGCTTGCTGAACACCCGTCAGGTCGTGCGCATGCGCCTCCTTCGCGTCGGGAGGGCTGGATCTGCCCGATCACCGCGAAGCCGTTGGGCCCGAGTGTGAAATCCGTGTACTTGGTTCCATGTGGACATGTCTTCGCAGAGGAGGCTATCCGTCAGCTCAAGGGCGACAAGTGTTTGCAGGTAGGATCATACCGGAAATTTGTGTTTGAGAATGAAGCTAATGTCTGTTGTAGTGCAACGAATCCTACACGGAAGATAACATTATCTCAATCCTCCCCATCAAAGAAGATGATAAGAAGAGACTTATCGCACGGGGTCTTAAGCTTGCTGAGCAAGGTCTCACACACTCCCTCAAGAAAGCACCAGGCTCCAAGAAGCGCAAGAAGAACGCCGAGGCAACTGATGCTAGCACTAAAGAGGTTACTGGCGCAGATGCTGCCAAACCCCCAAATGACGCAAAAGACCGGAGCAAAACCTCCACACCAGTTCCGAACAATGCTCCAAGCAGTGGAATCAAGAATGCTGCCACTTCTTCGCTCACTGCTCGTGTACTGGCGGAAGAGAAGGAGAAAAATAAACGGAGGAAGATGATGACACAGAGTTCAACCATCAACAGTTTATTCTCTAAGAAGGATGGCTCAAAAGATGGCGCAGCCAAAGGGAGTGACTTCATGACCAGAGGATTCTCCCTCTAATAGAGTCAACTGTCTGCCGATTATGCATGTACATGAGGAGTTTCCTAGGCGGAGTAGGATGGTTTTATTTTCTTCCAAAATGATGTAAATTCAACACAGCAAATAAAAGCATTAGAATAAAGATGCATTTAAAAAAAAGCGTGTAGCCATCATTGTGGGTAGTTGGGTCAGACTTCTAAAATCAACAGTAAAATGATACAAGGACGAAAATGCAATTCAATCAAGATTTATAATGTACAGATTGTTTCTCATATAAAGGCGATTCGCAAATTGCTCAAAGTGAAGCAACCGCCTTTTTGATACTTTTGGCTTCTGTGCTCTGCTTGAGCCACTTGTCCTTGGGCTTCTTGGGGACAAGAGCCCGGTTAATGAGGCCATTGGTGTAAAGAGCAGAGACAATGGCCTTCTTGCGACCAGTAGCCTCGTCGCTGTCATGGCGAGTTTGGCGGACGTCGAAAATCTTGATGTTGGCCAATTCTGCGGCACCCTTCTTGTCCATTGCCTGGTGGAGAATAACAGGGTTTGATCGAGAAGTCTTCTTAAGAAGGTCTTTGTATGTGGACTTAACCTCTCCGACGGTGGTGGAAGAGATGACGGAATCGGAAACGCGCTGGGAGGTCATCTTGGAGATGAGGGAGAAGAACTGGAGACCAAAGTTAGCGAGGGATGGAGGCGTTATTTTGAGGAGACACAAACAGCAAACTTGATGTTTCCATCGGCGAGGGATAGTGAGTTAGCTGTGCTCTGGACTTTGGATTCGGTGTCCGGTTTGTACACAGCAGGGTGGTTGTCGCCAGCTTCGGTCAATGCCGAAAGGACGGTATTCACAGGGGAATTGGCGAAAATCTCTCCAGCTGCTTCGCGGAGCAGAACCTCCATGACATTTGCGTTGGGGAATCGAAGTCGTTCACCCCAGTTTTCACCTTCACCTACAATCCTGCACTGCTGGATACCACGAACGAACCCAGCCAAGTGTGGAACTGTGTGGGGCTCCTTGCCGGCGAGTTGAGCGAGACCGATGTGTACAACGGCTTGATGCACAGCCTGCGCGTGTGAGAGAGGTTGGGCGTTGTTGTACCACCTGTGAGCAGAAACGGTTAGATTATACGTCGAATGAACACGCTTTTGAACTGATAGTGCTGGGTCAGACATACGCTGTGACCTGATCGGCTGCCTGGGGGCCCTTGATCTTCCATTCGTTCTGCGGCAGATAACCAATAGTGGGCAGCTCTTCCCAGTTGAGGTTCTCGATCTCGGCGTCTTCATTCTCACCCTGAGTGAGGCTGAAATCCTGGTCGGTTGACTTTTCGGGAGGGCTCATGTCGGATTGAGGCATAATCTGACTTCCACTGTAGGGGTCCGCTTGACCGGGAGGCGAGTCAGTGCCCCAGAGCTTGCGCCGAGTGCGCTCGAGGAAACCGGGGGAGTCGGAGGCATATTGGCGGAATTGACCGAGTGGCGAGATGCGAGGAGTGGAAACAGTCCGGCAGCCGGAGCAGATGAACTTGGCCTCTCGCAGAGGAACGCGCATTGATGGTCGCATCTTGGTGTTGCGGGTGTGCAGTCGGCGGCGGACTTTTGCTACGGAGAAACATTTGAGATGGAAGAAAAGGTCACGTGTGGCGATCTCGATGCCAAGCATTTGGCAACTATCTCCACGCGCATTGGCTGCCCAGGTGGGATGAATGACCACTCTTCAAGACAATTTCTACAATCGAATTAGAGATCAAAGTAGGATCTACGTCTTTGAACTTGATTGGTAAAGCAATTCATATCCATCAAGCATGATTTCAACTCTTATATCTAATCTTTCCATCCTCGACCATCCTGGAGATTGTCTGTTCAATGTTAGTCTGGATTCTGACCTAAGAACGTCCAAATATCATGACTCTCATCACTATACCCGACTAAATCCGAACACATTCGGTGTTAACGGTTGTAGTCGCAGTTATGGAGCATCTGTGCGCATCTAAATACCAACTTCCTTACAGGTGCCCAGGTGCCCCTTGGAACTGATATACCAATGTTCATGTCTCGTCTGAGATAACTTCAATGCCCAAGTTCTCTATCACAGGTCAAATATTCACACACTCTCAAATATCAGAACAATGCCCCCTCCATATGATGCGAAAACCACGGTTACCGAATTGGTCTCCGATTACGCACCGCTTATATATGACAAAACGATACTGATAACAGGTGTCAGCCCAGGCTCACTTGGAGATGCATTTGTTAAGGGAATCCTCAAAGCCGAGCCTAATCGCCTGATCCTCGCCGGCCGCAACATATCCAAGCTGGACCAATATGCCATAGACTTGGAGACGGACAAGTCAAACTCGACGACAATCGGTACCCTACAAATCGACTTGGGATCTTTGAGTAGTGTGCGCCATGCTGCAGAATATATCAACAATGATGAAGGGATCCTGACTATCGATGTTTTGGTCAACAACGCCGGCATCATGGCGGTGGATTATACTCTTTCAGAAGATGGAGTCGAGTCGCACTTTGCGACAAATCATCTCGGTCCGTTCTTGTTCACGAATCTGATTATGAACAAGATCATCAACTCGGAGAGCCCTAGAATCGTAATGGTTAGCAGCGATGGGCATCGAATGAGCCCTATCCGGTTCGACGATTACAACTTTGATGTAAGTTTTTCTGACACCGACACCTTTCAGTCAGGTCGGGGTTGTTAATATCTCCCAGGGCGGCAAAACATACAACAAATGGGTTGCGTATGGTCAATCCAAGACGGCGAACATGCTCATGGCACTGTCGCTTTCATCCAAACTGGCCCAAAAGGGTGTGCAGGCATTTAGTCTCCATCCAGGTGTCATTTTCACCAATCTGGGGAGTCATCTTGACTGGAACGGAGATGTCGGGATACGTAAGTCTTCCGATGCTTGGCCTCGTGACACGAGTGAATATCCTCACAGTGCCGAGCTATTGGCTATCGATAACCCCAATACTGACAACGCTCGGATTCACAGAAGCCATGGATAGGCAGCTTGGAAACGGCGAGGGATGGCGTCCATTCAATGTCAAAACGTTAGAGTGTGGTGCTGCTACTCACGTCTATGCAGCATTTGACCCCGAGTTGAGAGGTATGTGCATGTCCACCAAGGGTGTCGATCCATACTGACACCGGGATACTTGTAGGTTACAACGGTACCTATCTCATCGATGCCCATGTGGCCGATGCGCTAGTTGACACAGTGAAGCCATGGGCTACTAGTCACTTCGAGGCAGAGAGATTGTGGAAACTGAGCGAGAAGCTGGTGGATCGGGAGTTCGACTACTAACTCGATGGGATTTGACACAAAGGCGAGATGGAGAAGGTTCAACAACTGGAAGAAAGAAATAATCATTGTAATGCGAACTGTATTTACACATGCGTCGCTGATATCAAATACTAGGCAAAAGAAACAAACTCCTTTTCGTAACAGAGTACATCAACATTTACTCCCGAACAAACATACCAGCCATACCCATACCGGTACCAATGCACATGCTGATGACACCGATCTCCTGGCCACTGCGCTCCATCTCAGGAAGCAGGGTAGCCAGTTGACGGGCACCGGTGGCACCGAGAGGGTGACCGATAGCAATAGCACCACCGTTGGGGTTGACCTTGGCCTGGTCAATGCCAAGCTTGCGGATGCTGTAGAGAGCCTGGGAAGCGAAAGCCTCGTTGATCTCCCAGACACCGACTTCAGGCACCTCGACGCCGACGGACTGCAGAAGCTTGGGGATGGCGACAGCGGGACCGACACCCATCTCGTCGGGAGCGCAACCTGCGACGGCGGATGCGACCCAGCGCGCCTTGATAGAACCAGACAAACCGAGCTCCTCGGCAGTCGAACGGCGCATCAACAGAGCGGCGGCGGCGCCGTCGCTGACCTGAGAGCTGTTACCGGCGGTGCTGGCACCGTCAGCGGAGAAAGCGGGCTTGAGAGATGCGACCTTCTCAAGGCTCAAACCGTGGCGGATACCGTCGTCCCTGGAGACGGTCACATCCTTGGCGGGAGCGTCGGGGTTCTCGGGGTCGAGGGTCTTGGTGTTGACAGAGATGATCTCAGAGTCGAAGCGGCCGGCCTTCTGAGCGGCAGAGGCCTTGGCGTGAGACTCAACGGCGAACGCATCCTGGTCGGCGCGAGAGACACCGTAGCGGGAAGCCACGTTCTCAGAAGTAATACCCATAGGCATGATACAGTCACGGGCATCCTTGGAGTAGGACTCCTTCAGCTCGGGCCAAAGGACTGTGGGGATGGCGCGGGAGCCGTAGTTGCGAGTCATGGACTCCATACCACCACCGACACCGACGTTAATAGCGCCTGCGCGGATACCGTTGGCGACGTTTGTGATGGCTGCGAGACCGGACGAGCATTGACGGTTAATGGTGTTGAAGGGGACGGAGTGAGGGAATCCAGCGTGGATCTGGCCCATGCGGCCAGCCTTAGCACCTCCCAGCTCCTGGAGAACGGAACCGATGAGGACATCGTCGATCTGGGCGGGATCCAGGTTGGGGTTGGCCTTCAGTGTAGCTTGGAGCACGCTGGCGAGCAGCTCCTCGGGGTAGGCGTCTTTGAAACCACCCTTCTTGGCGCGGGTGACGGGGGTTCGCAGGGAGGAGAGAATGACAATGTCATTGGGGGACTTTTGGAGAACCTGGCGGAGACCGCGAGGAATTGGAGAAGCCATTGTACGTGATATGCGTTATGTTCGTGAGGTGCGGAGTATGTGCGGAGTAGGAGGAAGTTGCTCTCGAAGGTAGTATGTCCTGTAAGTCTATTCACAGAGAGAAGAGACCACAACTGGACCCTCACGGGGCAGCAGTGCTTTATAAAAAACTGCCGACCGAAATTCCGGGGTCGGAAGCGGTTGAGTCGGCCAGTACCGTAGCCCGGCAATGAGCATCGGCTAAGTGGTTTTCCGGTGTGGGGAGTTGCCACTTCAACGCTTCCATATTGCTTTCTTTTCTGCTTGACAGTGAACAGCTTCACTTCAGTGACCTATAAAGCCCATTCCTCCAATGCTACCAGAAAACGACTTCATTTCACCTCGTCGCCGCGTCGGATCCTTACATCAGCATTATCTCAGCATCGGATCGGATATACGGGTCTACCCTAAGACGTTCCCGAAACGGATTTGGAGCCAACGGGTGTAGGCCCGGGGTGCACCCACTATGATAGTGTGCCTATTCAGTCCCTGGGAATAACGGGGACTCTATTTTAACAATTTCTAAAAACCGTTTCTTCCCTTCCCCAGACGCGCCGAGGTAGGAAAATCGGAACTTGAGATCACAGCACCGTGAGTCGAGGTCTGCTACAATCGTGAGCCATGCAGGACCTGTGTTCATTCTCAACAAAACTTTTCTTTCCCTAAATCAAGATAGCAACGCGATATAATCAAAAGTTGTTCTTGTCCATCAAAGACTCGGCTGTCGCAGCAATGCTGTTTTCAAGTGAACAATAGTTGATTCCCAGGATCTTCTGGGACCGCGAATTTTCGAAGCGAACAGGGGGCTTGTCACTGTCCCGTGTCTCCGGGAGTCGATCTCTGAGTGTTGGGAATTGACCGCGCATGATGTCTACAACTTCATCCATAGTGTATAAGCCGTTGACAAGCATGAACCTCTGATTTTGGGCAGCTTCCGTCCCGAGGGCCCGTACATGTGCCGCCGCCACATCTCGAACGTCCACCCACGCTGGGAAAATGGGTTCAGGGACCTTCTCTTCGTGAAGACCTTGAACCAACTCGTCTATCACTTGGTTCGAGGTATTGATCTTCTCTCCACTTTGCGGTGGAAACATCAGTGGACCGAAAACAATTGATGGGTTGATTGTGGTCAACGAAAAATGGATCGCAGGATGCTGTGACATGAAGTCCCACGCAGCCTTTTCAGCCAATGCCTTGCTACCGAAGTACGTATTCTCCGCCTTCAACGATTGTTCGAAAGTTATCGGGTTCCAGTGGCTTTCGGTAAAGACCCCGTTGGCAGATGGGTCCCCAATAATTGAGGCCAAAGATGATGTGAGCACGACTTGCTTCACCGAGGGCCCCCATTTTAAAACAGATTCCAACAACCGAAGGCTTCCCTCAATCGCTGGCTGAAGAATCTCTCGCCTTGCATCTGAGTGGCCATATATGAACGGGCTGGCAGAATGGATAACGTATTGAATCGGGACTGAATCTCTGAAAACGGCATCATAGGCACCAGGGCTAGTGATATCCTCAACTACGACGAATGAAACTTTGTTTTCGAATTGAGAGCATAGCGCTCGCCCCTTATCCGCATTTCGAACGACTGCAAGGACGTCATAGCTGGAGTGAAGTCAGGGCTGGCATCTCAGTACACGAGAAGATGCGAAAGAAAATACCTTTGCTCAAGCAATTGCTGCAAGATATAGGAACCAATAAACCCGGTGCCACCTGCGTTTCGAAATGCGGTTAACTTCAAGGTATTTCAAACGGATAAGAGACCCTACCGGTCAGAAGAACTTTGTTAGCCATAGTGGTTCGCAGGGTGATAATTCCTCAATGGTTCTGATTTAAAAGTGAGTAGTTACTGACCCTGGATGCTTTTATATCATTGGAGTGATCATTTCGCTTTTTGGAGTAGCTTTGGCTGCCGTCCACGGGTCATTCCAAAGTTGTACTGCAGCTAGGCACGGTGTGCTACCCAATTCCGATGCGCTATGACTTCATGATCAACATTTAGTATAATTACCTAGTACTACCATACTTCAGAAGGAAGACTAGACCCTTCCAAGGTTGCCTCGGGGTCTTTGTAAATGCGCCCTGATGTTTTCACGGCGTCACAACATTCCGTTGTCAAATAGCAGAGCTGGCTTCGATGCATGTATCCTATGTCGTAGATCGTGTGAGGCACCGTAAAATTTCGCTCGGCCATGTACGCTAACGCTTTGGTGCTCTGGGAAATGCCCATGTGGTTCATCAGTCCCGAATAATCCTGGGAACCGCATGGAATTAGGAAGGGGGTTACACCATTGGTTCCACGGCTCGTATCATTCCTGTTCGTGCGAATATCTCGGTGGCAACTTCTTGGTAACGCACCCAAGGACTATTCTAGCGCCTGGAGGTGACAATGTGAAGTCATGGAATAGCGAAAGATTCTTAGAAACACGCGTGGTTGTGGCCAAGGGTAATATTCCGAGGTTCTAAAGACACACCAAGTAGAGATGTCATTGAAAAGACCTCTGAACACGTAATAAACTGATAGCTATACTTCACTGGATACATTCTCCCTTGGTAATATAACTAAATCAAACAATCCGGGTTCCTCATGTGCTCAGCTCAATAGCTATCGAATCTAGCTTGCTTAGCACCTTTTCCAAATCCCGGGAAGTGAGTCTCGGGTTGATGATGCACATGCGTAGGGCCAGATTTCCCCCTAAATCAACAGTTTGAACTGCCGCCACGTTCCTCTGGAGAGCAAGATCTGCAATCTTTCGATTGAGATTATTTAGCTTCTGATCAGAAATCTTCCCGGGCTCAAAGCGGACCACAAGAATGCCCATTTGCGCTGGTGATACAATCTTCCAATGCTTGCGATCACGTAGGATTGCTTCAGCCTTTTCTGCGAGCTGAACTCCCTGATCAATCATTTGACCGATTGTCTCAATGCCCAAGGATCTCAAAATAAACCAGAGCCGCATTGCCCGAGCTGGCCGAGTCAACTCCAAGCTCAAGTCCCAGAACTCGTAGTTTTCCAGGCGACCTCCATTGTTCAGAAAGTCTGAATGCGCAGAAAATGAACGTGCGAGGTTTTTTTTGTTTCTCACAAAAAGCATTCCACAACCATAGCTCGTAAACAGCCACTTGTGTGCGTCCCATGTCAGACTGTCGGCTTTCTCTACTCCTTTGGCCAAGTGGGCATAAGAAGCTGACAATATGATAGATGACCCATAAGCACCATCGATGTGAAGCCAGACATCGCTTTGCGAGACAACATCTGCGATCTCTGATATGGGATCAATACTACCAGTAGTTGTAGACCCCAGAGTTGCGACCACGGCCATGGGTATTCGCCCAGATGATTTATCTTCCGAAATTGACCTGGCCAGCGATCGAGGGCAAAGCCCGGGAATTTGACGAACTTGGCTTTCCGAGAATCCCAGGATACGTGCTGCCTTGGAAATCGAGAAATGACTATTCTCGGAAACATAAATTACAGCCAGATGAAGATTCTCTGTTCCTTCTATGAGTTTGTCGCGTGCAGCAGTAAGAGCCATGAAATTAGCCATGGATCCACCAGACACAGAAAGACCAGTCGCATCATCACCTGGAAAGCCAATTTTAGACACAAGCCAACCCATGAGTGATTTTTCGACTATGTCGCAGCTTGCTCCGGCTAGGCTACCCCCAACATGGGGATTGAAGGCGCCTATGATGAGATCTGCAACCCAGGATACTGGAAGCACTGTTGATGGAATGAAGCTGAAAAACTTTGGATGCTGCGTTGTAACTCGAGATTCAAATATCAAAGCGCATTCTTCAAGCACTTGTGAGATTGAAGTGGCTTTTCTGGGAACCGCAAGGCGGTTGATCATGTCTTTCTCTCTCAGAGTGGGTTGCGTGGATATGGCATCCGACTCCTCGGGGCAGGCGATTCGTAGAAGTCCTTCATTATTGCCCAGGCCATGGTCAATGAGCTGGGGTATTATATTGTGAATCTCTGCCTTCATAGTCTGAATGTGCTCTATGGTGTCAGGTGTTTCTCTCGTCATTCTGTCGAGTGCTGTTTGAGTGGTAGGAAAGGTTGGGGATTACTTAGGTGAAAGAAAGCCCTTTGCAGACTGATCAATCTGAACTTTACAAGGCTCACTCTGGACCCTTAAAATACTACTCTTTTCAAAAAGCAGGTTACAATTCGTCTTGGAAGATCACGCTCAGGCATGTTGATAATGTTGGCTACGCCAATAAACTTGACTTAGCGTCCCTATCGTTCACAAAGTATGATATAGAGTTCTGAGCTTCCATAACGATTCACTGCAAGTCCAAGCAAAGCGTCATGAGCCTTCCACAAATGCTGCAGTGCGTCATACTGAGTGTCATCTGATATCATGTGCGCCGATCTTCTAACAACCCCTACAACTTAATTTTAACAAATCCAACTGGCTTGAAGAAGATAATTTGAATATGTATGGGATTAGGTTTGACCGAAACCCCGATAAGTCTACTCTGGTGTGTGATCACTGGGAGATCAGTGTGGTTTAACTTGGAACTCCGCCACATCCAGCAAGGAGATGCTCAGGTGGATTTCTACTACCGATTGAATGCCAAATGATGACGAGTCTACGTCGATATCATGCTAGTATTCTTTTACCTCACAGCAGGGGACTTCGGGATATCGACAGTGTCTCAGCACATAGGGCTCCCTGCGGTTCTGGCTCGGCTTTCGATGCCGCATGCTTTCTCGCCGCTGCGTTATCATCAGAACCTAGAAATCCTGATTTTAGGGAAGACATCAGTATTATGCAATCCTAGACAATAGTTATAAATGGTTTCTTCGGCTACAGAAGTTCGAAGCATCAAGTGGAATACAAGTGTGAGTCATGCCGTTGCATTCAGCATTCCTTTGCCATGGGCACGCTCGATGATCATCTTTGCAGGAGCTGGCGCAAGTGGAGTCCTATTCATCTATCATTCGTTAAGGGATCCACTTCCCGTACTTCCACTTCGGCTTTTGAGCATGAGGTCGGTACTTGCAGGTTGCCTTATGAACTTTTGTGCATATTGTTGTTTCACTATTGCAGAGTTCTTTCTGCCTGTGATTGGACAACTTCTATCCATCAATTCAGACGAGACTCTACAAGCTAGTCTGATCCTGTTGCCTTTGAGTGCAGATGCTGCGGTGGGCTCGATGGGTGCCGGTGTGATGCTCCTCTACTTCAACTATCCTCGCGCTGTTAGCATTGGAGGCTCGGCCCCCAGGGCTTGGTTTTCATATCTAGTATCATTTAGGCCACAGTTGTATATCCCGACCTGATCACAAGGTCCGCGTCAAGCACAATTACTATGATCACAAGCACTTTCGGCTGCGGGCTTGGCTTCGGTATTCTGATGACGAGCTCATTGGTGGCAGTGCTTCAATATCTACCTGAACAGCGGGATTCGGCCAGGATTACTTCATTACTTTTCACTTTTCGCTCATTTGGGTCTGCCATTGGGCTAAGTTTCGGGTCTCTTGCCTGTCAAGGAATCTTGCGTTCAAGTCTGCAGGCCTCGTCATCCATCGTCGATGAAAAGACGCTCGGCCGCATCTTACAAAGCCCGTTGGTCATTTTTCAGTTGCCGATATCTGTTCAGAACGTCGTATTATCTGCGTATCTAACATCATTATCCGTAGTACTTTTTTCTTGTGCTGGTCTAGCCCTGTTGGGCTTGGTGTTTGCTTTTTTCTTGCTCCCGCACTAGGAGTTGGCGATGATGTGCGAACGAACAGACCCATACACGGAGATCATAAACTTAGGTACCACTCACTACTTTGGTATTTGCCCAGGTGTAATGGTGTTGGCGACTTCTGCCCGAGGCTCCGTGTCTACTCATAGATTTCCCCTCTCACCTTCCCTGTAGTGTTCAGTCTTAAAATTCACGGATGTATTATCAAATATGCTATGTTAAATATACCTTTGAAAATAACCTATCTCTGACTAAAACTTCCTAGCTACACAATGCTTTGGCAGAACCCAGGCATGATGGACCGAGAATTCCCGATAAACACCGAAGCCAGCTCATTATCATTGACTTGATAAAATATTGTCTGCAATCTTCTCGGCTAGCATATCTGTAATGTTTAGTACCACCCATGCTTCGATCGCAGATCTTGAACTCACAAACTGTACTTTGGGGATGGCCGGGGGGTAGCAATGGGAAAGCGCTTGCATCAACAACTCTGAGCCCACGTACTCCACGGACGCGGCTGTTGCTATCGAGAACAGCATGTGTATCGTTTTCCAATCCCATTTTGCAAGTTCCGGAGGCGTGCCACACAGGAGAAATAGAATTGCGGATGGCATTGAGTATTTGTTCATCTGACTGTACCTTAGCCCCAGGGTAGGCCTCTGGCCCAGCCACGATGCTTTGTAGGGGATCCTGGTTCCAAATATCCCTGATCTGTTTGAATGCGGCTAAGGAAACTTGCTGATCGGTCTCAGTGGTCAACCAGTTGGGATTGATGATGGGTTTGTCCCTAGCAGAGGCGGAGGTTATAGTGACATTGCCACGGGATGTTGGAGCCACCAGTGCAGCCAGAATGGATGCATATTGATGGCCATCTTTGGGCTGCTGCTTGGCAGTGTTGCTATAGTTGCTGTTAAAAAAGTTGCCAGATATAAACTATAGGAAAATCACGTTAGAAGAATTATCCTGTGGAATTGACGTTAATTCATTCGACGACTTACCTCAATCTCAGGCCAATCTGCGGGAAATCCCGAAAGATCATTTTGAGTAGATTTAGAGAATTGCGATCGATATTCTCTGGGTATTTTTTCCCATCCAATAAAATCTAGGCCTCCGGAAAGGGCCCCAGATTTGCTTGCAAGGTACTGTAGGACCTGTTTTGTTTGATACTCTGGATCATTGAAGTATCGTGTCAACGTGTCAAGTGTGATTGGAAAGGCAATTCCAAAGAAGATATGATCCCACATGTTCTGGCCAACTCCAGGAGACTCGGCAATTATAGGTATCTCCAAAGACAGGAGGGTTTGTGTGGGGCCAATACCAGATAGCATCAAAATCTGGGGCGACTGGAATGCGCCAGCAGATAAGGCAACTTCTTTCGTCGCACGGAGAGTAAATGATGTATTTTTGTACGCAGCCTGCACACCGACAGCGGTCTTCTCACCATCAAAGAGGATTTTCTCAACCAGTGTGTGCGCGCATACCTGCAACGTAGAGCTCTGCGCACCAGCTATAATGTAGTCAGCACTGCTCCGCTGCTCACTAGTTGGAGACACGGTCGAGCTTGAATATTGAGTTCCCAAAAGGTCACCGCTATTAAAATCCTGGACTCTTTTGATTCCAACCGCTTCCAGTGCTTTGAATAACCAGGTAGAAAAAGGCGCGACAGTGTTCAAATATGAGACGTCAACGGATGATCCATTGGAGCTGTGTGAAAAGACACCTGCATTGAAGGATGTTGTGGCATTTTCCGGTCTTTTCGTTGTGTCCGGTGGAGAGAAGCGCACGCTGCGCTCGAAATATTGCAGTATGTTGTCCCACTCGAACGTAAAGTCGTTGACCAGTTTGGCCCATGCTTTGTAAGAGCCCTTGGTGCCCCTTTGCAAATCAGCTAAGGCCGTAGATACAAGCTTGTAGGCCTCCAGGCTTACCTTTGGTAAATCAGACCATTTGACGCGGTGCTAGATTGTGTTGCGGTGAGATTCAAAATCGCGACAGTGTGGACAAGGGCAACTCACGACCCCCCTAAGCACTTTCCTCGGGCATAGTGAAGTTCTCGACCATTTGCTCCGGGTTGTGGTTGTGTCTTGAAGTTCCAGTCCACGTCTTGGTTGATGCCATCGCTACCTGTCCCACCGGTCAGGCCCTGGTTGATCGGAACTTGGAGGTCAGGCAAGTCGGCCTGGTAGTTGCCCCCGGCTTCAAGTATGGCGACGCTAAAGCCAGCCTCTGCCAGACGAGTTCCGACAACACTGCCAGCATTGCCTCCCCCTACCACGACATAGTCGTATGTTGTGTTGATTCCACAGGGTTCAAGTTGAGCCGATGCCAGTGCGATGAACCAGAGTCCCAAGAGGGCACACACACGTGTCATATTTGCGGTCTCCGGGAGGTTTATTCAGAATTGCGTGGCACTCCACACTTAAAGGTGAACGGCTTGAGAAGTGCCGGTGCATTGACACTCGGTATGCAGCATACCAAAACCTTGTTTTCAATCGCGACATGCAGGTTTCCCTGTTTTTGTTGCGGTGCTGTGTATCGATTTGATCACGCGGTGAGGGCAGAGAAAGTTGCAACTTAGGATGTCCCTGCAGGCTGCGAACATATTGAAGTTAGAGTTGAGATGAGCATGGATCAAATCCACTGACCTCCTTGCTAGCGTCAACGTTCATAATCCTGCCGGCTCAGTCTCAGCCTAAAGCTGTAGAGTTTAATCAAACAAGCCTTTTTCGTAAGTATATGGTATCGAAGAGTAGCAATGAGGGAAAAAGAAAGTTCATCGTTAGCAAGGGGGAGGGAATCAAGATCGACAGTAGCACAAGGGTTCAACAGATCGGCACCGCCAGAAACCGTAAGGGTCTGTCTGCATGAAACGCCCCACTCTCCAAGCGTTGGGTTTGGACCTTGAAAGGCTGCCGGAGTGTGGTCCAGAATCAGCCTTTCCGGGTTTCTGAGTTTACGTATCCCAACAACATCACATGTGCACCACCCAAATGATAGAAAGTGCGTGGTAAATATCAATGAGCACCAACGAGACAAACAGATCTAGCTGTTTCATACAAATGCGGTGTTGCCTATTGATATAGCCTGGTTTCCCCCAAACAGACACAACCCAGACCTCACGATTTCAAGATTATATACACATGCTGTTCAATCGCATGATGACCTAGGGTTGAGTTAGTCACATTCACGAGAAGACATCACACTTGGTTCAAACATACCTTTTCAATATACCGAACCCCTACCTCAATTCCGTCCTCATCTTCAAATTCACCCTCCTCGCCAAAATCAACATTTCCAGCATCCAAACATGTCAGACAGGTGATAACGACATCGGAGTATCTAGTACCCATTCGCCTGCGAAGCTCCCCACGAGCCAGAGTCAACAAATGGTCTTGGAAAAGCAAGCCACAACTAGGACCCAGAATCGCAGTACGTCCTAGGCTTAATGGCTTTTCACTGGTGGAAAAGGAATGGCCATCTGGGTAAGAAACAAATGAGTCCCACAGCCCTAACTCTAGAAGACACACGCCAAGACTGTAGATATCGTGTTGCATGATGTAGTCTTTGGTCGAAACAGTCCCCATACGGTCGGGATGTTGGTATAGACAGCGCTCCCAGGAAGCTTCGCCCTTGCGCAACGTCTTGCCTGATGCCATTCGGAAACTATCGAATCCGATAAGGAATGCGGAGCCGATGGATGATTCGTCGTTTCCAAGAAGCAGAATCGTTTCGGGACGGATGTTTTTGTGCACGAACCCAAACAGATGGACGGAATGAACTGCTCGGGCAAGTTCATTGGCTAGAGTGAATCGATCAGATAAAGATTTCGTATGGGCCATGTTGACCAAACAACTTCGAAGAGTTCGCGGCTCGGACTTCGTCGTCGGCAGTCGAAATATGATCGAAAATTCGTTCCGACCGGACTGTGTCGACTCGGATTTGCGTGGGGTAACATGGCCTTTGCAGCTGAGAAGCCCAAACTCAAAGGCGTTGGAGCTGGAAAGTCTTCTAGCGAGATCTCGTACGTCCCGTTTGAGGTCGACGGTGTTTGCACCCGCCAGAGGGTCTATTGTCTCGACTATCAGGGACTGCTTGTTATCGGGCCTTTGGCCGATCTTTGCTGAGCAAAAAGGAATCTCTCTAGGGTTGAGTAATTCGAGAAAGTCTGGAGGAAACCGCAGCGAAGGACCCCCTTCCTCGGTGTTCTTCAAAGCAGTCCTAATCGACTGAGCAGGAGAGATGGGGTCTTCGTATTCAATTTCGGATCGCTTTCGGTGACTTTGCAGGCCAGAGTCAACACGCGGGCCGGCAATCCTCATGATCAGGTACCACGACGGATCGAATAAAGTCTGCCACTCTTTGAGGTCTTCGATGGTTTTGTCGATGCGATCCTTTGTAAACGCGTACTTCAATCGGCGCACGTCAATTTCGCTGTCACCCGATCCGTTGTTCTTGATGATGGATTGAACGGTTCGAACGGAGACTTCGAGTTTGTTTGTCAACATCGCGATAGTCTCATGTACCAAAATGCGATGCTTTTCGCTGAGCTCATTCTCCATATCGCGCACGACACTTAGTTGAATCTCGGCTCTCATCCAGTAGTTTTTCACGCGTAGAAGTTTCTCGGCAATGTCCCCTTTTGCGCTTCTGAAGGCGGCGCACAAATGATATAATTTTGTACCATATCTACCACGCGTACTCCCGGTAAGCCGATGCGTAATAGGGATACTTTGACTCGGGAACTCACTTGATGCAGAGATCAACCGCAGAAAGTATTGAGATGGGATCTGCCATTTTGATGCAGCGTTCGATGAGAAGAGGTCGGGTCCTCAATTTCGAGGACAATTTGGGATAGCTTATGGGTTAGGCTGACAGTGCGGGGTTATGGAGCCAACGCGATAATTCGATATAGCACTATTTATCCTCATTGCTGCCTTTGGGGTACCGGCTGTGCCTTGCAACATTCCAAGGTTGATCTTGATTTCATATAATTCTCTTAATTTTTTGATCAACAGCGTAACAAGAACAGGAAATACCTTGTCAAGATCTCGTGACTAATTGAAAAAGCCTTTCTTTGGATGCATTCCAGGGAGAGCTTCCTGCAAGAATTTGATTTGAATCATGTATAGATCGTGTTAAAACCCCATCAATCCTATCGCATAGACTCCTAGGGCCGTCTACCCCAGCGGTAATGTCATCAACCCATGCACGTATATGCCGAGCAGCAAAAACATTGTCACAGTTTTCAAGTGAATTGTCGAAGTCCCTTTCACGTTCGCTTATGTTGAACACATCCCCCCATGCGGGCTCTATAATCTTCATCTTTTCAATGAAAACATCACGAAGCAGAGTAACCTCATAGTCCAAAAGGTGTTCCCAGTAGAGCTCGTTTGGTTCTCCATGTTCTCCAGGCTCATAGTGTCCTACTTCGGGTTTTTCCTGCCGTATTTTATCTTTCAAAAATTCAGGGTAATCACATGCTTTCCATACAGGAAGTGCAGAAACACATTCCCAGTCTAAAACAGCAGTGAGATCCCCAGCATCACTGACGAGGATGTTTTGACTCGAGAGGTCGTCATGGACCATGATTGAGGGTTCTGGGTGATCTTCAGTTGACGGAAAGACAGTCGCGAGCAGAGATTGAAGTTTTCGAACAATTTCCAATGTTCTCGTGGCATCATCCGCTTTGTTTTTGTCGCGTCTCTCAAGTTGGCCAGACGGGATATTTTTTTATGTCGACTCGCAGTCTTTCTCACTAAGAGAAAGACGCGATGCAATCCAATATTTACTGGAACCAAATGGCCCCCGAGGAACTTCCTGGAGGATATTCGATCCCCAAAAGAAATGCATACCAACAATTCTCCCCACTTCTGGGGAGTGTGCATCTGATGATGCGTCACCCGGCGAGTCAAAATCTGGCAAGACCCGAGGCCCATCTTCCCCTGCGGAAATGGTCGATTTGACGGAATGCGTTGGATTTCCAGCAGGCCAAGTTGTTTTGGCTACTGTGGAATCGTGGGTACATGGTGCCTCGAAGATATTTCCAATTCCCTGGAGTTGGTTTCGGAACAGGCAGCTCGCGTAGTCTGCAAAAGCTTCCACAAGGCCCGTTTTCGCAGAAAATGGTAAAGATCGCCAAAGGTCTCCTACAGGATTCCCACGCATTTTGGTCATGAGGATCCATTCGAATCCTATGGGGTTGTCGCGGGTGGATTGATAAGTGATGATTTGGGGAAGCGGTATATTTGCCTTGCGAGATATCCAGCGCACTGTGGATACCTCACTCATGGTTTTATAGTACGGATCGACGGGCAGCGAAACCCGCATAATGAACACCTCGTTGTCTATGTTCACATCATAGATTTTGTTGAAGCCACCCTGAGCAAGGAAAGTTACCTGAACCGTGCTTGATGGCCGAAGTGACTGTATCGTTTGCTCAATGGCTTTAACATCTGGTTCCATTGTCCATTTGGGCTCAGGGCCAAAAATGTTGTCAATCCAGGCAAGGCCCTCAAACTGCACTTCCCCTTCCATTGTGGTTGATGCCCTTCCTGGATATTGAAGTTGTTGAAGTTTTAATGTTGGAACGTGAATAGGACTGAAAGCAAGACTTGAAGTATCCGTAACCAATTCGTGGGCCCGAGGACCGGGCCCAAAGCCCAGCCCATTGGCGGGTTGGGCTGCGTTGGGCTGTGGGCTTCGTGGGCCGATGAAGAGGCCCCGGGGTCTAGGTCACATGGGTTCTGCGGGGTCACTTGACAGCAAGCCCCCCTGAACGACTGCAGCTGTTTGCTCGCTGTCGGAATTCCCCCTGTTATTTCGAATTGACGACCAATGAACCGTCAAATAAGTGTTGGGAGTCAAACCTAGTACTGCATGACCATGTAGGCGAATCAACTTGATGTTCCCATTGCAGATTTAGCCTCGTGTCTTCCAGTCTAACCCGGGTTTTTACCCGGGCGGCACTCCCGCCCGCCGGTCTTCGACAGGGCCCGAAGAGAGCAGCCCCGGAGCCTCAATTGCGTGCAACTCAATGCCCCCCCCCAGTTTAGGTAGCATTCAGCTCATTGAGCTCCGAAACCACACCAGCTTCAAGGGCTATGGTAAGTCGTTGTGATTTCAATACTACCGCCATCGTCACTTCTTCTTTGGCACTCGTATACGGATACAACAAGGGGCTTCACGCCATAAACCATAGTACGGCCTGTTCGCTAGCCAATCGAGCGCAAGGGGTAGTGGTAAGATGGGCATTTGGGCAGATGAATGCCAGGGCGTCAGAGCTGCTATAGTATCATGGTCTCATTTGATGCCCGCTTTTGATTTCATATTTACAACAGGTAGTTTTGGTATCTAATTTATCTCATTCTTTACCTTTTTTCTCCTCAACTTTTGGAGGATTCACGTCATACTCTACGTCTGTTCGGATGATGTATTTCGCACCTTTCGTGACACCCGTGCCCTCATGTAACAATGCGCCATTGGACTCTCCGTGTGGGAAAATCGCAACAGATCCCATAACCGGTCGCACGGGATAGCCGTTGAGGGTTCCCTCGTGCGCAGCCGGCATGAAGAAAGTGGTCTCGCCACCTTCAAACTCATCGTTGAGATACAGCAAGAAGGTATACATAGAGCTCTGCTTGTTATCCTCGGGCGAGGAGTCATACACGTAGGTGTCGTCCGGGAGGATGCCGGATGGCGGCCAGGCTCCATCGATGTGGCATCTGTATTCAGCACCGGGGACATATCGGTAAACGCGGAAGCGACGGTTGACGCCTCGCACGGGACGGCCCTCGATTGATTGCGGCACGAATGGTGAGATTCGTGCCCACAATAAATCGTGGAATGTGGTGTCAATGACCCAATAGAAATTGTGAGCGAGGATGCTCACATCTCCGTCCTCGCGCAGGGGAGCGTCGGGCAGGAACTCCACTGATTCACCAGCAGCGATAATCGCCCTACATTCGTCGGGGGAAAGCACATTCATCGCAAGACCCAGACCCGGTACCGCCGGATGGGGGTGGTATGTGATTTCTGGGCTTTGGGGGTCTAATGGAACCGCATTTTCGGCTGTGGTGTAGAGAATTGCGGGGTGGTGGTTTGGAGGCTTGCGCAACGGACCGGGGGTTTCCTCGATGACACGCACGGCGGACGAGGATTTTGGCGCATATTTTGCTATGGATTTGTCCAAAACTGATTCGTAGATCGGCAATGGGGTGGTCGAGGGACGCAAATCCCAGATGGGCTGGAAGGCGATGGGGGCTTTGGAGAAGACGGCATTCGAGCTGAGATCAATGGAAGTGCTCACACGCAGAATGGCATCCAAGACACCCAGAATCTCTAACTCCTTGGGAGTGCGTTGAACGGGTAGATTGTCGAGTTCTTTGGGCTTTGTGGACAGTCCACTCACGACATCAAGATCCCGTACCCAGCGACATAAAGCTCCAATTTTAGGTTGTTCGCCCCTGATTCTCATCTCCGCAAGGAGGATCTTGGCTTCGATGTACTTTTCATCGACGAGAGCAGCGGTGATGCGAGCGGTCAAGTTTGCGCCATCTATGGAAAGGACATTAGCTGTGCTGATCCAATTGAGACACTACAGCGGCATACCTGCTGTGTTCACTCCCGTGGTACAAGCCTGGCGGAAGTCATACACCGCCACTCGGATATCCTTGCATGCCTTTGACTTGGTCAGGCTGGGGTATTGCGAGAGAGCGGTGAGCGCTTCGATCGTGGTATTCAGTTCTTCATCTGAAATAATTTCGTTCAAATGGGTGGGTTCTGCATCGGGTGGTGGTGTGGGAATGGACGCCTTCGGGAGCTTCTGTGGAAGATCAAGTTGCGCGTTGCGCTTGCGCTTGGCGGCTTTGGACTTGGCCATTGTGTACTTCGTACTCTGTAGCCGAATTGTTGATCTGATAAAACTCACGAGATGCTGTTGAGCGGAGGGAGAAAACGCCTTACGTAATCCTTATTTTGCCACTTTCCCGCCACAGCCGGACATCTCCAGATTCTTAGAGGCTCTTGTTTTCCGATTCGATTCGAGAATTATATTGTCTTATGTGACTATGGCAGTTCCTGAACTCGCTTTGAGGATCCGGGTGATCGCGACCTTTCTGACACGGTCTCCCAATGCTGGTTCAATGAGACCATCTGTATGATATCATTGTTTTCACTGAACGAAAGCCCACGATTCTCGTGGCTAGCCACAAGCCGTGCTGAATCCGTAGATGCGCGACGAGCAGAGCTATTCAACTGACTACGCGACAAAGGATATTGACCCCCATTGGCTTGAGGCCAGTCAAAAACGTGGCCGGAGCTTGGTGCGCTTTTTTTGTGCCGACCACAACATCCGGCAAAGGAGAGACTGTGCTGCTGTGTGTGGCTTGCTAGGATATTGAGTGCCGGAAGACAAGCACAAATCAATCCTAGACCCAGCTCCGCGTTTCTTTCACTTCAGTCAGCCTTGTCCAGAGTAGAATTCAAGTCAGAGCCTACTTACCCAGTCAAGATAGATCGCATGAACATGACAGTATTGGTAGTATCGTGTCTCTCATACACGCCAATCACCAGCCGGTAGAGACTGAACGCAACGGCAACACCTCCAAGTCCCAACAAGACCACGATTTTGATCTTTTTGCGTATCGGCATTTGCAAAGTCCAGGTGAACGCGACTGGAAACGTAAATATCGCCACGTCTGTCACGAAGCTGATCACCGAATCCGCAATGATCATCGCTGGTTGACTGAGACAATGACCATGCTCATATGCACGTAAACTCCAATATGCATTCACTGGACTGCACATGAAAATTTTGATGAACATGATACTAATATAGTAGCATATCACCGCTCCAATCAAGCAGTATAGGCCCACCTTTGCTTTGGTGAGTGGCTGGAAAATCCTGATCATGACATAGAGTAGACTGGTCTTGACAAAAAGAGCCGTTGGTGAATACAGTATGGTTGCGACATAGGAAATCTGCATGTTGTCAGTGAGGCCCCCAGTCACTAACGAGACGAGAAGCTGAGGTTCGTACTTTGATACAATTTTCGAGTTCAGGTTTGGTCAGATGAACAGGTGGGATTGTTCCTCCAGCAAACCCGTCTAAGAAACGCATCAGTGACTGAGTTGACGTTGGAGAAACTATGCGACAGCACCAGCACGTACAGATTAAAGCGCTAGTGCAATATCCCATGAATATAAGCTGCAGCAGACGAGAATCGTTAGCAAGATGGGACATATCTCTTCCCTAACTGAAAGCCCTACCCATCCCAGCACGCAACAAGCTGAGTTGTTAGCCAAGCGTTATGCTCAAATGGAGTAATGGAGACACACCATCGTCTATTCCCAGAGAATGATTTAATCTCCATCGAACAAGAATTCGCAGCGCCACAAACGGTGTCACAGCGACGAAGCAGATAATTTGAGTGGCATAATTGGTCAAGAAGAGGGAATTTCCATTGTGAATTGTCACTGACATGGAGGCATGAGAGTATCAAAAGTCTTGAAGAGTTATCATAGCCATTTTCTGGAGAAATTTGAGTATCGTAGCCGCAAGAGTGGATCGGGTTGCCACCAGTGACGTTGCAGCGGATCGTGAACGATCTCTCCGCAATCTAACTTTAACTAGCGTTGAACATCTTTATTTCGGGTGAGTCCAAATCCGGGGGTCCTTGGAACCATATTGAAAAGGTTCAATAACATTCCACGAGCAAGACTGAATATCTATAGACGCGATTGATCTTTCCAACACGGGGACATTATGTACCGGGAGAGACTTGAGCGTTGAGGGTCTCCACATCCCCCACATTCCAAGGGCTTATTTTGAGCCTCAACCAATCGTATGCCAACATCCTCTCAACAGCGGGGTGCATGAATCAAAGCGCAAAGCATCCACCATAGCTAGTGGCGGCTGTTCATTTAACGTTCAAACAAGGGGCAAATTCCAACGAGTGAGAAGGCAAACCAACACTTTCTTCGAAATTTGCCGAGCACATCGGCAATCGTACCTGTGTCATCCAGTCCGTCTCTTGCCCTGGAAGGTAGCCGCCTCATTCAAAATTCCATTGATCCATCCAGTTTCTCATGAGAGCAGGATCAATCGCGTCCAATTGCCGTAGTGACTTGCTCGCATTCTGTGTTTTGGTGGTCTCAATCCATGGGCCATTTTCATCAGCCGTTGCGATCGCTTTGAAGAACTCGAGGATCTTGAGGGCAGGCTTGCTTTGAAGATCCGTTTCCGTGGGATTGGCAAAGGATTCAAGAGTTTCTAGCCACTGACTCAATGGCACTGGCTCGGCATCCATGTAGTCGGCCACTGTGGGAACAAGAGACTGCCAATCCGCGAAGTTCGGGTTGACAATGTGGAATGCCGCACAGCGCTCATCTTCCTCGGTTGTACGTCGGGTGCGAACAAGATCTGTGATCACTTTGGCGGTGATGTCCTAGAAATATGAGTACTACAACATTTGGATAAACTTCTTGCTGTCGGGTCACTTACCACTGGAACCCACTGTACTGGGATAGAGCCCAGCGAAGAGGGAATTTGCTTGATAGTCTTGGATGTTGCAATCAACGACGGCACCCACTCTTGTTTGTTCCACATCCCGGTCTTCGTGGTCGGTCCGCCAATCTGGCCAACCCGATGGATGCTGGTAGGGACACCGCGTTTCGCCGATGCGGAGGCACAAATTCGTTCAGATACATGCTTGGATTCCCCGTATCCTTGACGAGCTACCACCGTGGGATCAGTGAAAATCTGCTCTGGTACGGAAGCCCCCATTTTCTGGCTGTATCCCTGGATGGTAGAGATGGATGAAACAAGATGGATGTGCGCCATTCTTTCGCTGGCGAGACTAAAATCAACAAGGCGGCGAACTCCCCGGATGTGAGGATCTTCAAAGGCCTCCACTTTATGGTTGAAGTTGACCTTCCAGGCGTTATGGATGATCGTATCAACTTCCTCGAGTAGATTGCCGTAGTTTTCATCATCCAGTCCAAGCCTTTCTTCGTTAAATTCCGCTTGAAGAAACACCACGCGGCGTGGGAATTGTTTATATGCCCCGAGTCCCTTCTCTTGCATGCTTTTCAGTTGTCTAGAAGCAGCATCGGGGGACCGATTGAGGCAGTAAATTTTGGACACGCTCATGTCCCGTAACAATTCATGTAACAAATATGCACCCAGCGAGCCTGTCGAGCCTGTCAGAATGGCCACATGACTGTCACCGAGATCATCTGAGTATTTGGATACAAGGTCTGCCAAACGAGATGCTCTCAGGCTGTCGGTTTCTGTCAACACCGCTGTCAATGGTGAACAACCCCCCTGCATCAATTCCGAAACATATGAGGCGAGAGAATTCACTGTAGGGTGGGAATATAACTGTTGACTATTCAATGCAGACGCAGCGATTTCTGGTCGCGCCAACTTCAGAGAGGTTTGCAGGAATTGGCTCAGTTGCAGAGCTTGGAGGGAATCGACACCCAAAGCAAATATATCTGCCTCGCCGTCAATCGAAGGAATGGACAGGCTCTCTTGCAGAAATTCGAAGATAAAGCCTTTTATCTCAGAGACTGAAGCATCTCTAGGGATGTGCGGGTGATCGCGGTCGTCGCTTTCAGCCGTATAGAGAGCCTCGATCTCACCAGCATAGTCTTGCAGGGTTAGACATCGCTGAACTGTTCCTTTCGGGGTCAGCTTAAAAGGCTTAGCTTGGCTGGCCAGCCCTATGTGGTTCCTCATGAGCTTAGCGTGGCCCGGCGCAGTTTTATTTGCCTCCTGAATCACTGGCCAGATCTCGCTGATTAGCGATTCCTCTGGTCCCTTCCATAGACTCCAATTGGGCTCTACCAGTACGCTTGACTGGAACTGTCCTTGACCCACAACCAGAGATCGCGAAACAAGTGGGTGCGAGGAAATTATATCCTCCATTGACGTCGGGTTGAACTTTTCACCATTGCTCAACACAATCACATCGTCAATCCGTCCTATGTATTTCCATAAGCCGGTCTTTTCGGGATGCTGTGTGAATATGTCCTTGGTGCGATATTCCTGTAGTTCGGGGAATGTGTGGAAGGTAGGTTGGTTCTCTATGGAGTTTGCACGCTCGATGACAAGTTCGTGAATACCATTTCCGATGTCGTGCATTTCAAGGCCTTGGTTGGGGATCCATTCGAGGTAGTTCCAATCTGCTTTATCATTGTGTTTGAATGTCGCGAAAACGAAACATTCGCTTGTGCCAATCACAGACTGAAGATGTGTGATCTGTGAAATGCGATCGCCAACAGCGGGAGCTAATGGTGCACCCCCAAAGACAACGGTCTTAAAATTGCTCAAAGTCTTCATTCCGGCCTCTGTAGAGCTGAGCACTTCTAGGACAAATGGTGGAAGGATGCCATTCTCAACATTCGTCTCTTCGACGATTTGCGATAACAACTCGGTCGTCATGGGCGTTTCCGGGCTGAGAATCATAGGCACCTTAAACAATATGGGCACGATGACACCAAAGAGACCCATGATATGGAAGAAAGGACTCATCACAAAACAGGGCTTCATTTCCTCGGCAAGCATGACAAGACCGTGGGCTCGACCGGCCGGTGGTTGTAATCTTCCAACCTATTAGTCAAATAGCAGTGGTCAGTTTAAGCGTTCATCTGATGAGGAAACATATCTCACTCTCTCAAAGGCCCGGAAATAGCCATGTGTCAATGGAACCGGCTTTGGTAACCCTGTTGATAGATCAGTCAATGGAGATTCTTCGACTTGGTTCACGATCGTACCGGTTGGGAGACTAACCAGTGGTACCCGAGCTGTGGATATAAACTGCTACTCTATCCTCCACGTCATTTCCTGGTACGATGAGATTCGTAGATGCATCCTGTGTAAAGCCACTAAACACCTCCCAGAGACTAGGAACCTCCCAAGTCTGAAGAGAAGGATCGGCCGCTTTCAGTGCATCTGCCTGTGTGGCGCGCTCGGGGCTGTAAAGAAGCTTTGCACAGCCTGTGGCATTCATCACGTGTAGAGAAGCCTGCTCTGGGTTTCTGGGAGACAGCAAAAGTGCCTGTACGCCCGTCAGATATCATAGTTCTTATTGAACGCGAATGGTTGTGGTCTACCGTATGCTGAAGCCTCATGCACGCGAAAACAAAAGCAGAGTATCGAATGTCATTACGGCCAATGTAAGCCAAAGTTTGAGGTTCATGGCAGGAAGCCACCTGAGATTGTATCCAAAATGCCATGTTCTCGGTGGCATAGACCAAGTCACCGAATGACACGTCTCTCCAGCCATCGGTTATATCCGCGGTGACGGGATGAACGCAATAAAGCCCATCGGGATCTTCCGCAGCAACTTTATCCAGGGTCTCAAGAACGGTCAGCTGGAGAGGCATGGCTGATCCCATGTTGACTTGTGACTTGAATCAAGTTGACCAAATGAGCATGAATATAGGACCTGAGATCGAGTGACCGACCGTGCCTCTTTTAAGCTTCCCTGAGGGCGGGAGTGAATCCAGTTCGAAAGACAGGGATACCCGATCCGCATCGTTCACGGTATGCAAGTTTGGGTTCGTGCGTTCGCGGGGCTTGCATGAACGGTGTACTATTGGATCCTGCAGATGGGCATTTTCGATCCTGAGATTGTTCACTCCGGATATATTACCGCTCTATGCGTCATGCCCAAAATAAATAGGGAATAGATGGCCACAGACAAGCTCCGTTGGATCCATTGGGGCCGGGGATCGACCGAGATTATCGACCGAGCTTGGCGAGCCTTGCGGTGCGGATAACAGCCTTAGCTGCAGGAAAGTGCCGATCAGCTACATTGGCACGTTGATTGCCCCACGATCCTAGCATCTTGTACCACCAGTTCACCGTATCGGTTGGACAATCTGCCTAGACGCTAATGCATCTGAAGTCCTTCACTGTGCATTCGACTAATTCATTTGATTGGCCTATGTAGTACGAACGCATAGTACCACAAGCAAGCTAGAAAGGTCATCCAATCGCCCATCGAACTGGAGATTATAACTGGTCATGTGTCAAATTTGATCATTTCGACCGATTCAGTTGATCGCGTACTCATCGGGCGCATATTACCCCGATTCCAGCCATTGCCTCGCTGCTCAATGTGAGCCGCAATGTAACGACACGACGAGATTTCGCTTTCAACTTCTCCGTACAGTTTATCATATAACAACTGGGGTATTTTGAGCTCGAAATTTGCGGCGGTATCGTAGTCGAATTTCAGCTGCGTCCTGCGGCTCCCATTCCCAATTGGGTAGGCTAGGCTTTTTCGGTCATGGCGGTTATGTGAGCTCTAACACATTCAGATAACGTGGTTTCTTGTTGGTCGCTTGGTTTGGCGTGTTTCGCAACGCGCTCGGTCAAAATGTGCTCGGGAAATTTTCCTCATTGCACTCCTTCCTCGCTTCTGTGGAGCTTTTGTTTTGAGTCATCTACCTTTTCATGCACGGCACGCACTTTTCGTTTAGTTTTGGTATATCCTTGGATTCCAGCCAACATGATATACGATTTGCTCATGGAGACGTGCGACATGTCCACGCCTTGCTGATGAAGGGCATGATGAAAAGCGCGGAAGTTGGCGGCTGGAGGACGATAGTGACCACTGTACAGGGTTAGTCCAGGTCCCTCCTGATTCGTTCATATAAAAAAACAAAACAAAACAAAAGAGGGGGAAAAGGCGAATGTGAGATGTCATATCGTACCTCATTGGGGCCAGACTGCGCAATTGCCCGTCCTTAATCCTAATCATACCAGCCGCTGCAATACGCGCGCCGCGAAGAAATGAAGAATGCTGAAAGGCACCGGATTTCTTGATGCCTATGTACAGACGGAAAGAAGTGTCCGCAACCTATCAATAACTTAGCTCGCACCCAAAGACTCGGCAGTGACTGACCAAACTCACAAATATCCACATGTCTTCTTTTTTCGATGGCCGACCCAGCAGACGTTTAACAGCAGCCGCCGGGGTTGCATGTACAATTTTTTTCATTAATTTTGTAGCCTTGTATTCCTCGTCGGTGAATGGCTTGGCTTGATCATTCGATAAAACACTGCCAAGGCTTTGGCCCGAGGAAGACGATAAGGATGAAGGGGACGACGATGAAGATGCACCCGTAACTGATGAGGTCGAGGTCATCGAATTTCCTCTGAATTGTGGAACATCCTCATCGATAGGTACCACCCCTCGAAGACTGTCTTTGAATTTCTCCGTGCTGGTCCATACAGGCTCGTTGTTCTTGGCCCACCGGAACAGTCCCGCTTCGTCCACGGTCACCAAATAATTCATACGTTCGTCACGAGTGAGATAGCGAACTTGTTCCCTCTCGAGTCGATCCCGCGGGCATTCTGCGATTTCCACATTCTTCCCTTCACCATGGTCCAGCCAATAAAAGAAGTTTTCGCTCGACGATGAATTGCGCCAGAACGTGTGATATTTGCGTAGATTGCTTCCATGCCGGTGTTTGAGATCCACCATTTCCAGAAAGTATTGGACATCCATCATCTTCGCCTGCGCCCCGGACGCGATCTCCACACTGTGTTCCGATCGCGTCCCGCTCGCTGATGATGGCTCTGTGGCAGGATCGTCATCTCCTCCAGCGCGTTTCGCAACACTCACGGCGCGAAGCCAGTTCCGTCGGGCTTGATTCGATCGTTCCTCGCTGGGCGCAACTCGAGGCTCGGGTGGTCGGTGGAGCTGTTGCCACTGGGCTTCTCTGAAGGCCTAAAGCAACAAACATTGATTAGACCCCACGTCGCGCAACGGATAACAGAAGCCTTACCTCGACCCATCGTGTGGAAGAAGTCAGTCCACACCCCCGCAGCTCACGGCGTGCGCGATGACCGCGGTACACCCGCTATCCAGTGTCAGTAGAGAGTAGCACTCCAGGAACACACATTGCTGTACCTGAACCGTTCGCGCGGCCGATTCTATGACGTCATTCGGAAGCGTCTCCGACGCCGCTACTTTGGTCATATGGTGTCTGTTCGATAGTTCGGTTGAATAAGTTGGAAGGCAAGGAGACTGAAATTCAACTGGATTAAATTGAAAAGAGTAGAATATGTTTGGGAAAGTAAAGATGAAGTGAAGTGCAAAAGTCACAGGGCTGATGGTGGGGAGTCCTGGCTGCTGACCAAGTTTCCAAGGTTCGCACCTGAGCATCCGAGAGCACTTCACCTTTCCCCTGTCAACATCGCATACTACAATTTTGATTCAAATGGAGAGAGTACTCATCCTGTAGTATCATTCTAATTTGCCATTGTCTCGCGATTTTCGGTGATTTCCTCCAATGCGCCCGTCAGTCACCATCTCAATTCTGGCCGTGTTGGAGGAAACAAAATTGGAGATTCCCCCTCAGCGCAATGTCAGACAAGGGATACTAATAGTCGTCGCGAGATAACAACCCGGCAGGGCTTCCGGGGCAGGACGGGAAAGGACTTCCAGATCTAGATCCCGACTCCGCCATTCCGCGCTCACGTCAAGTTTAGCGTCTCAGGGCCGGTCATTATTGGTGGAGCCCGGAGGAGCCACTGGGGTCTTCGTTATGCGCCCACCTTGGGGGAATCGGGGCCCATCCGATCACGGGTAGATACCCCTCGTGAGGAGTATGAGGGGGCTTTTGTATATTTATTGCTGACGCTGGCTGGGATTTTGTTTTCCACCAAGGTTATCAATTCACCCAATTCGGAAAAGCATCTATCAGTTATACACAAAACAGCCTCGCATCTACATATTATCACAATGGCTCCTTCTCTTCACCCTCTCATCGACAACGGCATCACTGCCGGCTCCAGCAGCTTCGCCGGCGGAAAGCTCCACTGCCACTGTCCCTCTGACAAGGTCGAGGTCACCCTCGGCAGCAATGTTGCCCACAACCACGCCTGTGGCTGCTCCAAGTGCTGGAAGCCCAAGGGCTCCCTCTTCTCCATTGTCGGCGTTATTTCCCGTGACGCCGTCTCAGTGACCGCCAACGCCTCCAAGCTCACTATCGTCGACAAGGAAGCCACCATCCAGCGCAATGCTTGCAAGGACTGCGGAGTTCACCTGTTCGGTCGCATTGAGAAGGATCACCCCTTCAAGGGTCTGGACTTCGTCCACGCCGAGCTGTCCAGCGAGAAGGGATGGCAAGAGCCCCAATTCGCTGGCTTCGTTTCCTCCATCATCGAACAGGGTACCAACCCCAAGTCAATGGATGATGTTCGCGCCAAGTTCCAGTCCGTTGGACTGCAGACATACGATGTTCTGTCCCCAGCTCTCATGGATTTGATCTCCACTTTCACCGCACAGAAGGCCGGTGTTCGTTTCGCCAACCTGTAAATTGGAACATTTTCTTGTGTCCTTTGATCGTGTACTTTAAGGTGGTTGGTGTTGAGAACTTGAGGTGTGGAGTTTACGAGACGATGAGAAAAAGTGCATTGGGGCTATGAGACCCCACATGGAAAGACGAGCGACAGCCAATATGATTCTTATGATGATATAAATACCCAACCGATACTGGTCCCGGTTCAACTTAACTCGTGCTAGTTTCTCCTGTAGACTAGTTCACTGGTATCACTCTCAGTTGGACTGATGTTGCCTCGGTGAATGCCAATTTAGGAAGTTTGTTGTATATACCATCGATGCAACCAGCCCGCCGCCTAGGAGTTTTTCGACTTCCGAGGTCACCAACTCAAAATTAGTTCTGACAAATAAAAAGCTCCCGGAACTTGGGACCAATCGAGTCTTCGCATGCGGCTCGGTACGTCGGCAATCCTGCCAAGAAGTAAAGAAACTCGACCGGCTTTCCTGGTATATTTGCCCCGGTGTACCAAGACTTTGCCTGAGGGAGAAGGGTCATTTGTGATATCGCGATGACCTGATCTCTCCAAGCCTGTGCTGCCGCGGGTTGGGGATCAAGCGTCTTAAGCCCTTCATCATTCATCTTTCTGATGATGTCGCGAATGAAGTTGGCTTGGTATTCTATGAACACGGGTCCGTTCGAGAATGGTGTCGGTGCTTGAACAGAGTAGGGTAGGAACATGTTAGGGAAACCGGGCACTGTAAGACCCAGGAATGTCGATACGCCCTCGCGCCATCTTTCGCCCAAGTCCACACCCTCAAGGTCGCGGATTCCCATGGTGGAAAGGCTGCCGGTACTCGCATCGAATCCGGTGGCGATGGCAATGACATCGACCTCGTGGATCTTGTTATCCGCAGTGACAATGCCACGTGGCGTAAGCTCAATGATCGGGTTCGTGTTGATATCTAGAAGATGGACATTGGGCTTGTTGAATTGTTCAAAGTAGTCCTGCTCCAGAGAGGGGCGCTTGGTACCAAACGGATGAGGGGGCTCCAGAGGTGCCAGAAGATCACGCTTGACAGGGTCTTGAATTCGGGCGCGTGTCTTCTTCGCCCAAAGATCGTAAGTCGCACGATTGGCCTCGGGGGAGACCAGCAAGTCGGTGTAAGCGCCGCTCCAAAGTCGGAAACCACCTTTGTTATAGTAATCATTCAGAATATCGTCACACTCCTGCTTTGACATTTCTGAGAACGCTTTAGTCGGGCCCGGGCGTGACAATCCCTGAACACTATGTTGGCATCGAGCGAACTCTGCTTCTGTCTCGGCGCGTATCTGATCTTGCGCGGCAGGATCGAACGCCTCTTGGTCCATTGGGAGACATAGATTGGGGGTTCTTTGGAACACAAAGATCTCTGCGGCCTCTTTCGCCCACTCCTGAGTAATTTGAACACCGGTAGGCCCGGTGCCTATGACGGCGACGCGCTTTCCTCGCACGTCGACATGCTCTCTGGGCCAAAGGGAAGAGTGGTGTATAGTACCCTCAAATGAGTCGAGACCCTTCCATGATGGGATATGTTGCTTGGCCGCGAAACCAACCGCCGGCACGAAGTACTGAGCAGTCACTTTTCTCCCGTCGTTGGTTTGAATTGTCCATCTCGCGGTTGTTGGGTCGAACAACGCAGAGGTCACCCGAGAGTTGAAAATGCAATCTTTGCGCACCGACAGAACTTTGTCGACGTGGTCAAAGTAATTTTCAAATTCCTTCTGTCCTGGGTACCTTTGGGACCAATTCCACGTCTTCCAAACTTCTGGGATGCCAAATGCGTATGTTGGAACTGGGCAATCCACCCGAGCGCCCGGGTAGGTATTCCAATGCCAGGTTCCTCCAAGATCGGACCCAGCGTCAATTATTTTTACATTGAGGCCAAGCTCATTTCGAAGTCGGTGAAGAGTGTAAATGCCGGAGAAACCAGCACCGACAATAACGGCGTCCAATTCCAGTACATCGGGTGGGGATGACATGATTTCTTCCACTTATAAATTGTGATGACGAGTTCAGCACAGACAGTCAGTACATGCAGTGATGCAGGGGGCAATTCAAAGAAGAGGGGCGTAAGGATGAAAAGAAAAGAACTCACTGCCTTCATGTCTTAGCTAACTCCCCGCTTACCGTCGATCTTGGTGGGGGCCGAGGTCATCATCTCGGGTGAAATGCCGTTTAAATGGCTCTGTCGGGATGAGATCTAGAATAAGTCCTTGAAGTTGACCTGAGAGCTTGATTCTCCAAGGGCATTGACATTAGATCAATTCAGTGTCGTGAGACAGAGATAACCTTAAGAGTTTAACCTGCAGACTCTATGCTGATATGCAGGGGCTGCAGCTGTATGGTACGCCGTACGAAGCGTGGGAGCAGCATAACCAATCCCATAAGTTCTCTTGAGAAATTCAGATGAATGCTTTTTGACTTGAGGGAACCGTCGTGGAAAATATCACAAAAAAATAATTTCTGCTTTCCATCTACGCGATCGGAACTCAGCCAAGCCTTTAGGATTAGGCCACCCTAGGCAATTATACTGAAATCCACCATTTGTCTAGGGTAACATACTGAATGCCATGGACTCTCAAAGCTAAGATCCTATGCATTCATCATGTCATATTTGCATATCCATATAGAGTGACATCTATCCATGCTTGCTTATTGTGGCCAGCTACTATTTCTGCCTGGGTGCCTTATGACGTCATGGCTTCTGTTGTGGTTATCCAACAGTATACGAGTTGCATTATCAAATTGAAAATGATGCGCTTTCTTTACTTTCTAACTGAGACTGCTACTCGGATCTTCTCACTTTATACTAATTTTGTAGCGATCTTTCTACTTCAAATGACTAGCTGGATCGGACTGTGTACCTAGACCAAACCTTCCTGCGATGATTGCATTGTACACCCATAACCTCTTCCAAGGTTGGCGGTAGAATAATCCCAGAAATTTCCAAGATCAACATTCTAACTACTATGGTGGTTTTGGATGTTCAGAATCCCAGTGAAAAAGATTATTCCTGGGCCATGTTTCCCGGGCCTGGATATCCGCTTACGGACCTCAGTAAGACGGCTGAGATATTCCACCTGAAAGTAGGCACGGGCATCAAAGACACAATCCCATCATCCAAAACAGGGGTCTGCATCAAAATTTGAGACTTGACCGAGGCGACTCAAAGGGCAAAACTGAGCGACTGGATCAAACACTCACACCAAGGAGGAGAGTAACCCAAAAGATCAAGAGGTGGCTAGGCTCAAGTCCAAAGTTCGGCTCAGCTGAAGGTAAGATCTCCATTATGTGGCTGGCTAGAGTGATGAGAGCCATTCAATGAACCCCAGTTCGTGCCAGCCGCCAAGCCATCATGCAGTCCGATTGGAAATCAGGAGCTATTTTGATTGTTGATCGTTGCGCCCAACCCGGCCCCGCACTAGCTAAACAATCAAGATGACAGCTGCACATCACCAATAAGAGAAAATGTGATTCGGTTGCAGGATTCGGCTTCAAGTGCTGGGATTTGTATGGCTGGGGTAATGCATACTTGGTCGCCAATAACTTCCCAGTGCCGTATGGGGGACCCAAGTGGGTTTGTCTACCTGCAGTGGCGGTAGCTACTTTCACAACGAGGCTTGCATTGGCCGTGGGACATCAACTTGTTCACACGCCGCTGTCTAGTCACCCTCCTGAGCATCTGTTGCCACATCATCTTGGGCTTACAACCTTGGAAGGTGCTACATTGTGCACTATATAAGTCCATAGAATTCACTTTCTCATTTACGTTAGAGCACCTTGTTGAGCTTGAATGTACCTCTTCGGTAGATTGACAAAGAAATCTCCCAAGCCAAGCATCGCCCCCGCTGTTCAGTCAGCAAACAATATGGCTTCCGAGTCCTCGCCCTACGAGTACTACCAGATTAAGCCTCGGTTTCCCGCCAGTGGTTCCGATCCCAATGATGGCATCAATCGGAAAGTCTTCGTTCGACATGACATTGACGAATGGAGTAGCAAGAAGTCAAATAAAAAACAAGTCGATCTGTTCATACTGGCTTTGGATAGATTCCAGAAGCTAGATCCGAAGGAAAGGCTTTCTTATTTTCAGATCGCTGGTATGTTTCTGTATTGCCATCCCGTCGTTCGTATTGTCTAACCTGGGGCTTATTTAGGTATTCACGGTCAGCCATTTGCGCGATGGGATGACCCCAGCCCGGAGCCCATGAAGAATGGATATTGTTTCCACTCACATGTAATATTTCCTATCTGGCACCGGCCTTATGTGTTTCTCTTTGAGGTAAGAATAGTATCCCACAAAATAGACCCTATTCTCACCGGTACCAAAGCAAGTTGTGTACGACATCATGGTCAATGAGGTTATCCCTCAATTCCCCGAAGAGCGCCAGACTGCACTGCGAGAACAGGCCGAGTCATGGCGTCTGCCATTCTGGGACTGGGCGAGAAACGGCCGAGTTCCTGATCTCGCAAAGTATCCCACCATCACTGTTCCCAGGCCACAGGGAGGCTTGGTCCGCATTGACAACCCATTGTTCCAATTCCGCATGCCGACGGATCAGCCTATGCGAAGCGAGGGTGTAGGGACTGAGAACACATGGCAGGATGATGCGGAGCAAGAGGAGTACAAGAATGTGGGTCCATCTTCCAAGGTTGGCCCACCAAGCGGGATGAACTAACCGGTTTAGTTTGGAAACGCGATCGGAACCAGTCGTTGGCCCGATGAAGAGGATCAGAAGCCAACCAGTGAAGGATGGCGACACGGTGTTGTCAACAACCGTAAGGTTGCCGATGCCTTCAACTCTCACGAGGGATACAACGACAAGAATCACGGGCCCGCTGCTGAGATGGTGTACCGGCTTCTCACTGTGCCTATGGACTATACCACGTTTGCCAGTACCAACCCAACTTCGAGAGATCAAAAGGTCGAAGAAGATTTGAACATTGAATATGTACGTGAGCATCTGCTTCTTCTGAATTCGCTCTGTGCTGACATTGAATTAGATCCACAACAATATGTAGGTGACACCAGCTTATACTTGCTGGCAATGACCCGATATGTCGGTTGGCAATTATCAAGAGATTTCAGTTGCTGACTTTCCTGATTCTAGTCATGGTTGGACAGGTGACGCAGGTCATATGGGAAATGTCCCCGTTGCGTCTTTTGATCCACTATTTTTCTTGCATCACTGGTTAGTGTCGCTCATCATTATTCGCATAAGATTAGAACCAAACTTACGCGTTTCATTCGCAGCAATATCGATCGCCTCTTTGCGATTTGGCAAGCTTTAAACCCAGACAAGTGGCTTGGCAGTGTTGACGGTGATAATGCGACCATACGCGACTCGCACGGCAAGCAGCAAGCAGTCAATGAAGAGACCCCCCTTCAGCCATTCAGGCGCGATGCGGAGGGAAACTACTGGACACCGGGAGCGGTCCGGCATACCCCTGATCTTGGATACTCATATCCAGAACTGCCGCGATGGGATCTCAAGTACCGCCAGTCGGATGGATCACTCGATCAAGATCTGTTTGAAAAGAGTATTATCACAACCGTGAACAAGCTCTATGGCGTGTCTCGGGATCTCGCTTTGGATCCAAATGCCCCTACGCCGGATGGTGTCCAGGCCATCGAGGGTGGGCTGCAAGTTACCGACTTTGCTTTCAGTATTCGATTTTTGAAGTGAGTACGAGTTCACAATAACATCCGAGAATCGATCCGCTCCATGTCTGTGCTTCGGGATGACTGACAGTGTTTTGATAGATATGCCTTTGGTGGCCAACCATTCTGGGTAAAGTTGTATCTCGCCCAGGAAGACGGCATACAAACTCCACTCACAGATCTCATCGCTGAAGTTTACAACTTTAGTCAAAAACCAGAGTTGGATGGAGCATCTGTGTGTGGAAATTGCACGGATGGGCAAAAGTCACGCGTCAAATCCACCGCTTATATCCCCATCACCCCTGTGCTCTTCAAGCTCGTTAGGAGTGGACGGAAACTCAAGTCGTTGTCTCGTGACGAGGTATTGGCGTATATCAAGAAGCGCGCATACTGGAGGGTAGTCAAGGTAAGCAACAGTCGCCGGTGTTTTGTTGCCCTCTTGCTGACCCTTCAAAGCACGGAAAAGAGCTGCCCCGGTACGATGTTGAAAAGCTTGACCTCGAGATCATTGGTAGCAGTAACGATACCAACCATTTCTCGGACCCTGCGAAAGCACCGGCCTTCGAAAATTTCAAGAAAGAGCCAACAATCACTGGTGGTGCGGATGGTGCGCTGGATCCAGAGCTGAAGCAGCCGAAGATTGACCCACCTGCTCCTCGGTGCGTATTACTTGCGAATATATTCCAAACAACCTCTAATTGTCAGCAGACCAAAACGCCCAAGAGCAAACCTACCCCTCCATGGCAGTCTGCGCTTCCGAAAGGCCCTCAAAGCAGACAGTGTTATCCTCCTCGAATCATCCAGTGTTGACCTTGCCGCTGCCGGCACTGCTGTTGATCAGACCTGGGTGTCCATCACGGATTCATCAGATGACGTCATATTGCACTTCTCCATTCGCCGAGGTGAAGGTCAAATAATTTTCAATGCCAAACTTAGTGGTTCTTGGGGAGAGGAGGAGCGGATCAACATCGGCCATCGTTTCGGAAGCGAGGAGGGTGCTACTATTTTGATTCACGATCAAGGTGAGGGCTTTGAAGTGTGGATTGACTGGGTACACGCCATATGGTTCGCCAAACGCGCTGAGGGCAGGACACCTGAGGCAATTCGCTATGGTCTTGGGGACAAGGAGGGAACATCTACCTTGTCCGATGATCTTGAAGTGCGCACATATCCGTCTATGAAGGCGCTGTTCCTTCAAAAGCATGCCCACGAGGAGGAGAAGTAGAATTTGGTTTAGCAGGCAGAGGTTCAGCGGCAGTCACTTCTTTCAATTGATTTACAATCTCAAATAACAAATTGGTCGAGTTTATGTTGCAAGACAGGGTGTCTCGGCTTTGAAAATCGGCACCGATACTTGATCCTCACACATTGTCTCATATCCAATCCAAGGAAGTTCCAAGCTTCCTAGGTTACAACATTCAGGATTTGGCCATTGCCCCCTGTATCAGGCCCAAGGCCAGTAGTAAACCCCTGCGTCAACATCGTTCTTCAGCGTTTCATTCACTTTCACATATCCATCCTTTGACAGATCCCTCGCCACTTGGATGATAAGGTCAGCAACAATACCCCCAAACACCACACTCCCGGCATCATTCAAATGGGTGTAATCAGTCGGGTTCAGGTTGTACGTATAAGCATTGTCCGGTCCGATCGCGTTGAGATAATTCGTGCTCGCCTTGTTCAGATCAATAACTCTGGTCCCAGTTCGGCGCGCAGCCCTGAGTGTCGCCGCAGTTTCATTGACCAGACTTTGTATGATGCGCGGACTGCCCGAAGTAGTCTCGTAGTTCCGTCGAGACAAAGGCGTGACCAGGATCGGGGTCGCGCCAGCATCCAGCACATCTTCGACAAGTCCCTGGAGATTGCTGGTGTACTGCTCTAGCGAGATGTTCGCGGCTGGCTTTTGGTCATTGTGACCAAATTGGATTGTCACGATCGGGTGGTAAAAGTCCTTGAATTGGTCCACGGTATTCAAAACCTCAGTCCAATCACCGCCGGAGCGAAAGCTGACAGTGGTTGCGCCATTGTGTCCTAGATTGACACCAGCCGCTCGGCCAAACAGGGTTGTGTTGAGGAATCCATTCCCCCAGCCTCCTCCGCCGGCGGATTGAACGGCGGTGGTGCTATCTCCTGCCAGGACGAAGAAAGGGGGCTTGGAGACTTGGCTTTTAGCTGGGTATGCCTCGGCACAGAATGATAAGCCGAGTAGCATTACACCGGCCACTCTCATTGTGAAACCCATTTCAATTTGGGAATATAAACAGCTGTCCCCTCTCACTTGAAATGGTGCTCAGCCAATGCGAGAGAAAGTCTTCAGGGACAAATGGTGCTTTTAGGCTCGTCATTGTTACCACCACATAAAAAGAATTCGCACCAACAGGAGAATTGCGTTGGGCTTGTGCATCGCAAGTGTCTGCGGGGTTTCGCGAGGCGGGGGACTGCATTCCACAGGGATGATCTCGCGGTGAGATGCCCCGACCTCGGGAGTCTTTGGCGTGGGACGAAATTTCTCCGTCAAACCCCTGCGAAACCTCCTCTTCTGTCTTACTGGTGGGCTGGATTTATGCCCTCTGTTACTTCTTGGTACGGAGTACGCAGTATAGGAATATTCCATGAACTTGCAAACTTTGGAATGAGTACTATGAGCCTCCGGCCACTGGTCACAACTTATATTCTCTGATCGCACGATGACATCCACCATCTGCAGGCATAACTATGGTGATCTTGCCTCTGAAGAGATTAAGTGAGAACATCCGAAACAACCTTTGCCACTTGAACCAGTTCCTCGTCCTGCATATTCCTACCAGTTAGCTGCACGCTGCAAGGTGCTCCCTCAATAGCATCGGGCTCATCTAGATGCTGAGGTTAGATCTGGGCAAGAATGAGGCTCATGGTGAAGACAAAACTTACATGAAGGCTCATAATCCACGTTCCGAATGAATTCCTCATCGGCTTGTTTATCTGCCTTTCCGTGCGGAATGATGCAGCTTGGGTACTGCAAACGTTTAGCACGGCAGAATAAAAGTATATCGAAGTACTTACATCTGTCACATTCCAAATAGTGGTGTATGACGGTATACCATACTTGTCGTGTGGCACGGCAGTGCTTTGGTAGCCAGCCATAATGATCGCATCCACTTTCGATTGAACCATCAGGGAGCGGAATTCGTCCTTGATACGATTCCGCTGTTCGGTCAAATCGTACAAGCTCTCCAGAGTCAAAGGCGCATACTCAAAAGGCATGTTCTTTTGGGGGATCGCTGTTGTCGCTAACGCTGGGATTATGGGCTCCCCACTCGCAGCAATGTGTTGGAATGCTGTCTTCGCCGGATCCATCGCGAATATTCTAAAGGCCAATGCGCAGGCATCTCGAATGACCGAGGTCTTCAGAGGAACAACCTCATGTCCCGCCTTGCGCAGCTTCTCCACGGCTGTGGTAAGTGTACGCAGCACAGGTGGGTGCAATGGGAAATGAAGATCTTCCTCGAGATATCCGAGTCGAAGTACCTTCTTCGGAGAAACAGTTCGCCATGGAGAGAATATGGCGGACGAATCCAGCTCCCACGGGTCTGCCTTCATCATTGTCTCCATGAACAACTCCAAATCTCTCGCCGATGTCGCCAATGGCCCTGCGCAAGCCCTGATCCCGCACAGTCCCCCACGGGAAGAGCCCGTCTGGCCTCCGTAGGGGATACGGTCTGCCGAAGGCTTGAACCCGTAGGTCCCATTGCAGAGAGCAGGGATTCGAATCGATCCCGCGATATCCGTTCCGACTCCAAGGATTGATCCCCTCATGGCTATTAGGGCTCCCTCTCCTCCAGATGAGCCTCCGGCAGTGAGATTTGTTCGATGCGGGTTGAGTGTCCGACCAAAGACATAGTTGTGCGAGTCCGCGGCCTATTGAAGTAAGCTATTGTCTCAACCCTCAGTTCGGACCTTACATACCATCATCGTCTGGGGTATATTTGTTTTCACGAACGGAATTGCACCCAATCTTAGCAAAATCTCCACGGTGGGAGAGTTCGTTTTGATGGGGCCATTCTTAATGAAGGAGGTAAACCCGATGGTAGATGGCACGCCTTCGACGTTGAAGCAGTCCTGCAATTCAAATATATCAGCCAAAATTCCAGAATCTAGCCAGTGCTTCTACCTTGAGACTGATAGGCAACCCATGCAGCGGTCCGACCCGCTCTCCTGTTGTGGATAATATCTCATCCAGGTCCTTGGCACGCTGCAGCGCCTTCTCAAAGAAGACCTCGGTAAGACAAGAAGTCTGTATAGATTAGCACATAGCTCATGGAAGAGGTGAGACTCAAAATCAAAGATCGTACCACTTGTTGTGCAATCGCGGCACGTATGCAAAAGGCCTCTGTGACCTCGTACGCAGACAGCTCTCGGTGTTCGATCTTGCGGAGTAAATCCGTTGCGTCGTACAACTCGGTGATCTCGAGCTGCCTCTCTGTCAAAATTCCCGACTGACGTGGCACATCAATCACATTCGTGCCAGATGTTTCAGACACATTGGTGAGGTGTTCAGGAAGCCGCCAAGCAGGAGGGATCATGGAAGCATTTTCCAGTTGCTTCTTCGATACGATATCTTGCCACGTCTCGGCTGTCATGTTTACAGGCTTTGATTGGTGAATCAGGTGAGTTCGAAGAAGTGTAGTTGAAGAAGAAGAGAGTGGGTAGAAAGAGATATTTATGTTCATTGTTGCTGCGGGGGAAGCCCACGACACGGCGCAAATACTACACTCTTTCCGTCATTCTACAATAAGAAAGTCCAACCTTGAGCCCATCTAGATGGGAAGTCCGCCTACACGTATCACCATGCTCAGCCAATCATCCAGAAGTAGCACATTCAACGTCTTTTTTCTGGTGTACTACGACATCACCCAATCACCGCTAATTGCGCGCTCCACTCTCCTCATATTTCGACTATCTAGGCAATGATCTTCACTCGATCTCTCCGGGGTTCAATCCATCGTTATCACAGCGCGGAATCTGACCGTGCCTTTGGTCATGGCTTCTACGGTTTGATTTTGATTAGCTGGTTGGTAATCCAGACGCAAGCAGGAAGTTTCACCGTATGCCTCATTGGCTTTATCCAGCGGAAAGGTCTGGACCATGCAGTTGATCCCCTGCAACTCGGTAAATCGAATGGTTTCTTCGGAGTCTATGGCATGTCCACTGGGCCAGGAATGGATAGATAGCCCCCGCGCAATCTGCAAAAATACATTAGAGTGATTTCACCGCGAAAGAAATGTGGAACTCACCATCAACCTCGTGTCAAATGCCACTTCCCCAGGAACTGATGATGTTCAGTGTCTCTTTTCATCATTTTCATCGGATTCACTTACCGGCAAGGACCAGAAGCTTCCCCAAGATATCAAGTCCCTTCAACAGCGGTGGGATAACATTGGCGTCAGGCGCAGTTGAGACGATTAGTGATGCTCCACCGAGCTTCAGAAGTGCTTCGGCTGGGTCTACTTTGCTGCTGTCGATATACTCATGAGCCCCAAGGTCACGCACGAACTTCTCTTTCTTCGAGTCTCGAGAGAGCGCGACAACACGCCATCCAAATCGATTTGCGTATTGAATTGCCAAGTGGCCCAGACCACCCAGTCCCTGAATGGCAACCGTCGAGCCTGGTGGAACGTTCATGCGCCGCATGGAGTTAAAGACAGTCACTCCAGCACATAGTATGGGAGCATACTTTGCAGCATCGACATGATCGGGAACTCGAACACCTGCCTCAGCGCGCAAGATACAATATTCGGCATCTGGACGGTTAGAATCTGTCTCCTCTTATCTGGGAGAACATACACACATCCTCCGTTCTTCGTCACACCATTGATGATCCCGAGGTCACACATCTGAAAATGACCCTTTTGGCATGCAGGGCAAGTACCTGTACCGTTGTAAGCTATAGCTGCTGTGTGATTTCGAATGAGAAGTGTCGTACCGTCATGCCCTCCGTGCCATGGTCCACCAATGCGATCCCCAACGCGCCATTGTGAAACATTTTCTCCAACCGCTGCTACCTTTCCAATAATCTCATGTCCAGGCACGATCGGACTTGGAATTATTAGCAAAGTTTCTCATTGTGGGCAGTGGGACATACAAGGACCCGCGCAGGCCATAAGACTGGGCAATATGATCAGAGAAACAAACACCACATGCCTCAACTTTCACCAAGACTTCACCAGTGGCAGGCATGCTCAGGTCTGTCTCCTCCACAACGAGGGGACCTCCTGCCTCCTTAAATAAAGCATGCTTGTATGACGTGGGAAGATCCATTTTTGTTAACCGGAGCAAGATGATAGGTTTTCACGTTCAAATGTGTCAATGTTGTGGTTATCTCAAGGCAGGGTCTGAGTTATTTGAATTGAAGCAGAGATTCCCGGTCTTATTTGTATTTTGCTTCTCAGCAGCTCTCCGGGGTCGCGGATGTAACACGAGTTAATGCCGAAAGGCCGAGAATAAGCACAATCGGCGGATGCTCGGTCTCCGGCGAGGCTGAGGATTATAGAGGGCATCAGGCCGGACTGAGGGTTTATTCCCGTTTCAATCTCATGTTGTCACTATGAGTTGTTCCATCCAACCTTTCAAAACAGTGATCACTCTTGGAGGCTAGGTCATGGTTACGTTGATCGCCCGCTCAAATGTCTCCCTTCAAGATTCAGCCCTGGAGCGATATTGAAGGCATATCACTTCTAGTAAATAAGCTGACATTCCAAAGGTGATGCCCCACACATGGGCAGATGCGGTGGCTACACTCTGGCCCCCTTGTCAACGGACGCTAAACCCCAACAAGTCATTGAGATAAGTGCCCAGGTGTTCTCATTTAAAAGGCTGATATATAACAAAGTACATAAGTGCGTATATACCGATCGCAGTTACATTCTACAGTTGATTGCCCATGATCAAGAGATCCAGGAGTCAAATGCAGCCAACTCCACCCATTGATCTTCAAGTTCCCGTATCATCCAAGCGGTACGCCAACCTAGGCGCTTTTCTACTTTTGTAAGGAATTTCAATGCGCCTTGTTGTTCGACTTTGTGTCGTAGACAATATCCAACTAAAGCAGTTAGCAACCTTGGAAATGGAACAGCAGAGAGTTTTTATCACGAACAGCGATGTAGTAAATGTGATGCCATAAAATAGGCGTTTTCTACACTTTCATTGGAAAGCGAAAGCCCAATGACCATTACCAGATGTTCTGCAATAGTTTTCTAAGCAGTTTGTTAGCTTAGCAAGTTGCCCACGGATGCCGATCGAGTGCGTACCTCTTTTAAGCGCCTTGAGCAGGCGATCTCATAATCACTCATCGAGTGCGATGGGGTGTCGGATAATGTAAGGAAAATACATGCCGAATGATAATACTGCATTCCAACCACTGCATTCGTGGTCAACTCAGGTGCTCGCGAGTACAGCGTGATTAGTCTTACCTGCGGGAGGAGATATCATCCATAGTTCAGGAAAAGGTCGATCGGCCGCAATATTGGGTGCTTGGTACCGGATCGGTTGCCAAGTGGTCGGCTTAGCTTGGTCCCATTCCGCAACCCGATCTGATATATAGCACCAAGACTCCCTGTCCACGATTCTTCCGGGCTTGTCGCAGCATAATTGAAGGATTCGTGCGCAGTAGAAGATGATGGTATTGGCGCACGCGGGGTCATCATGGCGCTGAAGCATCGACGAAGATTCAAAGGTCTCCATGTCCAGTTGCAGGGGCTGGTACTGTACCACCGACGAGTATATAGCTTGTCGTAAGAACTGCCAGCTCACTGCCTCTGCCACCCCACCAGAAGCTGCAGAGCGAGATACCAGGTTCACTAGTCGGTTAGAACCAAGCAGGTGAAACTTTTGATCGGTATTGTTATCCAACTCTTCATATATACGAAGAATGACGACTGCTATAAGCATGTCCTCGTGACAGGTGATCTCCGCTTGATCCAATGCTGCGATCAGCATCTCCAAGCATTCGCCATGATAAGCCGAAGCTTCCCAATCGCTATCATTGGCCAAAATCGCATCATGGCGGGCGGACAGGGCCAATATTGCTTTCAATACCATTGGGTTCTCCAAGGCTCGTCTTGGGACCTCGGTACTAAAATGAGAATGAATGTCGCATATATCGGCCTATTCTCGGTCAGATTCGATTTCCTTCACGGCCATCCCTTGAAACTCACCCAAGGCGCTAGTCTTTGAATGAAATAGCGCATCAATGATGCCTCTCGTAATGAAAGTGCCGCATCGTCTTCCGAAAATGGTGTAAACGGACTGCTTGTGCTGATCTGCGATCGACGCTCGATCACTGGTTGGCTGCGATCCTCTGTATGACTTCTTTCCTGGTTGCTCTCCTGGGTGGCTTCCAAAAGGAAGTTTGATAATGACGGTGGAGCCGGAGTCGGAGGCTCTGGTAAAATGATCTGTTCATCTCCAACCGATCCGTCCGTCGGTTCGAGAACAAATGTGACTGGGGCCGATTAGCACAAGTCTCGATTCCCGCGACAGAGCCAAATCTACCAGGGTGTGACACATCCACCCATGTCTGTTCCTTATCCCATTCGAGATCAAACCTCGCCGGGGCTCCGTTTCCCTTCTGGTAAACGTGGTGGACAGGCTTGAACTGGAAGCGGGGATCCAATTGGCATTCCCGACCAAGGCGGGAACACGGCGTGCATGCCGACGCGCCGGTTGGGATCACACAGCGGATATGGCGATGGCGACACCTTCCACACCCTTTGCCTACTCTCATAGGGGAATCGAGTGAGATAGCGTTGAGATCTGAGATATAGTAGAACGAGAATGTGATACCCCGACTTCCCCGCATATGCTGACTCAGCATTCCATTTTCGGTAGGTGCGATGGCCGTCGTATCGGGTCAAGTACCCGGTACCTGAGTGGGTACTCATATCATCTGCATGGACCAGGTATCTGTACCTTTCTCATCCGGCCAAGCATCAGTCTGTGCTTCTTGATGTGTTCTAGGGCCGATACCGACGTCATCGCATGTTATTGGCGTGGGTGGGTCGTCCAACTGTGCTGCCTACGTTCTCTGCACTACCCGTCCACGCTACACAAAAATAGCTTCTCGGCTCTAATGTTTCTAAATCGGGGGATCAGAATCCCACCGCAATGACCGGTCTGAGGTTGGCTTTCACGATTTGATTTCAATTGAATAATTTCATACCCGTGTCCAGGTGCAAACGACGACGCGGAAGCCCGAGCTCGACCGAAGCTAGACAGCTAAGCTGGGATTCAGTCAAGTTTATCTCCGATGCCTATTGAGTGGGTCTCGGGTAATGCCAAAGGCCCCAGGCGGGCCAATCACTCTAGGCCCTGAGACCCTTCTTGCAGGGAAAACTTTTAGTCAAGGCCGATCGGCAGAATTCCGACCTTGCTCAGTGGACATGGTGTGAGGCCAAGTCCGCGGGAATTGTCGACTCCGCCTCCTTGGGCAAGAAGGACTTTAAACATGTCATGTCCGTTTCCTCCGCAGTCCGAGGTTGTATAACTCAGGCACCACCAGAGTTACCCAGACCGTACGGATGATCGTCTCCTACATCTTCACGCTTGTCGCCGTATGGCAAGTCGTGCTAGCCGATTCAGATTCCTGTCAGTGACTTTGAACTTGAGTTGATACCTTGTGTTAGGCTAATTCCGTCCAGGTTCAAACAGTCTGATTATCTCCACGCAGAGCGATGTGAATAACTTGACTAGTTGTGAAAATTTCGAAGGGAGCATCACAATAGATTCCTCTTTCAATGGCGCGATTACGCTCAGCGGCATTGAGCAGATTAAAGGCTCTTTTATTGCAGATGGCGTGTCGGGTCTCTCGGCCATTGTCGCCCCCGATCTAGACAAGGTACAGGGATCGATCACGATCACCAACCTTGAGACCTTGTCCACAATCACCATGGGCGCATTGTCCCAAGTATCTTCAGGCATGACGATCACAGGTAACCCGAAGCTTCGAACTCTCGGGTTCCAGCAACTGGAAGAAGTGGACGGGGAGTTGACCTTGACAGGCTCGTTCAATAAGTAAGATGCCAAAAGCATGCTCCCTAGTGGCAATGACGCTGATGCAAATTGCAGTGTGCTTCTCACTTCTCTCGACCAAGTAAAAGGTCAAACAACCATTAAAACCAGCGGATCAATGGCATGCAGCACATTCAACACCCTCAGATCCAAAGGCGTCTTCAGAGGAAACTATTCCTGCTCCGAGGGCTCAAGCGGTATGAGTGCAGGCGCCAAAGCTGGAATCGCAATCGGTGTGATCATCGCTGTTCTTCTGATTCTCGTCATTATATGGCTCATACTTCGACGACGTCGACAAAACCGAAGGGCTCTAGGGAGACAGCCCGTGGACTCGACTAGATCTACCCTATCGCCCGTTGTAACGCAATGTGAAAAAACCGTTACTTCGACAGAAACGCCCTCTCCAATTGAAGAAGCACAGCTACAGATGCCTCGAAAGCCAGTCGGATCTGCAATTATGCTGGATAGTCGCTCAATTCATGAGGCTGTGAATGGACATACACCCGTGCGAGAATACTATGAGCTGGACGCGGGCCCAGTGTCGGGCTCCCATCAACGACCAATCAACGCGGAAAATTGAGCCAATTTTACGATTTCGAAAATGAATGATGTAAATGATGGACGTTGTCAGTCTTGGGAGAATCAGGTAGCTGCAGACTCGGCAGTCTTCCACGTACATTTGGCTTTTCGTATATACCCTTTTTATCTTATTTCTCGGCTACTCATTCAATGATACTGTAACAAATGTCAGTCTATTCCTACAGGTGAAGGTCATTGCTCATGTCATTGATTCATTTTATTATATCTATTCAACTATATCAGAATAGCGAGACATTTACAAGATAACCTTGTGATCAGCGGCCTTCTCCTCGGGCTCGCCGAAGATATCAATGTTCCAGCGAGGCTTGTTGGCAGCGTAAGGAGTGTTATAACGCTTGCGGTTCTGGCCGAGAACGCTGACCTTCTCAACCTCCTCGGCGGTGAGCTCAATCTCCTTGAAGTTGTCACGGATGCGCGAGGGAGTCACCGACTTGGGGATGACACTGTGTCCACCGACCTGGGACCAGGCGAGGCTAGAAAGATATTAGCCTTGGCTTTGGAGAAAGATAAGCGATCGGGTGAATCATACATAACGTGAGCGGGGGAAACCTCTTGTCCGGTGCGCTTGGCAACGGAGTCGGCAACCTCCTTCACCTCGGGGCGGGTGATCAGAAGGGGAATGTTCAGCATGTTGTTACCGAAGGCCTGTACATGAAGGTTAGCTTTGTCACGCTATGCAAGTAGGAGGTATACGTACGGAGTAGGCAGTGACGTGGATGCCCTTCTTCTGGCAGTATTCGATGAGGTCGTTGCTCTGGAGGACGGGGTGACGCTCGATCTGGTTAGCAGCGGGGACAACGCCGGTGCCGTTGATGAGAGCCTCGAGCTGTTATTTGGTCAGCGATCTGAGAATGGATCTCAGGTATTGTGGAAGACTAACATGCTCAATCTTGTGGTTGGAGACACCGACGGAGCGGGCCTTGCTCTTGGGAAGCTTGGTCATGGCTGGCATGGAATTAGCTGAAAGTTTCGTCATCGTGTAGGAAGAGCTGCTCACCCTTCCAGGTGTCCACGATGGAAACACCATCATCAATGATGACATCACCGCCGTCGACGGTGCTGTTGGCAACGAGGGGGAAGTAAGACTCGCCCTTCTCGAAGGCAACGGGCCAGTGAACAAGGTAGAGCTGCGTCTGTTAGCAACTAAACGAATGACTGAGCGCACGATTGAGCCTTACATCGAGGTATTCCAACTCGAGCTCAGCAAGACAGGCATCCAAAGAAGCCTCGACAACCTCAGGACGGTGTTGGCTATATGGAATCAGTATTCTGGTGATATGACGTATGACTCGGGAAGCTGTACCTGTTCCAGAGCTTGGAGGTCTATACAATAACACGTTAGTTACTTCTTCAGTGGCACGAGCTGACTGGAAGAAATTAACTTACAATGAAGAGGTCCTCACGCTTGAGACCGGGAACATCCCTGTAAGCACGCTTGATGCCCTCAGCGACCTCACGCTGGTTCTGGTAGCTATTGGAAGATGATTAGTGAATATTCCGTGTCGTATGGAGCCGACGCGATCGGTGTTGCATACATAGTAGCCAAATCCTAGGACCTGTTAGCAAAATTGACATTTCCGCAAGAGTATTGGCTTTCACGTACAAGGTGGCGGTAACCGGCCTTCAAGGCCTCGTAGACAGCCTCGCCGACCTGTCCAGGGGCGGATTGCCAAGTACCGAAGCCCAGCTGGCTAAATGTGGGGTTAGCTCGACAGGTCCATTATTTGAATGGATAATACAACATACGGGATCTGGTGACCAGTGTTGAGAGAGACCTTCTTTCCAAGAGACATTATGTGTGATTGAGGGGATGAATTGAAATGGAATCAAAAGCAGGAATAAAAAGCAGGGGGAATCAAGAATCTTTAAAGCGCCTGGCCCCCCCGCCATCCCACGCTGCCCCTCTCGGACCAGACCCCACCGAGGGGAAAAGTGTGGGTTGACGTTTCAAACATTTGCATACTGGCACGGTGGCACAGTGCGATGTTGTGCGAATTCAGTCGTAGATAGAATATGCATGACACTCCCTATTCATAGCAATGCTCATAATGGGCCTTCGTGTTCTCAAACATGGGCAATACGTCGTCGCCAAACGAAGACGCGATCTATACAGGCCGAAAGAGGCTAGACTGTTCCACTATTTTCCCCGCGTGCTTACCTCAGCCATGATGTCATCGGGGCTGTCAATGGTGGAATCGCATTTCACCGTCACTCTTCTTGTCCTGACTACAAGGTACTCTTTGATATTCATTGATCTATACTCCTCTAGTTCTTCGTTACTGGGCACTGGCGTCGGCCTCGAGTTGCTGGGAAACTTTCGGGCACTCAATTCAGTTTAGCTTCCTTGTCTACCGTCTTGGCGTGTCGGAACGGTGCGATCGCTCCGGCCTCAATGCCGAAGCATTGGCCTGTGCGTCCAAGACATACGAACTACTCCAATTATCTACAGCGGTCCTCAATGTCAAACTATGTGTAGGAGAACTTAATGTGAGTCAAATTCACTTTATGCTTTATGTTCAGTGTATCGAAAATGTAGGTCTCTTGACCTTTGTAAGAAGCGACTCTAGTTCTTCATGAACACATCCAAAAGACGGGGGTAGCTTGGAGTGCCCAGTCCAGTCACTGGGTCCCAGCCTTCAGCCGCTGGGAAGCCTGGTGTATCACAACCGGGGTTGCTTCCTTTCGTCACGTCGAAGAACGCCTCCGGATGAGCATAAAGTACGGGATTGACAAACCCGACAACCGGCTTTCCTACAGCCAGTCGCTCTTCATTGATTCGAGTGAGCATTGCAGCGAATGCTGGTGCGGCTGCTGATGTACCACCAATGACTCCAGGAGCACCGTGGCAGTAAAGTACCACCCTATCCCCAATCGCCGAGATATCGGGATACCCACGACCAATCCGATTGTAGATGCCGCCATTAGCTCCGATGCTGCCGTTATCCGTGGTCTCGTAGTATGGGTAGCTGAGGTTCGCGATCGAAAAGTACTTGGCCACCGCTTGCGCCTGGTAGTCGGGCGCCTTGTAGATATTGCTGAAGCCACCACCGGATCCGAAACGAGTTGTAGCCTGCTCTTTGTGGTCCATGTGTGAGGTTCCAATAGGTATCTCAGTCGATCCCACTGCAGTCAGGTAGGGACAAGTGGTTGGGAAAGTCGGATTGAAGATTTTGTTGTCTGCGCCAAGGCAGTAACCAGACCTTCTGAAAAACGTTGGTGGTCCTGCAACGCCACTGTCACCAGAAGCGACGATTACTGAAACGCCCATGGTACCCAATTTCATGAACTCGTTGCATTGGCGTCGTTGGTATGCAGCAGGCAACGCAAACTCGAACCCGCCATATGAAATTGAGATCACGTTTGGGGGTTGGTAAACACCACACTGCAGAGTGCCATTGTAGCCTCCTTTTGCTGGGTTGGGATAAACCGGATCCAGGGGGTCGATCTCGCTGCAGTATGATCCGTCGATGGCATCCAGGAAGGTATTGAGAAAGCCTGAGATATTGTAGTGAGTCTCGTAGACCATGTCGTCAGTCTGGAACAAAATCGAGTTCTGTGGCCAGATGATCGGGTATGAGATCTGGAAGTCGAGTTCCGACTCGCAGCCATCTTTGAGGGCGTTGATGGGGGCTTCCCCTCCATCAATGCTATGTAGGATTGGTTGTGTTCCAGTGGGAATTTCCCTTCAGAGACGTTAGTTTGGATCGCTGCCAATGGCATTTGTAGTGACATACGAGGCAAATTGCGAAAAAAATTGGTCGAGGTTATCTTGGGCATACACATCCCCAAGGCCTTCGAAGATCCCAAGCTCATTTCCCTTGGTGGCCTTGGTGCCCTTTGGGATATTGTACATTTCTGCTCATTTGTCAACACAGTTGTTTGAAGGTAACCAAGAGAGCCAACGGCATACCTCGAATGCATTGGGGCGTAACAGCAAGAGAGCACCATTCCTTCGAAGTATTGCTCTTTAGTGAATTCACGGGTCGACCAATCGGAGAGGGCTTTGGAGCTATTCCCCCAAAGGTTCGTGTGCCAAGCTTCTTTCCGGGCGTTTGTAGCCCAGTCACTTCGCGCATCGCAACACCGGGGGTGATGTAGTCGATGTGCTCACGCACATAAGCTGGAACCTGATAACTGTTCGTACCAGTCAGTAAGCCTACTTCAAGTACGGTCAAGTCATCGGGATTGCAAAACTCACTCCTTGCACGACACGTATGATCGCCCTGTCGCATCATGGGAGTAAACGTAGTATTCTGTGCGAAGCAAATCTTCCAATTCATCGACATTGGCGTCAAATTGGATCCACTGCCTGTTGGTCGACTGCGAGATGCGGCCTCCGGCAATGCCAGCAAACTCCAACCAAGAATGCACTGCAGCCACGCTCGTGTCGGCTGGAGCGAAGAAGTCATGCATCTCACTGAGAGAGAGGTGCTTCCCGTAACGACTCGAGTTTGGGTCGGAGCTACATTCACACGTCAGTAGGGTGTTGGTATCAAAGGTATCAAAGTGCATACATGTCCATCAGCAAGTCATGACCACGGTCAAGGTTAGACTGAGTCAGGCCAATTCGGACTGGTAAGATTGTCTCGCCAGTGAGTCGTTGATCTTGGGTCCATGCATCGGGGTTGTACTCCCGGCGCTCATGGACTTCATAGTGGTGTCCTGCTGGTGCAGCGATGACGCTGATTGCCAGAGCACAAAGAAGAAGAAGATAACGTCTAATCATGATGATGTTTGATGAAGATAAAATAATTAGAAGGTTTGTGGAGGAGGAGAGAAAGGAGAAGAAGGATGGAAGAGAGGAGAGGAGCTCTTATAGTTGGGGAGTTCGTGAGCGTGTCATATCTTCATCTGCGTTTGGCACTGTTCCCATCCTCTCACTTCTTCTCACTTTCTCTTTCTTTCTCTCACTTTTCCGCAAAAGGGCTGCCTCTGTAAGCTGCTTGTTCATTTTGGCTCTTCTGTTGGACTTCTGCTCTATATGCAGAGTGACCACCGCCAGCATCCATGTCGTCTCCTCTATCACTTTGCACTGCCCTTCTCAAATATGCAGAGTCCACGGGTGTATTCATTGAACTTTCATTAACTCGAATTCAAAGCAATGCACATTATTCTATACTTTGCAGTAGAAGCCCGATAAACGTTCAAATTGAGCCTAGACAGCGTGTTAAGGCTCGAGTGTCGTGAGTTAAATTGCCCTTGTGACGTTAAACGTCTAATCAATAACATTAAGACCATGACGGAGGCCATGTATACGTCTAACCTTAGTCGGCGTGCGCCACAGAGCTCAGTGTGCAGGACCAGAGTGCAAAAGTACTTCAGACCTTGGCCTTACAAGGCTCAAATATCACCATTTCCTGCGCGATTCAAGGTTCAATATACCAGATTTGCCCTTTCGGAAGGTTAAATCAGGAAACTACAGTCGAATGCCATGTGAAAGTCAACACGGAGCATATATCTGTTCCGCATCTTTCTCAGAGGGTTGCCTCCGTCGGTGATTGAAGAGCAATTGGACGGGCGTCCTTGATTGCTGTAGAGCTTCTCACTCGCTGGGGCTTTAGATTTCGGGTCAACGTCTTCAATGCCGGGCTTGAACGTCATATAATCATCGGGGGAATCATACCTATAAACTCAGGGCCCCATGTGAAGAATTTCTCCCAGATGCATGCGCTCATCCGTGGTATACTTTCCAGGGCTATTGAGGGAGAATCTGTGTTTTGGTGTACGTAAATTCAGACCCGGAATTTGCTCGGTGATCCTAACATTTTCGGGAAGATAGAGCGCGATATTTGAGGCACTGACTCTGTTAAAGCTTATAGAAAGTTCATTTGCTACCGTGGCCAGCTTGATGATGTTCATCCCAAACTCTTAACTCGGGCTCCGCACTCCCTACTCCAAATGTCCAAAATGTGGGTGGGAAGTACCGCCCGGGCGTGTGCCTGGCTACGGCGGATTGGGCCGAGTCGAGTTGGAGGGCCGAAAGCCCTATTCATACAATCTCCAAGATATTCCAACATACGCTACACGTTTACGAGGTTTGGATTGATCACTATCTCAGTCCTGGCGTCAATAATGTTAAATTGCGGCCTTGCAAAGCATTGGTGGAATCATCCACCGACTACGCAGCTGCTTGGACGCCGCAGAAGGTGTCATCTCAAAAGTGGTATTAAGTAAAGCGAGTACAGAAGACGACCCAAGACTGCAACCGTGCAGCTTGGGTAGCGAGAAGAAAGTTGCATGGTTTTTTTTCCATGCTTTGTTTTTTTGCAAGTGAGATCCTATCACCATGTAGGTCATTTGCCCGTGTAAATCATTAAAGGCACTCTCGGCAAAGGCGCACCGAACTGCGGTCACGGTGCTTGATTTCAATCACCATTGGGTTTTGCCCAAAGCCGTAACCCTCGACACCTGGCAACTCTCAGTGCTTGGGCTGTGTGTTGCAATGCATTAGGCCTGTCAGGTGGATGAGCCCGAAACGGTTCGGGTGAGAGTCGCCTGGATAGCTCCGCGTGACATTAGCGCTGGCGTTGATGGGGATGCTATGTGATCTGGTTTTTTTTTTGTTGGCCACTGAAATGTGAACCCAGCCTCTCAAGATCCGCACCATTTCCACAACAAATCAACCAGCTGTTGTCGATGCAAGGGCTTGGCGATGTAATCATTCATGCCCCTGGAAAGATACGTTTCTGCATCTCCCTTCAGGGCGTTGCCAGTCAAGGCGAGAATGGGTACGTCGAGATTCATTCGTCGAATGTGCTCCGTGGCTGTTAGACCATCCATGACCGGCATGTTGATGTCCATCAAGATCACATTATATGCGAGTGGCTTCTGCTTGACCATTCGTACTGCTTCTGCGCCATCCCAAGCGGTGTCGACCCGCTGGAAGCCAAGACTAGCGAGGAGTTTCACCATGATGGTTTGGTTGACTTTGTTGTCCTCGACAAGGAGGATGTACTTTTGTGGAGCGATCTTCTTAAGTGGGCCAGTTTGGTCGAGCATGGTGGGTGTTATGGGCGGCAGGGTCATTCTCGTTGCAGATACTGGCGAGGTCACACGCGCCAGTTTGGCGCTCATCCAAAACACACTGCCTGGTCCGGCTGGATTGGCGTGGAATCCCACTGCTCCATCCATCAATTCGGCCAAGCTTTTACAAATAGACAGGCCGAGACCAGTGCCTTGATACCTCTTGGTTGCCGTGTCTGCAAATCGTGTGAAAGGAGTAAAAAGAGTGCTCTCGGCATCTTCGGGCACACCGATACCTGTATCCACCACTTCAATCATGATTTGGTATACACCAGGTTCTTTCGGATCGATCACAGAGACCGCATTGATTCGAATGTGGCCCTTTTCCGTGAATTTGACTGCATTGCTGACCAGATTTTGCAACACTTGGCGGAATCGCAAGGGGTCGCCTTTGACGGATTGGGGGAAGCCCTTGCTTATGTTAGACGCAAGTTTAACACCGGGCTTCAGTGTCGCTTGGCAGTTGCGAATCACCGCTGTGATCACGCTAGTAATGTCAAGGACTTCGGTTGTCAGAGAGAAGGTTTCCGATGATAGTTTGGAATAATCCAAGATGTCGTTGATAACCTGCAGCAGGATTGAAGTCGAGTCTTCCAGAATACAAGCAAACTCCCGCTGTTCCGCAGTCAACTCGGTCTTTAGCAGCATTGTCAAAGCCAAGAACATTCCGTTCATCGGGGTGCGTAGTTCGTGCGACATGTTGGCTAGGAAGGCAGACTTCAGTCGTACCGATTCTTCGAATACGCCAATCAAACGCGACTCTGTGGCCTGACGCTCGGTCATATCACGCGTGACTTTCACGAATCCCACCAAAGTCCCATTCTGGAATATGGCGGTGATCATCACGTTGGCCCAGAACCGCGAGCCATCTTTTCGGTAGCGCCAGCCGTCGTCCTCGACCTTCCCCTCCCGTATGCAGACTTCCAATTCCCGGGCGGGTTTCTTTGTTTCGCGGTCTTCGCGACCGTAAAAAACGGAGAAATGCTGGCCTATAATCTCAGAGGCGGTGTAGCCCTTGAGGATGGCAGCGCCCGAGTTCCACGTCACAATGTGGCCTCGGGTGTCGAGCATAAAGATGGCATAGTCCCTCACGGTATCGACTAGGGTTTTGTAGGTTTCGTTTAGATTGCGCGGCTCGTCGGCAGGCGGCTTCTGGGTTGTGCACTCGGCTTCTAAAAGCACATACAGGAGTGTGTCGTCTTCAAAGATCGGGGTCACGTTAAGAGCATAAAAGGCGTTGCATTTGGCGACATAAACAGGACTGGTGGCCTGCACCTGGCGAGTTGATATGGCGGCGCCCAAGGCGCCACTCAGGGAAGGGATGTCGGGGGCTGAAAGGACAAAGGCGGGAAGGTCGTAAACATTTGAGTCCAATAGGTGATCTCGTGACCTTTGGAAGATTTCCACATGACTGTTGGACACCTCGATGATTCGCAAGGAGTCATCCAGCACGATCGTAGGTTTTCTGCATGATATTAGTATTATTTCCCATCTTTTCCGCCGTGTTTCGATATGTAAAATCGCTGGTTCTTCTCGGGGGGATTCCCACTCACGGTGTCAATCGATATATGCGACCCAGAAGGCTGAGGTCGGGAGACGAGACGCTCCTTTTACCTTTGTTTTCAAGGTTTAATTCGGCTTCGTCTGGCGGGGTGATCACCTCAATTTTGCTCACTGGGCATTCGGCGATTCTCAGGTGGAGCATCTGATCCACAGGCATCTCGCTGACAGCCCTGGCGAGGAAGTCATTCAACGTCTGAAAGATCTCGAGGAAGTCAAGATCAAGAACTTAAGAATGCCAGAGCCAAGATGTAAGATCCTCCATGCGATCTCAGCGGGATTTGGAAAATCCCAGGCTAGATAGACCGAAGGAAGGCTGAGAGATGAGTGGCTGGGAGCGGCGCCCGAATAGAATTCCAGACCACAGTGGAGATCTGAAGAGGCAAAAAAAAATCAAGAAAACACGAAACAGAGGGATGGATCACGCCAAAAGCCCCTAAAAGCCTCAGCGAAACGCACACCGACGTAATCACGTAGGTTATATCACCCTCACTTATAAGTACTTTTGAAGGACACGCCCACTCTTTTTTTTGCTGGACCCCACGGCTATAAAGGTACCCGACCGCCGAGATCAATAGATTGGCCACACCAAATATCCTCGGCTTTTACTCGACTAGATCTCCCTACAGTTAACGAAAACCAAAACGTGGAGAGACTCTGCCGCAATTGTGTCTCACCCGAGAATGCTCAGGTGGCGAACCCAATGAGGGGCAGCGGCCTTCGGCTGGACTGCTGTTGTTGACGTACTTTGGGGTACTATCGTTATACTAGCTGTCTTAGCCCTAACCTAGTGACATACGACTTGCACTGGCTAGTACAATTTAGTTTCGTATGTGATATATCAGACACATCTTCAATATCTTCGATATTTTGTAAGGATTGTGTTCTTCAAATTGGCCTCGGAAGTCTGCCGTCCCCGAACTTGAGCCGAGATCAACAGACTCAATATAGTATAACACTTGCCTTGGTCCAAAATTTCGGGTCAGGCCTCAGGATTGAAAATTCCCAAGGGGGAAAAAGTAGAAAAAAGAAAAAACTTGTTTTTTCCTGTGTGAGGCGTGAGATTGTACCTGCTCTATACGATGACACTGTCTCGCTCTGCCTTTTCAACCATCTTGACCACCGCATCGGCAATTCCATAGGAGAACGCATACCCACCACCACCAAACCCATACGCGGAGACCACAACGCGTTCTCCTCGGCGTTCCGATTCCAGACGAAACCCTCCCTTTCGGGAAGGCCGGATTCCAACAATGTGACTGACCGCATCTGCACCTGGGTGCTCGGGGACAATGTCGGGGGCTAACCGGTGGGCGCGCGCAATCTCATCCTGAGCAATGTCCAAATCGACCTCGGGTGACCTAAAGAATGATGTCAGAAATGGGTCACACAGAGTCTCGGTCACCTACAGATTATCCTGCTGTTTGACTCCGCCCAGCACAACTCCCTTGGAAAATGGCCGAGGGATCACGTAGGTATATTCCTGGCCGTTCCGGAAATACATTGTGTCGCATCGGTCTGTGGTTAAAAAGACATTCTGTCCACGCTCGGGGAAGCAATTCTCGTCTTTCACATCCGTCAGGTTCTTGCTGCCCCATCCGCTGGCGTTGATGAACACTCGCGACTCTGGGAACATGTTGTACAGCTCTTGTAGAGACTCGACGCGTTGTCGAACAAATCGACCTCCCAGAGATGTGATTTGTTTCCCTAAATAGGGCATATGGATCGTTGGATCTGTGACAAGTGTCTCGTAGGCCCAGGCACAGTTAAATTGAGAAGGGTATTCGCTAGTATGCATTTCACGGAACTAATCACAACGGCAAGCCGAGTCAGTCTCGCTTGAACTGAATCATTCAACTAAACCAAGCAACCAATGTGCAGCATACCTTGGAAACCACAGTCCTGCCCCATATGGCCGAGTCGGGGGCCGGCTTTTGCTCGAGGTACTCTCGTGCGTTGACGACGCTCACGCCCGATTCTGGGCCCTCCTGGGCCATCTTCAACATAATGCGGTAGGTGACTGCCTGAATGTATCGTTGATCGGGAGTGATGCCGCCAGCGGCATGCCATGCTGCTCCTGCCCAGGCCGAGGCGTACTGGATGTCCTGATCTCCCGGCAGATATTCGGCGACCAACACAACTGGAAATCCGTTCCTCAGTAATTGCCGGGCAGTTGCACATCCGATAATCCCTGCTCCCAGAATCACAATGGGCCTCTGCGAAAATGGCTTCTCCGCTGGTTCGAAATGGTCCATGCTGGCGGTTTGGGTCAGGTATAGTAGACGATATCACTCAGCCACCTCGGTAGTCAAACACAAACACCCGGTCCGGGAAATCAAGTCCTTTGATTAACAATGCTGAGCCATTCAAGATTCCTCGTTGATTCTAGAGAGGCTCAAACAGTAAGATGTGCCGTAGGTTGCCGAGAGCGCAAAGGAACCAAGATGGCGGGCACAGAGAAAGCGTAATCTAATCCGGGGTCAGGTAGACATGAATCATGCAAGACAAGGGGGCAAATGGACCTTATTTTAATGCTATCTCATCCCACCCCGTTAACATGTTCGATTGGCAGCCGTTTTACCGCAATCCAGGCTATATCTTACTCAGGCAATAATAAAGTGGGTCGATAACGGCCTCTGCCGACCACCACGCACCCGTCAGGAATATTTTCTCCTCTTCTGCATATCATATGCCCAATACCGTTTCAGCTAGCCGCATCTGGGGCCAAAGCCAAGTCTATACCGAACGGGATCTCATCTGATTGATGCAATCCGGCCCTTCCATGCTACATACCGTTCCTGCTATTGGGTCGCGCCGTTCCATCCCACCCGCACTGTGTGGTCCATCCTTGCATGAAGCAGGCCTCGTGCATCCATAGCACGTTTTAACGCTCGGCTCAAGCCGACACGGCGAACTGTTGGGCCAGCTCTTCTCCAATACCCTCTCTGGTGTTGTCCCAGGGAGCTGGGAGGACCGGGGAGGACCGGGTTCGTAATGGGGAACGCTGAGAAATGTCGGCGAAATCCCTGCCAGGTGGGTTTGCTCCATTTATCATTATCAATCTCAAAATTCTGGCCATTTTTCGGTCGATCGTTCCACTGTGGTCGAGACCTACAGATGGGACCGTTCGGGAATGGCTTGCATTGTCCGATTAAGTTGAAACATATTTCGTCATCTGCGATTTGGTTTCGTTTTCGGGTTTAATGACGCTTTTCTAACGGTTTCGTTATCTAGACCCCGGATCAGCCTAGTGATGAGATTGGCATTCTGCGCGATCGGGATGCCGAGAAGATCTTGCCCTATGAGGATGATGACTCGCCTTTCCCCGAAGTTCGTGCTGTTATTCGGCCGGTTGACGATCTGACTTTGCCCGTTAGCACGGTGCGCATGTGGACCATTGGTCTTACCTTTACCATTGTACGTTATATGCGCCCGGTGAGCGATTATGGTTCTGACTACAGATATAGATCGGTAGCGGTCTCAATCAATTTTTCAGTCTACGGCAGCCCAGCGTGACGATTAGCGCTTTGGTTGCCCAATTGTTGGCATTCCCTGTGGGGTGTGCTTGGGCGAAATGGATCCCTCTTGGTATCATGAATCCCGACCGGCATTTCAACATCAAGGAGCATGCCTTGATTACCATCATGGCAAATGTCTCTATCGGCTCTGCAGCAGCTACACAAGTCATCGAAGCGCTGGTCAAGTTCTATCATGTAAAATCTGACGGTGGATTCGAGGTGCTCTTGTGCATTACCACGCAAATGTTTGGTTTTGGGTTGGCCGGCATGGCGTCACGCTGGCTCGTAGGTCCAGCATCAATGCTATGGCCTCAAGTGCTATCAAATGCAGCGTTGTTGACCACCCTCCATTCCCAATCAAATACCATAGCAGATGGCTGGCGGATCACACGTCTCCGCTTCTTTCTCTATGTTTTTATCGTCGGTGCTGTATGGTACTTCGTCCCAGGATATCTCTTTACTGGCCTCAGCACATTCGCCTTCATTTGTTGGATTGTGCCATCCAACGTGGTGGTAAACCAACTCTTTGGCCAAACCACAGGATTGGGAATGTCGGTATTGACCTTCGACTGGGCACAGGTAGTCTATGCCAACCAGAGTCCTCTATTGGTCCCATTCTGGGCTGGGCTGAATGTGATGGGATCATTCGCACTCTTCTTCTGGCTCGTATGCCCGGTGGTGTATTATAGCAACACTTGGTTCTCCGCCCACCTTCCACTTTTGAATTCCAACACCTTCGATAACACTGGGAACATTTACAATACTAGTCGCATCATGAACCTGAGCGGCGACGTCAATCAAGATGCTTACCGAGACTACTCGCCTATGTTTCTTCCGGCCGGTTACGCCATCACTTTCGGTGTCGCTTTTGCCAATCTTACGGGTATATTCTTCCACATCGGGCTCTACCATGGCAAGGATCTGTGGCAACAATACAAGGGCACTAGCAAACAAGATTGTCACGGTCGACTAATGTCCTCCTACAAAACTGTCCCGTGGTGGTGGTTTGCTGGAATCACAGTTCTGATGTTTGTTCTGAGTATCGTGACCAATCAGGTATGGCATACTGGTCTGCCGGCATGGGGCGTGCTTGTGGCTTTCCTACTGCCTGTGATATACTTCATTCCTGTTGGCATCATCAAGGCTCTCACAAACATCAGCAGCAACCAACTCAACCTGCTTACCGAGTTCATTGGCGGATATGCCTTTCTCGGGCGTCCAGTTGCTAACATGGCTTTCAAATTTTACGGTTACGTTGCTGTGCAGCAAGGACTAGAGTGAGTTGCAGTCTTCGAATGGTTTACCAAATATGAAACTAATACCCCGCCAGATTTGTCGCCGATATGAAGCTAGCTCACTATATGCACATCGCGCCACGACTTCTTTTCATTGCCCAAGGTCTTGCCACATTGGTCGGTGCAATCGTCCAGTGCGGCGTGACAGTGTTCATGATAACTCGAATTCCCGGGGTCTGCACCCCGGAAGCAGAAGGCAACTTTAGCTGCCCTCATGGAAAGGTCACATATTCATCGTCTCTCATTTGGGGTAAGTGAATTGCAATTGATCTAGGGGTGTGGTTAGACTCCTTATACTGACCTCATCACAGGTGCAATCGGCCCAAGCCGACTGTTTACTCCCGGACAGATCTATAGCAATCTACTCTGGTTCTTCCTTGTTGGTCCCGTGACTGTGGTCACCACATATTTATTGGGTCGTCGATGGAAAAACATCAATTATATCTCTTGGCCTGTTGCTTTCGGTGCCATGAGCTTGGTCCCGCCCGCCACTGGTATCAGCTTTTCCTCTTGGTGGATTGTCAACTTGATCTTCAATGGCCTCATCCGTCGCCGCAAACCGGCGTGGTGGTCGAAATACAGTATGTCATTCCTTGTTGATCATTGAACACTGTATGGCTTTGCTAAATTCGATTAGATTACGTTTTATCCGCCGCGTTGGACTGCGGAGTTGCCGTCGCCACGGTTATCATCTTCTTTTGTATAACACTTCCGGCTGGTTCTTTAAGCTGGTGGGGTAATACTGTCTCCTCAACAACAGCGGACGGTAAAGGGACGCCCTACAGGGGTTTACCAGAAAGAGGATACTTCGGGCCTCCGAAAGGCAGTTGGTATTGATCATAATCCTTCTTTTTCGATCGTTCAAGCGTTTCCTTGTTTTCTTCTTGTCCAAAATCCTCTCCTCATTCAGTCAGCATTGCTGGTTTTGATCCTCTATACATACACAATACCTTGCACATACTTATACACCACGGCGGTCCATGTTCTCTATAGCTCGGTTGGCGTTTAACCAGCATAATGTTTGCCAGATGCATCGTGTCTCATTTCACAGTTCAATGCTACCTATGTCTAAACCTTGACAGATCGCCCGCCCACGTAAACTCTAACAATGTTTCGATCATCGCCCGTCATAAGGAACTTTTCAAATATCACCTTTGTTGGGTCTTCGTCCTCCACCGGACTCATTACCCCCGGTCGATCAAGATCAATTGTATGGATCTCAAGAGCATCAAACTCTTTGCCAACTACAAAATTTCCAACCATATCATCGAGGCCACATACCTGCGCACCGCCCAACGTAGCAAGGAAGAATCCCTCGTGCAAAGATAGCGCAGGGTCCTTACCCTTGGTTGCAGTCTGTTGTGCCACCGACACAATAAACGCATGCTTCATGGCATCCAGGATTGAAGACGAGTAGCCTCCACCACTATCAGTTCCCAATCCCACTTTGATACCACGCCGCAAGTAGTCGCGTACGGGCGCGATCATGAAATCCTGCATAGTGGTGTTCGAAATCGGACAATGGGCGACACCGCAGCCAAGTTCTTTAATCCGGTTGATTTCTTCTTCTTGGAGGAAGATGCAATGGGCAAGAATAGATCGATCATTCAACAAACCATACCGTTCGTAGAGATCTGCTTCCGTTTTGAACTCCGGAAACAGCTGTTTCGTGAATTCTATTTCTTGTTTCGCTTCGTTGAAGTGTGTTTGGATCGGCAAATCGGGATATTCACCAGCAATGGCCCCAATTCCCTCCAGCAAATCAGGCTCACACGATATCGCAAAGCGTGGCGTTAGGATCGGTTTCACCAAAAGGCTATCAGGATCAAGTTGCTGGACATGTTGAATGAACTCGCGCGTTTCTTGTAGTGAGTCTGATACCGATGCATCCCGATACCAGTCTGGGGCATTGCGGTTCATGTTACATTTACCCACAAGGGCACGCTGGCCTTTCTCGAAGCACACTTCTGCGAGGATTCGAGTTGCCTGCCCGTGGTGCGAGCCGTAATATGATGCTGTGGTGATGCCCTGTTGCAGGAAGCCCGCCACGCAAAGGGTGTACATTTTCCTGGCATATTCTGGGTCTTTGAACTTGGCTTCGTGAGCAAAGGTCACTTCGTTCAACCATTCCATGAGGTCGATGCCTCTTCCCATGCCCCGCTGCGCGTACTGTGGGGCATGGTTGTGGGTGTCCACGAAGCCGGGACACAGGAACTCTCCGCGCTTTAAGTGTTTCACTGGAAACACGTCGGGTGCGTAGCCATTTTCAGAGAGGAGGGTGTTTATTTGGTCGGGCTGGACGTCTGCCACTAGAGCTTGAATCTTCCCATCTTTGCCGACTAGTAGAAAGCAGTTCTCCACGATCTCGAGATCATCCAATGCTTTGGAATGAATGATTGTGCCGTGAAAGGCGATAGGGAGCCCCAATGCTGGAGTGGTCCTCTTATCTAACTCGTTCATGGTGATGATAAGAAGTAAAGATGCTGTCTGCGATCACCGCTGAGATGAGGGGCACATGTTGGCCTGAGGCCGGTGGTCAACCCTCCACTGTAGACCTCTTTGGGAAGTTTGATACTTTCAATTCTACAAACTACTTCTAAATATTCTCTTCTCACTCTTAATACTCAATCTCTCCTCTAAAGTTCTTTGTGCTACATCTGGCCTTGGAAAAGTAAGATGCTTTTATTGGAAAAACACTCGAGACGCATTCCAAGGTTTATACCCCAAATATATGTTTACGGTCAAGCCGAATCGTACCCTCGCGAATCTGCTCGAGCCACCAATTTGCAAGAGCTTGGGCGTGGCTCAGAGCTCCGGGAAGATATCTACTTGTTCTATCGACCGGAAGAGCTAGCGAGATGCACTGTGCCCCCGGGCGAGAAAGGGAACAAGTGCCGACAACAACTTCTCCATCCTTGATCTGATCAACGACAAATTGCATGATACGCTCATCGTCATCAGTTGGACTGGTGTGATTGAGAAGCTTCACAGTGACCCATACAGCATCAGTCTCGTGGATATCAGAAAGATTTACACCCTCAAACATGAAGGCACTCTTTGGTACTTTGGCTTGCTCCATTTTGATGGGCTTTAGATCTGAATAACCAAGGTTGGAGCATGTTGGGTTTTATAGCACCGAGCACTGGTGATGTAATAGTCGAGGCATGAGGGTGCCCTTTGTAGAGCCAGCACGAGAACAAGGCATGTTGCAGAGTGAGCACAAAGGTCTTGCAAATCTCATAGTTTATCCATCAATGCCTAGGTATCAGACCTGGTACTCTTTGTTTCTCCCCATGCCCACTCGTGAACATCGATACCTAGGTATCATTTGCAAGTTTGAGTTCCAAGGTTTGTATGTTCATTATATATGATTAATAAAAACATTGTGACTAAAACCTTTGAAAGCCAAGTCACTACAAAGGAAGACGCTGATCTTGTTTCAAATGACCCGAGCGCCGTCTACTGCCAAAGCCAAGTCTAAATACAAAGCAGATTCGTTTAAAGGGTATAGTATGATGCCATCTCTTCCTGAAACCAGTTATAGGAGTAGAAAAGTTGATCCGCCATCTGTGGATCGATCATCGGGATCGTCCCGCTGCTATCCACAAGCAGCACATCGTCAAGAACGGGAGCCAGCGGGACCGGCGGTGGAGGCGGTGCAGCCAAAGGCATTGAAGGCTGCGGAGGTATAAGTGTAGGTGGAGGGGGTGGTTGGTATTGTGGATGGTGATGCTGTTGTTGTTCGAGCTGGTGTTGTTGATACGCCATTTGGCTGAAGACCATTGTACTTTGGTGTCGGAAAGTCTCGGCTAGCCGGTCGACTCCTGGCCGGCGCTTGCCAAATTCTTCCAAGAGCACGACGACCGCTTGGATTCCACGCCGCATCGTCTGTTCTTCCGGGTGCCATGGTGCTGGCTGGGATTCGCGTAGTGATCGTGCGTTCTGTTCAAGGCACCAAAGAATGGTGATTCCAGCAAAATACAGCTGGCTCAGCGTGAGCCATATCCATTTCAACTTTCCGATGGAGTAGCTGTCCCAGTAGGACCTGATGACTTGGATACTGGAGTCACCACAGCTGACGATGCTGGTGATATCAGGTGTCGGGTTTCGAGGGCTGGGGCGGTACATCAGAAGTAATGTGGTGTAATAGAGGTAGTCGTAATATGAAGTAGAGTAAAGAAGTGCTGATGGATATACTGGGGCTGCCATGCGCCAATCATCAACCTCTCGGCGAAATTGGCTGAGGGTGATGGCCACTTCCTGGGGTGGTGGTCGTGGGAGACTGCTGTACACTACAAAATGATTAGTGGTCTGGGATCCAGCCTAGGCTTCTAACTGACTTACAATATTGGTATATGCGCGAGAATATTCGCCGTAAGCGAATGACTTGCAGCGGGATAGTCATCCCGCTTGCACCAGGCGCCTCAGTACCATCGTCATTCAGTTCGCGCAGGAGACCCACACTTATGTCGTCGTCGGCAATACCCAACGGTCGGCCCAATGTGCTGGCAATGAGACGGTCCAAGTTGTAGAGACTCCAAAAGGCACGCTTCGACATCTCTTCCTCCGCGATGCTAGCATAGGGCCGCGCTTTGTGCAGACCAATGCTCGTCGCCAGCCTCATTGTCGCACCCAGCACATGCCAAATGCTGGGCCCAGCAGTGGCAAACATTGTATACAGGGCCAGTCCTAGCAGGGCTCGCACGGCAGGCAAGTCTTCGTTCTGCAGAGCCATGGGGAGGGTCTCCTGGCTGGCATTATAGAACTCCGCTGCCTTGGTCGGATCTGCCGATCCTATCAAAAGCGAAATCGCCATGACAATATGGTATGAATTGTGTGTTTCAGGCGACGGAACGCCGCCCGTGTAGATATGGCGTAGATGGCCCATGAACTCCGGTCGTGACATAAAGGGGTATTGGTACCCCATGCTGTCAAAGTATTGCCCGGCTAGCCGTTCAGCCTCCTCCAGCGACGACAAGCGCATGACCCGCGGCGCAGAAGACGGCCTGGCCACGGACGGCCGCCGATGCTCCAGCTGGTCGCGGAAAATCTCCCCAACATTCGGGAGCTCGGCGCCCACACCAGTGGAGGCCTCCGAGGGGCCCGCCACCGAAGAGCCGCTAGCCGTTGGGCTCGACAACGATGTCGAGGGGCGGGTACCCCCGGTCGCGATCATGGCGGGGACCTGATACCACCAATCTGGGTCACCTTCTCCATCGACGGGAGTGCCGGTCGCCAATTCGGCAACGGACAGACCGGACTTGCGTCGGACAACTTCCTCCAACCACCGGACTCGTTTTTGTAGATTCTCCAACTGATCGCGGGGGACGGAGGCGCTAGCGACTTGAGGGCCGGGTGGGGGGATAGTGCATCGCACTCCAGCGCGGGTGCAGGCCGAGCAATTGGGGTATCGAAAGTCACATTTCTTCTTCCTTTTGCGACAGAAGTCGCAGGCTGTGGAGACTCGTTTGCTGCGCGAGGTGCTGGCGACGTCTACGGACTCGGGGTAGGCGGGCGGCCAGGTCGGGGAGGGGGTATAACTGTTGATGGAATCCAAGCGAAACTTGCCCAGCTGGTCGCGGAAGTCCTTATTACCAGTCATGGTGATCCATCACAGCGTCTGGCAGAGGAAGTCGAGAAAACCGCATCATGTTAAGTGGAGAGTGCTTAGCCCGGAGTTATTCGCTTACGGAGGCCGATTGCCGATCGCCACTGACGTTGCATTTTGCGCTCGACTCTTCATACTTTACTTCAAGCATTGCGGTGGAATTTTTATACTCTCTGCACTGACTGAAATTACTTTCAAATAGCGGTGATCTGCAATGTCCACATGGCACAGCCACTACGACGCAGGCTGAGCATCCCTTCATTGGCATGCCTTCACACCCCTGAATATCAGATCCCCAGATTCTGCGGCCAAGAAACCTCCGGTGAAGCAGTTACTCATTTGTTTCCATTGGTCCCATGCGACCCTAGTGGATCGATCGACAATATCTATACCGGAGTAGGATGGTCAACTGTATCTCGGACAACTACATCGTACATTGTATGGGTATCGCTTCCCCCTTGCTTGGGATTTAATCTGGAGATTCCACGCTTCCAGCACCGACTCGGAGGGGAACTCTCGTACAGATTGAGGGGACAGATTGAGAACCACGTTCCAATCACTCCTGGGGACGAAAAGGTCGAGAGTCACAGTGACACCGATTTCCTATTCGGGAAGTGTTAATAAACTTCCTGTGGGTACTTCGAGCATATCCAACTCGGCTTGAGGATTAACAATCATGGTTACTTGGATATCTGACCATGCCGGATTCCATATCCATTATGTTCTGATTCTATATCTTCATGTTTATAGACCTGAGAGGTGTCCCAAGTGCCTATGTATGCAACATGACTCATCCTGATTCATGCTCCAGGACCCAGCCCTAATTTGTACTTAAATCCAACCCTTACCAGTCCCTCGAAGGCGGCGCATATTGAAAGAAATGCTAGATCTATTTGCCTCAATGGCTTATTTGAGTGTCAACCCTGTCGAATTTTCCGACAATCTACGTGTTGGCTTGATTTCAACCGTCCTTGTGGGCCTCTTAGCCTTTCTATCATGGCGCCAAACGAAAACACCCACATTTCCAACTATCAATTCCTATCCCCACGACTGGACTCTAAGCCGAGCCCACGCAGAATTTACTTCAAATGCTAGGGGCCTCATCCAAGAAGGAGTACAGAAGGTATGTAACCCTCGAAGACACATACCGCTATTACCGGGACCTCATGGCCAGTGTCTAACATTGACCTGTTAGTTCAACGGGCCTTTTCGCATTATCACGATTCTTGGGTCTCGAATTATCCTTCCAACATCTTACATCGATTGGTTGAAGAATTGTCCAGACTTGGGTCATCAGGAACTAGTCCACGATGTAGGTCCAAAGGCTTTGCGTGGGTATCACTTGAATCTGACTATGATCATTAGGAGTACTTCGCAGCTTATCCAGGAATGGAAGGACAGAAGGTGGTGACCGACCCCCGGAAGATCCTCATCAATGTCACCAAGACAAAATTGAATAGTCAAAATGGCCGTGAGTGAAAGTCCAAACTCTGATTGGAGCCATACTGACAATCTTTAAACAGAGTGCGAACTACTGCACGAGCACATCACGGAGGCTCTGGAAGAATTATGGAAATCTGATGAGGGTATGGTCTCCTTCCCAATCCTAGGATCCCCCACTAACAGACTCCCTAGATTGGCGTACCATCAACTGGTCTGATCACGCAGTCCGGTTCATCGGACGCATGTCTGCGTCCGTATTCGTGGGACCTGAGCTGGCTCGCGACCCTGAATGGCAAGAACTAACGCTGGCCTCAACTCTGAATACTTTCCAAGGTGTCCGATCCCTTCGTTCTTGGCCAGCCACTCTCCGTCCATTGGTACATTGGTTCCTACCAGAGCTTCGAACATGTCGTGAACAGATTCACCGCGCACGTCTCATATTGCAGCCAATTTTTGACTCCAGAGCTAGTCAGAAAGCTGCTTCTCAGCAGACTGGCCAGGACGCAAAATTCGAGGACACCATCCAGTGGATGGAAGACGTTGCAGCAGGACGCCCTTATGATGCCGCCGGAGCTCAAATCGCATTTGCCATCAGTGCAATGCACACTACCTCCGACCTGCTCAAGCAGGCTCTTTTGGACATTTGTATGCACCCTGAACTAATCTCTGCTCTGCGAGAAGAAGCAACGCAGGCAATCAAGGAGAGTGGATGGTCAACCGCTGGGATATTCAAAATGCAACTTTTGGACAGCGCAATAAAGGAGACGCAACGGCTGAAACCTGGTTCTTTGGGTATGCGACATCCTTTTCATTCTTCGTTGTGAATACTCATCATCTTTTAGTGAACCTTGAGCGAAAAGCTCTACGAGACGTCGTCTTGCCAAATGGGATGACTATCCCTCGCGGAACCAACATCGCTATCGACTCATCTATGATGTGGGATGCCACTATCTACCCAGATCCCTTGACATATGACGCTTATCGCTTCCTTCGTCTCCGTGAGTCTGGCAAATCTGCGACAGCGCTCGCATCTACCAGTCCAGAGCATATCGCTTTTGGGATTGGAAAGCCAATATGTCCGGGGAGGTTCTTCGCGACTAATGAGATGAAAATCGCTCTGGCAAAGATCCTGTTGTCTTATGATGTGAGACTTGCTGGAAACGTGAAGCCCAAGGTTTTGGAAATGGGCTTTGAAATGTTGAGTGATCCAGAGGCTAGACTGGAAGTTAGGAAGCGGTCCTGATCTTGAAAAAAGTTGCATGGGGTATACCACATGGTAGTTGAACGTCTCCGCCATGAGCGAACAGAATTTACTTGGCTCACTTCATTTCGAATGTAATGGAGATAGTTATGCTGAGAAATATCGAGCCCAGTTCAATCTCAATCCGCGGCTTAGATCTAGCGACGCGGAGTTACTGCACAAGCACAACCCGAGTCTAATCATTCTACTAATCTAAATCCACGATACAGCAGGAAAAGACAAGCACAAAACTAATCATACAATTCATATCAATTCTTAGAGTCCATCCGTCCCAAAATTTCGCCCATTCCCATTGAATAATACAAGCCCAGGCCCGGTAAATCAAAATTGCACTGGTAACAAAGAGCCAGTGCGGATCGAGTCCAGAGTACATCGACAGATCAAAAACAAAAAGACACGAGAGGTGGAAGGGGTGGTGCGCGCCATCCGAGTTAACGGAGAAAGGACGGGTTAAATAAATCAGCGTAGAAGGGTGTGTAAGTATGTACAGACGAAAGTAGAAAGGTGAGGTAAAAGCGGAATATAGGCGAGATGGGCACTTAGGTCGCGGTTTGGGGTGCTGCAGCATGGGGGCTCTTGCTGGAGCCTGGGGCAGGACCGGCTTGAGCACTTCCGCTGCGCTGGTTTTGGGGAGTGGCGCTCCGGCTGGGTTGGGTCACTGCTCCGTTCAAGGCGGGCGAGCTGGTTGGACCAACGCGGTTTTGCTGAGGCTGGGGAACACGCATCATGGGTGAGAATCCTTGGTTTTGCGGGATCTGCACTGCTGAGCTGCCGTTCGTCATGTTTGGCGCCGACGGGGTCTGAAAGTTTGTATCATGCGGAACTTGGTAATTATTCTGCACTGCACCGGCGTTGATGCTACCAGCAGCAGCGTTTATAGCGGCTTGTTGAGATAAGCGCTGTTGTTGCTGCTGTTGATACTGATTCAGACGTTCAGTGGCCATCTTTGTGATCTGCTCAGGTGGTAAAGTTGGGTTACTGCGCTGGAGTTGGTTTTGCAGGGTGCTGATCTGTGGCACAACTCCGCTAGACAAAGGATTGGGCTGGCCCATACGAGGAGACGGAACTGATACCCCTTGCGGTGTGCTACCCGGGAACGAAGGGCTCTGCATTCCTCCTTGGTTCTGCATGGCAGCCATCATAGCAGCATTGTTGGGGGTGCCATTGACATTTGACATGTTCATGTTTGGTGACCCCTGTTGTCCAAATTGCTGATTATGAAATTGTTGCTGGCCTTGCTGGGGATGAGGTTGCCCCTGTCGAGACTGGAGAAGGCGCTGCTGCTCCTGCAATCGGTTGGCTTCTCGGATCACACGTGTGTTGTCGGGGGAGGTCTGCATTGGCAGTCCAGGTCTGGAGCCCGGGTTTTGCTGCATTTGACCCTGTGGCACCATTTTCATGGGCATATTATTAGGCATCTGGCCGTTAGGCTGGGCACCTCCAGGCATATTCTGCATGGGAAGAGGGCGGCCTTGGTTTGAGTTTGCTCCGGCGGATAAACCATTTGACATGGCATTCGGGGTACCTCCTGGCAGACTAGGGTTAGACGTAGGAGGCAGATTGGCGTTGGGGCGCCCCGGCGCGTTCATCAACGGTTGCTGGGTGGGTGCTTGACCGGAACGTTGAGCCTGAAGACTAGCCTTGACGAGGGGTTAGTCCAAGCGCTGATGTTAGACGTGCCGTTCAACTCACTCTTTGCTGCGCAATCATTTGCTGTCGGTACTGCTCCTGGCGTTCCTGCAACTTCATCTCGCGGTCATATTTCAACCGACTGAACTCGGCAGGTGATGAGATTGGAGGCTTAGGCTGATTGGCCTCGTTAGCCTTGCGCAACGAAGCGAGATGTGAAGCTAGAGGAAAATTCAAACGTTAATAGAATTCCAAAATCTAAAATTTTGTCCAAACATACCATGCTGTTGTTTTTGAAGCATAGTCTCTCTCTTCTTGGCCAGCTTCCGCATGGCATCAAGCAGAGCAAGATGCTTAGAAGACCGTCTTCGGTCAACCCGAAGAGGCTGGGTTGTCCTGCGACGCACAGGTGGCTGGGGCTGAGCGCTGGCACCTTGCTGCTGTTGTTGCTGCTGCTGCTGTTGCTGGGCAGCCTGCTGCTGGGCCAGCACAGTACGTTGGGCAGTCTCGAGCCTCTGGTGGTAGGCTCGGAAGTACTGAGTCTTGGACATGTCAGCTGGAAGACCTTCGAGGCCAACCCATCGCTCGAAACATTCCCATGGGGTCCGTCTTTCGGCACCCGAGGTGAACAGTGATGACGGCGTCAAGCAGCTAGAGATGAGAGACCAGTTGTAAGAGTACTCCTTGACCAAGCGGCGCAATTCATCATCCTCCGCATAAGTCCACTGTGAAGACGAGCGCGATTCAAAGAAGCCAACAGATGGCATGGGGTATTCGGTCGGAGGTCGGAATGAATGTCCCGGGTGGATTCTATCTCGGATAGCTTTATTCTCTGGTCGGAAGAGCGCAACATTGGTCTGTTCCGGTGCTAACTCGGTTATCCGGTGATCTGTTTCATTGCCATACTGAGAGAAGTCGTATCGGCTCCGCTTGCGAGGCCGTTCGCTGTCAAGGAAGCAGATCTTAGCAGATGCAAATTTGGAAACCGGCAAGAGGTCTGTCTTCCAGGCAGAGTCGGGCAGGCATTTGAAGGCGGGTAGGTTTGCTCCTGGGGCAATCTGGAGCGGTCCGTATATAGGCAGTTCATCCAGCAACTTCTCGGCAGCAGGAGTCATGTCGACAGAGAAGTTGAACTCGTCGGATCCTAGGGAGAATATAGCGGCAGGTGCAACCGTATCGTGGAGCTCATGTCGAGGCTCATCATTGAAGCCATCGCTAACTGATTCCTCTTCCGCGGAAGGAACCAAATCCGGGGTGGGGTGAGACGCATCTCCGAAAGCCTCATCACCGGTGTCCTCCAATGGTGAGCTTGGAACAGGCTTGGGGCCGTCCTCGAGCGATGTCGAAGTTGGAATCTTGGCTTGAACACGAAGCACACTGCGGTGCTCCTCATCGCTGTGCACATACTCGGCACACCAGTCGGCGCAGCTCTTGGCAGCAGCAATTTTCCACTTTCGCTCCTCTCGGAAATCTGTCCGCATCCATTTTGCGTGATCTATTACAACATCCCAATGTGTACCTTGGCGTTGAGGCTCAACAGATCGTTTCAATTGCCGCAGGGGCCACCGATTGGCGTTCTGGAGAGCATAGATGCGCCGCAGGGTACGGACATCCATTTGCTCTTGGTACTCAAGCAGGTGGTTGTCGGTGCTCAAGGTTTTATGCGCGGAGACTAGCAATGTGTTTAGATTTGTTCCTCGAGGGGGTGCATATGCTCGGTTCAGGAACAATTTGAAAAGATAATCCTGCTCCTCGTTAAGCTTCGCAACCGCATCCAAATCTCTGTTTGTTAAGTCCATGGGATCGGATTTATCCTGCTGCAAAGCTGGCTGCTTCGGGAACACCACCGTTGAAAGGCGGCTTCTCTCCTTCTCTCGCTCCTTGCGGTCCTTGAAGCGCATTCTGGCGACTGAATCGGGGGTTCCTTGTTCAGATGGTGTAGTAGGGTGACTTTTCTCATGGCTGCGAGGTGTTTCACCGAGAATTTCTGAAACCGATTTGTGGCGGAGAGCTCCCGATGAAACTCGAGTGGTCATGCGCTCTGGTTGGGTTGATCCAGGTTGTGTAGGTGGAATGGAGACCGTTTTCTTGACTGGGGTTTCGACGGTAGAGTCTTCGATGACTTCCATGAGTGCGGTTGGTGACAATGATTCTCCGACTGCGGATTTGACCCCAGGTTGCGCCGCATCCTCGGAATCATCTGCGACAGGCTCCTGGTCGATGTCCATTCGGTCGATGTTGTCCTCCCGGTCCACGCTCTTGTCGGCCTCCTTGGACGACATATCACTCACACCATTAGTAGTTTTGTGTGTTGACTGAGCGTCTTCGAGACGCAACTGCTCATCCGGGGTCGAGGGAACTAAACTCGATCGCCCATTGGTAGGTCGAGCGTTCCTATGTTTCAAACGGTCGATTGTCCCAGTCTCCTCGGTCACTTCTTCCGCGGGGCTAGTGTCGGGTGATGCAGCGACTGGTACGGGGGTGTTATTATTGTATGGGTCGATTGATGAGGCGGGAGATGGTGGATGCTCGTGAGAGGATCCTATTGTGAGAGAGGGTCGGGTATCGTGTTTTCTTCGGGGTAGAGAGTCGGAAGGAATCTCCAATGAGGTTGCACCAGTGACTGCCTTCGGTGCGCGAGAGTGAACTGTCTCGGGTCCATCGTGTTCATCGGTCTCCAGCGGTGTTGCTGGCACGGATGCGCCGCCATTTTGGTCATGATGGGAAGGTGATCTCGCGACAGTTGGTGACCCTGCGACATCCTGGGGCTTGGGGCTAGCCAGTACCGAAGATCGAAGTGGTCCAGTCGCGTCGTCAGGGGTGGGGAGAATGGGTGTTACTTCGCCCGATTGAGAGAGCTCGGTTGTATGCAGGCCTTCGGTCGGTGCAGCGACGTCAGGCTGGGAAATTGCCGGGTCGTTGCTATCTGGTAACCGCGCGCGTGCGTGGGTCGGCGGCGGAAGAGTAGCTTCATTAAAGTAACGACCTCTGCAGCGATGATCAGCATTTCAATTGTGATGATAATAATAGTCAAGAACATTGAAAGGGGTAATGAACGTACTTGGACAAGTCGTTGGCGTCGAGGAAGGCCTGTTCTTGTTGGGGGTAGTGAGGGTCCTCGGTCGCGCCAAAGCCGACCGTGGCTAGATACAATGCGCTGAGCTTGCGCTTTCTGCGCGACAAACAAGTTCTGCAAAAATTAGCCAAAATTCGCCCCGGACCGATTTCCACCAAACGGCACAAGGCGGACAATTTAACACTTACGCGATCTCATCATTTTTAGATCGAAGAAGCTCGTCGCGGAGCATGGAGTCTAACTTCGGAACGCAGCATCCGATTAACGCGGGAACAAGGGGAAACGATTGAGCGAGGTCATCCAGATGGAAAAAATCGCTCGAACAAGATGGAAAAGATGGGTGGAGGGTGGGAGATGATGGAAAGCAGGATCTTTTCGAAGGGGTTGAAAATGAGGTTACGTTACGAAAAAAATGTTTGGGAAAATGAGTGCGGGAAGTGGTTTAGGTACACCCAAGTACTTGCTCCTCCCAGCAACAATACACGTCTTGGCCAGGTATCTGGTACTTTCGAGTTTCTTTGATTCCTCCACGATAGAAAACGAGAAAGGAATACTAGGCTACGATTATTGAGTTGAACGAGTTCTATAAGCTGCTGGACGCCAGTTGTGGTCTTGAACAACTGGTAACATCAGCACGGTAAAATGCGTAATCAGGCATTCCTCCGTTTGCGGTGAAGGTATTTAACGCCTGAGGCAGAAAGGATCCTAAGGCTGCAAGGCTGCAAGGCTCTCAGGCTCCAACATTGGAATGCTCCAAGGCTCCCAGGCATCAATAAACTTATCGCCGCCCGATAAACCTCCGGCAGAAAATCAAGAAAAAAAGTTGTCCGCCCGCTCAAGCTCTGACTTCTAGACCATATCACGATACACGCAACAATGGTGAAACGCAAGAGAACCGATGCTCCCAAGGAGGAAAAGACCGCTGGAAGCCCTCCCAAGACTACCAAGTCCGCCCCCACTCCAACCGAAACGCCTGATGCAGCTATCACGGTCCAAGTGATCACCGGTTCTTATGAGCGCGTACTGCACGGCTTCACGGCCGGTATCCCAGCTTCCCACCTGAAAGCAAAGAATGATGCCGAACTGGCAAACATCCAATGCGCCGACACTTTCCTGTTCGAGGCCCATGGCTCCGCAATCCGTTGCCTGGCAATTTCGCCACTACCCAAGCCCACCGACTCTACCGATGCCCAGACCGTGATGCTTGCCAGCGGTAGTACCGATGAGCGCATCAACTTGTATTCCATCTCTGCCGCACCACCGGCTGTGAGTGATGAATATCCTTCTGTGCCGACCTTCGCCGGAAATAAGATTCTCGAAAACCCCCGGAACCGTGAGCTTGGAGCATTGCTGCACCACACTTCCAGCATCACCTCCCTGAGCTTCCCCTCGCGCAGCAAGCTTATTGCTGCCGGTGAGGACAACACCATCTCCGTCTCCAAGACCCGTGACTGGACCGTCGTATCATCTATCAAAGCACCGAACCCCAAGGTCCAAGGACGGCCAAGCGGTGACACAGCACCCCCCGGTGCTGCTCCCTCCGGAGTCAATCACTTTGCGGTTCACCCTAGTATGAAGCTGATGGTGAGCATTGGACGAGGAGAGAAGTGCATGAGATTGTGGAACCTTGTGACGGGAAGAAAGGCCGGTGTGTTGAGCTTCACCAGAGAAATCCTACAGGGTGTCAAGGAGTCACGGTGGAGCACCGGAGAGGGACGACGCATCGCTTGGGACTCTGCGGGAGAGGAGTTCGCGGTTGCGTTCGAATGGGGTGCAGTTGTCTTTGGTATTGTAAGTCATTCGCTTCTGTAAACTGATTTATTGCATGCTAACTGTGATTTAGGACTCGGTTCCTCGGTGCAGACTGATCCCTGGACCTAGGAGCAAGCTCCACCAAATGAAGTACGTCTCATTGCCCGTGAAGGGTGGCGAGAAGGAAGATTTCTTGGCCGTCTCCACGGAGGATGGCAGAGTCATCTTCTACTCCACCAAGGAGCTGAAGACTGACGAGGAGGACACTGATTGCTCCATTCCTCACGCCACCCCTGTTGCTCAGCTTGGCGGAAAAGAGGCTGGTTATCCCGGCCGCATCAAGGATTTCGAACTACTGGGTCTCGAAGGACAAGCCAAGGAGTACCACAACGACGTCTTGCTTGTTACCGGTAACAGTGACGGTGTTGTACGTGTGTGGAAGCTCAGTGGCAAAGATGTTTCTTCCGCAAAGAAAGACAAGGAGACGACCCAGATTGGAAAGCTCCTGACTACCGCTGAAACTGGCAATCGCATCACTTGTCTGGCTGCCTTCGTCATGCTGCCCGCCGAAGATCCGTCTACTCTGATTGACTCTGGAGACGAGGATTCGGAGGACGATGAAGCGGAGTCATCTAGTGATAGCGACGATGAGTAGATTCTTGTCGATATCAATTGTTATACCCTATACTGTCAAATAAGTCAAATGGCAAGCAATGTATCATGACTATGAAAATATACTGCTCCCCAAAAAAGCAAACTTAACTGAGATTACAATATAAACTACTAGGTATTCCATTGTTCTCACAAGTAGATTCAATCCATGAATGTGTCCCGACGAAAAGATGAGGTACAATCTATACTCCGTACACATGTTCATATTGGCAGGGATTTTTTGTATGGAGTGACTCACCCACAATAACTTCAACCCGACCAGCATACAAAACCCAATAAAATTGTTCAATTATACCATCGCATTTGAAATAGATAACTCCCAATCCTAAATATACACGAGCTGGCGAAGAATTGTAGAGTTGCCATCTAGACACCGCCCGGCTTCCACTGCACACAATTCCCCCCACCTACATTCTTTCATTATCATATCGCCCGCAGGAAGCAATTTTCACCCGACCTTCCACCCTCCACCTCTTCCCCCAGCTCCCAACCTTTCGTTTCCGATCCACGCAGTCGATCGCGAGTCGAATTTTTCAAGTCGCAAATATGGCTTCCAACGGCGATTTCTCCGACGAGGGATCCCAGCCCGGCTCGCCTCTGCTCGATGCCCACAACGCACGCGGCGAGATCGAGGACCAGGAGCCTCTCGAGGAGGAGAAGCCCGTCAAGTCGGCCATGAAGAAGGCTGCTCCCGCTCCTCAACCGCAGCGCCCATTCCTCCCCGAACAGCCCAACCCGGAAACCCTCGATCTGTCGAAATTGACGCCTCTCACGCCCGAAATTATCGCCAGACAAGCAACCCAGAACATTGGTATGTGGACACTCTTTGGAACGCTTGCGCTTGGAACCGCATGCTTCTTTTATGGGTTTTGGGTTTTTTCCGATTCACAGATTCACTAACGTTATCATTAGGCACAATCGGACATGTCGCTCAGTTAGACACCCTCCATCTTCCTTGCCTCCCTACAAACGTACTAATAACTTTCTAGCGGCAAATCCACCGTTGTCAAGGCCATCTCTGAGGTGCAGACCGTTCGTTTCAAGAACGAACTCGAGCGTAACATTACCATCAAGCTTGGTTACGCCAACGCGAAGATTTACAAGTGTGACAGCCCCGCTTGCCCTCGGCCTACATGCTACAAGAGTTTCAAGAGTGAGAAGGAGATCGACCCTCCTTGTGAGCGCGAAGGATGTGACGGCCGTTACCGCTTGATGGTATGTATCCCTCTCCCCTTATGTCCGCATTTACAGTATCGCATGATCATAGGCTAACCTTTGATACAGCGCCATCTCAGGTATCAAAATTTCCACCCCCGCCGATTTCTATTAGCGGGCTCTTTTCATCTGATCATAAACTAATACATCCAATGCAGTTTCGTCGATTGCCCCGGTCACGATATTCTCGTGAGTACACTCCTCTTTCGCATCCTAGAGACTTGAATATCTCCAGGAGCGTCTCGATTTTCATATGAGCACCGGTGCTAACCAACTTTGCGCAGATGAGCACTATGCTTTCAGGAGCCGCGGTCATGGTGAGTTTGAATCAGAACCTGAAACTACGTGAGATTGAGGCTTTGAGTAAACAAAACTAACTGTCTTCAGGATGCCGCTCTTCTTCTGATTGCCGGAAACGAAACCTGCCCTCAACCCCAGACATCTGAGCATTTGGCCGCTATTGAGATCATGAAGCTCAGCCACATCGTCATTCTCCAAAATAAGGTCGATCTTATGCGCGAAGACAACGCCCTTGAGCACTACCAGTCTATCCTCAAGTTCATCCGTGGTACCGTCGCCGATGGATCGCCCGTCATCCCCATTTCCGCCCAGTTGAAGTACAACATCGACGCTGTCAACGAGGCCCTCGTCCACACCATTCCCATTCCTCCCCGCAACTTCGAGGCTACTCCCCACATGATGATCATTCGTTCCTTCGATGTCAACAAGCCCGGTGCTGAGATTGATGAGCTCAAGGGTGGTGTTGCTGGTGGATCCATCCTGACCGGTGTCGTAAAGCTGAACGACGAGATTGAGATCCGTCCCGGTCTTGTCACCAAGGACGAGCAGGGCAAGATCCAGTGCCGTCCCATTTTCTCCCGTATCGTTTCTCTGTTCGCCGAGCACAACGACCTCAAGTTCGCCGTTCCCGGTGGTCTCATTGGTGTTGGTACCCGTGTCGACCCTACCCTTTGCCGTGCCGATCGTCTCGTCGGTTTCGTCCTCGGTCACCGTGGCCGCCTTCCTGCCATCTACACCGAGATCGAGGTCAACTACTTCCTTCTCCGTCGTCTGCTCGGTGTCAAGACCGCCGACGGCAAGCAGGCCAAGGTTGCCAAGCTTGCTAAGAACGAAGTTCTCATGGTTAACATCGGTTCCACTGCTACCGGTGCCAAGGTTCTCGGAGTCAAGGCTGATGCCGCTAAGCTCAGCTTGACCAGCCCTGCTTGTACGGAGGTCGGCGAGAAGATTGCCATCTCTCGCAGAATTGAGAAGCACTGGCGTCTCATTGGATGGGCCAACATTGTTGCGTAAGTACCAGAGTTCGAGTAGTACATTCGATGACGGATGCTGACAACCTCTACAGTGGTAACACCCTCGAGCCCGTGCAGCAGTAAAGCACTTCTTTGAACGATGTCCCCGTTCGAAATGGGGAGGTTCGGGACTGAGATCTGCTACGGGCAATCTGCACATAATCCATGCTATAAACCCGAACTGTGTCTCAGCCCACCGCCCCTCGAACACGAGTCTTGCGATCTTTGATTGCAGAAAAGTTTACGGTCATAACGAGTCGGAAAAGTAAAGGCATGATTTCAACTGATTCCCCCGGCTAGATAGAGAAGATGGGAGAGAAATGCAATCCTGCATTGTCGCCACCCTGACCCCCTGCTTCATACGCGGCAATGTGTGGACGGGGCGGTCTTGGGGACGGAAGACGAGCAGGATGTGAAGTCGGCGAATAGGAGATGTGTTTTGTTTTTTCTTTCCTGTGAGAGGGAGTTGTTTTCAAGAGGGTTCCTTGTTCATTGCTCATATCTTTCTGTCTACATCGGACCCTATGTAGATGGGCCTATATAGGTCTGTGGTTCACAATGTAGGCAGGTTACAATTAACAGCTCTTGCTTTGCATTGTTTAAATCTTGAGGTCTTTTTACATCCATGGATACCTAGGTAGATTATTCCAACCCCTAGAGCCCTGGAGATTCCAAGGTTTTGTACTAGTAACTTTGGAGCCCCTGTATATACTGTGATCTCTCCCGAGCTCGATATTTGACTCGATGGTGTAGAACATTATCTTGCAGATAGAAATTGGAGACCCCAAGTATAACCCTAACACTGTTGGAGACCTATAATCACACCCCATATGTCTGCCCTCTGCCCAGATGGCCCTGAAGTACCTCTCTACTTGGACATGGCTATAGTTTGTGAGTTACACGCTAAGGCATGTAGAAGTGACATCATTTCAAGGTTACTGTTGTTTACAGATATGCCTCAGGACATGACGTGAAAACAATAGGGACCTCAGTTCCAATTCCTCTAGCACTATGCGACCTCAATTACAAGTCTCAGAAAACAGAAAGTCCTAATTGTGTGACGAAATACGGGCGTTGACGTGTTGGAAAGGTCGTGCACCTGGACATACCGAATCTGACTAAGGGCGATGATAACACCTGGGCCAAGTGGCATCTGTCTCTTCCACTCCTCCGCTTAGTTGCGCAACTTCAATCATGTATATCCTTGAGGTAAGTAAAGGCTTATTACATCCAATCCTTTTGCTAGGCAAGAATACTTTCTCTCGTGAACAGGTTGCTAACAATTACCAGCAACTGGCGCGTCTGCTCGACCGCCCGCTCTTCCCTTGGAAGAACGTGCTTGTGGGCTTTTCGCTGGGCCAGTTTGTCCTCGAAGGCTTCCTCTCACTTCGTCAATACAAGTTTCTGCAACGGACAACCCCCCCTAAGGTCCTCCAAGGGGAGGTCACTCAAAAGGTTTACGATCAAAGTCAGGTACGAACGAACCAGCTGGAACGCCGAATAGCACGCGCATACTCATTGAAATCTTACAACAGGCATACGGCCGCGCAAAGGCCAAGTTTGGTTTCATCTCAGGTCTCTACGGTCAAATCCAGAATCTCGCTTTCATCTACGGTGATGTCCTCCCTAAGATTTGGGGTCTGAGTGGTCTTGTGCTCGCGCGGTACTTGCCCGGTCGGTTCCAGGGTGAAATCTGTCAGACATTGGTATTCTTCTTCGGTTTCAACATTCTAAGCACTGTTCTCTCGCTGCCTGTCTCCTACTACAACACTTTTGTGCTTGAGGAGAAGTTTGGCTTCAACAAGCAGACCCTCAAGCTTTGGATCACGGATATGCTCAAGGGACAAATGCTTGGAATTGTTCTCGGTGCTCCCATCATCAGTGCTGTGCTCAAGATTGTGCAGAAGTTTGATAACTCGTTCTTTTACTACCTGTGGCTCTTTGGAGTCTTCCTCCAGGTCTTCGCCATCACTATTTACCCCATTGTCATTCTGCCTCTATTCAACAAGCTCTCGCCCCTCGAGCCTGGTGCACTGAAGACCGGTGTCGAGAACCTGGCTAAGAAGCTTGACTTCCCCCTCCAGGAGCTGCACGTCATCGACGGCAGCAAGCGCAGTGCCCACAGCAATGCCTACTTCTACGGCCTGCCATGGAAGAAGCACATTGTCATCTATGATACCCTGATCGAGAAGACCGAGCCCGAGGAGGTTGTTGCTGTGCTGGGTCACGAGCTCGGCCACTGGAGCTTGAGCCACACAACCAAGCTGTTTGGTATTGCTCAGGTATGTATTCGGCAGTTCGGACATCTGAAATCTGGCTTACCATGTTGCTTTAGTTCCACATGTTCTACATCTTCGCCCTGTTCTCTGTCTTCGTCAACAACAAGTCCTTGTACCAGTCCTTCGGTTTCATCAAGGAACAGCCCATCATGATTGGATTCTTGCTCTTCTCCGATGCGCTTGCTCCTATGGATGCTGTCGTCAAGTTGCTCATGAACATTCTCAGCCGCAAGTTCGAATTCGAGGCTGGTATGTATTGCCCTCTCATATGAGATCCTCCCCGATTACTGACAATGCGCTGCAGATGAATTCGCCCAGAACCTAGGTTACTCTGACAAGCTCGCCTCCTCACTCTTGAAGCTCCAGATCCAGAATCTGAGCACTATGGATGCTGATCCCCTCTATGCCAGCTACCACTACTCGCACCCCATTCTCACTGAGCGTCTCGCCGCGCTTGGCTGGAAGGGTGGTAAGGTCACCAGCAGCAAGGAAGAGGACAGCGAGAAGCCTGTCAAGGCCGCGGACCGCGAGCTGTAGGTCTAACGCATCTGGCAAATTTGCTCTATATTACCTCGAAACCACCTCATATCGGTCAAGCTGTAGTATTGCTACAACAAAAGCAACGCGGGGAAAGTTTCAATATACATGGATTGGATTGTACCAATCTATCTAAACTCTAAAATGACATTTTTTGTGCAGACAAATGCGAGTACATTCAAACATCCAAAAATAACCCGGTCCAAGGCAGAGCAATAGACAAAATAAATGAGAACTCCGACCCAATGCTTCAACGCCCAAATATATCACATTTTAATCGGAGTCCTCGGCCTGAGCCTGGGCCTTCCCCTTCTTCTCTGCCAATCGTCTCTCCTTCTTCTTGCGCTTGCGCTCCTCCTTATCAATGCCATCTTCCTGAACAGCAAAGGCCTCAGCCTCTCCATCAAAGTCGGCATCGTTCATGGTAAGATCTTGGTCCTCTTCCTCCTTGGGCGCAACCTCGGCCGCAACCTCCGTGTAGTCTTCGCCAGGGTTTTGCTTAGCGGCTGTCAGATCGCGACCCAGAAGTTCACCTGCCAAACCTGCTTGCACGCGCTTCAGGTTGTGCAGAATGAGGTTTGGTGCTGAGGCGGTTGTCCGCGAGATGGGGCCGTGCTCGCTGATGCTGGCGTTTGGTTGCAGTGAGGGATCCGTGTTTGCACGTTCAAGGTAGGCGCGGAGGAACTCTTGTGCTTGCGCTTGGGTGATTGGTGTGGTGCTCTCCACTAAAGTTGGTGGGAGGGCTCGGGGGCCTGAGAAGAATGCCATTTTGTCGATTTGGTGATCTGGGAGGTGGATTGCAGAGTGGCGGTAATTGAATAGGAGTTCCCTTAGGGCTGTAAGGATTGTAGATTATAGCGCCAGGTCAGCGTGGACTGGGAGCAGTACTGAGAGTTGGAAGTCGAGCATTTCGCATCGGGACAAAAAAAGGTCGGCGTGGACGGGACGCTAATCCCGATCGGGCCATAACTTAGTTTTCTGTCTTCCGACGCCGCGTCCTGTCACCTCCAACTTCAAAGTCATCTTCAATCCCAGAGCATCATGTTCTGCCTTGCACCCAGGGCTGTGCCCTCAGCCTTCCGGGCTACCGCTATGCGAACCCCTGTCAACAGGTATGCATTACCGCCAATTCCTCACGACATTCAAAGCAATCATATAGGAACCATGTCTCGCTAACACCTCGATTGTGACAGACTCTCCCAAATACCCCAATCAAGCACACCCTCCACAATGCTCTCATCCCGAGCTTTCTCTTCTCTTCTCTCCACACCGCGTCTCCAACCTACACTCGGCGCCCGCCTCCCCACAACTACACTCTCCTCGCCGCTGTCTTCTCTCCTCTCCCGGGTTCCTGGGCAGTCCCGCTCTTTCTCCGCAAGTGCCTCGCTCGGTGTGCGCCGTGTGACATTCCGCCCATCACGACGAGTCCAGAAGCGCCGTCACGGATATCTTGCGCGCAAGAAGGACAGGAACGGACGCAAGATCTTGGTGCGGAGGACCATGAAGGGCCGAAAGGAGCTCAGCTGGTAATTGCTGATCATCTCAATTGAAGCCAGAATTCAACTAGCGTTGGTTTAATTGGGGATGGGAATCGGTGTCGCGGCATGGCTTCCATCTAGATATCATGGATCGCAACTGTCCGGTATCCTTTTGGGCCATTGCCAGATTGTGAGGCCTAGACAAGATGTGTGTGGTAAATCTTGTTGGGCATGTACCATATTTACCTCTACAGGGTGTGTGAGACTACATTTTCATATAGTGCGAATCATTTTCAACTTTCTGTTCAGCTGTGATTGCTATGTACTTGAGGGTGCAGGTAGAAAGCCAAAGAGTAGATTCCCGAGGTCATCACGGTTCAAACATGGGTAAGCCTGACACTGGTCCATCTATTTGATCTACTGTGATTTCCGTAGATGAATCATTCCAACATTTATTCATCATCTGAGTCCTCGTCATCCTCCTCGCTGCCCTCGGAGCCAGTCTCGGATTCGTCATCTTCGTCATCGTCTTCTTCATCATCCTCCTCGTCCTGGTCATCAACCTTCAGACCGTAGTCATCCTCAAACTCCTTAAGAGGCTGGACAATAGGAGTGAAGCCGGAAGCCTCGAAGCCCTGCTTGATAGCCTGATTCCGATGTTAGTACATTATCAAAGTCAAATTCGGAAGTTCAGAATACATACCTCTTCCAACACAGTTGCGCAAGTGACGACCATATTTGCTGTCTTGGGAGAAAACATCGGCAACAGAATTTCGCGCAGAGCACCCTTGATTTGATCAACAGTGATAGCGCGCACATTCTTGAGCATCTTTTCCTTGTAGTCGCTGGGCAGGTTGCGCACAACCTGGCGGATGAAACTGCCTTGTGCGGCACTAGCGGCAGTCATCTGCTCATTGGCGAAGTTGACGACAATGCTGCTGATAGCGCCCTCCAGCATCAGGGGATCGAAAGCTGTAGCACCAGACAGATGGTCCTCGACAATCTGCTTGCTAGACTCGAAAGCCTTGTGTGCGTTGGGCGAACGGTACACATCGAAGTTGACAAAGCCAGTATCAATGTTGTAGCTGAAGTTGGTGCCGTACGCCAGACCAGTTCCACGAACAGCAACCCAGAGGGGACCCTCGACGGCGTTCATGTAGGAGATGGCGACCAACAGCGCGGGCAGGCTGGGGTGATCGTAGGAGTCGAGACCACGGCCGGTAGCGTAGGCGAAAGACGAGTCGACCGTCGGCATGGGGACGATGTAAGACTTGCCTCCGACCTTCTTACCAGCCTCGCTGAGACGAGCCCGGCGGTTGGTGATGGGGCGCAGATCAGTGCTGGCGCCGAGGGTCTCGGCGAAGGGCTTCCAAGCCGAGACAGGGTTCTTCAGCTTCTCGAGGTCCGCAATGACGATGACGCGGACATTGTCGGGCTGGAAGAGTGAGCTTCGGATTTCCTCCATGCGGCTGACGATTTCCTCGGGCTTGTCAGCAAGCAGGCGCTTGACGCGCTTGAGGTAGCGAGCCTTGACAAGAGTGGAGCGAGCGCGAACGATGGACTCGTCTGCGTAGTGAACCATGACATGGGCCGCGGCGAGCATGTCGTCACCGCTGCGCTTAGAGTCAGGCACATCGGCCAAAAGACGGGTGTTGATCGCACGGAGTCTTTCGACATCGAAGATGGACTTCCATGACAGCTCCTGCAACCAGGCGATGGCGTTCTCATACTTCTCCAGCTCGACTTGGAATGAAACGCGGAGCATTTCGGAGTTTCCGAGTCCACGGGCCGTCTCCATCGAGTATCCGACGGTGTCACGCTCCAATTGGACGACGACTTGCGCGAAGTCAATGGTATTACCGTCACGCTCAACGGGAATGTTGAAGAACGCCTCTGTGTAGATAGACAGCAAAGGACGCAGCTGAACGGGCACGGAATCAGCCGAGATGAGGACAGCCAGCTGCACAAAGCTGCTGGGGATGTGCTCGAAGTGAATGAATAGAGACGAGTCAGACTTGTCAGCATCGATGAGCTTCTGGATCTTGTTGTCGGGGCGTCCGGCCTTCAAAGCAGCACCGGAACGAGCTGTGGTGGTTTCCATGAAGTGGATTGACTCGGTGCCAGGAATGGCGAACTCTTCAAGCAACTTCTGCGGAATTGGCTTGTCATTCTCCGCCTTCGCCTTCTCGAGCTTATCGGCAAGCTCCTTCAGGCCCTTCTCGCCAAGACGCTCTTTCTGAGCAGCTGCGCGATCCTCCTCGTCCTTCTTCAGTGTCTCGGACATCTTTTGAGACGGAACACCCAAGATGGTAACATGGGTCGCGTCGGAGATGTACTGCTTGATGAAGGCTCGCCATTGGTCTTCAGTCCAGTTCTCGAGAACATCGTACTCCTTCAAAGTCGCAACGTCCATCATGGTGGATCCATCGCGCTTGCCGAACAGGAAATCGGAAATCACGTACTCCGCGAACGAGGAGGCCGAGGTCTCAGTTGAGAACTTCCAGGTCCGGCGCTGACGATCGATGCATTCCTTCAAATACTGCATATCCAGCTCCTTCTCCATGGCATCCTTGAGGATTTCGAAGAATCTCTTTTCGACCTTCTCCAAGCTTTCTGTCTCGACACTGGTCAATGTGAAGCGGATCTCCATTTTAGGATGATCTTCGGTAGCATAGTAAACGGCACTAGCAAGTTGTTCCTTCTCAACGATAATGTTCTCCAGCAGGGCTGCAGATGAACCGGCCAGGTATAGAAGAGACACGTTGAGGGCTCCCGCTATGGAATCGTTAGTGCGGCAATTCATGGGTAGAACCTGGGAAAAACATACATTGAACTGGATCTGAGCAATCGGGTCCAATGAAACGGATCTCGATTTCACCAAATGATTCATCCTCTTCAGGGAATTCAACCTTCTGGGTGATTGATTTAGCCAAAGGAGGAGCCTGCTTGGAATCCACCCAAGGTCTCTTGAACGGCGCCTCTGGGCTGGGAATAACGTCAAGAATAGTTTCTTCAAACTTGTCCAAGATATCCAACATGTTGTTCTGGTCAACCTCTCCGGTGATGATCAGACACAGATTCTTGGGCTGATACATCTCTCGGTGGAACTCGCGAATGCGCTCCGCAGACAGCACACGAAGCTGCTCCATCATACCTCCAGTCTCGTAGCGGAAGCCAACACCTGGCGGGTAGATCAAGCGACGGGCAGCCAGATCCATCAACTCGGCAGCGTCGTTCTGCACACCCTGCATCTCCGAGTACACGACACCGGCATCGTTTCCAGATCCATCGACGTGGTGTACCTCAGTGTAGCAGCCTTCGTCTGTCAAAGTAGGAGCAATCACATGCTCCAGGTAAACAGGCAGGATACGCGCAAAGCCTTCCCAGCCGGCGGTATCCAGTGTGTAGGCAGTGTGATCAGTTGCGGTCCAAGCATTGGTGCTGGAGTATACACGGGTGGCCAGCTTATCCAAGAAACCCTTGTATTGGTAATTGCGAGATCCCATGAAGCACAAGTGCTCCAAGGTGTGGGGGGCTCCCGAATCATCGTGGATCTCAGTAGCAAGCACAAAGTAACCATTGACCTTGGGACCAGGCTGGTCAATGACGACCACTCTCATGCCGGTACGCTGCGATTCATACTGAGTGAACTCGCTCGGCGAGTAATCAGGCTTGAACTGCTGCAGCAACTTGAAGTGACTGTTCTGCGCCGAGGGCGACATATTGATCAATGGGACACGCCCGGTGAATAGACCTCGCCGGAAGCTTGAGCTGTAGTTTGCGATTAGCAAGTTTCTTGATCCATCGCAAGCGCATAAGAGCCTGTTGAAGTACAAGTCCAAAGACCAGAGGCAATCAGGATATTCCCCGGGGATCGGGCCAAAAAAAAGAGAGAGATAGCAGTGACAAGGGAAATATTCGGAATTAAGCGCTTAAAAAAGGACGTATCTCGATGCGGGATGCCATCATTGACGAGGGGCAGAGAATTTGGAGGGGCAGAAGGTCGACACCACGAACGAACACACCCATAACTTACAGAGAGAGAAATGCCCGATGCAGGCGATTCAGTGAGAGCAGAGACACGATGAGTCCTGATTAAATTGTGTGTTGGGCCCCAGGCGGAGTTTGGGTCCCGTCTTCCTTACAAAGCGACCAGAGCAGTGCTATAACAAAGAGATGAAGTGCAACCAATTAGAACGGAAATCTGGGATTTCTTTCCAGCTGCCCTTATCTTAGAGTCTCTCGAGTCGTTTAGAACAATCCCAACGATATACGAACTACACAATGTAGAGAAGCACGTGGGGCGGTGACGCCTAAAGTCACGGGTTGTTGACGCTGTCTACCTCCCCGTGTCCCCATTCGGTACTTCTACAGAACATAGGCGCCATGCCAGGAACTACTGGAGACGATGATTTATGCCAAGCGGTGCTAGGCTTTGTCACAGACGGCTCCTATCCTGACGAGAATGTGGTCGCGGCCGAGTTCGCGCCAACTGCTCTCGCTCGGGAATTGGAGCTCATAGCGAAAGCCCGCGAACAAGTTGAGGTACAGAGCCCCGCGCAGTGTGTTTGAATCCGTGATTGCTAATATTGGCTATCGCCTGGTTAGAATGAGATCAGCTCCCTTAGTCGAGAGAACACCTTCGACGCCGATGATTGGATTGTCCAAGCCAAACAGCTCCACGCCGACATCGAACGATCAAGATTGACGGCGCGAGAGATTGTTGCACAACATGAACATACTGAACCCCTGCAGGCGAAGGTCGAAGACGCCAAGGCAAAAGTCGCATTGGTGGACACGGAGATTGCCTTCAACGAGGCCGTAACAGGAACGCTGGAGGAGGTACAACGACTGTGTCAGCAATTGGAAACCGGTCGAGCTGCTCTGAAAAATGACCAGATCACCGTCGCCATCGAGCATTTGGAGTCTACACACGCGGCCGTTGGAAAAGATGCCTTCTTTACCAACACAAATGCGATGAGTATACTGGCCGATGAGGTATCCTTGCTACGATCAGAGATCACAGAGGCGCTTCAAAGCCGCTGGGCAGAGCAGCTGAAGATCGACCGATCCCAAGGCGAGTTCCAGGTATCCAACGCCGGTGAAGATACCATCGATAACACGATTGTGTCGCTTGCTCGACTTGAAATCCTCACTTCGGCCAATGAGAAGTTCCAAAAAGATTTCTTCTCTGCGATCATCAGTCCGATCTTGCTTCCTCGCCCTGACCGTACTAGCCAGGGTGTAGTAGTATCAGAGACCAGTATTCGAATTGAGCCCCAGTCCTCAAAAGCAACGGCATCGGAAACACTGGAACGTCTATCCATCGTGCTAGGTTACCTGCGAGAACATTTACCCACGTTGGTGTCCGCAGCTCTCTCTGAATCATTCATCCCGAAGCTTTCTTCAAAGACGATCTCGGAATGGCTGTCTCAAGCCATCCCTACCGACCTGGATGGTCTTGCTGATTTCGAAATTCTTCTGGACCACATCTTGGAGTTCACTCGGAAGATCGAGTCTTGGGGTTGGACCGGCCAGGAAGAGCTCGTATCATGGGTCAATCAAGCTCCGCGGCTGTGGTTGACCAGACGTCGAGTTGACTCGCTTGATAGCGTTCGAAAGGCCCTTGCTGCTAGCCAAGGTACAACAAAGAAAGTTGAGCGAATTGAAATAGAGAAGGTGTCCCAGGCTGACGGCGCTCTCTTGGAAAATGCCGTCAACGATGACTGGGATGCTGGTTGGGATGACGACAAGGATGATGCTAAGTCTGAAAAAACGACAACAAACCCCGAGGATGAAGAAGACGTCAGTGCGTGGGGGCTTGATGATGACGAAGCCGATGGAATTCAAGAAGAGAAAAAAGCAGAACCAGCTGCTGCTGAGGATGACGATGCTGATGATGCTTGGGGCTGGGGTGACGATGAAGATGAAGGGCAGACAGCCCACAGTCAACCAGTTCAGCCACAGAATCCTTCGGTAACCTCAACAGAGAAGAAATCTCCCGCTGGGTCTGCTTCCCCCAAAGAGGTTACTCTGAGAGAAGTGTTCACCATCACCGACATTCCTGAGCTGGTTCTTCAAATTGTTCAACAACAAATCGCCGATTCAAAGGACATACTGCAACCCTTGTAAGTCATACAACTAATCCAAGCTATTTTTATAACCATACTAATGGTCCCAGACATGCCAAGTCTCGTGTTGCCTCGTCTGGTGCGGGTCTGCTTGCACTCCCAACATTGATTCTGGCCATGTTCAAAGCTACATCATCTACGTTTTACTCGCTGAAGCTCAACTCAGGCCAGATGTATCTCTACAACGACAGTTTGTACCTCTCCGACGAGATTCGAAAGCTGGTAGAAGAACATGAGCTGTCTAGGCTCCAGCCTGATGTTGAGGCTCTGGAGAAATTTGGCAAACTAGCCTATAGCAAAGAAATGCAGACCCAACGCACGATCGTCACCGATTTGTTAGATGGGGCCCAGGGATTCGGACAGTGCTCTGATCAACCTTTCCAGTCAGATTGTGAGAATTCCGTCGGCGTGACCGTTGACAGAATCCGCGATGTTTATAAGGAATGGCAACCTGTTCTGTCTCACTCTGCACTGCTGCAGTCTGTGGGGTCTCTTTTGTCCACGGTCATCAACAAGGTCATCATTGACGTTGAAGATTTGGGCGATATCTCGGAAGATCAGTCCAAGCAACTGGTTTCTTTCTGTAACCAGATCTCCAAGTTGGAAGATCTATTCCTGCCAGAGAACGGCGACGCTGAAGCACTACCTGTCACTGCTATCTATGTCCCGAGCTGGCTCCGCTTCCAATACTTGATCAACATCTTGGAAAGCTCCCTGGCTGATATCAAGTTCCTTTGGCTTGAAGGGGAGTTGGGCTTGGAGTTCTCTGTTGAGGAAGTGATCGACCTGATTGAGGCACTGTTTGCGGAGTCTGACTACCGGCGGCGCGCTATTTCGGAGATTCGCAGAGCCCCGAGAGGCTGAGCCTATCTATGCTGGCATCATACCGTTCTTGTATAATCAATACGAAGTACAACCCCTCGTTTACTATCTGTGGTCAGTTTCCTAAGATCATCATCCAAATGCTTGTAGTCAATTAGAGATGCTTTCTCGGGATTATGTCTAGCATATCTTGCTCCATGGGAGTTTAAATGAGAGAGCATGAGCCTTGTATTCCGTTGACTGCAACTCACTCTGCTATTTGGGAAACCAAGATACAGCATGCAGAGTATAACATGTAGAAGCGGAGGCATCTCCGCGCTCTGCGCGAGTGTGCCGCATCGGTCACCGTATTTTTTCCTCACCCGCCGAAAATGCGACAGCCACCGAAAAAAGATTCCATCTGTAACATCGGCAGCAATTTAATCTCGATTTTACAATGAGTGACGATTTCAACACAGCTGCAGCTGACTCTGCGCAGAGGCAGGTTCGAGTGCAGCTCGTCAGCCAGCAGGAGGATATTGCTCTGCCTGAGAGCACCGGCCCAATTCTGGTTCCCACTGGTAAGAGACCAATTGCCTATCTAATTGACCATGCTTGGGGTACTAATTCGGGATTGAAAAGGTCTTCGCCGATATGCGCTGTCGACATTGGTCAACAACCTTCTCTCCAGCGAGAAGCCCATTCCATTTGAGTTTTTGATCAATGGACAATTTTTGCGAACTTCTATCGATGAATATTTGGTTGACAACGGTATCTCCGCTGAGACAACTCTCGAGATTGAATATGTCCGGGCTTTGATTCCTCCTCTGCATATCGCTTCCTTCCAACACGACGACTGGGTTGGTGCCACGGATGTGCTTTCCAAGACCTCGCCTGCTGCATCATGGGCCTCAGGTGCCACTTTCACCCCGGGCCAAGAGCGAATCCTGTCCGGAAGTTATGATGGTTTGCTTCGTATCTGGAACATGTCTTCTGAGACCATTGCGACATCCCCAGCTGCTGCTGACGGAGGTCACACTGCCTCTATCAGAGCCGCCAAGTTCGTTTCTCCCAACCAGATCGCATCTGCTGGTCTTGATCGCACCGTACGACTATGGAAGTATACTGAGGAAGAGGGTGGTTTCGCTGGAAAGATATCTCCCCAGTTGGAGTTGTACGGTCACAAGTCCGGAATCGAGTCACTAGCTGTTCACGGCAAGTCTAACCGTCTGTTGACTGGTTCTTCAGACCACACTGTTGGATTCTGGTCAACGAAGAAGGCCGATGGCACACCCGCTCCTGAGAACCTGCTTCCCTCTAGCAATGCCCGCAACACTAAGCGTCGCAAGCTCAACACATCTGTCACTACCGCACAGCGCGGTCCCTTGCACCTGATGTCGGGCCACACCGCGCCCGTTTCTGCTGCTATCTTCGATGGAAAGGACGCCACTGTTGGTTACTCTGCTTCTTGGGATCACTCCATGCGAACCTGGGATCTGGTCACTGGTTCTCTTGTCGACACTCGCACTACATCACACTCACTTCTTTCCCTCGAGCACCTCCCCGAACTCAGCCTTCTGGCTGCCGGTACTGCCGCCCGCCACATCACTTTGATTGATCCTCGTGCGTCTGCCACCACTGTGGCTGCTATGACCCTTCGAGGCCACACCAATGCTGTTGTGAGCTTGGCTCGTGACCCCCACAGCACATACGGTCTCATTAGCGGTAGCCACGACGGCACATGTCGTATTTGGGACATCCGGTCTACCAAGACTGACAAGGAAGGTGTCGTTGGTGAGAGCGTGTACTCTATCACCCGTAAGAGCCTCGAGGAGGAGGGCAAGTCCGATAGCAAGCGCGTTGGTGGTGAAGGTGTCAAGGTCTTCAGCGTATGCTGGGACAAGACTATTGGCATTGTCAGCGCGGGTGAGGATAAGCGGATTCAAATCAACCGCGGCGAAGGCGTTCTGTCTTCGAAGGAATGAGTGCACATATGGGCCTGGCGTTTTAACACTTGGTTGAGGGCAAAAGTTTAGAGTTTCATATATATTTTTTCTCACTATTATCCATCTTCCCGTAGGTCTTTGGCTAGGAGATCATTTATGTCAGACCATGCAAAGTGGTTCGGTGGTCACTAGTTACAGCAGTGATGCCCAGATATCAAGTCAAAACTTTCGTTACCCCAAGTTTATCTAGCCTATAATACATCCATAGAGGAATTCCATTCACATACAAACTGGCAACATTCAAATTGCCAGGAATCAAAACGCCGTTCCATGCCTCTCACGCAAAAAAAATATGTGAGACAATCCCATAAGAGCAAAAACAGAGCACAATTCGACTTTACAGACGACGCTCCATGCGGTTCAGCCGGATAGGAGTTTTGATCTACAAGATTGTTAGTCAAGTCTCGCACTATAGAGCCATTGCACCGAGGTGACAGGACTGCAGGGTTCGAGTATAGAAAGCAATTGAACTTACCTGGGTGCGAGTGCGCTGTCCTCTCACAGGCAAACCAAGTGCATGACGTCGACCACGGTAGGTACCGGTCTCTTTCAGACGCTTGATGTTGTTCAAAATGTCTCGGCGCAGGTCGTTCTCAATCTTCATTTCCGAAAGCACGGCAGTGAGGTCGAGGACCTGCTTGTTGGCGAGCTCACCGACACGGCATGTTGGGTGGATGTTGAAGCGGGCCAGGAGACGGCTGGAAGTGTCTGGACCAACTCCGAAGAAGCCCTGGAGGGATTTCTGTTCAGGCAATTCGCGTTAGTCGATCTGTTGAGAGCACAGAGTGAGATTGCGGCGCATTGAGGGTTGGCTTGCCTTGAGCAGGTTCCGCTCGGGGAAGTTGACTCCTAGAATGAAAACCTTCAATTTTGTTAGAAACGTTTGGAAAATTTTAGGGCTGCGCGATATATCACCAACATACCATCTTCGAATGTAGTGAGGGGCGTATGTCTTAACAGTACTCGTAGGTTCCGTCACTTGTTGCTCGTGAACTCCGGAAGGAAATTCTGGAATTAACGTTTTTCCGGTGTGCATTTGCAAAACTTCCGTATTTACACTTGCTGTGACCGTAATTATCGTAACAAACGCCAATGCCTAACCTTATTTGTGATCTGCATACTGAAAAATACGATACAAGAAGTGGAGTACCTGTCCGCTCTCCGCACGCCAATTGCAAGCTGGCCTTCTTCCCCTCTCAATTGCTTCGCCTTCTCCTTTCACTGTCTGTTTAGATCAGTGGCAATCAGCAAGCATGTTTTTCCGCAACATTTTCGTGTCTCTTTTCCTGGTCTTTGTCCTTGGCTTTGCCTTGGTCCAGGCCGAGTCCAAGGAGCCTCGCGGCCCCAAGATCACTACCAAGGTGAGCATCATGAATACCTCTCTGGGCATATCTTTTGTCTTTTGATCTTGCTGTAAGCAATTGCTAACCAGGTGTGATAGGTTTACTTCGACATCCAACATGGAGATGAATCCCTTGGCCGCATTGTGATGGGCTTGTACGGCAAGACTGTCCCCGAGGTTCGTACAGCCATATCCCCAATGAGACAACAATTGATGCACGACGCTGACATTTGAGGTTGAAATAGACTGCTGAGAACTTCCGGTATGGCTGATTGCTCTATCCTGGCCCTCGACCTTCGTGCTGCATATACTGACCCACTTCCAGCGCTCTGGCTACCGGCGAGAAGGGCTTCGGCTACCAGGACTCTTCCTTCCACCGTGTTATCAAGGACTTCATGATCCAGGGTGGTGACTTCACCAAGGGTGATGGTATGTCAACTTCCAGTCGTATCAAGTTACCTGTCCCTAATAGCAGATAGGTACTGGCGGCAAGTCGATCTACGGCAACAAGTTCAAGGATGAGAACTTCAAGCTTCGCCACACCAAGAAGGGCCAACTGAGTAAGAATTCAATCCATATGGCTGAGTGTCAGGCACACCACTGACAATAATCAGGCATGGCCAACGCTGGCAAGGACACCAACGGCTCCCAGTTCTTCATCACCACTGCCATCACCTCGTACGTACTCTCTCCAGATTTGCTGGTTCAAACGTTGACTGACTCTGTTTAGATGGCTCGATGGTCGCCACGTCGTTTTCGGCGAGGTTCTCGAGGGTTACGAGATTGTCGACAAGATCCAGAACGTGCCCAAGGCACCTGGTGACAAGCCCAAGGAGGCGGTCAAGATCGTGAAGAGCGGTGAGCTCGAGATGGAGGCCGAAACCGAAGAGAAAGGTAGCCGCGACGAACTCTAGACAGGTGACTACCTGTGCGCTGTTTTCTCTGCTGCTGGTCGGAAGTGGCTGATGATGCTGGATCTCTCAAGAACTTGACCAAGAACCGGTTGCTGCCGATAAGGCCCCCGAGGCCGCTACAACCGCTACGACAGCTACGACATCCTACCCTTTGCAACCCTTTGTGATCTTCTTTGTCTTGGTTGCCATTGTGGGCGTTTGGATTGCTCGTCGACGTGGCCAGCAGCCCAAAGAGAAGGAGCAGTATGATGCCTAAATTAAGCGTGATAGAATCGATATATGAGAATACATTCTTTGCTAGGCTTATCTGACTTGCAGTGATCTGAACTCCGTCTGAGCACCTCATGACTAGTGTGTGATCTATAGAGCCAGTCACTTCCAAGGTTGATGTGAGCAGTGACGACACAGGTTCAAGTGAGATTCCATGGATCTGACTTTGGTGCACGGCCAGCCCTGCAGTGATCCGTCCTGCCATCGGCCAATCACCTCGCCGTGCTCTGGTCTTAGTCACCAACGTCAGCCAACTGGCGAGTAACAAACAAGAAATTTCTTCGTGGCGGTCAGTACCTGATCAATACCTCTACTATACACTGATACCCACCACACTTCCAAGTCGCTGGTAAGTATTAACGCCCCCCGTATCACATCCATACCTCTCAGTACAACGGTACAGCCACTCTACCTGCCAACACACAGGCCACACAGCAGCACAAGCCGGTACCCAAGAAGTACTCCAACTTTTGCATGATTTGCCTCCTTCCCACAACCTCTTCCTCCACTCTTCTTCTTGACTTGAACCTCCCTATCCCTTTTTCTTTTTCACCTCTCTCTTTTCTTCTCTTGTGCCATAGAGTTTTTTAGATTTGGGAGATTTGCATTTTCCATCCTCTCTGTGGTTTCTCTGAGCTTTTCGTCTTTGCCACTCAATCTTTTTTTATTGAGTCAAACACAAAAGTAACTTGATCTTTTCAACTTCTCTCTCTATCTCTCTCTCTCTCCTCTCCGTCAAAAGGTATCTTGAATTTGTTTTCTTCTTCTGCGAGTTATCTTTTGTGAAAACTACGTGCGCCTTATCAGCACCCCACGAAACTTTTCGGTGAAGCAGAAAAAAAAAACCGTTCGCAATTATCATCCCTGCGTTCAATATCCGCAATATCCGCGCAAACTTCTAACTCGTTTTTTCCTCCGCAATAGAAATTCAACCGCAAAAATGGCCGACGGTTTGCAAATGGGAAACCTCTCCCTCAACGAGTCTCAGCACGCCCCCCAGGGCAACGCTCCTGGTCAGGGACGTGCCGCCTACATTCCTCCTCACCTCCGTGGTCAAGGCCGTGCCGCCCCCGGCCCCGGCCCTGCTGCTGACGGCCCTACTCCCGGTGGTAGCTTTGACGGTCCCCGGTACGGTGTCCTCAATGATAATTTGGTGTCTTATCGACTGACCTGGTTTTGATTCTCTAGAAACGGTCCCGGTGGCGGCAACTGGGCCAACGCCAACGCTCCCAACTTCAACCCTCGCCCCAACGGTATGAACCCATGGACCCCTGACGGATTCACCCGGCCCTTCAATCCCCATGCTTACGGACACCCAGGATCTTCTTCTTCTTACAACAGCGGTGGCGGCAGCGGCGGTTCTTCTCAGCAAGCCCGCGGCTCTGGTGATGGCCAGTGGCGCGACGGCAAGCACATTCCCGGTCCCGCCAATGCTCGCGTGGAGCGTGAACTGTTCGGTGTTCCCAACGACCCCTCCAAGCAGCAGACTGGTATCAACTTCGCCAACTACGATGATATCCCCGTCGAGGCTTCCGGTAACGACGTCCCCGAGCCCGTTACCACGTTCACCAACCCCCCTCTGGACGACCACCTGATCGCCAACATCAAGCTCGCCAGCTATGTTATTCCCACTCCCGTCCAAAAGTACTCCGTTCCCATTGTCATGGGCGGCCGTGATCTGATGGCTTGTGCCCAGACCGGTTCCGGAAAGACCGGTGGTTTCCTCTTCCCAATCCTTTCTCAGGCTTTCCAGAACGGACCCTCTGCCACTCCTGCCCAGGGTGGTGGTGGTGGTCAATTCTACGGCCGTCAGCGCAAGGCTTACCCCACCTCCCTCATTCTTGCTCCCACCCGTGAGCTGGTTTCTCAGATCTTCGATGAGGCCCGCAAGTTCGCTTACCGTTCTTGGGTCCGTCCCTGTGTTGTGTACGGTGGTGCCGACATCGGTTCCCAGCTCCGCCAGATCGAGCGTGGTTGTGATCTCCTCGTTGCCACCCCCGGTCGTCTGGTCGATCTGATCGAGCGTGGCCGTATCTCTCTGGCTAACATCAAGTACCTTGTTCTTGACGAGGCTGACCGCATGCTTGACATGGGTTTCGAGCCCCAGATTCGCCGCATTGTCGAGGGTGAGGACATGCCCAACGTCGAGGACCGTCAAACCCTCATGTTCTCCGCCACCTTCCCCCGCGACATCCAGATGCTTGCACGTGATTTCCTGAAGGACTACATCTTCTTGTCCGTCGGTCGTGTCGGTTCCACCTCTGAGAACATCACCCAGAAGGTTGAGTACGTTGAGGATGCTGACAAGCGCTCCGTCCTGCTCGATATCCTCCACACCCACGGTAGCACTGGTCTGACCCTGATCTTCGTCGAGACCAAGCGTATGGCCGACTCGCTGTCCGACTTCCTTATCAACCAGCGTTTCCCCGCTACTGCCATTCACGGTGACCGCACTCAGCGCGAGCGTGAGCGTGCTCTCGAGCTCTTCCGTAACGGTCGCTGCCCCATCCTTGTGGCCACCGCCGTTGCTGCCCGTGGTCTCGATATCCCCAACGTGACCCACGTCATCAACTACGATCTTCCCACCGATATCGATGACTACGTTCACCGTATCGGTCGTACTGGTCGTGCCGGTAACACTGGTATCGCTACTGCCTTCTTCAACCGTGGCAACCGTGGTGTTGTTCGTGATCTGCTTGAGCTTCTTAAGGAAGCCCACCAGGAGGTTCCCGCCTTCCTCGAGAGCATTGCTCGTGAGGGTAGCGGATTCGGTGGCGGCCGTGGTCGCGGCGGCGGTGGCCGTGGCCGTGGTACCACTGCTACTCGTGATGTTCGTCGCATTCCTGGCAGCATGGGTATGGGCGGCGGCTCCTTCGGTGGCGGCGGTTACGGCGCTGGCGGTGCTGCTCCTTCCTACGGTGGTGGCAGTGGCTACGCTGCTGGTGGTGGCGCTCCCTCCTACGGCGGCGGTGGTTACGGCGGCAGCAGCGGTGGCAGCTACGGCAACCCCTCTGGCTCATCCGGCCCCTCTTCCTGGTGGTAAATCCGTCGTGGTCCTTTGACGAGGCCGCCGAGTCTGATTGGCTCCATTGCTATTTTTCCTTGTGTCTCCTTGACGGATACGATCAGAACAAGTCCTTGGGTTTCCTCCTTTCCGCTGTTACCTCTCCCATGGACGGCTTTGTCATGACTGCCACGACTTTTCTTAGCTTGTTTAGATTCTTGTTTTCTTCCGCGCGCATGTTTTAATGATTTCCTTCCTTTGCTGTTCCTCCCGTTCCCCCTCGTTGCTCTATGGGCTCCGGCTGCCTGGCATAGACAGGGGGTACACACGCAATGCGGTCTTACGATAATGCTCTCAAAGGACATCTCGTCTTGGGCAGGTTGTGATCCGCATTGCATGAACATCATAGAATGCGTTGTCTTGACCTATTTCCCCTTTCTTCCCCGATGTCCGCTCTCGTCAGATACCCATACCCCTTATGTTCGAGCGTTCCTACCGGGACACGTTCGAGTGACGCGCGTGCGCCGAGCGGAGAATGATGACTTTTCATCATCCCGAAAAGTTCTCGTTTTTCTATTCGCATCTATCTCGGTGTTGTTATGGCTGCATTGATTGTGCGGCATAGACTTTTTACAGCGTCGGTATCTCATGGCGGACTTTGTTGCCTGCGTTCTGCTTTCGAATGACTTCTCCGGGTTTCACGGTGTGACCCAAACAAAACATGGTATTCTTTGCATTCTGTATGGCGTTGGCTTGATGTCCGGGGTCCGTGGAGGCTGATTGTTTCCGAGCGGGAGCACTTTGCTTTTATTTCCTATCATTTTTCTCGGACCGAGGATTGTCACCGCCGCTTGAGTATGTGTTATGGATTCTCGACTGGGAACACAGAATTATGTCCGCGAGAAGGAAAGTTCTCTTATCCAATGCAATGTCAAATTATTCTATCTTATCCGTCCTGTGGTGCAGTAGGTGGGTAGGATCCATCTTATATAGTACCGAGTATGGAGTATGGAGTACTACATAATTATGTGATATGTGATATGTAAGACGTATGAGAATGTCAAATATAGTGTATCAACGAGAACGGCGTACTCCGTACTAAAAAGACCCCCTCCTAACCAAGTAAGTACAGAGGCAAATGGCCCCATCTAACCGAAGATATCACCACGGATATAGTGCGTGGCATTATGCAGTAAAGAATCTCCCGGGTAGATATCACAGCTATTAGACCTCACTCTCGGCACTGCTTTATTCCTCGTTTTTCCCGAACCTCTCTGCCTTTTTCCCTTTTGACACTTGGCACTCCTTTTCGCTTTGTCGTGTTTTTTTGGCCTGTTCCCCATTCATCCTTTCTCTGCTTTTCGTCCCTCGACTGTACTTGGTACTTCGGCTGCTACCAACCATCCGCGCCTCCTAGGGGGCAGCTCTACCCCAACCTTCGATCTCTCCATTAGATTTGATCGCGATCGAACTCATCGCTCACAGCCATCCAAAATGGCCGATATCGAAAACAGCATGATGGATGAATCCTTTGCGGTCTCCGAAGTCGCAGACGACGCCAACCTGACCGCCAGCGCGACGGTCGGTACGAGGCGGCAAGCAAATGGCACAATTGGCTCTGTCTACTCAGGCAACAAGATTCGGCATCTGAAGAAGGAGGATGGTATTCCTCTCTGGCGCAAAGATATTCAATACGACTTCCTGAAGCTGGTCTTTGAAGATAAGTCCCCCGTTTTCACGCGGTGGCCTGATGGGACAAAAGGACTGGACTTCGCGGATGTCTATATCGATGCAATGGCCCGGAGCAGCAAGACCAGCAAGATCCTGAAGGACAAGTTACAGAGCGACAAGCCCGCGGCCATCAGCATGGCGATGGTTTGTTTGCTAGTCAATTTCGGTCGCATGAACACCACCCTGAACTGTATGTCATATCTGCTCGTTTATCCGTTCTCGACAATGCTAATTCTGTTTGTTCCTGCTCTCTAGTCTTCCCTGAGATGCGCGCTCAATTGCGAACCTACCACTCGATCCCCTCACTACAAGCGCATCAGGACTCAAATGCGTACAAGCAGCTACAGGACGCACCACGCCTCAAGTCCATCCTGAAGGGCGCCTCCGAAGATTACGAACAACCCAATACGCTCGAAAAGATCAAGCGACAGAACGTACCTCGCACCAATCCGGTGAATTTGATATTCGTTCTGGCGCAGTATGCCCCCAAAGTGTCGGAAACACATTTCTTCCCCCCGCGGGATTTCTTTGATCTTGTTATGAGATCGACCCTCAGTAGTCAAAGTCGCGCGAGGGCATTCCTGTGGCTGATGTGGTGGTATCTGGAGAGCGATTTCAGTCGCGAGGCTGCTCTGAACAATCCTTTCGGTGCGGGTTTGGAAGGCGAGGGTTCTGAGGGCTTGCCGCTGAAAGTACCCCCCTTTGATATCTTGACCGAGGAACAAGCCAATGATGAGAACCAAGACACACCCGAAGAGCAGGAATATGGTGAATCTAAGCGGCTGGAACGCAAGCGTACGTGCAACGTGAATGGGCTTTCCCGTCAGTGACTAACAATTATGCAGGTATTCTGGAAGAAGAAGAGCCGCTGCCGCGTATCCCCAAACGCCCCAAAAAAGGTATTGTACTCCGGTGTTTTCTCAAAATCCACACACGAACCGAGCGCTGACTTGCCTACTGCAGAGTTCGGCTTTGACGAAGACTCGTTTGCGGGGGATTACAGTGGCATGGGAGGCCGCGGTTCCGCCATGTCTACCCCTCTCCACCCCTCTGTCAAACGAAGCCTGGATGACGACGAAGACGAAATGACCCCTGGATATTCACGCCCACGCCCCAAGCAGGCCAAGCGGGAATCCTCCCTCAATCGAGCCATGGGCCAACAGCGGCTCGTCTTGAAAACCAGGATGGAACACACTCCTGATGCGTCTCCCGCGCCCCAAGGCCATTCTCACCCAGTACTCAACCGTTTCATCACTGAACCATCGCTTTCAACAGCCCCTGGTCGTCGACCCCGGCCACTCACACAACATCAGATTGCCGTTGAGCAAAATCGACGACAGCGAATTGATTATCTGCTTGCCAAACGCAAATCCAATGCGTACCGTGTCCTGCGTGCGAAACGGGAGCATGAAATTCCTTTCGGGCGCTACGGTCGCCTCCTTCAAGGCTTGCCCGAAGGCTACGATACCGACGAGGAGGAAGTTTCCTGGGGGAAGGGCGGCCTCTTCCCCAACCCCGAGGAAGATGATGACTTTGGTGAGTGTGCCAGCGTCTTCCTATCCGTAGTACGCAAAGCGGCACGGCGACTCGACCGGTGGGACTACGAGGAGGCGAACGGTCCCAAGAAAGATCGCAAGCGAGAACGCGAGGAGCGATACCACGCCAAGGCCGCTCTCGAGGCTGATCTACGCAATTCCCACAATCGATCCCGTCCGCGGGCCCGTCCCAGTGCGGCCAAACGCAAGTCCGGTGTAGCGGGGACCCCAGGCACAGGGAAGAAGCCCGTGTCTCGTGCCAAGGCTGACGGCCTGGGTGCGTCGGCGCTGGGGACCCCGAACTGGGATCCAGAGCACGGACCTGATGACTACATGGAGGGCGAGCTTGACGATCTTGACCGTGAGCTTCTCGGGGAAGGCTCTGGCGACGAAGATGACGCCGCTCGACCCGATGAGTCTTCTGACGAGGACGAGGACGACGATGATAATTCGTCAGACGACGGTGCCAATGGTTACGCAAGACATGAGGCTTCGTCCCCCCCTCCGAGGGGACCAGTCGATCAACGCGGGGAAGGTTATGCAGACGATGCGATGGAAGATTAATACTGGCGATTCCCTAATTTCTTTTTGTTCTTTTTTTTCATATGTGTTTCATACCTCACGATCTACTCTGGAAGGGCGTCCTGTATAATTTTTTCGGAAATGTATTGCTATGCAGTTTTGCAGTAGGAAAATGTCGCCTCAAAAGTCCCGCAATGCAACGGCAACTGCATGTGATAATATACATCTTGCCCCCTCTTTTTCTCTCTTTTCTCCTCTTTTTCATACTTTGGCCTCTTTTAAGAACTTCAATTCACTTCAATTCAGTTCAATTCTTCAATTTCACTCTACGCACTTGTACTTCGTACTCTGTCTACTCGCCTGGCTCCGGGTTGAAACCTCCCAGGTTCAGCTGATCAACATCATACGAGCACCAGCACAGCGGCAAAGTGGATATCACCGCCAGCCAACAGCACAGAGCGGATTCCTAACGGCCCTCAGCGAATTATTGAGCCCCCTTACTGTCGTTTGACGTATTTGGCCTGTCCCAACAAATTCTCCTCGAGGCCAATTGATCCGAGGTTGCATTTTCTCCAAATTTTTATCCCCCCCGCCAAGCTACTCCTTTCCACCTGCGTCTATAACTTTGATCGGAGGACATCTATCGCGTGTGACCATTCCGCAACCCTCCAATTACCTAACACAACCCATCAGACGCGCGAACCGCGAGGCTCAAATTCCAGCTGGGTTCAGCCGCGCCGACCATCGGAGAACTTAATTCCTCCAAAGCACTCATTGAGTCTCCAACCTTCACAGCGCGTCAGCCCATCACATCAACGCCATGGCCGAACAACCTCGCATCCTCCGGCCTCGCCCCAGACGAGTCTTCGACGTGACCCCCGCGTCCACCGAATCGTCCGGCCCCCCAACACCCGCCGAGTCCATGCCGGATTCCCACAGCCTGCACCCCGACACAGCATCCAACTCCACGAGCGTAAGCCGTACCGGATCCGTGATGAATCTTACCTCCTCCACCCTGTACGGCATCTACTCACCCACGGCCTTCGATGGCTTCCGCGATGAGTCCAGCCCCTGGGGCACGGAGGCCAACTCTCCAGCCGCCGAGTTCCCACCCGAGCCGTCGCAGCGCGCAGCAGAGAAATCAGCCATCATGCCGCGGCGGATGGCGCTGCGGCGCACACGTTCCCGCTTGAGCCACGGGCTCTTCAGGGGTGTCATCTTGCCTCAGGTATTGAGCTCCGCGCTGCTGTTCGGCTTTGGTATTGCTTACGGTGTCATTACGGTGAATCTCCATGAGAACCATTGGATCACGCCTGTCAAGCTGGAGAACATCCATTATTATGATTCATGGCAGTATCTGGGCTTCTGGGGATTGGTCGGTATTGCGCTCGGCAATCTACTTCCCTGGTTGGACGGGTGGCGTGAGGCGACAGCTGAGAAGGACGGCTCCAATGAAGAGGAGAGCGAGGACCGCACCCCGTCTTGGGTGACTGTTGCTCGTAGCGTTGGAGCTTTTGTCGGAATTGCTTTTGCCATGGTGAGTGAGATCGAGCCCGTGCTTTAATTTGTCTATGCTAACCTATCTTTTCTTTTCTAGCGGAGACTTCCATGGCAATCTACCACGCAGGCATCACTTACTCTTGCCCTCGCCAATCCAGTCCTATGGTACCTGATCGATCGCACAAAGACCGGTTTCGCCCTCTCCACTGCCGTTGGCCTCACCGGAATGGGTGTCATTCTTGGCCTCAAGCCAGAGCTTGTGCCCGCGTCGACCGGCGCACCATTCGGTACTGGTGTTTTGAACGGAACAGGACTCGAGACCACGCTGGGCGCCGGCATTACGCAAGAGAGCTTGGCTGTGCGCGTGTGGCTCGCCAGTGTCCTTTTCTGCGCCTGCGTGTGCTTTGGTAACGTTGGCCGTCAACTTGCGATCGGTTCCGGGAGCAGAGATACCATGAAGCCATGATTGGCTTGCTGGTTTGTCTGACTTGACTTTCTGTCATTGATGAGAAACAAACGCCCTGTGAGGGCGTGTATTCATGTATACAGATAATTTATGTCTCTGTAGAGAATTATAATTGAAAGGCTCCGCTCCGATGATTGCTGGATATCTCAATTGATACCGATATTCAATAGGGTGGACAAAATGAAAATCTTCAATGCTGAGCTCTGATTTTCTTCTAAGGCTCAAAAGCTGTATTTTTGCAGTGCACAAGCTTATGAGCAAGTTCCCTACCGTCAAAGATCTACCAAACACGTAGATACCAGAAATTCAAGTTCTGTGATACACCGACTTTGAAAGCTGTTCAAGGCCACCGATATCCTTGACATCATGTCGATCCATGTCCTTGAGCTGAGTGAGCTCAATTGAGATGCAATGATACGTCGGTGCTTGAATTATTCCAACAATAAAATCCAAAAAGGTTTATCTTTTGTTACGATTACTTTAGATCCGAGCCAGACTGAAGTTTTGTAGAATTTTGTTTTGACATTTTCAAAGTGCTATCTTCAAATAGAAACAATGATATTGATTGGGTTGTGGAATCAATCATTGCAATCCCTACTACATGACCAATGGTCAAGCAGGCACTGCACCCAAGATCGATACCGTTACTTGGTCTCCATTCTCTATACGATTTCCTTACTTCATCAGACGAGTCTTCGTAGGAACGCTTTTTGAGTAGAATGTGATTTTTGCGTTGTTCATGAAGAAGAAAAAAGAAGGAGAGATGGCGAATTTTGAAAATTTCTTATATAGGCCTCTGGTCACGTGTGGCGCTAAGCAGTGCTGCCCGTTCCGGCACTCTGATTGGTCCATACGGCGGAGCCACTGTTCGTAATGGCCAATGGTAAAATACGTAATATAACCATTATCATACCAGCCCCTCGCCGATTGCGGTGACCCCGCGGGACAAGTTCGATTCTGCGTTTTTTTTACTCTTCGTCATCTATACTTTGTCACTGGATTTAGGTAGGTCCCGCATTGAGTTCATCTTCAATTACCTTGCTAACAGTGCCAGTGCCGATTGTCGGATCCATCATGTCTCAAAAGTCCGGTAGGTTCCAAGTTCTTGGGCTTCATACATCGAGCATTCCCCGGACTGCGATAGTGCTTGTCTCAGATGATTCATGGTCAATGCTAACATACTCCTCTTGGGCGTGGAATAGCTATCATTTCCGTCTATGACAAGACTGGTCTGCTTGACCTGGCCAAGGGCCTCGTCCAGCAGAAGGTCCGTCTTCTTGCGTCTGGCGGTACCGCTAAGATGATCCGTGAGGCTGGATTCCCCGTTGAGTGAGTCACTTATCGTCGTCTGAACTGGGAAATGCTTTAAACTGGCATTTGAACTGGCATTGGATCATCAAACACAGTCGCTGACCATAGTAGGGATGTCTCCGCCATCACCCACGCCCCCGAGATGCTTGGCGGCCGTGTCAAGACCCTCCACCCCGCTGTCCACGGTGGTATCCTTGCCCGTGACATTGAGTCCGACGAGAAGGACCTCGCCGAGCAGAAGATTGCCAAGGTCGACTACGTCGTCTGCAACCTGTACCCCTTCAAGGAGACCGTCGCCAAGGTCAACGTCACCATCGACGAGGCCGTGGAGGAGATCGATATCGGTGGTGTGACTCTGCTCCGCGCTGCGGCCAAGAACCACAAGCGTGTGACCATTCTGTCAGACCCCAACGACTACCCCGAGTTCCTCAAGGAGCTCGAGGCTGGTGAGATCGCCGAGGCTAGCCGCAAGCAGTACGCCCTCAAGGCGTTCGAGCAGACCGCCGACTACGACTCTGCTATCTCTGGCTTCTTCCGCAAGGAGTATGCCGGCAACGGTGACCAGCAGCTGTCTCTGCGCTACGGCACCAACCCCCACCAGAAGCCCGCTTCTGCCTACGCCGTCCAGGGCAAGCTGCCTTTCAAGGTCCTGAACGGTTCTCCCGGTTACGTTAACCTGCTCGATGCCCTGAACGCCTGGCCTTTGGTCAAGGAGCTCAAGCAGGCTCTCGGCTTCCCCGCCGCTGCCAGCTTCAAGCACGTTTCCCCCGCCGGTGCCGCCATCGGTGTGCCCCTCAACGAGAAGGAGCGCAAGGTCTACATGGTGGACGACATCAAGGACATCGAGACCTCCGCTCTGGCCCAGGCCTACGCTCGTGCCCGTGGTGCCGACCGCATGTCCAGCTTCGGTGACATCCTCGCTCTCAGCGACGTCGTCGATGTGCCCACCGCCAAGATCATCTCTCGCGAGGTGTCCGACGGTGTCATCGCCGCCGGCTACGAGCCCGAGGCTCTTGCCATCCTCTCCAAGAAGAAGGGCGGCAAGTACCTCGTCCTCCAGATGGACGAGGACTACACCCCCGCCCCCGAGGAGACCCGCACTCTCTACGGCGTTCAGCTCACCCAGCACCGCAACGACGTTGTCATCTCCCCCAGCAAGACCTTCAACAACGTCATCACCCCCAAGAATACCGCTTCTCTCCCCGAGGCCGCTCTCCGTGACCTGACCGTCGCCACCATTGCCCTCAAGTACACCCAGTCCAACTCCGTCTGCTACGCACTGAACGGCCAGATCATCGGTCTGGGCGCCGGCCAGCAGAGCCGTATCCACTGCACCCGTCTGGCCGGTGACAAGGCCGACAACTGGTGGATGCGCTTCCACGAGCGCGTCATTGGCATCAAGTGGAAGGCCGGCACCAAGCGTGCCGACAAGTCCAACGCCATCGACCTCCTCTGCTCCGGTCAGACTCCTCGCAGCGAGGCCGAGACCGTCGAGTACGAGCGCGTCTTCGAGGAAGTCCCCGCTCCCTTCACTGCCGAGGAGCGCGAGGCTTGGCTCCAGAAGCTCGGCGAGGTCGCTGTCTCTTCCGATGCTTTCTTCCCCTTCATTGACAACGTCTTCCGCGCTGCCCGCTCGGGTGTCAAGTACATTGCCGCCCCCACTGGTAGCCAGAACGACACCCCTGTCTTCGAGACCGCTGAGAAGCTGGGCATCACCTTTGTTGAGCAGGGTATCCGTCTCTTCCACCACTAGATTGACTAGTTGGTTGTCGTCTTTCGGTGTCTTCTTCCCTTTTCCTTGTTCGTAAAAAAAGATGCCATCTACAAGGTGGTTTCCACTGATGGATATTCGATATGATGATGATAGCTTTTTTCTTGTTTATGATTTAGAAATATACATATATTCCCGATTATTATGCTCGTACCTGGCTGTTTGGAGAAACAAAGGCATCCAAGGTTGGTGTAATATCAATTTCATTTGTGCCGAGACGGACTTCTGGATCCCAAGCCACCTTTCCAAGTTTCCCCTGGAGCTAAATAAAGCTTACTTTCCGTCGGACCTAATGTAATTTCCCCCCTCTCACTTCATTCATTGGCCTATTGGCTAGATCGGATCATGCGACGCAATCACGCAGTTTTCCCAATCTCTTCCTCCGCCGGAGCTCCGTTGTCGTGAGGGGTGCTTCCCGGGCTAACACCGGACCTCCTAGCGATCAATTTCGCAAACCTGGTCGCAAATACCTTTCAATTGCAAAAGTGTCGCACATATGATCGCAGAGATCATTTTGGTATGTAACCATGAGCGACACGCATGTCCATCTTCGGGGTATTTCATGCATTGAACGCCGAAACTCATCTCCCCGCTAGGGATACCGGGTCCTACAGAAGATCTGGTCCGAATCCCTGTCCAGTGTCTCAATCATGCAGGCACTAAATGTCTCTGTCCAATCACAGACAACCACTAGATTGGTTCCTGTTTGTTATCACGGACGTGAAATAGGGTTGCAATCACAACATTGGAGTGCATGTATATGAAGGAGCATCCCCGCTCTGGATACAATGAGGATTGTGTCCTGATTCTTCACAATGTTGTTCCGCCAATTTTGCGTGGCTTTGGCGATCGCGTCGGTCTCTACCGCCGTCCCTACCCCGGTGAAGCATGTCTTGCACGAAAAGCGCGGCCTACATGTCGACTGGGTGAAGGGTGACCGGGTTAAGCGCGATTCTGTGCTGCCGGTGCGGATAGGTCTTACCCAAGGCAATTTAGATAAGGGTGATGAGTATCTGATGGCAGTGTAAGTATCGGGCTGTGAGAGTGGTTGCTCGCACAATGTCACTAAACTCACGCAGGTCTGATCCCAATTCTCCCAAGTACGGTCAGTACTGGTCGGCAGAGGAAGTGCACGATCTCTTCGCGCCATCAAAGGACGCCGTTGAGTCTGTTCGGCGCTGGCTCGAGTCCTCTGGTATTCACGAGTCCCGCGTGGTGCACTCAGATAATAAAGGATGGCTTGCATTCGATGCCTATGCCCATGAAGTTGAAAGGCTCTTCGTGACCGAGTTCTATGAGCATGAGCATGCTAGCACATCGAGTTTGAAGATCGGTTGTGATGAGTAGGAATTGCCGTACCTTGACCACACAGGCTATTCAATTGACCAATCGCCTAGGTATCATGTCCCAGAGCATATCCAAGGGCACATTGACTACATCACCCCCGGAGTCAAGCTCAGCCCCATCGTTAAGAAAAGCTCAATGGCGAAACGTGCATCAAACCTGGTTCATTCTAAGGAAAGTGTGGAAGCCGATTCGGCCGCCGAAGCCAAGGTGATCCCCGCCGCGGCACTGTCTCTTCCTACGGAGCTTCAGTCTTGTGGATCTGATATGACCCCGGCCTGTATCAAGGCATTGTACCATATCCCCGATGCTACCAAAGCTCATAAGGATAACTCGCTCGGTCTTTACGAGCAAGGTGACTATTTCGCCAAGTCGGATCTTGATCTCTATTGGAAAGATTATGCGCCTCATGTTCCGCAGGGGACATACCCTATTCCGGCTTTGGTCGATGGTGCCAATTTCTCGGTTCCTGATTATAGCCCGCTGAACACCGGAGAATCAGACATTGATATTGACATGGCGTGAGTGAAGATTGTCCTGGTCGGTTCGTGTCTTTTGCTAACATAGGTCAAGCTATGCTCTGATCTACCCACAATCTGTGACCCTTTACCAGGTTGACGACCAAATCTACGAACCAATCGAGGTTGCAAGCACTAACCTGTTTAATACATTCCTCGATGCACTCGATGGGGTAAGTCACGTTCATCTAGACCAAGCTTCTTGCTGACATTTCTAGTCGTACTGCACGTACAGCGCCTTTGGGGAAACCGGCGACAACCCAAACATTGATCCAGTCTACCCCAACCCTCACCCCGATGGCTACAAAGGTAGAGGCCTTCCCAGATTGAGTCATGTAAAATGTACCAGTCACTAACACGAGATAGGCAAACTCCAATGTGGCATATACAAGCCCACAAACGTCATCAGCGCCTCCTACGGCCAGGCCGAAGCCGACCTCCCAGTCGCCTACACAAAGCGCCAATGCAACGAGTTCCTGAAACTTGGTCTGCAAGGTCATTCCATCCTTTTCGCCTCCGGCGACTACGGAGTTGCCTCTTTCCACGGCGATGGCTCGGAGAACGGGTGTCTAGGACCCGAAGGCAAGATCTTCAACCCCCAATACCCATCGAACTGTCCCTACGTCACCTCCGTCGGAGGCACAATGCTGTACAAAGACCAGACAGTCAAGGATGCAGAGAGCGTGATGCACGCCGACTTAGGCGGCACAGCAGCCAACTTCAGCAGCTCCGGCGGTTTCTCAAACTACTTCCCGCAGCCGTCGTATCAAAAGTCTGCCGTTGAGAAGTATTTCAAGAGAGCCAAGTTGACGTACCCGCATTACTCCGAGCTGAACGTCAACCTGAACACGACCAAGGGACTTTATAACCGTGTTGGTCGTGCTTATCCCGACGTCTCGGCGAATGGCGCGTTGTTCCCTGCCTACACTGGCGGAACCCTGCACCACTATTACGGTGCCAGCTTGGCCTCGCCCTTGTTCGCATCTGTTCTAAGTTTGGTAAGTTAAGGTATTCGCTTGCTCCGAGTTCATGCTGATTGAATGGTGTAGATCAACGAGGAGCGTCTGGCTAAGGGCAAGAAGCCCGTTGGTTTTGTGAACCCGGTCCTCTATGCCCACCCGGAGGTTCTTAATGATATCACCAATGGTACAAACGTTGGCTGTGGCTCAGATGGCTTCAGTGCTATCCCAGGGTAAGATTTGATCGTTGATCGCAATAGAATTTCGCTGACACAATGCACAGGTGGGATCCAGCAACGGGCTTGGGCACACCAAACTACCCCAAGCTTAAGAAGTTGTTCTTGTCTCTGCCTTGAGGTGAATGTCTTTTCGCTTGTGCATAATACCCACGTAAGTTATACATGTCGCACACTATACCTGAGTTCCCGTGGATTCAGTATGCGAGACCAGTCTTTATTGACCCGAAAGATGGACATATATTCCAACTTAAGCTTACAATAACATGAATATAATGAATGCTTGGTGATTTAGTTATGAGGCACGATGGGCCCTACCTTCAGCAAGCCTTGAGTAAACCTCTACCAAGGAAAATATCTGGCTTCCCACCTGGGCACGGGGGTTTGACTGGTACCAAATTGTAGGACTCATAATCTCGGTTCGTCTCCGACGCTCCCCAAGGTCTGTTATACGAGACTCGCGCCATTTCCATTTTCCATTTCCCCAAAATGCCAAGATATGACATCGGATGATATAGACGTTCTGCTGAGTCTTGGCATTTTGGGGATGTCTACAAGATGCACGCTAGTCCCAATGTGGAACGCGGAACAGTCTCGGCACACTGTGCGAGCCAATAGTAACGCTGATAGTGGGGCCTGTCCTTCGATCTCCAAGACTAAACACAGTTAGTACACGCTATTATTCATGTTTGCTAATGTCGATTTCCAGATTTGAAGGACAAGAGCTCCCCGAGCTACCGTATGGTTCGGGTGCTATTTCATCACTTTCTCATAAATCAGAAATACCGGAAGACTGATCAAGCAATCCTATCATGTCGACTGTGTCATGTGCGCCAAATGTCCTCGGGGCAATTGGCAATACACCTTGCGTTGAGCTCCGCCATGTTGTTCCAAAAGATTGTGCTCGTGTTTTCATTAAGCTTGAGGGCTTGAACCCAACCGGATCCTACAAAGATCGCATGGCGTGTTCTGTCATCGAGGAAGCAGAGCGACGAGGCGATCTGAAGCCGGGAATGACCGTCGTCGAAGCAACTGGTGGCAGCACTGGATCTTCTCTTGCTTTGGTCTGTGCTGTCAAAGGATACAACTTCACAGTGGTATCGTCAGATGCATTCGCGGAAGAAAAGTTGAAGACAATGGCCGCATTTGGAGCAAACGTCGATATTATCCACAGTCCGACGGGGAAGATCACGCCCGAACTCATCCCTGCAATGCGTGAGAGGGCTAGAGAGCTGTCTCAGGCTAGCGATCACTACTACGCAGATCAATTCAGTAACCAGGATGTTCCCGTCGGTTACGAAGGTCTCGGTCGCGAACTGCTGAAGCAGATACCCGAGGGCATTGATGCTTTTTGCGGTGCAGTGGGTGGCGCTGGGATGGTCATGGGAGTTTCTAAGATTTTGAAGTCCCATAACCCAAACTGCCAAATCACAGTCATCGAACCTGCCTCTGCTCCCGTCATCACCAAAGGGCATGGAGGTCAACATTCTGTCGAGGGCATTGGAATTGGGTTTCTGCCCCCGCTTTTGAATAAAGAGCTTTACGACAATGCCCTTGCGGTCGAAGAAGCCGAAGGCCGCGCTATGGCCCGAAGACTGGCCAAGGAGGAGGGTATTCTTGCGGGAACATCTACCGGCCTAAACGTGGTTGCTGCAATTCAACTAGCTAAGCAAATTGGCCCGGGAAAGAATCTGGTTACAGTTGCCTGCGATACGGGCTTGAAATACGTGCGAGGAGACCTGTATACATAATTAACCTTGTGGAGCTTCATAAGTATTTGATCTCAAGTACTTTGGAATCCCCTTTGTAGTCTAACCGACTTGGATATAATAAACTTTGCCATCTTTTTTGCTATTTTTCTTATTATCTTCCAAATAATGTCGGGATTGATGAAGAAGGTGTATTCGGGTGCGCACATAGCCCATATTTCATCATAGATATTGACCAATGCTCCTTGCTTGAATGTTTTGTTAATTCGGGAGATAAACTGCTGTTGTCATGGGAGATCTACGATCATGTCTCTCACCTGGGCACTCTGCTCTATCAAAAATGGAGTTGGAGTCTTCAGCCCACGCTGTCGCCGGCGCAGCGTTCAACACGATCTTCTCTGCTTGGGCCAGAGGAGTGGTCGACCCGTTACTCTCCACAGTCACCACGTTAAATCTACCAGATATCCAGAAGATATTTGGTCTTACCCAGGTTGTGGGTGACGAGTTTGATTTTGTTGCACTTCTCCTTCTCCCCCAAAATCTCAGTATGTGAACCCGATGGATCGTTTAAAGAAAACAGATAGCCACAGCTAGAACTCTGGTTGAAAAAAACAGACCACATAAATACGAGAACTGTCCGCGGCAAGACCCGAACCAAAAGAGCAGATATCTCTTGGTGGCTAGCAGAGGCACCAAATGGCCGATCGAACAAGTGGCCAATTTTCGTTGGCGAGGCAGCTTCATCAGAGTGTCGAACCAAGCTCCAAGACGATGTAGACTCATGGACGGACGATTCAGAGAGTTCCGTGGATGTCGCCCTCGCAATCAGTGTGCTCCGATCGTGGCTTTATTGACGGGATTGATGAAGCGCTTTTCAGTACAACAGATGGAACTGTGTCTGACCTTGGGATTCTCGCTGCTAGATCAGATAAAGTAATGACCAAGAAGCCTAGCTTGTTACCCCTCTACTTAATGTACTATATCAAAGCCGGGGAAGACACGCCACGGCACGCGCTGACTTCCCAGCGTTATGCTCTCCTATTGGTCCAAGGCCTAATATAGTAACCTTGGAACCTTGGAAGTAGCCTCAGGCCGCAACGCATCGAATTTTGGTCCGTGCATACCTTAGGAAGGTATACTTCTAAATTTACCATCAATCACCGTAATAGTTTCCCTTCTCTTTCCTCTGTCTTATATTTCGTTCTTATTATCCCGAACAATGACCAGCCTCTCGGTTGGAGATATTATTCTCTGCAGTCAAATCGTATATCGACTGCTCACCGCTGCAACTATTGGCAGGAAGAGCGCAATTCGTGATCTCAGGGAACTCGAAAGTGTACTGCTAGGGTTGAGCTGTTCACTCGATCATCTACAAAACGTGACCGCAGTCATCCTGTCTCGAGAAGCCAACCTGAGTCCAGAATCAGATGCCATCAATTTACAGCAAAGCTTTGGGGTTATGATTCACTCATGTCGAAAAGCCCTTGAAGACCTCGAGCAAGCAACTGCCAAGTACCGTGACACAGTCAAAGAACCCAGTTCAGCGCAGGCACCTGGGAGTACCGGTCCTTCTCGAATAGTCAAGATAAAAGCACAATGGCGCAGTTTCATGTGGGATTTCAGAGGAGAGTCGTTAACTCGCTATCGACAAAAACTCGAGACTCACACCGCTGCAATCAATCTGATGTTAAACACATTCATGTGGTAAGTACTCCCTGATTGTCAATAATGATAGCTACATCATCTAAGAATCTTTCAAGTCTACCATGGATCGCATTGAGAACGACACTAGGCGTCAAAATCAACGGATGGAGGAGCTCCTATACCAAGCCTCTTATCTCAACATGACAGTCACTGCGCCCATGCATGAAGTTTATCTTCCTGGCGTGTCGAGCCATTCTTCGCAATCCCAATCTTCATATCCCCGGACACCACCCGAATAAATCCCAGGGTGATACTCAGGTATACCTGTGGTGCATGTATTCTTGATGACAAGCAATGGGGCAATTTATATACCATTTCACATGTCTTATAGAGTGATATACTTCCATTGTCATTCATTGTTGTGTAAATGTCGGGATCCCGGTGTGGATGTCCTGTTTGTTTGTCAGGCCGCCAGGCTTCTAGATAGATAGTCGGGGTGAGAGAGCTTCTCTCTCTCTTTCTCTCCTTATTCTCTCCGTCTCCCCAATAAAGTGCCACTTGCCCTTTCTTGTTCTTCCGTTAGTAAACCACAGTAATCTTGGTAACAGGTAGCTACATCAGATGGATAAAGAGTAGCCAAACGTTAACTTTGGAATATTCAACAAAGGATGGTAACTGTGAGTATGCCATTGGATACATTATCTGTACAAGGTTATTCGGTATTACTAGGGAAATGATTGAAATATGTAGTCACTTGTTAATATCAGTATAGGTAGATAAGAGACTATCGTCCTTTCATAAATTTGTTGAATGGGATGAGTATGAGAAAAAGAACTTGGACCAGGAAACAGCAAGACTTTGTTACAAGCTAGGCCTGATGTTAGCAAGAAATTCACAGCCGCAGTTTTGCTATGTAGTTGGAGTGAAATCTGCGTGGAGGTGAAGAGCGATTTCAGGCTACTCAGACGAGAGAGCAACTTCCCAACTTCCCATCAGAGTGCACCTCTGAATCCCACTCCAGGGCTATACCTCTCAATGGATCTCCCAGTATGTCTTATTTCATCTCCCACCTCATTGATTCCAACCAACAAGACCCCACAAATAGATCAGCGATGCTCCCGTCCTCCGGGAGCCCACTCCCACCATAGAGCCCTACCAGCTCTTCCTATCCGTCCACCACCGCGGCGAGCTCTCCCTCGGCGACAACCGCCGCCGCCTAGGCTTCTCCGCCTACCACTGGGCCATTCTCCTCGCCCCCAAGAACGCCGAGCACCACCGCTGCTACGCCTTCGACACCACCAACGGCGCCTCCCCGGACAACCACGAAAGAGTCAACCTAAACCCAGACTTCAACTGGGTGTTCCGCGTGAAGACAAACGTGAACCCGGCCTCGAGTGACTCCCTCCTCATCCGCATCGCAATCGGTGAACCCCACGACGTCCTGCCTTCAGAAATCAGAGCGCTGCTCCAGTCCGTGCAGCTGCCTATTAAGGGTGCGTGGCCGGCGCAGAATTGTGTGGATTGGACTAAGGCCGCTTTGCATGTGCTTTGGTTGTTTGGTCATGCGGCGAGGCTGGATAGTGTTGATATGATGATGGCGAGGGCGCTTGCGTATGCGGATTTGCGTATGGCGGACCCGACGAGTGCGCCGTTCAAACTTGATCATTTGGGGAATGAGATGTGAGGTTTGGAGTGTATGGTGAATGATGGGGTTGACTTGTTATGATATTTTGGGTGGTATGGCACATGGGGTGTAGAATATTTGGCAATGGGAATGTGTTTGATTAGTATGGAACTACCTTTATCTCTTGAGGCTTGAAGTAAGGAAGCACTGCAGATGTTGGTTGATAAAAGAATCCTTGTGAATTGCATCCGCTTCTTCGCCAGGGAACAGTCAATTTCTTGAGTAGCATGGTAGTAGTTAGTGTTCCAAGATCGCCCATGTGGGAACTCTGCACGGATCAGTAGAATCCATCCCATCCTTTCAAATAACCTGGGCGTGCGTCAGTTGCGGGAAACCTCAGTGCGACGCAAAGTTAGACAGAACAATGTCCATTGATGCCAATCTCAATCGCCGGAGCCGCGCTACCCGATATGACTCGGAGCTTGCATATTCTTCCTGGTCCAGACGCCAATGTGGTCGCGCAATTGTAAGGTGAATACCAGCACGTCACAAACAAAAGACCGGATCGCGGCACGGAAGAGGATGGTGTTATGCAAACTCTGCTACCGCCGGGCCCCGGGGCAGCACCCTGGCTTTGAACCAACCTCCGTCCCGTGTTCACGTCAGCCGACCTTGTGACATTTGGATGCGACCCAGTTGCTCATCGCTGTTAGTCTTGTGGAGAGGGTTTGGCCCGTCGGGCATACTCCGTATTGTGACGAGCAATACTCCGTACTCCTGCGAGCGATAGGAGCTCGGGTATACTGCCTCAGCTTGACCGAGCGGCACGGAGGAGATCGTGTGTGCGATTTCTGGCGGTGTGATGGAAGTTGAGGTGTAGAGGTGTCCCCGGGGCCGTCTTGTGTTTGAAGTCGATAGCTCCATTAGCAGGAAGCCACAGATGCCGAGCTTGTAAATGTTGATAGCGAGCCTTGAAAGATCCATCAGATATCCATGAGATACACTTCATTAGTGCGCATTTCTGATTCCTTAGGCAGTGTTAGTAGCCGTCAATTCTCAGCCCCAAACGCGTGGTGGCTGCAGTCCGGTCGCCAAGACATTCTGTATCTGCAACTTAGAAGAGCTCAATGCACTCGTAAGACGCTTGGTGTTTAATTGCCATAGCGATGGCCAATGGCAGGGTCTGGAGCAATTAAAGTGACTCCGGAGCATGATGCATCTGATCATAACATTGCGGATAGCTTCGGAACCCGCAGTGCTGTCGGGGCCAATAGCACACAAGAAGCAAGGACCTGTTCCTATCTGGAAATTCTTCGATCCGACCCTTGGCGAAAATCGGAGATATCGTCCGTGAAAAGGCGCGCACAGGCTAGGGCGTCGATCACGATAGCTTCAGCATGACTCACGGGGACGGATGGGGTACTGCCGGACGATTTCATCCGTGCCGTATATCCATGCCCCCGCTAAGCGGGCGATCAGTTCGGCGACGGAGCTCCGGGATCGAGAGAACACGTGAAGAGAGAACACGTGAAGAGAGATACGAGTACGGAAACTCACAAAATTTGTGCACGACCCACCGCTCTTCGGACACGGAGTTTGGCAACGTCCTTAGTTCCGAGATTCGGACATTTCGTGAATCATTGGCCTACTCGTATCTGAGGTGATGTTCGCATCTGACAGTTAGTGCGGTTAGTGTAATTTCAGCTCTCAGCCTCATCAGTCCTTCATGTCGCTTACTTGTTCCGATTCCGTATCAATTGATGTTGAATAATAGCCTACCGATAGGCAATTAGCCTCGTATGACATTATTGATAGCCTAGACGAATGGCCTCACAATTGAATTCTTCTAGACTGGCATGTCGGACAATGGTAACAAATAGCCGAAGCCCAAAAAGAAGTCCTTGATGTCATCTGTCAAAAAAGGGCGGGTCCTCGGAATTTTTTAAACAAACGCCGAGCCCCGACACTTTATTGATTGGGGCGTTTCATACGGAACCCTTCGCATTCCAGGGTTTGGTTGCCCGATGATTAATCCATCAATCCATCTCGGGTTCTGGAGTCTGGACGATGAGCATGACTCTAGGCTCCGTAGATGCAAATGATTGTTGGTTTCAATTTGACCATTGACGCTGTGGCGCTCACGATAACTGAAGTATTGGATCTCAGCCTAGACACATGGAAGCGTCAGGTTGGAGACGAAGCGTTAGATGTGCCCCAAACCAGACTAGTCAACATCCAGAGTACCCAGTCTGGCATAAGGCTGGTGAAAGGTGGAGCTGTTTCAAAAGGGGAAAACCCTGCGAAACCGACCTTGGAAGGGGGTGCTCGGATGCTTGGCTCGGTGATATCCGCTTACGGATTCGGACTCCTACTCGTCGCTTTTTCTGCCCAGCTCAGAAAGCTCTGCGAGCTGACATAAAACCCGCCAAGCCGATAAATGACCTCAGGAAAAACGGGTTGCCAAGTGAACGAAAGGTTGGGGGCCTAGCGTGACGTATAGTAAAAGTACATGATGCTGCCAGCAAGGTGTCGGCCTGGTACGGAGTACTCGCAGGTGCAGTACATTCCAGTGACATTGGCGGCTCTTTATTGGACCCCACATCCAACGCCTTCTCACACCGCGTGCTGCAAGGAGGGTTAGATTAGGTCTGCAGCTGTCGAATGCGCGAGCAAATAGTTTGCCTGGGACACAGGGCGCTCTCGGATAGCCCAGATACGTGGACCGTTTGAGGATCATATTATTCATATATCGTTATATCGTTTGGGTGCTATGCTGCGATGCCAACCGGGACTAAACAACTAAATACTTGAGATTCCCCACCCGAATAATTACACAGCCTAGTTGGAGCTGGTCTCTGCATCGCCCTGATATCTGGGGAATGTTGCCAAGGCTAGGCAGCCCGGATTAGGAAAGTGATGCAGCCGCATGTAATTTCGGTAATGTGCGGTAATATCATACCAGAATACGGCTCCCAAGGTAGGCAGCCTGATTAGCCTTGGGCTTGAGCTTGAGCTCGGGCTTTGGCAGGGAATGAGGTGATTGGGAATTACCAAATGCGGCCAGAGTTCTCAGGATTAAAGTATGGGGATTGGAAATCAGAATGCGGAAGAACCATTAGAAATATCAATAAGCAACCCAAAGGAGATTTAGGATTTAGGACATAAGAATGTATGGACATAAAGGGAAATAAGGAAAGAACAAGAATACGAGGTTGGTAATCGGAAGCAAATGCGACCGACTCGGTCCACGGCACCGGCGTATTGGTCATCCGAGTCCCGTCCCCGTCCCAGTGACTCACGCTTGACAGGCTATGAGCAGAGGGTATCGTGTACTTTGGAGTACGAAGTGATTGTGAGTTACTGGAATGAATTAGTCTATAGAAAGTAGCAAGACTTGTATACCTTGAAATACAGTAAAAAAAATAAACGGACAATGTGTATCAAAGGTAGCGGTGAATCATCAATAATCAAGAGTTGGTAATCCGGCGTAATGTCTGCATTATTCATAAAATTTAATTCCGGTGGATCTCCAGTAAACTCCGGTTCGGGGCGATCGAACTAAAAAAGAAAAAAGAAAAATAACGCTGCCTTGTCATATTAAATAAACCTCATCGCCCTGATTGATTCTGTTCAACAACTATACACTATACACTACAATCTTGTATAAACCCGTTTCACCTGAAACACCTTTGGATCTATCAGGGCGACACAAAGTACCATCCACACTAGTCCATCCCTTCCGATCACACCGCCCCCGCGTCGATCTGTCGTGACTGGTTGAGTCACCAACAAGAGTCATACCCCGATTTAATTCAAAACCCAGTCCTGGCCCACCATGGACTCCTCTTCCACAACCTCCTTTGCATCTACTGCGAGTCCCTATTTTGACTCCCTCCTTCGCCGCCGCCAAACAAAGAAAATGAGCATCACCCAAACATACTACCTCGCCCATACCGCCCGGAAGAAGCTCACTCGTGAAGCTTCCCGGGCCGATCACGATCTGCGTCTCCTCGTCGGCCACGCCAATCTGCTCGACTCCCTCATGTTCGATCTCGCCGATGCCGAACGCGAGCAAGAACGCTGGTTCAACCAAACTGTCAGCGGTGCCACCAAGACCTCCCCCTCCCGCCAACACATCCAATGGGCCTCGACCGTCGTCGAAGAGCCCGAAGAGTGGGAAGAAGACGCCTCAGACCTGGACTCGGATCTCAGCGACAGTGACTCCGACTCCGACTTTGACGAATCCGAATTCGTCATTAACGCTCCCCGTCGTCGCGCTCCTTCCCCCGTGGCTCCCATCCACGAGGACCTGCTCGAGGAAGACGAAGGCGAGGATACCGATTCGGACTTTGAATACGATGATGCTGAGGATCTGGATGACTTGAGCTTGACTCGCTCGCCATCCCGTCAATCACCGCCCGAACTCCTTGCTGATTCGGACGGTGAATCCGAGGACGAGGCGACGCCCCCGTCGCCCCCTCAACCGACCCTCGAGGCCTTCGATGGGAAGGAAGCTGCCTCTGCTATCGCATTGGCTGGCTCCGACCCATCCGATCTCTTTGAGCAAGGGTATTTTGGTGCACGAGAGCAGATCATTGAGGCCTACTAGGGCCCGACTCTCTATAACGATTCTGCCTTGTGTACCATTCAGCGATTTTCACCCGTGATACCCTCATGCTTCTACGATTTTGGCTCATGTTCAGCGATTGGATTCGATCCATACTTATTTCATATTTCTGTCTGGCGTTTTTGGATGGCATTATTATGGGGATTGTTTTCCCCATTGCCTATTTTTTTTTATACATACCCCTCTCATCTCTGGTTGCAATGGCAGCCCAACAGCTCTCCCTGCATAGGTCGAGACTGCATTCGAACATTTTGAAACATACGGAGACATTACGAATCCATCTGGAACCATCTGGAACCAGCAAGTATATAGACGAAACACGTCAAAATAATAAAAACATTCCAAAATATTTTACTTTCCAACCCCTCAAGTAACTAGGAACCCAGACCCCCCATAGATGATCTCAGATATGCAAAGTGCAAATGCCAAAAAACCGGCAGAATCACCGTCAAGAATCCAACCAACGGCGCATGTGACCCGTCGATCGGGGCCCCGAGCGCGGGTACAGCCAAATGGCAGCGCAGCACGATAGCACGCCATGTCTGCTTCACCGCCGGATAAGCTCGATAGATCAGAGATCGATCAGAGCCAAGTGTGATCTTCGCGGCTAAGTCGGCATAGTGCAAACTACGGGCTGATAGCGTCGTGAAGGGTTTTACTAGTGGTGATCCCGTCGAGATAGTCTGTAAATCTCTGCTCCGTAATTCCTGTCTACACCTTACTCATGCTCCATCCGGTTAGGGGACGTCGGTACTGGTGTTAGTCATTTTGACTGTTTCGGAGTTACCGTAGAGTGGAGAAGGGTGGAGCGGGAGGTGGTTTTTTTTAACTTTTTTTTATGAGTTTTCGCTTCTTTTCGCTTCTAGTGTGTTGCTGTTACTGGTGTTCGGGTAGAGATTGGGCTGGAGATGATTTTTTTTTTCTTGGTGGCTTGAGAAATAATCGTAATGGTGGCTCTGTCGGGCTGATTATTGGGTTGGGTGGACGATCCCCCTATTTTCTATCTGCATTCGCTATCTGACAGATGGGGGCTTGAGACCCTGAGATATAGAGTTAGTCATGGGTATGCATAAACTGGCGATTGTCTCGGTTTCAGGTGTGGCTTGAGTCGTTTGCTGTGGCTTGCGTGGTGGATCTGGCCGAGATACATACCAGCGAGTGTCTTCCGTATGCTGATTACTCCGTACTGTGGACCCTATGGGCCAGATGTCAACTTGGAACTTCCAAGGTTGATTTCATGCATGACTTCACCATGCTAGGCTGTCATGTAAAGTATGGTTATCGAAGTATGTACTCCTTTAACTCTGTTGGTCGGAAATTTTGGTAGCCTATAGCCCTGGGCATGCCGAATACGAACACGAATGTTTGTGCTGTCATCCTTCTAGAAGGCTTGTCTCACTTATTATTTGGTGGTCTCACGCTCCGTTTGATGTGTTTCCGTTCTGGGCTTAGGTGTGTTAGGTACTTTTTCATGTTCCAAAGTTAGCCTTTAAATCCTACATACAGTTATGAATACTGAGATCTTTTTGGTTTTCTTGTTATGAAAGTGCCCAGGAGTGCAATATATTCAGACGGTAACATGCTTCATCAGTTGGTAGAAATATAATAGCTAAAGGATGAATTTCAGGATCTGGAGTAAAGAGGCACCTTTCAATTAAGAAGCTAATATACAGCAACATGTCTAGATAACAAACACTTGTTATTTGCAAGGGTAGCCTAAACCTGGAACACGCAGTCTAAACATGCTGAACATAGGGCTGGGCTGGTCACGACCCGATGACATAATCATCTAAGCTCCCTATCGATAAGTGATCGCCCCGACCCCTCGCTGCATCCGTCACTCCCTACTTCGTCAAAGATGCCTCGTGACCATTAGCATTCCTTTGATTTATTGCAAAAACTCCTCCAAAACATGACATCAACTTCCCGCCTGGTCATGTGGAACACCCAGCAACCCCATGGACGCTGATACACGCTACTAGCCACCACCAACCGCATTAACACCCAAAGGGAAACCAGCAGACCACCTGGCCAACTCTCCCCTGCATTAGACTTTCGTCCCAAATTTACCTTGAAATGTCTGCACCAAGCTCCCCCAAACCCTCGTTCGAGACCGAAGGACGACCTAGATCCAGCGATCATACGACTCCAGCTGCGGGGTCCGGTCATACCCGCAGCCTTTCCGGTGACGTTCACACTCGAGACAGAAGTCCACGGCGGAGATCGATCCAATTCAGCGTAGGCGCTTCACATGCCCAGCTACCAAGTCGATCACCAAGCATCAAATCCAATGTCAAGGAGAAACGGCTTTCATACGGAGATACCCCGACGAGAGATTTGGAAGAAAAAGAAAGGGAACATAGAGCTGCACAACTGAACAGAGGGCCGTCCCCTCCCCCTCCCAAGTAAGCTCTAGCTCAAAGCCCCCATTGCCAATGAAGATTTGCTAATATGGACCAGAACTTATGAGAGAGGTGTCTCTTTTGACACCTTCGATAATTTCGATGCCACCGATTTCTCCCTCACCCTGAACTACAAACACAAGGGGTACCAGAGCACACGCCGAAGCAGAACATTCCTATGTGGCACCGATCAAAACGATTACTCCGAATTTGCCCTCGAATGGCTCATCGACGAGCTGGTGGATGACGGCGACGAGATCGTCTGTCTCCGAGCGGTGGAGAAGGATTCGCGCATCGCCACTGATATTGCGATCGAGGAGCGAAAATACCGCGAGGAAGCCGAGAAGTTATTCGAGCAAGTAATACGGAAAAACAGCCAGGATGAAAAGGCCATCAGCCTGGTCTTGGAACTTGCAGTGGGCAAGGTTGAAAGCATCATTCAGCGCATGGTAAGCTGCCGTCCTTGACTTCTGAAACATCCCAAGTCTAACCTACCCCAGATCCGCATATACGAACCCGCAATGCTCGTGGTCGGCACGCGAGGCCGCAACATGAAAGGCGTGCACAGTCTACTCCCAGGCTCCGTGTCCAAATACTGTCTCCAGCAATCCCCAATCCCAGTCATTGTCGTCCGCCCATCCCCAAAGCGCGAAAAGAAGAAGAACAAGCGTCGCGCGGACCCCACGCGACGCAGTTACAACCATATTTTGGAATTGAGCGAACAGCGCGGAAGCCGCATCTTCGGCGCCAGCTCAAGTAACGCTAGCAGTACCTCGAAGCTGCCAGATGAAGAGGCCGCGGTTGCTGAAGCCTTGGGTCTTCCGGCCTCATACTCGAACGCGAACTCGCGCAGCTCACTGTCAGTTTCAGATCGAAGCAGTATCAGTCACGATGACTCCGACTCAACGACTCCTGCTCGGAACTCGCTTGATGCTGTCGTCATGAAGAGTCCCATCGGTAGTCCGGCAGATAGCTCCCAAGAGAGCATTGCCGAGAACCAATCCGCGGGCGGCGCTGAAATAGACTCGTCTGACTCGTCCTCGACGGAAGGCGAGAAGTCGGAAAACGGCGACTCCAAATCAGTTTCGATCCCTTCGATCGAAGTCTCCGGTGATCATGACCAGAACGAATCTTGAACCATGACCGAGTCGATGTCCACAGCGTTGTAGCATAGCATGACTTCGGTCTGAGGATTACATTCACGATGCATACGAATCATTCTATTATCTCTCTTTTTGGATTTGGACAGCAGTCTTGTTGATTATCCTGTGACTCATCCTATACCCCGAATACCCATTTTACATTCACAGGCTAAAATATCTGGTCAAGCCTTGGATGATTACCGGCGCTTACCACTTAAAATGAAAATGCATTGAACCTTCAAACTAGGATCATATCGCGTCGTATTATATTTGTAGCCTGTAGTTGCAGCACCCTCGAGTACAAACGTAAATGCAGCCCAAGTAAAGATCAAAACAGCGCAACAATTTCAGAATGCTCGTGGAGGTTTATCAGTTGACTTCGAAGGTTCGGCCCTTGAACACGGATGGGATTCCACCCGTGGACAGAGAATTTACACTACAAGACAAGTATCAAGCAACGGACCTACTCAGACACAGTGTGAACGAATAAATCCATTGAAACTATCGTATTCAAGAAGCGAAGCATCATTCAATCGCGTCATAACCGAGAATGCTCCGGGTATTGAAGAAGAACAGAGAAAATGCGGAAGACACATCGAAAAGTAAAAAGCAAACCCTTCTTCACGACGAACAGAGTCAAGCATCGACCTGAGCACCGCCTCGCAATTCGAAATCCAGCAACTGAAGGGGGAAAGAAAACAGAACCTGAATGCGCAAAGCCCTACTACCAAGCCCAAATCATCACTGCCGTGGTCGCCGCTCACTGCCCACTGCACATTCGGGACCAAAGCGATAGGAAATAACAGTAGAAGAAAGGTGAAGAAGATGTGAAGATTGTACACTATGAAGAGGAATTTGATTCGGATCGAAAAGGGTAACCGCGATAAAGATGAAAACGGAGACCTCGGACCGACCAGTCGGAAAAATGCATGGGAAACCGCAAAGAAGCCAGCTCCGGGAGGAGATGGGTCGAAACAAAATGACGGAAATGAAATCTTTTGTATGAACCAGAAACGGAAAGCGTTGATCATTAACTCCTAAGGACTTTCTATGCTGTGGATTCACCATCCTTGACAGACGGGGTTTTTGAGGGTCGACGTTCGGTCGCGGGCTGCGACTTGGTGAGCATCGGGGAGGTGGGGTTGGAGGGAGGCGAGGTTGCCATGTTATCCCGGTCCTCAAGGGCGGCGAGCGCGCTGGCTGGCTATTAGCATGTGGATATCCATGGGGGGTTTGGGGTCCACGCGGGTGCAGACGTACCTGAAAGCGTTCATGGAGGCAGTGTCCTTGTCTTCCTTCTTGCCGCCGGGAGGGGTACCGGTGCGCGAGCTGGCGGCGCTGTCGTCACTGCCACGGACCAGGTTACCGCCGGGACCGAGGTTCTTGCGGCCGCTGTTGGTGCGGGAGCCGAGAAGGCTGGAAGGACCGAAGGACATGGGCTGGTTGGTGTTGCGGGTGGCGCGTAGACGACGGAGATCGTCACTGCCAACCTTGCTGGAGGCATAGTCGGGGGGAGGTGCCTGGTTTCCGTATCCGAATCCACGGGCGTCACCGCGGCCCATGGGCATGCGGCCACCACCACGGTTGTTGGTCTGGCGTTGACGCTCGGCCTCAGCGGCTTGTTGAGCGCGGGCAGCCTAGGATGCAAGTTAGAATAAGAGGGGAGATTCGATGGCACAGTGAATACTTACAGCCTCACGGATCTCGACGATGGTCTGAGGACCCTTGTCACCCTCCTTGGAGTTCCAACGACCGGCACGAAGATCAATAATATCCTGAAAGTTGTGTTAGTGTCTTGGTCCACATTTCAGTCCCAGGGGGGGTATATCGAATGGCACTTACAAGCAACATGAAGCGGAGACGACTGGGCAGGTTGGGGGTCTCGACCATGAGGTGAATGCGGGCGAAGTAGGCATCCATCATGGCAGGGCCCTTCTCGGAAGCATCGAGACTGGCACCAATGGTGCGGAGGAGAGAAGTCAAACTCTCAACCTCAGCCTCATCGGGAATACCCTCGTAGTCGACAAGCTTCTTGACACACTCGTGCATAATACGCTCAGTAAGCATACCAAGCTTGTAAAGCTCACCAATGAACTTGACGAGACCGAGACCACGACGCTTGGCGGCAGCAGCAATGTAGTACTCGTCAGACAGCATAGCAATCTATTGGTAGTTAGTACACACGGAACCATGTGCTTGGACCTCGAAATATGACATACCTCTTCAGTGACGCCCTCAGGCTTCTCGGGAAGGTTGACCTTCCAACCACGCTCGAACTCCTCTTGACAACGGTTGAGCAGGTACTTGCGGAACAAGCTGCCACCAGCAACGACAGTTCCGTTGCGATCGCGGATGTTCTCATCCTTAATATCGGCACTCATGCTCTCAAGCATGCTCTTGCAGAACTTGGCGTACATTGGGGCCCAGTGAGCCTCATCAGTAGCCTTCTCGAAGGTAAGCTGAATGACCTGGCGCAGGGTGCGGCCGTCGGTCTCATCCTTGGACTGGGAGACAATTTCGAGGATCTGTCCAGCGATACGATCGAACTTCTCGGGAGTCATCTTGTTGAGAGCAGCCTTGACCTTACGCTGCACGACATCGGGTGCCATGTAGCCTTCGCCACCAGGGGCGGGACCGGCAGCAGTCTGACCGACACTGCGAGGCTTCCAGCCAGATGCAGTGGTTTGGATGGCCTTGAGGTCCATACCAGCGGTGAGGGGCATGGACTTGTTCTGTTCCTCGTCCTTGCGGCCACCAGCCTTGCTACGACCACCAGCCTTGCTGTCGTTGCGACCACCCTTGGAGCCAGTGCGAGGTCCAACACCGGAACCTGTGCGCATGTTGCTGAGGGGGTTCATGCCGGGAGAGCCACCTCGCCCGAATCCGAATCCAGAAGCATTGCGGCTGCCCATGGGGTTGCCACCCATAGGAGGCATCTGACCGGGGCGGGGTGCGGCGAAAGTGCCCATAGGGAAGTTTCCGCTCATGCCACCGCGAGAGGGGTTGCGGCTACCCATGCTGGGAGTGCGACCGCCTTGGCGGGCAGAGTCAGTCGGGTCACCAACTGTCTCACGCACACGGGAGTCCCAGTCAACAGAAATCTTCTCCCTGAAAGCGGCCTGGAACTGCATCAGGAAATCCCGGTCGTAGTGGAACTTGCGGCCTTCGGGGGCGGCATCGTTCAAGACAGCGTTGGGAGGGTTGATAGAGGCGGGGTATGTGACCTTGCTGAGATCAACAAGATACTTGGCGTTTTCGAGAGACTTCATGGCGGCAGTGGGCTGCAGGGGCTCGGTGGGCTTGGGGGTTTCAAGCTTGAGACCAGCAGGCTTCTTAGAGTCGCTCGCAGGCTTGGAGGGAGGACCCATGTCAGAGACGGGAGTGTCAGCACCACCCTCACTGGCAGATTCAGTGGCGCCGAATCCACCCTTCTTGAGAGAAGCAAACAAATCCTTGTTTTCAGTAGGGGCGCTTTCGCCGGCGGCACGAGCCTGCTCGCGAGCAAGTTCACGCGCCTCGGCCTCAGCCTCGGCCTTCTTCATGGTGGTTTCGTAGTTCTCACGCTCCTCGCGTTCGGCCTGCTCGGCCTTGGCCTTCTTCTCAGCCTTGCTGCGGTTGTAATCCTCCTCAGCAGCACGCTCCTTGGCTTCGATCTCGGCCATTTCACGCTCGATGGCATCGAAGTCGATCTCATCGTCGTCAGCGGGAGCCGCGGCAGGGGCAGGGGCGGGAGCAGGGGCCTTCTTGGGCTCTTCAGCGGCAGCAACCTTCTTGGGCTCCTCGACGGCAACGGGCTTAGCCTCTTCGGCGGGAGCAGCCTTCTCCTTGATGGAAAGGTCCTCAACGGCAGCACGGGCAGCCTCGGTGTCATCCTTCTTGGCAGGGGCAGACTCAGCTTCGGCGGTCTTGGAAGCCTCATCAGCGAGACGCTGCTTCTGGGCAGCCTCGTCTTGCTGAATCTTCAAGCGGACGGCATCCTTCAATTCCTGCTTCTTCTCCTCGTCAGTCTTGGCAGCGCTGGCCTTGCTGTCGGAACGGGCGTGCTCGTTGGCGCTGGCAGTGCGGGGAGGAGGAGTAGAGGTGGGAGGAACGCTGAATTTCACGGGAGAAGGAGAAGCGCGCGAGGGGGAAGCGCGGGCAGGGGAAGCATTTTCGAAGGTCTTGATCGAGCCGCTGTTGGGGTCCTTGATGACAATCGCGGCGCTCTTCTTAGCCGATGGAATGACAAAGTGCGGCTTAGGAGCAGGAGAGTTGGAGGATCGGCTGGCGGTGTGGGTGTGACCGGGGGTAGCGGGACCAGTGGGGGCGGATCCCTGGCCGAGGCTCGAGCCTGGACGATCAGTAGAAACCTGGGAGGGGGTGCGTGAAAGCGGAGCCGCCTGGGGGATCGGCGCAGGGTATTGTTGGCCCATGTACTGGTTGTTGTAGGGCATGCCGGCAGCACGAGGCTGGGGTGAAGGCGGGGTCATGTAGTAGTTACCAGCGGCCGGGTTGTAGTAGTTGGCGTAGTTAGGATCGTAACCACCGGGGTAAGCCTGTTTTTTGTGCACAAGAGTCAGAAGGTGTTCAAAGTGGCCGCTCTCAGGCGCAAGATCCATGGGAAGCTGGTTTCGGTGAAACGGGCGTTGCTGCTGCTTCCCATTCTGTTTGGGATTGCTGAGCTTCCTTGGGGCTTCGCGGCGCGAAGAATCCTGAAGAGCACGAGGGGGGAAAGAAGAGAGGGTGCTCACAGCTTGGGGACCCATGTGTTGGCCGTAACCGTAGGGCTGGGGAGGCATGTTGGGGTGTGCCATGGGGACCTGGCCCATCTGGGGAGTGGTAGGGTTAACATTGGCCAAAGCAGGGCTGCGTTGGGCTTGGTGAGGTGAGTAAGGTGCCAACGGGCGACCCTGGTTGGGACCATGGAATTGGGGAGCCATGTTGGGACCTCCTCGGGGCTGGTTGGGAGTCTGACGGAAACCGGGGTTGGGAGAGTAGGGCATCTGCTGTCCCTGGTAACCGGACTGAGAGTATCCACGACCGCGACCACCCTGGTGGGGGTAGCCACCGCGTCCGGGGCCGTTCATGTTGTCACTGTGGGTTGACTGGGAAGACTCGCGACGCATGTGGGGAGGAGCGTGGGGAGCCTGCTTGTCCGAATCACACTTTGTCAGCAAGCATGAATTGGGAGAGAGACGAAAGAAATGAAGGGAAAAGAAGAAGAAATGGAATGAAAGGGGGGAAAAAAGAGAAGAGGAAAAGAGAAAGGGAGGGGAGATGGGAGAGGGAGAGGGAAAAGAGAAAAGAGAAAAGAGAAAATCTTCCCAAAAAAAAGAGGAAAGTTGAGAGAGGACGAGGCGCATCAATTTGCCGCAGATCTCAGTGCTTGCGCATCGAGCTCCTACTTTCAAGAAGAAAATCGAAAAAAAAAAAACGAAAAGACTTACGTTGGCATCACCGGATTCTCCAAAGCTACCGAAGTTGGGCACGTTTCCTTGAGTCTGGTAAGTAGATGGGGGAGGACGACCGCCGCTGGAAGCAGGCTGAGGAATAGGCGAGGGCGAAGTCTGAGGAGAAGTCACACGGGGGTTGGTGGAGGGCGCACCGAGACCAGTCTGAGCCGGGTTGGAGGCAGGGACCGCGGGCGCACCCATGTTGGGAGAGCTCTGCTGGTTTGCGAAACCGAACTGAAGGCTGTTGGGGCGGCTGGCGGGAGCACCGCCGTTGGGGATATATCCAGAGGTACCGCTGGAGGTGATAGTCACAGAGGGCTTGCGAGAGTGATCGCCGGCAGCTGGAGCAGAGGGAGCCCCATTGACGATGGTGACGCCCGCGGCAGGTTGGTTTTGCATGGGTTTTCCGTTCACAGAAGATACAGAACTCTGCTGCCCATTATGCGCTGAGCCGCTCACGGTGGCGGAGGCGGCGGTCGAGTCCGTCGCGGACTTCTTGGTCGCGTTGGCGTACGAGGTGGTGGCCTGGGTGGGCTGAGATGCGGGCTGGGTCGAAGCGGAGGTAGCGGTGCTTTGTCCTTGTTGGCCCGACTGAGGAGGGTTCGAGGTCATTAGACAGGTTGTGTTCCGTCTGAACGCGCGAAGAGGGAGATAGAACGAAAGATGGAGGTGATATCAGGACGCGGTAGAGGCGTGACAGTGCCACATCCAAACCTATCGCAGGTTAAAAGGGATAAAGAAAAAGGAGAAAAAAAGAGGAAACTAGTTCCAGATGCAATGAAGACCAGGTACGCAGCAAAAGATGCGGCGTTTGGTCTACAGTTGCGAGTGTGTGAAGATGGGTGAGGTTGGTGGGAGGAAATCGAAGAAAAAAGTTGTTTCGGTGGAAAAAAATTTGGGGTTTGTGGAAAACGAAAGGGCGTAACGGCAACTCACCACGATACAAATGTAAAAGGGTCTCTGATTTCAGAGTAGTTTGGGATTTCTAGACTTGCTAGAGTCTCTAGAAGTGATTTGAAGTTGAAGGGTTTATGATGATATTTTTTTTTTTCGTTGAGTGATGTCTATTGACGCCACCCATGACATGTGCGTCTACATCTACAGTCGAACGAGTGAGAGATGAATAAAAGAACTACCCGTTAGTTGGACGGAACTATACCAAATAGCCTATAGGTTGACCATGTTGCCTAGTTATGACTGAACTTTTCCATTTAAGTATGAGTCTTGAGTCTTTTCTCTCTGTCTGGAACCTGATAGACCCCCGGTGCCCCATCTTCCCCATTCGCCACGCCTGTTCTATACTTACTCCGTATACTCCTCTCTACATACTAGTACTCTCTACACCAAGTCTCTTCTCAACTACTAACTATATCTGATATCCTGGTAATCCGTTTCTCTCGTCTCTCCGGATAACTCGGCCTTTCATTGAACCCCAACCTATTCGACTAGTTTGATACATCCTATTGTCCTCTAGTATGAAATAGGCGCATATCGGCTATTGATATTGCTTCACAAAGGGATGTCCCCCCCCTCCCTGGCTCGATAACAACCCTGGAGCAAGACGGTGTGATTTCCAAGGTTACTCCCTACAAGTACTCTCCGCCCCTAAGATAGGGAATATCGAATACATTGTTCTCGCCAACTCCCGTCCTTGCATTCCCACTGCATCTGAACTTTCCCATGCATATTATTCCTCCGACCGGAGGGATTCGGACGGACATCCTCGGCTGTCCATGTATTTTACAGAGTACGGAGTATGCAAAGTCGCAATTCAAATTTGATTCAGTCACTACAGCAAGCTACAAAGAAATCCCCTAGACCTCCCGAGGTCCTATCCCCTGTCTCTCACCCAGCGAGAGTACAGTGTTGAGATTCTATTTTAGTGGTTTTTCCACCCAGTTTCTACCTAACATTTTCCAAGCAAATATCCCCCGGCTAATCTCAAGATCGATCATACCCGGTGGCGCGCGACCGGGCAATCTCGTCAATGGCGCGGGCCGCGAAGTCCGTGCCAGACGACCCAGACGAATCCTGCTCATTACTAAACCAGCCTGTAGACCATCCGCCGCTAGTCTTGCGGTCTGGGCGACGACCCAGGTCTTCGTCGTCAACGACCTCAAACGAGTTTTCGCTTCGGTTCTTGCGCAGGGGGACGCCGTAGGCCAGGTCGTCATTCTCGGGCTCGCGGGGGACGCTCTGCTCCTCGCGAGTCAGGGTTGACCGAAGGTGATCCAGGAGCTCACGCTGAGAAGAAATAAAGTGCGCCTTTTCGGTTCCAGACATAGACTGCATCTGTCGCTGGAGGAGAGTACCACTGGCCGAAAGGTGCTCGTCTTGAGCTTCGCGGGACCTTCCAGTAGACGTCGCAGCGCCCACCGCGGAGCTGAGGACTGAGTACCAGTCGTTCGAGGCTGCAGCAGCTCCAGCGGCAGGAAGGTTGAAGCGTGAGAGGAGCGATTGCGCATACGAGGCAGCACCTTGTTGGGGAGGAGTTTCGGGACGCTGTGGGGGTAGACCCAGGACTTTCTCTCGAACCAACTCGATAGCTTGCCAGAAGTATTGCAGACCCATGGCCTTGAGGCGCTCATGGGTCTGGCCGATCATTTCCTCGATCTCTCTTTCATGGTGTGCCAAAAATGGATCGACGTAATCTTGGTACAGTAGGCGAGCCCCTTGCGTCTGGGGAAGAACGAGATAAGAAAGGAAGAAGAGGCGGATCCAGCTATAGAATGGGAACCTGCATTGTTCGAGTGGTCAGCATGCGATCGGGTAACGTGCGAGCGGGTCAACCGTACCAGCCGACGATAAAGTATGTCCACGATTCCGCCCAGATGATGATGGAGAGAACCACCCAGTACATGAGCCATGGGGCCAGCTGAGAGGGGTCGGCAGAGCGGAGGGCTTTGAACGAAGCGAAGACGGGGAAGAAGATCGTGATGACCGAGCTACGGAATAGATCTGCGTTAGCTGATTGTGGAAGCTCGTTCTCCGTTCCAGCCCGGAGAACTCGAGATAAACTTACGACAGCAGGTCCGCGAAGATTCCGAACATGATGAGGGGACGCTCGAGGCGGTGTTTGCAGGAGTCAAAAAAAGTCTCGGGGCACTGTGATTTTTAATCTCCAAATTCAGCCCCGCTGTCTGAAGAACCCCCGAAAGAACAAAAAAAAATGGGGCGGAGCAGGCAACAAAGATCACCTAAAGGGGGGCAATAAATAGAAACAAAGCTTGAAAAGGAGAAAAAGGAGAAATCACTGGACAAAGTTGATACTCAAAGGAACCATCTACAGCCCTACAAGCGACATCACGATAACGAGTCGATATCAGCTGAGCCGTTCCTTGACGTCACGGCCACTCTTACTTCTGTTGGCCCTCGGATGTGGACATCTATGCCTAGGTCCTGCAAGCTTGGGACCGAGGGAACGTTATCTTTTGCGGGTTTTATTTTCTAGTTCGAATGACAATGCCACTATATATTGCCATGTTGACTGACGAGAACCTCCAAGACTATTAAACCGGCCCAATCAACCGATGCCCGAGTTCTGTACATATGGGCCCGTCCCCTCTTCCCTCCTCTTTCCCTCCACGCCCTCGCTTCCACACATATTCCAAGGTTAAGCGCCATTTGATTTGGCGTGTGCTGCATTCTTTCTGTCCGTCATAAATTCAGCATCGTGGACGCCCAATCATGTGCATCGCATTGATCTCAACGGCCCACCCCTCATACTCCTTGATCGTCATTGACAATCGAGATGTAATCACAGAGATCCAAGTCCACCCAGGATCCCAAGCTAACATACCTAGGAATTCCTTCACCGGCCAACGTCGGCGCCAGACTGGTGGCCGGAACCCTCCTCGCATGTCCTCGGCTCACGCGACCTCGCCCGATCCACGCACGGCACTTGGATGGGCGTCACCAAGCATGGCAAAGTCGCCGTGTTGACAAATTACCGTGAAGACAAAGCCAGCGAGGCTATCGGCGTCTTCAGTCGCGGTGTCATCGTCAACAGCTGGCTAACTAGTCCTCCAAAGAAGGAAGAAGCCACCCGTGAATTCGTGCAGGCCATCGTGGCCAGCCCGGAAGCAAAGCAAGTTGGCGGGTTCAGCCTGGTGTGTGGACACATCAACGAGCCGCTCGCCATAGTTTCAAACCGATCCTCCAACATGGACCATATCACCTGGGTGGCCACGGAGAAGAACCAGACGCGCGGGCTGAGCAATACCAGCGTAGACGATCGAAGCTGGCCGAAGATCATTGACGGCGAGAAGCTGATGGAAGCTGCTATTGAAGACCATGTGCGAGAGGGAGAAGATGAAGACCTCTTGATTGATCGGCTGCTGCAGGTTCTCAGTACGGATACTTTGCCCCGGCTTTCTGAAGAGAAGGCGACCATCGACACATATATCCACCACCTGCGCAAGAGCATCTTTATTCCCGTCATCGGCGCGGCAAACGATCGTGATCAGACTGCAGCGAAGGCTGCCGCCCGGGTAGAGGATTCCACCAACACACCCACAAACGGCCCTGTGGATCAGAGCTACACCTGTGGCTCCTACGGGACACAGAAGCAGACCGTTCTTCTGGCACGGCCAGACGGGAGAGTACGTTATTTTGAGAGGACGTTGTATGACAACGACGCACAGGCTGTCCCAGCTGGACAGGGTGACCATTCATTTGAATTCAACATTACCCAAAATGTTGCCCAGGATAAACTATAACTCTAATTAATTAGCGCAATACATTTGAGAGATTCTATCATTCTGTTATCTGAGATTCTGGAGTTGGTGTTCACACCCTTCTATACTGGAGACCAAACGGGTAGGCGGTTTGATTCTGCCAAAAAAAGAGGTTATAGCGACCTTTAAGGAGCGCCCTTTTGCCCTTCGGGGCATTTGGTCAAATGAAAATATACAGAGAAGATTAGCATGGCCCCTGCACTAAGGATGACACGCTCAATCAAAGAGAAGCTACCAATTTTTTTATTCCTTACCGGAGCTTCCTTTCCCCAGGAGAGGGTCCTTCTGTTTTGAAAGGCTCTATGTACGTTTTTGGTGGACTACTGAATTGGGAAGTCACGTGATTTGATGTGTATGCGCTTGCCACCCGCGTTCGAATCCGAGTCCGATCAGTGCATTGTTTTTTTTTTGGAAAGAACCACCTGAAAGAACCACCTCCCCACCAAAATGATCACTAAAGCCTTGGAATTCCTCGTCGTGCTTCTTTATCTCAGGGGGAATCACAACCTCAAGGCCAGCTCAATTATGGAAATTTCACTATCTGTGCATTCCACTCATACCAATATTCTTTCTCCTTCTCCAAAATGCACACCACTTGATCCAAGCTGAGACTGGTCTCTTTCCGAGTACGAATAAACAGGAGGATGATCGCTGCCTGGCCCGGTACTCCAAGCCCCCGCTGCATATCAACTTTAATTTGCCATACCGGTTTGCAAAAGAACTTCCGACGTCGTTTAGGCGAATTGTGCCGGGGATCACAACGTTTATCATACTAAACGCCCCGTCGTGTTTCACCTTGAGCATGGATCAATTTACCCGGTGCTTCTTTCTCGGCCACCACCCCAAGACGGGATAGGCGACCCCGGAAGTGTATCAGAATAATCTCCTTTTGATTATTTTTCTTTGACGGTGAGACTGGTCCCAACTAGTGTGGGAACTGGCCGACAGGCCCTGCAGTGATCTCACATCCACTCGCGCTCCTATCATCAGGCCACAGGGCCAAGCCTTGCTGGCAAATTTCCGATAGATTGAGGTTCACTATGGAATATAGTGCCTCTATACAGCGCTTGCCCGTTCCTGGCCCTCCGTGCTGGAACCATTGGCGTCTGGGCAATAGGATCGTTCGTCTTGTTCCTCCGGTGGGGAAATCAATCGTCTAGAACAGCCATCTCCTGCGACTCTCAGGGTTAGTGGCGACGGCTTTCCGGGTCATCAAGCCAACACTACAGGGTCTGTTAGAGGACCTGAAGGATGCATCCACTTTGTCCCAGATGGTCTGGTTAATATCCACAGACGCCGTTTGACGCCCCCCGTACAGGACACGGCTATATAACAGAAGTCCCCCGTGGGTTTGCCTGTTGATTTCGTTCAGTACATTCTTTTCATTCAAGCATCAAGAACTGGTTTCTTGGTTTCTTTCGTTTTTCGTTCTCTCATTACATTCTTTCGTCAAACTCGACAGTCACTCTCTTTTACATCTCAAGATGAAGTTCACCAACATCGCTCTTGCTGCCGGTGCCGCCTCCGTGGCCTGCGCTCTTCCCCATGCCGTCCACACCAAGCAGAGCGCTGCCGTTAACAAGCGCGCCAATGGATTCACCTGGGTTGGTGTGAGCGAGTCCGGTGCTGAGTTCGGCGAGGGCAACGTCCCCGGTACCCTCGGCACCGACTACACCTGGCCCGAAACCTCCAAGATCCAGGTCTTGAGAGAGGCAGGCATGAACGTCTTCCGTATTCCCTTCTTGATGGAGCGCCTGGTGCCATCCAGCATGACCAGCACCCCTGATGCTACTTACCTCGCCGCCCTGAAGAAGGTATGTTCCAAGCACCATGGAGGACCCTACCGAAGTGATACCTAACAATTATAGGTCGTCAACTTTGTCACTGACAGCGGCGCCTACGCTGTTCTTGACCCCCACAACTATGGAAGATAGTAAGTGACAGCACAGCCAAATTGGCCATAATACATAGATGCTGACAACTTGCCAATAGCTCTGGAAGTGTCATCTCCTCCACCGACGACTTCAAGGCCTGGTGGAAGACCGTTGCCACTGAGTTCGCCTCCAACGAGAAGGTCATCTTCGACACCAGTAAGTCATATCATTCAATCCCACAATCAATTATGCACTAACATCCCAAAGACAACGAGTACCACGACATGGACCAGAGCCTTGTTCTGAGCCTGAACCAGGCCGCGATCAACGGTATCCGTGCCGCCGGCGCCACCACCCAATACATCTTCGTCGAGGGTAACTCCTGGAGCGGAGCCCACTCCTGGACTGACAACAACGACAACCTCAAGGGTCTCACTGACTCTGCCGACAAGATCGTCTTTGAGATGCACCAGTACCTCGACTCCGACAGCTCCGGTACCTCCGAGACCTGTGTCAGCAGCACCATCGGAAAGGAGCGTCTCGAGTCTGCCACCAGCTGGTTGCAGACCAACAACCTGAAGGGTTTCATCGGCGAGTTCGCCGGTGGTGTCAACAGCGTCTGCGAGGAGGCCGTCGAGGGCATGCTCTCCTACATGTCCGACAACAGCGATGTCTGGATGGGTGCCGAGTGGTGGGCTGCCGGTCCCTGGTGGGGATCTTACATGTACAGCATGGAGCCCACCGATGGCCCTGCTTACTCCACCTACCTCCCCATCCTCGAGAAGTACTTCGTTGACGGTACCTCTTCCTCCTCTTCTTCTTCCACCTCTTCCGCCTCCACCAAGACCGCCGCTCAGGCTACCACCACTGCCGCCGCCGTCGAGGTCACCAGCACCCCCAACAGCCAGGTCCAAGTCGCCGCCACCGAGGCCTCCAGCTCCACCGCTGCCGCTGTCCAGTCTTCCGCCCCCGTCGCTGAATCCTCCGCTCCCGCCGCTGCCGCTACCACCGTGACCTCCATCCCCGTTGACGTTCCCACTGCCACCGTCGCCCCTACCAGCTTCGTCAGCGCCCCTGCTTCCACCCAGGTCGCTACCGAGGCTCCTTCCAGCACCGCTGCTCCCAGCACCTCTGCTAGCGGATCTGTCAAGAAGTACTACCAGTGCGGTGGTCTCAACTACACCGGTGCCACCACCTGCGAGTCTGGCTCCACCTGCACCAAGCAGAACCCTTACTACTCCCAGTGTGTTTAAATGCATTCTGCGGGACTTGAACTTGCATACATAAAAGGGGATAGTTTTGTTCGTGGTGGTTTGGGGTTAGCCTTTCTTTCGGACTGATGTTTTCTTTCACATACTTCACATTTTGTCTTCTTGATACTTTGATTATATTACATAAATTTATGAAGAGACTTGTCTCTTCACTCTTTTCAATGCTTCTTTCAAGGCTGTGCGCTCGATGAATGATTAAAGTAAACAAATGCCTTCATCGCCCAGGCGATCTAGCTGCCCACCTGGATACGTGCATTTGATAACGCCGAGTCAGACCCGATTCTAGCTTGCGGGACATACAACCTTGAGATCTATGACATCCATGGCTGTTTTCCTCGTGCGACAGGTCCGTGGACCCAGAAACGCAGTACCAAGGTCTACTGCTATCTCAAAGTCTGACCCTTGGAAGTACCTGATGCCAACACCGGTAGATAAAAACCTACTTTGGTCGCTCAGCCTTGGAATTCCACATCCATGGATGTACAAATCTAAGTTTAAAGACCCCGAGAGAACACAAGCGAATATACTAAAAAGACCATTGGCAAGACTTGATCAACTTGGAAGGCAGAAACGAAAAAAAACCAGGATTCCAAACATTTCTTCTCAGCAATGTACAAAAAGGTCATAGAGATATCATTCTCGTCATCATCATGAGCAAATAGCTCTCAGGTACCACTGCCGATTCTCAGATCGACGGTACATTAATACTATATAAAAGCCGCCCATCTAGCCAAGCGACTAGCCCAGGGACGCAACCAAGAACAATCAGCCCCTACAATACCATGCAGGGACCACACAAAGCAACAAGCAAAGAGACTTAGGCATCCTCAGCCTGGTGCATGCGCACAGTAACCTTATCAGCAGGCGCACTGGTCAAAGTAAGACCATAGCGAATCTTCTGATCAGGATGAACATCTTCGATACGATCGAAGCGCTGCAACAGTCTCACAAGCACATATCCAGCCTCGGTAAGCGCGAACTGCTGACCAATACAGATGCGAGGCCCGCCGTTGAAAGGAATATATTCCCAGCCAGCCTTGCGATTCGCCCACCGATCGGGCTTGAACTGGTCTGCGTCGGGGCCCCAGAGGTCCTTGCGGCGCTGCATCACATGCGTCGTGTAGATGACGCCCTGTCCCTTGCGTATGTACACGGGGTCAAGACCATCGGGGCCTCCACCGCGGGGAATGGTGGTGTCGCGTGTGGCGTTGCGGCGGTTGAATGGGACGACGGGGTATAGGCGCAGAACTTCGTTCATGACGTACTGCAGGTACTGGCATGATTTGAGGGCTGCGAAGGTGATGTTTTGCGGGTTGGAGTAGGTGCCGAAGGATGTGGTGATGGTTTCGCGGAGCTTGGCGAAGACTTCGGGGTTGCGGGCTAGCATGAGGGTTGTCCAGCTGAGCAGGGAGGCTGTGGTGTCGCGGCCTGCGAGGAGGATGTTGAGGAGTTGGGAGCGGAGCTCGATGGGATCGCGGGTGACTTGGAGGAGAGCCTCAAGGAAGACGTAGGAGTCTTCGGGCTTCTTTTCGGTGGAGGCGGAGAGGGCGGTTGAGACGACTTTGTCGACGAAGGCGTGGACTTGCTTGTCGGAGTGCTTGGTCTCTTTGTTTTCAGCGAGGAAGGGGAATTTTTCGAAGCGGGAGCGCTGTGCGCAAACCCATTGTGATTTGTCGAAGTATGCGGCGAAGGAGTCCTCGGGTCTGTTGCGGTTGTGGAGGGCGCCGAGTTGACTCTCGACGCTTTCACCGAAGAGGAACTCAGTTGCGGAGTCAATGGTCAGGCGGAAGAAGATAGATTGAATGTCGGTTTCGGCGGTCCAGCCATTGGCAGCGACTGGCAGCGCCTGCATGGCCTTTTGGACGTGCTCTTCTTCCAGATCCAACTGACTGATTTGCTCACGGGTGAACTGAGGCCGCAGCAGGCCACGGGAACGGCTCCATTCTTCTCCATCGGCGGTGAACTAAAGAATGTTAATGGGGGAGACTGCAAACAAGTCTTGCATGTGACTTACAATACCAGTACCAAGCAGGGGGTGCATGCTACTCCGACGAACGGAGCCCAGCTCAAAGTCCTTGAACTGGGTCGCTAGCACAGCCTGGATGTTTTTGGGGTCGATGGTGAACAGGTTTGTGCGACCCAAGTTTGTGATAGAAAAGGTGGTGACGTAGCGGTTCTCCTGCTCGCTGATTATGTCGACGCGCTTCTCGGCCAGCTCAGGGACCAGATTCTCCTTGTCAGCCGCCAGGGACTGTTTAAGGTTGTTGATACCGATGGGATCCTTGCAAGGGTAATGTGGTACGCTGCCACAGCCAAGACGTTTGGCGTTGCGGGAGTGTTGCCATGAGTTCACGATCATGCGAATGACCTGCAGCACGATGGCCGCGGCCGCGAAGCCGATAATGAACGTCGCAGTCATTTTCGAAGGTGATGAACAGCAGAGCGAGCAGCCGCAGCCGCAGCAGCTAGCTTATATGAAAAAAGCTGGCCTCGGTCCAAGTGGAGACAAACCTTGGAGCAAGATTCCAATGTCCCAATGCGGGCTGATCGTCGTACAGCGCACCAATGAAATGAAATGGGGAGGTCATAATACGATGTGCACGCCGGACTTCACGTTCCTTTCCAACTCCTTGTCCGATCTAATCTCGGACCTGTTACTTGGTGCGTCATGGGTTCCCGGTGAGTTCGGCAATCTGCTTCACCGTGTCCGATCGGACGCTCGGAGTGTCCGTCAAATGGAATACTTGTGTGATTTGATCTCCACAGGCTGTTCCCACATCACGGCACAACCCGAATTCATCACCTGCCCCGTGAACGCTGTGTGCGACGTGAGCAAGCTGAGCCAATACGAGCGGCTCGAGCATACCAGTACGAGCCAGTAGAGACCAAGCTCGAAATGCAGAGGGCGATTGATGTGTGATGTCACCGCTCTTCAAGCATAGCCTCACACTTTGAAGATTATAAAACAAAAAATCATCCGAGTCTTCAAGATGCATCAAAATTGTGCAGAGTGTGGGGTCCTGACCCCTGTCCTGCATAAGTGGCCCGTGGCGCAGTGGCCGCTAATAGTGCCGAGGTTGGACTTGGCGATGAGTGATCAATCAATGGGACGATTACGACATCAACCTCCCAACGTTTTGCATTTCTTTGATTACATGGCAGATTGACCATACCAACTATCCAGATGGACAGAGATTCAGGAATGTTATCAGATATGCTGTCTTCTAGGTCCTATTTGGACCTATCACCGGAGCAGCCTCACATGCACAGACGGAACCCACTCCAGGAACTGAGCCCCGAGGCCCACGAGCCAGAGCGTCCTGTGAAACCCCGAGACAAGCGCACATCTTCTAGCGCACCGGCCATCTCCGATCAAGTCCCCGAGAACAAGAAATCGGCGCCTCCGGATCGTCCCGCCCGCAAAAGAGGCAGGCCGAAATTGGAAACTGTCAAAGATGCCGCAGCCATTGAGGTAGATCCCGCAAGATCCACCTGTGGAAGCCACAGGAATGCTAAGCAGCTCCACAGGAACGTCGTCTTCAGATTCGGCGCGCACAGCGCACGTACCGATCCAAGAAAGAAGCCACGATTCAAACACTCACATCTCGCGTGATTTCACTCGAGCAAACACTAGCAAGTGTATCAGATCTACTCAAAGCACATGAAAATGCTGGCAGCGGCAATGCACTCAATGTCGACTATCTCGCACGCACGCGAGAGCTCATTTTTGCAGAACTAGCCCAAACGTCTGCTACCGACCACGGCTCCCAAATACAGCATGCCGATCGAAAAGACAACTTTGGCTATCAAGTTTCGCACGCCTCAAAGAGATCGAGCAATACTCAAAAGAACCACATATCACGCACCCGTCCTAGATCTCCATCTCCACTAATCAACCGCATCCTCCCCACAACTACAATCTACACATACAGCTATCAAGAATCCAATCTCTCTCGCCGCCTCCATAGATTCACCCTCGAACACACCTACCGCTGGATCACAGACTCAAACACCACACCCACGCAACTCAGCCGAGTCTTCGGACTGGTACCTTGCATCCACGACATGCCGGGCATAATACGGAGTTTCCGACGCACCCTGCAATCTGAAATCGGTAGTACGCTAGAGTTCGTCAAGATGCCTTATTACACCCTCGGCGGAGCGGGAACGCACTTCCCCCGCGTGCGGAACGGAAGTCCTGTGCTACCGGAGAATACGCGGAGGCCTGGAAAGATCTTGAGGCGTATGCAGAGGATTCTGGAGCGCGGTGGGATTCATGATTGGGATGAGGATTGGAGTGGGGATTGGGATCCTGTTGGATTGGGGATGGGGGACCAGGAGAGGATTCGTTCGTTGGATCTCGACGGTGAGTGGTTCGATTGTCACGATGTCCAGGGGTATCTGGAGTACAGAGGCGTTACGCTTGACGGGGCGCTTAAGTTGAGGGTTCCGGAGACGTTGATTAGCGCTCTGAATGGCGTTTCGCCGTTGTCGAGTGTTTCTAGTCTTTATACATCACCACCTGTAATCTCCAATCAAGTGGAGTCATGGGATGTTTATACTCTAGATTTGGAGTGTTTCTTTGATCGTGAGTCTCCTCTCCCCCTCGTCTTTTTTTCGATTCCACTTCATTAACACCGACAGTGCTACTCCCCAACATGCGCATTCTTGGTCGCGCCCCCGGCTTCCGGGCAGGAGATGTCGATTCTGCTCTCCGGGGAGCTATCTCGCGTCGACCCTCTATCTTCTAGACTGAACTACGCGCACTGCCCATGGGAGAACACTACTCACTCCACCGATTAATGACTATACGATTCTAAATTAATTTGAGCCAATTCGACTTTCTGAAATCAGATTGAAAAGGATAACTCCATCACTGGCATTGTTCTGGGGTATAGCGTAGAAAAGCCCGACGTAACACAAATAAACCATCAAAAATCACATCAAAGACCACCGACACCGCGGGTTGTAGTTCATAGTCCGAAGCCAAGTGCCGGGAGGTAGACATCCATCGCGCATATCAGTGGTCACATCTAATCGGAAGTGCTGTTTATCGTCTAGCAGCAAATCTCACAGCACTCGAAGCAGGCGATACCGGCACACCTGGTCACAGTTAGCTTTCTGTTTATTGTGCGCGACATCTTGATGTAGGGATAACGTACACTCCGCAACAGATACCACCGCCACCACCACCGCGCAGCTGCATTTGTTCTTGAGAAGACTGAGAGGATGTTAGTTATTTATTTCTGACATCGCTAATCATGGGCGATAAACATACGGGCTGCTCAGTGACGACGCTCTGGTTGCTTGAAGGGGCAGCGGGGCTGGTGGGCTGCATAGTGACAGTGCTGGGGTTCCAGGTGCCCTCGGTGGACTCAGTGGGAGTAGACTTGAAGAAGTTGAAGTTGAACATAGTTGCGGTGTGAGTGGAAGGTGAATAGGTCACGGATGTTGTATTGGGAACAGAGGATAGTGGAGTATACGGAGTAGTGAGAAAAAAAAAGGGACAAAGACGAGCGAAAGGAGACTATATGTACCTTTTGGCGATAATGTGGAGGATCGGCTGAAATTATTACTGAAACAACTAGCGCTCACCTGGAAGGGACTTACGTTACACGTCCCGAGTTTGTTCCGTACATTCCAACGAACTTTCTTACCGCGTGAGATACAATATGCAGTGGACGCGTTGCTAAGTTTAGTTTTTCCGACTAATTAGAACGATGCTGCCTACTACTGCGCCTACTGTGGCTTTGCACTTCGCGTTCCCTGTCCACTCCGTACTCTCTCTCTCCAGTTCTCCAGTATGGGATTTCTATTTCTATCCGCGAAAAGTGGCTACCTGATCGTCTACTGCGCCTCTTCTCCAGTCGCCATCTTGCCCACGTTCGCAAGGAGGGATCAGCCCTAAATTCCGATCAGCCCTGTGAGGGCGGATTGCCAAGACCTTGGCAAAAACACTTGTATGGGACGGGTAATCTGCGGCCCGGGTATTACGGCAGATTATGCAGCTCCTTATTCTCTCGTCCACGGTACTATTTTTTCTTTCTTTTTTTGCTTTTTGTGTTGGTCGTCTCCCTGTCTTTAGCCGCCGCTCGAACCGATTTTAATGCGAGTCTTGGCCTAAAGCTTAGTGTAGCCCTGCCAACCTTGGAAGGCTGATGTGTCGCTATACTTAGATAGCCTCCAACGTTGGAATCAGCGATCGCCCCTGAGCCTCCTTCTAGATTCAACCGTCCACGGCACCTGTAAAATAAAGGTTATGAGGAAGCGGAGCAACTGATCAAACTTGAGAAGATCGCTGGTGGATCCTACGCACCGATAGTCGAACCTTGGGGGCACTACTATCAATTTATGGTGCGGGTTTACCTTCTTTCTGCCCACCCATGGATACCACCCATGGATACTGCTGGCCCTTTCTGGGCTAGAGATAGGTTCGGATGAAGTATGGATTACTCCGTACCTTACCATCTCGATTTTCCAAACAAGCACTATCGATTGTAGTTCGTAATAGGAAATTGTGAAGGCAATCTTGATAAGATGTCCGGTGCCGATCGTGGCAGATTTTCCAACGACTTCGGGAATACGGAAAACCTACTGTCCGATATATGTCGAGTGGATATGTTCTGTATTAATGGAACCTAGAGGCCAAACAATCATTCAGTTACTTCTGGTGGGAGAAAAAGGATCTACCCCAAGGCACCGAAGACGATCGGCACAGCTCTCAGCGACGTTGCTATAGGTACCTCATGCCATGAGACAATTGGTGCATCTTTGCCAGTCATCCCTCAGAGTTTGATTGCCCAAATTTCCAAGGTTCTTCCAAGGTTCGGGAAACCGATGCCTGTGATAAGGTATAAATATCGCCCGCTGTGATATCTAGTGACCCCGGGGTTCATTCAATATATATGCATTTGACAGCATGAGAATGGTTTGAGAGATCCAAAATATACATCATCATCATCATCATCATCATCATCATCATCATCATCATCATCATCACATACCGCCTAATTCTTATCGAGAGCTTCCGTTCATCAGGCATGATAGCTCAATGGCGGTTCCAATGAATTAAGTTCCACAGCTCAAATTGAGATCCATGATTTCATGAGAGGCCACCTCACAATTTCTTCGGAGGTGTTTTTTTGAACCTCGATAATTGTTTTGTTCTTGACGAAGGCGCCTTTCACGATAAAGCCGAGATAGAGATAGCTGTAGCAGAAAAATCCGAAAATGGATTCGTGTCAGATCTGTCTTAATTCTAGCCGGATGATGAACAAGGTCTGATTTGAGATAATGCATCCCCAAGGCCCTGGAGGTTGAGCCATCCTACAAGCAAGACCAATCAAATTTGAGCATTTTGAAAGATCATGCCCCCTCTTGAGAATAGAACGCGGTAAGAAGAAAGTTCTGGACAAGAGCCGGCCCCCCTTAGTCGAGATCGACATCATGTAAACACTTTCGTGATCGCTGCAAAAGCTCGAGAGAGGTGAATTGACACGCCGTAGGATCCAGTCGAGAGAATTGACACTCTGACACTAGAATTATGTCTAGAGCTTCAAGAAGTGTTAAGAGTTGCACCTCAGGTTCTTTACTCGAGGCAAATCTGAGCTGGCGGTCTCTTGGTCTGTGCTGTACCGTGAGCCCGGGTATTCTTATAGGCTTGTCAGAATGACAGTTTATGAATTCAAGGACGAAACACGTGGAAACTGGTGATTTCATTGGTCATTAGGCTGCCGGCTCAGTATGGCTAGAACGTGTAGTTAGAGGACGTAAAGGAGGAAGCTGTAAAAGCTATGGCTCCATCCTCCCTGTAGTTCGAGGACATCTCTCGGTGGATCCCTTACAGGTGAGCATGACCTCTTTTCCCACACACCCTTACTAAATCTGACATATCCACGAAGAGTATCACATATCACACAGGGTGTTATGAAGATATTTTCCGAAAAGAGATCGTGTCTTCTTGGCCGGCGATGCACTGGAGAGACCCAGACGCCACTTCCTATGCATCTGGCCCCAAAGTCTCCATCCGACTGTGGCAGCCCTTGTCAAACTATGGTGTTTGGTCAGTCATCCTTCTTACGGGTCATGCTGAGAAGACTTATGCAAGTCTCATGCCTGCCCTGGAAAGCTCAAGCGAATTGCATGAATTCATGTCTTGCGGCATGCTGCGATTTATCGCTGAGGCAACACAAGCCCTGGCCGGTGGTGATCTGTGGTACTGCATTCTTCAAGCCGGTAGACCGTGACACGATACTGCAAGATCTGGGAATGGAGCATGCAGTATCACAGACGCTGCTGGGCAGTGGTAATCGTCCGACCTGAGGGATTTTGGGCCACGCCGCCCGCACACATGACTTGACTTATATTTTGAAGTCTATCGATGCATTCCCCTCCTCAAACCGTCGATCAACTTCTGTTGGTGAGCCCAAGCAGCCCTTGTTTCAGAGTGGTGGTCTCTGATATATGCCCTTCGCAGACCGCGAATAAGTGAAGCTCGGGTTCTCAAGTCGAAGAGAGCCGCCTAGCGGTGACACCGGAAGGGCTGGGGAATGTTGAGCTCTGGCTTAGCTCTGCATTCATGAGGATTGAAATTTGGGAGCCGAGTGTTTCGTTTCCTGGAAGCGAAAGGGTGGTAATGTGGGCGTAGGAAACCAAACGACGTGTTCCTGAGGACGAGGGTCCATCTAGACAGGATGAATATCAAGTCAGTATTCAAAGCCATTCAACGGTTTATCCTTCAAGATGACCAAAGAAAGTCCCCTACCGAGTCGCCGCCTGATAGCTGGCTTCGTTGGGTAATCTTTGTAGGGATTGTCGATATGTTGTGTATTGCGCTCGACGAGGAAGGAAGGCAGTAATCAGAAGCAAAGTCTAATGTTGCCAACGTAACAACATTGGAATGGAGTCAATCTGAAGCGAAGTTTGAAGCGTTCGCGCACAAATCGAAACCAGAACTTTTCAGAGTGACAGTGGACAAGGCCTGGAGGCGAAAGCAAGAGGCGGCAGCGGAAACGGGGTCATCAAGGTTGGTGGGCGCGTTGCTCCCCAGCTCCGGCCTGCAGTATAGACGGCTCACTTTCTCTTTTCTTCTGTGTTCATCTCTGTGGTACGCTCTTTTTCTATATCAATCTCATTGGTCTCGACCTTCGCTCACGATCTGCGGTACCCATTTGGACAGACATTCATTCCCTCACAAAATGAAAGAGCTGTCGTCGAGTCAGAGAAAAACAAGCTGACACGGCTCAGCCTTGGACCCATATCCAAGCTGTGTGGGCTCAAGCCGGCTGGGCAAGCTGGGACCTACAGGTAGCGGAGTGAAATATTAGAGAAGATGAGATGGCGGTCTCAGCTCAACATGTGGAATGTGTGAACTTCGGTGGATACAGTCGCCGCCGGGACAATCCACACCCGTGCAAATCAGTGTCGGGTCACCCTCGCGGTGATTCTTCTTTGATAGGGTTGTCGATCGCATCGATATCCACTGCTTCGTCTTCTATCGCACCGCCGAATCTGTGCGCCTTGACGTGATGGGGAACGAGTAGGACTGACCCCTTTGGACACAGCCACGTATGCAGTGATTGACAAGCTGCAAACCACAACAGAATATTTGGAATGGGCGCTTGAGGATTTCGGACGTGTCGATCGATTGGGGGAAGGATCTGTAGTCTGTATAGATCTACCAGACACTAAAGTTCTCCCCGACATGAACTCCTCCCCGATTTGATCGTGTCTCCGTGCTACTCGTAGATTACGTCCAAATAGAGTCGTGAGTAGGGACAAGAAAGTGAAACAGTATGGACCTCCCATGCAGGTGTTTGGCCTAAATTATTTACTCTAATTTACTAGATCGATTAGCAGAATATTAGGTGTGTCTACGAAGTCTGTGTAGATCTGCAAGACGCTAAATCCTTCAGATCGTGATTGGATCAATGTTCTGGATCTACGTTGACATCTATACGAGTAGACTCCCTGGGATAGGTAAGAAGTGAGACAGTATGGATCCTGGATCCTGCCGAACGAGCTTTTGGACAGTGTCAATTACTCGATCCCACTCGATCGTGGATCGCACGGCGCTCTTCCGATATTTAGTGATAGGGTTATATGAGTATTCTGAGACATGAATCAATTGATCGTAGATTAGTGTACGCAGTTCCATGGGCGACCTCATCGGAAGCACCACGATACACGGAAAAGATGACCACGTTCGGATGTGTATGTAGATCTCTTCGGCCCACGGCAGACTAAACCTCAACAAAAAGTGGCAACCTCACAAGACGGTAGATCTGTATCCATGGATGTACTTTCTCAGGAGTGTCAGACCTTCAAAATATGTATGAAAAGGAGACATATCCAACTTGGAAAGTGATGTGTTGGTCGGCCCAGCAAATTGTTTGCTGTGGAGATATACTCCGTGCTGCCACTCAAGTGGCTTAGAAAGCGACAGATTCCAAGATTCCCCCCCGGGGAGCTGCGGATGATCCAAAAAGCACTAATCCCACAGTGGAAAGATCGGCTACTTTCCAGACGGCTTGAGAATAGCCCAAACTAGTCATTCCCATGGATCAACGCAAGCTGTCAAAACAGTGGGACGCTGTCAAAAGTCAGATCGTCATTAAACAAAGCCTTTGTTCTCGAACACGATTCCACGCCAGACGCCCGGAGACATATGCAGGGGGGGGAAAGGCTCGGCGGTCCCTAAACCGCACATGAATCCCGGAAAGTTGGCTAGCAGCCCACTTAGGGCGCCGCTTGTCCCGCGTCCGGTGGATTGCCGGTCTCACCAAATCACACTACTCTGAACAGTGGGTGTTAGCTTAATGCTCCTGAAAAAATTCACCCTTTTGGCACCGGACTGGCCACGCGAAGATACCTGCTTTTTTTCGTGCGCGGAGCGGGGCACGCGTTCCGGACAGCTCGAATTCTCCACAGGCCGGCATTGTGTTAATTTGTTTCTGACGATCTCTGGTGCGGCTCCCGCTTGACCGTTGACTAGTAATGGGGTTATGTAGCGTTGGCTTTGTTGATCCCTTCCTACCATTCGCTGGTGGCAACAGTTGGAGAGTAGCCTCGGCGCACCCAAAATGCCCCTGACAGACAGACTTTTACTTGATCTCCCCGCTGTCCACTTTGTGATTTTCGTTTCAAATCAAACTTTCATGCAACTGTTTTCTGTCACTTCTCATATCGACTGTCACCATGGCCAGCGATGAGGATTCAAGGAACATGGCCATTAAGGTCGTCGCCGGCCTGTTCATGTCTATAGCGGCCGTGGCTGTCATTCTACGATGCTATGTTCGTGGATTCTTAGTGAAAGCGTTTGGATGGGATGACGGTGCAATGGTGATGGCTATGGTATGTTTTTGCCTAATTATTTCTGAATCATACGACATACTAACCTTGAGATAGGCCTGGTATGCAATGTTCTGCGGGTCCATGATTGGAGCTGGTATCCATGGAAATGGGCGACACTGGTACAATGTGTCGACAGAGGACAGAGTCATTGCCATGAAAGTGAGTAGAAGCTATCTCACTTCAATTCAAAGATTCTCGACTAATTCTTTGCTAGTACTGGTGGCTCTGCGAAATTGGATTCTGTTTCGCATCTATTTTCTGCAAGATCTCAATTTGTATCTTCTTGATGCGAATCTGTATCAACCGGACGCATATTCTGCTCCTCTATTCCGTCATGGCTCTGACGGTCCTTGCTGGACTGGTGTTCATGTTCCTCATGCTGTTGCAATGCAAGCCATTGTCCTTCTTCTGGACTCGATTGGCCTACCACCCCGTTCGGAACATTCCCGGGGAGGGCTCCTGTATCGACATGGAAATCATTATCGCCATGACATACGTTTACAGTGCTTTTGCCGCGATGTGTGATTTCACCGTGGGAATTCTGCCCATCTTCGTTGTGCACAACTTGCAGATGAAGAAGCAAACAAAAGTGGCTGTTATTGGAATTTTGAGCATGGCCTGCATGTATGCAACTTTCCGCGCCCCGTGTTTCGTGTCAAGCTAACTTCATCTAGTGCATCCTCCGCTGTGATTGTTCGCATTCCTTTCGTTAAAACATTCGATGACCTGAATGACTTTTTGTGTAAGTTCCGTCATAACATCGTATTCAGCGAAGATACTGACCCACGAAAAGACGCCACCGTTCAAATCGCCTACTGGTCAAATCTCGAGGCTGGCCTCGGTATAACAGCTGGCTGTCTCGCAACACTCCGTCCCCTCCTTCGCCACTGGTTTGGCTCCCGCGCAGATCCATCCTACTCGGCTGGATTCCCCAAAGATACATACGGACGTCGCACTGGTGCGAGTCAAAGCCGCCCTGTCCCTCTCAGCTCAATGAATGGAAATGAGCGAGACGGTTTACGACCTGATAAGCTGGCTGTCATGGTCACAAACATTGAGAGCGACAGAGACCTGGAGCGCTCTTGGCCTCAACCATCTAGCCCGAGCAGCAGCGAAGAGAGACTGACGATCCAACCCCCGCTTCCAGGAAGAATGGAGGTGGGCATTCACCAGACATTCGAGGTGACCAGAACCGTCGCAGACAGTGACTTCGGGGACGTGGCTCAGTGGACTGCACGAGAGCATGTATAAGATACCTTCTTTTAACTAAAATTTCCTAATCAATCGTCATGTACATATTACTATATCACTACATAATATATACGAGTCCATGTGGTCTTTAATATACGATCTTGTTAATATACTTAGGTTTTTTTAAGTTATTGCCCATGTGCTCCATCCATCTAATTAGCGTTCAACGCTCAACGATCGAAGTCCTATTTTTCATGCAACTAGTAATGGCACTCGGCTCATACCCGATTGGAAACGGGCTTTGCTCATCGAACCTTTACGAACCCCTGTTCCCTTCTCCTTCAATGGCTCCAAGGAAATACGAGCCTTGGATCGAGGTATCCATCTGTCCGAATTTTGACATTTCCCTATTGTGGGTATACTGGAAACTTACTCCACTCTACATGGCGGTGGAGACCGATCGGCAGGCTCTACTTAAAATTTCTTCACTCGTGTTCGGTCAATGACCGGCCAAGCCCTAAAAGCAACAATCGAACATGATCATGCGTGTGTGCGGGGAGGAAAAGAAGGTTTCTTCAACATGGCCACGTATGCAGCTAGTCCGTATCGTCATAGTCAATAATTAAGGGGTTGATATGTTTTAGTATTTCGAAAAGGAAGCCGCGCTACGACGGCTGTAGGTTTCAATTTCAGTATTCACCATCATCTCGCTTCTTGAACTACAATTATGGAGAACTACGGAGTACTTGTAGTCTCGAACCTGTGTTTGGGAAGCTTTGATTAGTTGAGCTTCTCGGAAATCCGGCTTAAGGGTACGCCAATGCAGAATGAAAGTCGCCGGGCCTAGGTTGCCGAATATGAATCAAGGAAACAAACATATTCTTACTTGGATGAGAGCGATCCAAATGTTTTTATTCATCCGTTGATTTTGAGCAAAAGATACACGTCATTTCTAAATGCAGCTCTCCGATAAATTGTTACGTGTAATCTGCACGTCAATTGATTTATTTACTCTGCAGCCCTGGAAGGTTATAGAAAGTGTTGGGCCTACAAACGAAAGTAGGGAAATTACACAGACAGACAAACATTGACCCGTTGTTATCATCGAATAAACGGGCAGGATACGCCAAATGAAGCGGCTAAAATTAGATTGGCCTTGAGTCAGGGGGTTGTGGGTTCGGAAAGCTCAGACTTATTTCTCACAGCTTGGACAGTATCCCATCCGGTCGCAGAATTGAGAGATATGAACTTTGGATTTCGCCAATGGTGCGACACCTGAATGCAGTTAGCACACTCATTTTGGGTTCCAGAAAACAGGAAGAACTTACCCAGCAAGCGCCATTGTGATCCGCAATTCTTGGCGAAGGATTCGAATCGCCAGTTCTACTCCGTCTTGTCCGTTATACTAATCTTGTAAGCGATGGTTCAAAAAAAGCCACATTTTGCCGACTTACAGCAAGCCCCCAGAATGGGATCCGCCCAATGAAACAGAAGTCGGCTCCCAAAGCTAGCGCCTTGAAAATATCGGAGCCTCGTCGGATACCACCATCTACGGCGATCGGGATACGCCCCTTGGCGATAGGCGCACAGACACGGAGAGCGTCTAGTGTCGATGGCATGCCATCCAGTTGACGACCTCCATGATTGGAGATGACCACTCCGTTAACGTTGTATTTGAGAGCGAGTTCAATATCCTCGGGGGTGGTTACTATATGTCATACCATTAGTGGGTGGAGTCCGTGTTTCACAACCGCGATGGTTAGTACATACCACCCTTGAGCCAGATGGGCAAAGAAGTGTGCTCCCTCAACCAGGGAATAGTGGCCTCCCAATCAAGGCTGGGATCTGCTTTTTATCAGCTTGGGGCTACCCCAGTCATCCTGTTTGCAACTTACCATAATCGGTACGGTCCGAGTGGTCAGCGCCATGGCTCAGAATATTCGGCCATGCCATATCTTCTGGGATGGTGTATTCATGGCGGTATTCATTTAGTCGCTTTCCTAGTACAGGAACATCGACAGAAAGGAACAGTGCCTTGTATCCGGCCTCTGGAAATCGAAGAATCAGCTCAGCTCATGTCAAAACTTGTATTGAAGTTTGACAAGGTAGTATGACGTACTCTCTGCGCGCTCCAAAAGTTGGATTGTGAGTGATCGATCCCGCAGAACACACATCTGCATCACGTATGGGTTTCCAGTACCCTGCGCGGCGACATCTTCAAGTGGGTAGTTTGAGTAGGAGGAGAGACCCATGCAGAGGCCGTATTTTGCGGCTGCGCGAGAAGTCGCTAGCTCGCCGTCGGAGTGCGCGAGCTTCATAGATGCGGCGGGGCTGAAGCCAAAGGGAAGTGAAACCTTGAGGAGTCTCGTCGTTAGATTGTTTTGAGAATTGGCATTGGTGCACATACCTTGCTCCCAAGGATCTCGGTGGTTGTGTCGATCTTGTCAACGTTCTTCAGAATTCGAGGGCGGATTTTATACCGGTCGTATGCGGTTTCGTTCTCGTTGAGACTAAAAGGACCAAAGTTAGAAATATGGATGAATCAATTGGACTTCAAGACATACGTGATCAAATCCATAGCTCCTTCATTGTAGTAGTCTGTCGAATTCAGCACAGCCCAACGGATCTTCAATTCGCAATGGGTGTTTACCTCTGACCATCGGCGCAAGCCGACTGCTACCCAGTCTTTTCAGGTCGGCAATGCAGCATACATCTTTGTGAAAGGTCTCTCCGCGGTGAGCCATTGTGATACTCTTTGTTTCTACTGACAGGAATGGAAAAAAGTGGCTCGCAAGGAAAGAAGACGATGCGATTCATATAAGAGGGTCTTTGAAGAATTCTCAAACGAAGACCCCAAGGCAAGTTTGTTACCGAATTCAGCTATGCAGCATGACCTTCCCTTTGCTGTACATTGGTTTGTGGGGTTGGCTTCCTATCGTGGTAATCCCCGCAGGTGATACCCGGAATCGCTTGCCCGCTCGAGACTTTACAAGTCTGGGACGATGTCACGGGAGAAAATCTGACTGAATTGAGCATGAGCACCGAGTAAAGTGTGTCACGTTGCTACTCATAGCTACGATGGGTCGCAAGCAAACGATAGCACAACACGCCATGCGGTGTGTTGTGAGGACTTCTCGGCGGCCACAGAGGGTTGTGCTCTAGAAAGCTCAATTAATTACCTCGGGACCACCAAAATTGTCCATGGATATTGAAAGGGATAAGATATCTAGGGATTTGTAGGTATCTATTGGAGTTTCTCTCACCATTCCTTAGTCCCCGAGGCCAAGAGCAGTATTTGGCAATATGTTGTCTCTGGCGAGCGACATTGGAGCGACTTTTTGGTATATCTCAGGGACGAATGTCAGCTCGCGTGTTTTCAAAGGTATTTTGGATTATTTACAATACTGCTAATCTACGAGGCTGATGTCAACCTTGAAGGTTTTATACCATGTTTCGTGAACATGATGGCGAATCGGTGAAAGCACCACTGCAATTTTTAGCTAACAGGTGAGGGTGTGCTTCATACTGCACACAATCCTCGGGTGATTACATTAGAAAAGGCTTGACTAAGAGGTGGACCATGCAAAGTGTTTGCTACCAATGTGCAGTAGCGCTTGCTGTTGGCGTTGGAGTCGAGTGGAAGGGGGAAGTTGGGTGAGAGGACGGAAAGAGCAGGCGACTCCGAGCAGATAAGCCGATAAGCGTGGCGGGGCTACTTTCGGGGAGGCGACTCCGAGTTTTTGCGGGGTGACCATCTCCAGATTTCACGTTTGAGACATAGGAAGAGTTGGCAAATTCAAGAAGTTCCCGATCAATCAGAGATCATACGTTTATGTTGCTTTCAATATGGTGAGCTCTAAGCGAACACGGCCTCGTCGATCCCATGTGCTCGGAGGTTGCAGCACCTGCAGACGTCGGCATGTCAAATGCGACCAGAAACGGCCCGTTTGCCGAACCTGTCGGGCACTAGGCGTGACATGCGAGGGATACTCCGATCAAGTACTATGGATGCGCTCTGACAGCAACGATGAAGTCGAAGGCACTCGTCGTGGTACGCGAAGACATCTTTACACAGGTGAGAGCTCCCCTAGGTTGCCCTGGGGTTTTCCCTGTTGACTTGTATGAATTAGAGCAATCTAGACTCTCTATGAGCACGGCTCTGGGCTCCGACTTGGTATCTGGCTCAATCGATGCATCACTGGCAGAGGTTGACTTGAGACTGCGAGACCCGGACCGGGCTCCCGAGGGTGACATAGTCATTGGTCCTTTTGCGGTCCTTGATTTCTCGTCAGCGCCACAGAAGCCGGAGCTCGAAGTGGCAGAATTAGATACCGATGTGGATCTCATTGACCCAAATCTAGCCACAGCTATCGAAGCCCCTGATACTGTGGCCCCCGACGACGTGCAAAACCCTAGTCCGTCTTCGATACTTGACTCTCTGTCTCATATTGACGACTTTCTTCATTGGTCCGATCTATTGAGCTTCAGCCCAGACCAGTCAGGATTTACCTCCAATAGCGCTTTGACTATACCCAATGATCTATCATTTGATATGAGCCACGAAATGGGGTTGCTCCCAATTGAATCAAGCCAAAACGATGAATTTCTTCGGATACTCACTCCGCAACAGACTCCGGCAGAGCCTATACCCACAGATATAGATCCATTGAAGGATGCTCCATGTCTGCTGAAACACTTCCAAGACATCGTCATTCCACACATAATGGCCATTCCTTGTCGGCAGAAGTCACCTTGGAAGATACTGAATGTGCCAGCGGCAGTAGTTACTTACAGTGATACGACGTTCCTTGGCACGGAGAAGATAAGTCATGCAAGAATGGCCAACCTTTTTGGCTTGCTCGCCTGTTCTGCTATTCATCTTGTTCTCAACCCCTCTGCGAGCTCATCCAAGCCTCCTGAACATTGGTGGCAGGTGGCAAACCAAGCATACCAGGAAGCAAAGGATCACATGCAAACGTCCTTGAATTCCGAGACGCAAGGTCTGAAAAAGGCAAAATACAAAGACCAGTTGATGGCTGCCTGTATTCTTATACAGTACACAGTAAGTGGTTTTCTTGAAATCCTAGCGAGCGACACTAACCATTACAGATAATGTCGGGCCAACAACAGCATGCTCGGTGCTTCATGATTGACGCAGAGCGATTATTGCGCCTGCGAGGCCTCTCCAAAATAAGAATATCCAAGAAAGCGCGCCTTTTACACCATGTCTACACCTGGCTACGAATAGTCGGAGAGAGCACTTTTGTGTTGCATGACTATAACATTTCCTCCTCCTCCCTCGAAGCACTCGGATCTCGTTTCCGAGCTCGATCACTGAAAAGCTCATCCGAGTCAGAAGTCCCCGAACCAAACCCTCGTCTTGATGATTTTCTTCGCCTTGAAACGCAAAATTCAGATAGCGATCTCAACATTGATGAACCTAAGGATCAAACCTCTGCCCTTCATGACATCCATCTCCAAGACTCAAGAAGCCACCCAGAAACCTTGTACAAACAAATATATGGCATTCCAGAGACATGGCTAAGCCTCGTGTCCCAGACGACAAGACTTGCTAATGTTTTGGAGACATTATGTGTTGCCAGAGAAGCAGGGAAGAATGTGAACTTGAGAGCATGGGAAACACTTCAACGGCGCAGCATGCGCTTGGAGAATATGATTTGCTCCTTCAGTCTGGGTCGTACAAGAGCCGGTGTTCTAGAGCTCCATGCCGATTCCAAGTCACATGGCCATATGGTCGAAGCATTAAATGCCGCGCTAGTGATATTATTTTACAAGAGAATCAGACACACCCATCCAGCGGCTTTACAAGGCCACGTCGATAGTGTTATTGCAGCTCTCGAAGCATGCAGTGCGACAAGGACAGAAGAAGATCCGACTGGACCGGCAACGGCTTGGCCTTTGTTCATTGCTGGATGTGAAGCAATCTCTGCCCCTCGGCGCGAGGCAATTATGGGTCTGCTGGATAGGGCCAGTACGATATGTGGATTTGCCGCTTTTTCGGCCGCCAGAAATATCATCTGTGAAGTATGGAGGAAGCAGGATGAGCATCTTACTGCCAACCGAGGCGAATCGATGCCATCGTGGGTGGACATTGTGCAACAGGGGCAAACTTGGCCATTATTTTGTTGATGCTTCCAAGGTTGTCTGTTTGTCAACTCGATCCATTTTGGCGGTTAACTCTCTATCATGTCTTATGAACTTCCAATGTCCACTTGTATTATCTACGCAGCCTTTTTGGAGATTCAATTAAGCAATCATTGTATATTAAATAAACTGACGTCATATCAACATTCAAACATCAAACCTCGAACATTCTATATAGTTATGTGATAAAGCAATTTTAGACAGTCTTAACACCAGCATTCTCCAACAGCTGCTTCAGCTCGGCGCGCAGTTCAGGCTTAAGAAGAGCGAAGGGCTTGCGCAGACCACCGGTAGGCTGGCCAATCAACTCAACACCGGTCTTGACAGCTGCAGCGTAGCTGTGCGACTCAAGGAACTTGCAGATGGGGAAAGCCTTGGCCCAGAGCTCGCGTCCGAGCTTCAAGTCACCCTTCACTGCGACTGCATTATAAAGCTCAACGGCCAACTCGGGAATGATGTTGGCAGCACCCCAGACACCACCGGGGGCACCAGCGGCAAGACCGTAGAAAGTCAAAGTATCCCAGCCGTTAAAAGAGGTAATCTGATCAGACAGGCTGAAGATAAGCTCTGTAAGTGCAGGTGCATCGCCGGAGGTATCCTTAAGGTACTTAACGCCGACCTTGGAAAGCCCGGCAATTTCAGTGGGAGTGAGCTTGAGGCCCGATGCGCCGGGAATGTTATAGTAGACAATAGGAAGGTTGGAGGCCTTGTGGACTTCATCGAGAAGCTCATGGAGCTCCTCGAGTGTAACGGGGTCGTAGAATGGAGGAACGACCATGGTGGCGGCGGCACCGGCCTTGGCTGCGTGTACGGAGAGCTCAACGGCCTCGGTGGAAGAAAGACTGCCCGTTCCTGCGACGACGGGGACACGACCAGCGGCAAACTTGACACAGAGTTCGGTCAGCTGCTTGCGCTCAGCGACTGTCATTGTGGTGAATTCTCCGGTGCTGCCACCGGGCACGAGGCCGTGCACGCCGGCCTTAATGAGGTGCTCAATGTGAGCTTGCAGACGGCCCTCATCGATGGCAGTTTGGTCATCGTTGAAGGGGGTAATCAGGGCGACAAGGATTCCGTGGAGAGACATTTTGAAGGTATGAGAATGTGTGATGGAGGATGGAGGAGCTGGATTTTGAGTTGGAAGTATGTGCTGGGTGAAGCGACCATGATCTAGATATACTTGATCTTCTTCTGGAGTCTCTTTCCATTTCTACAGAATTGGAGATGTTGGTGGTTCCATTTACTTCGAGTCGCAACTGCAGGAACCGCTTGCTTTTTCGGGATGCCTTTCCAAAAAGGGAATCTCAACATCACCTTGCCCACTCGGCGTCATTTTGAACTTCAGTATTTACTTCATGTTTGCATAACAATAGAGGAATCATATGATATTCAATACGCTATCCTAGACCACAAGTGCTTCCTTAATGATAAAATAAATTAGGATTGTCTATCAGCAGGAGCCCCCACGTCGCGTGCCCAGGCGGGCCTTACATTCATTCAATTTCAAGTCTACAAGCATGTTGTACATGATAGAACAGTAGGTGTCGTTATTATAGTACTTGGAGAAGGTATATGAACTTGGATAACAGAATTTCGGGGAATATAGCAAATCGCAAGGTACCCGGGAGGTGGGTTCCTGCGCCGACTCGGTGCTTCACTCCGATTTCCCCACAACACTTGCGAGAAATCGACACAGTTGGAATCGGATAGGAAATGCAATTGGAATGCGAATCTGTGACTTGCCGTCTGCAACTGCAATGACTTGCATGGAGTCGCTTTCTGAATCGACCGATACGCCGGAAGGACCTGCCAGAACAGGCTTAACGTGGTTGGGCGATGCAACACGAAAACCGTCTTATATCAAACACCACGCGCCTGCAAGGGGACTTCAGCTCATTATCTGAAAACAAAATGGATCTTTTCATCGATATCGTCACTCCCAACGGTCGGAGCTACAAGCAGCCCACCGGACTTTTCATCAACAACGAAATTGTGCCCGCAACTGGGGGCCAGACCATCACCTCCATCGACCCCGCGTACGTCATAACAAACATTTGCCATGCTTTCATGAGCCTAACCAGCTGGATAGTACCGACAAGCCCATCGCCACCGTCCAAGCCGCCAGCGCCGAAGATGTCGACCGTGCTGTGAAGGCTGCCAAGGCAGCCCTGGTTCATCCCTCATGGAAGCAGCTACCCGCCACGGAGCGGGGCCAATTGATGGCCCGACTTGCCGATCTCATGGAAGAAAACAGAGAGCTGCTAGCTTCTATCGATGCATGGGACAATGGTATGTATGGATTCTATGTGATCCATGGCCAATTACTCACTTGCCTTAGGAAAACCTTACCATGTCGCCGTCGATGAGGACCTCACTGAGGCAATTACCACAATTCGCTATTACAGTGGATGGGCCGATAAGACCTTCGGTCAAACCATCAACACAACTCCCCAAAAGTTTGCTTACACTATTCGCCAACCGATCGGTGTCGTTGGCCAGATCATCCCTTGGAACTACCCCCTGTCGATGGCCACCTGGAAGCTTGGTCCCGCACTGGCTTGTGGAAACACAGTTGTGCTGAAACCTGCTGAGCAGACCCCCTTGAGTGCTCTCATTCTCGGAACTCTGATCAAGCAGGCTGGCTTCCCTCCCGGTGTTGTGAACGTCGTCAATGGCTATGGACGCGACGCAGGCGCCGCGCTCGCCTCACACCCTTCGGTAGATAAGGTCGCATTCACAGGATCCACGGCTACAGCTCGTGAGATCATGAAGATGGCCGCAGGTACTCTTAAGAATATTACACTCGAGACCGGTGGCAAGTCCCCTCTGGTCGTGTTCCCAGATGCGGACTTGGACCAGGCTGTCAAGTGGTCGCATGCTGGAATCATGTCCAACAAGGGCGAGATCTGCACCGCCACCTCAAGAATTTATGTCCACCGCGATATTATCGATTCATTCACTGCCAGCTATAAGCAAGCGGTTGAGAGCGTGAAGATTGGCGACCAATGGGACGAGGCTGTATTCCAGGGCCCACAGGTCACCCGCGCCCAATACGATCGCATTCTCTCCTACTTCGAGATCGCCAAGAGTGAAGGTGCCAACATCATTACAGGAGGTGCCGCGTACAAGCCCACGGATGCGAAGAACGCGAATGGATACTTTATCCAGCCTACCGTGATCACCAATGCCAGTGATTCTATGCGCATTGCCCGTGAAGAGATCTTCGGCCCGGTCGTGGTGATCTTCCCCTTCGACGACGAGGAAGAAGTAATCCGCCGTGCGAACGACACCACCTACGGTCTCGGTGCATCTGTCTTCACGCGCGATCTCGAGCGTGCTCACCGCGTCGCTGCGGAGATAGATTCCGGTATGGTGTGGATCAACAGCAGCCAAGATTGCGATCCCCGCATTCCATTCGGTGGCGTGAAGCAGAGTGGTATTGGACGCGAATTGGGAGAGGCTGGTCTAGAGGCTTATAGCCAAACTAAGGCTGTCCATGTGAACATGGGTACCAAGCTATGAGGGCTTGTATTGAATTTACGATAGAACGAGCATTCTAATGCACATATTTTTACGCTAGAAATGATTGCAAATACACACGATCGAAATTATTACAATATCAACTTAGCAATGTCAAAGTCGCGACTCGGATATCCCAGTCGGAATCGCTTTCCCGATGGGGCGGCTGCCATGTCCCAACCTTGAGAGGGTCCCTAATCTGACGCTTAGCATCGGACACTGTCATCGTGGATCCGGTGGAGTCAGCTGCGTGATTTAATATTTCTACGGAGTAAAGTTAGTAGATAATGACACTGAGCAGTTGGTCATGGACAGACGAACCCCATGGGCAAACATCCTAAGTCGGAAAGGAAGGCAACTCCGGACGATCAACCTGCGGAACCCCATCGACGTCAACCCCAGACTTTTTGACGAAGAGACCGGGCATAAATCTGGGGTAAATATTGGGGACCGAGAGAAGCATTTATGATTTTACCCTGGTTAGCTACATTAATTTGTAAAACCATGCAAAACCATCTAGTTTCACGCCACTAGTATGCAAAGTATACTTTGCCCTAATAAGAGCCGCTAAAGTTGAGCCAGCAGGCGATTCCGTCTTAGTAGATAAGGACTTTCAGGCATTTTCACACTATCTATTACGTCTGTAATGCCCGTAGTAATACTTGGAAATCTGATCGAAATAAGATCTATCTGTGCTATCAATTGAGATACCATTCAGCGTTGGTTAACGGTCAAGAGTATGATCAATTATCCTACCGATCAGTCAATCCTCCACAATTAGCTATGCACGAGGCAAAATTGGCTACCTTTCTGTCTGTAAATGGAAGGAGAGTAGCGGTGCCCCCCCGCAATCCCCGGGTTTTGAGGGAATGCCCTTCCCAATGGTTCAATGGCTCTTATGCGTCTAGTCACCATGTTTCATCATTACAGTAAGATTATCACTTAAGAACCCCTTGACCATATCCTTTACCTCAGAATATCATGAGATTCTCCAATATGAGATCTGAAATTGTTGATTTACCCACTCCAAACGCCGATGTTGAGCCGGCGGTTGGGGACACAGAAAGCCTACACGGGGAATTAGAAAAGCCTGCTCACACTGAGGAGCGACAGGATGCTTTTGGAAATGAAGAAAATGCAGAAATCAAGTACAAAGTGTTGAAATGGTGGTACGTGTTGAGCGCTCCCCATCTAATTTATTGGTTTCTCACTCTTCTAGGCAGGGAGGCCTCTTGATGGTCGCGGAGACGATTTCGTTGGGAATTCTTTCTTTGCCAGCTGCTATAGCCGGACTCGGTTTGGTTCCGGGGCTTATCATCCTCATCGGACTTGGATTACTGGCCACATACACAGGTTTGGTCATTGGGCAGTTCAAGTTGAGGCATCCTCATATCTCGAGTATGGCGGATGCCGGGGAGGTACTAATGGGTCCCTTTGGTCGAGAACTGTTTGGAACTGGTCAACTCCTGTTCCTAATTTTCCTTATGGCTAGCCACATCTTGACCTTTACTGTGGCTCTTAATTCGATCACCGGACATGGAACCTGTTCGATTGTATTCGGTGTTGTTGGCTTGGTCCTGTCCATGATTCTTTCTCTTCCCCGAACTCTTGAAAAAATGTCTTGGCTATCACTTGTCTGTGAGTCTAGCCTTGAAACCCCATTGGCCCCAATTTCTCGATTCTAACTGCCAACAGCCTTCATCAGTATTTTCACTGCCGTTATGGTCACGATGGTCGCTCTCGGAATACAAAATAATGGTGCCGCCGTTCGGCCGGTTGTGGAGGCCAACCTGGTGACAGGATTCATGTCGGCATGTAATATCGCGTTCTCGTATGGTGAGTACAGCCGGAAAAGGGAATCTGGATCTCAAACTAACAAGGCACAGTGAGCCACAACACTTTCTTCACATTCATGGCCGAGTTGAAGGACGCGAGAGATTTCCCCAAGGCTCTAGCACTTTTGCAATCCATCGATATGACACTATACATTGTCGCCGCGGTTGTAATTTATCGTTATACTGGTGCTGATGTTGCATCCCCTGCGCTTGGCTCAACTGGACCCTTGATTTCAAGGATAGCCTATGGTATTGCGCTCCCTACAGTAAGACCGCCTCACTCACCGAATGATGTTCAAAGGCTTACTCCAGCAGATTGTTATTGCCGGAGTGATCAATGGCCATGTTGCTGCTAAGTCACTCTACATCCGGATATTTGCTGGCACAGACCGGATGCACAAAAGAGATTGGATCGCCACCGGCTCCTGGATTGGTATTGCATTCGTGCTTTGGGTCATCGCCTGGGTCATCGCCGAAGCAATTCCTGTATTCAACAACCTCCTTAGCCTGATTGTGAGTGCTAGCTGTGTGAGACCTGTCCTTGAATAGATGGCTAACCCATGGTACTTGAAAACAGACTGCGCTATTTGGTAGTTGGTTTACCTTTGGATTCACCGGCATGTTCTGGCTGCACATGAATAAAGGGCTATGGTTCTCGTCACCCAAGAAGATCATGTTGACGATACTCAATACATTTGCTATTTGTGTTGGCGTCGCTTTGGTATGTGACTCACGGAGAATTCTCTCACTTTGTAGAACTGTTTAACTAACGCAAATCAGTGTGTTCTCGGTCTCTATGCTTCAGGGTCAGCTATTCATGAAAGTACTGGCAGTGCCAGCTTTTCATGCACCGCTACCTAACGATGCCTAAAAGCTCATAGATAGTCCTGGTTTTGCAGCTGATAGAAGACCCGAGCGTAGATGATCCAAGGATAGCTTGGATGTGTTCAATCAATTCATGGATATTGTGCTCGTTTACCTAATACCCACTCTTGTTGTCTGCTTGCCAGCAGTTCAGACACCTTATATATGATTGGCTAGCCCGATGCCCGCGGTGATTAAATTTTTTTTTTGAAATAATAAAAGCGAGCACTCGGAGGCAGGGGTTCATTTGACTGGTGAAACTAGAGATGGAGAGGGAAGGAGAGGGAGAGAGCGAGAGAGATCAAAGCTGGTCTACTTCTGCCTGTGGCCCTGTAAACTTCCTCTAACTCCGATCCTGCTCGATTCCGCCATTTCTGACGATTTCAGCAACCTGCAGCAATTTCTGCTTTCGTACACAGACACCAGATAACATGGTCTCAGTCAGAACTGTATAATTAGCCATACTGCCAATATGACGACTTCTAGCATATCACCCTGCAAGTGCACAGATACGCAGGCTTATAGGTGGAGTGGTTTTGCTTTCTTTTTGACTGCATCACCAGGAAAATGATTGAGTGCTTAACGAATATCAATTCACAATCTTTACACACATCCCGATTCCTCCGTCTCTTGGATCACTCCATAATCTGTTTGAGGTGTCAGTAATCGTCAAACAACTTGCTACTGTAGTGTCTCCCCGAACCGGGTCAATGAGGCGTTCTTATTTGTATGGTTTTTCCCCCTCTCCGGCTCATTTGCGTCGCATTTAAAAAGAACGCATTCAGTGAATAGATAATTCCTCAACCCCTTTTTGCACTCCGACGCTTCATCTGGAAACCCTGAGCAACTGGCCCCCATTAGCTTTCGGACGCCGAATTCTTGGCTTCTTGGCATTAGGAACCGCTCCCGATTAGGAAATTGGTCGGATTATTCCACACATTTCGATCTGATTAGATTATGATCTGATCAGCCATCATCCAAAGTACGCTTGACGATAAATACTATAAATCAATCACGATTCTTCAGCATTTGTCTTATCCTTCCGACCTTGGAGATGGCAGAATATAGACATCTGGCTAATGCCCACCTTCAATGGGTTGATGTGAGTGTCCGCCCCTGAAAGTATGGTCCCTTCGCTGACATGAGAGAGTTCCCTAACAATCTTCCCCCAAACACTCGCCGGGTCGCAATGACTAGGGATCATCTTCGAATAAATCCCCAGATGGGTTTAGACATTGACGAATTCACAGTCCCTGCCCGCGATGGCCATTTGATTTGCATCCGCTCCTATAAACAAAGTGGCGGCACAGACCTGCCGCTTTTGATATACTTACACGGTGGAGGATTCGTCACAGGCGGCCTAGAAACGGATGATGCCTTGTGCCGCACACTCGCAGCGCAAGTGCCCCTGGTGGTCCTGAATGTTGAATATCGCTTAGCACCGGAAAACAAATTTCCTGTCGGATTCGAAGATAGCTTTGATGTTGTCCGCTGGGTAAGTCACAATCACGCAGCTCGGGGAGTGATTCCACAAGGAACTCACGCGATCACATAGGCTGCTTCTCATGGATTCGCCCAGCTACCAATCAACCCCCAGCGGGGATTCTTGTTGGGTGGAACCTCTGCCGGTGCCAACTTCACGGCTGGAATATCCCATCTAGCTGTCCGTGAAGGGCTAGCTCCTCCGTTGACAGGTCTCCTCTTTCTAGCTGGAAGCTTCTGTCATCCAGATGCGCGTCCGGCAAAATATCGAGAACGTATTTTAAGCGTTGATGAGATCAATGATGCGCCAGGATTGACCAGGAAGTCCATTGATTACTTCGCAGGTTGGTTAAGATGGCACAAACTATTGATTTTGAACTAACTTGTGTCCAGGGAAATATGGAGCCCCGCCTGAGGACAAGCGCCTTTCGCCCTTGCTCTTTGAATCCCATGCCGGCCTTGCACAAAGGGCAGTATTCTTTGTCTGTGGATGGGATCCCCGGAGGGATGAAGCCTTGTTGTTTGAACAGCTTCTGAAACAAGAAAAGATCGGAAGCAAACTGTATGTCTATCCGGGTCTGCCTCATGGATTCTGGACTACGTGCCCAGATTTAGATATTTCAAAGAGCTGGGAGTCGGACTTGGTGGAAGGGGTTCGATTTTTGTTGTAGCCCCATAAGCTTGAATGTGATACAATCCGACCAACACCCAAGTTGCCTTGAACAGGGCATCAACCAGTTATTCAAGTCAGATATATCATTTCTTCTTCAATAATCTACACCACGTCTAATCTTTGAGTCATAATTGACGTGTGTTGGGGCCGCTGTGCGGCGTCCCAATGGGGATAAGTTCCGTACTTTCTCTCGTATCGCATGTGATATCTTACGCCTCCAAGTTTCTAACTCCAAACCTTCATAACATCACGCCTTGGCATATATAAACTAAGACACTGTCCAAATAACCTTGAAATACCTAGGTATCTCACTCAACATTGAAGATATGTCCTGTCCCGAGTGCTTCAATGGCCATGTGCACGAAGGCACCCCTCGTGGTGAAGTCACCACCGTGCATGGGTTGAATGCCTACACTACAAAGCTTTCTGACGAACCTCACCGTGGAATCATCATCATAGTACCTGATGCTTTTGGTTGGGAATTTGTGAACAATCGTATTCTGGCCGATAATTATGCTGAAAAGGGGAGATATCTCGTGTATCTTCCTGACTTCATGAATGGTGTGTACTACTGATATTGCTAGGTAATCATCAACATGAAAGAGGACTCGCTAAATTTCTGTTGCAACTTTAGGAAACGCAGCACCCGTCAGCATGCTAGCCAACACAAAAGAGTTGCTCCGGACGGACGGACTGGCAACCTGGCTCACGAAACCGTAAGTCACAAAATGCCCACCCTTGTGCAGAATACTGGCGCATTGCCTCCAGATACTTGAAAGAGACCACCACTGAAAATAATGATGATAGATATTACTTAGCCTCGGTCATGACCCAGATCATTCCTTTCAAAATGTACAACTCCTTTGGGACATCATGGCCTATTGTGAGAGACTTCTTCAAGTCCGTGCGAGAAAATGAAGGCTCTGAACTGCCCATCTATGGGGCCGGATTTTGTTGGGGAGGGAAACACATTGTTAACCTGGGGTTCGGGGATATAGAGCCCAATGGCAAACCCCTCATGAATGCGGGATTCACCGGTCATCCGAGTTTTCTTGAGATCCCCAGCGAGATTGAGAAGATCAAAATACCCATCAGTTTTGCGCTTGGTGATAAGGATATGGTTGTGAAACCCCCACAGATCAAACAGATTCAACGAGTCTTCGAAGTGGAAGGTAACTCCGACAAGGGGGAAGTGAAGGTTTATGAAGGAGCCGGTCATGGGTTTTGTGTTCGCGCTGATCTTGTTCTGGGCGAGGCAGGTAAGCAGGCTGATGAGGCGGAGACTCAAGCACTAGAGTGGTTTGAGAAGCACTAGAGCTTTCGAGCAGGAGGCAGGCATTCGTCCGTCGATATTTCGTGTTTGTTAAAAGCAGAAAGCTAGGATTCACATTCATGACATTATGATCAAGTTGCTGTCAAATCAAGTCGTTAAGTCATAGAGAAAAAGAAAAAAGCCGATCACTGATCACGGCGAAGACTCGGTAATGGTATTATACAGCGACCAGAACTCCCGCAATTGCGGGCTCACTTTCAAGCATGGCCATCCAACATGCATCTCAGCTTCGGAGATAATCGTACTTAGAAGGTCGGTTTCGGCGGGGAGCGTAAAAAGCTCGCCAGCAAGTGCGATTGCCAGCCCAGCCAACACCCGTGCAGGTACATATTCAGGATTGGATAGCCAAATTCCGCAAATATTTCGAACTGCTTGCTTGATGCTCGCTTCTTGTGCCCTCTTGTACTTTGCACTGCCCAAGCCCAAGGCTGGTATTCTCGGATTATGCGCTATTAGTATCATTTTGCATATCTCTAAATATTGGTTGCCAGCGATTGCACAATCGTGCACGTAGTAAATCTCAGGAAATCGAGGCAAGCGTTGATCATCCCACCCGTTTAGGTTATTGAATGAAGGTGGCTTTTCCAGGGACCATCTCCTAAGGTAACCCCACAATTCATCCCAAAGAGCTTCACTCCGAGGACCATTGCCGTACGCATAATTGGTGACTCGCGCCGCATGTGACATCATCCGACATGTCCACATCACATCAGATGCAGGCTCAAAAGAATCTTCGATGCCGCATTCGAGTCCGCCCACCTCAACAGGTCGTTTGGTCATATTTGCGACATGAATCTCTTGCCTGAGAACAATAGCCATGGCTGCGTTACTCAGCTCCGAAGGATGTGGGTCATGTTGCCGTATTCGTAGGAAGAGTGGTGCGGACACTGCGTGCCTGATTGTGGAATCCGAGCCAGCAGGGTCTAATCAATTCATGTGTTAGTATCCTATAGTCACTGGGGGCATGGAAAAACAAGCCAACCTGTCATTTCATCCAGCAATCGCAGAAGCAAGGCCGACACAAGCACCGAGTCATCTACTGACTGTGTGGCATTGTTGTTGTTGAGCATTGGGATCAGCACCCCAAGACACTTTTGTTCGTACTCGTCGGATTTGCTGTATGTTGAGCTTACTGCCTCAATATGCCTGGCAGAGACTGCCAATATTGCATACAATATACCAGGATCTTTGATGACTGCACCCCTAAAATATTCTTGAAAATATGGTTTCGCGCAACAGTAGTCAAACTAATATGTTAGCTTCGTTAACGCTTGGGGGAGATCGAAGGGATATTACTTACCCAAGGTACCAGGACAGTAAAGAAATTCTTTACGATCGTACATTCATCGTTGGTGAGCTGCGAAGGACACGGGTGCGAAGGACACGGGTCTGCATGAGGAGAATCGGCTCGGGGCGAGCCCACTCCTCCAGATGCTATTCTAGGAAGCTGTGCCCGGGATTGCGATATGGGAAGATCTTGATAAGAATCAACCACGAGAGGAGTTGAGTCTGCGATATCTTGATCGCCTAATTCCGATGTCCTAGCGCCTGCGTCGATTGAGGTTCGCTCTTGACCGAGGTACGGATTGTCCGCTCGGGGACTGGTTAGGTGTCTTGCATCTGTCGGTCTGAAGTGATACCTGATTGATGGCGAAGGTGAATGACCAGTATTTTTCTCTGTTTGCGGTTGGTAACTCAACTCGCTGAATCGAATCTGAAGTTCGCTGTTGCCTCCGCCTTCGCAAAGAGCACCGGCTGTCTCGCAGTTTGAACATTTATTCCCTTTCAATCGGATGTCACCTGCTTTCAGTCAACCTATGCTCCGCTCGAGGCGTGTGACTCCATATTTCTCGTTCGGCAAGGATATGTGAGAGCGAACAAATGACACAAGCACTAAAGAGTAATATGAATTCGCATGGTAGAGAGACTCGCATTTTTTGTGAATTTCACGGCATCTGTGGCTGATAATAGAGTTCCATATGTCAACAAAATTCCAGGTACTTTCTATCGTCACATTCAGACGTACCACGCACGACGTGGAATGGGAGACTTCAAGCTCAAGTTTTCGGAGCCGGGAGGGTCCCGCTTAGCTCGTTTGGACTTGGGCATTTTGGTTTTTTTTTTTTTTTTTTTTTTGAAAAAGGGCTGAGAATATCAACAGGCAGAGTTAATGTCAGAAAGAATCTCGAAGTCGGGAAGAATTACGGAGGCCAGGAAAACCCTCCCAACGCGAATTGCTCTCGAGCGGGAAAATCTTCCCAATGCGGAAATAACCCCCGCCCAGAAACACTCTCGGGCATCTCTTCGATGACCACACATCATCTTCATAGATCGGTTGGTAACACAGATTTTGATAAAATGATCACTTCTCTCAAATGTGAGGCTCATGTCTTCCAAATCCGGAAAGCACCCCGACTGGCAAATGACAACACTCTTGGAACACATTGTGGCTACGTCCTGGCGCATCTTATAAAGACCGAAGGACTATGCTCAACATACACTATTCCATCCATGTGCAAAGTCTATTTCGGGCGAAATCATCATGATCATATTGCTACTTCTCCTTGTGCTTGCTCTCTACGCTGCAAAGCCCCTTGCGATATACTTTTATGATGCGAAAGGCTTCCGGAAATACCCCAAGTTGAATTTCCTCTCCGGCATAACGAGCTTGTCCTACGTCTGGGAGCATAGGCAAAGCTTCCGAACAAGACGATTGTATTATCTTCACCAAAAATATCCTGTCATTCGTCTCGGGCCCAGCACACTTTCCTTCGCAGATGTCAGAGCCATCAAAGATATCTACGGCCACGGATCCCCTTGTCGCAAGGACGATGTGTACGCACTGACGGCAGGGTCTCACTCACATATGCTCAATGTAGTTGATCGTGAAGACCATGCGCGCAAGCGTCGGATGTTGTCAAATGCTTTTGCAACCCGCAACCTCGAACAATGGGAGTTCAAGATCATCGACAAGGTGGAGAGACTACTCATACAGTTTGACCGGCAATGCACCTCGCCATATCTCTCAGAAGCTCGCATCGCTCCTGAGGACTTAACCGTCGACTTCAGATTCTGGTCCAACCTTTTCACCATAGATGCCATAGCCGACATTGCTCTGGGCAACAAGCTTGGCCTTTTGGACTCGGGATCGGACGAAGTTCTTGTCGATGGACCCTCCCAGTCGGTCAACTATATTGCAAGTCTGCACCGTGGCAATAGGTTCTCGTCTCGCATCATTGGAGCGACTGACTGGTTCCATGTTCTTCGTTACGTCTCTACTGCTGTTTCTCCTTATCTGCGATCACAATGGAAACACGCGCAGAAATTTGGTGAGGTCGTCAGCACCTTGGCCGGTCGGAGATTAAAACTTCAGGAGCGAAGTGATATCTCCAACGATTTCCTGGCATGTTTGATTGAAGATAAGAAGGGCAATGCCCGTGACTTGGACCGAGGAGAAATCGACGCTGAAACCAGCATTCTCTGTCAGGACACCTCGTGAATTTTGTTCTGCATATGCTAATGCTGTTTTATAGTGGATGCCGGCTCCGATACAACCGCGATCGCCTTGACAAACGTTCTGTACTACCTCATCAAGAGTCCGCAATCTTTAGATAAACTCAGAAATGAGGTGGCCGGTATCAGGTTCGAAAATGACGTTGCACATTATGCTGAAGTGAAGAATTTGTCTTATCTGAAAGCTTGTCTGGATGAATCACTGCGACTGTCGCCTCCGGTGTCGCGAGGGCTGGAGCGCAAGACTCCCCCCGAAGGCATGCAGATTCTAGGAGAGAACATTCCTGGAAACACCACCGTTAGTGTTCCGACATACGCAGCTCACCGCGACCCGGGAACTTTCGCAGATCCTGAAGCTTTTCGACCAGAAAGGTGGTTTGAAGACGACGAAAAGGTTAAGCAGATGCGGGCTGTGTTCATCCCCTTCACTACCGGTGCTCGGGCATGTATCGGGCGGAACATTACATTCATCGAACAGCAGATTCTTGTTGCGACACTGGTTCATCGCTATGATTTCGCATTGCCGTCAAAGGACTGGATGTTAGAATGGGAGGAGGCGTTCAACCTTTGGCCTGGGCAGATGCCGTTGAAGATCTGGAGAAGGAATGAAGGGGTTGTGACGCAAGAGCTGCCACTGGGATAAATATGAAGATATGCAATGAAGAGTCAGGGTGAAATTGAGGCGTAGTTGGAATTCTAATTATGGTTTCAAATATCGGTGCCTGAGGTTTCTGTTCAAAGACTCGAAGATAAAAATAGCACATCTCTCGCGCGTCACAAGTGGAGTGTAAGGCTGCATTCTGGGGCTCACCGCATTGTGGCCTTGTGCTCCGTGCAGTTTAGTCGTTCTGCCGATATTTCCTTCCCAACTATCTTGATCGCGTGTTCATGGCTATATCAAACACCTCGGGTAACTTGATTCCTCGCTCGGATTCTCGAAATCCAGCAACAACATGTAGAGGAGTAACGAACCAAGGCCGACCTTGTCGTCGCGCTCTAGCATCTCCTCAACCGTCACCTGCTTCTACACCTCGGAAAAATTCTCGACCGGAAGCTGTAGAAAATGCTTCCTTGTACTGCTGGCAGCACAAGGACCAAGAAACCTCGAGCCTACCCGCGAACCCATCGGCGGATGTGAATTCGAGCAAGCCTAGGACCAGTATTGATACACTGATGGATCGCCTGGGCGTGCTCGAGTTAAACGACGACCCGGCTTCAAAGCCGAAGCCTAATCGGCGGCGAACTTACCAAAATGGATTATATGAGAAACGCCGTCCAAAGAAGAAAAGCACATTCTGCTGCTTCACTATTCTCGAGGAAAGCGATGATGAAAAGCCTATACCGGCACAGAAGCCTGCGCCCCATCGTCCACAGACCGGCACATCTTCCCAAAGACCAAATGGGAAGATATCAGTGCCTAATTCGGCTGGAAAGCCACAAAATGGACGGTTGTCATCGAACCAAGCAGTCCATACACCCAAGCCCGGCAAAGGCCAGACTTCGTGGCTTCCATCCACACTCCCTCCCCAAACAGCCTCTGTTTTGGGTGCAGAATTAGACAAACCAATCTCCGACAAAGACGAAGAAGGCTATATTTACATGTTTTGGGTAACGCCCCCAACTACTACCACAACTCGAGGAATCGACGGCCCAGCAACCAGAGACATAGCCCCTGATCTCCTTCCAGAAACACCGGAGACCAGCAGAAGTCTCCGACCACAACCCCAGTCCCGCAGCATTAGCGAGGCCATCCGTGCAGCTCAAGATCTTAATGCACTAACCTCAAATCCCACCCCCACCGAAGCGGGAACCCTCAGACTGAAGGTCGGTCGCACGAACAACATTCACCGACGAATGGCTGAATGGACTCAACAGTGTTCATATGATTTGACTCTGATCCGATACTACCCCTATAAGCATGCGCCTGCTGCTTCTTCCTCTCCTGCGAGGGTGCCAGTGACCCATGGAAAGAGCCAGTCTCTTGCTGGCATGGTGCCTGGTCGTAAGGTTCCGCATGTACATAAGGTCGAGCGACTGATACATCTTGAGTTAGCGGCTTTACGAGTCAAGGACTTGGGTCAATGTCCTGAGTGTGGGAAGGAGCATCGGGAGTGGTTTGAGGTTGAGGCTGCGAAGGAGTCATTGCGAAGTGTTGATGAATGCATTCGACGGTGGATCTCTTGGGCGGAGTCGCACTGATTGATAATTTTGAGATTGCATAGCTTGGAGTATCTGTTTTTACGGTGCGGCGTCAGCCACTTCCATTTAATTTGTTCAAATGTAGTGCGTCGTCAATTTAGTAGTTGAACGTGGTGTTCCAAGGTTCGGCCAGGGACAATCCGCCAATGAGATGATCAGCCAATTTCGACAACCATCCCGATCCATGGGTGCGGATGTCGCTCTGCTCACGTGGTTTGAGCTTATTTACCGGGATTGATAGTCGTTCATACACAGTTGATTCTCATACATACATAAGTTTTACAACTAGTAAAGGAGATTTACACATGCTCCCTCTATCTACACCTTCCGCTTAAGCAACCCACGGAAGAAGTCAAAGCTATTGCTGTCACTTTGCAACTGCCAAACCCGCCCAGTCGGCCGGTCATTCCATCCCAACTCTTCGGCCAGTAGGAGACCATAGTCGCGTGTGATACCTTGAATGCGAGCACGAGCACCGCCCTCTTCTTCCAGCGTGACGATCTGATGCATATGCAACCAGTCCTGGTAATACATAGCCTCAAAGCCTCGATCAAAGCCAGTGCGAAGGAAACGTGTGTATAAGCCCTCGAATGTAGTCAAAATGCGTGCCAGAAGTTTCTCTAGAGTGACGGGTGAAGCAGCCGCTGCACCTGGAGCTGCGTAGCGTGCGGCGAGAGTTGTCAACGCCGTGGTTGGGGAGGCGTTGGTGGCATTCAGTCCGATACCGACCACGGATATGTATTCGTTTGACATGAAATGGGAGTTGATGAGGATACCGCAGATTTTGGTATAGCGCTTCTGTTCTGGGTCATCTGGGTCCAAAGCATCTTTAGAAGTTTAGTATACACCTCTCATGTCACGAGGTCATTGTGAAGGCTTACAAATGTCATTTGGCCATTTGAGCTTGACTGGAATTTTGTCGTAGCCACTTGCGTAGTTTTTGATACCCCGAACGACTGCCATTGCCGAGAGATATTGGAGGAAGACCACCGGTGCGGATTGGATTTTGTCCATTGGATGCTTCACAACTGTTGAGAAAATCAAAGCACCCGCCGGTGAAACCCACACATTTGATCCGCGTCCTCGTCCAGCTATCTGTGCCGTAGCTGTCGCTGTGAACCCTTGGGGCAACTGGCGGAGAAATTGAGTGTTCCTGGTTCATGTCAGAGCTGCCCAAAAAGAAGAAGACCGTTGAAGATGCTCACTTTTCAAGGAGTGTGTTTGTACTGGTCACCACCTCTCCGTATAAGATATTGTTTCCGAATGTCGAGGCGTCTCCCTTGGATTCGGCTTGATATTTGCGAAGGTTGGAATAGAAAGCATGGTGGTTGAAGTATGGCGTCAACTTCGAGTCTGGAATATCGTCGTGGAATACAAGACGCTTGGTGATTGACTGGTAATCAATTATTCCTTCAGACTCTGTTGGGAGCGCTTCCTCTAGATCGCCGAGGTTCCATGCGCCAGGGCGCTCGATGCGGAATCTATCATGCTCGTCTTTGAGGTATTCAGTCTCACCTTCCTTGGTGAACTTGGAGCCCAGGCCAGAGAGAATGTCCATCGGGCCATCGGCATCAGCACCTGATACATGCCATGACGAAAGAGAAGGCACGGTCGAGTCCTGTGCGACTTCAAGCCCAAGTTTGATCAGACACGACTTCAAAAACTCCGTACGCTGCTTGTCATCAGCAGCGAGGGCTGCCACCATCTCGGCATATTCGGGGCCGCCAGATTTCGGGTCGAGATTAGCAGCAGCAAATCTAGTTCCAGTCAACGGGCGTCACTGCCAAATGGGATATCACTGCCTACTCAGGGTGAGGACCCGTCAGAACCGCGGCTCCACTGCCAACTTTACAGTATACCACAGCAGCAGCTCCTTCGCCCGCATCAACGTTCAATTCCTCAGTATAGTTCGCAAGAACCTCCACTCCTTTGTCCGCAAGCAGTGGCGCGTCGACGAAGACACCGCCGCCATTATAATACGACCGGAAAGTCCCAGGCACAACTCCTGATCCCAGGGCTTCTTTGACAACATCGATTCTGGCTGCGCGCGCGCCTGCCTCGCTGTGGTAAACGAAGCCCGGGAATGCCCCTCCCCGACAGATGCCTGGGAAGAACGCCAATTCGCGATCTCCAATAACCTCCATGGTCTTATCGCCCACCTCAAACTCACAGCTCTTGCACCCATAGTATCCACCAGCACACAGACCGAGGTACTTGCCGCCATTGCGCACGAATTGCGCGATGCGCCGGTTCCCCGCACCGTTGAGCGTGCGACAGTATCCCATGTCCGCGCCGCCGGGCATGACAAGCATCGCACAAGTAGTCATCCATGGCTCTTTCAGGATCATGTCACCCGTCACGGGAATGACGGCATAGAGGGGAGCGAGGAGTCGGCGGAGGGTGTAGAGGCAATGACGGACTGACTCAACGGTCGTTCCATTTCCTGTTGAGAAGCGGTCGGTCAGAATATGGCTATTGTACAAAGCGGGAGGAATAAGCAAACCTGAATAGACTAGAACATTGAGTCTTTTGCCACTGAAATTGGCATTGTTGCCCGTTGGCGTTGTCATGGTTGTGTTGTTGAAGCGGAATCCGCGCGGGCGATAAGATATTGAGTTGAGCCGCGGACGCCGAGGCCAGCCGACTTTCCTTCATATATCAATCATGTCGAACAACTTGGAAAACCCCACTGCAGTTCCCGATGAGGATGACGAGCCTGATGACTGGTGCGTGTTTTTGCTTCTTAATTAATGTAATCGAAATGCTGACTAGGTGATAGGGACAAGCGGATCTTCAGCACTGGCTGCCACTGTGAGCTATAGCTACCTCAATGGATACAATTTGGGGTGCAATATTGACAAATAATTAAGCCGAACAAGACAAAATGAACGATTGCTACTTTGCAAAGAAGGACTGGCGCGAATGCAAGCAAGAGGTAAGCCCAGGTTCTTGACGATCTATGCTGAAGGCCATCTATGGAATGGGTGTGCTCGCAATTGGAGCTCCCTATACGGGACTCTTCTCGGTTCCTATCAGCAATAGCCTGAAGTTTCGATATGGGATATTGCTAACTGGCTGATGTAGATGGAATCTTTCCGCGAGTGCTGGAAACGACAGGGTAACGATCAGCGAACCGAGACCAAGGACGCTTAGTGTATGCCATTTTGCCGTGTACCATATGTAACAACTTCCACTCTACTCAATTCATGCTCTCTAACTGCAGCATCGAGGATGCCAAAAGTAGTAGCATGGTGCCATTTAGTCACGTGACCGTTTGCGATTAGCTCCGATTCAGTGACTTCATTCCCTGCAGCTACAACATCGCAACCAATAATGTCTGCACCTTTCCAAATGCGCCCTTTGAGGGCAATTGGGGCTCTTCAAAATGCCACACGAACAGCATACACCCCAAGAGCAGCCAGCCACCGAATCAGCCAGCTCTATAACCCCATGACCAAGCGAACAATCACCTACAGCCAAAACCGCAACCAGACCGCAACCAAGCCCTCGCCAGCATCCCCAGCCTCTTCTACCCCGAAATCCTCCCCAGCAGCAGCAAGCAGCGCAGCCTCCCGCGTCTCAGCCCCCACCCCAGAACGCGCAACCACTGAAAACATCTCCAAAAGCGGACTCTCCGATAAGCCCCTCGAGCTCGACAACCCGGTCGAAGAGAGGATCGACTGGACACGCTCTTTCCACGGTCTATCAGCAGCCCCATTCCCCAAAGAAGCGGCTGATATCCTCCTCGCCGAGACCGACCCCAACGAAGTCGAGATCAAGCCCGATGGCATCCTCTACCTGCCCGAAATCAAGTACCGACGCATTCTGAACCGCGCATTCGGACCTGGTGGCTGGGGTCTTGTGCCTCGTAGCGAGAGCATCGTTACGCCGAAGACCGTGACGAGGGAATACGCTCTTGTTTGCAATGGACGGTAAGATCTTGTTCTCTGTGCATGCGTTGATCTCGCTAACATGTCGCAGTCTCGTTTCTGTTGCTCGTGGAGAGCAGGATTATTTCTCTCCTGATGGCATTCCCACTGCTACTGAGGGGTGTCGGTCGAATGCGCTGGTGCGCTGCTGCAAGGACCTGGGAATCGCTAGTGAGTTGTGGGATCCGCGCTGGATCCGCAATTACAAGGCGAAGCATACGCGAGAGGTCTTTGTTGAGCATGTGGTCAATAAGCGGAAGTCGAAGATTTGGACTCGGAAGGATGACCCCGTTGGATACCCTTGGAAGGAAAGTAAATAGATGGAGACTTAGTCGTCTTAGTCCAATGTTGATTAATTGGACCTGTATTATATAGCTTTGATTCGGTGTTGGATTTTATGAATGTCACTTTTATCTCTTCTCATTGTTGGTTCGTTCTACTTTGCTGTCACCTGCCCAGGCGGACATGGACGGTGGGTTTCCACCTGGGCAGTACTCATAATTCAACGGCAGGACCAAGATGGGCCACTTTGAGGCAAAGGAAATATAGAAAGGGGGGTATTTTTTTTTTAGAATTGCATTAGGTTAAATTCAGATGAAGTGCTTAGAGCGACGTGAAGAGAGAAAAAGAAATCAATTTTGGAAGATTCCCGATTGGAATAGTATGACATGAGTAGATCGTGGTCAGAAGAAGGAAATTTTATGCAAAGCTTGGTAAACGCAAAGTTGGAAAGGTATCAAACATCCCACACATAATATAAACAGCCCAAGAAAAAATTCAAAGATCGGAATAGATCTATAGAGTCAAGGAAAGTGGCTTGGAGCAACCAGGTCTATTGATCATCATAAGGAGACCTGTTCTTCTTCAAAGCCTTGGACAGGAATGAAGGTCGACGGCTCGCTGGGTCGGTCTCCTGCCCCTGAGCGTTAGGGTTGAAAGGGTTTGTTGCAGACTGCATATGCTGAGATGGGGAATAGATGCTGGCAGAAGGAGGCGAAACGGGATCATAGCGGTCTGAGATCTCGTAGTTGCTGTGAGCGGTCATACCGGAGATGTCACGGTGAGTGTTGTCGGCACCAGAGAGCTGGTTGTATCCAGCGCCTTGGTTGTACATGCCCTGATAAGCTTCTGGGTCAGGGGATCCGACGGCTTGCACGGTGGGCTGGTTTCCATGGCCGGAGTGAGGACGGGGCTCGTAGCGAGCACTGCCGCGGGAGCCGGGCTTGGGGGTTTCCAGGATGGGGACTTGGCTGGATGATGGGGTCATGCCTGCTGGGATGGTGGAAAGGGGGGCAGGTGGGGGGACCGGGGGTGCGTCTTGGTCATTGAAGGAGGCGCGCTCACCGGCCTTGCGGTGACCAGTGGAGAGACCGCGGGAGATGTTGCCGCCCGTGACACCGTTGTGCACGCTCAGCTGGTTGCCGTGGGTGGAGGCGTTGGTCGCAGTGCGGTGGAGGGCGAGGTCAGAGTCGTCGCGGCTGATTTCCACAGCGGGTGAGCGGGCGTTGAGCATCTCGACGATGGCGGCTTCGCGCTCGGCATTAGTGGTTTGAGTGGATCCACGCTTGGTGACGGTTCCGCCACGCTGTTGGTCGAAGCCAGTCGATTGGCCAGTGTTCTCATAGTTCAGCATACCTGCACCTGCAGCGGCGGCGGCGGCGTGCTTCAGGTCGGTGTCTTGGCCAGGCTTACCCTCGCCAGCACCAGCGTCGTCGCCCTTGTCGTCACCTTCGGCGGCTTCCTCGGGGGCAGCGACACCAGGAGCGCGGACTTGGACCTTGCGAACAGCCAAGACGAGAGCACACAGGAACTTGGATCGACGGGCAGCACGGACAGTCTCGTTGGACCAGTTCGACTTGTGGCGGATATCGACACGCAGCTGGAGCTTATCCATGTCACCAACGCCGCCAAGCTCGATATCAACATCGGGCTGGAAGTCACGGTAGTTTTCCTTGTCACGAACAAAGTTCTCCATCTCTTGACGCAGCAGCTGGACCTCGGCGAAGCTGGTGTCAAAGGCGACGGGGACGGTCAGCTGCTCATGCATGGCATTGGCACGAGTGAAGTTATCGACCCAGAGACTGTTCAGGATGTTGTTGGGCACCTGGGTAACACGATGATCGGTAACATTGCGGAAGACAGTGAAGAGCAGCGAGATACGATCGACGATGAAAGGCTTGTCGCTGACCTCGACGCGATCACCGATATCGAAGGGGTGCTTGACGAAGAGGAAGATACAGGAACCCAGGACCTCCTGGGCGGTGACGGAGAAGACGAAACTGAGGGAGAGCAAGGAAGTGGCACCGGCAGCAATGACAGTACCGAATCCAGTAGTGACGAAAGAGATGAAGACCAAGACACCGACGAGACCAGCAACACACATGAGAAGGTTATCCAAGACACGGATAGCCTGGTCAACATCGTGCATGCTGTGGTTAAGAGCCTTGCGCATACGACCAAACTCGGAGATGGTAAGAACCATCTCGTCAAGGCTGATATCACCATTGCCATCCTTGTCAAGGGCGTTGAAACACTCTTCCGCCTCGTCCTCGTGCTCAGCACCAAGCACCTCGACAATGTCCTCCATGTACAGAGATTCGCGACCTTCGACGACAAAAGACATCCAAATGCGACGAGCCAGCGCAGCAGCACAGCGCTTGCGCTCCAAGGCCTGGATGACCATGGTGTGGGTGGCGGTCGGGTTGAACACTTGCTTACCCGTCAGCTCGGAAGCAACGTTACCGAACGCAGCAGTGACCTTGTCACCCACACGGCCAACGTTCTTGCCGACCTGGCGGAGCATGCGAAGAGGCATGGCAGATGACCGCTTTCCGCCCTTCACACCGGCCTGTGCGAGGATGGAGTCAAAGATGAGAGAATCCTCCTCCTTGAACTCCGCGCAGTACACGGGGAACATGTTACGAGAAGCCTCGAAGAGCAGACTGACCAAGTGAACGTTACGCTTGGAAACGCGGATCTTGGCATCAAACTGCTTGCGGTGGTAGCTGATGGAGATCAGCTGCACCAGGGTCTTTTCGGCGAGGTAGATGATAGCACAAACGAGCAGCGCGAAAAGAATGTTCTTGACACTCTTTTCCCACGCCTTGACGCCAGTGTCACCGGTCTCCTTCTTACCAGGAGTCAGAGTCATGACAGGCAAGAACGTAACGAGTGAGATAATGGCCCAGAACAGCAAAGCGAGAGGCGTTTCTAGAGCGCGCAGAATGAGCGCATACTTGCGAGTACCGGAGCTGACGATACCGCACAGGAATTGGAAAAAGTAAGGAATGTAGCGAGCGAAGATCTTGGATGTCCAGAGACTGAACCAAACAATCTCAATCCAAGTGAAGAACCAGTAAAGATGGACACCTCCGATTTTGGCGTTCGGCGCAGCCGTAGCGCCCACAATGATAGGAACTGCGATCAAAATCGCAATGGGGATGACATAAATGAGATAACGAGTGATGATGGAGTAGTTGAGGACAGCTTGATAGATACGGCCCATGCGATTCATGTTACCATCCTCTGGGGCCTCGGCGGGCTTGCCCGACATCTCATTGATGTCGGTGTCCGTACGATGCCTGCGACCAGGGCCACGGTGCTTGTGGCCCATGATCGGGCCCTTCTCCGAGGTGTTAGTGGTACAATCCACGGGGGTAGTGTTGGACGCCCATTTGCGCGCGCCCGTCTGACCACGACTGGTAGTCTCAGTCAGCGGGATATCGATGGTAACATCGTTGGGGTTATGCAAGTAGTCGGGCATGTCGTGGAGCTGCTCGAACCGGTGTCCCGTCAAGCGTCTGGAAGAAAGACTCGACCGACCCATTGGAAAGGGCAGAACGGATCTTTATCAACGTGTAACGATCCGCCCTAGCGGCCTGTGTGGGCTTGGATTGGGGGGCGTCGGTGTCTGTGGTGGAGACACGCAAAAAATAGTAGCACGCCAATGAGTGGTAGCGCAGTTTTTTTTCTTCGCCTCCCCCTCGTCGGGTGAACCCAATTGTCCCGCGGGTTACGCCTTTGGTCGACCTCGGTGCACGATTATGGGTGGCTAAGACACCCGGGCCAGTGTACGTGGAGTTTTGTGAGTCGATCGCGAAACGTCAATGGCTCGCGAAGCGTAGTGGAGATGTGGATCGGCGAATCGGCCGCTCTAGTGGTGTCTGAGATTGGTTAAACGAGTGAACAATGCAGCGTAATGCAGCGTACGAGTCCCGCCAAATTCGAAGAGAAAAAAAGAGAGCAGACTGAAAGGAACAGGGCTGAAACGACGCGCAGGAAAGGAAGGGAGCTGGACGCGATAGATCGCAATGCCGTGTTTCACTAGATCGCGTTGGGGGGGAACAGCAAAAATGTGAGACCGCCATAATAACGGTGGGATCCTCCATTCCACTTCCTCCTTCATCATTCGCTGCGAGAAACCTCCTAGTCCGTGTCTTTATTACCGATCGACTCTAGACGTGTGCCCTCAGCCCCAGTTATTCCCAGCTCTCCTCGTTTCCACATGTCCAGCCCTGGAGCACCAAGTAAGAGGACTCCATTGTTCATGCAATTTTGAAGACACATGCAGGTCCACCGACCCCCCACATCTCGATGTGTCTGATCAGCCAATCATCGATTGCCATCAGCGGGTGGCTTGAGATCAAAAGGGGTCTACTTTCCCAGGATCTGAGGAAGACGAACATCCTGACATAACTATGATGTGCATCCATGTTACTTGTCACACTGTATAGGGCATGGAGCACATGATATCATTGACCTCGTCAGGTTTGGGGTTTGGTAGCTAAGCTTTCGAATCAACATGCATCTGCTCCAGTGCAGCAACAATGTCCCCCGTTGTCCAGCCCTCCTGCAGTCCCCGCAGGACAATATCCTGCTCACTCTCCGGTGCCATTCCGCTCGGCGCAGGGGGTCTTTGATCCAAATTCGTAGGGAACGGATATCCCTCTGCGACCGCCTGCACAAGAGCCCGCAGCTCCCTCTGTTCCAAGCTATAGAGCTCCGGGTCCAGCACCTCCGCCACTTTCCCAGCCGCCGCCAACCTCCCCTTCATCAACTCCCACGTCTTCTCAACAATGGGCACTGAATCAACCGTCTCCATCGGTTTCCCAAAGGCGCTACTAACCTGCAACAGGTTCGCCACGCGCCGGAACCCACCCTCCCCCATCTCATTAGACCCCGCAGCATGGAACAGCGCCGGGTTGAAGAAAACCCCATCCCCCAGCTCCAGCGGCAGTGCTACGTAGGACCCGTTGAAAAACTCCCGGAACTCCGCCTTCCGCCACGCAAGGTAGCCAGGCTTGTACGTCTGGCTGTACGGTAGGAATCGCGTCGGCCCACTGGCGACCGGCATCTCACTATGCGCTACAGCTCCCTGCAGCGTCAGGAACTGCGAGGTCAGCTGCGTAGCCGCCGGGTACCGCTGACACGCTCTCTCCTCCTGGAATCCCAGGTGGTAATCGCGGTGGGACTCCTGGGCCTTGCCGCCAGGATGCACGGCGTTAACTTGGGCTGTGATGCGGTAGTCCGGGCCGAGCCAGGATTCCGAAACGGCCGCCAACCACGGATTCGAGTAGTAGTCCGCGAAAGAGGCCGGGTCCTGCAGTGCGTGTTTTGAGAACGCGTTCCAGATACGATCATTGGCACCGCCTGTAGCGAAATGGTCGCCCTTTGTAGAATTTGAAGCGCGCTCGCGCGCAATGATGGCGTCGAAGGCCTTATTCGTGGCTTCTAGGATTGTGCCGTATTTTGAGGGCGCGTACATCGAGCGCAGGACGTAGACGCCCGGGCCGTGGTGGAGGACGTGGTGCCATTCATCTTGGAGGGCGGAGAGGAGGGATGTGGAGAGGATGGGTTCCAGGGCTGAGAGGTCGTAGATTGGGATGTTGGAGGCTATCTCGGCGGCGAGGGGGTAGGTTGCTTTCTGTGTTGTTTGCGCGCAGATGGCTTGGAAGTCGGGGAGGTGTGGGGTTGCGGGGGAATAGAGTCGCGAGGACACCTGCGGTGCGTCTGTGTGTCCGTTCATTTCGTATGCAGATGTGTCCCGATTGATTGTCCGGTGAAGGATTCATTGGGCGTTGTTTAAATATCCGAAGGCCGGATTTCAATGTCCATCGGGTCCCCGCATTTTCGCGTTTTGCCGAACCACCCGCATGGACGTTGACGTTTCATTTGGGGATTATCCTGGAATTCGGTAATTGGTTTCCGGTGAGATCTACCACCAGAAGATGGAGAAATGGAGGAAAAGGTAGAAGACTGATGTAGTCCCTGAGATGTTCTCACTGACATAAATAAATATTCACGCTGCTCACTCAAAATTTTGCAAGACGCGGGAATCTCGAAAAATAAAGATTGTCGTGTAAATATACAGGCCCTTGAAGTCGAGATGACGAGGGCAAATAATCTAAATATGAGATGTGAAGTTATGCAACGATACACACACAGTGTGGGAGAGGGAAAAAGAGAGAGATTATTCTAGACCTATCTGGGTATCACAGCTATCAAGCAGTATAGTACAGGTCTACCACTAGCCACTGATATAAAAAGAAAATCCAAAAATCCAAAAGAGAACAACTCATAGCGCCAGCATCGCAACGCCACGGGACAGTTATATCGCCCACGATAGAACCAAATCCCAGGACTGTGCCTTGAAAAAGTAAACCCAACCCACGCAAATGTATGCTTCAATGTTAAGAACGTATTTTATCACCGCCTCTTTGTCGTCGTGAGTGCAGTGCACCGCAAATTCATGCATTCATCATGACCCCGAGGTCCGAGCTGAGAACGGGCTCGGAGGGCGCGAGGTCAGCTTGATTGTCGAGAACGAGCTGGTGCTCGGCCATGGTTTCGACAAGGGCGCTCGGCCGTCCAATGACCGTGAAGAGAACCTTCAGCAGGAGCGTTGGACCATGGCCGTTGAGACCACCCTGTGGCTGGCGACGGGTGTGAGTGAGGAGCACGCGGACGAGTTCGCGGATGGGGCCGTCGGTGGACGCGTCGTGGATGGCGTCTAGACCGTCGACTAGGAAGACCAGAAGCGGTGGGGCGGATTGGAGGAGAGTGTCGACTAGCGAGAGGGCGGCTTTCCAGCTGCTGAGGGTTCCGTCGAGTTGGCGGAATCGCTCTGCGCTCAGATCGAGCACGGCGTCGCTGTCCACTACTGGGGGAAGCCAGTCGACTAGTTGTCGGATCACACTGTAGGTCAGTGCGATCAGGCCTTGCTCGTGGAGGGTCAGTCCTTTGGCCTTGACCTGGGTTGGGAGGACGCAGAAATGAGAGACGACCGGCAATCGAGCCTGGCGAGCGAACGAGGCATAGCAGGCGGAAATGAGAGCGACGGGGCTGGGCGAAACGGTGGGCTGGGTGCCGCCCACTGCGAGGGCCTGGGAGCGAGGGCTGGTAGCCCATTGCTGGAGAGATGCAACGACACTGCTATCGGCAATGACCTTGACTTCCGGCTCGTAGTCGCAAATCTGATCGTCGCTGTCGAAGAAGTCCTGCAGGTGCTTGGATGAGCTCTGAATCTCGAGGCGTGCTAGGCGGCGTTTAGATCCTCTGGACCATTCGAACGAGGACGTGTCTGTCACCGATTAGCCTTCTTGCCGAATCTAACCCGAAGAGGAAACTCCTACCTATATTAGGAATCGGGGGTGTAGTCATGCACACAATGCCACTGCTCTGTTCGCTGACCGGCTCCAGTTGCTCACGCACAGAGCTCAGCGTCTCTGCTAGCAAGCGATCCCGGCCCTCCCTATACCGAGCACGCTCTTCCGCATCTTGTTGGATTTCCCAGATCAACCGTCGTGTGATAGTGTTCTGTGCCGCTATCCGACGGTCTTTCTTCTGTTGTCCAACCTGGCTGAGTCGAGAATCCTCCCAAAGTGCCCGTGGACTATAGGGGTCCAGATGCTCCTCGTCCAAATCCATGTTCGAATGTTCCCACGGCAGATCGTGTGCCTGGCGCTGTATGTAGATGACGAGATGGCGGAACTCGGAGTACACATCCTGGCTGTGGATGTTGAGGAGCTGGCAGGTCGACCTCCGGACATACCAGTCCATAAACTCGGTGAGGAAGAAGAATATTAAGGCGTAGGTTCTGGCGATGTGTTTCACGGCGGTCGGAAGCGCGTTAGGGTCGGCGGGAAGGCCCAGGGCGTCGTGGATATTTATTAGTGCGGTAGCCAGGCCTTCCATCACGCGAGGGTAGTGCGAGGATGCCTATGAGTTGATGTTAGCCGACATGACGGGACCCCGACGTATCCGGAACACCCACCTTAATAACTGACTGCAGCACGCCGTAGAAAAGAGGGGTATATGACAGGGCGTCCGGGAGCGCGGACAAAAGGGTCGCATGGGTGTCCATGGTCGGAAGGAGTCTATCGCACAAATCCATGCAGTCACTGAAGACCCGTTGTCGCGGTCTCGACATCCAAAAGGTCTTGATGTTTCCGAGCAGGGACTTCACGTCGTCGACGGTCTGTGGCCGCTCGTCCCACTCGACCTGGTCCTGCGGCAGGAGCAGGCCGACAAAGCGCTTCCAGGTGTGAGCCAACTCATTGCGTTCAATATCGAGGTCGGCGATGGCGGGGTTTCTGCAGGCGTTAGATCAGTCTGGTCAGGGCAGGGGGGGGAAATATCATACGGTGAGATAGGCTTCCCGTCAAAGCGGTGTTCCCAGATGGCAGAGTTGGGCATCTTGCCGCAAGAAATGATAGGGACAAAGACAAGACTCTCACGACATGTCCTACAAAAGGAGTGGAGAGATGTGGAGAGCCAAAAAGGAGGAAAGAAAAGAAGGGCGGGTTTTGCCGCTGAGGGGCTGTCGAGAAGGAGAGAATGAGATTTTTCTATTTTGGGTCGTTCTAGATGTCTTGGAGGGTTTTTTTTCTCTTCTCACTTAGGTCTTTTTTTTTTTCTCTCTTTTCTTTTCCGGCTTATTGGTTTTGCTTTTCTTTATTTTATTTGGTCCAGCCCCTAGCCCCAGAGTGTTAGTGTCAAACTGTTCGCGAGGATCGGAGGCCCTAATTTCCCCCTTTGCAGTCGATCGGACTGGGGCCTCTTAGTCTGGGGAACATTGACATCTCCGTGCTTGTATCAAGCATCTGAACGTCTGACCGTATCATATTAATGTACTAGCACATGTCCTAGCGGCACCTCTCCAAATTAATCCTGAATAAAGTACGAATAAAGTACCAAGTGCTGAGTACTAAGAGGATGCTATCTCCGCCTAAATAACCCTATAGTCCAGACCCCATCTCTGCGGGGATTTGGATTTGAATTCCATCGACCCCCGGCTGTTCGCATTGCCCTTGGGCATTGGGAGAGAGACTGGTAATACTTCCGATCTAGTCCGCCCCCCTCTTTCCCTTTCCAAAGCACCGTCGATCGGCTACGGCGCGTACTTGATGCCAACCACACGATGGCGTTTTTTTTTTCCCCCCAAAAAGAAAAGCCCCAAAAAAATCGGCTTTTCGTTTTTCTTACTCCTTTATTCTCCCATTTCCCCCCTCTCATCGTGTCTGCTCAGACACACGGCTAACGCGTTAACATGCCCTACTAACTCGCGAGTGCGGCAGTCCGGGACCTCTCGCGCCGCGCACGCACCGGATACCGAACTCGACGCACCGCCTAGTGCCGTACGAGTACACACACCGTGGCCCTCGATAACAACCCTCATGCCGCCACTGACGTCCCCACAACCCCACGCACCCGAGTCTGGGGGTTTCATATCTAGTCCCCGTCGTAGACCCGGCAAGCCCAAGCGTAATATGCCTGTCATCGTCTTGTGATCGGTAGGCAATGCAGATAACACGCACAGGACGTTCGTCTCAGCTTGTGCTTATAAACAACACTGTTCCTTCCTATTATACTTTCCTCGTTATTTCTACCCATTCCTTGTTTTTGACTCCCTTGGCGTCACAGCTCTAAAGTAGCATAGGTCCTGGATTCGCTCAATCCCCAAGTCTACTCCAACGGTACGAGATTCGCCTCTGTCAGAATTGCACGAACTCACATTGGGATAAACTCCAATCTCGTGCAATTATCTTGGAGCGATATGGGGGTTTCCTATAAATGGTCTGAGCTTTATACCCTATCCAAATACAATCTTCAACATCAACATCACCGATAGCCATGAAGAGCCTTAAGGAGCTTGTTCAGAATCATTCAATACCCTCAAAACATTGGTCCGTATATTGAAGCTCTCTAAACCTGGGTGGGGGAGCACACTGTATAATCCGAGTCCAGGGAATATGACCGCTTAAAATTGCTAAGCTCACTGCAGTTGGTTGAAGGTATCAGTCAGCAGAGCAAGGTAGGCAGGTAGTGGCTGTAGAAATGGCGAGAAATGACGAAATTGGTGACTTGCATGGATCACGGGGTTCGGTGGAATGAACAACCAGCGCTACAAGCGAGGTGGCATATGTGTTGGCGTAGAATGAGCACGTTCACCCGATTGAACTAGATCTGTAGTTTGGGTGCTATTTGACAAAACAACCTCTGTTTCGTCTCTGGGAAAGGCAAAAAGTGCCAATTTGTGTCTAACAAGGCTGAGTTGTGCGTCGGAAAGGCACTATTATTTATGCTGCCCTCTCCCCTTTTCACCTTAAAAACTTTAGTGCCATAGATATCCCACTTCTGCACGATCAGTACGGCGGTATCGGGATTTGCGATTGTTACCTAGCTGGGAGCTCCCACGATGGTCCAAGCGTCGTCGGGAGGGGGTTTTCGAGATTTTGAGCTGTAGATTTGCGATATAGGACCGTATGCAATGAGCTGGGCAGACGCAGTGGCGGATTTGATGCAATGGCGCTCGCTGGAGGGAAGTTATCCCTATTGATAACGTTCTCGGTGGTTATTTGTCAGATTCAAATCTCCAAGTGACGCCCGAGTTCCATTAGCCATATAGCACTAACTTTGCGAGACTCATCATGAGTTCTGGTCTTGAGAAAATAGATCGGACCAGACCAGAAGTTGTTGTAATGGTGTTTCGGGGCCATTGTTGAGTCTGAACCAGGCATATGGCCGGTGCTGCAGTTCGCGACATCATGTGGAGTTGAAGTTGTGAGGTGCAGACTGGCGGTCAATCAGAGCAGACAGAGCCGGCTGGGAAACAGTGCTTTGAAGGAGTTCGATATTGATGGGAAGAGCACGTATCCGAAATGGGCGTTTTGACTGTTGCTGTGAGGCTCTGCGGGAGGCTCTGCGCGGGAGCACTAGCGTATGATTGGCCCACAGGGTCCATAGGTCGGTTGCTCCAGGGCTCACGACGCACATTGTCGGGGGAAGATGGGCTCAATGAGAGTATCACTGTCAGTTGGCACAATGGTGATACGTAGAGGGCTTTAGAGCTTGTTACAGATGCTTAAAAACCAGGTTCAGAATTGCCTGTTTCGATGGGTTGATTGTGATTCTAAACAACGGCGGTCAAACATGAATATTTGAAAACAAGTGAAGGAAATGAAGCAAATAAATGTGAAACAAAGAATTGCACCTGTTTCAACTAGTCAGCGCTGATCATCCCGGATGGTGGGGGTGACGCTAAATTGAACCTCAATTCTCCAGCGACCTCGTTGTCTTCCTCTTCAACCATCTCAGTCAGTCATGACTTCCACTAGACAGATTTTTCTCCCTCTGGAGCTATGGCAACAAATCACATCCTATCTAACAAATCGCGACATCAAGTCCATGCGCCTCGCCGCCAAACAATTCTCAAGCGCAGTGGAACTACGTCTCCAGCGAGTGTTTTTGTCAGCCAACCCCTTGAATATCGCAGTCTTTCGGGCTGTCGCAGACAGCGAAGAGTTTAGACACCAGGTTACAGAGATCGTCTGGGATGATGCCCGACTTCCCAGGGGTCCTCTCAAACGTCGCTATCTTCCTGGCTGGGAAGGTAAAATGGCATCAGATGAGGAGAGCAGTGATAACGAGACCGAGATTTCGCGTTTTCAGGGAAGTTATGATCTAGACTGGCCTCACGAATATAGTGATGATGAAGATGAAGATGAGGATGACGATGGAGACGGCGACTTTTTCAACCAGCTACGGAAAATTACAAAATTCAAAACCAAAGATTGTCCGGTGTGGTTCAAGGCTGGATGCGCTGCGAGTGTTGAAGATGCTTTCTGGCGCCAAGAGGTTGACGATGGAATCAATGGGCTCGACACTGAACATCCGGATTACAAGACCATGAGAGAGCTGGGCTCGATAGGGCCTCCGCTGAGTGAGTGCTGGGAGTTTTACCGTACTTTAATCCGGCAGCAAGATGATGTCCTAGCTGGGAAATCCGACGAAGAAGCATTCATTCATGGATTGAAACGATTCCCTGCACTCAAAAAAGTGACTGTCACGCCTGCAGCCCACGGCTTCCTTTTCAACCCGCTGTATCAAACTCCCATGATTCGATCATTCCCGGAAGGACTCAATTATCCCATGCCCCGCGGATGGCCACTTCCTAGTCAATATCAACTGGAGGAGGTATATTCGGTATATTCGGTTCCTTGGGAAGAGCTTGAAGAAGTGTATCGGGAAACGTTCCACGGATTCCGGATCGTGGCACGCGCGCTCGCTGAACAAAAGAATGATGTCGTCGAGTTCAGTGTACAATCCCGCCTACTTCGCATGGGAATCAACTGCAGGATTCTTGATGACACTTGTGAGGAATATAATCTCCTAGCCACGCTGCTTAAGAAACCGGGCTTCCGCCACCTCGATCTTTCTTTCACTCTCGCTGGAACATGGCAATCATTCCCCCATGAAAAGCTCCATGATATATTACGCGAAGCAGGGGATATGAAAGAATTCAGCCTCGCCACCACAGGAATTGACGCCGGAAACGAACACAAGAATCTGGAGGATGACACGCATGTGCCCCTGAAGGACATGTTCCCCATTGAGAATTGGCCCAAACTCCAACACTTTGAGCTATCACGATGGAAAGTCAGCGAATCCGACGTGATATCGTTCCTTTCAGAGCTACCTGCAACTGTGCGATCTGTGAAATTAAGTTTCTTAACATTCGTGGACAACGGAAATCACTGGCATTCTTTCCTTGCGAAGATGCGCGAGGAAATCCGGGAAGGCCGTCTCAGGTCAGATCAACAGCAAAATGTGTCTGTGACTGTCGGTTGCAACCAAGATATCTGTCTTCCAGGGCGTGCGAGATGGATTGGAAAGGAGGTTGATGAATTCTTGTACGGGGATGGACAAAACCCGTTCCTTGGCCATCCACTTAATAGGCCCAGGGTAGGGTATGGAAGTGAGGAAGATCAATTGGACTCCAGCGACTAGTGTCCACTTCTCTAATTTGTGACAGAGCAAGTGTAGGTTGGACCCTTCTGGTGTCACCAGTTTGCCGAATGGACAGTCATTACTGGATGACAGTGTGATCCGAAGCCTGTGAGCTTAATAGTAATGACAAGATTGATATACTCGTACCATGCTCCGTACAGGCGCAAGTTTTAGGCTATTGTGACAGCGTCATCTGCCGGAGTGGTGTCACTATAGGCTTTATGAAAGAGTACGCCCCGTCTCGAGTCATTTCTCATATCGGATTTCTACTCCGAACTCCGTTAATTCTGCAGAGTGACACCGCTTTTACATCTGGATGCACTCACCCTCGTACGTGCCTTGATGGACGTCTGCTAATAGCGCGGATCTCCATGCCTGTCACTGTTCCTTCCTCCGTCCCCCATCCATAGCCTTTCATCGGGTGCTCTTGCCAATGCTCTTGCCTGCTCCATTCCGAGAATTCCAGCCTGGGCGTCGGAGACGGTCAGGCTGAGTTCCATCCCGCGAGACACCATTGCCATCACTCACACTTCTCCCATCTCATTTCGCACTCTCCGGGCTGACATCTAGTTCAGCCCGTCTCTCACACATCGCACCTCGTGCGTCATGGTGATTTCCCTCGCTCACTCGACCCTGCCATCTCCTCCGCTCCCGCATCGTGCCTCGTACAGTCCCCGTCACCGCAGCGACGACCGGTCTGCCTGTTTTTTTTTGGATGGGCCGCTTGATGGGATAGGATGGCTGATCATGGGAGGAGTGGTATGACAATGCGAGGGGGTCCATGGAAGAAGGTACGTCATTTGGTCCTTCCCATTCTTTGTTCACTATCACCCGCATGTGCGTAGATTCATCTCAGTATGATAAGTAAATAAATTTAGGGAAGGAAGGGAGTATACAATCTGGAGAAGTAAACTTTATTTTAAAGTGTATATTTTAGGGAAGAACGACACACTGATAGGCAACCTTGGAAGTACTTCCCAAGTACAGTGTTTGGTTGTCGTTCGGTGGTTGTTGATTAGCTTATTGTTCGGTTTATCAATTGATCCATGGATGCTTTTTCCATCTATCCGGAACTGCGGGGGGTACATTTCAGGTAGCGTCCAGCGAGTATTCTACTGCAGGGCTGACGATGGAGGCCCTTTTTCACTGGGCTAGAACTGTGGACGATCCGTCTGGAAACTGTGACGATGTGCTGATCTGCGGCTGGGGAGAGTTGATCCAGTATTGGATGTCTCAGATGTTGATGCCTCGTTAATGCCTCAGGCAGCAGTGCAAATCTGGAGAGCTCTCTTTCCCGACGTCCCTTTCTTCCCTTTGTTATCTTTTTTTTTTTTCCGTCAGACGATAAATATCATCGTTTATTTTTATTTTTTATTCCGAGTGTGGTGGATAGTGTCGAGCGAGAGGCCGCGTTTACAAGCTGACAGGAACCGAAAGAGAAGGGCCGAGAGCAGAGCGGATGCAGAGGGGTACGAGTACGCAGACCTGTCGTTTTGCTTGTGGGGTAAGCCATATAAGACGGAAGGGCCGGCAGGTAGAGCGAGTGCCCAGATACGAGAGCGATATCCGGAAGGATTGGCCCATTGGCCCATTGGCCAGCCTAGCATTGGCTCAGCATTGGCAAATTTTTACGTGCGGATATGACGGAGGATAGTCGCTAAATCCCGACGATCAGTGATTTCAGTGTGACTGAGGCTGGGCGTGGGGTAGAGGCATAACCGAAACATGGGAGAGTCGAATTCGAGTCGAATTCGAGTCGTCAATAGGGTCTCGACGCAATGAAATCATTCAATATTGCAATCGAACATGACAAATATCAAATTATACGAAGCAAAGAACCATGAAAAAGTGAAAGTCAAAGGGACTCTTATCGTCATCCGTGATCCTCTCCGTTAGTGCCGATCCTCCCCTCATTTTCCTGTTTTCCGGTTTCCCTGCACCTCCACGTTTCCACCTCTTCTCTTGACTAATGTACCCACACAATCTCGCATAGATGCTGCTCGTCTTCTTCCTCCTCTTCCTCTCTGTACAGGCTGATGTGGTTGCCGTACCCTCCAACCTCACTCACTATCCGCCTTCCTTTCGCATTTCCGGGTCTCCACTTAACGGGACCAGGCTCATTCCATTGACGAGTGAGCTGAGATCCAAAAGCGAGAGTCAGAACGTATGGTCTTCCCCATTTTTTCCTTTTGCGTTTAACCTTAGGCCGCTGCTGACAATTACCAGTTTAACATCTCGGGCACTGCCACTCAAGTCACCTCGGGCAATTCCCTGGATTTAAAGAGTTCGGAAATCGCTCTCATCTCGTGCGATTCCGACTTCTACTCCGGAAATCTCGGCGTTGACGACACTATTGAATACGTCACCTCTGCTCAATCTGCTGCCGCGCTGGTGCTGTACAGCCAATTTGCGCGCTCTTGTAATTTGACTGTCGATGATACCGCCAATCGATATCGCAATATATTTTCCATCTATAGTCGGGACATCGCTTCCACTTTGCAAATTACCTTCAACGAATCTCACCCGTTCATCAGCATCGTCTCCATGTCGTCTTTCAGTGTGCCCACCGACTCTGGGAGTGGAGGAGACACCGGGGGCTCCGGTGACAGCCCCAATACAGGTTGGTCCATCGATTTCACCGGCCATGCTCATCAATTAACAACCCCCTTTAGCCATGATCATTTTGTACAGTATCACTGGCATCATTACAGCTTTGTTTTTGGGAATCATTATTACAGGTGCCGTTCGGGCGCATCGCCATCCCGAGCGCTACGGGCCTCGCCGAATTGCCGGGCGAGTCCGGCAGAGTCGAGCGAGAGGTATAGCTCGAGCCATGTTAGATACCATCCCAGTCGTCAAATATGACGGCAAGCAGGACGACGTGGAAGCCGCCAAGCGCGACATTGAAATGAATTCGGAGGATTCTACCCAGCCCTCCCCGAGAGGGGACGGCATCACGGAGCCCACCACCCCCGTGTCTGAAGTGCCAACCCCGGACGGAGAGGAGAGACCCACCCCGACCGCTGTAGAAACGAAGACTGAAACGGTGCCCGACGCTGGTAATCTCTCGTGTCCGATTTGCACGGATGATTTTATCAAGGGCCAAGACCTACGTGTTCTGCCCTGCAACCACCAATTCCACATGGAATGCATTGACCCCTGGCTGATGAATGTTTCTGGCACCTGCCCACTCTGGTACGTTGGAATCCAAGACATGACAGCTTAAAGACAGTAGCTAACTCTGCTCCAGCCGCATTGACCTCAACCCACCCCAAGCAGAGACAGCAGAGACAGAAGGGACTGCCGAGAACACCGAAAACACCGAAAACACCACCACCCCAGAAGTAGCCGCGCAGCCTGAGGCTACGCAAACCCGACACACCCGCCGTCTCACCAACTACCTCCATGGGCCTCTGAACGCCCGTCGCATGCGCGACGCAACGGTGGAAGAACGCCTGGCCGCCCTGCGTCGTGTTCGCGAAGCCAACCAATCCGAGGCCGAAGAAGGCCGACGGACTCGTCTTTCGACCCGACTGCGCGAGCGCTTCCGTATCCGAACACGCGCTCACGGCGAGGCTGAGGCCGAGGCCGAGGCGCCCGCTGCTCCTGCGCCTGCTCACATGCCTCCCTCCACTGCATGATCTCATCTCACATCTCACATCTCTCCCTGTGACATATTCACTCCTTTACGCTTGCACATATTTTTTGTCACGATTATGAATTTTGGGCGTTCCTCATTTTACAGGATTTTTTTTGTTTAAAGGCATGGCGTTGGGAAAAGGATTTCTGTTACTTGTATCTATCTAAGATTTATACTTGTGGATATTCTAGTCAATATTTACCTATTTACCCAGGTCGTGATGGCGAAGTTTCGTAACGAGGTGAAAGATGGAGACGTCATGCGCCCGCTGAGAGTCCACAAGTAGGTCCAGACTTGTCAACAGCGCGAGTTGGCTGATTTGTCTGGGGGATCCGGAGAAGATAGGCCTGAGGCTGTGCTGGTCAGCAGGACGCTAGGACCATGGCATGCTCCCGGGTTCTGCACAAATATACGCAAAGATAGCACAAGGGTCTCCGTATTCGTGCCACATCCATGGACTAGGGTGAGTAAGGTTGCTAGGGTCAAGATCGCCAGGAACACCGAGTCTGGGTGCCCTCCAGTGTGATCGGCCCATTGCATCAGCGGCTGACCCCAACCCGGTTTCACGAAGCCTGTGATACCCGCGAGGGATTATCATCAAGCCCTGGGGTTGAGGCATATAAAGCCCTGACACCATGCCCGGTGTCCAGGGCTAATCACGGAGGTGAACAAAAAAACAAAGCCAGGCGATTTAGGTAACTACCCCAGAGTCGGGGAAAAACATTAATAATAGGCGCATTCTGGCTGGAAAACGGTGGAGCCGTCGGAGAAAAGCCGCCTTAATCGTTATTCCGATCCCCCTCGTGTGGGGTTTGTAGACACCCGGTCATGCTCGTCGGAGATGTTCCTGGATGATGGAAATTACCCCGGGCAGACAAAGAGAGGCAAGTATCCCCGCATGATTGGCGGTTGGAGAAACGCACAATACAATTACAATTACCAGTGCCAATATAGGGAGTATCAGAATATAACCGAGTATCATGCGATGAGGCCTGTCCCCACAGTGCGTCTTTTTACCCGGCGTTGTATGACACATCTTCGGCGAGGGGGACCTGTCGGAGGTATTAATTACAGTTGCACAGTATGTGAATAGACAGACAATTGATAGAGACCTGGTGATAGTTACAAGTTACAAGAATCAAGTGAAGCAAGTAAAGGATGTACCTTCTACTACCGGCATGTGAACCCTTCATCAACTCCCTCGGTATGTTCAGCCGAGGGTAAAAATAATATAATATAAAGGCAGGAGACTAGTTAAAAAAAAAGGAAGAAAAGAAGTTGTAGTAGAACTGTTACTCAATTACTCAAATTACTCAGTTACTCAGTGTTATTCCCCCTCACTCCAATCCGGTGAACGCAAGCAGGTAAATCCCGTTTCGGTGTCAGTTTCCGGGGAACTGTATTATTAAACTCGCTTTATATAAGGCCCGCCATGTCTGCCAGAGATCGTCTATCCAACCTCTCCTCACACATCATGGGCTCCTCTACCCCCTCTGTATTCACCGCGGCCACCGTGGCCGCTGCCCCCGAAGACCCTCTCTTCGGTCTTATGAAGGCATACCGCGAAGATCCCTCCGATAAGAAGGTCGACCTGGGAATTGGTGCCTACCGCGACAACAACGCAAAGCCCTGGATTCTGCCCGTGGTCAAGAAGGTATGTTCGCTGTGCCCAGCCACTGCTATGATGTAATACCCATATTAATCTCAAACAGGCCGACGACGCCATCCACAACGACCCCAGCCTGAACCACGAATACCTCTCCATTGGCGGTCTCGCCGACTTCACCTCCGCCGCACAAAAGCTGATTGTCGGCGCAGACAGCGCAGCCATCCGCGAAAAGCGCGTACGTATCCCGGCGCAAAAGAAAACGGCGCATCCACCTTCCCAAAACAACCCCACTAACGCAAAACACAGATCTGTACTCTGCAAACCATCTCGGGAACCGGCGCCTGCCACCTGGGCGGCCTCTTCCTCTCCAAATTCCACCCCCAAAAGCCCGCCATCTACCTCTCCAACCCAACATGGGCCAATCACAACCAGATCTTCACCAATGTCGGCCTCTCCCTCGCAAAGTACCCCTACTTCTCCACCAAGACCAAAGGCCTCGACTTTGAAGGCATGATCGCCGCCCTCCAGTCCGCCCCCAACGGCTCCGTCATCCTCCTGCACGCCTGCGCCCACAACCCCACAGGCGTCGACCCCACCGAAGAACAATGGAAGCAGATCGCGACTCTCATGCGCGAGCGCTCCCACTTCCCCTTCTTCGATACCGCCTACCAGGGCTTCGCATCCGGCGATCTCGTCCGCGACTCCTGGGCCATCCGCTACTTCGTCGAGCAGGGCTTCGAGCTCTGCGTCGCCCAGTCCTTCGCTAAGAACTTCGGTCTCTACGGCGAGCGCACAGGCGCTTTCCACTTCGTCTCTGCGCCCGGCGCTGACGCCTCGACTTCTTCCGCTCACATCGCTTCGCAGCTTGCTATCCTGCAGCGCTCTGAGATCTCGAACCCCCCTGCGTATGGCGCGAGAATCGCTAGCCACGTCCTTAATGACCCTGTTCTCTTCAAGGAGTGGGAGCAAGATCTGCGCACTATGAGTGGTCGTATCCAGGAGATGCGCACTGGTCTGCGTCAGCGCTTGGAGGCTAAGGGCACTCCTGGCTCGTGGGAGCATATTACCTCGCAGATTGGAATGTTCAGTTTCACTGGTTTGTCTGAAGAGCAGGTTCTGACTCTCCGCTCCAAGTGGCATGTTTATATGGTGAGTTTATTATTGACTCCTTCTTTGGTATTGGATTTATGCTAACTCTGCTGCAGACCAAGAACGGCCGTATCTCAATGGCTGGATTGAACACGAATAACATCGACTACTTCGCTGAAGCGGTCGATAGTGTTGTTCGCGAGTCGTCTTAGGAATTTACTTTATACCTTACATGGCTTGATCTAGGGAGATCTGGATGGGCCTGGGCGTTTTTTTAACCTTTTATTTAAATAGTTACATGAATCCTACAGCACTTTGATTAGGTTCACTTTCGCATGTCAGGTGCTTAAAATGGATGTAGAAATGCATGCATGCCCTCATATGGTGTAGCGGTGGAATCATATCAACCAAAAGAATGCTATGCTATCAAACAAGATGGTATCGTACGCTCAAAGTCCCTGCCGAACCAAGAAAGTCTAAAAGACAAGATCCCAAACCACAAGCCAAGTACACAGCCCAACAGTGCCCCAGAAAACAGCTTGAGCCGTACTCCTCCGCTCAGTAGCCTTCTTCAGCTCCCGATTTCCCTGCCCGACATTCGTCTGCGTCGTATCAACATCCGAAACAAGCTGGGAGATATATTCCTCCTGCGTAGCAAGATGCGTCACCAAAGTTTCCTGCAGTGACGAAATCTCCAGTAGCGATTTCTCGGCATTTCTAAAACACACCCGTTAGCATAACCCAGCAACAGACCACAGAGTACCATACTGGACCTTCCCAAGCGTATCCTCGTAATGCCTAAGCATGGAATCATTCTCCTCCGCGAAAAGCTGTAGCTGCTCTGGTGAAAGCTGCGCTTCGATCTGCGCCGTGTCCGCTTCGCTCAGAACCGCTGCTTCGGGCGCCGGACCAGGGCCTGAGCCTGCTCCCCGATAAGTGGAGGTGGTAGACGGAGTCGCAGACGCAGTGGTATTCGTAGATTTCGATATAGATCCCTTCCGCCCTGCCCCCCCGGCAACCTTGTAGAGAACGCTCTTCTCCTTCTCGCGTACTCGCTCGATTCGCTTTTCGACCATTCGGCGCTGCGCGCCGGCTGCGCCTTCGAGTCCGCGCCTCAGATACCACAGCACCGCTTCTCGGACGGTGGTTGTTGAGCGGGCTGTGTCCTCTGCGCGTAATTGCTCGGCGGATTTGGAGGCGCTGTCGCCGGCCCAGCGCCATAGTGCCGCGCCGGCGGCGGAGTGCCCATATTTCTTGCGGAGGAGAGTCGAGGCAGTTTCCTGGCGGAGGGACTCCGCGGAAGAGAGGTTGGCGATTGAGGTTGCTAGGTCGCGGAGGAGGAGGGCGGTTGAGGTGTCGACTGCGTCGCGTTCGGGGTCTGTGAGAGTCTGGGATTGGGATTGGGATTGGGCATTGGGGCGGCGTTGTGTTGTTGAGAGGTAGGAGTGGCGGATTGATTGGAGGTATTGGAGGAGGGAGGTGATGTGCGAGTTCTGGGGTTGTTAGATTGGGGTATGGAGGGCTGTTTGGGTTGGCTTACGATTCGGTATGCTTCTTTTAGAAACTCGTCGGCGGTTTTGTGGGTGGGCTTGGGGAGAGATGAGCCTTGCTTGGAAAGCAGGCTATTGAGTGTAGGCGTTAGATCGGTCATGGCTGGACTTTGTATGGATGGTTGGAGATGTGTTTTCTGTACAGTTGCTCAACGTCACTGCGCGGATGGTCGGTCCCGCATCCCGCAGTATTATTACAAGGTGCTCACGGACTACTCTGTACGTGGTTTTGCATTGATTTGATTCTTGGTTATTGTGTCTGGAAATGTGAACATCTGGCCAAAAATTGTCACTATGTCGTGGTGTCGAGCAGGTGGCAAGCCCCTTACTCCTTTTCAGGTCATGTCCAATGAAGAGGTGTTGCCACGAAGCACGGCCAGAGCAACTCTGTCTTCCCCGCATCTGCAGCATGGAAGTGTGATGGATGTCAGCCCTGCATGACAGACATGATGTGAAGACTGCCGTTGAAATGGAGGATTGAGGATTATACTGATGGCTTGAATGGCAGGCTTGACTCTTGAGGCATTGAACATCAATGAATTGGCTTGGGTCCATCATTTCCAGTTTATGGACGTTGAATTCATCATCTTTCGATGTCTAATGAGGCAGGTTTTCTAGATGGCGTGGTCCTTGATCTGCATATCCTGGATCTTGCAAGCGCATTGATCATGCCGGAGTCGGTCCAATCACTCCACACGTCGACCGAGCACCAGACATTGCTCGGGTAAATGTCCCTTCGTGATGGCAATTCACTAACAGAAATATACGGGTTATGCTACGCTCAGCCCTGTGTACACACATGTGCAAGTGACCGCCACCGCTTCATCCAGATATTGTGACGACTTCACGACGAGCAACTTCATCACGGCGTCTGATCGTCTGTCTGGTAGATCTGTGCATCATATATGAGACTTGGAAAATCAAGCAGGCTCCCAAGGTCGGTCAAGGGAAAGCCAGCTAAGATCATCGCCCTCGAGACACATTGAGTGATGACGTTGATGGCTGTGTAATAGCTGGGTTTGATATGTTCCAGATGAAGACACAATATCATATCTGTTAATATAGCACAGGTCCTCTAGAAGAATCGACAGAGTCTAGATGAAAAGCAGCCAATCAATTCAAAGTGTCAAATTCAGGGTTTGACTCCATGTGGGCCTGCTGTTCAGCAAAATACGAACAGACACGGGGAACTTCAGCCATAATTCCGACTGATATGTAGCTGATCCCTGTAGTTCCACAGTGGCGACCAGTGACAAGTTCATACATCACATGTTCTCAACGGTCATAGCGACTGTGAGCAGGGATGTGAACTTAAACAAAGGAAAACCATGCTCATAACTTGAGAGAGTGTTATACATGTTATATGGGACAAGGAACCAGCCAGGTTTTAGATCTGCCGGTCAGACGTCACTGAGTAACACGTACACATTTGTCCTGCTCATATATATGGGCTGACCATCCACCTGGGCAACTTCTTGAATTCCTCAATCCCTCAATCCCTCAATCCCTCAACATCTTTCTATCAAAATGGAGCGACCGTATCAAAACAAATGCCCTGCGGCTACCTCTATCAAGCTGCCAACTCTACGACTTGCCCCGTCGCTCAAGCGATCCACTACCTACTCTACATCCTGTGACAATGAAGTCATCCAGCCAGAGTCAGAAAAGTCCATAGCTGCCATGGACACACAGCTTCGCGACTACCATTACCAAGTCAAAGCAACCCTCACCAACATCCTCAACGACGACCGCGTCAAGCACAGCCCCAACGGCAGCCGCTGTGTCCAGGAAATACTATTGGAGAATGAGCATGATATGAGGAAACAACGGAGAGAATCACTCAGTTCCTGTCCCTCCAAACGAAAAATGCTTTTGTGAAAAATGTAATATACAAAAATGGACCGCTTGATGCTTTTAATGGACCACCGAACTCAACTCACTCCTCAGTCTCCCGAACAGACCTCTCGATATCTTCAACCCTTTTCCTTCCAAAGCGAAGCTTCTTCTTCAGGTTCAAGGCTCGCACACGATACGCCCGCTTACGTCGTCGAGGAGGATAGTTGACTGGACTCTCGCCACCAGTGAAGATGGCCATGTCATAGACCAGAGCACCGAACAGCGCACCACTGATATCTGCAATCCAAGGCCCCCATATCCACCATGCATGCATTTCCCGGAAGAGATGACCACCCCAGCCTGCCATGACAGCAACGAGTCGGGGGCCAAAGTCTCGGGCGCAGTTAAAGCAGCTAGGAAAAGTTAGCGATTATCATTTCATAAAAGCACAAATATGCACTCACCCTCCAGTATTATATCCGAGAGCAAGGATAATAACCGAAATAAGAATCCCCAGTATGAAAGCCTGCATACCAGCACCAGGCGGGGCATTCGAATCATCACCCAGAGCCATAATAGTACCAACCAGTAGCGCACTACCGACAAACTCAGTAAAGAAAGCCGTTGCAGGATGCACAAACGATTTCGGCATAGTGATCAGCGCCTGCGCAGCAGCACTTGCATTCTGTGGAAGCTTGGCGTTAGCCGCAACTTCCACAATGGCATCATGATACAGCGCATAAGCAAATCCGCCCGCGGTAATGGCACCGAGCAATTGCGCAGCAATATACACAACGCAGCGACGAGCAGGGAATCCGCGGAACACAGAGAGCGAGATTGAAATTGCCGGGTTCATGTGACCTCCAGAAATACCACCAGTGGTATAGATAGCGATCATGAAGCCGAAGCCCCATGCGGCACTCTGCGCCGGGTACGAGCCTGCCTGGCCCGATGAGGTAAAGTTGGACAATGTGGCACAGAGACCAATTGTCATTGCCATTGTTGTCTGAGAATTGTTAGATTGGGATCCTATCAAACCACGAAGCGAAACTTACGCCGAGCCATTCAGCGAGTGGTTCGCGGAGATAATGTCTGATCTTTGACCAGGTGTTGAAAAAGCCGTCCTCGTTGGGACCATTGACTCGATTCGCGCGAGCCTCTGCGGAGCGCTGTTTCTTGGCTTCGGGTGACTCGTCATACTCGCCATTCTGCATGGCTTCTTTGTCTTCCTTTCGGTCTTCTGGCAAGGCGCCGTGACGCATGCCCGGTCGCACGATGTGTGGGAGTGGCTGCGCGAGACTCCATGTTGGTCCATCGTCTTCTTGTCCATACTGCGGGTTGTAGGATTGGTATTCTTGGTCCATGTATGGACCCTGGTTGCTATTGTTCGGGTTGTTGGCGCCGGAGCCTGCAAGACTGAAGCTTGGGTTCGTTCCCAGGCCTTCATTCCTGCTTCCTTCTTCTTGGGTGCCACCGGGGGCTTCATATTCGGGAGTCTGGGTAGTATCTGATGCTGTTAGATGTGTTTTGGGTCATAGGTGGACAGGGTTTGTACCTTTCACTGGCCCATTGGCGCCATTGGCGCTGGTGTTCAAGCTCATGTTGTCGCCCAAAAAAAGACGAATGCGCAACTATGAAAGCGACACATCGAATTTAAGAATAAGAAAAAAAATTGAGCTGTCAAAGCTTGTTGTCGAACCTTGGAAGAGAAGGTCCACTCTTTCGTCACTATCCGATCCACGAACCCTGGGAGTCCAGGGTAAAAGCAGGGAAGCTTACAAGCTTGTCGGTGAAACTCCTAGCATTAAATCATCATCGATATCCTATTGGCGGCATCGAATCCGCATGGACCCAAACATGTCAAAATTGCAGATCTTTGCAAGACTGACTATAGGACGCTATAGCCTAGTTCCGGATAGAGCCATCCCGCCCGAACATGGTTCATCAGATTGCCTTTGTTCAATGACGACAGTTATCTTGGAGTTCCATTACCTCAATTGACCTAAGAATTTGGCCATCACTTATCTCCGGTTGATCGGAAAAGAAAGGGAAAATAATTCAAGCAGATAAACCGCTCACGTCCTTGGATCTTCCATTGGTATTTCTCCATGCTAAATGCAAAACAGGGTATAAACAAAATCACTATGCCAATAGACCAAACTTCAAATCATTGCTCGTTCCTCAACCCAGATCTAGAAATCAAGTCAGCGAGTGTCAAATAAAAAAACGCACGAAAACTCACCTCCATCTTCCCCATTTCACTCCCTTCCCTCTTCGCCACCTCCTTCGCCGAACTAACCAATAAATCCAAATCTTCCTGATCGACCATCGTGATCATATCACCATCATCCTGGACTTTGATTTTGAGAGTAGACTTGAAGCCAAACTTCTCTCGAATGCGGTTCTCAAACCCGGCGAATGTGATCGTCGGCCCGATCATAATGTACCGCGTGTCATCGGGCGCATGGACCTTCGTGCGGAATTTCTGGATCTCCGGACGGCGAGGGTTCGCGTTTCGAGAATTCCGGGCTGGGGAGGCTGTACGCCGTTGGTTTGGACCCGCACCAACGAGTTCGAAATTGCCGTTCAGACTCGCTGCATCGTATGCCCCTTCGACGTACTCTTCCTCTTCTTCTATGAATTGGGGTGGTTGATGACGTGGACCCCGACTCCAGGTCGAGCCTGGGGTTCGCTGGGGTGAGTACGGGTCCTGCCCGTACTCTGGCTCAAAGCCCAGGTTTGTGTCGCTGACATTCCGACGATGACCCTGGAGGCTTGACCGTTCGTTTTGGACTGGCTCTGCGAATCCACGCATGTTGTTGTATCTAGATGGACCGCGGGGCTCTGATGCCGTGCGCGTGGTTCCTATCCGGGGCTTTTCTTGACTTGGATCTGGTGCCCGTCGGTCGAGAGCGGCACCTGTGCGGTCCAAGTCTAAGCGTGGAGGACGGGCCAGACGCAGAGATGACGAACGTTGATGCCCCGCGGCTGATTGGCTTCCTGATGCGGTAGCTGCATTGACTGATCGATCATCTGGGGGTGGCGTTGGTGGAAATACGTTGCGGTTAAGGGGAGGTTCGGATTGCTGACGAGAACGACTGCTGAGATTGTCGCGTACCAAATTGCTCGAGGCAAATGATACACCTTCGCGACCTTGCAGGGCACCCTTGTCAACCGGCATAGGCCTCCACTGGTGGTCGGAAGTCTGATTGCGGTCAGATGCGGCAACCAGTCGCGCTTTGCCTAGGTAGTCTTTGGTCTTGAGATTCTTGACTTTGGCCGCGTTGGGGCGATACAGAACCCCAACGGGGATTGAGAAAACGGTGTATCCCTACGTACAAATTAGCGGGAATCACAGACGGAGAGGGGACAAACGCACATCTGCATTCTCACGGATGGCGTCGTCGATCACATCGTGGTCCGGGGTGACCTTTTCTTTAGCTGCATATTCAAGATCCTGGATGCCCGGATTCATCTGCCGGAGATAGATGTAGCAGAGACCTCGGTTGAACAGAACTTCACAGGAGAAGAGCTTAAAAACCAGCCCCAGCTGCTCATAATCGATCGAGGTATTTCCCCGCAGATACAGAAGAGTATCATTGAAATTGGCTAAAGCTTCCTCAAAGTCTCCAAGCAGGAAGTTGGATACCCCCTGTTGAAAATAAGCGATTGCCAGATACCGGTCCAGACCGGTGGCGCGTTGATAACATTCAACCTTTATCACGGTCAGTTTGTACTCGACGGAGGGCATTGACGTTCACCTACTGCTTTACCGTGCTCGCCCACCGTTGCATAAATGACACCACAGTTGAATAGGATCTTTGAGGTGTCGGCGATTTGATCGAAGAAGCGCAATGCCTCATCGAAGTCTTGGTTTTCATAGGCATCAAGAGCCAACACCCAAGTTTCAATTTCCTTGAGTACAGAGTCAGCATGCAAGCTCCCGACCAAGGTAATCACTCCTTACTTGTTTGATCGACATGATGCAGGCTGGAAGAACAGAAGGAATGACTGAGCTATGCGATTCACCTGCGCCGAGACGACATACACGGAGAGACTATGCACTTAAGCACTGTTTCCCTGCGATTCAATGCAGAGGACCCGTGTCGATTCGAGATGCGCACAGGTCGGAACGAGTCGCACTCCTGGCGAGGGCCAGTATTATAATCGGCACCAATGGCACGCGGTGTCGGTGTGACGAGAAAAAAAAAAAAACCTTAGGATAAGGGGTGAGCAATCTGATGGCGGAACGAGCGGGGTGATCTGGGATGTCGAATAAGCCGAACCAGCATGGGTCGTCCGATAGCAGTCCCCCCAAGCTCTTAGCATGAAGTATGAAAGTATTTTTAGATACCTTAGCGATGTAATAAATTGAAGTTGACAAAAGGTCGAAAACGACCCTCCGATCACAAAGATGTGGAGGTGAGGGGTGACCCGGTCAGTTGGGATCACATCAGGATGCAAGTGGGTAAGCGGGCAAGGAGGACGGAGAAAAAGACGATCGACAAAGCAGAGGGGAAAAAAGAAAAGAGGAAAAAGAAACACAAGGCTGCTGTGTCCCATCACTCGTACACAAGGCTAGTCAGGCCGAGGTGATGGGACAAAAATAACCTGCTTTGCACCTGCAGCATTTATGCACGATGTGATCAATCAGATCACAGAACCCGTTTTCCACTGCCGCCGCGTCTGTGACTGGACCTTTCGTATGCGGCGTCGGAGACTGCCCACGACGGACGGAGGCATGCTACTCGTACATGCAGTGGGCCCTGCGACACGGACCTCATGGCGGGGAGATGCGAATGCGAATGTGGTCTATCGCGTGGTTTTGGGAGTAAATATGGGCGGATGGACTCGCTGATTGGCTAGCTTTTAATCCCCCGGCGCTTGCACTGCGTCCACGGGTGATTTTAGAGTTGGACCAGGCCCGTGGATATCTATTTCGCTTGCACTGAACAGGAATAAGGAGACCTTGAATCCCCTGTCAGATACGCAATACACTTTTTAATATGGCTATTCGATTACTCCGCATATCTCATGGCGTGGGTGTTATTTTAGACTTAGAGCTAGTACAAACCAACCCTGGGAACGGTCCTCCGAGCAGGGCCCTAATTTAGCTCTATGTACATGGCGTGACTCCTGGGCTCCTCCAGCATAGGAACGGGTATCTCAAACGGCCGCGTCTTGGCTCTTCACGTACTCGTGCGGAGTGAGCTGCATGCTGATCGTGATAGGAACATCACCTAGTACTAACCTAGGCCGTCTAGACTCGGGAGGTGAAGCCCGAATTAATAAGAACCACGGGAACATGGAGCTTTGGGATGCAGTCTATTTATATCGAAAACCATGAAAATCTTGGAATTTTCCGGCTCATGTTGGCAGGGGACGAGTGTGCTGAGGATTGTGGTTGGTTTTTACTAGCCACGATCCACCCAAGCGCCTAAGGGCACCTTGGCCCCAGACGTCGATTCTAGAAATAGTAGCAGTGGTGCCATTGCACCTGCAGTGCACTAGTGAACAAGGCACGATATGCCATCTAATGACCGATACAGAACTACGGTGTGTAGAAACTTGTTCTTCGACCGGTAGGCCGCCGGACTGGATTATTCAACGCTGAAGAAGGACTATGTAGGTATAGAAATGTAGCTAACTTGGTTTACAGCTTGGCAACCATCTTGTTGCCCTTCTGGAGGAGAGCTGCGGCATCGTTGACGAGCTCGTCAACGATGGCCTTGGCAGACTTCTTCTCGTTGACAACGGCAGCGACCTTACCCATCAGGTAGGGACGAGCGTTGTCCAAGGTCTCATCGTCAACGTCATCGGGGAGGTTCTCCATGTCGTGTTCAACAGGAATGATACCCTTGGAAGTGAGCTGCTTGATCTCTTCGTGGCGGTTCTCCTCCCAGTTGACGATGTAGTCGTTCTTGCGAACACGGAGGGGACGACCCTTTGACAGCTGGTTAGTAACTTGAACAATCACACATCCAAGATCAAACTTACAGTGAAAATGATAGTACGGATGTTGTCCTCGAAGCCAGAGGTGCGGACGGCCTCCTGGTGAGCCTTGGGGGCACCAGCCTCGTCGGACAGAATGAAGCGAGTACCGATCCACACGGCGGAAGCACCGAGCATGAGAGCAGCGGCAACAGAGTTACCGTTGAACAGACCACCGGCAGCGATGACCTGGACGGGCTGGCCGGTCAGAGGGCTCTTTTTGCCCTCGACCAACTTGGCAACCGTGGGGATGAGAACGGTGGTTGGGACGTCACCAGTGTGACCACCACCCTCACCACCCTGGGCGCAGATGATATCAATGCCAACATCGAGGCACTTCTGGACGTGCTTGGGGTGACCGATCATGTTCATGGTGAGGATACCGGCGCTGTGGAACTTCTCGACGACGGCCTTGGGGGGAACACCGACGGCAGAGACGAAAAGGCTGGCCCCCTCGGCGATGATGATGTCGACAAGCTCTCCGAGCTTACCCTTGGTGTAGTCGTAGCTGCGCGCAACAAAGGACAAGCGGTCAGCGATGCGTTCATGGCAAAATGAATACCCAAGTCAGGTTTTCTTACTTGGTTTTGCGGGCGCTGCCGCCAACCTGGGGAAGGAGCAGATCAACACCGAAAGGCGCTTTCTTGTCGGTCAAGAAGCTCTTGAGCTCAGCGATCTGCTCGCGGAGCATATCCGGGGTGTAACCAATACCACCGAGCACACCGAGACCACCAGCGTTGGTGACAGCGGCGGCCAGCTTGGGGCCGGCAGCCACGTTCATACCTGCCAGCAGGACGGGGTGGTTGATCTTCAGAAGATCGGTGATAGGAGTGCGAATTCGTTCTATTCAGCCCGTCATTAGCAGGCGTCTTAAAGGCGTGGGCCCATGTACCGGCTGCATCGGAATGATCACATGCGTATGCGTGGGAAGCAAGGGAGAAAGGAAACCCGGGGTAAACTCACGAGGGGAAGCCATGATGAATGTGTTTTGTCAAGCGAAGCCTGCAGATTGTGGAAAAAGAAAAATCTGGGGAAGGGGTGGAGGCGACTACTCTATAAAGCAGACCAACCTCGGTGGTTCACAGACTCTCGCGTTGAGCCTCGGTCCACGTCGTTTCGCCGAGCTTAGTCACGATGTCACCTGGCAGCGGGGTTGGACGCCTCAGGTGTCAACTACTATCATGTGCAATTTTGAAGTTTCACGTTATCATCGGATCAATTCTTTTTTAACACATTCTGGCATTTCTCGTTATTTTGCGCGAAACACAGCTGTACTGTGTACGCTTTGCTTGTAAGAAGCAGCTATTGACATCCTTCACAGAACATTATACGCCCAAGAGTGTTCAAGTAGGACACGACCCGAGGTAGTAACGTTCCGGAAAACAAAAAAATCTAAACAAAACAAAATTCCATCGGCCCTGCCGAATTCTAGAAGAACGAAATGAGTCTATCTGAATTTAACCCAGAGTGAGAGTGAAACCGGAGCTCAGGGAGCAAGAGTAGGTGTTCACGTCATCAGGCTTCTGGTAAGCCTCGGAGCAGTCTGCGTCGCCAGCGGCACAGGTGGAGGATCGGCAGCTCGAGTCACTGGGCTGAGCGGTGAAGCCAGACTTGATGAAGTCGGAGCTGGAGTCGAGGTCAATGGATGACATGTCCCAGTACAAGGTATCACCGTCCTGGGTGTACTCGAACTGCAGAACGCTGGCCTCGTCCTGGGTGGTGGACATCTTGATGGAGATGCCGCCACCGTTGGAGTTGGTGTCCCAGTCCTCACTGTAGTCACCGCCGCCGGAGGTGAGAGTCTTCATGCTGCTGCTGTCAGACGAGGTGGTCCACAGGTAGACGTCGGTATCCATGTTGTTGACGATCTGGATACCGCTGCTAGAGCCGCGAGTCTCGACGGCGGAGCCCTCGGAACGAGCCCAGTGGGGCTGGGGAAGGGCGGCAGCAGTGGCTGCGAGGAGGCCGGTAAGGAAGACGTTGAAAGTCATGATGGAAAGTTGTATAAAGAGAATGGAGTGGGTAGACAAAAGTTCACCTGGTCAACAGAGATACTAAAGTGACAGTAATGGAGGATCAACCTCGAAGAGAATGAAAATGATTTCAAGAAGAGAGTGACTTGAAAATCAAAGAATGTGTTTGAAGAACAGAAAAGACATGGCGGATTCACTGGGTTTATATCCTCCTCGGGGGAGCGCGGATAGGAACTGAAAACTCTCTCTTCTCAAACTTCAAAGAGTACCAAAAGGCGCAAAGAATGGATAAACTACAATTATAGATGTGGGACTCCTCGATAAGGTTGACTTCCGACCCCATCGGCCAATCAAAGCTTGCGGCTGAAATTCCCACTATGGTCTCGAACACCTCGTCATCGTCTTACGTGTGGAACTGAGCCTTCCAGAACTTCCATTCGAGGTTCGTTCCATTCAAACCCCAGGTTTGGTCCTCGAATTGCGTTTGCATTCACCATAAAGAAGGAAAAAATATCCACTCTACCTGACATCACTTTTTGGGGGCTTAGACACGCGCAATCTACGTCAGCTTCCAGTGGCAACTTGCCAGAAAAAGTCTAAACGATGAGCATTTGAAGATGAATGGCTGCTATTTGGCTTTTAGGAGCCGAGGCGATCTCCCGAGACGTTTGGGACCTGGTTCCGCCACTGCAAATTTGTCTATCCAACGTTCGGTGGTCTACCTAATCTCCATAATTCGCCAACCGCAGCCAATGCGTACCTGATATAGCCAGTGAGGCGTTGGATTGTGGTGGCAAGCCAGGGGATTCATCACATAGGTGTTCCTGGTTGTTCCTTGGTATGAAACTACCGAAGGACTCAGGTATTTCTCTGCCTCGGTAAACTCCCGGCGTTGGCCCGGATGGGGAGTTTAGAGAGGCAATTTGTCTCCCACTGCAGCCTGGAATATGTGGAGACAGCAAATCTTCTAGAATGATCTTAGAAGATACCAGTAATCCGTATATATCGCCACCTGGGTTAGCGCTTGCTTTGAATCATTTCATGGCCAACCGGTCGTTACTCAAGAGCTTCAGAGACGTCTTGTACTCTCTTTTTAACCTATATTCGCACCATTCACGCAGAATAGATAACGTTCCAAAGATTTCATATATTGTTGATTTTTTTGATAAACGCTAGCTAGGTCCATCCGGATGTATCGAATTTCGAGGCTCTAGGCTGGTCAAGTCCAAGTCTCCTACCATTCACCTGGGCACTCCCCTCCAGGGCTTCTTTTGAAGATAACCGCTCATAATTTCATAATACACTGGGTATAAAAATGAGGTTTGAGGCAAGATGGGGATTATTCTGATACACATATAGGGAGTTAGGAATTGAAACTTTCATTAAGCATTTAGATTACGAACAGAAACATTTTCTCCGCTCGGAGCTGGAGATTTTGATTCGCCAAAACCAGAGCCAGTGAGTATCATACCAGAGCGTCAAAACATTCTCTCAAGGTCATGATTCTCTTGTTCCAGCATGTGGACAGCGGAGCACATCAAAGCGCAGCCAAAGTGTCGATAATATGGTACCCACATTGTTGTTTTGTTTGGGCAACTCAAGGGTTGGCACATTTGCCAGACGTGCAGATAAGATCATCGGAGCAATCGTCACCACTAGAGCAAGAAGCACCTGGAAAGCAGATCAGTGAATGTCAGAGCCAAAGTCAGAGGCATATCCTACCAGCACAATGTCCGGACCAAGAGCAGGAAGTCGCGCTGGCACACTTTCCTGACTTGCAAACAAGATCATCGGAGCAATCATCCCCGCTAGAGCAAGAAGCACCTTCACAACACATTAGCCAATGTTATCAAAGCCACCATCATAAGTGTAGTCCCACCGGCGCAGTGTCCAGACCACGAACAAGAGCCACTAGTCGGAGAAGAACCAGTTGTTGTAGTGGTCAAGGTAGTTGGTGACCCTCCACTAGCCAGGCCCAAGTTCTTTGCCAGAGAGTTCACGAGGCTGTCACCCATGGAGCGCAGGGTGCTGAAATTGGTGACATAGTTCTTGTTCAAAGCACTGCTGGGAAGTACGGCTCCCGCCCCGGTGAAAACAATGTCTGCTCGGATTAGCACAGATCAACAATTTCCCATACGCTCATAACTTACATGTCACATCGGCAGCACCATGGCCAGCGTTTCCATTCAAATCGTCATTAGGGAAACAGGTCCGTGCCATCAACCAGGATGCCTCTCCAATTACCTCTGGGGTATCTCCGTTGCTGTCACCGTAAATACCATAGAACATTTTCCCGTTGCTTGGTCATAGTTAGCTTGCGCCATGTTACAGGTGAATGCTGGTCTTACCAGATGACAGCAGCTAGGTTATTTCCAGGGAATTCACTGGGGTAAGCTGTGGCGAACTGATCAGGAATCACGATAAATGGCACTTCATATGCCGACAGAGCACCAAAGTTGGTCTGGGCTTGTCCATCGGGGTTGCCCTAATCACGATGGTCAGCAGCCTTTACGCCAGCGGTGCAGCATCTATCTTATAGATACCTTGCAGTTGTGATTTAAGCCATCGCAGTCCACATCCATGTCAGCAACGAAGACAAACGCCGCACCCTAGCCAAAAAGTCAGTATGCAACAAAAAGCCTACTCGCAAGATTTAAGTCATACCGCGGAGAATTTGGACCAGTCACTGTGAATAGTGACCTTTTGAGCACCGCCGTCGTTATTGATGGCGTAAGTGGATTTCGATGCAGCGTTGCTAGCCTTGGCCGCTGCACTTTGCAGGGCAGCGACGGGGATCGTGGTTGCCGCAGCAAAATAACTGGCAGGAGGACCGGCAGTTGGGTTGTTAAATTGAGCCCCATCCACCTGCTGGGCAATGGCGGTTCCCGCCAGGGAAAAAATAGCAAGAGGGAGAGAGAACTTGAGCATCATGATTGTAGCCTCAAGGTCGGTATAGAAATTTTGAGTTGATTGTTGTGTTTTGCGAGCCGAGGGGTCTTTAAATAAGTACTCCCCGGAATCTGAGACAAAAGATGATAATCAAACAAGTACTTGGTGGAGGTTGCACTCGGATACGAGCTTCCAGCATCGCTTGTGACTTGCAGCACCAAATAGATTGAATCCAGGGACTATTCTTCGTAGTGGATACTAGTTTCTACAGCGGTCAGCTCTGTTCATGCAGGAGGTCACGGGAATGGGCGGAATGGGCGTAAACTAACCCATCAGGGGGTGGAATACTACACTGACTAACCGCAGTATCCTAATCGAGTTAAGTGTGAAACTGAAGGAGTTCCCTATTCTGGAGAACGTGTTTGTCTCACTGGTATGGGGGACATGAAGAGAAGAGAAAGATAGGATGATGGTGGGGGCTGGAAACACGGCGTTTCTTCCACCTAATTGAGTATCGGGATGTCTTGACGTAAATACAAGTAATGTAGGTTCGAGACTGTCGTTTCGAACAAGGCCTTCAGCATAATCACGAAGCCGAACTGCCTGCCAGGGGGTGTGATTCGCGTGAGCCGAGGGAAGAGCCCGGAGCATGTTGATTTTTACCACGCTATATTACCATTGCCTTGATGCATCATAGTGCCGTGGCTCAAGTGCTTAGTCTTGATATACTGGGTAACTGAGAGAGGATGGTTGAGTCTGACTTGTGAATCCGAGTTCAGTGTGTTCACCCAATATGATAGCAAGGCCTATGCCACCGACCTCGGGACCTCAATCACATTGGCCAATATGCAAATCTGATATCAGAAAGCATTCTATTGAGGCGGGTATGTCCGTTGCTTATATATTTTAGTATTTTGGTCGGCGGGTCTCTTCCAACGAACACTCTGGCCGTGTTCACGAAAACCATATCAGGTTGTGGTATCGCGTATTCTTATAATCACTTTGCCATTCCCCGATAACGAGCTATCATTGTGCACATCATGTGCCTTGTTATTGCCAAAACTAAAAGCCATGAGATGATTCCCGTCGCGACACGGACCGAACCGTCTGGAACTGCTGCAGGGACGGAGCCGCGGGCCCGTCAGCCTGGCTGGCTGAGAGAGAGCTGACTCAGCGCACGTGATCGGATATAACAGGCCTTAGAAATCTGGCCTCCAACCGTCCAACCGCCAACCGTCCAACGTCAACTGGACCACGCACCTCAAGTCCGCCGAAGATGGCCTGGAGACACGTCAGGTTATATGATAGAACAAAACATGCCTCTCAGACATGGAGTTCTACCATGAGCGCAGATCAATGAAAAAGGCCTTTCTGTCTTTCTGTATGACGCAGTCTATGAGGAAAAAAAGAAACAGGACAAGGGAGAGACAGAGAAGATTAGGAACCAAGTCACCACTTGGATTTCAATAATATCACAACTCTGAAATATCTCCCTCCCAGCCCCAGTCAGGCGTAATACATGGAAGATATGTCAGCAGTTCGCGATCGCCTGTGGAATTGGATGTTGAATGCTGAAACTAAAGTTTATGTACCATTCAAGTAGTACAACTGCCTTGGTACTTTGTACACGTCGCCCTACAGCCCTACAGCCCTACAGCCCTATAGCCCTGCAGATGCCCCAGTCACATGCACCTAAATCACATTTATTGATGCAAAGATGTGGACCCAGGAATCATGCTGCCTAAGCTTTGCAACAAGCTCACCAGAGAGGTACAATAATAGTGTCTTTTCAAACATGACTTTCAGGTTTAGCCCCAAACGAGCGTTTCGATAAATGTGCTAGAATGGTTCGACTTCTCGCTGTAATACTTTCTGGCTAGGTATGATCAAATTCTCTATTTGCGTCCGCCTGACTTTCCAGGAACCGATAGCTCACCCACCCTTGGCTCTGCCGCTTTTATGCATAGCGAAGTACATAAATGAGCATCATCCTTGGCATCTGATTTGATGATCATCATGTCTCTCGCAAACCATGCATACACACAGTTGCACATGTCTTGTTGATCCTTTGACCTGATGTCTCTACATAATGAGTCTCATACGCCCATGATTCAGCGTCTTGCATAATGTGCGAATACGCCTGGCTATAAAACGGATCGTGAGTCCAATGATATCTTCTGCAACTGTGACTCTTTCTTCCCACGTTTGGTGCCCCAACGAGTCCTCTCCTCTTTGACTTTGCGATGAAGTTCGGACAGTTGACATTATGTCTATGGGCTACAACTGCAGGAGCCTCTCTTGTGGAATACGAGGAGCTATGTCCGGATTCACATGGAACAAAGCATGAACTCCAGCCTGGAGAGTGGGTGCTTGTCAAATGCGGCTGGGTTGGTTCCCACGATGGCAAGAGCTCGCGCTTTGTTGACATCCCCACTCCCGCTGCATGTGCCCAGCTGTGCAGTGATGTCATTGATTGCACACATTCATCCTGGGGTGTAGCGAAAAAGTGTCTGTTGAGCGGCTCCAAGTTTACCGAGAGAGAAGTCAAAAACAGTGTGTTGCTTGTAAAAACCGTCCCGGATGATCCAGAAGACGAGTGTCCAGAGGACAATCCTTACTGTGATGATGAGGAGATTTGCGAGGAAAAACTGGAGGAGAGCAAGACCCGACTTGGAAAGTGCGAAGAGGAGAGGTGGACTTATCAAGAGCAACTTGCACAATGCCTCACCGACAAAGAAGCGCTCACAGAAGAACTGGTCGGCGCCGTGTCACCTGAGCCTATTCTCAATATTGGTACCCCGGAATGTAAGTCTCTGTGTCGTTACCAGGAGCCTCAAGTGCTATTTACTCCATGAGACTGACATTACCTTCAGGCGATAGCAGTCATGGCACAATATTCACTGCCCCAAACGAGAAGAGATTCAAGATTGACTGCAGAAAAGGTATACTTTTCCCTCATCAAGGCCTGCGGTGATTTCTCTGACTTTTTATAGGAGTAAATTTGAAACCATTCCACAAGTACAATTCAGAGACCTTCGCTCGCTGTATCGATGAATGTGCCTACAACAACAGGTGCAATGCAGCCGAGTTCGTGAATTTCGGGCAATGCAAACTATACCAGATAGGAGAAGGAGACCCAGTCAGCTGGAGCCCCAGAGAAAATCGATCTCTGGCTGTGTTAATTGCCGAATAGGTCCCAGGGATGTCTGTCTCAGCGATGATTGAGACAGTCAACAAGATCAGACACAAGCTACCTGCTGGCGAGAAGTTCTTGGAGACGAATCAAGAGTCACTTGTGTATTTCTCGAAAAGGTTGACAAGTTTCTTTTGTTTGTGGATCTTGCTGCCTCCACTGGTCTTGGCTTGCCGGAGGGCCGAAGCTAACATCGGGAATATTACGGGTTTGGAGTGACTACCAGTCAAATCTCATTCCAATGTTAAGCTACCTTTACATACAAAAGTTCTAATTCAGGGCATTTCTCCTTGCACTCAGACGTCGTTTTGAATGCCATCGTGCTTTCCCTGGAAGTCCTCCATTGCCGCCGACATTGACTTGAATCCCGTGGCAAATCTTTCTTCGAGCTGACCATCGGAGAGAACGTGTAATCCAACAAGTGTGTTGTCCACGGAATCGAAACTGGCTTGATATTTTCCACCCAACAGTGCTGATTTGAGTAGCGCAAGAGTGTTGAGGAGATCCAAGCCGCTGTTCTTGATAGCTTCAAGGGCCAAATCGAACTCAGCTTCAGCGTTCACTGGATTTATTATCCACTTGGAATCAGGCGCAGAGTACTTTCTCGCAAGATCCAGTACTTTGCGTTGAGTCAACACAGTATCATGAACACTAACCAGGCGATTCTTGGTCGCTTCTGCATTCTTCAGCGCGCCGGAGACAGCCTTTCCCACACTTGCAATGCTAGTGGAGCTAAACGTATGCTGACCGTCGTCATAAAGTGTGACCTCTTGGGTTTGAAGATCAACCAAAAATGGCATGGACATGACAAACTCGAGGAAGGGCCCTACGGCAAAGAGAGTGTATTCGATCTCTCCAGCGAGGGCCTTGTCCTTGAGATATGTCTGGATGTCGACCCACATAGCATTGAGTGGGAGCGATTCGGCCCCTGGCCGGGTGGTAAGAGCGCCGAAATCAGATGGAATGAATCGTCTAACCCCAGCTCGAATGCTTGCGTCGATAACCGTCTTTTGGGCACTGATCGCGGAGGCGCCAACGGTAGATACCACGGCATGCTGGCCTTTCAAAGCCGCGACAAGGCTGTCAATTGAAGAGTAGTCCACTTGCAGGGTCTTGAAGTTTGCACCGGAAGCTTGGGGGCTTGCGGTGCGACTCAGGACCGTGACATTGAAGCCAGCTTTTAGGAGCTCTTCTAGTATTGATGATCCCAACCATCCTTTCTTTTGGGCCGAGTTAGTCGGATTTCAATCAAATTCTACTGGGAATGACGGGAAAACTCACACCTAAAAGCGCGACATTCTTAATAGGCTCCATGGTGGATAGCCGCGAAAGGATCAATTGATGATAAGCGAGCAAGGTATGAGACACAAAAGTGTGATTCGCGGGATTCTGCAGATGATGTGTGTTTGATAGAGTGGGAACGAGACATACCTTTGCTGGGATTCTTTGCTGCCTTTATAGTTCCTTCGACGTGTAAAAAAAGCTCGTCTCATGACTGTCGAAGCCCCGCCACACGTCTGCATTAGGAAATTCAATCGTGGGAAAATTGAGTACATCTCGTGTCAAAGACCTAGAATTGTACCGGAGATCATCGAAAGTCCACGAAAGGCAAGTGGCTCGTCAATTGGTCGTTCGGGTAGATGCACCGCACGCTAGTCCGGATCAGGTAGGTCAATCATGAATTAGCGCGAGGCTCCGGATCCACTCTTGGCCACGCCTAGTAGTGGCAACGCTCCGTTTACAACACTTCTTGACTGAACACTCTTCTTGCCCGCTATGACACCGAGTAGAGCTAGCCCAGCTTGCGGGAACTGCAGATCCAGACGAATCAAAGTTAGTCCGTCATGTCTGGATGGGTTTCGCCACACTGACCTCTGACAGTGCAATTTGCTCCACCCGAGATGTAGTCAGTGTGCCCGAGCTGGCCTCGAGTGCAGTGGCTATAGATCGCAGTCGGAACTTCTTTTCCGAGATCAAACAACATCAACAATCCGCAAGGCGCAACCAAAACGTATCTCCGCCGCCAATCTTCCCACTCGCGGGTGTCCATTTGCGAGACCGTCATCTGATTTGAATGGAGTCGCCCAGAAAGTATTCACTGATAATTTCCATGTTCTGGGGGAAGGGTGTAAGAGTTGGATGGATTGCAGAGCGGCGCAACCTTCCTCCACGACGATCAGTCTTACATCAGTCGGTCTGGCCGCACTTGCCCTAGTCCATAACGACCCCCAGTTGATGGATCTGGCACGAAGAAAATATCAGTCCGCCATCAAAGCTCTTACGGCAGCTATCACTTCTCATGTCGAGTCTGGGGTGGAGCAATCTATTGCTTCGAGCTTCATTCTTTCAATATTTGAGGTTCGATTCTTGAAGTTCACTGTATGAAAGTCGACACTAAACGGTATCACAGATGATGACGTGTGATAAATCCTCCAGCTACGATGCATGGCCAAAGCATGTTCTCGGGGCTGCTACTTTCCTGGGCTATCTGAATTCTGCAAATGGCCTGCCCCAGTCACCAGTGGCTGAAATTGTGGACGTTTGTTTCACTACTGTCAGTCATTCCCCATCTGAACATTTCTATTCTTTACTGATCATCCTGCAATAATAGGCACTTGCCTGTCTTGTCAGCAATGCTCTGGTCCCGGAATTCTTACTGCAACTACCCGATCAGTTTGAACCGGGCCTTGATACACTTGAAAATGACAAAAGATCATTGGCACTGGCAATGCAGTTGTTCAATATCATTGGTCCCCTGGTGAATGCGCACAACCTGGGGAACCATAACGCACTTACAACGAGCCAGCTAGTTCTATTCGCCATCCATAGTACCGATGCCCTACACAATTGGGTCAATTCCCTTCCCACTTCATGGAAATATGGGAAGGGCAGGGGCAGCTCATATGATTACTACCAAAATGTTTGGTTCGCTCGAATTTGGAATTATTATCGTTTGGCTCACATACTCGCCAATCGCATCATTCTTGACAATCTTAATACGCCATCCTTTCCAAAGCTGCCAAACAGCGAGGCAGTACTTGGTGAGGTTCACTGTGACAACTTGATTTACACCAGTTCATGCATGTTGCAAGGTATCTACGACGCACTTCCCTTCATGTTAAACTCAGAGTGTGCCTCTTCTGCCTCGCTGCCCCTTTCAGCAAGCTTGTTGTTCATAACAAGCGTTCTGCAATCATTGTCCAAAATAACGGACAGGTCTACTCTGATGACAACATGGTCGATACCTGCGAGTAAGGTTCTCGGAGAAAGATTTACGCTCACAAAAAATATCGTGAATCAAAATCTTCATTGAAAACCTGTCGGGAGCTCGGTGGGGCTTCCCGATTGGATCAGGGTCCGTGCGACGTTTGTAGATAGTTGAGAGAAGAGCTTTTTTCTTCTCTCTCTTTTCTTTTCCTCTCTGTCTCTCTGATTGATTCTATATCTACTCTAAGATTCTATTTTCTCTTTAATAAGTTCCGAGTCCTTCTACGTGATCTCTGAGGAATAACTAATTTATGTATTTATCGAAATGCTAATTTAGTAGAATACGTTATGGCACAATGGCGGCTATGTACTGCTGTAGTGTGGTACCAGAAATTCTAAGTCCGGCTGATCGATTATGCTGTGGCTGGTATCGGTTTTTTTTCGAACAAAGGTACATAGAGCCAGATTGTGAGCCAATATCAGAGCATATTTCATCGTCTTCGCCAAGCTTGTGTTGGATCCGGTATCTCATGCTCTGGAGTTAAATCCTCATTCTGGTCCCTATATTGCGGAAGAATCTCGAGATGGCGAGTATCGTGCCGAAATATCTCAAATAACCATGACGGCACCATTGAAAAAATGCTCGAAGATGGAATGGTCAGATACAATACCTGTCAGGACCAACTACCGCAGGACATCACCTTAGAGAATATCAATGCCAACATTACGCAAATTGTTAAGCTTAAATTCCACCTCCCGCCCCTGAGCCTCAAGGTCCAGATACCCAGGTGCATTCTGCTCAATAAGGCGCACGCACAGGTCCATATAACCGAATCCCTCATAGAGAAACTTGCTGTCCATTCTCGTTGCCTCCAAGAGCTCAATAATAGGACGGTCCATGTTCAATCTATTCCCATTAGAAAATTCACGTTAGAAACTGCACATGGAAAAGAACTTACGGCTCGTTATACTGCGGCGGGCCCCCAATACACGACTCTTCCAAATCCGCGACACGCCGGCCCAAACTCTGACCAAAGGCCATTACCTGACCCATATTCCAGGCTCGACGAACAATCGAATCGCGGACACTTCCGTCAGAGCCAAACTCGGCTATTGTCATTCGCCCTGTGGCAAGCTCCGGCTCTTCGATCACATACCACGTGTAGCCTGGCCCATCGGCGAACACTACCGTGCCACTCCGGGTCATCGAGAGAGTGTGGAAATCCGCTGAGGAAAGGTACAGCTCAGAGAGGATATCGCTAAGCGTGATAGGTGTCGCGAGGTTAAGAAACTCTGGGATATGGCTGCGCGGTGCATGGCCCGGCCCCGCCAGGTCAAAGGGATGCTGCCCGTTCCATTGATCTTGATGGATATACATCATAATCAGGAGCTTTACAAGATGAATGTAGTTCCGGGGGTGAGTCTGTGAGTCTACTGGTGGTAGACAAAGGAACCTCTTGTCAGGTCGTGGGGCTTGCTGCGAGAGCAATGAAGCCGGGTAGTCGCGAGCTGAGGTACATGCTGGGGCACGGCTATGGTAAGACTGCAAATAATAATTAGACCTGAAGAAAGGTGAATTCAGCATTGGCTGTACGCACCTCGCGGAATTCCTGACTGGCGGTAGCCCATTTCTCAATTAGGGCTCGCCGTTGACGCAGCCCCTCTTCTGGGGTTATGACTGGTTGGTATTCTTCCTGCAGTGATGTATCAGTTAATATCACAAATGCTTATACGAGAGCATTCCAAGGACTCCCTACCTTTACGAACAGCAGCCATCCCTTGGCTTCTTCCGGGAGCTCATCTGAGGGTAGATCTGTCGGATGAAGGTGGATCTCGGGAATGCCCGCTGGCCAAGACACGTCTGGTGCCGACTGTACCATTTTGAAATTCAATTTGGGTAAAAAAAAAAGTCAAAGGAAGAGACTAGAGGGGCAGATGAACGAGTCGGTAGGGCTTCCCGATTAGGTTAAGGTCCATGCGCTGTTTGTAGATAGTCGAGAGAAGAGCTCTTCTCTTCTCTCTTCTTTTCCTCCCCGTCTCCCTAATTGATTCTATATCTATCCTAAGTTTCTGGTTTCTCTTTGATAAAACCTGATACACGGCCCAAGGCATGATTGGGTTTGTGAGCGACAATCTCCCAGGAAGTTTCTCTATGGATCTATGCTCTTCAAATCTCCGCGGCTGTCAATCGATGCATGTTGAATTCATATGATTTATTTGAATGATGCTAAATATCCTAACAAGAAAGATGCTATGGCAAAATTGCCAGGTCCAACCCAAACAATATGTACAACGCGCCCCGAACCATGGACCGAATTCAAAACTACCGACCAGTATAACGCTTCTCAATCGGTCGCAGAATGCAATATGTTGCTGATGAGAAGGCAAAGCCAAGCTCGAAACCAACATCACCGCCAAATGGAGCTGCGCCAGCATGGTGAGCGATAGGACCGACCCACCATGTTTGACTCATGCCCACGACCACGCCGACAACACCAAAGCAGAAGGAAATGGAAGCAGCAAAGCCCATGGGAAGCTTGTGGGGCTTGTCGTAATCGTCCGGGTTGTAGCCCGAGAATCCGCGTCGGAAAACGAAGTGGTCGCAAATGGCAATGCCAGAGTAAATGGCCAACCAGTAGGCGATGAGGTTCATGAAGTTCTCCAGGACAACCTCGAAGTGAGAGTAACCAGGGATAGCGATGGCGAGGGAGACACACGAGGCGCAGAAAGTCCAGATGAAGCGGGGCACGCGCTGCGTGAACTTGCCCAAGACTTGCAGGGTCAGAGAGACGGAGTAGATGTTGGGGCAATTGTTGGCAATGATGGACAAAGCGAGAATAACCAGACAGAACTTTCCGAAACCACCGAGAGGCTCGAGCACGGCTCCGATCAAGCCACCGTTCTGAGAGGCTTCGTAGCCCGCTGCGTACTTGTTCACACCGCCATTGAGGTCAGTGGCGGACATCACGGCAATACCGAGGAATTGAGTGAAGATCAGAGGGACGATCAGACCGAGCCAGGCAGAGAAGAAAACCAGACGGCGGCTCTGGGTCTTGGGCTGGTACACGGTGTAGTCGGCGGCGTAGCTGGTCCAGCCAGTCGCGAATCCGTACACGGTTGATCCGAAGGAGAGACATGAGCCAAGTTCGGACATTCCAACGCCCATCGGGATATTCACAAAGTCGCCCGAGTGAGCAAACATGCCCAGCACAATGAAGAACACAATGCATGTCGGAATCCAACTCCAGTACTCGTAAGCGTGGACGACTTTGTATCCGGCGAAAGTGATGAACAGTGTGCAGAAGGTGATGATCAGGATACCAGCGAATCCTGGTACGTTACCGTTCACGGCGTGCAAGAGCTGAGCGCCAACGATGGCATTGGCAGCAGACCAACCCACACAGGCGATAACGTTGAGGATGGCGACTACAGAGGCGCTGGTTAGTTTCCCACTGTATAAAACATTCAAGTATTCAAGGTCAACTTACTGCATTTCACAGCCCACCATCCGAACCAAAATCGCGAAAGCACCATCTGGCGCAATCCGAAAGCGGGACCGAAACACGAGAAGAAACAGACGGTCATTACACCGAGCAGGTTGAAGAATAGGCAGACCAAGATGGCATCGAGGAAGCCCAGATAGAAAGTCGACTTGGCGAGGACACCAATTGCAAAGGAACTGGAGACCATGTTTGCGGCCAGCCACTGGGATCGGTCAGTGTGAGGCCTTGAGGCCACGGCGATCACGCCAGGTATAGGAACACACCATGCTGCCAATATTCAGATACGAAGTATCGTTCCGCTCCGATTCCGGGACGCGTTCAACACCTCGCTGCTCAATGTTGAACTTGCCGGCGAATCGCTGGATTTTGGCGTAGGTTGAATTGCCATATTCGAAGCTCTCGCCGGGCACCGCATTGTCGCTCGAGGTATCGTACTGTTCGGTGCTGCTGGATTCGGAGGCCAGGCCATTGTTCACGTGAGGTGCCTTTTCGACGTCTTCTTCCGCCCCACGGAATGCTTTTGCGAATTTGGGAAGCATTGTCGTGTTAGTCCTCACCAGTCAAGGAGAGAAAGGGAAGGGTTATAAGAATCGAAGAATCGAAGAGCGAAGCTCAGCGTGATCCGTTATCAAGATGGAATGTGCACATCTTTTTTTTCTTTCTTACTCCACCGCGAGGAAAGAGCTCCTAATATAGTCGCGAGAATTCTTTGCGCGTCGGCCCCACCCGTGGCAAAGATAGCCCTGCTCGCGTGCAAAAATCCCATCGAGAAAAAGAAGCAAATGACAAGCCTTGGTGGCGGCATCGAGCCAATCATCGCTTTTCGAGAGGGGCCCGGCTTATCGGAAACCCGAGGTTTTTGCGTTCGCTTGGTTGAAACTGCTTGCGATTGGTTGTTATCTGTGTGAAACGGTCTCGGGGTGGAGTGCAAGTGGAGCGGTCGGAGGTCGTCGGAAGAAGATAAGAGGCCCATTTGGACTGCCTCCGGGGCCCTTGTGCGTGCCACGTTCCCTGTGTTGCAACCTCAGATAACCTTGGACCTTATCTTGTCATGTGTTATGATATTACCTTTATGCACAGATCCACATTTGAGGTCAAGCTTTGGAGACGGAGCACGCCGACTCGCTTCCAACGCTTGTGAAGCTTGGTTCCAGGCCTCGACTCGCAGATACTGCGGGGAAATATGCACCTTCTGGTCCCCGGATTCCGGATGAACTATACAGCCCAGGTTGATTTGCTCTAGACATGACCTCACATTCTCCCTTGGCATCTGATGCTGGTCATCGTGTGGCAATTGACCGCGAAGTGCATGTACGCAAATAGCCTACAAGCCTCATTCTAGCAGGTTGAGCCGATGCGCGTTCATGATCCATGATCACTGCCTCGACTATCTAGGCACATTGATCATGTCCGTCATGTCATATCTTTCGCATCTACTCACAATCAGGCCCCGATAGCTATGATCGGCTTGAGATGGAAATGCGGAGATCACCGTTCGTGATTTCATTGGTTCAACGGCATCGGGTGCGGACCAGATCAATTGACAGACCCGATGACAGTCGGCCTCACTAGCTCCTAGCTCGTAGAGTTTGTCCATGGCTGGTGCCAAATTGGCTTTTGATTGCTGTCTTTGGACTGTCTCACTCCCCCACGGTGCCCCGTTGGAATATCCGGGTTGGCTATCAATGTCCTCTGTACTCGGGTTACTTGATACAACGTGTCACAATGCATAATGAATAATGCGTTGCTCAGCAACTTCTTCCCTGACACATACATTCAAGTCTACATGTGCGACCCTTGAGGCTCTATCATGGATCAAGGCAAATCAAGCCCCCTTGACACCTATGCCAATGATACTGTGCACAGGTGCTTGGACGCCTATTTCATCTGCACATAGGCTACGGTAACCCCTTTTGTCCTTCACGTATCCCAGCATAATCCCCCCGCATTCTTGGGCACATTGGCCTGCGCCCCTCCTGCCATGTATTCCATCAACATGCTTTGACTTTTGTTAATAAATTGCCTTGATGCTCTCGTTGCACTCCGGTCGGTGTGTTTGAAACTCAAAATCGTGGAAAACCCTTGTTCAACCCGATCTGTGCGCGGGTCCAAGCAGAGGCAGATGAGTAACATCCAAAATGGCAAGTTCACTTCCAACGTTCATCTACACTGTTGCATCTGTCAGCGGCGGACCTGTGTAATACTGAATCTGATGAGCCGTTCAGGTCTGGCGTCTCAATGTGTTGCCATCTAGACTCCGTTCAATCCTTCTGACTTGATGTTATAGGATCTTCGTTCGAAGTCCTGTCTCGCTACGTTTGCCGCGCTGCGCTACTTTACCTCATGCTGTTCACGATCAGCACCGCTGCCTCGGACCCTCGTACCACCAGCTAGCCGAGGAAGCTTTCACCCTTAGACACAACCCCCTTTTCCTCGAAGGACACCTTTGGTCGTACGAAGTAAAAATAACCAGACATGTCTTTGATTGGGGAAGCTGGCCCACACTGGGCCAACAGAATACCTCATGGGGGATATTGGCCGAAGCCCGCTCAAATGCTTTGAACAATTGGTGTAATCTTGATAACACTGATAGTAGTCAAGATATCGTCCATATCCATTGTGCCTATGAACTTCTCTTCTCATCGAGACGAATTGTTCAATGAAGGACCTCGGGAACCCAATTCATCCACCAAAATTTATCATAATACCCACCATCTCATCTAGAAACGTCGCTGCGTCTTCTCTACTATAGTTCGCGTCGTTATAATCAATTGTGATAGTGCTGCAATCTCGCCAGCTTTCCAGCCGCAATGAACTATCGCATGGGATATTGATTAGCCAGTCATGCTCGTGTCTCGCCGGTCAGACTTGAAATTTAATGGAAACTCACAGATAGGGTAGATGTTGATTCAATGAGAAGTGGATGTCGTCGACGGTTAAGATGGGCTCTTGACTGTTTGTCTCGCAGATTTCCCGAGGGATGCATTTTTCGACAATTCCGTCGCTGGCGAATACCTGCCCAAAGTGAAACATTAGTTTTTGTGCTAGACGGTAGATATCGCAATCAATCGGGGTCAACTTACCGGCACTGTGAGATCATCGTGCGACAGCTTATTGCTGATGGATTAAAAATAACGACCGTCAGAAACCCCAACCATCTCTATAATGAGAATGGGCATATATAACTTACCAGACCATGAAGTATGCGATCAAATTGGAAATTGACATCGATAGCGGCAGTTGACACGGCTGCTTGATCCAAAAGTCATATGAAGACTTGACAACGGAGCTTGCTCGAGCCAGGAGAGCATTGATTTCAGACCTGTCCGCTTTGAGGAAATCGTAAGACTTGATATCTTCGAATAAGATCGGCGTTGTGCTAATGCAAACGGGGTAAAAAGGCTTGTTGCCAGTGGAATATTGATCATCCAGGTAGCGGCGGCCATTGAAGGAAGAGAACGCGACGTGTGCTTGGGATTCAGGAACATCGGGTCCAGGAGGGTTAAGTTTCAACACGGTGGCAAACACGGCCGCTTGTCCGAGATGTGTAATAGTGAAATCCGGGCCGAGATGGGTCTTGACATTGGCAATGATTGCTTTGCTTTGGTCTGCTGAGAAGCGATGCATGATGGTTTCAGTATTTCCACCATGGGAAGGGAATTTGGCATTTAGCCCCCAATTGCGCTGTGGATTATTAAAAGAGACTCAGGCTGGTATGGCTATTGGCATTGAACGTACGGCTGCTTTCATCAAAGTCTTGACATATGTTGCGCGATTGCGCTCAAAAGTCATGCCAGAAGTTTGCTGGTTGGAACCCAAGCAATCAAGAACCAACGGAGGGAGAGAAGGAGTCGGGTCTGTTGGGCTAGCTGGTGCTTCATGAGAAATGACTTTTGCGAGAACACGCAACAGATCACCCACAAATTGGCGAAAGCCCATGCCGTCAAAATGGATGTGATTCGCGTGAAAAAGGAATTGCACGGGCTCAGAACCCAGTGAGTCGGTCAGGCTATTCACTGGTGCTGCTAGGTGTGCTGTGAAAGCTCGAGCGCTTCCTTCATTGTCAGTGACGCGATGTTTTTCATTCTCGTCACGAATGTCGGAAGCTTGTCGTCCACTGGCTTCTACTTTGATAATACCAGCCGCCCAGGCTTCAATTTCGGACTTATCTTTGAAAACACGATGTTGGATCCATGGAAATCCTGTCTCATCCCAATCAGTGGTGTGCGAGATTACAGGATGTTCATGTTGCATCTGTATACAGGCCGCTTCTAGAGCTTGTCTTAACTCTGCCAAATCCAGCCCCTGATGGTGGAACCGAACCGAACTCATCAGGTACATATCATTGTCACCTCGCTCCATCTTGGCTCGGGGTCCAACAACAGCTTCTATCCCAATCGCTCGCCGCCGCCATACACCAGGGTCGGTTGGCGACTGCTGCCATTGAAAATGTTTTGGAGTGAGGGCAGGTAATCCGGGTAACTTCGAAATCTTAGAAAGACATTTCAACGTGGAAGTTGATATTCTTAATAGACCAATTATCAACCAGGATGATAGTGAGGCAAAAGCCATAGTTGTTTCACTAATGAGTGTACAGGTGAAAAGCTCTCCTACTTGTATTGAGTGAGAAAAACTTGGTGGCCGAAAATATCCCGATCTGGTGAAAGATCTGCATTGAACCTATTGTTCAGATCCTTGGACTCAGGGGGAAAGTTAACTTGGAAAGCATTTTAACACTCTAACGCCTTCCACATGCACAAAAGCGTATAGCGTGCAAGGGGTATAAACTGTTTTTGGTGCCTGAAGGTGCCTGAGAGAGTGCTTGATCTTTGACTGGCAAAAAAGCCATGATACCTGAAACTACCATTATACCAGCAATAGCTTCACTATCCCCAAACGCCAGTCACAATTGCATCAGCTCCTATGACGGATCTATCACCGTGCATCAAATCTCTGGCTTCGTACATATTGTACAGTAGGCAAATAATCAAAGCTGGTCATACGGTGCAACCTGGGTCAAGTTACACTACGTGTAGTACGCTTATGGACTATGTGATCGACATTTGTCAATCAAAGTGTTTGTACGGAGTACAGTACAGCATACACCATCGTTAAATAAAGATCAAACCAAAGCAAGATTTTGGAAGTCTGAAGGAACTTGAGCGGATCTGGACTGTCGATCGATCGATCAATGCTAAGTAACTAGTGCCTGGTGGATACCGGGTTTCGGGCCCATTTGTGGAAATGTTCTGCAAAAACACATAAACCCAATCCATGGATGTATGTACTTGTGCCTTGAGGAATCATTTGGTATACCGCAACGTCGACATGTGCTACTATCTTGACCAGAAATTACACATTCCACTCGCTTTCAGATCATTCTTGTCTCGCATGCAACAGTACATTACGCATGTGGCTATTATGTGCGGTGGGTGTGCAGGCATTTTTCGGTCCACCTCTCGTGCTGAATTCCATCGTAATCACATAAAATTTGAAAGCTTTTCAACATGTTCACTATTGTGGCAAGCTTACTTTGTCTTTGAACTCGATCGATTCTGAAATTTTATTACTTTCTGACTGACAGGAAAGAGTTGCAAGATACTACACTCTCACAATGGGTGTGAGTGACTCACTCTCGATGCCAGAATGCCTTGCATTGGTTGGAATTTCTTTGGCCCTTTAAATCATCGGTCTGGTAGTCTATCGGTTGTATTTCAGTCCAATCGCATCTTTCCCCGGGCCCCTACTTGCCCGAACCACATTCTGGTACGAGTTTTACCACGACTGGTGCGAACCGGACAGTATTGGATGGAAATTGAGAATATGCATCGGAAGTATGGTATATATTCCCTGAATCTGTAGTGAACATCTCAAAGTCTGACATCCATATACAGGCCCGGTTGTACGCATCACACCTACAGAGATTCATGTTCGTGACCCGGCCTTCTACAACGAGCTGTTTGTCACAGGTGCCGTCCGAAAGACCGAGGCCTACCCGAGATTTGCGGAGGGAACTGGATTTGAAGGTAAGCAAAACCCACGCTATCTCTAATTTGCTGCAGATCTTTTTGCTAATGTCAAACGAAGATATTTTCGCTGTTTCTACTCCCCACGACATGCATCGTGCGACCAGATCCCCTCTCAGTCCATTTTTCTCCGTTGCTGGAATCTCCCGTGTCAAGGAACGGGCTGTTCAACGTGTGGAGCAATTATGCAGTCGATTAAACGGGTTTATCAACACGGGAAAACCGGTCAACATGACCCATGCATTTGGCTCGCTCATGAATGGTATGTGAGTGAGGAGTGCTGCTTACTTCCTGGGAAATAAACTAATTTAGATTACTAGACATTATTTCTTCTATGTTTTTTGAAGAGCCCAGTGACTTCCTCAATGACCCCACGTTGAATGCGGAATGGTAAAGGGCTACAGCCTATTGTGTGGAAATATTGCTAATTCTCTATAGGTATGAATTGCTGAAGAGAGGCGCTGTTACAATCCCTCTTCTGGCGCACATGCCGTGGTTTGCAAGGTACGTCATCGCTTTATTTTTCCATGTCTGATTTAATCTAACCATCTTTTGATAGGCTCTTGGTCATGCCGGTAGTAAAGGCATTATCTGAGCGAGTGCCCGAATGCAGGGGTTGGGACGATGTAAGTGCAATTTAACATAAATTGACATTACTTTTAGTCTGATCTTGATCCCTTCTCAGAAAGCTCGGAGACAAATGCTCAAATCTCGACTTCGACCAGCAGATGACGCCAAGAATCGAAACGATACTACTATCTTTGACCATCTCGTGCATAGCGATGTGGTGGAGTCAATATACGGTAACGGTGGATTTGCTCGCGTATCACAGGTGAGACATCACTCACCAGATGCATATGGGTTGTTTTGAAGCTAAAAGTCGACAGTTACTCCAACAAGCTGGAACTCACAATACGTCCACGACACTCGGCACTATGGTGACATATCTGGGTTTGAACCCGGATGTCGAAGAGCAACTACGCGAGGAACTTCGCGCTTTTTACGCCGAAAATTCTGAAAAACATCCTTCGTGGCGACAGCTAGAAAGGTTACCGTATCTAAATGCATGCTACCTAGAAGCACTCCGGTATTTCACCACTCATCTCACGAAACAAACGAGTGTCATGATAACATGACCAGGCTTGCAATGGGTTTATTACACCGCCATGTCCGGATATCACCCGACGTCGAGCTGGAAAGTAATGGGTGGAAAGTTCCGAGAGGAGTAAGTCATTGATATGCTTCTAGTCTTTCAAGAACGTTCTCCTGACCCTCACAGACTGCTGTTTCCATGAGGATCTACTGGATGCACATGGATCCCGATATCTACCCCAACCCCACCAAATTTGAGCCCAAGCGCTGGCTCGGAGACCAAAAGAGCGTGGAGAACTTGCAAGACTACTTTTTTCCTTTTGCAAAGGGGTCTCGTGCGTGTGTGGCTAAAAAGTAAGTCATTTTTGAACGAGTGGAATAGCGACTTGGAGCTCACGATTTGAATAGCCTTGTTGACATGGTTGTTTATCACACTATCGCTAAGCTGTACGGCCCGCTAGCTCCACGCTTGAAATTGTACAACACGCAAGAGGATGCAGTTCGGGCTGTTCATGGTTTTATCTTTCCTCTTCTACGATTGGATTCGCTAGGTGTGTTGGCCACTATTACGAATGAACTTTAATCGCAAGACAGGGAAGAAAAAGAGTTCATCACAGAAGAAGAAAAGAGCGCTGTGTCGTCAATCAAAGTCGATCAAGGCTGTCTCAGATGTTTTGGTGACCAGCGGCGAATTTGCGGTTGCATCTCGCCGGAATCAACGCGCCTGACTCGCAGAGAAATTAATTGCTTTTGCTCTAGGATCTGGACTTGATTGGAGACAGAGTCATGACTTCCAAGGTTACTAGCGGAGCTAGGTGGGGAGAGGCTGAGAAACTTGAATGTATGAAGACTGGCAGGAGGATTGGGTGTGAACTGCCCCAATGCGCCGGAGAGTGTGGCAAGCCTCCCTCCGACCTAGAAATTCTCCGGTCACATATGCCGCGCTCTCCAACTATCACAAGCTTGCTTGACTGGACAGTCCCAACCCATAGGGCCTAATAACTCTCAACATTCGCCAATGTTGACTTGTTGCTGGTATGGGAAACAGAAGACCTGAACAAAAATTACCAGATGAGCTTGAATTTTACACATCATATGTAAGGAATAATTGACGTGCACAGGAGCCCCGAGGTCTGGAATTCTGACTAGGTTGCTGAAGCAAGTCGTTAGACGGGTCATTCCGACGGCTTTGGAAAATTCTAAGGAGGCTTAATACACTTATCTTGTTTGGACTCAGTCTTCCTACAGCTCGAGATATCCATATATGTACATTATTTGATGTATGGCAGATGCACTCTATCCTAGTCGAAGTGTAAACCCGGCCCCTGCCTCGCCGGCATCCCCACCAGGGGCGCCTCCGAAAACGCCCGCAAAGTCCAGCTCGGGTGCTTCCTGGCCCCGCTTGGGGGCTTCGGGGGTATGGTGTCGTCTGCGCTTCTCCATACCAGCCTTGGAAGGGAAAGTAGGGAACATCTCACGCGGCTTTGGACGTGGGTCTTCTCGGAAGTACGGGTGCTCGAGGCATTCCTTCGCTGTCGGCCGAGACGCAGGGTTCAATGCCAAAAGCCCTGACATCAGACTCAGGCCAGCATTGGTGAGGTACGGAAATTGGGAGCGGGGCAGCAGGGGTGGGTTGACTGCAGATGCAGATGCCGAGGTAGATGGTAGCCGTAAGGATTTGGCATTAGGCAATGACCGGAACCCGGGCCATGTTTGTGAATTTGGCGGGCCGGTCAGAGCGAAGATTTTGGATACTTGATCGACTTCGTTCTTGCCCTGGAGGAGAGGCTCTTTGGTAAGAAGCTCGCCGAAGATACATCCGATGCTCCACATGTCGATCTCCGTGCCATATTTATCTGCGCCGAGGAGCAGCTCGGGGGATCGGTACCAGAGCGTCACCACGAGCTGTGTCAACTTGGGTGGTGGGTCACCGTAGTACCGCGCCATGCCAAAGTCGGCAATTTTGAGTTCACCGCGGTTGTTCATTAAGAGATTCGAGGTTTTGAGATCGCGGTGCATGATCCATTGCGAGTGCAGGAACTCGAGTCCGCCCACAACCTGTAGGAGAACAGTCTTGATCTCCGAGGGAAGGAAAGGCTCGCGCATTTCATCGAGCAGGGCTTTGAGGTCGTGCTCGTGGAAATCCATCACGAGGAACACGCTGTGATAACCAATTGGTTAGTACAAGGTCAATGATCTCAAAATCGAGTCGGGAGAGGTACTCACTCATCCATCTTGTTACCCATCACAACCTCTCGGAGATATACCACGTTCTGGTGCCGCGCCTCCATGAGCGTCTGAATTTCCCGCAGCCCAGTGACAGGGAACCCGTCCGGCGAGTTCTCAAGTTTGAGCTTCTTCAGTGCGACAATTTCTCCCGTAGAGATGTCTTTCGCGCGCGACACCCATCCGTAGGAGCCTTCTTCAATATGATTCAACCTTTCAAAGTTATCGACATGTCTGCAGGGCCCCCATTCCCCGATCGGAAAACGAAGCAGGGTAGACTGCTTCTCCTCAGCGTCGTTTCTAGTTATCGCGGCATCATTCGATGCAGCGGGTTCGTTCGAAAGTCTTCGTCGCTTCGTCGGTGGTCCTGACTCGTCATTGGGGGCCTGAGTGCGATTTGCTTCCTGTCGGGCTTGCTGAGCCTTAGCCTCCGCTTGTCGTTGCTTCTCTGCTTTGGCGCGTCGCTTTTCTTCCTTTTCGCGCTTTTGTTGGGCAACGATTGCCTCGGTTTCCGGGTCGTCGTCTGCCCATCTGGATTTGGAGGCCATTTTCCTCGGGGGTTGGTTAGGTGGAGAGGTGAGGAATGACGTGGGAACAAAAAGGTGCTTAGCTTACGGGCGATTTTAGAGACCACCGGGACATCGTCATACTGCCACTCCTACAAAGGCGGAATGCCGAATTATTGAGCTATGGGCGCGTTTAGTGTCCATCTCCTCCCCCCCGGTGTTTGTTTTTTGGCCCAACTTGTCACTATCAGATGTTCAAAATTTGCGCAAACTTGCGACGAGAATCTTCTTTTATGGTACCTTAAGAAATACCTAAGCACGCATAAACGTACCTAGGCTGTAGATGGTCATCTACTGCTCCAGAGACTGTCTCTGTAGTCTTGATGCCCTTTCTTATTATGGCAATAGCACCAAGGCGTCAAGGTTAGCAGTAATATAACTAAATCTTAGTAGAAACTATTAGCTTACTGCAAGGGACATGTGTATACGGATACTATGCTTGTATCTACTTCACGTTAGCCTTCGATTGGCTTCATACCTGCGATTTAATTTGACATCCCTATTTCCACGGTTATCAAGCTTCCAAGATTGAGTCTAGATCAACATGTAACCTACGCTTTATGACTAAATTCTGGCAATATAATAGCTAAGGTGGTGGCTAAAAAGAAAAGTGGAACACTCCAGATGTCGCGATGGTCTCTAAAAACCCCCGTACCAGCTAAATTCCGCCGCCGATTTGAAATCCGAATTAGGCCCCGCTCTCGCATTGTACTTCACTATATAGCGCATCTTTGTTCTACCGTACATATATTTCCCACCTCTCTCAGCCCTTCGATACCGAGCTCCAGCCGTCCACGCAATTCCCCTCCGACCTACATACTGCGTCCGATCGACGCTCCGTTCCCCACCATGATCGAACCATTCGAGGTTAGCATACCAGAGTGGCGCAACGCCGGAAGCTTCAATGCTGACGAGTCAAACCTGCTTAGCTGACCTTCTCGGTCCCAATGCATTGCGAGGACTGTAACACATCCGTCTCCGCAGCTGTGAAGGCCCTTGACGGTATGTATATGCCAACACTCGCGCACCAGCCGGACTAACCCCGCCACAGGAATCGATCAGATCCGCGGCGACCTTAAAGCCCAGACTGTTTGGGTAAAGGGTGTCGCGCCCCCTAGCGCAATCGTATCTGCTATTGAAGACACAGGGCGGGATGCTATCCTCCGCGGCAGTGGCTCTACAGACAGTACGGAACCCCCGGCGCATACTCGCCCCACATGACTATGTGATTATCATCTATACTAACACATTTCCAGGCTCGGCTGTTTGCATTCTCGAGACACACTCCACCAACGTGTTAAATAAAGTCCGTGGCCTGGCACGCATGGTCCAGGTCGCCCCGAGCATGACTCTAGTCGACCTGACAGTCAACGGCCTCGCCCCGGGACAGTACTCAGCTACGGTGAGACAGACGGGTGATATCTCACGGGGCGCTGAGTCTACCGGTGGCATTTGGGAGGCATTGAAGGAGAAGGTCACAGGCGCTAGCGCTTCGACCGAGAAGTCGCGAGGTATCTTTGGCAAGGTGGATGTTGATGAGAAGGGCCGCGGCAGTGTATTCATGGATCAACCAGTGGCGATTTGGGAATTGATTGGACGCAGTATGGTTCTGTCTAAGAGTACTGAGGGCCCGTTCCAGCGCCAGGATGAAAACACCCTTGTTGGTGTCATTGCTCGCAGTGCGGGTGTGTGGGATAATGACAAGATGGTCTGCTCATGTTCGGGTAAGAACGTTTGGCAGGAACGCCAGGAGCAGGTTGTCAATGGGATGGTTTGATTGAGTGTTGCTTATGTGAAGACTAGCGTGGTGTTGGTGGTTGGTGGTATGATGACTTGCTTGGAGATTTAATACCCAGTACATTGGTTTGAGGCAGACCTTGAGAAAGATGAATACGCATTGAGGCCTAGGAGCTGCGCTAACACACGTTCTTTGAGATGTAGCACATGGGAATACTGAGTAGGTAGAAGTATGAAAGCTATCAAGGCCAGCGGACAATGACCAACATCCATAACTCAACTTAAGGTAAACTTAGGTGGGCTTAGAGGTGCAATGGCCCTTGGAAGACACAATTTTAGATGCCAGTGTATTCAGTGAGTACCTAACTATGAAACCCTCAACGCCGAAAAGCCAACGAATCGATGATAATGATACAGTCCCCGAAGCATCCCAAGCCTAGGAACGACCGAGATCTTTTAGCCAGAAAGACCTCCGGAATACCAAGCAGAAACAAGAATACCACCGCCTCCGCTCAATCAAATCGTGTGGGCAGTGTACAACCTCCTGGGTAGAATTCGTCGTCTGTGAACTCATCCTCGAAGTCTATCTGGCCTTGAATATCTCCTCCGAAAGTGTGCCGAGTCGTGAACGTGTTACCTGGGCCTTGGACCAAGCCTTGCTTAATCATATTGTCCTCATTGCCGGTGCGTTGTGTTGTTTTCACTGGCTGGTCTCCGCGGTCAGGGTTATGGCTGCTGGTCTTTCCGTCCACAAGGAAGAACTCATTTTGATCGGCTGTTCGATTTATAGAACAGGAGTTCAAGTCGATTGGGGACCAAGGGTTTGACCATGGGTTACTTGATATCGACATCCTCGACGTAATTTCAGTCGATGTCCACTCAGGTGAGGTCGAGTTGTCGGGAGTGTATAAGGGGTTCTCGCACCCACTGTGACAAAATCCAAGCTCATCTTCTTGGGTTACCAGAGTATGGGGCAGTGAAGCAGGCGGGACAAAGGAAAAAGTACCATAGCCAGTAGCATAAGTAGGACTCTGTGGCTGCATGGCGTACTGTTAGCAAAGTAAGGTGTCAAGGCTCCACGACTTACGGAGAGCAAAGGCATAGAAGCTCCCGCCAATTGGGTAGCTCCTAAGATTGGCTCGTATGTAGTTGATCTCTCAGAGCTGGGAGATTCTTCCCCGGGTAGCCCGTTAGGAACTTCGAGATTGGAAGAAGTGGTGACTCCCAACATATGTGTTCCATCTTGAGCTAAGGTGTCGCTATTGGGAGTATCAATAGATCCAGAGGGACCGGGACGAATTGCGTGATCGGTTTGCTCCATGCGTGGATAATTTTCAAACTCCTGATAGGAAGGCAGATCGTGATCACTGGACTGACTTTCTGTACCTTCCTTGGACCACTGGTTTAGCGTCTCTTGGTAAATACCAGGGAACGCGAATAGACATTCGGCAGATGTCTCTGATATCTTATCCGCCTCGCTGTCCCTGTCGAGAAGATCATTGGGTGGCGCGTCAACGTTCATCTGAGCAGAAAGGGCCAGAGGATTCGCACCAGAGGTCCTTGGCATCGGTACCAAAGGTGGCCCATGCTCGTGTGAGATGACAGAAAGTGTGCTAGAGCTCTCTAGTGCGCTGCGCACCAAATTCTCTGTTGGTGTGGGGAGACTCGATCCAGGAAAAGTCCCGCTGGTTGGGGATACTGGCGGAGCGCTCATTCGATACATCTCAATTCCAAACTCCGCATCATCTTGTGTGCTTGAGGTTTGTACTCCGGAGGAGTTGAGCTGTCTCTTTCTTTCCTGTCTGAGAGCGACAGGGCTGACAAAACTTCGCGATTCAGCGCCGATCTCGAAGTCATCTTCCATAGTCGAATGTCGACGAACACCCGCCAAGGCCAATAGTCCCGATCTTGCCCGGCAGAAGGAGCGTCGTGAAATGCTCTGGGCCCATTTCCTATGTCGATGTGGAGGAGAATCTGCGGAAGAAGAAGAAGATTCTTGACGGCGCCATGGGAAGACTGATGCCTCTGGGTTGTGCCGAGGGTCTCGTGGGTTAAACACCGGGTAATTGGCCTTCTCTTGGCATGTTGGTTCATCTGAATCTGGGATACAGCTTGTTTGGATTAGCAGAAAGCCCGTATTGTTAGATTCACATATTACCTAGCCCGCTTCTTGGTCTGTTGGAATAACAGAGACAATGGGAAGGGCCGACGCGTGCTTTCAGCTTGCATAGAATCCATGATTGATACTGAGTAAGTGATGTGGAAGAGGTTGAGAGAAGAAAGAGGTTGGGATGTTTAAAGTCGAAGGTGCATAGCATAGTCGTCCTTTCCTCTGAAGGGTCATCAACAACGCGTTCACTCACTCTTCCGTTACTTTTCTCGGTGTATTTCTCGAAGTCTTTCACAGAAGACTTTTAAACGTCTTTTGAGTCATATGTCCTACCTATCACCTAATTCAATCTGATTCACCCAATATAAGAAAGCAGATAGTTCCCCAAAACGCAAGCCCTAAGTCGTAGCCACTGAGATGACAATACGAAGTTAGACATTCAACCTGAATAACATTGAAGTGAGAGGAACTGAACAATAAAGTATCACAACAGTCCAATGTATGGTCAAACAATGGTTTGTGCAGCCGATGGGATATAGATCGCACAGCCGGAAGAATTGGCGCTAGTCCAAAGATCGGCGGTTCTGAGCTAATCTCCGATTCCGAGCTTCTTCGCCCCCTTCAGCCTTCAGCTCTCATCACTTTAATCATCCCACCTTCGCCTCTGTGAATCCGTGTATTTGACTCTGATTTCAGACTTTGCGAATTCATCATGGCCAACGGAAAACCCCTTTCGTTCGACGATATCATCAAGGCTGGTACGACACCGAGCTCCATGCTCCGAACATGATTCTAATACCTTGCTCTACAGATCGCCAGAAGAAGAAGCAAGAGGACCTCGCAAATCAGCTCTTGGGAAAGAATCGCAGATCCAGCACGCCTGCCTCAGGCTCAGGCTCCAACAGGAAAGGAACAAGAGCCCCGGCAGCGAAGCCTGGAAGCTTAGCAAGCAGGATTGGAGTAGCCAAGGTATGAAATAATCTCCTGCTATCTGCGCTTGTATTTTTTTCCCGAAAGTTCTTCTCACACTCATGCCTGGACCTACAGCGCTCGTCCTCTGCGACCGGAAAACCCGCCAACACTCCACCTCAACCGAACAACCGATCGCGCGGCAACAATGCACGGAAGGATCGCGTCAGCGCAGAGCAGGTCTGGAAAGCGTTCGATTCAGAGGGTGGAAACGCGAACCCTCAACCTCGCAACAACCGCAACAATCTGTCCATCAAGGGCGCTTCCGGTCCCTTTGTGGTGATCGCCCAAAACTTTGCGCCCGGGACCACGGCCGCGGACATCCAGGCTGCCCTCGAGCCCACCACGGGACACATGCTCAGCTGTCGCGTCACTGCAAGTAGCCCAAATGTGGCTGCAGAACTCACATATGCGGACAAGTCTGCTGCCGAGTTGGTCATTGCCAATTTCCACCACCAGCTCGTAAGTCTCGATTGGTTCACCAGCATTGAGAGAGGCGAATGCTAACATATGCACTATAGGCGGATGGAAGATTGCTCACTTTCAACCTAAAGACGACCAACACCCCTGCCACTAGCCGCGGCAACAACAATAATCACTTCACTGCGCTTCGGGAACAAGCTGATCGGGACCGAGTCCGGGCTCGTCAGGGCACAGGCCAACGAAACGATCTGATGAAACCACAAGAAGACTCTCGAGCTGGTCTCTACAGCGACGAGATGATGGTTGATGCACCAGCGGATAATACGCAGAGAAAGAACAACCAGCGCAGATGGCGTCGTTGAAGCCTCATGCGTCGAAACGTCATTTTGAGGCGATCTGTGCCAGGCGAGAAGATCTCACCACATCAGATCTGAAGAGAATCACGCCCCGTTTGATTTGTGATGAATTGTATGATATAAACAAGTGGGTTGGGACATCCTTTCGCAAATCATTCGGGACAATTTTTGCAACAAATAGCGACCAACCAAGTCCCAATATTATTATTTTTATCCACTTTGAGATCATCCGCAGCTTGGATTGAGCTGGGAGCATGTCGGCATTCGTGACATTTCATCGTCTACGCGTGAAAACACCGCCCCCGCCGCCCCCCCCCCCCCATGGATTCTGGACTTCGGGAATGGCATCGTGGGGGTAAGCGGTGTTTGGCGACCAGACCTTGATATGCTCCTCTTCTTTGCCTTTGGCATTTTCGTTAGGACTGTTCAAACCTACGCCAATATGTGATGCGTGCAGAAACAGTCGTTCGCCCTTTTCTGGAATTACTGTCAAATTTTTGACCATAGCTCCAAACTGGACAAGAGAAGAAGCACCACTAGGACCCGACATGCAGTGCGTTCTTTACTCCTCCAGCGACAGCCAGGTGTTATCAAATACCTCTAGGCGCTTGGTCGACAATGAATCTAATTTCAATATCAGGTAATTTCGAGATATATTAACAAAGTAGCTGCTACATGCGATGACCATCATCCAGGATTGAAACTAGTCACACCTGAAAGCCAGAGCTTCTAACAATGTACAGACTAACGTCGCCAACGCTTCTTAGCTCCTCCGATGAGCCAGAGCCCCAGTATTCCCCCCTTGTAGTACGTCTAAGCGTTACTATGAAGATCCCATAACGCCCTCATCGAGGAGACTCTAGCCCGATATCGAAGACAAGACGGCCCAAGCAGACCTCGTAACGGAAATATCTCGATACTTCCGAGAGGTGATGTAGGTATCAATCCGTCTTCATGTGCTGAACCTTTTCAAAAGCTTTCCAAATTTCGGTGAAGCTTTGCTTCATGTAGTCTGGAAATTGTTAGTAGCGATATCATTGTGCACAGGCTCATACGTACAACACCCTATCACAATCCAGATGAAGTTGAAGAAGAAATAGTAGAACCAGAAATAATAACCTTCGGGTCGACAGTAAGAGATCTCAAGCAAGCTTGTAGCGTAGTACAGCACGTCGCCGTAGACCTGGCCCAACGAAAGGATGATCTGCAACGCATGTCGCATGGGATGCTGCACCACAATGCAGTAGGCAATGAGAAAAGCCAGAGGTCCCCAGCAGAACTAATCGAATCAGTCAAAGTAGATTGTGGGGTTAATTGTGTTACACATACCGCTGTGACAGCCTCCATGCTGATGAGAAAGGCATCAGAGGTTAGATACCGTGAGTCGGAGAGTGAGTATTCTTTCCATAGCTGGTCGAACAGTCCTTGCCGGCCAGCAATTGTTGGATGGTGAACAACGAAATGGGCTTCGAAGAAAAGATGGATGGATCCCGCTGCTTTCTATTAACAGACATATTCACTTCGGGCATTAGACGAGAAACAGGGTAGAACGCACTCAGGCACATCCAAACAAAGGCAATATGATCCGTGGTCTTCAGGGCCGGTCGAAGACGAGTGATGAAGCCAAATGATCCAACAATAACAACTGCCCACAAGACACCAAATATCGAGATTAACGAGAGCACAGAACTCTCATTGGCAACATAATGAGGCAGCTGTATCGATAGTGGGTAGTACCCGTGAGTGACAATGGTCGAGTTCATTTTGTACACTTGCCCGAATGTGAGTTTGTAGATCTGGGATTGGAGGCAGCTCTCGAGATAGAAGTATTATAAATCCAAGGAATTTGAGAGGTCGCGAGTGTCAGATCGCCTCGTTATCCGGATCAGACCACCCTTAATCACTTGTCCAGGTGGTGCCTGCCAAGTCGGCAGTGTAGATTATACTACTCCGTATAAACAGCGGGCTCGGCAGGCTAGGCCCCATCGCAGTTCATATTATGTAGAAATCATTCCTTCCTCCTTGAGCGTTTGTTGGCGTTATAATATTCCCCATTGCGGTGGCAGCTCTTCATGCTTGTACAGGTATTCGGTGCGACAGCAAACATCTTGAATGATTGTGGAAGAGAGTAATTCTACGGAGTCCGCGGGCCCCGAGGCGACGCCATTCGATATTGTGGGGGTTTGCATTTCTCGACGTCTGACAGGCTCGCCGATCATCTGGACTTGTCGCTGCCTTCGGGGCCCGCGGGATCCGACATGCTCCCTGGAGTCTCGATGGGGTTTCAGTGACGAAATAACCCCTGACTTCGGGAGAAGCTTGTCTAAGCTCTTCGCACTACTATCGATTTCTAATTCGCCGACAGCAGCACGAAATTCTGCAAGCGGCCAGAATGGCGGGAAATGAGAATGTCAATCTTGACAGCGATATCAATTTTATAGAAACCCCAAAGCCCCAGCCTTCCAAATTTGGAACAACGGAAGACTGCGGGGTCCCCTTAACAGATGTCAGTCTTGCAATGTCTTCCACCTGACCGAATGAGCTGCTAAGTATCCTCAGTCACCGTCCATCAACAATGCTCCTCTGCCGGCAGAGGGAGCTGGCAACGAGAGCTTCTCCAATGGCATGTTGCTTGGTGCTCTAGCTGGTGTCCCAACCCTGCTCGCATATATTCTGGGCGGTGGCCTCAAGACCACAATCCTTTTTGGCCTCATCACTGGTCTGCCAGTGTTGATCGGGTTCTGGGCTTGGAAATCGACATCCAGCCCCCGCCTTAATGAGAAGGTCAAGTTGCCCGGTCGACCCGTAGAGCACTATGTGGCATTCAAAAACGAGGAAGACCGCGCTAAATGGCATGGGAAGAACCGCATTCCCATGCAGACTTTCTGTGAAATGTATCTCAATGGCGCAGTGGATTTCAATGGCGATTGTCTCGACGTGATGGAATACCGACACGATTGGGCACACTTTGGATTCACCTGGGATCTATTCAAATTTATCTTCTTGACCTTTGCTAGGGACGTTCTGTTCCACACCAAATCGCAGGATGAAGAGCAGATCCGCCCAAACTACGACCGTGGCAATGATCACTATGCCTGGTTCCTCGGCCCTCGCATGATCTACACATCTGGTATCATTTCCGACACGGAGCGTGAAGAAACTCTCGAAGAGATGCAGGACAACAAGATGGCGATTGTGTGCGAAAAGCTCGCACTCAAGAAAGGCGAGACCATTCTGGATATCGGTTGCGGCTGGGGAACTTTGGCCAAGTTCGCGAGTCTCAACTACGGAGCAAATGTGACCGGCCTCACTATCGCGAAACACCAAACGGCATGGGGAAATGATGCTCTTCAGAAGGCCGGTGTGCCCGAATCACAAAGCCGCATTCTGTGCATGGACTACCGTGACATTCCTCGGACGAAATATGATAAGATCACACAGCTGGAAATGGGCGAACACGTCGGTATCCGGAAACTGACTGGCTTCTTCCGCCAATGTTACGATATGTTGCAGGATGATGGTGCTATGTATGTGCAGCTGTCCGGTCTCAGACAAGCCTGGCAGTATGAGGATTTCATCTGGGGCTTGTATTTAAACAAGTACATTTTCCGTGGTGCGGACGCCTCAACACCTCTGTGGAACTACGTCCGATCATTGGAGCGGGCCGGCTTCGAGATCAAGGGGTAAGTTTTGAAAATACTCACATTTTGGATAAGTCTGATTACTGACCATGAAACTCCAGTGTTGATACTGTGGGAGTCCACTATTCCGGAACTCTGTGGAGATGGTACCGCAACTGGCTTGGAAACACCGATACGATCAAGGCCAAATATGGTGAACGGTGGTTCAGAGTAAGTACCTTTTACACCCATAGATGCTCAGCCCGATGGGTCTAATGTCTCATAGATCTGGGAGCTCTTCCTTGCATGGTCAGTCATTGCCTCTCGTCAAGGCAGCGCAACTTGTTTCCAGATTCTTGTTGTCAAGAATTTGAACTCCACACACCGCGTCAATGGAATTGCGTCTCAGTTTGGGTTGTCTGCTGCTCTTGAGTCGAGCAAAAAAGCAGGAAAATCCAAATTGCCAGCAGTTTAGCCGTTGATGGTTCATGAATGCCTCTCAAAAGATCCTACGTCTCGTGTTTATGACCATCTCCTTAGCCTGGAGAGTTGTGTGATGATCGGGGAGTCAAGGCCTGTCAAGAACCCTCCTTAGAAGGACCAACTGTCACACCCCCATCAATCTACACGCAAACTTCACCACAAAAGAACTAGACAAAAGAATGAGCGAAATGAAGAATAACAAAACCAGTCCTCGAAAATTTACACATCCATGGATTGACCAATGTTGACTCAAACACCATCATTTCTCCCGTTCATTGATCAGCATCTGATACAATGTTACACAATGGGAATTCGCAAACTTTTCTCATAACATATGTAGATGCAGAGTACTGCCTAAATTTGTTGCAGACTTGGAATTGTTAGTCCTTGATAATTCACAGGTTGCTCTGAATAAGGTATCAGAGTTCAGCAGCCTAAAGTGTGCTCTAGTGCCTTCAGGTCTGTTCACGTGTAATCGAGTTGTTCAAGTAACCTTTTTGGGGACAAGGGAGAGGTCACAGTACATAACTAGGGCTTCATTGTATGCGGATACCCTTTTTTGGTCTAGCGTACAAATACTGCGATAAGATAAGGTCACGTGCACCGGAGGTTTTGCGGAGAGGTTTAGAGAGACATCAATTCAACCTGATATAATTGCACCCTTACTTGGGCTTAAGTTATCTGTTATCACGGCTGAAAGCATATTGCCGAGTCTGACAAGATAACCCGGAGGTCTTGCTACAAGATTAGGTCGCAAAGTCAATTCAAGATTGACCCAACATGAACCCAACCGCCAGGCGCGTTGCGTCGCATCTTCTTCGCAGACCTCGTACCACAGCTATCCCAAGGTGCACAAAACGATGGAACTCAACATTTGAACAGAGAGAATGGTCAACACCATTGGCCAAACAATTGGCTAGTGTTATGAAGGTAGTTGGGCTCCGCAACATGTCTACTTGATTGCAATTTCGCTAACTGTTATTCGCATCAAGGTCACTGGTCCTGTTCCCATTGCAGCATTCATGCGCCAGGTTTTGACCTCCCCGGATGGCGGATACTACACAACTCGAGGAGATGGTGGTGTCTTTGGCAAGAATGGCGATTTCGTCACTTCGCCCGAGATCTCCCAGGTCTTTGGCGAGCTGATTGGTATATGGACAGTAGCGGAGTGGATGGCGCAGGGTCGTACAAGAAGCGGCGTCCAGCTCATGGAGGTTGGACCTGGAAAAGGAACTTTGATGGACGATATGCTGCGGGTGAGTTGTTACATCCAAGCTTGTCTGCGTGGAAACATATTGTGTTGACTGATCGCATAGACATTCCGAAACTTCAAAAGCTTTTCCTCCAGCGTTGAAGCTATTTATCTTGTCGAGGCCAGCGGTACTCTCCGGGAGGTGCAAAAACGCCTGCTCTGTGGGGAGGAGGCTGCAATGGAAGAGACTGATATCGGCCACCGAAGTAAATGCAAGTACTTTGATGTACCTGTTGTCTGGGTCGAGGATATTCGCCTTTTACCACAAGGTTAGTGATTGGCCAGTTCTGGATCATCTGGTTGAGTACTGACCAAAGACATTGGCAACTTGAAGAGGAAGGCAAGACTCCTTTCATCTTTGCTCACGAATTCTTCGACGCACTGCCAATCCATGCTTTCGAGTCTGTTCCGCCAGCCCCAGAGAACCAACAAACAAACGAGCCTCGGAAAATCATGACCCCAACCGGCCCAGCAGAATTACATACCCCACCCAAGGTTGCCAACACCCCGCAATGGCGCGAGCTGATGGTGACATTAAACCCCAAGGCCGTTGAAGAGAACATAGCAGGAGAGCCCGAGTTCAAATTAACAAAAGCCAAAGCCTCCACTCCCTCATCCCTGGTTATCCCGGAGATTTCTCAGCGGTACCGAGCACTCAAGTCGCAGGCAGGCTCGACTATTGAGATCAGCCCGGAGAGCCGAATCTATGCCGCAGACTTCGCGCGCCGAATTGGCGGTGGTGCCTCCGCCGCACTTGCTTCAAAGAAGAACCCTGCTTCCAACACAACGGCTCCATCCAACAAGAAGACACCTTCTGGCGCAGCGCTTATCATGGACTACGGAACCCTTACAACCATTCCCATCAACTCGCTCCGAGGAATCAAAAGTCACGAGAAGGTGGCTCCGCTTTCGGAGCCGGGACGCGTGGATGTCAGTGCAGATGTGGATTTCACCTCGCTGGCTGAAGCAGCCATTGAAGGAAGTGATGGCGTCGAGGTCCATGGCCCCGTTGAACAGGGCGATTTCCTCGGTGCCATGGGCATCGAGGAGCGCATGCGCCAACTTCTTCGTAAGGTGCCCGACGACGAACACAGAAAGACGCTAGAGACTGGCTGGAAGCGTCTTGTGGAGAAGAATGGCGGCTCCATGGGCCAAATCTACAAGGTCATGGCCATTCTTCCTGAAAATGGCGGCAAGCGACGACCTGTTGGGTTTGGCGGAGGTATTTCCATGTAAAGCGCTGTCATGCTGTATTTCTAATAGACTAGATATCTGCCATTGTACATTATTTGAGTCGGCATTATCAACCCACGAGCGAGGAATTTCTTGGATGGGAATCACTTCTGAGGGCCTTGGACTGTATTCACAGAACTGAAGTCCACGTAAATGAGCAACAATTGAGCCCATCAATATGGCTCGACTAATTGGTATCTCAGAAAAAAATATTCATAAATGACATAAATAAGCATGATGCAAAAGGAAACCTAGTCCCATCGACTTTGACTCGACTCAATATTCTTCCCAGATATCAGCAGCGTATGCCTCGGTCAGCTTGGCATCATTACCATACTTCTGCTGCCACTCCACAAATCCACCGTCTAGCACGAACACCTGCTGGGGTTGGTCTTGGCCTATAGCACTTTCACGTTCACGTGCATAGCGAAGAGCTGCAGAGGGGCCGCGCTGCTGGCTCAGCGCGCAGTGAAAGACAACCATCTTCTTGTCCTTGAGAGTGCGAATCAGCTCGGGCATGCGCACATCCAGCGTTGAGCTGGGGACCCAAGTTGATGAGCGAATGTGGCCACCGATATGATCTATTTGGATGTTAAGAGCATTTTCCAACGTTTTCTGAGACTCATTGCTTACCGGAGTCTCTGACATCAACGATGGCTAGGTTGGCTGGTTCGCCAGTTGAGAGTAGGGCCGCAAGAGCATCGCGGCCCATGCGGGGGAGAGTTGCAATGGAGATAGAAGACATCGTGTTTTTGCCAAAATAGTCCAAGGCCGCTATTGGACAGGTTCTCTGAGAGTAATCCAAGAAATAATTGAAATGTTAAATATTAGTGATACCATGCGATCGTGAACTGTAGAAAATGCGCATCGAAGCATGTCTCACGTGACCTTCAATTCCTTTCCAATCGGGGGGACGATGATTTTCCGTCGCGGCAACTTCGAGCATCCCGATTCCCAGCACGCTTACACCAAACCAATTCTTGGAGCTCAAGTACGACAGGCAGGGCAATTCCAATTAAGACCTGTCAATTACACACGAGCGTGTCCCCCCACGATGGACCTTCGCCTGATGGCCCGCGGCCTCCGCGCCAGGCCAACCCCATTCCTCCAACAAACCCAAGCACTCCCCCGATTCTCTCTTCTCAACGTGCGCTACAACTCCTCCAACTCCTCATCAAGCACACCACCCAGTTCAGGAGCCACCGAAAGCAAGCCCCAACCCCTGGCGGCCAAGCCAGCCGCGGAGCCAGCCTCAGACTTCGATGACATTCTCAACAAGCTCGACCTCAACCAACGACCACGCGGAAACCCCGCGCTCAAGACCACGTTTATGGACTCTTACAACAGGATCATCAACAACAAAAACACACGGTTTCCCTCTCGCGCAGCTCCGCCAGTCCGCAGGGTCGAGATGAAGCTCGGACCTACTCTCGGTCGACAGATTCCAGTTGAGCCTGAGCGTGGTATTGATCTCGGCGCTGCGCTCCGCAAGCTTGGCCAAACAATTGGCCAGAACAGGGTTCGTCAGGACTCTGCTTCGCAGCGTTTCCATGTCCGCAAGGGTATGGTGCGCAAGCAGAAGAAGATGCAGCGCTGGAAGAAGCTTTTCAAGGTCTCGTTCCAGGATACTGTGGGGAAGATCCAGCGCATGCAGGCGCAGGGTTGGTAGTTTGATACGACCGCTCTGGGCTGGTGTTGCTTTGGGCCTGTCCACTCGGCTTGTGTGTATATACCGAGACTGGTGTGGGTGATGGCTGAGGTGGACGGAGCGACGGCCCGAAAATTGGTTTGATTTGTTACTTGTACAATTATTGTCTAGGTACTTGGATTTATTTGTTGAATTTGGCTCTTGCATTAGATACGGAATGCATTGGATTTCATTGACTCTATCAAAAACTACCCGAAAGACTGCTCAGCAGATGATCTAGAAGCACATAATCTTCCAGAATTCCGCGGTCAGGTGTGGTACCACCTTAAATGAACCAATATTGGCATAAAATTCGTGACCCAGGTGATTTCGCACTCGGGCAATTGAAAATCGCCGTACAAACAGCACGGAGTTCGAGCACTATACCCAGTGTTCAACGCCATACTTTAGGTACACTGTACACGCCCTTGATGGCACTCTATACCAAAGTTATACACCTTTTGGATCCAAAACATCAGTCTCTCTTTCCGCTCGGGAACGAGTATCCACCGCCGGCTCCGTTTCCATTGCCATTGCCAGTATACCCCCCATATCCATTGGCTTTTCCTCCATTGCCAAATGTGACACCGGGGCTGCTTCCTCCCCGAGGAGTCCCGCCCAGGAGACCATCCCCATGCCAAGGAGAGCGAGAACGCCCACCCTTGCGCTGACAATACAACGCAACCAAAGCGCCAACAGAGCTCGCCATAACGAAGAACACCAACTCAGAGAAGAAAGACCCAGAGCCTTTCCCGGTCCCAGTAGCCAAAGCCAGCCAGGAATCAGTCGCCGGTCGTACCGGCCACCCAATGCTATCACCGCCCTCCAGCCACGCAACATGGAAAGAGAAAGTCAGCGGTTCCCCGCGCACAACTTTGGTGCCATGTCCGGCAGTCCAAGGTTCACGCGCGGCCTGAGCAAGAGCAACGGGCTCCTCGTCTTCATCTAGCTTCGTGACTTTTCCGGTGTTGTCGAACTCGGGGGTTGAGTACGCGGTTCCACCAACCGCGAATCCAGGTTGGCCGGATTGGGCGCCATTGTTGGTCTTTTGCTCAGCAGCCGCGTCTGAGGCCATGTTGTGCATGACGACGTTCATGTCTGTCCAGATGTGCAGGTGGCTTTTCTGCAGCGTGCCCTGCAGCGCGATAGTGAGCGGCGTGAAGGGTGGGCCGTTTTCGGCGAGCGCAGAGAGGGTGTCTGCATCGCTGGACTTCTCATCTTTGTCTGCGTGTGGCCCGGCGGATTGGGTCAGTGGTGCTGTTGGGATGCGACATGTCATTGGGACATCGGAGTGGACGTAGAATTCAAGAAGGTGGTAGAGGTCGTCAGTGAGGGAGGGGATGGTGCAGGTTATTGTTTCGGAGACGCCATAGCGGAAGGAGAGAGGTCGAGTGGTTTCGTTGCAGGTGTAGAAGGGGACATATTGGAGTTTGCCCTGGCTGTCAGTGATCTGTTCGCGATTGCGGTTAGTTATGTTGTTGCGGTCTGCGTGTCATGATCGAGACAGGTTGGTGGCGCTTACATGTTCTCCTTCCCTAATGCGCGACTTGTGATTAGCGATACGATTGTAGAGAAGAACTGGGGGGTGTCCTTACACTGTTCGATTCAAGCATGAAACTGGGATGGCCTCTCTGAGCTTGTATCCCTCGGTGTTGCTGTTGCTACTCCCCGCAAGTGCTCCGGCTGGCCACAACGCGCCTGCCAAGGACAGCAGCGCCACTGCCATAGCGCATGGGTTCAATTGAGATGTCAAAGGCATTGTTGCTTTTTCCAATGGCCGAATTAGGATAGCCACCCCGCGTCAGCGTTTCTCGAAGGTTGCGCAGGGGTTCAGGACGGAGTTCTGCCGCGGTGTTTGCGGAGCCGGGGATGTGGCGCCCCAGCTGTGGCGTAACAGTGGGTTCTCCCGCGCTGCGCGCACCAACTAGTACCTTGCGGACAACCCTGGCTGAGCGAGGTGTGTGAAAGAAATCTATCAAGCCAAACAATGGATGCTAAACTGGACTACAGGATGAATACGAGTGATTTGTTGGAAACTCAATGATGTTCATTTCTTTTCGAAACGCATATATGTGATAAAAGAATCAATCGTTGCTCGTCAAAACAGCTCAAAAGTACCGCACTTTACACGTGCAGGATTTAAGCCAGGTTAGCCTTCTGCTTGAAAGCAAGCAGCAGACCGCTGGTGGAGCTGTCATGGTCAGCACCCGCACCAGAGGTCTCCAGCTCGCTCTGGATGTTCTTGGCCAGGGCCTTGCCCAGCTCGACACCCCACTGGTCGAAGGAGTTGATGTTCCAGATAGCACCCTCGGTGAAGGTGACGTGCTCGTAGTAGGTGATCAGGGCACCCAGAGTGGAGGGTGTGATCTTCTGGGCGAGGATGGAGGTGGTGGGGCGGTTGCCCAGGAAGGTCTTGTGAGAAACAAGGTCCTCAGGAGCACCCTCAGCCTTGACCTGCTCGGGGGTCTTACCGACCATGAGGGCCTCGGACTGAGCGAGGAAGTTGGCAGCCAGCATGCGCTGGTGCTTGCCACCCTCGACGGGGTTGTGGGACTCGGCGGCCATCAGGAAGTCGGAGGGGATGAGCTTGGTGCCCTGGTGCAGCAGCTGGAAGAAGCTGTGCTGGGCGTTGGTGGCAGGCTCACCGAACAGGATGGGGCCAGTGGTGTACTTGACGTATTCACCGGTGCGGGTGATGGCCTTACCGTTGCTCTCCATGGAGAGCTGCTGCAGGTAGGCAGGGAAACGGTGCAGGTATTGATCGAAGGGAGCAACAAGGTGGGTCTGGGCACCGAAGAAGTCGCTGTACCAGACACTCAGAAGACCACCAAGAGCAGGAATGTTCTGCTCGAGAGGAGTCTCACGGAAGTGCTTGTCCATGGCCTGGGCACCGGCCAGGAACTGGTGGAAGTTCTCGTAACCAATGTAGAGAGCGACGGACAGACCAATGGCACTCCACACGGAGTAACGGCCACCGACCCAAGAGTCGAAGCCGAACATGTTCTTAGCGTCAATGCCGAACTTGGTGACCTCGGCCTCGTTGGTGGAGAGGGCAACGAAGTGCTTAGCGATGTGTGACTCCTCCTTGGCGGACTCGAGGAACCAAGTCTTAGCAGAGTTGGCGTTAGTGGTGGTCTCGGCGGTGGTGAAGGTCTTGGAGGCAATCAGGAAGAGAGTAGTCTCGGGGTCGGAGTTCTTGAGGGCCTCGGCGATGTGAGTTCCATCAATGTTGGAAACGAAGTGAAGCTTCATGTCAGGGTGGCCGTAGGGCTTGAGGGCCTCAGTGACCATAACGGGGCCGCTGCACAGACATGTTAGCTACATATCATTGAACCCGTGTATAGATGTACACTTACAGATCGGAACCACCGATACCGATGTTGACGATGGTGTTAATCTTCTTGCCGGTGTAACCCTTCCATTCACCGCTGCGAACCTGCTCGGAGAACTCCTTCATGTGCTCAAGGACGGAGTTGACACCCTCCACGACGCTCTCTCCGTCAACCTCCATGGGCTCGCCGGAGACATTGCGAAGAGCAGCGTGGTAGACAGCACGGTCCTCGGTGAAGTTAATGTGCTCACCACGGAACATGGCATCACGGAGCTCCTCCACATTGGCCTCCTTGGCGAGCTTGACCAGCAGGGAGACAGTCTCCTGGGTCAAGAAGTTCTTGGAGAAATCGAAGAGGATCTCGGTGTTATCGACAGTGTTGGCGAACTGGTGGCTGAACTTCTCGAACCGCTTAGGGTCCTTCTGGAAGTACTCCTTCAGGACGATGTTGCGACCCAGAGTGTTGTGGTGCTCCTGGAGCTCCTTCCAGGCGGGGAGGTCGCTAGCTTGTGAGAAACCCGGCATGATGATGATTAGGGATCTATAGGGTCAGCGCGGGGCAAGGTGAAGAACAAGAGACGAATGTTAGTTACCTGAGGTTTTATGAAAGGGAGATGAAGAAGTGTAGAAACAGAAGGGAAAAAAGCAGAAGTAAGAAAGCTAATGGCGTCAGTTGCTCCCGGCGCGCTGGGGTCCGAGGGGTCGTGGGGCAACATCATCATTGCCGCATTCGGCTTGTTTTTTCCCGACTCTTTTGATTCTCCGTCCGGAGGTGCTACTATCTACTCCGTACTTTAGATGTATTTATAGTCCTCTAAAAGGTCATAAAATAGTATATCGTACTATTGAAAATACAATTGATTGCTTGTCGCAAGTTGGTATTAGTCTCTTCACTGGTGAATCTCTGTAACATGACACAATATAGTCAGGGTAGACCGGATGGTCTGGAACATGACTAAAACCCCCTAATCAAGATGCTGCCCCGGTGAAGAGTCAATCTCAACTGATCAGGTGGTCTCTGGTCTCCATTCTCCGTAGGCTATTGCTATTACTCTTCCTGGCCCGGTCTGACCAATTCGGTGGTTCCAGGTCGATTGCGGGGCATTGGAAATCGAACGAGTAACGGCTATAGAATCTGTCCTGGTGGTCTAGTTCTGAAGATTCATCATTGTCGATGTCAAGCTGGATATTGCGAAGACGTTGTCAATGAAGAAGAATCATGTAACTCGAACAAATCAACATGCAGAAAGAAAAAAAAAAGATGGAGATTGAGAAACGGATGAACATGCAGATGTCACAGCTGCACGGCTAAAACAGGAGCTAAACACCCGGATTCTGCCACAATACACCGCACTTCCGAGCGTCCAAGCTACACGCGCTTCTTCCTCAATATCTTCTGTATGCTCGGGGCTTGCGAACCTTGGATTTCCAATTTGAATTGGGCCTTGATCAACCTTCCTCTCTTTCTGACGTCGCCCTAATGTACAATCCTTATCAAGGTAAGTCTTGTGCGCGCGAAGATTTGCGCCGCCGAAATTCTCGACAATCATGCTGATCGCCATCTAGCTCCAGGTATCTATGGAGGCGCCCCGGATTACGGTGCCTACGGTGCCCCTCCAGGCATGGGTAAGTCGTCTCAGACCCAATCTCACTTTCAGTTCTAACCAGCTCCAAGCGCCACCCGGAATGGCTGCTCCAGGAACCGCTGCTCCTCCCGGCATGCAGCAAGCCAACAGCCAACAGCCTGGTCGTCCCGGATACCCACCCAGCTTCCAACCTCCGGCGAACATGCCCAATATCAATTTTTCCGCACCGGTCATTCGTCTAGGAACCTCGGGCCCAGCCAAGGCTGCAGGCCCAGATATGGGCCGGGAGAGGGGACCAGAAGGCCCCGGTCGTCGCGGCGGCCTTGGGTCGACTGGGATGGATGCTCAGCGCAACTCTGGTCGTGACACGATGATGCCGCTTCATCCTCCTACTCGCGATGAGATTGTGCGCACGCTCTTTGTTGGAAATATCACCGAGGGCGTGGGTGGTGACGATGGCATTGAGCGCATCCTTCGATCTGCTGGTATCTTGCGCCGCTGGATCCGTGCTACCGACGCCGATGAAAAGCCCTGTCGATTCGGCTTTGCTGAGTACGATGACCCTGAGAGTCTCGAAATTGCTGTTGAGACGTTGAAGAACGTGGAGGTGCCAGTCAAGAGACAATCTCCTCGCGCGGAGGGTGCTGAAGAGCAGGAGGTTGAAAAGAGCACACTTCTGGTACGTAGTACATTGCATTTCTTCTAGGTCTGCTACTAACATGGCTACAGGTCGTGGTCGACGAGGGTACTCTCACCTACCTGGAACAATTTGAGTCCAGCCGAGCCGAACAAGACCCCGAAGATCGCCAGGCTCGGTTCAGCGCTGCTCGCACTAACCTGGACAATGCTTTGAAGGACCTTTTCCACCCATCAACCCCGACTCAAAAGGAGGATGTCTCCGCCCTTGACCGGGAAGGTGATAGTGAGATGCGAGATGCAGAGGATGGAACGGATGGGGAAGTGGTTACAATCCCTATCACAGCCGAGGACGAGCTGGCCGACATCCCGCCTGAGATGCGCGCAAACGTCTCCAAGGAAATTGCAGCATTCCGTGAACGTAGCAACCGCCGTGACGTGGAGCGTCTCAAGCGCGAAGAAGAGATCGAAGCGAGGGAGCGGGAGCGCAACTCTGGATCTCGTATTAATCGCCTTGGTTCTCCTCCAGCCTCGGCTCCTAGTGGCCCTGCCGCTGGTACCAACGGTATTCCACTGGGTCCTCGGGACCGCAATGTGCTCAATGCGCCTTCTGGCCCAAAGGGATTCGGTGTGCAGATTCCTAGGGATTACCAGAAGGGTGTCTCGTTCGTGAATGGCGGGTCACTGAATGGAATTTCCATCAATCGCGAGGATGAGGACTCTGATGCCAGTGACGAGGAAATCTACCGCCGCCAACAGGAGAGGGAACAGTCCGAACAGGAAAAGCTTTTCTTGGATCAAGAGCGCCGCTGGCTTAACCGCGAACGCAGTCGAACCGCTGCTCTGGAGCGTGAGAAGAAGCGCGAGCAAGAAGAGGATGGAAAACTTCAAGCTGCTCACGATGAAATGGAAGCACGTCTTGGTGCCTGGAATGACGATATCGAGGCCAGCCGGAAGGCTACAGATTACTACGCGGACCACGGTGCCTGGCTTCGCACTCGTGGCGCATACCGCTCACGCGAGGTTAACATTGACGAGGCCGATCGCACCGCCGAGGATCGCGAAAACGCGCAGTCTGCCAAGCAGCAGGAGCAGGCCCGTGGTATGGCTGATGACTTCCTGGCACGCCAAGCCGAGGAGCTCCAGACACGCCCCGTCGAAGCACCCCGCGAACCCCAGCGCTTCAAGCTATCCCTCGGAGCCGCTGCCCAGAAAGCCCAGGCCGCGACCACTCGCCGCACTGTCGCCGAAGTGGAAGGTCTGCTGGAGGACGAGGAAGAGCCCGAACACACTACCCGTCGCCAACTTATTCCCATCAAGTTCGACTCTGCGGCCGAGGCTGCGGGCCTGACCGAGGAGGAGCGTGCCCAGGCTGCCCGCCAGCTTGCGGCAGAGATCCCCACCGAAAAGGACGGTCTTTGGAACTGGCCTGTCAAGTGGGACTTTGTGGATGAGGCCGTTCTCAGCGATCAGCTGAAGCCTTTCGTGGAGAAGAAGATCGTCGAGTATCTCGGTGTGCAGGAGCAGATGCTGGTCGATCTTGTGGAGGAACACCTGCGGAAACGTGGTCCTCCCCAGGAATTGGTGGAACAGTTGGCAGAAGTAAGTTTTCGTCCTTGTTTCTTTCAGAATATATCACTAACCTCGTACGTTTAGGCATTGGACGAGGAAGCGGAAGTGCTTGTCCGTAAACTTTGGCGCATGGTGATTTTCTTCTCCGAGAGCGAGAAGCGCGGCCTGTCTGCTTAAATGCCTCCAGGTCGTCATGTCTGTACCTTAAACCTTCAAATAGCAAACACAAATTTGCACAAGACAATGTGTCTATGATTTCGGATAATGCGAACGCTTTTCCGGTACTCTGCAACGTCGAGTAGCTTTTGCGCAAAATCGCGGAGCAGCTCCGAGTATAGTTCCGTTGCTGTGATTGGTGGAATCCGGCAATTTTCCGCCGTCCGCATTCCTCCACCAATAGGAACGCGTCTGCGGCAAATGAACGAGGGCGTGGGAGGGGCGCGGGATAACCTGGCGACGACGCGGGGGAATATAATTGCTCTATATACGCCCTCGTAATTCCCTGATTCTTGTTTTCTTCTCTCATTGACTTCCTCTCTTTACTGTGACGTTGAGCTTCAAAAGTGTTGAGCTTTTTGGCACTAGATTACCCCGAATCTACACCCCGCATTTCTAGAACCCACGCGAGCATTACTGCTAGCAATTGACAGTCGCATAACTCGTCGCTGTCACAGAGACTCTTCAAAATGGTCAAGATCACAGGATTTAGCACACGCGATGTGCGCTTCCCGGTACGTCAATCACTTCCGAACTATAGCCACGAGCATGTTACAACATACTAACAGTCGTGCTTTAGACCTCGCTCGACAAGACCGGTTCAGATGCTATGAACGCCGCCGGTGACTACTCCTCCGCATACTGCATTATCACTACAGACTCAGAACACTCCGGACATGGCATGGTACGTGAAAGCGAATCCTTCAGTGGCAACATCCAATTAACCCATGTATATAGACCTTCACAATCGGCCGCGGCAATGAGATCGTTTGCGCCGCCATCTCTTTGCTTGCCCCTATGGTGGTTGGCAAAGAGCTCGACGACCTTACCGCAGACTGGGGCAAGACCTGGCGGTACCTTGTGTCGGACAGCCAGCTGCGATGGATTGGTCCCGAGAAGGGTGTCATGCACTTGGCTCTCGGTGCTGTCGTCAATGCCCTCTGGGACTTGTGGGCCAAGACTCTCGGCAAGCCTGTCTGGCGCATTGTTGCCGATATGACCCCCGAGGAGTTCGTGCGCTGCATTGACTTCCGTTACATTACTGATGCCATTACCCCCGAGGAGGCTATCAGTCTGCTGCGCGAGGTCGAGGCTGGAAAGCAGGAGCGTATTAAGGAGGCTGAGGAAAGCAAGGCTGTCCCCGCTTACACTACCAGTGCTGGCTGGTTGGGATACAGCAAGGAGAAGCTCAAGCTTCTGCTGAAGGAGAGTGTTGAGCAGGGATACAGACACTTTAAGCTGAAGGTCGGTGGTGACTTGGAAGATGACAAGACTCGCTTGAGAATTGCACGTGAAGCTATTGGCTACGACCAGGGTAACATCTTGATGGTTGATGCCAACCAGGTATGTCCACGTTCTCCAACCGATGCGCGATTATCGCTAATACATTTTCCCATTTAGGTCTGGTCCGTCCCCGAGGCTATCACCTGGATGCAAGAGCTCGCCGAGTTCAAGCCCTGGTTCATTGAAGAGCCGACCTCCCCCGACGACATTCTCGGCCACGCCGCCATCCGCAAGGCCCTGGCCAACACCCCACACGGCACCGTCGGCGTCGCCACAGGCGAGATGTGCCAGAACCGCGTGATCTTCAAGCAGCTCCTGCAAGCGGGTGCGCTGACAGTCCTGCAGCCCGACGCTTGCCGTGTCGGTGGTGTGAACGAGGTGCTTGCTATCTTGCTGCTGGCCCGCAAGTTCGGTGTGCCTATTGTGCCTCACTCCGGTGGTGTTGGCTTGCCCGAGTACACCCAGCACCTGAGCACTATCGACTACGTTGTCGTTACTGGAAAGAAGAGTGTCCTTGAGTACGTGGATCACTTGCATGAGCACTTCGTGCACCCTTCAAGTGTCAAGGATGGTTACTATGTCACACCTTTGGAGCCTGGTTACAGTGTTGAGATGAAGGCGGATAGTATGGATGCCTTCGAGTTCCCTGGCCAGGAGGGAAAGAGTTGGTGGAGAACTGAGGAGGCGAAGACTATTATTGACGGTCCTCGAGTTGTATAGATTGAGGCCTCCGATAGATGATCATGTGTTTATGTGTATTTATGTTAATAGCTTATAAAATTCTTTGCATATCTTAGTGACTGTTTGATGCACGTTTCGATTTTAATGCGGTTTCTAAATATCTCCCATGTGGGGGTCAAGATGCGTAAGGTAATTTCAAGAGCTCTCGAAGAGCGCAAAAGATTTCGGACTGAAGTTGAAACTTCAAACTATGATACATCGTCAGGTCACCAGAGCCTGAGTGAATGGCCGAGAGGCCAAATCCTAAAAAGTACAAAAAAGAGCCTGCTTCTGTGACTGTATTGATATTCCAGTCTTCCGCAAACCCTGATAATGAAAGGGCACTGCCAGCCTATGAGTGCTTAAATGCTCATTGTAGTTCGGAAATTGTAGATCCTACTACATCCAGAGACAAAAGGGTATAATGAGAAGTTAGTGAAAATGCCCAATCAGCGCCATTGGATTCCAAAGAGTTTCAAGGCACTGGTGACGTTGGGCTTCTCTGATGCCTTTTCTAGGATGACACGGGAGTGGCCCTTGACATCCAAGGCCAGAAGCTGGTACTCGAGATTGCTCGAGTCCAAAGGCTTCATCATGTGCACAACGACAACACCGGAGTTGAGAGGGCCCTCGACCTGCAGATAAATATCAGTACACGACTTCTCAACCAAAGGGAAACATGTCATACATGGAAGTGCAAGTGAAGGTGCTCTCGACCCAGTCGATCTTTTTCGGTCCGGGATCTGGTCTCTGTTAATCTTTGACTGGGCTTGCCAGACGTGGATTTGTATACTCACGCAATGGGTCTGTTGCGAGCCCACCGGCTTCGGGTGTTCTCGCCGTATGCTTGAATCTCCCTCCGATCACCAAGAAGCTTTATGCACTCGGGGTCATCTTTAATGCGCGACACTGCTCTTTCGAATTGCCATGTTCGACTGTTGGGCGAGAGGACCTCGAGATAGAACATTGTGAAGACTCCACCCTAGTGATATCATAGTGTCAGCAAATGCCGGGTAATCCTTGCAAATAGCACAATCCATACCGTGAGTACTGCTCCGGCCAGCACGAGAACGAAGTTGAAGGATTGCTGTGTTGTTCGCGCAACCTTCTCACCACGGCTCAAATCACCCCACTGCACTCTTCCATCGTCTGACAAAACTGTAACGCTCTTTTTCCTGGGCGACAAAGGACTCTGGCCAGTGCCTAGGCCGCTCTGCGTGGCGTAGAGCCGGGTGATGTGGGTGGGGGCAGAGGGGCGGAGGCCAAGGGACGCGGGCGAGATGCGAGGGATCGCGCGTAGCTGGAGAGCGTTCATTTTGCAGGCGATATCGACAGTCCTCTGTAATATCGTCAGGTCGAGTGCCTCACGTATCTCCGCTGCTATCGGCGATCTTCATAGCATCACGTGCATGTGTTACAATACGGTATTGTAATACAGCCGATGGCGGCAGTGCCCCGGGCCAAATGAGAGGCGTTGTATGACGATTACAGGCACCAGGCCTCTCGAGAGTCCACGTTCGCCGTTCCCGATGACTTCTTTTTGTTTTCCCTCCTCAATCACACCCCCTTTTCCTTCTCTCTATCCTCGCTCGGACTGATCCCTCAACTGCGCTATCATGAGTGCCACCAAGGCGCAGTCTCAAAAGATTTTTGAGAAAGTCAAGCTCAAGGCCGCAAACAAGGTGCGACCCCCACCCCCGGAAGCCGCTGCGTGATTGTGGCACTCCATGCTGATATTGTTTTTTTGCCGTATCGCAGGTATGCTTCGACTGCAACAGCAAGAACCCGACATGGTCCTCGGTGCCATTCGGAATCTACCTTTGTCTCGATTGCTCTGCCCACCACCGTAACCTCGGTGTGCACATCTCCTTCGTCCGATCAACAAACCTCGACCGTATGTAGCCCCCGGCACAATTCCTCTCTCCTTCGCGATCTGGAGGCTCAAGACTGACATTCACATGTAGAATGGCAATGGGAACAACTGCGAGTGATGAAGGTCGGCGGAAACGAGTCTGCGACCAAGTATTTCCAAACTCACGGAGGTTCCGCTGCGCTCGCCAGCAAGGATTCCAAAGTCAAGTACACATGCAATGCGGCCGTCAAGTACAAGGAAGAGCTCAAGAAGCGCGCTGCGCTTGATGCGCAACAGTGAGTGGAGCTTTGTTATCTTGGTGGAACTCGCCCAGTTCGGCATTGACCAATGTTTCTACTTATAGGTATCCTGGAGAGGTGGTCATCACAGATCTCCCCGCCGGCACTCCCGAGGATGGATCCAGCACCCCCGCTGGCGATGCGGATGACGACTTCTTTTCTTCGTGGGACAAGCCCTCCATCAAGCGCCCCAGCAACCCTCCATCGCGCACCAGTACCCCGCCAGTTGTCAGCCGTACCGGCTCTCCTTTCCTGAATCCCGGTGCCAACGCCAACGGGTCCCGCTCCAAGTCCCCTTTGTCTGCGTCTGAAGAGAAGAGCGCCTCTCCCGCGCCAACTGCCATTCGCCCCACCACTGCTGCCCGCAAGACCACTACATCTAGTACCGCCAAGAAGGGAAGCTTGCTCGGTGCTAAGAAGGCGCCCAAGCTGGGAGCCAAGAAGGTTGCCGCGGCTGATCTGATTGATTTCGACGAGGCTGAGCGTAAGGCCAAGGAAGAGGCCGAGCGCATTGAAAAGCTTGGCTACGACCCCGAGGCCGAACAGGCAGAGGCCGAGGCCAAGAAGGCTGCGACCGCTGCCGCTGCTGTACCGATCGCGGCTCCTACTCCTGTCAGCCCCGCTGGCAAGTCTCACGAGCGACAGTCGAGCGATGTGGAACGACTGGGCATGGGCATGAACAGACTCGGCTTCGGTCAGGTGTCGAAGCCTCCTGCCCCCAAGAAGCCTACCTTTGGATCTGTTGGTCCTGCCAAGCCCAACCCTGCTGACGGTAAGTGACCCAAGTCTACACTATACATAGATTTCACAGACTAATCCCAGACACAGACGCCGAGCTCGCCCAGACCAGGGGCCGATTCGGTACCCAGAAGGGCATTTCTTCCGACGAGTTCTTCGGACGTGAGCGATTTGACCCCGCTGCTCAGTCAGAGGCCAAGGACCGTCTTCGTCAATTTGATAGCGCTACATCCATCTCTAGCAACAACTACTTCGGCCGGCCCGAGGATGAGGTCCATGCACTTGATGATGGTTACGGTGACATGGAAGTTGCTGCCAAGGATTTCATCCGCCGCTTTGGCATCACTGCCGGAGACGATCTTGAGAACCTCTCGCATCTTGTCGGTGAGGGTGCTACCAAGCTTCAAGGTGAGCCGAATATCCCATCCCATCCCATCCCATCCCATCCTTGACTCCGTGGAGCGCCTGCTAACTGTGTCCCCACAGGTGCTATCCGCACTTATCTGAACAACTAGGCGTGATGTTCTCGTTTTCCTATCTCTTTGGATTTTACGCCTCTCTCGCCCCAAAGTCCCTTAGCCACCTCGTTCTCAATTATCTCCATTCCCCCTGATGCTCGTATATTTTCTCCTCCATTTGACAAATATTCTTCGCCTGGATAACCATTGGGATCTGCGGTCAAAAAACTTGGGTTTCATATCGTTGCAATCTGGCGTGTGATCGCTTCTCTTTCGTGCTTTGCATTCCTCCGCGTCAACATCTGATAGTGGGAGGAATTGTTACTGTTTTTTTTTTCTTTGCTCGTTCCGTCGGTATGCTTTAAGATAATCAAGAAACTCATGATTTGATATTATAGACAACTTTTATTCACAACTACATTCAAAGCACAAGCTAAACTCCGATTTCTTAACCCAAATACCGCTCAAAACTCCCATGATGAATGAAGAGACAACAGTATGTAGACGAAACCCAAATGTTGAATACAAGAATGGCCGCAACAGCTAGCCAAGGGTATATGACAAACAACTCAAACCCGATAGATCGCATCCGCAACCTTGGCAACGTGCGACATCTCACGAACATCATGCACACGCACAATGTCCGCCCCGCCACTGACACTAGCAGAAACCGTCGCAGCAGTGCCCCAAACTCTCTCGGCCGGCGTCTTCACTCCGGTAATGTTACCGATGAAGCGTTTGCGACTCGGTCCCATCAACCAGGGAAAGCATTCAAGTCCAGACTCGGTTCGCAGACGGGTCAAATCACGCAAGATCTCCAGATCCTGTTCCTGCACCTTCGCAAACCCAAGTCCAGGATCGAGAATAATTCTCCACCGCCGAATACCAGCTTGTTCGGCAGCCGCGATCCGCGATTTAAGCTCACAAGCCACTTCCGGGATTACTCCAGCGGGGTAGGAGTGCAGACTTGTCATGGTTTGCGGTGTACCGCGCATATGCATGAGTATAACGGATTTGCCGATGCGGGCGACGGTAGAGAGCATGTCTGGATCCAGGAGACCGGCTGAGACATCGTTGACGATGTCTGCGCCGGCAGCGCAAGCGGCCTCTGCCACGGCGGCGCGGTAGGTGTCGATGCTAATAGCGATGTTGGCGGCTTCGGGCATGGAGCGTATGTGCCGGATTGCAGGCACGACGCGGGCGATCTCCTCTGCCGGTCCTACGGGCTCGGAGCCTGGGCGGGTACTTTCGCCACCGACGTCGATGATGGTGGCGCCTGAGGCGATGAATTGGCGCACTGTTTCTGTTAGGTAGGTGAGGTCTGTTGGTGAGTGCTTGCCGCCGTCGGAGAAGGAGTCTGGTGTTAGGTTGAGAATTGCCATGACGTGCGTGGGACGCTTGGGGTCTGTTGAGTGGAGGGAGGCGAATGATGGTGAGATCGGGGTTGTTGACATTGGGGTTGGCTCTGGGGGTGGGAGAGCTGCTAAATGAGCGCTGTATGTTTGGGACTCTTTTCCTGCCAGCGGTGGGTATTCATTGGGGATCAGTCTGGGGTTTAGGTTAGTTTTGATGTTCGATATACAAGGCCGTGGGGATCATTGGGGACGTACTGGCTGAGAGGACGCAGTACAAAATCCCGTTCCAGCATGAGAGCATGCGGAATGTTGAGACGCTCGTGGGAAAAGACCTCTTGATCATACAACAAAATGTCGAGATCAATGGAGCGTGGGCCCTTGTCAATGAGCTTCTTTCTGCCCAGCGCAATCTCGATGGATTGAACAGCATCTAGGAGATCGAGAGGCTCAAGAGTCGTTTCCACCTGGTCAATGTCAGAGAAGGATACCATGAAGGATGAAATATTATATCATACCTCACACACACCATTGATGAATGTATCTTGATCCAGCACATACATCGGCGTGGTCTCGAACAGTGAGCTTGTTCTTTTGACCTTGATGCCAATTCGATCCATTTCAAGACAAGCTTGCTCGATCATTTCAACGCGGTCGCCGACATTGCTTCCCAGAGCTATGAATGCCCGGTGGACACCTGGGCTGCTATACCTCAGGTTCATCTTGTCGAGCCGAGCGGGCTGCCCGGAGAAATTTCTCACAGGCGGGGTCAAATGTAAGTTTAGCAGACGATGTGGCAGAGCATTTCTGGCCAAATTCGCCGGCTTGGATGTATGTACAGCTTTATGAACAGTTAGTTTCAATATGTAGACGTCAGATTTCAAAAAAAAAAAAAAAAAATGCGGGACAGTGATTTCCCTTTTGGGGTGATACGCCGATAAGCGTGCGAGGGGCGTTGGACATACTTGGCCTCCAACTCGGACTCTCTGTCGAGTAGGATCTACTATATCAGGCTGTTAGATTCACGATAAACCATTGCTTGAGTCAATTGATCACTCGATTGCTGGGTTTCAAGTGTTACCTTGTCAATTGATCCGACACGCTCAGTACGGACAGTCCGCAGAACCTCGCGGGCCGCGGGAGATGGACGAGTGGAGCAGCCGATGCAGTTCTCTGCAATACGCGGAGACTCATGATTAACCAATGAAGACAACGCAGAGCAAAGAGTCTGATAGAATGCGCCTGAGGTCACGCGAGTATTTCTCGGGGGGTGTTTACATAAGGCTCGGCTGCGACGGGCCGTGACCTTTTCATTCTAGTCCTCATGGAGTATACAACCTTCCAAGGTTGGAAATATTTGTATACTCCAAGCCCTGGAGGTGGCAACGTGCTTAGGTATCATGTTTGAAGTTGTATAGAGCAACCGCCTGGGCAATAGGTCGAGGTTGGGACATTATTTGAGGACATGTGGACATGATAAACTTAGCTAATCTTGGAATAGGTTCCAATTTCTAATTCAACTTCCAGCAGCAATCCACTAGGTACTGCACTGATGATTGTCGCATTCACGAATAGATTTGATTTTATTTGATAAGAGCGAAGTAAATACTAAAGCCACCAACGTTGTGCGATTTGTTCCATTCACTGACTATCACTCACTTCTCCCGAAATAACCACCTCTGCCCCAAACCCTAATGCAAACCACAATCCCTCCCCTAGCCCTTTATTCAACTCCGAGAACCGAGATAAATCAATTCGATGAGGTACAGTCTTAGCGAAAGAAGATTAGTCTTTGGAAGCAGAGCCTCCACTACCAGAACTTCGTCTGGTTGGCAGCAGTTTTCATTAGCGACCCAACGATCTGAAGGTCTTGGAGATCGAATTTGACTTTGGCGGTCGGTCCTTGAACTCGACGAGCAAAAATGGCTTCTGAATAGTAACAGTATGTTCCTCCGCTTCACGACAGAGTCCCGGGAAGATGGGTGCGATATAGTGGCCGAATCTCGAGTGGTCTTGGATGCCACGTGTGTTGACTTTCGATGCCGGGCAATGCGTGTTGCAGTCAATAAATTCAAAGTCTTGGACATCTGCGACCCTAGCCCGATAATGTTCAGGGAAGCTGTAGCTCCATGAGTATTCCTCCGGGGAGCACACCAAAGAGGTACCCAGGGTTGCCGCCGGCTTCAGCACCTGATCCATGATTTTCTGACGCATTTTGTCCCAGTCGACATCCTTCGAGAACGAAAATTCTTGAAGGTACTCCATGATATATGTCGCAGTATCAATGCAACGTTGGTGAAGTTCATTTTGATAGTCTTCGGTCGCCGTCAGCGCTCGAAAGGTATCCGATCGCCAAGTGCCAATGGCTTTGTGGTCTGGCATTCAATGTATTAGCACAAGATATCCTGCTCGATCCTGGAGTATTCACCTTTGATGGGCTCGAGTACTCTCATCTGCTCCAATATTTTTAACAAGAGCTGCTGTTGGGATTTAGATGCTCCAGCCAATGTAGGCTCTAGTAATATTTTCCACACAAGGTAGAAGATATCATGCTGCATGATCTCTGTTTGAATGGCATCGAGCAGGACTCCAGGTCGCAAATTCACCCTCAAATTGCATGCAAAGTTCTTTGTCAAGATAGAGTGGACACAGGGCCATTTTAGATCGAAATCGGTGATATCTGGTAGAGTCGAAATCAAGTCGCAGAGGCTGTCACGAATCATGATGAGCGAATTCAAAATACAGCTGTCACTGACTTGGAATGTGCTGATGGAACGTAGTATCTGTTCTCTGCACTCCTGGAGTTCGCTTTCCTTTTCGTGTAGCGTCGTCTTCGTCGTCTCAAGTCCGGACTTTGTACGTGAATGTTCGCCTTTGAGCTCGTGCAGAAGTCTGTGTATCTGTGAGCACTTGGCATCAAACCTATCAGCATGAATGATCATAGCCGAGGACTCATGATTGTATGAGGAATCTGGAATTGGAGGTGGCATTGTTGTAGAGTTGTGTGTGTGTCAATAGCTTGCTGTCCTAGTCGGGGTGATTGAATGGTAGATATAACTGAAAGATGTCTGACGATCGTAAAGAGTTGTGAAAGAAGTGATCGAGGAAAGGATTGAAAGGTAAAAAGAGCAGGTATGAAGAGTGATGAGATCTTTCTATTCATATTAGACCCTGTCTTGCTCTTCAGACTTGCCATCTAACTTACTCTTTGCACTTCTCCTACTTCTTATTCAAGTCTGCTTCTTTCTTTCTTTCGTTCTTTCTTTCTCCGCTTCAGCTTCTTCTCTTTTCCTCCTTCATCTTTCATCATTTTGCCACAAGAGACCTTGGATTCAACTAGGATCCACAGCTTTCGTCAACCTTACCTTCTCCTCTTAAGCCTCATGGTCCTCAGAACCTTTATACATTTGAGCCCCGGCATTGCTATCACTTTTTCTTTTACTTCCTATCATTCGGTCCTGGTTCCACTGTTTCATTAATACGGTTTCATTGCTTTACTTCCAAGTCGAAGCGTCCGGAATTGAAACAATCCTGACTTGATTAGTGTGCTCTTCATAGCTCACACAACCTTCAAAGTTTTCTAGTGAGTCTTTTCATGGTGCCTTGAGCTTTCACTGGCTAATATTGAAATACCCTACTGCTAGCTACGAATCGGATACATATGCTCACCATGTCTCAACAAACAAAGGAAGTCATCGTTGCTATAGACTTCGGGACTACATTCTCTGGTGTGGCTTGGATGCGAGTATCACACGTAAGCACAAGACTCTCCATACACGCATTACTCTAACACTCCCAAGCCAGATGCACAGTACATCATCGATCAGTGGCCATACGACACCATCTCCAAAGTGACCTGTGGGATGACCAGCGAGAAAGTGCCCTCGGAGCTGGCATACAAATACAAAAAAGATTCCATCATCATGCCCATATGGGGATTTCAAATCCCCGAAAGAATGCCGCGGTTGCAATTCCTCAAACTTGACCTAGAGCCTGAGCCAAAGGTTGTTCCTAGATCCATGCGCAGAAACAACATGCCACTCGAAAGCCATGATACTCGGCGCATGGTTTATCCTGACCATGCCACAGCTGAAAGTGCCATTGTCGATTACCTACGCGCTCTGTTGAATCATAGCACCAAGATGATAAAAGACAAGGTCGGAGCCGCCTTTGCATCAATGACATTCACCTATGTGATCACAGTACCTGCAATCTGGTCGGACAAAGCCAAGCGTACAACGCTCAAGTGTGCAGAAAAAGCTGGTATGACCGCATCTCAAATCATTTCAGAGCCTGAGGCAGCAGCAATTCATACCTTGAAGGCATCAAGTCCCCATTCAATAAACGTTGGGGACACAATCATTGTTTGTGACGCGGGTGGTGGAACAGTCGACCTTATCACGTTCACGATCCTTGAGCTTGAGCCCAGTCTGCGGTTGAAGGAAGAGGCCCCAGGCAACGGAGCACTTTGCGGGGGTACTTATTTGAATAGACAGTTTGAGGAATTTCTTCGAGATAAGCTGGAATCATGCGACGGATGGGGCAACGACACGATGGATCGTGCTATGGAAAAATTCGAAAGAACTGTGAAGAGGCAGTTTGCCGGGGTTCTGGATGACACCTTTACTTTCCCTGTGCCTGGAATCGCCGATAGCAAAAGCCTTGGGGTCCGACGAGGCTATCTCCATGTCTCGGGAGACGAAATCTACAAACTTTGTCTTCCGGTCCTGGAGAGGGTAAATGATCTTGTCAAGAAACAGATGGACATCTCAAAAAGAAGCGTGACAGCACTCTTTCTTGTTGGTGGATTTGGAGATAGCCCGCTTCTTCGAGTGCACCTCGAGAAGAACGCTGCTTCCAGCATCGATCTCATTACTCCCGTTAATGGATGGACAGCCGTTGTCCGAGGAGCGCTGACAAAGGCTGTTGCGACAATCTCTTCCTCGGCGCCTCAAATAGCGGTCGATTCACGTGTTGCCAGAAGGAGCTATGGGAACATTATCAGTGTCAAGTTCGACTCTTCTATTCATGAAGACGGAAGAAAGTAAGTTGGGAATCTTTAAAGCTCAATTTTATACTGATAGTTGATAGATATTGGTCTGACTTTCATGGGGAGGATCGCATAGAGGTGATGGACTGGATCATAAGAAAGGTTGGTCTTTATGTCTATTTTTCTTCCTATGGGCTCCTGGTTGAGACTGATGATATACAGGGCGACGATATTCTCGAGTCTAAGCCAATCGTCATCCGACGGAAGAAACGCAAGTTGAAAAAACAAGGAAAATTCACCGACGTCAAGCATCTTATTTATGAGATGGATACTCCGGATGGAGTCAACGAGCCAATGTATTTTGATCGCAGTGCGTGTGCCTTGCCTTGATTACAAGAATTTACAAGTTGACAAATCTGCAGAAGCAATGGAACAACACACAGTGCTCCATCCAGAGCTTGACAGGATTTTGCGCGAAAACATCCCACTTGTTCGCGGTGCAGATGACCGTCAATACTATAAGCTTGATTACAAAGTACACGCAACATACTACTCCGCGCATTGCGAATACTCACTCTGGTTTGCGGGTAAGAATCATGGAGCCGTCAGAGTTGACTATGTCTAAGCTCAACAAGATCTGGACCTCTGCCAGCGTCTGGGGATTTATGAACAGACCACGGGAAAGTGTTTTCGAGGGGAGCCTGCGGGAAATGAGAAGGCGTTTTTGAAATCAACAGGGAAGGGGAAAGAAGGAATGATGAGCCAGAGGCCCAGAGAGATCGAGGCGGCAAAACTTTGAAAAACAAAATGCGAGCATATTCGTCATTAATTTAGGGCAAGGGGGTTTTAGGTTTGCTATTGGGGAATATGATTCAATTTGCTATTTCCTACATATTGCGGTGCAATGTACCCAGTAGATGTGCAGTTGAAGGAGGAAAATAGTTAAGATCGGGTCTATCACCGCCCACTCCACGTGATTGGCCTCATCAGCCACAGCTGCGCCACAGTAAATTATTAAATCCACAACGGATTCGCCTTTGAAAGAAATCCAGAAATTCAGCTGCAGCCGCAATAACACCACAACGCACAACATGTCTCGACTCGGGAAGTGAGTATCCCCAAATACAACCCCTCAGACATGCACGAGCTAACCAGGAATTCTCTTCAGCCGCGCCGACTGGGCCGACGACGAAGAATTCGATGACCCCTCCGCGCTCCCCGCGCAACAAGTGATCGCGAACAAGGACGGCACCAAGACCGTCATCTCCTACCGTTTCAACGATGACAACAAGAAAGTGAAGGTCACCCGCCGAATTAAGACTACCGTCGTCCGCGAACACGTCAACCCCCAAGTCGCCGAACGCCGCAAATGGGAGAAGTTCGGTCTTGAGAAGGGCCACGCCCCTGGACCTACCTTCGATACCACCTCCGTGGGTGAGAACATCGTGTTCCGTCCCGCCGTTAACTGGAAGGCAAACGCCAAGGAAGAAGAGAAGGATGGCCCCGAGAAGGGCAGCATGAAGGACCAGCTCAAAGACAAGAAGGTCAAGTGTCGTATTTGCAGTGGAGAGCATTTCACTGCTCGCTGTCCCTTCAAGGACACCATGGCCCCAGTCGAGGAGGGCACCGCCGGTGCTCCTGGTGTCGAGGCCGAGGAAGAGAAGGGTGGTCTCGGTGCTGGAAAATCCAGCTACGTTCCTCCTCATATGCGCCAGGGCGGTGCTGGTGGCGGCGAGAAGATGGGTGGACGTTTCGAGAAGGACGATTTGGCGACTCTCAGAGTTACAAACGTATGTTTTGTCGCTTTTCTGTCTCTTGAGGCTACGAATGTCTATTTTGGGGTGATGCTAATCGATTTTTTTCCGCGAACAGGTCAGCGAGTTGGCAGAGGAGAACGAGCTGCGGGATCTCTTCGAGCGTTTCGGTCGCGTTACCAGAGTCTTCCTTGCCCGGGACCGGGAAACCCAACGGGCCAAGGGCTTTGCTTTCATCAGCTATGCGGATCGTGGCGATGCGGAACTTGCTTGCCAGAAGGTGGATGGCTGTATGTTTTTCTCCCACTCGACGATCCTTTTGCGCCTTTCTGAAGTGCTAACATACCTTTTTCACAGTCGGTTACCGCCACCTTATTCTCCGCGTCGAGTTCGCCAAGCGTTCTACTTAAATGTGTTTTCCGGTTCTCTCTTACGACTTTTTGAATGGAACTTTTCCTTCTTCTCAGGCGGGCCTACCTTTGGGCCGAAGCTCTTTTCCTTGTACTGTAGGAGCTGGTTGATAATGATGATTTCCAAAAAGACATCCAACGTGTCAGTTACTTGCTTTCGTCAGTCTATACAAAAGCTATGGGTTAGAGAAATGTTAGATCTTTTGCATTGTTCCACTTTACGTTGCACTCATCCTTGGTAGGAGCAGGGTCGCGAGTTCTAAAATTGCTTCACGGCAACCACGGAACATCACAAGCGCCCATGGGAGCTTAGCCACGTGGCTGTTTACCCAAACGTCGATGCTATCCAAACCATGGCTGCTTTCAAAGTTCTATTTTTGCCACGGTGCCTGTATATCCTTTTTGACAGGTGGGTCTAGAGACAGGTCTCGATGCTTGCCCTGACTATTCATTGATCATGTCTCATGTGTAGGCAACATCCGTGCGCTAAATGACTCGAGTGAGCCCATCTGGAGCTAGAAGAAACGGTGGAGCAGCCCCCAGACGCTACGGTCTTTCTCGTTACAGGTATCGTAGCCGTTGGTCTCGGAACTGGTAGCAAATAAGCGCAATTGGTCATACCTCCCCAGACGCTCCCCGACAGCAATGATCTGGTGCCGGGCCCGGATGACAAGAACCCCTTCCGTCATCGAAGACGAAGCTATCATCTGAGAGTGGAGAGTGGTCGATCTCGGTCTCGACTTCTCGGTTTTCCAATGGCTTCAGGGATTGCAATGATACTGAAAGTTCTGCGCATTCGCATGACTGGATATGGCATCGGAACGAAACAGAAGTCAGGCAACGGTACGCTTTGGGCTTTTCTGCCCTGACAACATGATGCTACTTACTATCTACATTCGCGGGTGACAGATCCCGAGTCCAATCACCAAAGTACTTTTCTACAGATCGACGTTGGATCTCAACGACTTCAAACCCAGACTTAGGCTCCCCGGCAAAAGTTGTCGTTTACAATTTTCCCGGTAACGGGATTGGGTTGCATCACGTCGCATCGGTGTTTTCTTTGGGAAAGAGACTTGGCTCGGGGTAAAAAGCTTACCTCCGAGGCCGGCATTTCGTCAGCCCCCTGTTCGACACGATCGATCTGACCAAGGAGGAACGGAACAGTCGAATTATTCCCTGTCCCTCTGGCATCTCCCCAGAAACGCCCACTAGGCCGCCGTATTTTCGTTTCTCCTCCGCTGCAGCGGCATCCAGTATGACAGGGCAGACACATGTGAAAGGCGTTCATGAGTTCACGAAGTCCCAGTAACCTTGCAGGGAACATCGGCGTCAAACTCCATGCTTCGACTGCTATTGGCCACGGAAGATCGACTAGAAGGGCAGTTCTTCAAAGCCAACGTTTCGGCTCCGTGCCGCTGAGCAAGTTTTTCTTGGTTGAATCTTCCGTGCGACGCTGGCACGACTTAGGGTTGGCTAGACGTTGACATGTATACTTGACAGAGGCTGGTGGACATTGCCATGGGGGGCAAAACTGGTTGCCAGATTAGCTGTTCGGTGGAGTAGACTCTACCACTGGTATGCATCCAACGCCATCCAAAGCATGTTGCCCGCCTGACAGACTTCATCCGAAGTAGCTGGAGGGCGGCGATCCAATAGGACACTATTCACTCCGTCGGAGCCCAGGTCATGAAACTTTGCCTTTCCATCCATGCCGACAGGCTCGGATACTTGGAACATGGAGCTTTTTGCCGGGAGCTTCATTTTCGTGGTACGATCGATGATGTCGGGCTGGAGATCCAGGGTGATCAAGGTTTGGGATGACAGTACGGGAACACTGCCAATGGTGATTCTCCAGTCCGTTGCCTTGGAATCTCTCGTGGACATATCCTATCGCAGTGGCCCAGGACTTGATTCAACTGCCACAGAAAATAACCTTCAATCTCAGAAGAAGTGATACACAGGTAACCCATCACAGAACCTTGTGTCCAGGCAGCCCGCTAGAAAGTGAGCCAAATTGATTAGTGTTACTGTTGGATGTAATTTGATGTGGAGACCAATATTGTAGGGCAAATTTGACACCGCGCTTAGGTAATAGCAATCGATTGCCCAGGTGCTAGATCCATGTCCAGTGCTGTTGCGATGTACAGTAGACTCGACGTCCCAGACGTTAGGCAGATCAATTCGCCCGGTCAATTCCGGTGGATGTCTCGGGATTGGGTAGACTCGGCCGTTGCGCGCCAAACTTTAAGTCTCAAAACAAAACAAATCCGTAATTGATTGCTCATGCGACTATTTCCATACTCGATAGTTGTGATTTGGGAAATATCTCCCCGAGGTGTGAGATTTTCGGTTCTAGACCCAATCGACCAGGATGTGTTGGTGTTGGATCATTACGGATCCTATGGGGTGTGTCGCATTCGATATCCCAGATCAACTCGCATTTGGCGGGGGGACCAGACAAGGCAGTCTAAACTAGCACCGGGGTCTGATTTTTGAAATTTGCAGGTTTGGCGCTGGCCAATGAGTGGAGTGGAAGGTGTACTCTCCCTGTCGATCTGAAAATCAAAACTCACGAATGATAAGGTCGAAACTGCCATCCCGGAATCGGGATCAGAATATGCCTCAATCTCGACCGTTGCCGAGTGTTAACTTTCTCACCCCTGGAGGTCGAACCGGCCGAATGCAACCAGTAAGAATGGCATGACATTAACCACTGAATTTTGCTATTGACTTGCAGCGAGCGAGTTGTCGCACGAGGGTATTTCTCGCGTCGGGATGTCAATCTTTAGGGCACGACACGTGCCCCCAATGGAGATAGGGTCTTGGGAAATCCAAGTTGAGACAACTGCAACGTCTCAAAGTTTGTTGGGGCTCAGGGTTCTAGGATCCATCTCAAGTACATCCATGGTTGGAGCTTATGCAACTCCAGTCAGAAACTTGGAAGTCAAAAAGGGCAAGGTACCTGCAGAGAAGAGGGTATCCACGTATCGGACAATTTCTGAGCACTCGTTCTCTTTATGTATTCCGCTCAATAGTCCCAAGCACAAAAGTGACCAATGTGATAGATCGCAAAGTTGTGCGGGAGAGGCGGGTAACTAAGTGGACCCGATCGGATATAGTGTGTTTAGCTGCATTTTAAAATACAACCCTAACTGAATTCAAACTGTAACCCGTAATTCTCTTGTGTGTACAATCCTACAATCCTACAATTTGACCACGACCATTGACTCCCTACAAACTGCGGTTTGAGAGCTTCAAAGTTAGGGCATGAAGACAGCACGGAGCTTCACCGCCCTCGCACGTGCCCGCACCGCAAGGGGCTGATCCGCAACACCAACGGCATTGCTCGATGTCATTCGGACCCGACTCGGTAGAGATGTATCGCCGATCCATATCTTCCTAGCCCAATCTGGCTAATCAGCCCTGCACCTAGTGTCATGTCCGGTACCAGCACGGTTGTTGTGTGTGTGTGTGGTTCGTGGGGGCAAAGAACCTGCAAAACATAGTTACACACTCAAACCCTCACTGGGCGCCGAAGAATCCAACCCGACTTCATATCTAACCAATCATGGAACAGGAGTACTTTGCCTAACTCCTCCTTACAATTTGCCCAGCATCATGCAGGATGGCCGATCTTCAAGCCACTAATGCAGTAATGTCGAGTTGATCAGGACGAGATCCACTTTATCCTGGAATCTGGATCTGGGATTGAATCTACATACTGTATGAACCGACGGCCCTGTTCTGCTGTTCTGCGGTGCGGCAAAGTGGACCTACACTCCTCCCAGCACTAAGTCCCGAGGTTTATTAAGTTCTGGAAATGACAGCCGGGTACGGAGTACGGACCGCACCACCATTGATTGCATAGATCGCATCTTTGACTCCATCACCCTTTTTTTAGGGTTTGTGGTGGGGTTGCTGACCTATTGCACGGTACCTAGGGTGTTTATCTATTTCCACAGAAAACTGGACTACTCAGGACTGTCTGGCTCTCTCAGGCAGAAGTGGAGTGCCTTGAGGCCTCATCGCCCTCGGTTTGTCGGTGAACAGTTGCCAACATGAATGATGCAAATGGCTCAATGAACCACACTGCCGATCGCTTGATGATGCTCTTCTTCATGCAAGAACTGCTGCTCCTGCCTCGAGCCTCTGAACTCCGACCAACGAAAAATCAACGTGGCTGGGACCACTCCGACAGGCCATTTGGACGGGAAAAAATTAGTAAAAGAAAATCAGGACCATGGATCCTGTTCCATGGTCCCAGATCTATATGGAGTTGGTGGAATCACCTTTTGTTTGTTTGTTTTTTCCTTATTGGCCTGCGGATCCCCAAAGTTTGATACATCAACCATTCTTGTCATGGGACTGGGGTCTCTGCACGGCTATGCTAGGGTTGATCATTTCCTCCATCACTCCTAGTTTCATCTTATTTCGTTCTGCTGCAGCAACCCGTCTATCGGGTGTTCGCGCTGAGATGTCTGATCTCGGGAATTGATGTGCCCAGGTAATGGAAAATACATCCCACGATGGCAGACACGTAGGGTGTACTGTATCATGCCCTACCCTAACGTCACCATCCGTGCAGCCGGCATCGGGTCCCAGGGGATGCAACATGGGAGGTGTTTCCGACCAATACAATACGCCTTGAACAATCAAACTGTCTGACGCTAATGTCAGTGATTCGATGGTCCGGCTGTTACGAAGGAGACCCGCACACCCATTATGCCCGATGCTGGAAAAACGAAAATTGAAAGCAAAAGCAAAAGAAATAGGTAATCGGAAATCGAAATAAGAAATAAAATACCAATAACTCAAAATTGAATTCTTGCATCTGTCCTCAGCCTCACATAAAAAAAAAAACAAAAACAAGAATGGAAAATCACCTAGGATCCGGAAATCTTTGTCCGCAACTTGGTTGGACCCCTATGCCAAAGTTCAACGTTGATAGCCTTACCAAATACAACGTATTTTGCACTGTGCCTTCCTCGTGGGACCCGTCGCCTCTCGGCTACATCCTGACTGGCGAGACTACCCATGGGTGGTACCCTGAAGTATACGAGTATCAAACGGGCTTTACCATTCTCTGGGCAAGACACCATCCCGAGAGGGGCTTGATGAGCATATTAGATATACCACGGTGATTGTGCATGAATTACCAGCTGCTTCAAACACTCCAATGTCGATTACATACACACCGTCTGCTTTGAATACCTATTGATCATAGTACACATCTCTACTCCATATTTCAGGTAAGCCACAGTTGCCAGATTTTGCATCTCAACTGTCAAATGAGAACAGACCCCAGCACACTATGTGTTTTGGCAGTTTAATTGTTTTTTTTTGGTCAGTGATTTTGGTTCTGGATTTCTGGGGTCCTTTGGCCAAAGAATCTCGCAGCATACATAGTATGCTTGATACCTCCCAGATACCTCGTACATAGAAAGCTTGGTCTTTTATTTGTTCACGCTGTCACACTCGATTACATCAGTCTTTGATTTCCCCTTTTGGAGTTTGCTTTATTATTATTTTTAAATCTTTTTGCGAATAATAAATATTTTTTGTCCCGTTGGCTGTGATTGCTATTATTGTTCAAATTTTGAGTATTGCCAGTATTGCCAGTATTATTGCTCTTCTCTGTGCCAATGCCTATTTTCAATTTTTTTTCTTTTTTGTGCCTATCCTCTCTCTCTCTACCCTCCACTACCTCTGGTAGAGCCTGGTCCGATCTATTCTGCTCTTCCCTTTTTTGTCAGTCTCTATGTCTTTGTCAGGGTTCCCATTCAGGAAGTTATGTCTATCCCGGTGACGCACTCTCATGGCTCCCGGACATCTACTTCTTCTCTTCTGTCAACGTCTGGCCTAGAAAGGCATCATTCTCTGGATGCCATTTCCCCCCTTCACCTTTATAACCCTGTGGCTCTTCTGCCTTCATTGACTTTATTCTTTATTCGTGCCAATCTAATCCCCCCACTCCACTACAATCTTTCCTATTGTTCATATTGTTCACCTATTCGCAACATCTTGTTCGCGATATCTATTTATTCCCTATCTCTCTTGTCTATTCAAGATCCCGGCGCATCTCTCTGTTTCATCCTTCAATTTTCCCAATCTGTCTTTCTCATAAGCTCAAGTACACGCTTTACCTTTGGAGTGGTCCCGCACGCCACCAGAGGTATCAATCTAGTATTGTGAGGGAATTTGACGCAGTCGCCGAGTCTTTGGGTCTGTTCTCTAACTCTGTTGCGGTTCTAGACATCGCATTCGCATTCTTGCCACCCCAGAAATCAAGGACCAGCCGACGGCTTGGGCGTCTCGCCAGTGTCACGTCAGTCAAACCAAGCGTCAGGGTCTTCGAGGCACCTGGCATCAGCACGCTCAAGATGAATCCCTGTAAGTTCTCTGCTCTTCTCTTCATTTATCTTCCCCGTGCGATTCATTTGGGGTCCTCTCTGATCCCTTCCTGTGAATTCATCAGCCTTACTCGATTCATTCGCGTTGAATGATCCTGTAACTTCGGAGGGTGACTATATCGCCTCCCATGTGACAGGCTTTACGACGGACGAAGACGACAACAGCCAGCGAGTCGGAGGTCTCGCCTCCATGCCTGACACCAACGGCGTGAGGTACCACGCACAGCAGCCTGCCATGCAGGATTTACAGTAAGTTATTTCTACTCTTTCAATGTAGACCGCACTTGCGCTCTCGGTCAGCCTCTCGACCCCTTGTCACTGCGCTTCCTCCGGGTCCGGGCAGCTTGGACTTCAGTCCAGCCTGTTTCTGTACCTTCCATACCGATCTGCTGCCTGCATGTCTTGCTTCCGATGTTTTGTCCTTTTTTTACCTGAGCTCGTGCTGTGACTTGAGGTCCTTGCCTCTGTTGCGCCCGTTTCAATTGCCTTCCTACGGATCATGCTGCGCCCGGACTCAATGTGATGCTTTCCTGCTTTGACTCCAGGCAGCCTAGTATATGCGCTTTACTGAATGACTCCCTGTTATAGATATACCGGCTCAAGCGCCCTTACAATGACCCCACCAGACTCCTGTACTGGTAAGCTCCTACTTCATATTTATACCCCTCTGAAGACCTGCCTTGACTGATGCTTGAGGTGTGAAGACTCCTTTTCGCCTACATCTGGTTCCTTATTCTCTCAAACCACTCGGCTTCAGCATCCCTTTGATAGGATGACGGACTATCAACGAGTTCCGGCTCTGTAAGCTTTGTCGTACTAGAAGTTGACATACGTTCATGAGTACTGATCTGTGTTCAATCATATAGTCAACCCCCGACTGGTATGCCAGCAGGTATGCAGAGCTCAGGGCATGGTTTGAACTCCATACCAGCCCTCATGGGCCGCAATAACCCCTATGGATCATACGCCCTACAGCGTGGGATCGGAAACATGAGTTTGCCACTCGTGGGGATGGGTGATATCTCGCGTAGCCATGGATATGCAGGCACTCCTCGCGCAATGGATGGTGGCCTTGATCGATCTCGAGGCAATATCTATCAGCAGCCAATGGTGGAGTCTTCCCCGCGATCGCAGCCACAGGTTGAAGTCCCGCCATTCGACGACACGACTTATCTTGAGACAATCGTGGCAGAATTCGGTGGTCAGTATCAAACAGTGAAGCCAGAGATCCAAGCCAAGATGGGCCGCGGATTCTTCCCATCAGATGGCAAATGGACTTGCTACCGACGCAACTATTTTGCCGTGACCTGTGGCTTCGGTCTTCATCCGTGGCCACCCACTTCTCCTCTCTACATCCGCAATCATGATCAGACTCTTGAGCCAATTCGCAGTTTTGCAATGACTATTTCAGCAATTGTCAATGGTCAATACAATGAAACCCGGGAGCTCGTTCAGCACACACCAAAGCGCGACAAGCAGTCCGAAAGAAAGCCGGGTCGCGTCATACTTCAGCCGTCCCCTCCAGCTTCATTCACCTCAGCCTCGACAGTCAATGGAAATCTCTCAAGCTTCCCTATCAGCTCGCAATCCATGGACTACAATTCCGCCTTCACGGGAGCGCCTCAATCATGCCAGCCTCCAACAACCCACATGTTTGAGCGTATCCAGTTCCAAAAGGCAACCGCCAACAATGGCAAGCGCCGTGCCCAGCAACAGTATTACAATCTGGTCGTTGAGCTCTACGCTGAGATTGCTAGCTCGGTTTCAGGCGAAACCCAGTGGATACAAATCGCCCGTCGCCACTCCCACCCCATGGTCGTTCGTGGACGTTCGCCGGGCCACTACAAAGATGGGCGCCGGGGCAGCACTGGCAGCATGGGTCCCGATGGAGCCGGGGGTGATGGAAATGGGAACATCCACTCTCATGGATTAAGCCAGACAGGCCGATCCCATCTCCTCATGTACGATGCCTCCCACCGAAGCGGGCTTTCTTACGGAAGGGCCGATCACCGACAAACGAGCATAAATGAGCATTCTCCAATCAGCGACAGCCCCCTCATCTCTTCCTCCTCTTCTTCCGGATTTGAGTATTCCATGATGGATACTATGGATCCCATGGATACGATCAAATCCGATCCTTACCTAAAATCCGATCCCTACATGAAGTCCGATCCATACATGAAGACTGATCCCTACCTCAGGTCAAATCCTTATCAGGATGGACCGTATGCAGAGGTTCCCAGCCACCAGCATCGCCATTCAAGCGCTGGGGGTTATGACCCTGTCTATTCGACGGCTTATGGTCGTTATGATCCCATCCAAAACTCGCAGAGCCTATGCACCTAGGCCGTGGGACATGATTATCCAGCTACCTGGTCTTTATTTTTTCTTCTTTCCTTGTTTTATCTCTTTATCTTGCCTGGCATGACAAACTGAAACGGATTTATGGACTGGTGCAGGACGGCGTCAGGGCTTTAGTCAATTTTTATTCGTCGTTTTACCGTTTCTCGTGGTTTGGCAGCTTAACTTTGAAGTTAGTTTTCTCCCTTCAGTCTTCTTTCTCACTTCTTTGTTACTCTATTTTTATTATTGCTGGCCCTTTGCTTCAAATCAGACCATGCTTGACTTTTTTTTCTTCTTTTCCCCCCCTGATTTCTCTGTATTTTCTGTTTGAAAAGATGGATACAGAATGCCGTTGGAGACAGCGCTCACAAAATGACCTAATTTCCTGTCTGCCGAATCGATCGAGGAATTAAGATCTGGACTTGGCCAGATGATAGTAATCTAGACGGTAGGGATCCACTGTATGCTCCTGCAGAAAAGTAATTCTATCATCTGTGCGTTTGGTATGAGAACGGTGTTCATTCACCAGACCACATAGATGATCGAGATGAGACAGGAAGCAGAGATACCTATATATTTTCTGAACAATACGAGGTATGAAGAGCTAAACTTGCAATACTCTCAAAATTTACTAAAATTAACCCGTGCTATCTATCCCCAGTCAATTGTAATTCCCCGATTTGCTCTGGGCTATGGCCAGGAACCGTTATTTGCTGCACGCCTGGCCCCAATCTCCATTTGCAGGGCTCCCGGTTCCGTTTGCATCGGACATGGGCTTATGCGGTCTTGCCTTCTCACTGCCTTTTTGCCTTTTATTCTTTTATTCTGCCATCATTATTTTGCTGACATTCCATGTTTGGTCGTTCCTGTCTCGTCCAATCAACTTTGATATCTGTAAAATCTCTCAGAGATGTCTGCCTCATTATCGTATCTGATGACTACAGGACCATGCCCTCTAAGTAAGCAACATCCTTGCCTGCTGATTGGATGAAATTCATTACCAGCCAGTGTAAGAATTAAAGGATTGGTGTAATCTATAATTTTTTTTTCCAAAAAGAATTTCGTGCTTTCACTTTACGGAGGCTCCACGGTCTTGAAACCAAACGGGACATGGGTATAGTACAGCGAGACGGGGAAGATGGCACGATGCAGACTGGATCGTTAGATCAGGGCCAATCAGAGAGTCCAGCGGCAGCCTATTTGGGTACAGTTATGAGGGGGCTGGCGTTCAACTTCATTAGGCCTTGCTAGGCAGCAGGGATGGATCTCTCTTTCAAGGCAAATGAATCATAATTTGTTAATGATCGTGGTCAGCTTCTACTTGAGGTGTTGCTCTACGTGTTCTTGGGTGAACTTGAACCCGCAGATCATGATCTACATTGCATGTGCAGGTGATGCTTTATTGCATGTGAGCTCAGCCCTGCTTCCAAGGTTGGCTACAATACCGGGTTTGACTTGAAGGGACCGGGATACTGCAATCTAGAAGTAGAGCAAGTAGAGCAAGAAAGGTCGTGTGACGCTTTTGACTTCACCGAGTCTGGAGAAATCTGTTTATCCAATCTCTTCGCCACCGAGCTGGCTGGGTTTATGCAACAATCTTCGTATTATCCAAACCCTTCATGTACCCCGGCATATTCCGGCATTTTAAACACTTAGGCCCCTGCTAATAACGTTTCCACTAACCACCGGGGTGCTGCATGCGGCAAGAGAGTCGAAAAGCCAGAGAACTAGGGATGGGATCAGACTAGTTTTGACTTTTGCCCGAAACACTTCGGTTCAAGCCATTTCAGGCTCTATACGGTATAACACGTTTGCCACCGGAAGACATCCGAAGTAGATGCAGCGAATGGGTACATGGTATTCTGACGTCGAAACTGCTCAGATACGTTTTTGATATCTTAAACTTGATTGGTTTTCGATTCTCATGACTGGTTGGATATGTACTTCTGCACGTCGTACAAGGGACGTCGGGCAAAAAAGCAATCCGGGCCTTGAATATCCAGCATCCATGAATCTTCAAAATATTGGCTAAAACTGATTCTGAACTTGTTTTGGTTAGACTTTTCGGTCTATTCTTTAGTCATTCCGATTACTTTGCTTTCAATGCTTGCAAGGTTTACAGCACCAGTATGATTTTCTCTCGTGATCCATGGAAATCATCTTGAATCATAGTCAAAGCGTGCCCAGGTGGATGCCCAGGTGGATGCCCAGGTGATTGATGAAAATGTCACCATTATTTCAACTTGAATGGTGATGACATCGTGTCTCATGGCGGTTTGAACTTGGAAGTACCCCAGACCTAATCTACTGAAGTCTCTCTGGTCCACGGAACTTCATCGCTGTCATATATTTTGTTCAGTGTATCCCGAAGCCCTGGAGCTCACGGTCTTGCGAGCCAGCCAGTGGCTATTTTCACTAGTTAACCTTCTTGGGATTTCTACTTCTACTCTCACTTACACCCATCAGCATCTAAACAGTGCATGTTGATGTCGCATAAAGATCCCTAGGCACTGACGTGTTAGACCCTTTGGTCGAATTAGGAAACTCAACAGCACACGAGCGAGCCCTGCCCCCAATGCGCATCCTAATAATAGAGTCCGTCAGCCTTCGCGACTTGACCCAGACAACAAATCAACTTTGGAGGCTGCCAGATAGACTCAATCACCCGACACCACAAGTAAACCTTTCACTCATCCAATTGGATCTCCCAGCTACTCGATCACAGCCCCTGTCTGCTGTGCGGCTTGAGAGCAACCAAAGTCGGAGTCAGACAATGGCATCCCATGCTGTATGATTGAACAATCGATCTCAGCGCACGGATATCTAATGATTGAAATGAAAGTAGACCCGTGCACCAGGCATGCAAAAACCGAAGCTGAATATGCTCTAATCGAATGATCGGCCCGGGGCTGATCATTCGCCATATTGGGAGATCGGATGGTTTCTCTGCGTTCCACATTAACGGCTTTCGCGCGCTGTGCTAGCTTTGTCGTACTTGAAATGCCACATGATCAGTTTATAGATCTAGATGGCATGGTTCATACCTGGCAGGTCATCGTGGGTACACAAATCCTATGGCATAGTAGGCGTGGAAGAGACCTCGGGAGGCTTGAGATGTCTACAATTCATGCGTGTTTTAAACATGAGGCCACTTCTATCTAAATTGTCTAGGAGAGGTGTTCGCTCATGGTAGACCCGTGGACCTAGGTATGGTATAACAACCCACATGGTGTGTTCCGATCCCGAGGGCACACAGTGATCTTTTTTGAGATCCCAGGGTTCCGTGTGCTACAGCATGGATCATAAAACAGATTAAAGTCCTCCAGTCAGTTGGCCATGTAGGTGAGCAGGTCAGGTCAGCTTGATACACGCCAGCCTTGGAATCTCTGTAGCCTAACCCACTGGAGATCATTTGAAGATGAACATTGGAAAACATATGTGGACGTTATTAATTTGTAGCCAGGATGGGGTGTACCTTAATTCTTTAATTCTGAGACCAGGGGTTTAGGGGGACGGCCTTAGAGATGATTAGGGTTGACCAAGACATCTATTCCAAATACTCAAACAGGATGCCCCCAAGCCCAACCAGACCACCTGCCCCTCGCATCGCTTTTTCAATCGGACAAAAGAAAAACACCATATCGGAAGATTAAATTACCCACTTGATTGGCCTCTTCCACTAAGAACCACCTCACAATCCAGACCAGGCTAAGCAAAGATCTCCACCCCTCAGCCGCAGCAATTCTTCCGAGCCACATGAATGCCTAACCAAAGTCCACATACAACAAAAAATGAAATAATAACGTCCGGAGAGGCGGGGGAAGGACTCGCTGGTCCCTGTCCCTTTCCCTGCGAACAGCGGTTGAGCCCGGGGTCGTTGCGAAAACGCCGCACAGACAGCCATGGGAGCAAAAAACTTGCATCAGGCCACTCCCCGTGAACGTTCCGATGGCGGTACACGGCAGCTGGGCTCTCAGAGTCAGCGTCAATAACTGGCCATTGCTTGTTTGGATTCTGGTTTGCTTGACACATGCGAGTGCTATGACCGCTTTCGCGTGCCCGACAAACCGGTTATTTTTCTGAATGCCGAAATCCGGTCCCGGATCCGAAGGTATAGGCAGGAATATATGGGCATGGGCAGTATGGGTCTTGGTATTGGCATGGGGCATGGGACATGGGACATGGGCGTGGCGCATATGCATGCGCGGAATTAGGACGCATATTTCGACGCAGCAATGGTAGTATCGTTTAGTTTGAGCACGATTTCCTCGCAAAGAACTGATATGCTTGACTCAATCATTTTCCGGCCAGTCATGTTCTCGCCCGCGGTTCCGTGGTGACTGCGCTGGGGATCGTGGAGGGATCACATGGATTGATTGTCTTGCGCCTTGTCCCTTCGTCAACAACTCAATACTCATTTCGCCTGGGTGTCTTCCTCTCCAATGCGCGACACCCGTACCGCCAGCTTCCGGTCCAGCGCTTCCTGCTCTTCTTTGGAGGGCTGCATGCCCAATGCATTTTCAACCTGGGGCGAGGTCCAAAGTCCAATGCCTGCCCAGGCCATGACGCCGATGCCGAACAGGGCCCGGGTTTTTGGGGTAAGGCCGCGGTAGGAGCTGTGAGGATGGGGTTGTCAGTTGGTATTGCCTCATTTGATAGTAGCGTGGACTTTAGCCTGCGCTTGGGGTTGGTTAAAGGGCTGTATCACCTACCTCCAGAGAGACATTGTACTGTTGACGTATTGTGTAGGAGATAACCTATGGGTAATGTATGGAGTAATTAACTTCGAGCTAGCGTCGAGGTCACGTGGGTCCACAGATCACGGGATGTGTACCTGACTAACAAACTCTATACTACGATTGTACGAGTGCGACGGGTTCGAGCGTGTATCTTTTTCGTTTGATGCTAGGCCCTGCCAGGTACATGTACAACTTGAATACATGTGGTTTGATGGGGGTGTGGTGTAACTGTGGCTGATCAGCGAGGTACTGCGGTACTTTGGACAGAGGCACTGTCCAGGTACTTTTGTGTATACTACAGGTTCATGGCAGTGAAAATGATGAAGTGTAGTAAGTAGGTAAGAGAGGAGTTTGGATATAATACAAATCCACGACATATGTCAGTCTGTTGCGCAGCTTTCATCGCTGTCCTGTCTACATTGTGGGAAGAAGCAAGAATAGACGTAAAATGGATATCAACAAGCGTCAGTCGCAACGTCAATTGAGAAAAACTAGCATAACAGAGAGGGTCTCGAGGTGCAATAAAACAAAACACAGGAATAAAAAAAAGAGGTAAAACATCCGAACGAAGCTTCGAGCACTGCTTTTATTTCTTGCCGTAAGCCTTGTTAATGTCAGCCTGGTAGTGGTTGAGGATCTTCTTGCGCTGAAGCTTCTGGGCAGCAGTCATGAAACCCTATCATTGTGTTAGCGAAGCTCATAGTCGAGCGGTTATATGAGCAACTTACGTTTTGCGGGGTCCACTCCTCGTCAGACAGCACAACACCGTTGATAATCTCAATGCCTCTCAGGCCACCAGCGCGGCCAGCGGCCTGCAGCTGCTGGAGGACGATCTTGTTGAGCTTCTCGTTGTGGACAAGGGTCTCGAGAGAGTCGCCCTGGATGCCGTTGTCGCTGGCAGCCTTCTTCAGTGCCACCTCGACAGGGACGATGATGGCAATAGGCTTGTCCTGGTCCTCAGCTGCGTAAACGCAGATGTTACCAACCACGGGAGAGGAGCGGTAGACCGACTCCAGCTTCTCCAGAGCGATATATTCACCGTTCAGGGTCTTAACCAGGTTCTTCTTGCGATCGATGATGTTGAGATGACCGTTGCTGTCGAACTCACCGATGTCACCGGTCATGAACCAGCCATCCTCGGTGAGAGAAGCCTTGGTCTCCTCCTCGTTGTCGTAGTAACCGGAGGTCACACTGCCACCGCGGATGAAGATCTCACCCTGAGGGGGGGTGTTCTTGGTCAGATAACCGGCATCGGGGAAATCGACGAGCTTGATCTCGATGGAAGCGGGGATGTCGCCAAGGGCATTGGGGTTCCAGGCCATGGGGTCGTTCAGAGCACCCATGGCAGAAGTCTCAGTCAGACCGTAGCCGCTGATCATAGGGGCGACAGCCATGGAAAGGAACTTCTGGGTCTCCTTGGAGACTGGGCCACCGCCGTTCATAACGATACGGAGGTTACCACCAGTTGCCTCCTTGAGCTTCTTGAAGACAACGGCGTCCAGAATGGAGGCACCGAGGCCTGAGCCAGGAATACCGGTAGTCATCAGGAAGCTCTTGGCCGACATGGCGCCCCAGAACATGCCCTTGACGATGAAGTTGGCCTTGTTCAGGTTGTTCAAAACACCCTTCTTGACTGACTCCCACACGGCTGGGACACCAACCAGAATGGTGGGCTTGAACTCCTTGATATCACCCTGGCAGTTGCGCATCGAGGCATCGGACAGAGTGCGAGGGTTACCGTAACCCATGGTACCACCCCAGAAGAGGCAAAGGTTCTCGAACATGAACTCCAGGATGTGAGATTGAGGCAGGTAGGTCAGCAATGAGTCCTTGTGGTTGATATAGGGACCGACGATCTCGTTCACACCCGCGGCTATTGCGAAATATTAGCATACTTCATCCTAGGTTCTGGGTGAGCATTTTAGACTTACTGGCAGCAATCACGTTTGCGTGAGTCAGGGGAACACCCTTGGGTGGGCCTGTAGAGCCCGAGGTGTACATGATGCAGCAGAGGTCCTCTGGCTTGGGAGGAACAGGCTCCACATTGTTCTCTTCACCCTGCTTGCGAAGATCCTCAATGCTCAACACGTTGAGGTGGATGAATTCGCTTTGCAGCTGATCAAGCAGCTTCTGGTCCACCTCGTTGTCGGTGTTGTAAATAATGTGCTTAATTGAGGGTACGCTCCGGAGGATGTTGATGAGCGACTTCAACAGGCTGGGGTCGAGGAAGATAGCAGTGCTACCGGTTTGGACGAGGGAGTGCTTCAGACCCTCCTCTCCAAGGGTGTCGTACGCGGTCACGATGGTCACGGACTGGGAGGCAGCACCTAGAGCTAGTTAGTAAATCGGGTTCGGGAGGCGCGTGAAGCGAGGGATTGAATGAACGAACCGTGGGACATCGCGAGCCAGTGTGCGCTATCAAATACCGTCGAGTCAGCTCTTTCGTTCTCGAGTCATCCGGATGCGCGCGTGTTTCTTACCTCGTTGCGCCGTACAAGTGGATTCTGCTGTCCTTTTCCAAGCCGATCTTGCGGAGACCGCAGCCAAGCTCCAGACAGAGCTTCTCATACTCGAGGAAACTCTTGTATGTATAACCGCTCATCTCAAAGTAAGTCCACTGCTTGTCGACCTCCTTCTCCACGCCATCCACGATCTTCTTAATCTTCTTGTTCTCGACATGGGTCTTGATCAAGCGACGGCTACCGACCGCTTTGGAGTTGCCAAAGAGACGGGCGGAGCGACGGAAGTTCTCGTAGGTGGTAGTGACATCCTCCGAGGGGCGCAGGATAAGGCCGTTCTTGGCCGCGGGGTGCCGACGGGGGATTGTCTCCCCTTCGACGGGTTCATAGCCGGGAGCCTCGACGGAGAAGGGCCCCTTCTTGACCATGCGCGGTTGCATGTGGACTTCGCGCTGCGACATGATGGGATCGATCTCTCAATAGACGGGAGGTGGATCGGCAGGAAAGGTCGAGGAAAAGCAGCTCTGTTTTTTTGGGACGGAGGTTAGCTAGTGCATATGACTGTCGCGCTAGAGCTGCACGAGGCAAGGGGCAGAGATTTTCAAGCGTACCTGTCAATTAAGGAATAATTCCAGAGTAGAGAGGAGGAAAAGAGGGAAACGGTGCCTGAGCTTCGAAGTCGGAGATATGTGGCTGGGCCCGGATGACGCAGGGAACCTTGGAAACTGACTAGTTGGGAACACTCGCTTTTCAGTTGCGATTTTTTCGATTCCTGTCTGTTTATCTTTTTACCTGGCCTTTTTTCACCTTTTTTAATTCATAATTTCCTCTGCATAACCGCGGCTGAATTTCCAGGCCTGTGCACAATTTACTATTAGTTCTGTAGTGTACTCCGTAGTTTAGCGTGGCTGTTACCAGCGGCATTGCGGCCTTTGGGGCCTTTGCGTTTATCCGCGGATCAGTACCGGTTTCTCTTAGTTCCATTGCTGTTGGGAAAAACCCAACGTAATCCAATCTTTCTCTGCTTTTAACTGGTAGAACTAAAAACTACACATTATACGGAGTACGGAGTATGGAAATATCAGTTTCTCCAATTCTGTCTAGTCCCGTGATCCCGTAGTAGATCGGAAAACTCGTATCAAATTAATTCTAACTAACGCGATTGGTAGTAACCATGAACCCTTTTCCCGACTTGCTAGCCAACATTGGCGAAGAGGTCTTGGATGTCGAAGAGGGTACGCCAGCGCCTAGTACCAAGGATCAATACGAACTCACACACCTATAGAAGCGTTCCTTCTCTTCGCCCAGGATGTTCCAAGTAATAACCTGGGCATGATCGATCCGCGTGCCCCCTCTGTCGAAGTCTCCATCAATGAGAAAGAATACACCATTCATCAGTCGCCCTCATTGCTCTCCTCGCATCGAGCCGGAGGAACCACAGGTGCCGGTGCGTATAAGATCTGCGTGATTTGCTCTCCCATCTCCCCCAGCACGGACTTCCGCCCCGTAAACTGTACTTCCGTATTGCAACGGCGTGCCATAGCTCGATAGCTCTGCCTCGGCTAATCTCTGCACTTTCATTTGACATGTCTTGACTTCAGCGCCTTTGTTCTCTAGCTCGAGTCATCTGTCTCACTATCTCTTGGCTACTCCGTATTCCTATTCCCGTGCCTTCACAGTTCACAGCTATCTATATTGATTAATTTCACTAACCACACCCCCAGTCCTGTGGAAAATCACCCCCCGCTTCGCAGAATGGATCACCAGCCCTAAAAATCCCCTCTGGGCACACGGCATCCTCACCCAATCCTCAACCGTCACAGAGTTAGGCACCGGTATCTCAGCGCTGGTCGCTCTCACCCTCGCCCCAGCGGTACACCACTACATCGCAACTGACCAAGAATACGTGCAAAAGCTATTCCGCACGAACCTCGACGCCAATGCCTCCATCTCTGCCCCGGCAACCTCTAACAAGAAATCGAAAAGCAAAGGCTCAAAAGCCAAGCCCCAGTCCGCCCCCGTGACTAACATCTCTTTCACGACGCTCGATTGGGAGACTGATCAAGCGGGCTCGTTGAAGGAAGAGTGCATCGGCTCGGTCGGTGAAGACAAGGGTTTTGATCTCCTTCTTTCGTGCGACTGTATCTATAACGAGGCGCTAGTTGCGCCGTTCGTGCGCACCTGCGCGGAGATATGTCGTCTTAGACCGACGTATCCTGAGAGCATGGACTCGCGCAGACCAACGGTTTGCATCATTGCGCAGCAGCAAAGGTCGCCGGATGTGTTTGAGACGTGGTTGAGGGAGACGATGCGCGACTTTCGGGTTTGGAGGATCAGTGACGAGGTGCTTGGGGAGGGATTGAAGAGTGGGTCGGGGTATTTGGTACACATGCTGTTGGTCAAGTAAATATCGGTTGAAGGAACTCTATCTGCTATGTTATGAGAAGGGATTGAGGCATCTGCTGGGAGATGTTTTATCACTCGCTTCGGGGTCTCCATCCTTATTCCAATCAATAAGGTTTGCGAGTCCGAATATCACGAAGATTCTACACATAGATTAGAAGCCATTGTTGAACTACCGTGACAAATTTTGATATGAACCCGGCCTCTAGTATGCAATAAGCTATAGACAATGCTTGAATATGTGAAAACCAACGACATCGAGCCGCATCGAAATGACACCAAGACCACCCAGATACAGCAGGGTATTAAGAAAGCAAAACGAGCACACACAGCATGCTGGAACAGAAGGAAATAGTAACATGATGCAATTGATTATCATGTCTTGGACGCTGCCGCGCCCAAGACAGAATTATGTATTTGATATCGAACAGAGAAATATTACTCCGCACGCTCATTAGGCTCTGCGTTTTCTTTTTCCGCCGTAGCGGGCGAGTACTCGTACTTGCGCTTAGACGGCACAGAAGACTCCGGCGAAACACTCTGCGCATCGACAGGAGGCAGCGCGGCCAGCGCCTCGCGCTCTGTATCCGGCGTGCGATCAATGATCGACATGATAGATTGTTTGATTGAGCCCGATACTGGGCCGGGGCCATTGAGTTTCGGGGGTGTGGATTCAGTAGGTGTTCCCTCGGCGTCGGGCATGAAACGGTCCATGATTTCGGTCTTGACGCTGTATTCGGGCTCGGGCTCGGAGTCGGAGTCCATTTCGTCGTCGTGGCCGTCTGCATCGTGGTCCAGGGGATTGGAGCCCATGGGGCTTCCTTCTGTTGAGCCGCGGTGGTTCATGACTGGGGGGAGAGGGGCGTTGGGATCGAAGACTACGCCGCAGACTTCGAGGGCGCGGGATTGGCTGCCCAGAGTGCGGTCTTTGTGTTTCTTGGTGAGGTGGCACATGAAGCCGTGGAGTGTGACGAAGTCGGATTTGCCGCATCCTTGGATGGGACATGTGAGGTATACCAGGCTTCCGTCTGAGGGTCTTTTCCATAATGCCCGGCCGGAGGGATCGTGGGCTGCGGGGCGGCCGTGGCGCTCACCCCATGCTTCTACGTTTTTGATGGTGTATTTTTGCTTCCGGCGGATGGAGCCGTTGTGTAATGAGTCGTGGGAGACGATCTGGTGAGATGGCGGGGGTGGTGGGGGAGCTTGGTGGTGAGGTTGGGCGTGCACGTGTGGTGGTGGCATGGGTGGTGCCTGAGATGAAGGTGGAAGAGGTGCCTGGCGGGGTTCTGGGGGGCTTTGCTGTTTGAAGAATGCCAGCGTTGTAGCTGCACTGGTCTCTGATAGTCGGCGAGGAGGAGTTGGGCGCAGAGGCGGCGAATCCGCCGCGGCATTGAGCCCCAGACCCATGGACTCGCGTTTCAGCTTCTTACGTTGCCTCCGAAGATCCTGGGTAGCTTTAGCGTTTGCTTTTGGGGTTTGATTCTATAGAGATGTATGGTGTTGATCTTACCTCTTCCTCGGCCTCGGCCCGCTCGGTCATTGCTCGGAACTCCTCGTCTTCATGCTTGCGCATTGCCAGAATGCGGCTCCGGGTTGCATTCCGGGCCATCTCCTCATGCTCTAAATGCCTGAGTCGAGCTTCGATGTGTTCGAGGGTGGCTGGACTGTGTACTGGAGGGACTGGGGGATGGTGCTCATGCATTGGCGCATAGTGACGATAGTGGTGATTCTGCATCATTTCTGGCGGCGGCATATGCGGCGGCGGATTGGGATTCATGGCAATGGGATGGTAGCGAGGCAGGTTGACGAGATGACCGGGGATCCCACTGTCTGGGACAGGATGCACCGGCGGCGCAGTGGTCATGTTGAGATAGGTAGGATACAGGGAAGAGGGAAGGAAAGAATCAGAAGTAAGAAATAAGAAATACGAAAAGAAAAATAGGATGAGACAAGGATCGAAAGGGACCCATCTGCGATCTATGGGTCGATAGACAGGCTAACTGTGTTGGAGTATAGACATTCAATTTTAGAGTAGACAGTACTTTTTTTTTCTGTTTTGTATTATTTTTCTAAGGATTCAAGTGTTAATCTATCTCCTATTAGGATTTATGGGCTTGCCCTTACAATAATCGTGAGAATAGAAAAATGGGAATATTCCCAAAGAGAATAAATGACTTCCACTAGCGCGACCCTGCACCCCCGTTATGAGAATTTCCCGTAACGGCGTAAGGGGAACAGGGGAGATGTGATGGATCGTGTTGCAGGTTGACGAAGAGGAGTAGTCCGTAGAATGGTGAGAATATCGAGAGAATAGTCAACTGGTATACTATTATTATGGTAATATTATCATGGATCTCATCAACAATACTCAAAACTCCCAATACACCAAGTATAGACAGAAATAAACGAACTAAATGTTTTTTTTTTTAATTTCATCCAAAACCAGTTTGTGACAACAACAACGCATCCATGGAATTGTCTCGACGCTAGCTTGTAATCAAATCAGAACAGTTCCCGTTTGATTTCATTTCCCTGCAAAACGGGGCTTAATCTACGGAGCCAATGATCGTCATCCCAAAAAAAAAGTCACTTGACATCCTTCAGGGGCATGACAAGTCTAAAATTCTGTAGAGATTTTAGCCTTGCTGTGCAGTCCAGTACTCCGTACCGAGGCAGTGACTCCGTCTTTCTCCCTATGTCCCTAGGGATTCCGAATATCATTATATGCATTCCAATTGAAGTCTAAAAACTCTAAGAAAATAAAAACTCTAGCGAGTAAGCTAAAAGGGATAGTCGCAACTCAGAGCCTCGATGGAATCTGGTGAGAAGCTAAACAATTCCGGGGCTGAAGGGCCAATAATAAGCAACAGATCTACTTATTACACGCCAAGCACAGAAATCTTCAACCTTCCGCTGTAGAACTTGTTCCTGGGAGGTTCCATGGTACGAGCGTAGAAGCGGGAAGAATCTTGACATTTCTTAACTTCATTCCCTTTCTATGATGTACTCGGCTCTCCACTTATTATTCTCGACGCCTCACATTGACTGTTTTCATGTACGGAGTACAGCACCTGTAGGTACTATATTGCACTCTGTACTCCTCATTCCGTACTCTGTACTACATCTTTATTATCCAGTACTTCTTCATACTTTCATACTTCGTACCGAACACGAAGTTCCAAGACTGAAACTAATTACCTAATCGGAAATAACCTTGATATCTGAACAATGAGAACAGTATTGACATTAGTGCGAACTGTTAAAAACTACGGGTCCGGTTTTTCAGCTCAAGAATATCCAAAGGGCTGATCCGGGAACTCGACAGGGCAAAAAGGGAAAAAGAACGACAGTGGGGAAATAGAAAACAATCATACGCACTAGGGGCGCGCTAAAGCAGATGGTCTCACCACGGCGAGTGATCGACGAATGGGCGAGGGGCCACCAATGTGTTGGAAGATTTTTATTCTTTTCATATTCTACGAACTTTCCCTTGGTTATCTGCCAAGCGCTGTGGATGTTTTTTTTTTTTGGTTGGATATCGATCTTCTTTCGGCAAGCCGGGGGTGAAAACAAGGCACAAGCACACCCTCTGACATGCGCTCGTACACGGACTTGTACTTGGAGTACTTTACTCCGTCTGAACTCGTACTAGACTGACAATGTAGCTATTACTCACGTCATTGCAGAAGACCCACCCCTTCTAGCCCGACTGGTGTGTACAATGATGATTCGCTCGAGCGCGCCGCAGGGAAGTCTGCACGACTCTTCGTTCTGTCACTGCCCTCGAGGCCCAGGTCCTGACAAGCGTTCTCGAAAAGGACTCGTAAATTGCAGGGCTACATTACGGTTTCTAACCTAGGAACGCAATCCCCATTGTTCCACCGGACACATCAAGCCTTCAAACAAGGGTCATACAATAGCTGACCCTGCTACCAACTAGTCTCCAGGGCGTACTCCGTGTATATCCCCTCAATCCACAATCCCATTATCCTTTCTCCTGGACCTATATCCCGCTAGTGGGGTCAATCCGACAGGATTATCTGTCCTGTCGCGGGTAATGCAAGGATATGGAGACTAGAGAGACGATTGGTCCAACTCAACGGGGTGCACTTCAATCCCTGTACGAGGGCAGCGGAGTGGAGGCGCAGACGCCAGAATTAGATTAATGGATTGGTGCGATTCAACGCCCTCTTGACAGTTTCAGATGGTTGGCCCAACGTGTGCTCTGGCGGAACTAAGGACAAGAACCCGTGCGCCAGCTGAGCTTCTGGCCTATCATCGTTGTCGAATCTCTAGATATTGGGTTTGGCGTTTTCGGATCCTTGGTCAGTCCAATAATAGGCTTCTCCGGTTAGATGGACGTAATAACCGCGGCCACTAAGGATATGATGTCGCTCGATGTACGGAGTAGCCCGGGGCCGCCGACCCTCGACGATATTGACTATTGCCTATGCTGCTATTATTACCATCCCTTGATATTGGAGCTGCAGTGGCCCATGGGCGGAAACGGCTTAAAGTGCAGAGTACGAAAGCTTATCATATTGCAGTCAGATTCGAGCGATGTACTATATTTGCCTGTGGGCTGAGTGGTCTGGAGTGGTCTGTATCAAGTAGAGTTGAAATGTGATAGGTCGGAAGCAAGTCCAGTTGCATCCGTGGAAGCAGACGCTGCCAACTCCCCGTGCCACCGAAGTGTACATGTCCACATGCATTTCACGTTGATTAAAAACACCGCTACAGATCCAGATTCTTACGTGTACAGCTAAAATGGAAGAAAAGATTGCCAAATTGTGAGGCGAGAGGAGAATTGTCCGATTTCTATTGTCACATGCCCCATAAGCCAAAGCCCACCACAACCTTTTTTTTTGTGGCCCTTGCCGTAATGTCATTAAATACAATTGCAGACAATCCCGACACGACCGTGGACAAAAGAAGATTTCGATCCAAGGCACGAGGGCAAAAAAGAAGAGAATAGATCATACAGAGTGGTAGTGAAACACCGATACACCAGAAAACGAGATGGGGTAAAAAAGGGCTTTAAAAAGTATGTGTACAGGTAGTAGGTATGCGGGAAAAAAAGGGAGATGCGAAATAGGGAGGTTCTAACACAAGGGTGGAAACATCATAAGGAAAAGGTAGAAAATACAGGAACCACGTATGGCTCAGGCGCGGCAGTTAGAGGAGAAGAAAGCAGTTTACTGCTTGTTCTCGCCCTGCTGCTCACCACCCTGCTGCTGCTGTTGCTGCTGCTCGTTGTTGGCCTTGTGCATCTTGTCGAAGAGAGACAAGCTGGCGGTCTGGAGCTCGTCGGTCTTCTCCTTGAGCTCCTCGGCAGTGGTGGCGGTCTCGCCAGACTGGCTCTTGACGACGAACTCACGGAGAGTGGCGATCTTCTCCTTGATGGTCTCAGCCTCGGCCTTGTCAAGACGGTCCTCGAAGTCCTTGAGGGCCTTCTCGGTATCGTTCAGGACGCTGTCGGCGCGGTTGGCGGCCTCAATGGCGGCCTTGCGCTCCTTATCAGTCTCAGCGTACTTCTCGGAGTCCTCAACCATGGACTGGATCTCGGCATCAGAGAGACCGGAGCCGGAGGCAATGGTGATGGACTGGTCCTTGTTGGTGGACTTGTCCTTGGCGTTGACGTGGACAATGGAGTCGGCGTCAATGTCGAAGGTGACCTCAATCTGGGGAACACCACGGTGGGCAGGGGGAATTCCGACGAGCTGGAAGTTTCCGAGCATCTTGTTGTCACGGACAAGCTCACGCTCACCCTGGTACACCTTGATCTCGACAGCGGTCTGCATGTCGGCAGCGGTGGAGAAGGTCTGGGACTTCTTGGTGGGGATGGTGGTGTTACGGTTGATCAGACGGGTGAAGACACCGCCGAGGGTCTCGATACCGAGAGAGAGGGGAGTAACATCGAGCAGAAGGACGTCAGTGACCTCACCAGCGAGAACAGCACCCTGGATGGCGGCACCAATGGCGACAGCCTCATCGGGGTTGACGGACTTGGAGGGCTCACGGCCGAAGATAGACTTGACGGACTCGGTGACCTTGGGCATACGGGTCATACCACCGACGAGGATGATGTCCTGGATGTCACCAGACTGGAGGTTGGCATCCTTAAGGGCCTTGCGGACGGGCTCAGTGGTACGGGCAATGAGGGGGTCAACGAGAGCCTCGAGCTGAGCACGGGTCAGCTTGCTGGCAACGTGCATGGCACCCTGGGGACCAGCAGAGATGAAAGGCAAGCTGATCTCGGTCTGGAGGGAAGAGGACAGCTCGATCTTGGCCTTCTCGGCGGCCTCACGGACACGCTGGATGGCCATGCGGTCACCGGTCAGGTCAACACCGGACTCCTTCTTGAACTCGTTGACGATGTGGCGGACAAGGTGGATATCGAAGTCCTCACCACCAAGGTGAGTGTCACCGTTGGTGGACTTAACCTCGAAGACACCCTTCTGGATCTCGAGAACGGAGATATCGAAAGTACCACCACCGAGATCGTAGACGGCGACAACACGGTCAGCCTCCTTCTCCATACCGTAGGCAAGAGCAGCGGCAGTGGGCTCGTTGACGACACGGAGGACGTTCAGGCCGGCAATCTGACCAGCATCCTTGGTGGCCTGACGCTGGGAGTCGTTGAAGTAGGCAGGAACGGTAACAACGGCGTTCTTAATGGGCTTGCTGAGGTAGGCCTCGGCGGTCTCCTTCATCTTGTTGAGGACGAAACCACCGACCTGAGAGGGAGAGTACTTCTGGCCACGGGCCTCAACCCAAGCGTCACCGTTGGTGTGCTGGACGATCTTGTAGGGGACCTCCTTGATATCACGCTGAACCTCAGCGTCGGTGTACTTGCGACCAATCAGACGCTTGGTAGCGAAGAGTGTGTTCTCGGGGTTGACAACGGCCTGACGCTTAGCGGCAATACCGACGAGACGCTCGCCATCCTGGGCGAAACCGACAACGGAGGGAGTAGTGCGAGCACCTGTAGAAGATCTCGTTAGTTTACCTGTTCATTCGGATGAAGCCATCTCATGGGCACAGATCTCCTGAATCAGAGCTCCGAAGCTCTGGCCACATGTCCGGTTGAAAAATTTTCGTCACCTACCTTCGGCGTTCTCAATGATCTTAGGGGTCTTGCCCTCCATAACAGCGACGGCAGAGTTGGTGGTACCTGCGATGAAAACACGTTAGAGTCGCGTTTCGCGTTGATGGAAAAGTTGTGACACAATGGGGTACTCACCAAGATCAATACCAATGACCTGGCCCTTCACCTTCTCCTCACCACCTTCCGTGGAGTTCCATCGGCGGAATGTGGAAGGGAGTCTGGAGGCAGGAGTGCGAGCGAAAGCAGCGCGCGGGAGCTATGAGGTGGTCAGTCATGCGACACGTAGTTCAGTTCGGGGAACAACATACAGCGCGTGTGATGGTGCGAGGAAGCATTGTGAAAGGATTAATTAATACAATAAATGGAAAAACGGATACTCCAACGACTCAATCGCAGAGTGATAAGAAAAAGGCAAGAAGGATGAAGAGTTGGAGATGGAGAAAGGGAATGAAATCAAGAAGAAGGGGATAGAAATTGCACCGGCGAGCTTCGGCCCGACGGTGATTGGCTGGATTACGTGATTCTACCAACTTCGATGGGGCGCTTCCCTGGTAACCGAACTCACCGCCTCCAGATGTCGGGTGCAGTGCCGGTATACTTCCAAGGCATATGGCATCTTCTAGCTTGTAGACACTGTTGGCAATGGATTTCAGGTGTAACATACTAGACATACCTCTAGGGCTGCTCACAGCTAGCAGCTGCGATCTTATCTACATCAGAACTTCAATAGAGTAATAACACCCGTGAACCGGAATAAGCTCCCGACCGTTGCTGCGGCATACTCCGACTAACCGGACCTCAGTAAGAATTGGCTTCTATACTGTGGATCTGCTTTGCATAATAATGGCCTGCTGCAGAGCATATCAAGAATGGTACTCCGCAGGTGATACACACTGGGTGAACCAGTCATACTCCTAACATGCTGTGTGACTGGTCGGCAAACTCTCCTAGGCCATTATTTTCTTTGAGCTGAGACACGATTGACAACCAAGCTGGCTCTAGTAGATCTTGATGCAAGTTGAATGAGGGGGTTCTTCAAGGGGAAGTGACCCGGGGACAGCACTATTTGATTCTCACACGAATTGTGGTGGCAACATGAAGATATATTGTGTCAATATATTGACACCAGGAGCAATAATAACTTCAGTTATGGGTTTGATACTCCGTATTGTGTATTGTGAGTTTCCAATATTCACAGAACTGTGATAATCAAACCTTTTAGATCGTATTGGATTTTAGATCCATGGATACTATGGCTCAGAGTTGGAGGCAAACCTTGAAGATGTCCTAATGGACGTGGAGTGATCCGTACACCCATAAGGCATGTTGATATAACTAGAAAATATCCTTGGGTACTCGTGTCACGAGCCTTTCCATCCGAAGGGAGAATAAAATATTCAACGTGAAATATCCATGGATGTTGACTCCGTACTTACTACCCAAATATAACGTTGTGGCCGCATAGTATGATGCCACGCCTCACTTCCAAGTCAAGAACCGTATGACTCTGCATCGGCCTACAGTAATACCCCGCTATAAAGATGCAGATAGCATGTAAAGTCGATCTCACTGACCCCATATTAAGATCAAATTAAGATCAATATCAATATCGCCAGCCAATATCGCGCCGGTTCCGGAACTCAACCGCATTCGTTGGAACTCACCCCGGCTTTTTTAAGTCTTACGTCATCCGTTCTTCAAAGTGAAGCGCTGGTCGACTTTCAACTGCAGAGCACAGACTTATCCTCCAAAAGAAATTATTATCGAGAAAAAGAATTGTGCATCGCTGCCTGGCACTGTGGACGCCAATCAACGGGGGGTGGTTTCTCTCGTCCTTTGAACTTCCCCGCTCGAACAATGTCACCTCTGGCCTAGTTCTCCATCATGACCTCGGATTCGACTCTGCTGTCAGTTATGTGCACCCCACCGCTCGATGTGCTCTAACACTGTCTCAGATATCGCCCGACCGACGCTCTTATCCTCCCGACCAAGCGACGCTTCTTCCCGTTCAAGATCCCCAACTTGTCCGTTGATCCCTCTTATCTCTCGCGCGCAGCCTAACCTTTGAGAGCTATCTTTTAGCCACATCCAGCTTCGTAACTACATCAGCACCGCTGATCCCGATCGCATCTATGTCGTCGTCGAGAGGATCGTGTACGCCATCCAGCTATCGGCGCAAACACGAGCGAGTGTAGCGTTGATACCGTTTGAGCCGCGCTGTCTGGCTGCTGGACATGGATGGATCGCTGTCGGTGGCCCAGAGAATGGAGAATGCGCTTTCATTCGAATCGGGGACCGAGGTATGCAGACACATGGAGAGGCGCCTTCATTCCAGACCGATGTGGACAGTGCGCTGCCGCTGGATCTTGACCCACTGTCAAGAGTGACATCACCCGATTCCAACGGTGACTCCTTACCGACTCGTTACCGGACCAGCAGACTACTTCCCGAAGTTGAGTTGCATAGGTTTGGCGGAAGCATCGTCAATTCTGTGACAATCCATCGATTATATGGTGGTGGCGAAGGCTTGGCGGATGAGGATGTCGCGGTTCTGAGGTTGGTGTTGTTCGCCGCACGCACACCGACCAGACTAACCACTCGAAATAGTAACAATGACCGGACCGTCACTGTATACTCACTCACCAGGGCGAAAGTCCTCAAGGCTCTTCATCACCCGACCTGCATGAACTATGCGACAATTTCTCCTGACGCCAAATTGCTCACAGCAGTAGGAGACGAGAACCGTGCCTACTTCTATGAAATTACCCGAGATCTGGAATCTATCGGCACGACTGAGGCTGGGGAGAAACTCACAGGATGGGAATGGGAGCTGATCAATTGCGTGGAGATGGACATCGGTTTGCGGGCCGATGATGCGTGCTGCTTCACTGTCGCATTTTCACCCTCCAGTCGGTTATGCGCAATAGGTTCCCAGTCTGGAATCATCACGATCATAAATGTCGAATCCGTTTATCAGACCAATGATGACACGGATACCCCCTCGGTTCTATGCCAATTCCCGGCATCAAGATCCTGTGCCGAGGGTGGAGCTGTGCGCTGTATGGCTTTTTCACCTGAGCCATGGGATCTCCTGGTATGGATGGAGAACCATGGAAGGGTTGGAATCGCGGATGTTCGTCAACATTTCCTGCGTAGACAGATTCTTCAGCTGGATATCAACGATCAGCAAGCGGAAGAGGTATACACAGTCTTTGCGACAGAAGGTCTCGAACCACAACGAGCGGGTGATAACCCCTCAGAGGGTGCAGTGCAACAGAGATTTAACTATCGTTCTTCGATCAGACGAAATGGGGAGGATATGGACCGTTCTTCAAGGCGAGAGTCTTTGATTCAAGATCTCAGCGAGAGAGAAAGGCTGATCATGGAATTTTTGAACACGGCACGTTTGACATCGAGGTTGGAAGAAGGAATTACTGAGCGACCAGAACTATCAACTAGGGCAAATGCTCACACTGACCCAGTGGCCCGTCCCCGAAATCATGGTTCCACAAATGGTGCCACTCGCACTCACCGTCCAACTTCACCCCTGCATCACTACGAATCTTCAGATGTTTCTCGGGATACCAATCCGGGCCGTGCTGTATCCAATCCGAGGCGCCAGGGCTCGGCGATCTTGTCTCAAGGGAATATATCGGAAGGAACATCCTCTCACCATGATCATCCATCGAGTATCACTCTCAGCTATTCGACCTCACCCTCGGAGCATCTGAGTCTTACATCAGAAATTATAGCTCGGGCCGGTACTGGCCTCGATGCGCCCGATGACGACAGTCGACATGCCACGGATCCAAACAACACAAGTCTTGGGATCAACGGCGCACACCGGCGGTCCCAGCGACAATCAGAGCTGTCTCGCCGAGTTGAGCGACTTTCGTCAGGACCAGAGAGGGAATATGAAACCTCACGTCTGACCACGTATGAGATTCGCGCAAATGTGGCCGCTGAGCGGCTTCGGCGCCAGCGTCAGATTGCCAATGAGGTACACAATCGCTCCTTTGAGAGGGAACAACGGCATCGCCAACAATTACTTGGTTTTGAACAGACACATTCTCCCCGTTGGATCAGGAACATAATCAATGATCTCCCTGATCGAGGTTCCACGCTTGGCTCCGGTGCCGAGGAGCCATACTCTAGTGCTGGACTGGGCTGGGGCGCTGATGGTCGAACACTGTGAGTATGATTGCATATATCCCACCAGCCTAGGCTGACAATCACAGGTACATTGCTACGCTGGAGGGGATCTTTGAGTTCCAGCTTAATATTCATGACCGGAAGACTTTCCCCACTTTCTCTTGTCGCTAAGTTTTGCGCCAGGCAACCCACGATATTTCTGGTCTCTTAGCTTTCTCTTATTATGATGCTTTCAGGCGTGGTCTTTGAATGATCTTCTGATAACTCCAAACTCCCTTCGAATCCCGCAGTTTCTACAACCTTGGAATCTTATCTGAACTCATTTTTGGATCCACATCGCAACATGAAGCCTCATTCTTGAATAGTATGAGTTCCAATTGGGGGAGCAAAGAGTGACCTCTATCTATTATTAACTTTTTTACTTTTGAGCCGAATGCTAACACTCACAATGTTTTGCTCATTTTTTGATCCTTTTTCGCGTCGCATATTTAATTTCGGCGCAAGGGGGTGTATAGCTTTTGCTGTTCGAGATTTCATATTTTTCACATCTCTTTGTGGACTTTACTTCTTGTATTACTGATTTGAGGCATCAAAAGTGTGTTCGAATAACGTACTTTGCTAATGTGATATCGTGGGGATTTCCTCTCATAGAAAGTGTATTGAACCTTAGACCTCAATTTCAAACGAAGTTATCGTTAAAACCTTAGAAGCTGCATACCTGAAGTCAGTTTAGCCAGGCATCTAGTCTTTCAAATCTATAGATAACCAGTAAATATAAACTTGCCCAGGTGTGAAGTAAGTAGTTGGGAGCCTTGAGATACATTGCGCAAGGCGGTAATCGGAGGCGGTAAGCCAAACTGCCACCCGACGTCATGAATCTTGCCGTACGACACCGCCCGATCCATTTGTGTGTTTGGCTCAGTAGACCTCGTCTGTTACTCCGTACGGTTGGCTCATTTGCACCTTGCAAGTATCACAATGGCAGACTCCCTCGAATCTGCGATGGACAAGCTGGAACTGAGCTCTCGTGATATTGACCCCGCGACATTTAAAGCTCGGTTGGAAGGTGAAGCCGATGGATCCATTGCCAGCCAACCTCGCAAAAGAGCTCGCCAAAATGCGCAGGAGCTGCTCGACGAATTGGAGAAGGAGTTTCTTGAACCATCAGAGCAATTTGGCACTAGGTGGCTAAATGCATTGCAAAAGTGAGTATTCGGAATGCCCAGGGTGGGGTAATCTAACAGTTCTTACAGGCGATGGGAAATTTCCACAGACCATACCGACCTCTTTGAACTCGCCCCAACTGGAACGCGAACCGTTACTCGATTTACACGCGAAGGATTAGAAGGACGTGTCACTGGCTACCAGGAAGTCACGGTCCCAGCTACAAGCGCAAACGCTAAGAATTCCACATCTCTCCTCCGCCGCCCCGCCGGTCGTGCCGAGTTTGTCAGAGGAGCCGCAGGATTCTTCCCCTTTGCACCTGGAGGCTTGGAAGGCGTTGAGGCCCTGGCAGCTCTAGAATCGGAAGACCATGATACAGAGCAAGCGCGCAATGGCAAGCAACCAGGACTCGATCGTATCATCAACTTTGGAACGGAAGGCGGCCTACTCACTACACCTCCCGGCTTCGATCGCGGGCTCAATTTCGACCAGACCAAACCGAAGGAAACCCAGGAAGACCAGGAAGTTGAGACAGCCCTCCAGGAGGATAGTGACCTGAAGGCGACCGAATCAGAGGAAACGCCGGACCAAAAGTCAGCTACAAAGCCTACTGCTGAAGTCGACGCCAAAGATGATGATGATGATGGTGATGATGATGATGACAAAGACTTCGAGGATATTGATGCCTTACTTCCTGTTGAATTCCCTGCGCTTGAACCACGCAACCAGTTGCTCGCAGGTGTTCAAAAGCACAAAGGCAGAGAATGGGCCCATGTCGTTGATGTCAATAAGGATATTCCCAATTTCCATGAGTTGGTACCGGAAATGGCCCGAGAATGGCCTTTCGAGCTGGATACCTTCCAGAAGGAGGCCGTGTACCATCTTGAGGGCGGCGATTCAGTATTTGTTGCCGCTCACACATCAGCAGGTAAAACTGTGGTGGCCGAGTATGCTATTGCCTTGGCTGCCAAGCATATGACAAAGGCAATTTACACGTCTCCCATCAAAGCGCTCAGCAACCAGAAATACCGTGATTTCAGAACCGAATTTGATGATGTTGGTATCTTGACTGGTGATGTCCAGATTAACCCGGAAGCCAGTTGCTTGATTATGACCACTGAGATTCTGCGGAGTATGCTGTACCGAGGCGCTGATCTCATCCGAGATGTTGAGTTTGTCATTTTCGATGAAGTCCACTATGTTAACGACCTCGAAAGAGGAGTTGTCTGGGAGGAGGTCATCATCATGCTTCCTGAACATGTGACACTGATTCTGCTCTCCGCAACGGTCCCCAACACCCAAGAATTTGCCTCTTGGGTCGGCCGCACCAAGAAGAAGGACATTTATGTCATTTCTACTCAAAAGCGGCCTGTGCCTCTGGAACACTATCTTTGGGCTGGAAAGAGCAAGCACAAGATCGTCGACTCCAATAAACGATTCCTCGAAAGTGGATGGAAGGAGGCGAACGATATCTTGTCTGGCAAAGATAAAGCAATGGCCAAAAAGGAGGCTGAGGCTCAGGCGCAATCTGCACAGGCTAAAGGAGGTCCTCAAGGGCAGGGTCGTGGCCGCGGGGGTGGCCGCGGTGCTCCACAGCGCGGAGGTCCTCCCCAGCGAGGCCGAGGAGGAGGGGGAGGAGGTCGAGGAGGCGGAGGCAACCGTGGAGGACAATATGCCAATCGGGGAACCGGTAACATCGCTCGCACGGGTCGTGGCGGTGGTAGAACAAGTGCTGCCCAGGACAAGAATACTTGGGTGCATCTTGTCTCGCATCTTCGCCAAGAAGACTTGTTGCCTGGATGCATTTTTGTCTTCTCCAAGAAGAGATGTGAAGAAAACGCAGACTCATTAACCAACCAGGACTTCAACAACGCCACCGAGAAGAGCTTGACACACATGTTTATCGAAAAGTCACTTACTCGACTGAAGCCCGAAGACCGCACTCTTCCACAAATCCTGCGCCTCCGTGAGCTGCTTGGCCGAGGTATTGCTGTACACCATGGTGGTCTTTTGCCCATTATGAAAGAAGTTGTGGAAATTTTGTTCGCTAGGTCCCTGGTCAAAGTTCTATTCGCCACAGAGACCTTCGCTATGGGCCTGAATCTTCCTACTAGAACAGTTGTGTTCTCTGGGTTCCGAAAGCATGACGGAAAGGGCTTCCGAGACCTTCTTCCCGGAGAGTATACACAGATGGCTGGTCGCGCAGGCCGCAGAGGTCTCGACTCGGTCGGATACGTGATCGTGTCAAACGGCGGAAAGGATGAGGCACCACCTGCCGCTGCATTGAAACAAATGATTCTTGGCGACCCAACCAAGTTGAGGTCCCAGTTCCGACTTACATACAACATGATCCTAAACCTGCTCCGCGTGGAAGCTCTCAAGATTGAGGAAATGATCAAACGGAGCTTCAGCGAGAACGCGACACAGGCTCTCCTGCCAGAGCATGAGAAGAAGGTTCAGTTATCCGAAGCCAGTCTTGATAAAATCAAACGTGAACCATGTGAAATCTGCGACGTGGACCTGCAGGCTTGTCACGACGCTGCAATGGAGTACCGAAAACTCACCACTGAGTTCCATACTGAGCTTCTGTCATCTCCCATTGGCAAGCGCCTGTTTACGATGAAGAGGTTGGTTGTTTTCCGGAAGGTAAGTCAATGAAGCTCACCCAAATTGGTGTGTTCATTATCTAACATTGGATATAGGAGAATGGTCTTCGTACGGCAGGTATCATTATTCGTGATGGAATTTCCGGCGGCATGGGCGGACTGGCTCCTTGCGTTCACGTTCTAGAGATTGGTACACTGAGTGACAAGCGCCACCCGACTGACATCCTACCTTTCCTACCCCATATGCGACCTCTGTTCCAATCGCTCCCCACAAACGCTACAGATATGGGTCTCCGCTCGGTCAGAATCCCGCTGGCCGATCTAGAGTGTGTTACCAACACACAAGTCAAATTCAGCGGACCTATCTGGTATCTGAACATCAAAAAAGGTAAGAACACCAGACCCTTCTCTCCCTTTTACACGATGTAAATTAACTCCCATTATAGAATCTATCAAGTGGGCCGAGAAGGAATTGACCCAGTACACCAAGTCTTGGGTTGATCCTGTCTGGGACGAGGTGGACTGGCAGCGTCTGAAAGAACTGCAGGTCCGTGAAATCATGCAGAAAAGACAGGTCCAGGCAGACATTGTCCAGTCGTCTCACTGCTTGAAGTGCCCTAACTTTACGAAACACGTGAGTATCCATGCTTCTTTGTGCGAATACAACACTGACGCCGGACAGTTTGAAATGCAACACGACCAATGGCAAATCAAGGAGAACATCACTCAGCTGAAACAATTGATGTCCGACCAAAACCTTCAACTTCTTCCGGATTACGAGCAACGAATCCAAGTGTTGAGGGAGCTCGGATTTGTCGATGATCAGTCCCGTGTTCAATTGAAGGGCAAGGTGGCATGTGAGATTCACTCCGCTGATGAATTGGTTCTGACCGAACTGGTTCTTGAGAATGTTCTTGCGGACTACGAGCCAGAGGAGATCGTTGCACTTCTTTCGGCATTCGTCTTCCAGGAAAAGACTGATAGTGTCCCTACTCTCACTCCGCGTCTGGAGAAGGGTACGAAGGAGATCATCGCCATCGCCGAGAAGGTGAACAATTTCCAGATCCAGCACCAGGTTATTCAGTCTAGTGAAGATTCCAACGACTTCGCCAGTAAGCCACGCTTTGGTCTTGCCGAGGTTGTCTACGAGTGGGCCAAGGGTATGTCTTTCAACCGCATTACAGATCTCACGGACGTTATGGAGGGTACTATTGTTCGAGTGATCACCCGGCTGGATGAGACTTGCCGTGAAGTGAAGAACGCAGCCAAACTGGTCGGCGATCCTACACTTCACCTCAAGATGCAACAGGCTCAGGATTTGATCAAGCGCGATGTCATCTTTGCAGCTTCTCTCTACATGTGAGCCTGGCCTTCTTGCCTATGGGTTCAGAGATCTGCACCGTGAGCTCCGAGGATTCGTAGATTTCCCCGATATTTATGTACGAGGTTTATGTATGAGGTAGACGAAGAAATGAATATGAATATCCAAATGTCCAAGTAGAATAAGCGTCCAGTTGAAGTAGAGAACATGAAAATCGGGGTTTGTGTGCTCTCTGATTAGCTGAGGGGTTCCATTTACCGCCCCGAGAAAATCGAAAAAAAGAATCTCCATCTCCCCTCTTCCACCCTCTCCCCTGTACAAGATCCACCCGATCTACTTGGACAGTCTCGTCCTTATTTGAATTCTTTTCCACCGGCCTCATTTTACCTCCCTAGCCGGTCCGCGCCCCCGGGGTTCCTTTGCTTGAGATTTCTTGTTTATCGTGGTGGGGGATTGTTGCGCAATGGACGTCACTGCCCTTCGAGACCGCATTCAGTCTACCTTAGACGCGAATGCGGATATTCGCCGGCAAGCAGAGCTTGATTTGAAATATGTACGTGCTAGGGTGAATGGCGGGGCAGAACGTTATACTCACACGTGGTTCCCATCTCTAGGCCGAGACCCAGCCCGGCTTTATCAATGGACTTTTGGATATCCTGCAGGGCGAACAGAACAATGCCGTCCAGCTTTCCGGTAGGCCTCTGACCTTTGGTCCCTTCCTGCGATCAAAGTCCAACCCGTTGACCCCCACTCTTTCTTGATTGCAGCTGGTGTATACTTGAAGAACCGCATCACTCGTGGATGGGCCCCCGTTGAAGATAGCCCATCCCGTACCCCGATTCCCGAAGCTGAGAAGCCCGCCTTCAGAGAGAGACTTATCCCTGCTCTGGCCTCGACACCACCTAACGTCCGCAACCAGCTGGTTCCCCTCCTCCAGAAGATCCTGCAAAATGATTTCCCCGAGAAGTGGCCTGAGTTCATGGATCTTACTCTGCGCCTTCTCAGTGGCACCGATGCCAGCACAGTTTATGCCGGTCTGCAGTGCCTTTTGGCTATCTGCCGGGTGTACAGATTCAAGGCTGGTGAAAAGAGAGAGGAATTTGACAAGATTGTGGAGGTCTCCTTCCCTCAACTGCTCAGAATCGGCTCAAATCTCGTCGATGAAGAAAGTTTGGAGGCTGCGGAGATGCTCCGAATTGTGGTGAAGGCCTTCAAGCATGCAATTTACGTTGGTTACCCTGGATTACTTAAATGGGAGCATTTCGCAAATACTGACCCGTTGCGATACCTAGTTTGAGCTATCCCCCGCTCTTCAGACCCACCAGGCCACCGTGGACTGGTGCACACTGTTCCTGCGCATTGTCTCCAAGACACCTCCTGCGAACGCGATGGGAGATTCGAAGGAGGAAAGAGAGATGAACCACTGGTGGAAGTGCAAGAAATGGTCCTACGCCAACCTTAACCGCCTTTTCATCAGATACGGCAACCCCACTACTATCACGAACTCCTCTACCCCCGATTACAAGCCTTACGCCAAGACCTTTATCACCACATTTGCCCCCGAAATTCTGAAGGGATACCTCGCCGAGATTGAGAAGTGGGTTTCTAAGACACAATGGCTCAGCAACTCTGCGCTTTCATATACGCTGGTCTTCATGGAGGAGTGTGTCAAGCCCAAGGCGATGTGGGACCACTTGAAGCCGCACATGGAGAATTTGATCGCCCATTTCGTCTTCCCGATTCTGTGCCAGTCTGACGAAGACATCGAGCTCTTTGAAGACGACCCCTCGGAATACCTTCACCGCAAGCTCAACTTCTACGAGGAAGTTTCGGCTCCCGATGTTGCTGCCACAAACTTCCTGGTTTCTCTTACCAAGAACCGCAAGAAGCAGACTTTCTCCATCCTTACTTTCGTCAACAGCGTTGTCAGCAAGTACGAAGCCGCACCAGATGACCAGAAGCAGCCCAGGGAGAAGGAGGGTGCTTTGAGAATGATTGGTTCCCTTGCATCAGTCATTTTGGGCAAGAAGAGCCCTATTGCCGACCAGGTCGAGTACTTCTTCGTTCGTCACGTCTTCCCCGAGTTCCGCAGTCCCCATGGATTCCTCCGTGCTCGTGCTTGCGATACTCTGGAGAAATTCGAGCAGCTCGACTTCAAGGACCCTAACAACCTTATGGTCATCTACCGCAACATTCTTGAGTCTATGACCGACTCTGAGCTGCCTGTGCGTGTTGAGGCCGCTCTTGCTCTGCAGCCCCTTATTCGCCACGATGTCATCCGCACATCGATGCAGCAGAACATCCCCCAGATCATGCAGCAGCTTCTCAAGTTGGCCAACGAGGTCGATGTGGATGCCCTGGCCAATGTCATGGAGGATTTCGTCGAGGTCTTCTCTGCTGAGCTTACTCCCTTCGCTGTGGCTCTGAGCGAGCAGCTCCGCGATACCTATATGCGTATCGTTGGTGAGCTCTTGGAGCGCAACGCCGCCAAGGGTGGTGATGAGGATGCTTACGGCGATTTCTTGGATGACAAGAGCATCACCGCACTTGGTGTGTTGCAAACCATCGGTACTCTTATCCTTACCCTCGAGAGCACCCCCGATGTTCTCTTGCACCTTGAAACCATCTTGATGCCTGTCATCAGCATTACCCTGGAGAACAAGCTTTACGATCTCTACAATGAAGTTTTCGAGATCATCGACAGCTGCACCTTCGCATCAAAGACCATTTCTCCATCTATGTGGCAAGCTTTCGAGCTTATTCACAAGACATTCAAGGCTGGCGCTGAGCTGTACCTTGAGGACATGCTTCCCGCGCTTGATAACTATGTTGCGTATGGCTCTGACATGCTGGTTCAAAACCCAGCTTACCTCAATGCTATGGTCGGCATGGTGCAGGACATCTTTGCCGATGACAAGGTTGGTGGTGTGGACCGCATTTGCGGCTGCAAGCTTGCAGAGACCTTGATGCTCAACCTTCGGGGTCACATCGACCAGTACATCCCCATGTTCATTGAGATGGCCATGAGCGTTATTGACGCCGGTGGTGTGCCCACCAAGTCTTACCGCATCCACTTGATGGAGATGGTCATCAACGCCATCTACTACAATGCTGCCCTCAGTTTGCAGGTCATGGAGGCCAAGGGCTGGACCAACAAGTTCTTCAGCACTTGGTTCGCTAACATTGACAACTTCCGTCGCGTGCATGACAAGAAGCTGTCCATTGCAGCAATCAGCTCCCTTCTTACTCTGAACGCCACTGATGTTCCCGTCAGCGTCCAGCAAGGATGGCCGAGACTGTTGCAAGGTGTGACGAGACTTTTCCAGACTCTGCCTGCCGCTATGAAGCGTATGTTTCCCCAAAAGACTATCTGATGTATCCACGAACTAACATGCAAAATAGAACGCGAGGATGCTACTAAGGAATCTGACTTCACCCTTGATGATGAGGATGATGAGGATGACGAGGACAACGACTGGGATGGAGATGTGGAGTGGGATGAGAAGGAGGTTGAGGCAGCTCTCGGAGAAGAAGACGATGTCGCCGATGAGAGCGCCGCTTACCTTGACTTCCTCAACCAGGAGGCTTCCAAGTTTGGTTCATTCGCTGACGATGATGACGACGATTTGGATGAGGAAAGCCTCCTAGAGACTCCCCTCGACAAGTTGGAGCCCTACGGCATGTTCAAGCACGTTTTGCTGAGTACGTAAACCCTCACAATTTCGAATAATTATCCGCTAACAGCACCTCCAGGCCTTCAACAAGACCAGCCCCAGCTCTACGAGAGCTTGACCAAGGTTCTCGGTCCCGATGAGCAACAGGTCATCCAGGGTGTCTTCCACGAAGCTGACGCCAAGGCCATGGTTGCTGCTGCCAACGCAGAAGCCGCCGCCGCCGCAGGCATGCAGGCTAACGGCAACTAAGAGTTGAGATGGAGTGAAACAACACTTGAAAAGTCTCAACGTCTCGTTTCTGTTTCTTTGCCCACCTTTATCTCACGAGACCATATGCCCATTTCATGTCTTTCCCGCCTTAGATCATGCCCCATCTGCCTTTCCATCTCCTTCATGTCACCATTCCATTTTTCCTGTCATGCTCTTGCTGATGTACTCTAAAAGTCCTTCTGTTCGGACATTTCTCTCGAGACACCCCCTTTTCCTATAATCTTCCATGCACAGATTCCCCCGACATTTTCTTTCTCATGACATAGGACATCAGCCGTGCTTCGAATGTTGAACCCGGTGTGTCTCGCTGGGACGTAAATACTCGTTCAGACTCTCAAGACGCTCTGGGCACTACCCGGTCACGGAATCGGCCTGGCATGTCCAGAGTAGAGTCAGTGCTTTGAGTATACAACTGAATGACGTCACTATGCAGCATACAACATCAAATTGAGGTTAGATCTGCTTGTTCGCTCATACATATAGGACTTACTGCGTACTAGAGAAGAGGGTGTAATTAGCTCAAAGTTGCTTCGTATGCCCGCTTCATTTCGTTATCATGTTTCAATGGCTTGCTTTTGTTTTGTAGTGCTGACGAGCGGTACTTGCTACGTTCGGCGAGAGTATGACACCGGGAAGCTCTAGATAAAATCATTAGAACTTCCCATTAACCAATTCAACCAAGCTGGATCTTGTATTTAAGGGAGCTGCTCTGTGAAGATGAAATTTCCAGTTTTGGTGTGCTCTGACAATGGCTTTGTTGACAAGTCCACGGGTGGGTCGCACAGAGAAGAGATGTTGATAAGATCTACGGGGACCGCAAGAACTACAAGGCTCCTGTAATGCGAGACAGGCATTCGGTAAAGCTACCTTGGGATCAGCGGAAGTCACAGAGGCGGAGCTTGGAATTGACCAAAGAAGGCCTGTATACTTCTATCGCCTCACCGGGCCCACACGTCATCATGATGAACCTCGACCGGTTTAAGCCCCAGCTGGTAACGTCAGTTTCTATCTCCAGATGAGATATAAGGCTCTCATTCATCTTTCTCTGTTCCAGTATCATAAACTATTCAAATCTTATCAAAAGGTACGATGTCCCATCATCCCAATTCCATCATCCATATACTAAGACATCGCTAGTACATCCAAAATCACCAACTACCACCAACTACAACTTCATCATGTCTGCCCCCTTTTCCGGCCGCCAATCTCCCCCACCTGAGCGCCAGTCCGGCTCTCAGCAGCAAGAGACACCTGGCACCGGTCGAACCTCTGTCGGAAGCCACCCCTCGCCCGATCACGCGGCACACGCATCAGAGGACTTCAAGCAGCACCAAATGTCGAGCAACCCTGAGCATCCATTAGAAAAGTTCCAGGAGGAGAAGTTCTCTAAGGGGAAGCAGCATTGAGAGCTCCATATTTTTGTGTCATGTTAAACTGTTTGATTGGGATAATGATATCATGTGTTAATACTTTCTATTTACTGGGTTCGATCGATTAGTCTAGATGAATACATGTACCTAGGAATAATGATCCATCGGCTCTGTATTGGCGTAGCTCTAAAACGTTGGCGGAAAGACAAATGCGTTGGAATAGCCATTGAGCAGGGAAAGGAAGCGAAGAACTAAAATTATGTGTTGAAAACATTGAATACGGTGGTTTCAAGCTTCCTTAATGGGCATCATACGAATCTGATACTTCGATGGCAGATCCAGTCAAGAGTCAAAGTCAAAAAGGGTTATCATTGAAAAAGGACAGCTATGGACACTTCATGGCATCATGAGAACTAAAGCAATAGGCACGAGTTACGTCCAGCGCAATTCATCATATATCCACATCTCAAGCCTTGGGGTCAACAGGAGCAGCAGCGGCCTCAGGCTGGGAAGGAACAGCCACAGGCTCAGTGGCAGTGGAGTCAGTGGCAGTGGCATCGGGCTTGCCCTGCTTCAAGTCCGCGAGACGGCGAGCCTCGTTGTGGATATCGCGAATCTGTTTATCGGTCTGCGTGTAGAATCCACGAAGCTTCTGACCATGGGGGTGCTCCAGAGCCTTCTCGAAGTAGTGGTTCAGTCCGCGCCAGCCTGTAGCGGCCTTCTCAGAGATCTGGTAGTTGTTATCGAGGCCCTTGGCACGCTCGGTGGCGTTGAACTTCTTGTCGAAGTTGCCCAGAGCGCTGGTGAACCGCGAGGAGAATCCGTGCTTCTGGTCCAGGTCAATGGCCCGGGTGATGGCGTTGTCGCTGAGAACGTAGCCGTGGGCAAGGTACTCGGCGACAATGCGCGAGCGGGGCTTGTCTTCCTGAGCGATTTCGTGTTCCTCGCCCTTGGCATCGACTTCTGTGGCTGAGGGGCCGGCTAGGTCGTCGATGTTGGAGGCGGCTTCGACGTGTACGGCGGAAGTGCCGAGTTGGGTCTGGTCGAGGAGTAGGGCGGTCTTAGCGGCGCTAGATGGCTGTGAGCTTGGGGTCCAATGGGCCGATGGCACTGCGGGGTAGCTTACGCTTCCTTTTCGAAAGTCACGGTTGCGGACTTGTGGGCGTCCGCCTCACCGGAGACGGGTGTGATGGAGAGAGACACAATCTTGCCGCTGTTCTGCATTAGCATGTGTCAAATCGATTAACACGGGCTGTTCATACCAGAAGCTGAAGAAGTCGCGAACCTCCTTCTCGGAAGTTGCGGGCGAGATGCCGGAAACGTGGACGGTAGAGTGAGACATGGTTGATAGATTGAAGGATTTGGGAAGGGAAATAGTTGAGCAAAAAGAAGTAGAAGTCACACCATTCGGCGAGGATGCGACTATTTATCTGACACGCCACAGGTGACGTAGAGCGGGGCACTGCGCCTCAAGCTAATTTCTTGTTTCGATTTTCTGTCTTTCTTTTGTTTTTAATGAAGTTGCCTGGGAAAAGATCGCGCCGAACATTTCATTCTAAAATATGTTTGCCTGCAAACCCGAGAATGTTGGGCATTGCCCGTAGTGGCAATGCGAAATGTGGATATGAATCAGACATCGATGCCAGCCTCGCTCGATGGAGAAGGCACTGCCTCCTTTTGCTTCTTCAAGGTCTGTTCTAGCTCCCGCACACGCTTCCTGAGCTGTTCGTTCTCTCGCTTGGTCTGCTCCAGCTCCAGCCGGTGATGTGTTGCCTCTTCAAATCGCGACAACGAAGCTCCGGGTGAATATGCCAAGTGGCTCTGCGAGACTGAATTGCGGTGTGGGTACACACTGCTATTGCTATGGGAGAATGTCGATAACGATCCAATAGAGGGTCGGCGAGAGGTGAGCGATGGCTCGCGGCTGCGCACGGTACGTGAGTGATCTGCCCGAGATGGGTGGCTTGTCTCCCGTGAAGGTGCGATTCCCATGACGCTTCCTGTCTGTGGGCCCTGGGTTGCTGAGGCGTGTGAACTGAGACTGGAGTTTGATCGGTTCCGTCGTGCGGACTGCGAGCGGGTTGAGCTGCTGAGAGTAGGCGATGCTCGTGCGCCGTCTGGCTCATTGAAGTTGGATGTAGAGGATGCTGTAGATGTGACGGACGCTGTCTGCTGGCGGAGGAGGGACAGTTCTCGGGTCAACCGATTCACCTGCAGGGGATTGCATGCGTCAATATGTGTCCGCGTTATACATAGTTATAGTTTCAGTTTCCCGCTTACCATCGCTTCCTGCTCCTTCTCAAGCACTAGATGGAGGTCCGAAGGCGTCAGCGGTTGTGGGTGACGCAGAGGCCCTTACTCCGTTAGTTGGGATACTCCAAGTGACCATTGCCACTATACAAACTTACCCTGTGCGGTGCTGGTGATGCCATATTCCCCCGCACCCAATGGTGGACTTCCCGGTGCAAGAGCCGAGGTATGACCGAGACCTGGCTGGCGAGGGGTTGACGACTGTGATGTCGCCGGCAAGACCGTTGTAGCAGCACGGGGCCGCATCCTGGAAGGGCTTAACTCGGGAATAGTCATTGAGTCGGAGATGCAGAATGGTTCACGGCTTCCGTGGGATTGAGAGGCTGAACTATAACCGTTTCTAAGTAAACAAGCCGACGTCAGATGGGGTGATCCAAACACCGGGGCATCCCTTGCTAGGAATTCCAGGGAGACTTGAAACATACCTAGATGCCACTGGGATTAAGTCGAAATGATCGGGAGTTTTTGGAGTTGAAACATGCTTGGGCTCGAGATATTTCTTTGATTGGGCCGTGGTCATACTGTACTTCTACCTGCTTTGATACTAGGGAGGTACCCTTGTCCGTTGAACCCATGCAACGGGCAACGGGCAATCGACATTCCCAGTGCAATTATTAACGCTTAGGCCGCCACTGCAGCTACATAATGTACGGTGATCATCTACTGTGCTCCGCTTAGGCCCCTGTGAGCTATATATCTGATGTCTCAACCAGAGCTATCGGTTGGGCAGAACACATCCTGGGAGGATTGCCTTACCTTAGTTGTACACACTATAGGGTGGCGTCACTTTCACTACGTACTGTACTCCTTTGCACAGAGGAGACATGTCATACTAGCAGGATAAAGAATTATAGTCCTCAATTGGACAACATTTTTTGAACCCGGTGAGGTTACATAAGCTATATTGATCGCGATCGCGACTGGGTCGACATAACAACAACACTTCGGCTCTCACCTGTCAGGGTCTCAGCTTGTCTCTTGACATCCCCCAATGATGGCCCGCGCGGACGCCAATACCCACATTCCACCCGTTGTGAAACAAATTGCTCCTTACGTCAAGTCCCGTCAGGAAGCTCTCCAGATCCGCCAGGCATTGACGTCTTATCTGCGCTCCTTTATCGTCTTCAACGAGTCAAATGACACTCCCCAGTCCCACCTCTCCTTGTGTGCCCCGACCGGTGCCGTCGCCGACGTCAGCCGTATCCCTCCCGATCTTCCTGGGCTGCGGAAGGACTACTTGAAGGCACTAGCGGCCAATGTCGCAGCTCGCAAAGAGTTCGCTGCGGCCACGGACAATGTCGCGTCATTGAGGCGCCAGAGAACCTCCCCGAAACCCCCCTGCGACGATGATCTTCAAGAACCCGGCGCCGACCTTCGAGATTACCTCGCCCTCCTGCGTGATCGACGCCGCCATAATAAACTGGAGGTGTTTCAGCAATACCTGGAGGAAATCAAAGCGCGGGACACAGAAATACTGGGGGAAAATGTTCACGAGGGAGAGCAACTCTCCTTGCCGGAGATAGAGGTGGGGCAGGACGGCAATGGTACAAGCTTGGATGAGCTGGTGCATAGCCTCGAGAGGGCGGTCATCCGTGCGAAAACTCAATTAGATCGCCAGAAGCAATTATTTGAAAAGACAAAGGCTCAGCATGACTCTCGTTCTGAAGCTTCCCCGGGCCAGGCCTCCCCAGAAGCCAAAGCTCAAGCACTACAAAGGACTCGGGACGAGTTGGTTCAATGGGTGGAAGAACGGCTGGTTGGCCAAGGTGATCCGGACGAGAGCGTGCTTCAAGAGCTTCCCCCGGAGGAGATTGAAGCGGCTCAGCAAGAGCTGGCGGACCGCAAGGCACAAATTGCAGAACAGTACGCCGCATACATCCAAGCCCGGCGCGAGCTCCTAGAGGCCGCCTCAAGAGCCTGCCAGCCCGTCAACGTGGCGCCAAAGCCATCATCACGACCCAACAAAGCCGAAATCGTTCCGGTCCAGGTACCGCCGCTGAATGCAATGGATGTTCTATCCTACACAACCGAGAACCTGGTACCGTTGTCCACGGGCCAGAAATCGCTATCCATCCAGCGATCCTATCTATCTGGGCTGCTTTCGAAAGAGAAATCAACTACCCTCCGCGCCCTCAATCGTCTCAGTGATGAATCCCACCTCCTCCCAGAATATCCGATGCCATCCCGACAACCGCGCCCCAAACATGCTGCCAGTTTCCGATCCCAGATCCAAACCGAGCAGAGGGAGGACGAGGTCGTCAATCTTGCCGAAGCATGGGCCTTTGCTGCTGACGCTGCGGGTGCCAGTGGACGCGAATATGTACAGCAGAAACTGGCACTTGGCACGGAAGTTGCGCAGGACGCTCGGCAGACGCTGGTTGATGTTTACGGGACTCTCAATCAGGACCTCGATGAGGTCATGGACGGCCAGAAGCGGGATGTGTCAATCTCCACTCGGTTAAGGGGTGGGTCCCGGGTTGAGAAGCGACCGAATGGTCCCTGGTCCAGATTAAATGGGAAGGTGGGAGTCGAGTAGGTCGAACGAGATCACTGTACGTTGAATGGTTTCCGATCTTTGAGCAACGTTGTTTGTGTCTGGCCATATCTACTTGGTTCACGATTTCCCCGATATCCGGCAGAAACGAAGATCAGTGCAGTACGGGCACCGCATCGCAACTCCTGCAGGTACTCGTAGGCACTGTTACGTAGGAGATATCTGCTGGCTGAAGCGCGGCTAAAAGCTTGTTATTCTATCGACAGGGCAACCTTGGAAGGTTATAATTCCCCTCTTAGTGATCTACCTGCACTATAGAGGTACTATCTATCCGTCCTCCACTTTGAGATATGGACTCCAACGTCCGTGTTGAATTATGCGTGCATCCCGAGGTCGGCTCGTACCTTGGACTTTTCCTCAGACGCTAGCAATTTGCCTTGGAAGTTGTACAGGAGTAGTGCGCGCTCTCAGCCATGCATATCGTCGAGTAGATTTCTGTACGTCAAGTTCCCAAAGCAAAGATAAGAGAGATCCACTCCTATTCCGGCATCGGCGCAGATCATAGCACACACAGCCCAATTGTAGGGCTACCGCGAGAGGTGCAGACATGCACTGGTTATGCGACTGCCTCGTGAGCCAACTTGTATATCAACGAGGAATTAAAAAGACATCCCCTTCTATAGATCCAGCAGACCCTCTAGAACCCCAAATATAAAAAAGTGCTATGGCCCGGAGCGGTCTCCACTTTAGATTGACTCATTCAGCAAAAAAGAAAGCAAAACACCAGCCCTAAGCATCGCTTTAAATACTGCAATTGACCCGAGTCCGACGTTTGAGATCTTTGAGGTCGAATCTATTTTTTTCCCCATCCGACTTTTCCCTCGCAGAAGTCAATTCGAGCGCCAGCCCTTCGAATTGCCAGGCCAGTTCCTCTTTAGTGGAGCATACGGTGAGGGCAACGGACCAATTAGCGAATCCGTGGGGGAAAAAAAGAAAGATTCCCGGGAAAAGTGTAGACTCATCCTCCACACACCTCTCAACAAGCAATTGAACCCTCGATTCCCGCTCAAGCGGTAGTGCGCAATGGTTCTTGCTGCTCGATGTGGGCAGGCCGCCGCCTTGCTGCGCCAGCGTTGCCTTGCTGAGACTCGTCCGGCATTCGTCCGCGCTTTCTCCTCCCAGCCCGTTCGTTCGGTTTCCGCTCTGCGTCAGAAGATTCCCACAGCTCGCTCCCAGCAGCTCCGTTCCTTCTCCAGCACCCTGAACCGTCTCGCCGCTGAGAAGCCCCCTGCTGCTGAGTCTTACCTCGCCAGCGGCGCTGTCAAGCCTGGCAGCGGTCTCGTCGATGTCAAGAAGGTTCTTGTCATTGGCTCTGGTGGTCTGAGCATTGGCCAGGCTGGAGAGTTCGATTACTCTGGTAAGTGGAATCATTTAGAGATGCAATTGCCTCGTCCTTAGCTCGCTCTGGGACTCTCCCATTCGATCCCCATGATCCCCATGGGGTCGTGCACGCGGTCCTTTTTCTGCGGGGAGCGGAGAGCTGAGCAAACACCCTCGAGTCATACCTTTTGGTGACGATAGAAACTAATCTTTGTTTCATTGAACAGGCTCCCAGGCTCTCAAGGCCCTCAAGGAGGCCGGTGTTCACTCCGTCCTGATCAACCCCAACATCGCGACTATTCAGACCGACCACAAGCTTGCGGACGAAGTTTACTACCTCCCCGTTACCCCCGAATATGTCACCCACGTCATTGAGCGCGAGCGCCCCGATGGTATTCTCCTTACCTTCGGTGGTCAGACCGGTCTCAACCTGGGTGTGCAGATGAACCGTATGGGTATCTTCGACCGCTACGGCGTCAAGGTCCTCGGTACCAGCATCAAGACCCTGGAGACCAGTGAGGACCGTGACCTCTTCGCCCAGGCCTTGAACGAGATTGACATCCCCATTGCGGAATCGACTGCTGTCGAGACCGTCGAGGATGCTCTCAAGGCCGCCGAGCAGGTCGGTTACCCCATCATCGTTCGTTCCGCTTACGCTCTCGGTGGTCTGGGATCCGGCTTCGCTAACAACGCCGATGAGCTCCGTGACTTGTCTTCGCGCTCTCTCTCCCTCTCCCCCCAGATCCTTGTGGAGAAGTCCCTCAAGGGCTGGAAGGAGGTTGAGTACGAGGTTGTCCGCGATGCTGCCAACAACTGTATCACTGTTTGCAACATGGAGAACTTCGACCCTCTCGGAGTTCACACTGGTGACAGTATTGTCGTTGCCCCCAGTCAGACCCTGTCTGATGAGGAGTACCACATGCTCCGCACTGCTGCCATCAAGATTGTCCGCCACTTGGGTGTCGTTGGTGAGTGCAACGTTCAGTACGCTCTGCAGCCCGATGGACTCGACTACCGTGTCATCGAGGTGAACGCTCGTCTGTCCCGTTCCTCCGCTCTGGCTTCCAAGGCTACCGGTTACCCTCTTGCGTACACCGCGGCTAAGATCGGTCTGGGACACACCCTTCCCGAACTTCCCAACGCCGTCACCAAGACCACCACTGCCAACTTCGAGCCTAGCTTGGACTACGTTGTCACCAAGATCCCCCGTTGGGATTTGAGCAAGTTCCAGCACGTGAACCGTGACATTGGCTCCGCTATGAAGTCCGTCGGTGAGGTCATGGCTATTGGCCGCACTTGGGAGGAATCCCTGCAGAAGGCCATCCGCCAGGTCGACCCTAAGTACATTGGTCTCCAGGGTGATCACTTCGAGGATCTCGACGAGACTCTCCGCAACCCCACTGACCGCCGCTGGTTGGCTGTTGGTCAGGCTATGCTCCACGAGAACTACTCCGTCGAGAAGGTCCACGAACTGACCAAGATCGACAAGTGGTTCTTGTACAAGATCCAGAACATCGTCGACTGCAACAACGATCTCAAGGAGATCGGCAGTCTCTTCGGCCTCAAGCAGGAGATCCTCCTGAAGGCTAAGAAGCTCGGTTTCTCTGACAAGCAGATCTCTCTGCTTGTTGGTGCCTCCGAGGACGACGTCCGTGCCCGCCGTAAGTCCTTCGGCATCACCCCCTGGGTGAAGAAGATTGATACTCTGGCTGCCGAGTTCCCCGCCGACACCAACTACCTCTACACTACCTACAACGCCTCATCCCACGATGTCACCTTCGATGACCACGGAACCATCATCCTGGGTAGCGGTGTGTACCGTATTGGTAGCTCCGTCGAGTTCGATTGGTGTGCTGTTAACGCCACTCTTTCCCTCCGTGAGATGGGCAAGAAGACCGTTATGATCAACTACAACCCCGAGACCTACTCCACTGACTTCGATACTGCCGATAAGCTGTACTTCGAGGAGCTCAGCTACGAGCGTGTCATGGATATCTACGAACTCGAGGCCGCTAGCGGTGTCGTTGTCTCCGTCGGTGGTCAGCTTCCCCAGAACATTGCCCTCCGTCTCCAGGAGACCGGTGGTGCTACCATTCTCGGAACCAACCCCCTGGATATCGACAAGGCTGAGGACCGTCACAAGTTCTCCCAGATCCTCGACAGCATTGGTGTCGACCAGCCCGCCTGGAAGGAACTGACTTCCGTCGGTGAGGCCGAGACCTTCGCCGAGGCCGTCGGTTACCCCGTCCTGGTCCGCCCCTCCTACGTCCTGTCTGGAGCTGCCATGAACGTCATCTACAGCGTCGACGAGCTCAAGGAGAAGCTCCTTAACGCCGCCGCCGTTTCCCCCGACCACCCCGTTGTCATTACCAAGTTCATCGAGGGTGCCGAGGAGATTGATGTCGATGCCGTTGCCTCCAACGGTAAGCTTCTGGTCCACGCCGTTTCCGAGCACATCGAGCCCGCTGGTGTCCACTCCGGTGATGCCACTCTCGTCCTCCCCCCCGCCAACATCCCCGAGCCCATCATGGCCCGCGTGAAGGAGATTGCCGAGAAGGTCGCCAAGGCCTGGAACATCACCGGTCCCTTCAACATGCAGATCATCAAGGCCGACCAGGAGGGTGCTGAGCCCGCTCTCAAGGTCATTGAGTGCAACCTGCGTGCTTCCCGCTCTTTCCCCTTCGTCAGCAAGGTCCTGGGTACCAACTTCATCGACGTCGCCACCAAGGCCCTCGTCGGTCGTGACGTCCCCGAGCCCGTTGACCTCATGAAGGTGAAGCGCGACTACCTCGCCACCAAGGTTCCCCAGTTCTCCTGGACCCGTCTGGCCGGTGCCGACCCCTTCCTCGGTGTTGAGATGTCCTCCACCGGTGAGATCGCCTGCTTCGGTAAGGATCTGATCGAGGCCTACTGGGCTTCCCTCCAGTCCACCATGAACTTCCGCATGCCCGAGCCCGGTGAGGGTATCCTCCTCGGCGGTGACGTTACCCAGCCCTACCTGGCCAAGATCGTCGAGTACCTGAACCCTCTCGGCTACAAGTTCTTCGCCGTCAACCCCGAGGTCAAGGCCCACCTTGAGTCCACCGCTAAGGACACCGTCGAGGTGCAGCTGATTGAGTTCCCCAAGAAGGACAAGCGTGCCCTCCGTGAGGTCTTCCAGAAGTACGACATCCGTGGCTGCTTCAACCTTGCCAAGACCCGTGGCAAGACCCAGCTCGATGAGGACTACGTCATGCGTCGCAACGCTGTCGACTTCAGCGTTCCCCTCTTCATGGAGCCCAAGGTATGTTTCTTTCTAAACCTACATAAGTTCTACAGAGAATCCTTTGCTAACAATCGCTCCGCAGACTGCCCAGCTCTTCGCTCAGTGCATGCACGAGAAGTTGCCCCGTGGTGACGAGATCCCCTCCGAGGTCCGCACCTGGTCCAACTTCGTCGGCGGCAAGGCTCTGTAAATGCTTTCCTGCATAAAATGACAGAAAAAAGTAAAAAGCCCATGTCGTAAAGAGAGGCCCAGCCCTCTTTCCCCCGATATCCCCTATGACATCAGGCCTCCCCCGTCATGATCCGCTATCAGGGCCTGTATCCTCTTTGGTATAGTGGATAGGGCAATCTTGTTGATAGATTCCGGTTTTCCTAATTGTTGTACTCTTGGATTGAATGTCGTCTTTCTCGCTACTGTATTGTAGCGCTTATCTGCCTATTGGTCTCAATATGAATTTGGATTTGATCTATGTTTGAGGTGCCTTAGTTTTTTGATTGTAATGATTATCTGCGTCGAGCAATACCACCTGAGGCTTGAGGGTCCAAAGCACTTCGGTGAGGCCTTTTCAAGGTTCTTTGTTTGTTCTCAGAGTTACGTAGTACATCTCATCCATGGATGTGTCTAATCGTCTCTATAAGATACCTTTCATACAGAGTAGACATTCTACGGTTTGCATGCTAGGTGAAAGCCCACTTTGATATCGGAACCTCTTGAACGGAATAACCCTGCTTTGACTCTAGGGCTGCCAATGCCAAGAAATTCAGGATGACTAATATTTATTCACACCGAACTGGACAACTACCTCTGAACATTAGATATCCAGATCCCCCAAGGTCCTTGTTATAATTTATTATAAATAAATAAAATGGCCTCTAGAACTGTTCTCCCGTCGGTGACGACAAAGACAGCCCCCGGCCCCGCCCCAAATGGCATGGGTAATGGGTTGTTTGCAACTGCAGACATGAACCCTGGTGATACTGTCCTACATATCGAAGCACCATTCGTGGCAATCCTTGATTCGCCGCGTTTGGAAGATACATGCGCCGGCTGTTTCGGGAAAAGACAGGTGGAAACCGGTAGCGAGCTGAAGGCTTGTACAGGTTGTCGTGTCGTGAAGTACTGTGACCGGGTGAGTCGTTTTGACGATCGCATCGTCGTAATTAATGTCAACGGGAACCGCGTTGACTTTGCTCGTCAATCCTCATTTTGCTTGATTGCTAATATGAACATTAGACATGTCAATCCAAAGATTGGAAATTTGCTCACTCCCTTGAATGTCCAATTTTCAAAAATCTCAAGCCGATGGTGCTTCCCAACAATGCTCGTGCTCTTCTGCGTATTGTGCTACGGTCTGCTCGCAACAAGTATGATTCTGAAGAGTTCAAGGTCTTTGATGATCTTGAAACTCACATCAATGAAATCTCAGAGAGTCAGGGCCAGCTTGATAGGATCACTCTAACTGCCAGAGCCGTGAAGAACTACTCAGGAACCGATATAGATGAAGGCACCGTTTCATCATACGCTGCAAAGGTAAATCCGATGAATTATTTGGATGAGAAGCCCCCACTAACTGATCTTAATTTAGTTGGATCTCAATTCATTCAACCTGACTACATCCATGTATGATCGTATTGGCCTGTACCTCCACCCATATGCTGGTTTGATCAACCACAGCTGCGACTACAATGCCACTGTTGGCTTTGATGGACCAGAGATTTACGTCAAAGCCATTCGCCCCATCAAGCAAGATGAGCAGGTCTTCATTTCATACATTGATACCACAACCCCATACGACATTCGGCGTAACGAACTGAAGGAGCGATACTTCTTCGATTGCCTTTGCACCAAATGTCAAAAGGGAACAGATACCCTCGAGGATCAGTTCATCACCACTCCTGAGGATATGACGCCTCTGGAAACTGCAGAGCGTGAAGCCCTGGGACTGCTCCAGACTGCTACAGGATCTAACACAGAACACACCGAAGCAATCGAAAAACTGCAGACTGCCATGCACAAGCTCCACGAAACCGGTGCCTGGCCTCTCACACGCCAACCCTATGCTTCTCTGCGTGACAAGTTGATCATCTCCCTACTATCTGCTGGGAAATTCACCCGAGCATTTATCCATGCTGCGATCAGATACCTACGGATTGACCCTGTGGTCTATGACAAGGCTCATCCCATCCGCCATATTCATGCGTGGAGCCTTGTCAGACTGACCGTCTTCCTCTCGCAGGAAGGGTTCCAACCTGACCCTGAGGATCCTGTGCAAATTCATGACTTCAAGCTCAACTTCCATTACCTAATTTGGTATATCCTGGCGGAGCTTGCCAGTACTCAATCGGAAAGCTGCACCGTTCCCAGCTTTAAGAAGCTGGTGGGAAATCAATTTGTGCAAGTTCACAACGAATTTAAGGCCAATGGCCTGGATCCGAGCAAGTCTAAGGGCGTTCTGGCTTCTGAGTGGCAGAAGTTAGAACGTCTGGTGACTAAAGCTTTGGAAAAAGAATAAGTGATGGTCATGGACATCTGCTACCTAGCCCTAACCTTGAGGAGCACCTGGGGGAAGCCCAGGTGTATCAGTCATGAGATCAAAATATGACCAAAGTTCAGAAATGAGAAGGAACGACCCTCGAAAAGGTGTGCAATCCCACCGGGGCGCGTGCCTTCTAAATCGGCTTGCTTCGAGCCCGTAGGTCTCCCTTATCGGGGCAAACTTGACCCTCTTGTTTACTTCTCTTTTCCAACGCGTTCGTTTTACTTTTTTTTTCAATTTTACTTTAAAAACCACTTACTACCAGCAATGGACGCTGCCACTTTCGAAGGCTTCGACTTCGAGTTCGATTTTCTTAGTTCGCGCGCCTATGAAGCCCCTCGGGGCCGAGGCAATGCCGTCAGTTGGGACCACCATATCGTCCACTACGAGGACGGCTGTCGAGCCGCATCCTCCGGGTTTGCCGAATGGACTCCCGTGATTCCCCCAGGTTACCGGCCGATCCCAGGGTACGAAGCCTTCCGTCTGATCCAACAGGCTCGAGGACTAGCCGGTCCGATTGCGGTGCGCAGGGGCATGCCTCTCCCCGCCCCAATCTGGACTGGTGATGATGATGCAGAGAGCGTTGGTCTGCGATGGTAAGTCGATTTCACTTCATAGTTATCGATATCATGTCCATTGTGCTTTGCAATACAGCTGATCGACCATTTGTTTACTTTGCTTGCTTTTTCTGAATTGAATTCGTCTTACTTTGTCGTGACTGAACTCTATCTTAGTGAGATGATATCGAGAGATGCTGAATAGATAGTCTGGACTCGCTTATCGACATGATCTCAACTGACTTTCTGCTTATAGGGTCCCTGGGTGCCGCATGTGCTAGGTGCCTTCACCTGAGCCAACCTAAGCAGCTTGTCAACTGGCAAACCTGGCGGTGACGGCTTCTGATCCGTCTAGGGGAGCCCCTGCTTTTGTTCGGCAATGATGGGGTGCATGGGGTTTCTGTAGTGTGATGGTTGGGATGGTGAACTGGCTGAGCAGGAGCGCAATCGCCCAGCGTAAGTCCCACGTTTACTTCTCTACATTGCCTGCAGAGGGATCTAATTTGGCTTATAGGCGGACAAGAGGAAAGAAGAAAAAAAACGAGAAAAAAAAAAAAACGAAAAAGTCGTAAACAGAGCTTGCGAAAGTCTTGGGCTTGGGGCTTGGGGGCTTGATCGCTAGCTTCAGGGCTCCCGGTTCCCGGTTCTAGGGTTGGCTTCGGTATGTCAGCTTCGGTCGAGTTGTACATCTTCCAGATCACTGACCTGATACTACAGAACGCCCCAGGCAGGCCTGCATAACTCGCAGACAATCGCCGCCGCATCGAACACAATATGCTGGTGGCGCAGAATCCATGGAGATACCGGCTGTGCTCGAGCTGCGTGGTCTCTCATATGGTGTACAAGCAGTCTCACTACCCCGGCCCGCGCTCCATCATGAATGCTCCTTACGAATCATGGATTTCACAACTCCAGATCTGGACAGATGCCATCAGAATCGAGACGCCCGACAGGACTCTGAGCTTGAAGAACAATGAAGTCTACTTTACGCCCCATTCGAGACGAAAGCGGACGATCATCCCGACCAGGCTGTCCTCGAGATGGCAGTTGAAGAGCTAGCAGTCGAGCACGATGCACGCCAATGATCTGGAGCACTCTGGCAAAATAAAATCCATGCAGACTAAATGCGGTGTTCCTGGAACACCCCATTTATACGGGCCTTTAAGTTCCACCAACGGCCTTGAATCAACAAAAGCAAAGCATTAGCAAAAATGCCCTCAGTCAAGAGCACACAGCCTGCCCAGTTGAAATTCCCATCGAGGTGCGTTCTGAGCGGGTGCAGTTTGAATGTCTCATCATTCCAAATAATCCCAACCGGTGGAATGAACTCGAAATACGATATCACCTTGTCCAAAGAAGTGTGCTCAACAATATTAGCACCAAGGCCCCTCCTCCATCAGAGCTGCCTAAATCAGTTCAAGTGCCCAGGGTTTACGCTCAGAACATGTGCCTCCCCGAGCTGAACAATACCCACCTCGGCAAAATTCTGTGACAGCAACAATCACTATAACACCTCACGATTTCCACTTTCCGGAAGCACGCGGAATTTCCAAGCCTGACCGTCACTCCCCCACAACGGTCTACAAGGAAGCTTCGTCCCAGGGCAGGAATATGGAGTCCTGCACCGTCATTATCTGACGTTGCAGTCACTTGATCTCATCTCAAATTGTGATTTCTCCTTTTCATACCAATCAATCTGCTATCGTTCTCTACCACATCATCTTCCTTCGCGTGATAACCAACCACCATGGTGTCAGCCACGACAGCGTCAGACGCAGAGGCCGTCTCCGCGTTCCTCACACAAATGACCTTCGGCTACAAGGTTCCGCTGAAAGCGAAAGAAAAAGAAGCTCGCGAAAACTGTGCCAACCCCCACAAAGAAGAAGCCCGGACATGCCGACATGGAATCGATGGCGTCCTGGCCGGTGCGCGATGCGCCAAATATGAACATCGATTATACTCCGTTTGGCATAACTAGCGAGAGCTAGGGTTAAGAGGCTAAGAGGCACAACGAGAATCGAGAAGCAGTGAGGATTAGGTGCCAAATCGTAACCTAGAACGTCAACCCAGGGCGATCTGGCAACCTCACTACCGCTGGTCAGCAGGAAGACTTGGCCTTCAAAGTCGCAGAATCAAGAGTACTATGGGAGATTTCCATGAGAAAATTGGTTCAAGCCCTGCAGAAGCACTTGCACCGACAAGCGTCATGAGAGAATGATCAAAGATTGTGGGATTATCACTGGCTTCTATTGTGCAGAGTTTGAAGCACGCATCCATGGATATTATAAAGAGAAAGAGTATTGATCATGAAACTTCAATAAATCTGAAATGATGAACTATTCTGATAGCGCACCAAGTAGGGCTAGGAAGTGCCTAATTTCCCGCCCCAAAACTCCACCTCGGCAAAAGCAGTGATTGCGGCATTTCATCGAGACCCCAACGCAAGTGTAAAACTTCTTGGACATTGTGTTAAGAATCAGATATCATTAGGTAAATCATAGATGAAAGTTTTTTTTGGATCTCCCCTCGCATTTTGGTTTCTTTTCTGTTGTCATCGCCGTGGTACGCCGTGGGTCTCGGGACATACTTTGTCTCCACTGACCTAACTGGATTAGGCAATATTCGAACGCACTCGGATTCTAGGTACGAGGACAACCGTTCCGGTCATGAACACACAGGCTCCCGAGTTTGAGTATATCAAAATGCTGACTCAATAGTTGTTGCCTAAGCCTCGATGTCCCAAAGCAGTATACATTGAGCGTGTCTCGGAATAGGTACAAGCTTGGCTCGAAGGAAATAGTCCTCGAATGCATTCCCAGGAGTGCTTGATGAAAGTATAAGATGGTCGGTAGCCCGAGGAACAGACTTTTACAGACACGACCTCTCTACTTATCAAATTCCACAGCTTTACTTCCCCCAAAGTCTTTCGAACCATGCACTTCCTTCCACTCCTTGTGACAATTGCCGCGGGCGTACTGCCGGTGACAGCTTCGGGATGTCGTCCGTTCCCCTCCTCGATGATTGAATTCTCTTCTGGCTTCGTACAGCCAAGTCCCCCTGTGATACAGGCCGAGTTCCAGACTAGCTTCATACAGCACAAGTGGTAGGCGAAAAAATACCAATGATCGCCCGATTCTGTTCTACAATTTTAACAGACCATCAGGAACCAGAATCTGTCGCACATCACCACCGGTTACATCAGTAACTCGCCTTCTCAGAATTCCGTACGGGTTGACGAAGCCTACGACGGTAGCCTGGCCTCGTCCTTCTTCAACTATGCCAATGCTACCAAGGAAGGCTTGGTAGACAACACTTTGACTACCTTTGGTCACAAGTCCAGCAAACCGACTGTATGGAGGGGATTTGTCAACTCGAATTTTCCATTGTTTCCCAAAGATATCCTAGTCACAAATGAAGCAACTTTTGGCGGACTGGTTCAACGACAATTCAGTGATAGCCTTGTGGCAGCTGTGAGTAGTCTTCTCCAGGCTCAGATTATATTGAGACACGGCACTGAAGCTAATCACACAAATCACAGTGGAATATCATGTATCAGGGAGTGATTCCTGTCACAGTCTATGTGAGCAACTGCAATGTCATGGTTGGATACGACTACTTCTCTACTGGACTGCGTACGAGAGTTGTCACTGAATACTTCAATATTCGAACCTAAGCTGCTTGCGCACCATGGGGGTGTGGGTGAATTGACTGCGCCAAAACAGGTGGAATTTGTTATGGTCCATTATCGAATCCCCCTCCTCGATGACTCGAAATCGAAATCATTATTAGAGAGTCTGCGGCGCAAATTTTGCCGTAAATTACTGTATGCCGGAGGAATTGAATGAAAATGTTGTCGAGTACTTCCAAAATTGCCCCACTGCAGACCAGCCCCGGGGCTGTGGGCTAGTGGGCCCAATGGGCTCAATATGGGGCCTTCCAAAGCCAAGCATAAAATGCGACGGGAAATGAGATTTTATCAATGTTTTGTAACTATTCATGGATTTTTGGCAACAAGACGAACCAATGGCAGTGAACCAGCGCAATCTCACATCAAAAGGAGACGAGTCACATGACAGGACCAAGCTAGAGTTTTCTTAACCCGTCCTTGAACCATCTAACATTAATCATGAATTTAACAATGTTGGTGAAGCTATGTCTAGCGAAGTCATAAAGCGTACTGTCGGGCCACTGGACAAGCGCAAGATTACGACGCGCTGTCAGCATTGTGCGAGCCGACGAGTTAAGGTTTGAGCAAACACCTTGTTTCATCGACACAAGTCAAACTGACAGAGAGAAAGTGTGATGGGGGCCACCCCTGCGAAAGATGCGTCCGGGCCAAGAAACCATGTGTGCCGCAGCATCCGGAGCAGAAACAAGTGAAGTTCGTCCATGTTTCGGGACATGTGTTGTCCTCGGTGATTCCCCAACAAGTGCGAAGAGATGATGATGCCATCTATTTGGATCATTTTGCATCTTTCCTTAAGCGATGCCACTTTAGCAATAAATTTGCTACCACCAATGCAGATATGGTGACTGTCATTGGCAAGCATCCTCTGCTTTTGAACATTGCTCTCGCAATCGGGGCTTTGGATGCCGGCAGGAAAGGCTCTGTCAGATCATTTGGCAAGCTTGAGGCGCCTCAACAAATTGCGTTCCGGGCTTGTGGTAGATCTTTACAAGATCTGTATTCGGCTGTCTCAACGACAAGACCCGTATTTAGAGAAGATGTCTTTTGGAGCACATTTCTCCATGGCCTTTTTGAAGTATGACAATTTTCAGAAGACTGCAAATCCCACTAATTATTTTACAGCTAATGGCTGAAAATTCCGGCAATTCGTTCGCAAATCACATGGTCTTCGGTGCATCAAAAATGATCCTCCTATTGGAGCCTACGAGTCCGCTTTCCATGCCTACAAAGAGCTTGATTGATGCCTTTTGGGTCCTCGAAGCCAATAGAGCCATAATTTATGGCGATACTACTATAACTTCACGACTACCGCAATGGACTCTGACACGAGACAGTTGGCCGGAACCCATGAACAAAATTCTCATACTCATGGTGGAAATTTCGGCATTTGCTAAAAGGCAAGTTTACCTCGCTGATCAGATTTGCGAATGCTACTGACCTTCTAAGACTTTTTGAAATTATTGAGTGTGTTCCTCTGGAGCTGAGACCACTTGATCCCACATTAGACGCTCTAGCCCAAGAAGGACTTGATATTGAAGAAGGACTCCGCTATTGGCAAGAAGAAAGTCACTCGGATGGGTTGCCAGCAGATTGCTTCTCTCAGTTGGCTACCACCGTTCATCGTGCTCTCCTTCTATTTCATTGCCGGAATTTCACTTATCATCCATGCTGGATGACCTGCAGAATCCCCCAGCTAAACCAGAGTGAAGTTGGTAAACACGTTTCAACAATTTTGGATTTGTCCCAGAGCCTTCTCTCGGAGACAGATATCCCGGCAGTTCTCTTGCTATTTCCTCTCCGAATGGCCGGGGTCCATGTCCATGAGGACTGTGCCCAGGATGGAGTATTGGATATCATCTGCAAGATACGACAAAAAGGCTTCATCGTCTCAGATAGAATCAAAGTCGATCTGCAGGACTTTTGGTACCACGAACTGGAAACTTCGACTAAATCAAATTGAATGCAAGTTTCAATTATAATCTATCCGTTTGGAAGATGTGCACAGAAATGATGAAATAAGCCTCGCATCCCAACCTTGGAAAGCGACTTCATCACCACCCGTGGACGGCTATTATCTCCCGAAAATGCAGTACAGTGCCCCAAGGCCAACTAGCGTAGAGACTAGGGTGACTAGAGATGCAAGCCAGGCAGGATGTTTGAACTTTTCCTCCATCATATAGATGACCACATTTTCAACCTCTCCAGGTACTCGTACGGTCTCGGTCCCTAAAAGGTCGCATCCCAGGTGCTCGTAGACGGATTTCCCCATTGGACTAGATATCACAGTCCACATCCAGCCCCTCTTCATTGCCTCTTCCCGGCTCCAATTACTCAACATAGTTGCGGCCCCACGTCGACGGAAATCGGGGTGTGTGATAAGCCACACAAGGTGTACCTGCTTCTTTCCATATTTCGCGAAATACTTCTCAAAAGCGTACTTCATCGTCTCTGAATAGGCACTCATATGTTTAGGATTGGCATCTCGGCGCTCATTGATACCTAAGTCTGTAAATCACTGTCAGATGCATGGAAGAGCTAGCCGCGTCAAGGTGAATTAGATATTCATACCGCTACCCGTAGACTTGATCTCAACCGCTGCGTCCCATACGGCAATCGAGATAGGCTTGTGCACGACCCGTTTCCCATCATCAATTAGAACTGGCGCAGTAACAACAAGTGAGACATATTTCTCAGGCTGGCTGAGATACTCTTCATACTCCACTCTTGTGAATTTCCAGAAATCGCCCGGGTATTCGGCGCGATAGGGGTATTTGTAAGGGCATCCAGGATCATCGGGAAAGCCGGCTTCGACCACCCAGGTGATGGAGTCCAAGTCAGCCCTGGTGGCTGGACGCATTATGAGCTGTTGGCCAACATAAGGCTCTGGTTTGATACGTTCCCCGCCCATGGCTTTGTTGTTTTAAATAAACACAACGTGATTTGATGAGTGGGCAAGGCGGGTCGCGACGGTGAAGCGATTCACGTGAGCGCAGGTGATGGAAAAACAACAAATTTCGTTTCTATTTTAATTTCGACCTGTCAAATTGAATGGAATTTTTGAGGCCATCTGAGGGCTTCTATGCTTTTTGTTTTACCCCGGTAACTTGTGGGGCCACCTGGCCGATTACCTTTTCGGGTCCCACCTTGCCGGTTACCCTTTTGGGTTAGTCGGCCACGTTGGTAAAGTATGTTCCTATCAATTGATATCACGCAGGTGCCGTGGTTGGGGCTGACATCCCGGTATCTTTCATTTAATCCAGGGACCCCTTACTCTGTGCAAAGTACCAGACCAGCCAACTTTGTACCAGACCAGCATCGTGTGTGGTCTGCGACAACATTGTGGAAAGTATGACTTGTACACTTTCCCTCGACGAAATGGACAATGAGTTAGAAGAAATATTTCTTCCAGCTTTTGAAGACTTCAGCCAGAAAATTTGGCCAGAAGTGTTTGAAGGTTCCACCACTCTCCAAGAAGAGACGCTAGTCGATTATCCAGATGAGAATCATCTCAGCGGATTTGATGTCAACTTCCTTGAGCAGATCGGCTTGAGCGACTTTTCAGACGACCCGAGACACTACCATCAAGCACCTCAACCGCTTAAAAGTATCCTCACAAGGGTACCTTCCCCCTTGGAATCCAATCGAAATGGGCTCGAAGCCTCATACGGCAACACTTCTTCCGACACAGTTTCGTCCGGTTCTATCTCCTCTGCTACGTTTGTGAATGGTCTGCCTTCAAATACAGGCCCATCCTTGCAGGTCGTTCAGTACAGGCACTCAGAAATACAAAAGAAACAGGCTTCGAAGAGCAACCGATCGACACGGCCACGACCCAAAGAGAAGAACCCTCGTGTCTTGACTTCACGAGCTAATGTTCTGAAATCGGATGCTGTATGTTACCCATTAATGTTCATTACAATTGGCAAATCCTCCTACTAACACCATAAGCCCCCAAAAACCTTCGTTAAACATGATACCAGTGGGAGAGTTGCTTGTACGACTGCCGTTTTTGGCCTCGATCAGATTGTACGAGCGCCTGCCAGCTGTGATTCAAGGCGGGCAACTTTGATCACTAGACGCCTAGGTGCATGTCAAAGATGTCACAAAAACAGATCACGTGTAGGTAAGCTACCTTCAATTTCATATGGCAAACTTCTGAATCGAAATTTCCAGTGCGATATGTCTGAGAACATGTACGAACCTTGCGCCTGTTGTATGAAGGTTATACATAACTTGTATCTGCGGAAAGCGACAAACTACCATCACCAGCCGTGCATTCGTATCGATCTACTAGATCTGCATTTGCACCGTAAAGGTGAGAAAATTGTGTTATCCCATATCCTGAAACAAATGTCTAACAGATGTAGGCCCCACAATTCACAACGACCTTCTGGGCTGGGTTCAGAACAAGCAATCCTTACTGGCCTATCAACATTTAAGCGATACTCAAGAACTGTTTCTCAGTCAGGGATTCGGGAGCAATGCGCTCAAATTAATCGTTTCTCGCTTTGAATCTGGGCCTGGAGAGAGAACAACCTACTTTTGGACAGATTTGAATGGAAAGCCCTGCTCAATATACGCGGCCTTTGGGTGTCAGGTCAAGTGACCCACCGCCGGTGGGGCAGGACTAGATAGGTGCTCTCTCTTCCTCTCTGTCTCTCTCTCTTCTTTTTCCTCTCGTCCTTTTTCTATCAGACAGAATAGCACATACTACTCTACGCTTTGCTTCTATTCGTATTGCCTATCTGCTATCAATGGGTAAAAAGACCAACAAACCCCAAGGCCCCCCACGTGCCAAGTGAAGAGAGACAGGAGGAGTATGGGGAACACTGCTATCTAAACCCCTTCACATGATCACCGGCTCTGATAATTACATGAGCTCTTTGTGAGTTCTCAAACTATGCAAAGATCCGACGGGGGAGTTCATGCTTCTAAAGATTAAGTCAAGAGTTTGATTCATGTGCTAATATTCACGATGTCTCATATACTGTATCCATAGTCTTCTGTAACAGCAAATTTCGCTCACACACATCTGTTCTCTTGATGCGCTTATAAAACTCCGACAATACACGCTCAGAAGCTATTCGAGAGGGGTGGTCTTTGGCATGTAATCTTTGTTGGACAGCGACAACATGATGTTGTAACTTCTGGGCCCGCTCAACCTGCTCATCCTTGAAATAGGCAATCGCAAGTGCATGCTGAGAGGCTAATAGAGCAGGATTCTCTTCGGAAAGAGATTGTTTTTTTTGTCCGACAACCTGCTGTAGTATCTCCACGGCCCTTTTGAATTGCTGATTCATACAAAAAATGATCGCGAGTTGATGCTGGGATCGTAGCAGAGAAGGATGGTCTTTGGCAAGTGTTTTCTTTTTGATCACTACAACATGATCCATGTGCTTCAAGGCCAGCTCGAGCTGCTTTCTCTCCTTATAGACGTTTGCGAGCGCATGCTGAGAAGCTAATCGAGATAGATCGTCTTCTGGAAGTGTCCTCTCTTCGACTTTGACAATGTGCTCCAATAGCTTCGAGGCCCGCTCTAGGTCTTTGTTCGCCTTGTAGACACTTGCGAGTGTATGTTGAGATGTCAATCGCATCCGGTCATCTGCAGCGAGTGTTTTCTCTTGAAAATCGACAAGAGGTTGGAGTATTTCCAAGGCTCGTGGGACATTTTTACTTGCCTTGTAAACACTTGCCAGTTGAGTTTGGGATGACATTCGAGAGGGGTGGTCTTTGGCGAGCGTTATGCTTCTGGCTTCGACAACGTGTGTCAATAACTTCAAGGCTCGATCGGTCTGCCCAACCGTCTTCCATAAAACTGCGAGTGACTGCTGAGATCGTAATAGAATGGGGTGGTAGGGGTTTCCTTTGAAAAGTAATTCTTCAACCTCAACAATATATTGAAGTATCCCCAAGGCTCGCTTTGTATCCCCGTTTGCACCGTATACAACCGCCAGTGAATGTTGAAAGGCCAATCGATAGGGGTCAATTGTGGCGCGCACTAGTTCGGTTATTGCAAATCTACATTTCTCCATCCTAGATATCCGGGTGTTCAAAGCATCTGGTTGGGATCGGTTGCAAGTTTGCTCTTGAGGGCGAATGTGAGAGGCAAATTTTCCAGCAGATGCTTCGTCTTGAATTTTGACAGCATTCTCCAGAAGCTCCAAAGCTGGTTTCAGCTGCCCATCTGCCTTATAGACGACCGCAAGTAAATTCTGAGACTCCAGTCGAGAGGGATCATCTTGGTCTTGAGTATCTTTTGTCCACGTAACAAGTTGTTCAAGGAGACGGAGAGCTTGTTTGTTACGACCATCCTTCCAAAGACAGGTTGCAACTTGGTAAAGTAGCTGGTACCGTTCACGCATTTCTTGTGTTTCGCCGGCTTGTAGTAGACTCAGAGCATGTGGCATATATGCCCGCCACTTCTGCCGGTCTGCATGCTGACCCCTTGGGAATTTGTCACCCAGTGTTCCGAATGCCGACGAGAATGATTTCCTGAGCGACAACTCAGATGGTGGCTTTTGTTTGCGCAACCAATTTCGTGTTGCAATATGGACAAGTCGATGCATGCTGAGAGAATTATTTTTTGCGTTCCGAGTCATAAATGAATATGCCAACAATGTCCCGATGGCATCATACTTGTCCACTTCAGATTCTGTTGGTGGCAGAAGAGATTCGGGAATGTCCTTAGGCTCGATACAGGCAGCGAAGCATAGATATTGCAGAGAGAGAGGCTCCTTGCAGATATACTCGAACGATACTAGCCATGTGGTAATCACGGGGTTCTTCAAGCCTCTGTATCGCCCATCGGCCTCGAAATTTTTGCTCAGAAGATCGACGACTTCTTGCTCAGGTCGATCTAAAAGCTTTCGGTATCTCAAAACATCCATGGAGTTCTTATTCATGAAAGAAGCAGCCTGTACAATTGCCAAAGGAAGAAAGGCAAGCTGCCTGAGAAGAAGCAGAATGTCCTTCTCGTTTTGCAAAGGTCTGTCGCTCGTTGAGTGTGATGAATCGAAATGACGGTAAAGCAGCTCTTTGGCCTTTTTTTCGTCTAGCTCTTTCACTTCGATGACCCCTTCAGCATTATCGAAGGCGATTTCCCTGTTACGGGTTGTGAAAAGTATCCTTCCATGTTCGCTTTTGGGAAGGAAATCCTTTAAAGAGCACGAATTTGCGTCTTCTGATGACCTTTCAAGCCACATTTCGGAATCGTCTGCATTGTCAAAGATGAGAAGCCACTTTCCGGTCCTTCTGCTCAAATAATCTTTCAGAAGCGTTTTGGCATCGGCATTTTTGTCGTCTGCCCCCGGTAGCTTGAGTTCTCCAGCTATCTCGACACAAGCCTTTTGAACGCTTTCAAGGTTGGTCGCTTCTATCCAGAACACTGCATATCCATGGCGCTCTGAGTACGTTCTGTGGGCTAAAGCGAGTGCAATCTGCGTTTTGCCAACACCCCCAAGACCGTAGATTGCGACCTTGGAAAACGGGTTGTTGGAAAATAGCAATGATTCCAACTTGTCGAGTTCTTTCTCACGATCAACGAATCTTTTGTTGACTAAGAAAGGGATGTTATGACGGAAGGCTAAAACGACGTAAGCGGGAGTTTTTCCCTCGGATACGAGTAAGGGTTCTTACGTATCCTGATGAGAATATCTTCAAGGTATTTCTTATGCAAGTGAGCACATAATTCAAATCGTATCAAGGGAGTCTGATCTTACAGTCTGAGCCTTTGCAAAATTAAGAGGAGTTTTCTCTAAACAATAGTATCAGTTCGGGTATATCTCTAAGAAAAGTCTTCGATGCACACACTTTGTTTCTGAGCGAGATTCTCAACACATTTCCGCTTGCGAACCTTGCAGTCCATGTGCTCAATATATTCCTCTGTTGCTGACTCAATCAGGTCTTGCTGCTTATACTCCTCCAAGCCAACATTTTGCAGTCCCTGTTGCACGTTGAAGCGAAAGTAGCGATCTTTGCTGAAATGTCCAGCCCATCTCTCGATGAACTTTCGCTCTGTGCTTTCGGTGTCTGTGGCAATACCGATGAGCGTCTGATGTATCTTAAGTGCATTGGCATTGACCCCTTTGGTAATAGGATTGCCGGTTCCAATTGAAATAAAAATCTTTACCAAGGGCTTCAAGTCTGCGTCCGGGCACCAGATGTTCGAAGCCTCTCCTTCAACGTGATCGACTGGGTTGTTTGCACCGAGCCCGCCATCAACAAAAGTGCGAGCCCCAATCAAAACTGGATCAAAGAAGCTTGTCGCAGCCGATGTAGCGAGAGCGGCGTCACAGATGGTCGCAGGGGTGTTGGATGCATCGGGACAAGAATAACTTCGAATTCGAGTTATTCCAGAAGTTGCTTTGGAAGTGGCACAAACAAACCTTGTGTGACATTAGCAAACACTGGTGTTTGATATCATCTCATAATGGAGACTTACACCTTGCATCGGCGTTCATTGCCATCATTGAAGAGAGTTTGCTCATCAGCGCCATGCTCAGCAAGGACATCCAGAATGGCTGCCTTCAAATCACTTGATTTGAACTGTGACTTGATATCACCTTTCAGGCTCACAGATGACCACCATGAAGATTTTTCGTTGAAAATCCGCTTCATGAGTCTCACGTATGCTGTAATGCAGTCGTCGACGTCCATCTCGAGGCGACCCAACATGATGGCGATGATACTAATTGTGTAAGCACAGTCCGTTGACCTCAGATGCATAATAAAACGAACCCGCCTGTGCTTGTTCCACCAATGAGGTCAAAGACATGACACGGCTTCACGCGTAGAGAGCCAGGCTTACGCATTGAATTCAATAAATCCATGATGCTCTTGAGCACGAACAGTGTCGACAGCCCACGGACTCCGCCACCGTCTAATGACAGCAGACAAAGTCCTGTCTCATCGACTGGGTTCCGTTCATCACCTTTCAGGGTTGCGTGCATTGTTGCTTCAAAAAAGATTGTACGTAGTATATTTCAATAATTCGCGTTGAATTGACTTTTCGGATCCTGGGAATTAGAGACCTTATCATAACATTTATACCCGTTCGACGCTATGATAACCTCCAATGTAAGATCTCAATCGGCAAACTCGCTTTACTGAAATCATCTAGCAACCTGGTAGGGCCTCAGCCGCAACCCCTCAGCCCATGGGGCGAGCGACTAATTCTGCCATTAGCGCTGGAACTTGTTTCATCTAATGTACGAAAAGCCATATATCACACATTAAAAATCTATGTGTATTGTTCAGATGGGCTAGGCTACCGATGGCCAATCTCTAAAAAAGGAGACCTGCAGCTGCCAAGTCACGCCGGGGTTATTTCTACCCTGTACTCGATCCAAGATATGCCCGAAATGAGAATTCGAAACATCCGTCAAGATGGCTATCCAGGATCAGGAAAACATCCTGGTCTAGCTGAACAAACTCGGCGGAAAGAGGGGGCTATCACTGTGGGCCTAGCTCAGGGAGCAGCGCGCTAACAACAACACGCACGACGCTGTAAACTACCCCACTTCAAGATTCGATGAGGATATAGTCCCGAGGTCCCGCTCACGCTATATCTTCTCATGAATGAATATTCTAACCGCTGAGCTAAGTTATTTGGGGATAAGGCTCGGTGCTAATTTGGGGGAAGGATAGGCAGGTTTGGCGCCCTGGCTGCACAGAGGGGCATGCATAAGGGGATATTAGGGAAAATGAGGGGATTTAGATGCTCAGCTCGTACTTTTAGATAATTATTCATCCATGTACAAATAGCCCTGTAGAAACAAATGGGTCTTCTGTGGTCTGTCTATTATTGGTAAGATTCTGGCGCCTATCCAACTTGTTTGCCAGAGGTCAATCACTAACTGTTGTACGTCAAGTGTGGTATGTCGTCACAAGCTTGGAATGCAAGTAGACCAGCGGGGGTTTACCCAAAGGTTCTTTCCATAGCAAGACTAGATCTAAGCAAGACATCTCTCAGACGCGTTGGGGAAATTGCCTCTCCCATCTTGACTATCTTGTCTTCTATACCTTCCTACAGCTTCTTTCCCCAACGTCTTTGTGGGGAAATTTAGTATGGTTATTTTTGTTTGGTTAGAACTTTCTTCCGCATACTCATGTCTATAGGCGTGTAAACAAAACACGTCTGTCTGCTACTAGGTAGAATCGAGAATTCTCAAAGATCAATCATTGTATTCTGAAACCCTGGCCGTAGTCATACGAGTAGGCTTGGTACTCCCAATGTCCTTTACACCTATGATCTTGTATGGACAAGCGCGTATTACCCTGCATAATCAGTGGACCTTCCAAGCTTGGAATGTAAACAATCAACCAAGCGTTTAGATATGCTCATATATACATTGAGAGCATATATACATTGATTATGTACAAAGTGCTTCGGCCTGAGACCGAATGTATCACATGAGACTAGTCCGGCCCCCAATCTCATTAGCAGCCTCTCCGTTGGGCATTTCCCCATTACGGCCAGCAATAAACTCCCGATAAATACCCTGAAGGCGTCTGCGCTCCGGTGGACTGAGGGATGAGCGTGTGGTGTTCAAAGAGCGCTCAACATGCTCCCAGCGAACAACTATATCTTCACGCAGTTCATCTGCAGCTGGCTCGGGACCATTGGCCACGGGAGCAGGGGCATTCGAGCTTGCAGATCCTTGTTCGAGCTGGCGCTGGCGGCGCCGTGAGTTCTTGATAGCTTCTAACTTGGCAGAGACTACTGCAGGAGGTGGCATAGAAACTGACCCAGATGCTTCCTCGGATGAAGAGTAGAGGAACTGGATGAAGGATTTGGAGGAAGCATTGGCGGAGTTGTCAGAGGAGGATTTGGCACCGGGCTTAGCTGTATCCGCGGTGCGGTCACCTAGTGCATCGTGGACTGCCTCTAAATGGGCGTTGTAGACAACTGCCTGCAAGTCTGCACCGGAGAATCCTTCGGTCTGAGCAGCAATATCATCTAGACGCGATGCTACCTCGTCACTCATCTTCAGCTTGTCGCTCACCGAGCGAATAATATCAGCACGATCTTCGTGGTTTGGCATGTCACAAAGTAGTGACTTGTCCAGGCGACCGGGACGGAGAAGGGCAGGATCAATCAAATCAGGGCGTGATGTTGCTGCCAACACATAAACACCTGACAGGCCTTCCGCACCGTCCATTTGTGTCAGCAATTGATTGACGACACGATCCGTGACACCAGTCGAGTCATGGCCACGCTTAGGCGCAATACTGTCAAATTCGTCAAAGAAGAGAACACAAGGACGAGCGGCCTGGGCTCGCTCAAACAGGTCGCGAACGCTCTTCTCACTAGCTCCGATGTACTTGTTTAGAATCTCTGGGCCCTTGACACTGATAAAGTTTAAGCCACACTCGCCAGCGACCGCACTGGCGAGCATTGTCTTACCGCAACCAGGGAACCCATAGAGAAGCAAGCCGGATCGCAGTCGCAATGGACACTGGGCGAAAATTGGGGCATACTTAGTGGGATACTGTAATGTTTCCAGAAGCATCTTGCGAGTTTCGAACAGGCCACCGACGGAGGAGAAGGTGGTAGTGGAGGATGTTAGAGTGACGTTGCGAAGAGACGCTGGTGTAAAGTCTTTCAAGGCGCTTTCAAAGTCTTCCAACCCAAGGGTTATCATCTTTGATGTTGACGTCAAATCGGAGACAGATCGGATGAGGGCTTCGTTGCGCGCACGCGCAACGAGCAAAACAAGATCACCAGGCATGTATCCATCAGTCTTGCCAGCCAGCTCCAGGTATTCAACGTCTCTTCCGATAACAAAGCCATCGCCCCCTGAAGAGCTTGGGCGGCTGCCGGGGTTTGAAGGATCTAGCCAGGAGTCTTGCGTAGAGGAGCTCTCAGCTCGCACATGCCCGTTCATATTATCAGTGGGCTTGTCTTGACTCGTAAGCTTCTCCAGTACTTTGCGGCGCCCCTCCTTATCGGGAGCTCTCATGTTGATAATCTCACGAACGACGTGGCCACCAATGATTACGTTATTGAGTGATTCCTTGGCTTGAGCAGTGGCCAGTAGAACCACAGACGAGTTCAACGCACAGAACTCTCGGACCATGGAGCAAATAACCTCACTAGTTTGCCGACTGCGACCGTTATCTCCACCTACTTGCAGTTCAGTCTCCATTGGGCAAAGCTTGTCCAGGTCGTCGAGAATCACGACTGACTGGCCACCAAGGCGCGCGCACCATGCGGCAGACATGAAAAGGCGGCTCAACGTCTCTTTGATAGTGGATATGCGAGTCTCATCTGTCACAAGCTTGCGACAAGAGAAATACTTGACATTGGAAAGATGGTCACGCCTCATGCGATGAGCCAAAAGTTGAGAAAGGGCTGTTTTTCCAGCACCGAGTCCACCGGTGAGCAATATAGAGGAGGACTTCGTTAGATTGTTCAACGACTGCTCGATTATGGAATCGATGCCAACCAATTGGGGAATCGTTTCTGGAAGAGGATCCTCCAGAGGTAAAACAGACGAAATGGTGTCCAATGGTTTTGGAATTTCAGCTTGGACCTCAAGGTTCAGTTTAGCTTCTGAGCCCAGCAGCCAACCAAACATAGTTTTTGTATCTTCTGGGCCCCCTTTCAACAGGGGGTCGAAGCGAATGATAGCTCCGTCGAATGAAGACACCGAAGGGTGATACTCCGCTTTCGGTAAGATCATACCATCGGTCAAAGGTCCAGAGAACAGGCCAATATCGGAGCCTGTGCTGCCGTAAATGACCTTGAGGCGCTCTGCCAAGGCATCCCGAGACGCCGCAGTATCAGCGCCAAACTTCAACCCATCTTTCTTCTTCGAGGCATCCCCAATGAAGGGATAAACCTTAAGGGTCTTGACTGCCGATCGATGCAGCTGTGGGGGTGCCGCCTCAAGTCGGATGATTCCACCAACCATGTTTTCCGCTCCAAGGGCCGTGCACAACAATGTGGACATCGCCGCATGCCGGTTGTCTGGAGCTTCTTCCCACGGAAGCAATTTCGCGACGAGCTTGGTTGAAGGAGATCCCGCATCACTTGCCTTTTGCTGTTCAGCCTGAGCCAGCTGCTGCTGAGGATCTGGTGGGGGCTTGAGACCCGATGGCTGAACAACTGAGACACAGGCCCAAGTTGCTCCGCGAAGCTCGTGGCTTGCTAGCAAGTCAGGATCAACCCACACGCGAAAACCTTCGTTTGCATCATCCTCTACTTCAGCATCAAAATGTTGAGTGGTTGCTGAGCGGTCCACGCCTCTAAGATAAAGGGATCCACGGGTGCTCGAATCCGATCGGCCACTTTTGGGGCGGACCGTACTTGACCCGCTTCTTCCCCCGGCGCTTTTCCGGCTGTTTCCAGAGGCACTCCGAGTATCGCCCCGAGAGCTCTTACTTGTCTTTGATCTCACTTTTGGAGCCACTATGACTTCAGCATCCGGTGCAATCTTCGCAAATGGGGACGTGTTTGAAGGTAGGGGTGTAAGAGAAGTAACCACAATATTGGCGGTAGATGTGGGAGAGAGATGTAATGCGAGCGGGTGCATATGGTCTGTTTGCGCCGCAGAGTATGTTGGGTTAGGGAGAGCGCGGATTTGTGATAGGAGATTGAGCTCGAGGAATGTGGCGTGTAGTTCGATGACTATAGTAAGATTGAGTTAGCACGATGAAGACTACCGCAATTTCGCTTTGACTCACTCTCCCAGTCTTCCGGTGTCAATGGCTCAATGTTAATTGTATGCGCAATTGGTGGATCCAGATGAATGAACAGTCCAACCTGCAAGTGTCAGCACCCCACGTGGATAGTAATGCGCGGAGGGAGTATATACCTTCTGGCCATCAGCAAGACCAAGCAGTCGCCCAAAGGTAGTGTCAAGCTCGACGGTAGAAATTTCCTGCTCTCTGGATGACCCGGTACTGATCCCGTCCCTTCCAACGACTGGCGCAAGTCTGCGCTTGCTCGGCATGCCCGTCCAACCGAGGAAGCATGACTGCTGCGGAGAGGCTCCATTGGCATTGTGGGAAGTTGACTTGTACTGCAATTCAATAATCACATTTTGGGCAGTCTGTTACATATGTGTATGTTAGCCGGGAAGACATATGTTGGCTCATCATAGCTAATGTATACTAACCGTGTTTGCATTGACCAGCAGGGAGACGAGCGATGGTGGTAGGTTCACAAGGCAGTTCTTCAGTGGGACGAGAGCGACTTCGGCTGTCGCAGCAGGCTTCTTGGGTGCCATGATTGCGCACTGGTTATTGTGAACTCTGAAAGTACGAGGAGGAGAGGGGAACGTGAACTCGGAGAAGTCACGACCCCGGACTCCACAGTACCTGCCTCGGCCCGATGACTAGACACGTGACCCGATACAGAGATAACGGAATAAGTGATGTTCCGACTTGATTGACACTTTTCCTAATCGGGCTAGCCACATTCTCAGCGCGTCTTTGCGTCGCGTTCGCGTTTTGCCGGTGATTTTGGTAGCGGGCTGCGGATAGCCACTAGACCCTCTTCTTTATTATCCCTTCCGATCCCACTCTCTTGTATTGCGCCGCCTTTCAATTGAGCGCTATTTCCCACCCACCATGTCCCTCCTTCAATACTCCCCACCGGTGGACTATGCCGCGCAAACTATTGCCGTCAAGGATTTCTTGAACACCTTCAAGTCCATGCAATCAAACTCGGAAGCAGCAGCGACCGAAGCTTTGCAGGACTTGAACATCGACGAAGGCCGGACCAGCGATGAATATGACTTCATGGATGATGCTGATGAGATGGATGGAGCCAACACCCGAGGGGCCAGCAGACGCCAAAGCCCGAAACTCAAGTACATGCAGATTCTGCAAGATGTCGCAAACCGCGACAAGTCTCATCTCCAAATTGACCTGGACGACCTGGAAATTGTAAGTATTAAGCGCACCGTCGTCGATAGCAACTGCTCACACTGTGCTAGTATGAAAAATCCAGGCCTGAGGGAGATGACCTCAAGCTTGTCCAATCCATCGAAAAGAACGCACACCACTATGTCGACCTCTTCTCGCAAGCGATTGACGACCTTATGCCCCGGCCAACGAAGGATATCACGTAAGTTGTAGATTTTATCTGCTGAGATGTGCCTTAACTAAACATTATACAGATACAAGGACGATGTACTTGATATAATCATGTCCCAGCGCGAAAGACGCAACGAAGCCACGGAAGCTGCGTTTGAGGCTGACATGGAGACCGATGCCGGTGGTCTCCCTATGTTCCCCGCCGAACTCACTCGCAGATATACCCTCAACTTTAAGCCCATCACACCCTCAGGGTCCAGCAGCGATCGCGATTCCAAAGCCCTCGCCGTCCGCAATGTTCGTGGCGAGCACCTTGGCAACCTAATTACCGTCCGTGGTATCACTACACGTGTCTCCGATGTCAAGCCCGCCATTCAGATCAACGCTTATACTTGTGACCGCTGCGGATGCGAAGTTTTCCAACCTGTCACCACGAAGCAATTTATGCCTTTCACCGAGTGTATCTCTGAGGAATGCAAGAAGAACAACTCCAAGGGTCAGCTCTTCTTGTCAACTCGTGCATCGAAGTTCACTCCTTTCCAGGAGGTCAAGATCCAGGAAATGGCCGACCAGGTCCCCGTGGGCCATATCCCTCGCACTCTGACCATCAACTGTCACGGTGCTCTTACGCGTCAAATGAACCCTGGTGATGTGGTTGACATTGGAGGCATCTTTTTGCCCACCCCATACACCGGTTTCCGTGCCATTCGTGCTGGCCTCCTTACCGACACGTACCTCGAAGCTCACCACATCACCCAGCACAAGAAATCTTACAACGACATGGGCATGGATCGCATTACGCTTCATAAGATCGAGCAACATCAGCGCTCTGGTAACATGTATGAGTACCTTTCACGGTCGATTGCTCCTGAAATCTATGGGCATCTCGATGTGAAGAAGGCATTGCTCCTACTCCTGATTGGTGGTGTCACTAAGGAGATGGGCGATGGTATGCATATCCGTGGTGACATCAACATCTGCTTGATGGGTGACCCTGGTGTGGCCAAGTCTCAGCTTCTCCGTTACATTACCAAGGTTGCTCCTCGTGGCGTGTACACCACTGGACGAGGAAGCAGTGGCGTTGGTCTTACTGCTGCTGTCATGAGAGACCCAGTTACCGACGAGATGGTCCTGGAAGGAGGTGCTCTGGTCTTGGCTGATAACGGTATCTGCTGTATTGATGAATTTGACAAGATGGAAGATTCAGACCGCACTGCCATTCACGAAGTGATGGAACAGCAGACCATCTCTATCTCCAAGGCTGGAATCACGACTACCCTCAACGCACGTACTTCCATCTTGGCAGCGGCTAACCCGCTGTATGGTCGTTACAACCCTCGGGTTTCCCCAGTGGAGAACATCAACTTGCCCGCCGCCCTACTCTCCCGTTTCGATGTTATGTTCCTGCTTTTGGATACTCCTTCTCGCGAGGGCGATGAAGAGCTGGCAAACCATGTTACCTATGTCCACATGCACAACAAGCACCCAGAGAGCGAAGATGCGGGCGTGATGTTCACTCCCCACGAGGTCCGTCAGTACATTGCCAAGGCACGCACCTTCCGTCCCATCGTTCCCAGCAATGTGTCTGACTACATGGTCGGCGCTTATGTGGCCATGCGAAAGAGACAGAAGGTCGACGAGTCTAAGAAGCGCCAGTTCTCTCACGTCACTCCCCGTACCCTCCTTGGTATCGTTCGTTTGTCCCAGGCCCTGTCTCGTCTTCGCTTCAGTGATCAGGTTGTTCGAGAGGATGTTGACGAGGCCTTGCGTCTTATTGAAGTCAGCAAGGCTTCTCTGTACAACGATGGCGAACATGGAGCGGATAACACTCCCTCAAGCAAGATCTACAACTTGATTCGCAGCATGAAGGAGAGTGGTGCCGCTGCCATCGGAGATGGCGAACAGGGAGAGCTGAGCATGAGACGTATTCGGGAACGTGTCCTGGCCCGAGGCTTCACTGAAGATAATCTCACCATGACCATCGACGAGTATGCTGACATGAACGTAAGTTTGCATCATGCCATTGATTTATTTTGTTCCATTACTGACATTTCCACCTATAGCTCTGGCAAGTTACTGGCAATGGAACCCGTCTGCTCTTCACTGAGGTTGACAGTGACATGGATATGTAACCTTTTCCGTGCTTTTTGATTTGTTGTTTCTATTCTTAAATGTTGAGTGAGCTTTTTCGAGTTGAAGATGCATGTGCAACAGGCTGGAATTAAGGCGACTGGTGTTTTGGTGTATCCCCCTGGCAATATGGGGCCGGTTATGATTTCGCATGGTCAATCAAAAGATCTTCCCAATCTACTTTTTTTTAATTCTCATTTACACTTTCAACGTTCTGGTCTCCAAATCATGAGTAGAGCAAATAAATTCAATGTAAACCTTAACACATACGATGCTCCGCATGCACTGCAGCTCTCGGAGAGCGTTTCAATATCCCATTCCAAGGTTCGACATATGATCTGCTGGCCTCGTCCTAACTTCCTCGCGCCGAGTCACACCCAACGAATCAGTTGCCCAAGACCAAAGACCTTAGCGCTACTTTACGCCGGGCACTGGTTGTAAAGCGGAACCTCATTGCAAAGTCCCGAAGCAGGAGCCATGGGGTTGCTGCACAACGTGTTGCAGGGGGTGTTCTCTGGAACGAACACAAGGAACTGGTAATTCGGCATCGGCAAACGGAACTGCTTGGTTACATCGTTGTTGTTCGACGATGCCTTGTAGCCGGCACGGCAGGCACAGTGGAAGGATGTTCCAGTATTGATACACGAGGTGCTGACATCGCACCGGTTCTCGCCAGATACTGGATTGCAAGTGCCGCATGGTGGCTTAGGTTTGGGATTGGCAGCCACCAGAGTGGTGGTGGCGATGATCAGGGTGAGAATGGAGAATCGCATATCGAAAGGTTGGAATTGAGTATAAATTTGGAATTAGATATTGAGGCTTGCTTCTGTGGATTGGTTTGTGATGGCGTTATTTCATGGGGATCTTGCCATCTTATATACTCTTCTTCAAGGCAGGGTGTTGATCTCGTATCTCCTTTCTGGCTTCGTGACCTCGGAAGCATTTACTATGTGCCATGTTCCCTGCTAACCCCATCACCGTCACATCATGCGGTCATCTTCAGCCTGGGTTCCCCAGTATACAGCACGCTATGGGCGGTGGACCTTGAGCTGGGCAATTATTCCAATGATACCTGTTCAATCGGGTTAGGCCTTCATCGATCGATACGGCGGGGAAAGCAAATCCACAGGGTCTAGCGAGCTGTGAATACGAGATCTACCGAATGTCTTGAGACACCACCAATGCTCATGGCCAAAACAACGTTCATGGCTTTGAACTCCAAGTGGCTTTCGGGCCACAAGACAAGGGATTTACACGACAGAGAACGCCTCTAATGCCTCAAAAAGTCTCGAAGAATATGAATGTCTCAGGCTACGGGTTTCTCTGCCTGACTGCATCCATGTCTAGATGCCATCGACTGGTACACCACCAAATTCTATAGACAAATATTCAAAGAGAATACGGGGATAGATGTGACCTATCTTTATGGATGTTTCACATCGCTTGAACTCTCTCACTCTGACTATCCAAGATGGTCTTCTGCAGGCGACTTGCCCTTCAATATGCAGGACTCTGAGACACGGCGCAAGGCAAATAGGAACAATCCGGGGTGCTTAAAATAGGGACTGATTAATTGCAAAAGGTAGGATTGTGACGCTTCATTGTGTGTTCCAAGGTTCGTAGTAGGCCTCGGGACAAAATCAGCCTGCTATCCAAGGTAATAAATGGCCTAGAGTAATCCCTCTACCCGCTGTACTTGACCATAGACATCCATACAGCTTCACTATCATCTGAGTCTGACTGATATGGAATAATGTCATCCCTCAAATGTTATTGTTTTAAGATGAGCCCAACCACTTGACATGGACCAAGTCTGTATGTTTTCCTCTCTGATCATCAAGCCCGAAGAGTAAGTACCAACGCCAAACAACTTTGGAACCGGGCTTGACCTTGTAAATAACTCAATTATTGAAGATCATGGGCGTCTATATCATAGGCGATAATTCCATTGCTATACGTGCTGCATTGCATGTTTTGCACCGCCATGAAGTGCCTTGTACGAAGTAACCGTAGTTCAGGTCACAAAACCCAAGAGTGACTCCGGGAACACCTAGGCCGGCAACAGTAAATGCAGGTGTTAAAATATTTTCAGGCGATTCCCAAGGTCGAACATGGGCTACAGATATAGCAAATGTCTGCCCCGGGGCACGCATGAATTCGTCAACGCACCCAATCTACTCATCTTCTGTTTAAGTTTGCAAATGATATTCCAAACTTTACATCTGTAATCCCAACACTTTGTGTTCTATTGCGCTTAATTGTTCAAATCGCTTTCCATTTAACCTGACATGGTTGCCTAAAGGTGTGTCTTGGGCTCCTCTGGTTCGCCAATCAGTCGCAAAAAGGCACCATGTACTTCATCGGTCAAATCGCTGGCTTGCATGCTTCGTCCCTTTGCTTCAAATGCTCGCCTCGAGCACTCTCTAGTAATTCCACTTCCTGCCCAAGCAGCCAATAGCAGGGTTGTTGCGGGTGACATGCGCTTGTTCTCGGAAGTGAGCTCCGCCTGGATTTCTTCTTTGCTTTGCGCCTCCTTCTGGTTGTCTTTCTCATCTGAGTCCCACAACTTGTCGTGGTATGCCGCTCGCCAGGCGAGGAATGTTCCCAGTGAGCCGGTCAGCGTGTCTCCTTGACCACCGCTGCGCTTCAAGCCTCCCTTAACATCAGAAATAATACTTGTTATACCATTAGAAATCACATCGTGCGGGCCCTTTTGGACGACAGTCACACCACCCAGGGCTTGAGAAAGCTGCTCGCAGGCTTCTGATTCTTTGTTGAGGGTGTTGCTGCCTCCACCTTGTGCAATCTCGGCGGGACTGGATACTTTGACGCCCAGTGCCTTGGCTAGTCGACCAAATTCGACAACGTTAGGCGTCAGAATGCAGTTCTTGTACCCCTTGACCAAGTCCGGGTCTTCCGTCACAATAAGGAGACCATCGGCATCCAGCACAAATGGGATTGCCTGGGAGCGCGCTTCTTTGATCACCTCTGTAACCACTTGCAGGGTCACACTATCGCGACCAAGACCAGGTCCTATCACGAGTGCATGGAGACGAGATAGCATCCCGATGATCGGTTTTGCCAGTGATGATGCATCACTTGAATTGAAATCCTTAACGGTCTCGCTACTTGGCAGCAATGGGTGTACCATCAAGTTAGGGGAATAGCCCTTGATGACCTGTATACGTTCTATATTTAGTCCGGGGTTGTTCAGGTCGCGAGGAAACTTACCGGTGCTGCGGATCGTTCACAGACAACATGGCTCTAGCTGCGATCAGTCACTTGCGATAGAGCCTGGTACGATATCAACATACCATGTCACATCCTGTAAGCCTAAGGTTAGCATCGTTTAATTGCCGTGTAATGGAATAGAGCGCATACCGAGTCTTGCAGAGGCCATAGCAGAAAAGTATGGAGCTCCGGTATAGCTTAGACGGGTTAGCGATGATCATCTGGGAGCATTGTTTGAACAAGACACCTACTCAGCGCAGCCTCCAATCACGGCCACCCGACCCAGCTGGCCTGTTGGGCAGTTAATTCAAGTCACTCTAGTGCGGTCGCCGATGGGTGATCACCCGAGGATCAACGAACCTTTGTGAAATTTCTCGAGCATTGGAGGTACGATCTTGCGCACTTTACTGAAAAGCATCTTTGATGATGCTGATACATGGTGAACGGACTCCATAATGAAGATGTGGAATTGAAGAAGGTTGAAGGGTGCTTGCAAAGGAGAGAACTACAAGGTAATGTGATGTCACCGCCAAGTGGGGCCTCGAGAACCTGATACTCCAATGACTTCAATGCAAGCTACGTTGTAGATTATTACAGGATTATTTGAATAGGAAAAGCAAGTTGGTATAGGAATGACGCCCGCTATGGTTCTGTAAGACAAAAACAAGGGCACCCCGTCTATGGACACCCCGAACGCTCATGATGCGGAGTTTGGCACAAAATGGAAAAAACCAACCAAGACAAATGAGACCAAAAGAGAAACGATAGTACCAAAAATGGGAAACGCACGCGGAATACCAAGGCAGCTAGACCGTTCAACGCTTTCGAGACGTCAGATCTGCCATACGTGCAAGTTTCTCTTTCTTTGCAGCCATTTCTTGGCGCAGTTCTTCCTCGTCCTCTCGCTTCGCGAATTTCAGCGCGGCCGCTTCTTCGCGGTCCACGTCATCCATTCCTGCTTCCATGTCGGATGATGCGTCCGAATAGTAATCCTCATAGCCGCCGTAGCCACCGTATTCGCCCTCATCTTCCTCGTCGGTGCCAAGATACTCGTTCTGTCGCGAGTTCCGAGATTGGTGGCGCCGGTCATAAGCACCGCGTTTCGACGGCAAGCCAGCCGTACCGCGATATGTGGGTGGCTCGGGAGTTTGCGTTGGTTTTGCGGTACCCTTGTAAGATAGTTCCTCGGTACCACGCTGTCGGGCGGGCTTGTCTTTGTTGCCTTTGGCAGAGGCCATGGTCGTAGGCTTTTTGCCCAGGCGACCTTGTTTTTCCTTCGCCTGTTCCTCCTCCTGTCGTCTTTTGCGCTCGACTTTGCTGAGTCTTTCTTTGGGTCCAGCCTGGTGTTTGAACATGCCTGCCTGGACGGGCGCTTTATCCTGGGCGGCCTTGGCCTGCGCCATGATCGCTGCGAAAGATCCTTTAGGTGGTGGTTTCGACTGTACAGCAGCAGCTGCGGGAGCAGGCTTGACGGCTACTTTTGGAGTTGGACCAGGTCTTGTCGCTGCAGATGAGTTGCCCTTGGCTGCGGGTTTAGATGTAGCTGGTTTCGGTGGCATAGGCTTGTTGACAGACGAGGGAGGCTTTGGCACGACTCTTGGTGCCGCAGGTGAAACAGCTGGTTTCACTGCAACTGTGGACTTGGGTGCCGCGGGTCGATTGGACATCTTGGTGCCTTCGGGTTTGGGTGGGCGAGGTAGCGGGTCCTCAGCCTTTCTCTTTGTTCCCCCAACATGTCCACTGGTCGGAGGCGCTTGGCGTATAGCGGGCGATTTTCGCTCATCTCTCTTGGGCACTGCAGCGGGGGCGGGCGAGGAAGGCGCTTGAGATAGTGGGGTTTGGGCAGGCTTGCCCGTCTGAATAGACGAGAGGATGGAGTCAAGGAACTGTCAAAGTTAGCTAAAACTGACCTGAAGATAAGAAAGATAGCCATACACTCATTTTATTTATGTGAGAAGAATGACCCGGTGGGTATAATCTTGAGGAGTGGTACAGAGAAGAAGTCACGCTCACCGTCGATATTTGGTACGACTAAGTAACTTCATGACTCCGAGCCTGATACCGAGAATAGATCTCAGGCCCAGTTAGCTCTGGTGTTCCTGCTTTCTTGCAGTTAACACGACAGGAGAGAGCACACTCCCGCCTTTACCCAGAGCTTCGTAGGTGGGAATCGTTTGCGGAAGGAAGATGGTGAACAGGTTGGAGGTGCCAGATAGGCCAACATTCAATTATCAAAGCTGGACCCAGTATGGCAAAAGCTACCACGTGACCTTTGATTTCCTGCGCCACACCATCTCGCTTAGAAGTCCCGCCGACACTAGCCACACCCACTCGCACCACCTTTTTCAAGATTTCGGCGCTTCGGTTAATCCTTCGTCAACCAACCCTCTTCCACCAGAACTCGACGTTGCAGTCTCCGCCCAACCTGCGGTTAAATCGATTGTTTCTCTTGTTCAGAATTTAATCACCAACGGTATGTTTCTAACTTCCCTGTGAATACCTGCAGACTGTTGCGCCTTCGAAAATGCAGCTGCCTCGATCTCTACTTTGGCGCGCAATTCTGACAAGAAATTTTTGAACAGTCAATTCAAAATGAAGTACCTCGCTGCCTACCTCCTCCTCGCCCTTGCCGGCAACGAGGCTCCCTCCTCCGCCGACATCAAGGCCGTCCTCTCCTCCGTCGGCATCGACGCTGAGGGTGACCGTCTCGAGAAGGTCGTCTCCGAGCTCCAGGGCAAGAGCCTCGACGAGGTTAGTGACACTCGAAAAATCCGACCTTCAGACTGAACAACATACTAACATCCTACGATAGCTCATCGCTGCTGGTTCCACCAAGCTCGCCTCCGTTCCCTCCGGTGGTGCTGGCGGTGCTGCCCCCGCTGCCGCTGGCGGTGCTGCTCCCGCTGAGGAGAAGAAGGAGAAGGAAGAGGAGGAGAAGGAGGAGTCCGATGAGGACATGGGCTTCGGTCTCTTCGACTAAGCGCATTCCTTTTCAAGGTCTCAAAAAATACGGTTCTGGGAAACAGATGTTTGGTTTGGTCGTCAATCCGGCAACGTCTTGCGCCGGCTGGCTTCCGAATGTCATACGGTTGAGACTGTTTTAGTACAGTTGCGACTTTTTTACGTGAGCTGAAATATGCTCCTAGCCAATACATTCCATCTGGCTTCTTCCACTATGGTCAAATTGTAAAGTAATGCCCGCGGACGATCGCTGGGGCACAATTAACTGCAAAAGGATAGCGCGTAGCAAATCCACCTATGGAATCGTAAACACGTCCATCTCCCCAGGGCCTAGGGCCTCTTCGATATCAAGACGACATGATAATTACAATACCACTTCGTTACAGAGAGGGGGCATTGACGAATTGAGATTAGCTAGGAAAACACAAGTGATCTAAATTACAGAGGCGCTAATACATTCTAATACGGATGTTTCGAGATAAATTACGTGTTTCCCAAAGCGGTATAGTGCATAGGGCTTGAACCTACCCGTCGCTTAACGAGCGGCGCCCACTCCCAAACCCAGCGTGCTAGCAGCCCGACCGCTTAGCGACACGACAATTTCCGACAACCCATCTTCCTTCGCTTTTCGTACGTCCGAGAAGCGAGCTAACAGGAACTTCTGCAAAAATGGCTGACCACGAATACGTGAGTTTTTTTCTTCGTCCCGCGAGCGCCTGCGATATACTAATGTGACTTTTCATCTAGAACGCCGAGGAGGCTGCCGGTACGTTATGAGAACACACCCACATCCACACCCATCGCCCGAACAAAACGACACAGCCAAGCAAGAGAGGGAATTCTGTTATTGATCGATATTGGGACGAGAATGGAAACGATTTGTTGGCGGGGCAAACACAGGATTGATGGAAAACGACATCGAGATCTCAGACGCTGACTGAACCTTCGCCCAACAGAGATCAAGAAGAGAAGACAGTTCCGCAAGTTTTCTTACCGCGGTATTGACCTCGACCAGTACGTTTCACCACCTACCATCAACCCTATCGAAATTCGTTCGCAGCCGGCACCTCGTGAGACATGAATCCAGGGTCTTCATTCGCTTTTCCAACACGGATGTTGATATATCGCCAATCATGTCCCGGTTTCTTGTTCACCTGGTGCCGCGCCGCGATTGAAGTTTCGCAATATTTTTTTCCCAAGGATTCCGTCTGACCGCGAATTTTACAGGCTCCTCGACCTCTCCTCCGAGCAGCTCCGTGATGTCGTTCACGCCCGTGCCCGCAGACGTTTCAACCGCGGTCTGAAGCGCAAGCCCATGGGTCTCATCAAGAAGCTCCGCAAGGCCAAGCAGGAGGCCAAGCCCAACGAGAAGCCCGACCTCGTCAAGACCCACCTCCGTGACATGATCGTCGTCCCCGAGATGATCGGTTCCGTCGTCGGTATCTACTCCGGTAAGGAGTTCAACCAGGTTGAGATCAAGCCCGAGATGGTTGGCCACTACCTGGCTGAGTTCTCTATCTCTTAGTACGTGCTCCCTTCACCCAGCTCTCATATTTGGACATTCCTAACAACCTCCTAGCAAGCCCGTCAAGCACGGTCGTCCCGGTATCGGTGCTACCCACTCTTCCCGTTTCATTCCCCTCAAGTAAACGATTTCAAACGATTCCCCTTGGAGTGGCGTGTGGAGGAAATGGTGCTGGGAAAGCAAAAAATGGAATTCAGCAATATTCGCAACTGGGCTCTTTTTTTCAGCATGTATTTCCAGTTCGGGTCAGCTGTGTCCTGCTCAATTTAAGATCTTGTCGGCATGAAATCATTTAGGGATCTTGATTCGTCTCGTCGCAAGCGACGAGGTAAAAAAAAACGCTCTTTCCCCAGCCTCGCTTTGGTGCTGGAGAAGACGTTTAATCTAACGACACTTTAACTTCATTGATGTGCCCATCTCGTACCTACCGAGTAGTAGTATTTCAGTGTGACCTCGGGACCAGATACACCTGCATAGGTATCTGCCCCGGATTACTAGGTACAATCTCCAAAGATTATGCTGGTCGCCTTTCTAAACCTTGGAACCCTGGATATTGCAACACATGTTTACTTCCAATGTTGGGCAGCACGTAGATACTCTCAGGATCAGCAACTGGATACTTTACTTCAAATCTTGAAAGTTCTCCTACCTACCCACCCCACCTGGGCATACAAGTGATGCATACTTCTAGCCTTATACGGCGTTCAACCATTGAATGTACCCCACAATCACAACACGGACATTGATCAGCACTCGTCATAGTACCCCGGGGTGCGGATACTTTCTTCATGCCCAGCGAGCCACTCGGTCTCTAGTCTAGACATGCATGGATCACGCAACCCTTCTACTATTGCACCTATGCCCTGGTGATTATTCCATTGGAAGGGTTCAAATAGCCACACTTAGGGAGTACAGGCACGCCCGGGTGGGTGTCAACCATTGGAACATTTAATGGTTCGTTGGCTAAAACAGAAAATATATGTAGGCATCGCGCACATTATGTGCCTATAAGATTATAAACAAAGGCGTTGCTATAACTCAAATCCGACAACAAGAGGCCCAATAGCACATATTTCACGAGGATATTAGCAGGAAAAGGATCCCTGGGTCCCTGGAGCCCATTGAGGATGGGTTACATCATCTCCGAGGTCGTTGAAGAAAATCGCCGAGATCACCGAGCCGAAAAATCTACGTGGACACATTCCACAGCCCAGAAGACAAATACTAGATATGAGAACACATCCAATAGCAGTGACCTCCAATAACAATGATAACAAAATTGCCAAGGATTCAACGGTATCTGTTCAAAACTCCCGTCTCGAAGGCTTGGAGATAAGAGACTGAAGTCCCGGATGTGGAGAAGAAGCCTTCGGGTATTGGGGTTTTGACCGATGCAACGAGGGACCGAGGCAAGCCGCGATTTAATGCGGAGAAAGACCTTTAAGTACCCTGGGGTCGGATTCTACTTCTTCTTTCATTTGTGATCATAAATTACCGACTTCTTCACTTGAGCCTCACTTTCCCCGGATCGGCCTGTCTTGCTTTCCCCGCAATCATGCCCGTCTCCTCCAATTACCCTCCCGTCGATATCCCAACGGAAGACTTGTGGACGTTTCTCTTCGAACGCAAAGATAGAGCATACCCAGATGATAAGAGTACGTGTGATCCTTCGCAATCCTCAGTATTACGTTCTTTGTTCCTAATACTAACGCCGCGACAGTCCTCTACCAAGATGCCGAGACCCAGCGCCATTACACATACAAGGCTCTCCGTGAGGCCTCACTAGACTTTGGAAAAGGGCTGCGCGCTCTCTATGATTGGAAGAAGGGCGATGTTCTTGCCCTGTTTACCCCGAATAGCATTGATACCCCCGTTATGATGTGGGGAACCCTGTGGGCCGGAGGCGTGGTCTCGCCGGCAAACCCGGCGTATACGGTTGACGAGCTCGCATTCCAGCTCAAGAACTCCGGCGCAAAGGGTCTGGCTACACAGACATCGGTGTTGTCAGTCGCAAAACAAGCCGCGAAGAAGGTCGGCATGAGTGAAGATCGTATTATCCTGATTGGTGACCAGCGCGACCCGGATGGGCGGGTGAAGCATTTCACCTCCGTGCGTAATCTCTCAGGTGCGACCCGCTATAGGAAACAGAAGGTGACGCCTGAGAAGGACGTTGCCTTCTTGGTCTACTCTTCTGGAACGACCGGTGTGCCCAAGGGTGTTATGCTGTCGCATAGGAATATTGTTGCCAATATTATGCAGCAAGTCACTGGTGAAGGTGGTAATTTGAGCTGGAATGGTGGTCACGATGGCAAGGGTGACCGAGTCCTCGCATTTTTGCCATTCTATCATATCTATGGTATGGTTTCCCCAATACCAGAACCGACATAATGCTGACAAGAACCTACCAGGATTGACCTGTTTAATCACCCAAGCCCTATACAAGGGCTACCACCTGATCGTGATGTCCAAGTTCGACATTGAAAAGTGGTGCGCACACGTGCAGAACTACCGCTGCACATTCAGTTACATCGTTCCTCCCGTGGTATTGCTATTGGGCAAACACCCGGTCGTGGACAAGTATGACCTATCGAGCTTGCGGATGATGAACTCTGGCGCCGCACCCCTCACCCAAGAGCTGGTGGAGGCAGTCTACTCGCGCATCAAGGTTGGGATCAAACAAGGATATGGCCTCAGCGAGACCAGCCCAACGACACACTCCCAGCAATGGACTGATTGGCGCGAAGCAATTGGCTCGGTTGGTCGCTTGATGCCCAACATGCAAGCCAAGTACATGACCATGCCCGAAGATGGCTCCGAGCCAAAGGAGGTTGCCGTGGGAGAAGTTGGTGAGCTGTACCTGAGTGGTCCCAACGTTTTCCTCGGCTACCACCAGAACCTGGAGGCGACCAGGGGCTGTCTTTCTGAAGATGGTTGGTTCCAGACCGGCGATGTGGGTTTCCAGGATGCCAAGGGCAACTTCTACATCACCGACCGTGTCAAGGAGCTCATCAAGTATAAGGGCTTCCAGGTTCCTCCTGCTGAGCTGGAGGGACTTCTAGTTGACAATGAAGCGATCGATGATGTGGCAGTGATTGGAATTGAGAGTGAGGCGCACGGTTCAGAAGTTCCCTTAGCCTGCGTGGTTCGCAGCGCTAAGAGCAAGTCGTCGGGAAGCAGTGAAAAGGACGAAGCAGAGAAAATTATCAAGTGGCTGGAAAGCAAGGTCGCCCATCACAAGCGCCTGCGAGGCGGTGTCAAGTTCGTGGATGAGATTCCTAAGAATCCTAGTGGCAAGATCTTGCGTCGTGTGCTCAAGCAGAAGTTCAAGGAGGCAGCCAAGGCACCGAAGGCCAAGCTGTGAAAGTCTTTTTGTTTGGACATAACATGATATTTGCAGACTCAATCATGACCATATATTCATAGATTTCAAATCCCCGAAAAATGCCCGAAAGTACTCAGCCGTAGGTCATGTAAGACATTTCCAAGACGTACAGAGTTCAGATCTTTGATGTCAAAGCATTAAGGAAAAAACCTCTTCACCATGCCCTCAACATCCTCTCCCTGCACAGCATCGACCTTCTCCCTAGCAACTCTTTCAACGGCCTCCTCAACACCCTCATCCCCATTTACGAGATCAATCCAGCCCTCTGTGTCTTCTCGCGCTAGCAGCTGATCCGCAACAATCGCAACGTCTTCCCTAGTAACGCTTCCACGTCCCTTAGGTGTGATACCCAGTTCAACCTTCCGTGTCGCAGGGTCATCCTTCAGAATACCAGGACGCAGATTGATAGCCTGGAACGGGAGTTTCGAAGCTGCGGGATCTCGCTTCCGTTGCGCCGCCAGCGCAGTCATATATTCATCGGCTTCTTGTTTGGCTTTGGCGTATGTGGGGAGCACCTCGGTGTTGGTCTTTACGACACCTTCCCACTCACTATCCGGCATCCAGGAAGGCTGAGTCTTGCGACTTCCAAGGTAGGAGACCATGAGGAACTTGCTGATAGTTGTCGAGGCAAAAGAAGCTGTCATGAAGTGCTTGGCGGCTTCTTGGTCGATGGCGATGGTGCTAGCGGGTCCGCCCTTGCCTCCTGCGCCTGTGGGTAATTGTTAGCCTGGGTGGATTGGCAATATGGGCTGCAGTGTTTCAAGTTTGGGATTTGAAAAGCTGTCCCGCGTGCATGTTTTGGTAAAGTGGGGGTGAATCCATACCGGCCGACCAGACCACGTAGTCGGGTGAGACCGAATCAATGATCTTCTGGGCGTCCGCGGCGCTCTTTACATCTTCTAGACTCGAGACGAGGACATTGAGTTTGCCCTTGAGCCCCTGGCCTAGAGCTAGAATCTCGCTTTCATGCGCGGGGTTGCGAACTACGCTGGTCACGTTCCAAGCGCGTTTAAGGAGGAGAGGGGTAAGGTGTAGGGCGACTTTGCCGTGACCGCCGAGGAGAAGGACTTGCATTTTGGAATGTGATTATATGTACAAATGAAGAAGATCTAAGGTTCGGGCCTGTATTTAACTATGTGCGGGGACATTATTGCGTCACAAAATAGCAGCGGATGAATGACTGAGCCGTTTCCCAATTAGGACTAGCCGGATTGAGCTTACTTGAACATTGGCTCCACTTATTTGACTTGTTGAACCGTTTATGATTGGCGTACGGCTGGCTGCGGCTTCCAAGGTTCTTTTTGCGGCTCCTGGCTCACGGGCCCCGGGGCGCTCTTTTATCGAGGCATCAATCACCAAACACTTCTACGCGATTATATACGCCTTGTGCTGTACCCTTGTATCCAATCTTTCTATATCACACTAATCACTAAACTCTAAAACCAGATATTAGTTCGCTTCATACATGAATGGACCAAAATGAGTTCTTCTATTCCCCGCTAACATCCAAAGCAGATAAGTCTAAAGAGGTATAAGCTGAGCCACAACAATTGAAAATCCCCCGGCAAGTGAATTTCAGTTGATTGGTGTGCCGTACAGAGCACCCATCTGTATACCGCCCCAGTCCCATGCCTTGGGCTGACCCTGCTTTGATTTCTCAGAGCTTGTAGGAGTTTTATTGAGAGGCCATATCTCCACCTCACTCGGTAAAGTGAAATCGTCCGAGACTGGGAAAAATTTCTCTGCTGTGTGCCTGCGAAGGATCTTTTCTGAGCCTGTTCTGAGCACCGTGTTCCCATCATTCATGATTCTCATTGCAGTTGGTAGCTTGAAAGCTTCCAAATTTTCAGAGAGATGCTCCCTCAGATACAACAGGTCTAGTTTGATCAAAGGTTGCATATTAGACACCTCTGGATCAAAGCGGACGAGGACTCCAACTCGTGAACCAGTCTGTGCATCTGGCACGGGGAGAGCGTGGGCCTCTGTCACGTAAGGAACGTTTCTGAGATGATTTTCCAGCTGAAGAATTGGGATCTTGTAGCCATAGTAGCGGATAACTATTGAAGTAAGTTAGCGCACGATGCTCGATTGGATGCTCAGGTAGTTTCTAGAAAGGCGATGTGCATACAGTCAGACGAGGATCGGCCCAGGAACATGTAGTCTTTTCCGACTCGGCGGACTTCGTCTCCAGTTCGATAGAATCCATCGCTGGTGAATGCAGCTGTAGTGGCTGCCTCGTCGTTCAAATAGCTAAAGATGATTAGCAAAGATGGCTAGGACGGATGGAGATTGAAATCGTGATTGTACTTACTGGGAAAATAGGACATTGTTCTTGACCAGTAGTTCTCCCTCTTCATCCCCAGAAAGCCGAACTTCAATGCCCGGACCTGGTCTCCCAATGCATGCCTAATATGAGAACCAAGTTATTAAAGCCCACTAAATGCTAGAGTACCAGCGAGATGTCCACGAGCTCTCGAAAATTTCTCTTCCGCACGTTCATTATTGCACTCACCTTGATATCAGGATCTGTATCTTCCGTCATTCGGAGTCCCATCCCACCAAGCTCTGTAGATCCATATGTAACCATCAGTGGCTTTCCAAGCGTACGCCAAAATTTCATCAAAGCTGGCGGGGCCGCTGCAGTTCCCACTCGCGCTGAGCGCAACCCATGTAAGCCATGAAGATATTCCTTCCGCTGCTCGACAGGTAGCCCTGCAATGGACTCATTGTAAAAGTTCATCAAACGGCCCCACAAGGGCGGGACAAAATTCACCATCGTGACTCCACCCTGTCGGAATCGCTCCCATATCAGCTGCGCATCTGACCGAATGACCTCTTGCCTCCAGCCACCAAATACAGGTCTGATGAATTGCAAGAACCCTCCGATCCAGTGTGGGTCTCGGTGAGTCAGTGAAATTGAATCTGTACTTGGAGATTGGCCGTGAGGGAATAGCAGAATACGTCGAGTGTGAACAACGCCTTTTGGTGGTCCCGTCGTGCCAGAGGTGAAGATGATGAGACTCGGTCTGCTGGGGCTGACGGATGCCCCTTCTTCTATCGTCGCTGTGATTGGGGCCGTGGGGTTTGCCTCTGACCCAGCCTCAACAGGTACCACCGTGATTGGCTTGCCTTCGGAGGCTGCGTATTGCTCGATGTCTCTGGCACGCTTGTTCAGAGAATGAGCGGCTAGGAGAAAGGCTGAGTTGCACTTGTTGATCATATATGAGGCCTCTTCTGGAATGATAGCAGGGGCTAAATTTGTCCAATTAACAATAGATCATCATGAGTTTAGTTTCCATGTAGTAAGATAAGATGGGTATATCCGTTGAGATAATGTGTTAGGATTAGGAAACTCACACAATGGCACTATCGCTGCTCCAATGGCCAAGACGGCGACAGAAGCCACTATAAATTCATAATTTCCCGGGGCCAAGACTGGTACATAGACCACTTCATCATCTGAGATAATGTTGCCGTGGGGCCCAAATATGGCAGCAGGCAAAGCGGCTACAAGTGACTGCCGTGTTGCATGCACATCACGAAGCAACTGTTCGAGATCCGCATCTACCCCGACACCTGGATCATGGACCCGAATGCGGCTCGGTGACTCCTTGTGGGATTGAACAAGTGCTCTGAAGTGCGACTCGTTGGGCAAATTCAATATATTGGGTGAAACTGTCATGATGAATTCCTCAAATTTCCCCAAGGGTACTGGTTCTGGTGCTTTAGTTAATTTTTACTCTGTGCAAGAAAAACCGAATGGACTTTGGGAGGAAAGGGAGGCCGGATGGGAAGGCAAAGGAGACGCACTTTGGAGAACTGGCGCCGTGGGAAGATAAAAAGATTCGAAAACGATGTTTTATGTATAGCAAGAGGATCTCTATAGATCTTTATAGCCTCACCAAGGGGTACTTATCGACGTGCATATGATATTAACATCGCCAAGAATTAGGCAGTTGATACATAGGAAGCAGACATATGCATCGCTCATCCCGAGGTCACACTTCAATCAAGGGGCTAATGAATTTTCCTACCTGAGATGTGGGTTTTATCTCCGGGTACGGAGTACGGAGTACTCGAAGGACATTTATGAGAGATGATCTATTGAGAGATGGTCTATACTAGTGCAGCCATCCTGCTGCTGCATGGTGCAGGCTTCGTCATCCCTATGCTAGATCTAATGTCAATACGAGCTATGCATTTATTTGTGTAACTCCAGACTGAAAGCTTATTTTGAGCAATCTCATACTGTTCTTAAGAGTAGCGGTGAGAGCATGGAACGGTGAGAGCGTTGAACACTCTCTCGGGGATGCCGAACAGACAGAGTCTGGGATGGAACTTACTCACCTGAAACAAGACAAATAAACATCGTGCAGAGACGAATTGACTTTCTCTTAAATAATAAAAATGAAGCATACACGTGTCTTGACTGGCGAGCTGCCCAGCCACAGTGATGCAGGCGGGAATCATATAAACTTGGGCTTAGCTGAAATCATAGTTCGAGCACCTTTTCATGCAATGAATCGACCAAAATACAACCCTTGATCGCTGCAGGTAACAGGTCCCCTGCCTTTTGCACTCGTGGATTATGTCACTTTAAACATGACTATGTCCTCATGAGGCTCGTTTATGGTAGATCAGTTCTTATTTGTTGGGTAAAATGCACTTTACACGTCTCATCGCAGATATCAGATTGCGGTAACAACAAAAAAAGTTAGCTATGTCACATTGCTGCATCTCTGAATGGCAACATTGGGCCCTACAATAGCTCAGCTGCCAAGGTCAACATAGCATACGGAGTATTAATGAGCAGTGATCCCGTCACTGCATCCCCTCTGATATCTTCTGTGTCTAGCTTGAACTGCGAACGTCTTTCACGCTTTTAAACCCAGCCACTTCCAATAATTTTTACCATCACCATGACCATAACTGTGACCAGAGCAGCCCATATCGAGCGTGCAGAGTTTGAGACGACTCGGCGTCTTCTGGCATGTTTAATAAATGAGGGTCTGGTGGACGCAGTGTGGGAGCCATTCCAATCTGCAAATGCAGGATACCTAAGTCTAAAACCATTCGATAACAACCACCATCAATCGCCTATACATCAGCTCAAGGTGACTTTCGAATGCGACAGTACCTTTGAAGAGACTGGTGGCAACATCAGCTATCCAGTTGCTCCAGGACAGCTTCAACCACCAGTGGCACTGGAAGGAAAAAACGGTCGCATAACGAACGAGACAAATCCATCCAAGATACTGCACAGCATTCAGCAGTGGTTTTCTGACTGTTCCCCGGCTGTCGATAACGTGAAAAGCATGTTACAAAATTCTGCAGATAATCAGGGTAAGTATCAGGGCTAATATCCTTTCTCTTGCGAAGCTCACTCCATCTCCAGAGAAATGGCTACAGCTCTACAATCACCAAGGGGCATGCAGTCTAGATAGCCCAACCATTGGTTGGGAACACACCATCATTTTTGGACATCCAGAGCATCCGGTAAGTTTCCTCTGAAATATATTACAAGCAAGGTTTTGGACGTTAACTAGAGTCCAACTGCATCAGTTCCACCGATGCTTTTACCCCGTGTCATCCTTGTTACCGGCAGCCCCCAATACAATAGAGGAATTTTTGTCCCCTGAGATATCCCTCATCTCTATTCCAGACACGGAGCTTCGCCTAACTGGGCCCTTCAAAGAGCACTTCTACCCCTTGCTACAACGGCTGAGCCTCCCTCGGCCATCACCAGGACGCACTATTGTCCCATGCTTCACCAAACAGTGGCCATTGATCTCGAAGTACCTACCCAAGGCCACCTTGGAGCAGTCGGTTCAGGAGATTGCCGACACTCAAGTCTCCACGCGTTCGGTATCCATCAAGCCTGAATTCGACTTCAATTATCATCTGAAGATGTCTCTGTCGTATCAGATAACTGCAGCTACACGAAACGTTAAGCCCTGGCAAGCACTACAGGCGACTTGGATGACGGATCTAGTAGAACGTCTAGCACCCCCCAATCTCTGGGTGTATCGGGAGGTTGCCACAGTCACGGGTGCGACGCATGTGGATTTTGCAACGGGACAAACTTTCTCCTGCATTTTGCGAGAGGACCTGGAGCCGCGGGCTATGTCGGAGAACCAAGCATTGATAATTTCAGCTGCGCTTTATCACAACTCTGTCGAAGACAAGAGGACATACGCTGAAGTGCTGTTTGACCTCGAGAGTGTGAAGGACAAGTGTAGCTGGGTTCGAAGGTTGGTCACTCGCTTTTCCATCGCATATTTCTCGAATGCTTGACCATGAGACTAACGATTTCACAACACCAGATATACAGGCCTTCTATTTGGGGTGGTGATGCCCCTCCTTGGTCATGGAGTCGCCCTTGAGCCGCACAGTCAAAACATCCTTGTGCGGGTCGACAAACAAGACAGATCCCTCAAAGGGCTGGCTATCAGGGACATGAATGGGGTCAAGATACACCTTTCCACGCTCAAAGGCCACGGCATTACCGTGCCAGAGGAACTTGCGCAAATCCCAGAAACAAATGTGGATAAATTGGAAGGGTTGTGGAGAAGGGTCCATCGTACTCTGATTCAAAACAACATCGCATTTATTCTGCGTGGCCTTGGCTTGGACAACAGTCAAGGGTGGTCAATTGTCCGAGAGGAGCTTGAAAGGGTTCTAACCAGTCCCAAATGCCCAATGGGCTCTGAAATTCGGGAGTACTTTTGGGGGCAGACTATGGGATTCCCATGCTTCTTTGAGGCTATATTGCGGGGAAAGCCCATGGAGGTAAGAATTGCCCACACTGCGCATACATGGCAAATATGAGATGCTGATGCTAATTTTCGATATAGTTCGAGAGGAAACAGCTCCCCAATATTCTGCTAAGGTGAAGGAAGGACTTTGAAATTGCGGGGAGTCTAGAGAGCTGAGGAAGAGAAAAGTATTTAAGCCTCTTCAGCGTGGAATTTAATGTTGGGATATCTACCTTGGATACCCATTGCGTACCTGGGTAGAGCAGTATCTTCGGCTTTATGTTATTCATTATTACAGTATCCAAGTTCCCATAACTCCTAACATAACTCCAGTACCTAATCTTCGAATTTCAATCATTAGCCTAGTGAGTAGACCTCGAGATGAGCAACTTTCTAACCTTGGAAAACCCTTTAGAAGCAACATTGGAACCTTTGAGCTTCTAAACTTGGGAGGTTGGAGCAAAAACCTGGGCAATCTCTCTGCTTCCGAGCTTGAACCTTGGAAATCGACCAAACTCTCTAGGGCTCCTAGAGTTTCATGGTATTGAAGGTCTGCTGTTTACACAGGGAATTTTTTCGCGGATATGGAAAATATATTAATTGAGGTAGCCCTTGAACCGTGGGGCTAGTCTATATATTTCTAAAATTACAATCTTCGAAATGTCGAATCCGTTCCGATCTGCAGCAAACTTGACAATCTACAAATCACACAGCCTCAGACAAGACCAGCAAGCATTTAGCAAGAGGCACCGGAGGGCACGTTCTTGCACTTGCTGCTGGTCTTACCGCCGGAGACCTTGTTGCCAGACCAAGTCCAGTCGGAGCAAGAGCTGGAACCGCACAGAATGTAGACATCAGTGGCGCTGCTCTTGAGGGTACCAGTGACCTTCTCGACAGTGAGACCGGTGATGGGAACGCCGGTGGTAGGAGTGCCAGTGGGGCTGCCGTTCTCGTAGTCCTGCTCAATGACGATACCGTACTTGGCGATGTTGGAAAGCTCGATGTTGGAGAAGGTGACGTCGGCAACCTCACCGGTGGCCTTGTAGATAGTCTTGATGCGGATACCGTTGTCGGAGTTGGTAACAGTGGAGTCGGAGATGGTCACGTTCTTGACGGTGTTGTCGTCACGTCCACCGACGGAGCCGATGGAGAGACCGTGGCCGCCGGAGCAGGTACCACCAGTGAAGATGATGTTCTAGCTTATGTTAGAGATTGTTCTGAGTTGAAGTGCGTGGGAGAGCTTACCTCGCCAGAGTTGATGGCCAGGCAGTCATCCTGGTTCTTGATGTTGGCGTTGCTGATGGTGATGTAGGTGGACTCGCCGACATCGAAGGCATCGGTGTTGTGGCCACCGCCGCTGTCACCAGCGGAGTTGTCAATAGTGATGTGGTCGAGAACAAGGTTGTCGGCCTGGACACTGAAGCCCTGGACGGGGGTGTTCTTGACGTTCAGACCGGTGATGGTCGAGTCATCCAGGGAGTGGGCGTAGAAGAACTTGGGCTTGGTCTTGCCGCCGTTGGTTCCCTTACCGTCCCACCAGCTGGCACCGCCACCGTTGATGACATGGCCGGAAGCACCGTTGACCTCGATGTTCTTACCGGAGAAGCGGATGAGGGGACCCTTCCACTCCTTGTAACCGAAGGTGGTCTCACCCTTAAAAGTGACCTGAAAAGCGGTGTTAGTTATCCGGTCCCACGAAGGGCGCGGTTGCAAGCGAAACATACCTTTGTGCCATCCTTCAGGTTGGACAGATCGAGGGTCTCACCAGCGGGGACCTTGATGTTATCCAGGACAATGGTGGAGCAGGACTTCTTGCCGGCCTTGGCGCTAGCAGCGGAGGTGAAGGTGCAAGAAGAAGAACGCTCAACAAGGTCCGACGCAGGGGAAGGAGCAGGGGCAGCAGAGACGGCAGCGGCGCCGAGGGCCAGCATGGACAGAATAGAGGCACGCATTTTGAAGTAAATGTCCGATCAACAGACAAGTAAAAGAGTGAAGGATTCGGGGCTAGCCCAAGTATAGAATGTGATAGGAAAGGTAAAGAATGAATGAATTGGTTGGAATAAGCTATGCCACGGTCCTTGGCCTCGATATTTAAATGCTTCGTCTCTGGCTTCGAGGTCTCTGCCCCTGCGCTAGCACCACTATGAAACGGGGCCGTGGCTGTCTGCCATGTCGACCCCTGTTCCTCACAGGGCATGGCCATTGGCGGATTAACCCAGTAGGTCGGTATGCAGGGACTTTCTAGATGGTTCAATTGATTAATCTTTGATGAGTGCCGCTGGAAGTGGAAATCCTCCGAAACATGGCTATAGTTGTCCCCACTAGGGGAGCTCGGGATATCGTCGGGTAAAACATCTACGGGACTTTCGGGGGTCTTCTCGTTTCAGCGTATGAACTCCTAATGATCCAATGGGGGCTCGCGATTGATGACATCTGCACACTATCATCCACACCGTTGGAAGCCAAGTGGACCCGTTTTGAAGCTTGTGTTTCACGATATTCGATTTAGGGCTCGGGTCAATATCAGAGTCTGCGGTAACAGCTCCACCACAATAGATTAATTGTTGCAGGATGCCTTATGAATCAAGTTTGGTGATACTTGGGTGTGTTTGGTACTTGTGAGGTTCTTAGTTATTTCCAGATGTACCTATGCAGACCTATGCATACTGGCTTGCTGGTCATCCTAGAAATCACTTCACAACTTCACGTAGGGGAGAAAGTGATATCAATTCGATACCGTAGATTAAGGGGAAGTCAAATAGATAGGCAGCAAGAATGGTCTCCAAGGTACCCCATACGGATACACCGGAATGCAAAGAATGATGTCTCACCAACCTGTCGAGTTTAATTTCATGACTTCGTTCTAGACCGAAAACATGCCATCTCGGTACTTTGCACCAAGCGCTGTGGGAACTGTCCAGGGTCCACTCTTATCGGTGCAAATGATGCAAATGATGCAAAGAGAGTGCAATGCAAACTCCGTGGAAATGCAAACGAGAAGGGAAGAAAAGAGCCACCAAAGCCAAGAGACAAGAAACGCGTAAGGCTGAGAAAGTACTGACATATGATGTGTGCTGAGAATTGCCGAGGTCGGGCGCTGTGGAGCGGAGACCCCTTCTGATCTCCCCAGACTTCGATGCTCCCTCCTGGCATCAACAGCCACCATGCCCGACAACTCGGTGGATCCGACCCTTCCATCTCCAGTGGTGCGCGATGTCCTTCGCGTGTGTTTAAGCGCCAAAGAATATCGATTCCTCCACGAGACAGCCCTGAAACGCGCCCCTGCAGCTCGAAGCAAGCTCCCATCTCCATCGCGCTTCGATGCCATCGTCCGCCCCAAGAACCGGCATAGCGAAGCTGCCGCTCGCGCCTCGCTACGCGTATTTCTCGGATCGGGAATCGCATTGAAATTGGGCGATCTCCTGCTCGCTCGATTCCAAGGCGCCACGGAGTATGATCCACACCGACCCTTTCATCGAGCTATACTGACATCTGATCCCACTGCAGAAAGAAAACACGCACTTCTTTCCTGCGCTCCCCCAAATTCCGCCTCTCGATATCCTTGTCCCTCCTCCTTTTCATCCACCGTCTCTTGTACCGCTTCCTGGTCCGATTGCGAGCGAACCTCCGCACCGAGGATGCGCAGCCTTTCAGAGAGCGCAACCCGCGCATCTCACGCGCGCTGACCTCGCGATATGCCCCAGCCATCGGCGCAAGTTTGGCCGGATTCGCCCTAGGCATTGCCCCACAAGATCAGCTTCGTCTGACTGCGGCAATTTACTCGGGCATGCGAAGCTTGGAGTTCTTGTTTAATTACATTGATTACAAGGGGTGGTTGGGCAAGCGCCCGGAGTGGTTTGGCAGCTGGATGCTGATGCCGTTTGCGTTTGCGCAGCTGTTCCACGCATTTGTGTTCGATCGGGAAACAACTCCTACGGTACGTTTTTCGCAACGCTTAATCCTCGCGGTCGCTGATCTATGCCCTGCAGTGGTTTGGAAATGTCATCCTTCGACTCTCACCCAGTTATATCCAAAGCCGACCGGAGTCGCTGCCAGATAACGTCGCCTGGCCTGAGAAACGGGAGATCGTGGACTCTCTGGCCTCTATTGCGGGCCTCCGCTGGCCGTAAGTTGACCACTCGACTTTCAAGTGCACACTCGTTAACAAATACCAGGGCATTCGTTTCCCCGATCCTCCACCCCAACGACACTCACACTCTGCCGGCGTCCGTGTCGTCCATTTCGCCAATCACTGGCCCAGCACACCCCGCAATAACGAGCTTATCATGCGCTCTTTTGCACCCCAACCTGCCAAACTGCAGTACGGCATTCCTGCATCACATCCTTCTTTCCGTACCAACGCTCGCGCGGTTTATCACTACTGTTACCCTGGCCCTATCACTTCCCAAACTCAAGAGCATCTTGCTTGAGCCCATGTCATCGATCAATGACCTGTCAAAACGCATAATCAAGATGACAGCGGTTCTTTCGCTCGCTATTGGATCTGCCTGGGGCAGCGTCTGTCTTTTGGACAAGAATCTCCCCCGATCCACGCTGCCCACCAAGCGGTTCTTCATCAGCGGAGCACTGGGCGGTCTGCCATTCATGTTCCTGGGCAACAGCCGCACTACCTTCCTGTATTTCTTCCGATCCGCCATTGTTTCCGCGTACAAAACTGGAATCAAGCGTGGGCTATGGAAGGGCCGCAGGGGTGGTGAGCTGCTGCTGTTTGTTATCTCGTGGGCGACGATGGGCACGATTCTCGAGGCAAACCCCAACGCCGTGCAGGGTGGAGGTCTGCGCAAGGGACTGGCGTGGCTAAGAGGAGATGGGTTTGCGGACCCACTAGAGGTCAAGCGCAAACCGCGACGGGAAAAGAAGCCCGGTAACGAATAAGTGTGTTAAGAATAATGTTGGATAATGGCGCTGGGATTTGAATTCCGACCCCACAGTTTTGCGGAGTAGATCCTCGGAGACTGGCCTCCGCATTTTGTAGTTCCGACTTTAAAAAGGCCCCCGGGTTGGGCCTTTCAATTGTATTTTTCGGTCTCTGTTCATCTCTCATATACTATTCACAATGTCTGCTCAAAGATTGAAGATTGGTTGCGCCGGCCTCGGTCGCATGGGCAAGCGTCATGCCCTGAACTTCTTGGAGCGTACTCCCCGAGCTGAGCTCGTGGCCGCTAGCTCCCCGGACCCTGTCGAGTTGGAATGGGCCAAGACACACCTTGAGCCCTTCGGTGTGCGTCTGTACCAGAACTATGACGATATGCTCAAGCAGGAAGGATTAACGGCTGTGGTAGTCGCATCCGCGACAGCCGTCCATGCCGAGCAAACTATCAAGGCGATCGCAGCAGACAAGCACGTCCTGTGCGAAAAGCCCGTCTCTACCAGTGTCGAAGTGGTAAGACATGTCCCAATCACGATGGAAGACGACTTTTCGTGTTCATCGTTATCTCTCAATTAAACATGCGAACTAACATTACATCTTCTTTCCAAGTCCCAATCCGTTGTCGACGCAGCAGCCAAGAAGCCTCACCTGAAGGTTATGTGTGGATTCTCCCGCCGCTTTGACAAGTCCTACCGAGACGCCTTCAGCAAGATGCAATCCGGCGCAATTGGCACAGCCTCAGTGCTTCGCAGCCAAACCTGCGACAAGCTCGACCCATCTGGTTTCTTCGTCGCCTATGCCGAATTCTCCGGCGGAATCTTCGTCGACTGCTCCATCCACGACATTGATCTCACCCTATGGTTCTTCGGCAGCGATGCCAAAGTCAAGTCGGTTTCAGCCGTCGGTATCACAGCTGTCGAGCCCGATCTACGCAAGCACAATGATCGCGATAACGCCGTTGGCCTGGTAGAGTTCTACGATGGCCGGATGGCTTTCTTCTATGCTTCTCGCATGATGGCCGCTGGTCAGGAAGATGTTACCGAGATCATTGGTACCAAGGGCAAGCTGGCGGTTAACACCCAGCCTGCGATGAACCATGTGAACATCTACGATGAGTCTGGCATTCGTCGCGAGATCCCGCAGACCTACTACGATCGATTCGAATATGCCTTTGTGACTGAGGCGAATGAGTTCTCCGCCGCTTGTCTTGATGATACTGCGTTGCCGTTTAACCTTGACAGTTCCGTCAAGGCTGTGAGAATCGGTGCCGCGCTGCAGGAGTCCTTGATTTCTCAGCAGAAGATCTTCTTCGATGAAAATGGCAACCGAACTGAGTTGTCTCGTCTGTGAATGCTGTGAATATCGAACCTGTGTATATACTTCTTTTTACACGATGACAGATGAATTGAACACCGAATTAATAGATGTGGCGTAACAGTATCTGACAACTATCTACCAATCTAGGTGTTCAAGCTGAGGGAACGAAAGATAACTTGCTGAAATGAACTAAATCTCAGTTGTTCGACTTTATAATCTGTTCACTTCTCAGACTGAATGGAAGACATAATGTCCATATGTTTCGGATTCCGAAGCAAATCATATTCCCGGGAGCCTTGCGAACAGCCATAGGGCATAAAGAGACGCAGGAATCTCCAGGAGCCCTGAGATCAGCCAGTTACCATCACCAGGAAATCCCCATTGCCATTCGCAACTGCGGCACCTAAAAGAGTCCACATAAGTATCAGACATTAGCGGCTGTTGTTGAGCATACCTTCGACTAAACAAGCATCCTGGGGACATGTAGAACAATGATCCAAGACGTACTGAGCCGCATCAGCTACATCAGAACATAGAGAGGTAGTTTCGCCTTTCGCGGGATTTGCCATGCCAATGATCTTGATATATCCCTCGGCGCCGCACATTTCAGTCGTATCTCTTGTGACATGGCAATTCCAGGTCCCCCTGGCCCTAAGGTATGCAATACACGCCTTAGCACCGTCAACTCGGCCAGGCCCCCTGCCATTAAATCTGCCGCAGAATTGATTTGGGAAAGGGCTCAAAGAGGGTGGCACGGCTAGATTGAGTAGGTTGTGAGTTATCGACCGAGGCTTTATGCCTGGGGGGATACTGGTACCTGAATTATTGAATATGGAGCTTTCGGTGGGATAGCAAGTGGCGCAGAGGGGATACGTTATCAAAAACAGAATGCAGATTGATTTGAGAATACCGCTGTTATAAAAGAGGTTCAACATGGTGGTATAGGCCAATTGATCAATCAGTGTAAGTGATGGAGAGATTTAGTATAACATACGAGTTGCATAGATTTTCAGACAGTGAGTCTTCGTTCGACCCTAGAAAGCTGCCTTTTATGATGTACTTCGTAGGGTTGCAAGTCCTTTCCCTGGTCCGTTGGACAAACCGGAGTTACTATAACCTTGGAAGTGACTCGTGCACTTGACCATGAGGCTCGTTCTTGATGTTTGGAGTTGTATCAACACATTGTGTACAGTAATTCAGTAACCAGACCTCATGCTGAACATGTCAGGTAGTAGAAATACTAAGCCTGAGTGTTTTCCGAATTCAATGGGAATCAAGCTGCTAAATGGGAAGTGCACCTTAGGATATAAAATTGTTGAGAGCCAGGGGTAAAGATACTCCGGGACAGAAAGCCATCTTGCCGACCAAAGATACTGAAATCAATCACGACGTTCAACAATCCTCAGCGGTTTTCGAGCGAGATGTTTCGCACGATAGCAACATCAACAGCAAAATACAAAAATTCGTGTTATGTATTGAGAGCAGCGAAAAAGGGCGGCTAGAACAATAAATCCTCCACTTCAATTGGTAATTGTGGCATATGACGACTCAGTGACTTGGACTAGTTGCACTGCGTTGTATTTTCACATGCCCGGGAAGTACCTCGTTCGAGCCGGTATGTCCACGGGCTTACCCCCAGTCTCTTTAGAGATCGCATTTGCTGCACAAACGTACTACAATCACATATATGAGAGACCCTGATTCTGATGCTACATGAACATACACAGGTACTTAAGTAATGCTGGTCTTCAACCACTGTACCCATATGGCTCTAGGAGCACTGCGCAAGCTGGGAAATAATGAGGCTGCTAGTCTCAGTTGTTTGCAACACACTTAAAGGAGACACAGACATATACACAGAGTAAATCAAATTTTTGGTCAATGGCCCGACCCACGAGGCTATTTAAGAATGATCGCCATCGTCATCTGGAGGGCAGAAAGGAAATACAATTGCTAATAGCCCCACAGCTAGCTCGCTATCGATAGGATGGGAGCTGATGCAGAACATCAGCCCCTCGAGGCCACCGACATCTTCACAAATACGATGTTCCCAAGGGAGACTTCTCAGCATGTGTAGCTGAGCATGCAAGATGTACGGAGTACTTTGCATACAACTATTGGTTTTACTGGGGCTAAAGCTGACCGGGGTGTACAGTAGAGCAGCACAACAATGTACCGATACGGTAGAGATTGGCGCGCATATCCATCACATCGAAATTATCATTGGCTATTACACCGATCTACCGATCCACCTGCATGTTCTCAGCTACTAGTTTTCTGTGCCTGAGATGTGGGCTCTAGTTTGCTGCATTCCTGATGGTCAGTCTCGGCTTAGAGTGGCGGTGAGAATAGTTCAAAAGAATGATCAACTGTATCGTTCTGGCCCCTTGACAAAGCTCAAGGTATAAAGCAGAGCAAATTTCTTGGACACATCATTCATCATCCATCTACTCCGTACTCAATATGAAATTCTCAATCCCCGCCTCTATTGCTCTGCTCGCCACAATCACTCCGGCTCTGGCTGCGTCGGCAATCGCTGAGGTATGTGAGGAGACTTCTATCTGAGGCAACGTTGGCACTGACAAAAAGCGCAGGTGTATATCAAGAGCGAACTCAGGTCCGATCGCTATTACGCCAGCAACCTCGAGTGTGTGAAGGCTGAAGCCCCGTAAGTTCTTTGGTGCCACTAAAGGGTATGGATTTTGCTGACCAGGACAATAGTACTGTCAAGGTTACCGAGATTGAGCTCTATCCTATCGAATTCTCGGACATCGAGTGCGTGATTTACAAGTAAGTTGCTCCATTCCCTAAAGTTGAAACAATTTTAACACAATCAGGGAGGCGGAATGCAAGGGAGATACCTACAACATTAAAGCTGCTGCAGGTTCCGCAGGAAAGCAACAGAAGTTCAGTAGGGCCTTCTATGCGGGAAGCTTCCAGTGCCATACCGCTTAGGAATTCATGTATCTTCCCGGGGTCTCCAATTCTCCATAAATGTGTGAACGAAGCTCAGCCAACGATTTTGAACCCAAGAAATGATGTTTCCGATGATAATTCACGCGTTCAATGTAAATTCAATCCTGTAGCCCAATCCTGTAGCTCAATCCTGTGACAGCCTTGTGACAACGTCCATTTCGCCTAGTAACATCCTAGAGAAACTGCACGAGACGTGTCATGGAGGAGGACTTTATCAGAAGAAGGAGAGACAGAAACGTACGGTAAACTAGATCATAATTGTGGGGATGGGGAGAAGAGGAGAGAGAGAGAGAGAGAGAGAGAGAGAGCTCTCTCGAGCTTCGCTGTCTAGACCGCGGAAGCCTGACTAAACAGGCAGCCCACAGGGCTTCCGACACTCGTTGGCTTCTCAAATATTTTAAGCGAGAGGAAAGCGCCCTCATTTCAAACTCGCTGCAGCCACCTTAAAAGTCCTTGACAGGATGACAATGGAACGAAATGGATGTGGTCCATTCTCTCCAGTCGCCCCGTTTTAATTGCGGGATAGCGTCATGCCGGGGCCACGTGGTGTTGCGCGGGGCCTACTCCGGGGCCCCAGCTCGCCTGTTTAGACATGTCGGTTTCCGCTCTCTTCTCTTCTTCCCCTTCCTCTCTATCTCTCACCTTTTACCTCTCTCCAATTTCTTCTTTGTTGTCTTCTCTTGCCAATGCTTATTTGCCGACACTATATGCGAATTGCTAGTCTTCGACAAATCTCAACTTGATTGGAACCGGAACTTGAAGCTGCCCTTGGAATTAGTGTCTGCAACGTAAGAAAGGACCCCAAGAGCAAATGAATGAGCAAGCCGGAAGAAAATCAAGTCACTGGAGGGGAAAAAGAGAGAGACAGACAAACAGAGGGAGGATGTTGTAAGAGCTTGATCGATTCGGATATTCTGGGGTAGGAGCTCGCGGTTCCACAGGCTTGATCTAGGCTAAAATCGAGTCTTTAACTTGTGATTGGCTTGTATATGGCTCTTTATTGAGACAGATTGCTCACCAGGATAAAAAGAAGTTGAAATTTACTGATTTGATGCTGTCCATGGGTGGATTGTCCACGGTGTAGATGATTGGCGCAGAGTCACGTCAATCGGCACTAAACGAGAGAATGCATGAAATCGGAGAATAATATTCTCCGAAAAACGGGCATATATTACTTCCAGAGAACTGATTGAACCATTTCTAGTCATGTTGATGAAATATGAATACAATATGTGCTTTCATCTCTATAATGTACACAACACGTCAATTTGCAGCGATCGTAGCGGGACCACAATCCCGTCGGAGATGCCCGTGCCACTGGTTTGGGGCAAAATCCTGACTTGCAGTTGGGCAGAGAGATCCAAGTCAGAGCAATAACCCCAGTCGGTAGAGCTCGGCTACGCAGTGCCGGTCGAACCGACAAAGCTCGTGACTAATGGAAACCCCATGGGCAAAGAGCTTCCCCACTGTGGATCATCGGGGTAAAAGGGACCTACTTATAATCACCGGCTCCTGTACTTTGCACAAATATGAGAAATCACCGTCGACATGAGCCCGGAGGCGGAAAAGACAGATTCTTCCCCTGATCAAGCACAACCAGCAGCTACTTTGGGCAACAATCCGGTGCCCATGGTTCAGGATGAACATGAACACCCTAAAAGGAGAATCAATGGCGGACTAGATGCTTGGCTAAGCGTTCTCGCGGGGTTCTGTATTTTTGTGAACTCTTGGTATGTCATACTGATATTTTCTACTACTTCCATGGAGCTGATCGTTCTTGTAGGGGCATTTTAACCACATATGGTGCATTTCAAGAGTACTACCAAACAGAGCTCCTATCAGATCAAACACCATCAGCCATATCATGGGTGGGAAGCATTCAAGCAACCCTGATTCCCATGGTAGGTCTTGCAACGGGGCCGCTGGTCGATGTTGGTTACCTGCGCCCTCTAATCATAGCCGGAAGTTTCTTGACTGTATTCGGGATGATGATGACCAGTCTTGCGAGTTCTTACTACCAAGTAAGTTGTGATAAGACACAAACTGACACCTCGCTGACTCGTATAGGTACTGCTTGCGCAAGGATTCTGTGTTGGAATGGGAGGTGGCATCTCGTATATTCCCGCGCTCGTCGTGATTTCCACTAGCTTTACCACGAAGCGCCCAATTGCAATCGGCTGCGCATCAATAGGATCAAGTGTCGGAGCTGTTATATTCCCAGTCATGTTTCGCCAGCTACAGCCTAAGGTAGGATTCGGGTGGGCTGTTCGCTCCATCGGCTTCATTAGCTTATTCCTTGCTGTTGTGGCATGTACAATATTGTGTCGACAACCAGCACAAAAAGCCCGGGCTAGAAGTCTCATTGATTGGAAGGCCTTCCGCGAGCCTTGTTTCATGATGTTCTCACTTTCCCTCACGTGTGTCATGCTCGCCTATTACGTTCCGATTTTCTACGTCGCTTCATACGCCCGGACCGTTGTGCATACGACCACCAGTCTTGGGTTCTATATGGTTGCAATTGTGAATGGATCGTCTGTTATCGGGCGTATCGTTCCATACCTTCTTGTCGCATATATCAAGCCAATCGGGATTCTGATATTTGCTGTAGCCGCCTCGGCAATCGCCATGTTTACTTGGATCGCTGCCACCAGCAGTGCTGGATTCATTGTTTGGGCATGCTACTGGGGAGCTCTCAGTGGAGTCCTGGTCACCGCGCCTACGTCAATTGTGGCACATCCGGTGTTCTGCCCTGATTCCACCTTTTTGGGAACTCGTCTGGGCATGATGTGGGGTATCTCTTCTTTTGGCGCATTAGCTGGAACTCCAATTGCAGGCGCCTTGGTGAATCTTGAAACGGCAGAATTCTTGCGAGCGCAAATATTCGCAGGGTGTATGATGACTGGAGCTGTTTTGTTACAGATTTGGCCAACTTTCAGAGTTGTGCGGTATGATAACGAGAATCCTCGCAAAAAGTAAGAGCAATATACTGTAGGCTCTCATCGAGTCTAAATTCCATGAACTATCTGAAATCCTATTACATTTGTAGAGAATAGTGGGCTTCGCAATCATATCAGACTTGCCATGCGTAGACTCAACATGGTTTCAGCAGATTACTTTGTTGGACCCAGGTGCATGACGACCTTGAGCCAGGGATAAAGAACAAAAAGCAGAACTTTGCGAGGAAACAGGCTTATTTAGTTTGCCAATGTTGTACTAGGTACTTTTCAGGTTGTTGGTCAACTAAAGACAGGGCGAATGAGACAGGGCCCGGGTAGACCTACCATCTCATCATGACTTCATCCAAGGTTGTGGCGAAGATTACATCCACATCTCAGTACTACAAGAGCGATCTAGAGAATAAATATCTTGAGAACCGTCTCTTTTTATTTATTTTGGATATTTCTAGAAACTTCACTCCAAATCACTTCACCAAAAAGACTGTTCATACCACACTACTGTGAGCACATGCAGGTCTATCCCCAAGCCGCACTTTTAGTCACATAACTTAGGAATCTCGCTGACGATTAAATTTCCTAGACTATACTCAAAGAAAGCCAACATGGGTGGAGACAGTAGCCCCAATCACCAAACCACTTCCGTTGCCGGAGGCACCAGTGCCACGCCGACTCCAGCTAACAACGTCGGTGGTGGATCAGGATGGGGTGATAAGCTTTGGATGGGAGGCAGCGAGCAAGGACTTGGTCATGTGGATGTTCGTTGTTTGATTTGCAAATCTTACGGGAAATAAAATATGCTGACCATCATCTTTCCCCTGAAGGCACCTACAGGCAAATCAACTATGGGCGAGTTCCTTGGCTTGCAAGACCAGAAGTCGCGAGCTGAGAACAAGTATTTCCAACGTGCGGAAATGGCCGAGGGCAACCTCTCCTCCATGAATGCCGCTGGAGACCCGACTTGTGCCAGCGAAGACCATAGCTTCATGGGTCATAAGCCGGGTGGCTCCGCTACTTTGCCTGGATGGAACAAGATGAAGGACTTGGCTGGAGGCTGAGCTTCATATATTTGCGCACAAACTCCGGGAGCGCTTTATATTGAAATTCCAAATATGTATGATGGCGCATATCTGGGGTGTCCTGCCAGTGAAAATCTTGAAACTCAGTACATAACGAAGAAATGCAAATATCACCTAGTTCGAGACATCGGTTCTTGGGGACCAGGGTAGCTGAGTGGACCTACCTCTGTCACCTATAACTTGAAAGCCTTGCCATTGGCAATGAACTTATAAAGAGCCTCTTCTAAATCAATTAGAAGACTAGTTACGGCAGGATCTCCAGGTGGCATTATTTGGGTGAATAGGCCAGCCGCAATACCTTTTTTGCGGTCAATCCACTTTCAACAGTTAGCACAACAGGGTTAAAACATGACACAATGCTTGTCTGTGGTGCCTAAAAAGGAAACATGGTTCAAGTGACTCGAGATCTTACCCAATGCAAATTTGGCAACCCACTCCAATTGACAGTGCCGGCTCTTCTGCGGCCTGGAATATCTCCCATTGCGATGGTTCCAGCAAGACAGTGATCTGCTTGGAGACTTGTATTCGAAGGATGAATGCCAAGAATGCGCCTCATTTGGACTCCTAGGCCTTTGGGCATGGCTAAACGAGATTCATCGCTCAGCTGGGGTCGGAATAGGGTATTAACACTGGTCTCATTCAGCAACGGATGCCCGCCAGTTAGAAGTGCACTAAGCAGCTTCATATAGTTTCTGGGTGTACTGAAAAGTCCAATGCCACCCAAATCATCACTCGCTGGTTGCTGCAATGTGATCTTCCCTTGTGTGACTGATTTTGCCCCCTCGCCAACACTCTGTCGGTGTCCCATTTCCAGAGGTGCGGGAAGAGTATCGAGATGAGCTTCTGGATGGAATGTTGTTGATTCCGCGCCGAGCTTGGACCATATGTTCTCTCTCATGAACGTTTCCAGACTAGTTCCTGCTTTTATTTCAACCTTTTGGTGGTCAGCAGAATGTAATTTGTTTTCGAAGAATTTATCAAACTGACCATTCGACCAGCCCAATCTATTCCACCGCCGTAGCCCCACGATCTTCCAGGCCGAAACATGAGAGGATGATTATAGCCATCCTGTTTTTGCAATGATGAGTGTCCATCATTCGACTACGAGATCAAAACATACCAGGCTTCCACAAAATGTATGGGCCGATCGTCCTTGGGATTTTGACCATTCCGTAAGTAACGCCGACGAACTATCATAGACGAAGCCAGAGCTATGGGTCATCAAATGGCTGTAGTCACATTAGTCACATTAGTCCCATTATCAACTTGTGGGTTCTGGCGGGAAGCTCACCTGACAGTAATTACATCGTTCATATCTTGGAGCCTAGGAGCGTTCAATGAGTTTGTATCTAGATCATCGTCAGCCCCAGGACTATTAAAAGAGCAGACAAGAAGTAAATACTGCACCATTTCTTTCATGCTCAAAGACCTTCACATTTTTCAGCTCTGGGATGATTTCGTAAACATTATCATCCAGAGAGATGAGACCCCGCTCGACCAATTGCATTACGGCCACAGCAGTGACAAGTTTTGTCATGGATGCAATCCAACACAGAGAGTCAGAGGTTACTGGTTTTGTATTGGGGTCAAATGACGCCCTCCCAACAGCATTATGATAAATCTCCCTTCCTGTCATTCATAATTAGTCTCAGCCTGAAAAAGAGTTGCCAATCTGTAGGATGATCATTACCTGACTTGTCAACAGCAATGAAGACCGCGCCATGCAGTGAGCCTGTATCGGGGTTGATGAACTGTTCGAGAATTCGGTCAATCTCCATTTCGCAAGGTTATTCGATAAGTGAGCTATGTCGAAAATCGAGCTCTGTTATATCGCGGAGACCGTTACATTTTGCGGAACAGGCCGAGGGATGCTATCAACCGAGGTTATTTCTCGGAAGACTTAGACAAATACGGTGTTCTCATATTCGCGAGAGCTGGAGTTGGGATGGACCTTAGCAAAATCCTGTGAATGAGAACGGTTCCAAATGCTTGATTGCTATAATTATGTGCTGTTATGATACTACTCGACCTTGGTTGCTTTGCCTTGGATTCGATCCCGAATGGCCACCACTTTGCTAAATATCCGACCCTTTAATGTGGTAGCTCCGAGAGCGGATGCCTCGTCCAAAGAGACCACTCGCCGAACAAGGATGTTGAAAATCGTGCCGAATGCAAGAGCGATCACGGTGCTGGTGAGGATGATCACATTGTATGGCATACTGAAATCCGGGGTTGGGAGTTGAAGAAGAAGACTGGTGGAACGTATGTAGATCGGCGCATTGTGAGCCTTGTCCACGATACGGATCACCGCAGGCGCAACATTGAACCCGCGATTGGCATCTGGCGGGTATTCGGTATAGCGAAGAATCGCCTTCTCAAAGTCATAAGTCAACGTGACGGTGGATGCAGCAGGCACTGATAACGACAACTCCAATTGTGTTCCGCGCTCGCGGTCGATGGCAGGGCGATAGTATGTCTCTTTCACGATTTCAGACGCCGGAAGCTCGCGCGAAACTCCGTCACCACCTGTGATTGTCGCATGCAAAGTATGGATGTATGGGCGCAGGAACCATGGGAGACTTTCAAAGTAGATGAAGTCAACGGCGCTGGTATCAGAGGGGTTGCTGAGGATGATGCGCATTCCGCCGCGTTCCTGGCCGTTTCCAACAATAGTCCGCTCGGCATGAAGGACGGGCTCATCCAGTGGGACTTCAAGGTTCACTGGCTGCTGGGGGATAGTGAGATCAAATGAAGCTGATGGATCTAGCTTGAAACAACGGGTAAACCCGTCGTCTTTTTTGATCTCAGCACCCCCGGATACGAAAACACCTCTTTCGTGAGGAACACGAAGACAAACACTTTGATCGCTTGAGCCTTCGGTCTCTGCTAATGGGCAAATTCCATTGAGGCTTCGACCGAATATTTCGGTCAAACTCCATGCTTTGTCGTTGGTCTTTTCCAGTGGGTAGCAGGTATCGTCAGAGTGATAGGACTTTGATGTGTCACAGACCAGCTGATCATTAGGGACAGGTCGAGGAATGGGGTTGGCTGTAAACATGTCAGCAATCGATTCAGGACAAGGACATGGAAGCAACCAAAACTTACATCTAGAGCGCTTAGACCGGTCGATGTCCAGAACCATATCTACAGTTTGCTCGATTTGGACAACGCATTCTCCTTCGGGGGAGCAGACCGGCTGAATATCGACCGACATGCTTTGCCATGCCGCATCGAACAATTTATGCCCATCGAAAAGGCTAGAAATGCCCGCCTTCCCCTTGCACGGAAGCAATTTCAAGAAAGGCGTGAGGTTCTCCGTACAGACCACCTCTCCAGGAAGAGTTCCATGCAGAAGGTGTAATCTATCAACCTTGGAGTGGTCTCCAAATGGCTCGAAAGAGACGACAGGTCGAGTAGTACGGGTTGAGTCCACGAAATTCAGTGAGGCGCAAAACAAGCCGGAGAGGGACTGCGTCAGGGTAATCCATTTGGCGAATGCCCTGCAGAAGTCAGCGTTCCCCTTCAGCCAGTTCGTCTGGGTCAAGCATACTCATCGTCATTTGGCGCATCAATCCATGCCCAAAGCTCCACACCTGTGCCTCCTTCTTTGCTACCGTTCCACGGCCGGGGACCCCAGCTTTCGGCATCCCACCTTCCAGTTGTAAAGCGGAGATGGAGCTCTTTGGTACTAGCATGTTGTAATATCTGACCAAGTGCGCGAGGCAGGTATCTGAAGTGCTGTTGATCGAAGGATTCTTGCGATGTATTGCCCCGGAAGTTGAATGACGCTAGCAGGGAGGACTGCGGGAGAGGATGTAATAGGAGATTTTCATGATAGTCTGACGAGGCAAGCACCGTAGAGCTCCAGAAAGATAGAAATAGCGCGACAAAGGGTAACGAGAATAGCGAGAGGACGTTCATGACTTCATGCTTGCCGGAGTTCGGCTTGGGTCCTTGGGATGATCTCAATTGACTAGACAAGAAGTTGAGCGTGGAAATAACGGGCTTGTAATATGTTGTTTAGCCCCAAGATTCGACCTTGTAAGTCATTCAATCAATGAAATAACTTCACATTGAACAAAAGTCGAGAGGACCGAACCTCCACGCCCGTCGCGCAACTCATCTGTCCCGTTGATTGACGCGGAGGCGGTGAGCTCGGCTTAGCGCCAAAAGCATCAAAAACGAAAGACTTCGTTTCTCGTCTCCAATCAGTTCGTTCCCCACAATTTTGCCCTCTCCCCTGCTACTTTTACTGGCGCAAGAGCTATCAGCATGGCGGCAGAACAGAGAAAGCTGCTCGAGCAGCTCATGGGAGGTATGTATCTGGCTTGAAGCCCCTCAAATCTCAAAGCTCCAGCCCACTCGGGCAAGTCTCCGAAGCAAGCTAACATTGGTCTGCTTGCAGCTGATCAGCTCATTGGAGCCGGCGCACAGGGTCGCAATTCCCAGCTCTCCATTACGGACCCCAAAGTCTGCCGCTCCTACCTCGTTGGAAGTTGCCCGCACGACCTGTTCACCAACACCAAGCAAGACCTCGGACCCTGTCCTAAGGTCCATAGTGAGGGCCTGAAGACAGAGTTTGATACTGCAACTTCTGCGGACAAGGCGAAATGGGGATTCGAGTTCGATTACCACCGCGAGATGCAGAAGCACATCGATGACTGTGACCGCCGTATCAACACTGCCCACCACCGTTTGGAAAAGACGCCTGATGAGATTCGGCAGACCAATGACCTCGTACGTTTGACACTCCCTATTCTATACCTGTAGAGTTTGCTTTGAGGTGTCAATGCTAATTTGCCCAATAGCTCAAACAAATCGCCGACCTCGCGAACACGATCAACTCCGGTCTCCTCGAAGTCTCCGTCCTGGGAGAGACGGGCTCTGTTTCTCTGGCTATGAGTGAAATGCACAAAGTCCGCACGGCCAAGCACCAAAAGGAAACCGTGGAGCGCGAGCTCAAGAACCTGCAAGATACCTCTGGTCCATCTGGCCACCAGAAGCTGCAAGTTTGTGATGTTTGCGGTGCCTACTTGTCCCGTCTGGATAACGATCGTCGATTGGCCGATCACTTCTTCGGAAAAATGCATATGGGATACTCGGAAATGCGCAAGAACTGCAAGAAGCTCTCCGTGGAACTGAAGGGGCGAGCTCCGCCAGTGCGTCAACAGGAAGAAGATGATAACCCTTACACAAACAACGGTCGTGTCGGCGCCGGTCGGGGCCCCCGCTATGGCGGCGGCGGTGGTGGAGGCGGCGGGTACAGACGTCGCGGTGGTGGTGGAAGATGGTGATCTACTTACCTATTGTCTATTTGTCCCTGGGGCCTTGGGCTCTGGTTCCTCTGCATAGCGCAGGCGTTTGTGTGTTTTTCCGTGTATGATGCTTGGTTGACGGTCAGGAAAGTCAGAAATCATTGCGCTCAATATCCATGTTCTTTACGTCTTTTGCATCCCTCCTTCGTAGGCTAATGTTTCGAAGTAGTGAAGATGTATTAAAGCTGACTTTACTAATGAACTTTGTTCCAGTCCTACTCGAAAGAAATTGGGCTTTAACGGCTGAAATTTGAATCAACTATGGATACCTCACTGAGATAAATGACGTTCCAACATAGGCAGCGCAAGCAAGACTGAGAAATCAACAATGTGCGCACGGCTGGCTTCATTTAGAGGCCGAGAACCGGCGGGCATAACATTCAAAAACACTCCGTGGGGGGTATCCCACGTGAAACAACCCATTTTTCCCGAACTTCAGTCCCAAACACCAGACTTCCAGTAGGCAGTCTTGTAAAAGAGAATACAAACATGACGTAAACTGTACAGGGACATGATATGGCTATCTTGGACTTGACTCTACTGACTCTACTGGGGGACTTGCCCACCATTTGCCTGAGTCTGGAATAGAGCATGCATCAACGTGTCATAGTCGCCGGCGGCACTAGGCTGTCGGTTCAAGATATCGCGGACAACGGTGAGCTGCGTTGTATCCACATTAGGCGCGGTCTTCAACAACTGTTGAATGGCCGGGGCATCGCTTTGTGGGCCTAGCACTTGAACTGCGGCGGGGAGCCCAGTCAGTGAGCTAGGGGTTTGGGGTTGCTGTGTGACGTTGTTGTATCCAGTAAATTGGTGGGGTGGGGTGGGGGCCATTGCAGAGCTGAATTGAGGCTGTTGAGGTGTGGAGGCAACGGCTGTGAGGGGACTGGCGGAGACGGCGGGCTCTTGGCTAGCTTGGTGTGAGGGTGGCTGCACAGATGGGGGGTTGGATTCCCCTGTCTTGACAACAAAGATGGTGAGAAGCATGCGCTCGGTGATAGGTCCTTCCAAGGAGATGTTCTCAAGGAGCTCAATGAATTCAGGCATCGCCGTGGTTCCAACCTCCATGGGAACAAGGTATGTGTCCTTGACGGCAGACAGAGGGTGTTTGCCAATGACACCGTAACGACCACGACTGTGGAAGTAGTCGAACATCTTATCGAAACCAGCTTTCTCCTCGGCCTGGTCAGGGCTGGTGACTGCGATTACCGAGACATCTGTTGATTTGCTGAACTGAAGGCCACAGAGATACTCAGTGGCTCGTTTGATATCAATGCGGCCATCAACGAACAACGTAGATGGGGCCAGTTGACTCCACGGGATACGACCACTCAAGTCGGCGCCTCCGACATGCTTGGCTGCGGAAGTAAATTCTCCGATAGGAGGCATGGTGACCTTGCCACGCCAGATGATTCCATCGTCATTGAAATCCTTGGGTGAGTAAGGCGGAGATTCAGGTTCATCGTCCCGCAGGAGCTGGTCAATCTCGGCATCGGCTTGGACCTTGCCGTGCGGCACAGGCTCGCGAAGATTGGGAGCAACCTCGGGGAAAACATCCTCATGGTGATTGCCTCCCGGTGAAGGAGGCCGAGCGAAACCGTCGGGATTAGCGTTCTGAGGTCCCTTCGGGCTTGGTGGACCGCCATCTGTAGGACTGTCCTCGGGCTCTCCGGGGGCACGACGGGGTCCACTGGAAAAGACAGACTCGTTCGCCCCATGATTCTCGTCCTCAATCAGCTCTTCTCCCTTATGTGTGCGACGGATGCGGGGGCCTTGTTCTTGGATAATCATATGTTGACGTTCGGCTTCTCGCTTGATCTCTGCATCCTTCTGCTGCAGTTCCTCGCTGGCCATTTCTCCAGATGTCATTTGAGACAACACCTGTGGGGAGAGACTGCCTACGAGCAAGCGGTCTCGCAGAGAACTGTTCTTCTTTACGTTGAACATGATCGAGCGAAGTTGTGACTTGTATAGCTCACTTGGCTCGCCTGTCCTTTGACAGATGTTCTCATACATTGCATCCTCAATAGAGAGGCCAAGCTGATATGCCAAGTCCTCGGATGACTGGTTTGCGCGCAATGTCAGGGAGCCTGATTTCACGGCCGTGGTGACCTGATCCGTGAAGAACTTGATGAGATGTGTAGCCACGCTCTTGCGGGATGGCATCAGCTCCTCTAGGCTCGGGATTGCAGGTGCCTCACGAGCGTCAGCTGCCTGCGGGATAACAGCAGGGATTGCCGATGGGGATGTCCGTTGTTGTTTGATCTGTGGTCCCTGTTGGAGAAGCGCGTTAGTGTGGTTCTCACAATGTTTCGACGGAAAGGTTTCACCTACATTGTCTTCCTCGACGGATTCTTCAAGCTTGCGCTTGTTGGTGCTAGACCGCCGAGACTCATTGGCGTGGTCAGTCTTCTCTGGTTCCACAGACGCGGATACGCCAGGTGCGGGCGAACCGATGGGGCCTGGTGTAGCAGAAGGTGCAGTGCGGGCGGGCGTGCTGGCATCTGTTCTGCTCTCACTTGGCCTGGACTTGCGGCCTCCTTTCTTGCCCTTCTTGCGCTTGGACTTCTTCTCCTCGGCCTCTTGACGGCGCTTGTTGGCAAGTTCTTCCCATGGTTTCTCCCCGGCTCTGATCTTTTCCAGTAGAGCTGTGTGGTTCTCGGGTCGACACTTTTCACAATAGTACTGGTCCGGTTCTTGGCCTTTCGTGAAGGTGAGTCCCATGCAGTCGTTGTGTTGCCATGCCGAGCACTGGTCGCAGCAGATCATGTCGCGCTCCACATCCTCTTCCTCTTCATATTTACCGCAGATGCATCGGATGAGTTCTTCTTCATCTTCCTCTCCTCCATCGCTGGGACCGGGGGTGGGTTCGGCGGAGGATTTGGCGTTCTTATTGGGGCTTTTGCCCTTGCCTTTCTTGCCGGGGCCTTCAGGTAACTCGAGGTTCTTGTGCTGGCCTTTGGTGGCTCGGCCGGAGCGTCGGGGTTCATCTGGTGTTGGGGTTAGCTTCTTGTCTGGGACGAGCGACATAATCAAGGTGGTGGGCAGCCTCGCCGCCCTCCACCTGTTGATCGGGCCGCAATGACTGAAATGACAATGTACAAAAGCTTACCAGCCATGATAATAGATGTTCGGCGCGTACTACAGCGCGTGGTGGGATAATATGTGTTTCACTGTCTTGTGAAATTGGGCAAACCCCAGGATGACAGTCTCTACAGGCACAAGGCGCTAAAGTAATACACAAGAAGACGCTGAATGATAGCGATGGTGTCTGGCCCACAGTATTACTTGAGCGATGATAATTGATCCAGACTTCGCGCAATATTCTTTGTAATACCACGCAGTGGCAAGGGCGCGCAAAAGGTGGTGTTGTGGTGGATTGTGCAATCCCTTGCTGCGCGTCAAATCGGAACTTGGCGATGAGCGGGGTCGCGTGAATGTATCAACCGCAAGTCGGGATGTCTTGACAGCGAGCTGACAACTGAGTCGTGTTCTGTCAATTGACTGGTACCTGCGCTTTTCGTTGTCGCGTGTCGAAGGTGAGTAGCGCAAAAGAAGAAAGGTGAACGAAAGAAGATCAGCTTGGGGTGCGAGACGAAAGGTGAAGTGGCTTGGTTCCCGTTCCAATATTTGTCATCTTGACACGTGACACGATCATCAGCCACAGGTTCGCGCCGCAAGGTATGAATTATTGAGCTTCTCCAGGTTCCCCACTCGTCATCACAGGCTCTGTTCTTAAAGCCGAGGCCAGCCCTAGTCACATTCTCCCTTGGATATTTCTGCATACATTTCATTTCACTATTCACTCCCCGACAATCCGTCTCACATCATTCGCAATATACATCATGGCCGACGTCAGATCACTACTCCGCAACGAGTTAGCTTCGCGCAAGGGTACATCCCAACCAAACACGACGGGAAATCGAGTGGCCAAAAAGCGCAAGGTGGACAGCTCAGATGGTGTAGTTCGAAAGAAGCTCCGTTCAACTGAGTTGGATGCCTTTCAATCTGCATCCGACGCACCGAGTACCGAGCACACCACGGCCGACGAAGGCTCCGAGCAACTCGAGGAAGATTCCGCTGGCCCAGAGCCTGCAGCTGAGCCAAATCAAAAGAGCTCTGAACCTGTCCCAAAATTTGCCGAGCAACAAACAACCACAATTTCGCCACAGCCCCAATCTACATCGGTGGATGAGGACGAATGGGCTGCATTCGAACGCGAGGTTGCCGAGCCCTCGCGCGCACCCCATGCACCAGCTGCCATCTCAGCGGAAGCTACGATTTCTGCTGCACCCATTACAGCCGAGGAAATCGCCGCGCAGCAAAAGAAGGCGAAGGAATCAGCGGCCCGCACCCGTGAAGCGGAGCTAGAAGGGGAACGAGAGGATGCGGCACGTTTGATGGAAGAGGAGCTCGATGAGATGGAGCAGTTGGAGGAACGAGTGCGACGACTCAAGCAACAACGCGAAGCACTACGGAAGACTCGCGCAGATGATCAGACGCCCACTGAGCCCGTATCAGACGCAGAGCAAGACGATGCCGAGAGTGAGAGCGAAGATGGTGATGATGAAGAATGGGATGATTGGAGATTCAAGTGATCTTTCCGGATGTGGATTGACGACCCGTGTACGCAGAGGGCATATGCTTCCCTCGTCTAGAATGATACCCTGAGGAATCGAGTGATCGATATGCATTGGTGAAATACTTGTTGGCGTGTTTTGTACGATATGATTTTGGCTGGTTATATTATGACAAAAGTTTTTGTTTAGTGACTATGACCAACTATTGACTCGGCTTCTGTTCCTCGTCTCCTGCTTGGTCTATCTCCATGTAGCCCCTAAGCCCGTCCTTGTTGACTTTCATGGCCTCTTCAACCTCGGCCTCGCCTTCGCGAAGAAGATGTTTGCCGCGCAACACGTCGCCTCGCTGTTTGCGTTTTTCCTCTTCGACCCGTTTCTCACGGTCAGCCAGCGCCTTCTCGCGTTTCTCGCGCTCTGTGCGCTTTCGATCGAGCTCGGCGAGTTCCTCGGCCGACCTTTGTACCTCTGGTGGTGGAGGCAGGGTGGATATGTATGCCTCAATCAATGGGTCGCGCACTTTAGGAGCAAGCCCGATGTAACGAATGTCGGTGATGATCGCCGGAGGCAAGGTCTCCAGGTTTGAGGACTTATGCAACAAATCCAATGGGACTGATTTGAGCAAGGTTGAGAGTTCTGACTTGCGAGTGCTCTCGGGTTGCTTCACACGCGAAATGTGGTCACGGTAGAATTTCTCCCGGTCTTTATCCCCAAGTTGGGAGTCCTTCATTTCAGGCTCTTTCCGGTATTTGCGCTTGAACTCCGGCCAGTAAAGCTTAGGGGTGGCGTGTTCTTGCAGGAACTCGAAGTATTTAATCCGGGGATCGGCCTTTTGTTGCTTCGCTTTCTGGTCTCTCACCAGCTGGATACGGTCTCTGGTCCAATTGCCGAATATTTCTCGTCGGGCTTTCATGTTTGCTGGTGCGGTATATCTCGTGTCATCGATGATACGACCCTCCTCGATGATGTTTTCCCATGTCGTGAACGGGTTAATTTGGAAGTCATCCAGCAAGTCGCGGAAGAGGGCCTCGGCATCAGCCTCAGTTAATGGGATGCCAGCTGTGCCATCTTCCCACTCTTCTTCTCCAACCTCGCCGTATTCACCGGGGTCCAATCCGTAATCCTCGCCCATGGCTGCAAGTTGGTACTGCATGTCTTCTTCGGTAAATTCCAGCGGCTGGTCTTCAGCACCGACACTTTCAGTGCGTGTGCGCTTAGAAGGTTGACCTTCTTCGCCCTCGCTGTCTGTGACTTCGACCTCTTCATATTCATCGTCATCGTACCGCCGTTCCCTGGTTTCTTCGGGTTGCTCTGCGGTCGCATTGGATTCCACGGGGGCAGGTTGTAGTTTAGGTGATTGGTGTTTGGGTGGCTCTTCGGGTTCGCCTCGTTCTTTTCTCTCCTTCTTCTCGCGCTCTAGGCGATCAAACTCAACCACCCCCTTCAAAACGTCCTCGGGGAATTTCCAAAAACTCTCGTTTGTGTCCGGGTTGTGGACAAATCTCCTCCCCAGCTTGGTTCGAATCAATAACCACGGGGCGCAATTCGGTAAGGCATGCTTTGCTTTAGGCCGATCTTCTGGTCCTCTTCGTCCTTTATCGTGATAGCCTCTCCCACCACGGAAACCTCCTCGGCCTCGCGAAATGTGCGGCGGGCCAAATTGCGCGGATCCAGGGCCGAAACCTGTCGGCCCATAAGGTGTCGAAGAAAATGGAGGTAAGAATTCGGGATTGTAGGTGGGTTGCGAGATTGGCGGAGCGGTTGGGATGGGCTCAGGAGCAGGTATATTTGGACGAGTATATGTTGATTGTTTGGTGGAAGTGTTATAGTAGTAAAGATGACCTGTAAAAATGTTAGCATTGCGGACTTTTCAGAACCATAGCGCAAGTCCAACCTGTGGGAGCACGATGTTGTGTCCACCCCTCCGGCAGCGGGGGAAGAGGGGTATTTGTCGAGTTCATAATAGCGAACTGAGTTCCCTGATCAAATCGCAAGTGCAAAACAAGATTGGCTCTGCGATCAATGGGGAGAACGGTTGGTGGGAATGCGACTGAAGCTTTGGTGTGGTCAGGTGGTCCGAGCTCGGTGGATGACAGAGGACGCGCCAGGGCGAGTTGCCTGGAGCTTCTACGTCTTCATCACCGACCTTTGCCATCCCGAACCACCTCTATTACCACCTTTCCCCATACCTTTTGTCCTTTCTCGATTTTCTGTTACTTTCTGTCATTTATACACGATGTCTCGGAGATACGACTCGCGAGTGAGTGCAGACCGTCAGTCCATTTGTGCAGCTCCAACTAACCTATGACGCTGTCCCAAAGACTACCATCTTCTCCCCCGAAGGTCGTCTCTACCAGGTTGAATATGCGCTTGAGGCCATTTCCCACGCCGGTACTGCCCTCGGTATCTTAGCCAAGGATGGAATTGTTCTCGCTGCTGAGAGAAAGGTGACCAGCAAACTGCTTGAGCAGGACACCTCCGCTGAGAAGCTCTACACAATCAACGAGTACGACCCCTCATTCCTCGCCACCACCTTGAATATAGGGCTGGCGATGCAGTAGAGCATCTGGATAGCTAATACATCATAGTAACATGATCTGCGCCGTTGCGGGTATGAACGCCGATGCCAACATTCTCATCAACTATGCCCGTCAAAACGCTCAACGCTACCTCCTTACGTACAACGAAGACATCCCCTGTGAGCAGCTTGTTCGTCGATTGTGTGATCTCAAGCAAGGATATACTCAGCACGGTGGTCTTCGTCCGTTCGGTGTCTCCTTCATCTATGCTGGATACGACCATCTGCGTCAATTCCAGCTGTACCAGAGCAACCCCAGTGGTAACTACGGCGGCTGGAAGGCTACAAGTGTCGGTGCGAACAACGCAAGTGCACAGAGTCTCCTCAAGCAAGATTACAAGGAGGACTGTGATCTGAAGGAGGCTTGTGCCATGGCTGTCAAGGTTCTGAGCAAGACTATGGACTCAACGAAGCTGAGCAGTGAGAAGAGTAAGTTTCCTCATTCAACCTTTTTACCGGTTATTTCCATGCTGACAGTTGTACGCAGTTGAGTTTGCAACAGTGGGCAAGACCAAGGATGGCAAGATCTACCACCACCTATGGACAGCGGATGAGATTGATACTCTTCTGCGTGAACAAGGGCTGGCCAAGGTCGATGATGAGCCCGAGGCTGGCGACATAAAATAGATTAATTCCCCATGCTCTTTTTCCCGTTTCAGATACTTGAATCCAATACTTTGACTCCAATCGTCCATTCCCGAGCTTCTAGCTTAGTACTGCATACTTGCCCTCAAACTACACGTCGAGCTTGTACTGCAAGTATGCGATTGCTTATTACTGCATCCGTTGTCCAATTGTGACGTGGCATGCACATCGGCCCAGTCTCAACGCTGCCCACTGATTCTGCATCTCAATTTGACGACATTTGCCCTGGAGAAACGCCAATAGATGAATACACGTAGGCTGAAGAGACGTGGGTGTGCTGTGGGCTTTTGACGCCTGCAGGCAATTTCTTTTGAGCTCAGGATTCAATATATATCTCCGTTGCCCCAGAGTCGACGCTTTGACTGTAATAACCTTCTAAGGTTGCCCCCGGGGCCTGCTTTTTGTTCTTACCAAAATATCTTAACCTTGAAATTCTTACTGGACAACTTGGACCTTCAAGACTTGAGGGAACACCCCCCAAAAAGCTCGAGACTTGGCCTGGAGCTGGGGGCCTCGTATGGGGACAACGGAAGAAAAGGTGGAGAGAGTGCCGCACACTGACCAGCCGGCCAGCATTTTATGTTCATCCATGAATTGAACCACTCCATGGATGCTTTCTACGTCATTACGGTAAGGAATTTATCTTGTCTGAATGGTTTTATTGACATGTCTGACCAGTTGACATCCTTTAGGGTTATATAAGCGCCGTCACGTGTGGTGAGGGGCGTAGTGCACTAAGTATGTGTCCTCATCCTGAATTCAACGCCCTGAACTTGTCGTATGTTCCTTGGGATCATGGGATGATCAATGTCTCAAATACTTCAGCGCGCGGAACATGCCCAGGTGGCCTCAGTGCTCAATTGCAAGCAGGAAACCCCTTCCCTCCTGTGAGACTCGATCTGTCTCAGGGAACCGCTCACCCAGCAAAACACGGCGCTTATGATATTCCCGGTCCCCATTGACATTTTTTGGGAGCCTGTGAGCCTATGAAAAGAGTGTTACGGAGCTTGGGCCAATCAATCGTCTCATCGATTCGTCCAAAGAAGATGCGGTTCTTTCATCACCGTGCAGAAATCTGATTCAGACCTAATGTCACAAAGAAATAGTGAAACATGAAACTCGCTGCAGAACCCACTCAGCAAGACTGATAGGCAATCAAACTTCGAGGGGAGAAGAATACTCCAAAACAAGCCAATACAATCGCTGTACGCCTGCCAAAAAGAAGGAAGAAACAGAACACCCGTTTTGCAAATCAAAGCCAATCCTATCTCAGGAGTGTGCTTCTTCGGTCATCCCGTTCCCGTTGCAGAGAGCGAATCTCTTTCTCCAGGTCCATAATGAGTTTGTATGACCGATCCATCGAGGCCACCAGAGTGGCCCCTTCTCGTTTCCATCGGTCCAAACGTTCGACTTCGGTGCTCCGTCGACGGAACTTGGTTTCGATTTTCTCACAGAGCCGGCAGTTGGTCTTCTCGTCCTCAGTCATGTTGACGAGTCTCATTCCACATGTTTCGCCGGTGCGATATTCATAGTTGCATCGGTGAGCAAAGCTGGTCCAGCTCCAGTCCCCACACGCAAATCTCTTTTGGTTGTAAAAGCACATGCCTATCAAATTGATTAGTGCTGCATAACATGCAAGTACGACATAACTTACTTGCTCACGGTTATCCGTTCTTGTTTCAGCTTGAATGCCGGCTTGTTATTGGTTGCACCTGACAGTACACCCACTCTTGATGAATCGATAGGGTGACCTTTGCTCGAGCCTTCCAAGGAGTTCGGTAAACGACACAAGAGTTGAAACAGATTTTGAAGGAAGTTCTTTTCCGTGAAGAATATCTATTGGATTGGCTTCAATGTTGCAAGCTTGAATCCTGAAACCGGGGGATGATTGAGAGCTTTATGACCCTCTGAGGGCGTTGACAGGCTTATTTATGTTTCGGACGAAGTTTCTCTCCTACGCCTCTGCTCTCCTAGGTTTGTGTCGTCCCACTGTCGATCGACGTTTGTCAGTGCCCGATGGCTTATCATCCGTGGGTTCCAGTCCGCACATTTCCCATCACACCTGCCTGACAGTTCACCCGGTTGGCTGCGAGCAGTTCTCCGAGCGGTGGAGACGGTATGATGGCCATGGTATCTCGAATAGAGCCACTATGGACAGCCGGTTGCTTCATAGATGCATGCAACCTTCAGCCGTGGCGATTTTCTCCCCATTATGATGTACTATCGGTGGAAAATCCCTCAATCAATGGCTCTAATCCTCCAGTTTCCAGATTCGACTACTGCAATCATGCCTTCGCCGGCTGCCTCCCCCCGCTTTCATGTGGATGCTGTTCGCATGGGCTCGTACTCTTGTGATGCTGTTGCATTTGCATGGTTGATCCTGCACGGCCGAGTCGGTCTCGGCATTCGCCAGCTGTCGTATTGATGCAATAATCAGGCTTTCGTGTTCAGGGATACCATGCCTCCATGCAAGAGAAAAGCTACTGCCTTCGCGAATGTGATGAGACTGTGGACGCCCCTCTGTGATCCACCGCAGTGAGATGTTCGACGTTGAAGCAAATTATCGACCTCTGCAATTGTTGATTGGCTCGATATCTCACACTCAATTACGCTTGACACAAGAACTCGACGCAACAACCTGCTCTATCCAAAGGAGTGTGTATCAGATATTACTGTCTGTGTGATTGCATACGCATGCACATTCCGAGCTATTGCCTTCATACTCCATGGCTCTTACGCCTCCTGCATTTGGGCAATCCTAGGCATTGGTTTTAGGTCTCAACATGTGGTTGCAACCATTAGCCCCTGTCGTCTGGTGTGATTCCTGCCGAGCTTTATTCGCAGATATATCGATATTCTGGTCTGGTCTTCGTTCCACGCCTGCCGCACCTTCCCGGTCCATGGCTATCAGCCAATGATTCTCCCTCGAGTGGCAATGTTCGGGTCATTGAGGCTCTATCATTGGCACCTGGGCTCGAGGACACGGACCGCAGAATTGAATTTCCTTGTCATTGACCCCAATAATTAGGGGTGCAGGCTAGATAGATCCATTTTCGTTCAGCTGATCTTTCACTCCTGCAAAAGAGGGATCCTGCAGTCGCCCCCGCTCATGTGTGTGTCCATCGTCATCCACTTGCTCCTTTTGGCGGAAACGATAGGACCGGAATACCGTACGGTCCTCGCTGCGGACACGAACCGTGACACCTTCCACATACTGCTGAACCACATGCAGCTGCACCAAAGCTCGGAGACTCTGACGTGGCACGTTGTTTCTGGCCCACTGCGTGGATTCCTGGCAGCAAAGGCTGGCTCGAAGGCCGTGGGTCACCGTTTAGGGATTCTATGCATGCTCCACCGGGGTTCCAGATGCCATTGACGTTGTCAAAAATGACGAAAGATGGCTGATTCCCGATATGGATTCGGAATTCCTGCAGGCTGTCCTGTAGGCTGCTTCGTGTGGTCTGCTTTTGGTCAACCCATCAATATGACACGAGATCGTCGAGAAACGCCTCTCTATCACGCTTAGAGCCATCACCCAGGAAATTGATCCATGGCAAGATGTTGAGTTGGCAACCGACATCCCTGAAGGGGATAGCCCACAGCCTCAATGGCTGTCACACCCAGTGGATCAGTTCATTCCTGCGGCAATCTTGTTGCATTCAACCCAAAAATATCTCGAATCACTAGCCGAAGCCCCCCTGCCTTTTTGCCTCTTGCTCCGTCTGACCACCGAAATTCCCTCACTTATCCTTAGTGTACCAGAGTTTGGCCTGGCAAGGATCAGACCGAGGGCGCTGAAAAGCGTAGCTGTGATTGATACCCAACAAGCGAAGTTACCGGGCGAATTAACAAAGCCATTTAGGTTCGGTCAAAGGGGCCGCAGGCAAAATTTGAGTGTCGTGAACCTGGAACGGCTGTACTTCAACGTTGAAATTGAATTCCAGGACCCGCATACAGCCTCCCACAGCGTCGGGCTCTTCTGATCCCGTGATCTTAAAGTGAACGGAGGCTCCCGCACTCTCCACGCGCTTGCCTTTAGCCTGCAACAAATCGTTGATGGTAACCCTACTTCCGGCGCTGAAAAGCCAAAATGCCACCGCCTAGAGTTTGCTTCGACGCACGGAGATTGGTCTAGCCGGGGACTTATCCTCATCTGCAGACCGGCGGAGTGTCCAATCGTAGTCCTTTGCCGGGATGCTAGTCATATGCACCTAGCGACACATTCCCCACCCCTCCTGCACTACAGAGACCTGTGCATCTCACCAGCACTTGCGTTGAGTAAGACTGAGCCTCGTTTCTCATTGGTAGATCGTGGCTTCGTCAACCTGGACCTTCGCCGCTCATCCGCTTCCCGCCAGGTGCTAATCGTTGCATCCGGTTTTCGTCTGGATTGACAGTCTGTTCCCCCATCACCATGCGGCACATCTCACATACAGGGAGAAATTCTCATTCCTGCATGGAATCTCCCATCATATCTCTTCTGCAGTTACTAATGAAGGTGCCAAGATCAATCCTGGATTGCTCCAGGCCTTGCCACTTACTGATATGGTGCATTGACAGCCGGCCATGGAAGAAAGCCGATATTCCGAAGTAATATTCCCTTCGAAGATTTTTCTAGCGCACATAGTGGACTCATTTAATCTATCAAAACAGGGTACAGTAGTCGTTTGTCGAGTGAGGTATGCCGGAATCTTGGACTTGATGCAACCAATGCGCGCAGATAGCATGTTACTTAGATAATCTACATGAATAAATTTCACATCACCTCTCAAGATGGCTCCCGGGTGACATGTTTAAAACAACGCCAAGGCAGTTCAGTAAGATTGCGAAGATCTCTTTCCAGGGTCTTCACTTGGGCAGTGAGGACTTTATTTAGGGCTCATATCAAGTAAGCATTTATCTGTTCGAAAAATGACGTCAACATGATTCGATCTATGGCCGAACAAGGCAGAACGACGTACAGGATATTTAAAGGTTTCTGTGCAGTCGGTACTCCTAGAATCACACCTTTTTCTTGCTCAAGTTATTTCATCGATTGCTATTTTGGCCTGTGTCATTCCACAAACCCAATTGCCAAGTATCTTCAACTATAAAATCACATCCAACACGTCTCAATTGCGCCTCAAGAACCCTACGAATAACCACGTTCACATTGTAACAAAATGTGGAAATCATTCATTTCAACCAGCCAACAAGCAACCCGCGCGACTCGCTTGCAGCTCTCAAAAGCCACACCATCTGCCACCGCAACACCTTTCAGCACAACCCCAAGCTTCAAGAAGGACAAGGCTTCCTTGCTGGACCGGGAGGCACTCAACCCAGAGCGATCAGAGACTGCCAAATCTGGTACGGACGGTGAAGTGGCCGAGCACCCCTCCGCCTTCGATCCCTCGAAAACATCACCGGAAAGCGAGCACGAGGCTACTGCGGAGGAGAGCAGACGGGAAGGGAAAGATGACCCTTTGAACATGAGTCCGGCAAACAAGGATGTTAGCGCCTGGAGAGGACCAATGGAAGGGGGACCTGTTCGCAATAAGGACCGTGAATCGTCTAGCCGCCCTGGTGCGACGAAGAAGAACCGTGGTATCCATGTGAAAGAGGATGGGACTCATGTGTCGTACCGGGACTAAGTGCATTTTCCATTTGTGTTTCATACCTATCGGGTGATAAATGTATATAGCGAGCTAATCAACATTGAATTCGTGTACTCATTCACTACCTAGGTGTATCTGCGATAAGGTAGGTAGAAGTATTGTTTCGAGACACTATAGCATGTACTCTAGCATGTGCTCTAGCATCGTAACCTGGAATTGCAATAGCATTCAAATGTTGCATACCGAGCTGATATAAGTGCCATTCGCATATCGTTTGTCCAAAAATAACATAAAGCCACCAATGTCAATAATACAAGTGTAATCCTGTTGCACAATTAAGATGAACCCTCCTTACCGTACTGCATGATATCACTGCCAAACAAAGTCCAGACCTTCTCACTGCCAGCCGGAACATCTCCCTCCAGGGCCTTAAGCCCGGCAACAACAGCAGCATTTCCAATGACATTAGCATCCTGCGCCCATCCGTCCTTTAGGCCAGAGTGCACCTTGCCAGCCCAGTGAGCGACGAATCGAATACCAGCCTCAAGAGGCCTGCTCTCTTCACGGGTTCCAGAGATCAATCCGGGGCGCAGAATGACCATCCGCTCGAAGCCGAGGGCCTTGATCTCCTCCTCGATCTCGCCCTTCATGCGCGTGTACGCGATATTGGAGTCCTTGTTCGCGCCACTGGAGGAAATGAGCACGTAGACCTTGGTACCGGCATCGCGCGCAGCCTTGGCAAGCTCGACGTTCAGTCCGTGCTCGATCTTATATTGGTTTTCGAAGCCGCCGGCTGCTGCTTTGGTGGTTGCGAAGGCGGAGATGAAGATGCTTGGTGTCGGGGCTAGGGAGGAAAGCTGGCTTGCCCAGGTTGCGGTATCCGTGGAGACAAAGTTGGTGAGTTTGGCTGGTGGTGCGCCGCTAGCGACGGGCGGGGTGCGCCTGGAGATGGTGTCCACGCGGGTTACAGAGGGGTTGGCAATCAGGCTGTTGAGGATGTGGGAGCCCTGTGATGAGTTAGATCTGATCTGTATGCGATTTCTGGTGTGCGGAGGGAATTCATGAAAACTTACCACCATGCCAGTGGCACCGATCAATGCGACGTTCGCCATGCTGAGGAATTGTGAGTAGTTGTTGATGCCAAGAGGTGCAGGACATCTTTCGTCATTGAGGCGGGAGCTAGTCACGGCGCATGGACCCACTCTAATACGTGCCGAGGAACTGCGTCAGCAACACAATTTGTAAATGCAAGACTTGGAAGTAGGAAATCAAAAATTGATTCTTTGGTTCTTGTATCATAATTTCCGAGGATTCTGGTTGCATATATACTAAGAATACGTGATATCTAGTGATAGCTGCCTTTGGAAGTGGCTCAATATGAACGATGACTAGATTCTACAACCCTGGAACCTTGGATGGATGTCCAGCTGATCATAATTGCCCGAAATATATTGCTTCTTTCATTGAGTCAGGGGGGAAATAAATCTTGAGTCAATTTCAAGTTTTCCAGCGCCAAAATCAGATCTTTGAGCTTTGTGAGAGCTTCTTCTCTTCAGCCTTGTAGATCTTCACCAATTGACGCACCGAGAGATCGAGAAGAACATCCTCCGAGCCACCCGGAATTCGAACACCAGGGACGTCACGAAGAATGGCTGCATGTTTGTAAGCTGCATGAACTTTTACCAGGGCTTAAGCAAGGAAATTTGTAAACATACCTTCGACCAATTCACCCTGTCCAGTCTTTGTGAAGCCGTTACCACCGAAAAGCAAGACTGCTGTTTGGGCACACTCATTGAGAACCATGCCCGACTTGGCCTTAGCCAACGCCGTCAATCCACCCAGCTGTCGATCGCCTTCCTCTTTGCTGAGGTGAACCAATTGGTACAAGATCTGCTCAACCCACGCCCACATTGACTCAAGCTCTGCACCCGCTTTGGCTAGACGATGGCGGACCACGGGCTGATCCATTAAAGTCTTTCCAAATGCCTCGCGCTTCAGGCAGTAGGAGAAGGCAGCAGAGAGAGCCACACGAGCTTGGCGAGTGACACCAACGGCGATGACCAATCGCTCATGGTTGAAGTTGGTCATGATGATACGCATACCTTCACCTTCGCGACCCACGATGTTGGACACGGGAACCTTAACATCGTCCAGCTCGATGAAAGTGGTTCCTCCGGTTATTTGACCCGAGACCTTGAGGCGGCGCATGGTCACGCCGGGGTGATTCTTCAACGGAACCACTAGCACCGAGAGACCTGCGGCTCCGCGTCCACCTGTTCGCACGGCCATGGTAGCATAGTCTGACCAGATACCGTTTGTGATCCTGTGATGCATGAGCGTCAAATTCAAAATTCAACTTCGGACTCCATTTACCATTTCTTGGATCCGTTGAGGATATAGTGTTGGCCGTCAGCACTCTTGACTGCAGTCGTAACGATGTTGGCGACATCGCTACCGGCCTCAGGCTCGGTGATAGCGATACAGCCACGCTTCTTGCCCGTAAGCAGATCGGGCAAAAATCGCTCTTGAAGCTCGGGACTGCCGAACTTGACGATCGGCGGGATTCCAAAGGCAAACCCGGCATTCAGGGAGCCTCCCGGGCCGCTGAGGCCTGACCGAGCCATCTATTTAGGTTTTAGTCAATCACTGAAGTATGAACTGTGGACTTCTGTGGCATACCTCGTCGCAATAAATTCCCGTGTAAATATAATCCCAATCCTCGACCTTGACACCCAGGATGTCATTAATGCCCAGGCGTTTCAGCCAACCCACCGGCAAGGGAGCGGGCATATTAGGCAATAGCATATTATGCTGACAGAATGTGCGAAAGACATGCTCGGGAACGGTTCCCTCACGCTCCCATTCGAGGGCATGTTGAAGCAGGTTCTCGGTCACGAATTTCCGACATGCTTGTTGGAAACGGCGGTGGGCGGGCGTGATGTAGGGAGAAGGGAGACCACGAATATAGGGCGGCTCTGCAAATGGGATCAGATCTGGTGAAGTGTCGACCATTTTGTTAGAAGAAAACCTTGGAATGGTGTAGTGTTTGAGAAGGGGTGCTGTTCTAAAACTGGCAATTAAATGGTAAGTTCTCCGCATTCCGGGGTAGCTCCCGCGACCGAGGCTCGGTGCCTTTCACACTGTAGAACCGATCTGCGAATCACATGGCTTATGCTGCTTAATTATGTCTACATTTCATGCACAGAAGAATATCTAGACCCCTGAAGTTCCAGAAGATAACTTTTCGCTTGGTTGCCAATTCTGACCGATGACGTCAATGTTTACAAGCTCTACTACCCTACATCGATTCTACACTAAGATGTGAGCGAATAAAACCAGCACTGGATAAAAATTCAGGCCGGTCAAATCCAAAAGCCTACGGCAAGCTTTGTTCATATAAAGCGTAAATTCGAAGCGTTCTATTCTGCATGTGTGACAGCCCCACCTAAGCACTCCGGGGCCAGCCCTGGAGGATTGGGGGCCTTTTTGCGGGGCATGCCCAGGTGCCCAGATCTATAGATGTTGCAGCAGCCCTGGAGATCATTAGCTCCAAGGTCATTATGTTCGATCCGAACTCAAGACCAACTTCGGAACATTGGCATTGGAATTCTCATTTTTGTTCCAAGAGTGGGGCGAGAAAGCATCTGAGATCCTACTAGGTACCTCAAAGTCCCTTGTCTGGTCACTTCCTTTATAGATACATCGCTTACTTACTGGCATATCCTGGAGGCCATTTGCATAGCTGCCTAGATTCCGACGTCAAATAAATCATAGAGTACAAGAAGAGTGTTAATGCGCACTCTTCTCCACAAACAATATTAGACCAAAACCGCATGAGAAATCTTCATGTGTTAAATTCATGTTTGTCTACAATCCCGAGTCCATCCTCTTGCGTGCGTGCACAACTCACACAGTTTGATTTTCTGATTGGGTTATCACTCTGTGCACAGTGCTTTATGCAGTCTCTCTAAGCATTTCCCAAGTGTAACACAACTGACCTTGTAAGCACCCCTTACTCACTAGTATGGTCGCATCTTTGCCTATACCTTGGTCATTTACCGTGCCAAATGAATGCTATTGCCCACACATTGTCGACAATGGAAGTTAACTACACAGTTTTGAAAAGTTGGTGTAGGATTCAGAATCTAAGAGGGGAGGCCTGAAGTATGAAAAATGACTTGTATAGTATATGATCTTTGATTGATTCAAGTCACATTGTGATGGGCAAACCCAAGCATGTCCAGGTGAGTACACACTGATTTCTATTGGGTGTGGCGAATGTATTACAGTTCACCAAGTACCTGCGTTGTACTTTGAAGTTGCAGGATTATACTTCACACCATTGGCCAATGGAAGACCCACCGACTTCGGGATCGCAGCAGAGACCGAGTCACGTGCGAGGGACAGAGGCTCTCCGAAAGCGGCCAAGCCAATTCGGGGGAACTCCGGGGGCTTATTGCCACGACTACCGATAGTTTGCCCGCACTAACCTTAGTGCCACGTCGTAAAACCCTGTTTGACCACGCACAGATGAGCACGCAATCGTTCTGGTGGCCAATCGCAGTTGCGGCGATCTAAATATTTGATCCCCGCGGCTCCGTCTCGGTTTCCCCAATATCTTTCTCTCTTTTTTCTTTAAAGATATCAAACTGGTATCAAGGGAGAGCTGTGTTCTTCCTTTTCCAACTGATATCTTCTTTCAGTCGTTCCGGTATCAGCACATACCTGATATCACTAAGATATGGGTTCATCAGTCCCAGCTCTGTCGGCCTTGAATGGCCCGACATATGTCACAGCTCAGACATTGATCCAGCAAGTCGCCTACTTGTTGAGTGACAAGATCTTCTCTTACTCACCAGAGACTTTCGATCTTGACGCCGCTCTCAAGGAATGGACTGCTAAGAACGAGACCAACGCCAACGGCGAGTCTCCCGCCGTCAAGGCCCTCGAAACCCGCCAGGGTGCCGGTAACCTGGCCCTTGGATACCTCTTCTCCCAGGACTTTGACCTGAAGAAGCGTCACATTCCTCAGGGAATCGTTGCTTCGTCTGCAACTCTTCCCTACATGCGCGCCGCTCTGGAGCAGCTCTCTCTGCTTTACTCCGTTGCCAGCCCCGTTGCTGCACACGTCGCTGCCGTTGACTATGCCGGCGAGGAAGGTCTGGTCTCCGACTATGCCTCTGCTCTGTCTCTGGCTGAGGATCTCGGCCTGGGTCTGGTTTCCAGCGGATCCGCCCACGAGTCTCAGCACATGGCCCTCTTCACCACCCTGCTGTCTTCTGTTCTTCCTTCCCTTCACATCTACGATGGTGTCCGTGTAGGCCGCGACACCACCCGTGTCATTGATGTGCTCGACAAGGAGGGTCTCACTCGCACCTATGAGACCGTTCGCAAGACTCTGGATGAGTCCCGCAACCGTCACCTCGACGCTCAAGGCAAGGTTTTGGACCTTCTGAAGTCCCTCAACGGCGAGCTCGGTACTGAGTACGGTGCTTTCGAGTACCACGGTCACTCGGAGCCCACCTCCGTGTTGGTCGCCTTTGGAACCGTTGAGGCTGCTCTCACTGCTCAGATCGCTCGCTCCCTCGCCAAGGACGGTGTCCGTGTTGGTGTTGTGAATGTCCGTGTCTACCGCCCCTTCATCGAGGAGGAGTTCCTGCGCGTTCTTCCCAAGTCCACTCAGACCGTTGGTGTTCTTGGACAGGTTGCCACCAAACAGGCCGTCCAAGAGGAGGGTGTCCACTCCGCTCTCTATGAGGATGTTCTCGCCGCTTTGACCTTCGCCACAGGCCGTGAGCAGATTCCTACTGCTGTTGAGATCAAGTACCCCCGCTCTCAGCGCTGGGATCTGATCTCGACCGCTGCTGCTTTCCAGCGTGTCTACGACCAGCCCATTCTCACCATTGACGGTGAGACCAACGCTTCCTTGCAATTGCTTGACCCTGCTTCCGTGCAGGAGTACACCTTCTGGGACGTCGACAGCTCCGTCACCGTGGAGGCTGCTCAGACCTTGGGCCAGGCCCTCGGCGCCGACTCCGCCAGCAACGTCACCATCAGCAAGGCCCATGACAACTTGGTCCAGGGTGGTGCCGTTCGCGTCGACATCCGCAAGAGCTCCAAGATTGTCGATGCCCCTTACGCCGTTACCGCTGCTGACGTTTCTTACGTCGGTGACATTGCGCTCTTGAAGGACATCGATGTTCTCGCCTCTGTCAAGGACACCGGAAAGATCATCATCAACGCTCCTGGCGTCAAGGATGAAGACTTGGAGAAGAAGCTCCCCGCCAACTTCAAGCAGGCTGTTGCCCAGCGCAGCATCCCCGTCTTCATTGTCGATTCATCCGCCATCGAGGACTCATCCGTGGATGCTCTGATCCTGCAGGCTGCGTTCGTGCGCGTCGCTCTCCCTGCGCAGGAGGGTGTTGCCACCAAAAAGCTCTCTGCCATTACTGGCAACGCTGAGGCCCTTGAGGCCGTGACCAAGGACCTCGAGAAGGCTCTTCGCCAGATCGAAGTCCCCGAGTCCTGGAAGGAGCCCGAGGGAGTCACCGAGATCGAGCAGCTTCCCAAGGATCTTACCACCAACAGCTTTGTTCCCTTCGACAAGAACGAGTCTGAGCCCCCCACTCTTCTCAAGGACTGGGAGACCGCTGCTCGCGGATTGGCGTTCAAGGAGGCTTACGGAACCAAGGATGCCCTTCGTCCTGACCTTGCCCACAAGACTTTCACTGTCCACGTCAAGGAGAACCGCCGCCTCACACCTACCACTTACGACCGTAACATCTTCCACATCGAGTTTGACCTCGGTAACACTGGCCTCAAGTACGACATTGGCGAAGCTCTCGGCATCCACGCCGAGAACGATCCCGAGGATATCAACAACTTCATTGCCTTCTACGGCTTGGACGCTGACGCGATCGTTGAGGTCCCTAGCCGCGAGGACCCTGCTGTCTTGGAGAACCGCACTGTGTACCAGGCCCTCATCCAGAACGTCGACATCTACGGTCGTCCCCCCAAGCGCTTCTACGAGGCCCTTGCTGAGTTCGCCACCGACGAGAAGGAGAAGAAGGACCTCCAGACTCTTGGTAGTGCCGAAGGTGCCACTGAATTCAAGCGCCGCGCTGAGGTTGACACCGTCACCTTCGCCGACATCCTGCTCGAGTACCCCTCCGCCCACCCCGACTTTCACGAGATCGTGCGCATCGTTGGTCCCCTCAAGCGTCGCGAGTACTCTATCGCCTCGTGCCAGAAGGTCACCCCCACCACGGTCGCCCTGATGATCGTCGCCGTCAACTGGACTGCCCCCAACGGCAGCGACCGCTTCGGTCTGGCTACCCGCTACCTCAGCAGCCTCCGCGTCGGCTCCCCCATCACCGTCAGCGTGAAGTCCAGTGTGATGAAGCTGCCCCCCAAGTCCACCCAACCCCTCATCATGGCCGGTCTGGGTACTGGTCTGGCGCCTTTCCGTGCCTTCGTTCAGCACCGTGCTCTCGAGAAGGCCCAGGGCAAGGAGATTGGTGCCGTTCTCCTGTACATGGGTTCCCGCCACCAGCGCGAGGAATACTGCTACGGTGAGGAATGGGAGGCTTACCAGGAAGCCGGTGTCATCACCCTTCTTGGCGCCGCCTTCTCCCGTGACCAGCCCGAGAAGATCTACATCCAGGACCGTATGCGACAGACCCTGCCTGAGATCATCCAGGCTTACATCCGCGAGGAGGGTGCGTTCTACCTGTGTGGTCCCACTTGGCCCGTGCCCGATGTCACCGCTGTGCTTGAGGAGGCCATTGCCACCGAGGCCCGCAACACCGGAAAGAAGGTCGACACTCGCAAGGAGATCGAGAAGCTCAAGGATGAGGAGCGTTACGTTCTTGAGGTTTATTAGATTGTTTGTTTTGCATCTCATGATATCTACGAGCGTCTTTTTCAGACTTATTACCCATTGATCCGAACATGGTTCAACGCATTCTATAGACAAAATGCATTTTATCTCATTGATTAAATTTATGTGCAAATTCTAGAAACGATAGGTTAAGATCGGCATAATTTAGGCTTGAACAAGATGTATTTGGGTATCTGCACCGAGAACCATCTTTATCTCGGCACAGGTTTTGCAGATGCTATGTCGTGTCTAGGTCGTTTATACATACAGCTTAAAAAATTTCATGCAACATAAGAATCACGCCCGAGGCCCGAACTTGGTCTTTCCGTATGCGCCACCTTTCAACTTTCTCAGCTCCAATGCTTGCCGATATGGCGGGGCAGTGGGTGGTTGAATGGGATCCAGGTTGACGTAGTCAGGGGGCAGAGTGTAAGTGGCATCGGAATCCCAAGCCGAAAGATCACCACAGGCAATGAACGAGGGAATCCACCGGTTCTCAACAGCGAATTTGTTAGTCAATTTTTGCGGCTGGTCCTGTGCTGATGTCGTCGTCTGGAGATGACGAACTTCAGTAGAGTGATTGGGTGTAGTGTTCTCCGTTGAAATGGAAGTGGTGTTGTGAGCTTCCCCAATCTGATCAATTTCCTCACGGACTTCGACACCAACATTGCCATCTTCTGACACTGGTACTGGGGCCGCGGCACCGCCGAAGAGCGGGTTCTTCAACGCGGCCATGCCAACGACTCCACTATCACTGACGGGTGGGATGAAGCCCTCGCAGACAATAAATGCTTCCAGACTACTGGCGCGACTGCTTCGTGGCTTTGCGACGCTGACGCGCTCGAAGACAGTGCGCAGCTGGGCGTATAGGAGATCCACGTCGCGGCCACGGAAAATCTTAGCGACAAACTTGCCACCAGGGCGCAAAACGCCCATTGCCAAGTTGAGTGCGGCGTACAAAAGTTGTGACTGGATATAGATGTCCAGGTCGTGGAGGCCAGTCACATCCGGAGCACCGTCGGAGATGACCAAGTCGACGGGGTGAGGTTCCCGGATAGCCTGTGGGGCAGGAGAAGGAGAGTCGGAGGGAACAGCGGGTTGCTCATATGCTTCGGGGTCTAGAGCGCGCAGGAGAAGAGGGATCGTAGAAGGGTGTGTGATGTCGGCTTTGAGGGTTGTGATGCCCTCGAGAGGAGCCATAGGTTGCAGGTCAATTGAGACAATCTTGACGTTCTTCCGGGGTTTCAATTCAGCGCTTGATGTAGGTTCGTCGCAGTCCATTTTATCGTCGTTGGCTGTCTGCGTCGCTTCCAAGCCTTGCTGTTCTTTGTACTTTTTCTCGAGCCATGCTCGCCGCCCGAAGCTCTCGCCCTTGATCAACACCCGACTGAGGACCTGACTCCAACTTCCAGGTGCAGCGCACAGATCCACGACTCTTGTGACATTGTCCGGGTTCTCGTGCTCGAATAGGTCGAATCGCTCGTCGATCTGGATAAGCTTAAAGGCGGAGCGGGCGCGCCAATTTTGTTCCTTGGCGAGGCGGTAGTAAGCGTCTCGCTTGTCCTTCGAGGATTTACCCATTTCGAGAACAGGCTTGTCGTGGCGGGATATCAATTGTCTGTCGAAGTGGGTTAATTTTGCGATCGAACGTGGGGAACGAAAAGATAAGATTCCAAGGCGGACTGAATTTTCTGCCGCTTTTTTTCTTTGCGAATCTTCCGGTGCTGGTAACTCTTGTCAACTTGTACATTCTGTGATACTCACAGACATCTCTATTAATCATGGGTCAAAAAAGAGCACGCGATCCCAAAGCCCCTGCGGCTCAGGCAAACAAGCGCAAGAAGGCCGTCCAAGCTGACGGCGCCAGTGACGATGAGCGCTCCGTCGGAGTCGAGGACCTTAACTGGAAAGAGGTTGCGATGCCAGACCGCATGGAGGACGCGGAAGGTTTCTTTGGTCTTGAAGAAATTGACGGCGTTGACATCATCAAGAGCGGCGGAGAGGTTCAATTCAAGGTAGGATACTACCATTCATAAGGTGTGGGAGTTGAAGCTAATTCATTTACTGTTGCCAGGCCAAGACTGGAAAGCCAAGAAAATCGATTGTCAAGGCTCCTTCTAAAGACGATGACGGCGAGGAGTGGGGTGGCTTCAGCGACGAAGACTCGACCGAAAAGTCTCCCGCTTCTGAGGAGACCTCCGCCGAGAAGACCGCAGCTGCGCCGGAAGTGAATCAACCCAAGGAGGACAAGAAATCGAAGAAAGAAAAGGCCAAGGAACAGAAGAAGGCGAAGAAAGAAGACTCGAAGCCCAAGGATCAGAAACCCAAGGACCAAAAGCCTAAGGACTCCAAATCTACCCAGGATCGAAACATCAAGAGTGGACTCTCATTCGCAGCCCTCGAGGAGGCGGAAGATGATGATGGTGTTGATGTTTCAGCTTGGGATAGTCTCAATCTTTCTTCTGAAATCTATACTGGTCTTTCCAAAATGAAATTCAGCTCCCCGTCAGCTATCCAGAAGGCCGCTATCCCGGCTATTCTCGATGGCCATGATGTCGTCGGCAAGGCTTCCACAGGATCCGGTAAAACGCTGGCGTTTGGTATCCCCATCATTGAGCACTACCTGGATCTGAGGGGGAAGCAGGAAGAAGACAAGCAGGAGAAGAACAAAACCCCCATCGCCTTGTTACTTTCTCCCACGCGTGAATTGGCACACCAGCTGGCCAAGCACATTGGGGAACTTATTGCCAACTCACCCGACACCAACGCCCGCATCGCTCTTCTGACTGGTGGTCTTTCAATTCAAAAGCAACAAAGACAGCTTTCCACTGCCGACATTGTTATTGGAACACCTGGGCGTGTGTGGGAAATCCTCAGCACAGGATCAGGATTGATCCGCAAAATGCAGAAGATTCGGTTCTTGGTGGTTGACGAGGCCGACAGGCTTCTGAGCCATGGTAATTTCAAGGAAGTGGAAGATATCCTTGGTGCACTTGATAAGGAGCAAGCTGGTGACATCGAGGATGAGGGTGAAGAGAAAGAGGAAGAGCCCACCGAAAGGCAGACTCTTGTCTTCTCCGCCACGTTCCACAAGGACCTCCAACAAAAGCTAGCAGGCAAGAGTCGCTGGACTGGTGGTGATATGTTGGATAACAAAGAATCCATGGAGTATCTTTTGAAGAAGTTGAACTTCCGCGAAGAAAAGCCCAGGTTCATCGATGTGAACCCTGAGTCCCAAATGGCTTCAGGCCTCAAGGAAGGAATCGTGGAATGCCCGGCTATGGAGAAGGTAAGGCATCATTCACCCTAGTAACGCTAAAGGCTATGCTAATTTGAACCCTCAGGACCTCTACCTCTATTCTGTTCTTCTCTACTACCCCAAGAACCGGTCACTTGTGTTCACAAATTCCATTTCTGCCGTCCGTCGTATCACTCAGCTCTTGCAGGCCCTTGGGCTCCCGGTGTTCGGTCTACACTCTAACATGGCCCAAAAGGCCCGACTCCGCTCGGTGGAGCGGTTCTCTTCACCTACCGCCGACCCAAGTTCAATTCTCGTTGCTACTGACGTCGCTGCTCGTGGTTTGGATATCAAGGGCATTAACTCTGTGATTCACTACCACGTTCCGCGCGCAGCAGATGCTTACGTTCACCGATCTGGCCGTACTGCTCGTGCCGGTGAGTCCGGCAAGAGTATTCTTATCTGTGCTCCCGAAGAAGTTGTCGGTGTTGCCCGTTTGGCTGCGAAGATCCACTCCAAGAGGACCAAGGGAGAAGCCGATGATGCACCCAGCAAGAAGCTTCCTCTCGAGTCCCTCGATATCGATCGTCGGGTCGTGGCTCGTCTCCGCCCCCGCATGAACCTCGCCAAGCGTATCACGGACTCCACCCTTGCTAAGGAGAAGATCAACACCGAGGACAACTGGCTTCGTGCCGCGGCTGATGATCTTGGAGTTGAGTATGATAGTGATGAATTTGATCAGTCCAAGGGCAAGGGTCGTGGTCGTGGTGGTGGCCGAGAGCGTCGTGACAAGGAAGCCAGCGAGATGACCAAGTCCGAGATGGGCGCCCTTCGTGCCGAGCTGAAGCAACTGCTTTCTCAGCGCATCAACATTGGTGTGAGTGAGAAATATCTCACCGCCGGTCGCATTGACATTGATGCTCTGCTCCGTGGCGAAGGCAACAAGGCCTTCCTCGGCCACCTTGATCCTCTGACTTTCTAATTGTGACGCAATTTATCTGGAGTATGGGGTTTGTAAAAAGCATGTGATATAGTTTATACCAAAACAATGAAGCCTTTGGACGTTCTACAAACTGTACCCATGAACAGCTGGCAGAACCGAGTGTCGGACCTGGCCGATACTGATAAGACGTATCAGGCGATAACAACAGCCAAAGACCATTGGATGCATCCCTGCCTAAGCTACATTAGGTACGTGCAGCTTGCAGCTATTTACCTAATTGCACAGCTTCCCCGCCTTGCCACCCCAGGGCGACTCTCTGCTCCAACTCCCCTCTTCATACTCTCCTACATTTCAACATGAACCCCCAGATCGAAGAACTGCTTGGCTTGGAAGCCGTTCGCTCCAGAGCTCATGCCGTTCTCGAACTAGCCAAGCAAGACCGTCTGAATCACTTCAACTACCATGCGGATCGGATGGAAGATGCCACCGACTATGTTTTGAAACTCATCCAGGTATGATCTGATACGATTGCCAATTATGGCATTTGCTGTACAGTAGACTAACATCTCTAAAGCGCGACTTTGGTCCGGACAAATACCATACAATCCCGCCTCACGGTCGTTGGCAGCATTTCGAAGTCGGCGGGGTTCCCCGCATAGACAAGCTTCTGGCCGAATGGGACCAGGAGAGATGTGACTCGCTCGAAAAGACCAGACGTCTGGTAGATCTTTTCTTTGTCTCGGTTCTCCTTGATGCTGGTGCTGGTGACTTTTGGCGTTTCCAGGAACCAGAAACGGGTCACACTCTCAACCGAAGTGAGGGCATTGCGGTGGCAGCGTTACACATGTTCCTCAATGGCGACTTCGCGGGCCCAGACTCGGCATCAAAGCATACTGCCAATGGTGAGTAGATTTATTTCGATTGCGGGCTTGTATCAATGGCTCACTGAGACTAGGCGAGGCACTGCGCAAACTAAATATCGATATTTTATCCCGTGGGCTTCAAGTTACCGAAGGAAACCCCATGGTCGGAGTTGGTGCTCGTGCAGATATCCTACGCAAGCTCGGCGAGTCCTTGGTGAACCTGAAAGATATCTTCGGTCCTACTGGCCGTCCAGGAAACCTCGTGGGTAAGTCAAGCAAGCCTTTTGTGGAAGCCCTAAGCTGTGCACGAGCTCTGCTGACAAGTTGAAGACTACCTCATTGCTCAATCGAGTGAGAGTGGAAAGCTTGACTATAAGGATCTCTGGAATGTTCTCCAGCGCCTTCTTCTCCCAATTTGGCCATCGGATCGGACTCATCTGGAAGGACATCCTATCGGAGACGCGTGGCCCCTACGCGCTCTTGAACAGCAGCCTGGAGTCGACTCCAAGCCATATTCCAATATCCAACCCTTCCACAAGCTGACTCAGTGGCTAGCATATTCATTGCAGGTGCCCTTCTCTCGCCTTCTCTCCGTTTCATGGACTAATACCCACCTGGGGACTGGTCTACCAGAGTACCGAAACGGAGGAATGCTTGTGGACATGGGGGTACTTGAGCTAAAGCCAGAGGCGCTACAGCGGGGTCTTAGTCTCTCGGGTGGTGCTTTGCCTTCTTTTGCCGCAGGGGCGGATGAGATCGTAGAATGGCGAGCAATGACCGTGGCACTTCTTGATGAAATGCATACTAAGATCCTTGCGCGCCTTGATGGTGTTCAACTCTCTCTGCCGCAGGTTCTAGAGGCGGGATCATGGAAAGCAGGCCGTGAGCTTGCTGCGGCCAACCGACCAGATACCAAGTGTAGCCCTATCTTGAACTTTGGTGATGGAACTTTGTTTTAGGATACAAGTATAGCCATCCATGGATATAGCCCACATAATGGGCCATTCCGTCCGTGGATGGAAAGAAATCAACCAAACATTTGACTTTACGTTTCGTTTTTTTGCAGCATATTTCGGCCCGATGAGATTCAGATTCACAAAATATCACAAAATACCCACAGAGTAGTATTCGGGCCATCTCGAAATGTCAGATACATCAAACCGATCTTGAAAGGTAAGGAAAAGATAGCCTATCTCAGTGGCTAATAGAGGCGCAGGGTATCGGCATGCCGAGATAAAGTTCGGCATACCGAGCCGCCGATAGTCGGCTCTTTGGGCCCCACTGCTGGACCCGACTGATGAAAAATCAGCGGCTTAAAAAACGTGCTGCAGCGTTCCAAGGCACCGGGCCTGACCTTTAAATACCTTGATCCTTGCTGAAAACCGTCCGGCTTCGTGGTGTAGCTACATTGCGTGGTATATCATACATCTAAACAAACCCTTCTGCGGCCGATATCGGGCTCAAAACATACTTCCCAACATGTCCAGCATTTCACACATGGCGCGCCGCCTCTTGCGCCCGCAGAGCGCATTCGCTTTCAAGGCAACCTCCCCGTCGATCGCTCGCCTACACCAGCAAGGCCCATCGCGCTCGGCTGTTGTGCACGACCAAGCAATTCCTCACGACCAACACCATGTGCCAGCAGTCGAAGGATCCCCGTTCCTCTCTCCATCAAAATCACAAGCACCTACGTCACAAATGTCCGAAAGTGGAGCTACTAGCCTCGATACCATCGTCTCCCACATTCCTCTTGTTCAGACCCTCCGTGATGCTCATAGTACATACAAGGAGTCACGGCCCCACCTTGCGATTCCACCGGCAATCAGACAGCACCATTTCGTCGGCGGCAGCTTGACCGGATCTGGAAAGCTTGCATTCCAGCCTTACATGTGGCTTTCAACAGGGAAGCCCGGATCACAAGCAAGGAAGGACAGAGCAAGCAGTGTCGTATCAGTGTTCCATATCGGGCAAGACCTCTGTGGTCACCCTGGCTTTGTTCACGGCGGTCTCCTTTCAGTAATGTTCGATGAGGTCTTCGCGCGCTGTGTGTCTGCTGCATTCCCCAGCGGTCTGGGCATGACAGCTAATCTCAATGTAGATTTCCGCAAGCCTGCTCTGCCGGATCGTCTATATGTGTTACACACCAAAACGACCAAGGTTGATGGCAGAAAGGCTTGGGTTGAGGGTCGCATGTCCTACCTTCCTCTGGCGGTGCCTCAATCCGCTGATGCGAACTCTGCCATATCTGATCTCAGTCTACTCCAAGAAGATCATGAAGGGGCGGTCATGGTTGCTGAAGCGAAGGCATTGTTTGTGGAGCCTAAATTTGCAGACGTGAGTCCAATGTTCCCCGATCATCCCTTCGTTAGGATTCAAGCTAACAGATCTCTACAGTCTATGGTGTCTGTTTACCGAAACTAGATCATATGTTTAAAAGAGCCCGTTGGGGACTCATTTTGGTGCGTTCGTTAGATATATAGAGCTTATGACCGATAGACTATTTTAATAAGACATTTACCGACGACCTTTCGAGGTCGGGGCCATTCACCCTGAACTAGGTACTCCATAATCAGAGAAGGACGGGGTACAGATCATGCTGCATAGAGCACGGAGTACTGCACTTCCAAGGCTGGGTCAATTATCTGCGGGTGCCAGGTGGATCAGGCAAGCCAACTAATCCGCCCACGGCTTTGCTCGGCAGCCAAAGAACGTAGTACATCAGTTTCAATTCCGCAACTCAGCTGGCAATTCCAACCTCAAATGAGAGGACCCAATCAGGATGGGTAAGATCCATGAATTGGCCCTGAATACTGAAGATCTTAAACGCAATCGGAGTACAATGCAAGGGGGCTCGGCGGATCTACAGAAGGACTATGCACAATCACTTGAAACTAGGTCGAACTAGACCGAATTAGGCTAGCTAATATCCAATTCGATACGTCTGATCATCAAAATATTGCAAGGAGATACCTGTGGGTAGTACGATATATGATAGATCGGATTGGTTGCTATGGAGTACTTAACAGGTTCTTCTGCTGAGTTCTCGCGCTGCGTTCACCCAGTCCCTCCTTAATTGACCAGAAGTATTCTGCACCGAAAGAAAAAAAAAACACACGGACTGCAAGATGTGGAATTACTACGAGGGAAAATCAATCCTCGTGACCGGTGGATCTGGGTTCTTGGGCACTGCAGTCGTTCATCGCCTATTGACGACCACGTCGGTTCCTCGAATTTACTTAATTTGCAGGGGAGGTGTCGAGTGAGTCTTCGAAAAAAAAGCCAGAAAGCTTGCCCTAACTGCCATACTAACTATTTCGCCCAAGAAAACTTCGCATACGATGGAGAGAATGGTTGCCGCAAGGCACCGCCGATGCAATGTGTGACCCGAGTCGCCTTATTGTCCTCGATGGCGATATCCTTCGTCCAAACTTGGGGCTTTCAGAACCCGAGCTCGAAGCCATCCGCAACACCACCAACATTATCATCCACGCTGCCTCCTCGATCAACCTCGCAGCGCCATTAAAACGTCTTCACGGCCCTGTCATTGAAGCCACCGAAATGATGGTTAAAATTGCACAGTCATGCAAGATGCTAGATCGTTTCGTTTATGTCTCGACCGCATACTCGAACACATACCTCTATCCTCACAGTGAAAAGACAGATCTGAGAATTGAGGAAGAGCTGTACAGACTTCCGAGTGGATGTGATGCCGTGGATGAACTGGAAGAAGTGAGAAACTACGGCACGAGCACAGCGTACGAAGCAGAGGACTTCCCCTGGTCCTACGCCTACGCCAAACACCTCACAGAGAGGCTTCTGGTGCGCCATTTTAAGAGGTCACCCGAGAAGCTCCTTATTGTGCGTCCTGCCATCATTGGTGCTGCTCAATCCTTGCCATTCCCAGGTTACAACATGCCGATGTCTTCTCCCCCGACGATGTTCACCGCAGCGCTGCTCCTTTTCCCATACCACAATATGAGAGTTGCTTGTCGGATGGACGAGGCGGACTTGAATGTCACTTCTGACGAAGTTCCCGTCGACGTCGTGGTGGACCGTCTCCTATGTCATCTTGCCGTTGGCACGTCCGGTTGTATCCATGCTGTCAGTGGAGCTCGGGCCCGACGCAAGGTCAGCACATATATGGAATCGGTGATGAAGCTTCGAAGACTCCCTTGGAATGTGAAGCCCTATTGGGTCAATGAAAATTGGAAATCACGGAAGCAAGACTCGCTATGTCGACTCTATGCAATCATGGGGACATCCTTTAATTTTGCCGAGGAGAAAACGGTCTCGATGTATGAGAAGCTTTCTGAAAAGGAAAGGATGGGGATGCAGTTGTTCAAGAACATCGATGTGGACAATCATGTCTCTGCCCGGGATCAAGATATCCGCCATGTGATGGACTACTTTGCTCGCAAAAGCTGGTTGGCATGGATGCTTGTGATGCTCTTCTACTTCAGCTTTGGCAAGACAAGCCAGACCAGCCGATACGCTCGGCTATAAATTTCTTGTCAGGTGCCGTGCGACAGCCATGGTCGCAATATTTGATTCCAGGTTTAAATGGTCAGTGGGTGTATTTTTATATTAATTGATAGTTATATAACGTGAAAAGGAGGGAATGGACCTCGGGACTCGTGTTTGATACATAGTGTGGACAAATTTGCGAAGTTGAGAAATGTTCCAAGGTTATAAAGAATACATCATAGAAATTCAATTTGGTTTACACACATAATCCCGAAGCATCAGCCTTATTTCAGAAGCTGGCAAAATCATAAACAACTCTCTGACAAAGGTACTGGCCTTTGCTTGTCATAACCACGACTCGTCGGGTGAAGTAGCGTAATTCACCGATCATCTCGAATCCCCAAATCTACAGTGAAATTCCAAGATTGTCAGTTTTGAGCAATGTCAACGTTGAAACCTTCGAGGATACCAGGGACTGGTAGAGGTATCATAACGGATAGAACTAACCTGCTCGGCTGTCCATTCCAGCTTTTCGTTACGCTCGAAGGTGTGCACCCAACAGCCCAAGATCTTATCCCCAGATTCATCATCCTTGGACTCAACCAAGAATCCGGCTGATTTGGTCCAGTCCTCATTGATCTCTCCAGTCAGAAATTGCTTAATTTCCGCACTCGTCGTATCTGTCTTAAGGTCGAACTCTGGCCTTATGGATCCGTCCTTCACAGGGGCCCCAAAGACGAATTGGCTTGAAGCCTTGACTGTGCCAAAGAAGTAGTCGGTATGATCATAATCTTTCCAATCCAGCACACGCTCCTCCTTTGTTCCAGACAAACCCCCGCTGGGTGTTTGTACGAAATCGATTTTGATTGAAGGCTCGCTGGATTGGGCGTCTTTGACCGGGTACTGTAGAATCTGGATATAGATAGTTGCGAACGAAAAGGCCTTTCGTAAAAGCCAACCGACTTTTTGCTGTGGATCAGTTAGCCCAGTCACTGCCCAGACGTTGGACTCCAAGCGGTTTCGCACCAGTTTGAGGAGGTTATCCGTCCCATCGCTTGATAATTCCTTATTCTGGACGTTCACACAGCCGAATTAGTAGTCACTCAGAAATATTCTCGCCAATCGCGCTCGGCACATATTAGAAGACAGTTTCAATTACCAAGATCCAATTGCCATTGAGGCGTTCGATATTGATATCCGCGGGTGCAGCCATGGTGTTGGTGTTGGATAATTGGTATTGATTTTGGGATTGGGACTAGTTCAGTGATCTTTGGGGTCAATCCAGCAATTTCCGTTACAGATATATGCCCAGGCGGTTTTGGATTCGTCTATTGCTGCGATCCTCGGCGGAAAAAGCAAAAAGGGCCGCGTTGCGCTACGGGGCAAATAGTTTCTACGCCCTTGCACAAGACCTCCGAGATACCCTGCGGAATGCGGCTTGTCATACATGCCGTGTGAAGTGCGCCCTTGTATGCCAAGCGTATTGCCCATTGATTTTCGAGCGAGACAGATCGTCTTCACCTGCAGAAAATGTGGCTGAAATAATCAAGCTGTTTGTTGTACAAGTCCTGAGGTCATGACGACAGTATATTGGCGCATTATTGAAAGGATCGCGTAGTGATCGACGTACAGAATTACTGCACACCTACCCTGAGCATTGAGTGTACTCCACACGGGCGAGGCTCTGATGTATGTGATCTCTTGCAGAGACCAGACAGAATTGCGAGGTTTTTCCCACCGAAACTACGGCAAGGGACATGTTTCAAGAAAAAAAAGGTGACCATTGCTATCTAATACCACTATTGTTGAAATCCCACCATGACGCCCTTCAGCCCAAATGGCATATGAAAAAGGACAAAGGGCAAGAAAGTGAGGGAAACAAACCCTAGAAAAGCCAGTTTGTTCGTCCGAAAACCTGAAGAATGGGGGAATGAGAGGCGATAAAATCAAAAACAAGGATCGCACATCGTTGCATCGTAAATAGGGTCTCATCCTTGCTGAGAAAAAGGTGGTAACTGGGGGGAGATGAAGAGGGGAGAGAGAGGAAGAGAGAGAGAGAGGGGGAAAGAAGCGTGCAATGACAGTCCATGGGACTAAGAAAGGTGGAACGCGCCTTGGCCTTCCTTGATGGCGACGTAGAGTCGTCTCTTGAGGGTCGCCAGGTCGCTATAGTCTGGGAGTTTGAGGTAGTTGACACACGTCATCACACTGGGGAGATAGTCATCGGGTGTATATGGGTGTTCGCTTGGGCGACACACAACCGTGAAGATAGGAGTGAGACTCTTGAATCCTGTTTTGAAATTTAGTAAACATTCGTGCATTTGGGATGAACAGGGGGATGTGAGAACTTACCTCCAATGGGAAGTTTGGGACTACCAGTGACAAACTGCAGGAAGTCACGGCGTTGCTGATTATCCAACTCGCTCATGGTCTGCAGCAGGTTACGCACGCTGCGACTGTCCATGTTAAAGCCGTGATCAGCCTTGATGGAGTCCATGAGTGTCTCAATAGACCAGTCCTCCTTGGCTTGTCCGAACAACATGACGAGTTCGCTTGGTGTGAATGCGGAGAGAGAAGAGTATGGGAATACTTGTGAGAATCCGGCGCGGAAAGCCTCAACCTGGCGACGCACACCGGTGCCGAGGGTCATGTCGATCACCCGGTCAATATAGGTGTCCACGTTTTCAATTGACAACGGAACATCGGTACCCCCGGGGATCAACTCAATAGAGGGGTATCCCGGTAGCGTGAAGTCTAAGCTCAGGTCATCAACCTTGACACCGTGAACTGTTATATCCTGCAATGCCTCGGCCTTCTGGTTTGGCGAGAGTCGGTCATCATTTTCGACTGCGTTCTTCTCATTGACAAACTGCTTCAACATGATCAAAGACTTTGCAAGGTCTTGATCGACTGCTTTGACGGTCCCCAAAGAGGGGGCGACAGAGGACATGGTATCGGCAATGCGGAAGAAAGCCGGGTTGAAAGAGATATCAATGATCCGGGAGTCAAGCATGGAACGGGCAACGAATTTTCCGAGAACCTTGAAGATATTCAACTGCTTTTTGCCGTTGTCCTCGTTCGCCTGCTGGTCACTCATCGGTGATGGGAACAAGCCACGTTTCCCGAAAGCATAATCTGCCTCATTGCTACCATCGGTGTCCCGCCAGATTTTGAGTTTCTTTCGAGAGAACTCCTTCGAGACCGTGGAGTAGAACTCGAGAGTCGGCCCCAATCCAGTGCCAACCTCTTCGAAATATTCAATTTCAAGAATGCTTGGAGAAGATCCGTAAAGCTCCATGACCTTCAGCGCAGAATCCAGGATGCGTGTACGAGAAATTCGAACTTTTTGGCGTTGCAGTTTGCCCATGAATGGGCGATCATCGCGGCGTAGATCCCGCTGACTGTCCTGGCCGCTCACAGAGGCCTGCCATCTGAGCATTGCGCGCGAGTAACCGAAAGCAGTAGACTGCAAGAACAAATGCCTGGTTTCGAATGGGAACAGGAAAGAGAAGAGTCTTGCAAGATCCTCACTCCAGGTTGGAAGGCAGTCACTTGCTACAATCAATGGCTCTTCTAATTGTCGGTTGATCTTTGCGGTAAGCTTGGTATTGATGAATTGGGCCAGAGGCTCCGAGGTGATGGCAGTCGTGTCTTTGACATCTGTCAAGATATCATCGATAGTAGCATTCATTTCGTGCAACACGCGGAGAATACGAATGATAGATGCGGTGGTGGCATCTTTGCTCAGGGAGGCCGGGATGTCCAGAGAATCTCCTTCGGAAGAGGTAGCCTGAGAAGTTGATGGCAGAGTCGATGGCTCCGGGGGAGGTGGACCTGGGACACGCTTGTATGTGATGGTGTGGACAGAAGACCAAACATTCTTAGCGCTAGCCTCGTCCAGATCTTCACGGTCGTGGTGAACACCCCTGTAGATAGTCGTCTCTAGGTCTACACTCTTGCCGTCCACAAAGAATTCCAGATGCCAGTCCTGCGGTACTGAGGCGGTGGCTGCAGCGTATGATGAGAAGGGACGCCCGGCAGTAGCCAAAGAGCTGTTGCTGCGAGAGTGGGATTGGGGATTCGGCGCGGACGAAGAAGGCTTCGATCCACCAGCTGTATGGGAGGGAGTTCCGACTCGAGTGCCATCCTCTTTGCGAGCGGTCACTTTGCCTCCGGTTCCAACCTCCATGTTGACGGCCGAGGGGTCAGAGACATTGTCCACTTCCAAATCCTCATCAAGATCATCGATAGCGTTGAGTTCTTCGTCTTCCTCTTCACCGGCATCCTCATCTTCATCAGAGAGTTGCCTTTCATCGGCGCATTCCAGTGGCTCGTCATCGTTGTCCTCGTCCTCGTCTTCTTGGGGCGGTGCTTGTCGACGGTGTCGCTGACGTGTGCTGGAAGAATGACGTGCGTTTTCTGACTGGTCGGCATTGGAATCAAGCAGTCCTCCCGTGCGATCAGGCATAATTCCAGACCCAGAGGCCAACTGATCACGGAGCCGGGCAGCGGTCGCAAGTTGCGAAAGAATGGTGTCTCGGTTGGAGCGAGAAGAGCGAGGCTTTTCGGCGAGCGCAATTCGTGGGTGAAGGAAATCATCCAAAGCATGGAAAGGAGCAATGGCGTGAATCGACACCATGATGTTACGGTAGGGGCGAGGAATCTCCGAGTCGTCATCGGCGACCAACTTCAGGCGCAGCTGTTTGGAGAGCATGTATGCTGCATTGTTACGGGTGTTTTCCAGTGAGTTATGGCTGATGGTGAGAACTTCGAAGTGTTCCGTTCTGCTGAGTAGGTCTTGTAGTTTCCGGATAAGAACACTGAAGGGAGTCGTGGCCGTGCTTTGACTCTGGGCTTTATCTGAGATCGAAACTCCCATGAAGGCCTGCAAAAAGGCAGCTCGGGCATCGCGAATGGAGGGAGCCTGGTGGTTTCCGAGAACGTCCAAAAGGACCTGTATGATGCCAGAGTTCAACAACTCAGAGCTGGTGATACTCTCTAAAGCCTCTCCGTCAAAGTAAGAGGCAAGCTGTTTGAACAAAGGAAGACCGCCATCGGCCCCACTCTCGTACCGAGATCTGATTTCAGAAGCAAGGGACTTCAGCGCTGTCAGTATGCGCAGGGCTTCTGCGCGGACGGTTTCGCCATGACTGGCCTCGTAGACCCCAAGGAAAGCTTGAGCATCTCGGATAACCACGTCATTGAGAGCAGTCTCTAGTTTTTGCAGATTGCGTGGGATAGGCGCATCGTCCTCTGAATCCGACATGTCTTCGCCGTCATCATCATCGCCCTCATCATCATCGAAATCATCGCCATCCTCATCTTCATTGTCATCCTCGTCTTGCTGTGCCCCTGACTCCCTGTGAACCACGTGAGAGGAGTCCGCAGTGGTGTCCATGATTGTAGGATCAGAGGAATCGGGGTCTCTGTCTTCAGAAAGAGATCCTTCAGACAATTTGATGATCTCGGAAATGACGCCTTCACGATGGAATTGATGCTGATAAACATTTTCAAGTCGCTGGAACAACAGCTCGGCACAACGCAGCGCCAAAGAGACGAGAGAGGGGTGGTCTTGTTGTGAGAGGATAGATGCCAAGAAAGACGCATACGGAACAGTGCGGAGAGCATCCTCAATCAACGAGGGCTCTAGAATGTGTAACATCTTCAACTGTGCAATCAGAACCTTTTGGCGGACATGCAAGTTGACCGTGCTGGAGTAGGCATCGGTGAGAGTGGGGAACAGGATCATTGCGAAGCGCTTCAATTCGTTCGTGCAATTTTCAAATAATGATCGTCTGTCTTCCACAGATTCTTTTGATTTGGGTGATCTCAGGCCAATGGACATGTGACTGTCAAAGTAAGTGCTTAGGAGGTTATCTGTCTTCGAAGCATCGCGGCTAGGGACGCCCGGAAGGAGCTCGCAGATGACATTCAAGGTTTCATAAACTTGCTCCCGAGGCCGGTGAATCAGTGCCTGCATGACCAGAACACTGTCCATCTTGACGGCTGTGTTGTCGACGTCCTGTGGTGGAGATACGCCGGTCAAGATCTGATACAGGGTGTCTACCACATCCATTTTGAGAAGCCCGTTAGACAGCCGCGGGCTTGATTTAGAGGTGATAGCCAATACCCTTAGGAATTGTGTATGGATATGGGGACCAATCAAGTTGGTTGTTCCGGGCAACAAGAGCCGGAGAACGGCTTTAAGCATGGCGGGCTCAATTAGCTCCTCGAGGTTCTGAGGTCGGTTCTTGAAACTTTCAACGATTCGTGACACGCAGAGACAGCCTTGCTCCACGACCTTAGGATCATTGCTAGACAGGACATTTAGAAGAGTGGGCATTACGTCTCGCACCACGGGGAACGAGCCATTGGGCAGATTCCGACAGCAATTGGCAGCCGTCGTCACCGCTGTTCGCTGGGTGCTGGTGGGGAAGAAGTCGAGATATGTAAGGCAGGCCGTCAAGCCACCCTCACGCACAATAGAGGCGGGGAAGTCAACGGAGATCTTGGCCAGGGTACTCAAGGCCTGTTCAGCCAGATCAATGAACTGGATATCAAGAAGCTTTTGGCACAAGATTGGGACAGCACCGCCGTAAACAACATTCGCAACGGAGCCCCGCAGGGCTTCCATCAAGTTTGCAAGAGACCGACATGCGAGAAGCATGATCTCTGGGTTCTCCTCACCAAATTGGTTCGGTTGCATCAAAGTCACAAGCTCCTTCACGTACGGGTCAGGCGAGAACTGGCCAGCCAGGTTATCTTCGTTGGAGATAAGCAAGGTATCTGACAGCTCTTGGAGCGCACACAATTGAAGGGACGGGTCATCCTTTGCCCTGAGGTTGCAGAGGATATCTCGGAACCGAGTAGAGGGGCCTGACATCATCCCACTGAGGGCACGGAGTGTGCTTTGCAGTCCCATCGGGGCTCGGCCACCAAAGAGACTACTACTGAATGGGTCCATTTCATCTTCCTCGTCATAGGCCGATGGGTTAGCATCGTCATGGCTCTGTCCCGCTTGAGAGTCGTGCTCCTCAACATCTTCTTCCTCGACCTCCTCCTCCGCGTCACGCATTATAACATCAGCATTTGGTTTCGCAGATCGCTTTTTCTGACGGCGAGGGGGTGGAGATTGGGCGGCGCCAGGGCGTTCTGTGGGCAAACCAAAAATACGTTAGCAATGATCACGTCAATCCACGCCTCATCTGAAAGGCCACCACCAAACTCACCATTGCGGCTGGACTTTCGCCGGGTCGGCTGCGGAGTCACTGTTGATTTGGACGATTCCTCCGAAGGTCGTGATGAAGGTCTAAGAAAAACAACAAGTCAGCCCCTCCATTCTTCATTGACAACAAGTCAAGTATGACGTACCCGGGTTGTGACATGGCTGGGCGGCTACGGGCGCCTCGACGTGGTGCAGCTGCACCGGTACCGGTGGGTGGAGCTGTAGCTGTCTGTGCTGCAATCCGCGGTCGCTTCGTTTTCCGAGAGGGCGACGACACCGCTGGTTGTGGTGGGGCGTCTGCTGGACGGTCGTGACGAGATGACGCCTTGCGTTTCCTGGAGTTCGATCCGGCGGGAAGCGGTGTATCAGACTCCGCCGGAGGGGGGTCTGTAGCAAGTCTCGCGGAAGAGCGAGTAATTCTGGATGACATGAGAATGGATCTTCTTTTTTTTGGGTGACTGGTGATGAATGAAGGAAGAGAAAGGAAGAAAGAAAGCAAACGTCGACCACAGATGGTCAAAGCGATATGCAAAGAGTTGGGTAGAAAGATGACGAATCGAGAAATGTATCGATGAATCCCGATGGCGGGCCACCCACCACTGAAGAGACAGAGTATGAGGGCTGCACAATCAATTCCAAACGGGTTCCAGTGAGCATTCACGCGGGGGGCCGTTGCAGGGTGCAAGCAAGGCGAGGGGGTGTGTATGTGTGTGTGTGTGTGTGTGTGAGAGAGAGAGAGAGAGAGAGTATGGGGAACTACCTCAGAGAAGACGAGGCGGTGGAAATGCCTGGGGAGAGAGGAGATTCCTCAAGAGGGTCCTGACGGTTGGATGAAGGCCTTTGCCTGGCCATAAGTTATGTATGGAAAGCTCGGTTGTTCACTCGATATGTCCCGCCATTCGCCTGTCAGGCTAGCCGCGAGCTGGCAGGATAGAAGCTTAGCTCTCAAGTGAAGAGCAAGGAGTCGAAACAAGAAATGGAGATAGAGAGAGTAAGAGTGAGATAGAGAGATAGAGGGGAAAGGGGGTTGGTTGTGATGGAGATTCGGGGAGCGTCAGGCGGCGGAAGTGCAACATTCGATGATGTTACTACTTCCGAGCTGAACTCCGTACCTTGGGGCTACTCCGTTCTCTAACTTCCTCTAACTTCCTTTCTTTCTGTATTATTCGAGGCGCTACTAGCCAAATTATTGTCCAAAATCACTAGTTCTAATTGACCTTTATTTTCCTTTTGGGCACACAAGGCCCGAGAGCTGTGCAGGTGGCACCCGATGTTTGCCCTATTACTGCATTACTGCATTACTCTCCACGTACTGATACTATCCTGAAACGAAGTAGTAATGCACTACAAACTCCATATACTTTGTATACTTTTGTACTGTACCGATTGCACATCTACTCCATTGTCTACCTTGACCATTTTATATCCTACATTCTCCGGCTATATCCCCCTAGCCTATCAACGGTCGGCATAGTCAGATCTATCGAACTCACGGAGATCACGCCGACCTAATTCGACTCACCGGAATCTTAATAATCAACTTTCAATTAACCGACCCTTCGCCTTCCTTTATACTGCCACTGTCTGCTGTCTGCTGTCTGCTGTCTGCTGTCTGCTTCTCTGCTTCTCTGCGATCCATGACCTGTTGTCCATTGTTGGCTGTCGTCATTTGACATACCTAACGCTCTTCTTGAACCTGTTCGCCTCCGGCGCATCCCCTTCCGCCTCCGGATTTGCCCCCTCCGATTTTGCCATTCCCCCCGCTTCTGATCATATTCCCCGATATATCTCGGCTATTGACAGTCTACCCTATTTAAAACTCTCTACTCATCATGGCCACTGAAATGGTTGGAGGTCAGAGTGACGACGTTCACCAGACCCTCCCCAACATCACCCCCGCCGCAATGGACGACTACACTTTCCCGGAGTTGCGCCTCAAGCGCACCATGAACGACCCGGAGAAGACACCCCTCCTGCTGGTCGCGTGTGGCTCCTTCTCACCGATCACCTATCTACACCTGCGCATGTTTGAAATGGCCGCCGATCACGTCAGATTCAGCTCCGACTACGAACTCATCGGAGGGTACCTGTCGCCCGTGTCCGATGCCTATCGCAAGGCCGGTCTTGCCAGTGCAGAGCATCGGTAAGGATCTAGCGTTTCGCTCCGCTCCGGTGGCCCCGAGACTAATGGGAATGTTATAGTGTGGCCATGTGCCAACTCGCCGTCGATCAAACCTCCGATTGGTTGATGGTGGATACCTGGGAACCTACCCAGAAGGCCTACCAGCCGACCGCCGTGGTGCTGGACCACTTCGATCATGAAATCAACGTGGTCCGGCAGGGCGTTGAGGCCGCGGATGGAACCCGGAAGCCCGTTCGCATCGCTCTACTTGCGGGCGCAGATCTGATCCACACCATGTCAACGCCTGGTGTCTGGAGTGAGAAAGATCTGGATCACATTCTGGGAAAATACGGCGTAAGTTCTCGCAGAATCGAGGTTTAGGACCGCTTGGCTAACTTTCTTCCTAGTCTTTCATCGTTGAACGCAGTGGCACTGATATCGATGAAGCCCTGGCCAGCTTGCAGCCCTGGAAGGACAACATCCATGTCATCCAGCAACTCATCCAAAACGATGTCAGCAGCACCAAGATTCGGCTCTTCTTGCGCCGTGAGATGAGTGTTCGCTATCTCATTCCTGTCCCAGTCATCCACTACATTGAGCAGCACCATTTGTATGAGGATGACGGCACAACGGAGAAGGGCAAGGAGCGGGGATGATCCCAACACTGCCTTCGGGCGCCATAATGACCCTAGCAACGCGAGATCCCGTTACGATACCCCCGGCTGTGTATGACAGATGTTGATTTTATTTTGTTTTTTGGTGGTGTTTGGAGTTGATTTTGTGGGAAGCAGTTATTCAAAGCGAGACAGTGTGTTCTCACTGCAATCTTGTATACGTTCGGTTGTGTTAGATTTTTCCTTTTCGCTCTTTATTGTAAATATGAAGATGTCATAGACTTCAATTCAGGAAATGTACTTCCGTACATTGCTATTTGATACTTCCAAGGTGGGATGGAAAGTGGCACGCAATACTCCAAACATTACACTTAGTAATGTCCATCGGATCAGGAAAATACTCCACATTCATCATCAGCACCGCGAATGACACCATCTAACCGACCTGGGGGCTGCATCTCGCACGGGTTGGGCTAGTGCCCAGATTAATTGGCCGAAAGCGCTAGAAAACTACTGTACCCTCGATCCGATCGCCCGCATCCCGCCCTGTTATCATCCGTTATCGACTGACCAACTCTCTCCACAACCCGCGAGGTCTTGAGGCCGAGGGACCGAGAACTGGCATCTTCCCCCAGCTCCCTCTCAACCCCAGTATGCCCGATCTCTAACCAATTGACACACCACGACCATGTCCGACGCCGAATCGTGGCCTTCATGGCCCCTCACCCCACCCGGCTCTTCCGATCCCCAAACCAAAGACGTCTCGTCCGTCGTCACGGCAATCCATGTCATAGCCACGGAGCGCGCTGCCCTCGCCCACCTCGAACACATCTACCAGACCGATGCGCGAGCGCAGCAGGACCTCGCACGGGCCGTGGATCGCATCACGCGTAGCGTGCGCGAGGGCGGGAAACTGGTTGTCTGCGGAGTGGGCAAGAGTGGGAAGGTGGGACGGAAGATCGAGGCCACGATGAACAGTCTGGGTGTCTACAGTGCGTTCCTGCATCCAACTGAGGCGCTGCATGGAGACCTTGGATTGGTTCGACCGGTAAGCCACCTGCAGAGTGCTTTTGTCTTGTCATTTGACTTTGGGCTGGGCCGCAATTGAGAATGACTTCCCATGCTGATCGATGCGCAGAATGATACCGTACTTTTAATTTCCTTCTCTGGTCGTTCGCCGGAGCTTCTTTCTTTGCTGCCGCATCTGCCTGCTACTGTTCCAGTCATTGCTCTGACTTCTCACACAAACCCGGAGTCATGTCCGCTGCTCTCGCTGCATGCACCTCTTGGCATGGGTATTCTTCTGCCCGCGCCGATCCATGAAGATGAAGAGTGCTCGTTCGGCGTGAGCGCGCCCACATCGTCAACCACAGTAGCGTTGTCTCTGGGTGATGCATTGGCTATCGCTACTGCTCGCAGACTACACACGGCCACGGGAAAAAGCCCTGCGGATGTCTTCCGGGGGTTTCATCCCGGTGGTGCTATCGGGGCTGCATCAGCAGCTCCGCTGGCTACGCCGTCAAGTGGGATGTCAGCAAAATCTTCTGACTCGCCAATGTCTCTCTCTCTTGCGTGGGAGGAAAACAACAACCCCCAGTTGATCCCTCCTCTCACCTTACAGTCACCACCGGGGCAGCATCTTATACCCGAGGACAAGATTGTCCCTCTCCAAGCGATTCCCACGGCCACATCCTCGTCTGGGTCAGTTAGCGATATTAGACTTCTGGATATTCTCCTCGCGGCTATCCAGAACCCCAATGCGAAATCATGGGTGTTTTTGTCGCCATCTGAGATTATACCCCCTCGACGTGTTCGCTCTCTTCTTTCACCGGGCGGCAACATGGACATGCGCGTTTCTGGCATCGCAGTCAACGATCCCAATTTCCCCTTGGGCGTCCCCCAGAGCAGCTGGTTATTGGTCTCGGACTCCACCCCACTTGTTGAAATTCGGGAGATCCTGTCTGAATACCAAGGGCAGTCAAATCCAGTCGCCGTAATTGGCGTTGTGAAAGACTTGGCCGATCCAAACAGTTGCTTCGGTCTGGTGGATGTCGAGGAGCTTTTGGACGAATGATGTACATGCACGACGACTAAGCTCCATTCCCTTGACACGATCTTGTTGAACTTTATGTCCTTTGTATTATGATACAATTGATTGACGATGTTATGCCCTCACATATGCAAACTGTGATTTAGCTGTCTCTTGTACCTACTCAGGTGGATTTTCGCGTTGAAAAAGCCTACGCTCACGACCTCGGCTCCAATACACTATGCAAAATTAACGCCAATAATATTTCTCATGGTGATATATAATCAGTACATATGCAACCCAATATAGTACACTACTCCATCTTATCTTCCACAAGTCCCACACCAATCTAAGCCTTGGAAATTGGCTTGATGCCCTTGTGAATGGCAGCAATTCCACCGGTAAGGTTCTCAAAGCCCTGACCAGGAATCATAAATCCAGCCTTCTGGATCATACCCCTGAACTCCTCCTGGCTGGGGAAACGCTCAATGCTCTCGACCAAATACTGGTAGCTGTCACGGTCACCCGCAACAACCTGTCCAATAAGGGGGATGGCACTGAAGTTCCAGCGCTTGTAGATTCCATCCAGCACAGGGTTATCAACCTTGCTGAACTCCATGCAAGCAAAGACACCGCCAGGCTTGAGGACACGGTACGCCTCATTCAGCGCAGCCTGCTTGTCCGTGAAGTTCCGGATACCAAAAACAACAGTGTAGAGATCCACCGAGGCGTCTGGGATATGCGGCATGTGTTCGGCGTTCGCTTCGACAAAGTCCAATCGCTTGGTGTTGTAGTAGGGGGTATCGAGGGAGCGCTTACGGCCCTCGGCCAACATTTCAGCGTTGATATCACTGATCGTGACGCGGGTTTCCATGTCGTGGTTGATGTTCGTGGCGTGGTCAAGCATCCGGAACGCGATGTCACCGGTCCCGCCGGCGATATCAAGGATGTTCCAGCCCGGTTTGTCGGCTGTCAGGGCGGGAAGGCATGCGCCTGGGTTCAGAGATCGCACGAAGTGGTCTTTCCAGAGACGGTGGATGCCCAGGGACATGAGATCGTTCATGCGGTCGTAGGAGGCAGCGACGGAGCTAAAGACGGCGCCGACTAGGGGGTATTAGTTTGGGCCAATTGATTGAATCGTGATGGACTGCAGCATTATTTACCTCGCGTCTCCTTCTCTGACTCGGGGACATTGGTGAACCCGAAGTGTGTCATGCGGTCATTCTCGGGCTTGTTCTGCTGGACGCGGCTGGCGCAGGAAAAACAGCGGTACGGGGTAGTGGGCTGGAAAGCACGACGCTTTGCACTGTAGTGCAAAGCGCGCCAGGCGGAGTTGGACATGGACATGATGCTGTGTTGTTGGAAAGCTGGAAAGGGCAACTTTTCAGCAATCTCCGCCGAGTCCCACTGGTGCGTGCCCATAACCATCGGCCGCAAATGTACCAATCACAGCGCGTAGTTTCCGAGAGCTGCATCTCTGCTTGATTTTCAACTTCAATCTCTATCAAAATATATACGGACTTTACGGCAATAGCCTTGGAGTACTATGGATTTAATCCACAATCTCCGAGCTCAGCGGAGTGGCTATATATAAAGCATGTCTTGGTTTACCATACTTCGTGGTTGTATACAGATTGCGACCAACTTGAAACCCAGACAGCACAGCCAACAATGACTTCAAACCAACTATCCCAATGCTGCATCAAAGGCACTCTGCATGAAGGTCAGACCCGAGGCCAGATAAAAGCCATTGGAAATAGTAAAGCAATCTTCCTACAAGTGCATCCGTGGACTTCAGTTACTAACTTGTCATAGCGTCCACTTACTTCGCCTATCCGGCAGACAATTCCACCAAGCATGCTATTCTATTGTTGACAGACGTATTGGGACATCAGTTCATGAACTCCCAGCTTTTGGCAGACCAATTTGCTTCCAACGGGTACTTCGTCGTCATGCCTGATCTGTTCAATGGCGACGTAGTTCCAATGAACAGACCAAAGGGCTTCAACATCATGGATTGGGTAAAAAACCACATGCCCGCTCAGACTGAGCCTATCATCAACTCTGTGTTAAAAGAAATGCGTGAAAATCTCGGCTGTGAGCGCATTGGCGGAGTAGGCTATTGCTTTGGTGGAAAGTATGTCTGCCGGTATCTGAAGCCAGGGAAACTAGATGTTGGATTCATGGCGCACCCAACGATGGTTGAGCCAGATGAATTGAGAGGGATTGAGGGCCCATTGAGCATTGCTGCTGCGGGTATGTTGTTGTAATTCTGGAATTTCACAATGAGACCATGGCTTACAATATTCACCGTTAGTTCGTGACTTTGTGTTTACAACTGCTAAACGGCACGAGACCGAGCAAATTTTGGATCAGCTTGAGGTGCCTTATCAGCTAAATTTGTTCTCAGACGTTGAGCATGGATTTGCAGTCCGCTGTAACCTCGACGAGCCTCTTCAAAGGTTTGCTAAGGAGCAGGCATTCAGCCAGGCTGTCAGCTGGTTCAATATGTTTCTCAAAATCTGAACATGAAGTCTATATAGCTCTGGAGATAGATAGATAGATTTACAAAGCAAGCTTTGCATCATTTTAAATCGGCTTGTATAGCTAAAGAGCACTGCCCTCCATACTTGAATTCGTGCCTTCCAAGGCCCAAAAATTGAGCGTATGAACTAATTCTGAAGCTAACTTTAAGGCTGGGTGTGCAGATCACCTCTGCCTAGTACCTACCTAGAATCAAATGGCCACATCTTGTCTGCCTTTGCGACTGTCATTTCTTCGCCTTGGGACTCGGCTTCTTTGGCAGTCTGTATCCATTCATCATAAGCTTCGCGATGAGCAACCCTGGTAGCTTCCCATGCATCGTTCGGGATCCATCCATCGGAATTCGTATCAAGGTTATCCCTAAGCCATAACTTAAGTGCTTGTACAGCCTCGAAATCTTCATAGTCACGAGCATGCTGTTTCAATTCCAGCTCAGTGGGAGTGAATGGGCAGGTACCCTCTAGCCCTAGTTCTGCCCATCGCGTTGAAAGCTCAATCAACTCTTGGCGGAGAGCAACAGCCGAATCTCTCCAGGTTGTGTGAGTGTAGTGGAAAGGTCGGAAAAGAGTCGGATCAAGTAATCTGGCAGGACGAAGTTTGGGAATAAGGGCTGTCATAACCACGTCGTATGTTTGATGACAGACGGATAGATCTTTCAATTCTCGTTCCCTTTGACGAGAATCTTGTGCTTCATTTTGCTCATCACCCTTGAGTGAGTCTTCCTCAGGGAGCTTTGGCGGTTCAGCGAAATCAGGTGTCTCGTTGGCATAAATAAAAGCGGGCTCGATACTGGCTGATTGCCAATCTATTATGCCAGTGATAACGGTGGGTTCCTCGGCAGCGACGTAGATATTCCTCTTGTTAAAATCCGGATGAAGCAGAACTGGTGTGGCGGCGTCCTCGATGCGTTGATCTTCAATCAATTTTTGCATAACTTGTTGACTTGATTTCAACAGACGAATGTGATCTTGGATTGATCCTTGATATGGCAGAGGCTTTCCACCGTCCACAGCTTCTTTAGGCAAGCGAGAAAACCCAGTATTTATCAAACCTCGACAATAACTTGTGAGATCTCTCCAAGGTCCGCAATCAGAACTTGGGCCGCCATAGAGCTCATGTTCCCCTGGGTTTCGGTTCCAGAAGACTGGGCTGCAATGGGGTCCCACACAGAAGCCTTGCTCAAAGGGTATCTTCAAACAGGAATCTAGAGGTGCATCTGAAAAGTATAGACTACCATAAGCCGGGAAGTCTAGGGAAGCGATCTTTTTCATTGTCAACGAGAGCGCTTTGGTGCACAGCATGTGTTGTTCTGGGTTCATTTTGTGCCATTTTTGATGTAATTGAACACCCGCCACATGCTCTTGGATGATGTATTCTGTCCCGGTTGGATTGGAAGGGTCATCATTCCATTCGAGAATTTTCGGTATTGGAAGTGATATCTTGAATTGTACTATACACCCATGAAAGAGTGAGCATGTCAGCCATACCATCGAGGACAGGAGCTACAGCTCATCCTTACAGTAAGTCATCGTTGCGACTTCAGAATTGGTCGTTAGCCTTGGAGGGCCAGCAATAGCGGTAGGTACCCTTGCTACAACACAGGGTCCGTTGTCCATTGTGAGAAGGAAGACTTTGTTGAATCCACCCTCTCGCTTCTCATATTTGACAACGCTCGTCGCTCCTGGGCATGCAAGAACAGCCCGTTCACACAACGCTGCAAAGTCGAACATAACGTGGCGGGAGCTTCGCTCGAGCTCGTCCCGATTGAGCCATCTTCCACCGGTATACGAATACGGATCGTCTCCTACAATACAGAGCCGATGATGTACCTGTTAAATCGGTAATTGATGCCAGTAATTGCATATTACAAACGATATTTTTGCGAATCTTTCTCTGGAGATGTGCTGTCGAGCAAAGTGTGTGGCGCAGGCGCGCTGTTCTTGTTTCCCATGTCGGATAGATTTCGAGATAGGCAACGGATTCGACTATACTGAATCAATGATGAGCGATATACCGATTGTCGAAAGACTCGGAGCATATTGGGCTGCTGGCCTCCTTTCTAGTTTGGCAGCCACCGCGAAGCTCCAGACCGTTGACCCTTAAATGCGGCCGAATGTTTTGCCGGCGCCGTCTTGGCAAATGATCTGCATTTCCGCCCCTGTCCACTTTGAGGCTTGACAGCTTCTCCATAACCAAGTTTGTGATCTTAAGGGCTCTGCCGGGCCCACATAGCCCAAAGCCCAAAGCCCGACATTTGGACCCTGAATGAGACCCCGAAAAAGACACCGGTGGAAAATTATCCTGAAAGACCTGGAATTGATTCGAAGTCGGGAAAGAAAGTAGAGTCGATATGAGAATCACAAATTATGTACAAGTTGTTACCACATCTTCTCCCATGCTCGATGTACCCAGTTCATATTCGCCAGCTCAACCTTCCGGCGTTCTTCCCAACCACCTTCCTCCCAAATTTTGCATTCTTCGTCAACTTCTGCCTTTCCAGTGTACAGGTCTGCATTGGCCACAGAGACGAACGAGGAACGATGATAGACTTTCCAAAAGACGAACATGACGACCCAGAATGCGAGGCCAAAGTACGATGTGATAAAGCCTTGCACACTGAAAGGCTTGAAGACAGAGAAGCCGTTGAAAATGGCCGTCAAGCAACCGATCACAATTGCCAGAATGGCGCCGTAGGGCTGGAATGGTGCAGCCCAGGGCACAAAGGTCTTCCTGTCAATTCCTTGTGCTTTCAGAGCGCGATACCAGGCAATGAAAACACACAGCATACCGGTGTAGGTGAGAACAAACGCGATGGTAGTCAGATCCACGAACCAGTAGAAGACCTCAACAGAAGAGGTGCTAGCCACGAGGAAGGTGATGCATGACAAAACTGACACCGTAATCACACAATTGATCGGAATGCCAGAGGCAGTGCACTTCAAGAGGAACTTTGGGGCTTGTCCATCGCGTGCAAGAGAATAAAGTGTTCTGCTAGAGCTGTAGAGGTAGGCATTTCCACAGGACCAGCCAGACAGTAGGATGAGCAGGTTGATGAGGTCCGGAAGGCCGGTGATTCCTAGGTTTTGGATACCGATGACCCAAGGCGAGGCAGCAGATCCGGATGCACCATCACTGATGGCGGACATGAGGTGAGGATCGCGAGGATTGCAGATGATGCTGACGGCCAAGACACCGACGACGTAAAACCCAACGATACGCCAGAATGTCATCTTGACGACGCGAGGAATGGTGACGCGAGGGTTCTGGATCTCTCCAGCAGCCAGTGCAGGCAGATCCGGCCCAGCCACAGAGAAAGCGGCATACACCATAACAGAGAAGAATCCCAAGAAGCGACCAGTGTTGCCATCTGTATAGTACTCGAACATGACGCCGTCGGTCCAGTTTCGGAAGCCATAGACATCGTGTCGAGGGTTTCCACCAACCATTGTGATGAAGGTCAGGAAGACGAGTCCGATGAGCAGGAGGATCTTGGTTGAGGCCATGATGAATTCACTCTCCCCATACCACTTCACGGCGACTAGATTCAGAATGGTGCACACAATGAGCGCCATAGCTACCCACACAGCAGGATTGACGCCTGTATCCCAGTAGCCCATGACGGTGGCCACTGCGGAGTACTCCGTACATACTAACATCACACCACCATAGAAGTATACCCAGCCCCTAGTCATGTTAACAATGGAGAGACCCATGTCAGAAGTCACCCAACTCACATTGCAAAGCCGAACGCCGGGTCAATAAAACGTGCAGCAAGTTCGAAGATCGATCCACGGATAGGAAGATACGCAGCCATTTCTCCGACACACAGATTGACAGGCAGAATGAAGAGACATCCCCAAACAAGATATCCCAAAAACAGAGACAGCGGGCCGGCATCCCGCAAATATGATCCAATACCAACAAAAAGTCCAGTACCAATCGAACCTCCGATGGCCATCAACTGTACATGTCTGGAAGCCAGACCACGCTGAGTCTGTCTGAACGGCAGCACATCACCCTGGCTGGTGTCCTCTTTAGGACCTGACACTGTTGATTCTTTCTTCTCCATGGCGAAACGCTAGTTGAGCCTGATACGACTCTACCAAAAGAAGCGGGGAACATTGTTCCTTATATGCGCACTGATGTCGGGGTCAAGCGTATAGACTTTGAGGGCGCGGAGAGGCGCCAAGAAAGCCCTGATAGAGGCACACGACTGACATGCCAGAGATACGGGCCGGTCATGCATGAAAGATAACTCAAAATGTCATGGCAGAGACATTAGACAGGGGATCAGAGGGGGCGGTCTTAAAGGGGGAAGAGATGGCGATGCTAAGGTTGCCAAGTGATAAGCTTATCGAGTGCTTGACGTTGACCAAATGGCTTGGGGAGAAATTGTCGTAAAGTCTAGGGCTCTTCAGATAAGAGAACCCTGGTCATTTGGCTTATCATTGGCTAAACTATATCGGAAGTTGGCCGCATATCAAACGCTCTCGTACGATCAATCTATCTATGGATCGAGGAAGACTACACAGAACGTTCTCTATGCATCCCACAGTCGAATAAGTCATTCCAGCTCACTTTACGTTACTCGTTACTCGATTCCTCGGACAAGACCAAAGAACCAAAACGCGAAGCTTAACCCTATGAGGAAAAGTCTACCCCGCATTTTCCAAGTAAAGGGGCAGACTAAATCGAGTGCCTCGGAACAATTTGTCCGAATCTCGATGATACATTGGAGCATTGGGGGGAAATGGAGCCGTACGCTCGGAGGTCTCCTGCCTTTAAAGGTTGAATGATGTGTGAGGGTCCACGGTGGCGCATGACTGCCCTCCAGGGCCGTGGGCTAAAAACTACAACCACCTGAGTATAGCGACGTCCCTGGATATGGCAAAAAAATCCGCAAGTGAAGCAATCTCCATCGATGGCAAATTCGATGTATTTATTGCTGGGCAATACACGGACAGGGTAAGGTATCCCGAACATCATGTTCCAATTCAGCCGAGGCATATATGCGAATAGACCAATAAACACAAATCACAACCGCCCACCCAGTGATATCAAAATAACTATTGACATGAGTATAAACAACTGATAAAACACAAGGCTTTTCTACTCTATTGCAAAAAAGGACGCCGCCTCCAACTCCCACACTAAATTTATTCAAACGCCATAGGCATGAAACCCTCCGGATGGGCACCGCCATCCAACGGCCAAGGCCAATCTGACAAGAGCTCCGGTGGCAACTGGAACTGCATCATTTGATTATCGACCGGTGGTCCAACAACCGGACTAGGTCTGCTGTGTATCCCGCTTGCAGGGCCACTGGGGGGGATATATGTGGTTGCGGGCGGGATTCGCATTTCGGTTTTCGCATTGATGGGCATGGAATTGGGGTGTGGAGGGGGGTGGCCGGCACTGAGATTCAAGAGTCGGGATGTGCGTATGTACCCGTCTATACGGTCCACTTGGGACCGCAGGCGTTCACTGGCGCCTGCTGCTCGCTGGAGGCCTGTTTCGAGACGGCCGAGGAGATCTGCCATTTCGAGACTGTAAAGATGTCAGAATCATTTGTTTTCTCCCTCTATTCCTATTCATTTTGGGTGATGGTTGTACTCACAGTAACGTGCGAACGCGTTGGTAAGATGCTTCCGACAAGCTTCCTTCCATGACAGAGCCAAGAATGTAACCGATACCGCCAAGATGATGTAGCTAAAAGGGGTCAGTGAGACTCCAAAACAAGGGGCAAAGGGCACATACTAGAGGGGAGCTGATGGCCTTCAAATACTCCACTGGAACGTTGCTGAAGACACTGAGCAACTCTCTGGCCACGTCACATTTGCGGTCCACTCCAAGTTCTTCCGCCGACAAGAGAACCATGCGAAGAAGTTGCAATGTCGCTTGAATGTTGGCTGATTGGAATCCAAATAGATCCTTGGCCATGTCACCAGTCGTGGGCGGTGTTTCTTTGAACTGCGATGGCAAAGCGGCATACATCGATAGAACCCTTTCCATGACTGCTGGTTCTGACATTGAGGCCGGGGTGAAGAGAGACCAAACCTGCGAAGTGCCATTGGCAGACGAGAAGCGACGCCGATTCCCATCAACAACGTGCTCTAATATCCGATATAGATCCGTTGTAAAGTTCCATCCCCGAAGCCACGCAACAGGTTGTCTTGATACAACAGTCACATCGCCTGGGCTCATGACGTTCGACGCCGGAGATACGGGTGGGAGCCCGTACCCGTGCGGCGTGATGAACTCGTCGTCGACTTCGCTGGGGTATCGTACTAGAGAATGCGCTTCTCGATATCGAATCACACCTCCCCACACAATTGTGGAATATATGTCTAATGTATAAATGGACCAAAACTGGGAACATGTTAGCAGGTGCGAAGAGTAGATGTGGGGGAATGCGTTGGGGAGAAGGGTAAACATACCAGTCTTCGTCGCTCCTCTATTTCAATTGGACTGAGATGTTTCGGCCAAAGCTTCTCATCATGCAGCCCCTCCATGCTGGTAAGTGTATGGTACATGCCCGAGTATTTCTGCATGTTCTTGATCTGGCCGTTTTGGATGCTGGCGATAGCGAGGATAGCGCAAGCGCGCATGTAGTTCATACCCTTTGCCGACGCCAGATCTCGAGGAATAGAGTCCTTCGCCGCTGCGTAAAATGCTTCCATTGGGGGTTCTGCAAGCTCGTCGCGATGCCACCGATTGGTGAACAATGCGCCGTCCCGCGCCCGGCCTGAAACCAGCGCACAGACGGCCATTGTGGATGCAAAGAGTCCGGGGTTGCGGAGATGTTCTTGATTGTGTACTCTCTCGATAAATGATTGTTTGTGGAAAAGGGGGAAGCTGGAAAACCGGTCAGTCGAATGGGACGGTGAGGCGCGGCGGGGTATCCTTACATGGGGTAAACAATCTCAAAGTATACTTGCACTAGATTGCGTATTTGACGGTCACTGGCAATGGCAAACGCATTCCATGAGTTGCGCAGCGCACCATCATCGTCATACCCCTCGGTTGCGACGCCGCCGGCGTTGAAGGTCGACCAGGGATCGTTCGTCAACGACGGCCGGTGGACCGAATCAGGGTAGAATGAGCTCCTTGACGCGGAGGAGTTGGACGTCCTCCCTGTAGCCGGCGCAGGGGGCGGAACAGGGAGGACATTCTCCGAGACAGGGGTACTGACCAACGGCGTCTCGCGGGTCGGTGCTCTGGTGCCAGCCTTGACGCCCCGACGTTTTGCGGGGCGATCGAAGGTGCACGGGACGTCAAAATCCGCGCAATTCTGACACCTGCCTAGCGTATCTTCACTTCTGCCGCATTTGATGCTGCGCCTGTTGCAGAAGTCGCCTAGTTCCGCGTGAGCCGCGAGCTCTGAGCTGTCGCAATCCGGGGCAACTACCGCCAAGCGCGAGTGGAGTATGGAAAATTGAAAGAGAACTTACAGGCTTTGGAGACGCGTTGGAGCTTTCGGGGTTTTTGCGACATTCAATTCATTAAACCATCCCAAGGGAGCTTTGATCTGGAGGGCAGTGATATAGCCCACTGCGGGAGGAGGTTCAGCGGGCCGGTCGAAAACGGGGTTCGGGGTCTGCACGGAGACACGGGTCGCGTGGGCTGGAGATCCTGCAAGGGAGGTGTCCAAAAAAAGCTGCCGACGATCGGGACCAGGCAAATTCAACCTGCGAAGCTCTCGAATGACGATGCGCAACCCATTGAACAGCTGGAACTTGGTGGGTGAAGCTAAGAGTCGACATTAAGGTTGCATTTGGAAGTGCTGACTAAGCCATCGATTGGGCCCCGGGGGGAGGTGATCCAATGCAGTGGGGAATCGGTCGATCAATTGCATTCTCGAATGGACTGGAATAGGTGGCAAGGTTCAAATACAGAAAGCCTCGGAAAAGGTACCCGGACTGTGGTTTTTCTCAATGCGGCTCCCCGCTGCTCTCCCTATTGGAGCTCTATATAACTAACATATTATGTGCGGGGTCAAACCCCGGGGCGTCTTTCTAGCATGATCTTATACATGCGCGATGTACCCAAAATTATATCCAAAAGATTACATGCTGTATCCTGGTGACGGATGCAGTGTGTTTTACACGTCGGTCACCTCGGCGGAGGCGCTGGTCTTGACCTCACGGAGGGCCTGGTCCTTGTCCACTCCGTGTTCGGCGAGGACATCACCGTGTTCCTTGTAGGCTTGTTCCATTTTCCAGTAGAAGGGACTGGAGACGGAGAAGAGGGCATCGATGGACTCGAGAGAACGGTTGCGGGTCTCGGGGTAGACTATGAAAGCGTAGGTTAGTTCGTGCGATGAAGAGGGAAGAAAGGGGTGGGAGTCTTACAGAGATAGACGATAGGAATCCAAATTAGGTTCAACCCAGCGAATAGGAAATAAGTGCGGCTCTTAAATAAAGGTCAGTAGCGTACGAGGTAAAGTTCAGAAGGAGCCACTCACGGCCATGACGTTGAACATGATGGGGTTCACTAGAGTGGTCATACCCACACCAATGGCCCACCCAGTGATTCCAAACCCATTACCCTGGGCTCGGAGATCACTCGGGAAAATCTCCGTGGGGACCAAAAAGGCGACAGTGCCCCAAGTGGCAGCATATCTATTGCTTGGTTAGCTTGGAACAGCTACCGGGGGCCAGACATCTTACCCCAAGTTAAACAAAAACAACATCAGCACCGCACCAGGCGCATATTGAGACGCCTTTTCAGGGTGCTTCAGAGAGCCTTCATAAACAGCTCCAGCCTAGAATCATAGTCAGCAACCCCAGTCCGATTGCAGTGGGGCAGGGCAGCTCACAATCAGGTTCACCGCAAACAAAGCGGCAGCACCGCCCATCAGACAGACACGACGACCCAATCGGTCAATAATCTGAGCACTGATGATGGTACCGATGATTCCAATGGTATTGATTCCTCCAGCAAGGCCATTTTGCTTAATGTCGCTGTAGCCAGCCTGGGCGAGGAGGGTGGGGGAGTAGGCAGTGACGGCCTGTGCGATAAGATGAGCGGGAAACCTTAAAACTCCTCCGCGGAGTTATGTCACTGAGATGTCACTTACTGTAATGCCCGTCCAAGACGCCATGATCTGCAGCCAAACACACAGCCAGGCGCGTCGGCCAAGGTTTAGGCCCGGCTTGCCACCCTTGCCAATCAGGATCTTCACAAACTCCACGGGCGAGCTAGGCTTGCTCCCCTTTGCAGCAGTAATGATCTCCAAATATTCCTGATCGATCTCGTCCTGAGAAGCCCGATCTTTGCGAATCCGGTTCAGAAGATCGCGTGCCTCCTCATTCCGCCCCACTGAGGCCAAATAGCGGGGACTGTCCGGCAACATCTTGATGAAAGCCACCAAGATGAGGGCAGGGAAGCACTGGAACGCCAACAAAAACCGCCATCGCACGTCCGAGTATCCATTATTCACAAAAGCGAGGCCGAAGGAGATCCAATACGCGACGGAAATTCCTAGATCTTCGCAATGATGATTGTCAGCACTAGCCCCCACAGTCTCACAGCACAGTCCACTGTGGAAACACGAATGGATTGCTCACAATTTGCAATGAAGACATAACCCAAAAACCCGCCCCGGTGATTCGCCGAGGATGTCTCCGACACCAGCACCGGTGTGATTCCTGTCAAGGCTAGCCGATGAAACGAGTCAGAAATGTCCTTTTGATCGAGCGCAGGCAAGGCTAGCAGGGGGGTCTCTCACCGCCGGTTCCAATACCGGTGAACACACGGGCACAGATCATGAAGTTTGAATTTTGAGCTGCCGCCTGCAGCGCACCTCCGATCAGCGCGAACAGTGATCCTGCCAGCAAACCGTTGATCCGTCCAACGCGATCTGCAAGCCATCCGCCTGCAAAGCAACCGAAGATCGCACCCAGGTAGTAAACGCTGACAATTCCTCCCTGGTGAGTGGTGTCGGTCACTGTGCCATCAGCCTTACCAATGCCGACCTCAACGACATAGGTCGGGGCACTGTTGACACCTCCCATGACACCCTGATCATATCCCTCGAAGAAGATCGAGACCAGCGAGAAAATCTGAATAGCGACATTGAGCTGACGTGGCGAAAGCCGTTTCCATAGTGTAGTGTAACCCATGTCTAGTTCCCCAGATCCCGATTTTGAAGCAACAGAGAAGCAATCCTGGTTATGGGTCCCGCCCCCGGCAGTTGTGAAGATTCTGAATGGGCCAGTGCTAGGGTGAAATGGAGCTGCAGTTCACGCGGGGGGGTTCAGCCACAAGGGTCAACCGTGTAGCCATTTAGCATTCAGATTTTTCTTTAGGCGCCAAATAGGCGTTTTACCGATCATCCCTTCTGGCGCCCATGCTCCCAGGCTAAAGATATCAGAGATCAGAATGCCGAACCGCATTATTGGTATCCACTGGTTCAAGTCTGCCGGCTGGGCTCTGGACCGAGTGTCTGTTAAATATAGTCTGTAGTCCGTGTCAAGGTTTTTTCCAACTTTTTTTTGTCTTCACCTTTGTTTTCAATTTTGGTCAGAGTCCGATTATCACTATTCAATATGGGTTCTTACGCAGGCAACGATGTTACTGGCAATGCCCTGGATATCACTGTCTTGGGGTTGAACAGCGGAACGTCAATGGTAAGTCTTACCAACTGCTACAGACGACCAAACAATGAAATTGGAACATCAAACTCATTCATGAACAGGACGGTATCGACTGCGCCCTTTGCCGCTTCCGCCAGGAGACCCCAGAGTCTCCCATGCACTTCGAACTCCTCAAGGTAAGTGTTACCGATCACCACCTTAACGCCCCACAGAGAATTGCATATTGACCAATGATGCAGTATGGCGAAATCCCGCTTGAGCCCGTGATCAAGAAGCGTGTGATGAACATGATCCTGCATAATAAGACCTCTCCATCTGAGCTGTCCGAAGTCAATGTGATTTTGGGTGAGACCTTCGCCTCTGCCGTGCACAAGTTCTGTGAGGACTACAAGGTAGACATCAACTCGATCGATGTTCTCGGATCCCATGGCCAAACTATTTGGCTCCTCTCCATGCCAGAGGCCGGCGAGACCCGCAGCGCTCTGACTATGGCCGAGGGCACATTCCTAGCCTCGCGCACAGGCATCACCTCGGTTACAGACTTCCGCGTTAGTGACCAGGCCGCTGGTCGCCAGGGTGCGCCCCTCATTGCTTTCTTCGACGCACTTGTGCTGCACCACCCCACCAAGCTCCGTGCATGCCAGAACATTGGCGGTATCGCCAACGTCTGCTTCGTCCTGCCGGATAGCCACGGTGGTGTGGACGAGTGCTACGATTTCGACACCGGTCCCGGAAACGTTTTCATCGATGCCGTCGTCCGCCACTACACTAACGGCGAGCGCGAATACGACGAGGATGGAGTGATGGGAGCCCGCGGTACCGTCGACCAGGAGCTTGTCGACGAATTCCTCACACACTCCTACTTCGGCCTTGAGCCACCCAAGACGACCGGCCGTGAGGTCTTCCGCGACACCCTTGCCCACGATCTCATTGTCAAGGCCGAGGCTAAGGGCCTCAAGCCCGACGATGTTGTCGCCACCATTACCCGCGTTACCGCCCAGGCTATCGTCGACCACTACCGCCGGTATGCGCCCAAGGGCCTCGAGATCGAGGAGATCTTCATGTGCGGCGGTGGTGCCTACAACCCCAACATCTCGGCTTTCATTCAGAAGAACTACCCCAACGCTCGTATCATGATGCTGGACGAGGCTGGTATCCCTGGTGGCGCCAAAGAGGCGATTACATTTGCTTGGCAGGGCATGGAGGCTGTGGTTGGTCGATCCATCCCAGTCCCCACCCGCGTCGAGACTCGCCAAGAGTATGTCCTTGGCAAGGTCTCGCCAGGCAAGAACTACCGCAAGGTCCTGCGCCAGGGCATGAACTTCGGCGCTGGCCGTGATCACCTTGCGCCTGTCAAGGAGCTGGTCAACTACATCGATGGCAAGGTTTTCAACAACAAGTGGTGAAGGGTCTTTCTGTTTTTGGAGTCCCCTGCATAACGGATTTGGGATGCATTTTTGGGTGTTTTTTTGGCGTGGTTTACAACCAACATGTACATGCTCTATACACATATATGAAATCATGAATGCACATTTACTTCGACCACATATGCAAGAGCCTTGAAAGGCAAGCGATCTGAGCACGAACCTCAGCAATGGTAGCGAACGAGGTACTTTGCATTCCCAATTGATGCCCAAGACCATGCACTTCCCTGAGGGCTTGTGCACACCCATCGTAATCTTTGAGTCAAGCTCTTTTACTTCAAATTGGGTGTCTAAAATGATGGTATCAGCCCTGGATTGTACCTCCTCGAAGGTCGTCTAAAATGTTGCACTTGACCTTGGTAAGCCCTTCTTCTTTTCCTCTTGTGATCTCACATAGTCTCACATACCGGGAACAGACGAAACCTCCCTTTCTTATATTTTTGTTCTGCACGGCAAGTGATACAGAAACTCACACAACCAATGCGCACAAAACAAGATCTGGGTCCGATCAGCAAGAAGATCCACAAACGATGCATGAGTCTTGTCCGCCCAAGAAGATGAGGGCATCTCGTGGATTCTTAGACTTCGGGTGATATGTAGGAGTCTCAATCTGTGAACAGCACACATGGAAAGTCCCTACCACCACCACGATGCCATTCATGAATTGTCTGGGCAATGGCCAAGGCTAGGGCCAAGGCGCATCACGAGGATATGATTTCCTGTTTTGTCCAGTTGTGCGCAAAGGCGCGTCAAGATCTTCACCCTTGTGTCACTTGAGACTTTGAAGACCTACTAGGTATTGAAGAATCACAGCTTAAAACAAACAATGGTGGTCCACATGCACTAGAATAGTGAGTGAGTATTGATTGAAATCCCGTTGCGACCGTCGAGAGTGGTAAAGGTAAGATGACGAATCTGTTTACTTTTCAGCCGTTTGTGGTATGAGATTTAAAACATGGGACATCGAGCCTTAAGCAAGCATATTTCGGAACGGGCCCGACCACCTCAAGGCTGAGATCGGGAGTAGCTCGGGAGGGTGTCAGGTCACTCGCCGACTTTGAACCCGATCTCCAAACTAGTAGCCCGTAGTCTCCGATAAGAACGACTAGCTATAGCAGGGTTTCTGAAACCCAGCAGGAAAATCAAACCTATTGGGATGTGCTCGTATGTCGTGCTTCCCGAGAAAAGTCCAGGTCTAGATGGCACGGCGTGCATCACACGGCATTAACTCGGGCCGAACCATCGCCGAGATGATACGAGCTGATATCAGAGGAATCTGGCGTATGATTTCACCGAATGCAGTGAAAATAAGCATGCGCCCAATGCTCTGTGAAACAGTGCGTCATTTTCCCTGCCGAATTCCCGGCGATCGCTTGGTCTATCTCGGAGATGAATCGGCCATCGCCGTGTATAGTAAGAGTACTCTCATCTCGCTTCTTGTATAAATACAACGCCATATCTACACAAACAACATTATTATCATACATTCAAAAGTCTTCAAACCTCGTTTAGACTATCAAATACTCATACCTAATGTCTTCATCAATACCAAGCAACGCCCCAGAAAGGCCCGAGCCTACCCATCTCCAACATACAATGGTCGAAACAGAAGAAAGCCTGCGCAACCTAGGCATCTCAGAGAGCCACAAGCTCGACTACAATTACCCAACTGTTGGACATAATTCAGACCCTGTTTTCCCCGAAGAATATACTCTCGAAACCAGCACCGGACTTGTCCCTCAAAAAACCCTCGAACAGGTCCGATCTCATGGCTCGGTTTCATCCACGCAGCTCGGCACTCCTGCCAACGAACCGGACACAGATCTTGAAAAGGGAGGCAATGGGCCTACAGAATTTGTCACATTCACGATCAATGACCCAGAGCATCCTCACAACTGGTCTCGTACCTATCGATGGTACATCACAATGGTCGCCTCCACTCTAGTCGTCTGCGTCGCATTCGGCTCATCGGTCGTCACTGGAGGTCTGGGTCTAATCGAGGATCAATATAACGTTTCCCTGGAAGTTGCAATCTTGACATGCTCGATAATGGTCTGTGGCTTCGCTGTTGGCCCACTGCTATGGTCCCCATTGTCAGAAATCATCGGACGCAGACCCGTCTATATCATCTCATTGTTCTTATACACCATCTTCAACATCCCGTGCGCCCTTTCACCAAACATCGGTGGTCTGCTTGTTTGTCGATTTCTGTGCGGTGTCTTCTCGAGCTCAGGCCTCTCCCTAGCAGGTGGAACGATCGCCGATATCTGGAGCATCGAAGAGCGCGGTATGGCAATCGCTTATTTTGCCGCGGCGCCTTACTGTGGTCCAGTGCTTGGTCCGATCGTTAGTGGCTGGATCAATGTCGGATCTGGTCGCCTGGACCTCTTTTTCTGGGTGAATCTTGCTTTCGCCGGCGCGATAATGGTTCTCATGGGCCTGGTGCCGGAGACGTATGCACCGGTCATTTTGAAGCGCCGTGCTGCTCGCTTGCGCAAAGAATCTGGAAATCCCAACATCATCACCGAGATGGAGAAGACAAAGCCTTCTTTCCGTGATATCGCACGCACAAGCTTGATCCGACCCATCACGATGATCATGACTGAGCCAGTCCTTGATCTTATGTGCATGTACATTGTTCTCATCTACGCGATGCTATATGCCTTCTTCTTCGCATACCCCGTCATCTTTGGAAATCTCTACGGGTACAACGATGGTCAAATAGGACTGATGTTCATCCCCATTCTCATTGGTGCTGCTTTCGCTCTGGTAGCGACTCCGGCTCTCGAGCATCAGTTCCGGAAAATCTGCAGCGTCAGATCTCCGACGCCCGAAGATCGCCTCATTGCAGCATTGATTGGAGCACCTTTCATTCCGATCGCCTTTTTCATTCTTGGTGCTACTTCTTATAAGCACATTATCTGGGTTGGGCCTGCTTCATCTGGTATCGCATTCGGGTTCGGCATGGTTCTTTGCTATTATGCCGTGAACAATTACATCATCGACTCTTACCAGAAGTATGCGGCTTCTGCGCTGGCAGCCAAGGTCTTCCTGCGATCCGGGGGTGGCGCTGCATTCCCATTATTCACTACACAGATGTATGACCGCCTTGGGTTGCAGTGGGCCTCTTGGCTGCTGGCTTTCATTGGTGTCGCCATGGTGCTGATTCCATATGTCTTTTGGCTTTTTGGCGCCAGGTTGCGCGCAAAGCTTAGCCGGGAGTAAAGCGGATGCCTATGTGGGGGCTGCTGTTGTTGAAATTTGGGGCCTGTTAAATGCTAAAAGAGGCTGGGGCCGGTCAAACATTGGAAACCTTAGGGGGTGGAGTCAAGAAAGTATAATTTGGAGTAATGTAATCAAAAGAAGACGACGAAAAAAGATTAATTAGAATAGAAAGATCACATAATTCAATATTTCGAAACTGTTCAATCTTTTCAACGACATGCAATCAATCTTCATTCAATGGCACCCGGGTGGCCACCAGATCCCAGATCAGCCAACCTTCTTCTCGATGACATGGACTTCACGGAACACCCATCTCAGGACTTTGTAGTCTGATCCCATAAGCTTCGAACAGTCACATCATCGACCCACTTGCCACCAGTCTCATCTTTCTGCACAAAGAACCGGAGACTGCGTTTCTCCCCTGGAGCCAGTGTGAATGAGTTGTCTTCAAAGTAGCCCACCACTCCAGCAGGATAGTCGAGCCAGGTATACAATGAAACGGCGCTCTTAGATTCAACGGTGAATGTGTTGTCTTTTGCATCATGTGATAGCTGTAGTTGCGGATCCTTCAGTTCTAGGTCCTTTGGGTAGACTGGCGTAAACTGATTTCGGTGGGTGAAAGTTGTTGCAGAATCTTTCTCTTGATTCGGGAGGTACCCCTGGGCTGTTAGATCAATGATCAAAACGGCGTCTTGAACACTTGGAAGAGAGATCTTCGAAATGTTGGTGTCGTAGATCTTGGTAGTGTTCAGTGCGCCGACCGAGAAATTTGTGCTCCTTGGGGTTCCCGCATTATCCGGAATAGGCTTTCCAGAGAGGTCTGTCCAAGTAAAGCTCACGTTGCCCCGTGCGGTCTGCCAAAGGTCTGAGGTGACATAGACTGAAAGGTCGCCAGTTGACGAGTTCCAAAACGGTGAGACGATAATAGGCTGGTAAATGTCGCGTGCTGTGTAGTGAAGCACCTTCCAGCGGCCATCGTACTCGATACCGGCCCATGTTGGAGCCTGCCAGATATCTTCCAGCTGCCAATACAGAGATCCGAGTTGGCGTTCCGGCATTCCACTGCCACGGCGATAGAATTGGATCTCGGATTTGTACATGTCGGCTTGGAAAAGTTGCGTCGCATGGCACCATGCGCTGAAATTCGCTATAGAGTTGTCCTTGTTTGGAATTGGATAGTACCTCTCAACTGCCAAGGTCATCTCGGCCATTCCCATTGATGAATTCTTGTAGTTGTGGGTGTCTGGGCTGTTCGAGGGATAGTGGTGATTTCGGAGCACGATTGTACTACTGTTGAAATTTAGATCCTCCTCATCAACTGCTTGCTGCCAAGTTTGAAGACTCGGCATGCTGTGGTAGCCAAATTCATTCGCAAAGCGACCGACCGGGTAGCCTTCGAAATCGAACGCCACGCTACTGTCGTAGTTGTAGTAGTCAGTATCACCGTAGTAATATCCTTCTTGATCTGTGCCGTTGTCGTAGCGCTCAACCATCGGAACAGGAGCCGACAGGTCAACTTTCAGGAATCCATTGTTTGTGCTGCTTGGCATGTACGAGATTGATCGCGAGTTCTCGTAGACCAAAGGCAAAATCAGACTGATAAACAAGTGTTCATAGTCCCCAACTAAAAAGTCGTAAGAGTCGGGCGCCTTCTTCTTTGCTGTCGGCAGTTCTAAACTTTCAATCTCATTTCCACCTGCCCACAGAGCTAGTGACGGATGGTGGTTGACCCGTCTCACGTTATAGACAACTTCCGCCGCAACAGTATCGAGGAAAGGCTGGTCTGTCGGATATAGTGCATCACTGAACTGGAATTCGCTCCAGAGCAGTACTCCGCGCTCATCAGCAAGATCGTACATGAAGTCCGGAAGGTAAACGCTGGAGGACCAGACTCGGAGCATATTTTGATTTCCGGCCACAACGGCATCGAATAGTCGCTTCATCTTGGCCTCAGTGACTCGCGGCCAAAATGCATCCGGCGGAATGATGTTTGAGCCCTTCGCGTAGAACTCTTGACCATTCACCTCGAAGTGCCAATTGGCTCCCGGTGCAATACCTTTGGATATTTGCTCCTCGGTAATGTTGGACTGATTGAGGAAGATGGTGCGGAACCCAGTGCGCTTGGTCACACTCGCGATGTCCTTTTCATTGTCCCGAATTGACACCGTGACGTTGTACAGGCATTGTTTCCCCATTCCCGTGGGCCACCAAAGTCTCGGCGCGTCCGAATCAACCACAGTTTGGCCCGTGATGGCTTGACCAGTCACAACGACATTGTCCAGAGTTCCAGATTTGAGAATACTCCCTGACTCTAGGTCCTTGATCTCAATTTGCATCGATGGCCTCGCGGGGAGAGAACCAACAAAGTCGATGCTTGCATTAACAACCCAAGGCTGGCTCTGGTCGGGAGCAATATGATTGATCTGGCCTTTGCGGTATATATCGAAACCGGTGTTTGAAATGTACGCGCTCGTCTCACTCTCAGATTGTACCAAGTAGACATTCTGCCAAGGACCGACAGGCGAGAAAGCTGGACCCCAGTCCCAACCAAAATCAGATTGTTCTTTGCGGATGTACCAACGGTTTGGGAACTCAAAGGTTCCTTGGATGCCAGCGGGCCATTCTGGAGAGAATGTTAGATTATGAGCTCGGTGGAGGGGGTTTTCAACTAACTTTGTGAGTTGGGATCGGCGGCAATCGCATTTGCAATCTTAGGGCAACTTCCAAAGTTTAGTGACACGGTCTGCGGTCCGTTGCAATTTTCCAGCGCGTCCGAGATGTCAAAGATGTATTGTCGGAACTGGTTGTCTGTGGTAGCTATATGTTGACCACAGAATTCGATTGTTGTGAATGTGTCAAGTCCATTGAACACAAGCCAAGATGTCTTCGAATTACTCGATCTGAAAGATGTCAATAAATCGGCCCGAGAAAGAGGCGATGAGATCATACAAGCCCTCGATCGGTTTACTCGTGTATGTCCAGTTGTTGTTGGCAATCCAACGCAGGTTGAAGTCGTTCAGACCATAGTATCTAACCATCATCAAATCAGTAATCAATCCAACACGAGGCAAAGGGCGTGCGCGACTGACGGATCATCTATGTCTGTTAGCAAGTCTGCGAATTCCTTCGCCGAGGAAGTGCCGAAACTCACCAATAACACCTGCAGCGAGAAGGTCCAAATGCGCCTGCGAAGGAACACGACCAGGAACGCTGATGTTCAATGCGCTACTACTGACTGTCCAGCCATCACCACTCAGATCGATGACATTTTGGCCAAGAGCCGTAGGCAGCGCGGATGGAACCACAGCCAGTGCAAGCTGCTTCCATAAATGCATAATGTCGCGAAATTGGGTTTTTGGTGTGCCTCTGGCCGGGCACACGAAGGAATAAATACTTTTGATCCGCCGCTTGGTTTTTCAAATGGTTATAGCCGACCCACCGAGAGGTATACACAGTTACTCCGTTGCGCCGGCTAAATAAATCGAGAATCACACCCCACGGCCCAACTGGTCGACGACAGGGGGTCGCAGGATGGAGTCAGTACCATCACGGTGCGGGGAAACGCAACGGTAGCAGCGCCGAGTTGTGGAATCGTGATGATCCCGGGGGATAAAGTCGAGAGCCTTCAATTCGGGAATCTGGAGCGGGAGGAGGCGACGATCTGCGGTGTTGGTGGAGTTATGCAGATGGTGTGAGGGGTTTGGCTCGAGCCACGACCGCCCCAATGCTTGCTTCGCTAGTGTGACACGATAATTGCATGCAAGGGTTGTCTCCAACGGTCTGAAATTCGCACTAAATGGGCTTAGCCCCGTAGAATGGACCCCTAGATTCCACCAAATGAATGTTTTGAGCGACCAAGAGCACAAATAGTGTATTTTGAACATCACCTCGTAGTCTCGTAGCCTCGTTTATATGAGCTGCAAAGGCCAATCATCAGATCTAGTTTGTACATGTCTTGTGTCTATACAATAGTTTATCGGTTACCGACTTAGGAGAGATTCTTGCGCATCGTTTCGACATGACTTTGCGAGAACCCAAGCCCATTTGTCAGATAGCCTTCAATGCCATTTTCGTAGGCACCTGCGAAGTATTTCAAAAACTCCGCCATCGCAGTCGCGCGAACACCACATAGCTCGAGCATGCCAAGAGCCTCAGGACTCAGCTGGCTGATATCGACTTCATCGGAATCCATGTTCATAGCGAACGCGTCCATAAGGTTCTCCCGGGCGCTCTCGAGGCCAACACGAGTAATAATATAATCATTGATGATCTCATCGGCAGGTCTGTCGATTAAGAGCAATATAAGAGCCGCTAGAACACCTGTACGATCTTTACCGGCTATATGATAATCGATAGTCAGCATCCGATGTCCCCTGGTTTCAATTATACATCAAGTCCACCATCCCCAAACAGAGGGATCGCGGGTTCCTTCACAACAAATTTAATTCAAGGGAACTTACCAGAGCAATGGAAGATGAATGGATCATCTGGGCTATCTCTGATGTGGGTGAATACCTCAACAAAGCACGGTTTGGCAGCCTCGAGGATTCCCGAATACATCTTCACAAACCCTGAAGCACCTTTGTCTTCTCCTGCGAAATCTCGCAAATTCAAAGTTGCGGGCTTGGCGCCATATGGCATCCATACCGTGTCAACTCCAGGAATTGACGGTGGAGGAGCCTTCTGTCTCTCACCCTCGTTCCGGAGGTCAAAGATGGTGGTGATCCCCAACTCGGTTGCAATTATCGCTTTACCGGATTCCATGACATCAGACAAATTCCCCGAACGGTAAACATAACCCGGTCGCAGTTTGTTGTCATCATGGCTCAGGTCGCGAAAGTTTGATACGCCTTGTATAGGAATGAACGGCGGCAGAGAGGTGATTTTTGACGCCAGTGCCTCGGGAATTGGGCTTCTAATGTCGGTATTTAACACATCGAGGTACTCCTGGGATTCCAGCATTTTGAATGTAAAGGTATGGCAAGAGAAAAGAGATTGGGGGAAACAGCGAAGTGATATTGGCAGTTCCAACTATGTCATCGTACCCATCAAAATAGTGGGGTCCGAGAGCCGAAGCCTGGAGGCACAATGTCATCATATATGACGAGTTTTCCACGAGATGATCTGGCATTTCTCGCTTGTAAGATCTCCAATCAAGAACGCATTTCTTATTAATTACCCAGTTGTCACAGACATGCCTCGGAAGAAAACTGAACGCGCGCCTGAGTAACGTCAGGAGGGTTGGACTATGACCTCATAGTACACATGGAGAAATTGAGTTTGAAGAGTCTGAAAACCACACACAAACATATGCTCAATGCAGTATATACGAACATCGTGATTCTTTTTGAAATCGGGCAGTGGCAAATTTGAGTAGCTCGTGATACTATGAGACATTGTTCTAGTGTTCAACAATTTCCGGCATGCAGCTTCTCACATCCGTGAGGGCTTGGTGGAACAACAGATCGAGTCGTTCTGATGAAGGGTAGATTTATTGTCGCTTTGGGAAGATCGAGGCACATCGTTGGAGGGATTGAGATCAAAGAAGTTGACAGGCTTCAGGGAAACCATCATTCTCTCTTTAGGCATGACCGGGAAATCTGGAAATATGTTAGATTGACAGTCAAAAGTTTCCTCATCCATCTGGGTGACCCAGAAAAGAACAACTCACCTTCAGTTCTCGTAACGTGGGTTGTACCAAAGCTGTGCCAGAGAACAACGTCTTCATCCTTGACGTTCTCGTCCCGCACAGCCCATTTAGCCAAGCCGGTATCCTCCCGACTCTGGTTGGTGAACTCCCCTGAAGCCCATAGCTCATCGTCGCGGTACTTAGTGACCCAAATGGGCTTAGAGCCAAATACACCGCGTTGGTAGTTGAAGGTTTCCGGCCCCATCATCAGCATTTGACTAGGCACAGCATGCAGCTTGTAGCCGACCGGCTTTCCCGCAATTGGGTTGATCTTCGATTCATTCAGGATTTTGAATACTCGGCCCTTGGAAAGGTCGAGGTCATAGCCGCCGGGCTTGTTGATGGGAGTGGTGTTGACTTTGAAGGCACATCCCGATGGATTAAGTTGAGGTTCCTGCTCTACGGGAACGCAGTCATCATAGACAACGGTGTTCTTAGGCCCATCTAAAGATGGATCGACCCGTAGACAGAATAGATGTTGATGATTAACTGCGAGCACGCCAGGGGCAACAACAGTGCCCCACGGAACGTGGACGCCCTTGCGGATTGGCATTGTGGAGACAATACCAGTTGCACGGACATCAACGTGGAGATTGGCTGCCTGGTCAAGGACAAACGCGAGGATATACTCGTAGTTGGCTACTGTCGCAGTGCACTGTATGACGAGTTGGCGGTCTCTCACGACAGATGACTTGCCGTTTCTGAAGTTCGTGTGCTTCCACCCAATGCCATCGTCTACTTCATGCATGCATACGACGTTGGGCATGACAACAGGCTCACCACCACTCGTCACTCTGATTCCATTGAAGTACGCAATGTGACCGAGGCAGTCGCATCCCAAGTTCAAAGAGTTGGAGGTAAGCCCAAATCCGGAATCACCAAGGTCGAATGCCTGCTTTCGGTGGTACGGCGAACGAGGGTCGCCATATGGAACCGTCATCTCACTCATTGAGACTCGGTAGAAGAGTGAACGGCCATCGTACCGAACATCATGAAGCACAGGTCCCTCGCGCATGTTCCATCCAAGCTGGAAAGACCACTTTTGCCATTCAATATGACGTCCTTGAACACTGAACGAAGGCCCCTGAGGTTGGACAACTTGAAGTGGCTTCAGGTCCTTTCGGAATGCATTGGGACCTAGTAAGTCGGCGCTGTATTCGACTGCACTGACTGGGTCCCAAGGTTGGGTCTCAGAGTCAAGCTCATCGGTTGCCCCAGTTGGCAGACGTTGTAGATCAACTAGTTCCAGTGTGTTTCCGTCGAATATAGGAGCGAGGGGAAGAGGTATCGAGTAATGGTTTGACTCTGGGTCATCGCTAAGCGCTAAGTACATATAGCACTGGAAGAGTCGACGCCGTTCGTGATGATTATCGGTACCAAAGCTCCAGGGATCGTTCTCAATTCGAGCACTGTAGTGTGGGTGAGTCCAGATGATCAATAGCAAGGTATTTTAACTTACTTTGGTGGTAGCTTCAACTTTGCCACCTCACGTAGAACCTGAGGGTTTGACAGGCAGGCCTTGTGGACTAGGTCGTATTCGACCCAGTCTACTGGCCCTTGAGAATCAGGTGCGTTATGTGTCCGCTCCACGGCTCCTTTGGTGATGTTGATGATCGCGATCGAAAGAATTGGACTTTTGAGGTGATGGTAGTAGACTCTGCATTTGCGATCAGGCGCAGGACCACCGTTATGAAGGTAAGGAAGAGTCAAGTCTTTGGGAGGTTCGGCAAGATCAACAACCTTGAAGCGAACCTCATTTGACTTGCAGCCCAAGTGCCGGAGCAGAAGTTGAGAGGCAGCCTTGATCTCGCCCACGTGCAATGGATCAAGAGGGTGCGAGGCCGAGGCGGGGGCGTGGAGTGCCATGTTGACTGTTGCGTGTTGATAGTATGCAAAACAAGAGACCCTGGGACTTCTGAGTGGCTTTCTGGTTCCCAAGATCTGGAATTGATCAATATATAAGTGTTTCGAGTCTGTATAGAGTTATCAGAGGATTGCCTTCCACATGAGAGATGACTGGGCTTCTTACCTAGAAAGGCAGCACTGCCCGCACCTGCTCAGGTGGACATCTGTCCAATACACCGCGGACCCGGAGACAGACAAGAATAAATTGCGGCGATCGCGCAACCTTTTCTGTATTGAGTATCAAGGTGCGGTACAATATACTACCACCAAAGAGAACCTGCCTTGATCCACAGGGAAATTTAGGTTGCAAGTTGTTGAGGTGGACTGTGGTCTAGATAAGGTGGTCGGTAGCACACAGGAGGTTGCTCGAACACCGGGGATTCGGACGATAAAGTTAATCACAAAGTACTAAAAATTGTGCCGAGATCCAGGCAGAGACCTCGGGGTGAATTTATCGCTGGCAAGCAAGCCAGTGATGGCTACCAGTCCCAAGAATCTACATTATCGCTCTCGCAGAGATGGCAGTACACCCAAACCAATTTCATCTTCGGGCCTGCCGAGATTGTCCACAGTGAAGCTCAGTTAGGGGAGTTTGATCCAAGGGCTTCGAAGGCAGTAGAGTTCGTCTTTGGACTCTGATTGGAGAAAGATCCAACAGTGAAGTGAACATTGGAAGATTTCGCGAAAAGAGTCCACGGGTTTGTTTGAGTGCGGAGAGAATTCCGTTGGATAGACCCACAAATTACCTAATTGGGTATCACAGCCAACCGTCGAGCCGCTAACCCTATTCGGTCAGTAACTCAAAACCAGCCACATCGATGCTTACTGCACTTGCTTCTTTTCAAGATCAAGTCATAAAAGATAAGCGATGTGAGTCATGTCTTCGACAAAATACTGAGGGTTAGTCATAACGCCAACCACCCAAATCTTTCACGGAACCACCACTCAACATGGAATACTCTAGTCAATCAATTTCGATCATAAGTGCAGTTACCGAGTCTTGTTTCAAATTCAGCTAGAAATACCTTAGATTGCTCATTCTCATTTGTCTCCCCTTGCAGCTTTCGGGGTTCCGTTTGTAGGATCGCATAAGGAACACGTGTGGTCTCACTCTTTTTGCAAGAAATGATTCAGCCACCTGTTTCGTGTAGCTGTCGCTTGAAGGGCAAGATCGGTCTCATAAAACAGGTCAAATCCATGGGGGCCACCTCCCCAAATATGTAAATGGGCCTGGACTCCGCTCTCCCATAATCTGGTTGCATACGCAATGTCTTCGTCGCGGAAGGGCTCGCCAGAGCCAGCATCAATATACGCCAAAGGGAGATTGGACAAGTCTGTAGCACGGGCAGGCGCTACATAGGGGCTCACATCACCGGTGCCCGCCTGTTCCCCAAGCACGCAAGACCATGCATAACGATCCCATGCTGTATAGAATCCATATCCATTCTCAAACTGATGACACGACATGGTGCTGCATCGATCATCAAGCATGGGACATATGAGTAGCTGCGCACAGAGCGTGGGACCATCTCGGTCTCTGGAAAGCAGGGCTGTTCCTGCCGCCAGACCGGCGCCGGCCGATACTCCCGCGATCATGAAGCGATCGGGGTCAATGTTGAATCGCTCAAAGTTATCAGACATCCAAAGGAGCGAGCTGTAACAGTCCTCAACTGCGCATATTCCTGGATAATCAGGCGAAAGTCGATAGCTGATGCTAATCACCACAGCATTGAGATCCTTAACAGTCTCCACCAAGCTTTTGAGGCCAACATAAACGTTTCCCATCACGCGTCCACCTCCATGACAGAACAGGATACCCGGTCGGGGTACATTGGAGTCAGCTGGATATGGCTTGGAAAGGGAGATAGCGTCGATAATTCCATCGGGGCTTGGAATGTGCAGGTTCTCAATTTTGAGATCGGGATCTTGCACAATCGTTTCATCTATAGGCGGCTCTTCAGATCGTAAAGCAAGTAGCTCCTCAAAGCTTGATGGCAAGGGCCGATGCTGCGTATCCTCAAATTTTATGATCTCGGTGTCGTAGGGTGGCAAGGGCAAGGAGGTCTTGGGCCCTTTAGATACTCCCAGTGCTGAAGGAGGCATTGACATCTTGCCTTGAAGGAGCGCGTGAGGCAATTGAATGAGAGCTAATGATTAGTACACCTTTTTTCGTGCAAGCTTGGGGATAATATATGATCAGTGGCCTCAGCTCGTGATCGCTTAGGGAATAATCACAGTAACATCACTGTTTCTGAGCCCTTAGGCGATCCTGGTTGAGCTATTTACCCCATTTGGCTGTATCTCCACTATTTGCAAGCCAAATCAGTAGTTTGATTAGCTCTCTGTTGTGCTGGCTGGCTTCACATCTGACTGAAGTTGTCGCATCTGGTGGGGTACACACGGTTCCATTCTGGTGTTATCGCCTGCAAAAAAAGTGATATCGGGGCGTGAGACATCATCTGAAATGCTCAGACGCGGGGAAATGGTATGTGGTCATACAAAATTTCAAAACAAGTTAGCAACCTATAGACGGTGAAAGGTTGCAGGAGCGCAGCACAGGCTCAATCGAACAATTTTAGGGAATTGACAACAGTGCGGAGGTTGATACCAGTACTCCAATTTCCAGATTGACAATCTATTGGGCGAGAGGAGTAGGAATTTACGGTAGCGTAAAGTATTGTGTTGTTGGACGAGGAGGGAAAGGGGAAAGGGGAAAGAGGGGGAGAGAAAAGGAGCTCTCGTGTGTGGGGCCTGACGAATCAGGCAGCCACCAAGACTCCCAACACAATCTATTCATTCTAAACTATTCCCCGATGTCAGAGAGAGTGAAAAAAAAAAATGATTGATTGATAGCATTAATCCATGAGCAGGACCTGGGAAACTATCTTCAGACCTAGTTGTACAGCCCTCCATTGGCGGAGAGAACAGATCCAGTCACCCAGCGAGCCTCCTCCGAGCAGAGGAAAGCAACCAAGGGTGCGATGTCCTCGACCTCCCCCACTCTGGCCTCAGCGGGAGTTGACTCAATGATAGGTTGCATCTCCTTCAAGAACTCCTCATTGCTTTGTCTCCACTGATCTAAAATGCCAGACTGGTTAATATAACGCGTTTGCAATGTGACTTTCGGAACCGCTTACCAGTTGCCACGGGCCCTGGGTTGACGCAGTTAACTGTGACGCCATATTCTTGGCCTAGCTCTTTGGCCCAAACGCGAGCCAGGGCTTCATTGCTGGCCTTTGTTGCAGAGTATATACTCTGCATGGGAACACCAAGACGAGCAGCAACGGATGAAACCAGCACGATTCGGCCACCTCGTGGAAGATAGGGAAGGATTTGTTGGGTGAGGAAAAAGGGTCCTCGCAAGTTGCAATCAACGTGTCGATTGTAAAAGTCAAGCGAAACATCCTTCAAAAATGCATCTTCTCCCAGTGCGGCACTACCCGGTGTCAGTGACTGCATTGAACGTCGCAGTTGGACCGCTCACTTGTGAACTAGAATGTCAATATTTCCGGTGGTGCTAAATCCCACCGCAGCTTCGACAAGCTTAGGCAGGTCATCCAAGACACTCATGCTTGCCTGGCAAAGAAGAGCCTTTGAGCCATATTCTTCAATCTTAGCTACAACATTGACAGCTGCTTCACGGCTGCGATCCGACACATAGTTGACGACCACGTTGGCACCTTTCTGCGCTAACTCCAACGCGATACCGGCGCCAATGCCTCTATAACAGACAAAGCGCAGAACAAATTAGATTGAGTCCATTTAATATAAGGCTAGAAACCTTGGAAGGCAAGATCTTACCTGGATGCACCAGTGACGATAGCGGTTTTACCCGCAAGGGGACGATTTGTCGCAGAGTTCAGACTCATAATTTTGGAAGTAGATCAGAATGCAATTCGGAATGTGAAATCAATGCTAAGAGAATACCCATGTTCAAGTGGTTGACTTGGTAATTATATCAACAGTGAGGAGGTCCTACAAAGGGTGCCCACCATGCTGGTCTACCTGCCGAATGAGGAAACCAAGGCCACTTTACTGCGTGGGTACCCGTATACTCTCAACTATACATCGCCTGAAATTCCCGAGGTCCCACTGTCATAGCCACTGATTGAATCCGTAGAAAGAATGCATATCAGTCGGATCGAAACTTGAATGACCAAAAGAAATGACGCGGGGTAAATCATGGTTTTCCTGGGAGTGTGGCGATTTGGGGTCATTTAAATCAGAATTACAGTGGGAGATTTTCGAGGTTTCTGAGTTTACTATTTCCAAGGTTGTTTCAAGTCAGATCGAAAATTTCGGAAATCGGGGGTGAATTGTAGCAGGGAAGTTTAAGGCCTATACAAGTTTGTGATCTTAAGGGCTCTGCCGGGCCCAAATAGCCCAAAGCCCAAAGCCGACATTTAGCCCCAAAAAAGACAGCGGTGGAAAATTATCTTGAAAGGCCCGGAAGTAATTCAAAGTAGTGGAAGAAAGTAGAGTAGACATGATAATCACAAATAAACTTCCAGAACTACATATCTCGATGCTAGATTGTTGCTTCCCAAAGATCCTTGAATGAGAAAAAATCAGCTAGAAAGCTGAGCCCGCCCGAGGATATATGCAAGAGCTGAGCGCCAGGGGGCCAGCCCCAATGGAAGCAGAGAACTGCCCATACCGATGTTGAGAGCAAACGTTTTCTCCAGACCCAATTTTTCTGTACCAAGCTCCCCGGTGTCTTTTCATCATCAATCGACATTTCCTGTGACGGCAAATTTTCAGAAACCAAAGCCTCTTGCCATAGCCTGACAAGCTCCAAGGATAGATGAAGGGACAAGGACCGAGCGCTCCACACAAAGCACTTGTTTCTCCTTTGTGGGCTTGTTGTCAAGATTTCGGGCAGTACTTGTTTTGAACCAAGAAATGCATAGTTTTCCAGCAGTTGGTAAGATGTGATCGTGAACATTTGGGCAATCCCTATCACCTTTTGGAGTAAGCTGCCTCGGTGGTTTTGAAAAGCATCAATCCATTGATCCCAAATCGTGAAGAGACTGAAAAGACGTATAGTGTAGCGCGTCTCGCTAAACATGGAAGACAAGGACAATGGAATGGAAGAACCAAAGTCATCAGCGAACTTAGTGTGCGAGATCTGTGACCGAGTTCGTTTTGATAAAATAAAATTTGCGATAATGATCTTTTTAATCCAGCGTCGAATTATAAGGAGATAGTGAAGAACATGTAGAAGATATTCAAGGCTCGCCAACACACAGTCCTGTCCTGCAGAGGTCTCGAGAAGTCTGTGATTATGTTTAGAACAAGGTCGACATGACGGAAATCAAGCCTTTCTGAAAGTTGCAACTTGCCTGCGTAGTCGTTGAAAGATAATGTCAATATTTTGGGTTGCTTTCAGCCCTCGGTGTAAAAAGGAATAGCTATTGCAAGATACTTGGGCTCCATCAATATCAGGGCTTTTGGTAGATTCCTTGGAAGCTGCTGATCTTGTATCATTTGCTGGTCTCTGATTATTGAACTGCTCATGGGAAACGGAATCATCTGGCGTATCCATTTCTGTGTGTAGAAGCATCTCGGGGGTGACTGGATTGCTGCTGGTAGATCGGACGTTGAGAAATTCAAGACCGCTGAATCATCTGAATCATCAATTCATCCAATCAACCAAGCATGCCCAGATGTACCGCCGTTAACGAGATATTGCATAGCTTTTAGGATTGCCCCACATGTACCATCGGCAGAAATGTCGGCGCAACGGCGCAAGGTGACTTTCCGTCAAATAGTTTATCGTGATAGTGGCATTGGTTCCAAGGTTGGCTCGATGACCGGGTGTTTGGGGGTTTAGAATCTTTCCCCAATGGGTATATCACTCAACTGTTCCAGGAAACCCGAATAAGAGCATTTATTAGAGTTTCGTAGCGTACTACAAGGCTAGGAGGGGAACCAAACCCCCTTGCGGGGTACTTCGCCTACTAGCATGGAGATTGCAGATTGGCAAATTAGCAATTTATCATAACCGAAACACCTTTTGCACCCGTAGAGGGTGTCATTAACCGAAAGAGGAGATAGAAATTCTCTAGGGACTTCTTGTGTAGATTGCTATCATAATTGACTTTCGTGCACATGAATAAGATTCAATGCTCAGAAAGTTGCAATCGTTGCACAAGTCATACGGGGCAACCATACATACTTTCCTTATTGGTGTTGCTACAGGCAACGTAGAATCAATTTCCTCATCTTCTGTTTGGTTAGCAGTGAGCATGAAAGGATTGAGGTCCAAGTTGCTTATTATCTAGCGCGGTCAAAAGGTCAGGAGATCTTGGTATATCAAACACATAACGAAGTTGCGATAAGAGCCCAGGGCATGTGCAGGAGTATGACCACGGGAGTATTGTGGAGATAGCGTCTAGACCAGTGACCTTGATTGAAGGGGTACCATTGATGAAATTCTGGGGAACAGCCAAAGTCGATATCATACTGAAACCTTGGAATATACAAAATTGGAACGGCCGACGCACCACGATGTAGCAATGTACAGCTCTTCAGGACTTCATTTATCTCTTCAAGCTTTTCAGCAGTGCTCGCCTCGCAACCTTCAGCTTTTGAAGAATTGGCAATGTGAAGTTCCATTTAGCGGAAGCGTGAGGATTCAGAAAGCCCCCCCATGAATAGATCCACTATGAAGTATGTTGGCCCTCGCATACTCAGCGTCTTCACAGACCGAGTGCGGGGTGATTAGCGTGTAAAGCACTAGTACGAACTGGCATTATCGTTTGTATTTTTCTTATCATTGGTAGTTAATAGGTGTATAGCAGTGGAAAACTTGAACTTGGATTCATCCCAGTTCGCGTCCCGGGCAAGGGATAGAGCGAGGTATAAATAAGTCCACTAAGCCACTCCACAATCTCAGATATTTATTAAGTCTCCTCTACTAGAGCAACAAGAATCTTGTTAAACCTCGGCACTCGCATACCTAAACATGACTTCAATACAGTTGTCAGACCAAGGTGAGGTTTCTGGCAAGGGCAAAGTCACTTTGTATCAACCAAGCATTGAAGCAGGTGGATGTGAACTATTATCAAAGGGTGATGAAGACGATGCAATTCTTCGTGCAAATGGCCATGAGGCTGCGATGCCTCGCCAGTTTACTTGGGTATCTGCACTTGGACTCGCCTTTTCGATCATCAACTCCTGGGTTGGATATCTGGTATGCTTCATCGCAGCCCACTTTTATATTCTCAACTCACAATTTCAAATCAACAGAGCTGCTTTGGGCAGAATTTGATATACGGAGGAGCGCAAACGTGTATATTCAGCTTGGTGGTTGCCTTTCTCACACAAGGAATTGTCACTCTCGGGCTGGCAGAGTTGGCATCGGCATATCCAGTACGGGCGGTACATGAACTCACAAATTTGATTTTTGTTAACAATTCTCTAGTCAAGTGGGGGGCAGTATCATTTCTGTTTTATATTGAGTCCTCCTGGATCCCGGCGATACGCTGCGTATATCGTTGGCTGGATCACGATGATTGCCTGGTGGATTGTAACGTAAGTATCCATCCCTTAGTTCTATTATTTCCCGGTGAGAAAAGGGCTAATCCCAGAAAAGTTGCTCGGGGATCTCACTCGCCGCCGTTGTCCTGAATGGAATCGTGAACTTTTGGCATCCACAATATACTGCTACCCAGTGGGAAACATATCTCATATATCTCGCGGTGTCCTTTGTGACCAGTGAGTTCATGAGAATGAAAATGCCCAGCTATTACGATAAACCGGTTCGATTGATTTGCTGACATTTCTTCCTCACTCTTTAGTTTTACCCGTCTTTTACTCCTCCAAAGTGTTCGCTGTATCGCAAGCATCATTATACCTCAGTTTGGCAGGTTACTTGATTGTATTTATCGTCGCGCTGGTGATGCATCGGCATCAACAGCCCGCTGAGTTTCTGATACGATCAGGCCTTGGAAACAGTGGATGGTCCGATGGCACTGCCTGGTTGCTGAGTATTAGTAACGCGATGTACGCATATGGCGGTGTCGCAGGAGGTAAGTCCATTCCAAGGAGCTTGGTCATACACCTGGGCAGTCTGACGCATTGCAATAGTCGTTCATATCTCGGAAGAAATGCCAAAGCCTAGGAGACGGATACCACAAGTCATGGCTTTGACTATGCTCATCGGCCTTCTTACTTCACTCTCGCTATTCATAGTTTTGATGCTTTTTGTTGTTGATATAGATGCTGTGCGGATGTCACCTTTGCCAAGTCTCGAATTGATCTATCAAGTGTAGGTTCTCGGACTAATACCCAAGACATATCAATTGCTATGCTAATACTCCCATTGACAGCACTGGAAATCGTCAGGTGACACTGGGCCTTTTTATTTTACTACTCCTGATTTACTGCGGTAAGTCAAGAACTTTTTAGATTCACTTACCACTCATCTAATTCTTTTCAGCGGGATTGCCAGCTCAATGGGTAACTTCTGGTCGGATTGCCTGGGCTTTAGCAAGAGATGTGGGTACCAGATCTATGAGCTCCAATTCCGACCCACTAAAGCTGATCTTTCAAAAATAGCATGGCGTGCCTTTTGGTGAATTCTTTTCTCGAATCCACCCCAAGCTCAAATTTCCAGTGAACGCAACAGTGGCTGCCTTTTTGTTCACCTGGATATATGGCCTTCTCTACCTTGCATCAACAACAGCATTCAATTCAATCGTCACATCTGCGGTATTGTTCTTGAACATCTCTTACACTATACCCCAAGGTATACTGTTAGCCCGCGGTCGGAAGTGCCTTCCCGACAGATATTTGAAGCTTGGCTGGCTGGGGTACTTCTGCAACATATTCTCGGTTCTGTGGATTATCATTTTAGGCGTCTTGATTTGTATGCCCCCAAACCTCCCTGTTTTCGTTGGATCTATGAACTACACGCCAGTCATACTTGTTGGAATTTTTGTTATCATCAACTTGATTTGGATTGTTTCTGGTAGGAAGAGATTTGAAGGACCACACATCGATTGGGACGCCATGCTCGCCGTCGAAAACTAATTTCGCCGGTGCCTAAGTTAAACACCCTGGGAGGTAGCACAGTTTTTTGGTCGGCACATTTCACCACTTTCTGTCATTCGTTATTCTGCTAGCTCTTTGCACTTTTTCAATGGTTCAGTTCAGTGCGAGCTCTCAAATTCGAGAAATTCTCTGTACATTGTTTCAGCGTTTGACGGCTTGAAATTTCGCACGAAAAGGACACAGCGATGGTTCTCCATGAAAGCGTTGATGAATGCAGGGTACTCCAATTCAAATGGAATGGTGCCCGAAATACAGTCTTCATACTGGTTCTTGGCTTGCTTGAAGCGAACCACAAAACCAATAGCATATTTGCCCTGGTAGCGGATTTCGTTCCAAGCCTGATAGCGACGGATGATGGGTTGAGGTGAAATGTAGTGTTGCATAAGCTTTTTTTTGTAAACCCGAAAGCGTTGCTCGAGAAGTGAATTGTTGTCGAACCGCTTACGGAGCATCTCAAATGCCCTGAACGGATCTTGCTCGTTCTCGATGACGGGGCTTACAAGATCGTCGACACAAAGACTGAGGCAGCACATAATGCGGGCCTGTGCAGTGCCGAAAAGGCCCAGGTGTTTCTCGTACTCATCGTGGAGCTTCGCGTTGAGAGCTTCGATTTCGTCTTTCTCTCTGTGAAGGGCTTCAACAGTAGGCTTTGGGAGTAGTTTCTTCGACTCTTCATACGAGGCAAACTGCACTGCCGTCATGACCCATCTGTAGTATGAAACCTGGACGTCGGCTTCCTCGGTAGAAAGGAATCGAGGGCTGGCGGGAGCTTTGCATTCACCGTTTAAGATCGCAAGATAAGCTGCATTTTCAGCCCCGAGAGCGCGATGAAAGTCTCGCTGCCAATAGATCCAGTTTGAATCTCCCTGTAGTGGTGGGAAAGCCTTAAAAGCATCAGGGCCGGCAACGGGGCCGATCTCGCCATTGGGAAAATATCTCTTGTAACGCTGGGCGGTTGTCATTGTGGGTGTGTCTTCTTTGGCTAGAAGGACGCGGGTGGGAATAAGAAGAAAGTTTTTGGTAGAAACGCGGTTGTTGACAAGGGTCGTGAGAAAGAGGATTTCGTATCGTACGTGCTGGTTCGTTGATGAGGAGGAAAATGTTGCTGCTTGGATCGCGGGGTGATCAAGGCTCTGGGGAGAACTGGTTGATTTGTTGTAATGTGATCACGAGGCAACTGATCGCGGGGGTAGGGCCTTGATTGACTTGTTAGGGTATTAGAATCATGAGATGCAGTACTGAGAGCCTACTAGACAAGGGTCACAGAGAATATGGAAGCCCAAACGCGATGAATTCCACGATTTTGACGCGCGATGAAGTGAAGAAGTCAAGACCCCGCACTCTATGGAACGAAAGGAGATGCATGGGAGTAGAATAGAGAGCATGAGCTGAAGCTCCACCTCCCCATCCGCTAGGAGTTAAGTACTTCTCGAGCTTTGGTAATCTTCTCTCTCGTGCGTAATCCTGGTGGGCGTAGAGTGGTGTTGCATAAGTATATTGACCATGAGTACTTCGACCCCAGACCAAGTCGTTTAATTTATAATCATTCAAGCCCCTCTAGACGACATAATATCTAAAAGACGCCCAAAAGAGACGCCAAAAAAGAGTCTTAAAGGGATAGCCAAGTTTATTATATATGAACCTCGTAATCGCTTAGGCTAAAAGATGGATTCCAAAGTACTGGAGGTCAGATGCTTATGCGATGTTGAGAGAGGCAAATCTTACTAACAAGGTCCAAAAACGAAGAATTCCATTCATGGAGAAGGCAAGGAACCCAGGAGAAGCCCTGCTTCTTATGCTGCTTCTTCTCAGTAGCTAGCTACAGACTGTAAGACGAAGAAAGAACTGGCAAATGGACAATGAAGCTTCATTGACCCTCCAGGGCTGATACCTAGTACTTCATTGATGCATGTTTTGGCAAGTGATGGATGCTACATCACTACATGCAACACCACTGTATACGTATTCATTTTCTACGGCATACACTATTGTTTTGACACAAGAGAGAACACCAACTTTCAAACAGCATATCATACCAAAGAGTGATTATCATCAACAATTGGTAAATGTATTATCTTTCTCAGCCTCAAAAATCACACCTGGGCATCAGTGGAGCTTGCAGGTTTTGTAGCTATATGCTAGCTACTATCTCGAACCTCCAGAGTGAACTACCTTGGTTAGGCAGCTTATTCGCTCATATTCTAGGAATGGACCTTAGATCAGGATTCGCCCCGAGAACTCCAATCTCGTTTAGCACGGTGTCCGCTGCCGAAGCACCTTGCTCCATAGCGCCTTCGATGAATCCCCTCCAGCCAGATGCCCAGTCGGCGTTTGCCATCAAGACATTTCCATGCCGAGACTGAAGTTCGGCCAGATACTTGGTGAGGAAACCTGCAGGATACCAAGCGGCGCCGGCCTTGGCGTAAGGGTCGGAAACCCAGTCATGGAATACGACCTTTCTGATTTCCATAGGATGGAAACGCTTCAGGGCCGTTTCCAATCGTTCCGGCTCTTTCAGTGGATCCAGAATCCCTCTGTTATCGCCCGCAAACGAGGTAATTCGGGTTGATTTGCCTCCAGCACAGAACCCGTCGCCGTACACATAGAGGAAGTCGCCAGGCCAGGTGCAGCCCCTCAGGCCTCTCAGATCGCCTTCAACTTCTGCGTGGATTTTGGTAAGGTAATCAAGCTGGTTGATCTTGAGTGCCTCTTGGCGAAGAGGAGAAAGGGGAGGATCAAATTCTATGGTTGGGAGGACAGCCACAGGAATAGTATTGATAACGCGCCTCGTGCGATAGACTCTGGCATGAGGCTTGCTAGTGGCTGGAGTAAGAAGGACAGTGCCTCCTCTGTCGGAGATTGTCTTTATGGGGGTCTTGAACGAATACTGAAGGCCAAGACGTACTGCATCGTCGAAAATACGACGGGCAAGTGTAGACTGTCCCCCGCGGATCTTGTATTGAGTCCAGATTTCTTCAAATGTTTCGGGGTTGTATCCTTGAAGAGCCTGGGCGCGAATCATTTCCAAGAAGCCCATATCCTCAACTGATCCTCCGCCGCAGTGGGGAACTAGGGACTCGACAAGGGCAAGCTCATCGGGTGTGAGTAGGTGTCTGATTTGTTCGATGCGGTCGCGGCATGAGAGTTGGTCGACGGCTTGGACCTGCTCGAATGAGACACGAGAATTTCCGAGAGTCGAGTACGGCAGAGGACAGATATCGCGGCAATGGTTCCCGTCAATGTTGATGAAGATCTTCCAGGCTCGGGCGCTCATTTCAGCTGCCTCCTGGAGGGAGAACTTTCGCGACCCCGATCCAGTGTCGAGAGTGAAGTAAGAGCAGCCCCCATTCTCGGTACGCGTCATCGTAACTTCGTCTTGAAGGCCATATCGCTGCATCTCTGCGAAAAGGCGGCCATGGACGTGCGACACCCAGGTGCCACCCATCTCATAAGTAGTTCCGTCAACTTCAGCACTCCATGTCCGGCCGCCGACACGGTCGCGTGCCTCGAGGAGGAGGGTTTTCTTGCCTAGAAACTGTGAGCAATGAGAAATCAACAAAGTTTTGTTATCACTCACCGGCCTTGACAAGGTCACGGGCAGCAATCAATCCAGCATATCCAGCACCGACGACAATGGCATCCCAGACATACCCCAGTTCCGGCTGATGTATTTTGCTCTCGGGCTCAATAACGCCATAGGTATGTAAACCGCCAACTAAACCATCTCTTTTATTGTAGATTTGACCTTCGCTCGAGAGTTTGGCTTGATACGTCATTTTGATTTTGAAAGAGGTAGAGTGGTCAATAGTGATGAGAACCGAGAAACAAGACCCCAGAGAACAGATAACTGAGTAGAAATATAGCCTGTCGGACTTTTCACAGCAAGATGAGCGAGTACATGTCGTAGTTGCAGACAGAAGAAGCCCCTCACAAAAGTTGGCACAAATACCCTAATAGGAATGTATGTACGGATCGTCCCATTGCACGTGTAATACACACACAAGCATAGACCTGCTCCTCAGCCGGGGTGTGATCAGAGGCTTGCAAGTCTGGTTAAACACGTCTTGGCTCTGCTGAATATACTTCCATTGCTGGTAATGATATCAACAACTTGGGGCCGTCCCGACCCACACCGACGTTGTCCACATCCGTCCATTGGTTTCAAGGTATTGTGAGTCTATCTCTCCAAGGTCGCTCCCTATTTTTTCATGATTCTTCAATCGGGAAATTAACTCAATCTATGTAAGGAATAAAGTATGATACGCCGTCTGGTAAGATATCCCTGCAATAAGTACTTTCACGTCCATATTTCTGGTTTACCCACAAGAGACTGGATCTGATTCATCGTTACGTACTCGGAGATCCCGAGGTCTTATACTAGCATTCTATTATTCTGAGCTCTGCTTAAACACAACCGTAAAGACAACAGGACAGCGTAGATTCAGCCTCTCTCGGTTATACATGGAAAAGTGCCGCTTCCGCCGAAATTTCCGCGCTCATTCCTGGCACATTGATCTCTTTCACGATCACCATTGTCCAAGTCGGAGTATGACCGGGGAATCGCCTTTGGAATATTCCCTGCATGGTCGACTCATGGGCTGGGTCCACGAGATAGCTCACCAGTTTGAACGCTTGGAAGAGTCCACTCGAAACGCCTGCATCCTTCAATGCCGCATCAAGGCAACTGAACACGGCTTCCAGCTCTGCTTCGATCGAGCTGTTAACCAGCTGACCAGTTCCCAAGTCCAATCCAAGATGGCTGGTTGTGTAGACAAGTGATGTTGTTGGAGACAATGGTACTGTAGCGGTGGTTGCTAGCGAGGAGGGCTTGAGGCAGTCGCCCACAGGGCCTGGCATGTTTCTGTAGATGATTGAAGGCATATCGGATAGGCAGTGCATGCAGAGTACGTAGATTGGTTGTGGAGGGTGGATGGTGGATTTGATCCGATGTAAAAGGTTTTGGCTGTTGTTGGGAAGGGGGGATTGAAATAAAAGAGAGAAATTTTCTGGAAATATCCCCAGCTTATACACATGCCGCTCGTTGACATGGCCTATGTTTGACCCCTCCTCCCCTTGGCTGATTTGAGGGGGGACCTTGGGTCCCTGTTTTCCTGGTTTCATTTGCTTTTGGTTCTTAAATCCCGCTTCCCTAAGGGATCTCAAGGGCAATTCTCGGATTAAATGATAAGATAGTCATTCTCACGGTCTGATGTATTATCACGCGTCTGCATCGGTTAGCATAGGCTTCGATGTGGAGATGATAAAAACACACAAACCACATCCAAGGAATATTGCTCTTGTCATGCTTTTTTTGGTTGGCTCGGGCATCCCAGACAGATTGTAGAAGATCTCGTGTCAGGTTATTGCCAACTCCCGCCATAGCTTTGATGTTGTCCAGTCGCATTGTGACGTAATGACGAGTGTAGGGAGAGAGAGCATCGGCACCAGCTATAAAAAGCGGCATGACCAATAATTCAATGAGATAACAATCGGCAGGAATCTCAGCCACGTTGTCCAAGATAGCCGTGACGGACATCTGAATAATGGCCGCTTCAGCTGGTTGACTCATGTCTATCAAGCGAGAGGTGTAAAGTATACACGCGTGTCGAAAGGCCTCAGCAATGGCTATCCATCGCTTGTCATTATCTGGAAACTTTCCATCCTTCACATTCCAGGAATAGAGCTCGAAACGCGCACTTTCTAGTAGACGCTCGAGTTGCGAGTCTTCCAGTTTCCCTTGTGAGTGGGCTTTTCCATGTTCCAAAATCCTACCCATGATCAAGAACAATTTACGTGGGCATCCATTGACTTGCTCAAATCCATTGCCGCTCAGAGATGATATAGTCTCGCGCAACTCTTGAGAGAAGCAAAGGCGGGCCGGGCTTGCGAATGATCGAATGATATCCAACCTAAGCATTTTCATCAATTTATCATATCAACTTGTTGTCGAAAGATACACACCATGCCAAGTTGCCCAAGAAGAATACTGCCCGTTCATCACTCTGCATCAGAGTATCGAAGAGTCGCAATTGGTTGCAAATAGACATCGCTCCGGTGATATGTACACCATGGCTGGATATCCCGGATTCATGGATCTGAATGAATTAGCACTTCACTTACCGACTAACCAACACTTGGGGGTCTACGCACATGTACTCACATCCTGAAGAAGAAGTAACTGGATAGTCGCAAATAGTGCATCTCGCTCATTTTCGTGTATGTTCCCCGAGATGCCGGCTTGAATGGTGTCGGCCAGAGAGCGGATAGCCCTGAGTCGGTAAACGACGGCGAGGGTATCTCGCAGATACGCGTCCTCTTTGACGGTTCCCAAATGAAACGATGTTATTGCTAGAACCGCATATAGCAGACCGATCTGCTCATACGCTAATGGCAGAATAAATTTTCGATATGGATTATTCGCCCCGTCAATTGTTAGTGCGATTTGGTGAGGACATATCTCACTGTCGTCTATGTTTTCAGTGTTTGAGAGTCAGTGGCTCTTCGCCAGTGGGGTTTTGATATTTCTTCCTGTACGTACAATGCCTTAGAAGGACCTCTGTTCGATCGAGCATCAACACGTCATCGAGCTCTACGGATTTATGATCCGGTGGCTGCCATACCACCGAAAGGCATGGAGATGAAGCTTGGCTCATGGCATGATCTGATGGGGTGATGTCGAGAAGGGGCTGTTGATCATCCACCAAGGGATTGTGTTGAAATGGCACAAATGTGGGCGCATGTGGCGTCTCTGTCTGCTGCAATTGGGATTTCTGCGGCGCAGCGCTCGTCAGTGTTGGGGCTGTTTGGTTCTTCCATTTTCCTCTCGTGGCTAAGCCGCAAAACCGAAACTTTTCCGGGTATCCTTTGCATAGAAGGCCTTTTGAAGAGCATCTTTTACAGGTAGGCTTAGTACGGTCGCATTTCCGGCACTTCTCCCGACATGTCACGCATGCTGGGCCTGCAGATCATCATCAGATTCTAGCCAATCGATATGAGGAGAAAATTGATAAAAGTTCCGCGTACCTTGTTGAGACATTTTCTTTTGGGGCTGCGGCTAGACACCAAGAGAGAAAGGCGCAGAGGTATGGTGAGGGAAATCCTGCAGGGATATTGTGTGAAACAGGAAGCTCGACAAACTTCCAACTCAAAGGCAGCCGGGCTATTGGGAATTCGTGACGACGGCCGAGGACCGCGTCATCATGCGGGAATGAAAGTGTAAAATACGCTTCAGAGTTAACTACACATCAACTAAGTTGAGAAATGCGGGGAAATAATGTGTTATTATTTGGTCTCTTGAACCCTATTTGAGGATTATAAAAAATGGATACAGGGATGTCATTTTATATGCCCACTTTGAATCAAGCTTGCGCTTTCAATTGCCCTTTACGGGTGGGGGAAATGAATATTGGCCCGGCTACTGATGCATGTCTTTGGGGCACCAAGCAAGTTACTTGTATAACAGCCAATCCACAGGTCTGCAGGGTTGCGAAATACTTGGGTGACTGCAGGGGTTGAGTCTGATGGGAAAGATCCCAAATAGGCAGGTGGCCCAACTCCGCGCTAGTCCGCGGGTCCTAGCTCCAGATGTCCGGGCTTGGCATGACATGATTGGCTGATTTCTCAAGTGCTGATCCATGGATATGCTTACTGCAGGACCAACCTTGAATCCTGACCTTATCTGCTCTCTAATGATATCTTTGTTCTCTTGGTGAAGCAAGTCATCGTGTCCAAATATTGACGAAACTTCGCTTATGTTTATGTCTATTGATTGCGGTATAAAAGCCTGGTTAGAGTTCCCCAAGACAAAACTAAGTCTACTAAAAAATAAGAGACTCAAGGTCATCACCAACAGCGGACTCATCTGAACATCATGAATTTTATCGCGCCGCTACTTTGCGGAAATATTCAAATTCCGCAAGGCCCATTACTCGAGTGGACCAAGCAACCACATATATCCTTTACCGAGAAAGATACACCTTTTCCGAGCGATTGCGAAAAGAGAATGTTTCCTTCCAGCAATTACGAAGCGAGAGAAGAAGGAGCGGGGCTCACCTCGGAAGAGAAGAGGCTTGTGAGTGGATTTCTCATAGCAAACATCTTCATCACTTGGTATTGACACACAGTTGAAGCCGGACACGTATGATCATCAAACTGAAAACCAACAGCCGAAAGACAGCAGAGACATGAAGGTCGATATCATATGCTAGTATGAAAGCTTTTTGGCGGTTGGTTGTTTGCGCGTCTGAGCTACAATTTTCAAACTATTCAATGGAATCCGGCATATAATCTAAATGAAAATTGACAATGGTACGGCTGATGGCAGCACATTGGAGAGACCAATATCCTAGGTATTAGACGAGAATGATGACGTTGGGAATGTGGCTGGTTGGGCCGTTGGCAACAAACAAGCTCGATGCAATCGCCAACTCAGGATTGACACATCTAGAGCAAAATAAAATTATGCTTGTTACCAACAAGGACACTTCTCTGCATCGCATTGACTACACTGATCAAGCACTCTCATCAAGGTACCTGCGCGACGACCCCTTGATTGATGTTGTTCCCGGGGCATTTATCAGGCTTACCGACAAGATGCACTTTACTGGAGATATTTGCGTGATGGGAATCTGTGAAGGAGATGAGATTTGCAAAAGGGAAATCAAAGCTGCTTTCATTTGTTAACTGACTTTTCAAGCGCTTGAAGTATAGTCTTCTAGTTCGGCTAGAAGCGGGGAGATCGGTCCGAGGCCAACCGTTCTCCGCACTCCCCCAGGTTTATGACATCCCGCAATTCCATGACTTCTCGTTACTTCAACTACTCTGCAAATGTCGATAACGAATTCCAACATGTCAATGAGACTTCTGAGAAGTAGGCTTCCCTGCCGGTCCATTGCTGGGGTTGGGCGCAGCTCCCCCGCCCGACGGTGGAGTAGCACCATATCACAACGGCCAGGAGCGGACAGGTAAATACCCTCACAAACAATCAAGATCTGAGAGCTGATGGGATGGCTATGATTCTAGTGTTCGGTTTCCAGGTGCTGTCAACAGCAAGTTTACTACCGAAATGTCCTTCCTCAAAGCCTCTGACCTACCCGCCATCCCTACCTATCGAGTGATCAACTCCGACGGTGAATTGGTTGACAAAACGCGACCGGCTCCGGATGTCACAGACGAGGAAGTGTTGACCTGGTACAAAAATATGTTGTCTGGTCAGTTTTGCAACATTGCGCCGAGGAACTCATCGCTGACTGTTGTCTAGTGAGCGTTATGGACGTTGTGATGTTCGAGGCCCAACGGCAGGGCCGTCTCAGTTTCTATATGGTAAGTGAAGTGCCTGGCAAGGCGTCAAAACTAGGGAGGACACCGATCTGATCGTACGCATCCAGGTCTCCGCTGGAGAAGAAGGCATCACTGTCGGATCAGCCGCAGCACTGACACCAGATGATGTGGTGTTCGCCCAATATCGCGAAGCCGGTGTCTTCCAACAACGAGGATTTACATTGAAAAATTTTATGAGCCAGCTCTTTGCCAATGCGAATGATGCAGGACGAGGTCGCAATATGCCTGTTCACTACGGACAAAATTACCCTCGCATGGTACGCCTCCAAACTCTATCGCGATATTTAGTGCTAATCCAGTCGCATAACAGCATACCATATCATCCCCATTAGCGACCCAAATCCCACAAGCAGCTGGTGCAGCTTATGCACTGAAGATGCAAGATCTACAAAACCCCAGTCGCGATCCTCGTATTGTTGCTTGCTACTTTGGTGAAGGCGCCGCCAGTGAAGGAGACTTCCACGCCGCACTCAATATGGCTGCGACCCGCTCCTGTCCGGTTGTCTTCCTATGTCGCAATAATGGATATGCAATCTCAACACCTACTCTTGAGCAATACCGCGGTGATGGAATTGCCAGTCGCGGTGTCGGCTACGGTATTGACACTATTCGAGTCGACGGTAACGATGTGTTTGCCGTGAATGAAGCAATGAAAGAAGCTCGACGTCTCGCTCTCAGTGAAGGGGGCCGACCCGTTCTGATTGAAGCTATGAGTTACCGTGTCTCGCACCACAGTACCAGTGACGACAGCTTTGCATACCGTGCGCGCGTCGAGGTTGAGGACTGGAAGCGCAGAGATAATCCCATCATCCGACTACGCAAGTGGCTTGAGAACCAAGGGCTTTGGAGTGAAGATCAAGAGAAGCAGACCAGGGATGAGATGAGGAAGGCTGTGTTGAAGGAGTTTGGCGATGCTGAAAAGGAGAAGAAGCCTCCACTTCGAGAGGCTTTCAGGGATGTTTATGAGGAGATCACTGAGGAACAGCGCGAGCAGATGAATGAGCTCAAACGCATTCTGGAAACTTACCCAGATGAGTATGATCTCCGACATTATCAAGATGGAGCGAAGGGCCTTGATTAAGGAGATCTGTGAACAAAACCTATGGTCATCAAACTTTAGACAATCATGAAACCCATTATCAATTTCATTTCATGACAAGAACATTTGTATATCACTAATCTAGTCCTACCGGCTCCCCACCCGTGGGCAGTTGTATCTGTTCAGCGCCTACGGAGTAGAGCGCGGCGAGTATTGACCTTTGGTAAAAAGAATAATCATCTCAAAATTCATCCCAAACAGCCCTTTAATGTTTCCAAAATTCTTAATGGCTACTATGGACATTGTGCCTCGCTTTTCGCCTCCCCGAAACAGCGACAGCAATTTTAGATACTGAAGTCAGGCCCATGTAGTTGTCATCATAGGTCAAATAGACAGCACCCAGTCGCAAATTCTTCGCCAATTTGACAACAGTATCAATATTGGCATCGACCGGCGCTTGGTTCAAGATGATAGCTTTCTTCGCATTGTTTCCCTGTGCCGAAAGATGCTCAGTCGGCGCCAGTGCCACCCAATTAGCATAAGTATTCTCGTATTCAACAATAAGGTCCGCCGCAGCAAACCAGTCGGAAACGTCGGCGAGAATCTTTGCACCGGGGTTGAAGATGACCATGTCCAGACCACTCCCCTTGGTCGTTGAAGACAACTCCTGGAAGTAGCCGAGCTTGCTTTTATCTTCCCCATTGGGTGTCAGGTCGAAAAATATTCCCGCCAGACTGATATCCTTTCCCGCAAAACTGCACCATTTTGCGTAGGCGGCGATATCCTTTTCGACGTCTGATTGAGCACGGGTGCCATGGTTTGTGTATGTGTAGCCCAGAACGTGAACATTGGAATGGCTGTTCAGCTTGGAGATACCAGTGATGTAGGCTTCTTCCGGGTACTCCGTGGTACCTGGGCCAGTGTCTGGGTTGATAATAAGGTAGAATGTAACAGACGGATGCGCGGCGACTGATTCGTAGACAGAAGACCAGGCATCTGTTCCCGGCCAAGCGTACAAGGGCACAATGACACCCGTTGATCGGACTGCGGATACCAGAACCAGTACGGTCCACAGGATGGATAATATACGTGACATGATTGTAGAAGCAGATGGGAACGCAAATAAGTACTAGCGACGAAAGACAAGTCCCACGAAATTGAAGAGAAGTAGGAAAACGTCAGCATTATATAGTTGCGAGCATGTTCACCCCGAGGAATGAATACCCGTGGGCTCCGGGGCACTCGAGTTCTGTGTCCAGGCCGGGTCGAAGACCCCCAAAGCACATCAGCCACACGTCCGAGACCATAAACATCTCACCTAGCAAGAATAGGGTGTAATTTTAGGCCGTCGAGAAGGAGCCAATAGCGGACTCGTCGGAGGAATGGACTCAAATGGCTAGTCGAAATTCAAATGTAAGGAATGTGATCTTGAGACGCGAAGCGCCTATGGGAATGCATCGGCGGTTGGTGAGACACCACTCATAGTTACCAGACGGGAACTCTGAGATGAGACTCAGGCTTGGGGTTTGGACTCGCATTTGCCAAGCAGTTGGACTTGTCGGATTGAACGCCACAAGGGGTGCCCCTGACCCTAATCTCCGCTGACACGACAGATCTGAGCAAACTGGTGGGTGCTCTGCGATGTCCTTAGTCTGTCTGCGGTGCGACTGTGTGAACACGTTTAGTGAGGTTTGGAGGGTGATATGATATGGTCTGCAAGACTAGTTAACTTGTTGACTTGCACCAAAATCACCCGACTTGACTAGGGCGACTTGCCAAGAATTGAGAAAATTCCCAAGTGGACTGCCAATCCGGACTCCAACCTACTGACAATTTACTGAAAATCACTGGGGGAGCATTAAGTTGTAGTAATACAAGGCTCACATTAATCATACAATGTTTGTTAAGTGATAATACACATGTAGCTGGCGTAAAGAGAACCGGGTATGAATTCCCGTTGGTACAAAGTCATGAGCTAGCGTGATCTGTAGATTGCAGGCCGAAACCAAACTCCGATGGAAGAGGAGACAGGGTCTACGCCTGCGACTTGGCGAGAGATTCCAAGGCCAATTGCTGAAGCTTCTTGTTCCGTCGGACCAAGGCATTGAACTTCTTGTCCAGCGCCTCTGATTCCTTGCGGGCCAGCTCCAGTTCCTTCTTGGAGCGAGCTGCGTGCTCCTTTAGCTCTTCATCGGTCAGGCCAGCGAGGTCATCAAGAGTAAGATCGGTACCCAGCATGTTGTGATTGCCAAGCATTTGCTGGGCAGTGGCTGCGGCGAAAGAGCGGACAGCATCAGGGGTGGTGTTGAGCAATTCGGCGGAGTTGGTCACGGCCCAGTCATGGTTGCGAGTAATGTCTGCTTCCATGGCAGTAAACACGTTGGGTGGAAGAGCAGACTCATCAACTTCGGGAGAGGATGTAGGGGAGGTCGCGCTCGGGTTATTGGGCAGTTCGTCAACCCAGCGAATTCGGAGTCTCTCGGAGTTGGCGAATAGCGCCTCTAGGCCGATATTCTGCGCCGAGTCCTCGATGAGCAGTGGGTAATCGCGGCAAATGCCTTTGCGCTCTTTTTCGAGGATCTCTTCCATTTCTGCGGGGTAAAGATGACGAAGCAACGTGCCATTGGAGGTGATGAGGACTTGGTTCTTGATCTGATCTCCGAGAATGATATGTTCTCCACGTAGGAGCATTTGGCGATGCTCTTCGGTCAGCTCGATGGGCCGTCGGTTAATATCATAATCCTCCGAAGTACACTTCATATCAATTCGTTCGTAAATATTGGGTGGGTTGAAGAGAGCACAAGTGTTCAAGTCAATCTCCCCGTCTCGGTGCATATCGGCAAGAGTTTCATGCAGAGGTTTGGTCCGTTCCATCACAAGATCCTGGATGCTCCTTCCGGTGGCTTCTGCGTCTGCGATGCACTGGCCGATAGTATTGTGGGTACGCCATGCCTCCTCGGGCACCTCATCTGTGACTGCCGGCTCGTCGACAGGAGCAGGTGTGGGTTGTTCGGCGGGCTTGACATCTTTCACTTCAGTTTTCTTGGATGTGTCCACTTTCGGCTCATCCTCGACGGTAGGAGCAGGCACAGGCTTCACTGGGCTCACTGGCTCTGCCACAATGGGAGGGGCAGGCGCTGGGGCCTCTGGAACCGCCTTTGGCGTGTTCGTGGCAGTAGTCGGGGTGGGAGCCTTCTTAGTCTTGCGTTTGCGGCCCATGATGGGTGCCTGGACGGGCTCTTCGCTCACGGCAGAAGTCTCAACCTTCTTAGCCTCAGCTTCCTTGGCCTTCTGCTTTCGCTCTTTCTTGACTTGACTTTTCGTCATAGAGCGTACAGGTGCAGAGCCAATACGAGAAGAAGCAGGAGGAGAATTGGCACGCGACACGGATGTTGAAGCAAAGAAATCAGCTTCAGAACCGGCGTCGGCAGGAGTGTCTGGTACGCTGTTGGAAGAAATGCTCTGTCGCCTGTGGCGCAGCTTGTTACTTCCGACGACAGACGGAGGGACAGATGGTACGGTTGGGATTGTAGGGGTTTCGACTTTCGGGGTTTCGACAACACGTAGGATACGATGCTGACGAGCAGGAGAGTCGGACAATCGAGAGGCAATTGTCTGTGGGGTGTCCGGTCGAGATGCACTTGCAGGACTCGAAATGGAGACTGGGGCTTGCGCAAACTTGGGAGAACCGATCAAAGCTGCACTGAAAGCCAATGCACCACCCTTAGTAGCGTGAGGACTTGGTTGCGGCTGTGTCACGGCTTGAGGCGCAGGACCCTTCAAATCGGTTGCGATGGTGAATTCACTGTTGCGCTGATTGCGGGCTTTGGTTGCGGACTTTTGCACAGGTGACCCTAACGAGACCTGAGAAGCATCCTTGACACGGCTGGATGTCAATGGGCCACCTACTGTCAGCTCAGGAGTCAGTGGGCGTGACTGAGTAGATTCCCCAAGCTTTGAGGGACTGGTGAGGCGGGAGATATTTGGAGTCAACCCCGGTGGCAGGATTGGGGCGGGTGATGAGGGTTGGGGGGAGTTTATCTGGTCTTGGAAGACCGAAGATGGATGGGCAATGGGCAATGGCAAGCCAGGTGGTAAAGTGGGAGTGTCTGCGCGGGCCGCGGACTCAGTTGGCAACTGTGATTTCAGAAAACCAAAGCTATCAACTGTGCCCGTGCGGAGGTCAGAGGTGTGATCACCCAGTGGAGGAAAGTCCACGCCGACTGTGAATTGGCAGTTAGCAAAGGTCAAACTTGTGAAAATGTGAAACCGAAAGATGGAAGAGGCGGAGACAAAGAGGCAGAGAAAGAGGTCCCCCACCGACTGTTCAACACATGACATCAGTCGACGACTAATCGATCGACGACTAATCGACGATACAAAACCGGCAGGTGTGCAGCTAATTACATGATGGGAATCTCAAGGCCAGGAACATTGCAAAGGGGCGTCTATGTAATCGGCGGCTGCGTGGAAACTGATTTCGAATAAGACCCTGTTTCGGCTTGTGATATCAGGGTAGGGAGATCTTAACGTACATTAATTGACGATAGGCACCATTCATGGTCTTCAAGACGCAGCAGATGGTATAACGAAGTCCAGATGGAGCAAAAAAAAACACATGAAGACATGAAAGAAAGACAAAAGGGAATAAACAGCCGCCGAATACAAAGACAGCCCAGAGACATGCCGGTATGTCCATGAGATAAATGCAAGGACCTTGGAACCACGGGGATAACCGGGTACATGATGCAAAATCGCAGATAGCAATGAAAGAGAAGAAAAGGCCTCTGTGCGCCATTTGTACGCCTGGCCATCGCATAAATCAGAGCCGCAAGTCTGACCGCAAACAGATAAACAGCAAGATGCAGAGTTCCCGTGAAACAACGAGGGGGGAATCGATGTCATGTCGTCAAAAATCAAAGGCCGGGCCCGTCAAGGGACCAGTGAAGTAGGAAATGGAGGTATATGAAGGGGATGGGATGGGGGAAAGATGTGAAGGGGTACCATAGCATTTCACCAGCCTCTCATACCTCCGCCATAAACCATCGAGGGATTGTACCCACCTTGACCCTGACTCCCATACAACGATTGCCCAGCACTCGCATTGGCACCGACCTGGTGCATCCTCGCTTGCAAAATGCTCGGGTCCGCAAGATCTACTACACCACCTCCACCGGAGGAAGTGTTAGCGTGTCTCTGCTTCCTTCCCTTCTTCTTCTGCTTCTGTTGGCCACCAGAGTCAGGCATTACACCTGTCTGGGACCCATAGAAAGAGCCGAGAAGGCCGTTGGCAGGAGTCATGGGGGGTGGGGTAGGGGTATTGTGCTGTTGAAGAAAAGGGAACATGAACTCACGCTTATTCGCATCTTGGCCCTGTAGACCGCCACCTCCGTTCCCAACATTCGTACCAGTTCGTCCACGCAGTAGCTCTCGCATCAACTCTGGGGTCGCATCCTGCTTTCCTCCATTGCCATTAATCCCCGACGTAAATCCGTGACCCTGAGCAAACATTCCACCGCCACTGATCGGAGGAGTACCGGCAGTCTTCAAGCCTGGTGGAGGACCCTGCACGCCGCTAGCATAGAAACCACTGGCAAGACTGTGCTGGGGGCTGGGGGCCGAAAGTGGATTGGGGGATGCGGACTGCATCTGGCCTAGAATTCGGGCATTGGGCATGTTCTTTGATCCGCCCTCGTTGAAAGAGAAGCGGGAGGACTGTCGACTTTGTGCTGCCTGCGCAGCATTGAATTGCGCCATCTGGTTTTGAATGAGTCCCTGGCGCACTTGGGCTGCCTGGTCCAAAGCGGCAGAGCTTAATGGATCAGCGAGCCCAGCCTGTTGATTGCCGGCGGACTTTAGTAGCATCAGTTGCTGTTGCTGCAGAGGGGTCAAGCTTCGACCAGCGAGGTTCAATCCTTGGAACTGATGGCTCGTTGCAGATACAGGAGAACCAACAGTTGAGTTCTCTGCGGTATCATGCTGCGAAGGGGGCTGGATAGCACCGTGAGACTCGCGCGACTGACGACCGCGTGGGACATTGGCGTCCTCTGGCTCACCACCTAATTGAAGGCTGCCAGCTTCTCTGCTATCCTCCTCGGCTGCGACATTTCGTGACACTTCATGCTCACGGCTGAAACGCTCTTGTTCCACCTTCTCGCGCATCGCTCGGCGCTTGACACCGCCATATGGATCGATGAAAGACGGGTAATCTTTGACCAATTTGATCTCTTCGGAAGACAGTTCGGCTGTGCTGAACGAGAACCTGAAGTCTGGAGATGTGATGTCTCTCAAAAGTTCATCAAAGGGGTTTGGTTGCGTCGGTCGTGGAGGTGCACGGCGAGTGCGCTGGTACAGAGTGGGAGCAGGAGCAGGAGCAGGGGTTGCAGCAGGCGATTGGGATTGAGATTCGGTTGGGGTGGGCGAGTGTTGGGCTTCAAATGGAGTTGGAGAAGGTCTGTCCGCGCGTTTTGGTTCTTCAACTGGCGTAGAGACGTTGACACTGGCAGGACGAGGACTGTTAGATGCTTGGCTCCCAGTGAGACTAGCCCTTCTGGTTCGCTGAATCGCAGCATCCTTGTTAGCCCAACTGGCAGATGATGGAAGGGCTGGTCCATCCGGTACACCGGAGCGACTGCTGATTGACTCGTCCTTGCTTGGTTGCCGGCGCATTGGATGGGATATCGGCTGCACGGTCCGCACGTGAGAAGGAGTGGGTGGGAGGCTTTGACGGGGGGTCGATATCGTGTTCATAGAAGAAAGGTCTTGGCGGCTGTAGCTGTCACTGTCTTCCCCGGTCTCGTGAAGGAACGTGCAATTGCGATTGTTGCAGGGCTCGTTGCGAAGGAAAGACGAACAATATTTCGTGGTTCCATATTGCGCTCGAAGCACACGATCGCCGTTCCCAGAGCCATCCACAGCACCAATGCACGTCGCTGCGTCGAGTTTGCGGGTGAATGTCACATAGACACCGATCCCCTGGTTGGGGTTACCACCGGGCTTTGCTTTGCTGACCACGATCTTCTCGATCTCGCCATATTGACCGAAGTATTCCCGTCCACGGAGCGTCTGAAGGAGTTGATTTTCGTCCCGGATCGTAGGGTTCAAGCCGATAACGTAGACCAAATTCTTTTGGACCACACGAACACCAGCCAAGTTCTTCCTACTGGAGGCCTCGATTTCCCGTCGCTCGGCTTCCTTCTTCTTCGCTGCGGCTGCTTTGCGGTGCTTCAATGCCAGATCTGCTTTGAACCTGGTGGGTACATAAGATTAGTCGGGTTGTGACAGATGGGAACTGTGTTCAAGGCAACTCACTCTTCGGCGTCGGGAATCTTGTACTGGATTGTACTTTCATCATATCCGCGTCGACAGTTGGGACATCTTCCCTCTTCGTTTTGAGTTTTGATGTTGTTGTAGCAGAATTGACATATCTATGAAGACATCAAACGTTAGTGGGTGCACCCGCATGGTATAACAGCTTGTCCGATTTCAATCACACGGGGTAAGGATGGGGCAAGAAATGGCAGCGTGTCGCGTTGTTTGACTCATACCTGGTAGCCACATGGGCAGGGCTTGAAGTTCTTATCGGAGAGGTCGAACTCTTCAATGCACAGGGGGCTGTGGGGTGATCAGTACACAGATCGCGCGGGGTCGAGCTGAGGTTGAACGCACCAGAACTCATCGTCGTCATCAATGACAGAGTCAATCAGCGAAAGGCTGGACATGGTCGCCAAGCAAACGTTGATAACCGGGGAGGGACACAGGATCTCAAACGCCGACACTCGATCGTATCGGACGAGGAAACCAAAGAAAACAAGAAAGAAATCACACCCGGTAGTGGAAAAGAATAGCGTTAATTAGAAGAAAGAGAAGGGAGGAGGGGCGAAATAAAGAAAGATGGTTGATAGGACGAGCGTCTGGGGGAGGAGGAAATTGAGACGCGGCTTCATTTTGCTGGCGCTTCATTTTGCTGGCATTACCCGATCCGGTTTAGCGCATAACCCTCCAGTCATGTGACGGACTGCTGACCATTTGCTAGGCGGGTTTTCCTTCGACGTGCTCCCGTCCCCTCCACCAGTTGCAACAGCCATTGCTCCCTCTACACAATGGCTTCCGCCCGCTCTCTGATGCGCCTGGGTTCAGGCCGCTCTGTGGCATCCGCCACGAGGTCCATGGCCCCCCGTACCTTTTCCTCGGCCTCCCTTCAGTACGCCCCCAAGGCCTCGACATCACCGGGCCCGGAGCCTGAGAACATGCGCCAAGCGCACCGCCCGCGTACGTCTTGCAGACCAATTGTCACCAGCGTCTGGCATGAACTAACCGAGATGTGTTGAATAGCTACCGGAGCCCTGCGTGCCCCCGTTGTCAACCCTACTGACAAGTACCAGCCCATGGCGGACAACCTGCACACCTACGGACAATACATCATGTCCTGCCTGCCCAAGTACATCCAGCAGTTCACCGTGTGGAAGGATGAACTCACCGTATACACCGCCCCCGCCGGTGTCGTCCCTGTGATGAGCTTCCTGAAGAACCACACTGCCGCCGAGTTCACCCAGGTCTCCGATATCACTGGTGTCGACTTCCCCACCCGCGACCAGCGCTTCGAGGTCGTTTACAACCTCCTCAGTGTCCGCTACAACTCTCGCATCCGTGTCAAGACCTACGCGGACGAGGCTACCCCCGTCCCCAGTGTCACCGGCCTCTTCGAGGGTGCCCTGTGGTACGAGCGTGAGGTTTACGACATGTTCGGTGTCTTCTTCTCCGGACACCCTGATCTGCGCCGTATCATGACTGACTACGGTTTCGATGGTCACCCTCTGCGCAAGGATTTCCCCTTGACTGGTTACACCGAGCTGCGCTACGACGAGGAGAAGAAGCGCATCGTCATCGAGCCATTGGAGCTCACTCAGGCATTCCGTAACTTCGAGAGTGGTTCCACCTCCTGGGAGCCCGTGGGTGCGGGTCAAGACCGTACTCCCGAGTCTGTAAGTTGTATCGTTCCCTCCGCTTTAGCGCCAGTTCTAACCAGCGCGTATAGTTCAAGCTTCCTACTCCTAAGCCAGAAGAGAAGCCAGAGGAAAAGAAATAGAAGGAGTCTGTATGCGTATCACTTTATTTGCCATGTCTCTATGTACATATCCGTCAGTGTTAATCGATGGTCTTTTTTTGTTCAAATCCGTGGATATGCCCGCGAAATATATAATCTTGCTTAAAGTAATTCCAAAGGTTCACTTACTGATATAGTTTATTCGGAGATTGTAGGAACACATGGACCGGTATGAACGAAAACTTTAGAGTATACCTAGTGGTATTTAGGTCCTTGGTATTTTCGCAAAAACCACTTTTTGAATGGATGATATATTCGACTGTTTAGAGCGTTCTGTACTTGACGGATGTTGATCGACTTGCGATAGCCAATGGAAGCGCATGTCTTGGCGTCGGGATCCGCCAAAAAAAAAAAAAATTAAAGCTACTCCGATCTTTGCCAATCAACACCATTTGCGACAACCGTGCTCTAGTCTTTCTCTATTCAGCCCTACATTGAGGCAATTTTCGCAACATACCACTCGTTTGATCTCACCAGAACCACCGACGATATGCCCAAACGCAAGCTCGATGAGCTCAGCGCTCCCCCGCCGCGGCCACGCGCCAGTGACACTCGCAAAATGTCGATTCACGGTACTCGACTCACACAAATGTACGAGAACGGAGTGCAGATGATTTCACGTGGTCTCAAAATTTCTCGCGGCTTTGAGCGACAGAAGCTCAGTCGCCGAGAGAAGACGGCAAAGACGCAAAAGGATGATAAGGCTTTGGCACGTCTGAAGGAAGAGATCGATATTTTAAAGGTAAGAGCTCTTAGCCTGGACTCGCTCTCTCTAGAGTTTGGGGCTAATTTCCGTTCGAACAGGGCCTCGACTACCAAGTTGTCTCCGAGCGATATCTATTCAAACAGCTGGTCAAGACCAAGCGGATCGCCGAAACACGGACGTTTGGCGAATTCTCAGCAGTCAAGAAGGTGTCCCAGGAAGGCCCGAAGAGTACGGCGGAAGCTAATATCCTTGCGCGACTGTTCAAATCCACACCCGTGCAAAAGGAAATCCCAGGCATAATGGCCGGAATCCGGAAGCTGCTGAAGATCGATGAAGCGCCAGCTAGAAAGCAGAATGAAGGTGACAAGAAGGAGAAGGCATCAAAGAAAAAGTCAGCCAAGAACGAGGATGACTCCGAGTCAGAAGCAGAGACAACAACGAAAACCCGGCGCGGCGAGCAGGTCTCCCGCTCCGACGACATGGAAATATCTGGTTCAGACGAATCCGGAGACGAGGGACTATCGCAATTCGACGCACGCCTCGCACCAGGCTCAGATTCCGATGCCGACTCGGAATCCGGCGACGAAGATGAAGAAGACGCAAATGAAATTTCCGACATATCGCGTTCCCCCTCACCCGACTACTCGGGCGAGGACTCTCCACCACCAAAGAAGGCCAAAGCCACCAAGGGCACTGCTGCACCTGCAACAAATACTACGTTCCTGCCTTCGCTTATGGCTGGCGGTTACTGGTCGGGATCTGAAGAAGCCACCGACGAGGAAGCCGACGCCCAGCCCAAGCGCAAGAACCGCATGGGTCAGCAGGCCCGTCGGGCTCTTTGGGAAAAGAAATTCGGCACTGGTGCAAATCACGTCAAGCAGGAGCAAAAGAATGAGCAGATGGCTGCTAAGTTTGGGTACGGTGGCAGAGATAATGGATGGGACGCCAAACGCGGTGCCACCGAAGGTGGCAGAGGGAGAGGCGGCAAGCGTGGTGGATTCGGTGGTGGCTTTGGGCGTTCGAACAGAGACGATAACGCTGGAGCTCAGCCTGGGAGCCAGAAGCCTGGCAAACCCAGCGGACCACCGAAGGACGAAGGTCCTCTGCATCCTTCTTGGGAGGCAAAGCGGAAGGCCAAGGAGCAGGCTCCAGCTGCGTTCTCCGGAAAGAAGGTCACCTTTGATTAACCTTCCAAGGTTGGAATGTATCCATATATGGCTGTTATGTAAATCAAACCAATATTCAGCGTTATCAGTACCAGTTGACCTATTTACCACAACCGCCAAGTCCATATTAAGATATTTCTGGATGATGACATACTGATTCCAAGGTTCTGATGTTTCTAACTGATATCATATTTCTCAGCTGGGAAATGCTCAGATTCAGAAAGTTGCTCCTAGATCGCACTAAAGCTAAACCAAAGGTTATAGAGCATATTCCTTATGCCAACAGGGCCGTTCCCGAGGTGCATTCGCACCCGTGGACCAAACCACAAAGATATAAACAAACGCAGGGTGGTATACCAAGCAAACCGAAGAACATACACCGAAAGCAGTTTCACACAAGAAAGAAAGAACATCAGAGTGCCACGAGAACGGAAAATAAACAACCGAAAAACCTCATCCCTCTCTCATGAATTGCAGCCAATGAGGATCAGAAGCACTGCTAGGCGTCCTCATGTCGGGCCCTCCCATTCCATTGGGCTGGCCCTGAGTATCTGGCTCGAAAATAGGAATGGCGGTAAACTCGCCAAGCTCTTGTGGGAAGTTCGAAACAAAATGATCGAAACCGAAATGTGGCATGTGCGAGAGAGATTGCTGAGACATGGAGAATGGGTCCGAGAGGGCGGTACCTGGGACATCCCCTTCGCCCAGCTCTTGGTCGGGCGCACCGGGGGTCGGCATAGCTCCACTTGCGTGAAGCATCGTTGCTGAAGGTGGTGTCATGGGGGTACCAGGCATGAGAGTAGCAGGGCCTGGCATTGCAGAAGGGTGAGGGGGAATACCGGCCGCCATTTTTTGCTCGTTGGAATAGGCTTCCTGTTGTTGCCAGGCGAGCGTGGAGGGGGAGATGGGACCGGCCTTCCATAGCATCTCCCAGTTCTTGAATCTGTCATATGCAGATTCGACCATACCCCCGTTGCTCATCTCCTCCGGCTGTGTTTCGGACCATGCCTCCAGTCGCCGAATGGCACGCTCAAGTGCTTCAATCACACTCACGGCCGAACGGGCTGACCCCACACCCATGGACATGATCTTGATCAAAGATATACCCTGTTCAAGGGCCGCACCGAGACGCTCAGTTCGTTTGGTGAGACCTTGTGCCAATATAACGAGCAAGGCTGCACGGCATGAGCTGAACTCCGTGAACGAGGCTCTTGCAAGACCTGTCTCATCACGCAATAAGCGGCACAAATCAATGATTTCCAAAGCTGCCTCCACACAATCTGTTACGAGAGTTGCGCGATTCTTCGCCAAGCCAGACGCCCCCTTGAGAGGTGTAGCCTGAGAGGGAGTTTGAGAAAGGGCTTTGATGTTGCTGAAAAGGAATGGGCGTCCAATAAAAACCCTGGTCAGACAGTAATCCAACTTGAGATGCACATTTGATCTAAACAGAGGTCCGCCAGGGTTCAGATCACGGCATGTGATTTCCTCTGGCAGAGTGGACCACCAATCGACCAAATGTTTCCGCAAATTGAGAAGTCGTTCAAGACAGTCCTGTTGTTGATCTTTGCGATATGTTCGCAAGGAGGTGATTTCATTAGAAACCTGTCCAAGCTTCAAAGTCAATGTAATCAGAGCTACCATATTAGTGTGATTTGAAATTTGCGATGCAGGCATGAGCCCAGGGAAGTCGACAGGTAGAGGCCCATCAACGTCGGGGTCTGACAAGGACGAAGGTCTGCCATGGAGAATGCTGATCCGCTTTTCAATGGTAAAAGATGTCCAGAAAACCCGGTTCCGCACCTCAATCATGCGCGGGGACAGACCTTCACCATGGTATCTGCGGTGCATTCCATTTTGGATGGCTAATTTGAGTGCTAGACCAAAGTAGGTGTAGCACAAGCCGGATGTATCCAATGGGAGCAAATAAGTTCCAATAAGTAGACAGGCCTGCACACTGCGAACGGAGGCAGTGGCAATAATGTCTGGCAAAAGTTTTGAGGCGAACTGATAGAAAGTAAGACCAACTTCGTCCTCTGAGAAATGATGGTCCTGGTTTGACGTAGTGCCAGAAGGCAATCGGTTCATGGGGGTTGAGGACTCCATGTGTGCGAATTGCGTACCAACAGCGAGTACCATGAGGATACAGCAAACAGCCCCAGCATCATCAAATGACAAACTATCGGGGTCGTTGTAGCAGACGCTCAATTTCTCGATTAACCAATCTTCTTCGATATAGAAATTGTTGGTCTGGGCATATTTAAAGAAAATTTGAACCAAAAAGTCAGCCACATATCGTGGTGGGAGACATGTAATCGATGCTGATACAGCAGGGGACGCAGACTGAAGTTGTGTACTTCGCCATCGTTCCTCAAAGGGCTCGACTTCGGAAGTTGCCTGCGGTAAAGTTATTAGCATTGGAGGGGTCGTTCGCCGACAATTCAGGAAACCCACATCCGGTGCCGCTGTCTTCATCCACTCATCAATCTTTTTGCGAATCTTCATTGTGAAATTTAGATATGAAAATTCCCCAGAATATTCTGTATAATGTTAGATCAGTTGTTCAACCTGGGAATAAATACCCCGGATTCAACATACGGGTTGTGTTATCAGGCATGGCCTTGATAGTGAAATGCTCATCGTCAATGGCAAGATCCTCCATCTCATTGGGGTCGTCCCTGGCGGAAATCACATCGGATTCGGAATCGCGGTGTTTGCTTTTCAGCTCATCCGCGGCCTGGCGCAATGATTGGATATCGAAATTAATATTGGGTATATAGTGGGAGAGGAGTCGTTCCATCAGGCGCACTCGTTCGGCCTCGGCGATCTCATTGCGGTTCTGGGCGGCTGCTCGGTCCAGAAGTCTAGTTGTAGGACGTATAGTCAGTGACCTGAGAACGAGTTCCAGTACAGCTTGCAATTATCTGCTGGTACTTACGAGACCGAAGTTGACCGCGCCTTTTCGTGAGGGTCGATGTGGGTAAAATTGCATTGGCGGCGATATCGCGAACATCTCCGACAGGGCACGCCACCTTCACATTTCTCCTTCACCCGGCGGCAGCCATCGCATCTATGAACATGATTGTATTAGCGGGACTGTGTCGCGACAGGTGCGCATGGAATCTCTCACGCTCGGACAGCTCGCTTCCGGTTTTCTTCGGCCACACGAGGGCGTTTTTGCTGCTGGGAGGGCGTCGAGATCGAGTCGTCCATGGCAGGCACGTAGATCAGGTCAGGGCATAGTCTGCAGCGGAGTAAATTAAGGCGGTTCGACGCGGTGGTCAGGAGAGGTGTGAGGAGAAAAGGAAGTTCCAAGTTGCTATCGATAAAGCGGAAGATCCCCGCATCCCGGCTCGCACAACTCTGAGCCTCCGCCCATCGGCCTCGTGGTCAGTGCTTCAACTGTTTCGCGCCCAAGTTTCAACCATTGGCCACTTGATTCGCAAAGTAATAGATTTAAAGGGTCATGTCGACCAATCCGGTTTTATTCTGGGGTGTCAATTATGCGGTAATAGAGAGCCGACGAGCTGAAGTAACAGCTCTGTCGGAAGGCCCATCCGAGAAACCGTTCTCAGTGAAGGAATATAGGTGCGAGTTGACAGCAGAAATTCAATTTTGAAAAAGAAATGCTGTCATTTTCTCCTAGCCAAGAAATCTGTTCTTTGACTAATTATACTAAGATGCCTAGAAACCCTCTACATGTGTCCCAAGCCCCATTTCAGCCCCGACATCAAGCACCTTCTTTCCAATGACAAGATCCATCAAACCCATTCCAACACACTTGTATACCACATTGTGCCCACTGGGAACATCAACTGTATCATTCACAATAGTCCCATCTCCCAAGAGATCCCCCATCTCGATCAAATCATCACTTCCAAGTCCAGCCGTAATCAACTCCCCAGCTTCTTCAAGGCAAGCAGACTTAGAATCAACATAGACCTTGCCGCCAGAGAGCAGTGTTTCCGTGTCAATTTCATGCATAGGTGGCTTATATGAGCCAATAAGCGAAATAAATCTTTGCTTAGGTACTTTCTGCAACTCCGCAAACGAAAAGTTTGGCTCGAGCGAAGGTGTGCAACTGAAAATGACATCCGCAAGCGCAAGCTCCTCCCCGAGGCGCTGCTGATAATCACTAGTGCCCTCCTTGGCCAGTGTTGAGAAAACAACATTGGGGTAATTGCCACGCATATCGGAGATGACATCTCGCTCTATCTCTGCGAGTCTCTTCGCTCCACGGTTCACAAAGCTGACCCGACGCACTTGTTCGGGATAGAGGAGAAGTGCGAGTCGGGCATGCCATTCTGCCTGGCGACCGGAACCAAGAACGAGAACGTGGTCTTTGCGGATGGTCGTCACGCGGACTAGGAGTGTCATTGTTGCCAGGGCAGTGCGGAAAGCTGTGATTTCAGCGGCGGCGAGGAGGCCTTGGAGGCGGCCTTCCGGGTTAAACACATTGATGACGCCTTGAATACCACCAGCGGCAACAGTCACTACTTTGATACCAGTTGAGACGGTATCGGAGATTGGCATGAAGATGCAGCTGTTGTTTTTGCTGGTTGTGAAGACTGTGCGAAGCGGTTGGTGGATTTGCTTGTCTGATGCTGGGAAATTTGGCTTTGATTCTTGTGAGATACTGGTCAAGGCGTTTCCAAGAGCCTCAATAAAGGTGTGGCATTGCTCCTTGGTCAAACCGCGGAAGACCTTGGAGACATCTGGTTCGGAGAGTACGTGCATCTTGTACTTGTAGGTTGGTGCTGGGGCTGGGATAGGTCGCCAAAAACTTTAATCAAGTCAGTTCTAATTTCCAGGTGATCTTCAAAAAGAATCAAGCACTCGGAGATATCGTGGAATATAAAGGGGAGCGTGTCGGATAGACCTTCCGACTACACAGAGGGGTAAGCCCAGCCGGCGGGGACCACATGGGAGGGACTCGGGACTTCTGCACCGGCTGCCAGAGACCTTGCAGCCCTGTTGCCTTCTTAATTGAGGTAAAATAGCAATACTTGAGAATATTTGAATTTATTCTTGAAATTCGTTGATCATTAATCTCCCTAAATAAACTCCGTGTATGCACCCAAGCTAGACGCAAATGCAACAGCAATCAGCCCGTGGGCTGGTGCGGCAAAAACAACAATGAAAAGAACTATTTTCGCGGAATCGACTCAAATCAATGGGAGCCTATTTGCTGCTGGTGAAAGCACTGCCACAGCGACGCTTCAGCTCGGCAAACATGGCGATCTGAGAATCCTTGGTCCGGCCAACAGCTTCGGTGTTCTCGACAGCACGACGGAGCAGGAAACCCATGCACTCCTTGACGGAGCCCCAGGTCAAGAGCTTGAACACGTTGGGAGCATCAATGGGGGAAGCACCAACGCTGTTCTCGGCGGTCTCGAAGCCTTGCAGAAGTTCACAGCTGACTTCATCGGCCATACCCTGGAGCTGAGCGTAGCTGACGTCGACACCCAGGTTTTCGCTACGAGTAGCCTGTTCCATGCGAATGGCGTGGGCCTTGCGGACAGACTCGCGGTTGTGGGTGGCAATGATGACATTGACGGATGGGAGATCGGTAGCGTTCTCCTTGGTGGCAGCCTGGAGCATAGAGTTGTACTTGCGGGTGAGGAGAGCAGCAACGACTTCGTCATAGCACTTGTCGGTGTCTTCCTTCTTAGCCCAGAAGATCTCGCGGGGATCGGTCTTCATGTAGGCGCCACGGACCATCTTCACGCCGAGGGTGTATCCCTCAGCACGAGCGGTCTCAAGGTGGCGAGCGAGAGTGGCGGGGGTAGAGCGCAGGTAGGCCTGGTAAGTTCCGTAGAAAACGGCGCGTCCAGGGGTCTGGGAGTTGCAGTACTTCTGGTACTTCATGATCCAGGCCTCAATACCGGGTTGCACAGCTTGCTCCTCAGCATCGACGAGCAGGCGCACGCCGCGGGAGATAGCGAGGTCGCAAATCTTCTTGATAGAGGTGTCCATGAATTCGGTAGGCAGGGTCTGGGATTGCAGAAGACGCAGGGCATCAATACCCATTCCAGTGAACTTCAGAGCAACGAAGTCACCCGGTTGAGCCATGTCGACGGTTTGCATAGTTCCATCGATCCAGAATTGGATGTCAGCCAGGGCGGCCTTGGCATCGTACGAAGCATCATCGTTCTCGCCGATGAGGACTTCACGCGCGTATCCCAAGAGGACACCACGGCATCCAAGAGCCTTGATCTTGTTGATCGATTCCTGAACCTCAAGCTTGTTCTCACCGGCGTTGAATTGCTTGTAGATGGTGTGCTTAATAAGTGTGTTCAGCAGTGGGTTCTTGGCAACATCACAGAATGCATTGCGCGGGTGCGCAAGAAGAGATAATGTGTAGATGCATGGCTTGAGAAGAAGGGTGGAAGATGAGACGGAAAGCACAAGCAACGAGCGCAGGACAGATGAGAGGGGCAGTTTAGCCAAAGGCGCAGTCAGGGCCTTTCGTGGTTGAGCAGGTGTTGCCTGCGACATTTGTTGTTGCCATGCGTTGGCTGCGGTGGGGGAGGCGACAGAAGATCGGGAGTTGCTGGTGCCGCTCACGAATCGGGCGTTGCGGGCAGACGCCTTGATGGGCATCCGCACAGAAGGTGCAGCCTTCATAGTGTGTATTATGTGGGGAAGGTACTAAGGTAAAGGCAGTCGAGTGTTTGCGAGGAAGGAAGGTTGCAAATGACACAGAGAGCTCTTTGTACGTCGGAGGAGAGCCACGGTCGAGCTTAGATAGGATTATGTAGATAGAGGAACCTTCAAGTCCCGGTGGCAACCGCCAGGCACCGGTACGGTCAGCAGGTTAGAAAATGACGGGCCGGCAGAGCCACCTCTAATTTTGATGTTTTATGGAAATACAATTGCTAAGCTGATTGAAGCAAGCTTCCTTGGTTCTTTGTTGGATCCTGTGGAGATCATCTTTCTTTCGCCGTCCCCCAGAGTATTTGCCACCATGATCACCCATAACCCAGTTACCAGACCAGGATCTTGATGATCATGGGATCGAGCGAGTAACCCGAGACTCGGATTCGTCCCCTGCCTGCACAATCAGAGATACAGTTCAGCACTGCAGCAGTTCGTCAGGGATATTGTCACGGGCCGGTTTATACATTCAACCAATGATAAGCTGATAAGAAGCGCGACCGGGCCGGTGCACTCAGATCCTGCACATCGCGTGACCAAACCCGGTTACTTCCGGCCTAGTAGCGTTTGTTATGCATTTTTTGTATGCTAATGGAATCCACGCGAGCACTCATCGATTTGTCGAGGGTTTGTATCTGTTCATTGGTAGGACCGTGCTGATCTACCCCGGATTCTCCCCATACCCCACGTGACCTCGCAAACGGGTCAAACGCAAAGTTTAACACCAATTAGGATTTTAAGGTTCAGGCTAAGCCTTGATTGGAAGAGAGGCTGGAAGGAGCATGCCAACTAGAGTCAGACAGATAAGTATTACAACATGATATTAGAATCCCGAGATAGCATATCAATTGCCGATAGGAATCCTGCCGGAACTAGACTCAAAGCGCAATGCGGGCCGATAGAGCCGATCGTCTCTACACGTGGCGATCAACTTTGCTGTCCTTAATCAAGCGGTCTTGTGTGTGTCTTCGGGGCAATTTTACCATGACTGTGTAGCTGTTAGTGATGCCCTGGAATCATTTATGGCGTGTTGCGGTCCATACCCAGGAAAGAAAGAGTGAAATCTAACTCCCAGCAACGGCGAGTTCTCTTTTCTCCGCAAATAACAAACTAGCCGGTGTTTGGGTTATGCTTTCTCGCTCCAGATAACCATGTCTCCATCTGGAGCACACCATCAACGTGGGAAAATTCCTTCCGAGTACTATGGAGATAACGCGCGGGGAAATTTTGAAACCGCGAAATAAAAATTAATGATCCCCCCAGATATGAATTCACAAAAGGTCCTAGAGCAATCCATCTGATTTTTCTTTTCCGAGGGAGTACAAGTTGTCAAATCCCAATTGATACTGGATACTTCCTTTCCCCTCTTGTACGGCTTGTTATGAAAGACTCTACCAAGGGTATGGAGGAAGGCCTCCAACCCGAAACCCACTATGACGATCCCAAGGCGATACAAGGCGAGATCCTCGGATCTCACAACACCAACACTCAGCGAGGCTTGAGCTCTCGTCATATTCAGTTTCTTGCGCTTGGTGGTTGTATTGGTACGGGCTTATTTGTTGGCAGTGGAGCAGCACTGTCGACTGTTGGTCCAGGTAAGCATCAGTTCACAGCAGATAGGTCCATCACACGCTGACTCAGGGTGACAGCTCCTTTGCTCATGGGCTACATTGTCATGTCCACTGTTGTTTATTTTATTATGAACATGCTGGGCGAAATGACTACATACCTTCCTGTCCGCGGTGTCTCGGTGCCCTATTTTATCAATCGGTTTACGGAGCCTAGTCTTGGATTTGCCGTAGGTAAGTTTACTTCACGCAAAATTCTCGGAGAGAACTCGTGCTAAGTCAAGGATTATCCAGGATGGAATTATTGGTACTCTTTCTCTATGTTGCTTGCTTCTGAAGTCACCGCAGCAGGTCTTGTCATTGAGTATTGGCCCTCTTCAGTCAGCGTTGGAGTGTGGATTGCAATCATTCTCGTCGGTGAGATAAATTCAAAGTCCAGATATCCCGCCCTATCTAACTAACTACCGCAGTGATTCTCTTCCTCAATATCGTTGCAGTCTCATGGTATGGCGAAGCAGAGTTTTGGTTTGCATCACTCAAGATCATCGCTATTGTCGGGCTCATCATCTTGGGCATCATACTGTTCTTCGGAGGAGGCCCCAGCCACGATCGCCTGGGGTTCAGATACTGGCAGCGTCCAGGCGCGTTCGTGGAACCATACTTGGTACCGAATGTCAACACAGGTCGCTTCCTTGCTTTTTGGACCGCTATGATAAAATCTGGCTTCTCCTTCATTTTCTCTCCGGAATTGATTACCACTGCCGCTGGTGAGGCCGTTGCACCTCGCCGCAATATTCCTAAAGCTACAAACCGCTTTATTTACCGCCTCTTCGCCTTCTATGTTTTGGGCAGCTTGGTGATCGGAGTCACAGTTGCTTACAACGACAAGAGCCTCCTGCAAGGTGTTGCGAGCGGTGGTTCTGGCGCTGGTGCTAGCCCCTTCGTTATTGGAATCCAAAATGCCGGAATTTCTGGACTTAACCACGTTATCAACGCCGCTATATTGATATCTGCTTTCTCGTCGGGCAATTCTTGGGTCTACGCTGGCTCTCGTACTCTCTACTCCATGTCATGCGAAGGTCAAGCACCAAAGTTCTTTGCCCGCTGCAACAAGAACGGTGTGCCTTACAATGCAGTCCTGATAACCTGGTCAATTGGCCTTCTTTCCTTCCTCAATCTATCCGCTTCCGGCTCAACGGTGTTTTACTGGTTCACCAATATTACTACAATCGGTGGATTTATATCCTGGGTGCTTGTTGGCGTCGCTTATCTGGTATGATTTATTAACCTCCACCTAATCAGATTGAGTACTGACATCTACATCCAGCGTTTCCGTGGTGCTTTGGAATTTCACGGGCTGCTCGAATCGAGGCCCTTCAAGACTCCCTTCCAGCCCTACGGTACGTATTATGCGATGGGTTTCATCGGGCTACTTGCAATCACGAATGGCTATACGATTTTCTTCCCTGGCTCATTCACCGCGTCGGATTTCCTTGTCTCCTATATCGTTTTTGTGATATTCTTTGTGCTATACTTTGGCCATAAGCTCTATTACAGGACACCATGGATGACCAAGGTGTCTGAGATCGATATATTTAGTGGCAAGGAAGAGATTGATCGGCTTGAAGAAGAGGACATTGAGCCCCAGCCAAGGAACTGGTTAGAACGAGTATGGTGGTGGATAGCCTAGATTTTCTTTGTTATTTTTGAACGCGAAATGTTACCTACACCCCTAGCGTGCCTTAGGTACAGCTGAGGGGAAAATGACTAACTGAAAATCGTCTTCAGCGTTATGATCTTGATAAATTAGCCCTAGCATGAACACGCGATAGATGCTAGATAAATATGAGATGCAGTTGCTCCACCTTTCACGTGTATATAGCATCCAACCTTGGAAATCCACAGCTGCACTCCGCAGATACCACTATCTGGATTTGCGGGGACGATAGTAGTATCACTGTAGCCGTGGACAGTATTCAGCCCTTGACTAACAGTATCTGATATGCACAGTTAACCCAAGCTAGCCGGATCTTGACTGGATATCCACCCGGCCCGGTGAGACCCACCCGGGAGTTTTGCCGGCCATCGCTGATTGGCGGACAAGCCCCAGATCAGCCGGGCTGGGGATTGGCTGCTCACGGGCTGCAGGTTGAGCTCCTGACCGGTAGTAGCCGGCCATTTCATCATGCTTCCCCGCGTATACTTTTTCTTCTCCAACTTTTCTTATTCTCTTCTTTCTTTCAATTCTTCTGACTTCGAAGATTTGTATACAACTTGAATCATGCAGTCATCAATTCTGCGCGTTCGGGCGCCCATCTCCCGCCTTGCATGCCGCGCTCCTAGCTCTAGCATTCGTGCTATGGGAACTTATGCCACTTTCAAGACCCCCCAGATCAACAACGAGCCCAACGTGAGTTTCATGTTAGAACTGGATGATTTCGAGCTTGGACTGATTATGAATTATTCAGAAACACTACATTCCCGGTTCCCCAGACCGCAAGGGACTGGAGGATGCGCTGGCCAGCTACAAGAAGAGCGCCCCATTGAACGTGCCTCTGGTTGTCGCCGGCAAGGAGGTAGGAACTTATTCTTCGAATTCCAGGAAATCAATTTGCTGATTCTCCATCTTACAGCTCAAGGGCTATGAAACCTTCACTCAGAGCAACCCCGCATCCCACGCGCCCGTGGCTACTTACTCCAATGCCACCAAGGCCGATGTGCAGGCTGCTATCGACTCGGCTCTTGCGGCTCGCAAGTCTTGGGCTGACACCCCCTTCGCTGAGCGTGCCAGCATCTTCCTCAAGGCCGCTGATTTGATCGCCACCAAGTACCGCTACGACATTATGGCCCTGACCATGCACGGCCAAGGCAAGAACGCCTGGCAGGCTGAGATCGACTCCGCCGCTGAGCTTGTTGACTTCCTCCGATTCGGCGTGAAGTACGCCGAGGAGGTTTACGCCCAGCAGCCTTCCCACAACTCCCCCGGTGTGTGGAACCGCACTGAGTACCGCCCTCTGGAGGGTTTCGTGTACGCCATCAGTCCCTTCAACTTCACCGCCATTGGTGGTAACTTGGCTGGTGCCCCCGCCCTGATGGGTAACGTCGTTATCTGGAAGCCCTCCCCCGCTGCCATTGCCTCCAACTGGCTTGTGCACCAGATCCTCCTTGAGGCTGGTCTGCCCAAGGATGTCATTCAGTTCGTTCCTGGTGATGCCGAGGAGGTTACCAGCACCGTTCTCGAGAGCCGCGAGTTCGCTGCTCTTCACTTCACCGGAAGCACTGACGTGTTCCGCATGTTGTACGGCAAGATCTCCCAGGGCGTGGCGGATGGCAAGTACCGTAGCTACCCTCGCATTGTTGGCGAAACCGGTGGCAAGAACTTCCACTTGGTCCACAAGTCTGCGGACGTCCGCAACGCCGCAGTCCAGACCGTCCGCGGTGCTTTCGAGTTCCAAGGCCAGAAGTGCAGCGCCACTTCCCGCGCATACATTGCCGCTTCCATCGTTGAGGACTTCTCCAAGCAGGTCGTCGCCGAGGTCGAGAAGATCCAGGTTGGCGAGCCCACCGAGTTCACCAACTTCTGTGGTCCCGTCATCCACGAGGGATCTTTCAACAAGCTGTCCGGTGTCATCGACGAGGCCAAGAGCGACCCCGAGCTTGAGCTCCTCGCCGGTGGATCCTACGATTCCTCCAAGGGATGGTACATCCAGCCCACCGTTTACCGTACCACCAACCCCGACCACCCTCTTCTCTCCCGTGAGCTCTTCGGTCCCGTTCTGGTGATCCACGCCTACAACGACGCCACCGAGGCCGACTTCCTCAAGATTTGCGACAAGATCGACAGCACTAGCACCTACGGACTGACTGGCTCCGTGTTTGCTCAGGACCGTGCCGCCGTCCAGGTTGCCGATGAGGCTCTGCGCAACGCCGCTGGTAACTTCTACATCAACTGCAAGAGCACTGGTGCCGTTGTCGGCCAGCAGCCCTTCGGTGGTGCCCGTGCCAGTGGAACCAACGACAAGGCCGGTAGCGCCAACCTGATGACTCGCTTCGTCTCTCTCCGCTCCATCAAGGAGGAGTTCGTTCCCACCTACACCGTTGCCTACCCCAGCAACGCCAACTAAAGATGTGGATTATGATCCATAAATCTTTTTGGTTGATATTCCATGCTTTATGATATCGTTGGCGTCAATCTTGCATCCCACCCCGGCGTTCTGTTCAAATTGTTTTATCGATTCCAAGGAATCTTGAAATGTATAGTTAGTCGAAGTTCAAAAAGAAGTCAAATATGCAATCCATTTCATCATCTATTCCAACCCTTTTGATAGCTGTCTCACTCCGCCGCACAGCTCGTCAAAAGCTTCTGCATACTGTCCATCGCCTTTGTAGCAAAAGATCCCATTTCATACTTCTTGCCACTCCCGTCGGGTCCACTGTCGAAGATCTCCATTGAAAACCAGCCCCGGAATCCAGTTTTCAGTACTGCCCTAGCAACATCCTCAATAGGCAGGTATCCCCCGTCATAGGGCATTGGCCGATAATCGTGGCTCCACCTGCCCCGAGGCCGCAAATCATTGATGACCTTATCCTCCAGTGGAGGTGACACCTTGTACGCATCCGAGATCTGAAGCAAATAAATCTTGTCTGCTGGTACTGTTGTTGCAAGCTCGTTCATGCTACCCTCGAATCGCTTGCGCAACTCGTCTTGCGACACGTCCTCAATCAGCCCGGATTTGGTGGTCGGGTCACCCCATTCACTCCCTGCAGTCTGGAACGTGTCTAAGCATAGCCCACAGTTCGGGCGATCGACCGCTTTCACGATTTCCCAGACCCCCTTCCAACTTGGTGCATGTGTAGACCAGCACCAGTTCTCATAGGCTAGCCGATAGTTGCGTTTGGCGAGCAGTTCAGACAGGGCGCGTAGATCTTTAATGATGGTTTCACGCTCACAGGAGATGACTGGCTCGGGCGTGTCTGTCGCTCCTACCTGAGGTATACTGTCAGCCAAACACATGCTTTTGGATATGAGTTCTTAATGGATGGATTCATACCTGTAGCAAGTCTGTGCCAACAACATTCATTATCTCCATCCAGCCAAGAGCTCTCGCGAATGCTTGTTCTCGGTCCATGGAACCTTTTACCCAGCCCTCGAAATTAGAGAATGGCTGTAACATCATGATACTTAGTCCATGCGACTCGCATATTTTGCGAATGTCCTCCGCAACAGGAATGATTTTCGGATAGTCAATTGGACCAATCTTTTCCCCTGTTAACTCAAGGCCATAGTCCAAGATATCAGGAAATGAAAGCTCGATCGCGGTGAAGCCTGCTGCGCTGATTGCCTCAAGGCGGCGGGGAAGCGTGTCTTGGGGTCCACAGCCGATTGAACATGAGGCATAGGAGAGCGGAATGCTTTGAAGAGATGCGCGAGAGATTGACATTTTGGTGATCAAGATCGTGTAGAAGGCGACACTTCAACCTAAAGGACTTTGAGGGTTGAGAGGACAATGTGATTGAGGATACGGGAGTTTGCCATGAAGATATTGCTAAAATCAATAGAAAAAGATCTCTGGCCGCATCAATGTCACCTTTGCCTCATTTGTTTTGTCCATTATGACGACTTGCCGCCTGGAGGTTGTTTCGTCACAAATGCATCATACCGAAAGGAGGAGTCTGAACCTCGATTAAGACCATCTCTCAAGAGCATATTCAGTTTGCCTCCACCTGTCTTGGGGCTGTGCCACTTGATGAAGCAAATTGCCATCAATCTGAAGGCATTTTGCCTTTCTGATTGCATACTGACAATGGCCCAGACCATAGATCTAATTGCCACCAGCTAGTTGAAGAAGAGCGGATATTGTCCTGCAAATTCTGGCACAATTCTTCCTCGCGTGATCCTCGAGAGACGTATGCTTGAATCCTGAATGAGCTAGTTTACCCAGGCCATCACAATCTACCACAATGCCGTCGTCAATCAAGAGCATCGGCGTCGTCGGAGCCGGCAACATGGGCTCCATGATGACCCTCCGCTTCGCCGAGCTGGGCCTTGCTGTCTCTGTCTGGGACATTGAAAAGCAGAATGTGGATAAAGTTGTTGATCATGCGACACGCGACAAAGGAATCAAAGGCCGAGTCCAAGGTTTCTATAACATCAACGACTTCGCCAAGAGTCTTGAAGGAAAATCCGATCGAAAGTTATTCATGTTCTCCATCACACACGGCGAGCCGGCAGATGAAGTCTTGGGAATGATCAAACCCGATCTCAAGAAGGGAGATATCATCCTTGATGGAGGAAACGAGAACTATCGGAGAACCGAGCGCAGACAGAAAGAATGCGCTGCTATTGGTGTCAGTTGGATTGGCATGGGTGTTTCGGGAGGATATCAATCCGCGCGACGAGGCCCCAGCCTCTCTCCTGGTGGTGATGCCAAAGCCTTGCAGCTTGTGATGCCTTTCTTGGAATCATATGCTGCAAAGGACCCGAAGACCGGAACCCCGTGCGTGAAACGCATGGGACCGGGTGGCTCAGGTCATTTCATCAAAATGGTTCACAACGGTATTGAAGGTGGCATGCTGTCAGTTCTTGCCGAAGCCTGGCAATATATGCATGACGGCCTGGGTATGGAGCATTCCAAAATCGGCGACGTTTTCGAAAAGTGGAACGAGGCTGGCGAGTTGCGTAGCAACTTCCTCATCCATATTGGCGAGAAAATCCTCCACACAAAGAGAACCCCAGAGGGCGATCACAGGGGTGAGGGAGCCAGTCGAGACGGTGGATATGTGCTGGACGATGTGCTTGACAAGGTTGTCCAGGACGATGATAACACCGAGGGCACTCCACTCTGGTGTCTTATGGAGTCTGCCTCTCGGCACGTTTCCTGCCCTACTCTAGCGGCGGCCCATTACATGCGTATCTCCAGCGGAAACCGTCAAGAACGCGTGCGTGCTGCAAAGAAACTCGAAATGCCCATGCCGAAGCCGATCGAGGGTACTCGGGATTTCAAGGAAATCATCGAGAGTCTACGTCAAGCTGTCTACTGCTCCTTCCTTGCATCTTTCTGTCAAGGCTTGGAGCTGATTTCCCGCGCTTCGATCGACGAAGGTTGGAATGTCAACTTGGGTGATTGTCTGCAGATTTGGCGTGCTGGGTGCATTATCCAATCGGATCACATCGCTGATCTCCTGCAGCCTCCTCTCGCTGCCAACAATGAGCTTACGAACGCCAAATTTGTTGATTCGGTCGCACATGAGCTTCACAAGAGCTTCCAGAGTCTCAAGGAGATTGTGATGGAAGGCACAATGTCCGATCAATACATTCCTGCGCTCTCGGCGACCCTGGAATATCTGAAGTACGAGGGCGGGCTGGGATTGCCAACTAAATTCATGGAGGCGCAGATGGATTACTTCGGTGCTCACAACTATAACAAGCCTGGCATTCCTGGCGAGGACCCTGGTCCCGTCCACAAGGGCCCTCATCATTACGAGTGGCTGCCGGCCTAATTATGTCGAGCAATAGTTTACCTTTCTCTTGTTTTCCATCAGAAATTGTACAAACTTCAACTTTACTCCAAATACAATTTTAGTGCTATTCATCAGCCGGCTGCTCCGTAGTAAGCCCTTGAGATAGATCTGTGTAGATTCCCAAAAAGGTAAGTGGCGGCCTCAGGAATCCACAGCACGTGGGTCGGAGCACGACCAATCGGAGAAGGGGAACGCGCCGCAGCGTGAGCATCAGACTTTTGATAAGACGTAAGATGCGCTGGATCTTGAGTCGATCCTTCTCTTCAATATCGAAACCATTTCGTCGAATTGAATCCCCAAAACAACTCGCTCGCAGAATGGCTTCTCTTCCCACTACCTATGACGGTACCCCTTTCCCTCAGTCAACTACCCCTCACTGCCCCCACTTCAAAAACTGACGATAGTGAATCTGACAGGGTCTGTCCCAATTGCTGTTATTGGAGGCACCGGTCTGCGTGAGCTCCCCGGCTTCAGCCAGGTTGCCTCTTTGACCATCGAAACCCCCTGGGGCACTCCATCCTCCCCTATCACCATCTTGCACCACGAGTGCAAGCACAACGGCAAGACTGTTGCTATTGCTTTCCTCAGCCGTCACGGTCCCCACCACCAGATCGCCCCTCATGAGGTTCCTGCTCGCGCCAACATTGCAGCCCTCCGTTCCATCGGTGTTACCTCCATTATTGCCTTCTCTGCCGTCGGAAGTCTGCAAGAGGAGATCAAGCCCCGCGACTTCGTGATCCCCGATCAGATTATTGACCGCACCAAGGGTGTGCGCCCATGGACTTTCTTCGAGGGCGGTGTTGTCGCTCACGTTCCCTTCGGCGACCCCTTCGATGAGGGTATCGCCAAGGTGGTGCGCGAGTGTGGACACAGTCTCGAGGGTGAGGGTGTCACCCTCCACGACCGCGGCACCGTCGTCTGTATGGGTATGTACAATCACAATATCTCACATTCACAGAGCAAACCCTAATCATTTCTTAACAGAGGGCCCTCAATTCTCCACCCGCGCCGAGAGCAAGATGTACCGCTCCTGGGGTGGCAGCGTGATCAACATGTCCGTTCTTCCTGAGGCCAAGCTCGCCCGTGAGGCCGAGATCGCATACCAGATGATCTGCATGTCCACCGATTACGACTGCTGGCACGAGACCACCGCCGACGTGACCGTTGAGATGGTCATGGGCCACATGAAGGCTAACGCCGACAATGCTCGCCGCTTCATCACTGCCGTGCTCGACGCCCTGGCTAGTGACGAGCACACCGAGCTTGTCCAGGCCAAGCACCTGGCAGGTGGTATCAAGTTCGGTGTCAGCACTCCCCAGGCTAACTGGTCAGCTGAGGCTAAGAAGAAGCTGGACTGGCTCTTCCCTGGATACTGGTAGATATGAGGCATGATGCGATTTGAGCGTCAGATAGCACATATATTTGCATTGTATTTACGAGATATGCATAAGTAGACCATGGATCTGAATAAATTCTACTTCAAACAAAATCCCCCAGTCTCCAGGGCTGCACAGTTGATATACCATTGACCTAATTCAGTTGATGCGCGCACTCCAGGGCTGCTCTTTGGGTAATCTTCCACCTGGGCAAGTCTGGGGACTTTTACCAACACAGTTTCTTAGCCTCCAGGGCTGACAGGTCTTTCAGGGTTTCTCTCTTTGCTTTCTCCTCCTCCCTCTCCTCTCATTCTTTGTCATGGCTGCTTCCAAGGTTTATTTTCTAGGTTTTTGATTATCATGAGCCCTGGAGGTCCTGGCATAAAAAGTTGTTTGGAGCGTAAGACCAAATTGGTCAAAGTATATATTTGTAACCATTTTCAGATCCAGAAGTGTTACAGAAAGCTTATCTAATTCCGGGCTCTCCTCTTCATGATTAATTGATCCTTTGAATGTAGGTTCTTCCAAAGTCGCTTCCCATTAGGTTTCATGTAGGACTTGCGATATTACAACTTTGAACTAGCAACCTTGCAACTAGTGACCCTACTGTACCTGAATGTGTGGCCCGTGCACCGATGGGCTGCCAAGAATTTCACAGCGCACGTGATCTTACTCAGTCAATGCCTGAGGTGTCATACTCACCGATAAGTGATCTGCCGTATCTACAGCTCTACCCCGAGCTCCACCTAACACGGAGAACACACCGTCTCCGAACACGACTCAACCCTCTTCCACCCATCTCTCGGACAGTTTGTGACGTGGAGCCCTCGGTCCATTCTCCCACTGAATTGATCCATTTCCAGGGCTTCATCCAAACAATGCTCTGTCGAGATTCACGCCATCTGCTGGTATGATAAGTGACAGCTTGGACTTGTCAGAAGTTTGAATACCCGACTCCGCTTGTGGGGCTTCTGAGCCAACACAATGTCTCTTGCACCGCCCAGCAGTGAGGCTTCGCCACACCCCGACCCGATCGAAGACCGAGCTTCCAATGCGACTAACGGAACCGCCAACACCGAGCCTCAATCCGCATTATCGATTCGGGAGGGACCTACCCATGAAAGAAACCATGAAACATCTTCCAACAGCCAGCGTAATAATCGCTTGATGTCTTCCCATGATGACCCCCTGCAGCAACAAACGACCGACGGGAAATCAGCGCACCATACATCCGCGGGCGGACACAAAAGAGGCTTTGGATCGCCAGAGCAGGAGGGGCTTGGCATACTGGTTGAGCATTCGCCGCGCGATGAAAACAGTATTGGCCAGGTGTCGGTTGTGGATGTTTATGACGGCCAGAGCGCCAAAGCTGCGCTTGCCGAATTGTCCGACGAGCTTTCCCTAAAACCACAAAAGGAGAATGAGAAAATCATGAAGCTGTCTCCCGAAAAGATCCAAGAGCTCACATCTTCACCGGAGTCAATACCTTACCGTCCCGCAGAACCAGAAATGAACACAGGCAGGCGATCGGTCTCGGATAATGCACAAGAAAATCTGCCCACCATTCAACAGGAGATCTCGGAATTTGTTCTCCAGCCCTTGAGTGAGGCACCGTCAACCGCCCAAAACCTCCCCAAGCTGAGACCCAGCAAAGGTGTATCTTTGGGTGATGCCTCAGCGCCAGCGAGCCCAGCTTTCCCTCGCATCACTGAAAAGCCAGCCCTGCGTAACCGGCCACACCCTTCTCGAACAGTGTCCACTCCTGGTTCCACTCGGCGCCAACTGCCTTCCACGCCAATGAATGACCGGCTGGCACATACATGGGCATCCCGTGGGAAGCCGGACCGTTTGGTTCCCGATCGTGATCTGAAAGCTCATCTCATGGCTTCGCCTCAAGTTATTGAAGCTCCGCTGAGCTCACCTTTACCGTCGGCCATCCCATTACCCCCTGTGTCTCTACCAACATATCTGCAGCTTGAACTTGCATCTGGCAGACCTTCGCCGCTGTATATCCACCGGGACGCATCGAACGATTTCCCGTATGAATCATCACGCGTGAAAATAGAAAGATTGATGAATTTCCTCATGCTTCCACCAATGCTAGAGCAGGTACTCTGTTTTGGAAGCCTAGCCTGTCTTGATGCGTGGCTATACTCATTCACAATCATGCCCCTGCGATTCATCAAAGCCGTGTACATTTTATTTGAGTCGTGGGTCATGAATCTAGCCGCGGAAATCCGTTTCATCTGGAAATTTGTCATGGCTGGAACCGGCAGGGTTTGGCGTCGACGGAATCATAGTTTGAAAGAAGATCAGAAGGAGAAGGAGAAGGGCGAGAGCGAGCCGGATGTCACTCCACGAAACCTGTCGGGTTCCTTTTCTGGCATAGAAACGACGGCGACCGAAAGAGACTTTCGACAGACACAGGCCGAAGTTCCCAGGCCCAAGCATCGGTCTTCTGAATCTAGAAGGCATCATCACCGCCGGAAGAAGTCAATGCCCTCTGCACTATTACCCGATGACAAAGCCGACATTCTCACAGGTCTGCTCATGATAGCTACCTGTTGCGTTTTGATGTACTTCGATGCTAGTCGGATGTATCACTGGATCCGTGGACAGGCTGCCATTAAGCTATATGTGATCTACAATGTCTTGGAAGTCAGCGACAGACTGTTGGCTGCCATTGGGCAAGACGTGCTTGAGTGTCTCTTCTCACGAGAGGCCCTTGAGCGTCGCCCTGATGGACGGAGCAAGATAATCCGACCATTTTGGTTGTTCTTGTTGGCACTGGCCTACACGGTATCCCATGCAACGTCTCTCTTCTACCAAGTCATGACCTTGAACGTTGCTGTGAACTCCTACTCAAATGCGCTAATCACCCTGCTACTGTCCAACCAATTTGTGGAAATTAAGTCTACGGTGTTTCGCAAATTTGAAAAGGAGAACCTCTTCCAGCTCACCTGTGCCGACGTTGTTGAACGATTCCAGCTCTGGCTGATGCTCACTATCATCGCTTCGCGCAACATCGTCGAGACAGGCGCCTTCAACTTTGTAGGGAATTTTGGACTGGGCTCGAATCTTGCGAGTCAATCATCTACCAGTACCAACAGCACACCACTGTCTACTCCCCCACGAACTGCATCTTCGATTTTACCCCAAGCGTTCACATTCTTCCCTTCGTCAATCATGTCATCCTTCAACAGCGTTAACTCCATCATCCCGACACTTGCCCAAGTCTTGGGTCCCTTCCTGGTCGTACTTGGCTCAGAGATGCTGGTCGACTGGTTGAAACACGCATACATCAACAAGTTCAACAACAACCGACCAGCAATCTATGGCCGGTTCCTCGACGTTCTAGCGAAGGACTATTACACTAATGCTTTCGGTGAACAAAACCTTACCCGTCGAATCGGTCTCCCTGTGATACCACTTTCGTGCCTGTTTTTCCGGGTTTCTGTTCAAACATACCAAATGTTCCTTGCGGCTCTGGTCCCGCACTATCCATCCTCGACTGCAATGGAAGCAACCTCCCTATCCTCAATTTACAACCACTACGCCCCGTCTCCCATGCCATCGGCTCCGCCCTTGACATTTGCCACAATAATACCCGTCTCTGCAGCGCATGTCAGTGCATTCTTCCGTACCTTGTTGGAGAACGCGATCCCATCTCCCGCACAGTCCGTTCATATCTTCACCGTCATCCTCCTTCTGACAGGATTCGTCGTTCTGCTTATCCTCAAACTCCTACTTGGAATGGTTCTACTCGCATTCGCTCGCTCGCGATATAGAAAAATGAAGGGCCTGGAGACCGAGAAGAGAGATTCTCACTCTCGCCATTCTGGTGAGAGCGGTGCTCCTCGAGCCCGCGATTATGATGTTGAGGGCAGTCAGCGCGTTGGTGGGTGGGGCTGTGTGGAAGTTGGAGAGGAGAAGAGGAAGTTGATCTACGCGGATGACCCGGATGGATTACGGAGAGTGAAAGAAAAGGAAGAAAAGGACAAGGGCAAGGACAAGGAGTTTAACGTTGATCATGTCCAGCGGTATGAAATGATTGCGAAGAAGATTTGGTGAAGCTTGGGCCCGGCTGGCTTACTCCTTGGCGCTTTTCCACTGCCCAGATGCGTCCGCCTGCAGCAGCATGAGCCATGTTGCCCACATGATACAGTTGTCTATACCTAGTGCTTTTGTATTATATGATCGCTATCATGAATTGAACATATAGAAAGATTTATACCACCTCGGCACGCCGCTGGAATGAGCGTTCTATCGCAAGAAACGTGTTTTATGCATTTCACCCCGCACAGCATAACCCAACTCCACTTAAAAACAAATAAGTGGATTGGACTCGCGGGGAACAAGATGGTATTCAAGAAACAACTGAATTTTCTGGTCAACGTTGAATTTGATCGTCCCTCAAACTCTCCGAGAAGAATCTGAGAGCATGAGATTAACCAATCGAGGCGTTGCGACATCGTGCACCAAGAAACTTTGATGCTCTCCGTCGGCGGGCTTGACGATCATCTCGTATCGAGAGCGCCTCTGAGCATTCCTTCGCTTGGCGTCAAATCCGAGAACTGGGTGAATCTGGCCTAACGCCAGGACCTCTTGAAGAAAGTTCGCAGACTTACTTTTGGAAAACAGATCTCCAAGTATTTCGCAACAAATGAATTCCCGGCTGAGATCGTCCCAAAATAGGCCAGAAGCTTCGAGACTCTCGATTTAAAGCTGGAACCCGCTGACTCAGTCCGTTGAGGGGCAACTAAATATTTGCCCAGCCTGATAAGAATCACGCCGACGAGGGCCACCCACGCATCGGGCGTCGGGCGTCCACGGGTGGCGCATGGGCTTGGATGTTGGCCGAGGTGAAGGCGTTGAGCGTAGTTGAAGACATTGGAAAAGCCATCCCCCTAGATAAATCTACTAGGTATCTCCAGGGCTGTTGCCAACGCTGATATCATTGCGCTCATTTCCCTGGACAGTGACTTCCTATCTTGCAGAAGCCGATGCTGTCGAACATAATGCAGGCGCAAGCCCTGGGGGTGGGGGCCGGAATGCGGGCCGTTCCGTAAGTTGTACTTGAATGCGCGCTGGAATATCACACTGTGCTTGAATTTCTTTGTAGTATGTAAATATCGTGTCAGTATCTGATAGAATTTGAGGTATACAGTGGTTATCTGTGAACATAGCTTCTGCCCCGGGGAAATATGGGACCATTTACCCCGTTAATTTGTAGGAACAGTTAGGGTAAACTTTAGTGTCCATAAGGAGCTCTGGCGGGGTGAAACGTGACTTGCAGACTAATGCAAGCCCTCGCCTGTCGGAGGGGTATGTGTGTCCGATAGTGGTTCCCGAGGTCTTTATGCGATGTGGATCTTCATCCCCGGTTCCCCACGTGCCTATTGCGGTATAATTAATTGTTGCGGGGGTCTCAATACGAGGTTGCGTTGCTTGCTTACATCTGGGCATTCGTCATGGTCTGACACAAAATGTTAAGGGAACGGGAGCTGTTAATTTCCAAGATATTGGCATCATAAGGTGAGCCACAGATATCTGTGATAATCAGTGGCTAAGATCTCTTTGGACGGCTTCATTGGTTCATATACTTGATAATTCGTCACAACCATTGCGCCATAAAAGTACCGTTTGAGTGGAGAATTGCATGTCTCGATCGGGTCTGTTGATGCGACAGCCTAGCGCTAATGGACAAGGTTGGACAGGTTCGTTGTTCTTCGCAACCATCTACACATAATTCCAGTGAGCTATACAACAAGGTTACTCCGAGGTTACTCATAGATTCTCTTGGGATGGATATGCTGGTCGCGGAACCGGAGCCTGTTGCGACTTCAACCTTCTTCATCAATTCCGAAGATGTGCGCAAAAACTGCATTGATACGCGTATCTCCCCATCTCTGCATGCAGTCCACCTGCACTTCATGCTGCCTGTTAAATCTTGCCACCGTGCTACTGTCCAAGTCTCTATCATTCCATTTTCCTTGCCTGGATTCCAAGGACAGACCTTCCACTACTCACAAGGAGCATTTGCATCTTGTTGCGACAAGATCCACGAAAGTGACATTACTCCACTGATCAATGACTCCACTGAGACTATTTATAAAGCCTCTGTTCCCTGGCATAAATGGAATCTACGAGCACCAGGATTCTGGTAAACTTTGCCACAAAGCCACCCCCCACATTAAACGAGAAGACTGACCGAGATTGTGGTGCAGGAGCGAGCTTCCCAACGCGTCCCCCGTCTACCCGCAAGCCGAGACATGCCTGGAGAATTCAAGGATATTCTTGACAGATTTGATGACAAGAACCCAAAGCTTTCAATCTGACGCCTTGACACCCGATCTACCCATCGATAACACGAGTAACGACACCCACGAAACACCAAGCTCGAGTTGGGAAACAAGTGCGAGTTCTCGGGATAGTTGGTCGGAGCGAACACCCTCGGATACACAACGGCCGTTGAAGAGAAAGCGAAGTGACGAGTCTAGCACCTCCGTCGAGGCTGTGACTGCGACAGCAGATGCATTCTTGGAACGACTTAGCTCCACTAGCATACCGGACGAGGAAATTTCTTCCTACAATGCACTGACGAAAGTCAAAAGTCAGCCACTATCTCCGCGGGGCGAGAACGTGTCCCGAGCATGGGAGATGTGTATCAGTTTCGCTCGTCGCTCGAGCCAGAAGCTCAAATATGGCCGATTCTTGCGCTTCTTATCCCTTTGCTTCTTCCTGATTTGGGAGAAATATTCAGATAAGCAGGGCAAGAGCGCAGCTCGTGAGGTATGCTCAGATAATTCCCAATCTTTGTTGACGCAGTTGTGACAGCATGGAACATTCGTTCTGTTTGTGGATTTTTGCTGAGAGATTGCACTGCAGGTGAATGCCAAAATGCGAGAGGCTGGATTTACCGGTCACTCCCGAGGTCTCAAGACAATGCGCGACGAAACAACTCTTATCAACAGAATGGTCGCGTCCATACAAGAGAGTTGTGGTCCCACAAAAGCCGCAACTCTGTACCATGTTGTATTCGGTAGGTCGATCATGCATTCAGGTTTACTGAATTGAAGTATCAGACTAATATATGGCGCATGACAGAACCCTCAAACTACCAGCTGATTCGAACAATCAACAGACTGGGGAACGAAAAGAAAACAAATATATTGGAACACATGTGTAAAACTGCTCGATGTGGATCAATTTCATCATACCCGACTTCAACCACCTGTGTACAGAGTATCATCCAGCAATATCTTCCTAACTTGTCGTGAGTGGTGAACTAGTCCTATTCAGGGGTGTTGCAGTGCATGTCCTTACCTTTTACAGCACCGATGCCATTAGCAAGGCCATTGGTTACCAGCCCATTGCTCAAACTCGCCACATGAGCAGAGAAATCAAGACAACACCTAGTAAGCAGCTTGGATCTTATCACTTGGCGCGAAGTCCAAAAGATTAACAAACGTTCTTAGTGGCTCAACTTGCATGCGTCGAGAGAGCCCAAGCTAGCGAATCACGAAAACGCTCACTGACGAATTCCCATAATATTTTCGACCACTTCGATTCCCCAATGTTGAGTGCAGACGACGAATTAGATGTTCCAGATACATTGGACATTTCGCACTGCGATGATAATATTTTTCTTCACATGCCTAACACGATAGAAGATCTAGAATTTGATTTCCCGTTCAGCATGGATACGGATAGTCTGGGTGGTGGGTTGAGTGCTCTGGCCGAGGCCGATCACACAGGACTCGTTACATGTTGACCAACTAGCGGGGGAAGATGCAATCAGGGTTGTAAGCTAGAGTGAAGATCCTTGAAAGAGTCTTTCAGTAATAGAGATTTTGTCATCAAATAAAGATAAATAAATGGTTTTATAGATGACCTGAAGAAAAGTAGCGTCCTCGGAGTTTCCTCGGGATTTCCTCGGGTTATGTTCTATGGAACATTGTGACGGCTAGACGAGCTACCTGGCCTGAAGAAATGATCGTGCCCGAGGAAAGGCAATATAATGAAGAATCCTTTACGCAGTGTGGCAGAAAAAAGAGCTATACCAAAGCAATTCCTGTAAAGGCTCGCCGCTCTTCGAACAAAAGTCTAGTTTTGTTGCTTCCATCAAGATTGCATCTGCAAATCGACCCACCCAGATCTGCCACATACACGTGTTGGTTCTGGGTATCGATTTTCAACCCGATTGCTTCGTGGAACTTCCTTGCTAGAATCTGGTATTTGAGAAATGGCGTGTTATCGACCTCCAAAGTCTCCCCGTCATCTCCAAAAAGAAGACGATTGAGGGTATTCCCAAACGGCATTTCGCCTCTGTCGGTCCAGTACAATGCTTTCAAATCTTCATGGAAGTCAAGGTCAATTGGCTCAGCAAGACTGTCAAGAAGGCAAACTTTGTCTGATCTGGTTTCGGCGGTCTCGCCATTTGGAATCTCGAGGTTTGCACTGAAAATTCGTCCCTGCCACCCTTTCGGTCCACCTTTCTGTGTCCAAAAGAGCTTGCCCAGAGTCTGCGATATAGCCACGCCAACACACCAGTTTTGCGCATCTTTCAGATTGTGCTCGTCGGACGTGCTGCCAGTCATAATGACCTGTTGCAGGTCACTGCCGTCAAGGTTGCAGCTCCAAACACAAAGACCCTCACGGTCTGCAAAGTACAATTTCTCCGTTTTTGGATCGAGAGTGATCTGCTTTGGTGTATTGATGCTTCCTTTTTCGACAAGTGATTTGAAGTCACTTCCGTCGAGCTTCGCTGAAAAAATCATGCCATCGCGTTGGCCCGGCTGGCCCATGCATGTCCAGAACATCTGCTCCTTTTCTTTGTGGATGACAATCCCATCGGGGAGAAACTGTTTCTCGAATAAAGTTCGGACGTGCTGACCATCAGATGTGTACTCCAGAACCTTTCCCATCTGCAGAGTATCCACTTCACCAGACAAGCCATTTTCCAGCACAAATAGTTTGGGTCCAGTATTTTTCGATGCCTTGGGATAGAACCCGCCGTTTTCGCTGTTGATTCCAAGTTTACCTTTGCTAATATATTCATTTTGCAGATAGTCCACTGTTTGCTTTGTTGGAAGACCTCGCTCTTGGGCAAAATTGCGCTCAACATTGGCAACTGTTTCAAGTCCGACAACTACTCCATGGTTAGCATGATACAAGAACCATTTTCAGGTGAAGAAATAGAGCCCGTACGATCCATTGCAACAAAGGGTCTCATTCCTGGTTTGACGATGGCTTCAAAGAAGATGTCATCAGCTGTCTTTGGATCCGTCACCCCTTCTGAGACAACCATGAGAAGCTCTCGCTTGATCGCGGCCCATACTCTGTTGTGGATGAAACCCGTCGACTCCTTATTTGCAACATATACACTCAATCCAGCTTCCTGCATCCGGGATTTCAGAAACGGGAAAATCTCTGGCGCGGTATACCCGTTGGTCATCAGCTCAACAATCCGCACATGAGGTGGCATGAAATAATGCGTGTTCAAGATCCGACTTTTGACTCTGTGACTCGTCTTCTGAGAGATCGCAGAGGATTTATACGACGAAGAATTTGTCGACAATATACAATCGGGTTCACAGACTTGTTCAAGATCCGAGAATAAATTCTGCTTGATTTCGAGGTTTTCGGGTGCACACTCAACCACGAGCCAGGCCTTTGAAACAGCGTGCTTCAGGTCTACAGCCGAAGTAACTTCTCCTGGTGTGACAGCAACATATTGTTGATAAATGCTGATATTTTCATGAAAGTATTTCACTGCCTCGTGGCATTGTGTGGGGCTAGGATCCCAAACATGGACATTGTAACCAGCACATGCCCAACATGTTGCTGATGTGGTGAGCAAAAATTCCAATCTCAAAAATGAGGTCTTACCTATGCGACGTCCTAATATACCGGCTCCAATGACAGATACGTGTCGTGTTTTATAATCCGATGGCTCGTGCCACGATAGATGTTGATTCATTGTCAGTGTAGATTGAAGCTGGGTGAAAGTGAGAGGGCCGAATTTAATTTTAACAGAGTCAAAAGATAATGCTCATTGTAAAGTCGAATTCAAACCTTGCAACTAGATCTAGAATGCAATATTAGGGAGACATTGCTTGGAATCCAAATGTCTAGACTTGCAAGGTTTGGGTTGAGGTACACATTTTGAAGCCTTGCTCGGATGGCGGATGCTTCACAAATTGCGGCCAAATGAGTTGTGAAAGCTTGAATCGCCTTATACGAAATCAAAAACCATATCAATGTATTTTTGGATATCTCTAGAATTGAGTGCACATGAGCCCAGTGCCTTGGACCAGGTAGAGAAAATAAAGTAAATTGGGTTACGATCAGCTCTCCAGAGCTGATCTGTAAATTGAAGAAAGGAGACATGAAAACGGCGAAAATTAGGATCATATGAACTGAATTAGCGACCAAGCTTGACATTAAGTTGAGTGAAGGCCTTGCTTAGCAAATGGATATTCTGTTCCAAGGTTGATGATCCATCACTGTGCAAAAGCACTTGAGTATCGCGAGACTTGGGTTAACAATATTCTCTTCTATCTCTTCCCGAACTCCTCAAGGGCTACCTAGACCCTCTCCATTGATCATTTGAAGTGTTTTTATTTCCATTTTCTTTTAGATACAATCCACCACGTTTAATATTAACGACTAGGGGTGAAATTCGTCCTACGGAGCCATATCAAGGGTATAAGACGGCTTCAGCAACCCTTTGCGAACCGGCATACCCACAACACCCCTTGATTAAAGCCGAGATCTTCGTCGAATAGTATGACAGTGTCTGAAATAGCCCCCGGGCCGAGGCCTTTGGCCATCGTGGGCATGTCATGCCGCTTGCCGGGTGATGTAGCCTCGTTGGATGATTTTTGGAACCTCCTGGCAAACTCAAAAGACGGCTACAGAGAGTTCCCAAGCGATCGATTCAACTGGGAGGGATTTTACCATCCAAATGAATCACGGAAAGATTCAATTCACGTCAGCCACGGCTATTTTCTCAACGACGATGTGGCCAATTTCGACGCGTCGTTTTTCAAGATGAATGCAACAGATGCAGCTTCGTTTGTACGATGACGGTTTTCTTCTTCTATGATTTCTCAATTCAAATTAACGCGAAATTCAGGATCCACAAGGGCGAATCTTGCTCGAATGCGTGTACGAAGCATTGGAGAACGCCGGAATTCCGAAAGAAAGCATAGCCGGCAAAAAAGTTGGAGTTTTCTCGTCATCTAATGCATCCGACTATACGCTCGAATTGAAAGAAAGTGTTAGTGATATGCCGCCACAGGTAGGAGTGCTCGGTCACAGTTGCATGCTCTCAAATGTAGTGTCCAACGTATTTGATCTCAGTGGTCCGAGTGTTAGCGTGGACACGGCATGCTCATCGGCATTTTATGCACTACAGATGGCAGCACAGAGCATACGTTCCGGCGAAACGGAAATGTGCATTGTATCAGGATGCGCCCTCAACCTCTCACCGTGGCGGTGGAACATGCTTTCCAATTTGACCATGCTCAACTCGGACGGCAAGACGCGAGCCTTGGACCCAGAGACAGAGTCGGGATATGCGCGCGGAGAAGGTGCCGCTTGTATAATATTGAAGTCACTTGATTTGGCGCTCCGCGACAACGATCAAGTGCACTGCGTTCTGTCGCACATTGGAGTCAATCACAATGGCAACACCAACGGATATACTATGCCAGATGCTGTGATGCAGGCCAGATTGATGAAGGAATTGCAACAGGCTCTAGGTGTGCGGCCAGATGAATTCGGGTTTGTCGAGGCACATGCGCCTGGCACTCGAGTGGGAGATCCTATCGAGATTTCAGCAATCCAAAAAGTTTTCTCCAGCGATGCCCGGACCCATGAAGAACCCCTGTTATTGGGCTCGGTAAAGGCGAACGTGGGGCACCTGGAATCGGCGAGTGGCTTCCCATCATTGATAAAGGCGGCTTTGATGTTGAAGAAGGGCCAAGTCGTTCCCAACCCTAATTTCAAAAATGAAGATATGAACTCAGAGCTGCGAAAATTGAACATGGCGGTAAGAGAAATTTGGCTCAGTGATAGGGATGAATCTCGAGTGCTGACTGCAATCAGGTACCGACCAGCACACAAGCTTGGCCGAAGGGTAAGTCGTACATTGCCATCAACAACTACGGGTTTGGCGGGTCCAATGCCCATTGCATTGTTAAAGTGGCACCGGAGAGCGACACACTGCACCAGAACAGCATTTCCACAGAAGAGCCATATCTCTTTGTTATCTCTGCACATGACGAGCAGGCTCTTGCGCGGACCAGAGAACGATTGGTTGGATTCCTTGAAGCGGACGAGTCGGCAAATGTTGACATGGGCGATTTGGCTTACACGCTGGGTCAACGCCGATCACAGCTAAGCTGGCGATCTGCTCTCGTTGCAACAGAATTGGATGACTTGGCCCTCAGTACTGCCGCGCCGCGAGTTTTACAGCAGCGTGCGATTCGTCCACCTAGAGTAGCGTTCGCCTTCACTGGGCAGGGTGCACAAGGCTTTGGGATGGGCCGTGAATTGTTGCAGTACCCGGCCTTCGCCGAATCCATCGAGAAGTCGTCGTCTTGTGTGCAGTCGTTCGGGGCCACCTTTTCGCTGCAAGAAGAGTTGTATGCGTCTGAGGCAACATCGCGGATCAACGACGCCGACGTAAGCCAAGCCGCGTCAACAGCCATCCAAATTGCCCTCGTGGATCTTCTGCGATCGTGGGGAGTGGAGCCCGCTGCAGTTGTCGGACACTCCAGTGGTGAGGTTGCCGCCGCCTATGCCGGAGGTATTCTTTCTCTGCCAGGCGCTATGCGCATCGCTTATGCCCGTGGCCAGATGGCCATCAGGATCAAGACCGTCCAACCAGACTTCCAGGGTGGTATGATGGCTGTGAGTGGCGGTATGGAGGATGTCGCACCTCTATTGGACATCGTGATATCCGGGACTGTGGTCATTGCATGCGAGAACTCACCAAAATCCCTCACAGTATCAGGAGAAAGTGCAGCATTGGATGAATTGGAGACATTGCTTGAAGAGGATGGAATACCTCACAGGCGACTCGCAGTTGACTTCCCATACCACTCTCCCTTCCTCGAGCCATTCATCGACCAGTACGAAGAGGACATCTGCACGGATGATACCTTTGTGACAACTGAGACTAGCAACGTCGAGTTCTTCTCAGCCATGGCTGGACGGAAAGTCGACCCAATTGCTGTAAGGAAACCCTCATATTGGGCAAGCAGCGCGAAGTTCCGAGTTCGTTTCACATCCGCAGTTAATGCTCTGTTTAAGAGCAAGACACCGCCTGAAGTTGTGGTCGAGATCGGGCCCAATCCCACACTGACATGGGCTATGAAAAGTATCCTGAAAGCACTTGGAAAGCAGGCACCGGCCTCGATGGCCGCGCTCCCATCTCTGCACCACGGCGAAAATGCACGAGCGGCAATGCTCAAATTAGCTGGATCCCTTTTCTGCTTGGGTCAATGGCTCGACATGGACCAGGTCAACTTTGGACATGTCAAAGACCGTGGATCCCGCCCACGTCTGGTAGACGGCCTGAAGCCATACCCATGGACGCGAAGTCGCTATTGGATCGAGTCTAAAGTTCGAGACGATAAGCTTCTCAGGCCATTCCCGCGACACGATCTTCTAGGGTATGCGACCGCGCACTCCAAAGGCGCCGAGATGGCCTGGTCGAATAAATTCGAGATCGAGGATATGCCTTGGCTTCGCGACCACCAAGTGGGATTATCGATCACCTTCCCACTGGCTGGGTACGTGTGTGCTGCAGTGGAGGCCAGTAAACAACGAGCCTTGATCGGCTCCAATGGTGAGTGCGCCGCCGTGGGGTTCACTGTGCGCGACGTGCGCGTCAAGCATCACCTCGTGTTTCAAGAAGGAGTGCGGGTAGAGTTTTCAATCAAGCTCCGTCCAATCGACGGAAGTGAATTTGATGAATTCAACTTGTTGACTTGGGACGAGGAGCAGCGAGCATGGGTTCTTCACTGCAGTGCTCTTGTTCGGTTCCACTTGGCGGAAGACGCGCCGGTGGGAGGGACGCGGTGGGGCGAGGCGCGCGAGCAATGTCCCAGTCACGTCGGCAGCCCGCTGCTTTACCAAGGCTCCGCAAAGACTGGCCCACGCCGTACGGGCACATTCCGCAATGTGTACAATCTGAGATATGGCAGTGGCAAGACCACGGCGGAAGTGGTAGTTTCGGACACCAAGGCTGGTATGCCGCACCAGTACGAAACCGCCTACGCGATCCACCCAACCACCTTGGACGGCCTTCTGCAGTGCGGAAGCTACATCCCTTTCCTAGACCCATCCTTTGCACCGATTGGCGCTACAAGCAATATCTGGGTCCCTCATATTGTTGAAGAGGTCATCATTGGGTCTGCGGTTCCCATCGAGCCAGGCCTCGTGTTGCACGCCGTGGCCCGCTCAGAGCAACCCCCGCAAAAGCTTGGCGGGACATATGCCATTGATGCCGCGGTAGAGAGCTGCTCCGAGTCGAAAGTACGGATCAGTGGTCTCGGTTTCGAGGTCGAGAGGGACATCCTACCGCGCTGGCCTGCTCCACATTACGGATGTTACAAGATAGAATGGCAAATCGCTGGTCCTCTAGCAACAGACGCAACCAAATGGCACTTATTACAAGCCCCTGGTGACGAAAACGACTTTGGGGTAATCCTTAGCCAGACTTTCGGGACCACCGTGTCGTCCCTTTCTCAAGGACTGCCCGCCGAGGCTAAATTTTGCATTGTGTTGGACCTCGGCGAAGGCCTGGTGGGAAGCGTGGACGAAACCGCGTTTGAAAACATCAAAAATGCCCTCACTAGCTGTGAAGCCGTGATTTGGGTTACGCGGGGTGCCTTCCACCATGCCACAAATCCCACAGCAGGCATGGCAGTTGGGTTGCTTAGGACGATCCGCAGCGAGATGCAGGTTCCCGTTGCAACCCTGGACCTTGATCCAAACACGGCTAGCGAAGCGAACACACAAGCAGCACTAGTGGAGCGTGTGGCTGGTCATATTGCCAACGCAGCTAGGAAGGTCGATACCAACGCAGAGATGGAGTTCACAGAGAGTAACTCTCAACTCCTCGTTTCGCGTATCGTACGCGACGAGGATCTGGATAATGTGACACATGCTGCTACAGGGATCGCTCCTCCCCAGGACGAGGCGTTTGACCCCGAGGCTCGACTCACTTTTGGGCTGCAACGCCCTGGGGAGACGGATTCACTCTTCCTTCAACGGGTGGAAGAAATCCCGCATTTAGCAGAGGAGGAAGTGGAGATCCAGGTCTCCGCGATTGGACTTGGAATCGAAGATGTTCAATCCCTTCAGGGGCGTGAATGCAGTGGCACTGTTGTACGTTGCGGCGAGAAGGCCACGCGCATGCAGGTCGGTGACAGAGTGTTTGGGCTGGCGGATACCCAGGGTGCATTTGGGACATTTGCTCGGGCGCATCAATCAAACTTTGCTGTCGTTCCCAACTCCATGACACTGGAGTTTGCAGCAACCTTGCCGGCCACTTTTGGAGCTGCACAACTTGCTGTCACTGAAATTGCCCGAGTACGCGAAGGTGAAAAGGTTGTTGTTCTTGCAGCCGAGTCTACCGTGGGCCAGGCAGCGGTACAGATCGCAAAAGCAGTGGGAGCCTATGTCTACGCTGTGACTGACTCTGCTCCTGGCCGCGAAGCTCTGATGATAGCTCGCCCGCAGGCTGATCAAATAGTTGACAGCCTCGACGCGGTACCGTCGGCAGAAGTGATACTCAACCCCATTCCTTGGTCCAGGGGCAACGCATCTGTCTCTCGGCTCTTGGCGCCATTGGGGCGCTTCGTGCAAATTGGAGAGCAGATGACAGGCCCAACACCCCGTCTAGATATCGGTTACAACGTTGCTGGTGCTCCCTTGTCTTCTGTTGCTGACTCTGTGCCTCTGCGTGTTGCCGCAGTCCTTGACACGGTTGCAAGTCTGTTTGCTGGCGATATCGTCAGTGGATTTTCATCTTTTGACAAAGTCAGACTAGATCAATTGTCTGCGGTACTCCCTAATGTCGCCCCCGGTGACCCACTGAGGAAGGTGCTTGTGCCCGTTAAGGGCGAGGTTCTGCAGGTAAAGATTTGTTTCTTCTAATCCAAAAGATAACGTTACTGATATGTATCCAGACTACGCCTGCACGACCTCCCTTGACCTCTCTCGATCCAGCAGCTGTCTACTTACTTGTTGGAGGAGGCGGTGGCCTTGGGCGTGTCATTGCCAGATGGATGGTCGACAACGGCGCGAGGAAGATCGGACTTCTTTCGCGTAGCAAATCGATGTCCTCCGAGGTCCGTGTGCTTACAGAAGAAATGGCCACATTAGGGGCCGAGATCTTCTTGCTGCCGTGCGATGTTACCGACAAGTTGCAATTGCAGCAACTTGTTGACCAGTGTGGTACCGAGATGGGCACTATCAAAGGTGTCATAAACGCCGCAATGGTATTCAAGGTATGTTAGACTAATTCCTCGTTCTGTTATGGATCTATGTGGCTGATCAATTCGAAAGGGGGGCGTGTTCAGCTCAGTGTCGCACGCAGACTTCCAGGCTGTGGTTCAGCCTAAGGTCCAAGGAACATGGAACCTTCACCATGCCCTCGGCAATGCACCTCTGGACTTTTTCGTGCTCATTTCATCAGTTGCCGGCTTGGTCGGCACACCGGGCCATTCAGCATATGCAGCTGCTAACACCTTTTTGGATTCTTTTGCGAAATATCGCATTCAGCGAGGACTGCCGGCTACTGCACTTGCTCTCACTGCAGTGGTAGATGCCGGCTACATGGCTGAGAATGCCGAGAAGCTTCAGAAACTGAAGTATATCGATGACTATGAAGGAGAGATACTCACTACCCAAGATGTCCTTGCCCTTCTCTCCGCTGCTGTCTCTGGTGTGACTGCTACATCGTGTGACGGCTTCTGCATTACTGGTGCCGGATTTGGTGCTGCTCGCAAACTGCCAAGTTACGCCAAAGATCCACGCTTCTCTGCCTTGGTTTCACGCCATGCCAAAGACAAGGAGGCCAACCCAAGATCAATCCCTCTTTCCGGCGACCATTCATTGGCGAATGTGCTTGACCAGAGCGATAGCAATCCCGATGCATCTCGCCTAATTTTGAACGCTGTGCGAAACAAAGTAGCTGAATTGCAGCTCATACCGGTATCAGATATTCTGGACAACCAGACCATTGTGGAGCTTGCCCTTGATAGCTTGACAGCCATGGAAGTTTACTCGTGGATTGGAAGGATCTTCCGTGTCAAATTCAAGGTGCAAGAGTACGCCAAACTGGACACACTGGAGAAGATTGTCGAAAGTGTCATCTCAAAGAAGGAAGCTATGAACGCTTCCGCTTGATGGACATCTATATTCATTTATTTCAAGCTTTCAGAGTCCTGTCATTGCAAGCCTCCCATGCTCGAGTAGATTACACAACAGCCCAAAATGGATCGGCCTCGTGCCCAGGCGATTGTAAATCCAACACGCCCATTCATCCACACTATCGAAATTTTGCGCAATTTCAGAATCTGGGACCTCGCAAACTTCTCAGGATATCATAACACTGAATCCATCGTTTATGGGCAAGCGCCTTTCCAAATGTTGAAATCTACCTGAGGATCAGCTCCTGGGAGCTGTTCCTCCCTCAGGTGAGATTACTCCAACGCCTTGTCTCCAATTTTTCTCTGTATGTAAACTCCCTGGCTGCACCATATTTTAAAATTTCGATGTGTGCATTATCTCACAATGAGTGACCTTGAAGGGAAAGTCGCAATTGTGACCGGTGCGTCGCGCGGCATTGGGGCTGCGATCGCGCTCGATCTCGCTAAGCAGGGCGCCAGGGCATGCCCACCCGACCCCCCTGAACGCACCCGGCTAACACTCAATGCAGATAGCAATCACATTTGTATCGGATTCAAGTGAGCCGAGTGCTCAGGATGTGGTGTCTCAGATCAATAATTTCGATAATGGGGCACATGCAATCAAGATCCAAGTGGATATTGCGCATGTCGACGCGCCGCGCATTATCATTGAGCAAACACTAGCAGCATTCGGCCCAAATATTGACATTCTCATCAACAATGCCGGCAAAAGCGTCAGAAAGCCATTCCTTGAGACCACCATGGTTGACTTTGATCAAAGTATCAACGTGAACTTGCGAGGTCCCTTCTTCCTCTCGCAGGCCGTCATTCCCCACCTTCGTCGCCCGGGTCGAATCATTAATATCAGCTCGATCGTATCACGCAGTGGTGGGCCACTTTACGGGGTTTACACTGCATCCAAAGCTGGATTGGAGGCATTTACGCGATCTTTGGCTGCAGCCATTGGTCCTCTCGGTCACAGTGTGAATTCCGTTCTGCCGGGTCTGACAGATACAGACATGCTGAAGAGTCTCACGGAAGATGACGAGTCAGCCAAATTCCACCGTGATGTTGCGTCGATGACACCGATGGAAGGACGAGTCGCTTCCCCAGAGGAGATCGCAAGTGTCGTCTCGCTCCTTGCTAGTCCACAAAGCCAGTGGATTACAGGTCAATCTATCAGTGCTACTGGTGGTCTACTCATGTTATAAATTTCCCGCAGATCGAGTGGTGTCTATTGACAAAGAAAATACGAAAGAAATGTTTGAGTAATATCTATCAGCAGATAAGTCCCCTTATCAGAGGATTGATCAAACTTCCTTGCCAGCCATTTCGAGAATCCTCGCGCAAATTTTGTCTATATCTGAAGCCTGGATCGGTACTCGGTGATCACCGTCCCACTGCAACAAGCTTTTTGTTTTGGCGGAACAATATGTATCATAAAGCTTTTTTTGCGAACCAGCCCACTCGTCATGAACGCCTATCACATGTAGTGTTGGCCTCTCGATTGACAACACGCCAATGGGACTTATCTTCTCTAGATCCTCGAGTGAGATTCCCAATTCGGTCGGATTCTGCAAGGGCAAGTCCTCGATATCTGGCGAAAGTGCCACAAGCGGTGCGGGAGCAGCAAATAACACTGCGAACTGCCAGTCCTGACTCCAAAGGGCAGAAACATGGTCCCCTTCATAACCTTTCAAAATTTCGTTCTTTTCTTGGGCTGCCTGGCGTCTTTGTGATTCAAACAAAATAGAGGCGCTCAACCTTGCTCCTTGGCTGAACCCCAATAGACCGACCCAAGGTCCACATCCGCCGGCTTCATCGTCCTGGGCCATCGCATCTTCAAGGCATTTTCGAATAGCTTCTACGTGAAACTTCGGCTTCAGGACTCGGTGTGATTCAGTCCAACGAAGCCATCTTCGGTAGGGATCTGCATCCGCGTATGTAGGGAGTACTCCTGGCCCAGCTTCGGAGAAGAAAGGTCCATTCGCAAAGACAAAGCGAAATGAGTTGCGCAGCTTTTCACGCAGTGCTCTGATCTGGAGGAGCAATATATCTGCATTTGAGCCCACGCCTATCGGGTGAAAGAAGTAAGTAAAAGTTTCTCAAGCTTTGCGAACTTGAGTCTAGAACAAGATGAGGTAGCCTACCATGAAGACAAAGAATGCGAGGAAGTTGAGCTGTGTCAGCCATGGCAGGAACTAGCGAAAGATTTCCGATCTCCTTTACTCCGTAATTGTAGACAGATACCTAGATCATAAAGTTTCTCACGGTTGGTGAAGTGCCCAGGTGGTCGAAGAGCGTTTCATATACTGCCCAGGCGTCGGTGTAAAATGTCTTGTCATGGGGCAAACGCAGTGTCGGTGCCCACTTGTGAGCATCTTGGAAGAAAGTGACATCTATGGTTCTCAGTTCAATTCAAACAGTTGTGTATCATCACTCCAAAAGCCATGCCTCGGACTTCCACGGTCCCTTCCATTCCTCCCAAGGTCCCATTCAAGTCTATGGAAGTGTCTACGCCTGGGATTGAGTGTGAAAGCATGAGGATGCCTACCAGCTTGTAGGTACCCACTCCATGGAGCTTCTCAGAAAATAGAAGAGAAGAGAAAACAATCATGCGGAACTTCGTGGATAGAGGCGGAAGACAACTGCGCTGAGAAAAATATGTCAATGTTCCCGTGCTGCATACTCCGTCCGTATTCAGGGGCGATATGCGAAAAAAGAAAACAAATATTGGAATGACGATCATGCCCGACCGCCCTTACTTACTACTCATTCATTGATACATTGTGTGACGAGAAACCAAGCGGCTGGTACCTACAGAGTACTACTCCGTACATAGTACGAAGTGGAGGGAGTAAAAGGAATTGTACTCGCAGTTCTTGAATAAGTAAACACAACAGTCACATCACAACGTTGTCAAGGGGATACAAATAATCTTGGTACTCGCCGGCTAACTCATTGCCATTTGCTGTCTCTAGCAAATGATGGGCATGATGACTCCGTTTCTCGTGATATCATTCATTATATCAGTCGTGACTGCATGTTCGTCTTGCGAAGGGGAGACAACGGTTTACCCCAGACTCACACGGCGGATGCAGCCTGAGGCTCAAGATGCAGCGACACCGCCAAAAAGACCTTTGAATTGGGGAGAGATCAATTTCATCCACACGAGTGATAGTCATGGATGGTTGGAAGGGCATATCAAGGAACGCAACTATGGGGCCGATTGGGGCGATTTCGTGTCCTTCATAAATCACATGAAAGATCAAGCTACCGATAAGAATGTGGATCTACTTCTCATTGATACAGGTTCGTTTGCTCGATGATATATGTGTGAGTCAATTTTAACCAAGTATTCGACCATAGGTGATTTGCATGATGGAAATGGGCTCAGCGATGCGACCGACCCGAACGGCAAGGTTACCAATCCTATCTTCGAAAATATCGACTACGATCTTCTCACGCCAGGAAACCACGAGTTAGGTGCTGTTGATGTTGCCTACAACACGTTCACTGAGTTTGTCGGTGTGTATGGCGACAAGTACCTGACGAGCAACATTGATATCTGCAGCAACTGTCAAGATGGTGAACCCGATGATAAAGAATGGGTGTCAATGGGGAGCAGATCTCGCTATTTCAAGACGAAGAGCGGCATCCGGATTATGGCATTTGGTGTAATTCTGGATAAGACTAATAACAACAAGGACATGACAAGAATCCAGCCAGCCAAAGAAATGATACAAGAGGGCTGGTTCAAGGACGCAGTCACTCGTCAGGATATTGACTTGTTTTTACTCATTGGGCACAACCCGGTGAGGCTTGGAGACCCCAAGAGTGTCAGTTCCTTCCCATTCATCATGGAGACGCTGCGGGAAATGCGGCCTGATATTCCCATTCAAGGCTTTGGGGGTCATACACATAACCGCGACTTTCGCGTTTATGACTCCATGTCCTCGGCCATAGAGTCTGGCAAATACTGCGAGACGGTGGGATGGATATCTTTGAGTGGCATCAAATCTCAACAAACTCAAAGCAGTAAAACACTCGAGACAAAGCATGCCCGAATACACGAGAGCACATCGGCCCATACAAATTGCAACAAGACCAACGATTTCGACATGCAGTTGACTCGGCGGTATCTGGACTGGAACAGACTGACCTTTGCATACCATGCAACTGGATCACAGGATATGGACACCTCGAAAGGGCTGGACATCTCGAAAAGCATTACCGAAAATCGAAAAGCTCTAAATTTGACATATGTTTACGGCTGTGCGCCACGAACGTACTGTCAGAGTTGCAGACCATTCGGTGATCCAGGCAACGTATATACACTCCTTCAGTCGGCCGCTGCTGTCATTGTCGTCAACCCAGATCGCTCCAACAACTCTCGAATGATCATCTTGAACGCGGGACTGATTCGCTATGACGTGGTCCAAGGTCCCTTTACCGTTGATGATTCATATACCGTCTCTCCATACCAAAATACCTTGAGATTCATCCCCGACGTCCCATACTCACTGGCAAAGAAAATTATCGAGTCCTTCAATGCGCCGAGCTCAACCAAACGCTCCATGGCTGTAGATACAGTGTCAAGTGGGTTGCTCGCGTATGATGAGTGTGGAAACCCTTCATACCATAACGAAACCGAGCTTTCCAGACCAAAAACTTTGTTCCGTCGTATGATTGACGAGAACACTCCTACTCCGGGGTATACAACATGCGATGACCTTGGGGATGATGGCGACGACACTCCTCATTCTGAAATCCCAGAGTACTCCGTGCCAGCCAAAATTCAAGCCACCGCTGGATTTCCATCGGATGGCGTGCCAGACATCGTGGATATGATTTTCCCTGGTTTCCTTCAACCCCAGATTATCGATGCATTGAATTCCCAGAATATGTCTACAAGTCAATCATTGAACTACACGTCAAGCGACACCGACCTTTATCTTCCGACGAATTTCACAACTTTTGATATAATTCCTACATATGCCTCTATGATGTGGCAAGACAACAGCAATAACTGTTCGATTGCTGGATAGGTTCCAGACCTGACGATGAATTATTATGCCAAGAAGCTTCTTCTTCGACCAACAGACTCTATCTTGATACACCAGGGCGCTTGACTATCGATGTGTACCGGGTGCAGGCTTTACGACAACACGGGTAGCTCTAGGACTAGCTAAGCTTACCGCACTTCCCATCTTTGATTCTTCATATGTTGTTTCCAAATATAGCTCGTCATAATCTAGAGAGATTGGGTAGGCTGTAGTCATAAAGGGGATTTTAAGTGATCTTGTCTTGGTGCGCTCTGAGGTCTCGTCCAGCGAAGAGAACAGACGGTTGATAGATGCCCCTATTGGGTTTACCATTGTAACTTCTAGAACAAACCCTCTCAGCATATTCAAGGCGGCCCCTCATAGAGGACTTCGGGAAGCGCTTCAACATCTCGGTATCCGAGGCTGCATTTGTGTGGTCAATGAGGAAATAGGACAGCGCTTGACGATGATCCGTCTCAGTTTATTCTTGCAACTTATAGAATCACCAAGCCCCTCAGGATCCATCTATGGGTGGATATAGAGGAAAGTTCATCATCGAGGCAAGTGATCCCATCCCCCCGCGACCTGACCCTTCGGCCAGTGATGAAACATTGCATTTGTGATGCTCAGCCCCGGCTGACCTTTGCAAGATATAAAAGGTTGGAATCATCTTTGCCCTCAGTTTGGGAAATTTTACACAACTCATCATTGAGGCAAGTGATTGATGTTACGACTTGGGTCTCTGTTGGCCAGCAATGAAAAATTGGAACTGTGATGCTCTAATATACGAACACCAGAGGTGAGCAGTGGGTGAGTCACTTTTAGTGACGTTGTCACCATTCAGTAACTCCAAGGTTGAACTGAAGACTCGCAGGGGTTTTCAGGCTAGATAAGGCCTGTGCCAGGTATATGACTTTTTCGAGTCACAACCACCTAGGCATTGACTCATATCAAACATTTTGGAGCGAGAGTTTATATTTGATACAAGAGTTATCCCTGGGGGCTTTGATACAACTGTCATAGCAAAAAAATGTTAATTTCCCAAAGTCAAATTAATTAAGAGCAAGGGTGTCTTCCATGCGAAGAGAATGAAAGAGGGAGAGACAGAAGCTGTATAACTATAGTTAGACTGTTTCGCTGCACTGAAGCCTGAAATCTCAGGCAGCAACACCCACACGACAACCTAGGAAAGGACGTATAATAATATTTCAAGTATCTCATTATCTGCCAGCCAGGATTCGGGGAATATCTTATGCTTGTACAAATGAAAACGCCCCTGGCCTACACGGTATACCCGTGGACTACCCGTGGACAGACGAAGCAATTTGATTATCTCATCGATTATCTCAGAGTGTCACACTCGAGATAGCAGCGAGAAGGGAATAACCTTTTGATTCAACTAGCCAAATGTCAGAAAGGGAAGGGGGGAGAGAAGGAAGAAGATCAGGATCTGGGAAACTAATGCCTCAGGCAGTAAAGACACCCGATCTCTCAGGCAACCAGCTCTCCCTGTCCCTAACACAAGAGGCGAGCGCCCCATTTTTTCGAGTGATATGTGCCTTCACCCAGGTTCCTTACTCGATGAAGAGAATTTACTAGTGAGTAGGTAATTTGGAGATTTGAATGAAACCCAGGCCCTAGTGCAAAATTCAGGCGTGAATAGTACCCGAAAACGGGTTTCACGAAACACAACGTAAACAGATTGAAGCGTGGATTCCAAGGTTGCAGGCGTATCATCCCGTCCACGGTCCAGTGAGAATAAGAGCCCCAAATTAATGGATATCATATCTTGCTCAAGAAATATATCGCCCAAATGAAGCAAATATCGTCAAGAGGCTTCATGGAGAACAATGTGCTCTTGAGAGCTGGTCTTTGAGGACTTGGGCGGAAATCTATGGTCCCAACCTTTTGTACTTTGCATGGTTCAAAATAGAGTGCTGATCTTAGAGATGATATTTCTTATAACTTCAATTCGGTGATACCAAGGGAAGACAGACAAGGGGCGCAGGTGTGACTTTTGTAGTCAATAGCTTGTCTTCGTCATTCCGCCAAGATCAAGTCCTACGAGGAAATAGCCCGAAGCGTATCGGAATTCCGTTTATTCTCAAGGTTTATGAAATCACGATCATTCTCGAGTTCCATTTCTTTCGCATGGTGAAAGAAAAAGAAGAGCAGTTGCAACCATATAGCCAGGGAACCTTTCATTAACCCTGAAGAGAATATTCCTGCTCGAATTCTCCCGACGGGAATATTACCACAATGTCGTCAAACGGCCATCGAAAAAATGCGACTATACCGATAGCGGTGGTTGGGATGAGCTTCCGAGGTCCGGGAGATGCCACAGATCCAGAAGGTCTCCTGCGAATGGTGGCAGAAGGCCGCGAGAGTCGGGCTCCAATCCCAAAACAAAAATGGAACCACGAATCATTCTATCATCCGGATGCAAGCCGGCATGGGACTGTAAGTAGCTCAGTCTGTTGAGGTTGAAAGAGTACGAGCTCTGATTCATCGAAAGCACAATGTCGAGTATGGTCATTGGTTTCAGCAAGATATCTATGCGTTCGATGCGCCATTCTTCAACATATCAGTATCCGAAGCGATTGCTTTGGATCCCCAGCAGCGCATGCTATTAGAATGCTCATATGAAGCCTTCGAAAATTCAGGAACGCCGATTTCCAAAGTGCTGGGAACAGATACCTCCGTCTTTGCAGCTTGCTTTGCGACGGACTACACAGACATGCTCTGGAGAGACCCTGAAACTGTGCCTGCATACCAATGCACTAACTCCGGATTTTCAAGATCGAATATGGCTAATCGCATATCCTTTTCATTCGATCTTAAAGGGCCGAGTGTCACAGTCGACACTGCATGTTCTGGTGGCTTGACCGCTCTCCATCTTGCTTGCCAGAGTTTGATCTCCGGAGACTCAAGGCAGGCTATGGCGGCTGGATCTAGTCTAATATTGGGCCCTGAATCGATGGTCACAATGAGCATGATGAAGTAAGTAATGGCAGTTTTCCTTTTCTAAAGTCATCTCAGGCTAATTGACGTCGAAAGCTTTTTGTCGCCCGATGGAAGATGCTACGCTTTTGACGAACGGGCCAATGGCTATGCTCGAGGAGAAGGAGTTGCCGTTCTCCTGCTAAAGCGACTCGACGACGCTCTTGCTGATGGTGACACCGTCCGAGCAATTATCCGGGGCACGGGTTGCAATCAAGATGGAAAGACGCCGGGTATCACAATGCCCAACGGGCTGTCCCAAGAAGAGTTAATAAGATCTGTGTATACTAAGACTGGCCTTGATCCACTGGAGACATCATATGTGGAGTGTCACGGAACAGGAACCCAGGCTGGTGACACAACTGAGACGGGGGCCCTGAAAGCAGTATTTTGTTCTGGCCGTCAGTTGAAGAACCCGCTAACAATTGGGTCTATCAAAACCAATATTGGGCATCTTGAGGGAGCAAGTGGTCTTGCCGGAGTGATCAAGTCCATTATGATGTTGGAAAACGGCATTGTTCTCCCGCAACGAAACTTCGTAACGGCTAACCCACGAATTCCAATGCGAGAGTGGGCACTTCGTGTAAGTAATTTGAGATCGCGGGATCTAGTTAGATGATGTTAACTTATGGTGCTCAGGTTCCCGCTACTGTTGAAGCTTGGGACTGCTCATCACCTCGTCGTGCATCTGTGAATAGCTTTGGGTACGGCGGAACAAATGTCCACGCAATACTCGAGAGTGCCCAAGACTACCTGGAAGCTCGTGGGTTTGAGGCGAAATCTTTCACCAGAAGCTCCGGTCTTGCCATTGAGGTAATTCAAAACGCCCTTCGTCAGGCGCCAACAAATGGGCATTCAGCCCCCATGATGAAAAGTCAGAATGGTCGGTCCAATGGGCATTCGAATGGCTTTGGCCATCACAAAGCTGTTGCGAACGGAAACTATCACCACGAGATTAGCACTCAGAACCAACAAGAAAATGGTGGCCCCGTCAGGGAGATCAACGGGCGCCAGGCAGGTATGAATGGTCACTTCAAGGCTAAGAAACAACTGTTTGCACTTTCAGCCTTTGATTCGAAAGCTGGGGAAATGTGGGCCGCCAAGCTGGCTGAATATATCGAACAAAGACAAGAGATAAATGAGGCGGAGTTTCTCAGTGGTCTTGCCTTCACTTTGAGCGACAGGAGGACCATCCACTCATGGAAAGCTATCATAACTGCAGACTCCCGGCAAAATTTGATCTCGCAGTTGAGGGACTGCCATTTTGTCAATGTTCCGCCCAAAAGGAATGTCGGATTTGTCTTCACTGGTCAGGGAGCGCAGTGGTGTGGAATGGGGAAGGAGCTTATTGGTGCTTTTCCGCAGTTCCGGGAGACCCTCGAGGATTGTGGAGCCGAGTTGATTCGCCTTGGAGCTTCGTTCAATGTTCTAGGTGAGTTTTCTGAAATCATTACACGCGAATACTCACCCATTGGTGGTCAGATGAACTCCAGGCAGATTTCGAAGACTCCCAGGTCAACAAAGCAGAGTATAGCCAGCCTCTATGTACGGCGCTGCAGATCGCATTGGTAAACCTGCTTGATTCTTGGAGCATTCATCCTGTTTCTGTCACGGGCCACTCCAGTGGGGAAATCGCGGCTGCGTACTGTGCCGGTGCCATCAGCTTGAAAGATGCTATGCTTATCGCATATGCCAGGGGGTGTGCCACAACCGACCTCGCCGAGAAAGGAGTCGAAGGTGCCATGGCCGCAGTGAGTATGGCGCGCGAGGAGCTTAGCCCCATCCTCTCCACTCTTCGTAATGGGAAAGCCGTGATAGCCTGCTCAAACAGTCCGTCAAGTTTCACAGTCTCTGGAGACAGAGGTGCTGTAGATGAGTTGCAGCAGATACTTCGAGCACGGGGGATCTATAACCGGAGACTCGTCGTTGGAGTGGCATATCATTCACATCACATGGCCCTTGTCGCAGACAGCTATCGAGCCGCCATCTCCAGTATCGAAGCAAAACAAGGCGGAGAAATCAAGTTCTTCTCCTCTGTCACAGGCAAGAAAGTGGAAAAGTCTAATTTAGGCGCCGATTACTGGGTCAATAATTTGGTGAGCGAAGTGAGGTTCTCACAATCTCTGCGCCAACTGGCAAACCACGAGGGACCTGACGGCGCCTCGCGAGTGCAAACCTTGGTTGAGATCGGTCCACATGGGGCACTGGCAGGACCAATCAGACAGATTCTCCAAGAAGACGAGAATGTGGTCAAAACATCGATACAAACGCTTTCCGTTCTCACTCGAAAGAAGGATGCTGTTGTGACAGCATTGGGGGTGGCATCAGACCTGTTTGTGTCTGGACATGACATTCGATTATCAGCGGTGAACGGAAACTGGAACTCGGGGATTCCACCCCTCATCGACTTGCCATCTTATGCCTGGAATCACACTAAGTCCTACACTGCTGAATCGCGAATCAGCAAAGCATACCGTCAGCGTGAGAACCCCAGGACTGATATTCTTGGAGCGCTCGATGTCCACTCCAGCCCGCTGGAGCCGCGATGGCGACAAATCATTCGTCTCTCAGAGTCGCCATGGCTTCGAGATCACAGTATACAATCCACTATTGTTTACCCGGCGGCGGGCTACATCACCATGGCAATAGAGGCCGCAAAACAGCGGAAATCATGGGGAGCACCAGGGTCGAATGTCTCTGGCTATCAATTCCGCGACGTTGCAGTCAGCTCTGCACTGTTGATTCCTGAAACGCCAGGTGAGGTTGAAGTCGTCATCACGCTAAAGGCGTTTTCCGAGAGTGTCCGATCACCTTCAAATTTATGGGATGAGTTTTCCGTCTCGTCTGTGTCAGCCGACAACAGGTGGACAGAGCACTGCCGCGGTTTGATCGCCGTGAAGATGAAATCGAATTCGACGAATCCAGTCAATGGCTTGGCCAATGAGAACTGTCTCAAGACCACTACGCAAGGCATGGTAGCGGATTTCGACGCCATCTGCACAAGAGCCATAGACACTACCGGCCTATACGGGCGCCTCTCAAAAGTCGGGATGCAATACGGTCCAACATTTGCCAACATCCACGATCTCCGCTGTGGGTCAGGTCGATGCATTAGCCAAATCCATATCCCGGACACGAGCGCAGTCGTGCCGATGCAGTTTGAGCATGCTTCAGTTGTGCATCCAACTACTTTGGATAGTATCTTCCAGACTTACCTTCCAGCACTCGCAGAGCAAATGGGTCAATTGAATAGCCCAGTGGTCCCCATCGGAATAGAGGATATGTTCATTTCCCATGAAATCTGCAGCAAAGCAGGGGAGATACTCACTACATACACCTCGACCACTCGCAAGGATAACCGATTCTTCTCGGCGGAAATCGATATATTTGACGATGGGTACAGCACTGGCAAGCATCCTGTCATTCACGTGGGAGAAATGACCATGGCAGCTCTGGATTGGGACCACACAGACGAAAGTAGTGACCGTCTCCCTTCCCGTGCATTCAATATGAAGTGGGCACCCGATGTGGATTTGATGAGCGAATCGCAGATCAAGAAACTCATTCACCAGCGAGCATCTGCCAGTCTCACCAACAATCCCAGTGTGAAAAATGCTGACGCAAGTCCGGAGGTATCGAAAACCATTCAACTGACTGCGGAGTATCTGTGCCTGCTAGCACATAAGAATCCTGCTCAAAAGGTCCTCGCTTTGGGATGTTGCTCCGGATCAGCGGCAACGGCCGTACTTTCTCTGCTCTTCACGGTTTGCGAGGGTGTTGCCCCATTCAAATTGTTCCATTGCTCTGATATGAAACCCGCGATACGTCAATCCTGGGAGTCGAAATTTCCCAGTTGGTCGAGCTCCATTTCACATAAGGAGGTTTCAGCAGAGAACAACGGCTCTCGAGGCCACGCCATAGTTTCCGAGGACCTTTATGACCTTGTGGTCATTTTCAAATCTGGATCGAGCCAAGATGCGTCCAAAGCTCTTTCGTCATCATCGCTACTCCTAGTCCCGGGAGGCAGATTGCTGGTAGTAGATGAAAACCTGCAGTCACCTTTCCCAAGCCTGGCCACCAGTCAAGATCAATCCTTTGAGAGACAATCCTCGCTAGCATACGCAAAACACGCCGAGGGACTAGGGTTCAAGAGTCAAGAGGAATGGTCCGAAGGTTTGGTGGCTTTTCACATGAATGAAGAACCAGCAAGGAAAGATGATATCTCGGAAGTGCTCATCATTGTCGCAGACGGAGCATCACCCCCAGTCGACTTGTCTCACCTACAGAGTTTCTTCACAGAGCGCAACATCACATCGGACGTGTTGCTGCTCGAGAACGCAGACCCCAGACCAACACAGGCATGCATCATGCTCACCGAGCTCTCCAAATCTGTGTTTACAGCACCCACTGAGGTTGAGTGGAACGCGATCAAGAAGATTTCCCATGGTGGTGCTGGCGCTTTATGGCTCACTCGCGGCTCCGGGTGTGATATCTGTACAAATCCGGAAGCCTCGCTCACACAGGGATTCACGCGCACTATCTGCTCGGAAACAGGAGACCGCCCGATCGTGACTTTGGACTTGGATAGTGAGGATCCACTTGCACCTCAGGCCGCGGCGGAATGTATAGCCAATGTCTTCCAACGCGTCCTCATGAGCGCCAGTAGCGGAGCCGTCATTGAACAGGAGCTTATTGAGCGGGATGGTCTTCTGCTCGTGCCACGTCTAGTCCAGGACATCGAAGCCACGGAGAATATAAAGGAAGAAAGTGGGAAGATTGCTCAAGTGAAACCGTCACTGCGACCGCTTGGGGAATTGGGCTCTTCCCGTCTTCTAGTGGAAACACCCGGACTGCTGGACACTCTGTACTTCGCGCCCGACGAGCGTGTCAATGGCACATTGCCACATGACCAAGTTGAAGTCGATGTAAAAGCAGCGGGTATAAACTTCAAGGACGTCATGATGGGCATGGGCCAGATACCAGTTGAGGACTTGGGCTGCGAGTGCAGTGGCGTGGTTTCAGCGATAGGAGAAGACATCGCGAGTAATCCGGACGGCCTCCGGGTTGGGGACCGAGTGATGTGTTTGAGCTCAGGCTCTTTCTGTACGAGATTGCGACTCGATGCAAAATTGGCAGAGCGCATTCCAGAAACGATGTCTTTCGAAACTGCCGCTGCTATTCCCATCACTCATGTCACCGCATATCACTCCCTGCACAACATCGCACGCCTACGCAAAGGCGAGACGATTTTGATCCACGCTGCCACGGGTGGCTTGGGTCAATCGTTGGTTGAGATGAGCCAATTGGTCGGGGCTGAGGTATTCGTGACTGTGGGTAGCGCGGAGAAGAAGGCGTTGATTATGGATCGGTTTGGCCTGGCGGAAGATCGCATCTTGTACAGTCGGGACATGAGCTTTACGCGGGACGTGATGCATTCGACTGGTGGTCGCGGTGTTGATGTGATCGTCAATTCTCTAGCAGGGGAGGCACTTCGGAATTCGTGGACGTGTATCGCACCAAACGGTCGATTCGTCGAGCTCGGTCAGCGAGATATCACCATCAACACTCGCCTGGACATGTCACCATTCGCACGTAATGCATCATTCACTGCATTCAACCTGGCTTTCACTATGCGCAATGATCCTCAAGCGGCACGGGACGTCCTTATAAATGTTTTGGAACTGTTCGCGAGCGGTGCATTGCGTGGCCCTGATCCGCTTGAGACATATGCTTTCTCGGAGCTTCAAAAGGCGTTCCGTAAAATGCAAACCGGTCGACACATGGGTAAACTTGTGGCAGTCGCGCGGCAGAATGACGTCGTAAATCACATCGCACCTGCCGCCGAAGGACCACTGTTCTTCTCCGACGCGGCATACCTGCTGGTCGGCGGCCTTGGGGGTATTGGGCGCGCAACGGCGGTCTGGATGGCCTCGCGCGGAGCCCGCCACATCATCTGCCTCAATCGATCAGGCCTCAGCAATGCCTCCGCCCAAGAAACCGTCAGGGCAGTCAAGGCTGCTGGATGCAAGGCCACTGTCTTCGCCTGCGATGTCGCCGATTCCGCTCAACTTGCTGCTACCCTAGAGGCAGCACGCTATCAATTGCCACCCATCCGCGGTGTCATCCAAGGTGCCATGGTCTTGCGTGATTGCATGTTAGACAAGATGACCCTTGAAGACTACCTAGCTGTGCTGCGTCCCAAGCTCCACGGCACACGGAACCTCCACGACCATCTGCCAAAAGACTTGGATTTCTTCCTCATGGAGTCATCAGTCAGCGGGATAGTAGGCAATACAGCGCAAGCTGCCTACGCAGCGGCAAGTACATTCCTCGACGCGTTCGCACGGTATAGGAGATCCAATGGCCAGCCCGCAACAACCATCGACATCGGCGCTGTGTCCGGGGTGGGGTATTTGGCGCAGAACGAAGAGCTGGAATTGGCCATGCAGCGGCAAGGGTTCGAGTTCACCGATGAAGCAGGTCTGATGCGACTTCTCGAGTTCTCCATCAGGAACTCTACCCGCGATATCAGTCGCGCTCATATCATCACGGGCTTAGGGGCTTGGAACCCGGAAACTTCCCTCCCAGCCCTGAGCGCGCCAATGTTCTCCCGATTCCGCATGGAGACTTCGACATCCACGGAAGTGCGGAAAGCCGAAGCGACCCTCCATCAGGCGCTGAAACAATCGAAAGATACCAATTCCGCGATTGGCTTGATTCTCACTGCGCTGGTCAATCAAATTGTGTCGCACACTGGTGTACCCGTTGAGAATATGAGCAAGGCCAAGAGCCTGCAAGACTATGGCATCGATTCTCTGGCTGCTGTGGAGTTTAAGAACTGGATTTCGAAAGAGATGGAGAGTGTGGTTCCCATCTTTGAGTTGATGGCGGCTGAGTCGCTATCGGACTTGGCTGCCAAGATCGCGGGAAGGAGCAGATTGGTTGTGAGCTCAAACGGCGCGTGAAACACGCTGATCCAACGCGTCTACGCGTCATATAGAGAGTATAGAGCCTACCTAGATTTTATTGCTCAATTACCCACTTGTCAAGGATGCCAATGCACATCGCAGTGCAGACCACACTTGTAGTACCTAACTATCTATTCAAGTGTAACACGTTTGAAAGCACTGACATCAATTTAAAACAGAATTCCTATTAGCCCCCTTTTACCATCTTCCAGACCTCAGGAGTTCTGATTAGGTATGACGGTCCACAGAAACAAATGGAGGTGAGAAGTAATCAAATGTCCCATTTTGCACTATACCACTCAACCCCTGGATTCGTCATACATGCCTTTTCTCCCGATGTAATAAATTTGTTAGGGCCGGACAAATAGACCCAAATAGACCCCCGAGGCGATTCACGGCAGATAGAAGACAAAGTTTCCTCGATGCTCAGCCGAGGTCCGCCATTACCAGTGAGATGTACATGGACTTCAAAATTTGTTGTTGGATCCGCTAACCAAATCCGTGTCAGTATACAGATGAGAGTTGAAGGTTGTGGAAATTGGATGTACCTTTCAGGAACGGCAGATCGGTATAGTCTTTCGCTTTCACGCTCCAGAAAATCAAACACTTCTCCCATTTAGGTGCAGTCTTGGTTCCAGCGTTGGTTTCCGATTCACGCAAATCTGTAATAGCAGTTGATTGCTGTCTCCTTTCCAGAAAAGCACGAGCTATGGCGATAGCTCCACTCACTCCAGTACCGGCGACAAAACATATAACTGTTCTGTACTGCGAGGGATCTGCTTCAGAGAAATAAGGCCCTTCAAGCCGTAAAGAGAGTTCTACTCCCTGTGACGGATATGTGCGTACCAGACTCCTGTTGGCAGGCTCGGTAGAATATGTGTCGATTGACTGTTTGAAACTACTATTTTCTCCAGGGCTTGACAATGGTCTGCTTTTATCGGCGAGACCAGCTAGCTTGTCTGTCCACTGGGAGGTCGGCTTCGCTGATTTTTGGAAAAACCGGAGCCAGGTCCGCCGCTGTGAGTTCATAGCCTGTTGCCCAGTAACGCTGTCCGTATTACCACGCTTACGGAAGAGGAATTGGATCGTTATATCATCTCGTGACTCAGAAGTGATATTTTTCTGAGAAGCAAGAGGGGTAATAGTGGTGAAAGGATGGAGCTCCCGGACGGAGGATTTTGAGTGTCGAATGTAAAAATGGGCGACCGGGGACTTGCACGCACAGCCGTCGAGTCGGTGTCGAGGGAGTAGCATATTGATGCTGATAACAATTTAGCTTGGTCGGTTTGAAGATATGAATGAGTCCACGTACCAGTACCATCCTTTTCCTAGATGTACCATCTTGCCTGGCACACACTCTCTCAACTCATATAGTCGCATACCCCAGTCGAGTACCCACATGGCTAGCCCAGGAGCCACAGAGTAAAAGACCGTACTAGCGTGCAGACAGATGATTATGATGGCAAGGATGCTCAGGAGATGAGTAAAGTAAAAGAGATTGAAATGTTTGGCTCGAATCGTTGGTAGCGTGGTGACGAAAATGAGACCCATGATCGTAGTAGAGACAACACCGGTGAATATAAGGGAGGCTCTCCAGATACCCAAGGCTGACGAGTTACCCGGCCAAGTCTCGTAGTATAAATACGTTGGGTTTAAGACAGGGAATACCGTCCGAAACTTCTCCGAGAGAGAGTTGAAGGCGGGCACCCAGGATGCATAAAGGACTCCATGAATCAGTACAAGGGTAAAGAGAGTATATGCCGTCAGCATATGAAAAGTAAGCGTAGTTGAGACGGAGAGTTTGAAGAAGGAAGCAAGTGCGCTGTGTCGGGAGACGGGAATGAGGACCATTCCCATTGTGACATCGCATAGATGGCCAGTCAACGCAATCGCAGCGAGGCGATTATTGCCCTGAAGAACGCCATTCTCCTGGCCCCTTTTCTTGAAATAGTCTCGCAGGCGAATCCACCAGATACCTATGATAATGCCGTAGAGGCTGATAATCCAGATGAATCCAAGCAAAGCGCTGATAGCCAATCGTTCGCCCACCACGGGGATCCTGCGAACAAACAACTGTCGCTGGAGAAAGTGACGCAGTCGGGGTTGAAAGGCGCGAACAGTGAAGAAGACCGTGGATATCAATATCCAGGAATACCAGATCACCACATGTAATCGTGCCTGGAGAGGAAAAAGCCACTCACCACAGGTGCCAGAATAGCAATGATGATCTGATCGATATGTCAGACCGATTGAGAGACCAAAGGTGAGCAGAAGGCTGCCTGTGAGAGGATAGAGACAAGTTCTAGGAGTAATCCTCGTCATTCTAAACAGCAGTATAAAGAGAAGATTGAGTCTCTATTCGAAATGCAGGCAACATCAGTTATACTAACAAATATTGCTCACTTCGATATCATTAGTGCCTCTAAAAAATATGCACCACAGCAGTTTAAGGGCTGCGGTATGAGCCTGGTGCAGATCCGAGAGACATATGTTTTGCTTCGCTCTCGTTACCGCTCTCGCTTTCGGTCCCGGGTTCGCCTTTAAGGACCCAACCCACTTCAATTCAGAGCCTATGGGTTCTTGGGGCCCCAATTGGGTCATGACAATTCACACATGACGAAACTTCGATACTGCATGATTTGTGTAGTTTTGCCTCAGATTTTTGAGTGATTATTTTACAGCTTTGGAGAACAATACGACAATGTCCGTGGGTGCTATATAACAGTGCCGTGTGGGGAATCTATGGTATTTTACCGCTCATCTGAGTTGATATAAGATTCTATCTTAATGATAATGGAATCAGTGCATTTTTAATAATTAAACCTTCAATGATATACATGAAAGTACTTGACAGGCGAAAGGTAACCAAAGTCACCATTATTAGAAATAAAAGTAAAATTAAACAATCAAGTCACTTGCAGACTGAGACCAAAACATACCAAGATGAGTGTAGCAGTAGTAACGAGTCCAGTACCAATAACATAACCAAGGCTACTGGAAATCTTTCTGGCATCGCCAGTGTACATGGGAGAAGAAGAAGAGGGGGAGGTAGTAGTCAAGGTTCTTCCAAGGTTAAAGATTATAGCGTAGTTAAGGATATCAGCTGGAAAGAGGAAGAGGTTAGTCATCAGTCAATTGGATTTGTGTTGAGGAGGAATACTGTCGTTGATGGCACGCTTGGAGACAGGCCAGCATTGGCAAAACCGAGGGCAGCACTGGTGAGGGCAAGGTTGGTGAACTTCATTGTGTTTGATGGCAGAGGGTTAAATATATCTGCATTGGAAGTCAATCTCTGAAGGAAGGACGATTAGCCTTTGCTGAGGGGGGACGCCCAGTATTATAGATGTCATGCCGGCAATTCGAAAACCCGAGGACTGTGTATGCATGGGTAGAGCTTGAGAGATGACATGGATTGACCAATGGAAACTAGTCATTATCTTCCTTGCTTTGGAACTCTTTTTTTTTGATAACAATGATAGATTGAGATCGAGGGTCGGGCTCCAAGATCGAGACGGAGACTTCAGGGGAAATTCGGGCGGAGGTGACAATATTTCCGAGGGATATAGTTGGAACTGCCAGTTGCCACTAGATATGAGCTGCGGGGACCAAGTTATGGGTCAATCCGGGGTAAAAAGAGACCTGTATCCTGGTTTATCTAGTCGGGAGTGGCGGAAGAGCGGTTCATAGTGGAGAGCTTAGAGTTCTCACACTGCTGCATACTCGTAGTTGCAAAAAGAGTTGGGCAACGAGAAGAAAAGCGGCACAGGTACCAGTACCGAGAGCGGGAACGAGACCGATATAACTCGTCAAACCATTGCAACGACCTGTGTATCGATTCGACTCATCAAAATTCGCGAATATCAAACAGGTTTGCGAACCATTTTTTAGCCTTTTCGGGTAAAAGGGGTTGTGGAACGAGCTTCCAAGGTTGATAATACTCCGTACATGCCGCGACTGTTGCTTTCTATCTCACCCATAATGAGCTTCTCTATAGCATGAAGGCTGCCAATCACAGATCTTACTCAAAAACACAAAGTATTTGGGCTGTAGCACCACATAGTTGAGAGGTACTATGAGGGTGTGTCCAAACAACCTTGGAACTAATGATATTTCGAGAATACTCGATCGTCATGTGTGACGCTACTCATGAATTTTCTGAACAGGCAATGTATAATTGTCCCAGCAGCCGCCCCACTCGGCCAATGTGAAATCCTCTCCTTCCTAACGGGTCAGGCCCGGACCCAAAGCCCAAAGCCCAAAGCCGAACCATCAGTGGGCTATGGGCCCTACTAACAGAACCCAGCCCAGCCCACAGCCCATTAATGGGGGCCCATAGCCCCGCCCATTGTCGGCTTGGGCTGGGCTGGGCTGGGTTTTGTGGGCTTTGTGGGCCGGAGGGGTCTAAGTGCAGGGAGTGCGACTGACGCGGTAAACGCAGTGCTATCGGTAGGTGCGGTAAACCCACCAGACGCGTCAATATGGCATTCCAAGGTGTAGGCCAAAATGTGATAGCGAGTACGCTGTCATGATATGCTGTTCGTAGATATTATTTTGCTGAAATGAAAGGCCTTAGGAGGTGCTTTGCACAATGGTTTAAGAGTTTGGTGTGGTAGCCAGGTTGGCCATTTTGGGGAGTGAAGCCCAGGTGGCCAGGAATGGTGGACTCGAGCGTCGGACCTAACCAAGCAGGGTTGCTGGGAGGAGCTTGGCCCTATGGGAACGAGGCTTCGATACCTCCGGGGCTGTGTTCAATACAAAGCTCGTCTCATTCAAATCGCCTACTGGCCTACAACTTGCATACGGTGAAAAATTAAGATAGAATGGGAGGATCGATTCATGTCATTCAAAAAGTTCGAGGAAGGATATCAAAGTAAAGCAAATAGGGTATGTGTAGCGAGACTAAGTCGCTAGTCGTGATGATATAAACATGTGATCCGGTCGTCAAACGCAAAGAGCCTGCTCTCTGAGGTCATAAGAAGGATATCAATATTGATGGGTGTTGGCGCGGTTGAAAGAGTGGCCTGGTGGGGCGCGGTGCATAGCCGATGGCGATACAGTATTCGCGCGGTTGTAGCTCTCCACAGCTGGGGGTCGCTGAGAGCGAGATTGGGTCCCTTGAGGATTGAAAGCAACATAACCAGCTGGCTGCGGTGCGGGGGTCGCAGAAGTCATAGGTGTGAAATTCCTCGCGGGCGGTTGGACAGCGGCTGGTGGAGGAGTCGGCCTGTAGGTCGCAGGGGTATATGAGCGATAAGGAGCAGGTGTTGCACCTGTGCTAGCTGGTGTGTAAGATCGCGCTGAGTAGGGGTCGTGCTGGTAGTAATCTGGTTGGTTGTTGTACTGGGGCGCAGCCCTGGATGCGTATGGGTCATATTGCGCTGGCTCGTGAGCGTGATTGAAGTACTCGTACTCGTCAGAGCCCGGTCTATCATCCGAGCCATATCCAGGGGCTGGTGTGTGACTCTGGTACGGCTGTGAGTCCGAGCTGCCTTCGGTCAAGTTCCGATACCCTGCGCCTGCGCCGTGGTAATTCGTTCCATTGTCGTGTGGAGCAGGAGTTGCTCGGGAGTGGGGTGTTGCCATTCTGTGAGGAACATTCGCAGGCAAAGGAGGAACGGGTGGCAGAGTCGGGTGCTGGCTATCAATCGGGCTGTAGCCCATCCCAGCGGCGTTCCCAGTCAGAGAAGCTGACTCGGACATAGCCGAAGAAGATGTCGCGGTTCGAGTAAGAGGGGGCTTGGAGTCGAAGTCCAAATTCGGTAGTGTTGGATTGTTGCCCCGGGCTGCGGATGAGTTTGAGCGCGAGTAAGTAGGCAGGGTTGTTTGAGTAGTGCTTCGCGAGATGGTTGTCACTGCGGGTTCCTTATCGGCAAAGACAGATGGCAAAGTCGGTTTTGTATCGAAGGCTGCCAAACTTGGTTGAGTGGGCGCTCGGTTCTGCAACCTTAGCCCCTTCGCCAGTGCTTTGTTATTCTTGCGGTGCACAATGCGCTTCAAGCGTTGGCCAACCTTGCGACGACAATACCTCGATAGAGTACCGTCCTCAGCCGGAATGTGGTGGAACAGGAAGATCAGGTAGAGAACGATAGCCGAAATCAACTTGAGAACTGACAGAACCCAGATGATCAGAGTGAACAGCATACCGAACAACACCACGGCTTGGAGATTGTTGCCCTCTGCGAGAATCTTCACATTGTTGAAGAACTGGCCAATGGAAGAAGAGCCATCATCATGAGCCGCGTTTTTTCCTCCGGGAATCAGATCCATCTGCATAACCGAATACAGGGTGATCGCGTTAATCACCTGGCGGGGCCCATCTGCAAAGATTGTGTTCATCCAAACTGAGATATTATTAGCCACATTCGGGTATCAAAAAGTGCGACCGTATACTCACATTGGAAAGAGAAGTAGGCGTATAAAGCAACATATTCGGCAGCCTTGCGGTCCTTTGTCAACTCAGCAAAGACCAGGAACCTCCTGTACCCGCGGCCCTCCTTGCCAAAGCGGACACTCTGAATGCGCACCGCGAGCGGGTCCAGAAAGCTGCGCGTAATACTACCGGAGCGAATGGCGCGAATTGCATGGAACCAGCGGTATGCGAGGAGAACGAATGATGCGATGATACAAGCGGCGAAAATCCATCGGGAGATGTGAAAGGGGATAGCTGGTTCAACTCTGCCGGACCAGCGAGAGAAGGCCAACAGGTTGACGGCTGTAAATGTATCGACGCCGTAGACAGCGAGAGAGACAAAAAGAAAGACCCAGAGGAAGAAGTACGAGAAGGGCGTCCAGCAAGATTCAGACTTGAAATCGTCTAGGTTCTAGACGGGGTCAGCAACTGTCTCACCCTTCATGGGGATGGCGCAATTGCGCAAACATACCACGTAGTCCCATTTCTCTTCCATGGCGACATCGCCCTTTTCCCGATCTCCAGAGCACAGCATAGTGTCGGGCGAACTGGTCCTGCCAGGAGCGATTGTAGGGTATCAAGCGAGTGATGCGATCGCGTGACGATTCAATGTCGACTTCCGCGGGCCAGCCGGGCAAAGTCGTGTTCTGGTTGTGAGAACAGGTGTGTATTTCTTAAAGATAGGATAAAACGAGGGTCGGCCGTAACGAGCGACGAGTACGGGGTAGAAGGAACGTTCTTAAGCGCACGAATCACGCATAACTGGCGGAGGCCAGGGGAGGCTGACAGGTATCGAGGGCTGCTAGCCACATGTATGGACGGAGAATGAAGCGCTGGTGTTTCAGAGGCGCATTGGCATTCGTTGTTGCTTCGAGAATAGTCGCAGGGCCAAGCAGAACGTGCCGATCTCGCCAAGCTAGGAGTACGATCCGCGGGTTGTGGAGAAGGAATGCGAGGAAATGTGGTTGGGTTCAATGAAATGAGTGTAAATGACTGGACGAGGCAAGGGGGACAGCCTTCCCAGAGACAAAGAGTGACAGGTTTGACAAGGGAAAGGGGAAAAAGAAGCTGAAACACGAGTTCATCGGGGGGAGTGGAGACGCGGGACGCTCTTTGTACCTTGACCCGTTTTGATCTTAGGGCTGAATGGGAGAAGGATCTCTTTGGGCTCTTTCATTGTTTTCATTGTCAATTGCTTGTTCGTACTGCTCCTGTGCTTCTCTACAATTTTCCATTCAATCTATACAATAATTCCTCCATTGAAAGTGGTATATCGATTGCAATGACAACAAACATTGAAACCAATTCCCCACAAATCCCATACATTCGCACGCGCCCGGGGGGTTTCTGTGCTTTAAGCGCCCGTTATCCACTCTGACCACATTGAGCTGACATTGAGCTGTCACATTCCAACATTCCCTCAGCATGCCACAAGTTCTTACGTATGTCTGTACGGAGTACATACTGGAGTAAAACAATGCAAACCCTGACCCCCTGGCGCTAAAATCTCTTGCTCAACGGCACAATGTATCCGAGGTCTGTGGATGAGCACAATTCATCGAGTTCGGTCTTCGGCGCTGAAATTGTGTAAATTGAAGCCATGGCTGTACTCGGTCCCACTTGACACTGCTTTTACTCTTACACCATATTCCGTTTGAAGCGTTGCCACCGCCCAAGTTCAACAGGGCGTTGCGGCCGGCATTCGGTTTCGCACGCTACTGGCTCTTGCAGTCAAGAGGCGCTCGGGAAGAAGCGCCCCGTGGAATTGAGTATGGCATGTTGACTTGAGGTCCGGCTAAGATAGCCGTGTCCAGCGAAAGAGAGCAATGTGGAAGTGAAACAGTCTCAAAGAGTTGCTGATGAGCTTAGACGGTCTTCAAATGTTATCGACCGGGAACTTCTCATTGGCCAGTTCTCCAATGCTACTCCAAGTGACGTCGGTCCCGAGGTCACAACTCGGAGACTTCCACTTGAATTTATAATCTACATCGTCATCCGATCATACCAACTCGGAACGCATATAAGATCTATCCCTCCAGCATCAATCATACTCTCTTCACTCAGTGCACAAACCACATCTGCCCAGCATGCCGATCGAGAACAAGCCCGCCGCCGGCATCTCCTACTTCACCCCCGCCCAAGTCCCACCTGCTGGATCAGCCGCGATCCCCCAATCCGACGGCACACAACCACCCAAGCTTTTCCAGCCCTTCACTGCACGAGGCCTCACATTCCACAACCGCATTGGTCTCTCCCCGCTATGCCAGTACAGCGCCCAAGATGGCCACATGACGGACTGGCACATGGCCCATCTGGGAGGCATTGCGCAGCGCGGACCCGGTCTCCTCATGGTCGAGGCCACCGCCGTGCAAGCCAATGGCCGCATCACCCCTGAGGACCACGGTCTCTGGAAAGACTCGCAGATCGAGCCCCTCCGCCGCGTCGTCGAGTTCGTCCACTCGCAGAGCCAGATCATCGGTGTACAGCTCGCTCATGCCGGGCGCAAGGCTAGCACAGTGGCGCCTTGGCTCAGCAAGGCCGATACGGCGGTCGCTGAGTTCGGCGGATGGCCGGATAATGTTAAAGGACCGAGCAATGTCCCCTTCCACGCCAACTTCCCCACACCCCAGGCGTTGACGAAGAATGAGATTGAGACGTTCAAGAAGGACTGGGTTTTGGCGGTGAAGCGCGCTGTCAAGGCTGGCGTTGACTTTATCGAAATCCACAATGCTCACGGCTATCTTCTTATGAGTTTCCTGTCGCCGGCGACCAATGATCGCACCGACGAGTACGGAGGCAGCTTTGAGAACCGCATTAGACTATCCTTGGAAATCGCTAAGCTGACACGCGAGAACATCCCCGACAACATGCCCATTTTCCTGCGTGTCTCCGCGACCGATTGGTTAGAGGAAGCGTTGGCCGATCAGCCAAGCTGGCGAATCGAAGACACCGTGAAGTTTGCGCAAGCGCTCGCTGAAAGCGGTAACATCGACGCTTTGGATATTAGCAGTGGTGGAAACCACGAGAAGCAGCATATCCACGCGAAGCCTGCATTCCAGGCACCTTTTGCCGTTGCCGTCAAGCAAGCTGTCGGAGACAAGCTCAAGGTTGGATCAGTGGGTATGATCGGCACCGCTGAGTTGGCCAACTCGTTGCTTGAGAAAGAAGGCCTGGACTTCGTCCTTGTTGGTCGCGGCTTCCAAAAGAACCCTGGACTTGTGTGGGCCTGGGCTGAAGATCTCGGCGTCGATATCTCCATGGCTAACCAGATTCGCTGGGGCTTTGCCACTCGCGGCACTGGTGGTGGCCCTTACCTGCACAATCGCCCTGGTAAAATCTAGACACTTGACTAGTTTAGAAGGATACATAATAGACCAACCAATATCAAATGAAGATTCAAGTAGGTTTCCTTCTTAATGCCCTTCGAATTACGTCCGTTCCGCATTCCTTAACTCCGTCCGTTTCGTCCGGGAGGATACGAGAGCTGCATACAAACGGCCCATGGATACCCCCTCCCGCACGAACACCAAGACGGACTCGGCCTAATACAAAACCACCCATGTTTCTGCTGCAAGAAATACAAGACATCATCTCGCTTCAACCCACTTTGACGCGCCAAGTCATCCAAGATGGTATCCTTGACTGATGTACAATCCTCCAATGCAAATATCGCAAACACTCTGCCAGCAGGCCTAGTCGCCGTCTTTGTAGGCGCCACCAGCGGCATTGGCGAAGCTACTCTGATTGAATTCGCCCGATCAGCACGGTCTCCACGCGCATACTTCATCGGCCGCTCTCAAGAAGCCGCAGCGCGCATTACAGCAGAATGTCGACAACTGAATCCAGAAGGGGAATTCATATTCATCCAAGCAGATGTCAGCCTCATTCGAAATGTCGATGAAGTTTGTCGTGAACTGAAAAACAAAGAAAAATCCATCGACTTGCTATTCATGAGCTGTGGATCCATTCGTACCGGAGAAGGTGTGTTGGCCAATCTTTCGTCGCTTAACCCAGACTGGTGTCATCGGCAATCGTACTAATGAAGTGATCAAGATACATCCGAGGGCATTTACCTCATGACCGCTACTATGTACTATGCGCGCATCAGATTCACAATGAATCTCCTACCCTTGCTCAAACGATCGGCCAGTCTCCGACGGGTCGTCACCGTGCTAGCCGGCGGCCACGAAGGCCCCGTCGATGCCACCGACTTCCAGGGGAGGAACATGTCAATGATCAAGCTGCGCGGGCACGGCGTCTCGCTAACCGACATGGCGCTGGAAGCACTGGCCGAACAAGCGCCAGAAGTGAGCTTTATCCACGACTACCCCGGTACAGTGAAGACGGGGATCGGTCGCGATCCAAATAATCTGCTTGGACGAATCATGAATTTCGTCCTATTGATTATCGGGCGTTGGGTTTATATCCCCAACGTGGAGTCCGGGGAGAGACATTTATTCTTCGCGACCAGTGCGAAGTATCCCCCTCGTGTGGCTACGGGCACGGCTTCTGCAGTTCCGTTGCTTGAGGGCGTTGATGTCGCGCAAGGTACTGATGGGAAGGTTGGTAGTGGTGTCTACAGTATTCATTGGGATGGAGAGCACGCTGGCTCTAAGAGTGTTGCATTGTTGGCTGGGCTTCGGGCGCAAGGAATGGCTCAAAAGATTTGGGAGCACACTGTTGGTGAGTTCAAGCGCATCACTGGGTCAGACGTGGTTTGAAAGGCAGAAATAGGCGGTCTGTGGTGCTAGAATTGAATGCCTTATCAATATGGCATTTGCTCGGTCGCATGCATCATGGCATGGCATACGGAGTACTGAGGTCTTAGAAATATGGCAGAAATATGGCACTTTACCCGGTCGCATACATTGAAGCATGCTATATTTGGGGCCTTAGAAGTATGGCATTAAATATGGCATTTGTCCGGTCGCATGTATTGTGGCATAGCATATTGGGGCCTTAGAAATATGGCAAAAATGAGGTGCTATTGGGAGCCTTAGAAATTTGGTCTACAATAGGATCTCCTATAGTTATGATAGATCCAGCGAGAGCATGTATTTGGCACCATGTTAGCAGATCAGCCTCTGTTTCCTAATTAGGAAGCAGTATACCAGTTACTGCTAAATTTAGATCATTTTGACCAGTGGCATAATGTATTAGAAGTCTTAGAAATATACAGCAGAAATAGGGAGGATCATAGAAATGAATAGTGAATTCGGGGCCATCAGCTGATTATTACATCTCATACAGAGGTGTATTGATGAAAATGACCAATTTGTGTATTTATTGAAATGCTAATTTGGCAGAATACGATGCTGGCGGCTATGTACTGCCGTCACAACGCACGGTGATTTTCATGCAATTCTCGAACCATCAATCTCAGCTACGCGCCCATGGAAGTACACTAAGACCCTCTGGCTGGGGCCAAATGAGAATCACATTTCACCCTCTACAGCCGCCTTTTTTTTGCTGAAATTTTCGACCATGTTCTTTTCCCATCCCTCCCACTATGCTGCGGAGCCGGCCTTTTTCACGGATGGCTCTCCATGCTACAAAATCCCTCTTCTTTTGGCTGCTCGCCACCACAGTGATCGTGCATGTACAAGGTGCTCCTTGGACGGTGCTATGGTCTGATCAAACCTATGGCCCAGATGGCCCGTGGCACGCCGTGTCAGTTGAGTTGGGCTCCAACAAGCAACCTGTTGATTTGTATCCTGGCGACCGTTGGGCTAGTACTATTCTCATCGACACAGTCTGCTTAGACAACTCCACAATAACGTGTTACGCGGAACGAGCCGGTTTATTCAACATTAGCGCATCAACATCTGCCGTCACCTTGAACAAGCTGACCAACACAAGCCAAATGACATGGCTGTCCGATCAAAGCAGTGCTGGCGTGAATAAATGGGGTGGCACCGGGCATGTCAAAGAAGGAATTCTCGCTGATACGCTCAAGTTAGCGAATGGACCAGCTGTGCCGAACGTCTCTATCGCATCTATCTACAATGCCTACGAAACATATCCGAATGGGAAGTCATATCCTGTTTCTGTGGGGATTCTGTCGCTGGGTGGTACTAAGTCTACCCACACAGTGGATGGGAACACGTTCAATATGCTGAGTGCTTGGGAATACTTCAACAATACTTCGTCTGATCGCATCCCCTCATATTCGTGGGGTATGCATATTGGGTCGGTTGAACCCGACCTTCCAGGTTCGCTGATGCTTGGCGGTTATGATCAAAACCGAGTAGTGGGCGAAGTAAGCTCGCAACAGGTTGCTACTACAAACCACCTCGGCAATCTCAACATTTATCTCAAAGACATTGGGATGGGAGTTGCCATTGGGGACTCGCCATTTTACTTCAACAATAAATCTGACTTGCTCCTATGGGGAGGCAGCAACACCGGCAGGGGCAAAACTGTGGAGATTGATCCCACACTTCCATACCTCTATCTCCCGAGGGAGACGTGTGATGCAATGGCAGCAGAGCTCCCAGTAACATTCAACGAGGGCCTGGGTCTATATTTCTGGGACACGGGAAACAGCAGCTACCAGAAAATAACCTCCTCTCCAGCATATATGTCCTTTACATTCGAGAAGGATGCGGTGAACACCCAGAGTATCACCATCAAAGTTCCTTTCCAACTCTTGAAGCTCACACTTCAAGAGCCACTAGTGGAACACAACACCACTTACTTCCCATGCTATCCCTCTGACTCCTTCGTCCTCGGCAGAGCTTTTCTTCAAGCAGCCTTCATTGGCACAAACTGGCAAGACGGCACTGGGGGCGGTTACTGGTTTTTGGCTCAAGCACCTGGACCATCGATCGGATCTAGTGTTCAGCAGAGCATTGGGATCAATGACACCTCAATCAAGGCTTCAACCAATTCGTGGGAAGAAAGCTGGAGTGAGTTCTGGGTACCTCTTTCATCGGAGGGCTCCAGCTCGGGACTTTCATCGGAGAGCTCCAGCTCGGGACTTTCACCGGGTGCAAAGGCTGGCATTGGCGTTGGATGTGCTATTGGCGGCCTGGTATTGGTAGGGATCTTTGCTTGGCTAATCATCTTTCATCGAAAGCAAAAAGCAAATTCTCACCCAGAAACCCAAGATCAATATAGCATTGCGCCGACGTCTGCAGCCGGGACGAAGTCACTTCAAGTGACTGAGCTTTATCATCATCCAAGCGAGCTGCAGTCAGACAAGGATATTCACGAGGCGCCGGGGCTCTATACGATGCGTCACGAACTTCGGTGATACTCTGAGATACAAGTTTGTACTGTAAGAAATTGAGTGTAACTATGTATATACTATTTGAAGAGATCTACAATCTCTCGTTGTCTCCGCCACGGCGGGGCCCCGCTTTCCCCTTGCGGAAGCCCTAAAGACCATGGATGTCGACAGACTTAGAAAACTGGAAACGATTGACCCACGCCCGCTGCCACCGTGGCGAACGAATGCCTTCACGGAGATCGAACTTGAAAACGACCGTGGTCACTCCAGGGCTGGCGTTTCGCGACATCGTATGACATTTTTTTGGTTTAACATGTGGGAAACATATCGCTGCACTCGCTTGGACACTAGAGCCTGAGAAGACAATTCTAGTGAATGGGAAAGTTTGGAGAGTCTTGAATTGTATTTTCCTATACATCGCTTTGACGTGGACTTCGAGGGGGAGCTTTGTTAACAGAAACTTATGTTGCTGCCTCCAGCTTTGAAAGAGAGCAGGGAGTTCGGCCGAGTCGTTTGCACTGTTGACGTGTCGCAGTATGGCGTCTTTCTAGAAACCAGCAATAATACAATCATGCATGAATTCTGATTCGGTCAAGTTAGCCACTCATCAAATTGGCAGAGCCTCGACGGGACGCTAAGATCTGTAAGGCAATTGTAGTGCAATGACGTCGGAAGCTGCATCTCATATGACAATGCATATTCCATACCAAATTCATCCAACGCGCATTCGGTCTACGGGTAAGTTTTTATTCTAAATTTTGTAGACTTTGTTTACGTTGGTGGATCCAGGGGTCTGTTCGCTTATCCCAAATTGCTCGATGTGGCATCCGTTGCGAGCGGTACAACTCCAACCCCGTGCCGCTCGCCAAAAATCACGTTCAGTTACGCGATTCCGGGTCGGGTACGGTGGTTTTCACAACCTTGAATATCTCCGCATTTGCATCTATCCGAGGTCTTTCCATCTTCAAATAAATAGGACCACCGTGTCCCGCTCCGACGCGAGTGATAGCACCTGGGCACTTTGAGGTCGTGGATCGAAGATCAGCCAACACCCAACCAACGCCAAGCATTTGGTCATCGCGGCTCCGCACACCACCGGCTAGAGTAATCTCACATCAGACCCGTGGACCGTTACCTTTAAATGCCAGAGTTTAGAATCTGAACAAAAGGATTTGTTTATTCCATCCTTTGTGCAACCTTGAAAGCTCGCCGACATGGGGCGAATCAACGATGGCCTTCCGGTCCTCTATCTCGCTATCGCTGCTGGGCTATACTACAACCCAGAGTACGCGATACTCAATTCCAGAATTGTGACTGGCATTGTTTTTCTTGCCATAGTCACCGCTGGCAAAATCTTATACCAGTTTTCTCTTTACCCAGAGTACTTCACTCCGTTGAAACATATTCAAACGCCCCAGGTAGGCCATCTTCTTTGCCCCATACTTCCAGTCCAATCGTCTGACGGCAACTAGGAGCGTACTTGGCTACGAGGAAATACCGAAAGCCTCTTCTTGGAAACACCTTATGTTGGTCTCGAAAAATGGACCAAAACCCTGCGTAATGACGATCTTCTCCGCTATTATGTTGTTGGTAATTTGGAGCGTGTGATGTGCACAAGTCCAAAGGCTTTGAGTGAGCTACTGGTCACCAAGGTTTACGACTTTGAGAAGCCGGAAATTGTTCGTCAGAGCTTGCGCCGCGTTACCGGAGACGGAATTCTCCTCGCCGAGGGCGAAGAACACAAGGTATGATATCAGTCACGACCTTTAGATTCTCACATCTTTCAATGCATATGTCCCTTTTTTGCATTATATTAACTTTCATTCTCTAGATCCAACGAAAGAATCTGATGCCTGCTTTCGCCTACCGCCACATCAAAGACTTGTATCCGATATTTTGGTCCAAGAGCGTGGAAATGGTCAACTTGATTCAAGAGGATCTCAATGATTCCAGCAGAAAGACAGCGACTACAACTGACAACACCATCCGTATTGATACCTGGGCTAGCCGCACAACCTTGGATATCATTGGTGTCGCCGGTATGGACAATGATTTCGATTCTCTCCGAAACCCCGACAACACACTCAACCGATCTTATCGCCAAATTATGGCACCACCCTCAGCATTCATGAAGACTCTCTTTGTCATCGGGATGCTTTTTGGCAAGCCAACATGGACCAACAAGCTACCAACAGCGCGTAACAAGGAGATTTTGGAAAGTGGCGAGGTAATTCGCAATGTCGCCCGTCAAATGATTCGACAGAAGAAGGCGAAGATGGAAGATCCAACAGCAGAAGCAGGCATCGACATCATCTCCGTCGCTCTGAAGAGCGGCACTTTCGACGAAGAAAACTTGGTCGACCAATCCATGACTTTCCTCGGTGCAGGCCATGAGACCACAGCAACGGCACTCCAATGGGCCATTTACGCGCTGTGCAAAAACCCCAACGTGCAAACCAAACTGAGGGATGAGATCCGCGCGAATCTTCCATCCCCAGATGATGACACACCCATAACTGCAGCCCAGATTGACAACCTCCCATATTTGAACGCAGTATGCAACGAGGTGCTTCGATACTACCCATCCGTCCCAGCGACAATCCGCAAAGCTGTCCGAGATACATCACTCGCCGGAAAGCATATCCCCAAAGATACTTTGTTCATCATCGCTCCTCGAATTCTGAACCGGATGGAAGAATTTTGGGGCGCGGATGCGGATGAATTCAATCCCGAGCGGTTCATGGGTCCTGGGAAAGCGAATACCGGTGGCGCAACAAGCAATTATGCTTTCTTGACTTTCCTACACGGCCCTCGCAGTTGTATTGGGCAGGGATTCGCTAAGGCGGAGCTTGCTTGCATGGTTGCTGCTATGGTCGGGAGATATCACATCGAGTTGAAGTTCCCTGATGCAAAGTTGGAAGTTCGGGAGGGCGCGACTGTTTGTCCTAGGGATGGAGTGGTTACTTTGATGACGAAATTAGAGGGATGGTGATCTTCATTCATGGGTACGGCTTTATGTCATGAGAATTTCTTGTTGAGTTTCTGCGTTTTACGATTCGAGCGCACTGTATTTTGTCCAATTTGTGGGGTTGAAATCCTCCTGTGTACATATTTTGCCAGTTAGAATATCACGAGCTCAAGCGATACCTTCCATGCCACGTATAATGGTGAAAGGGAAACTGAACGAAGCACTTAGATGTTTTGGGGGTGCAAGGCATGAACTTGGAAGCGCAGTATCCCTAGAAGGGGTCTCGCGGCGTCCGCGGGCTCCGCGACTTTGGCGACAACCCTTGATCTGGAACATCCTCGTCGGAATTTGCCTTTGCTTTAACTTAGGCAGCAACCGATTCAGATTTTCTTCCACATTGTAGCTATTCTCCGACGGCACTAGCTCCTGGTCATATCCACATTGCTCCCGGGAGCACAAATCATGTATCGAAGCCGCATCTAGGGTCCATGAAGCTTACCACATGGGCTAGGCAACGACGAAAAGCTTCCCTAGTTCATTCTCCATATTTGGTAAGATTGATAGCATCTCGGGCCTGGATTCTTGGGTAATGTATTTACCAGATCAGATAAGATTCAGCTGGAAGCTTGTCTCGCCAATTTTATCCTACCCAGACCCTGAAACGGCCGGAAAAGTGTACGTAGCTGCATAGCTATCAATAGAACCTCAAATCCTTGAGCTATCGCCAAATTGCTTTCTGTGAAGCATGAAGGTGTTTCGCACTAGCGGCAATAATAGACTGTGTCCGTCAGAATGCCCACACGTAGTGTGGTGATCAATGTTTTACCATTTGCAATTTTCCATCAGGACTTTGGTATGACAGGAAATGGTTTCTCCCCGGTGACATCGCTTGACAATACCACCATATCTCGACGGTCATACAAGATGTGGATGACACTAATCAGTTTTCGGTTGGTGACATTCATATTTTTTATTTGACTTGGTCGGCTAATCATTTGTGCTTCTCAAATCACGAGCTGAAGCCCACACAAGGACCAATACTGTGGGTATTTAAGTCAACCTGTTTCCCAGAGGCTCCATCGAGTGATGCAGAGGTACCTCTATTACACAGTTTATCAGAAACATGATGCTCAACAATCCTTCCAAGGCCACCGAGGTCGCCGAGGACCCGGTATCTTCGGATCCTGTAGCAGCAGACGATCCAGATAAACAGGACGGTGTTCGGGTTGCAGAAGCAATCACCGCTTCGTGGTCTAGAGGCTCCCTGATCACGGTTTATGCCTGGTAAGTGACGCTTTCCCAAACACGTCCTACGGCTCTGACTCAACCTTCGGGGCCAATAGCATGTGGCTCCTGTATTTCGTCAATGCTCTTCAATCAAGCTTGACGTCGAATCTTTCGGCATACATCACAAGTGAATTCTCAGAGCACTCGCTGCTTACCGTAATCAGTGTTGTTACCAGTGTGATGGGCGCGGCATGCGTGATGCCAATCGCCAAGGTGCTGAATATATGGGATCGCAGCGTTGGCATAGGTATCATGGTTTTGATTGCCATATCTGGTCTGATCATGATGGCTAGTTGCACAAACATTGCAACTTACTGTGCTGCGCAGGTAAGTCATTCAAAACTGTCATTCAAAACTGCGTCGGAAGAGCCACCGACTGATCCCTCACACCTCTAGGCATTCTACACCGTCGGTCTTACGGGTGTTATTTTCTGCGTTGACGTGCTCACTTCCGATACCTCCTCACTCCGCAACCGTGGCATTGCCTTCGCCTTCACTTCTTCGCCCTCCGTCATCACCGCGTTTGCCGGATCTCCGTTATCCAACCAATTTCACGAGACCAACTGGCGATGGGCGTATGGAACAATCTGTATCATTCTCCCAATCGTCGCGCTTCCTTTGATAATCACATGGGAGCTGGCGAAGCGGAAAGCGAATAAAGAGGGTCGCTTGCAGTACAAGCCACGGATTGCTCGTACGTGGTGGGAGAGCTTCAAATTCTATTTCATCGAGTTTGATGGTGGGTCACCCGTTGCAGGTCCATTGTTCTCTCTTTCCTTACTGAAGCTAATTTGATCTGTTCCAACATCTAGTCATCGGCATCTTCCTGATGATCGGCGGTTTGATCCTCTTTCTCATTTCCTTCAACATCGCCGGGAATACGGAAAATCAGTGGAGATCGGCGAAAATCATCGCGCTGATGGTCGTCGGCTTTTTCGTGCTAATCGCCTTTGTAGCCTACGAGCGCTGGTTTGCCACGAAGCCTTTCATTCCCTCCCATCTCCTCATCAACCGGACCGTCATTGGCGCCTGCCTTCTCGATATCACATATCAGGTCTCTTATTATTGTTGGTCAACCTACTTCACCTCGTTTCTGCAGGTCGTATACGGCACCAGTCTCACTCAAGCCGGTTACATCAGCGCGATCTTCGATTTCATGGACCCAATTTGGCTCATTGGGTGTGGCTTCCTAATCCGAGTGACCGGTCGCTTCAAGTGGTTGCTGATGTGTGCGGTTCCGCTATATATCCTGGCTTCCGGGCTCATGATATACTTCCGCTCACCAGGCCACAGCGTTGGATATATGTGCATGTGTCAGATCTTCCTGGCTGTCGGTGGAGGTACCCTTATCCTCATCGAGCAGGTTTCTGTTCTTGCCGCTTCCAAGCACGAGGAATACGCGGCCATGCTTGCTTTGCTGAGTACGTTCGGCAATCTGGGTGGTGCTGTGGGCAACAGTGTCTCGGGTGCTATCTGGACCAACATACTCCCTGGTAAACTCCGAGAGTACCTGCCGTCGGAAACCAGAGAGCTCTGGTCTGAAATTTACGAGTCACTAGATGCTCAATTGAGTTATCCCTTGGGATCGCCCACCCGGATTGCCATTCAAAATGCATATGCGTACACCCAGCGTATCATGCTGATCGCTGCCACTGGCATCATGTGCCTGTCCATTGCATGGGTTCTCATGATGAGAAACCTCAAAGTCTCCAAAACGGAGACTGGTTCGCAAGTCTTGTTTTGAGTGATCGTCAGTGCGTTGACAGGGATCTGCCCAGGTCTGCCATGAACCACAAGCTTGGCAGCTACTATACCATCTGTGGACCAGAGTTACGAGATTCTCATCCAGTGATGCTCTTTCGGTCGAGTCGACCTCTCAAAATCCCTACCTGCAGCACGGTGCATTAAGTAACCATGGAACACACCAGTTGACCAGTTGACTGATGGGATTTTGAAGGTGGAAAGTGCCATTTCATTTGCAGATCCGATATATAAGAACGACAATGTGAGTACTATTCTCATATAAGCTATGATATTATAAGGTTGGAGACAGGAAATTTACTAGATACACAGGTGTCATTTTGAGGTCGGACAGTGCGATCGGTCCTGGACCTCCGGATTACAGCAAAACAAAAATATGATGCATCAGTATGACAAATATCCGGTTCCATTGTGTCATCCCACATTTCTGTATAACAATGCCTACTTGGGTATCAAAAAGCGAGATCCAAAACAAGAATATATACGCATTGAACAATGTTAGGAGGGATTCTGTCACCGCAAGACAAAAAGCAAACCTTGAAATGACAACATAGATCGACTCATTGCCTGTCCGAGTGCCTTTCAAGGTTTTCAACTGACTCAGGTAGGGCATGGGTTGCATTAGGCAATGAATCTTATTGCTCGCGTGATGATCTTGGAATCTCCAGGGCTCATCGGGTGGTTCCGACTCCCTGCGGAGGTCGTTGACAACTTCAACAGCGAAGCTACTCGGGCACAGGCATCCTGCTATTGAATCTCAATCACATCTCCGGTAAAATAGCTACATGCACAGCAGAGTTGATTTATTCAAAACAACAGAAACTATGCCGTGGTTTACCCATGGCCGAGGTCGGCCCCGGGAAAGCCCCCGACTCTCCAGACCTGTCGCACGGACCTCGTGGGCCGCATTGGGCTTAGTCATAGATTTTTGCGGCGCCGGAAGGCGTTTCTTAATGCCCTTTAAGTTCACATATTCACCGCAAAGATGGCACAACTCACTGGGAGGTCATAGGGTCCAGTATTGAAAGTTGCAACATAATAGGCCGCAGACGAAAGTTGTAGCTGAAAACCGGATTTCGTGGACCCCAAACGTTCGGTAAATTCCAACCTGTGCTCGCTTACCGGTCTTGGCATTTCTGAAGACGGATCTCAATCGTCCTACCTGATTTGGAAAGGTACGGGTGGACCTTGTGGGTAAAATTTTCCTGACACACATACATCAGAGGCTGCATCGGGACCCATAGGGCCACATGGATACAACGTGGTTGGCTCAATGCGTCTGCGCTCCACTCATCAGTCCATTCGCCGGCTTCATTTTATTATCTAACACGAGATTTTCGAGCATTTATAAACTCCGGGTTCCCCTTTCACTGAGCTATTGCAACCCCACGATTACTCCAATTTTGTTGGAGCGACCTTGGAATACAAGTCCAAGCTTCGTTCATTGCGTCTCTCGCCTCTCTTATACCTCAGCATCCAGCGACATCATTTACTCGAACCAGCTCGACACCTTGTCTGAACCGCCCTGAAAGACTAACTACAACACGCGACTACATAGTTCACTTTCCAAAGAAACTCGATATCAACAATATCGTCTCGCACAGTCCAAGGTTTTGAAGTAGCAGCAAATAGTTGCATTCTACCCCGTTGCGCCAACTTCGATCTCACCGAGTTCCATTATCCAGCGCGCATCATTTCGGAACTTCCTTGCGATTCAGATACAATCAGCCCTTGCAACTTCGACTATATTCCATTGCGCCAATCTTCACCATTAGTCTTCGTGGAACGATATACCCAAAGCGAAACGATAGATCTAACCCCCGCACAAAAGCGATATCCACCCGTCAAGTCTATCCGTTGCGTCAACCGATTATCTTGCCAAGCGACTCAATTAACAGCTGCCCTGTTGCGACAACCGATTCTTGATCAGTATGCCTAACTTGAAAGAATTTTTCTCCAACCGTGAGCGGGGCCAGTTCCCTGAGGTTGTGATCCCTTTGGCCCGTGGCCCAGCAACAAAAACAGATGACAGCCAGGACAATGACTCAAACAGCGGTCTTGAGAAGGCATCTTCTCAGGAGAAGGGTGCTGGTTCTGAGACAACCTGCACACTGACTCTGGAAGCTCTCAGGGCGGAGATTGAAGCCGATATCACTGCCTCTGGTCATGACACTGCTTACGATCGTACGTTCCCATGCTCAGCGGGTCATATCTCGTGAAACGGGGAATGGCATTATGTTCCTGCCTGACCCTGATTCGGATCTTATTCTAACACCAACTTATAGGCAAGGCGAAAGTAATTAACCGAGCAGTCCAAGACATTGGTATGGGACGCTATCAATGGGGTCTCTTTGTCCTTTGTGGAATGGGTTGGGTTGCAGACAAGTAAGAGAACAATGTCGCCTCATCTTTAACCCCGATCAATCTCTAACCCATATTTTCTTCAGTCTTTGGTTACAGGTATCGTGCACCGAACGAGTAATTATACATCCAGGGACTAACCGGGTCTAGGGAGTTGCCCTAACACTGACCCCCATTGCCATGGAATTTGGAATTTCTGAAAATGAGTCTCGCTTTGCTACATGTGCCCTGTTTGTCGGTCTCATTGTTGGCGCCTCTTTCTGGGGAATTGCTTCTGATGCTATTGGACGCCGTCCCGCTTTCAACATGACTCTTTTCATTTGCGGTACCTTTGGCCTCGCTGCCGGAGGTGCACCTAATTGGATTGGGTGAGTTATCTGCAGACCTTAGAGATATCTAAATGCTGATGATGAGAACAGCCTGTGTGCCTTGTACGCTTGCTTAGGTCTGGGTGTTGGTGGAAACCTGCCCGTTGACGCGGCCGTTTTCCTGGAATGTTTGCCTCCCAACTCGACTCAGATTCTGAGTGGACTTGCCACATGGTGGTCTGTTGGCACTTTGATTGCCAGGTCAGTTTACACCTTGTATCTTATTGAACAGTACACTAACATCAGCTCAGTATGCTCGCCTGGGCCTTTATCCCTACTTTCTCATGTGAATCCTATGCGACATGCACCAGAGCCAACAACTGGGGCTGGAGATACTTGGTTCTGACTCTTGGTGCCATCACCTTTGCTATGTTCCTCTGTCGATTCTTCCTCTTCACACTGTATGAGTCTCCTAAGTTCTTGGTGTCGCGGGGTCGCCAAAACGAAGCTGTGGCTGCTGTCCACGGAATTGCCCACAAGAACAAGACTACTACTTGGCTCACTGAGGAAATTCTGAACGAGATTGGTGGATACCCAGAGGAAATCAAGGATAAGCAAGCTTTGTCAACCGGTGAAATCATTGGACGGTCCCTCGAAAGATTCTCCGTTCAACAGATCAAGCCATTGTTCGCAACCCGACGCCTAGCCATCTCGAGTATGTTCTCATCTTCCTTGATCTGATCGAGTTTTGCTAACAAGCATTCAAGCCCTTTTGATTTGGTTCTGCTGGACATGTATCGGAATGGGTTACACCCTGTTCAACGCTTTCCTTCCTCAATACCTCAGTGCCAACTCCACCACCTACATTACCTACCGCAACTACGCCATCACGGCCGTCTGCGGTATTCCAGGCCCTCTTCTGGGCTGGGTCATGGTTGACATCAAGTACATTGGCCGCAAGGGTACCATGGCTGCAACCACCCTCATCACGGGTGTCCTGTTGTTCTGCTTTACTGCCACCAAGAACCCAGACATTCAGCTCCTGTGCTCTTCTTTGGAATCTTTCTTCCAGATGATCATGTACGGCGTGCTCTACGCCTACACACCCGAGGTCTTCCCCGCACCGAACAGAGGAACTGGAACTGGAATTGCTAGCTGCCTGAACCGCATTGCAGGTCTCATGGCACCTATCATCGGTATCTATGCCAGTACCGATCCTACTGCCCCTATCTACGCGGCCGGTGCACTGATTCTGGCTTCCTTCGTGGCCATGTGTTTCCTGCCAATTGAAACACAAGGCAAACAAGCCATGTAGACGGTTCAGTGCCTGTCCCCTGAATTCCACATTGATGTGGAGTTCTCCGAATCTGGTTTGAAGCTCTTCAACCTACAAAAACCCCAACTCCCGAGGTCAACAACACTTCGGTGTACATACCCCAAAATGGCCATCTAAACACACTTGACCATAAAATTATATACCAGTCTTTCAACATTAATACCCAATATTGAATTTCTCTTTGGACACTGAGCGGACTCATGATGGATGGAATTTAAATTTCCACCTCCCATAATTCTTGCAGTAGCTTACACTCCCTCGGACGAGACGACCACACCTCTGATGCCATATGATTCCACCAGCTCAAACACCCGCCGTATTGACCTGGTTCCAAGTTTCAGACCAGCTTGCTTTTTCAAGCGAAGATGTCATTTTGAGCGCCTGTTCAGAAAGTTGTTAGCGTTTGCCATTTAAGAGCACACGGCCCTGCGAATGGATTTAAAACATACCGTTCTTCCAGCCCCATGCCGTGTTGTACATCGGGGTCTTTCCGCTGGGCACTTCGACGTTGTTTCCGGATTTTTCTATTCGATTCAATCAGCCACCAGGAGACCAATCTCAATGGAGACTCGGATATCATACGATTGAACGCGATCATCTGCTTCGCGCCCTGGGTGCAATTGGATGTATCGTTCTGACAGAATGTAGCGACTTGAGCAGGGGCGACCTTCTTCGATGAGGTGGATCCTGTGACATTGCATTTGTAGCCCGCCATATACCTAAGATTCGTACTGTCAGTTATGAGTTGAAGCCTGATAGGAAAACACTTGCATATTCGGTTGTCCACATCCCTCCGGTGCCTATAGTGTGGCTAAGTTAGTGACGGAACGGCATATTTGATCAAGTTGAGGAAGACTCACCCAAAGCCAAGCGCAGGTACAGCCACCCTCGGGGCAGGGGGGCAAATCAGCAGGGACTTCGTAGGTAGCGATGCGCTTCCAGGGTGTACTGCAGTGATGTCAGCACTTTGAAGCGAATTTCGCTGCTTGGATATGATGGGTCACTCACTGCTCCAGAACTGTGAACACCGCCAGGTTCTCAATTGTGACATCGGCCAATTCAGACTGGTAGCTTATAGCGAAAGCAGTACCAGCAGCGGTTGATTGGTTGTTGGTGTGCATTGCACCGTCGTCCTGGATGCACTCAGGTGGGTTTCCGGGCCCGGACCAGTCCTCGGGGTGATCCTTTCCATCGGGCCAAGCGGAAGCGAATTTACCTTCGTAGGAAAGAGTAGTCTGAGCACGGTTATGGGCGAGCTCTACGGTGAAGTTCCCGCCAGCGGGAAGTTCGAGAATGTCACCCTCGGCAGGAGGTGCTGCATCACAGCCGCGGTCATGCTGGAACCACCAATCCTCCTTTGAAAGTTCGTAAAGGGGTGCGACGGCGGTGTTGGTGTTGAGATCCTCGTTAGAAACATCGGGACCTCCCAAGCAATACATGCCTTTGGTCCAGGCAACTGTGTGTGCTTGGGCAACAGCCGCAAGCGCAATCAGAGCAGTCGCGCGGAGCATGGTGTATAAAGGAAGTTTGCTTTTGAAATGATTGTGAGGGTTGGATGCCTTGGAATGAATGGAAAACAGTTGGTGCGTTATATTTCAGAACTACCACCAGGATGGATTTCCCCTGCTATTTATACCAAAATTGTTGATACTCGATATGTATCAAATATTATGTTCGAGCATAATTTGGTGATGAGCCAAGCCATCGTGGAGGCGCCAAATTAATCCGTCCCTTAATTGAAAGTTCCAAGGTTGTTTCAGAATCCCCACGAACGGCGCCATAGGGGCGATTGCGGGTCGGACCCTGACACATTAGATTAATTGGACCCTTTGCATGTCGACTGCTCACTCGATCAGCCCAAATCGGAAACTGCTCTCCTAGTAGGTAACTGTAATCCAGCCAGTCCAATGTCAAAACCGGTCTGCCCTGTTTCAATGCTTCGCAAGCGATTTTAGGGGGCACCTAATCATCGCGATCAATCAAGTGGTCATGTTATGTAAGACCGTCTGAAGTTAAACTTATTGTGAACAAAGTAATCTTAGATCAAAAAAAGTGTGGTGTTTGGGAATTGCCTTTGCAAACTCCACTGCAGTCGCACAAGGCGAACCACATCCCAAGAATGCGACATTGCTTCATGTAGACGGAGCCATTTCGGCCTCGAGTGATCTACAGGAAAAAAGACAGACAAAAAGACAACATTCAAATTAGTTGTCTTCGAAATCACTTGCCTTCGAGTAGGGGCCCCGGGGTAAGAATAACATGAAACAAACCCCATTCTCTACTTACGGTAAGGCAGGCTCGGCTCTCACTTTCTGTGCTAAATGGGTTGATTAGGGCTGTCCGTACAGATTAAATTCGAGCGACAACCTTGGAAACTTTTAATGATATTGCGTATGATTTCAACAGCCAGAATTCACAGCATGAGAAGTTGAAGTTGTTAGTCTAAATAAATTGATATTCATGACAGAAACCGAAGACTGGACACGAGATGAATATCTCGGGTCTAGCAGCCATGTAGTACCAACATGAATGAAATTTTACCCAAGATGTAGAAATATTATTGTCTCTAGAAGAGATATGGGGAGGTTTGCCTCCGAAGAGGAACGCTATCCGCCGAAGGGATGAGTGATTTACCCCCTGGACTCCCTTTGAGGCAATCTACTACAAAGGTCGTATCTCTCTCCAAGGTCTTTATCGATATTATCTTCTCTTGTGGTTTGAGGTTGTTGTACTATTACTAGCTGCCGCCCGTTTCCATTGGTCTGTTGATGCTGTTCTGCGTTCCTGCTTTCGGTCGCACCTTCCACCGATTTCGTCGATTCCACCGCCTAAGCCGACTCTGCCGACTCTGCCGCACCCTTTGCTTTCTTCCGTTCTTCCTTATCTTGTTGAATCTCAACGTCACTTCTTTCCCTCAATTGAATGCGATCGTTTTCCTTCGTATATTATTGGCCAACCCCTAAGCTCACGATCCCTCGAAGACACAACCCCGCAAAGAGCAAAGCCGCATTTTTCCTCCCATACAATTGCGCCAGGATTCAACATATGCGGTACTGCTTGGAAGCTCTTTCATGGTTGTCACTGACCTGATGCCCTTTAACCTCTCATCTCTTCGGTCTGACTTCAAGATTTCGTGTTTCAAAGCTAAACCAATTAACAATCGCATTTCAATCTAGTAGACATCATGCTATAACAAATTCTTAGAGAATGAGTGAAGAAGCTCACCAAAAGAATTCTCTTTCCTGTTAAATCGAAGGAATAAAAGACTGCTCTTCAAAGTATAAACAGTATTCTCAGTCGACCGAAGAATCCGATACTTTACAAAATTGGAGAAGATCGTCTCGGACGAGATAGAAGGTTGTATACAATGGAAGCAGCCATAGAAGCAACCATGAAAGCAACCACGAAAGCAACTGAGAGTCAATCAGAAAGGAGCATTATGGTCGAATGAAGGCTACATCCATTTCAAGGCGCGTAGCCCTGTCTCTCTAAATGTCCTAACCAACTGGCACGGTCCGCCGCGCCCATGGTTTCCCAAATGTTGGCCGGGGGCCAAGCGGAATCAAGTGGGGAAGGCGTGACACTGCTAGACTGGTTGAACGTCATGGTGGAGAGCGATATGGTCAAGGCTTATCGGCGTTATTGCCGCAGAGACTGCTGGGACAATGGATCCATACCTTCTCGTGGTGTCCGGTGTTGATCCCCGTTGGGGAAACCAAAGTGAATCCGACGTGGTTGTGCGGGCCGGCCCGGTGCGCACTCGCACTCAAGCCCAAAAGCTGGTCTTGTAGTACCAGTGAAAGTGGTATCGCCTTAGAAAGAAGACAGGACACCCTTGAGCTTGCATACGGTCTGGGATCGCATTGTACGAGATGCGGTGAGGCGGTAGGGAACCGGTGACACAGGCAGTCAAGCTGATACGATACGTATCTTCTATTTATCTCCCAGCAATATGAGGAAAATATGAATTTCTTAAATACGGAGTACTAGGTGCCAAGAAAGTTCTGAACACTAATTTGATACCTACCTAGTGTTGGTCCACCCGGAGAAGCACCCAATCAATCTTAATGCATATGGATTATGGAAGTTTCAAGCAAACAAACGAATATCAGCACCTGCTTACCCTCTTGGTTTGTGATGTTCCAGAGCTTTGATGCATCAAAGCACCTGCCCAGGTGCATGTGAGATGCACCTGGGCAAAACAATCTTTTTACGTAAGGCCACCAAGTTGGCCCCCGGGGCTGATAGTCTTCTCTTCCCTTCACCCAGGTACAAAATTCAACAAATTATCTTCATTTATCTCCATTCAGTCAGCGATTCGAGTTCAGGGAAGGCAAACGAACTTGACATTGATCTCATTCCCAGAAATGTAAGACGGAACTGATTCTTACTGTGCCTCTCGATTGTGAGCCTAACCAAACCCCAGACCCCCAAGACCCCCGGACCCACAATTCCCCCTTCCACACGATGTCATTCTACACGGTTGCCAAGATCATCCTCCTTCTCGCACTCTGGGGAGCTGGAGGGTTCGCCCACATGCAGATGAGCGAGCCGCTTCCCATTCGAAGTCCTTTGGACCCATATCCCACCGGGCCTGTGGACTACGGTTATACCAACCCATTGAATGCGTCCGGCAAAAATTATCCTTGTAAAGGGTACGAAAATGATCCTTTTGTCTCTCAGGCATTCTATGTCCCGGAATCGTCATACGAAGCCAAGATTCAAGGAAATGCACCACATGGAGGAGGCTCTTGCCAGCTTTCGCTGAGCTATGACAAAGGTCAGAGCTTCAGAGTCATTCAATCCATGGTAGGAGGATGTGGCTCCAACCATACATGGCCATTTCAAATCCCACAGGAGGCCCCCCCTGGGGAAGCGTTGTTTGCTTGGACGTGGTTCAACAAAATTGGAAACCGCGAGATGTATATGAACTGCGCCATGGTCACTATCGGTGATGCTCCCGACAGTTTGAATGATAACAAAAACGTCACAAACGGTCCGAAGTTTGAGTCTCTTCCAGAGATCTTTATTGCAAATATCAATGGTGAAGGGAAATGCGTTACTTTCGAGGACCAAGAGGTTAGCTTCCCTCTTCCGGGCCCCAAGGTCATTGGGAAGTCTGATTCCAAGGGATACAATTGCACTGAAGATGCTGCATTTCTGGACAAGAGTCCAACTAAGCAAGAGCCCAATCCCAAAAACAACTCAGGCCAGACAACGCTGCATGTGTCCGATCTCAAACTGCAAATAATCCCCATACTTTTCTGTTTGCTGGTGAATTAGGTCAATTCACTGCCTGGTCCTGGAGACATTTTATGTGGTGTTTTATTGGGTCTTGCATTCGTCAGGTAAAAGTGAATATCAGGCGAGTTCTGATGGGTTCAATGTTGGCTGCTTTGAAGGGACAGCAGGTTTTTCGACTATATGCCAAGTATGCCCCTGCATGAACGCCGAGTGCGTTTGGAGTTACAGATGAGATTTGAGTCGCCAAGAATAAATAATTAGTTGTGAGAGTGATACTTGTAATATCTAATTGTCTTGAATAAGGCATTTCCCTACAATAACTGTATTCCACCCAAAGAAACAGAACTTTGTTCATTCTTGTTCTTGATGGTTTAGATGAAGTAGCAATTTACCCGGAGAGCCATAGCAAACTATCCGATTCTTTGATGGGGCTTCTGGACAACCTCATGTTATCATCGCGTCACGCCCAGATACGAGGATCCCAGGTGCGGTGAATTGAATCGATTTGGAGTCAGGTATTACACGTATATACAAATTGCCAACTTATAATACCTATCAATCCACAATCCATCTAAGCCCCAAGGTCGAGGCCTCATCACCACCGATTTCTTCCGAGTCCGTCCATTTCATACACCTGGGCCACATTGGCATCCAACTCCTGTATCGGGTCTGGTCTTTGTGCTCCATGCACACCGAGCCCGTAGCTCTGACCCGACACCCGTTTCTGATGCGACATATCCTCGCCCCCGATATTATTCGAGTAAATTTCTGAAATAGGCCGTCCGTTTTCTGAGGGTATTCCGGGGGAGAGCGAGGGCGGGCTGATGCCTGCTGAGGAATTTGACATGTGTTTCAGCTCCTTTCCCCCCCTTATTGTCGTGCCGGCGGGGCTGGAAAATTCCGAGTCTAAAACAGCGCAATAATATATCAGTCAATGAACTTGGATAGCTCCAATCAAGGAGGAGACTGATACATACTAAAGGACGGTGATTCCGGGAATGAATACACCCTCCCATGCTCGCCCTCGACAACAGACGACGTATGTCCATGTCCACTCATAGCAGCGGCCTTCTTACCCCTTCTCCGGACGAAGAACCAGACGAGCGCTCCGATAATAACCAGCGCCGCAACAGCCCCAACCACAATTCCTGCAATCGCGCCGCCGGATAACTCATCGTCATCCGCTGTGCCCTCATCCTGAAACAGGGCGTATTGACCCGGACGGGACTTGCTCCACGCAGCAGGAAGTAAATCATCATCGGGACACCCCGTTTCGTCTGGGTTTTGGCAGGGATCGCTCGCGCAGCAGCCGATGAAGGGTGAATTTTTCCCGGTGCAGGTATACCATTTTCCGCCGTCGATGCACGTATTCGCTGGGATTTCTTCATAGAGAGAGGTGTCATAGGAGGCGGTATAGAGGTTGGACCCTGGGCATGGCGAGGTGCTGTCTGCGTCGACGTTTCTGCATGGGTCCTGAGAGCAGCAGCCGAGGAACTGAGGCTCGTCTGGGCACACATACCAAGCGCCGCCTTTCGGGCAGTGGAAGTGGTTAGAGCTCGAGTTCAATCTCGAGTTCGACATTATGATTACAGTTATATTCTGTTTCGATAAAGACTATTCGATTTCGCGACGAAAAGAACTTCGGAATGGGGCAATAGCCGAAACGTGAGATCTGCAATTCAGGACCCTTAGGGGTCCAAGTGTGGGAAGTTCCTAATAGTCAGACGACTTTCGCTCAGTAGAGCTGACTGTGGCTGAGAGCTTGGCTTGGGGTTACACCTCGAACTGGCGTTGGAGCTAGTGCAAGGCTCGCCGAAGCAAGCGAATTTAGCGCGTCTTTGATTGGCGGGTCCAATGCAAGATTCTAGGTAAAGAGATCAAAGCTGCTGCGCACTGCTAGATGCACTGTTAGCGCAGAAACAGGCTTGGGGGCCGAATCTCCTGCTCCTACGGCTGATGACCAGGGGGAACGGCATTTCAGGGCATGACCAGCAACGGCGGACGCTCGTATGGATAGATCGATTCAGCCCTGAGGCACATAGCAACCTTAAGAATCATCTTCCTCAACTATAATCTTCTGGGTTCGTGGTCCCACTTCCAACACCCAACCCTTAACCTGAGCCCAATCTGAGCCTCAAAGGCCAACAAAGCGGGGGTAAGAGGTGTCTTGGGCTGCATTAGTGGATAGTATATCTGTCATATGGCAGAAATGGCCAATCATTCGCAGCGGAACGGAATCATATGCATGTGGATAGCGTTAGTCGCGAACCCCTACTTCGTACTTTGTCTTCCGTTCAGGGTCCATGGTATAACTCACAAACGTAATTCACATGCGAGCCGCCCACACAGGCGCGCTGGCCACCTAAAAACACAAAGCAAATGTCATTTTCTATTCCTCTATATTTCAGCCGCTACTGCTCAGTTTGTGGCATATATTCTCCTCTTCACACGAAAATTGATTTATCAAGATTTCACGCTACTGGGGATAATGAATCATTGTATTACCATAAAATACGACGTAATGTAGATGTTGAAGCTATTCATGTATATATCTGTGCCACTATCCATTGCTCTATTTTCATATTCTACCTATTGCATGAGGTATTGTATGAAGGCAACAAAGTAAGAGCTAAAATTAGATGCCAAGGCTTGACGAGTCTCTTTCAGGGCTATGTAGCGTCCAGCCCCCCTCAGCTCTCAGTGCGTCCAGCCTACACACACCTGGCCGTCTTTCAATCTCCTTTGTACTAGGTACCAGTGAGGCTCATTATCTACACCAACGCACGGGGTCCTCAATACACTTGAGACTCCCGAGTCTTCTCGCCCAGTCACACTTCTCGAAATCCTAAATGAAAAACGAGGGGTCGCAGTCAATATAGAGCAGGCTGAGGCTTTCTCCAAAATACCACAGGGCTCCTCAAGAAAGTCCTAGCGACGGCCAACCTAACCCTGAAACCACCCATAGTTCGAATTCTGATTTACAATATTCGCCAAACTTGGAGAATGCAAAACAAACTTCCCTTGGCGCCGCTCATGTCGGTAGGAATTGTCACTTCCCCTCTACAGACGAACATGCTACCGCGCAACCATCACAATCTGCATCAAAATCATCCCTGCCCGACGACAAATGATTTTTCGATCGGCATTCCGGATATCGAACGGAATATCTGCGTTCCATAGGCATATTTGAACGCTTCGAGTTCGATCAACTACCAACATGGCTACGTCATCGCTGCCAACTATACTCATTTATTAAACTTGATCTGGCACATCACACTTGAGAGAAACATTGCTATCGAAATTCTCATGGAACAATCTACAGTGTTGTAATTTCTGATTGTTTACACACATATCCCATGCTCCTCTCTCCTTTCAAAGCGCCATCGTTCACAATGAGCTCTCTGTTGCGAGTTTCACCACTTCTGCGCAAGCCAGTTTCCTGCATTTCCGTCAGCCGCAACTTGACAGGTATCACATTCCAACGTTTCCATACCCACGACTCGAGCCAGAAGTTTTCGCAGGCAAATGAACATGATTCGCAGCAAGGGTGCGATCTGAAAAACACTCCTAATCACCCTATTCCATCCAACAACGCCCACCCGACCCTCCGAGATGGCAGACAGTCAAACTTAGCCGACATGGAAGGCAAGAGACACGAGGACTTGCCCGAAGATGTGAGAAAGCATAACGAAGATATGATGAATCGCTATGACCGGCCTTACAACCACATCGCGGACGAAGGCAAGATTGAGCACGCTTTCGAAGAGAAATGAATGTCACGAGCAATGATTTCGCACGTTTCCATGTTATATAAAAATTGTTGCTTTTCACCTACAAGATTATTGACACATCTGAGATGATCTTCCTTGGATACTCTAGCTATTGGAAGAGTCCTGTTGGTTCCAAGGTTCATGCAAGTAATTTTCCAAAATCCGGGGTAACCGGCTGCGATGCACGACGTGTACGGACTCGCGCGGTCTTCCAAGGTTGTAAATAACTGATCTTTCATGCTTGGTCCCGAGGTCGTTTCGTACAGAATGGATTCCCTTGAGACCTCGAATGGCAAACACCTCATGATTTATGTATTGTTCTCTAATTGGTCATTTTTTCAACCCAATGACCGCCAGGTTGCGTGGACTCTCGCCATATTCAAACACCGGCTCGACCCAGCAATCTTTGACTGAATCTTGTTCGCGGAGAAATTGCCATCGATCCACAACGATGATAGACTCAACAAGCTGGGCACTGAATCCCATCAGACTCCACATGATACTCATATGTTTTCTCGCGTATGTGTACTGACTTTCATAGCCATCGATCTCTTCATCTGTCAAGGTAGCGATGTGCTGCTGCACCTTTGAACCATAATTCGGATCACAGCTCATCTTAATCGTCGCCGCACGAATATATGTTTTGAAGGACTTGTAAGCACCTTTAGAGACACCTCCAATGATGATAGAGTCACCCTTGTGTTTGGGGTGTGTTGCTTCAAACAAAGCATCATTTGCGGCTGATGGCTTGGGAATAACACCTCGATCAACGAGGATGCGCTGAAGAAGAGCACGGAAGAAATGGCGGGTGAAAGACACTTCACTGTCCTTTTCGCTCCAGTTATATGGAGCCTGCACGGCAAGTGCACGTGCTGTAATGTTAAGCTTCATGCCTGCCATCGCTCCAGGGCTTCGGTAGTTTTCATAGTATTGAGACATTGGGAACCCATGTGGGTCGTATGAAGATCCTGCCTCTTTGAGCCGAGGGTGGAGGGATTGAAGAACAGGCAGCTCGTGCTCACTGGGACCCAGTCGTTCTGTCAATAAGTTGTAGCAACAGCCGATCATAGCAACGGCTACAATGGAAGAGTTCAATATTAATGATCGTATCCCATGATGAACAAGATTTCCGCAGGAGTGCAAGGAGACGACCATCAATCTAGCATCGCGTTCCTTCTTTCTTTCCTCTTCGTTAGATTCTGGATGAGATGGATGAATGATGTGGTCGATAACCGGCTCTAAGTAGCCATCTTGAACCTCGTGCTCAACATAGCTTAGAGTTCCGCGTGCATTGGTTTCTTTCTTTGGCACGTTTTCCCTTTTGATAGTCGGCCCAGATAATTCACCAGGACTGAGACTGATATCGCCGAGTACTTCAAGGTCAGAGACATCTTCTTTGGTCGACAAGCTCTCTGATTTTGGCTCAGACGCATTCGCTGTCTCGGTCGCAATCAGCTCTGGTGTATTGTCTTGGCAATCGCATGAATCTTTCTCCTTCTGCCGATCATAAGCCTTGGGGTCTTTTGCCAACTTGGCTCGAATATCCATATTCCTAGCACCGCTGATGTACTCATGCTTCCGCTCAATGGCGATGATATGCTTGTGGTATGGCGGGCTGACCAGCGTTCGTCCAAGATAGTTCTGTCCAGAACCGAAATCCACAATATGAGAAATGGGTTCACCTCGGCGCTCATCAACAGTTTGTGAGAGGGATGCGACATATTGGGAAAAGTGTCGAACTTCATGTACTTTCTTCCGGTTCATACGCATGGCAACTTGCGATGGTAATTCGGTCTGATTTTCCGATGACTTGCACAATTCTCGTTGGAGCGACAGTTGGCGCACATTGAAAATGTAGTCTAAAAGGCTCTGCGGAGGGAATGCCCCTCCTCTCCAAGTACGGCTGCTTTTTTCTACGGGCTGGCTGGTGGCTCGTAGTGAGTCAATTTCCTCGCGCAGGAGGAGATGAATGATATCTTGAATATCATGATGTGTGAAAAATTCCCTCCATTCATCTGGAAGAGTTGTTGTGTAGACATCGGGCTCGCGGGTGAGAAAGTCGACCATATGCACGCCTCCACACAAATTCATGAAGAGAACCGAGGTGGTAGAGAAGGAGAGCAGTGCCTCGATGTAGGCAGTGGGGGTCTCCCATGCCCCGGAGACGGGTAGAGGGCGGTTTGGAATCATTGAGTACTGTGATGGCGTTCAACGTTCTTCTCCAACCCACTTTGAAAAATCTTCGTCGCGGACGGTCGCTGATTGTGGGGCTCATTTGAAGCTTCGAAGGTGGGTGCCCTGCCCGTCCCGGGGCCCCAAATGTCGCTGAGTCATTGATCCCAAGCCCCCAGTTGGGCGCCGGGGCCGAGCCCGCGGCGTCCGGCCAGGCCAAACTGTAGGGGTGAATCACCTAAGCTATCATAGGGATTTCCAAATCCCATCAGCGTATTGGTGCATTGCTCTGCGTCACATCCCTGATGAGCCCATGGCTTGTATGAAGACCAGGGGTTGTATGGCCCGTTCACCCATCTGATCCCAGCTCAAAAGGTACGTCCATGAGAGTGAGGCGTGAACATGAAGACAAACATCCGTCGAATGGGAGACCAAATCGATTTGCGGTGAGCATACAAATAAATGAAACACAGCCAGTGTGCTCCGAGGAGTGCTCTTTCGTACGTGGACGTAATTTCGCGAATTGAAGGTTGGGGCTGTGTTGGTATTGAGCCCATTGGCTGGTGAAGCCAAATTGCTGGCGCTGCTTCATCAAATCGGTGATATGGTCTAGGGGTAGGATACCACATTGTGGTGAGCCGTGTTAATTCATGACTTCAAACTGTGTTGGCCCCGGTTCGAATCCGGGTATCGCCACTGATTTTCTTTTTGTCTGGTCCTGATGGGCAAAGTTTTGCTCTCGCCTACTGCAGTCGTAGGCTATAAGCCAGGTCTGCCCTCTTTTTAGTCGATTTATCGGTGACCGAGATACGCGTGCTCCAGTGGGAGGGAGGTAGCACGGTCAGGTGTCCCCAACAATCGAACGGTGTATCTTTCGTGCCAGGTGATACTGTCGGGTACCTTCCTTGGGCTCTCTTCTTAGTGGTGGAATATCAGCTACCGAGGTGGCCCTGTGCTTGAGGGCAATATTCGAGTGCACAGAGCTGCTCACTTGGACAACGCTTTCTCGATGAGGTTTGAAGTGAAACTTTGCAACATAGTCATTGTGAACCTTCTACATAATCACTTCGTATGTGCAGAAGACTTCGGGGGAAACGGACCATTAGGTCTTTGCTCCCAATGATCCTTTGATGTGTTTTCGCCGACAAGCTTGGAAATAGTTAAAGGCGAAATAGCTGCAGCTAAATGTAGAAGAACTATGAAGCAATCAAATGGAATTAATCAAGCTCTCTTAGTAATGACCAATAGCTTATAGTTACGTTTTTTTTATCGTTGCTCTTCCACTCGCCGTCAGCACCATTCCCAGTCACCACATTAAGCCTGCAAGGAGGGATTTTACTGGAATCAAGCCTAGGCTCGGCTCAACCTACCGAATTCTCGCTTGGTCATGTAAAAACATTCCCAAGTTTGCAGACAATGGGCAAGGGTAATATAAAGCCTCTCTTGCTGGGAGCCAAGGCCGGACTGTAGTAGAGAAAATCAAACCTTCGTCACGGCGTCGACGGAAGAGAATAATTAGGACTACCCCCTGAAACAGAACAGGATGTCAAAAAAATAAATCTTAAGTGGCGATACCCGGATTCGAACCGGGGCCAACACAGCATTGTTCAGAGGTGAATTTCTTCACCGTCGCCACAATGTGGTATCCTACCCCTAGACCATATCACCAATTGTTATGTAATCAAGGCCAAAGGACACTTATTCGCTCACTGTTCGGGGCTTGCAAGGTGCAGCGTATCTCCAACCACTTTCAAATCCTCCTACCTGCAAGTAAAACTTCAGCTACCATCGGTTGCTACTCCTTGACCTGAACCTTGGAAGTTTCACTTCTGAGTAATGCCCATCGTAACATAATGCCGTGATTTTCTCGTTCGAAAAGGGTTGCAGATGTGTTTTGCAGTTCTGGGTGCGCAACTCATCAATACTGTCTCATGTGTCGTCTGGAACCAATCCTTGCCATAGTGATAGGCTATTCGTATTCAAAAGGTGGTTTTGACTGTGAAAAAATGTAGCGGTTCATGGAACGGCGATGATATGGACCAGTTTATCTACATCATACCTGGGTACTCGGTAAGGTGTAATCGCTGCTGCATGGTACAGTTACTTAGAGGCATTGGAAAATCTACTCTCTTTCAGAAATGTCACTTTTTCAGAAGTTCTGACTTCCTTATTCAAAATACGGACAAAGATAAATGGGAATCTTCTGTCCTACTCCATCATCTCTTTCTCGATCTCCCGCTTCATCTTCTGCTTCATCTCCCGCTTCATCCTCTCCTTCATCTCCCGCTTCATCTTCTCCTTCATCTCCCGCTTCATCTCCTGCTTTATCTCCTCTTTGATCTCCTGCGTAATCTCCTTCATAATCTCCCTCTTAATCTCCTGCACCATGCTCTCCGTTTGATCTTCAGCCTCGTCGTCCGCGCCGCGCTCCTCGGCGTCCTTGCTCTGGTTTTCATTCTCGGGGTTGACCCCCCTGACCTCATCGCCGTTATCCCCGAAAAGGGTCTCGTACCAGGTGATCGTATCGTCTTTATCGGCTTGCGTAACAATACCACGTTCAAAGGAGCGCACCAACTTCCGGTGGGACCGAACGTGCTGTCGCAGGACGCGGGTCGAGTAGAAAGGGTGCTGCATGAGAAGTATCAGACGGTCACAGGCGGGCGGCACTGAGAGTTTTGTTGACTGACCTTGCCCATGCTGCAGTTTCGCACTCGGCAGAAGACCTCGCCTCGCCAAAACACAACACCCTGCTCGTTCTGAATATGTATTAGCAAGGCTTCCTCTGTGGGGCTCAAGGCTCATGGGTATTTACTGACCTCCACATAAGGGGGGAGGTGAAGGGCCCCAGAGGGCACTTCATCCAGGTAGCGCCTGTAGGCAGCACAATCTCCCAGAAAGACGTATGGGCGCGACATTTGACTGGGATATTTTCGATCAAACCGAGTGTGACGACAATATGTTGGGAGCTCGTTGCAAATGAGCTGGGACAAATCAGGGGGATATTATCACTGAAGGGGTGTGTGAGGATTGGAGTAGGCTTGGAGAGATGAAAAATGGGAAACGCAAGGCGAGAGAGGAGAGAGAAGAAAGAAGATGTGGGAGAAAAAGGAGTACGAGAAGTTATCCATGCTCTGCTCGGTTTGTCACTGCCCAGGTTGAAAGGAAGATATCACGCAACACCTAGCCTTCTTTTTGACGTGCCGACTTGGTGGATGTTAGTTATGGGTTGAAAAAACAATTTTATATAATTAGCCGTGGCTTGAATTCCCTCTAGGTCCAGTATGCTCCAAAAGATGCTCCTCATGATCAAGTCGGCACCGCTCGACACATCTGCCTTCACTTCCACTTCCACTTCCACGAAACATAATGCAATGGTTACTACCGCGAGAAATCTCTCCAAAATCTACATTCGTCAAGCGAATCGATCAAATACTGGTTTTTATATCGTGACATAGCTAACGTTTCAGATCCGCGTCGTTTCCTACCCACATTCTTGGGCCGGGGAGATTTCCGATGCGCAACATGGCATTGGAATCACACATCCAGGTAAAGTTTGAGAACAAAGAATCCAAGCATAAAAGCCACGGATCCGATCGGTGAAGGACGCCATTCTACCAGAGGCTAGAATTAGACGCCCAGTGCCCCACCACGGCGTTCATCAGCTGCTTGGGTGCAAGGTCAAGCTCTGCCCACCTGCCGACATAATCAGTGTCTTGCCATAATCCAACATGCACGGAAGAATTATAATTATTAGGGCAATGTTGACAGAGTACAGTTCTAACAGCCCTAGAGGCTGCGCAGTGCCCAGGTGCCGGCGGTAGCTCCAGGCGATTCCGTACGGGATCTGCGGGGAACAGGGCGCTGATCCAGGCGCTAACACAGGCGCTCCACTTTCCATTTTCGCGATCAAAAGCTGGCACCTCATCTTCTGGATCGACCCTCAGCTAAGCGTGAATCGGATGGCAGAAGAAGTTTGGAATAACTCCAGGGCTTTGGAAAGGAATGAGTCATCGGGAGACTCGGCATCACAGATGTGACTTCTCTCCGATGTCATCGGCTCCAAAGACCATATGTTTTTTTTTCCCGCTTCGAGGATCTCAAAGTTGCTTACTGACATCCATGTATATTGCCCAAAGTCCATTTTGGCGCCATGCTGCCGCGCGCGAACCCCTGCGACCCAAAACAGACATATACCAAGCTATCATGTCCCAGATTTTCTCACTTCTCTCATTTCTCCTTCTCATCACTTCGACATCCTCATCATGTTTCCAATCCACAATATAATGCGACAAGTTCGGAAAACCGTCTTCGATCCCCTTGCAGCGTCAAAGGCTAGAGTTCGGGAAATCCTCCAGGAACTCCCAGTTGGCTCTGCCCATCCCTGGAGCCCTGAGCGTACTCTTCTTTGTCGGACAGACGATGGGATGAAGGAAATAGACATTTCTTTATATTCTGATGAATCTTTCGTTGATCCAGTGGACTTCAGTGAGATGGGCGAGACCCTTTTGAGGCGAATGGCTGGCTTCTAGCCTCATTTGGGTATGTCGCCTCTCATTTTCTTCTCACTGTACCAGGAAGTTCACCGCTGATTGCAAGCAGGAGTTTTTGATGACTTCCAGATTCTCCAGGTCCCATCTTCAACATTCAAGGTCCCGATTAAGCCAGACCAAATCACGATACTGGCAGTGTCCCAGACGAAGCCCTCTTATTTTGACCTATGTCTCGCAGATGCATCATGCAACACCAGTTTCTGGGCCGAGAAATGTACCTTCTCGGGCATCACCCATAGCGGCGACATCCGCAACGGAGACGACATTTTGCAGTACATCAAGATTGATGCAGAGACCTCCACCGAGGAGGAAATCTCTGTTTTCATATCCGCATTTAATTACACTCGGATAAGAAAGTTTCTGGGAACTCACCCTGCGTTGCTTGTTGCAGACCACGTGGAAAAGGTAATTCCAAGAGTTTCATTGTTCGATGACCAACTAACGTGCTGCAGATTCTTTACATTATCCCGGTACCTTTAGACGCGGCGACAATTGGCGACGCGAGTATTTGTTGCCCGCTGGTGATCAAATGTGACGGGAAATCTCTGATATGCTCAATACTACCAGTGGCAGCCACAGATCGTGGCAAAGAGTGCTTTAGTGCTGTGTTGAAGAGCGATTGCTTCCCGGAAGCGATCCAGCGAGCTGATTTGAATATCCCTTCTGCCTTCGTGAGTACCAAAAAAGGTAATAGAATCAGTCACTTAATAGTTGATCTTCCAAGCTAACACCCATGTTGATACAGCCCCAAACCAAAATCCAGGAGAAGAGATAAATCCTTCAAGTCCAAAAGTTGTGAGCAAGACAATGAGCGACAGTGCAGTCTTCACCACTGATCCGACCACACTCCCTTCATTCCTCAACCTGGAGAGCACACAAATCATCCACTTCAAAACAGGAATTCATTCCACAACACCAGGGGAGCAATTTGCCAGAAGTGATCAGTCATCTGCCTTCGTTTTGCCCTGCATTTTTGGTTCTCGGCTGGAAGGCCCACTTCTTCTAGCCACAGGAAACCCTCCTTCAAATGTTCCCTTTGTCGATGAAGTTTCGATCGTGGAATATTACAAGCGGCTCAAGAGTGCCGTGGTGGTTGTGAATGATAGAATGGCCGACACCTCTCGCAGCGTTGCAGGTGCTTACAGAATAAATGCTCTATTTATCGTGCAACTCAATCTACAAAATGAACCCAGGAGCACCGAGGAACTTTTGTTGATTTTGAACTCAGCGAATATAAATGCAGTGACAGCTCTTGCTGGACCGCAGTCTCTGGTTGTGGTTCAAATCTTTCAGAAGTATTATTTCTACCGTGGTCTTGCTAATTCCCAACACATCAACACGGCCAGAACGCACTTTGGAACGGAGGTTACGTCGATTCTTGACTCTGTCAGCATGGACTCTATCTTAGACCCGAGGATTCCAAGAGTCATCTCCCTCGAAAATCCGAAATCCATTCTGTTGCCTAAATCGGGGCAGTGGGTCCAACCGCAGCACCTCGAGAGACTTTTCGAGGGCCTGACAGCCCAGCAGATCCATTCCTTAGAAGAGGACATACTTTCAGCAATCCCTCAGCTCGAAATACTTTTGAATGAGAAGGATTTGCGGGACCTCTCTCGGTCATTGGTAGCTGTGCTCACAACAGCCATTGGTGACGTGGTGGCTTCATTGAGAAATGCCTACACGAAGTTCCTGACGGAGGAATACAAAATTGAAAGCCCTGAATCGGCAAAAAAGAAGGCTGTCATGCTAGGAAAATTGACACGAGCGACCAGAGAGATGCACATAACACTCGAGCCGGTGATATCAGTCCTGGCCAATACGATGTCCTCCCAGAAAACCTCAAAGCGAACACACGATCTCAATAGACTATTCCGACAATGTCAAATTCAACGTAATGTTGAGGCTACCAAAGCTATGACATTCGAGACTCTTTCCGACTATCTTGAGAGATACGCTGAAAAAATGGGTGTCATGCTATTGAACATCAGTACAGATTCATATTCTCGACTGCTTGGTGATTTGAAAGAAACTGTGATCAACGCTAGGTATGTTGCAACATCAGCGCAGAACATTATATCTTACAAATTTATTCCTGGAGATGAAACGTGCAGGCGTATGGATTATTTTACTAACATGATATATCCAGTTTATGCTGCGAGCTTGATTCGAGGGTTTTGTATCTTCAGGGATTCGACGCAGGAATTATCATGGAGCAGTCGCAGGGTCATCACAATGGCCCACTCCAAAGTCAGCTTGGACCCGGGCACCCCATTCTGGCATTGCCATACTTGAGTCAAGATTCGGGATCCGGATCTATGTTAGCCTGGGTCTGTTGGGATGAATTTGTCGATCTGTAAAACCCGTTTACAGTGCGATGGCATGAAAAATGCAACGAAGAACACATCGCGGGATTCAGGATTATCATGAGGTCCACTCTCAGCCAAGCGGTCGCTTCTAGAGAGCATCATCTTAAGCCAGACAGCCTGGAGACTGGCAATCTCATGTCTGCCTTGCTGATGGCAGCCATGACGAAGCTTGCGGCAAGGAGGACCACAAAGCCAGTTGTATCAGCCGAGGATGATGACACCGTCACAAAACTGATGAGAGGGCTGTTTGGCAATCTTTTGACAACAGCAGCATCAGGTCTGCGCCCTCTTAGCATGATTTGGCAACTATTTGTCCCTGATCCCCAATATCATCTTCCACGCACCAAGATCGAGTGGGTCTGGTACGAAAAGGTCATCGATCTGTACACTTATACAGCTTGGCCCCTTGAGCAGTTTCACCGTCACTTGGAGAAACTTTTTGATGAAGCTCTCATGAATTTCTTGAACAGAAATGAAGATTTGGCTCGGTTCAAATTGACAAAGAGAGATGATTTGGCCATGGGTTGCAAACTTCGCAATGTTCAGCTCAAGCACTATCGCACAATTATCACTGCACTGGAGCGAATACTGACAGGCATGAATATCGATATCGCAGCCGCTGCAGGCCGATTGTTAAAACATATCCCACAATAGCCTGCGCCATACAGCCAGGGCTACATTTGGATGATCGAATACCTGCATCATTTGGCCCGGGGAGGTCAGCGACGTTACAGCGACGACGTTGCTGCTGCGAGACTCTATAATTCACACTCAGCGTGCTATTCCGAACTCAAGAAGCAGGTGGTGGAGGCATGCAAGAACAATGAATGGGCAAAGATGAAGAACTTCTGCCAGGAGATGATGGATATGCACGCCAAAATTGCAGCCATCTGGCAGGTCAAACCTGAGTCAATGGAGTTTCAAAACATGATTCTTTACAAAAGGCTCTTGAACGCGGATTTTGGAGAAAGCTTCGATCCAATTGCCAGAGGCGCCAATTTCAGATTGAGCATACAAGTTCGTGGCGATGCAGAGATTCATCGTGTTCCATGGCAAGTCGGAGATAAACATTTATACAACCATTCCCTCGAGCCCCTCGATGACACCTTTATTCAACATATCTTGACCGGCTCTGGGGCTCAATCGACTAGTGACATTGTTAAAGTTGTACCAGAACGCGGGATGACAACTATGGTTCGAACAAGGATCCAAGATGAATTCGCGCGATTTGCATCCTTGATGAAGCCAAGTTTCATAGCCGCGATGCAGAGCGATCTGTCAGCTGAGGATGTTTGCCGCATCATTGATGTTCCAACCACTACGATGCGCGTCTTCATCAAGGCACTAAACCCAAAATTCCGTTGGGACAACTTGGGGGAAAGCTTCCAAAAGACTATCATGGGAATTTTGAAGAGCCGTTCGAGTGGAGCAGCATATCATCCGACAAGGGAACTACTGGAGCTGGAAAGTGCCAAGCAAAGCCTACAATCTGGGGAATAATGTGACTGATGTGGGTGGGAGTGACACCAGTGGGAGTTTTACGATGGAGGTCAGTGAAAATGGAGAAGTTAGCCCCACAAGTGAGTTGCGTCTATACGAGAATATTGCAATGGTATCAGTATCTCACGAAATGAGCAAAGATAACCAGTGCAGTAGGCAAAAGTTTGGGGGTTTAGGATCTCACTCTCCAAGAACACAGGGATTCAATACGGTCTTGGCCTCGTATATGTGAGACTTAAGTCGCACTACCCTATCGGTTATTCTTCCACCGGTCATTAAGACGCAGTCAGAATCCCTCATCACATCATATGTTGGCGGCGCAATGAGTGGTCTGGTTTGTACATTGCAGTATATTCAAATGTTCTACCCCTTGCTTGTCTTGCTCCTAGAGGCAGAAGTTAGAAGCTTTCCTTGTAAACAGATTCGGTTTACGAGATCATCACAGCCAGCAACCTTTGAACCTGGGAATCTAAAATGAACGTTATGCCAAGACAAAGATCCCGAGGTCTGCAACTCTTCATCTAACACATTTCCAATCACCGTAGCTTTACCCCGGCGTTCATGCAGATGGAATGCACCCACTATCACTCCAAACATGTCGACTCGCCACGATTGATCGTTTTAAGTCTGCAATCCGGTATCCGGGTCAAGCCAGATCATTTGACAACTTTGCCCCGCGTTGATTCATGACATGCATGCTCTCCGCATCAAGTAAAAATTTCCAAGATTCTTTCCGTCGAACAGCCCTTACATAAGAACCATCTCCTCCCGCTCCTAAAAACAACTCAGAATTAATTATTTTCAATACACCAGCTTCCTGCTATAAGAATATGCATTTCTCATTGATTTCGATCCTTGCTCTTGCGCCGGCGGTAATTGCGGTCGTCGTCGATGCGCCCACTATCAAATCACGTCGGACATGGGACGTGTCATGGCGACTAGACACCCCAAAGATTGGACTCACTCTTACCCGAGACTTCAAAACCTTTGACTGGATTGATCTTGTTGATGCCGAGCCGGAGAAAGCTACTGTTCGATTGCCGAAAGACGTTAATCTTCAGCCCGGGTGAGAATGAGCTTCGGTGTTTTCCATCTTACTTCATTGGGGCGAATGCTAATATTGATTGAGCAGTGATGTTTGGTTGGTTGCGTGGACAAGCCACGGTACAGGACCGATTGGCTACAGTGAGAAGTTCACGATCAAATAAAACATTGCTTTCCAAATGTGCGGGGCGTGCTGGAGTTCATTCAATGTCCCCTCGTGTCTTTTCCTCGGAGAGCCAAGCCCTCTCATAACAAATCAAATGCTAGAAATTTATCCAAACCCCGATCTACTATAGGTAAACAGTGATATGAGAATGTATGACACCATAGTGGTAGTATATTATGAGACAAAGCGAGAAAGAAGAGAAAGATTCTCGAGATCTAGGACTATCCACCTATCTGACTGAGATGAAGCCTGAAATATCAAGCCATCGTTTGCCTGGACACAGATTTCTCCAAACAGCAATTTCCATCTACGCATCGTCGTGGATATCGATGACAGTATCCTTCCATTTGCGGGCAGGGATCTTACGGTGGAACATGATGTCAATCTCACGGAATGACCTGTGCTTCATCTCTGGAATCCACATCCAAGACATGGCAGTGCAGACAAAGGCAGTACCAGCCCAAATGTAGCCGCTCTTGCCGCCCAAGTCCCACTTATCAGTGTTGAGCATGTAGCTGGAAAGGAAGATGCAAGGGATGTTAACCAAGTAGTAGGCAGCTCGTCCGATACCGGTTGTCAATGGCCTGAGACGAACGGAAGACGTCTCGCCGATGATGACCCATGAGGCAGGGGCGGGTCCCAAACAAAATAGGACGGAGACAATCAACCCCAGTGATGCTTGTGCGTTGCTAGACGCATCACTGAGACCAACTGAAGCGGCAATTCCGAGCGCGACCAAGAATGCACAGTTGATAAATTGACCATAGACATAGATGGTGCGTCGGCCGAGGTATGTGGTGAGGACCCAAGAGAGCATGACCATGATCCACTGGAGTGCAGAAGTGATGAGACCAAGTGCAAATGCAGTATCGTCCTTCATGCCGGCCTCTGACTTGGTGTTAGTCTTCTATCAGATAGCAAGGATTGGCTGGACTCACGTTTGAAGAAGTAAACAGCTTGATTGGCAATCAGGTTACCCGTCAGATTCTGAGATGCGTACACACCGCACACAATCAATGTGCGGTAGCGATCGGTACCCTTCCACAGTTCAATGAGACTGGGCTTCTTCTCAGTCTTCTCGAGCTCGATTGTTCGACGCATCATTGCGACTGCGGCAGCGGGGTTATCATTTGAACTCGCGCGTCCAAGACGTTTGACGGCTTTCTCGGCCTCCTCCAGACGACCCTGTCGTACAAGCCACCAGGGCGATTCAGGCGCAATGAACAGTAGGATGGCGAGGGGGGTAGGGAAAATCCACTGAAGTGCAATGGGAACTCTGGAGTGACAGTTAGTACAGTGCGACTCGATAGCATCTAGCGGAGCGAACAAACCTGTATGCCGACGAGTCATTCTTGGATTGGTAGTGGTAAGTGATACCGCCGACGATGATGGACCCAATGGCCCAGAACATTTGCAGCATCTGTGTCGCCGGGGCTCTCAATCTCATTGGCACAATTTCGGCACAGTAGGCCGGTGCATTGGCGATAAAGATACCCCATGGGATACCTTCCAGGATCTGGGACGCGAAAAACATTCCCTGGCTGTTTCCAAAATAGAAGATCAAGATGAATGCGTTCAGGAACATGAGACCGCCGATTGTTGCCCATCGATATCCAATCCTACTGGTGATGGGACCCGCGACGAATACACCAATGAAGGCACCGATTGGCCCGCTACATTGGAAGGCTGACTGCCATGAGGCTTCGATGATATACCCCTCCCCATGTTGACTCTTCACACCAAAGTCTTCGGCAAACTTTTTTGTCGCGATGAACTGGCCCATTAGGAAAACACAGTAAGACTCCATTATCTGGTGCAATGTTAGAAAAATGGCCAGCATGCGATGGATCAGAGCTTACAATGGTGCACGACATCACGAAAGCCCACCAGCTGGCAGCGGGATAGGCCTTGACAGCCTCCAGAACAGTCATTGAATGTTCCAGCACCTCAGCATCGATGGCACCCGCTCTGTCATAGTCGGCCTTCTCGGCGGTATCGTAAACATGTTCGCTCGTGGCGGCATGCGCCTCGACCTCCGAAGCTGAGGTTTGCTTCTCTGACATTTTGCTGATTGTGATCACGATCCTTGAAAAAGGGGTGTGAATGAAAGGGACGTAGGCACGCCTGGGGTATTCGGGTTTTTATACGTGCGAAGACACGCTGCAGCGGAAATCCCGACGTGGGCTCGGTTCAGCAAAGCTTGCTCCGGACCTTGACCTCTTTAACTCAATCTCTCCTTTCTAAGAGGGCCATTTTTCCGGACACTACGGTAGCAGCGCCACTTGATTACGGCGGGCTATTGTTGACCGAAGTCATCTGATAGGTGCTAGTCCTGATGGGTACTAGCCGAGAGGAAAAGCGATGGTTCTTTTGCGGGGTATGCCGGAGTGGTAATTTGATGTCTGGATGGGGTGGTGTGCGTGTCGATGTGGCGTCCCATTCGCCGGAGAATTGCCTGCTTTGGATTGTAAGGAAGAGCCCTGAGTCCTCCCTCACCCAGTTAATACGAGTCATACCCGACGAGAGAAATCATCGAAGCCGCAAAGTACGGAGTAAGAAATTGGCTCCTCTGTAGAGAAGAATACAGAACAGAGAGGTTTGATGAAAGGAAAAAAATGAAAAAAGGGTGGGACTACATTCAGTCCAAGGATATCAATCAACTCCACAAAAATGCCTGCGGCCCATCTCAAATTCATTTTTCCTGTTTGCGCACTGTGAGATTCGACCCTTCCAAGGAGTTCATTCCCTGTTAGAGTGTTTCGATCATGTGGGCCTATCATTATTAGCGGTTTAATTGAGCGGAGAAGCTGGGGAAGGATAAGCGCTAACGAATAGGCTAAATTGAACGAGGCGATCGAGACGTGATTGTTCTGTTTCGGTGGCGGCCAGACAAGCCAACGACGACTAGGATATTGGAACATGTGATTGGATGAATGATGGATCAAATCAAGCCGGACTTTTATTTTTCTTTGTTTTCCCGACTGTCGGCTACGATGGTTGCATAGGATTGGATGGTTCAGAATTCATGTCAGCCGCAGCCCCTATCGAGAGGGGTATTGCACATGAACTTTCATTCCTCGAGGCCAGCACTAAGCACTTTTTTATTAATTTTGGCTCTCTGCGAGCATCACCGATGCTTCCGGTTCTTTAGTTCCTTGGACATAAGTATACAGGTCATCCAGGGGTCGGACTTTTCTTAACCTAGCCTCCACTGATCCTTTCCAAACACTGCTACAGAAGCGGAATAACTCGACAATAAAAGGATGCAAGGGTTTATCTCACTCAAAATTTGGATCCGATCCAAACGAAGCGAAAAGGAAAGAAGAAAAGAAGACCTTGCTGTACTTCTACCTTCACTTCTACTGTTCTGGCTCTTTGATCATTCCAAGATCAATTGTCACAGCGGGCAATGCTTGGGATCTGCGGTAGCTCCCCAGGGCCGGGGCATCTTGGAACGCACTCCACCCACATTTTTGGTTTGCTTGACTGGCCTCTTCCGCCACACTGACCTGCGCGACATTGCCATCGGATTTCTCGCGCGTTTATCCCCCATCTTTTCGTAGATGAAGCTTCTCAGGCCCTAAAGGCTACCCCAATAAGATAGGCCACGTTTTCTGATGGTGTGAGCACCGGTTTTATAGACACCACCTTGAAAATAATACTTCAATTGCAGAAATCTTTGTCGGAGCCTGTCTTGACTGCCTGGCTGGTCAGGCTCCCCGCTATATGGTTTTGCTCTCCCTCTCTCCTCCCTCCTTTCTCCTTTCTCCTCCCTGTTCCTTTTTCTTCTTTTCGCCTTTCTCTTATCTCATTCTTTCTCTTACTTCAGCTTCCTTCCTCTATGAACCTCTATTAGATCATCTGGGCATCTATGCCGGAGCGAAGCAGAAGTATATCATTGTGTGAGACAAAATCCAGCATTGTTCAAACATCGCCAAAGTGCATTTGGCGGACCCGTTCCATGGCCAGCTCATCGGGCATTGGTTGTAGGAATTTATCAATTTCATTGACCCAAAAAGAATTTTCTGGGTTGACTTGATGGGCAGATGTGTATTCCCAATATGACGGATACCAACCAGCAGTTTCCCAATCAACAATACCAACGACCTCATCGCCACGTACAAGAATGTTGAGGCTGCTCAGGTCGCCGTGAGTAAATACCAAAGGCCAAGATTTTTCTTGACGCTTGATAAGATCTTGGATTTCAGGCTCAAGCCTTGCATCAAATTCCATGCCCATGCGTAGGTGCTGATGGAACTCCTGGATGGTATCAAAGGGGCCGAATCGTAAAGAAGGACCCGGAATGCGACAATCAAAAAGTGATCCGCCATCAACAGAAGCAACCATAATACCTTCCGGTGGCCGAAGATCACGCATTTCACGAATATTTTCTGCTACTAGTGAAAGCAGTTTCGCCTTTGAACCCTCATTTCGCTTAACCCAGCCATTACCAATCATATCCCCCTTGATCCTCTCCATCACGATATATGTCCATCCAGAACGAGTAAATGCACATAAAATTTGTGGAACCGGGATAGATGTATGTTGCGAAATGAAGCGCATGGTTGATGCCTCGGACAAATGAACGCGGCGCCCGTATTTGACGCATAGTCGGTCAGTCAACATGAGAACATTGCCCTTTCGAAGTCGAGTCCTCTTGAGAATTGTGATAGCTAAAAGTGTCAAACAACGATTTAGAACAGTGTTATTTACTGATTGAGGTACACTCGAAGAAGCAGCAGATGCCGAGGGGGAAGGCCCCTTTGAACTGGACGACATGATGGTTGTGTTCGACGCAGGTAGATGCTGAACAGGAACCTTGGAAATTTAGGGAAATTCCAACCTTGTTTGTAAAAATGACTTCGTAGTGGATAGTGAGCAATGATTGTTGAGAACTATTGGAACAGAAATCCCTAATCCCTAAAAACACATTACCTAATGTAGTGGGAAAACCGCGCCACTACTAGTCTGCGCCCCAGGGTCTGAGACGGGAGTTTTTAGTCTGCATTTTCATAGCATAGCAATTCAGCGACCTTCATATCGCCAGAAAGCACTATTCATTTCTACATTGTATGCGTACAGCAGGCCTCCTTCCTACCAATGACCCCCGTCGGGCACTGAGCACCCCTACCGTCTCGTCTGCGATGTCAGACCGCCAGCGCGCTCTTCCCACTTCACTAAATAATTGAATTAATATTCCAGATCAATCATGAAGCAATAGCCATAGCAACATAAGAATACACAAGAGTAGTACAAGGGGAAAGGGGAAAGAAACCTGATCCGTGAACCACTCACTGAGACAGTAATCACAAGAAATTGATAATTCTCATAGAAGTACACGAATCTCTTTGGGATAATTACGATGTAGAACTAAAACGCAAGACAAGAACCCAAGATAAGAAAGTAGAGACCAGGCCACACCACCAACTCTTCAACGACTGTTCGAAAATTGCATCTCCCACCCCAACTCGGCAATCTTCTGTAGCCATTCATTGTCAATGATCACGTCGGTTTCTTGTGGTGATTGGGGACCTCTTAGGAAAAGGAGATGAAAAGGGATGACGAGGGGACCTCCAGAAAGTTTTACTTCGTCGTGCTCGTTTTCAGAGACCTCAATGTGTTGGGAATTGATAGGGATGCCGTTAACGGTATCCCGTGTCCATAAGTCAATAGTGACCATCGCTCGCCGGCGATTGAGTTTGATTGCAATCACCGCATTTGCATTTCCCCGTACTGGGTCAAGCCAAAGGTCAACATCCTGTCGAAGTTTCTTTCGCGTTTCGGATACCGCAACTTCCAACACAACTGAGGGCCGCTTTGGACAGCCGCGAGGAGGTCGCCTTGGCCCCCAGCCCATATCTGGCTGTTTTTTGTGGCCATTTACATCGATATCGACTGCTAGGTATTGGTACGTGGCTTCGTCAAGTCCCATTCGTCTCAGGGCCGTATCGACGGCTTTGTGCACCGCGAAGGCAAGTTGGGTATGCTCGCCAGTAACCATTTTGACAATGAGTGTTTTGGTATTCGGGTTGAAAGATGTTCGGATTGAAAAATTTGGTATTGCATCCACGCTCAGGAAATCGTGGTTGAAAGTAGTGGGATCAATGGAGAAGATGATGTATTCTGTGATCTCAGTAGCTGGCTCTTGTTCGCTCCTGCCAGATCCAGTATCGATGTCGGAAACTTCACGAGAATGGCGCATTGAATCGAGCAGGCGCTCACGTTCGAGGGTAAGTATTTGATCAAATTGATCTTTGTCTTTATAGTCGTACCGTCTAACAGATAGAGGCAGCACCTCCGAATCATGATCTTGCCCATTTTGATTAATGAAGGACATTTTGCACGATATCCTGATTCCCAGAGAATGTGTAAAGATAAATTCTCTGATCTTTGATTCTTTTCTTAGCGTAGATTAAGCACTTTATATAACATTGTGGGACTTTTAACTTTCACCTTTCCACGTTTCTCTTATAGATCGCTAAGAAGTACAGCTGTAAAAATGACGGAATAAAATCAATCAACATTTATTCAGCGGACCCGAACCACAATATCGATCTCAGTTTTTTTAAAGACTCCTAGAGAGTTACTAAATGCCAACTTTGTGGGGGCTATAACCCTAATCACATATACTGAAGGAATCTATTCTAGTGACGGTCCAGATTCAAGATAGGTCATATGATGTCAGGGCGCTGCTGCAATAGGCACGCCCAAGAGCAGTAGACTCTGAATACAAATCCAGCGAGTTAAACAGTATCCGATATTTACTAAAATGCATCATCACATGTTTTATACCAAACACTCGTAATCTTAAGTAAGGTTTGCAGATTTTGACCTAGCCCATGGTTAGAAAATAGACTGTATAAGGCATAGGAAGCCGATAAAAGTCTTATAAGTGACCGGTGAATGGTCAGTCGGACGAAGTCGTGAGCCTGATTTGGTACCACGGCCTTGGAGAAAGGCCAAGGACAATAAACGAAGAAGGGGGCGGGCAGCAAAGCTCAGGAGCTCGGTGATACAAATGAATAGCAAAAAATAACTCACACTTAAAAGGTTGTAGATGCGTGGAAAGAAGAAGCAGAAATCATAAAAAGGGAAGGTGATGCTGTGATAAGTGGAGAGAAAATTAGTCCTACTGGTGTCAACGGTCTTTAACGGCAAATTCTGCCACAAGTATCCGATATGGTGTAGTGGCTAACATCGTCGTCTCTCACACGACAGCCGGGGGTTCGATTCCCCCTATCGGAGATCTTTTTTTTGCTTTTGTCACCCTTCCCACCTAACCCAACCACTTGCTGAAAAGTCTTTACCAGGATCCTCCTTCCCCCTTCTACTCCGTACCTTCAACCGTGTTGTTTATCTCAGTAATAAGGTAGCTTTCGATATTTGCTGGGATAGTTTCATAGGAGCAGGCTGCAGTACGGCGATTGCCTTGATACGTCAATGAGAGATGGGTTGGTACCTTCCAAGGTTATTCACTAATGGTTAGGTGACTTCATTGGTTACTCACTAATTCTTCCATTATCAGTCCTTACATAGTAAATAGCATACGAGGCAAAGTAGACGCCTTCTTCTTCCCTTCTTCATGAATAGAGTTCTTCGTTTCCAAGGTTTTGGACTCCTTTCGTAGGAATTACCTAGTATTACAGTCAATGTCTAACTGCGAAGCCTGGAATTGAGATTTTGCCCAGTGGAAAGCTGGGCTGCCAAGTGACTTCGGCGAGCTACGTATACAGGCATTGTGGTTTTGGCTCCTGCATATTCATAAGACAGAATCCATTATAACCTTGGAATATATTAGACTCAATGGTCTAGAAACGGTTGATCTTGAACGCCAGGTAAAGAGCGGGATATAAGCTGCCACTTGAGGGGTATTTCTCGCCGAATGGTGAATGGATGGGAATATTATGGGTTCACGTCGAAGCATGCGGCTGCCTGACCGAGACTTCAGGCTCTAAAGTTGTTAGATAGTCGCAGATCCCGAGAGCTTCTCTCTCCCTCCCTCCTTCTTCCTCTCTTCCTCTCATAATACAATATGTAATCTCGTATTCCTGCTCTTCGGATCGCCCATGACGAACGAATTGAATTGCACACTGTTCCAGGCCCTAGTATTTGGCACCATCATAGGTATCAATACAGAAAGTGGAGTTTTGAGTGTTTATCTGGATATACATGGGAAATAAGTGAAATGCCTTAGTGCTCGCGCTTCTTGAGATTGCTCTCAAACCTTGAGATAGCAACTTGAGCAGTTAGCCGCGGAATATTACAGATGCATGCTTTGGGCTCTTCAATAGAGAGGCTGTGACCGCAGAACCATCTCATGGGCCATTATCTGGGCACTGGCTCAACGCACGGTACGTCAGCTGCTCCTTGTGATGCACAATCTTTTGGGGGAGATCAATAATCACAACCCACAAATCGAAGACATTTGAATCAAGACGCAATGACATATTGAATCGTCACCTGGGGATTGTGATTTGCTTAGGCACGCAGTCTCTAGCCAGTCCACGGGTTTGTTGGAAGAATCAAAAGAGGGTGCATGGGCCCAGCCCTGAAGTAAGCCTCTCACAAGTTACGCAAAGAAGTACTTTGCATGGGCCACTGCCCCTTCTTGAGCCTTGGAATGCCAGGCCCAAAGTTTGACGAGTTGACTTGTGAAAATCGTTGTGCACACCTTGCCTAAGAAGCTGACCCCCCGACTCCTGTACTCGACCAAAGTTGTTCGTGTGTGACCCACTCATGTCGATCTAATCTGACTTCGGTAAAGATCTTCTCAGAAACATGTTACACGGGTGGGGGGCTACTCGGGTGTTACCCACTCGTATCAGTATCAATTGACCTCCGGAAGAAAGATCCCATCAATTTTTCCAAGGTTCCCAGGTTACACAGATTTAGCTGCATGCTGCACATTTCCAACAAGAGTCAGTTTACATCATACACACTTAGTTGGAATTCCGGTCAATGAGGCGGAGTGAGCATCTAAAGCATACTTAAGGAACAATCTGCTGTGTTTTATACTTGGCGAGAAGTTTCCAAGGTTTCACCCTCCATCTTGCTCGAAATACTCTGAAATACCAATATGGACACATTACGCGATGCACCACTTGGGCAACTGGTGCGGTGGGTAACGGGGAATCGAGTTTTACTTCATCCAGAGGAAGATCCGAAGTTTAACTTGGAGCGAACAAGCACAGAAGGGCTCTCCGCCGAAGAATCAAAAACACGATTCAGCTCTCCGTCTCGGTCGTTGGATGTTTTTTCTGATAATTTGGATCTTCAAGGGGAAAAAGCAAAGCATGTGGTAAAGTGGTATGGACCCAACGACCCATCGTACCCAAGAAATTGGTCTACATTAAAGAAAGGCCTTGTCGCATTACAAATATGGTACGCTTCTAAATACACCCTTCCATTGTCGATTTAGGAACTCTTCAGCTCAAAATCCGAAACAGCCTCTACACATTTGTCGTATATTGCGGCACATCGATTTACGTTCCAGCTGAACCGTGAGTCGACAATCTCCATAAGAGACTTCAGCCATCTTTGAAGTGAAATGCTTACATTTGCTCAAGTGAGATAATGGAGCACTTCCACGTGAATCAGACCAAAGCTTCATTGGGACTTGCCATATATGTGCTGGGCTGTAAGTTGTGTGCTGCATCAAAATATTACAAGAAAATATTGTCTAACGTAGTCAATTTACAGATGGAATCGGTCCACTCCTCTTTTCGCCATTGAGTGAGATTCCAGCATGTGGGCGCAATATCCCTTACATCGGTTCTTTCATCATATTTGTTATCATATCTGTACCCACCGCCCTAGTGGATAATTACCCCGGTCTCATGGTTTTGAGGTTCCTCCAAGGCTTCTTTGGCAGCCCGTGTTTGGCGAGCGGCGGTGCCTCAATGGCAGATATGGTTGGTTGATCTTCTCTGGGACCTGGCATCCCTGTATGCACTTCTGAGTGATAACTAATCACATGGTGATTCTTAGTATGCTGATATCGATTTACCAATGGGCTTGACTGGTTGGGTGGCTGCGGCCTACGGTGGCCCAGCACTTGGCCCTCTTCTGTCCGCTTATTCTATACCCGTAAAAGGGTGAGTCTTATTCCATCTCATCAACTCCAACATCACATGTGATGGTTTCTGACTATATCAGATGGCGATGGGCAATGTGGGAGATCCTTTGGATGAGTGCGCCTGTTCTTCTCATTATGATTGTCTTTCTTCCAGAAACTTCAGTCGATAATATTCTGTTACGCCGTGCCCAGCGACTTCGGAGGGTTACCAAGAATCCGAATATCCGCTCGCCCAGAGAAGTCTCTCACGATACCTTGAGCTTTTGGGGACTGATGCGTTTCTCGCTTGTCAAGCCAATAGAGATCATGGCCAAAGACCCAGCAATCCTTTTTACCAACATTTATACTTCACTGGTGTATGGGATCTATTACTCATTTTTTGAGGCGTTTCCACTGGTGTTCCCAGTAATTTATGGCTTTAGCCCTGGCCAGGCCGGGCTGGTTTTTGTTTCTCTGGCCGTTGCATGTGGAATGGGAGTGGTGGCATACATCACCTACATATACACATATCTGATACCCGATTTCAAAAAGCACGGTCATCGGAATCCGGAACACCGCCTGGTACCAGCCGTCGTCGCGTCTCTGTTTCCTCCAGTCGGACTGGCTCTTTTTGGTAAGAATCCAGCTGTTTTGGATAACGATTTCCTGATATCTGGAAAAAGATATGCTAATTGGTATTCAATTCAGCATGGACCTCCAGAGCATCGATTCATTGGATGGTGGGCATCGTCGGGATTTTGCTATATGCGGGCTCGGTGTTCATCATTTTCCAGTGCGTGTTTGTCTACATTCCACTCGTATACCCCCGTTACTCCGCTTCTCTTTTCGCCGGGAATGATTTTTCACGTTCGTCTGTTGCTTTTGCTTTCATTATGTTCTCCCGGTTTATGTTCATCGACTTGGGGATTGGGAAGGGCGTTACAGTCCTCGCCGGTTTGAGTGTTCTTGGTATTGTAAGTGTCGATTGTTGCCCCTTGATCCCTTGCTTCCGCTCTCTTTCGGCGGTTGATCTTTTTTTTTTTGTTGGTCCGCCGAAAACTAACGTTTACACAGCTCGGAATGGTTGCGCTCTACTTCTACGGTGAGAAGTTACGTGCTCGATCAAAGTTCACGGAGAATGCAGATGTTGAACCCTCACCGAATCACGAATATAATTCTACTGGGCCTCAATATAAGGCTTAGAGTTACATGGTCATTGGAAGAGACCGACCATCCAGGTGGGTAGATGGAGATATCTGAAGTAACAAATCAATTCCTTCAAATTTTGCAAAGTCGATGTTATTCAAATCAAAGCGCTCGGGTCTCACGTAGGGTTCCAACTATTCCAGCCTTGGAGGATCATATACCAATAAACCACCTACCTCACAGCCCGGGGTTTCCATGCCCAGCGGTCGGCTCTGTCTAGAACACAGGTTTACATGAAACCTCTACGAAAAGGCATAGCGTCTTAAGGGGACAAAACTGTTCTTGATGCCTGGTAGTGCTTGAGGCTACCTGATTTTGATCTGGTCCGTTCTCATTTTCTACCTCCGCATCTTCCCAAGCCGCAACTTCCATATCGTAGTCTGAACGATCGTCTTTATCGCCGGCGGTTACAGTCTCGCCGGTATCCTTGCCAATATCTTCAGCTGGCGCCTAATCGCTAGCTCTTGGGATTTGGCAATCACAGGCACCTGCATGAAGAAACATATATTTTATTCTGCGAATTCTGGACTGGGTATCTTCATGGACTTTGCCACTGTGCTAGTCCCCATATATGTTCCTCTCAAGTGACACCCGTGGGCTTTGACGGGAGTAGAGCTGACCGAATGTGTTTCCACAGTCCCTGGCTTCGCCGACTGCAAATACTCATCCGACAGAACATTGTTGTTGGGGTTATTCCAAGGTTCTGGCAATGGGAACTTTAACTTTTTGTATTTTGGAAAGCTGGGAAACGTTGTTCAACAGCAGCATTATGTACTAGTTTCTTGGATGTCAATCTAAGTTCTTGTTGCTGATTTTACTCCGTGATTCTTTTAGAGGCTTGGATTTTAGAGATATCAGAAACCACTTTGTCCGCAGACTGATACTACTGCTTCCAGCATTTTTCTGTGATTTCGTAATAAGCGTGGTTGTCGTTTGGAAAGATCCTACTTCGGAAGCGAGATAATATCTCTTTGTCATCCTCTAAGCTATTAAGCTCTGGAAAGACCTCATGGCTTATTATGATGAAGTAAATAGTAGAGCTAAGCGTAAAGATATTAGTTATCATACACGTATAATCTCTATGAGGTCGAGGTATGTATGACTTGGAGCACTCCCGAGAGAACCTATCCAATATAACTCTGCTATCGATAGACTTTAATATTCCCTAGAAATCTGCTAGAACGAGATTAAGATTATAGTCGAGCAAAAGATTCCAAAGGTTGATATCGCAATGAATGATATATTTTCCGTGTATAAAGCTAATAGTTTTAGCAGCTTGTTTGCACCAGAGTATCTTTCTAGTGATTGATATACTAGGCTATCTCGCGATATAGTCGTTTAAGTTTCCATTCAGGGCACGCTGTAGGATAAGCTTATATTCCGTTATGCCTCTTAAGGTAATAATTCTAGGATTGCTTCCAACAACCTCGAGAAGCTGAGCTTCCGTTTAAATGCCCTTATTATTGCTAGGGATATATGGATATTTTAGAATAGTACACTCATTAAGGACTCTAATAAAAGACTCGCTACTACAACTGATAATCTCTAAAACTCCTGGGGGGTAATATCTTTGTATGTGAATAATTTTGACATTAGACATTGTGTTGAGACTGTCTATAGCTAAAGACAAGTCGTCCTGCAATGAATAAGTATATTTTGAGGTCGATGAACTGAATCAGCGATGACATTTCTGGAGGAGGAAATGTGTTCCAACTGATTCTCAAGGGGAAAGGAGGATATCCAAGGGTTATATGGGAGAGTTGATGCAAACCATGCAAACGCTGTGGCATCCAAGTTGGACCCATCACATGGCTTTCCAGCCAACTTCTTCCAAGGTTTCCAGTTTGATTATAGCCCATTTCCCCTCCGGCGCTTCGCAATCATACAATCACACTCATCTACGAACCGAAGCAATATGCCATATTTATAGTCGAAGTTATTGTGATGTTGTTACGACTGCATGTGCCGTCTGCATGTGCAGAGTAGCATGGTTGCTTACATAGCGGTCCAGGGATGAAAGGACACGAAGTCCTTTCATGTTATGCCTTTTGGCATAGTAGTTAGCACACCTGGGTGCTGATGCCTACCAGAGGGGGAGACTGTATACAAAGCGCATGTGTGGGTCCGTACAGAGACTGATAACGCTAAACCCCAAAACCTAAAACTAAACTAAATCGGGTCTCCACCATAGACATCCGATATGGTGTAGTGGCTAACATCGTCGTCTCTCACACGACAGCCGGGGGTTCGATTCCCCCTATCGGAGTTAAATTTTTGCTGTTTTCAGTTGACCCTGAATTGCACATCGGGAGCAGACAAAAGCTTCGCTCAACATCAGTCAGTATTCCTCCCGGAAGACCATGATTTTTTCAACTTCCTTGCCAGCATCGTTGGTCTCAATCCAGGCCCGCCACATGCCGCTGGAATTGAAGTCAAACACGACCCGCCCATGATGCAGCTTGGTGTTTGACGCTCCAGGTCCTGCGAGTTCCGCCTCTATGCCGATCATGCCTCCTGATCCTTCGCCTGTCGACTCCCATCTTGACCCAGCCGAGCGTTGGAGCTCGCCACCGGGCCCGGCTACGGCAGTCACCGCGTCCGCTAGACCGAATTGAAATTTGCTTGGGTGAGAAAACCTCAGCATGGAGGCAGTTGTGCGTGCAGCCGCGACGCGTAGGAATGAATCGCCATTGCCGGTTCCGGATATTGCTATTGCACGCCTCCTGGTGGGCTGTTGAGCAGACGAAACAAAATCTGGAGCCTTTTCAGAACCCAAGCCCGGTCGGTCGGGGTATTGAGCACTGTGCAGAGACGAGTAAGTAGAGTGAATTGGGCCCCGTAAAAACTGTGGCATGCAGTCCCCAAGATATATCCTTGCATCACGCAGGAAATCGCCCGATGAAGAGATGTTTGGCGTCGACGTCTGATCAGCCGGTGATATCGGCTCATCCCACGCTTCAGCCCAGAATCCTGCGCCGAGAGTAGGGGTATCACCAATCCGCCCAGGTAATTTATTGGTTAGACCGCCAGTGCTGGTCGCAACGGCGAGATTACCCCATTGGTCCAGACAAACACAGCCCACAGTGCCTTGACTCAAGGAAAGAGGCTCTTCCACACCTTTCAAGCCTCGCTCATGCTCGTCCCACCTTTTCTTCGTCCAGAACCACTCATCGGGTTTGAATTCGAGTCCCCAATCTCTAGCAAGAGTTTCAACATACGGACCCGCTAGCTGGGAATGCATATTGCCTCCATCGTGAGAAGGTGACCCGTCGGGGTTGACTCCTGTTCTCAGTAGTGATTCACGGGCAAGACGAATTGGGTGGCGAACATTGCGAACGCCCATGACGCCCACGCCACGTTTGATTGCACCTGGCTTTGTTACATCGGATGGCTGCACGGATGTAACCATGACCGAGGCTTCCATTTCAATCGTGCCTTGCGTGGTAAAGACACTGCCTCGGCCGCAGTTGAAAAGGGGGTCATCTTCTAGTAACGAGACTGCGTGGACGGCTGCGTCTAGGGCTGTGGCGCCATTTTTGAGAAGGTTGTTGGTTGAGCGAAGGTAGGATTGAAGCGAGGCATGATGGGCGGCGTAAAGATCAGGTGGTAGCTTTGAGCGCTCAAAGGTACCTGCACCACCATGAATGATCAAAGTGGGTTTGAAAGTTGCAGGCATGATGGTCTTGAAGTAGAAGCAGATGCCGTGGTTTGAGGTGGGGAGTGCGGGGAAACTGAAAGCGGAGTCAACAGTGGGTTTTCGAGACGATCTGTCAACATAGATCCTGTTCAGCAAGGATCGAAGTGGGTATTTTGGTTGATAACGGGTTCACTGATGTTGCAGCTTCCATCTACCGAGTTGATCAAGATCAATGGCTCATTATCAGCAACAACACCAGCCCCAAGGTCTGGTCTGTCAAGAAACGGAATATCTTTGGTCCCGTCCACGGGTACGAATACGAGTATGTTGCCCGGGTGTCTAACTGTGTTCAAGCAACCTCGAACATAAATTATCTACGCGCCGAGCAGCTGAAACGGGCTTGTGTCCCAGCCTTGTAATGAGTGCTTTAACATGAGTGAAGATCAGCTTCAGAGCTAGCTGTACCATGAAATTTTTAATCTCGCCCCCATTTCGGCCTTTCCAGACGCGTTTGTTGCTTTCTCATCTTCGTTCCACTTCCACCAAAGCCAAAAACCTTCCGCCTTATCAAAAGGAAAATCGGAGCTTCTTCTGCACAGCTGCTCTCACATCACACTCTCCCGGGGATGATGATTCCTCGTATCACCTTTATGAGCCTATCGAAGGAGTGGAAAAACTGGAAAGCTATCGCGTGGGAGGTTATCACTCCATGACAATCGGTGATCATATTCACAATCGCTATCAAGTGGTTGGTTGAAAAACTTGGCCATGGCACGTACTCCACGATCTGGCTGGCCCGAGATCAAAAAGATGGCAAATATGTCGCCGCCAAAGTGTGTACCGCGGATTCCAACCCTCTTGAATTCAGCGTCCTTTCGGAGCTTTCCAACTCGCAAAAAAGCTCAAGCACTAGCTTGGGAAGGCAATGATATCTTCGGTACAAGACATATTCGACATCCAAGGACCGAATGGTACACATCCTTGTTACGTGAAAATCCCGGCAAGGATGAGTATCTCCGAGGCAAAAGATGCCTCATACAACCGCCTTTTCCAATTGGAGGCTGCTCGGGCCTTGGCGGCACAGCTGGTTCTTGCAGTTGAGTATGTCCACTCCCAGGGATTCGTTCATGGAGATCTTCATATTGGAAATGTTCTCCTCCGGTTGCCATTTGACCTAAATCAGCTTTCTGTTGAGGGATTGTACGAACAGTACGGAAAACCGGAATTTGAAGCCATAAGACGGTTTGATGGGCAACCGCTCTCACCGTATATCCCATCACGGACCGTTTTACCAATCTGGCTTGGTGAGGCAAGTGACAAACTCAAACTCTCTGACGCCAAAATCCTGCTCAGCGATTTTGGGGAGGCCTTCTCCCCTACCAAGCAACAGAGGTTTGAGTCCCACACTCCACTTGTGGGCCGACCACCAGAGGCTCGGTTCGAACCACTTAAGCCTCTGTCTTTCCCATCAGATATCTGGTCTCTCAGATGCTCTTTATGGAATATCCTAGGTCAGAGCTCACTTTTTGATGGCATGTTTGCGACCGAGGACAGCATTACTTGCGAACAAGTCGATGCACTTGGTATATTGCCCCCAGAATGGTGGTACAAATGGGAGGGTCGACATAATAGATATACGGAAGATGGGAAGCCGATCAATCGGGACCCTTACCGTTCATGGGAGGACAGATTCGACCAAGATATGCAGCAGCCTCGACAGAGAAAAGGGATGCCGCGCATTGAACCGACCGAGAGGGATGCTATTTTTAAGATGCTGAAGTCAATGCTTAAATTCAGGCCTGAGGATCGCGCTTCTGCGAAGCAGATCCTCGAGTGTGAATGGATGGTCAAATGGGCTTTGCCTGAGTACAAGAAGATTCGAAGGATATGATTGCAGCAAAGCTACGTATCCTGTATAATAAAGCTCGGGTGGTGAATTTCTAGACGTGCTTCCAGGGTTTGGCAGTCTCCCATCCATTCCTTGGATTAGTCGAAGACAAAGAAAACAAAGAATCAAAAATCGCAAAAAGTGGCAGAGGAAATCAGGTACTTATGATGCATACGATGAATAAATGTGCGACAGCATATTAGGGACTGGAAGACACAGGGCGCAAACTTGAAAGAAGCACCTGGGCATGACAATGTTTTCATAGTCAGTTAGGGATGTCCAGGTAATTGGATACGAAGAAGACAAGCACAGAGTATTCCAAGGGAGGGAGTCCGATTTCCTACGACAAGAGAGCTGTGCATGGGTGTTGATCCACATTCTGTATGGCCAGAACACCCGTGGACATGATCTTTGGACCGGCTGAGGGAAAATAGACAGAGGCTTGAGCACAGTAAAAGTCTGTTCGGCACTCGTGTTCCGAGTCCTGAAATAAACCCCAGACTCGTTCCCCAGATGCAATTGGATGTTGATCTCCTGAAGCGCCCGAGATATCGGTGGCGAACGGGGATCTATCAGCACGTGACCAGATCCATTCGAGATAAGAAAAGTCCGCTCGCCCTTATCGTTCACGGGTGTTGTTGTTCAATCCAGTCGCATATATCATCCTCTTCGCCTGTCATCGACCGCCGTGGTCTTCAATTATATCCGCCTTCTTTATTCCGCACCCCTCGGTTGACCGAATACCCTTACCATGGATCACTCTCGGGATCCTTGTCCATATGTCGCCCTGAGCGATTTCGGCGGTGCTTTTTGTATGGGTGTACGTTCTGATCGTTCTCACATGCACATCTCAAAACCAGTTGAATTGACTCTGTTTTTCCACAGGCTATCGGAGGATCAGTATGGCACGGTATCAAGGGGTTCCGCAATAGTCCATACGGCGAGCGCCGGATAGGTGCTCTTACAGCCATCAAGGCTCGCGCTCCTGTTCTGGGTGGTAACTTTGGTGTTTGGGGTGGTCTCTTCAGTACAGTACGTTCGGATACTCCTTATTTATGAATCTCTTTCAGCCGACAGACACCGCTGACATCCACAAGTACGATTGCGCCATCAAGGGCATTCGAAAAACAGAAGATCCCTGGAACGCGATCAGTGCCGGTTTCCTCACTGGTGGTTCACTCGCCATCCGTGGTGGTGTCAAGGCTGCCCGCAACTCCGCTATCATGTGTGCTGTTTTCCTCGCTGTCATTGAAGGTGTCGGCATTGGTTTCCAGCGTATGATGGCCGACAACACAAAGCTCGAGCTTCCTCCTCTCCCTCCCACCGAGCAAAAGGCGCTTGCTTAATGCATGACTAATTTGCCCTCGCTCAACTCTCGCATCCACCCTACCACCATACGACCGTTCTTATTCCGCGATCGCCCATGACAACCCTCTTCGCTATACCTCGTTTTATATTATACATGAGCATCTGTTTAGGTGTTTGGCCTGGGTCACTTTTATACAGCATGGAGGATTTTGGCTTTTACACTTTCACCCTCCCCGCGCTTTCGCATTGTCATTCCGCCGATTGTGCCCTTGGAACTGTGATGTTTGGATGGCGGGCTCGTCCTGCATACAGTTCTGGGGATTTTCTGCGCGGTTATTGGGACTTTCGACCCCCAAAAGCAAATCTCCTACTCATCATGCCAACAGCATATGGCACATCATAGAATTTTGTACATTAACGCATAGATACCGACATAATACGCAATTTACTTCCCTTTCACTGGATTCGATATTATTTGGTACACTTTCCAAGTTTGAATTGACCACCGGGTATCACGCTTTTGAAATAATACATTTGGGCCGTTGGGCAAAGCATAAGTGGCCGTCATGATGGCAGGTTCCAAATGAAATCTAACGCGCCACCTTCATACATGGGGAACTGACCGCTGTTGCTCATCCCAAAGGGGGCCATTGATGGATCAAATGGCAGAGAAAGCCAGTCATCCGCACTGATATCGTTCAGGGACGGAATGAGACCCAGATCTGGCGTGAGATCTTGTGACACCGGGGTGTTCATGGTATGCGAGCGATTTCCAGAGTCCGGCCAATGCGGTGGTCCCATTGAGGACGTCCGCGTAGCGCCCCGGCTGTTCTTGACAGTTCGAGAAGAAGCAAGCAGGTTCCGACGCAGTCGTGATACATGCATATCCAGCAAGGTGGCATAGCGCGTGCTGAGGTGGACATCGTCCAGTGCATTGGACTTGAGTGCCTTGATGCTTTTTTCCAGGATCTGAAGAGAATCCTGGAGCTTTGCTTGCCGAGTACCTAGACTGAGGGCCTTCATTAAGAATATTGACGCGCTTGTGATACGAAGCACGATGCGAACTGGTGAAAAGCGTAACGCTCCTGCATCTGCCAGGTGGGTCACCTTCTGCAAGATCTGACAACATCCGTCGATCACTTCTTGAATGTATTCATAGTCCGTTGGGTTGATGGTCATCGGTCGCACTTCTTCGAAGTTGTTGGTATCATTTTCTGCCACTGCCCGTTCCACGACTGCCTGCATCCCCACTGAGTGGGTGTATACGCGAACAAAGTGGTATTCGATAAAGAGGTCATTGAAAAATGCCTTATCAAGTACCTGGGGTTGAAGGTACTTGTCTTTCCACTGATCGAGGAGAGGTCGAAAATGCTCCAGTAGCCCTACATAGCGACCACTATGCAGTTGCTGACGCGCGAATGCGGCAGAAGGGAAAAACATGTCGGTCACAGATTTGGCGAGCTTGGTAAGCTCAATCCAGGAATCCATGAATGTAAGCCACGTGCTCCCGAGGGTACTGAGTCCTTGTGGCTTTCGCCCACCAAGAATAGCATGGTTCAGTGACTGGGGGATAGGCGACATGCATCCAATTCGCCAGGCTAGTTGGTTGATGTACACGTATAAAAGACGCTGTACCCGCTGCCATCGGAGAGTCATCTGATCTCTCCATTCCGGCTCTTCCGCTGGCGAGCTGCTCTCTTCTGTTTCGAATATTCCCAACTCGTGTGCCAGAGATAGCGCACACCCCAGCAGCATCCAAGACATCTGGTCCGATCGTCGAGCTGGCTCAATCATGTCTTCAACCCAACGACCGGATGGTGCTGACTTGGGCTCGCTGCTCTCATGGTACTTGGGTGCCGATGGTATTAGATCGTCATCCCAGCCATCGGTTTCGGGTGGGAAATGCAGTGACCGAGGATGCCATTCTGAGATTAGAAGGAGTGCTTCAACAGTACCAAGGCTTCGAACTTTGGATTTGGTGGACTTCTCTTGCCCGAAGATCAACCTCATTGTTAGTTGTTGACAATGCTGCCAGAGGCGGTGGTGGATGAAGAAATTTCTTGACTCTCCCCCAGCGCCAGGAAGAACGTGATATCGAGACGATATCATTAGAATCGTACAACAAAGGACTGGCTCTCGGGTGATAAGCCAATAGTGATAGCGATGGTTGGCGTAGAAGTCCGTGAGAATTGGGGATAAACAAGACATGTTTTTGTAGAATCTGTTACTGAGTTAGTTTCCAATGGTAAACTCCCTCAACAGCGAGGTACTGACAGGTCGATAAAGGTCACAGCCTCCCTAGCAGTGAACCAGCCCATTTTGACAAACCGACATGCCTCCCATACATTAAGGGTATCCTGGGCAGCATGGGATAGCTGAACTGGACGTATTATTCGGGTGACTGGCTCAAAGGCAGCATCATAATTTCCAGGAGTTTGGTGTTGACTAGGACCTGTCGATGGAGCCCCGGTTCCTGATTCAGGACTGGTATCAGTGTGGCTCTCCTCTTGGGCAGTTGCTGCCTCAAAAAGGATATTCAATGCGTCGTTCCCACTTGCAACAACAGTGCGCATCATAGAGCTGGACAGCGAAGAGTTTGATCGATGCTTTGTGTTTTCGTATGGATGAGACGACGACTGAAGAGGCTCAGCGGCGCCATTTTGACCCAAAGCGCCATTGTTTGATGGCGATATTCCATTTGTATATGACCACCCAGATTGTAGATTGGGCGATTGGTGGAAGTTGTTTGTCTCAGGCGCAGGATTGCTCAAGTCGCTCGTGCGACGAGAATAGTTAGTACGACCCTGAGGGCGAATTGAGTCCCCCGGCGAAGTTTCTGTCAGCTGTCGGACATGCCGGGGTGATGTATCGGGCTCATAGCTCCCAGGTGATCGACCTGAAACCGGCCAGTCAGCTATCAACAAATGATAGACGTGTTCAGCATTGTATTCCAACCCACCTCGTTTGCGCGATCTCTCCCAGGCCCGTTTCTCGGGGAACACGCACTCCCTCAGCTCTCTCCGGCAACGCGCGCATGGTGGGCCGATCGGAAGACCGTCTGGGTCGGTTCCTAGATCACATTTGGCCTTCCGCTGCCGGCAAGGGATGCATGCCTTGTAGGTGCGCTGGTACGGTTTGTCCGGGCGGGATGGCCTGACACCATCCATCGTCAACCGTTCCTGAGCGGTTTCAGGGGCTTCAAGTGGACGTTGTGGGTATTCTGCGATGATACCATGGACATTGGCAGGGTGTGGAGGTGAGATGTGAGGACAAGGATAATTAGCCGGCGCTAGCCGCCCCGCCCCGCGTCAGCTTCTTTGCGGCAACCATGAGAAGATCGGACCTTCAACAAAGGGGAACTTTGCTAATAGAAACGGGAAGCGTCGATTTCTGCAGGACCTCAAGACTAGGTCACTGGTATTATATTAACACCACTGGATTAGGGTTCATTCATGCAAGATTTCACCAAGTTGCCTCTGCTCGTGGGATACCTATCAGGGGAATCACGCACATAGGCAACGAATAGCAATTGAGTATGGCACGAAGAAATAAGCATAGAGTAAGCAACGCACTGTAATGCAATGGTCGATCCAGCTTCGGCTTGAGCTTCTGGCCAATTGTCTAATTAGAAGTTGTTTCCTGAGGACCAAGGCATCAATCCACAGACGCAAGAGGACCGACTATTGGCACACTGCATATGATGACGAAGACATCAAGGATGACCGAGCACATAATCCGCCCAGCCAACGATGAAAGAACGAAAGACCGGTGTCTGAGGGCCAGAGCGGAAATGTGCAGCGCTTGGGCTCGGGAGTCTAAACCCCGGAATCCATTCCGCGCTGAACTATACCCGCCAAACACTATGTCCTACACATAACAAGGTTGACGGGACACGAGATCCGCTGTTGAATCAATGTTACAGTGTATAACAAGTAAGCTTTGTAGTAAAGCTCTCTTTCCCCTGAAAATCTCCCATCTTCATCTTTCCACATAAGCTTGAAGCGTACCAAAGGCCAGCTCTTAGTATACATCACACAACATACAAAATGACAGAGACAGTGACTCTCCATACCTACTTCCGATCTTCCTGCTCCGCACGACTGCGTATTGCCTTGCATCTCAAGAATATCCCATTCACGCCAGTTTACGTGAACCTGTTGAAGGGCGAGCAAGCATCCCCAGCACATCTATCCGTGAATCCATCAGGCACGGTTCCTACACTTGTCATCCAGCGTGACTCCCAAGAACCGGTCATCATCACTCAGTCACTTGCGGCACTGGAATATCTTGAAGACGCATTCCCGAATAAGGGTCCGGCACTGTTACCTCCGGCTTCGGATCCGGAGAGTCGTGCCCTTGTGCGCACACTATCACAGATCATCGGGTGTGACATTCAGCCTGTCACAAACCTGAGAATTCTCAAGCGTGTCGCCCCGCTGGGTGCTGACCGAGCGGGTTGGTCCAAAGATCTGATCGAGGACGGACTCAGGGCCTATGAGGCTATTGTTGCCAATTGTGCGGGCAAGTTCAGCGTTGGGGATCAAATCACTATCGCTGATTTATGTTTGATTCCTGCTGCTTGGGGCGCTGAGAGAGTTGGCGTTGATCTGGGGGCGTTCCCAGTGACGAGTGCAATTGTGAAGAATTTGGAAGCACAGGAGGCTGTCAAGCTGGGTCATTGGACGACTCAAGATGATACTCCTGAGGAATTTAGGACTGTGGTATAGCTAGCGATAAGTTTGATCTAGTGGTTTGGAGCCCGGCAGTCCTGCATGTTAATGCTTTTTGTTGGTCTATATGATATGGCAAACTTCTGAGTGACTATTGAATGAGGCAGAACATAAGATAGTAGTATTCCACATGAATCATTGATTTTTGAACATTTACTGCAGAGAGACAGCAGGCAGGATGGTACCAACACAGTCGCCAAAGCCGACATAGTTGCCCTCGGTGCCCGCCATTCCGCGGAGAGTGACAGTGTCACCATCCTCCAAGAACATGCGCTCAGAACCATCAGCCAACTTGAGGGGTGTCTTTCCGTTGGTCTGCTCCAAGAAGCTACCCTGAGTCTTGGCCTCGGTGCCAGAGATGGTGCCGGATCCGAGCAAGTCACCGGTGCGCAGGTTGCAACCCGTGATTGTGTGGTGAGCGACCATTTGAGGGAAAGAGTAGAGTAGGTTGCGGGCATTGCTCTTGGAAATCACGGTTGGCTGGCCGCCTTCGTTGGTGACCTCGACATCAAGGGGGATTTCGTATGCACTTTCAGCCCGCTTCTCGCGTAGGTAAGGCAGAAGCGATTCGCGGTTACCAGGCTCCAGACCGGCGGCCCGGAAGGGCTCCAGGGCGTCAATCAACACCACCCAAGGTGTGATGGTAGTACCGAAGTTCTTCGCATTGAAGGGACCCAAGGGGACGTATTCCCAAGCCTGGATGTCACGGGCGGACCAATCGTTCATAAGGACTAGACCGAAAATGTGATCCTCGGCCTCATCAATGGGAACAGGCTTGCCGAGATCATTCGGCTTGCTGATGAAGCATGCAAGTTCCAACTCAATATCAAGCTTCTTGCAAGGGGAGAAGGTAGGGATTTTGGGATCGGCCGCTGGGTTGGCAAGGATTTGACCCTGAGGACGGTGCAAAGATGTGCCCGAAGGAACCACCGAAGAGGCACGACCGTGGTATGCGACAGGAAGATGCTTGTAGTTCGGCTGGAGAGCATTGTCCGGACCGCGGAAGAGGACTCCAATGTTATAGGCGTGGTTCAGACCGGCGTAGAAATCAGTGTAGTCACCAATCTGCATGGGTACATGGTTGGTCACTTGGGACAATGGCACAAGCGCCGACTTCTGTAAAGAAGCGTTGTCCTTGAGGATCTGAGGGAATTGTGTGTCGGCCCGGAAGACATTCTGTAGGTACTCGCGCACCTGTCGGTGCACAGGACGACCGAGTGCAGCGAAATCGTTTAATGTTGGCTGGCTAAAGACGGCCAGGTGCTGTTGGATGGCTGGAAGCTGTGAAAAGCCTCCAGAAGAAGCAAAAGCGCTCAAGTTCAGGGCATGGTCACCGATCGCAATTGCGGCCACTTTTGATGCAGACTGCGCCGAGATGATGCCGAACGGGATGTTGGCCAGCGAGAAAGGAGAGTTCTTGGGAATTTGAAACCAGGATGCCATGGTGAAAGTATTTTGAGAATGTAAGAGGGAAAAAAAGTCCCGAACGATCCTAACAGTCTAATATTTACAGGACAATGGTGCGGAATTGTCCCGCTCCCCCGCATCCAAGCGGCGCGGAAAAGGAGGGTAATCGCGGGAATTTCCATCCGCGGTTGTGACGTTTGTTGCTTTGCTTCGTCCTCGGCCTTTCTTTTATCTTAAATCACCAACGTTTTCAATTGTCACACAGTACATATCACTTAGCACATAACGCATAACGCATTACTCAAAATGCCTGTCACAAATTTCAAACACCCTGATCCCTACAAATATCAGACAGGCTTCGACTCCCACCACGAGTATGTGTTTGCGTTCAATTCCAAAAAGCCAGAATTAACAAATCAACAGGAGTGAAGCCATTGAAGGGGCTCTCCCAATTGGCCAAAACTCTCCACAGAAAGCTCCGTACGGGCTGTACACCGAGAAGCTCTCGGGCACTGCCTTCACCGCACCCCGCCGCGAGAACAAACAAACATGGGTCTACCGCATCTTACCAGCAGCGGCTCACGAGAATTTCGTTGCTGAAGATGTCGAGTCCTACCATACTAGTATGACAACTGAAACGCAAAAGCTTCATCACATTCCGAACCAGCTGCGATGGAATCCATTCGACTTGGACGAAAAGGTAGACTGGGTACATGGATTACATTTGATCGCAGGATCGGGAGATCCAACAATGAAACAAGGTCTGGGAATCTTGATGTATGCAGCAGGCAAGGATATGGGCAAGGAAGCCTTTTATTCTGCGGACGGCGATTTCTTGATTGTTCCTCAGCACGGTGTGCTGGATATCCAAACCGAGCTCGGTCGCATCATCCTCCGACCAAATGAAATCTGTGTGATCCCGCGTGGTGTGAGGTCAGTACAAGTCTTTTCGTCTGAAGCTTTCTTCCCATTGACACTCGTCCTCCAGATACCGAGTAACACTCCCGGATGGCCCTGTGCGGGGCTACATCTGTGAACTATACCAGGGTCACTATGAGCTTCCCGAGCTAGGTCCCATTGGCTCTAACTGCCTGGCCAATTCGCGTGATTTCCAAGCTCCCGTGGCGGACTTTGATGACGACGAAACCGAGTACAAGCTGTACAGCAAGTTCAATAACACACTGTTCTCCGCCAAGCAAGACCACTCTCCTTTCGATGTTGTCGCTTGGCACGGAAACTACTACCCTTACAAGTACGATCTGGGTCGGTTCAACACCATTGGATCTATCTCATTCGATCATCCTGATCCCTCCATTTTCACTGTGTTGACCGGTCCATCGGATCACGTTGGCACGGCTATTGCTGATTTCGTCATCTTCCCACCACGCTGGCTGGTGGCTGAAGGAACTTTCCGGCCACCATGGTATCACCGCAATACCATGTCGGAATTTATGGGTCTGATCGCTGGTGATTACGATGCCAAGGTTGGTGGTGGCTTCCAGCCTGCGGGTGCCAGTCTGCACAACGTGATGAGTGCACATGGTCCAGACTCGGGTGCTTTCGAGGGAGCCAGCAATGCAGAGCTGAAGCCCACTAAGGTGGGAGATGGAAGCATGGCTTTCATGTTTGAGAGGTACGTTCTATATATCCCATTCACTGATGACATCTTCTGACAGCGAGTTTAGTTCTCTTATGGTCGGTGTTTCAGAGTGGGGATTGAAGAAGTGCCAGAAAGTTCAGCCAGAGTACAACGAGCACAGCTGGAAGCCTTTGAAGCGCCATTTCGTCAACCCCCTAAAGAAGGCTTGAGTTCTTGAATGTCGATGAAGATATACGATACTTAGGAAATATCGCTTTGTTCTTATCTTACTCTAGCGTTGAAAATACTTCAAAATCAACATAAACTTCTAAAATCACTACCGATTTTGATACTAAACTAAACAGCTTCCAAGGTTTATCAAGTCAATGTTTTCTGTACTAGAGATCTATGAATATTCTTTACCCCTCAAGCTCCTTTTTTAAAGCTTCTTTCACAATGGCACCGCACATCTTTGCGTACGGATTTGTCTGAACAGCAAGCTGCTGTGCGACCTTATTTCCATAGCGACCACCAAAAAAGAAATCCTGGCTCGCCATTTCCTCAAGCTGATCAGACGTAAGTCCACGCAGGCGTTCCGGCCCCGCCTGGCCATCTTCGGAATTTTGTTTTTTGACTCGAGCGGCTTTCAAAAGAAGGTAGCCCCGATGTGTGTGCGCATCGGCCAGAAGACGTGCTTGTACAGTTGAGACAGGGTCGGCGGGAGAGGCGGGCGTAGCGAGGGTGATGGCTTGACCTAGGTCCGAAAATATCCGGGAGCATAGGTGGGAAGTCTGTGGAGAAAACAAAGCGCCATCTCTCAGTTCAGTATTGGGAGCTTCGCTGCAGCCAGTTTCTTTGTTGTAAATCAAGTCGACCAGCAGTCGGAGTGTTTGGGCTCGGTTGATATATGCGGATGGGTATGTTTCGTTCTGTAGGATAAGATCGTCGAATTCGTTCAATGCAGATTTGACGACTTCTTGGCTTGGTGATTCCTCCCCTTGGATCTGGCGGATGATGTCTGATTCGCGTTGTTTGAGCAATACCAGGCTTGTCTCGGAAATGTTCAGTGATGAGGGCCAGCTTGGAAGAGAAGCGTCGATTGTGATTCCGGATGAGGGAGAAGATTCAGCATCAAAAAGTGCCTGAAGAACGGCCGAATCATTTGAAGTTAATGATGGCCGCGTTGGGGTGATTGAAGTCATGTTAAGTTTTGGGTTCAATGATCTTGGAATTTATTGATAACAAAATGGCAAAGGAATTCGATATGGCCAATTCAGTTTAGTCAGAGTAAAAGTGCAACGTAAAATGAAAGGAGAAGTTTTGAAAAGAAAGAAAGAAATGATGCGCGGAGGTTGACACTGATCTCAGGGCGGATATTTCCGGCTATTGAAGGGTCCTGGAATAGCCGGTGAGTAGATGCCTCCAAACTTCCATGGCGTCGATCTAAGAGATACCCGGAAGAAAGAACGGGTACTGGAGGTACTCCGTACTTCCATCAACACTTAAAAGAAAAGTGTGGCGTCGAATTTCTCAATATCACTCAACTTCTTTCCAACACTCCCAACCATTTCACACTCTTCATAACTCATATATCAAAATGGCACCATCAGCTATTTCCAATACGCCACCACCTTCCACCGCCGGTGACACCGCTTCTGTGTCTAGTTACCGCGGTTATGACCATGTTCATTGGTATGTGGGCAACGCCAAGCAAGCCGCCAGCTACTACATCACCCGCATGGGCTTCAAGCGAGTAGCCTACAAAGGTCTGGAGACAAACAGCCGCAACATTTGCTCTCATGTTATCAAGAACGGCGACATTACTTTTATCCTCAGTTCCCCTCTGCGATCACTTGACCAACTCGACCGTTTCGGGCCCGAAGAACAAGCCGAGCTACGGGAAATCCACGAACACTACGAGAAGCATGGTGACGCAGTCAAGGATGTTGCCTTCGAGGTTGATGATGTTGACGCCATCTTCTTCGCTGCTGTGAAAAACGGCGCCAAGGCCGTTTCGGAGCCTAGAATTCTTGAGGACAAGGATGGCCACGTCAAGACTGCAACTATCAAGACTTACGGAGAGACCACCCATACTCTAATCGAGCGTAACCACTACCGTGGTGCTTTTATGCCCGGATATCGTGCTGAGGCCGGAGCTGAGGACCCTATCCTGAAATTCTTACCCGAAGTTCGTCTTGGGAGGATTGACCACTGCGTTGGAAACCAAGACTGGGATGAGATGGACGAGATCTGCGAGTAGTAAGTGACAAAACTGGGCCCCGACTCCACCATAGGTTGCTAACTTTGAATCTAGCTACGAGAAGGCTCTTGGTTTCCATCGCTTCTGGTCTGTTGACGATAGTCAAGTTTGCACGTGAGTCTTTCTGCGTTTGATAACGAGCTTTAGCAGTCTGCTAATTTGATTAGCGAATTCTCTGCTTTAAAGAGTATTGTCATGGCTTCGCCAAACGAAATCGTCAAGATGCCCATCAACGAGCCAGCAAAGGGAAAGAAGCAGTCTCAGATCGAGGAATACGTGGACTTCTACAACGGAGCGGGTGTTCAACACATTGCACTACACACCGACGACATCATCCGTGATATCACCAACCTGAAGCAACGAGGTGTTGAGTTTATCAAGGTTCCCGACACATACTACACGGATATTCAACTCAGACTCAAACAGTCCGGCTTGAAGCTACAGGAGGACTTTGAGACCATCCGCAGCCTAGATATCCTGATCGACTTCGACGAGGGCGGCTACCTGCTGCAACTCTTCACCAAGGTATGTAAAAACAGATGAATTCTGTATTGATAGACACTAATCTCAGAAATAGCACATCTTGGACCGGCCTACCGTCTTCATTGAGATCATTCAACGACACAACTTCGAAGGCTTCGGAGCCGGGAACTTCAAATCGCTGTTTGAAGCAATTGAACGTGAGCAAGAACTTCGCGGAAACTTGATCTAAAGCCAAAAATGAAGTACCCGAAGAGAAGACAGAGGCCTTAAAATACGCTTGCATTTTGTATTTAGCGATTCCAAGAACATATCTCCATGAATACTATTTTTCTGCATCTAAATCAACACAAGTTCTCTTCGAAGGTTGGCATCAATATCGATGGATAAATAGTATGGCCAAATGTCTTTCTAACAACAGTCGGAGGTCTGCCATCCCAACCTTGGAAGTTGTTGACATCCATGGATTGGAGGATTCCTCGACCAAGCCTTTGCAGACAATGGATTTAGGTGTATAATGAACAGTGTATAACTCTTATTTTACCTCTAATACAAGTGCATCTACTTGCGTTTCGATGTTTTCGATGTAGGAGCATTTCCTCCAACTCGCTTGAACTTTCTCGGATCTATCCTCATGTCAGATAGCTATCACAGCTAAAGCCAAGCGCAAAGTACTTACCTTTCCGGCTCATCAGAGCACGGTTTCTTGTTCCTTTTCCGCCTTCCCAGAATCCACTGCCTGCTTTTCCGATAAGAACTGCTTTGCAAATACCACAATTTTCGGGTCGGTAGATTTGCTCGCGTGAACAATAGCCACAAATCATACGATTGGCATGCTCGTTGGGGTGGTCGGTGTCCGCATCGTGACATCTAGAAGAGAAGTCAGCATGCGCGGGAAAGGAAGAGAGTTTGTGTCAAAGAGACATACTTATCACAAGGGAAGACTTTAGAACAACAGCTGAATCTGTGAGGGGTTAATATCATAGCTGAATTGTGCCTATTAGAGAAACCATACCTAAACCAGCGTTGACTTTTGGCATAATGCTGACAACGACCACGTCGGGGAAGCTCCTGTCCTGCAACGATACCAAGAACCTCTTGGGGCTAGATGAGACTTTAGTACACCATCTGAAAAATTTCGCAACTGGGACAAACCTTTCTCCTGAGAGGAAGAGCACCACGAGCAGAGACTAGATACCATGGTAAGTAAGGGCATGCTTTTGGAGACACTGTCATTTCACTCACTCGCTGCACTACCCACCAACAAGAACTTCACTTCGGGAATCTTGAAAACTATGTTCAAGATAGTTAGCAGCTGGTGTGAGTGCCAAAACGCTTCAGAACTTACCCATTTTACGATGACACTGGCGGCAGATAGCCATTGCGCTTTCACCACGAACAGCAGGTACACCAGGTGCCGGATGGGCAGTCGAGCACTCAGAACAAGTAGGAATGAAGTCGCTGTAGCGAGTAAGGTTAGCACAAACATATCATGCAAATGAAAAAAAGTCAAAAACCAACCTAAGCAGCATGTCTCCGATCGTACACCCATCCAAGTCAATATAGCCAGCGCGATTAGCATGAGAATGCATCAATTGCCTACGGAAGGCTTTGATGTCGTGTCAGTATGCTACCAGGGCCACGTATACGAGTCATTTGTAAACTTACCAACACTCATGTTGTTTGCACACTTTTTGCAAGACTCCTGCTTTGCCATTTGACCCTTCTCATCTGTGATCTGTGGCACATTCTTGATATCCACTGCAACCTTACACCTATCACATTTCACAGTGATATTCAGGCACGTAAGCTCCAACAGCTCGGTTCCATATAGCTCCAGGTAAGGGAAAGAAAGTGCAACACCCCGCCCAGGTGCATTATTATCCACTGCTGCAGGAACAGGCGCGCCACCTTCTTCCTCCTCTTCATCTGAGAACTCATCCTCTTCGTAGCTTGATTCGTCCGATGTTCCTTCAGCTCCACTATGAGTGTCTGGAACTGACCACTCGGGCGGGCGAGGAATGACATGAAGATGTGGCCGGTCTTCGTCGTCGTGAGCTGGCAGTTGAGGAGGCTGTGTGGAATCCTCAACGTCTTCAGCCTCTTCCTCTTCTACCTCTAGCGGGATAATATCGGCAGTCTCTTCATGATCTGGCAGAGGTGTTTCGGCAAATTTATGGATATTGCTCGCCAGGTAGTTGATCTGAGAAACAAGGCTTAGCTGGGAAGTCTGCTCAACCCATTTGGTAAATCCAAGTTCCGTGGCTTTAGCTTCATTGCCTTCAACTCCCTGTAGCTTGATTGAGCTTTGCTCAAGTGGGTACAATGGGGGCACAATCAGCTTCACGGTCTTCAATGCCTGAATCGCTCTCGGTAAGCGATCCTTCTTGGTGGGCTGGATCGGTATGACGTATGTCTTGCCATCAGCCACCTTTTGGAACATGGGAAGTCTACCAAGTCGCGCTTCCAGTTGTTTTGTCTCAAGTGCGCGGCGTTTTTCAGCTGCTGCTTTGGCCTCGGCGGTATGCTTGGGTACCACTACCCGTGGCTGTGAATTCCGCTGGGGCTGAGCAACACTGGGGGCTGTCAATTTAGGCTGGGAAACGCTTGGCTGGCCTGTGACCTTTTCTGGGGTTTTGGTGGGCTCTTTGGTGGCGGTCGAGTCCCCGTGATTAGCGAAGAATTTGAGCGTTGGCCCTCGCTCCAAGGTCGTGAGCAGAGGCTCAAGCTTCTTGTCCAGACTGTTGAGCCACCCCAGTAGGGTTCCTCGGCTATTAGTTCGATAGGTGAAATCGACAATTTCGTCAAAGCCACGAGCCACATTTGCTTGGTATGCAGCTTCCATCTCAGAATTAGTCACTGTAAGCGTGGGACGCTCTTTTGGGTATGACTTAGGAACACGGAGTACGCATTGCAGCCTTTCCAACTCAAATGGGAAATCAGGATCCGAGGGGACCAATCCGAAGGTCAGGGCAGTTCCTTGATCATCATTGGCCTCATGTGGGCGATAACGCCGCCTCAGTTGATTGATTTGGAACTCTCGCGGGTTCGATTGTTCCATTGTAGAAACAGGCCTCTGAGGTTGGACAGAAGTAGTACCAGTCAATCTTTGAGCCGACGGGGACCCACTCAGGGACAGATTCCGAGCCTCGGTGACAATCTTTTGAGTTGATGTCGGAATGGCATCATCAGAAGCTTTAGGGGAAACTTCTGGTTTCGACGATGCTTCCTTGGGCTCGAGAGGCGCGGCATCATGCAGGAATTGACAAGCTGCGCCGATGCGGCATCCTTGATAGAAGTTAGCATTTGATCTGAATGGCACATGTCGTGATGGCAGGTGATCGGAGTATCAATGGCAGTACGGCAATATAGAGACCAGCCATATCATGCAATGGTAGAAATGACCTCGGTATCACTATTTCTCGAATCTAGAGATGACCAAGATTCCCAACAGGGCTTGTGGTATCCGAGATACAACGGTGCGTATTCAATGACAATTCCACCATTGTAGGGGCGAGAGCGGCCAAGACTCCTTACAGACGACAAACTCAAAATGGAGGCTTACCCTTTTTCGTTTTGAAGAAACGACACTTGCCCTGTGGCCTAGTCGACGACTGGCGGGCAGCACTCGGCTCATCTGTGGATGCAACGCCATGCGACCGGGCCGCTGACAACTCATCGTTGACCGATGAAGACGGCACCTCTGTACCTGTTCAATAAAAGCGTGAGCGTGTGATCAAAAAGGTTGCGGCCCGCAGAGTTCGACCCAGACGTATTGGCGAGGGCCTCCACGCCTCAAAGCACGGAGGATGACGGGCTGTGTGGCAGATGCAACATGTGGTGCATGGACGTGCAACAGGGGCGGAGATACGAAAGCCTTGAGTGGAGGACGACCCAAGGGAAGGATTTGAGTAGATCTCATGGCGGTGATTGGGGCAAAAGGCCCCGACTGGGCTTCCACAAAAAAAGCCAATAATAGAACAGTGCTCAACTCACCTGGAACCTGGGGTGCTGCACCCGCATGGTCGTCAAATGACCTATTTGCCATGCTGATTCGGAGCCTCGAGCTGTTTCGCAAACGAAGATCCAGACCGGGGTCGCTTGCTTGGTTCTGTGGGTGACGTGAGTGCCAGCGCAGAGATCGGGTGACCTTGAAGAGATCGACAGGACCAGATCCGCGCAGTAGGTAAGCCGAGATGTGCGACCGTCAAAGATCTTCAAAAATCACGGGGATAAGCAAAAGGCAACAAGGCACGGGAAGCTCAGGAGATTTCCACGTGACAAGAAGAGATTGAAGCTCTAACCACTAAGTACCGCAGTACGCCGTGGGGTGAAGTTATACAAACTGTTTATGCCAAGACTTTGGCGGGACCGATGATCTCATTTGACTCATCAAATGTATCTTCCCTCCTGACTCATTGTGAACCACATGGATCTGCAGTAGAGACGAATGGACTCGATGTTTCTGGGGTAATACTACAGCGAGCATTCACAAATCACAGCCAGTCATGTTGAATACATTGCAGAGCTCGATCACACAATAAACGAGTATGACAATTGATGTGCAATTTAACCGAGGTCAGCTTCAATTGGACATGTTGGTTCTTTCCGCTATGGCAACCTTGGAAAAGAGTCTGATGTCAAGTGGTACAGATTTCCAGGTGTCAACCCCAGACCTTGGACTAATCTTCATATCGATTGCCCTCTACGGGATACCGTATTGGCGCAGGGGGGTCTACCCTGATCCAGAATAGGAACCACGAATACTCCATACACCCATAGTATTCCAACTAGATAAACAAGCCAAACAAGGTGCTCACCGACACTACAATCCATCTAACTCAAGGGGCTAAACAGGGAGATACCTGGGCAAGCACCTGGGCAGAAGGAAACAGATTTCCGGAATCCTGACTGCCTTGCTGGCAGATACTACGCAGGAATGGCGGCATACGCGCCGAATCTCCCGTAACCCCCTACGGGGCATACCCTCATCAGCAAAGGAACGCCTCTCTGGTCAAGATGGTCGAGATGACATGGGAGAGAAATGAACATCCCCCGAGAGTAATACGACCCGACCGACAAGTGTCCGCAATCTCTTCCAAAGGCCACCAGTCACGGGGGGCGGTCGGTCCGCGTTGCGCGGAGCGGATGAGGGGCTTGCTTTCTAGAACTCCGCATCCCTGCGCGACAAGAACGCCTTCGCTAGGGTGCGCGTCTATCCAGGATGCAACACTAATACACCACACAATGATTATCACTGTTTGTATTTTCATTCACCGCCTGGGCACTATGTATCTGCATTAAATGAGAAAGAACTATAGAAGTGGACTACTATGACTTCACATGGCACTGGTATGAAGTCATGCTATATTAGCTGTAGTATAACTTGTACAATAATTAGAACTATACAGAATCTTCATGAAAACCCACAATTAGTTTCTCCGTGCAAACTCCGATGTTGGGGATGATCGTAACGTAAACAGGTCCATTGTACGAAAAACACAAACACGTGTGGAGCGAATTAAAAAAATTGAACAGTGCGACAATGTACATGTGTGTACTACCTAAAGCACTAGGTATGTTACAATGTACAAGGCACAGATTGAACATGCGTGGTCAACCAAATCGACAGCGATGATACTCTCAGATTGCCACTTCCCACTATCCATGGATACACCACTCTATGGAGCCGGAATGTGATTGAAGGAAATAGTATTCGCGAGGCTGTCTAAGGGTCACTCGCATGTACTATGTGCATAATCCCTGCCTGTGGCTTTCGCTAGTGACTTAGGCGGTATCCAACCCAAGCCATCGGGGAGTGAGGCTTGTGTCACAAGATATAGTTGCGTTTTAGATATAACATCTCACATGGATGTCTGGTTCGCACAAACAGGCAGTACTTAGGTATACAAATATGCAAATTGATGATCTCCAAGACTCCAGAACATTCTTCTAAACCTTCCACTATGTTTATGCACCCTAACGCACTCCGCATCAGGGTTTTAAGACTTTCATGTATGTCACAACTAAGCCTCGGTCGATGGTATTAAAATACGGCAGTTACCAGCAGAGTATGGAGTTCCGCTCCGGTATCGAAGTTCCGCTGTAATAATCAAATGGGGTATAGCGTGACTTACAGGTACTTTACACCGAAAGAGGAAAGGTGTGAATCGAGCCTCGAACTCACTGACCAACCGGATCATCCTTCCAGAAGGCTTCCAGAATTTAGCGGTCTTCCGTGGGATTTAACGCGTTTAACCATGGTCTGAAGCTTGCAGTTCTGTGTTTTGAAGATTATATCGGCAGTTTTCAATATCTCGATCTACCTGAGTGAATTGCGCTATGTATAGTCACAAATGAATCATAGTTGATATGTTACTTGTATAACAATTGATGAATCGCTGTATCTTGCGGGGTCTCGGAGTACAGAGCTCCCCGTAAAGAGTGGACCCACGTGATTCTCTCCACCACAAGGCCTAGAATAATGATTTCGCCAATCACGGGTGGCACAATTGTGTGTGTTTTTTCATGTCCAGCAAGAACAGGTATGTCAATCGCGCAAGGGCCAGTTCTGAACGCCTCATTCGGGACTTCACCGAACTATTATTGCTCATACGTTCCAAGGTTGAGACGTTATAATATTGCCTCAAAGCCAATTTCAAAACTCACGGTCCTGTGACTTTGGTGAAATCTAGCGTGAATGACGCCTCGACCCTGAGTACTGATATCTACGAAACATACGATCACATCTCGCCGCAGCACGTTTTTTTTATAGAAATTTTCCTCATCAATGGAAACGAGGTCCTCAAAGCATATTCCAATGCATAACATGGCTTGCATGGCTTGCTCAATTCTAAATTAGTATCTTTAGTATCAGTACGAAGATCAGCTTGGTTCTAGAGCCCAGGAGGCCCAGGCAGGGGTTTTATGGACTAGGGCCAGCCGATCTCTTCAAAGTGGATGGTGATTGAAAGACAGTCCTCGTTGACTCTTGCGCGTCTCGAGGCATTCGAACTGCCAAAGAGAGTTGAGACAAAATAAAGCCATAGCTGCACGTAATCAGCCACAATCTTTATAGACAGGCAAACCTTCCTTTTAGGCTTGTAGATGCGATTACTTCGCATATCCAAGATATGTCAGACATTCTGCAGGCTGCATCGGCATGCCGAGATTGCACGTCGGGCGCGCATCACCAACCCGAAAAGCCAGTTAGGCGTCAATCTTGCAGAATGAAGAAGGTGATATCCACTTTTACCGGTTTTGTACACGGTTTTCAGTGAGGACTCAGCTCCTAAGTTGATCGTGGAGAGGTCCGTGGGGGTCGCTCAGCAAGTTTTTGATCTGTACTCCGTAAGGAGTGTCTGTATTGAATCCCAAAGAGGCAAAGCGGAGACACCAACTGTCATTAGGATACAAGACCGAATGTAGACATTTTGTTACCGGTGAGACGAGCCAACGGGACGTGCGGAAAAGAACGCTGCGAATCATGCTCGTCCCTGAGTTGTGGCCGACCCACTACAATATCCACTTTTGGGACTGCTTGAGCTGAGATTCAAGAAGACTCTTCTGGCCGGCAAGGGGAATTGAGCCCTAACCGGGCAGGTGGATTGTGGAGATGGAAGCTGCTTGAATGTGCACACACTGTAAGTATGGCAAATCATTGATGGATCTAACCAAAAGAAGCTCTAAATCGCCTTGACCATTTCGCCGGTGTTCGATTTATTCGGCAGAGGCTTGAGGTGTAAACGGTCGGATCTGGCTGTATTCCACCTCTCGGTGAATCTCTTTCTGGCACCAGGTTTGCCTTAACCATGTTATTGGTCTTTGTTTGACCTTTTTGTCTGTGCTCTCCGTGTTTTGATGGTTTTCATCATTGAAGCCCCACGGCCTATCGGGAATGACCGGGGTTATTGGAGTAGTTCCTGAAAGGGAAAAAGTGTCGGGCGTTTTAGGAGAAAATTTCATCAACCCCCACACCCGTTTGAGCTGGAATAGAGAAATTTTGATAGGTGACTAGCTGGGACGCGTGGGGCTGACTTCAAACAACACATTGTGACCGTCAATTTCAATAGCTCTGTAGCATAACAACATGAAATGGAAGGAAAACGAAGACGGGAGAGGTCGAAGGATGTAAATAGTAACCAAAAATGCAAATCCCCTCAGACCGACCCATAGACTCCACCCCCGGAATCATGTGCGCCGGTCATGTGCAGTTGCCACATGAGTGGGACTGTCAAGTACAACACGTTAATTGATACGTTTGGCGTGATATTCTTTCAATAACCAGGTACGCTTCAATCGATAACTACGGCACAAACCATCTTAGGACTTGGGAATAAGCATATTTCCCCTAAAAGAGGGACCTTGGCTAGCATAAACGCAATTATGCCAATATATGACATCACTCCTCAATCTCCTGAATCCCAGGCCTATAGTTTCACACACGTACCATACAATGCCAGCAGACACCAGGCAATTGTTCATTATTCAATATTAAGGACGAAGCGGCGAAAAGGCGAAAGCCGACAGAATAATGATGAAAGCGTTATGACCTATAATGTCATCATGGGCGATTTCAACGGAACCAAGCCCTGCTATATCGCGGCTCCAGCAATGAATAACACATAGCTCAGCCCACCTCCAAGCTCCTTTTGACAGATCTTCAAGATTGTCACCTGAACGCAAAATCACGAAAGAGCAAAGCTAAAAGTACCAAAGCCAAGTCCAGGCCTAAATTTAATTCTTCTCGCCAGCCACAAGGCGCGAAGCAGAGCCCAATCCCCTCGTTCCCCTCCATCTATTCTCACCCATCCACCCCAGATCCCCGATCGATGAGCTGGCCGGTAAACCATGCAGAACAAAAAGCCACCAAGGACTGAGCGCTTATCTAGTCGAGTCGTTTTCAAGCCCACCTCCTCCTCCCGAGTTCCGCGGGAGCTCTGGCCGCAGGAACTAATGTAGAGAGATGTCATGGCTTTCCCAGCATGTGCAAGCGACCAATGCGATGACGACGAAGGAACACATCGCCGAGTTATCGCGGAAGGATTTGACCGGTCTTTTTAATATGCCTCATTTACTTGCAGGATTCGTACAGAGCAACGCGGCGTGAGGACTTGGTTATTTAAGTACCGAGTACCTCGAGATCATATGAGTTCTTTGAAACATGCATTAGGCCCGATTGTATAATTAGAAGTACCGAGTGTTTTGTCTACGTTCTAGATCTACGCGAGGGTTCTCGGGGGAGATGGGTACTTTTGACACTGAACTGATTTCCAAACTTTGGGGGTCGAACGGGGCACCAGGATGCTAGTTGGGCGGCTTTTTGGGACCCCCTGTATCCTTTGTCTTTTTCCTTTTTTTTTTCAATCCCACATGACCCTTTTTTGGTAATTAGGCCTTGGAAAGGATCTGCGAGATTAGACGGTGAAACGTCCATCGCCTGGACTGACGAACACTTAGCTAAACCTTTGTTACTCCTCTAGGCAGGTGGCTACATGTCAACCAGTAGTCTCGGAGTACAGCTTCCTTGTTTGTTGATTATGCTTAGAAATAAACTTATATCGCGACATCCTTGGAAGTCTCCTGCGACTGGGCACAGATAAAGTTCGAAGTAGATGTACTTCAGATATAAGCATATGTTCTAAGAATCCCATGTCCCGAAATACTTTGTGCATCTCTTTCCCAGACGGGTAGACCGGTGCCTAGATAACCTTGGAACTCGATCATGTCGGATAATGAATCATGACCACCTGCATACTGCAAGTATCATCAGCCATAGACTCCTCACTTTGATACGTGTCAGCGCCACAATGTCAACCCTTGAATTACCACATGATTTATCTGGCGCCGTTGTCGCAGGGATGGCCGCCTGGGAAAACCTTCGACGGACCTCCGATCCTCCGTGCTCTGCAGCTCTGCAGCTCTCAAGAGCTATCTATACCCAAGTACTTGGAAGCTACCAAGTATGTCTGCGCAGACCGCCAGTTCAGGCCTATGCATGGCGTCAAGCCTCATATTCTGATACTTGTGTCTACAGATACGATATGCACATGGAAACAGGTATTCTCTTGAGTTGATTCACTTGATTTTGACTAGGTTTTTTTTTTTCTTTTGGCTGTCATCAGGTAGCGTACAGTTAGTTGGCCCGATCGCATGGATCTGAGCCGAATGAATCGCAAGACGTAAACGTGTGGTATCAGGTATCACAAAGACGGAAAGAAACAAAGCTATCTCTCCGATAATAATCGAGAGTAGTGAAACAAATGCTGGGCATTTTTTGCTGTCATAGGTGACCATGCAGTAAGAGACGCAGCGCTGAAATGATAAGAAAATTTTTGGGTGAACATTTCCGGTCATAAAAAATAACCCCTGGATGTAACCGGGAGAGCAAGATGAGAACGGTTTAATCGTTGCGTTGTGGCCTGAGATTGACTGAGGGATATGAACTGTACAAGGGTATTATGATCGTATGGTGATTAGCCCTCAGTGTGTTCCAATAGCCCAACGCCGGAGAAATGCCCGATTGATGCCCACAAAGGAAATCCCAGGATCCGTTGGAGTTGAAAGAGAAAAGAAAACAAATTCCAGATGTGCGCCGTAAATGCAATGCATGGATCGTGATCGTACGTGTCGAGGAGGAAAGGCTAAGCTAGGATTCAAAGCAAGTCCTGTAGGAGTTTGGAAGGCGCCTGGGTAGTCCGGGGTTGTTTGACTACCACCCCTTCACGTGGTATTCCCAGGGACCATAGTCGGTAGTGTAGTTGGTCCAGGAACCATTCTTGCCCAAGTCGAAGTTGGTAGCATTTGGATCTGCCTCCGCACTGGACTGGTTTGAAACAACACCTTTGTGGGGTCCCTTGGGTCCTGGGTATTCTTGGAGGTTCTTCATGTCATGGGCGGTATGGCGACGCTTGAGGAAAGCATTGGCGGTTGCGCTCTTTTGTTGGCGCTCCCATAGAAGGTGTCGACGAAGAGACTCGGTCAATTCAGTGGCAAGCATGTTGCGACGAGTAGTCCGGGGAGAATGAGCCATCGACTGTCCTGGGGCTGGCTTCATGCCAATGGGCTTGGATCGAGGAACATCGGGCCCACGCATGGTCAATCCTCCCTCTTCTTTGGGTGGTGAAGATTGAGGGAGCGAAGGACCATTCGGTGATGTCAATCGAGATCGCTGGAGCGCGGGACTCGATCTGAACGCATTGCTTTGCATCCGAGTTGGCTGGTGCATCATCATGGTGAGCATCGACCGGCGGGAAACGAGATTGGGTCGGGAATCGACCCGCTGGAACATCTCCCCACGTTCATCGACACTAGACTCGCCACCCTCAGTCACGGAGTCCTCCCAATCAGAGTCCTCATCATCCTCGATCGCGCTTTCCGAGACTTCGTCGTCGGTCTCGATGGCGTCCTCGTCGGAGCGGCTGATGTCATTGGAATTAGGAATGATGTGGGACGAGACCTGGTTGCTGAAGGAAGCAGTCTTTTTCGTCGCGCCCGGGTTGCTGTTCTTGGGCTTTAATCCACCGGTCGCATTCTCAGCCACCTGAGGAGCCATGCGCTCTTCGAAAGAACTTTCATCATCATCACCGGAGGATCCGCCCAATGTGAACATACCACCCTTCTTTTTCAACGGAGATGGCTTCATTTGAGTGGCGGAATTGGAAGGACTGGGGTCGATAGATAGTCTGGGTTGCGATCGGAACGACGAAGAGATGTGGGACGGTGAGAATCCGCGGACAATACTGGGCGACTTAATCATCTCAGGTCGACTGGGAAGCACGCCCGAGGACGAGACACTGGTATCAGAGGCGTGATTGATCTGTGCGGTATCGCTGTCATTTCCCTCCGGGGCGGTGGTGGAGCAAGACTCGGTAGACTCGTGTTGATAAGGAGCGGGTCGAGTGAAGTGAGGGACTCGTCGGGTGATGGGAGGAGCGGGAGTGGGAGTTGAAGGACGGGGAGTGATATCAACCACGGGCGCAGCAGGCTCGACGGGAGGGCTCATGGGCTCCAAATGCTTCTTTTCCTTGATGTTGAGGACCATCCGCTCCAGGTCGAGGGATGTGATGTGCTTTTCCTTGCCACGGCCAAGGCTGGCCATGGAATCCTCCCGGACAACAGCAGGTCGGTAGTCGGAGAACTTGGGACGCTTGATGTGGGCTTCGATTCGCTCAGCTTGGTCGGAGGCGGCTGATTCGACGCTGGCAGAGAGTTCGGGCAAATCACCGTTCTCAGATCGTTGAATTGGCAGTGCGGAGGTCTGTCTGGCTTTCTTTGGCTCGACACAGAAAGTCTCGCGAGTCCACAGGCGCCAACTAAGGTTTTCCAGTCGACGGCCCTGGTCCATGTAATCGGCACATTTGGAGAAAACTGCAGTTGAATTAGCACACGAGGGAGCTGAAAGATGCATTTCCCACTTACCCATCCACATGCCATGGAGACTTTGAGCGTTGGCGGTATCCACCTTGTGAATATTGTCCGCGTCCACGGTGAGCACCGGTGTCGTTAAAGGCATTATAGCGACGCCAGAATCCCTGGGGTGTTGATGATTATGAATTGTTGATTGGTGTTCCGGGGTCGCCGTCTCCCCCGAGAGTGGTCGTACGGCGCTTGAGAGTCGGTGGTAAGGGTTCGTGATGATCAACCGAGTGTTCGAGCAGGGTTTGAAATTTGAGTCTAGGCCTTGCGATGCTGCAAAGAGTCGATCAATGGATACTTGGCGACAGAGCTTCAATCAAATGGATAGCCCAAAGACAGAAGCAGATTCGAAGATCCGAGAAGCTGTGAAATGATACTGAGGCGAGATTCAAAGGTCCGGATTTTCACAGCGCCACAGTGCGGAGAGATCAATGGTGCGGAGAGTCGACCAGGAGCTGCAAAGGGCGGATTGAGGCGAGCTTTCGGTCGATGTTGCGGATGAGGGTGTAAGAGGTTGTGAGTGTTGGGAAAAAGCTGGAGAAGGAAAAAGGGAAAGGGAGTCGGAACGATAATAAGAATGATGGGGGCGGCACTTCGGTGGAGTGGAGGTGGAAGGAGAGGGGGACGGTAATTATTAAAAATGAAAAAAAAAGGAAAAGAATAATTATTATTATTTTTCCATTTTTTTCAGAAAAGAAAATGGGAATTTTGGTATTTTGGTACGATCGTAACAATACAAGGGGAAACAATCGAAAAAATCCCAAAACGAATAATTGAGAATAATGGCAATAATGAGCAGGACAATAATGACCGAGGGTGTCGGTGAAGGGCGAAAATTCAATCGCATCACGGGGCCCTGATGACAATACCGTTCTCCATCGGTATTCCACGGTATTCCGCCTACCATGGTTCCCACGGTATTTCCCCAGTACTTTAGACTTTCCTTTCCTCTTCCGAAGTTCCCCCCGAAAATACGTAATGTTACCGGTCTGTTTCCGTGCTTAATACCTATCGCATTTCGTACTCTATTGTTTCTCCAGGGCAATTCCATAGGGTGTGGAATTTGACATCTTCCTGGCTTCTTCTTCCATTAAACGAAGTGTGTCTGATGTGATTCCAAATACAGCGTCGAAACACCCATTGTTTAATTGGCAGCCCAACATGACAACGTGTACTGATCAAAAGACATTATCCAGGCGCGGTAGTTGCTGTGACTTACCGACAGAAGGTCCAGACCGGGGTTTTGATCCAAGCCACTTAATGTATCGCGATGGTCGTTTGGACATCAGGACAACCGCCTCTTTCCCTTAGCAGTATATTGTGTACAATGTTAGAGGCCTACTGACCGATGAACTGTCGAAATGCCAGCTATTGGTGCTATCCGCCCTAGGAGTCCGCCTGACTCGCCATCGCATATAAACTATTTTCGTCACGGACGCGCTCTACGGGGACTATGAGGGTACACTGCATTCAGACGATGGAGAGATCAGTCTCAGATCTCAAGCCACGATATGATCACAGATAGGGGAGCTTGGGGCTCTCTCTCACTTTTCGGCTTTTCTTGCCCCCGGAGATATTGTCATGCGAGGCCCAAATGAGACTCTAGATGTCGAAACAGAAAACTAAATCCTCCGGTGGAGATTATTGCAAACTTCCCTGCCGCCTCATCTCTTGGGCTTGTCCATGGCTAAGTTTCTTGTTGTCGGCTGAATTCTGAAATCTGTTCCCCCAGCTCTTCCCCGCAAGCAGCTCATACCCGGGAGAAAGGGATCATTCCAAGGCCGGCCGCATGCCGGGGAACCAGCGTACTTTTTCCATAGCAGATCGTGTTCTCTTTTCGGTGCAGTGCTTTGTTTCAAAAAAAAAATAAAAAAGAAGTCAGCCCTGAGATCTCATTCTGGCTATCTACCCTATAGCCTGAATAGGCATGGATCTGAAGAACAAAGTAGCTTTAGGCCTCAATCATGTGCATAGCAAAAAAAAAGTCAGCCACGGGCAGCTTCATCTAAAGAATGGATTGAACCAGCCTTACCGCCATTTCTGTGCTCTTATCTTCCGAACGGGCATACCCTGGCCAATTTTTCTATCTTTGACCATCCTAACAAGACACAGCAGTCGAAAGTGTCACAAACCATACATAGTCACGAGTCTGCCAGCTGTCATCGAGGTACCTGCTTGGGGAGCGCTCATCCTTGTTACCTTACTTTCCCTGAGTGGGGGCGACATCAAAGGATCACGGCTAACATCAAGGCCAACCATTACCCGGAAGTCGCCGCCCTGGAGATGGAGGTTTGGTTTTCCGCCGTCACGGGGAGATGGACGCCGAGAACAGTGGAGTCCAAAGCCGGACTGACGGAAAAGGCCTGTCTCCCTACCCGAGCATTCCAAACCTCGATGAGTATCCGGGGACTTGGGAGGCCCTTCAGGGCATGACCCCCACTGGGGCAAAGTCACACAAGGCGCACGTTTCATCCATCGTGTGATTTCACAAGATTCCTGGATACATTGGGTCATCGATGCTAACAGGTAAACAACTTAGATCAGACTGACATATACCCTTGTCCAGTGTTCCCTGTCAATGATGTAAAAAGCCTCCAAACCATCCTGGCAGAAGGTTAAACGCAACTTGCGGGGATCCGGATGGGGGACATGTTATCAAGACAAGCCTGCAAATCATGACGCCGTTCCACGCAGGACATCCGGCAAGCTGGTTTCTGGGGTCGTTTGGTGTACTATTTCCTTTAACGGCCTCAACTCATTGGCAGGGACCAATCATCCACCGTGTGTATTTTCCGCAACGAAAGAAATGTAGACCCAAAGAAGTAAAGTCTGATTCGTTCGAAAGGGTTCGTTCGTAACCAGGGTATTCCTGCGAATGTATGACACTATACACCTACAGGATGCGCAGCATACTGGCCGTTGTGCAGCCTTGCTTTGAGGAGTACCACTACACTGTATGGAGTACGGAGTACCTGCTATCACAAAAGGATCCCACGTTAATCTCAACACCTGGCGTTCCAACAGATTCAGACTCAGCATGACGCTCGTCTCTGTTGACTCATCTACAGAACCAGCTTCCGTCTCACCTCCTTTCGGGTGGTACCAGGTGGCGATATGAAACTGCAGATAAGATATTTCATTAGAGTAGGCGTGCTGCATTCAAATCGAGATGGGGCAGCTGCAAAGTGCTGGCACCTGGGAGAGATGGTACATAGTCAGCCCCCCTGTGGGGGTGCGGATGGGGTGGCAAAACTGGGGTACCGAGGCCCTTTCCCCGGTAAAAAGGAATCCCGCCTGGGGAAACCGCCTGAAGAAGAAGATACTGTAGACCTACCACCTGGGCAGACCAACTCAAATCGGCCACCGTTCAATGCGCTGTACAATCAACTGCCACAAAACATGACCACGGGAAAACCGAGGCGGCAAATAGCAAGAGCTCAGATGACAGGTGACGACGAGCGCGCTTCGGACTATAGATCTCCTAGTGTCGATCGGACGAATCCAAGCCCATAATACATTCTGGGTAAACGGGTTGTACAGTCGGGTATTGTTTTCCAGCTTAGATAGAGACGGGAGAAGTGGACAACTCACAAAGTGGCGAATGGTCACGCGCAGCTCACTCGCAGCTCGTCACATGATGTGCTTTACCAGGAACGCGCGCCACCTCGGCAGGGGCTTGTGACTCCAAGTTTCAAGGGGCCTTTTCTTCTCTCTCTCTCTCCGCTATACGGGGTAGTCCAGACTACAAAGTACTGCCACACTTGTCACCTGAGTCCATGTGATACGGCAAAATTTTCGATATCTCTCAGGTCCTTGATTTGAATAAAAACATCAACACGGGGTAAATTGACAGCAGTCCGTCAGACCCAATGATATAGGCTAGTAGCACAAAGACAGATCCAGCTTAACACCCCCCCCCACCCAATGAGAACTTCAAGCTCCAGGGGTATGCAAGTCCTCTCACGAGTGATCACCGTCATACAGCATATTCATTCATTTCCCACCATATACTGTTCCTCAAGTAAGATGCTACGACCGCACGCAGTCACTACACCATACACATGTCGATCAGATCCACGATGGGTAATTAACGCATCCTGGCCAGCATACAAGTATGAGTAATGAGGCTGGATGTCATCAGAAAGCTCGTTCAGGGAGTCGATACCAGATGACCAGTACGGAGTAAAGAGTATATGATTTGGGATTCACAGATAGCGCTTCAACGTGGCACCGTCCCTGAATTACTACTTTGCATGTTTCGTGCTAACAAACCAATGGCCAGAGCTGTTACTCTTCCGATGTGATGGAGAGGGCGCGACGCCGGTGATTGTCCACCATTCCAAGAATGACCAGACACAAGACATAGTATCACTACGAGTATCCAAGAGGGCGCTCATTTCCACCCGTGGGCTGATTTAGACCTGGCAATTGAATTCCAACTATCCAAGCTTTAATAAATTACCAATACCGTATCATTGTTATGAATCATGGTTGATCTAGATTGCCAAATTTTGGCGATTGATAGATAGCGACTCCAAGGCGCTCCGAGGGGATTCCTCTTTGTGTCGCAAAGATCGTGCAGCAAATCACATTCCTGCAATTTTTCACTTTATTTGTCTCCCGCTTCCCCGGCCCCATGAATGTCTGTGCTCAGATCAAGTGTTTCTGTCTAACTGATCTATTGCTTACATGGGTCGGAAAGGGGCATCAAACATGAGGGAAAGGGAACCACCTGGAGCCCGGGATCCAAGCGCTACAGGGAGTGAAGACTGATTTCATGGGCGGCGATTGCTGAATTTCGCGAGTAAGGGATGTCCGCGGGCCGCGGAGGTCGAAGATGCATATAGTTTTTTTTACGTTCACGAGATCAGGTGCACACCGAGATCGAGATCGAATCGAAAAAACAAACACTATATGAATCGTGATGAAGCGCGACCGAGATACGGAGTATGTGTCGACCAGATAAGCGAATACGTAATGGCTGTCTTATTCACAGGTGTGGTTTCGTCTACCATCTCCCGACTCTGCAACGATCATCTCCACCAAATGATGCATGTGACCTTGAACAAGGGATATCTCTCCGGGGAATCTTCCAGATCGAAACCAAACTCGCTGTATCCATGAGGCTGGTAAGCCGCAGGCGAAGACGAGGATTAAGATGAGGGGATGTGGGTTCCTGGATCCAGCAATCCAGCCGGAAGCAGGACCTGCATATCCGCGACGATCACTTTCCTTCAAATGCCTTTGAATTTTTGATGCTTCTCTTAATGCACTGCATGGTCATCTTCTAAACATTCAGCTCTGCTGGAACAGGTGACATCCAAGGTACCCCTGCCCTAGGCGAAGATCGTTCTAGACTCGTGTCTTTGTTTAGAGTCTTTGTTTTTCATCAAACACCATATCCCTCGCCGTGTTTCGTAGTCGCGCATAGGAAATATTACAATAGTTCAGACTAAATTCCAGAGTACACGTAGTCATGGTTTCAATTGTTGCGCCATAACCGTATATTCAAATGACTAGTCCTCGAACATATATGCATTCCGGCATCAGGTCTAGCCCTCGGGGTTCACTGCGTAGACCTTGGTCCAAGACCATCGGTGTCTCCCTTGTTTAGGATATGTGACCCAGTGTGTCCGCCCTGTGCTTTCTGCAGATCAAGTTTCCAGGTATTTGGTAGCCCTGGCATGCTTCTTCCCATATTCCAACGTTGCGGACCCACTCCCCTGAACTTTGGACCTGGTGCAAGGGTCTTTTCTCTATTCCATACAGCGCGAATGTTTTGGCTTTATGCTTCATCCGCCACCTCGTCATTGTATATATGGTTTCTGGGGCAGCATACTAGATACGAAGTGAATAAATCAAATCACCCAAAAGAGATGAGTATTGAACAGTGAATGTGAGCTACAATCAAGTCTCCTTTGAATACCGTCACGCTGGATTATTTCATTAGGTACCTACTCTCGAAAGAAAATTGATCATTTACTATTTCCCCAGACCCCTGATTCAGTGCCTCCAATCATCCTTGATATGACTCGTAATACTAATGTCAACGCCCACAATACTGCACAAAGCCCAAATTTGGGTTCAAGGCTTCAAAGAGACAACGTTTGCCTTTTTTTTGCTTGTTAACCTGTATGGCACGGGGTAGTCCAAAGGTTACGAACACGTTCAATGACCAGCCCCGATCTAAGATTAGCCCGACTCTCACGGTCATAATTAAAAATCTACTGCCAATTACCTAGCTTGCTGCCTATAGAAGAGGTGAGTATCTGACTTTCTTTTTTTGTCTCCCAACTTTAACGAGTGGACGCCGAATGTTTGTGGTTTCATAGAGCTAGCCAATAGAGCCCTGCTTAGAAGATGACTACATCTAGCCAGGCGCCCGCGCACTGCCCGGTGCCTTTAGGGCGGCTATCTCCTGACAGTTCAATTTGCTTTTTCTTTCTTCTTGCCAAGAACGGTTGTGGCGGCTGTGGACAAAGCAATATCTAATCATCGTACCTCGGTGTCTCTCGGTGTGATTGTGGCGCGCGATGGTGTTAGATTGTTGTCTTTGATTGCTTATCACTGGCACGATGAGAACCATATGACCTCTACCACATAAGACGTAGACTACCAGGGGTAATTCTTGTGTATACGGATTTTACTTTCATGTTCCGAGCCCAGATGGTCGCTCCAGCTCTTTGAAGGGGCGCCACGCGCATGTCTTACCGGGGTCACGTTGTTACCGATTGAGGCACCAGGCGCCAACCGGGTAGGTACCTAATTCCATATTCAGTTGAGGTTACTTAGTTTGCCTGACCACATATCGGTGGGGCCTGAAGCTATTTGATGGGGATCCCGCAAGCCTATCGTACTGGCTGTGTCACCCGCTTCCCTATCAGCCGTGGTCTTCCCTAAGATGCTAGCTGCGTAATATTTCAAATTTGGTCAGAAGATGTTCCGTCTTTTGCCCGAGATTACATGGGATCGTTTAAATTTCTACACCGAAACTTTGGGAGGTGCCTAGGTAGATCGTGATGATACGGCCTCCAAGGCTGATGTGCATACTCGCATGTATATAGATGGGGGAAATTCGGTTCCAACATTTATAGCCTGATGCCCAGGTGACTCTGGAGAACTCAATTTTATCCTCAGATCTAGCCTCATACAATGAAGATTGGTGTGACCATACAGAATGTGTTCTCAAAGTTGCATCGAAGTAGTCAAAATCCGGGGGAGCAATACTCCCATGCCCAGGTGGATCGATGGAACACCCCGGACCCCTGAGGTATGTACGGCCGCTTCCGGCCAGGGATCCAGCACAGCTTTGACTGAAACTAGAAAATTAACTATTAACTATTTCCGACTTGACGCAAATAGATTACATCAATTCTACAATCGATATCTTCCTAACTGAATTTGAAAATTTTGTTGTCCGGGGCCGTTCTGAGAGAATACATGGCCCACATCTGATGTATATATTTTCACTTCTGAGATCTTAAAAGTACTAAGCATATCATATCATGACAAGGCAACAACAAAAATCTATATCACCAAAGGTGACAGGAAGAATGAGACTCCCAGATTAATTTAGATCAATCGGTTGTCTGATGTGTCGGTAGTTGATAGGTGCGCGGTAGTCGTGTGACAGGACCAACGATTCCTCAAAATTCCCAAGAGGTAACAGCGATTAGATGACCGTTACATATCAATCAAAAACGGAATTTGTTCACCAGAGTCAGAAGGGATGAAAAGAAAAGCTAACTCTGAGACCGATTTGCTGTAGAAATGTAGGCCACGCTGATGATATTGGGCTTGTGGGAACAGCCACGACGATCGAGAGGCTGGAATCCCAAGCTAGAGCGACTGAGTTATTGTTCCCAGAGTCAACGACTAAAAATACCAGCATGCCTATTCTGACCGGAGTTTGCCCCTTCTCGCATTCAATTTTCGTCCCACATGGAACCAAACTTCAGGTCATCTGAAGTACGGAAGTAACTTGTCCAGCATGGGATAAATTTCGCTCAGGATAGCGCGGCTAATTCAGCTACCACAAGAGATGTTACAGGTAAAACATAGCCTCTTCCACATTGTACCATGTAATATATCCCAGTCCTATTTGAAATGACAAAAGTCCGCATGGCACTAAAAACAATCTGACACGGCTCAACAATGATATGCAAATCTCAATGTCTCGATCCGAAGCTTACCAACAGCGGAAAGAGAGATAACCCAGCTCGATATCTACGTCTCACGGATTGCAATCTCGCCCCGGTGACGAAAATGGGCGCCAGATTGAAGCTCCATGGTACCTGTCAGCCGGGTAGCACCACAGCGATGGGTTTGCATTCGGCCCGATGCAAGAGCTCAAACAAGATCGGTACATGCCTTTGTACAAAAGCACACACCAAGATCCGTTTATAAGCAGGGTACATAGCCCTGGAGGCTGTTGACGTACACACCGATGGTGGTGTCGATGCTGAATTCCATGGCGGTGTCCGCCATCCTGTCGCCCTTTTTCAAATATTCCAACGAGCAGCAGCCTTTATATCCACTTGCTGCAGCCCATGGAAGACTTCAAATCGAGTTACTGCGGGGTGTCATGCACCTTGACATAATGTGCTAGGTATAGGAACCTTGGAACTGTTAATGCAGGTGAGGAATCAATATGCCCACGAGAGATAGCCATCGTCTCTGTCTAAACATGACTCGGATAATCTTCTATGTATAAAATCGATGAGCTATTGCCAAATGCGAGATCGATAATTTCGTCTTGCAGCCAGTGTCTCAAGCCACGACGCACAAGTGGTGGTATATCCTTGAATGTGCTGGGTCTGGCCAAATCCGTACCCAAAATTCAATGGAAATATATTAGAAGTATCCAATATAGTCTTTCAAAGAGAAGAAAAATTGTTCATTGCGCGTGGTCAGATATAAGCCTAAACACTCCGGCATTTGCATGTGCAAACAAAGCCGGAAACTCTGACCGCAATCTGTCGCTTTTTATCAAAGAATAAAGGCCAAACGGAAACAAAATAATAGAGCCAGCCTAGGCCTGTCTTGGCCCCAGTCGAGCCCCAGATACAGAAGTTTTCTGAATTTCGTGATCCACGAGTCGCGGGGAACCAGGGTAGTACTTCCATGCATTGTGAAACCAGGGAATCAAACTATTAATCATTGAAGGCTGGTAATATTAAGCGGCAATATGAAACTAAACAACAGCCGGGGGAGAAAAGCCGCAAAAGTTCCTCTCACTTCTGGAAGGAGTTTCAACGATCGAGTTTTTGAAAGTGAAGCAGAAGTGTACACAGAACTGACCGGATCAAAACTGGCTACGCGGCTACCATCCACTGCATAATTTTGATTAGGCCGTCGACTAAAACAAACTCTGATATTACTCAAGTGTTTGTAGTGATGCTAGCACACATGTCACGTCTCCAGTGTGTCCCATAGGCCGACACTTCCCGAGGTCACTTCGATGCGTCAAAATGTAAAATACAAAATAGCAACGAGCCTGTTCCCTCATTAATATTGAGCTCCGCTTGAATGGCATTCATATTTGCTTTTCGTTCTGGCCTTGTATGACATGTAGCGACATCCTTTGCAGAAGTGGCTGTTGCAGATGACCACCAACTCCTGCCTCGGTGTATCATCGCAGTCGGGTATCAACTACCTCGACACATACAGATACCCATGGTATCATGTTCTATTTGCGACCTCGAGAGAACTACGATATATCTGTATTAGTCGATAATGTGACTATATCAAAGACCGATTTGGATATGTTGTGATCGGAAATAAACCGCCAACGCATCGGCCATTTGATACAGCATCATGACTTAATCCGAATGCGCAAATCCAGGTGTTCATGGAAGTAAGCAGCGACCGCCCAATCCACACATCGTGAGCAAGTGAGAAGCCGATTCTCGTATCTGGGTAACATGGCAGTGTAGATCCCCATGATGTAAAAAGGTCACCGGCTACCTACCTCCGTTCGCCCACGAGCGCGGACAACGTTGAGAAACGAGCAGGGCGAGAGATACCCCACAAGCGCGCACCGAGGTTAAAGTTAGATATGTTTAATGAGAATCCAGTAGAAAAAAACGTCCGTTGGGCAGACTGCTGTTCCTCGGCATATCGGGTGACCCTCGTGAACACAGACGAACCCAGACGAACCCGAATGGAGGCACGGATCTCCGCGCGAAATGGTCTGCCTGGTGATATGAACATCACCAATACGTTCATTCTGGTACTCTCTTTCACATTGTACTGCTCGGTATTGGGTTTCGACTTGCCAGATTGGGATTTATCAGATTAGCTTGTGGTGCTGGGTAAGATTTGGTGAGATGGATGAGATCTATTGAGGAGAGCCGACCTCGTGTCATTCAAACGGAGTCATTACCTACATATGCGCAAATATCACATTGGATTAATGATCTTGGAAGATGGGATTGAATCTGCCAATCGATTTGCCGTGTTTATCAAGGCGAGCGTGCAGGTTTGCCAAGTTGATCCGTACCTACTGATGTCCATGGGTGCTCCCCAGGTTACAAGCCTCATGAAAGCACAATATCGATCATCGAGATGTATTGCGAAGTAATACATGTTGGCCATGAAATGAGATATTATCAATCCTTTCGTTTTCATTGCAACTAAAAGGGTTCTATGTAAGGGACCATGTTTTTACATAGCGAGCAAACCAGAATCATCATTTTTTTCTTTTATCATCGTGATTCGAATTAACCTGAGTAGTTTAGAACTCAGACTCATCATCACCAGAGATGATAACGTTGTTGATCTGGAGATTGTTAGCGGAGGGCACGGAGGCAAATTTGGAGACTGTTCTTACCTTAAGAACCATACGGCAGAGCTGAGTAGCAAGCAGAAGCTGCTGGCGCTTGCCAATAAGGGGGTCGATGGCAAAGTGCTCACGCATGTCTGAGACAAAGTTAGCAGGTGAATGGGGCTGGTCATGACAGATTCCAGAAGGCTTACCGTTGGTGCCGGTCATCATGCAGTCAACACCGAGACGGGTGTTCTTCTCCTTGACCTGGCGAGACTTGATGGAAGCAAGAGTCTCAATGGGGCTCAGACCAGAGTTCTCAGAAAGGGCCAGGGGAACGGCGTCCAGCGCATCGGCGAAGGCGCGCATGGCATATTGCTCAATGCCGGGGCTCTTAGCAGCGGCATCTTCAACAGCGAGAGAGCAGGCAATCTCGGCAGCACCACCACCGTAGACGACACGGTTATCACGGACAAGGTTGCGGACGACGCAAAGAGCATCGTGTAGTGACCGCTTGGCCTCATCAATGATCTATGGGGTGTTAGCAAAAGACATCGATGACTATTTGTGCACACGAGAGTCGCTTACCATCTTGTTACTTCCACGAACGAAAACAGTCACAGCTCGGCTGTTGGCACACTCCTCAATAACCAGCATCTTCTCTCTTGTGGTTCCGAAGCTCATCTCGCGGACTGAACCGGCCCGGCCGAGCTTCTCAGGAGTAAGATCCTCGAATCGTGGCACAATACGGCCGTTTGTGGCAATAGCGATCAGCTCAATCTCGGGTCCACCAACCCAGCGAACGGCAGGCAAGTCGTTCTGGAGGAGAAGGTGGTTGGCCTCGTCATCGAAACCCCATTGACAGATGACCAGGTTGGCGCCTGAGTCCTTCAGCTTCTGGATCATCTCTGTGAAGGTCTTCTTCTCGTAATCCTGCAGCTTCTTGAATTCCTCAACTGATGTGATGTCGAGTTTGTGCTTGGTCTTGGGCTTGGGGGGCTCGAAGGGACAGGTCAGGATAGCCAGCTTGGCATCCCGCACCTCGTCGGGCATCTGGGGGTGGGAGAAGTCCTTGTCCACAATAACACCGTGAACAAGCAGAGAATCCTCGAGGGATCCACCGACCTTGCCATCAACCTTGATCAACTCGAAATCGACATCCTTGCGCTCGAAGTCGGCAACCGACAGCACGGCATCAATGGCGATCTGGGCGAATTGGTCGTGGGACTTGGAGACACTGTAGGAATTGTCAATACTTTCATGACCAAAAGAAAGGATGCCACATACATCTTGCTGCCCAAACTGGTCTTGGCGACCTTGAGGAGGTTGGTGGTATCTTCGCGACTGAACTGAATCTCGTCGCTGATCTTATCGAGCTCCGCAACAGCGATTTCACAGGCCTGGTCGTATCCGTCGGCTATACGGATAGGGTGAATACCCTTGTCGATAAGGTCCGAGGCTTGTTCCAACATGGCAGCTGCCAGCACCACAACACCGGTTGTACCATCACCAATCTCCTCATCCTGAGACCTGGAAAGCTCGACCAGTAGCTTGGCAACGTTGTTTGTGATATCCATCTAATCAAATTCAAAGCATGAGTTTCCAGACCGCAATTGTGCCCTCCAGGGGAATAGGGGATCGGGGTCGAACCTGTCCGAGAATGGTAGCGCCATCGTTGGTGACGGTGATATCACCGTCGGCGGAGATCAAGATCTTGTCGAGACCGCGGGGGCCCTGTACGCAAGGGTTAGAATGTATTTCCTCCCACGCTTGTAATAGTAAGCCTTACCAGAGAAGACTTGACAATGTTGGCGACTGTCTTAGCAGCAACAATGTGTGATTTGACGGCCTCGGTGCCGTGCTGTCTCTTCTTCTTTCCCTGACTATAATATCACAAAATCCCCGTCAGCCTCATATTCCGAATTCGAGAGCCATATTTCCCAATGGCCATGAAGATAGCGGTGAACGTACTCGCGCACGACGATGAATGGGCGTCCCTGTTCGTCCTTCAGGACCGAAGCTACCCCTGAATGTCAGTAACCGAGACTCGATCGAAAAGGAGCGTTGCTTCGAGAGGTAATCACCTTGAGACATGTCAAGCTCTGTTCAGTCAATCCACATAGTTAGCCACAGTAGATTGCAAGAATGAGGGGTATAGGGTCTTACGCATTGCCATGTTGACGGTGGGCTGCCACCTGGCAGAGTATAGATGGAAATGAAAGAGAGCTCCGAGTAGGAAGCCACAAGATAGAAAAGAGGAAGCGACAACAAAAAAGCAGCCAGCAAGTTTGTATGAGGGGTTGAGAGCTTCCCGAAATGCACTTTTGACAAATGAAATTCTGACTACCCAAAGGGGTATAGCGTGTTCTGTCCGCCTTCACGCGTTTCTGCTTCTTCCCCAGTCCAATGCGACAGTGGCTGGTTTGACTCTATTGCAATTGGGGTCCTTACTTTCAGTCGCCAAGCTGTTTTCCAAACTCACCTCCTATATTACTCCTTCAAAACGCACGATGCCTCGTGAGTGCCTTCCCTCCCAAATGTTGACGTTCCGCGCGCGCGGTGAGGACCGCTTCCCAGCTGACTTGTTTCCATCCAGCCCCCGTCGAGGACGTGTCTGACGAAGAGTCCGGCGACATCCCTTTCAGAGATGCGCCGGAAGAGCGCGATGACAAGCAAAATAACGAAGACAATGAGGATAGCGACGAAGAGGATGACGACGACGAAGAAGAGAAGTGAGCCACGCATGCAATCAATTCCTCACATTGTCTCTAACCGGTCACAGCTACGTCGTTGAGAAGATTGTCCGACACGACTGGCTAGATGATGTATGTCGTGCACTCAATCTTGTCGCGTATCCTCAGCGAATTGACCGAGTTGCAGGGTACCCTTAAGTTCTTCGTCAAATGGCAAGGCTACGATGCTGTCAAGGACCACACATGGGAAGAGGAAGAGAACCTGATGTACGCTCTCGGATTGTAACATTGTCATGCGCATTCACTGACCAAACCAGGGAGGGCGCATCCGAGATCCTCAGTGCGTACTACGCTAAGATCGGGGGCCGCCCAGAGAGGCCTTCAACAGATAAGCCCAAGCCGGGCCGGAAGCGCAAGTCCATGGGCGAGACAAGCTCCAAGACAGCCACCCCGAGCGAGACTCCAGTCCCCGCCGCCAAGAGAGGCCGCAAGTCGGCTGCAACAAAAGAGCTCGAGAAGATGAACGATAAAGCGAAGGACAATTCCGTTCAGGTTGTGGATGATGATGGCAATTGGCTCCCCAAGGGCAAGTGGGACAAGGAACTGAAAGAGGTCTCCACCATCATGCGAGGGGAGAAGGATGAGGGCCTCTTCGCTTATCTATTATTCAACAACGGGAAGACGGCTCGTGTGAGCGTTCGCGCATGCTACGAAAAGTGTCCTAAGAAGGTATGTGCTTGTCTACAGCGCTATACTTGACTTGAACTGACTTTCGAATCAGATGCTCGAATTCTACGAATCACACCTGTAAGTCAATTATCCATGTCAAATTGGACCCACCCTTCTAACCTTTTCACAGTGTGTTCAAAGGCGAGGGCGACGAACAAACGGATTAATAGTTTCACATAGCATTTGGAGGAGTTGTTCACTTGAGGATGTCACAGATCTGGAAAAATCTTTTGCCATTTCTCCCAACAGGCTCCAAATCCCACTTAGCCTGGGATTGGAAACCGTGAGCCGACCGTTTTTGTGCTGGTCTGGTAATTTCATCAATCTGTCCGACATGAAGAACCAGTCTGCTTGTTCCTTTCTGAAGTGCCATTATCTCTGCGTTCTGGAATTTCGGAGTTTCGGGGAGTATCTCGTTCCTAGCAATAAGCTAATTTCTAGTGTATCTTACACTCACATTTACATTTGTTTCAATCATTTCCCATTGGCGCGCCGTGTCAACCCCAAATTCGTGATAATATCATGAATCAAGTCCCCCTTCCCGAGCTAAGCGGAAATACTCCCACCTCGCCTTGTATGCCTCAGCACCGTGCTTTGATAAGGCTCGTTGCACCTTTGAGTGCTCTTCTGCTTGCAGGCATTCATCGTCTTCAGCCGTCCAGACCCCAGGCACATTATCCGGGATGCCCTTCCCAGCACTGAGGTGTTTGAGTACTTTGTCAGCCATTTCGATTTCCATACTCGTACAGCGCAGAGCGTCAAAGACGTGTGATTCATTGGCGCCTCGATCTAATCGTTCATCGATCCAGCTGTCGATGTCGGGCCTTTCTGAGACATCGTCTTCTGACTCGGGTGGAGGGCTGGATGGGAGGAATGGCAGCTCAAGGAACCCAGGATCGACAGGATCCTTGGAAGGATCGCTGGGTGGCGGTCTGGCCTGTGTTTCTTGCTTCTTGAACCAGCCCAACTTTGCAAACGCGTTGTCCCCTGGTGGCCGAGGGAGTGGTGCTGGGGGATTGCTTGCGTATTCTGAGGGTGGGGGAGGTTGGCGTGATCTGGAGCTATGAGGAGATGCTTGTGTTTGCAAGATCTGCGGAGGGAAGAGTTCTGGAATCCCTAGACCTTCGATTGGTTTCGACCTTGACGTTGAGCCGCTGGGTGAGTCTTCTGTTGAACCAGCACTGCGGGTGGGCGGTGTAGTCGCTGTTGATGGATGTGGATTTGGATGGCGGCGTTGAGCCTCGCGATGAGATGGAAGTAAAGAAGAGCCCGCGGGCAAGGGTGGTTCGATTGCTCGCCTCTTGAAGGGTGAGACACCAGCCCCAGTTTGCTTGGACGGCCCAGGAGCTGAATCACGTTTGCGTTTTGAGTTACCCATGGTGTTGTCTTCTGTGGCAGATACTGGTTTCAGATCACTTGCGCCGGTTCTCACCGCTGGAGAAGGTTCAGAAGTACGGGTTGGTAAGATCTTGGGGCGTTTGCCCTGGGACGGCGCACACTGTAAGATCTCTTCAAGTGATTGAGGTACCCCACCGCCTGGACGTTTGTTTGCATTCAAACTCAGGTGCTTTGTATACCTACTTCGCCAAGACTGCCACGGGTGACTGGGAAACTATAACCAACGAGTTAACGTGCGGTCACGCATCGACACTGAGATCTCACTTACGTAGTCAGCCAAATCCTGATAGAATTTGTTTCCTTGAATCGGTGCCCCTGGGCTCTTCCCGAAGTGGTGAATCCAGTCATACAGGATTTGATCGTCTCTTTGGGTGAAAGGTGATCGTTTGCCTTTGATCGGGATATTTGATGCCCCCATAGGACGGTGTTCAGACGGACCTGCCCTATGGGCCTCGAGGTCTTCGAGTCGTCCCTTTGCGATAGAACGCTCCACGTATTGATACGAGAACCTGGTCGTCAGTTAGCACGTCAAAATAGGTTCGAACTAGTAGGGCACTGTACGTGTTATGAGGGAGGTTCTTCCTCCTGTGATCCACAAGCTTGACGTCCGCATCATCTGGCATTAGCACAACCACGCCGCCATTTTTCTAGATGGAAATTAGAATTGCGATTTTAATAATGTGAAATAGGAGATATAGATCATACCTGTATTTCTTTCGTAAACCACTGCCTCTGAGGAATTGTTTGAGCTAGCCAAAATCGCGCCCCCCGAAAGAGCGTTGGGGGGTCCCCAGATTGAGGTTGATTTGTAGTAGAAGACATCTCCGTGGCTCGAGAACCAATCCAAGGGCGAAATGTTCAAATTTGACAGAAAGTTGGGCTGTATAGATAGACCCTTGTTGGACGCGATATCACGTGTCGACGTGTCGTGAAGAACCCGTGGACTGTCTGCACTAATGTACGATAGCTGTGGCCAGACACGGTGTCAAATCGCCAGCCCCAAGCCAATACCCGTCCAGTCTTGCTCTTCGAGTGACCCCAGAGGGAGATGAGCAACGGAAAAGAAAGACGCGGTCACGTGGCGCAGACAAAACCGACGACTCGTGAGGACGCGTTGAAATGTTGACCCCTCAAAGTAAGCCTTCATCACAGTTCCGAATGCGTAAATAAGCGACCATCTGCGGCCCGCGAGGAACTTTCTTCAGATATGGGGGCTTTAAGAACCGTGGGGTTGGTGATCCTGGCGATCTCCGTGTTCACGTTTATCGCATTATTTGGCAGGTTGCCGGCTTTCAGGTAAGGAGTAGCGAGAACTCTCTGACTTCTTTCTGCTAACCGACCCAGAAAAACACCGGTTGCTTTCCTTCACCGAATACTCTGGGTATATCTGCCCAATGGAATTGCCGTTGTTGATAATCGGTTGTGTGGGGGAAGGGTTCTGCGATGCTGGAACCAATCTGGCAGTTACATCCTGAAGGAGAACCACCCGCTCGTCCTGGTGCGAACAACACCCCTTATTTACATTCATCAACGCTAACTATTATCAGATTTTCTTCACGTCTTTGATGGTCATTGGAGAAATCGTCTTTGTCCCGGCCGCGTGGCCTCGACTGTCGAGCCTGCACCGATTCTTGGTGCCTGTCACCGTGACCTTCCCATATGTACTACTGTACAAATGCGTGGTGACCAAATCCTTCATTACAGAGGAGAATCATGAGGAGGAGATGAGGCGTTACCCCTACGATCGAGTCCTTTTCCACCCCGGTCATCGTTGCAGCACTTGTGACTTTCTGAAACCCGCGCGCAGCAAGCATTGCAGCTTCTGCCAGGCATGTGTGTCTCGACATGACCACCACTGCGTTTGGCTGATGAACTGCGTCGGAGCCAACAACTGCATGTACTTCATCTCACTACTGGTTTCCCTCTCTGTCATGTTGATCTACGGGTCCTACCTCGGGAAAACCTTGCTTTCTGAATCAATGGAGGAGCTAGTCCCACCAGAGGTCAGAATAGCCATGCAGGGCTGGACAGTGTGGATTAACACATGGAGTGTGTTGGTCGCGACATATCCAAGGATTGGAACGGTGTTCCTGCTGATGGTGATGACTGCCCCCCTGGCGATCTCCTTTTTGGCATACCATACCTATCTCATTTGGGCTGGTACAACAACCAATGAGACCTCGAAGTGGACCGATTGGAAAGAGGACGTGGAAGATGGCTTGGTATTCAAGACACAGCGAAGTCTGATCTTTGAAAATCCTCTTCCCATGGATCCTCATGACCAGATGTGGCCGGTGCACACAGATCAGATACTCGTCACCGACGAGGATCCTCCGACCGAAGGTTGTCTGCTGATGTCGAATTCGAACTGCATTGCGCATCGCCCGGGGTCGGATGTGCCACCTGATCCACGGTGGAAACGTCTGCGTAGCATGAAGGATGTGGACAACATCTATGACATGGGATTCTGGAATAATCTTCGGGATGTAGCAGGACTTTCAGTCCGGCGATCTGTATCTAGTTGAATTTGGATAAAGTACTGTAACATTGGAATGGAAAAAGACAAACAGGTTTCCATGACGAACTGGTCCAAGTACAAGAACTGCACTGAGTAAGGTACATTAATGCGTCCGCTGGGAAATGCTCTAGGTAGGTATGGATTGATGTCACTATATCACCTATCACGATGTCCCTCGCTCGATTTCCCAGTGTAACCTTTCGAATAACGTCCTGGTTATTATGCAGTAAAGAAGAGACCAAGGTGTGTTAGAAGAAGTCTAGAATTCATTTTATCATTTGCTATGCAAGTAGGTCGTAGTCTGTACAATAATCGGTACAGCATTCACACATAATTTCATGAAATTTCCTCGGCGCGAGGCTTGGACCGAATGGCCAACTTGCCAGCTTGGTTGATCATCGCTTCATAACCAGCCCTCTCCAGCACACCGCCATCCTTGTTCACGACCTCACGGGCCTCAAGTTCTTCGACTAGACGCTGGTTTTCGCGATTGCCCTCCAGCAAGAACTTGAGACACATCACAGCATGTTCTTTGATGTATGGGTTGTGAGCGTCGAATGCAGTGCAACAGAGAATTGCTTCGACGCCACCGTAGCGGCGGATCTGCTCCTGGACGTCAGGGCACTTCCACACCAGCGAAGAAAGCACAAGCACGACCAGTTTCTTGAGGTTGCGCCATTCGAACTCTGAAGGATCTTCGGTGATCGGAGGCGATTCGGGTCGGGAGTCAACGCTGGGAGCCCCGTCGACGGGATCCGGGTCGCTGGGGTCGTAGGGGCGCTCGACGGCAACGGGTGCCGGGGACGAGCTGGCATCATTGGCGGTTTCGCTGCGTGGTGGGGGTGGGGGTGGGACAGCGCCAAAGGACAATTGGCTCAATTGACCCTTGGGGATGCTTGCTTCCAGCTCTTTGATTAATGTGACCAAGTCATAGACGATTTCCCATTTGACGAGCAGGTTCTTCCAGTCGTTGTTTTCAGTGAGAACAGCAAAGAACTCCAAAAATTGGTATACGCCCTCGTAGACGCGCTCCATATCCCACAAGTTCAGAGGGAAATCTTCCGACAAAGCTCGCTCGGCACGGATCTGGCCTTGGAGATAGATCAGAGCACAGGTTTCAGGAATGATGTTACCACGGAATATCGTAAAGATGTACCGAACAGTAAGGATGTCAACTCGATTGAGTGAGCTGGGAGTGCGAGGGATGTTTGGCTGAGCAGAACCTGTCACCGAAGCCGGAGAATACTTGGATCGGAAGATGTGAGTGAGGATCTTGATAACCACTGCTTGTGCGGGAGAGATGATATCCTTGGGTTGACCAAAATCGGAGTAGGCGTGAGACATGAGTCCGTTCTTGAGGACCGCTTCCATAATCTGAACCATCATCTTGAAATAGAGCTCATCGTCGGGCAAATCCCATGCGGCAATGAAGATCAAGAGTTCACGAAGCAAATTGCGCCCTGTCTCCTGCGTGAGCAAGATGTGACACCGGAGAGCTTGCATGTTTCTGGACCCCGTGCGTTCGCCGCCCTTGAGGCCAAAGCTGTCAACAATACCGGCCTGGACAATCATGGGCAAGGCTTCGATCTCAGCGGGTCCGAGTACCAGAGGAATATCAGTCAGAAGTCCACGTTGTTGATCACCGGGACGACCACGATATTCCTCGTCTTCTTCATCGTCATCGTCATCTGGGTCGCCCTCGCCGTCATCATCCACGTCATCTTCGCCGTCCCCATCGACACTGCCATCGGCCATGGCCTCTAGGCTGCGCGAGTCATCATCGCCCACTGTGTGCGCATCTCCGTGGTCATAATCATGCTCCTCGTCTCCATCGATATGCGATGGATCTTGAAGGCGGGCCATAAGCTCATCCTTGGCCTCTTGTAAAGTTTCCGCAGCGGATTGGGAAGATCGAGGCATGCTGGTATCTTCTTCGGTGACTGGTCCTTCCACGGCGCCAAATTCGTTGATCTCCGGAAGATCGGCCCAACATAGGCGAGGAAAGCCAGCCGTGAGACTGCGGTCGATGGTCAAGATAGTTTTCTTCTTGGTCACTTCGTGTTCTTCCTCCTCTTCCTCTTCTTGATGGCCACTATGGTCCACATGTCCCTCCTCTTCTTGTTCCTCTGGTTCATCATGCTCATCTTCGTGAAGCGCAGGTGGAAGCTCACGGGCACGTTCCTGGAGATCAGACCAACCATCAACCTTGGCTCCTAGTATCGCGGTCAATGCAGCTCGAATATCCTTTACCTGATCGGGGTCTCTTCCCATTTCTTGAATAGCACTGAGATCCCGCCCCAAAATTCGCTCCATGTGATCCTTGATGTTTGCCAGTAGCAGCATTGCGGCTTCCTCCTTGATTGTGGCGGGCTCCCGTGGGAACTTAGCGATGGTCTCTAACAGAAGATCTTCCGCGGTTTGGTCGTAAAGCGCGCGAATCGGCGGGTTGATGACGCGTTCTCCAACCTGCACAATAGGCGCAACTCCTTCCCGGGAGCTAGCATCGTCCAAGGGTTCCTTTGGTTTGATGATGTTTGTATCGGCGGTTGAATGGTATCCAAAGAGGTCCAGCCAAAGAACCATTTTGCGGTGCTCGTTGTGCATAATAAAGTTGTGAAGGTACTGAAGGCATGTAATCAAAAGCCGCTTGTATAGGTTGACCACTTTCTGCCATCGCTCCTCGTTTCGCGCATTTGTCTCGCCGTCAAATCCCCGCGCGGTGACCCGAACACAAGTATCGATGAGCGCAAGAATTCTTTGGTCGAATCCAGTCTCCGCTGCCAGATTTTGTGCTTTCTTGGTTGTAGCGAGAAGGTTGCGGGCGATCGTGCACAAATCATTGAGGCGCTCAATATCCTTGACGAGAGAGAGGTAATTATAGGCGATTAGGTTGGAGGAAGAGTGTTCGTAACTCGCCGCGGGGCTTTTCCATGCGAAGGATTGGGACTCGAGGACAGGGATCGCTTTTGTGAGGACATTTGTAAGACCTTGCCAGATGTCTGACGACATGCCAAGATTATGACTAGCGACAATACATTAGTCCTGGAAAGAGACATCGGGTCATAGGGCATCTTCGTACCGAACATCGCTTTCCTGGTGCGTCTTGTACAGGATTTGCTTTCCGGCAGCAAGCATGTGCTCCAAGCGTTTCTCGTCGATCATACCCCGAACTTCATAGTGGCTTAGAGTTCCTGCAAGGACGACTTTGAGCATAAGCTCTGCCGGAGTGCATAGGGGCTTCTCCGCCATAGCGCAATGATCAAAATAACCGCGTTATCGAAAATAGCGCGGGGGGAGGAGAGGGGGAAAGGATCAAAGATTTGGAGGCGGAGAGTTAAAATTTCCGCCCGCAGAACGAGGCCGCTCATTCGTCCGCTCTGATCTATGCACCGGACTACGATTTTCTGTTTCTATTGTGTATTCTCAATTTTCCCTTGAACTACGTTCTGGTGCCAGATTGAATCTTGGCTCATTTGTGCAGAATACAGCAAACTATTGGAGAGTCTTACAAGCAGTATGGTGCTATAAGTAATTGACTAGATGTTCCAATGTTCCAATGTTCCAATGTTCCAATGTTCCAATGTTCAATGTTCAATGTTCAAACATTTCAACCTAGCTCTGATTACTAATGCCTTATTGTGCTTGTCAGGTTAGAGTTATGCCAACACACAGATGAACCCCATTAGAACTCTCCAGTCACTGTCTCAAAGTTCCAGATCAGAATATGAGAGACATCTTCAAGACTGAATATTACAATGTGTTCTTTGTATCGAGAACTATACCATTCGGCTCATCCTCAAAGATCTTTGTCGGTTTTTGGACTTGACTCGGCTTTCGTCTTGAAAGCCGTTGTTCTACTTGAATGGCTCTTTGTGCTGTTGGTTGGAAATGGATCTCATGCGCATATCCATTTCGAGGAAATTATTCCATCGGCACCTATAAATACCAAGTGCAAGCCCACCTTGAACACCTGGGAAATACTTTCCCATCACTCAATCCTTTGATTTGGCCTCACCTCCAGATCTATCTACTGAGTTTACAACCCATACCAAAACACCGCAGGTCGAATACACCTCTTATAACTTGCCTCCAAGGTTCCAATACCCATTCAAACATCACCTCCCACGAACAACCGGTACTTGCTAACAGTAAGTACCATCATCGAACCAAAAACACCATGGAAACAACCGTGGAGACGTTTGCACTTGCCTTTACCGGACTAATTCTAGGACTGGCAATCATGATCCTCGTCATTCTCGTGAAAGAGTGGACCCAGCATGTAGCTAGGCAGTTCTGGCCGGAACTGTCTAGCACTGAAAGGGTCTACACAACTGACACTGTGGATGTCGAGGCGGGCCAGGGAATGAACTTCACAATCGAGGATCTGACAGAACGTCTGAGGCGATTGGAGGCATCTCTTGATATGAAAGATTACCTTGTTGGGTATACTGATGAGACTCCTAGGGGCTCAACAATAGCTTCCTCAACGCCAACTTGCTCAATCTCGGCCTTATCAACCACGTCACAACCATTTACAACAGAAGCAAGACAAACCCCATGACTGGATACCTCCTATGCGTAGGGATAGCGTATGAGTCATGGTTCGGGTGAGTTACTCTGGCTCTCTATCTTTTTCCCATATCTTTCGAGGCGGCTCACCTTGATCGTTGGATACCCTTCGGGGGGAGATAGAGGGACAATGAGGTACTCACTTCACGATTGTCTATGAAAGAATTGGGTATTACTACAAAGCTTCACAAGCCTCATTGTAGGTAGTCATACCTAGGTTTACAATACTCAAAATCAACTGGATGCCTGGCATAGGCAGCGGAGGAAAGCAGACGGTCCCGGGGACCATTTTGTAAATGGAGAATCTCTACATAAACTCTAGCTCTGGTGATAACGCCTAGTTGAGTACTTCACGATAAATAAACCACTCGATCATAATTTCACACAACAATCTTGCCTTGCTAACCTTGAAACCAACCGTAGTACTATATTCGAAGGTTGGCATTCCCTGTTTTACATTTCTCGCGCGTAGTTACACCCCCACCTGGGCATGGTAGTAGACTATTTTGAACGTAGAAGATCAAGGATGGGCGTCATCAAACATGGACAAGCGAGCATCCTAGTATGGAAAACACTGACCAAGACTAATATTACTACATTGATCAAGTTCCCAAGCTTGTAGGCTCATCTCCAGGGCTAGCACCAGCGAGATGCCCATGTGCTATCTCTGACATGGAACCATTCACCAAGATTCCAATGTCGACATTTCTACGTAGCCAGAAAAACATAATTATTCTATCATCATACTTTGCTTCCGTAGGAGTCACATAGCAGACGCTTTACAGTCCACTTGTATGCATATTTCTCTCGAATAGGCTCAGCCGTACATGCCATCCCACTCCTCTTCGTCATCTTCCTCGACAAGCTTCTTCTTCGCCTCCGCTTTCTCTCTCTGCTGTTTCGCAAAGTCCACGCGATCAAGGGGACACGTCCCCCGCAGACGAAGCCAAGGCCGAATACATTCCATATCAAAGCGGTGTGTAGGGTGACAGGGCAGCTGCACAACGAGCGGGTATTCATCCTCCAAGAACGCATTATTGCAAATGGGACATGTGTCAGAGGCCTTAAGTGATGCTTTGGGAACACGGTCGAGCACTGTACTGGTCAGCTTAATGCGCTAGAGATAGATGGCCGTTGCCGTGAGACCACATCGACAAGCCTGGGGAGTTCCTTACTATCGCAGTATTCTTCCGAAACACCTTCCACTTCACGCGGCGGTGTATCCGCTTGCGCAAGCAGTGACTGGATCATTGTGCTCAGCAGATCGCGTCCGTTATCGTGGCCTGGCTCGGAGGCCTCTTGCCCTTCTGTTGTGGTGTCGGTGTCGCGGCGCATCATCTCCAATGCCTCGGCAAGGGAGTAGAAGGCTGCGCTCACATCACCTGGGACGGGAACTGCATGGGGTCGGTGGTCGGGAGCTGGGGTGATCTCGGAGAGAGCTGAGAAAAAGGTGGAGAGGTCTGGGCGGCGGCGGCGCGGGGTCTGAGCCGTTGACGGGTCAGACGTATTGTGCTCAACTAAAGGCAGGTTAGCTTGGCTGGTGGTAGGCGCTGGGATTATCAGGGTCCTCACTTTCGTAGGTCGACATGGTGGATGGAGGATGGTATGTTAAGCTTTCGGTGGTTTTGGGGCGGGGCCCGATTTGTGACACCTTCAATTGTTTGCACCCGAAAGGGAACCGGAGAGATGGAGATGTACAGAAACGCAGAGACAAATGCGAAATGAAATTGAAATAGGAATTGTTTCCTTCGAAGGCAACCAAGTCGACGCGGCCCGGCAATTGGGTGGGCGGTAACTATTCACAGCTGGCGATGGGCTGTTGACCTCACCCCGCTATCTACCTCCAGGGCTACAGGAGTTGATTACTCGTACATTCTGAGCGGAATATTATGGACCTATATCCAGATAGAGATTCCTCTTCATGTGTCTTTACCTGCATGGTTGGCAAACCATGACGGCAGCAAATACGGTTATTGCACCCGTTCCATTGGTCCCATGTACGCCCATATGGGATTTGCTTTCTCTACAGGCCCAGACTTCCAGGGCTTGACTGCCACGGAAGTCAAGGGACAGCTGGCTTTGATTAGAAATACAAATCCACGAAGTGGGATGTGTCATTGATGACGCGATACTTATTACCCTCTCTCCCTCATCTTTCATCTTTTTGATCTTCAAGATCATGGCTTCACTACTAACGAAAACTGTACCTTGGCACGAGGGCGAAGAGAAAGTCCAGCGACTGCTCCACGTCCCTCAGCGAGACAACCCCACCACTCCGTACCTCAGCCCAGGAGCCGGATTTCTAGTCCAACAAGCCCCACTGCTGGCCCTGGGAACACTTGATTCCGAGGGCCGACCGTGGTCAACCGTATGGGGAGGTACAGAAGGGTTTGCAGCACCGGTCGCAGAGTCCTCGATTGGGCTTCAGACGCAAATAGACACCAAATATGATCCAGTGGCCCAAGCACTCCTGGGTAACTGGGATGACCACTCTGATAACTATTTGGCAAAGATGGTCTCGGGACTTGCAATTGACTTGGAGCACCGCAGGAGAGTGAAGCTGTACGGCAGAATGGAATCGGGCTCAATGTCTCACGCAGATGCCGGGCAGGCGCAGTTGGTCGTTCACATCGAAGAGAGCATGGGGAATTGTCCCAAGTATCTGAACAAGAAGCACATTGTGCCCGCAAAGCCTGAACCCACCCTGATATCTGACCTGCCGCAACTCATTCCCGCTGCAGTTGAGCTCCTGGCTCGTGCGGACACCATGTTCGTGTCCTCGTCTCGTGGAACCATCAATATGGATACTAATATCCGAGGTGGTCCGCCTGGATTCGTGCGCGTGCAGTCCAACGAGTCCAGTGGAGCTGTGCTCATCTACCCTGAGTATTCGGGAAACAGACTGTATCAAACACTGGGCAATCTTCATATCACACCGCTGGCTGGCTATGTCGTGCCGGATTTCGAGAACGGGAATGTGCTCTACCTGACGGGTCGCACAGAGCTACTGGTTGGAAAAGCGGCTTCTGCTGTGCTTCCACGATCCAATCTCGCTGTGCGGGTCACCGTTGATGCCGCGCTCTTCGTCCAAAATGGGCTGGCGTTTCGCGGAAAATCCGGAGAACCCTCTCCGTATAATCCAAATGTGCGATATCTTGTCGGCGAGAGGCAGATTCCCAACGTCCAAGGCGATGCCGACTCAGACGCAAAAGTAACGCTGATCAAGAAAGAGAACATAACACCTTCAATCAAACGGTTCAGATTTCAGACCTCCAGTCGTGACCCTGCGTCATGGACTGCAGGGCAGTATGCCACGCTCTCATTCGAAGAAGAACTGGACATGGGATACAGCCACATGAGGGACAGTGACCCGACCAGCCTGAACGATGATTTCGTTCGAACCTTCACTGTATCTTCGTACCCCGGTCGTGATCTTCCCAAAGATCAATTCGAGATGATGATCCGACGGCACGGCCCTGTGACTGATTACTTGTTCCAAGTGAACGAGCGAGCAGGGCTAGAAGTTCCGCTCAAGGGATTCGGTGGAAGCTTCCGAATTTCAACAGCAGAAGGAATCACCCCCTTCATAGCGGGAGGCATCGGCATCACGCCGCTTATTGCCCAGCTTCCAGATCTGGATATCTCTCGGCTGCGACTATTCTGGTCAGTCCCAGTTCAGGATATAGGGTTGGTGCGTGATACCTTCCAGCGGTGGCCTCAGTTGCCCAGGTCCACGGTTTTGTTTATAACCGGTGCGGGGGTCGATGGGGTCGATCGGCGGGTGTGGGACGGGATACCATCTGAAACACAATTACTGCGGCGGCGAATGCAGGCCGAGGACTTGGACCTGGCGCTGGCAGATCGTTGGTACCTTTGCGCGGGTGTCGCGTTGAAGGGGATGGTGCTGAATTGGCTGGCTGGGAAGACTGTGGTATATGAGGATTTCAATTACTGATCGTCACGTTGTAGCAGGATTGCCTTTTCTCTTCTTTGCATGAAGTTATCAATCGCAGGTCGATGTTTCAACATGAAGTCGGCTCGACAAGATCTAGGTATCACCTGGGCAGATTCAAGCCCTGGAGTTCTCAAATCGTTTCGTGTTCAACCGACGTAGCTTTTGGATTGCCCTACATTTATCGATGTTTTGAACTGCGTATAAATGAAGATTTATGTCTGTTTTGGAGCTTTGGGCGCCTTCGAGGTTATATCTGCCCAGCTGGGACTATCACAATCCTCCAATTTCCACATAGTATATTTCGTTCTTAATAAGATAGATCAACAAGTTTATGACATGGATTGGTAGGTTCATGTTTCCAAGGTTATACCTCATATAGCCGGGACAGTAGTAACAAGTAAACGATGTGATACTTCACATTAGCTATGCTCGCACTGTCCATATCCCTGGAGAATCGGCTTGCAAAGTGCATAGGAAGCAAGTTGATTGCCACGGAAAGTTTCAGGTTGCTGGGGCATCTTTTGTGGGGCGAACTTTATCGTCAATATCAATCAGCTGACTTGAAGTGAAAGTACAAGTATTCTTCCTTAACATCCTCTATAATTACGGTATACCGGCCTAAATCATCCTCTATTGAAAAGTGGCAATTTTCATCCCCTTTATACCATCGTAAAGTGAAACATTGCTCTCAGGAACTGCGACAAATCCGCATAGCCCAGTGATAAAAATAGCAGTGACGTACGCTCTAAACGTGTTAAGTGGAGCCGACGATCATGGGCTGTTTACCCTTTATTCCTTTATTGTAGGGGCCCGGCCTGACAACTTCATTCCTCCTCATCCCCCACAGCCATGCGATCCCCTTCAGTGAAGCCCTCGGCGTATCCGCCCTTGCCCTTCCATCTCATCCGATTCTTCATCTTCCTCTCCTCCCTCGTGGTCGGCGTGATCCTCGCCGTATTCACCTACCACCTCCATGCCGATGGCTTCAAACTACCATACTCGTTCATCGTGGTAAGTAACCAAAAACCACATCACCAAACACAAAATTAACACCACCCAGCTTCTCGTCACAGCCGCCCTCTCCCTCGCAAACATCATCCTCACCTCCATAATCCACTGCAGCTGCGGCCTCTCCACCAAACTCGCCATCGCCCTAAACATCGTCCTCACAATCCTATGGGCCCTCAGTCTCGGCCTCATGGGCTGGAGCATGGCCGGCTCAATAACAACAACCTGCACAACAGCCACCTGGGGTAACTCCGCCGGCATAACCGTCTGCCGAGCCTACAAGGCCATGTTCACATTCACCGTCACCGGCCTAATCGCCCAAATCGCAGCCATCTGGCTGGATGTCGTCGTGCGCCGTCGCGAAACCCGCTTCGGCAACTACGGTACCATGGGCTCCCAGCCCGGCCTCGATGACTCGGGCGCTTTCGACGTCAAGATGGACGATCGCAGCGAGTCGACTCCCGCCATGCATGACTTCCATGATTTGCCTGCTACACATGGCGCGCAGGCGCCTCATGGTGCATACGAGCCTAACGGACCCTACGAGCAGCATGGCGCTTATGGCCGTAATGAGTACGCTTATGCGGGTGATGCGCAGGAATATTATGATCATGCCCCTGGGGCGGATCAGCAGCAGAGGCCTAGAGTGCGATTTGGATCGCATGACCAGACGGCGTACCAGAGACCGGCGGAGCAGACAGGGTATGACCCTGCGATGTATCGTTGAGTGCGAGGGATTGTTTAATGTTCTTGATATACCTCGATGACAGCAAGCGTGATTTTTTCGATTTTCATCTGTTGCATATAGAGAGCTATGTGTCTTTATATTGACGATCGGGATTTGCATAACGGCGTTGTGGAAAGGGATTCGATCGCTCCAGGGCTCAAATTTGTGTGATAAACTTATGGGGAATTTTTTAAAAAATAGCAATGAAGAATTCTAACGACTCTTAATTTGGGCCAACAATTAGAACAAAAGATCGTGAGATCGGCTGCGCTCACAAAGCAAACATTCATCCAACCAGTAGATAAGATGAGATAAGCCAGAAAATGGAGCTGTATCGACGAGATCAAGGGTGTAATTTTCAAAGATCAAGGACCAGAGATTAGTCAGTTTACATGATGACTTCGTTCGCGACATCCTAGAGGAATTGTTAGCTTGTGACGCGTATTAGGAGAAATGTTAAGACATACCCGCTTGAGCTCCTTGTAGGGTAGACACACGCAGTTCTGCACGCGGACCTCGTCGCCGACACCACACTCCTTGCCCAAAATGGTGATGCTCTGCACCTTGATGCCCTGCTTCACAATGCTGGTAGAGTGGCTGCTAACGGGAATGGGAGTACCCTCGACACGAGCCCAGGCACCGACACGGCTGCTCCAGCCGATAATGGAGTGCATGACACAAGCGTCGTGACGAATCTCAGCATCCTCGAGGACAATGGAGTCCTTGACACGGGCACCGGCGCCAATCACGACGCGAGGTCCAATGGAGACGTTGGGGCCCAGCTTGGCGGTGGGGTCGACGGAGGCAGTGGGGTGGATGTAGACAGGAGGGACGATGGTGGCGGAGGGGGCAGTAAGCTCAGAGGACTCGGCCTGGAACGCCTTCTGGAGGTAGAGGGCGTTGGCGGGCACAGCGGAGCCAGCGGTCTTGATCTGGCGCCAGAAGTCCTTGGTTTCGTGGACGAAGAAGCGGTTGCTGTCGGCGAGATCGGACAGAATGTCCTGCTCCAGACGAAGCACCTCGCTTTTCTCGGCGTCCTCGTCATCTCCAGCAATGAATGAAGACTCTAGGTTATCGGAGGAGGGGTAGGAAAGGAGGCGGGGTCGGGTGGTGCGGCGCTTGATGGCGCTACGAATGGCGGGGAAGATGCACTCGGTTGCGAAGAGGTAGACGCCGCAGTTGATCAAGTTGGAGATGTGCGACTCGGGCTTCTCGACGTAGTGCAGGACACGCTTGGTGTGGGAGTCGGAGACAATGCATCCGAAGTTCGTGGCGGTCTCGTTGGAAACCCGAGTGCCCAGAATCACAGCCTCGGCGTCCTTCTCCTCGAACAATTTCATCATCTCGCCCAGCGGGAAGGAGCAGCACACATCGGCGTTGAGCACCAGCAGGCGCTCTGGCTTGCCCTTGAGGATCGCATCGCGGAAGTGGTACAACCCACCAGCGGTGCCCAGGGCCGTGTACTCGCGCAAGTACACGATGCGCAGTTGGGGGTATTCCTTCGAGGCATCCTTGATGAAGTCCCTGAAGACACTCTCATCGTAGTATCCGACCAAAATCACTTCGCGAACATCGGGGACCTTGGTTACCGCCTTTAGGCAGTGGTGGATGATGGGGTGGCCGGCGACTTCGAACAGGGGCTGCGAGGATGTCAACTTGCGCTCGCGGGCAATTGAATGCGAGCAAGAAGCCTTACCTTGGGCACATCGAGCGACAATGGGCGGAAACGGGTGCCTCTGGAGGGGCCACCGACCTGTTGACAAGGTGTCAGTTTGTTACGGCGGGGATCAACCCGACGCACTTACCAAGATCACAGCCTTAGTCGAGGCTTGAGATTGTTCCCGCACTGGTACTTGGAGCATGACGAGTAATATGCAAGGGGATGAGTAGTTTGGAATATCTTTCAGGGCAAGGAGAATTGGAGCTCCAAGCGCCAAGCCGACGCTTTCGGTGGGCACCTGACAACGTCTTACTCCTTTCGATCTTCTGTTTTTTTGCCCCAACCCTCCTTCTCGTGCAACTACTTAAAAAGTATACTTATTTATATCATCCAATGCTCAATAATACTTGCTCTAGTTTTGTTCTCACAATGTTCTCGACGACTGGTTGAATTCAAAGACGGCGAAAAGACGAGGGTACATGGGGTACTCAATTTTGGGACACAACACCAACATGGCGGATCAATATCTACGTTGTTCACCGAACTCGGTGGTTCAGATTTTGCTAAATTATGTTTAAAGACATTCCGAGAAATCACATCACAGCCCCTCAATTGAGCTCTGAACGCGTGGAGAGATACAGTGGAGTTTGAAAAATATTTGACCTTTAGCACTGTAGAGAGTCCACTTTGAAGCCTGACCGGCTTGTATATGATGAATTTTTAATCTTATCTGCAATGTTCTCTAAATAACATACCGTAGAGAGTAAACCCTCGGGCTTTGTGTAAGGATAGACTTTATTCCAAGGTTGAACATTGTATTCAATCCTGTAGCCCCAGTGAGAAATGTGGGCCTGGGCGGGGCCTGATCTATAGGCATTATTAGCATAAGCCCGACGAGAGAAACTGGGTGCTATTGCCAGCCAAAAATGCCACGTATGTGTTTGATAACTGTAGATAAAAGTCTCACCAGAGAGGATGGGATTCAACCAGAGGCGCCAGGGAGCGAGAACCAAAGGCAAAAAAGCATTTCAAAGGTTTCTCTGTCATTCAAATGTTTACGCCTCTGGGTCTGCGTCGCCTGCAAGGTGCTTCAGGCATGCGAGATGCTTGTCTTGGTGCAGAAAGTCTCCGCCATTCTTGTAGGCTCTTATGATCTCAGAATTCCTTTATGTGATAGTGTTGACCATGTACTCGATACCAGAACCGGCAAGCTCCTCCAGGGCTTGTTCACTGGCCTCCTTGGCTTCTTCCTGAATTTCATGAAGTCGCTTCAGCCAAAACATGTATCTTCATGGCGAGAATCCAGAAGGCGATCGTTGTCCGAGCTCGGATTCAAGAAAAGTCACGCCACCCCTGCTGACGTCGCTGGGGCACTGGTTCCAATACACCTCCGAGAGAAGCAGAAGGTTGTGGCCTGCTATCTTCAGCCAAACGACAGCAGATGGCAAAAGATTAACAATCTCCAGCTGCTTCATACCTCGGTCGAGGTTTTCCTCATCCGTTTCGCCCTCAGTGCGAAGTGCTTGGGGGCTTTCGAACAGATAACGAAAAACCAGAAGAGCAACTTGACACATCCTGTCCTTAGCGACGCGAGTGGATGCAAGCTTTGCCAGGAATGTGGAGAAGTTGAGACGGTGCGTTCCTGACATCGAACCCCCATTGTTGACCCAGAGGTCGGTCATATCGTCAACGAAGAAGGGGAGATCATTCCACAGTGCACCGTCAACAGTCCTTGCAATGTCAATCCCATACAATCCCCGGGATGGTCTACTCAACGGGCCCATTCCTTGAATACGGAGGATATCGAGAGCTATGCCATCATGTTCAGACGATTCGGAGGAGATGTTTCGTCCAAGCTCGTAGTACATGCACCACAAGCAATGGATATAGCTCTCAAGGGTGTCTACACCATCCCCGATATCGCAGTATCGGCTGGTGATAAACCAGGTTCGGTTACCGAAGGCCGTGTCTCGGACGTCTTGGAATTCACCTCGAGCAATAGACTGGCGAGTACTTTCGCGGTCTCTGCGAGCATGATCGCTCGTGATGACAGCAGGAGAACATCTGGGCAAAGCGCTCAGTATGGAATCTCGGAGGTCGTGCATTCTGGAAGCCGACATTTTGACCTGACGGTTTGAGTAGAGCTTGGGTATTCAAAGAAGATAATTGCTGAGTAAAATCCACATGGATGGTCGAGTATCACAAGAACTTGAATTGTTTTAAGGGTCAACTTTGGAACTTGATCGAGGAGACATGTGTACTTTCGCCAGAATGGAGGGACTTGCCAGGCAGCAATGCAGGTTCTGGCAGGCTAATAGTCCAACCAAGATCTGAGTTGGTGGACCTGTGCATCCGCTAGCATGGGGTAGGCTGGGCTGCTTTCTTTGTTTGTCGTCGATCAACCGGGGGCCGAGACAAAAGTCCGTGTTTACCCTGCAGCTAGCCAGAAAGTAAAATATGACAGCCCAAACTCGATACGAGTGTGAGTTAGCCTGGAACTGTGATATTCTGGGACGAGGGAAGGGGGTGTGATCAGCGTCCAGGGCTTGGGATGCATGATAACTTAATTTCTAGCACCTCCTTGGACCTATTGAGTGAATAAATAGCCCCGAGGGAGTCCAATGCTGTCTGTATGCTTATGGTTTCTGTCCCCAGGGGTTTTAAGTGGAAGGCTCCAAGGTTAATCTGGCTTTACTGAGTAAACATCTCCAGGTGGACGTTCCAGTGTATCTTGGATAGTCCCGCGATACCTGGAGTAAGCAGCAAAGGTCACACATAACTGACATGGCTCGATCGAGTAGAGACTTGTTGCATAGTTGGCAGACGTGAATCTATCTTGCATATACAGCAAATGATGTCGAATAATAACATTCGAAAAGTGGTCACCAATTGCGTTCGCACTCGTACCCAGTGGTGTTGAGCCTCATCACGAGTGTGAACCAGAGGATCCAGCCACAGTAGAAAATCACATCTCCAAGGAACTCAAGAAAGATGTTCCTGTGGGACTTCTCTCCAGTTCACTTTGCCGCCCTTTCCTTTCTTACCATCTCATCCCCCTTAAGCTTCGTCCAATCTTTTCCTACTTCTCTTGTTCTGAGCTTTCACCACAGGACTTCACTGGAGCAACTTCAATTGAATCCCTACCACAACCTCGTCTGACTGTCTTGTTTGTTATTTGTGCCTTTGTCTTCTAACTAAATCTCTCGCTCGAGACCAGACTCACCTCCACCTCCGGCCTCCTAAACTTCACTTATCACCAGTCATCGGTCGTTTTAGAGGTGACAGGGTCCAACCATTATTACCACTGAGCCGCGAGCCACGTTCTACCTTCTACGTCAACAAATCATCTCCTGCAAGGTTTCAGTATGTCCATCTTTTCAGTATGTCCATCGTTCTATACCCTTTCAGATGACAAGCTCTCCACATCACTCCTAGGCCATGTCTTGGAGTTTCAAAGCTGAGAATTCGTACCAGGACTCAAAAATGCGTTTCGCCAAAGAAAGGTCGCCGGTGCCTAAATTGGAGTTGTCGCCATCTCCTGGTAAGCAGCTCTGACAGCCTCATCACATTCCACTTGCTAATTCCTTCTTCCCTCACAGACAGGCCATACATCAAGGTACCAATATCAGTCGAAATGCCCGTCTCAAGTTCATCGATCCAACGAGACCGCTCCCTCGACGCTCTTACTGCGGATATGAAGAACTTGATGAGAAAGATTCAGGATCTCAGCCACCTTGGTATCGAGGACAAAAAGATTCATCTGCCGAAGATCTGCGTTGTCGGTGATCAGAGCACCGGAAAGAGCTCCCTCATTGAGGCTATCTCCGAAATCCAGGTCCCCAGAAATGAAGGCACTTGCACTCGATGCCCCTTGGAGATCAACCTATCACAAAGCGACGGGTCATGGAGGTGTGTCGTTTGGCTGTGCTACCGATATGCACATTGTCCCGAAAAGTGCCCAAAAAGGGGCCCAAAAAAGAATTCAATGGGCCCGTGGATGGCAGAGGATGGCCAAGACAACATCGTCTTCGCGGAATTGACAGACCGAGCCGAGGTCGCCAAGGCAATTTGGTGTGCTCAACTAGCGATCTTGAACCCGGGAGATAACCCGACCAACTTCAATCATCACAAGGCAGACCTCTCTCACAAATTGGAGGTTAAGTTCTCGCCGAACGCAGTCCGCCTCGATATATCTGGTCCCGGCTACCCGAATCTTTCTTTCTACGACTTGCCCGGAGTGATTAGCCAGGCCGAACAGGATGATGAAAGCTTCTTGGTCTACCTGGTTGAGAACCTTGTGAAGAGCTACGTCGAGCAAGATAACTCAATTGTCCTTTTGACATTGCCTATGACCGACGACGCCACCAATTCCAGCGCTGCTCGTCTTGTCCGTGGTATCACTGGCGCAAAAGAGCGCACACTTGGTGTTTTGACCAAGCCCGATCGCTGGCCGGCGCAAGACTCTCTCGGTGAATGGGAGCAGATCTTGAAGGGAGAAAAGTTTCGCCTTGGCCATGGTTATTATGTGGTCCGCAACAACTCGGATGCGAGTGTTAGTCACGAGCAAGCACGGAGCGAAGAAGCAGAGTTCTTTGCCAATGGACCCTGGCGTAGGAACCTCAACGATCTTGAAGGACGCTTCGGAGTCAAAAATCTCGTGACCGCCCTCTCAGATCTCCTCAAACGTCAGATCATTGGATCTCTACCTGAGATTGCTGACAAAATCGATCGAAAGGTGAAGAAAATCGACGAGGAGTTGGAATTATTGCCTGACCCACCGACTCACGATGTCCAAAGAATTATGTGGGGAAAGATCACGGATCTGGAGCGTCGAATCCATGAGGTATTCGATGAAGATAAGCCTCCTACTTTCCAGGCCCACGAGTCAGAGTGCCAGTCACTCCAAGAACAGTGGAACAATATTGTGCAGGATTTCAAGATCGCACTGCAGAAGACACGCCCACTTCTGGAACTTCGCGGGCAAAGGGACAGAGAGGATTGCAGTGAGCGTGCTGACTCGGACTGTGACATTCTCATTATCGAGACCAAATCCTCGCCGCCGAAAAAGCGCAAGGCGCCTGTGGAAGGCCAGCAGGCAAATACTCAACCGAGCGCCGCAGCCCCGAAGCCGAGCCCATACAAGACAAAGTACTTTGATGGATACGAAGCAGCCCATTGCAACCTGGATGCTCTCGCGAAATTGAAGAATAGGTCCCACACCGTGGGTGTACCCAACCAACTCGACCCTCGAGCAATTGAAGAACTCTACAAGAGAATGGTTGAACATTGGGAATATTTACTCGAGGCATTTATAAAGGCTGCGCATGGTACTGTCCAGGAGACATTGACACATGCAATTGAAAAGGAGTTCTCTCAGTATCGCCAGACAGGACTATTCCAAGAACTGAACAAGATTCTGACCAACTACATGCAAAAGATCCGCATGAACCATCTTGCAATTGCCAAAGATCATTGCCAGTCTGAACGCGAAGTTCCTTTTACTCTGGCCCATCAGCTACACCGTGATATCATGACGAAAAACCTGCAGGAACTTCAAACCCGTCGGGCCTCCTCGCGTGCCAGTCTTTATGCTATCTCTCGTGGGTGGGATATGGAAGATGAAAAGACCGCAGAGAGGATGAGGAAGGTGATTGCCAGTAATAAACTTGGTGAGGACAGATACTCGGATGAGATTGAAATGATGGCGGTAAGTTCGGTGAAAGACATTGAAAGAATTCTACTAATCATCATGCAGAATGCAAGAGCTTATTACGAGATTGCATCCTCTCGATTCCTGGACACATTGTGCCAGTCGACCACTATGAAGCTCTTTAAGACATGCAGAATCAATCTCGTCGATGTCATCCGGGATGAATTACACATCTTCGGAGACAATGGTAAGTGGCCCATTTTCAGTGGCTCATTGCTGCGAGAGACACTACTGACAGATCCTAGGCCGGGCTCGTTGCCTCGAGTTGATGGCCGAAGACCCCAAGCGCCAACAGCGCCGAGCGTCCCTGCAAAAAGAACGCGAGAAGCTTGTCATTGCTCAGAATGAATTGAACTCCCTCAATAACCCGGATGTGGAGATGGCTGATTCCGACGAATCGCACACTACTCGTTGAGTAAGGGGAGTGTGTTCGCCGGCAACATGGCCCAGGATGGAATGGTCACTTTGGTCACCTGAATGTGCTTGAACAATGGAATTGCGAAAAAAAAGGAGCTGGAAATATGCGCAGAAAACACCAGAAAAAAGATAACAGAGAGCTAATAAGCAGCTAAACGTCTAATTGAGAACTATTGAAACACGACGATACATCGAGGAACAATTTGTGCTAAATTCCAGGATAAATCTTGAGTGTCTCATACAGATCTCAAACCAATTGAGACAATTGTAGGAGATATAAGATATTCGCATACAGAGTATAAGTATACCGAGTATCTACTTGGAGCGATGAAGACGTAGTGTAGATCGGACCCACCGGCCGAAAATGGCAGCGGGGTAGCCCTAAACCCTACTTTCCAGTTTGAGATTCCATTCAAACACCAGATTCAAGCAGATGATCACGAGCGAGGAGTCTTACAATTAGAATAAGAAGATACCTGCTATTTTTCTGAGTCATTGTACTTTTGGCACATAATCATAGCATCCAGTGAGTCATAGTATTAGATAGCACTAAAGCGTTGAGTATAGAGAGCGCGGCCCAATCAGGTGGCATGTCGATCCCGCCCAAAATTTAAACCTTGGAAGTCCCTCATCCCACCATCCCACTTTGTTCCTTGCTCCAAGCATAACAACATCATGGCGGATCCTAATGTTCAAGAGGCTGAGGCCTCAATGGCCAACCTGCTGCTCGACGAAGTCACCGGCGAGAAGGTTTCCAAGACCGAATTGAAGAGACGCCAGAAGAAGCGTGAGAAGGAAGCCGGAAAGAAGGACAAGGCCGCCGCCGCGCCCCCCAAGCCCAAGGCCGAGAAGCAAACCTCCGCCGAGGACGATGAGGCCAACCTGAGCCCCAACGTAAGTGAATGAACTTGTTCTGCGATACGCGACCCCACCATGCGCATCGCGGGGTAATTGGCAATCGGTCGAGGCTAATGAATCGTGTTTATAGCAATACTTCGAGATTCGCAGCAAGAGAATCAACAAGCTCCGCGAGACTAAGTCGCCCAACCCCTACCCCCACAAGTTCAAGGTCGACACCGATCTGCGCAACATCCTGAAGGACTACGAGGGTCTCCAGAAGGGCGAACAGAGGACCGATGTCACTGTCAACCTCGGTGGTCGTATCTACACCAAGCGTGCCGCTGGTAGCAAGCTGGTCTTCTACGATATCCGCGCCGAGGGTGTCAAGATCCAGGTCATGTGCGCCGCCCAGAACGCGACTGGAAAGTCCTTCGAGGAGCAGCACGAGCTCCTCCGCCGCGGTGATATCGTCGGTGTGTCCGGTTTCATTGGCAAGACCAACCCCAAGAACCGTGATGATGGTGAACTTTCCATCTTCGCCTCCGAGGTCGTTCTCCTGACCCCTTGTCTGCACGCTATCCCCTCCGAGCACTACGGTTTCCAGGACAAGGAGCAGCGTTTCCGCCAGCGTTACCTTGATCTTATTATGAACGACAAGTCTCGCGAGACTCTCCGCGCTCGCGCCAAGATTATCAGCTTCATTCGTCAATACTTCGACAGCCGTGACTTCACTGAGGTCGAGACCCCTCTTATGAACGCTATTGCTGGTGGTGCCACCGCTAAGCCTTTCGTCACTCACCACAACGACCTGAACATGGATATGTTCATGCGTATTGCCCCTGAGCTGTACCTTAAGCAGCTGATTGTTGGAGGCATGGAGCGTGGTACGTTGAATTCACTGGTTCTGGCATATGGTTCTCTCTGCGAATACATTGCCAAGTGCCCTACAACAAACAACGTTGAAAATAAACTAACAACAAAATCTCTCTAGTTTACGAAATCGGCAAGCAGATGAGAAACGAGGGAATTGATCTGACTCACAACCCCGAGTTCACCACTTGCGAGTTCTACCAGGCCTACGCTGATGTTTACGACCTGATGGACTTGACCGAGGACCTCGTTTCCAACCTCGTTAAGCACGTCACTGGTGGATACGAGACCACTTTCACCACAGTGACCGGAGAAAGCCACAACATCAACTGGAAGGCCCCATGGCGCCGCATTGAAATGATGCCCGCGCTCGAGGAAGCCTGTGGCGAGAAGTTCCCTCCTGGTGATCAGCTCCACACCGCTGAGACCAACGAGTTCCTCAAGCGCGTTCTGAAGAAGATGAACGTCGAGTGCTCTGCTCCCCAGACCAACGCTCGCATGCTCGACAAGCTGGTCGGAGAGTTCCTCGAGGAGACCTGCATCAACCCCACTTTCATCAGTGGCCACCCCCAGATGATGTCTCCTTTGGCTAAGTACCACCGCGACCACCCCGGTCTTTGCGAGCGTTTCGAGGTCTTCACTGCAAAGTAAATATCCCCTGCTTCCATGACCTACTGGGTCCATACATTCATAGATGCTAACACCGACAAACAGGTTCGAGATTGCCAACAGTTACACAGAGTTGAACGACCCCTTCGACCAGCGTATGCGCTTCGAAGAGCAGGCCAACCAGAAGGACCAGGGTGACGACGAGGCCCAGATGATTGATGAGACCTTCTGTCAATCTCTGGAGTACGGTCTCCCCCCTACTGGTGGCTGGGGTATGGGTATTGACCGTCTGGTCATGATGCTTACCAACAACTACAGCATCAAGGAGGTTTTGGCTTTCCCCATGATGAAGGATGACAAGACCGCCGCCGACCCCAAGTTTGCCGCTGAGGTTGCTGGAGTCGAGCCCCAAGCCGAGGAAGGAATCCGTATGTTATTAGTATCCTGTAACTTTCATGAGCCGATATCACTGACTATGACATTACAGCCCACAAATGAATAACATGATGTTGTCTCGCCTCGAACATGAAGATTCCAAGCTTGGTATGTGCCTAGGTTTTGGCATGTGGATTTCCCGTCAATGATAAATGCATCATATAAAATAGTTTCAAAATATCCACCCATTTCAGCTTCTACATTCAACCGGTTCCCTATGACTAGAAGCGAGTATTGAGCTTCAATGAATTGCACACGTCCCTACTTTGAAGGTGTGTAGCAAAACAACTGGGCCACATAAAGCAAAATAATGAGATCCACCTGCACAGCGGGCCTAGCTCCAGAGAAATGAAGTTCCCACCAAGCTTAGCTACATGAAAGGAACTCTTGCAAGACTGGCTTATCTTCTCACTGGCTCCTTGAGTCACCGAATACTGTGCAGTTTGAGACCGAGTTCTTTTGAAAATGCGCCGTCATTGGAGCTGGCTTCAGCCTCGAGAAGTATACAACATGCAGAATGTTTGCTCTGTAAAACGGCAGGTGCCCCCAAGTTGCTAGGAGTTGTCCGATCTCATGAGAGTTATAAAACAAATGCCATGGAGCAACTTGCATCTGACCACCTTCATCAACTTCGTTTTGGTCCACATCTTCATCTCCTTTTACGTCTTCATCATCCAGATCCCACCTCGAGATCAAACGAGCATATTGTCGTTTCTTTGCCTTTACACAGAGGATCCAGCCGATCATGTTTCGGCCCAGTATGCCTTTTCCTAGAGACCCAGACCAGACCATTCCTTCTTTCAGTGAGCTTGAAGCTAAAATCGAGGCCAATATGCGCGATGACATCCAGGCACGCCAGAAACGCGGCGAAGACCTAACAACAGATGATTCCCTTGTTGAAACAACTTTTCCACCTTATCCCATCCAAGGATCCCATCTCCCTTCTGACCCAAGCCACAACGTTTGTATCATTCGCCCCCGCGTGCGAGCAAGAATACTAACATCCCTAGGCATATGGAGAGACCGGGTTTAGATCCAAGGAGGTATGCGTCGAATGGAACCTGAGAGTTTGATATAAGTGCATTTGGCTGACGGAAAACACAATGAACAGACTATTGCCGTTGAAGATACCGAGCGAATTCGGAACAAGTGGAACAAAGCTGCTTTCAAAGGTGAGAGAGGATCCAAGCCAAGTGAGGACTGGAGCTGACGCGAAGACCACAGATGATCCCCCCCTCCGTCTTCATCTTCCGTTGCGGCCAAAGAGCCAGATGAATGTCCAAAATGTCATGCAGCCACCCACCAGCCCTGCAAAGTGGACTCTTCACCCACAAGCAGGCCCAGCTGCGCAGAAATATTCCCCAAGTCTGACAGTGAAGCCTTCGGCGTCTCCTTCCTCGTCAACAACAGAGACACTGCGGGCGCCCTCTTTCCGTCTTCGAAGCCCCCCGACCTCCACCCGCAAACACAAAGCCGAAGGATCCAGCCGCACCTGGGAACCAGGCCACAAGGACCGAACGCGTCTTCGCAAGATAGGCGTACAGTTCGCCGAGGTATTAGCCCACACGGCTAAATGTGACGAGTGCAACAAGCGGAACCAGGGCGGCATGTGTCGCTGCCAACACTGCGGCTGGCAAATCTGCAACCAGTGTAAGAATGAGCGAGGCGGGGATCAATCCCACGCTTCATTCGGAGCCGTCCATGTCCCCGAGGGTAGAGGCGATTTGCCATCGGATGGATCGCAGGACAGATACCTGTATGGAGCCTCTGACTGGCAGGCTGCGCGGACCCTAATGGATATTGCAGCTGAAGCAACTCGGGTTGAGAACACATACGGGGTTGAGAACACATACGGGGCTGAGAACACATACGGGGTTGAGAACACATATGGGGTTGAGGTCGATGATCGAGGGAGTGCGAGCTTCAGAATTCCACGCCGGCGGGAGCCTCAGCCGCAAGTTGACGATTATTCCGGTGACTCTGATATGACTGTTTCCATGGCCGAGGATGAAGAGTGGCCGAATGATGATCCTGACGTTGTTCCTGAGGTTGCGGTTGATGATCAGGGCTTGGTGCTTGGGTACTTCATTGCTCGGCGTAACCCTGCCCGTGCCGCTAGGCCTTCGTCGAAGATGACTGACTGAGCGATTGGTGTACGATGGGGCTAGGTGAGGCATTCAGGCAGCGACTGACATGGGGGAGTTTTGCTACAAGGGAGGGGAGAGGAGAGCGAGATCGAGGGGGAAACCAAATGGACATGTGGATGGTTGGATTTTTTTGGCTCAGCAAGAGCAGGGATTTCTCATCCTCTCTGCTGACCTTTCTCATTTCTAGACATCTGAGTATTGAGCAAGCCGATCTCCGTTGAATGAGAGTTAGTAATGGAAATTTCTTTGAACATGAGATCTTTCTTTGTGGATTCTTGTACACAAGTAGCAATTGTATTTATACATTGTGACTCGAGGTATGATCGAGCCACGGGTGAATGGAGATGGTATCACAGACCTAAGGGTGATTTTCCCTGATCAACATAGTCGTACACTTAACCGATGAGGAGTTCAAACTCTCTTCACAGCCGAAGCAGCCGCGTTGGGGTACTGGGAGCGAGCCTTGATGGCCATTTGTAGAAGCTTGGCAGTACGGGTTGGGTGCCATACACGGCTGCCCAGGATCATGACCCAGGTGAGAAGGAACAAGCTACCAGCCTGGTGGGCGGAAGCAAGAGGGGTAGGGACAAGATAAAGGAGGGTGGAGATACCAAGAGCGACCTGGCAGCAAGCGAAAGCGAACACGCCGTGCACCCCCTTTCTGGCAGGCGCAGGAAGGAAGCGCTTCATGGTAGGCGAGCCACGAGTGTAAGCCATCAAAGCACAGATGACCGTGAACGTGGTTGTAGCGAGGATTCGGTGATCAAGCTGGACAAGAGAAGGGTTCTCTAGCATGTTGCGCCACCAGAGATCAGAGCGGTCCTCATGGCGAGAATAGCGATTATCGAAGAGTTCTGAGGTGGGAGGCGCAAGCCCGTTACCCATGTAGGGGAACTCATTGTAAATAAGACCAGCGTCGAGACCAGCGACCAAGCCACCAGAGACGACGGTGGTGAAGACCAGAAGAGCAATACCAGCGACGGTGCGGCGGAACAAAGCCAGCTTTGGGCTGCGGAGCGCGTTCAGCTGCTCCATACCGGCAGCGGCATCGGCCATTAGTCGGTGGGACCGCAAGATAGCCAGACCGTTCCAGAGCATTGCAACGTAGCAAGTGAAAGCAGCACCAAGGTGGGCAGTCAGACGGTACTGGCTCACTCGGGGGTGGCTGCCAGGAGCGAAGAGATCATCCTTCAAGCCGGACTTGACCATCCACCATCCAAGGAAACCCTGGAACCCGATAAGACCAGCAATTCCAAAGAGGCGCCACGCCATGGGCGTAGAGACCTTCTTGCGAGCGACGAAGTAAACAGCAGGCAGGACAAAGGACATTCCGACGAATCGGCCCCAGAGACGGTGGATCCATTCCATATAGTAGATCGACTTGAATTCGGACAGGGTCATGTTCGGGTTGAGCAATTGGAACTCGGGAGAAGCACGATACTTCGCGAACTCAGACTCCCAATGTTCCGCGTTAATTGGAGGCAGAGAGCCAGTGACAGGTCGCCATTCGGTAATGCTCAATCTATACCAAAATTTATCCCGTCAGCATCCGGAGCTCAATCTTGACGAAGCAACGAGCCAAAGACTTACCCGGATTCCGTAAGACGTGTCAGACCACCGAAAACAACAATTCCAAACACACTGGCCGCACTACCAAGCAGCCAGTAGGCGACTGCCTTATCGCTGATCTTGGGGAAGGAAGACTTGCTCTTCGCGGCACCCTGTTCGATCGCTTCGGTGACGGTCGGCGCGGCGGTTGATCGCTTGAGACTGGAGGTGAAGAATTGGCGGTTCTTATCGGTGAAGATGCTTGATTGAATCTTGCTGGGTTGACGAGACGGGGATGTGCTCAATTGGCGGATAGATTTGGCTGCGTATCCTTGACTCCGCAAACATTGACGACAAGTGAAAAGGTCCTTCGCCAAGCGAGGCGCAACGCTCCGCCATAGAGGCAGAGAGCCCCCGAGAGAAGCCATGGTTGAGGAGATGGCAGGAGTAGAGAGAGAAATCATGTCGTGATTTCGGAGATCGTACGATACCGCGGAATGATGCTGATCGGCCAATCAGCGGCGGAGCATTTGTCGCTCCATGTAACAGAGTCAACAGTACGCAAAGTAGAGATGACAGTATAAGAGCTCGGATAGAAATCGATTTGCCTCATGTTTATATACCGAAATAAGAGAATTGACCTTGATTGAAACCAACGCATTTCTTGGTGCCTCAGGCGCAGACGCGTGGTGATCGCCGCAGCTCGAACCATCCGCGCTGAATTGATCCACCTCAACTGGACTGCATCTCAACGCAGCACCAACATGTCTTACGCCGTGGAATCAAAGAAAAGGAAGTTTCATCGCGTCTTGGAATCATTATCCAAACCTCAAAATCCTGAGAATGCGCCTAAGCAAACACCGGCAGCGCCCGCAACAGCGCAAGACCGTATCTCCGCCAACCTCTCCATCAAGAAAGTCCGCTTGGGCAACACCGATCGCTCAGTGCTCCCGGCAGTGCAAAACTCAATAAACAAAATATCTCGCCCGGCGCATCGAATAGCCTCCGCAAACTCGAACAAGCGCCCTACCTTTGTCCCTTGGGACCGTGAACGTTTTCTAGAGCGGTTGGAAACATTCCGTCGCGTCGATCGATGGACTTCAAAGCCGGCACCAATCAACGAAGTACAATGGGCAAAGCACGGATGGATATGTACAGAATCCATGCGAGTCACATGCGTCAGCGAATGCGGTGGTGCGGTTGTCGTGAAGCTGCCTGATGAGATTGATGAGCTGGATGGGTTTGATATTGAGAAGGTTGAGGAGAGGAGTCAAGTTCGTGAGTATCCAATGCGACTCTTCCCCGGATGTGATTCGGAACAGACACTGATTCTAATAAACAGGCGCGAGGCTCGTGGAGGAGTATACCAAGATGTTAAGCGCTTCTCATAGTGAGGGCTGCCCTTGGAGAAACAAAAGTTGCGACGGTTAGTCTGCAGTCTATGATTGGATCTTCTCGTCTCAATGCTGACATTAGACCAGCAACCATTCAACATCTACCTTTGACTAATTATGAGAATGCTCTCTCGGGGCTTCATACTCGCTACACAAACATCTCGAAGATGGGCGACAAACTGCCCGCGAATGATATCATCGAGACGCCCGAGGGACTTGATCTTGATTTGGTCATCAATGGACTTCCCCAAGAGTGGTTCAAGGCCACGGATGCTTCTGCGCCCGAGAGCGGAGAGCCCGTTACGAATGGAGACATTCAAGGACCCGCAGAATCTGCACACCCAACACAATCGAAATCGCAGTCTGCCAATCGAGCAGCCTTGGCCCTTGCACTGCTTGGCTGGGATGCTGCTTCTGATGGAACTGCCGGTTTAGTTGGGTGCAGTGCATGCTTCCGCCGTCTGGGCCTATGGATGTACAAACCCAAAGACAACGGGGACGTCACCGTGTACACTTCCTTGAATGTGGCTGATGAACACATGGAATATTGTCCCTGGATTGACAAGTCCGCGCAGAGTGGAACTGGCAGAGCGAACGAGAAGACTGCAGAACTGCACGCAGGGTGGCAGTTGGTAGCAGAGGCAGTGAAGGTCAAACACCGCCGAACACTTCGGACCATGGCCTCCACAGATGTATTGAGTGCCGAGGCCACTATTCCCAATGAGGCTGCGGAGGAAGAAGAAAACCCGGAGGCGAAGAAGAAGGCGGAACGCGAATGGTGGGCGAAGATCCGTCGAGTGCGACAGGTCCTCACGACCAAGTCTCCCAAGCGAAAGTCGGCTACGCCGAATATGCCTCAGTGATCCTGCCACCACTTCATTGTTTAGTTTTTATGTTGCATCGGTCGCTGGCGTGGGGATTATGAACATGGTTTAACGTGCATCTTTGTTTTAGCGGCTTTGGGTCTACATTTACCCATCTTTAATAATTTTGAGAACTTACAATACCTGCTCACATACGTGAACACACAGCTCTGGGGTCTTGAAGGACTTCAAACTAGGACCCTTGCACTTCTCAATCTCTCGGGCCAGTTTGCGCTCGGTATATGGGCACCATTAGTATACTTGGCGATTCTCACCATGTAAAATACAGAGCTAGAGTCATTGAGTAGATGATAGATGATATTGCTTGCCAATATCTCCGGTTTGTTTCTAAATTGGAGAAAGTAAACAAATACTTGTTTAGGTGAGATCAAGAGCTGTTCTTGACAACCTTGGACTGTTAGGGTTGCGCTGGTCGTTCTGATTGGCCAAGGCTTGGAGCTCAATTATCCTGCGGATCTCAGCCGGCAGAGCGGCCATTCCTTTCGACTTCAACTTCCCATATTTGACCAGAATATATCATTCTGATTTCCATTTTACCGGTTGCGCTGCCTGTTTCTCCCGGGGGATCTTTGCCTCCCGCCGTCAATCTCTTTGAACATTGACCCTTTCATCTCCAATCGATCACTCCGTCATCAGCATGGAGTACCCAAACCAGGACGGAGCTGGTGGGCGATCCACACCTCGTTCCCCCGGCCGCTCAAACAACACACAGCCCCCATCGGAAAGCGAGAGACAGAGGGGCGTTGACGGGGACAATCAAACGGAGACGCTATCCCATGCCGCATCCAAGCGCAAAAGACTGCAAGAACGTGCCCAAGCCCGAAAGCGCGGTCGAACTCCTCCCTCTGTTTTCCCTAGACGCAACCGCTCTCGCAGCCCCAATGGCACCGCTCCAAGGGAAGACCGACGGTCTCGATCCCCCATACAGCCACGTTCACCCTCGCCCGACGCACCGCGTCAGCGCAAGCGCCCCGGCGGCGGTGCACGACAGGGAATCGCAGACCGTGAGACACTACGACGCAGACAGGAGGAGCGCGAGCGTGCAGAGCAGGATGAAGCTATGCGCAATTCCCAGCAGCGCGGCAACCATGACGTCGTCCGGCAACATTATAACGCTGTTCCGGAGCGAGGCCGCGAATGGCGCAAGACTGAAAGTAAGATCAAGGGCCTACGCACATTCAACAACTGGGTGAAGAGTACATTGATTCAGAAGTTCTCGCCGGATGAATCTTTTGCCACACGGTTCGATGATAACAAGGAATGGGCGGAGGATGGTCAGGGCCCACCACCTCCTGCTGAAAGCAAGCTTTTGGTGCTTGATTTGGGATGTGGAAAGGGTGGTGATTTGGGCAAGTGGCAGCTGGCGCCCCAGCCGGTTGACCTGTACGTTGGCCTCGACCCTGCGAACGTTTCAATTGACCAGGCGCGAGGCCGATACGATGAAATGCGCTCGGGTCGTCGCAACCCGCGAGGCCGTCGACCCCCTCCCATTTTTCACGGTGAATTCTGGCCGAAAGACTGCTTTGGAGAGTATTTGGGCGATATCGACATTGTCCAGCAGGTCGGAATTGACCCTAATGTTGGCCCCGGTGGGAATATCATGGCCGCTCGCTACGGCGGTGGAGGCTTTGATGTTGTTACCTCTATGTTTGCCATTCACTATGCTTTTGAGACTGAGGAGAAGACCCGCCAAATGCTGCGCAATGTTGCGGGTTGCCTGAAGAAGGGTGGTCGTTTCATTGGTGTTTGTCCCAACTCAGATGTCATCAGCACCCATGTTGCGGCATTCCACAAGGAGCGCAAGGACACCGAAGTCGTCAAGCCTGCTGAGCCAGAGGCACCCGAGGATGGAGAAGTCGAGGAAGTTGCACGCGCTGAATGGGGCAATGATATCTATCGCGTCAAATTCCCCGCTGCAACACCCGAGGATGGAGTCTTCCGTCCTCCTTTCGGCTGGAAATATAGCTACTTCATGAAGGAGGCTGTTGAAGAAGTTCCTGAATACGTGGTCCCTTGGGAAGCTTTCCGAGCGTGAGTGACTTTGGCTTTTGGCTTTTCCTGTTACATTACTGATCTTTCCTCTAGATTGACCGAAGATTACAACCTGGAACTCCAATACCGTAAGCCTTTCTTGGATATCTGGGAAGATGAGAAAAACCACCCTGAGCTGGGTCCATTGAGCGAGCGGATGGGTGTGCGGGACCGCGCGACTGGTGCTTTGAATATGACCGAGCAAGAGAAGGATGCCGTCAGTGAGTAGCCCCCGAACTCGGTATAACTACATTCCCGTAAACATACTAACCAACCAGGCTTCTACCATGCCTTTTGCTTCTACAAGGTGTAGGCTGCATATTGTTTTCAGGGTATCAAGTAACATATTGAATGAAAATGTATCAAAAACATATCAAAAAAAAGGAAGATGTAACCTTCAATTCACCTGGAAATCGGAACTAGGAGTCAAACCGAGTACTTCAGGAGGCTCCGTCCTAACAGATGGGTGGGAAGTTGAAAAAACACCAATCCACCATTCCATTCCTCGTCAAAAGTTTATCTGGCAATATCCCTCCCATTCTGGGGAAACCTAAGTATCCTGCTGTTGGATCTCGATCAGATTACCATCTGGGTCCGCAATCATCAAGAAATGATCCAACCCAATGAGACCCTGTGCATCAATGAGCGCCTTCTTAGCCGCAAGATGCAAGCCCGCAAACTCCCCAAGTCCAAAAGCATTAGGCACCGGCCCTGTATAATCCTTCAGAGGCTCACTGACACTCTTCAAAATGTTCACATCCTTGGACCTAAACCACTCCTCGGCCTTGACGATATCGGGAACAACAAGCCCAACATGACCAAACGTATTGGTCCTCTCAGTCGACGCAATTAGTCTATCGTCTGAGACATTGAACTGCTGCAACTCCAGCAGTCCCCACAGGTTGTTCTTTGCCGCCGCCAGCTCTGCGCCGCTCTGGAACCCGGTTCCGTTTCGCCCGCCCTGCGAGTATCCAAGGTATGTCACTGTGTATTCGGGCGTGATGTGTGCATCGAAGAGGAGGCGCATGCCTAGCACTTCTCTGTAGAAGTCTTTCATTTGGGCGAGGCGGGTTGTTACTAGGCCGATGTGGTTGGTCGCGAACCCGAGGGTTGCGGCTGGGGCTGGGCCGTCATTCCCAATGACGAATGTATCTGAGCCGTCGATGTCGCGGCGAGTAGGGTTGCAAGCATTTGTTGTCTGTATAATGAAGGCGAGAGGGTAAAGCCAGCTGGATATATGCATCTTGCGATATGAGGAGTAGATTGTGAGTAGAATTGAACTGAATGTATGTATGCTTGGATAGGGCTTGAGTGGGAGATGGGTTGAGCTCTTTTATATTCATTCCTCAGACTCTAATATTATCTCTTCCGACGTCTCAAGTACCGATGATGTGTTATTTCTCCAACAGCATTTTAGGATGGAAGCAGGTCGATGGTTGAAATTCTCGTATAGTCTGCAAATATGAGGACAATCTGCCGGCTTAGTGGGGGCAGCTCGCAAAGCTAGCTTTCTCCAGAACCTGGCGACATGCCAAGTCAAAAGCGTACTCTCTTTTAAACGTCCTGTCCACTCAAGTTTCGCTCATGTCTGCAGGTGAACAGCCACTGCCTTGGCGTTGGCTCTTCAGCCGCGACGGGATGTTGTAGAGCGGCGCATTCAACTAATTCGGGCTTGTATCGGTGCAGATCGATTATGTATACGGGTGCTAAGTCCCCTGCATTTAACAACAGGGTCATTGGGCTGGCTTGATCCCTAAATTGGATCTTGTTTGGGATCAGACTTTGAGTGGGGGACAAAGGAAAATATGGCGCAAGATGATTCGGGGATTCAGGCGTCCCATCTTCGATAGGGTGCCGAGCCCCAGCCCAGCAGACAGTAAAACATGCATACTCCGTATAGTCCATGAAATTACAATAGTTTATAAAATTATATTAGACCCTGTAGCGAGGTGGTGGTTCACTTGGAGTTTATTTCAGCATAGCAAAGTCAACATCATAATTCCCGATTGGGAAGTTTGGTGCCCTAGCTACCGGTAGCTCATTTCAGACTCCCAAGAAGGTGATATTAGGGCAATCATGTAAAATTGAGTCTGAACACATTCACCAGCCCGGCAAACGACCTCCTAAGCATCCATGGATGTAAACAGCAAAGGGTCCGCCCAAATTCATACTTCCGTTTGCCGATAAGCCTTATCGCCCGCTATAACCAAATTAGGACTAGCGTCATCGCGTCTCGCGTCGGGATTTCGAGATGCGCTTTGTCTCGAGTGCCGCCAAACTGATCAAAGAAATTGGTTCCTTTTACCTCGAACTCGCACTTAAAAACCTCCTTCCTCCCAAACAAGTCATAATCCACCAAAAATGGCCTCAACTCCAGGCCGCCGGCGTGGAGCGCCCTCCCAAACGCCACGACCATCCCGCTCATACACATACCAACCTCCTGAAGCACCGCTGACTCTGGAAGACCAGCGCCAATTTGCATCTCTCCTCTCTACCAGCCACCTGCGCGATCTGCGCAAGCATCTTGAACATGCGATGGAAAAGCTCACATCCTGCGGCGGCGAGGTGAACGAGCGACTCGCTGATGCCCGAGGTCGCTACGAGAAAGACAAAGAACTCAGACGCCGTCGAGGAGAAGAAGAGATACCAGACGAAGACAGCGTAGAATACCAGCGTCTCGGCGAAGAGGAAACTAGAGTCGAGGCCCTCACCGCGCGCCTGGAAGAGAAAACGCGATTCATCATTGATTCTTCCGCCCGATTGCAAGGGCTGACAGACGCAGTCACGGATGTTGAAAAAGAGGAGGGACAAAATATTGAAGCTGCGATGGGGGCTCGACAGACTCGCTCTCAGCGCCGAAGGCAGAGAGCCAACGTGGATGACGAGGACGAGAACGAGAATGAAGATCCCCAGGATGATGACTACGAAGATACCCAGGAGAGAGAAGCCCGAGAGCGCAATGCGCAGAATCCTCCCAGCAGCCGAATTCTGGCGAAGGTGGCAGAAGAAAACGAAAAATGGAATGGCCTTTCTTTGACTGAGAGGTATGGATCTTGTCTTGTGTCTTCATGCGACTCCTCACTAACAATTACTAGATATGCCGGAGACAACAATTACATCGGCTTCTACAAGATGGTTCACGACTCGAAATTCCCTAGCGATGATGTGCCCCCTCTTCCCCACTCCTCAACGTGGTTCAAGCACCTGGAAGACCCGAACGAGTCGACAACGGGGACATCAACCCGCTCTCGCAATCAAGGTCGCGCGCCACCAGAGGACGACGACGAAATCGCCATTCAGCGCGAGCGCGTCTCCCTCAAATGCCCACTTACTCTCATGTCCTTTGTTGATCCCGTGACGAGCACCAAATGCCCGCACAGTTTCGAGCGTGAGGCTATTACGAATATGATCAATAGTAGTCGCACGACAATTGCGCCACCCGGTGGTGCACGGAGGGGCCAGAGTCGCGTTCGCTTTGTGAAATGCCCGGTCTGTTCTACTCCGTTAACGGGGGCTGATCTACGGCCTGATCCTGTTCTCCTGCGCAAGGTTCGCCGTGCCGAGGAGCTTGAAAAGCGGGAGGCAGAGGACGACCACCTTGAGGATAACCGCAAGACAAAAGATCGCAATGAGGGCATTGAGCTTGATAGTGATGACGGGAGCGACGATGCTATGGATGTCGATGCCCAGCCTGCGACGCAGCGGATCATCAAAGCCGAGCCGCTTAGCCAGGCACCCCCTCGTCAGGAAGGTGGCGATGAGGATGAGCTAGAGGAAGAAGAAGAAGAGGAGGAAGAAGTGGAAGAAGAAGGAGAAGAAGGAGAAGAAGGAGAAGAGGAAGAAGTGGAAGAAGAAGGAGCTGGTGATGTGACGATGGCGGACGCTGAAGCTGAAAGTGACAATGAAGAAGAAAAACAAGAAGGAGAGGGGGGAGCTGAAGGGCTAGAGAAAGAGGAAGAAGGCCAAGAGGGAGAGGGAGAGGATGAAGGCCTTGACGAAGGGGCAGAATATCAAGAAGGCCTTGACGAAGAGGAAGAAGGCCAAGTGGAAGGGGAAGAGGAGGAAGAAGAAGGCCTTGATGAAGAGGCAGAATATCAAGAAGGCCTTGACGAAGAGGAAGAAGGCCAAGGGGAAGAGGAAGAGGAGGAAGAAGAAGAAGGCCTTGATGAACAGGCAGAATACCAAGATGAAGAAGAAACAGGCATTGATGCCACAGAAGACGACAGGCAAACCGAGACTCAAGCCATCGAAGGGTCCGCAGACTCACTTGACAATGAGGCTGGCCAAGTGGACGAAGAACAGCCCGAAGAGGCAGATGAAAGCGACGACAAAAGCGAAGGTCAGCTGGATGAAGAGTCCACCGAGTCCAGTCGTCCAGAACCCAGTGCGGCCAATGAGAACGATCAAGACAAAGGCCAGGAGGGTTCAAATGACTCAGATAGTTCAGAGGACACCGAGTCGGTTGTGCCCAAGAGTGAGGATAGTGAAAGTGAGAGCGATTGATATGATAATGCCAATACCATTTAGCGCGTGTTACCTGCTGTTCCAAGGTTTCTTCCGAGGCGTATGTGCAGTAACCTCCAAGGCTTGGAACTGGGCCTTACAATCTTTCGGTATTTTTTACCGGAAATTTGTAAGGCCCGGTTAACATTTCAAGGTCCAGATGTCAACTGGCAGAGTGTCATGGTCGTACCAACCTTATATTCAGGCATTAAGGTATTAAGGCACCAAGGTGTCGAGGTGTCACCCCCGCGTGTCAGGATTGGCTCGTGGGTCTCCAATCACGGGGGCTCCCGAATCTCCTTTTTATCGCTTACAGCTCTTTGCCGTCGTCTTTGCCTACTTTCTCTCGTGTCCGGGATGTAACCTGATCTCTCCAGATTTCAGTTAAGCCACATGTTTGAATGACCCCATAAAATACTACACCCCGGCTTTGGGCACGCGACGAGGGACAGTATCATCGTACCATCAGTGTAACTCTGCTATCAAAGCGGTAGTAAGACGCTAATCTACAGAGTACAGCGCCCCCATAATCGGCCATAATCTGCCATAATCTGCCATAATCTCCCCATAGTCAGCCATTATCTGCCAGTACCCCCGGGGGGACCATTATCTCTCTGAATGCTACCCTGCAAACTCCCGTTGATACCTCTCCCTTTTAGCGTTTTTTTGTTTTAAGATCGCTCGCCAGCTCTCCAGCTCTCACTCTTTCTCTTTCTCTTTTCCTTTCACTTCTCTCCGCACTCTCCACTCGCGCACGCCTGTAATGGACCACAAATCACCAGTCGCTTCCGCTGAGCCCGTCCCTCGACCGGCAGGATGGATGTACAAGGCGGGCTCTATCGGAAAGTTCTCCACGAGCTGGTATGCCTCTCCACGCATCCAGCTCGGTATGGTCGCCTTCGTTTGCTTCCTCTGTCCCGGCATGTTTAATGCTCTCAGTGGCCTGGGCGGCGGAGGTAAATCTGATCCCAGCTTGGCGGACAAAATGGTTCGAGTTCCTTTTTTTTTTAAACTTTCTTTCTTTTCTTTCCTTTTTTTCTTTTGTCTAGGGCGTTTGAAGATCGTGGGGGCCCTTTTTCTGTTTCGGCTCTAGCTTGCATCGCCTAGCCTCGGCTTCTCCCCCAGATCAGCGCAACCGCTAACAACATCTACAGAACATCGCTCTATACAGTACCTTCGCGGTCGTGGGTTTCTTCGCCGGCACCATCGTCAATCGTCTCGGCGTCCGTCTGGCCCTCTCCTTCGGTGGAATCGGCTACACCATTTACTCCATTAGTCTCTTGGTCTCGGAGCATAAGTATGTCCCCGGCTTCAACATCTTCGCCGGCGCCTTCCTGGGTGTTTGCGCCGGTCTCCTCTGGGCCGCCCAGGGCACCATCATGATGTCCTACCCCTCCGAAAACCAAAAGGGTCGCTACTTCGCTTGGTTCTGGGGTATTTTCAACGTCGGTGCTTGCATCGGCAGTTTGGTATGTTTTTTTCTCGAAATCTCACCTGTCACCCCAGCCCCCTTGCATGGTCATTAACTTTACTCCGAATTATAGATTCCCCTCGGCCAAAATATCGGCGTCAAGGAGAACAAGACTGTCGGCGATGGAACTTACATTGCCTTTATCGTCCTTATGTTCACCGGTGCTTGTCTGGCCCTTTTCCTCTGCGACGCGGACAAGATCGTACGACCGGATGGATCGCGCGTTATCCTGCGCAAGCATCCGAGCTGGAAGACTGAGATCGTAGGACTTTGGGAAACCATTCGCTCCGAGCCCTGGATTGTTCTCCTCTTCCCCATGTTCTGGTCTTCCAACTGGTTCTACACATATCAGCAGAACGCCATCAATGGCGCCTACTTCAACACTCGCACCAAGGCGCTCAACGGTTTCCTCTACTGGTTCGCTCAGATCGTCGCGGCCGTCATCATTGGTCCGCTTCTTGATTTAGAGAGGGTGAGGCGCTCCGTGAGAGCCAAGGCTGCTCTGGTCATTCTTTTCATTCTGACAGTTGTCATCTGGGGATCTGGGTATGCCTGGCAGAAGAAGTACACTCGGGATGACGTGAACCCTAAGATTCACCCTGAGTTCAAGGGCTGGGACTGGGAGACCAAGGGATACGTCGGACCTATGTTCTTGTACTTCTTCTACGGGATGTACGACGCTATCTGGCAGGGTGTTGTTTACTGGTGAGTCCTACCTATCGATGGTGGCTTTTCAGGCGCGCTAACAGTAACCAGGATCATGGGCGCTCTCGGCAACTCGGGTCGCAAACTGGCTAACCTTGCAGGATTCTACAAGGGTCTGCAGTCAGCCGGCGCGGCCGTGATGTGGTCTCTCGACGATCACAAGCTGCCCTACATGAACGAATACGCCTCCAACTTCGGTCTCCTCTGCGGCTCCATCCTCGTCGCTGTCCCCGTCGTCTTCTACAAGATCAAAGACTCTGTCCCTGTTGAGGAGGAGCTGGTCGGCACCGGTGAAACACTGGAGGACGTTCTTCCACCCGGTGCTGTCGAGTCGAGACACACCGGCGAAGAGAAGATCTAAACTAACCTGCGACCTGACCTGCATAGTTTTTCCCTGGCCTTCGTACAAGCGTTGTACACTTGGAAAAACTAGCGCTTGTTTCGTTTTGGGTTTATTTTCGGATCTGCGACGCTTTAATTTAGTCTCTCATTGGTTGGGTTCGGGTCACTGTGTGACCTTCGCAGTAACTTCCGGCTTGCCCTGGCGTGAGCTCATGTCTACCTAACCACTTTTTAATAGCGATGATATCAATTTACGACGAAATGTCTTTTGTTTCTTGATTTCTATGCCTCTGTATTGGCGAGCCCTGAATTGGATCCAAGGTATGTACAAAGCTAGCACTAATTGGTCATTTCCAACCGTACACGGCAGACTACATGCTCTCGGTAAGGCTACACAAGAAAATTTAGGAATCACACTTGAGTAATTTTTGATTGACTATCACGAAGCGAAATGATATGATGTCCATGTAAGCAAAGTGCAACAATAGGATAATATGGTTCCTTGCAGAGGCCCTTGGTGGCGCAGCAATGACTAGAAGCAGGACAAGAGGGTATTCGATTGTCGGACAGAGAAAAGCAAAAGATGTAGACCGACACAAATTGAGAAAGCAAAAGGAAATTAGCAAACACCTTGTTTGTGGGTAGGAAGACGCTTTCCGCGGAAACCAACAGGTCCTCTTCTCTCCGGCAAACTCCCGCCTGTCCTCCAGCTGCAACATGGTAGTCGAACAAGGGATATGATTGTCATGTTCCGCAATGGAATTCCGTCTCCCCACGATTCATGATGTGAGTGAGACTCGTGTAGTACACCGTCAAGGCCGAAGCTCAGACATGTGTTTTAATTAGGCTGTCTTCTGCGGTTTCCATCAATGTAAAAATAGCAAACAGTCTATCGATAAGACTTGGCATGCTCGAAAGAGTAAATCACGGACTGGGCGATCGGGGTTTGTCAAGATTGGGTGGGTAAATTCAGCAAAGTGTCGATTCTCAGGGCCAAGATCAAAATCCAAAAGTGAATCAGATTACTTGGTGACGAGGTTGAGATAGTCGGCCACGATGAGAGTCACCATGCTAAAATAAAGTCAGTGGAGACACCGGGGAAAAAGTGGGGGTAACTAACGCATGAGGAGCGATCCGCACGTAGTAAGTGCCGAAGCCCCGGTAAAAGCGCAACCAACCCTCCTCCTTGGCAACCTTGCGCGCACAATCCACCAAACCCTTGTACGGCAACTTGCCCGAATTATCCTTCTGCTGCTTCTGAAGACGAGTCTTGATGAAATCGAAAGGCAGCGAAAGGAAACTAGCAAAGAAACCCGCAATCGCAGAAGCAGCAAAGGTCTGACTAGTAGTCGACATCGTAGTATGTTGCTTCAGCTGCGACTTCGCCTCCGAGAAGAACGTCAGCTGTCCCATATTCAGCGCCATGGCGCGCACAACCGTCGGCGTCGCACCGGCCCATAGACCAGCCACGCCTTCTGCGCGAGCGATGCGACCCAGCGCATCAAAGACGCCGCGGTAGTTCGCGCGAGCCTCGGGGGCCTTGAGACCGTCAGACTGCATACGGATGAGCGCCAAGTCGGCCGGGTTTCCAATCATCGCTGCAATGCCACCGGCTGTCAGCCCTGCGCCGGCGCGCTGTGCAAATGTCACCTGCTGGTCATTGGCCTTGGCTTTCGCATTGAGGTTCTTCATGAATGTCTCGAAGAAGCCCAGACGAGCGGTCGTGTAGAAGACCTGGCGTAAGAGACCGGCGGAGAGTCCGGTGTAGAGGTCCAGGACTTTGCCCGATGCGATGATGTTGCGTGTGATGCCGAGAGCGGAGGGCTTGGGTCCTGTGCGTGCGCCTTCGCCGGCGAGCTGGAGTCGCACCTTGACCATGTCCACGGGCTGGATCACGGCGGTGGCGGTCATACCGGCGAGGCCACCGTTGACGAAGGGGAGGGCGGCGCGGGTCCAGGGGTGGCGCAGGATACCAGATTGATCTTCATTGAGTATGTTGGCTTGCGCAGTGGAAGCCTCCTTCTGGGCGGCGGTAGGAGAGGACGCCATAGCTTAGTATCTAGATGTCACACGGTCAGACGTGTAGAAGCAACAGTGAGCATGGATACAGACCAGTAGAGCTAGACGGCAAGAGCTTCGGCAGTTAGAAAAGGTCCGTTGTTTTCTTTGGTGGATTTGACACGAGGAAGGTGCTTGTCCATGGTACTTACCGATGACGTAGATTGTTCACTGCTCGACACGACAAATACACAACTCACGACTCACAGCTGACGATTCTCTCGGTTCACAGTTGAATATTGGGAGAACCAAATTATCGGAGATCAGTACGAATATGATCAGAAACTGGGGGGAATGTCACAGGACAACTCAGGTGCGGGGTGTATGTATTCAAGTACTCTCGCGGGGTCTAAGCATGTCTATATACGAGATGCACCCCGTGCCCGAATACTCCGGAAGCTCCCCTTCAACCGATTCCTCGCCCGACAGCCTCCGCCTGTGGAGTCTACGGGAGTTGTTGGCGCCGTGGGGATTTCCCGCTCGAACTGCCTATACTAAAAGTGGGGAGACAAATACTACAGACTCTATATGCGTTGGGCCAATCACATCGTCTGCATATAAACCCGGTCTGGTTTATGCACGAACGTGGACACGCTGAGCTTGTCGGAAATGCGGGGACACATGCTTGACTTGTTACCTCCGGGCGTCCGAAGATAATAGACATGTGTCGCTGGCCGAAGAGGCATACTCTCACGCACACATCGACGGAATACTAAACACTGATCATTGCGCGCGGGGAACTGAGATTGAAAATGCCCGATGATACCCGAGGGAAATCTTATCAACTGTCAATGCATGGGGCCGTCTCAACAAAGCTGCAGCTCCCAACGTGATCTATCCTGCCATAATGATGAGCCAGAACTCATACCGAGCCTAGATGGCCCCGCCCTACGGAGTACGTCAAAAATGCTTACGGATATAATTCCATTCGGCTATTCCATTATGGTTCCGCCTTCGGGTCTTCACCCGAGGGTATATCAACGGCAGTCCATTCGGCCTTGCGCTGACGTTGACGTTGACCTTACCCCTGATGACGGGCCAGTCGAATGGGGATTGAACACTTGCGCCGCCTGTTATTGGCGGGCACCTACTGCTAGCTCGCACTATATGGTATAGCCTGTGGATTCCTCCGATCTGGCTCTTTTCGCCGATGACCGGCGATAATTTTGGTCGAGTAAGCTTCGATGTATGCGAACCCACTCTGTCTGGTGCGCTATTGGGTGCATGGTATTGGTCGACTGCGACGATTTCGGATCTAAATATCAACTTGCAACATTGCAACATCTACTGGGGATCGGGCACTTCGGTAAAGGTGACGGAGGACTGTTCTCCGGGAAATATTGTCATTGATTCGCTCAGAGTCAGAGTCAGAGTCATTGCGCACTGAAACTGGTTCTGACACGGCAAGGCGACGTTGCGCGCTGGTGCGGTGTCTGTTGATGGGCTTGTGCTAGGGAAACATGCACCGCGTTTAAGCGGGCTCGATCTAGCTGCAAGAAAGCAAATTTAGAAACGCACATCGGACTCGACCGGTCGCGCTTTGTATACACAAGATGGTGTACTCAGCTTCCCATTGGACGTTTGTGTTACCAGAGTCCGAGACTTACAGTGTAAACTGAGTCCCAGGCTCTCACGTACGAAGAGAATCTCATCTCCGTCAAGCTCTGAACAAACAGAGACGGACGTCTCCGGTGTCCATCAAAATGGTCTTCATTATCGAAGACATTCAGATAAACCTTGAAAATCTCATATCGGCCGCCGCCGCCAAAGCAACCCGTGTCCGCGTTCGCCTATCTCGCCTTGAATGACTGGAGGATTGAATCACGCTGTCGAGACAAAGACATCCAATCCCGTCTAGATCCCAGATATTCTCCACTCATCACTGAAGCTGACCAAGATTGTCACGCCAATCTGTCAATTTAGTCAGGGCTACGATCATCACCCCCACTCCGCTCCGCGGAAAGGCTTCTCGGCAAGTCGGGCCCCACGGGCCTAAAGCCTCATCTCAGACCCACTGCCCGCTCGGCATAACTCTTCGGGACCAGTCGCTGAATTTCCCCCGTGGATAAAGGGGCTAGTCTTGAGGTGCCGGGATGCGGGAATGAACAACGGTAATGGCTACGAGGCTTGGAACCTGGCATTTCGCTTTTATCAGTAACTCTGCAGAAAGTGAAAAAAGAAATTATATTTGAAAAGTTTCTTGTCTGTTGGTGCATTCGCAATCTTCCGGCAGTCCATGTATCTATTCGGAGTATTGATACGCCTGTTTTCTTCGGGGCGTACTAATTGCAGCGATTGCAATGACCCCTATCTATACTCCGTACACGCATGACTTGTGACCCACGTATTTGGACCCTTGCAGTACCCGTGGACATTTTCCAAAGAAAGAAATTAACGGCAAAAAGGAGGGAACAATTCGGAGCCCTTTTCTCTCAATGTCTTTGCTGTATCAAAACCCAAAAAAAAAGATCCTGCACTCATGCAGCCTAGCTTACTGAAGCGCAAACTCCGAGCGGATCATAATTCCACTTGTAAATTAATACAAGCCCAGGGGTGAATCTTGATACTTTCAAAAACATACCAGCTCTCTGAGCTTGAAGGAATTTTCATGCAGATATCAAAATCGTATCGTATTCCATACAACTTGCCTGTAGAATTCTTCTACCATTCATCTTCACATAAACTTGAAGATCGGCCATGACGATGACTACTAATACTGCTACAACTTGTGCCCAGATACTACTACCATGCGATTCTATTTCCAGAGTTCAGCGTGTCTCCACGATGGCTGCATTGCTACGACCTATGCTAAATATTCTTTCCGGTAAAAACCGAGACTATACTTGTTTGATTACCTAGATCGTTGAATTTCATTGAATGTATGTAGCCTGGCTATGTAAGCATAAGATCTACTGAGTATCTGTGTAGGCTTTAAGAAAAAGCAAAAGCAAAAGGCAAGAAGGCTGGACAGGGCCATGAGCCTCAGTGATCAGGGGTACAGAAAGCAAGTGGGCATGGGGGCAGAGAGGGAGACAGAATTTTCGCATTCCTTCCAGAGACCCCCAAAGACAATCTTTAACCCTTAACCCCAAACCATCTTCTCAATCTCACTGTCCTGGGACATGGAATCTCCATCCTTCATCTCTTCATTCCCCTCACGGTATCGCCATCTCTTCCCCATGACCTCCTTGAAGGTCTCGACATCGAGATCACCGCGTATAATGCCCTCGGAGAAGGACTTGATAGGCTGGGCATCACCCAAAGGTTGAAGCTTGACGTCCAGGTCAGGGGCAATGAAAAAGACAGCACTGACTCGGCGCACGCCAGGAGTACGGCGAACACGGTGTCGGGCAGCAGACACCCGTCCACCACTCAGGATAACGGCACACCAACCAGTCAAGACGACAGTAGCATCCCCGGGAACGGGGACCCAAGTACCAGGAGTTTCCTCAAGTTCGAGGCCAGAAGTTCCATCCTGGAAGATGATGGAAAAGGTTCCGTAGTCGGTGTGAGCTCCGCATCCGTTCAGCGACTCGGGGTCGGCTGTGTGGGGATTGTAGTCACACAGACGGTAGTTCATGTTGTAGGACTTGTGGGCCGCAGAAAGGTCGGTACCGGCGAGGAGGCTGAGAGAGCTCAGGATGGTGGGTACATACTCGGCACTGAGGTTGTTGAAGAAGTCAAGGACTTCTCCCAGGCCGTGGGGAGCCAGAGAGTCGCGGACCTCCTGTGGAATACGCGAGTTGCGCATAGGCGAGAGGTCTATGGTAAACTTCTGGTCAGACTCTGTCTTGTGCAGAGCAGCAGTCTTAATGACGCCTCGGTGGGCGTAAGTCGCGTTGAGCTTGGCCACATCGTCAGGGCTAGCGTGTAGATGGTCAAAGAGAGCTCGAATGGCTTCAAAGGGAGCCTGGGCTTCAATCTTGACTGATGCAGTTGTGGAGCTGTTGCTCAGAAAGGACACTGTGGGAGCTTGCTCCGGGACAGTGGTAGGCGAGGCAACGGGGCCTGCCTGATGAGGGGTGATAACGTTGGTAGCCATGCTTTGCAGATGCTTTGATGATGGAAAGTAGGTTGTGGAGGAGAAGATCGAAGGAGAGAGGTGAAGAGGTTTATATAAAGTGCGACTATGACGTCCAGACAAACAAACCCCACTCAATGCGATGATCATCTGGTACGCGCAATTCTCACTTCACTTGGAGACTTCAGATGAAGAATGGTCTAAATCCCTTGCTTTCTTGCTTATGATAACTCCTCATCTTAACTGAAGTCATATTGACAATTGGGCAACCACCAAAGTCACCTACGCACTTCTATCCACAGACAACATTCAAACGACTGCATACACCTGGGCACAATTGGACTGCTAATTCCTTCAAAGATTGTGCCTTATTTAGCAGCTAAAGCATGAGTAGCAATGGATATATCATGCAGATACTAGAGATGTACCAGGATATCGAATAGGTTTGCAGTATACAGCCTAAATAGGCAGTGGGCAGTGCGTCACCGGCAAAGTGCATATGCCAAGAAATGAGCTCGGGAGGATCACCATGCTGAAATCAAACTGCGAGAATCTATTCTCGATAACCTTGGAAATTTGACCTTAAAATCGACATTGGTCTGCATTTTGCCAACTGCTAACCTTGGAAAATTTCTTATATTTACATTCATAAAAGATCTCTGGGGGGAATTCACAGTTGGCATCGCCACAATCAGTGTCATTAATGTAATCAATCATCAAGTAAGAAGGGTCCTTTTCAGATAGTGTCTTCGTAGTATCATCATAGATCGTTGTCACGTTCGAATCCAGCACCAATCCTCAAAGCAAAGGCATTGTGACACGGTTCTCATAATCAACATTGTCTTTGACACTTTCAATGCGATCATGACAAGTCCCAAAAATCCTATCCCAAAGACGCGTCTGCTTCCCATAATTGTGGCTCTTCCTCCATCCATACCGGTGGTGAAGATCATGGTCTTCAATCACCAGCTCCGCATCAAATATTTCCAAGAGCCAGTTGAGAGTAGAAGGGGCACCACCATGCAGTCGAAGACCACTATGACCAATAAACTCAGAGAAAGCAATATACTGGAAACAAATCCACCATCCGTAAAACCCCATGGGCAGTCCCAGCAGTTTCAACGTTCCGTACGCAAGAAGCGGGATACCCGTGATATCCATGAATTCTTGCTCGTGGTCCGCATAGGCCGAGAGCAGAGGATTGGGGTGCTTCGTCAAGTGGTGTCTGCGGTGGTACTTCCACAGAGAGCCGGTCGAGTGCATCATGCGATGGTACCAGTAGAACCAGAAGTCGACGGTAATGCTGTAGAGACCGATCTCTAGGGGCAGCCATTTCCATTCGAGTGAACTGGGTGTTTCGTTCGTGCGGTAGGTCAGATAAATGGCCATTATCATACGAACTGACGATGTCGAAATAAGTTCTCGAATGACTTTGCCCACTCCAACGTCGGGAATTTCGTCACGAGGGTGCTTGTCGCCGTCCAAAAAGCCGTATCGTTGACCGAGTCTACGCATGATATGCATCTCGTGAATCCCATTTAGCTTGAAAGCACTTGAGTATAGACCAAATGCCGCGAAAATTCCCAGGTTCTTTCCGGTATATGTCGTGTAGGCGTGGTGGAGGACAAGCGGGATCGCGGCGTGGAGCAAGATCCACAGGTGAAGAGTCCATTCCCTTGTAGCGGGGATTTTATCTTTCTTGGAGAAAACTGGCACTTCACCGTCAAGGTCAATGAGGTGCAGACCAAGCAGTTCGATCATCCAGTGCCAAAAGCTCCATTGAGATCGATCCTGGCGCCAGGTCGACACCATGGAATCCGCTGGATTTCGCTTGGTAGTCGCTGTCTCAATAGCCATCTTCAAGGGCGATAAAGATTCAATGCCAGAAGCAGCAAGCCCTGCAACAACTCAGCATTCTTATATTGATAGAATGATTCCGATAAATTCGATGTTTTCATAACATGTGAAGTCATGATCGCCGCCTTTGACACCCAAGTGGCATGCATTGCGAGAACTTTAAATCAGACAACGAATGAACGACAAATTTCCAAGCGACAGAAGCAGTCTAGAGAATGTTGGGGTTGATCCCCCGTATTGTGGGGGTCTCCAGCGGACTTGTGAAAGTAGCGTCTGCCTCGGTCGTCGGGTATGGTTCGCCAAAACGCGGGGAATCTCCACGGATGACCTAGGGAGGCATTACACTGAATCACCTGCAACAGACCTAGAGGTATAAGCAGTGTTATCGGGGCTTATTATCAGTCCGATTAAACCACAAGTTGGCCTAAGTGGACCTATCGGCGAAGCCCAAAGTCGGATTCGACCATGGCTGAGTGAGACTTGAGCCTCACATGGGCGGGCCTATGTCTACTCCAGGCTGTGCGTAATGTTAAAAATATCACCTGGGCAGATCTTTTAGATTAGGTAAATTACAAGGCGCAGGTAAATTTATTGAAGATATAAAATTCATTGACTATCATGTAAGAAATTTCATCGTAAAAGATACTAACTCCAATCAGCCAGTCGAGAACGATGGCTGACGTTTTAAAAAGCACAATCCAAGATCGGGGGGAAATCAAGACATATCCAACGCTCGTCCCGATACAAGCGGCAGACGTAGGCAGCAATCTGAAAGACCACTACCAAGTAAAAGCAGCACGCCATGCAAATGACTCATTCATCCTGTTCGGGAGAACGAGAAACAAGGAGAAGAAGAAATTTTGAAACACCACTCAGACCCTCTAAACCTGGGGAGCAGCGGCAAGGACATCGGGAGTGGCCTCATCAGAGTACTTCTTGAAGTTCTCGTTGAAGAGACCAGCAAGCTTGGTGACCTCGTCCTTGAAGGAGGTGGAGGCGGTCCAGCTCTTCTCGGGGTTGAGGAGCTCGCTGGGGACACCGGCACAAGAGGTGGGGACGGGCAGGTTGAAGGTAGCGTAGGTCTCGTACTCGGCCTTGGCGAGCTCGCCGTTGTGGATGGAGTCCAGGATGGCACGGGTGTACTTGAGAGGGCAACGCTTTCCACCGGTGGTGGCGCCAGCGCCGACCCATCCGGTGTTGAGGAGCCAGGCGTTGACCTTGTGCTCCTTCATCTTCTCGGCGAGCATGTGGGCGTAGCGCATGGGGTGCAGAGCCAGGAAGGGCTGAGCGAAGCAAGAAGAGAAAGTAGCCTGGGGCTCGGTGACACCGTCCTCGGTACCGGCCATCTTGGAGGTGTAACCAGAGATGAAGTGGAACATGGTCTGCTCGGGGGTGAGCTTGGAGATGGGGGGCAGGACACCGCGGGCATCACAGGTGAGGAGAATGATGTTGGTGGGGTGGTTGTCGCTGATACAGGGGAGCTTGGCGTTCTCGATGTACTCGATGGGGTAGGCGCAACGGGTGTTCTCGGTGAGGGTGACATCATCGTAGTCGACAACTCGGGAGATGGGGTCGAAGACGGTGTTCTCGAGGACGGAACCGAACTTGATAGCGTTGAAAATATCGGGCTCCTTCTCGGCGGAGAGACCAATGCACTTGGCGTAGCAGCCACCCTCAATGTTGAAGACACCGGTGTCGGTCCAGCAGTGCTCATCGTCACCGATAAGCTTACGCTTGGGGTCGGCAGACAGGGTGGTCTTTCCGGTACCGGAGAGACCGAAGAAGACAGTGACATCGCCGTTCTCACCCTCGTTGGCAGAGGAGTGGAGAGTCAGGACGTTGTGCTTGACGGGCATCTCGTAGAACAGAACGGTGAAGACACCCTTCTTCATCTCACCAGCGTACTCAGTACCGAGGATGACCATCTCCTTATCGGCGAAGTTGATGGCAACGGAGGTGGCGGAGGTCATACCCTCAGTGAAGCGGTTGGCAGGGAAAGAACCAGCGTTGTAGATGACATAGTCGGGGTGGAAGTGGTCAAGCTCCTCACGCTTGGGACGGATCAGCATGTTGCGCATGAAGAGAGCGTGGTAGGCACGAGCGCAGACAACGCGAACGCTGATGCGGTAGCGCTCATCCCAACCAGCGTAACCATCGATAACGTAGATGCGGTTACGAGTGTTAAGGTAGTCAACAGCACGCTCACGGTTGATACGCCAGACCTAATCGGAACATGTTAGCAACGACTCTTATATATGACGTCATAGACATGACAGCCTCGGTACCAAGGGCGGGGGAAGGGAGAACCATAGATGATTCCGGATGGCAAATTGGGAGGCAAATTAGGGGGCAACAGGAAGACCAGAGGAAACGGCATGGAGAATGCTTCGGTAGAATCGGCACCTTGCAAGGGGTTGCACGAACTGCCAGAAAAGCTTGACCATCCGATGCATATGCAAGGGATTGGATCGGCCCCATATGCAAGGACATACTCCAAACAGTGACATAGGGTAGACATGCAGGAAAAATCGCGCACACAAAGAATCAAAAATCACTCACATCAAGAGTCATGGGCTTGTTGACGGGTCCCCACCAGATGTCGCCTTCTGAAGAGGCTTCCTGGACAATACGCTTATCGGAGGGGGAACGACCAGTCTTAGCACCAGAGTAGGCGCTCAGAGCACCGCTGGAAGTGACAGCGGTACCAGTCTCGTAGACGAGAGCATCTTCATAGAGGGCAGGGACAGAGGGGTTGGCAATCTAAGGTCATGTTAATACAGGGACAAGATGATGGCAACGACCATGAGAGGTCTTGATAGCGTGGGGTAGGATCCTTACGATAGCAACACGGTCGTAGTCAATGTGAGCAGTCTCGTGGAGCTCTTCCTCGAGTTCGGTGTGACCCTTGCCAGGCCTAGACGATGAGGGTTAGCGACGAGGCATTGTATGAGAAGAGGTAGAGGGCAACATACTGAACACCACCGGGGTGCAGGGCGGTGCGATTTACTGAAGTGGCAACCATTTTTCTGAGTGAAGTAGAATGATAATTGTTGTTGCGTTGTTTCGCGATCTGTTGTGAAGTGAAATCTGTAGCCAAAGGACCTGGGGAGCTGGTGCGGTCGAGGGGTATATAATCCTTTCCGGCAGTGGCCATGGTCGAGATCGGTCTTGGTATGAAGGAGGTTCTCGTGCAGTTTCCGCGCTGGTTTCTCCACAGTTTCACGGGTGATGTCGGAGAGTCAAGGCCGAGCTGAAGCGGACACGCGGTTGGTGATGGGATGAACGTTGCCGTGGGTTGCAAATGCCTCGAGGCGCAGTCCGACTTGACCCGAAATGGTTCTAGTGGACACGAAAGGGATTCGGAACGAATGGGCTTTCGACTTTCGGAAAGACAAAAAGCGGGAACAAATGGAAGTGGGTTATCAAAAATAACTCATGTACTGGTGGTGGTAGTGGGAGTTTCAGAAGTGAAGAAGCTAGGGACTGTGGATGATCGCTTTTATGGACGTCCATGACGCTTGCGGCAAACTACATTTTTTTGTTCACAAACGTCAGTTGGGAACAAATAGTCTTTTTTTTACAAAGTATCCAATATTCAGATCAATCAAAATCTAGAAATCTAGAGAATTGAGAGCCGTAAACTCTACGGACGAGAGGAATGACGCAGTATGACTTCATGTTATAGTAAAAAAAGGATGTAACTACGACGAAATGGGAAAATCGCGGGGGGCTGACATAATCGTCGATCAACCGAGCTATCAATTTTCTTTTATTTTTAATTCTTTTCTTTCTCTTTTTTTCATGTGTGTTTCATTTTTCGGCTTCAATCAACCCGAATTCAAATCGGAGTTGTCCGTGGAAAACAATTATTTCCTTAGCCCGAATGACGAAAGAATCGGCTGAAAAGTCGGGTGTGAGAGAGTAGGACTCAGCAGCAAATAACGGCGTTTAACCCAGCCGAGGATGATGCACCCGGCTCCATCGATCGCGGCGGCGGGGACCAATCAGAAGTCAGACATTTCCACTTCCAGCTTAGTCGGGTGGGCAGAAGATATTGCCGCTGGGTCCAAGGCCCCCTGTTTTGCTGGTTGACGATAATGCTCGTCGTCTCTGTGCAATGAGATCAACGCCAGCCTCCGAGCGGTGGTACCTGGGTCCCATGCTCTCCAAATGCATGCTCCAGAGGAAACCATGCACGCCCAAATTACGTTTTGGAAAAACCGGCCTCGACCGAGTCCATGTCGTGGAGCGGTCTGCCGTGATTATTCTACTGTCTCTGACTGGGTTTTCGTGTCGGGTCGGTCGCGATCACACGGGATTGCGCTGCCTTGCACGATCACAGTCCAACCCCAGATCCTGCTCCCCGTTAGCGGCGGATCCCGAGCCGGCTACGCTCTCGGGAGCCCAACCTGTTATGCCCTTCTGCCTCGACAAGTAACAGGGTATCGTAGAGCGATCTGTCATTTTTGCGCGATTTTGTCTCATTACGTAGCGAATTGCATTTCCAAGTAACCTGCTGATCATTTTCATTTTGCCTCCATCCTTGCGCGTGACATGCCAGTCCGGAAGTATGTACGGGAGTACACAGTTGAGGCTTTTTTCCCTCCCTAAGCAGTAAGGGCTGGTGGGGACAAGGCCCCTGTCTCCTCCGCAAAAAGAGGGATATCTATAGACATGGCTAAGCATACCCCGTGATCTTGAAGCCGTGAGTCTATTCTCAGTCTATTCCCAGGTTCCAAGGGTCTGGGTCTTCGCTTTGCCCCTTTTCGTCTTCACCCGTCGCATTTTCTTCTTTTCTCCGTTATCTTACCCGGATCAAGATCCAATATGTACATCTCGGCCCCCTGATAACAACCAATCAATCCAGACATTTAGCTTCCTATTTTACCCGTTGTGATATGTAGCATCTAGGATCTGATCCGAGTACCTATCATCTAGATGTCTGCCCAACCAGCACCGGCGGTTTGAAAACGGCCTGGGCCGATATGTTTGAAGGGGAAGGACAAAGATCACCTCTCCTATTTTTCCCGAAGCCGACTCCAGGCGCGGCTGCACGTCATTGTTGACATTTTCCCCGTCTCGCTACGGAACCCCGGCCGATCCTATGACTCGTATCGATGCGAAAAGTTATTCCGGCCCTTGCACACTTTGGTCGACCTGCACCTCTTGGCATCTTGGCTTTTATCTGGGGAAGATGTCGCGTGGCCTCCCCCAGCTTGAGCGGATGCGGGGTATACAGATCATCCCTAGGGCTGAGCCTCAGTTCATACCCTTCAACAAGACATGACATTTTCCACTTCGATTTCTAGATTGCTTTATTCCTGTAGCAGTTGATGTCTTGGTTCTCTTTACTTTTACTGATGCTAAAATTTCAAATATTTGGACACTCCTATCTGAAAGGTTATGTTCTCGCGACCACTTAATTGAAATAAATGCCTTGTTTTGCATTGATTGGCCTATTTGCTGCAGTGCCTATAAATCAAAGATGCTAAATAGTATCAGATCCCAGGTTGCCAAGATACCTGTTTGGGCAAGTGGTCACCTGGGCATTTTTTGGGGCTTGGGAACTCGATGTATTGCGAGATAGGAAGCACTAAGTAGTACCATAGGTAGCACCTTCAGGTTCGAGATAAATATGAGCCTTGGAACTGGGTGCATGAACAGTGGTACCCTCGAGAGCGCATAAAAATCTTTTTTTGTCTTAAAATTATAATCAAATGACCAGATCGGCGAAATATATACAGCGAGCGCAAATTTGGGATAACAGACAGCTCAATACAAAATGACCTCATCCTTCTCAGCTCCAGCCTCGAGCCAACCACCTAGAAGCTTGCGTGCCACACCAGCAACAAGTTGGGGGTAGTTAGGAGGAGGGACTGCACCAGCAGGCGGTTTGCGACTCGGGTCACCAACGATCCAAACGACAGGGTCAGGCGAACTCCCAGCCACCTTGTGTCTCAGGGCCTCGATATCCTCTAACTCGAAAGCACGACCAAAGATAATTGCGCGCACCGGGCGACTGTAGTCTTTTGTGCCGACGTCGTTGGGATGCGCAGATTGAGGATCCCGGCCGGCGAGGATATGAGGAATTTCAGATTGGGCAGCTTCGAGGCTTTGAATAAAGTGGATGACTGGTAGGGAGTTAGTACATCCAAAGCTTTATAGGTACTCCTAGCAGATATGCCGCCTCTTATTGGCTGCGTGATACCGGAATGCTTGGATGCTTGACTGACCTTCGAACTCGGGTAGAAGAAGCTCGGAGACCGGCTTGCCGATTTGGTCATCCAGAGCGCAGACCACGATTGGAAGGGGGGGAGACATGGTGAAGAGATTTAGGTAGTGATGAAAGAGGAATTTGATTTGTTTGAGGATATATTAGTAGACTAGGTGTTCCAGGACTGTTTATATGTTGAAGCTCGGAGTCCGGCCTGCTCGATGCGGCTCGTAGCACCCGCTCTACTAGGTGATTTCGGGTCTAGCGTCGGACACTCCCACGAGAGAAGCTCCACCGCTGGAATCATTTCGGTGCTGGTCATGTTCCTTGCTCTGTACCGGTATACGGATTTAGCGGGCTTGCATACGATGGAGAATGGAAATAAGACGGGTATCGGTTTAAGGTTCGGGCACTTCTACCTCGTGTCGTCATCAGTACCATATGGCTCTAGGGCTATCTTCATGTGTTTTGCCAGCAGTCATATTGATGAGGAGACTCATTCTTTTCTTTGTAGGATAGATCGGGATACTTGTCACATTAGTGCTTATCTCATATGTAGCTCATGGAATCCATTTAGGTTGACGGTGATATGATCGTGTGCCAGTCATGTTTCCGTCAACTTCGTTCGAAGCGGGATGACATTGACCCGGATCATCACTTTAATGCCTGACAAAACCACCCAGTCAGCGTATTGTCTCCAGTGATCTTTCCCGAATCTTATCAAAGTCCCATCTCCATCACATCCATACTTTGGGATGTCGGCTTCACATCCAACATGTCGCTCCACTCTCATCAAGAAAGCGGGACGATACCGCATGCTATCAAGTCTTCTCTCCGTACTCGATAGGTATCTCTCGTGGCCACTACCACCCAAGCCGGATATCGAGATTGCAATCCCTTCCACAGTTAGCAAGTGTCCTGGCTCAATCGACCTACTCATCTTCACCGCGCCATCCAAGGGGATCTCTTCCCGAGTCCAATCCACAACTTCACCCCGTCCAGTGCTCATCAATTTCCACGGTGGTGGGTTCTCCATCGGGGATGCCCTCGACGATTCTCGATGGGCAGGCGCCGTCTTGAACGCCTACCCGGATGCCGTGGTGGTAAGCGTAAATTACCGCCTGGCCCCAGAGCACCCGTTCCCCACAGCATTAAGCGATGGTGTCGACGCCATCCTCTGGCTCTGGCAGCGAGCAGATGAATACAATCTCGACCAAAGGCGATTTTGCTTAAGTGGGTTTAGCGCAGGCGGTAACCTAGCTCTCAGCGTGCCATTTCGACTACATGACGTATTACAGCAACGAAGCCGAACATCGAGCAAAGAGATCTCCATCTCCCTGGCTGGGCAGATTGCGTTCTATCCAAGTGTGGACTGGACGCGGACGCGCGCAGAGCGAGATTCTACGAATCCCATATCGTCTGAGAAGTCGATGATTTCACCGTCTGTGTTTGAGTTCTTCGACAGCTCCTACCTTCTTTACAGTGCGCTTCCGAAGCTTCCTGGTACAGATCGGGTGGATATGTCTCATCCTTACCTTTCACCCGGTATAGCACCTGAGTCGATCTTGCTTGCGGCTTATGCGCCCGCTGTTGCGATCTATACCTGTGCATGGGACCAGCTGCTTGTTGAGGGTAACGCGTTCCGCGAAAGGCTAGGTGGTCTCGTTGATGATGGCAAGATGACAAGTGTGGGCGGGTTTGTGGTTGAGGATGTTGTCCATGGGTTTGATAAGACACCTTCGTTTTGGAGAAAGGCTCCAGCGAGGGAAAGTATGTATAATGATGCTCTCAAGCAGCTAGGGGCTATGTGGAAGACCGATTGAGCTCGTTTTGTTAAGCGATCTGCAAACGGAAAGTTCTTTTTCCTTGTTGACGCTTGTCTGATGCGGCTTTCCGTGGTCCCGAGAGGGTGATGAAAGGTATGCTCTACCAGACACATCACCTTGGGGTTAGGGGATTAGTACATCCGTGCACACTTATCCCCATGCTGGTTCTCCTATCTGGGCAGCTGATATGTAGCTGATGTGGTCATTTGACCAAAGAGCCCCAGAGCTTCCTCCAGTCGGTGGAATTTGGCCGAGGCGATCTCCCACTTGGATTTCCGTCGGAGTTGGATAGGCCATGGTGGTGATCAAGCAGCAGAGAGCGAGTACTCGGGGGAGTATGCAGCGACCATAGAAGCTCCCAGATACGCACTGCAAATATGAAGAAGACTATTGGCCTTGCGAAGTATATCACCCGGGACTATCACGAGCAGAGCGGGGCACCAGTCAGGCGGGGTAGAAAAGTCAGCAATTTTCGCGCCCAAAGTCGACTTTGCTTCATCCCACCTTCAAATCAATATTCAAGTTCAAACAGTGAGTCTATATCCTTTTTGGAAATGAGGACCCGGGTGGTTGCTAACCCCGCCAGACTCGATCTACATCCATCCACAATGAACGGACACGCTTCATGCCCCAAGTGCGGTGCCGCCGCTGGTGCCGATAAGAGCTGCGGCTCCTGTGGTGCTGTAAGTGATTCTTTCCTGATATATTTCGAGGATTCAAAGCAAAGCTGACCGGCCTTAGACTTGCCCCGTCTAAGTCACGACGGAGGTGCACAACCATTTCGGTTTTCGGGGCGATAGGCCTGCTCTCGCAGTTGAAGTTGAAGTCGAGAGATGGCCGAGTTGCCAAGGGCAGGACGCAAGGATACCTAGTTTTTGATCTTTATTCATAGCAAGCTACGATGACCACGGCAATGAAACCTCCAGTTGAAGACATCAAGCGTAAAAACAGAAGTGTGATTGTTATGTACCAGAAAAAAGGAAATGGTAGGTAGACACTCCCTGAAATAAAAAGAGATACGAGTCTGTTCATAGGCAAGCAACGCAACCAACAGGATATAAAGTGCGTGGTCAAAATAATATCTCCGGGCTCTCCGTCCTCGAGCCAGCACCGGGTCTCCAACGTACACCGGATCAGGAAGTCCCCGATCCCCCGACTCCAAATACGATCAACATCTACTCCCAGCCTGACCGCACTTAAGCGGTCTTGCGCCACTGGGACCAGACACCGATCAAACTGCTGATGGTACCCGAGATACCGACGATGCCATCGTCGAGGTTGAGGATACCGACAGCGGACAGGGGTGCCGCGAGATCGCAGACATCGGAGAAGAGTTGTATACGAGCGGCAGAGCGCTCCCTAGTAGAATTAGCATCATACCCATGCTCCACAGGGATAGGTCCATACTTTTCAATCTTCTTCGCCTCCACAACACCCTCACCCTCCTTACGGTCGATCGTCTTCTCCTTCTCCTGCAGACGAACAAGGGTATAGACACCGGCCACGGCACTGAAGATCAAACCGGCCGCCCAAGAGCGGTAGGCGGACTCCTGGAGTCTCTTCGCGGAAGCCAGCTTCCGGACGCCGATGACATCGATGACGGTGACCGCGTCAAGGGTCAGGTATCCGGCATAGCCGAGCTGGCGACCGATGGCCAGGTACTTGAGGACCGGGTCGACGGGGTTCTTGTTGTCGAAAGCGACGGCGGCGGCCTTGAGGTGCTCGAGGAATTTGCCGATACGCATAATCTTGCGCGTCGTGCCGAATTGCTTCTTCACGGCATTGTAGGGGTCGATAGCGGCCTGGGGCTTGTTGGTCCGGTAGAGGTACCACGCGTAGAAGCGGGAGAAGTACTGGAGGGTGCGGAGGATCTTATCGCGGCCGACTGTGTGGAGTTAGCTGAGCTCTGGGGATGGCCGTGGGCTGGAGGGGTGTTTCGACTGCCTGGTCACGATCATTTGGAGGGCGTGTCATTTCGTCTCCTTGATGGAGATGGACGGGTGTATCTGGACTGGATTGGGCTCGGTGTGTTGGAGGGTGTGATCACGTACCAGTTGTCGCGACGAAGCGCAGCCAGTGCGCCAGCGCAGGGTGGTAAACGAGAGCGTCGGCAACCATGATTCTGTATTTTGGAGGGATATGGAGAGAATCGAAGACGAGAGACGGATTCCAGAGCAAAGGGAGGACGGCAAAGGAATAGGAAAGTCCAACCTCGGCTGAAGTGTCGGCCTGTGGGGGCGATTCCGGAGGTATTCAATACCCGTCACAGTACTAGCTCCTCCCCTTCAGATGCTTGACATCACTCCCCGGCTCTTTTTTACACGTGAGATCACTCTCGGTTATCCTTGTCTGTATTATATTCATTTCTTACCTTCCTTCCATTGCTTCACTTCTTCTTGACTTGGAATTTCAGACTGTGTCTCTCGGCCGACTTCGGTACGGGATTGAATATCCGCACTAGGGAATCGGATGCATCACCCAGGGCCATTTTTGGTACTCATCAGACACAATCGGCATTTGCTCAAAGCTGCAGAGGATTCATGATAGATACACTATGAAATTTCCATGTTTTCTAAGACCCAGCCATTAGAAATATCGCATAGTTAGCCCTCAGACTACTTGATCTACATGTTAGGACACAAAGCGATACCTGGCATGTGAGCAAGTATGAGAGTACATTCCAGTAGTCATTACTCCGTACTCGTACACGTGATCTTCGGCCATAAAGCGTTCAAAGTCAAGCAGGATATCGCTGCGACCAAGTGGATTGTGATGAAGATCTCGGGGGCACCCAAGTCCTCTCCATGGATAATAGAGCAAGCGATCCGACCTACTATGTTATATGGAGGTGGACGGACCTATCACTTCACTAGTCCAGCTGCTGAACGCAAATACCAGATAGAAATGTCTAGGCAAACCGTGTTGCTTTCGTTAGCGATTGAACAGCTCCCGAGGTCAACTTTTGGTGTCCCGTACTTTGTTTCAAAATCTAACACTTACTTTATAGTCTCTCGCAACTTGAATACACCAGCGGAGAAACCGCTGAATCTCACTTGCGTCACTGCCGTTGGAGACTTCATATATATACTCTTGAAATGGGACTTCAGTGAAGTGCTGAACAGAGGACGGAGTGTATCAATGCCTCTTCCTGGCATGCATAGCTTTGCCTGGGTGTTGAAGGGCTTTGAACTTGAAGTATTTGTCAAGTCCACTCTCCCAGCTTAGATTCATGCTATCCAAAACCGCACGCCAAGTGGTGCCCTTTCAACCAGTCTGACACAAGAACCTTGGAACTGTGAGTCATATATCTGCATCCAAAATCGTTCATCCGCTATCTGCGTACTCCCTATAATGTAGCATTTCTCTCAAAGGAGCACTTTTTCAAAAATTGACATCAAAGTTAAGCCTTGGTCAAAGCATTAGTATCCAAGAGAGCTTGCACAAAGGTAGTAATAGCACGAATAGCAATCTTGGCAATCTTGTCACCATCACCGGCATCGGGATCGAAGGAGCAGACGGTGAGCGACTGCGGGCTTGTCTCCATACGGGGAACCATGTCCATACAGGCTAAAAGGTCCTCCTCCATCATACCACCAGGCGAAGGGTAATCATTAACCTTGCCGTAAGACTCATCCAGGACATCAAGATCAAGGTGAACCAGAGCCGGACCGTAAGAGCGGGCGGAAAGTTCTTGTTTCATTCGGGCGACGAAGTCAACGTTCATATCAGAGCGTCCCCAAACAGAAGTCATACCGGCATCGATGACGCGTTGGCGCTGCACGGGTGACTGGTCACGTAGACCGCAGTAGAGGAAGCGGTGGTAGGACCGGGGCGAGTAGCCAGGTACAGTTTTCATGAGGGTTTTCCAACTCTCTCCGCGGAGCATGGAGAGACCCATGGCGTCGAAATACCCGTTCTCGTTGACATCGGGTGAGTCCAGATCATCGTGGGCATCGAAGTAAATGAAGCCGAGATCCTTGACTGGCAGACCACAGGCGGCGGCAGCGCTGGCCATACAGTTTCCGGACAGAATGAGGGGGAAGCTGTTTGATGCTACAGCTTCGGAAACCGCGGTAGAAATGCGGCGGAGGAGCTCGAAGCTGCGGCCAATTTCACCTTCGAAGCTGTCGACGTGGGGGATCTCGTTGAACTGAATGACCACCCCCAGCTTCTCGAGAGCCTTCACAATGCCCAGCGAGCGAATCCGGTGTGGGCCGTTGCCAACGCGGTGGTCGCGGCATCCCACATGGTATGGAGAGAAGATGATAGTGACCGAGGATGCGGGCATTTTACACAATGAGGTAAAGGGTACTAGCAAAGGGATGAGATAGGCGAAGGAGCTGGGGAGTACTCTGTAGTTAATTCCCCGAAAAGTTTGATTTATAATGGGGTCATTACATCAATATCGTTGATCCGCTCAGATGCGGGCCAGTATTGTGGTATCTATTTCTCTGCGTATGATTCGATCAGAAAAATAAGGTCTGGGGATTTCTGAGCAATCATAAATTGTCTACCCTTTTGGTTATGATATCTCTACTTCCAAGCTTTGGTCTCATTTAACTCAACATACACCTTGAAACTGCACCCTGGAGTCACAATGCGGCGGTGCCCAACCAGCCTGAACATGTCTCAATCAGGCAATACAGCCTTGGAAGCAAGAATTCATAGCAATTTACGGAGTATAGTATCAGATTTACCTGCTGGATAATACCGGAGAGGACTTTTCTTCTCTGGTGCCCAGGTGGAAGATGGTTAGGTCGAGACCTCGGGACAAACCCGGGAATCCTACATGCGTAGATGTACAACATAAAGACTTGCAGTGTGCACTGTATCATTTGGCTCAATATATGGACAAAAGAGATACCTAATGCCAATTATAGCAAATTCATTATTAGATTCCATCTTCTCCCACGGAAGTGCATTGATCAGTCTAACCACCCGCAGATCAGATGATTCATGCCCGCGATTTCTTAGTCTCGGGTACAATGTCGCAAGGGGTTCACTTCGGGAAGTTGTTGTCGCCAGGGCCGATAGTCGCTTTCTCATCATTCGTATCGTGTTAATTGGGGAACACAGATAACACAATGTCGCATAGGGTATTAAGGTCGCTGGGAATAAATGTCTTGGGCAAGGTTCACAAGGCCCAAATGGGTGAGCAAGTGTGTGGCGCGATAGGGCTGATCTCGGGGGTATGCTGTTACTCCTGGTCGCGGGTGTCGCTCTGGGGGGATTGGTTGCCCATTGTTGCGGTGTCGTAGCCGTTAGCCTCGAGGTAGTCGCGGAACCGGGCATCTTCGTGGGTGATGGTATCCTAGAAAACGTTGAGCATATCGACAACACACTCTTCTCCGGAGGATCGTACCTGGTTAATTTGCGGCAACATGAATATAGCCATGAAGGCTGCCAAAAGGCACAAGGAGCTAGAAACCCAGAAGGGGTCTTGGCCCTTGCGGACCGCATTGGGTGCGTTCTTTTGGATGATTGGGATCACGTATGTGCCGACGAAAGCTCCGATCTTGCCGAAGGCGGCGGCGTATGAGTAGTACTGGCCACGGATAGCAGTCGCACTAGTCTTGGCAGCACACAGACCGATGTTGTCGCCGGGGCCCATCTCACCAAGAGCAGAGAAGATCCTGGAGTACGTTAGTATCAAAATTTATAGGCAATCTTGTCGTCACCGTCTTACCCGAACACGACAACGAATCCCGCAACGTTCTCAGGAGTCGCTAGCCACTTGTAGCATCCAGCCATAATAAAGCCAATAATACCTTGGAGGCCGACGCCAAGCGCGAGGGTATAGCGAGGGCCGATCCAGTCACTCATGAAGGCGCCAAGAGCAGATCCCGGAATGTAGAAACAGTTGACGACTGTGGCCCAGCCAAAGCTTTTCCACAGTGGAGCGTTGTCGCCCAGAATAATGCTCAACCAAGCGGAAGAGTAAATAGAAAAGCTGTAGGCCGAAAAATCGTATAGGAACCAGATGATGGACACGACAGCCTACACAAAGCGTTAGATTAGGAGTTTCAATCATTTCTTAGAATTGATCTTACCAATCGCCTCCAGTAAAATCTGCCATCGCTGTTAGCACAATCTCTTTGCAAAAGGACGAGCGGACTTACTTAATGATGAGCCAGACCGGGAACTTATGCATGCGCTCACGGTTGAATTCCTCGGGCTCGTTCATCTTCAATCGGAGATACATCAAACTCAACGGAGGAATCACACCCAAACCCAAGGCAACACGCCAGCACGCGCGCAAATGGTCTTCGGTGAAAATCAGAACCAGGATCATGGACACCAGCGCAGCGACAACGAATCCGAAGTCGATCTGGAAGTTTGTGAACATGATGAACCAGCGGTTGCGGTGTCCAGCCTTGAGCTCTCCGGTGTTCTCTGCAGCACCCACTGAACCAGCAGGATACTCGCCACCAATTCCGATACCGAGGAAGAAGCGATAAGCCGTCAGAGCGGCGAGCATGCCACCGATACTTCCACCGGCGCCGTAAGAACCAGCACCCAGAGCTGCAAAGATGAAAAGAATCACAGTAGAGATCATCAGAGACCACTTGCGCGACCAGTGATCACTGGTGTAGCCGAAGAACAACATTCCGACCACAGTGCCAGCGAACACAATAGAAGAGACGTTCTGCTGGGCCGAGGAGTTGGTGTAAGCATCTCCATAGATCTTCTGCAGCATGGTGCCGACAGGGCCAATGATCTGCGTTCGGGTGTTAGTAAAGTGACATTTACTTCGCAACATGTATGTGCATTTCGGACTCGACTGCTTGGAGACCTGGAGATACATACCTGGTTCAAGTAGCCGTCGGAAAAGAGACCCGCGCCACAGGCAATCGTGGGCCAGCTGCGCTCCCACCGACCCTTAGCCGGATTTTCGAGCGAGTGGATTTCGGTCTGGGCAGCCTCGAGGGGGCGCCCATCCTTCTCAGACATCTCCTTGGAGTACTGGGGCTCAGCCATGGCGATGGAAATGAGCAAAGACTTTGGCTTTCCAAGGTCGTGTGCTCGCTTTTGAGCCGCAGATCGAATTGACTATCTGAGGTGTGCACGAGGCCAATGCGCGAGGAGAGTTATTGTATCACCCGATCACAATGACGAGAGGTGCATACGGTTGACCGTGGTAGAACCCGAGCTGGAGGCGAGATGGCAAGGGAAACAAGTGAACAGTCAAGCCTAGAAAGAAAAGAAAATCGAAAATGAGAGAGGAAAAAAAAAGAGAAAAAAAAAAGAAGCTTGTGACGCTCCAACCGGTTTCCTTTCGGATAGCATCTCGTAGAACGGGGTACCAGGTACCTATCATATAGTGTAAAGGCCCGTGGCTAGCCAGGTAACGGAACCTGGTGGGACCCGGCCCCCGAGCTATCAGTTTAGCTTCATGGCCGGCTTCTCAAGTTACGTGAACCAATGAAAGTCCCTTGAAATATCACAAGCCATTTGCCGGCCAATGGTGTTGCCGCGTGGGGAAAACTACGTTGCATTCAAACTCGGCCACCCCGAGATCCTAATGCGTCCGTAGGACAGACCAGCGGCTTCCCGAAGGAAGAGTAAGTAACGTGAGAATCGGAAATCGGAAACCAGTACCAGAGCCATGGTTGTTAGCTTCCATGGTGGTTAGTCTGCGGAGAGCTAAAATGAAAGGAGAATTGAGATCCTATCCCGGAGCCACGTGCGCACTGCGAAGGATCAAACCTTCTCAGGTCGGAACCGTGTGCCCATTTTCCTAAAAGAAATTTACATACATTTGACCAAGGTTCGTAACTAAATTACCCCTTGGGTTTGAGAATAGCATCAGCCCTACGGTGGAATATAAGCCCTACGCTCAGGCCCGGTATTCTTGGCCTTGGCCAGCCTCAAACTCTCACGGAGTTGTGTACAGAGTAAGGAGGACGATCTCAATAAAACGTGCTGCTAAACCATCCCTGGAATGGGGATTAAATGCGAGCGACTTGGAGGTACGTAACGAGGAAAGATGATGCGTGTAACCAGCTAAATCTTCTAGCGACGCACAGTGGTATATCCATCTTGGAAGTTACCTACCGCAAAGCATTGTGCCAGCCCCCTGGATAGTAACATTAGCAGATTTGATCGATAATTGCACAAATCAATTAGCCAGTCAATTCCCACCAGTGACAAATGCGACCGCCCAAAAGGCTTCAAGAACTTGAGCTTTAGATCAAAGAGCAACTTTGGAAAGATCCAAAGGTTTTTTTTTTTAGAAAAGAATACTTGGGCAGGTCTCGCTACAGCGCCGTCTCCTATTGTGATGCAATAGTGAATGAATGTAGTGCAAATCACCTTATTCTATGATTGCAAAAGCCCCCACATACAAACAGTTCTTGCTGTGGATAATCCTATCGAATCCACAAATGACTTGCCCAGCTAGATCAGTTAAGGCAACGGCTGCTATAGAACATCATCAATTCGCTGTAGAGCTACGGATATTCTCAATGCGGTGGAGACTATCTGTTTCCAGGTTGGTGACTGCAGTTTCTCTTGAGAACTCATCTACTGAGAGACTATAACATTTGAAAGTAGACCCAGTTACTCCGTACTGAGGATTGGCAATATAGCTCACCCCGGGCCGGAGAAACATTATGCCAGCTGAGCTTCCTCGCTGGGCGGTGAAAGAGACGGCTACGGTGATGCACCTGGCTTGATTGATCATCTCCAAACACCAGCTCCCATCATCTCCTTATTCTATCGAATCTTGTTTTTGTCTGGCAGTCCATTCAGCATATCCAGTCCCCAGCCGTCATCATGGGGTCTGATCCGCAGTACATCAAGTTCCCTAATCTCTCCCTCGCCCAACATGTCTTCAACCTCTCCAACCCGGCGTGCGCGTCATCCGTCCAGCAGACCTCATTGAAGAAGCTCCAAGATGTTATCTCCGAGCACAAGATGGCGCCTCTCTACCGGCACCTGGCCCACCCTACCGAGGGTATCCTGAACAACGCCGGCGAAGGCGTCACACAGCACCCGCAGAACAGCGGAACCTCAACGAAGCCTCTCATCACCTCTAACATTCTTGCCTCTCGCAAAACACCGCAAAAGTTTGATTTCCCATGGGACGAGAAGCTTTACCAGTCTCTACTCGAGGATAACAAGAAGGAACTGGAGACCTTCCAGAAGGAGGAAGATGACGCAGAAGAGGCTGCTGGTGAGACCGAGGTACAAGCTGCGCGCGGGAAGCGCGCCGAGTTCTGGGCTCGTGTGGGAGACAAGGTGAGAATTATTGGTCTTCTTTCACCCAGATATCAAGACTAACCATGTTACTTCCAATAGGACAAAGCCATTGAATCACACGAAGCTCTCCTCGAAAAGACCGGTTTCCTGGGAACCAAGATTGATCTCGTCATGGCGATGCTGCGCATCGGTCTTTTCTTCGGCGACCTTATGTTTGTGAAGAAGACCATCGAACGCGCAGAGACCCTGGTCGAGAGTGGTGGAGACTGGGACCGCAGAAACCGTCTCAAGGCATACAAGGGACTGCATCTCCTCACCATTCGCGCTTACGGCCTCGCTGCTCCTCTCCTCCTTGACAGTCTGTCTACATTCACAAGCTATGAATTGTGCAGTTACTCTTCGTTGGTGATCTACTCAGTCCTTGCGGGATCATTGTCCCTAAAGCGTGTGGACTTCAAGGCTAAGGTTGTTGATGCACCTGAGATCAAGGCCATTCTTGGATCTGGAGAAGAACAATTGGCTGCTCTGAGTGGAGAGATCTCGGCTGGCGCCGGTGCTCGGGATGAGGAGATGAAGGATGCGACAGCGTCTCAGTCCACCCCCGTCGGTGCTACCACCGCTGTTAACTTGACTTCTTTCTCTACTGGATCTACTGCGCCAGTAGATGCCGAGGTCCCAGTCGACTTCTCGCCCCTGGCAAACTTGGTTAACAGTCTGTACAACGGAAACTACCGTTCTTTCTTCGTGGCACTCGCTGCCGTTGAAGACCAATTCCTCACACAAGACCGATACCTTTACGAGCACCGAGCATGGTTTGTTCGCGAGATGCGTCTTCGCGCTTATCAGCAACTTCTGCAGAGTTACCGTGTGGTTGGACTCACCGGTATGGCCAACGACTTCGGTGTGACGGTTGACTACTTGGACCGGTACGTATTTTGCTTTCCCTTAATCCCCACTTGTATGGGTCCTAACATCTTCACAGTGACCTTGCCAAATTCATTTCAAACAACCGTATTGCCTGCACCATCGACCGTGTCAACGGTATCATTGAGACGAATCGTCCCGATGACAAGAACAAGCAGTATGCCGATGTGGTTAAGCACGGTGATTCTCTGATCACCAAGATCCAGAAGTACGGACAGGCTGTGCGTCTTCGTGGAAGTGAACGCAGTTAAGATGGTATATCAACGAGTACGGACCTCGGTACACGGGGGCAACTATGAGCCTTAGAACTACAAACCATGACCAATTATGTGTGTCTCGAAGGAGAATATTACGTGCCGCGTGTTTCTATTAGCTGTCAGAACTCGTGCCATAGGACAATATCACCTGAGACTCCAGATCATTTGACTAATGCCTAGACCCTTGACTAAGAGTCGATCCTCAGGCCCCCCGCATCGGGCGCCGCCGGACAGTGACGAATCGGGCAACCGACAACCTTTCCGAGGGAAATTGATCGGCCACTCATGCCGGTTATCATGCACAGACAGATCGCATCACAGCATCTGACATATAGATATGTACGAAGTTGCTCTTATCGTCGGGTAAAGACCCGAGCTCACCGAAGCCCTGAAGTAGAGGGACGCACTATGCGCCGTAGCCCTGATAAGTGTCAATAGGTGAACATCCTTATCGTAATCGGCCCCCGGTGTGGGGAAGAATGCTGACTCACTACCCTCACCGCCCAATGGCCAAGGCCTAGGGTTTTTTCCCTTCTTCTTCCGGTCGCGAAACGGACAATCACACAGGGGTTCGAGTTTGAGGGACTTTTATTGATCAATCTGATCCTCGATTGACCATTCACCAAAAAATGTCCTGGCAATTCAAGCTCGCTTCCAGCGCGCGGGCGACTCCGCTACGGGCACTGACCCGGCCGAATGGTCTCCTATATCGCCCGGCCGCCCGCGGCGCTGCGGGGAGTCTCTCCGCTTGGTCAGGTACGTAGGATCACCCCGGCATTATATAGATTGAGGGCTCCGCACTCACTCAGCGCTTGAGATCTCACGTCATTGTGTGGCCTGATTGCTTGTGTGCCTCTCTCATATCTCTTTATTTTTGGTCGCGATCTCAAGCGCCCCAAATATTTGATCCACCCAATATCTGGGGAACCTAGTACTTTTATTTTGAACCTCACTAACCTCCCTCGGGGTCAATTCAGAGCCCATCATGTCTCAGACCACTGTTTCCTACACCGCTAAGCGCACCCTGTCCGCCTACCAGACTCACAAGTGCCTGAACCTCGACAACATCAACCAGAATGTCCGCGAGGCTAAGTACGCCGTCCGCGGTGAGATTGCCGTCAAGGCTGAGGACTACCGTCAGCGCTTGGCTGATGGCGACAAGTCTCTGCCCTTCGACAGTGTAATCTTCGCCAACATCGGTAACCCGCAACAACTCGACCAGAAGCCCATCACCTTCTTCCGCCAGGTCCTCAGTCTGGTCGAGAACCCCCTGTTGCTGGAGAACCCCGAGGTCCTCAAGACTTCGTTCGGATACAAGCAGGATGTCATCGACCGCGCTCAGGCCCTCCTGGCCAATGTGCAGAGCGTCGGTGCCTACAGCCACAGTCAGGGTGCCCCCGGCATCCGCAACAGCGTTGCCAAGTTCATCGAGAACCGTGACGGCTTCCCTGCCAACCCCCAGGACCTCTTCCTGACCGCTGGTGCCTCCTCCGGTGTCAGCACTCTCCTCAACGTCATCTGCAACAACCCGAATGCCGGCGTTCTGGTCCCCATCCCCCAATACCCTCTATACACCGCAACCCTGGCGCTGCTGAACGCTCGCTGCGTTCCTTACCTCCTCGAGGAGGAGAAGGCCTGGGGTACCGACATCAACGCTATCCTCAAGTCGATTGAGGATGCCAAGACCGCCGGTACCGACGTGCGCGCCGTTGTCGTCATCAACCCCGGTAACCCCACCGGAGCCTCTCTGAGCGCGGACGATATCAAGAAGGTCCTTGATGTCGCCGCCGAGGAGAGCTTGATTGTTATTGCCGACGAGGTCTACCAGACCAACGTCTTCAAGGGCGAGTTCGTCTCCTTCAAGAAGCGCTTGCGCCAGCTCCAGAAGGAACAGCCCGGCAAGTACGATGATGTCGAGCTGGTCTCGCTGCACAGTATCTCCAAGGGTATGGTTGGCGAGTGTGGCCACCGTGGTGGTTACTTCGAGCTTGTTGGCTTTGATCCCCTTGTTCAGGAGCAGATCTACAAGCTTGTGAGCATTGGTCTGTGCCCGCCGGTCGTCGCACAGTGCCTGCTCGAGTGCATGGTCAACCCTCCTCTCAAGGGCGAGCCAAGCTTCGAGCTGTACAACCAGGAGTACACTGGTATCTCCGAGGGTCTGCACAAGCGTGCCCTCGCCCTGTTCAGCGCCTTCCAGCGTATGGAAGGCGTTGAAGTGCAGGAGCCCCAGGTATGGAATCCCTGAAATTCGGAATCTTCCATCTCATGCTAATTGTTTCCAGGGTGCCATGTACCTCTTCCCCACCATCAACCTCCCCGCCAAGGCCATCGAAGCTGCCAAGGCAGAGGGCCGCGCCGCGGATGAGTTCTACTCCCTCGCTCTCCTCGACGCCACAGGTGTCTGTGTTGTCCCCGGCTCTGGCTTCGGCCAGAAGGAGGGCACTCTCCACTTCCGCACTACTTTCCTCGCCCCCGGTACCGACTGGGTCGAGCGCATCGTCAAGTTCCACTCCGAGTTCATGAACAAGTACCGCTAAACTTGTACAAACATGAAACAAAATCATACAAAGAAATGAACCGCACAACCGTCGCCAACGTTGGAAGCGAAAATATATGGGCTATATAACATTTACTCTGATCTTGAAGTGGATTTCGGCTCGTTCTCGATACCTTATAGACTACTGACTCTATTTTTGGACTCGTCCTTGACAATTATACTTTTGGTCATCCCATCTGCTGCATTTTGGCATTCATTTCTGCCGTGGATCAACTTGTTGTTCTTCAAGGCACTCGCATGCATGATTCCTTTGTCGCATAAGAGCTTCATCTTTCAGTTGTCCTTTACATAGAGCTAAATCCATTTTGTTGTCTGATGATCACTCCGCCAATACCCAGCCAGCTGATCTCACGGAGAAATACTTCCCTTCAATTCCAAAGGGGGCAATATTCCGGTGTCGCTTTCTTGACTCTTCTAACCGAGTTGACAATGGACACCGGCCCCTTAAGTGTTTCAATATGAAACGTACTACTGCTCCACAGCAATATGACGTGCCGATCATTTGCGAATTTCGGTAGTTACCACTACTCAGTGGGCTGGTGTTGCAAAGCTTGGCTGCAATATGCGTGTTTGAAGCTAAGCAGAGTCTATTCATTTAATAAGTAGGTGGCGCGCTCCCTAGGCGCTCCCTCCAAGTCATACTTGATATCTTCGTTGCCGGTCAACCCTATATCCTGACCACTATGCGCAACATATTGTCCCTTCTCGCCCTATCGGCGTCCGTGACAGCCTTCGTTCACCCAGGGGCACTTCATACTGCGCAGGATTTCACGCGTATCAATACCTACCTCGCGAACCAGATTGAACCACACAACACAACATGGACTCTCCTATCGGCCAGCACCTACGCCCAATCATCCTACCAACCTACTCCCAAGGAGACAGTGTACAGAGGATACAACGGTGTAGACAGTGAAAACTACCCATCCTTGTACAGAGACACCGCAGCAGCCTACCAGCTCGCCATACGCTGGCGCATCACAAACGACACAAGCTACGCCGATGCCGCGATCAACATTCTGAGCTCATGGGCTGCATCTCTGGTCGCCATCGAAGGCACCAGTGACAAATTCCTGGCGTCCGGTCTGTACGGATACCAAATGGCCAATGCTGCCGAGCTCATGTCCGACTACGCCGGCTGGGATAGTGATAACAAGACTGCCACAGGGACAATGTTGACCAATGTCTTCGCGACGATGAACACACGCTTCATGGAAGAACACAATGGCCAAGACTACTACCACTACTACGCCAATTGGGACTTGTGTAATCTTGCCTCGCTTCTTGCTATTGGTATCTTCACCGATAACCAGACTATGTACGACTATGCTTTGGACTTCGTTCGCACGGGTCCGTCGAACGGTGCTCTGCCCGTCTTTGCTATTGCGAATTACACTGAGTCCGGGTCGGATAAGGTCCTGACGCAGGGTCAGGAAGCGGGTCGGGATCAGGGCCATTCTACGCTGGATATGGTTCTTTTCGGTATCGTTGCGCAGCAGGCGTATAATCAAGGCGATGACCTGTTTGCTGAATACAGCAATGAAATCCTCAACGCGTAAGGAGCATCCCCGGTACCAGGTCTTTCTTTTATGCTAACCACTTATACCAGGGCTGAGTATGTTGGAAAATACAATGTCGGCTATGACGTGCCTTACACTCTATATGAGAGTTATCAGGGTCCCCAATCTGTCATCTCGAACAACTCGCGTGGGGTTGTTCGACCTGGATTCGAGCTGCTCTCTGCGCATTATGGTCAGATGAAGGGTCTCGACTCATACTGGACGGATTCCTACCGTGACTGGGTTAATGGAAACTCCACAGACGGTGTTGAAGGTGGAGGCGGAAACTACGGTCCCAACTCAGGAGGATTCGACGGCCTTGGATTTGGCTCATTGCTGTATCGTTTGACTTGAATTTGAGATGTGACGCCGGGATACTCGCTGGACGAGTGGTTGTCCCAGTAATTACTTTATTTTATTTGTGTTGCTTGTATAAAAAGTATTAGAGCCCCTGATGAGCTTCGTACGCCGTTGATTCTCTCCCACCTGGGCAGTCACCTGAATATACTAGAACGTAATCGCAAGTGAAGTTATGTATTAGTATATGCATTTATGACACCAGTAATGGAACTGTAATCTACGAGCAGCTGTAAATCCATGGGTTCAAATGTAAAACCATGCATCTCAACAGTTTCATTACTATGCGTGCCTTTTGTGGATAAACAGGGATGTTTCCAAGCTTAGCACACGTACCATAAACGTCTATGCATGCGCCGATCAGAATCAGTATTGAGCCCTATTGACTTTTATCTTTACCTTTTGAGCACCACTCCTCCGCATATAATCAGAAGCTGCCTAGATGTTCATATCATGAATTGAAGGAGCAGATCGTGGCCAGGGAGGAGAGGTAAAAATGCACTAGCAAGTTGACATGCACACGAGAACTCTAGAGGCCGACCCAAGCACCCTTGGACGAGATAGATACTGCTAGAGTACGGTCCAATTTAGCCTGAGAAGCAACCTTGTAAAGCATATACTTTGCAGACAGATTGGTATAAATCCACGTCGATAGTATATGGCCCCCTTTATAAAAGTCAGAGTTATGTTTTAGAGGCACCTGGGGCAATCTATGCTGACATGGGGACATGGATTGGTGACTCGTTGCACTTTCGGCACATAAGCATTGTGCACAAGCTTGGAAGCACTATGCCGAACTAGAATCCAAATTGCGCAACCAAATTATTGAAAGCTAGGCAATGGAAAGAACATGTTCAGTGAGTTGTTCCAGGAAAAATGACAGGCTAGCCTGACGAAATAGTATTTACAATACTATTGACAAAAACACAGGACCTGTAGTACAGACAGGGATCTCTCACAGAAGCAATGATTTCCCCAGATCAGCTCTCAGCTTTGCCGTTCGTGAGACGCATGGTATATGAATATTCGTAAACATATGACCACGCATCACGCACTGTTCTCCAATCTGACATGTCTGGTGACACAGTATATCTAAAGGAGCGGTGAGTACTCCCAACTCGAGTCCCAGCAGAAGCAACGAGAGCATGGACATGGAAATAGAAGTACTCCGGCAGAGATGACCCGAGACAGGACCCCACACGCCTTGAACAACCAGTGATACTTGGGATCTTTCCAAGGTTCTAACAAACCCCGGATTCCAGACGGAAGGAAAATATGACGTACTCAAACCCTGACTATCGAACACATGACCGAGCATGTAGTATATGCAAGGCGCATGAAAAGACCCAGCCACTCACATCATTCCCAATAGTCGGTGTTTCCGGACCCATGCTTTGATCGCCAACGCAAGACCTAATCGTACAGCATACAGTGGTAGCGCCGCAGACCGCAACATTGGACGAATACTACGTCTGCTTTGCAATACAAGCCTTGACTTACGCCTCTTGGCTAAGGCTTAGCTATATGTTAGCGATCTGCTGCAGGGGTTACCTTGCATATGAGTTACGTCGGCATACCTGTTTTGGGTAGCTTGGTAGGTATGGTACCCACAACATGAAGCTACATGAGCAGCTGGAGTGGATGTTCGAGTATACCTAGTATTTCTTTTCTGCAATATGAGATGATGTGCTAATTTTACTCATCACTGGACTTTGGTGCGTTTGTTGATTCTGGTTAGGTAGAGCCTAGCAAGTTATATCGGCCAGTCACGAGAGCACATGGGCGAAGGTTTTCATCTACCTTTTTTTTGAAATCTTGTAGATAACAAACTTACCATCTGAAATCCAGCTGACAACATGCATAACATAAGGCAAAGTCGGTCTGCCCGGGACTGATTGCCCCCTTTGAGTGCGCCGGCGGCATAGCTCGGTCTTCTCACCGCTACATTCGGTTTGTCGTCAAACTCGGCCACAATCGCGTTCGGTAACGGTCCACAATTGTTACTAGCGTTGTGGAGTGGACACAATTAATTGCTAGTACGTACGAAGGTTACGGACTGCTCTTACAAAGTGGTGTGATCTCATTGCTCTCGAAATTGGGTATGTATAATGCAAGTGGTTCTGTTCTGTATGTGTATCTTCATGATTTGGGCATGACGGGCATCCCTACATAGAGGCAAATCTCGAGTTCGCAGCAGTTTGCAAGCCGAGATGCTTTGCCCTAGGGCAATGGAAGTGGGAGGTATCGCCCGGGTTCTTTGTACAAGGTGGGCAACAAATCAAAAAGAGAATTCTATATGCATCCTGTGCGACATCAATGAAACAAAGCAACGAGTGTTGTACGGGAGCGAAAGGAACGCATGTACAGGTGTAAACAAAAGTCCAAATTGCAAACCCCTCTAGATTGAATGACTATCAAGGAAGGAATCTAGACTGGCTAATGAAACAGGACAAATCAGGCATTTATCATCATCTCTCATCAGGGTCATGAAGACGGTGTGGAGGTGGTGGTGAATTGCCGCAAGACAGCAAGCCCCGGAGGTAAAGGAAGGATAGGAAGAGAATTCAAGGAAAGAGCAAAGAAAAGCAACGGCACCACCAACTTTTACTGGGCCCAGGACTGTTGGAAGAACTGGTCATCCATGGGCGGGGTGGATCCGGCATCGAAGATACCTGCTGTCCAGAGGGGAACCGAGTCCGGCGGCGAGGGGATGCTGGTCATTGGGCCCGACGTCATTGGTTTGTACTCGGGCGTCTGCGACATGGAGTAAACATCATGCGCGGGAACCGGTTTGGTCTCAATGCCAATGCTGGCCTGCAGCTGATGCTCGAGCGCAGCAGTGGACTCGTTGGCGGACTTCAGGAAGTCGTCAATGTTAATCGAGTCCAAGTCATTGGAGGACAGGAGTCGCGTCTGGGGAAGACCGACCAATGATGAGGCGGAGCTGGCGCGGAGGTGGTCCATGTCCGACGCTTCGCTCACGCTGTGCAGATCATGCATGTCATTGCCATGATGACCCAGTCCAGGGAGCGGTCCGAACTCGTCGGCCTCGGAGATCTCACCGGAGGAAGATGGCGGTGGAAGACCAGAGGGATACCCGTTGTAATCAAAGCTAGCGTATGAAGGGGCTTGCGTGCTGGTGGAAGCGGGCATATCGGAGTATAGAGGGAAGCTCGACCAGTCGACCGAGGGTGCACCAATACCAGCGGATCCCAGAGGCATATCGGAGTCTGGGGACGTGAAATAGCATTCTTGGTAGGGATCTTGGAATGCCATGCAGGTAGCTGGGGAGTTGGTGCTGGTCGTGGGGAAAGAGGCGAAGGAGGAAACGTCAAGAGGGGGGACACTAGTGACGATGTGCTCAAGAGGGTATTTGTCCATTGTGGAGGGAGCAGAAGTTGGATTGACTGTCCCATCTTGAGAGCGATCTAATGAGGAGTGCCGGCGGGTAGGTGTGGCGAATTGGTCGAGATATGGTTGATCGAGAGGAGCGGGCTTCCCATCGTCCTCGGCACCCGATACAGGCGCACTGTTGGGAGAACCATTCTGCGATAGCTGTTGAGAGCTCGGGTGTTCGGACAGAGTAAGAGGTTCCTTTATGAAGGCCGACTGGTTGAGCGGCAAGTGGTCCACGGATCGGCGGGATGGTAAATCATGAGGGTGGTGCATGGTATGAGACCGTGGGATCGTATAAGGTAGTCCACATTTGTGGGCCATATCATTATGTTTATGGGCGGGTTTATGGTGACCGTCGCGGAATATTGTCAGCGTCGATTCCGACTTGGTCGACGTAAGAGGAGGTTTCCGCGGGGTTTCAGTTGGAAGCGGTGGAGGGAAGGGGAGACCGGTTTCGGGCACGGTATCGAGATGATGTTCCTTTTTGAGCGCACAGGTGCAGCGCTGGCCATGACAACAGCCACAGCGGTTGTGGATGTCGGTGATATGGCAGTCATCCTTCTTCTTCTTGTCGCCGCAATCACACTTTGTGTGGGTTGTCCGAGACTTGCGCAGGCCGCGGCAGTGAGTACATTGAGAGACTGGACGGCCTTTTTTGTTGATATGAGTCAAAGGGCGGTCTGGAATGGAATTAGCATTTACGTGTTGGTTCAGCGCGCTAAGATCGACAAACCACTATGGTGACAGCTGCTGACCCGATGACCCCGGACGCAAGCTTCACAAGCCCACTTTTCACCATCGACGAGCATCACTGCGGTGTTACTGAAGAGTACACATGCGACGATTCGCGAGGAAGAACTGAGAATTCGAAGTATAGAAAACAGATCGATCGGAAAGACCGAAGGGATATCAAGCCGTCAAGGCGATTTGGCCTCGAGAGGTATAGAAAACAAAAAGGGTATAATTGTAGAGTCGAAGGTCGCAATGCGACAGGGCGATCCACAGAGCACTCAGCAATTGACAATGCCGAGTAGCTCTCGAATTAACGAAAAATAAAAAAATCCAAAGGGTATCAGGCGCGAGGTCGGAGGGTCAAGTTTCGGAGAGTAACAGAAAGAGGGGGACCAAGCCTACGCACCGTTTGGCGCCGGCCGTTAGACAGGACACCAAGTACCGGTAGTGGCGGCCAAGAGAAAAGCGTTCTAGAAGAGGAGCCGTTGGGACACCATATGGGGAGGGAAGAAAGAGGAGAGGAAGAAAGGCGGGCATCGGCCGTTAATAACGGGGTATCCGACGAGGATTTTCGCTGCGTCGGTGGTCTTTCTGTCCTCCCGTATTGGTACCTGGGTACAGGTACCGGTGCCTCGTACTGTCATATTACGCCAGTTATACATAGATTACACACTGATTCTTCCTTACCTATACCCCAACCCCAATTCGCATCTGGGATTATTGTCCTTGGAGTCTCTGTTCCGGCTTTTGTCTCTATTCAGGCCACTCCGTTCTCAGTCTACTTCCTTCACAAGTATGAGTGCAACTATCTCTTGGCCCCCTGGAACTCCTAGCATTCGGACTCCACAAGTCCCACAGAAACTATACTTAGGGTTTTGCTTTCGCACCATCGTCGGAGACCCAAGATAATTAGATAATTAAATCGCCATGGTTATGTTTAATCACTTCTTTCAGGAGTTTTCCAATTTAACTTTGACTTTTTTTTTTAATGCCCTGACAACCCCAACCATACCAATACGTATATCGTAATGGTGGTGGCAATGAAATACCTTCCCAAGCCATTCCTACACCCCAATTATCCCATGGAAACACACAAAGATACAACCAGAGGAATCTGGAATCTGTTCGAGGTGATGGAGCCTTGGCCATTACTGGTACGAGTATTAGCGCCTAACCACACGAACTCCCCACTAGTGATGGATCTCGCTAGCGAAATCTGGGGCCGCACACCCCAACCTCGATATCCTAATTCGCAACTTGTATGTAGGGAGGAAATTATTTGACCCTTTTGTATGTGCGACATCCTTGTCACTGGGGCTGAATCGGACGTAATGATTTTCTGATTTTCTTTCAGGGGTTCGAGTTCGATCCAGGTACATTGATAGAACTTTCCATAATCCCTGTCGAAGGTTTCCAAGGTTTTCTGCTTTTCATTGACAGTTGGCGAAAGCGGGCCATTTGCAGCTGAGACCTGATAAGATGGGCCTCAAAATTAAGAATACCAAAAGTGAAACCAGTAGAAAGATCCCACGTAAGTAGAGGTTACAATGCAGTACAATACATGCAAGTCATAGCGGCCAGAGCGGCCAAAGCGGACCGATGTCGTCAGTGTTCCTGCTTCAGGCGGCCTGCAGAGGCTTTTGGGGCCGGCTGGCGGGCCCTGATCGACCCAATTTCCGCCAATCGTGGCCCGCATGGGTGTGGGTTCCGGTTCCAGTACCGTATTGGAGTTTTGGGCATGTAAACCCGAGTCGAGGAAAGGTGGCCCTATACGGAGTGGAACGCGGCCATAGCATGATAGTGTACAATATAGGACTCTACTCCGGAGACTGACTCGCTGTCTATAATTGATGATTGCCAACAGTAGAGAGTGTGCTCAGATATCGTGGAATCCGGTTTGTGAAAATTCCAATAAACAGAGCCCCGTTCTGCCTTGGCTCCTTTGTGTATTTTTCAATGATTATCAGGAAATCTTCTCCCAATAGGTCGTAAGCGCGCTTCCTATTATGTCGGGTGGAAGCAGCTCCTGGGCTTTCTTGCGATCGGTGGCATGTTTCCCGCACTTAGCGCACCTTCCGATCTTACGTCAAGCCTCGGGCTTCACTCTCACAACGTCAATGCTTCTGTTTCAACTTTCATCCAATGCGGTCCATCTTCTTGTTGATTATCGTGCGTCAGTGTCGTCAGTGTGTTTGATATCTTGATGCGAGCCTCCCGTATTATTTTCATACAGTGGTGTTCTATAAGTATTTGACCTTGAATACATACTTTGACCTAAGACCCACCACCTGGGCACCCTTTTAATACTGACTGACACCAAAGTTCGGGAATTCAATCTGATATAATGAATAGTACGCCACCCCTTGTGTCTAAAAATATTAGCTACGTATGAAAAACCACTGTACAAACTATCCTGGCATCAACTCAGTTTCATGCCCTTGGGAGCCTTCGAGCTCTGAGAAATTCGCTCGGAATTTCGACAATATGACTTCCAGGTTGAGTCCCTGATTGAAAGTGGTATAACAGTAACTCCCTTTTGATGGTACTAAACGGCCCTCATACGACGTAGTGTACTAGTTGCTATGATCAGTGCGCACTGGATGGAGAGGGTCCATCACATTTGATCTACGATTGGACCTCCTTTCCATGCCATCATATGCTATGAACATCTTTTTGTGAACATCTCGCCTTTCATTTTTCGATTTAATAAGTGGTCTTGGTCGCATGCGGTCCTAGAAGTCCGTGGAGGCTCATGTTAAGCACATACGTGAACCATGGTTCCTTCCCAAGTAGCCCTAAACTCAAAAGTTGAAGGCTTCGTCTCTGCATCATTTCGTCCGTCATCCATCATTTTTCTATCGCTCGGTTGACTTTGAACATATCTCTACGTCAACCTGCACCCAGTTATCTGTGGTTCAGATAGAATTTGCCCCAAAGCCTGCCAGTTGCCGATCGCTTTCAGGCTATATACACGTGGCGCATGCGTAAGATTCACCTGATCATTCGTCGGGTCTTGTAGGATGCAACTAATTTGATCTTCCGGCACTCAACCAATCATGTCAGTATGTTTTGGCCTCTACTCCCTCCGAGCGTTGACGGCGAAGCCGGTTTCAGATGACGCCGGAGCTATGCCGTCTTCCAACATACTGTGCCTTAGAAGATGACGGAAGGTTTGCGGTAGAACTTACTTATCTAAATAGCAGTTTATTACCTCGGTGAGCCCATTGGTATTCAGTTATCTACATAGGGTGGCGTGAGGGAGGCTATAGTTTACCACGAGTGGGCAGCGATCAAAGACTGCGCTCGTACAGCTGGTACAAAGTCATCGATGCATCAATAACCTTGGAAAGCATTTGAGCCTCTTTAGGTCCGGGTAGAGCGCTTGAGAGTCTTCCAATGCCGTATGCCGACAACCCTCTTCGAGTCGAGACATACCAAATGTTTGTTCGCGGGGTTCTTGCAGCTGGCTCACTGTCTACGAGACGGATGAAGTATCGAGCTGTCTCACCCGCCTATGTCTTTTTCCTATTCTAGGTATCGCGCATGCCTCTCATTGAACAGGAACAAAGACCTTAGGAAGCTTGGAAGTACACTTGCCCAGATCAGATAAATTATCTAAGCTCCTGCCTGGCACCCAGACAACTTACTTCGAGCTGTATTGTTTGTTTGGTTGAATATCCTCCTGACAAATGAATCACCGAGGCCTATAGGAATAATTTCAGGTTAGCCGAGAAGTATTTGTTAGTACTGCAGGTGATTGTTTTGAATTCTCAAGCGAGCGGGGTAAGATGGAGAGGGCATCAAGCCCCCGAAGCAAACGAACGAAGCCTGTGCTGTTTGATGCCAATCAGACACGAACGACATTTCTTACTGGACATATCATTCTCGCGTGACGCCAAATAATGAGAGGCTATTCTGGTGGTTTGCTCATATATTGGGTTCTTTTCTTTCTGATTCAGTGGTGAAGCTTTCAGCATATGAGGGTCTGGGTTGAGGAGCACCAGGACTTCTGAAAAGTCTTCGAGTGTTTGTTGATAGCCCACAAAAGTATTAGTCTGGTTTAGTCCACGGGTGTGAAAGAAGAGATGCGAGCTCTGGTAGCAAATTCGTGTTGTTCAGTATGTTTAGATGGAGGGATATCGTGGCGATTGGGGCGATTTCATTTCACCACTCCCAGTTTCGCCTCAATAATCACTACAAAATTCCATAGGCCATACATTAGCGAAAAATGGAGCATCAAAATGTCGAGAACGGAGCAAAAGACCAACCAAGTACCGACACTTCTTGGATCTGTAGTTCATCCGGTCCGAGGAGGAAATAGTATTAATCCGTTCGACGCGCAGAAACGAAAGGCCGTCCTCCGTGGGATCATCCAAAAAAGACAGATGATAAACACCAGTGTATAGCTTCAAAAAATAAGGTCCATAATCAATGAATTTCCTGTCAAAATGTTGTTGCTCAATGCGGCGCTCTCCGCGCTAGACCCCTTGAAAATCTCCCCCGCGAAGTTTTCGTAAAACTTCACTTCTGTCACCTCGCGTCCTACACCTTCTTCCCCCATCCCCCGGAAGCCCGCTTCCCCCACAATCTATCATTTCTCGTGTGTTTTTTGCCTTAAAATCGCGCAATGAACTCCCGCGAGCAATCTGATATGCCTCCGGCGCCGTCTTATCCCTCGCCCAACGGTGCGCAGATGGCCCAAGGTGCCATGCCGTACTACAGCAACCGCCAAATGACCACCGACGAATTGCTGTCCGCTGAGCTTTCGCGCGAAGCATCCAACCCGGGTCTCGGTGAATCAAACAATGGTGTCCACCATGGCCAGTCTATGGTCCTGGGTTCTAACAATACTGGTGACATGGGTCGTACGTCCTCGGACGATCAACATCAACACCAGCACATGCTGCAGTTCCCCCCGAGTCAACAAGTCGGCGTGGACCCGAACCATGACTTGAGCTATGGCGAACAAAGTGCGCGCAAGCGATCCAAAATCTCAAGGGCTTGCGACGAATGTCGCCGAAAGAAGGTAGGTCGTCCCGCCAATGCGACCAAAGTCGCCAGATCTAACACGCGTTTTGTTTTGACAGGTCCGATGCGATGCTAGCTCCGAGACTGGTCTCGAGACATGCTCCAACTGTCAGCGTCTAGGTGCCGTGTGTCAATTCAGTCGCGTTCCGATGAAACGTGGACCCAGCAAAGGGCAAGTCCGACCTATGCGCCTGTTTGATTGTGACGTTCGCTTACCAGTAAAAAGATACATCAAGGAACTTGCCGAGCGACTCCACACCCTGGAAAACCAGATGCAACCCGGAATTGCTCAACCCGACGTGCCGTACCAGTCGATGAACGAAGTCTCGCTCCCGAGAGGATACCAGGACTTTGCATCGCCGGTGGAATCGAACCCCGGGAATCGCAAGAGGACATTCTCGGCTTTTGAGGGCCTTCCTAGCTCTTCGTTCGCCCAGCCATCCTTCAACGCCCGAGTATCCCAAAATGCCTTTGACACGAACGAGACAGCCGCAGACCCCTACAATCCCTCCGTGGCCAGCGGCACTGCGGCGAAGCCTGGGAATTTGTTCTGGAATCTCACAGGCAACGAGAACGATTTACCAAGTGGTCTTGAGATGACTGATTTGCCAAAGCATGATGGCGACGATGACATGACCCCAGTGACCCTGGATGAGGGTGCTCTTGATGCGTAAGTGCTATGTGAAACCCTTTGCCGCCATATAACGATCTAACATTCCCGCCAGATACTATCACAAGATTCACACTTTGCTGCCAATCCTGCCTCATACCAAGGAGCGAACACTGGAGCTTTTGCATCAGTGTAATCGTGAAGCCCAAGAGATTTTCTGTTACGCCTTATATAGCGTCACTCGCACCGACCTCACTCGTGTTGCTGCCAACTTTGAGAAGATCAGTAGCTTTGACAACGCTCAAGACCTCTTGCTATTCCACACTCGCCAACCATTGATCGTGCACTCGACTGCCGTCAACTTGATCTGGCTTCAGTCTCTGATTCTCATGATCGTCGATTGTGACACTCGCGGGCCAGACAACTTCGTACTCAAGGACGGTGTTCCCAAGGAGAGCTTGGTTCAAGCAGCCAACAAGCTGGGATACGACTTGGCCAAAAACCAGGGACAGCTAAAGAACAAGCGCACTTCTGATCCTGATGTGGACTCAGACGCGAATCTTACTCGACGCAACTGGGTGTCTTTGGTCATCTTGGCTCGGTGGTACGCTATCAGTGTGGCAGATGCGACTGTCTTGGGAGGCCATGAGATTGGTGGCCGTGAAGACGAACGAGTCGTGGGTCAAATCACTACCGGAATTGCTTGTATGTCGTACCTCTCACATCGCATCCCATATTCCTTCGCTGACTTTCTCATTAGCATATTCAACATTCCTCTCGGAGATGGTGACATTGGCCAACGTTGACCACAATGTTTGCCAAACTAACACAGGTCTTGGGCGCATAATCGGGGCTAACCTGGTATCTTCGCTTGAGCGTCTAGCAGAGATGGAAGACATCTTCCAGATCCATGAGCTACCAGAGAACACTTCAACTCGTCCACTCTACGAGAGCCTCCAAGCCCAGCTATACTGGACTGTCCGGCTTCTCATCAAACGTCATGTCTTCGTGTACAGTCCATACGAGATCATCTTCTGCGCACAGGAGGTCATCAACGAGATGCACAAGTCTACCTTGCAGAACCGACTTCCTTCACCCTTCGACCTTCACAGTCTAGCACTCGCATCCATGACCCTTCTTGAGGCTACTGTTCTCCCCGAGCACGCAAACGAATGTTGGGCTGCTCTAGAAAAGGTCGAAAAAGTCCTTGATGCTCGCTCCAAGCGTGCCGCCGATGGCGCCGAGTTCGATAATATCTTCAGCACTCCAGAATGGGATGCGAAAATTCGCATTTTCATTGAGTGGCGCCGAATCAAGTCCCAGGAAAGTCAGCTGCAAGAAGCAGACCTCGGCGGTCTCGCCAAGTCTCAGCAACCTGTCATGGGCCCCAATGAGCAGCGCTCTCTGCAGCATCTCGCTGATCTTGCTGTCGGCGCTGAGGGTTCTGTTGGTCAAAATGCGTCCACGCCTCCGCCGGGACTTTCTCACGAACAGGGCGAAGCGTCGCCGAACCTTAACCCACAACTAACCCACTCGCAAAACGGATCGGGTCGTGTTGTTGTAGACTTTACCATGCTCACCAAGGAAGGCTACTTGAACGTGTTTTCGGGTTTGATCTATCGACGGGCCCGTTGATTTGGTTCATCTTTCTCTCCTCGACTTATTCAAATCTTTCGCTCCTTCATTTACTCAGTGTCTTTTAGAGCTTTTTACCCCCCTTCCCCTTATTTTATCGGATTTTTGACGTGCCGGTGGAACAGTATCAAATTCCAGTTCTTATGTATTCTATCAGTTGATTCCTCTCTGCTTTCGATTGCAAAGCACCTTCCAAGGTTTCCAAGGTTGATGGATCTGAAAAGAGCTCGTAGCTCATGAATTTGTTGCCCTTTAATGGAATTTTGGCTATCTATATATCTTTAGTCATGTAGTTAGTGTTGTCCAAAGCAAAGTCGTGGCCTTGGGGGTATCAGCAGCCTCTCTTGAAATCATCAATCCCTGAAAGAATGAGGCCAATAATAGAGTAAATGGTCTTGGAATAGCCTGTTGAAACGACCTCGAGTAAAGAAAACCCTGGAAGTCACCGTCCACGGGTCCTTTCATAGCTTGGATAATCATACTCATTTGTTCTGCCCGAAGGCGAAACGTCTCCACGTTCCTTCCACATCTTGACATAAAGCCATGAAACCGTCATCTTCAATTAACTCACACATCCAATTTTCAAGAAAAGCAATTCGCTCCGGGGTGGGATGGGCCAGATATTCTGTGAGCTGACCATCTCTCACAGCTGGAAGGGCACATGGTTCTTGTTCTTGCTTATTCGGCTGACTGGGCGTGTTTGGAATACCGATATCACAGTGCGTCGGTTGAATCTGTTGCGCTGTGGATACCTGGGAAATGTGGTCAATGGGTGCTTTGATCGGAGGTACTTGGGATGACACGGGAGGCTCGTCGTTGACCATCGGCGGCTGGCTCATTGGATGGCAAAAATCTGATTGGGATGGATTTTGAGATTCGGGTTCCGAAATACCAGGACCAGTATCAACCTCGTTGATTGTATCATTTGGATTATGCTTTAGATCGTTACAAGGCTTGGGTGGATGAGGTCCAGTAAGGGAAACCTTCCTTTGCTTTGCCTGTGTTGTTTGAGCCGCATTGCCGGACCTAGCTCTTTTTGCAGCCGGCTTTGAAAAGGGTAAGTCCCTCTTGGGTGGCAGCATCTGGTTCAATTGGTCCATATCGTGTATCGCACCAACTGAAGAGAGTTGAGAATTCGGTGCCTCCAGGCTACTGCTCGGTGCGTCTAGGATGGCGGTAGGCCCATGCAATGACTGGTCCACGATTTCTGGTCCCATGGTAAGCGTGGGGTGGGGGACGGCAGGCAGATGGTGAGTGAATTTCGGCAGAGGGTATGATACGGTGCTTGCTGGAGACGATGCTCGGATGGGTGCTAATAGACCAGAATGTCAGATAATTAGTCAAGCAGGATTCAAAGAGTCAGGTATATACTTGTTCCCCCAGATCCCATCACGCCGGCGTTCAATTGCATTCCATTGCTGCCATGAGACATCGTTGCTGGACGGGACACTCCGGGTATGACCGAAGACAGACTACCTGATGTCCATGATGACATTGAAGGAAAGCGTCTGATCGCGGGGACGGGCACATTCCCCTCACTCAACGGGCAGTTGATCTCGCCCAGAAGAGCTAAAACCATGAAATAATCATGCTCGGTACTAAATTTGATTTGGAACCGACGTATCTGAGATGCCCCAAATGATTAGAGACCGTGACCAGGATGGAGACCGAGTGTAGAGATGCTCACATGTGTTTCACGCTCGGGATACTTGACTGCAATGCAAGGCGACTTCACCACGACAGCAAAGTGTGACTTGGGTGTCGGGATGAGCTGGGCGGACATTGCTGCAAGTCGAATCTGATAGACAATATCGACTTGCTCCTGCAGCAGTCAAACCTTATCAGCTTCGTGACAGGCTCTAAGAGTGGTGAACGTACCAGCATGTCATTACCTCGAAGAACTTTTTGAATTAGACCCGATGAAACCTGATTGGGATCTGCAATTCTCTCAAAGATACAGAGCAAATCACCATCACCAGTGACATGATTCCAGTTGAGCGGACCAACATGATCAATGAGAGTCCTGGTGTGGGAGAACTTAGCGATGGTGAAGTGGTGGACCTGGGCTGGAATTGAAGGTTGGAGGCGCTGCATCTTCTTAGGACATCGGGGGTTACTCTCGACCTCTGGAGGGAGACAAAGATGCAGCGGTAGCATGGATGAATGAGTGCAGGCCGGGTGTGGAGTGTTGACAAAGATTACCCGGTGACATCTGGACATCAGGGAGAGATTGGGACTTTGTCCAGGACCTTGTCGGAACTTCACTTTCAAAGAAACTAAACATTTTCATTGTTTAATTATAAATAAGCAACTCCCTACCAAATCCTCGTATGGTGATGATATAGAGGCTGCCTCTTGGTAAGAAACAACTCCCTACGAAGAACAAAGTACTCTGCGGAGGGTTAGCAACACGATCGAGGCTGATCATTAGCAAATTGCTGTTAAAGATGAAGCATTTTCTAATCCAAGTCGGTTTCAGTTGGCAGATTGAGAGACAGACAGACAATGGGAAATACAGCAATTGCACACAGTCGCACACAGTCGCACACAGTCGAGCTGGAGAGTAGATGAATGCCAAGGAAAGCTGAGGCTCAAGAACATTGACGCCTCAGGTGTCGTCAATTTCCAAATCGGGAATGAACAGTCATCACGGAATAACCAATGTTCCGAGGGCGCGCTCGGCCATCTCCACGGCGCGAACTTTTGGCTGCAGCGCCCTTGATTGAAAGCCCAGCTCTAGCCCAACAGGGCCGCAAGGCATTGATTAATATTCCACCTTTGACACTTGTCGCTACACACGATTGCATCTGCGCAAACTCACTGCAATTCAAGACTCGCAGTTGAATACTTCCTTTCATCGCATCTCGACCATCCGCGCGAATCTTTCGACACGTCCAAGTCCCCATCTTGCGCTGCCAATCATTATCCCAATCCGCCGAGGACGCATACCCTCTATTTACCTCAATTCCCACGAGACTCGACGAACTCACGAGCCCCACACAGCTGTACCCTACCCTGCACGCTCGGTTCTACGCCTATCAAGGGTATCCTTCCCGTTGCGTTCCAGAGACTCTTAAGCTTGCGCCAGGATTGCCCATTTCCGGGTTTCCGCGAGGACCTAGCAGGAAAATAGTGCTGTTCTTGGTATTGCGGAGATCCACGCGCTGACTCTTGCGTCCGAAACTGCGAACGGCGCAAAGCTGTGCTGTCTCTATCCAGCGGCATCATGTCTGCCTCCACTCCTCGCACGTCACTGCGACGTAAGATTTCAATGTCAGACAATAATATCATGGCATCTATGCTAACTAACCCCACAGAGGGCTTGCGCCATGCCCCAAAAGTCAACCAACCCTTCATCCCCGATACAACTCCCGCTCGTCGCTCTCACATTCACCCAGACCTACCCTCAACTTCACCGCAGCCCCAAAGTACACACCATGTGCCCCTTGACCCCGCCGCGAATCCTAGCAGTTCACAATTTGCCGTTGAGAGCTGGCAAGGAAAGGACCACAGACAGCTCCCCATGTCAACTAGGGAAGTCCCGACGCCTGGAAACCGTCCCGTGATCTTCGCCCATTTGCGTGACCCATCAAAAGCACCCCGGCAACTGGATTACTTCGATCCTCACTTTCCTCTGCGATACCTAGAGGTCCCAAGGAGTCAGTCCCACCCATTTGGTCCCAAAATTCCAAGACAAAGGCTAACAGCAATTTCTCCTGCAGCGGATCACATTTACAAACGTGCTCACTATGGATTGCAGTCAGGTATCCCAGACGAAGTCGACTTCGCGCTTTATCACCTCGTTCAAATTTCAAACCAACGTTGGGACAAGTTCAAGTTCGAAGGCTTCCCGTTACTTGCGGAGACTCTCATGCAGAAAGCACTTGATATTACGCAGCTTTGCACAGGTGTCAAATGGGAGTTCCAATATGATCCTCGCCAACCGGCTGACCGGGTCAACGTCTTAAACTCGCTTCACGGCACCAGGGACATTCTTGACAAAATCCACAAAATCCCAGTCAACCTCCCTGACGATAGCCTTGAAACCGACGAATTCAATCACCAACTTCGAAACATCAAGGAGGCCACATTGGTGCTGAGGAACATGGTACTGCTCAAAGAGAATGCTTTCTACGTGTCTCGATATGCAAATGGTCTATTACGGGACTTCTTGGTCATCCTCATCAATGCCCCAAACCAGCCCCGATTGAATGAAATCAAAAATGATGCCCTTGATATCGCCGAAGAAGTGACCAAATTCCTGCGAACTGATCCCAAGGATCCCCTCTGGATCTCCTTGGTTAATTGTTTGGACTCCCCAGACCGTGCCCATATTGTGCGGTCTCTGTGGGCCTTGACACACTTCGGCACTGAGCTGGACGATGCAGATGCCAACCGAGCCTTGGAAACCCTTACCAAACCCACCCTTCAGCAGATGTACTACCACACCCTGCTCGACCTCGACAAGGACATTCTGAGTGGCGCACTTGACTTCTGGTACCAGTACACCCTTAGCCATGACAATATTGAGACCTTGATGGAAGTTGTGAACTTCCCAATAGTCTTTGTTCCACGCATGGTTGCCCTCTTGACCTATGAGGCGCGGCCTACGAAGCATGAAACAGTTCTTCAGGAAGAAAAGGTTGCTCCTCCGCCCACCGAGATTCCACGTGTGCCTACCGAACTCTTGGAAAAGCTCATGGAATTGTCGGAACCAGAGCGGAGCTCCCAATGGCTGAGATGCTGCTTTATCGAAGACCCAGAATGCGAGATCACGCAAATTGCGCTCTGGCAAGCTTACCAAAGTCGGTTTGCAGACCCTCGCGTTGCCGGTGGAGGTGTCCTTCCCGCTGCAGAGTTCATTAAAAACGTCAGCAACACATTCACCAACGCCCAAGCTCAAGTCATCAATGGGCCGGGTTCTACCACCAAGTTCATTATTAAGGGCATCCGACCTTTGGAGACTGCTCACACATTTGAAGGTTTCCCTTACTCATATTGCCGGTGGGCGGATCACTCAAAGCCCTCTAAGATGTGTCAGCGCGCGTTCACATCGCCAGCCGATCTTCGAATCCACGTTTTCGGGGATCACATGAGCCTGGAGCCAACAGACTCCCCTGACTCCCCTGGTCAATACAAACTCGACACAGCCGAACTCCCCATTCATACCTGTCAGTGGGACCACTGCGCACGATTCCGCGCCTCAGGCCCCAGTGCCAACACCTCCCTGGTTGCTGGACATGTTTCTTCCCATCTACCCGAAGACCGCCCTGCGGACGCACAGCCCACAACCGCCAAGCGGGCAGTTCTTCAGGAACGGATCGTCCGCAAATGGTATTACATGGACACCCCAACCAATGAGAAGGGTGAGCCGTTTGGTGTGGCCTACAAAGCCGCATTAGTTCTGCGCAACATCGCTCGCGGCCTTCCGAATCGGACAACATCCAAATACGGCGGACTTCCCTGGAAGAAGGCTTGTTTCACCAGCCAGCGTCCCAAGGTGGTTGAGCTTTGGGATCGCAACCGCGCCCTGCGCAAGGAGTTGACCGAGTTGATTATGGTCATTGAGAAGGAAGTCGACTACTGAGTCATACCCCAAATGTCCCGTCTTGCCTTAAGCCATGAAACCATATCTCTGTACGACTAATACCCTGCTTATTCATGTTTCCATTGCCCTTGGCTCCCAGTTCCTGTCTCTTGTTTCAATGTACAATATAGACGAGCCGGGCCTGTATCGGCGGTGCGTTATGTTTTATGTTTCTATTTAATGCCCAGTCTTCTGACTGCAGCTACACCGGTGCGCAAAAATGCTGAGCAAATCGAGTTTATGAGCTCTTCATGCAGTAGATGTTTCTTATTGGCATCCATGGATTTTTGGCTGAGTCTCAAGGTAGAACCTGCAGAACCTTGGAATTGCGTTTAGTGCATCGAGAGGCTGTTGCCCTAGGCTCGTTTCCTTTACTAGTTGATTCGTCATCGTATGCCTTTCCAGATGTCCAGATGTCCCGGAGTTGGTCAAGGTCAAATAATTACGCAACACCACTGTAAACATCACTTGGTTTCTGTTAACGTTTTAACTACACTGATTATTCCTCCTATTCCCCTATTCATCCTCCTTTTTTTTTCTCGAAGAACTGCCTTTGAGTGCTATCAACTCGTCCTCTATCTACTTTCTATTTTCATCTTTCAACCTCGCTTTATCTCGCTATTTCTCTGAGATGCATGCGCGAACCAAACCCACGCAGCACCCTGTTCTAAAGCTTCTTTACCGACGATTGAAAGACCACGAGTCCTTCTTTCTCTCCCGTAGCAGCCTTCAAGATCTTGGAATTCAGGCTTCTCAAGTGGATATAACAGATGACGGGATTCTGAAATTCCAACCATGTTTTTTCCGGCCTTACCCGGAGAGAGTCCTCCAATTATACCCACTTGACACTTCGGATATATCCGAGGGCCTACCAGAGCTCTACGACCAGCCCGACTTTGCTTCTACTCTGGCAAAAGTTCTTTTGAGGTACCCAGATGCGGAAGACCCTCTCAAAATCGCAAGAAATGAGTATGAAGAAATCATGTCAGTGAGGTCGCCGGACGAATGGGAGACCCATGCACGAGAAACGGAACAATACATAAGCTTGGTCCACGATGCCACACGGAAGGGACGACCAATATGTTCTTCCCTCCTTGACTTAGGATCACTTAGAAGGCCGCTGTAAGTGGACATCAAAGATACTAGGGTCCCGAGCATGGGTGCTGAATATCACATAGGAAAGGACCGACGGAGCACGACCCCCCAACATGTGAACACCGCACTGGGGGACCTCTCTGGCAGATGAAGCTGTTCCTAGACAATAGTCACGAAAACCCCCCTTTGCCGCATGCGATTATGGCAACCATCGCACATGTCCCCGCCAACTTTGAGCCCCAGAGCCTCACCCTCCATGAATTGAAAGCTATCGTGAACATGCTGGTCATCCGCACATCTCATAGGCCCTTCAGGAACTGCCCTGTTCATCCAGTAATCATCCCTCGCCACACCACATTGCAGTCTCGTTCTTACTAACCCTATTTCTCTATCTATAGTTGTTGCTTCTCTCTTACATGGGCCAGAAGCATGGAAGAATCATTCAGGCTTCATATGACAAGGAGGAAAATTTGATTCTACAATATTCCCAACTGTGGTGCTTTGCGGACGAGGCTACGGCGCCGGTGGAACTATTCGTTCGCTACAACATCGGCCAGCTTGTCGGGCTGGAGAGACCACAAAATGATGTTCCATCGCTTAGAGAGTTGGTTACATCAATGAATTTGACCTAGCTGTTTGGTGTGACAATCAAGGTATCAAATTTGAGCTATTCCAGAGTTCCAGTGCGGACTACTTCACGAGAGCATGCTTGATGATCTCACTTAGATCTACTGCCATGAAAAATATGTGGACTGACTGCTGACCTCGGGAGCTGCACATGGAACTTTTTCACCCAGGGAATACCCATGTTCACGGCTCTAGGCGCAATTGCATGTAATATACTTGTTTGGATATAGGCCTTTAATCGATCCGCGATCGAGAGCTGATCTCGGCCCAGGCAAACCTGAGCCACTAACCAGAGCCCACTAACCAAGTCCCAAGGCGTACTCTGTGAGACATGTGATCAACTCAAGATGTCGCATTGAGACAATGAATCAGACTCAATGTATGCCTCCCAAAAGCGCCGCACAGCTCATGGCCCTGCTCCTTCACCAGAGCATGTTTTTGACACCAGCCAGCTCTGTGGAATATTGATATTGTGAATCTTGTTGTTTGTATTATTATCTCAACCCCCGACTCACGAGCAATCGCAAGACCTTCGCCACAAAGGCCATTTGCCATGTGCGATCTAACATTTATGGACAGTATTTACCGCGACATTTGGACTTCGTATAATAGGTTTCAGAGACGCAAGTATTTCCCGATAAAACATCGTCTTTGTTTGGGTCTTGGCTACTCAAATGAATCTAAATGGGCAAAAAAGATCAATCGATGACCAGCCAGCTTACATGAGTCACACCCAAGTTCATGCCAAGTCAACGATCGAGCAAATGATCGACTGCCAGGGCCTCATGTGGCAATCCAGTTGCCTATCTATGGGTTAATACACATATCTGAATCTTGTTCATGAAAACTGTCTTCCAGTCTTCCACTGAGAGGTCAATGTGACACATCAATAGGTGGGTACATCAATATCCCAAAACCGACTATCAACCAATCTTGAAGGTTGCAACGCCGTGGTCAAAATGATTACATCGCTTTTAGGGCTAGCACGTTGCACGATGTCGCAGCATATATCTTTATAATCAAGTCAAGGCTCACATGTAATCAAGTATAGCAAAAGAGCTGCTTGGAGGGATATCGGACTGTGGCAATCATCCAAGGTTCTAAGGCTTGGAACAGAAGGTGTGTACCTGAAGTTTCCGAATCAGGTCAACGACGCTATCAGTGGCTACTCCAATGTGCCGTCTTTGGAAAACTCACTTCTCAACTGGGTAGCTATCACATCAGCTTTGGAAAGCCCTTGCATCTCGTGAGATTCGTTCTGAGCCTGATTTCAGTTGAATTCCAAACAACCCCCAACAGCCCCGGATATCTGGAACACAGTGCACAGTGCATCGGGTCAGCAAGGTGAGCATTACTTCATGTTATATAGTAACATCGTATACAGTGGTGTTGCATAAGTATTTGACCTTGAGTACTTCGACTTCAGACCTACTCTTTCGATACTGCCCGACAGAAAGCTCTGGAATTTGATTTGGTCTAATCTCTAGAAGGAGATTTGGAAAGACACCAAAAAAGACACCAGAAAAGATGAGAAAAGTTATCATGTACAAGTTGGTCAGGTTAAAAGGCGGATTCCAAAGTACTGGAGGTCAAATACTTATGCAACACCACTGTATCATCCCTGTAAGCACCGATGCATACGAAGCACGCGTGCATTCAAAGCCATTAAACCTCTGCCGGGTAAGCACCGAGACGCAACAAGCCTGGGCGAGTCCTACGAAAGGTCAATCACAGAGAGATAGAGGTTCAAGTTAAGAGATATTCATATTGGATCACGAGAAAGATCAATGTATGGCTGAATCTGGATCACTTTTGGGGTCCGAGCTGCATCTCAAATGAACGTGGAGTGAGTAGATTAGATACCAGACATTGAAGCCGAGCCTTTCAAACAGGATAGGGCTCAGTAAGTTAACATAAAGAACAGCTTTTGGCTCATGCCGTGCAAGTTCCTGGATCATCATTCTTATCTTTACCAACCATCTTCATCATGTCTCCTCACCAAGCCCTCGTTTTCGGCGACCTGAACCATGATTTTGATTCTAGTTTGCGAGTCCTCTTCGGAGTGCACGACAACCCAATTCTCATATCTTTCTTTGAGCGTACTGAATTTGCCTTGCGAGCTCAGATCGGCAGTCTGTCCCCATCAAAGCGAGCCGCGTTTCCCAAGTTCACCACCTTGAGTGAGCTCCATGCCAGGGTACTAGTTGCCGACGTGGTGCATCCGGCACTTCATAAGGCACTCATTTTGGTGATGCAATTTGGACTTTTCATGCGGTATGTACTCCGTGGCAGGCCTATCATTGTCTCCGAATGCTTAATTCCAGGGCTGAATCTTGGCTGTTCTCAGACGATTCACTGAACCAGGGCACGTGTACCCCACCAATGCGGACACCCGCTTGACGGGATTATGTACTGGCCTCTTGACAGCAGTGACAATCAGTTGCTGCTCTTCATTCTCCGAGCTACTCCCTTCTGCGGTCGATTCTGTGGTAGTGGGATTTCGAATTGGTCTACTTGCCGAGGACGTCCGGTTGAGAATTGAACCGGCGGCCAGCCAAGGAGCTAGTTGGTCTCTGGTCATTCCTGGATTGAAAGAACACATGGCCGTCGACGCCCTGGGGAGATATATCTCAGACAAGGTATTATCAAGCTCTAGCCCTAAAGAGGCAAGACAGAAGGGTTGGATGTGTGGCTGACGGGGCTTGCAGGGTACACCACTAGCGTCCATCCCGTACATCAGTGCCCACGCCCGCAGTGGAGTTACCCTCTCCGGACCGACCCGTGTGCTGGATGAGGTTCTAGCGTCTGGATACTTGACACGTTCATCGGGATTGAAAACCCGGATTCACACACCATTCCATGCCCCTCATCTTTATGACGAGTCCGATATCGAGGAGATCCTGCAGAATGTCTCTGCAGACCACGCCAATACCCAGTTCAACCAAATTGCAGTCCAGACCAGTGGTGGTCTGATGTCTCCTGGCATCGGGGCCCAAACAACTTTAACCTCCTTACTCCGTGTTGCTCTCCGCGAGATTTTGCTGCAGCCCCTCCGCCTGGACACAATACTGGAAGGTCTGGCGGAGGAGATCTCTCACTCAGGAGCGGCAAAATGCAATATCATTCCTGTCGCTACTCCAACCGGCCAGGCATTTCTGACCGCCGTGCAAAAGGCTGGCGTCCGAGATGTCGTGATTGATAATTCCATGAACAGACTCAGCGTCCCCGAGGTCTCTATAGTGTCCGATAGTGGACATCTGGGGAATTCTAAGCTTGCCATTATCGGCTACTCCGGTCGATACCCTGATGCCAACAGCAATGAAGCCTTCTGGCGGCTGCTCGAGGAAGGGCGCGATGTGGCTAGTATCACACCCAAGCAGCGATGGGACGTCACAACGCATGTCGATCCCACACTTAAGAAGAAGAACACCAGCGGTACCCCTTACGGTTGTTGGTTGACCGATCCGGGTATGTTTGATGCCAAATTCTTTGGAATGAGCCCCCGCGAAGCACCACAGGTTGATCCGGCCCAGCGTTTGAGCTTAATGACTGCATATGAGGCAATGGAAAATGCAGGCATGGTACCTGATGCAACACCTTCGACTCAGCGCGACCGAGTCGGTGTGTTTGTGGGTTCAACCAGTAATGATTGGGGTGAGACCAATAGTTCCCAGGATGTCGATACCTACTACATTCCGGGATCGTGCCGTGCATTCATTCCAGGTCGCCAAAACTACTTCTACAAGTTCAGCGGTCCTAGCTATAGTGTTGATACGGCGTGTTCCTCTAGCTTGGCAGCCATGCATCTCGCATGCAATGCGTTGTGGCGTGGAGATATTGACACTGCGATTAGTGGCGGAACAAACGTCATGACAAACCCTGGTGAGTATCGCTTTGCGTTCTTCATATATCGAAATTTTTGCGTTTCAGATGTCTTTGGAGGGGTCTTTGGAGGGGTCTCTTAGGGAGGTTTTTGATGGGGTTTTTGATGGGGTTGCTGTTTACTAACAAGCTGTTCCCCAAAACAGATATCACAGCCGGCCTCGATCGCGGGTATTTCCTTTCGCGCACTGGCAACTGCAAGACCTTTGATGACGGCGCTGATGGATACTGTCGGGGCGAAGGCGTCGTAAGCATGGTCATCAAGCGTCTGGAAGATGCGATTGCCGATAATGATCCCATCCGGGCCGTCATACTGGGCGCATACACCAATCACTCTGCCGAGGCTGAGAGCATCACCCGCCCACACGTCGGGGCCCAGAAAGCAATCTTTCAGCGAGTATTGACTACTGCGTCAGTTGATCCAGCGACGGTCAGTTACATTGAGATGCATGGAACAGGCACCCAGGCCGGGGATGCTCGTGAAATGGACTCTGTGCTGTCCACATTTGCTAAACAGCCTCGAGAGAATCCCATACATCTCGGATCAGCCAAGGCTAACGTGGGCCATGGTGAATCTGTCTCTGGCATCATCGCCTTGACAAAGGTTTTGATGATGATGGAAAGGAATCTGATACCTCCACACTGTGGGATCAAGACAAAGATTAACCACAAGTTCCCCACAGATCTGGCAGAGCGAAATGTTTTCATAGCCCATAAGCTTACTCCTTGGATTCACACTGAAGGGCAGCCTCGACGTGCCATGGTAAACAACTTTTCAGCTGCAGGGGGAAACAGCTCAATCTTGGTGGAAGATGCGCCTAGTTGGTATCAGACAAAGCGTGCTGAGGATGATCCCCGCCAATTCCACCCAGTGGCAGTGTCGGCCAAGACTCAGACAGCTCTTCTTGCTGGCATCAAAGATATCATCTCCTACATTGACCGCGAGGGGCCGTCTCTCCCAAGCTTGGGCTACACCACAACCGCTAGAAGAACACACCACCGTCACCGAGTGATGGTCAGCGGTGACAGCCTGAAGGAAATAAGCGCCCAGCTTGAGAAAAGTCTTGTTGTTTCCGAGGACCAACTCAGACCCAAGGTGGCCTCGGCGGTAGTGTTTGCATTCACAGGGCAAGGGGCCCAATATCCAGGCATGGCTCGAGAGCTACTTGTAATCCGGAATTTCCGTACTGATATGGAACATTTCGATCGCATTGCACAGAACCAAGGCTTCCCGTCAATCATGCCTCTTATCACCGCTACCGCTGGTGAGATAACTGACTTCGAGCCTTTGGTTGTGCAATTGGCCACGACTTGTTCCCAGATGGCAATGGCTAAGCTCTGGTGCTCTTGGGGAATCCAGCCAGCGGCAGTCGTCGGCCACAGTCTGGGCGAGTATGCAGCTATGAATGTTGCGGGTGTACTGTCAGATGTGGACACCATATATTTGACCGGCAAAAGGGCGCAACTCCTTCAGGAGAAGTGTTCTCGTGATACCCATAACATGCTTGCAGTGAGTATCTCCGTGGAGGATGCCGAATCTCTACTTGTAGGGTTGGAAGTCGAGATTGCCTGCAAAAATGCTCCCACTGAAATAGTCATGAGCGGGACAAGCATGTCGATTGATCAAGCAGAGAAGACACTCAACAATGAAGGAATCAAGAAAATGACCCGACTTCGTGTCCCTTACGCGTTTCATTCAACGCAGGTTGATGCGATTATGGATGATTTCGAAGCGGTGGCTGCCAATGTGCAATATCACAAGCCCCAGATTCCTCTCCTCAGTCCCTTGCTTGGCGGCGCTATCACAACCGATGACATCATAAATGCGCGCTACTTGGCGCGTCACGCTCGTGAGGCTGTGAACTTCGCCGGTGTCCTACAAGACGCCAAACTCAACAAGCTCGTTACTGATAAATCGGTTTGGATAGAGATTGGTCCCCACCCTGTCGTCGTCGGCTTGGTCAAGGCCAACCTGGGACCTGTGACAGTTCTAGCCACTCTTCAGCGCAAGAGAGGTGCATGGAAGACCTTGACCAGTACACTTGCTAAACTCTATGAGTTTGGCCATGCCATTCATTGGGGTGAATATCATCAAGACTTCAGGAAGTCGTTGGAAGTACTTCGCTTGCCAAACTACAATTGGGATCTCCAAAATTACTGGATGCAATATGTCAACGACTGGTCGTTGTACAAAGGCGATTCCGCTTTCTTGTCAGGAGCGAGAGCACCACCATTATCCACGACCTGTGTCCATCGCTTGATTGAGGGAAAGCATGACGACTCTGAGATCACCGTCGTTGGCGAATCCGACCTCCTGCGAGACGACCTCGATCCCTTTGTGCGGGGACATCGTGTCAATGGTGTCGCACTGTGCACGCCCTCGGTCTATGCTGAAACGGTATTGGTTATTGGGGACTACATTCGCAAATCGGGTCCAAAATGGGCCGGATGTTTGGTCGATGTTCAGCACATGGACGTGCAAAGGCCACTCGCCGTCAAGAGCAAAGGAAAGGGCCCGCAATTGCTTCGCTGCCGAGTGACTATGAACGTCACCACAGGGAAGGCAGCTGTGCAGTTTTACAGCGTCACCCCTGAGGGTAAGCTGTTGGTCAAGCACGCTGAATGTTCAATAATGTTCCCTCCTGCCGTTGAAGCCGAAGCCGAAACCCAGGCTGCTACTGAGGAGATATTGAAACACATGGCTCAGCTTCGCCGCGGTATTGAAAATAATGACCGAGTGCAGAAGATGGCTGGCAGCACTGGCTACCAACTGGTTTCCTCTTTGGCCTCCTATGATCCTGACTACAAGGGGGTGACAGAAGTGATCATGGACAGCGAGAACCTCGAAGCGATCGCAAAGGTGCAGTGTATCCAGCCAAATGCCGCTGGTACCAAACCTGCTGGTACATACCATGTCAATCCATATCTCATTGACAATTTTGGGCAGCCCGCACTCTTCATCATGAATGCCAATGACCAAGCCGATCTTGAAAAAGAGGTTTTTGTAAATCACGGATGGTCTTCGCTTCATTTCTACAAAGAAGTTTCGGTCGGCAAGGTCTATCACTCGTATGTGAAGATGCATGGTCCGAAGGAGGACGGCATGTACAGTGGTGACATGACTGTTTTCGAAGGTGATCAAGTGGTTGCCTGCTTCCGTGGGATCAAGGCCCAGGGCGTCCCACGTAGGCTTATGGATTACATAGTGCGCATGAGGGACGATACCCAAGTCGGCTTGCCTGGGCCTACCAACGCTTTACGGCCGACTCACGGAACTCAAACCGGGGCCGCTGAAGCAGTCAACTCCAAGGATCTGCCTGTCGAAGAGATCACTGTTTCGTCTTGGTCTGCTGCTCTCAAGATAATCTCCGAGGAGAGCGGTGTTCCAGTGCCGGACTTGACAAATGACAAGGCTTTCGCTGATTTGGGGGTGGACTCGCTCCTATCACTTCTTTGTGCCAGTCGATTCAGAGAGGAGCTCGGTCTTGCTCATGAATCCACCATATTTGAAGATTATCCCACAGTGGGTGAGCTTCGCGGGTTCTGGGAGGGAGCAACGACTACCAAAGGCGACCCTTCCAGCGTGACGGGAAAAGATGCTATTTTGAACTCCATGTTCCACCATGACACTGTCCAGGAAGGTTTATCTTTGACTAGCACGCCATCCGATTCGGGAATTTCAGTTGAAGGGGAGAATGCGTTTACCCCATCGAGTGGACTTTCGACGTCCATTGGCAATTCCATGAATAAAGCCAGCTCCCTCTTGCTGCAGGGAAATCCCGCTTCACCCAAAACCGACAAGACACTTTTCCTTTTACCCGATGGCTCGGGGTCTGCTTCTTCATATGGGTCTCTTCCCATCGTTGACTCATCTCTTGCAGTTGTTGCTCTCAACTGTCCATACATGAAAGAGCCATCGGCGTATCCATCGGGGATTGACCACGTCGCCAGTCTCTACATCACGGAGATCAAGCGCCGTCAACCCCGCGGTCCCTATGCCCTGGGTGGCTGGTCAGTCGGTGGAATCTTCGCCTACCACTGCGCCCAGCTGCTAGTCGCAGAGGGTAAAGTCGTCTCCGATCTCGTCTTACTCGACTGTCCTGTTCCTTGTGGCTTGGACCATCTCCCCAAGCGATACTTCGACTATTGCGAAGACATCGGTCTTCTCGGGGTTGTTCATTCCGGAACTGGTGAGCGCAAGGCTCCACCTCCGTGGTTGATTCCTCATTTCGAGGCTTGCATCAACAGTCTCCACGATTACCACGCTTCTCCGTTCGAGCCAAAGCATTTGGCTCCCACTACACATGTCATCTGGGCCTGTAACTCGATTGACGCTCATATGGATAACAAGTTCGAACATCGCGATGATGACCCAGAGGGGCTCAAGTTCTTGACACTAGCTCGAGAAGACTACGGACCCTGTGGTTGGGAGAAGCTTCTACCAGAGGCGAATATGACATTTGCGCGTGTGAGTGGCGCCAATCACTTTTCTATGATGAAGGGCGAATTGGCAGGAAATCTGAGTGAGATCATCAAGCATTCTCTCGTGAAGTAGTCTGCACTGGAACCCTGGAACCTTGGAACAGCTCAAATTTGATACCTTGATTGAAACCATTTAAAATTTACAACTGGATTCGACAGCCCCTAAATTCATAAATGAAAATATTACTTCTCACCCGATTGCGGCGTGCACCTGGGCAGCTCCGAGGCATTATCACGACAACTTTGATGCATCTCTAGTTAGGCGTATGGTAAGCATCATTTATCCGGAAATGACACTAGGTACAGCGGTGCTCCATAAGTATTTGACCTTGAGTACTTCGACCTCAGATTTATTTTTTCAATACTACCTGACAAAAAGCCCTGTAATTCGATCTGATATAGCATCTAAAAGACAACTAGAAAGACAACTAGAAAGACGGCAAAAAATATGGGTGAAAGTTTGTTATATACAAGTTGCCCAGTTGGTCAAGCCAAAAGATAGATTTCAAAGTACTGGAGGTCAAATACTTATCAAACACCACTGTATTGTTTCGCAAGGTCACAAATTGATGGAGATGAGATTTAAATCAAAGCTAACTCAAAATGGCATTCCCAGCCGCATTTCACAACATACAGATTCTCATCAAAGGGCCCCTAATAGTCACCAGTAGGTATGCCTCTGCCAGCTGGAATGTGCTGACCATGGAACCCAAACCCAACGGCACCGTCAACGTTCGCCCGGCCAAGCTCAGACATATCTCGAGCATCGAGACAAAGAAGATAACTCTTGCCACTCATTCCATCGAGCACCACACTGAGTAGGACGCCATCGTCCTCGTTGTGACCATCTGGATCGGCGACGAAAATGGGTTCACCGGGTGAGTGGCCATGGAAAGCCCAGAGGGAAGATTCCTTGGTGTCACAATCAAGCTTCATGATGCCGTCTGTGAGGGTTGAGTCGCCGCGGAATGTCACAGAATAAACGTATCGGTGTTTGCTAGTAACCTTGTTTGGGTTCAGGGTTGGCAACTCCGGCGACAGCGCGTTGCAAACAGACCATTCGAGAATTGCTTTCTTCACATCGGTAGATGGGGTCTGTGGCACACAGGGTATACGGAAACGGGTGACAGATGTACGCAGAGAGTCGTCCCTGTTCTTCTGGAACTCCTTCGCTGTATCTAGCGAAGAAATCAAGTTCTCGTAGTAGAGTGTTTTGATCAGATCACAGTTGTCAGATCTCACCACATCTGCAACGATGTCCGTCTGGAAACCGTCCTCGGAAGGCTCGAGCCACGCGTTGATGGTGTGAAAGCAGAAGAATGCGGGACTTTCGTACGTTGCGATAAGCCCCTGACCACCTATGCGATCAATGACATACCAGACTGCCGGTTGGCTGGGGTCTGTGGGCAAAATTGCGTCCAAGAAGGATCCAGTCATGCCCAGTAAATTCACATGTGCATTCCAGATACAAAGTATGACATGATCCTCTGTGATCAGCAACGAATGGAGATAGGCAGGTGTGGCATTAAATGTCGCTAGGATTGTTGTCTCTCCAGTTGCCGCCGAAACTTGGAAAACGCGATAGGTAGACGCCGGTCCTAGCGTGAGGTTGAAGTTGAATACGTCGCCCGTGATAGGATCCGATCGCGCATGAGATGCAGCCAGCTGGCCTGTCAACTCTGGGTGTAGATCTGCCTGCGAAGCAAGACCGATCGGCTCCAGTGTTTCCGGGTCGATCTTCTTGAAGGCATTTATGTCGGTCTTCGCATAGAGAGTCCGCACACCCTGGGAGTTGTTCCAGCGGGGTGAAGACTCGACCGTGTCCTTTCCGTTTCTGTCCAAGCCTGGGAAGTTGATCGACAGCGTGACGCCGATGTTCTTGCTCGAGGGGGTGGGTTCAGGGACAAATTCACTCTGGGCCTTGCCCATGATGCTCTTGCAAGGATCCCGCTTTTGCCCAAAACCCACGCCATCAAACGATCCTTTCTTGATGGCATTTTGAATCATATCATCGGTTGAGAATCGCGAGTTGTAAAAGACTCGTGGAGATGGATTGGAGTCATCTGGGGCGAGAATCTGGAATCGATGTGTCTGGGTGAAGCCGTCAAACCAGTGTGAGAGTCGAAGGGTTTCTCCGTTGTCAGCTTTGACATGGCTCTTCCCTGGACCTGTGCGGTATAAGACACCGGCAGCGTAGGCGGGTATCTTCCCTGTCACTGGCAGTTCAACTGGCTCCCGTTGTTCGTATTCGGGATCATACTAGCAGGGGTCAACATGTGGCTAGTCCAAGTGGCGGGATTCTTCATTCTTCACTCACGCCTTTATCGGTCGGCCAGTCATTGTAATGCGTGGGTAGCTCCATGGTATCCATTTCAGATGCGGATGAGAGTACTTGAGAGAAAGTGATCAGAGGTTGATGGAATTGCGTTTGTTGCAAACACTTTGGAGATGGGCTCCAGAGGCTCTCATTCTATCTTATTAAATAAACCAAACTAACGACAAATCATCCGTACTCGTTATTACTCTGCAATCCAATTTCCCAAACTGGCATCTCCCTGAGGCCCACGCGTGTGGGGGAATCGCGACGGCTGAGTCCCGCAGCCCCGTCCTCTTTCTCGCCGCACCAATCGCCACGCCTGAATTACCGAGATCTGCTCCATCCACCCTCTTATCCACTGCCAAGTGCTCAGACTGACTTTCTGGAAGCGAAAGATCTCGGCCTTGCAGTTTCACCCGACTCGGTACGGAGTAATTGGTCTTGGCACTGACCCTGGACGCGTGTTGATGTTTGGCCCCCTTCGCTTCTAGCCAAATCACCTTTTGGCTGTACCCACAATACTCAGCCTTGTGTGTCGGGGCCTCTATCAACCCGAAGGCTTCATGTTTGATCGGGATGGCCGAACAGGCACAGCATAGCCCCGAGCTGCGCCAAGTGACGACAGCTTGGAAATGTGACCGATGCTCATCGACATTCCAGAGATTAGATCATCTCCAACGCCATCAATCTACACGTACGTTGCATCCGGGTACCAAGGAGATGCGTGCTGACGAAATCCCGCAGATGATACTACAAAAGATCATATTTGTTCATTTTGTGGCTTTGCATTTGGTCGACGGTGTGTAATCCTTCGTTGAGGTCGAAAACTGGCCCTCGAAGTGGCTAACGAAACCACCAAGGGACGTCTTGCGACGGCATTGGAAGTCGTGCAAGGCTCGCGCAGATAGCGGCCACGGCATCCCCGAGCCAGAGCGTGGAGGAAAACACAAACGTGCTTGTGATAGTTGCGCAGTTCTCAGAAAGGCTTGCAACGGCCAACTGCCGTGCTCTACATGCATTCAGCGCGATAAGGGGTGTACCTATCAACGCCTCATTGGGGTGGCATCATCACCAACACAAGTCTCACCCAAGAACCATAATGTCGAATCTTCAATCCTGGATTCCGAGCCTTCTTGGGATCTAGGAATTTCAACATTATATCCCTCGATGAAAGCCAAGGGAAGTTGAGAGCGATTGATATCGAAGGCTTCAGAGAGTTTCCATCTACTGCCTGGCACATGCATGTCTTATGGATTTGGTACAATGGTGTTTCATAAGTATTTGACCTCAAGTACTTTGGAACTCAACTATCAACCTGACCAACCTGCATATAATCAACTTGTCTACCCTTTCTTGCTGTCTTTTTTGGTGTCTCTCCAAAGATTTTTGCAACATCACACTGGATCATACCCCACAGCTTTCTGCCAGGCAGTATTGAAAAGAGTAGGTTTGTGGTCGAGGTACTCAAGGTCAAATATTTATGCAACACCACTGCAAGCTTAGAATGGCACAGTCCCATCGTGTCATCATATCGAGTTTGATCCTACCAGCTCGTCGAAAGCGCAACTTCAAGATAACCCGATCACAGCTCTTTCAAGTACCGATACAACTCCACAAACGCTTCCAGCCATTTCCTCTCCCCCTCACCGTGAGGGTCCCAGCGACTGCGACCCGGTCGTATGAACTTCCGAGTGGGCATGATTTTCCCTGGCGTGAAATACGGTCCTTCCACGTAGACATCGTCGACCAAAGCCTGCTTTTCCGACCAAGGAGTATTGCCAGTCCGGGGAACCACAATGTCTTTGTTGTCTTCAGTCCCGAGGCTTTTTGTCATCTCTCGCAAACTCTCCTTCATTTCAGTATTCAGCTCGGGCGATACATCGAAGCAAGCCATTCCGTTAACCAGAGCTTGCGCTGACTGGAGAATTGAAGATGGATGTGATACATTGAGATTTGAGTTGGCCGTGCCCTCAATCTTCAACTCATCATCAGTGACAAGACCGTGCTTCTCCATCCAACTCAACAGTTCAACCAGCGCAGAGTCAAAGGGGATGACTTCAAAGAAAGCGTATTTGAAGTGCTCGCAGACTACGAATTTTTGACCCGAGGCCCGTAAGATCCTTCCTGCATCGTTCTGCATTCTGGATACGATGTGTTTGGTATTAGACCGTCGTAGTTGATGCGGATCAAGCGTGCGCTTCAGAATATCTGGATTCGCTTTCAGGATATCTGCTGCCCAATCGAGTTCAGCGGACATCTTTGCGAAAAGACTGGCCTTTGCCGCCTTTATATCCTCCCATCGCTCCCTCATTCCCTCGAAATCCCATTTGTTGTAAGGAGGAGGAGCACGCTGTTCGTTCAACTCGACATATTTAGGGGCGCCGTGTCGAGTCAGATCTGCTTTTCGCCATTGTAGGTAGAGCTCGCAGTGGATGTGGTCTCGCATCTCAGCCACGATCAAATCACGATCCCTCAGATTCACGCAGTGAATATTCAAAGGAAGAAATGCATTCTTCAGCCAGCCATCGGCGCTGAGTGCCGGGTGCACTTCAGTGAATACGTCGTGGTATAGCTGGGCGGCAAATTGAATCTTTGCGACATTTTCGTCACTGGTCAAATTGAACATAGCCTGACAGACTGGATGTGATTTAACAAGCGCGCTGACACGATCATTGTCATAAATCAGAAGTCTCAAAACATCCTTGACTCGCAAATCATCGATGATCTGGTGCGCAAGTTCGGTCGGCAGGGCCGAAAGGCTCCTCGCGATCGAGTTGAATGTTCTCGGTTGAAACGTCATTTTCCCGGCTCACAGAGAAAGAGATTTGGATCGTGTCTCTCAAATCATTACATTTGACGTCTGGCGTTGACTCATATTGTGAGACCCCGCCACTCTAGAATGTTCCTTCCAAAGTTTTGGCCCCGGGGGCCACATTTTTGACTGACTCATTCGGAAGCAACATATGAAAAGTTTATACGGTTACTTTCCTGTCATGCTTTTTGCTCATCCCGACCAAATATGACCGACTACCAGGAACTGATCGATTGCCAAGATGCCGAGGCAATTGCACAATGCCTGCGAGCAGACCAAGAGCTTTGCAAAAACAACAAACTTCCCAGCAACCTAGCTATACAGCTATGCTCTGCCTCAACCACGCTATTAGAATTGATAGCATGGCACATCACGCCACACAGTCAGGTATCAAAGGCCTTGCGAATGACTAGGTGCAATGGAATCATCAAAGGCATCACATCATACCTGAGCCAACTGGAGAGTAGAGCAGGACAAGAGGATACAGCCAGGGATAGTTTCCACATTCCCACAGACAGCGAGCTGGAAGCTACGCTAAAGGTGCTTGATTATCTCCAAAAACACAATTTGATGTCGCAGAGCACTGCGACAGATCCATTGTCCGATGTTATTCTGACCGTGAAGGCACAACTCTCTATGGATCACATCATTCGAACTGCTCAGCACAGAAAGCTCCGAGGGGAGGAAGAGAGTCGAAAAGCTAACGAAAAATTACGTTGCTATATCTGTCGTTATGTATTCTCTTGGAAAGATGCACATGAATTATACCCCTCATTGTGCCGCCAGTGTGGCATGTTCAATGTTGGATGCTCGGAGCTTTCATTGCCTGACAAGTTGACCCTCAAGGGAAAATTCGCTCTTGTGACTGGTGGGAGGATTCATCTTGGTTACGCCACTGCGTTGAGATTACTCCGCTGCGGTGCCAATGTCATCGTTTCGTCTCGTTATCCTGCCGACGCAGCTGCGCGCTATGCAAGCGAGGTCGATTATGCCCAATGGAACATGAAGTTAAAGGTCGTTGGGGCCGATTTCCGAGCTTCGTGGGACGCATTTCGCCTTGTCCACGTAGTAAAGCAGTTACTTCGTGATTGGGAATGTGACACATCGTCCAAGACCCCTCAATACCTCGATATCTTGATCAACAATGCAGCGCAAACCTTGACAGACCCGATCAAAGCAGAGGCCAAGGCGATCGCAAGAGAAGATCAGCTCCGAGACCATCCTCAAACAAGGTTTCTACTTGCGTCCACAGGCGAAGACTACCAGCCGAGAGTTCGAGGTGGCCTACAAGCTTCCTGGGTCCCGAGTATTGAAAGTGACAAGTCACAACTATGCATTGAAAATGGAAAACTGTATGAAGAAAATGAGAACAGAAACACGCAAAAAGGACTCCGAGCAATCGACGATACAGACCCTTCAAAGTCATCCTGGGTCCAATCTCTCCACGAAATCCCATACGAAGACTTGATAAGCGCACACTCCGTCAACGCCTTCGTCCCTTTAATTCTATGTCGCGAACTTCTCAAAAACATGGGCTCAGACCGACCGCATTCAACCATGTCACCATGTGGATACATAGTGAATGTCTCGTCCCGCGAAGGCATACTCGAAGACACACCCGGTTCCCGGAGTAAAGCCGGTCATCATGTTCACACGAACATGTCAAAGGCGGCTATCAATATGATTACTGAGACCGAGGCACATGAAGCGTGGAGGGAACGCCGTGTTGCTATGAATTCGGTTGATCCAGGTTACATGAGTGCTGCGCCGGAGTGCCAGCGGGTTGAAGGATGTCCCATTGGGTTTGAGGATGGTGCTGCGAGGGTCTTGTGGCCGATTGCGATTGGTGAATTGGAAGGTAGAGTGATTTCGGGCAGGTTCTTGAAACATTTCCAAGAGGGTATTTCTCTTACTCGACGGGGGTGATAGATACAGCAGTGTTCCATAAGCATTTGACCTCTAGCCCTGGAGTGCTTTGAAATTCACCCTTTAGCCTCCAGGGCTGATCTTTTTTGCTGTCATTTTTGCTGTCATCCTAAGCGTCATTCAGATATCATATCGGATTGAGTTCCAGAGTCTGCTGTCAGGCAGTATGAAGAGAGCCCTGGAGGATGTCTACCCAGGTGAGGTCAAAGGACTCAAGGTCAAATAATTATGCAGCTCCACTGTATATCCATGGATCGATCCATGCCCAAGTGGATCCATGGATGTGTATGTCAACATTGAAGATCATTTTATTTAACGTCCACGGGTATATATTGAGCAGATGATTTAGAGATAAATAAGTAGAGATATCCATGTGTACTTAACAGTAAGATTTTTGTTCGAGGGCGTGCACCTGTGTTTTCTGTTTTACACTCAGACCTCCCGCAGTTGTGTCTCTGGTGTTCTTCTGAGCCCCAAACCAATAGCCTTCTATCGAGGCAAGAAGATAGAGTCCACACTATCGTAGACGTTCTCAATGAAGTTCTCGTAGCTCAACCAGGCAGTATCATCGGAGCTTCCTTGTAGAGTAGGGTCGCTGAGATCCATCGCATCCCACACATTAGGCCATGGCACTGGCGCAAAAGAGGTAGGGACTTCCGCAATATGAGTGTTGCGCGGTTGGCTGATAGCATCACCCAGTTCGAGGGAGAATCCTGCAAATGGTTGTTGCGGTTGTTGCAGGTCGTAACCAGTGCCCATATTGGTGTAGGCATACGGGGGTTGCTGAGGCACGCCTTGAGCGACGTCTGATTCAACGAGCTCTTTTCTCCGAGACATCGCTTGCGTCATGAGCCTATCCATGGGCTTCCAAAGCATACCCTGTTGCGAGTCCGCAATGACAAGTCGCGATCGTTGATAAACATTGTCCACGACGCCCCAATAATTCGACATCACACTGAGACTTTTGCACACGCAGAGCTCGGCAATGGCGACTGCCAGTGCATGCCACGGAACCCACATTGATGCATACCAGCGCCATTTTGCGGCGCCAGGGTAGTCATATGCCTCTTGTGACCATTGGAGATTGTCTGCTGCGATTTTGAGAAGGGCGTCGCCGTGAACCTTTGGGGGTGTGAAATTCTTATTTCGCTGCAATGGTCGGAGACAGGCCAGCTGGAGCCAACTGCCCATAACACCGGCATTCTTCTGCGCATACCATTGGAAGTCTGACAAATCAGGTCTGCATCCACTCAATAGATCAGACGCCTTTTGCTGGAAATCGTGCACAATCTGTTGCCGCAAGCTCATGATCTTGACAGTGGGCTCGATGAAGTCCGCAAAAGCCAGTGAGCGGGTCACAGAAGAGGATGCAGCGATGACCAGTGTATGTGTCATATCCGTGAAAGTTCCCTCCGGGTGGGAGGGGATGGGTCCTGTCATCTCAAACCAGATGTCCTCGTCGTTGATGTTTGATGGTGGGTTATAGTCGAGCCAGGCTGCTTGCATCATTGGCTCAGATGCTCTGTCCAGGGAGGCCGCTACATCAAGAAGGCCAATTCCCAGCCATGCGCGCCGACGCATTTCGTGCTCGAAGGGTCGTACACTGAATGGTGGCTCAGGCATGTGTAGCGACAATGCTTGGCCCACTCGCAGGGCCATAGCCAACATCGTCCACACTCTCCGGCTTTGATCCTGGGATCTCGCAGCAAGCTAAATGAGAGTTAGTTATCATCTTTCGACAGGTAGGTGGCATAATCTCGGTTGCACTCACAAGGGAGATAATGTATGCCTGTAAAACAGTCACGTCATTGGTTGTGACAAAGTCAGCTTTGGCGAGGGCAATTTCGCTCTCCTTTTGGAACTCTGCAACAATAGACTTTTTGTCGGTATTGAACAATGCTTGACAATCTTTGGTGTCGAGAGTGCAAACAGCCGCGAGATATACAGCAGATGCGAGGGTAGCTGGTGCTTGGTGATCCTGCTCATAATTGAGATAAGGCTTGTCCTCCTTCAGGAATGCTTGCATTGATGGCCGGTGCAGAATTTTGAAGAGAGGATCGACATTATGGAAGAAGATATCACATAGTTTGTGGCGGATATGTGGTTGAAGAGCCATCCCTCTCCTTGATTGTAACGAAACAGTTGAGCTTTCAGGACTCTCGGAGCTGACAATAGATGTTCCAAAAACAACATTTGGGTCTTTGGATTCAGGTTGTTCGCTTTCTAAACGGCCATCTAGCACGTTACGAAGTTCTTGTGTCTAACCGCGCGGTAGGAGTTAATCACACGTCGACCGAAGCGACAGAGCTTAATGATCTCACCTGCTGCATGATATCCTCCCAGAAAGACACACCCATATAAGCATTTCCGGGCCGAGGAACATTTGTGGGGACTAAATCATTCTGCTCCTGCCAACTTTCGGGCTCCACATTGACGGCGTCTGTGGTCGGTTCTTGCTTTCCCGTAACAGAGGGCGACTCGACTTGAGCGGCGGGCGGAGCTGGTGTTGGAGTTCTTTGCTCTTCCGTACCACGCTCATTGGCAACCTTTTTGAGGAGCTTCTCGAGCTTGGCCACCCGCTCAGATAGCTCCTTGTCTGAGCCCACAATTCTCTCTGTGGGTTTCCGTGTGCGACCTCTGGGCAATCGGGCACGCTCCACAGGAACGCAAACAAGCCCGAGTCGCTGACAACTGGTGCATGGACTGAGCTTATCACATTTTACCTTGCGCTGACGGCATGCTTCGCAGGTGAGCCGGACTCGTGGCGCAGATGACCGGGCTTGACCGGCTATTTCAGCCATGGCAGTTTAAACTAGTCAACCCACGACTCGGTGATTTGCGGTTGTAATGCCGGGGATGGAAAGGACGAGGTTCTGTTCTGGACCCCGCCATTGTTTGACCCACTTCAGGAGCCAATCAAATGACGAGCGCGCAACGACTTTATCTTTGGCACATCAATTCGATCAACATTCTCGCGTTGATTCTTCTCAATTGAAATTTTCAGTATGATTCGCATCCGGATCGTGCATGAGAATGAAGTTGTGCTCATACATATATCAATCCAGAAGTCCGATCAGCCTTCATCGAATCATTTTTTCAGTGAACAAAATGCGATCTGCGCAGTAAACGAGCTGGAAAGGCATTTCCCATGCCCTCATCCTCCGCTTCACCCGTGGACAATGCATTGTCAATTGACTACGAGTCAAGCTCATTGGGTCTATATAGGCCGGATTGTGAGATTTTAGCCCAACATGAAATCCTCTCAGATGATTTTGCCCGTGCGCTGCGCTTGTTCCTCACCCCCACTGATAGTCTCCATATGACGATAACGTATCCATGGATTGTATGTGCTGCCCAGGAGGAAGCAGATCACTACTGATGGGTACCTGTCAGTCCCCCTTGACATAAATGAGGACTGCAGTTCTCGAATCCAACTGCTACATGACTCTTTTATATGTAATTGCTACGGTTCAAGAGAATGAGCAGCGAGACCGACGACTACCAAGGATATTGCATTTGACATCAAATTCGATACTCCTGACATCTATACACAGAAAGAAGATCAATTTTCAGAACACACGTGGCAAGACTGCACTTATAACCTTGGAAGTATATTTACAATAGCGACCGTGGACTGCGCATCCACGTCAAATACTTCATATTCCATACACGCAGAGACATTGGTCGCGTAGATCCACTTCGCAGCACATGTTCTGATGAGTGGGTATACGACAAGGCGTATCGATCGAAAAGATCCAGAATCCGGAACAATAGGCAGTGCGTAAGAGGTCTAGTCTCACTCGCGGGACAACACCTGAATCAGGCTCCAGGGCTTTGCAGATCATTGGACTCAACGTTCCTCAGCTTCCAAGGTTCCAAGGTGATTAGGATTGACATGGCAGCTCAGTTTTGCAGTCCTTTCGACGGGCCACCCTCAATGGCCAATCACAACGGATATCGAAGCGTAGATCAGCGGGAGTTTTTCTCCGCGACGGCAGAGGGATCGTCGCTACTCTTCCAAATTCGCAGATGGTAAGTTAGACTTTCGCGCTAAACACTGCCGAGGCGAACATTAGGAACTGCTTTGGAGACCCAGTTCCTGAAGACCGCCACCCGAGATAAGCCCGAGATAGAATCATTCGTGCAAAGCCTTGGAGAGAAGCTTCCGGTGCTTATCAGTGGGACGCCTATTGGGTTAGGGGGTAAGTTAATCTGTGGATGAAATGCGTGTATGCCATGCGTTATGGATAGCACACTTCGATAGTCATGTTTGCGCGTCTGCAAGTACACTACGAATGTCAAAGCTTGTGGTGTTCGATTAAGCGGGATGCAAGAACCGTGCGCGGGTTTATTTTCCTCGGTTAGGGAGTGCACAACCGTTAATGAACAACTATGATTTGGATCGGCGTCCGATCTTCACGCTTGATTTCTTCGTACATGACGCCTTCGGGGGCATTGCCTTATTTTTACTAGGCCACCAAAATCACAGAGCCCGAATTCCGAGCCTTGCATGCATGCACGTTTTATAAATTTTAAAGCCGCGGAAGATTTGAGGTGCAGGGATCGCTGCAGCAGGAACAATAGGATTCTCGTTCATTTGACAGTTACGTCTGCAACTGTGTTGTCGATCGAATCAATACGACTATTGATTCGATAGTCAGCCACATCGTGATCGAACCTTGGATTACAGAAGAATGACAATTGACAGGCGAAAGGGGGGCAAAAGTGGGTTTGGGGACTAGTGCACTAGCTTTCCACTTTACCCGGTGTTCATGCAGGCCTTGTCTTTGGGTTGCAATGGTCCATTGACAAATTGTGAGTGAAATATTGAGCAGCGCAATATGCAGATACCTCACCCCTCTATGTATTACTCTACGTTGGAATTCTTTTTCGCGTCATCATAGCAGACGACTGTATGTAGTTATAAGCACTAAGGGGGGAAAGCTTCCCAATACAGTGCTACTACGAGATCCGTACCATGGAACCAGAGGAGCATAAACGAATTAGAGTTCAGTATCTGAGCCCCGTTTTCAATACAGGAAGAGGCTAGTCGTTTCCAAAATCTTCAATGTTTACATTGTATCATAGTCTACAAGTATGATGTCTCGTGCCACAAGCTGTGGATTGTGTCTCTTCCAAAGTCATGATAACTACAAATACAAGCAGAAAATCGAAACCATCTCCCGCTTTCACCTGAGACAGGCATTAATGGCTGGTTTCCTGTAGACGGATGTCGCACTGTCGCCAATGATCATCAATGGCGGACCATATCCGCAAGTATCCGTGCCATGACAGATAAGCCCTGCCTTCTGTCAAGTCTGTACTCATATTAGAACCCATGTGCTTCAGGGTGGGGTGGATATGGATCCCGCTAACGTTTCGTGGCTTCGTCAACCAGCTCCGCGGGACAAATATCTCCTCCCAAACCAAATAGTAGTTCCATTATCCAATTAGAAACTTAACTCAAAGACCCTCTGGTGGCTGGCAGACTGTCAAATCAGGCTGATGTATGATACAGAGCCCCTAGTGTTGTTCCTGTCTGCTCCTCTTTCGTTTTCTTCACTGTGCCCTCTTGTCTCTCTTTTGTATTAAGAAGCGGGCCACCCCACGAACACCCGATTTTCGAAATATTTAGACCAGAGCATTGATCAAGTGGCCCTGGCTCATACACTCTACTCCGTACTCTGAGACCTTGGGAAGCATTGCGGTCTCACTCTTTCGACGCATTGCATACCCTATCGACTTTCGTTTCCCCCAATTCGGCTCTCGCTCTTTTATAAACGCCTTTTATGACACAATGACTACACTTTCAACACCCCGCGGCCGCCAGGCCCTTGCCGTGAGCATCGTCTTCACCACGCTTGCCACATTCATTACAGTGGCTCGAATTTATACGCGCGCATTTCTGGTGAAACAGATGGGAGCCGACGACTATGTGATTTTGGTCTCTCTAGCCTTTTCATGGATCTTCTTTGGCCTTTTGGTCGGTGGTCAGTCTCAATTTGGGTCCTTCTCATGGAGCAAAAAGCGTCTAACAGTCTTGCAGAGGTCTACCACGGCATGGGAGAGCATTACGCCTTGATTCCCGCAGCAATTTATAAAGCTCAGATGCTCGTATGTCACAAACACACCAAATGTCCAAGAAGTTCCTCTCTCTAACATCAGCATCTTACAGTGCTTTTGGGCATCAGTGCCTATTTATCAAACAAGCCTCATCAGCACAAAGATGTCAATCCTTCTCCAATATAAACGAGTCTTCTCCACGCCACGAATGCGTCTAGCCTGCTGGCTATTAATCGGATTCCTTGGCTTATACGGAACGTGGACCATCGTCAGTGCCTGGGCCAATTGTGTCCCTCTGGCCAAATTCTGGGATCCAACCGTCCCAGGCTTCTGTCTGGACAAGAAAGCTCTATGGTTCTCCAACTCGGGTATCCATATTCTTACCGATGTGATTATTCTTATTTATCCCATGCCGGTACTCAAGTCCTTGCAACTGCCCAAGAAGCAGAAGATTGCACTTATGGCTGTATTCGCGCTGGGTGGAATGTGAGTTCATCCTTGAGATTGGCGCGGAGATACTTTGTCTCTCATACTAACGGTCTATAGCGTCTTGATCACAACCATTCTCCGCCTACAATCCCTCCTGGTTATTTCCAACTCCAGTGACCCAACGTGTGAGTCTCCAGAATCATCCCTTTCGATGGACATGGGCCAGATGACTAACATGTAAATACAGACGACAACGTAGGCGCAGCAGCCTGGTCTGCCGTCGAATGCAATGTCGCCATCATCTGTGCCTGTCTACCAGGAACCCGAGCGTTCCTCTCCCAACTTCTGCCCCATATCTTCTCAACCCGCAGCAACGGCTACCGCAGCAGAACTACACGACCAACACGCACTGGCCGCAGCGTGCTCACCGGCAATGGCAACACGCAAGTACTTGCTTCCGTCATCGGCGGCCGTGACCCGGGTTACGACAACGACCTAGAGGCCCTATCACCATCTAGTTCCTCTATGAACAGTTTCCAGAAGGATTCAAAGGAGCACTTTAATGGGATCAAGGTCACCACCAATGTGACGCAAAAGTCCGTTTCACAACCCAAGATCTCTCTCACGGACGTCACAGAGAGCACGAAAGAGTTGGTGTGAAGAGCATACAATTTCCAAATTTCTATGACTCGAATGGACTTTTACGGACTCAATCTTTATGTGTTGCTTTTCCTTTGCGGTGGTTTTTTTCCTCTTTATTTTCACTGTTCCAGTTGCCATGCCGGAGTGCCTTGTGCCCACGTTCTTTGTAATTTCTTTTTTTTGCATGGTGATGTACTTATACCCAACTACACAGGCAAGGCTGGCATGACCACCAGAGCCATTATTTCTAATATCAACTCAGCTACGCCTCATGAATATGACCAAGGCGGACTGAATCAAACAATACCAAAAGTCCTATCATATCTGAGAAAACCTGGAAGAAGAACAAGAGGAACGGAGCATGACAATGGAGTCGTCAAGTTGGAGTATGGCATGGCTGTGCCGAACCCATTCTCTAGAGACACAGATCTCATCGATAAGGACTACACTGTTGTTCGAATAAAGGGTCTAGGGTATTATGAATGCATTGTAAGGACGTAAAAATATGCCAAAGCGAAGGGAACAAGCTAGTCTTTCAATATGCATGAGGCCTGCCCATCGTAAATCTGGAAGCTGCCCCTGGTGAAGAAATAAGACTCGTTACAGAAACATGTGGAAATGTAAGAATGAGCAGTTGTTCATTCAATGCACGGAGATGTGGAGATCCGGGAATCGTTATAAACAAGCTCGAGATACTCGAGGTTTGGGTACCACCATCCGTGGAAATCTCAGAGCCTCTACCGGTCCGTCGTGGCCGAGTTAGGTAGAATTCATGTGACGCTACTCCCAGACGTTGTTAAAGAGATCGTCGGAGCCACCAAACCCACCAGATGGCTTGCTGGTGTTGACGGAGGGAGTAGGGTTGGAAACTGGGGCGGCACTGGCCCAGCCACCAAAGTCCTCGTCGGCTGCCACAGTTGCGGGAGCCTTGGAAGCAGGGCTAGGGGCACCCCAACCATTACCCATGTCGTTTGGAGTCAATGTATCAGGGACCTTCATCATGGACGCAGTGGAAGCGGCGGGGGCAGCAGGTGAAGGGGCACGATCGGGCGTACTCCAGGCGTTGCCTCCCCATGGGTCGAGGTTGCCAGACATGATATTTGCTGCCGCGGCAGTCGCAGCGCTGGGAGCTGGAACCTTGGGGGCGGGGGGCTGGATTGGCGGAGCAGAGATATTGAACGCGGATTTCATTTCGTACTGGGGTGAAGTGGCGGTAGACTTGGGAGGAGAGACCGTTGATTTCGATGCAACAGGAGGAGAAGAAAGTCCGAACAGGTCATTGGAGAGAGATGACGAAGGGGGGTTCGGCTTAGCAGTGGGTGAAGTAAATCCTCCGAATCCAAAGTCTTGTCCACCCGAGGACACGGAAGTTGTACGAGACTGAGGCTTGGGGGCGGACATGGTAGGAGAGGCGAAGCTATCGAACAAGTCACCGCTGGCAGACCCCGATGGCGATGTGACTCTCGGGGCGGCGGGATTGGATTTGGCAGCGCCGAAAGATGTGAGGTTGGAGAATGCCGAGGGCTTCTCGACGGGCTTGGCTGGCGGAGGAGAAGTCGTGGAAGGGAAGCTAAGTCCACTGAAGGCATCCGTCATACCACCCATGTTCGATGAAGCGGAAGGAGGCGCGGGAGAGGCCATGTCGCCGAATGAGTTACCCCGCTGGTGTTGCGCGGGCGGTGCGGGCTGCGGCTTCGAATACAAAGACAAAATGGATTGCTTGAGGTCTGGACGAGACATTCCAGTTGGTGCCGCTGGTGTGGATGCCGTGCTAGCCGGGCGACTGGCAGCGGCTGGTTGAGCGCTGCCGAAGAAGTCGAGACCCAAAAGGGAATCATTTGGCTTGTGGGTCTTGACAGGGGCGGGCTGTGCTTGTCTGGGTGGCGCGCGCAGGGTAGGATCGGTTGTGCTAGGGCGCGCTGGAGGGGAGATATCATCGCCGAATAGATCAATCGAGGCTTGTTGCCGGTGTACCGGGGGTTGACTGGGGGCGGCGATTCGCTGGGAAGCAGAACGTTCGATCTTGGCTTTCTCCTGTACAACGGCGAGAGGCTATTGAATCAGTAAATGCTGCCCCGCAAAGGGTTCATCACGCGACCACTCACAACGTCGTCGTCGTCGCCTTCCAAGGTGGAGGGATCGGGGATCCCACCATCCATTACCCATCGCTTGCTCTCGTACTTGGTCCGAATGAAGTTCTCAATCTTTCTGTTGACGCTGAATGTCAGCGCATTGTGCAATCATTGATCTCGAATGTACGCACGCTTCCGAGGGAGCGTGACCGGGGGCCAGTTTCGCCTCCCAATACCTGTACCCGGTTAGTATCCGGGTTGCTTAAGGAGTCAATTGGTCGCGACAAACTTGTTTGCTCTTGAATTTCCCCATTTGACCACACTTTGGAGTTGTTCATCGGTCCACGCATCGAGATCCACGGACTTGACTCGGCTGATATGCGTGCCCATACCCCTGTGGATTCCCGAGCAACGGATACAGACAAAAACACCTAGGTTCCATGAAGCCCATCGCGGGTCTGCACAATGATGCCAAATATTAGTGCCAAGACCAGAGCATCGAAATGAGGCCAACGTGGGCGCAACTTGACGGGATCGGACTCACGCTTGTTCCGTTTACAGTCGGCACATATCTTGTTGTGCTCCAGTTTCAGCAAACCTTTGATGGTCTGCGAGTTTTGGGCAGCTTGCCCGGGGGTCGGACGTCGAGACATAATTCTATGCAGCGACTCAGGAATGGTGCAAAGGGAGAAACAATGAAACGCTACCTAATTAATCTTAGGTGGCGGTCGGCACCGTGGCGGCCTTAGGCGTCAGGGTTCATACGGATGGGCGAAAATGCCACTCCCGCAGTTTGCTATGAAGTCATGGGCCGAAGATGCGATCAATGCAGAGTTTCAGGATCCTTGTATTTGATCGAATAAATGACTACTGTGTGATTAAAATGTGAAAAATATAGTTGATCTACTCCCACAACGACGCCTCTCACCATGCATGCCGGCCATTGTGCAGCTGTAGATCCCCGCAACACCAAGATTTCAAAACAATCCCCTCTTTAAGCCTTCGCCTTGGGCGCTTTGGAACCAGCATCCTCGGTGAATCGCAGGCTGACACTGTTGACACAATGGCGCTCATCCGTGGGAGTGGGGTATCCCTCGCCCTCGAATACATGTCCGAGATGACCCCCGCAGTTGGAACAAACAATCTCCGTTCGTTTCATGCCGAAGGTGCTGTCGACGTGTCTAGTCACAGCACCGGGAATTGAGTCGAAGTATGCGGGCCAGCCACAGCCTGACTTAAATTTGTGATCAGCGGTATAGAGCGGCGCATCGCAGCCTGCGCAGTTATAAACACCCTTCGATGGTTGGTGAGAATCATATTCACCAGTGCCGGCACGCTCGGTTCCCTTTTCGCGGAGAATGCGGAATTGCTCTATTGTCAATGGTCATCAGTTTTCATTGCAATATGATGTTTTATGGCCGATATTTGTCTTGTGCTGGACGAACCTGGGTTGAGGACAGCCCTCCACTGGTCTTCGCTTCGCTGGTCGGGGTATGACATGGCCTCGGATGATTCGTTATTGCGATTGGAGCTGAAGAATGCGCCGAAGAACGGGATGGTCGGTACCGCTCTGAGTGCCTTGAGACCGGGCTTCTGAGGGGCTTTGCGAGACGAGCTAGACAGAAGTCGAGTGTTCACCGTGAGGCGGAGAGGGATGATCTGAGGTCTGGTGGAGGAGATCAAAGTGCGATAAGCTTGAGATCGCATGGAGTATATTGATGCGGGAAGTCTGTTGTGAAGATTGAAGATGAGCAGAGTGCAGATGCAAGGCAAAAAGTTGAGTGGAGTGAAGCTAATCCCGGATTGGCCTCTGCGTCATCATGCGGGGGCGCCCGTCGGGGACTGTTTAGGGCCTAGACTGAACAACTACACTCCGAAAGAAGAGCTGTCATCTTCCCAACATAACAATCATGCTACAAGTTCCTACGATCGTCGCTTGGAAAGAAAATTTGTCGAAATTGCGAAGAGCTGATTGTGAAAAGCCATAGATCCCGGAAACTCCACCTATGCTGGGGTATCTTGAAGCCATACCGCTGAAGAAAGCAAGACATGAACGAACACTGATAATTAACGACGCTCCCTTCCAATAACCAACATTGAGCCGCGGTCAAGCTCTACACGCCATCCTTCACTACGCAACATGTTCCACACAGCAGGTCCCAGATGAGACTTGCGGTCCTGGGAGTGATTGCCAACTCCGCACACAATCTTGTACCCGCCATGGACGTCTCTGCCTCCACCACGAACGTGTTTCTGATCGCCCAAGCCCTCCCACCAATTTTGAACACTGCGACGAGAGATCCTGACGGCATTGGCAACATTCACACCATGCAAATCCAAGTCACAGTTGGTTGATTGCTGGGCCACGAGCCTATCGGAAGCATTTGCCAGATGGCGCATGGCTAGCAGGCGTTGTTCGTTGCCGACATCACGGTAATAAGCAGATGCACCGCCGTACAGAGGATTCGACCGCGCACGACGAGCTGAGTGTGATGCTTGAGCCAGGGCTGCGGAACGAGCTGCAAAGTGGGATGAAGCAGCCGCCGAAGCCTGGTTGAAGTCCATGGAATCTATGTAGCTGTCCGCCTCTCTGGTATGTGCAGCGTTCTCATCGTCCTCTTCCAGCACAGGGGGAGCCGAAACAAAAGTGATGATGTTGGAGACTGAGCCCAAGGCAGGCCGTTGGGACAAAGTTTCGGCCAGTTCTTCCGCCGCCGAGGTGTCATCATTGGCAATTCTGATCAGGCCAACTAGAGTTGTTGGGTGAACACCTGGATATTTGTGAACTAGGTCCCCCACTTGCGTAACAAGTACAGGATCTTCTTCAATCTCGTTGGTGTCCGCGGGCGCCTGAGCATACGCCAAGTCTCTGAGCGTCGCACAAAGCGACATGGAGTTCAAATGATAAGCTGAAGCAATCTTCTCCCTCTGCAACGTGCTAGCCCGCGATGCAATGAAATCGATATCATTCTTGCCGGTTTCCCATTTGTTGGACGTGGGGCCTGCGGTTGTTCTGGCAGACAAGTCCACAACATTCTGCTTCTGCTGCTTGTTCTTCTTTCGGCGGCTCTTCTTGTTGCCAGTCTGACTTTCTGTGGCTTGAAAGCCATCGATCGATTTGAAGGCGCCAGACTGACCGAATCTTTGAGCGATCTCAGTTTGTTGGGACACATCACCTGCAATTTGAGTCTCTTCTATGAAAGCAAGGTTAAGCAGGACATCCATCGAACGGCTCAGATCATCGTTGCAGTCTTCGAGGATGCCCTCTGCCTCCAAACGAGTGATACTCGGAAACATGCCAATCAAGGTCTGGGCATTCTCAGCACTGATCTTGCTCGCCAAATTTTGCGCTCGCTGAGATGTGTTGCTGGTATTGACTACAAAGCTTCCACCATTTGTATCGCCATTTTCCGAACTGAGCTGCTCAAGCGATGTCCATGTGGTAGGATCTGAGTGTGTTGGGCTGCTGGACGTTTCCGTGTATGGTGAGTCTGAGCTTTCACAGTTCCTAAGGTTTGTTGTTCCTGTTGGATCAAAGGGCATGTCTTCTTGTTCAACAGCCGATAACTTCAGCACATCCAGAGTTTGGCGCAACTGCTCGACCTGGTCTGGAATCGCCAGATCATAGTCTAGGACGATCGCCTGGAAAAGTGCTGGGTCAATCTGTGGGCAGTATGTTCCTGCAAGCTCCTACAATTCCAACAAAAACAGTTAACGACAGTCAGACCAAATTACAATAAGGGTGGGCCCAGTGATAGATGGGCCTAGAGTGTGGAAGCAGTGTGACGTACCTGGGCAAGCGTGTCACCCGAGTCCCCCATCTTTGATGTAACAAATCTGGATGAATCTGAATATCTCCACGTGACTCATGCCCCAGAGCTCGCAAGAAATGATTTTGCGCAGTCTGATCCGACGTCGGGCGGGGTGGGAAAGTGGCTTTTTCATTGACTGGCGCCGGGGCAATCTGATAACCCACGATAAGATAAGACAACTTCGGGGTACATCACGTGCATCAATCACATGACTCGCGCAACAACTGCAATGATGTCATCAGTGTGGCAGACGAGCACATCGGAAGTACTAAGTTCGTTGTCTCCTAATCTTTTCGAGATCGTTGCTTGGTTTCTGGTTTCTGGTTTGTAGCCTTTTCTTTTTCCGGCTTTTCTGACAACAATCCAGCAGTGACTGTATGATGCAAGCTATGGCTTTGTCTACTACCACTAAGCCGAGCCTCAAAAAGCTTATATGTCTATGCTTTTTCATAGCATAAACGCATAAAGCCCGTCGAGACGTTCGCTCTTAAAAGCTCACACAACTTGGGCATTTGGATGAGGCATTATTGGAGCCGGCACTAACAGATGATCGCTTTCATAGCAGGTTTTGATTAGCTCGATCGAAATAGTCGGATCAATATTTCCAACAATTGTAATTTTTCACGTTGCAAATTGGAACCACTCTTCTAGTGATTCTAACGCTGGGCTTTGACACAACAACTCAAAATCTATCCCAGATTGCGCAAAGTTCAGAACCGTGGATGCGATAGCCATGTCTTTAAATTTCGCTTTCGACTCTTCGTATTGTCGCGATGCAACGATCAGGTGATGTGCCGTCGATGATGCTTCTTTGGCTAACTTTGAATCATATGCAAGTGCGATAGATTGGAGAAGCTCCATTGCATCTGGAAGCAGGGGAAGAATCTGAATGCTATCGACTGCTAAGCATACGCAGACTGTTTGGAATGGCACGCTGAGTACATTCCACCAGGGCTGATGCTTTGTCAGAATTTCAGGGATCTCGTTCAGAGCTCCCTTGATTATAGAGATTGTAATCCTTTGACAGGAAATGCTGATGACCCGAGTAACCGACAGAATCCGTCGCATCAGAGAAAGACATACTTCGGCCTGAAATAATGTGAATATTGCTGGTCCAGTTCCCAAGTCTTGAATTCGACAAATATGTCGCTCAATTTCCCCTGGACTGACCGCGCTCATGGGTCCTTGGAACCCATCTTTTAGCATATGTATCAATGACACAAACTTTGCGCTATGCGTCCCGGGGCCATCGTTAAAAAAGCCACATGTAACCGACGACAATGCTACTGGAGTTAGGCCATACTCCGTACAAAGGAGATGGTTCAGTGCCCAAGTAAGCCAGAAAAGTCGCTGACGACGGTCACCTGGAGTCGTATCCAAGTGTGGGTTGTTTGAAATTTGATTCACGGCTTTGGGTCCTTGGCTTCGATTTAGTCCAAGAACCTCTGCAATTTGCATGGCGGTATGACTAGCCATGCAAGCAATGCGCGGTCGAGTGGTTAGTCTCAAATAGACGATGCGAAGAATCCAAGCTCCCAAAAACTCTTCATCAGGCCGGGCAACAGGCTCTGCATTTGCCATGTCCAAAATTGATAGACAGTGACTGAAAAGCCCTTCCTCGTGTTGATGCGGGGGATTTGAGAAGAAAGAGCCCAGTACACATACTGCGCACGTCAAAGCTTCCAATCCAGGATTTTCTGTCGAATCTCTCCATAGTGACTGTGCTTGGCTAAAGAAAGTATCTTCTTGTAAAAATGCAAAGGTGGGATGCACATCAGCAAAGAAGACTGAGAGCAAGTCTTGACACTCCTTCTCAGACAAGAAGGACGTAATCTTAGAAGCATACTTGCTTCGCCGCTCTGAGCGAAGTCCAAAGTTATATCCGAAAGAATGCAAACGTGGCGGCGTAGGATCATTCAACTCGGATCCCAAAATGCGCGGTAAAGCAAAAGCACTGCAGGTATTGAGAGCCCGGTCATTTTGGCTGCCTACAAGTGGCCTGTGTTTCGGTAAAAGTTCACTTCCCGGGTCTTTTGCTGCATTGTTTGCAGCCGGTGCCACTTCACCCTCGACTAAAGAGCAATCGCGGGATTCTTTTTGCTCGGTCATATTGGCTGTATTGTGAGAGGTAGATGTTGGTTCGTATGAACAGCTGTAGCCGTAACCTTCGCATGATGAGCAAGGCGTATTGCCATCACATTTTCGCTTTCGTCGACGACATTCGCCACAAGCACGAATTGATCGTTTTCTTAGATGAGTGTTATCCTCTTGAATGTCTCGAGCTCTGCGTTTAGGCATTTTTGGTCCAAAAAGACATGTAAAAATCTTGGAATGGGCCTCCCCTTTCTTGGATGGATGTAACATGAACCCAGCCTCAGGGCACGAGGTCGAGGATTTAGGTTATGTAATCATGTTTTAAATTCTGCAATACACTGGGCTAAAAGTCTATGATTGATTTAAATAGAATAGATAGATAAATTTAGCATTTGGTTATACTTTGGCTCCAGGGCTACTTTAGGTAGAACGCCCAGGACTGGCGCTGCCCAGGTGCGGCCGAGCATGGTCCCTCGGCTGAGATAGAGGCTCGATTTCATCAAGGTAAACACAACACAAAAAGACGATAGGTTTAGAACATAACGTAAAGACAAAGCCAATTCAATTTCCCAGGATCAAACTACCTCGGAGCCCAAAATTTCGATCAGCTCCTGAAACATCAAATGAATCTCTTCTTCCACTCCACGACTCTGCCAGACCTCGCGATTATCCTTGCTGATACCATTCTCCTCCAGACAAGAATCCACCATGTTACCCCTAATGGGCAGACCTGGAACGTTTGACACAGTTTTCATTCGCAACCCAGTGAGAATCTGCTGCAGGTGACCACCTGCCTTGCCTCCACCTTTACCTCCATAAGTGACAACCCCAGCTGGTTTACCATTCCACTCCCAATAAAGATAGTCCAGTGCATTCTTCAGGCTTGCTGGAATACTCCAATTATACTGTGGTGTCACGAATATAAAGCCATCGTATTGTCGGACGGTCTTGGACCATGCGCGTGTGTGCTCATGGACATAGTGTGGTGTAGGGTCTGCAGACGGCAGATGGGATGGGATGGCAGGCTCGTTGTACATAGGCAGTGAGTGCGCCTCCAAGTCGATTGTTTCAAGCTCTCCTTTCCACCCTTCGTTTGCGAGGATTTCCTTGACGTATTGTGTGATGAAGGGGTTTAGTCGTGGTTCTCTGGTGCTGCAGGTCACCAGAGCAATCTTTTTCAAGGCCATGGTGTAGGTAATTATGTTTCGGTTAGGCAATTAGGGATATTGGGACCTCAGTTGCACAATTTCTATCTTATTCGGACACAGACCTTTCTTATATACCTTGTCGTTGACCCGTTTTGCCTCTGCGGAAGGCTGTGCGGGTACTGCGGGTAACGCGGAGGAGGTGAGCCCTAACTTTGGGAATGCAGACGATTCCAAGGTTCCAAGGTTGGAGACTGCGTTGGATCCAATATCGACTTTGTACAGATGCAAGTGATAGATTAAATTAGGCCCATCTATGGATAGAAGCCTTCTTCAATCGGCTTCCAAGGTTCGTCATGTACGACCTTGGAATGCCGAACCAACCTTGGAACTGTTGCTCCAAGGTTTGCATAGTACCTATTACATGTACGAACCACACCTTGTCGAATTCTGTGGTGCTTTTTACCTCACTGGCCACCCGTGGGCTTCGGATGGGTTTAATGTTGATAGGCCTCGGTAACTTGGAACCACAGATAGACGAGTGATAGGACTTGGATTCACAAATGCAACAGGGACAGGAAACATAAACGTCATGTGGATCATTAACGGTGACTCTCGAACTAAAATCCCCTTTTGTTATTTCCAATCAATGAAAAAGGAATATAGATGATGCAATGGACGTGTATTCATTTGAGATCGACCGTGCGCCGAAGGGCAAGGGAGTCCAAGGTAAAAACTAGGATCAAGTGAACACTCAAAGCAAGAAGAACACGAGAATGAGGAGACCCCAGGCGCTATGCGAACAGAGAAATCAGAGCAGGTGCACAAACAGGATATATTGCAAAGCACAATGCTGGAGAGGGCCACGACACCGAGACCATGGAAAACGAAAAGAACAGAGCTTCAACCACAGTCTCCGCCGAAAGTGAAGAAAAACACCTTATCAGCTACCGACCCCGGGATGGGTCCTGACTTCCGCAAGTAAGGATCCAGTATCCGAGCCCGGGCGAAGGATGATACACAATGGATTATGAAAATGCGAGAACGCGGCTTGAATGTACATGTTCTAGGAACATCTGGAACAGACAATAAGCATGGGTATGTCTGTGAACTGCTAAAGACGGGAGAGCAGGGGTTCGGGAGAAAGATACAGAAAGAAAAGGAGTGCGGACGCCGAATCTAGGTTCACCACATATCATCGTCGTCGTCGTCATCTAGTTGGACGTCATCGCCAAAAGACGAGTGTCCGTACTGGTAGTGCCCAGGACCATAAGAGTTGCCATTTTCATAGCCCTGCTTGCTGCCTCTTGACTGGGCACCGTAGCGATCGTGTGGATCGTCGTCATAGTCGTACGCAGAGGAGTCGTCATATCCGCTTTCCCCGTAGTGTTGGTCCTGAGTCTGTTGTGCGTTTCTTGTTAGCACTCCGGGGGATTTTTTTCCTCTGTTCCAGAGGGATGAGGCAATTTGCTTACCTCTTGGTATCGCTGGTATTGCGTGTACTCATCCGGCTGGTCTCTGGACTTCGAGGATGACCTTTGAGAAGATCCAGATGAAGCGACCGACATTTGCGGGTGCATTTGTTGGACCTTGGCCAGGTATGAGTACATGAAATTACTCAGCAGTACCTGGGAGTACAGAGCTCGTTTGGGGTTTGCAAGTTTGATATGAGCCATGCGATAAATAGCCCTCTCCTCCAGGATAGAGAAGCGGGTCCAAGGGTAATCAAGGTCAGCGCGAAGTATCCGCACTGGTGGCTCAGGAGACAGGTTCCGGGACGAATGTTTGCGATGGTGGCCCTCATGACTATGCTTCTTCCGGCCACCGCCAAAGATAGAAGAGAATATACCATCTTTTTCTTTCTTCGAGTCCCCTGATGTCCTCCGTACGCTGTCCTTGCGGCGTTCTTCCTCTAACTTCGGATCGAGGCGGTCCAAAACTAGACTTTCGCGTGCGCGAGGAGTGCTCTCAATCGAAGACTGAATCACATCCAATCGGGTGCTGTCGTGAGACTTATCGGTAGTCTTGGATTTGCTCTTTTTGGAGTCGCTGTCTTTTTCCTTCTTTTTGTCCTTTTCCTCACTGCCCAGTAGCCAATGCCAACTAGACTTGCGGCTGCCCTCTGAGTCTTTCTTGTCCTTTGATTTTTTGGCCTCTGGTTTTCGTTCTTCGGTTTTTGTCTCGGGAAGTGTAGGTATGAACGAAAGACTGTCGGTGCGAGTGCTATTACCGGGAACCATCTGGGGATTATTGGACAAATCCTCAAGAGAGGATGCTGGTTCATGAGTCTGCCGGGAGTTTTTCGTCCGTTTTTGTGATGATTCCTGCGTAGCCTTGTGGACTGGCGTGGATGTGGCTGCGCGATCCGTGGAACGGCTACTCTGTGAGGGTGGGCTGGGTATGCGGTTTGATTCAGGAGCGGGTGGTGTTTCGATGATTGCGGGGATCTTCTGTTCTGCTGGCGCAGTGTTGACGGTGGAGCGTCCATTCGAACTGATGCGAGATTGCCATTGCCGTGAAGTGTCAGAATCTCTAGATTCAGGTCGGTCCGCTGTCGCATCTCCATGTCCCCCGGTGGGTGACGATTCTTCTTGCTCCGCCTCGGGCTGGTCGGCAATCGACTCAAATGTCGAACTCGCGGAGAGAGCAGGTGAGTAAGCCCCACTGCGAGATGATGCAGAGGATGTTCGCGCAACAGATTTAGGCGCATGATCAGTTGACACGCGCGTCGATCCCGAAATGGTCTGATCTTCATGTTGTGGAAGATTCTTGGAACCTGTGTCACTCCCTGCAGATTCAGAGGCCCCTCGCGCAACCCGTTTTGAGTAGGGTAATTTTTCTCCTTTTTTCACGCTGCCGGCTTTGATGTATTGTGTTCGAGTGGACCGGCGAAGGCTGTTTCCTGGGGGCGCTGGCGGTAGTATCGGCTTATCCTCGTCTTTGATGCTGGCATTCTGCATGCCCCTCAGAAGCATGTCTTTGTCCACCGGATTCGAGTCGTCCACCAAGGTTTCCAACTGTTGTAGGTTAGGACTAAGCATGCCATCTCGTCTGCTCGATTGCGAGCGCTGGCGTTCAAGTCGATCCGCGCCATCCGTGTAACCCGAGGAATTGTCGATTTGTCTCGATAACATAGACTTCTTGCGTTGAAGACCTCCTGTCGACCCTTTGCGCTCCGCAGAATAGTCACCGGACCTGCGCTTTATATGATCCGCTTTGGTGTCAAGGAACGATTTGAACTCTTTCGGGGCGAGTTCAGGGTGTAATCGCGCAGGTACCCAGAATAACCGGGATGCATCGTCTTCGTCGGCCGAGGGACTGGGAGGCGGGGAAAAGCCCGGAAGGTCGGGGTCGCCGGCGGCGGCCACATCCATAGACATGCGTCGAATTGCAGCAAGATTGTTCAATTCCTGAGCGACGGCCGCGGGATTCGACTCATAGTCGATATCGTTCAGAGGAAAGGAGGAGGTTGCGGTCTCAGAGGGTGGCCGCGTCCCATCGGGGTTTCCGGAATCATTCCCCTTTTCAAACGAGTAGTTCCCGACCAGCGATGGTCGCTGTTGTCCATTTCCAGCCGGCGGTTGCTTATTCGAAAATGAGCTCTGCAGTGGTGAGGATAGTGGTGACGATGGGGAAGGAGACTCGGTGCCTGCGGCGGTCCGCGGGATGGTTGTTATTGACTCGCCGCCGACGGGGGAGGATATATAGCTCAGGCGTCTCGGGTCATTATCATCGTAGTAGTCGTCGTCGTACATACGCCCGATCACTTCCGTCACATGATGGTTCGGATCGCTAATCGACAAGTGGGTGGCATGCCCTCGCCGCGTCGCGTGTCCGGCCTCATGGGCCCCCGTTGAGGTCTAGAGGAGTGGATGTTAGATTTGACAAGTCACATTGAGAAGGCTAGTCTCAAGCCAAGGGGGCAAGACCGAGAGCCCAAGATGAGGGGCTTTATCAGAAGCAAGGACAAGTGACACACCTGCATGGGAGCCAATCGTACAGGTACCAAAGACCCTAGAGCCCAAAGGGCGAAAACTCAAGAGAAGACAGTCTGAAGACAGAGACGAACAGTCATTGAATCGGAAAGACACATTCGTCTCAAGTGGGTTTCCAAAGAGGAAAGAAGGGTGTAAGGCGGAGAGCTGACCCCGGGCACCTGACACACAAATTGATGTGCCTTTCTTTCGTGTCTTTTGGTAACTTCGGACCTTTTGTACTTCTCTAAACTTATGAACTTATTGGGGGTTTCTCGGTTTTTCTTAGTTCTCCGATTTAGTTCCTTGTCCACTTGGATTATCGGCCTTTTATTCATTCTCGGGTCCACTTAGAACGATGATCTACACTCTGGCTTGGATTTTCGGTATTGGGTTACCAACTTTTCAATGTTTCTTTGTATATTTACTACTTGAGTATAGTATTTTTGGTTCGGATCTAGCGAACGAGACCTATGAGTGGCACTAGCACTACCCTCCGTACTCTTGGGCTCTTGGCCTGACAAGCCCAAAGCCTTTGAAATTTCAAACCCCACCAACGACACCAGAAACTTGCCATTCACCTAAAGCCGGTACTGTTGGGTAACTCAAGGTCATGCATCACAATGGCATCAGGGTACTTCGACACGTCTTTGTACTCCTGAGATTCCTGGTACCACTGTCTACCTGTCTACCTGGGAGTCGTGTGACTTTCAAGGTTCACCTAACTTTCCCCGAAAACCGAAGCCACTTGGGCATCTACTACACCTCAAGAATATACATGGGACTGATTCGACTGGCTCGCGTGAGATCATGTGATATGTTCAGATACGGGGCTAGAACTCAAAGGGTCCTGCCGCCTGGGCTGGCTACAGATGACCGAGAGATGCATGTGAGCACCAGGACCCCCATCAGAGAACCGAAAGGAATCAGGTCATGGTTGCATTCAAGGAATCAGGGGGTGTATTCAGCCTAAAAAGCTCAAAAAGCACGGATACAAAAACCTTGGAATCTAGGAGCAAGATCACAACCAAAAGGGGGAATGTATTGCCATGAAACCAAAGATCATGAAAAGAAAGGTTACCCCCAAGCATGAGAACCTTGGAACGAGAAACTCCACGCTGAAGAATGTAGATGGCAGGACTCGACAGGAAAAACAAAACGGCAAATCCATAGACGCCAGGATATATTTAGAGCACTGGAGGCATGTATGTCCCCCAAAACTCAGAGAAATGTGCATGGGTTTTCACAGATTGTGCTGCATGGACCAGCAGACAGACACAGTCTTAAGAGGTATCAACGTAGTTGCTGCGCTCAAATTAGCTATTGCCACAATAAAGAATTATAGAGAAATGACTTACCTGGGGAAGATACCCACACGGTCTCCAACGCGACCAGTCCACCAATCTTCCGCCTTTTCTGTCCGCTTGATAATTGTGATGATTTCACCCTTCTTGAACCCGAGATCTCCGTCCTGGTCCGCGTCGAAAGTGTAGAGAGCGACGACTTGGTCTGAGCGCAGCTGGGCCGCACCGGTCTTCTGCCCGAAGACTGGCTTGGGAGCCGTTGGGCGGGTAGGTCGGCGATCCGAGTAGACGTATTCCTCATCAAATGGCGCCGTATTGCTTCGGTTGCGTCCCACATTATCGTATGAGTCACCAGTGGGAGCCCGGCTGCTCGCGGAGCGTCCACTGCCCCCAGGAGATCGATCGTAAACATCGTCGGCCCAAGTATTCGCACGGCGTGGCTTGTCGCGGTAGTCGTAGGGATCGTCGGTAGTGTTAGACCGTTCTCGTCGGCTTCCTTGGCCGTAGGCTTCGCCCTTTCGGCCTTCCCAGACCACATCGTCGTGGCTCTCGTCGTAGACGGGAATGTCGTTGTACATCGAGTCCCCATAAGCTCTCGAATTTCCCTGGAAAGCGCGGGAGTTTAGGACGCGCATGAGAGCATCGGACGCCGGAGGCGGGCGGACGCTTCCAGTGAGCAGCTGGTTGGCAGAGACGCGACTGCGGTATAATTTCTCGTTGGCATCCTTGCGCTCCACCAGCATACTTCCTTCCAGACTGACACCGGCGAAAAGGCCCTTGGTCTTCGAGTAAGAGAAAACAGCTGCGACGCCCTTGGTGCTGGCTGCTCCGGCGGCCTCGGCATTTCGGCCGACAGGACCAGCAGCAAGCGAGACGTTACCACCCAGAGTCAGGGTTCCGAACTGTGAGAATGTGCGGACAGCAGCAGCGTCATTGAGAATGAAAACAAAGTCGGTCAACTCGAATCCAATCTGACCTCCAATGCCAGCACCTGCAGTCGCAATGGCCGAAGGAGCCGACCAAGTGCCATCAGCCAGGCGGGCGACGACAACGCCGGAACCAAATCGACCGGAGCCCAGGAAGCCGGCCTTGAGGACGGTGAGAATGGCAAGACCCTATCGGAGAAACAGATCAGCGAATCGCTCTCCAATCAAAGAAAACGAGGATCTTACCTTTGCGCCAGCCAGAATCTCCGGGGGAATAACTTTATCGGGGCCGAACGATTGCTTAGGATCGACGAATGAGGTCAGAATCTTTGCGGCCTTTTTGCATTCGCCTGTTAAGAGCGCGGTCAGTATCAGCCGGAGATGCCGCACACGACTGCGGGGAAGTGGGCTACTGGAATTGGGGGACACGTACTGCCCATTGACGATGGGAGCGGATTGTTGATCCCCAGAGGCATGGCGGAGGTATTGTAGAATGAACGAGAACTCAAGGGACAGCGAGAGAGTTACGTTGAGGACTGAGGAGGCTGTCAATCGGGTTTCCTAAGGTAGCGGTTAGTCAGTGGGGTGTGGGCCGTATGACGGCTGACACGGGACAACGCCGGTTCGTGGGAGGCGCCAGAGGTGTTCGTAGAGCTACAGCTCCGTTCCACCCTCTATGAGTATAGCTCGGTGGTAGACTTACTTCAAGACGTGTAACTTGTGGTTTTGAATTGAAATGCAATTGCAAATAAAATGGTTGTTCTGCTTCGGCTCACATTTGTGAGTGGCGGAGCACACCTGGGCACTGGGATCGCTTGGCACTATAGCACGGGGAGCTTTTCTTAAAGAAAAGAGGTGGAAAAAGGAAGACAATTGCTACTATGCAGTATTTGATTGAATGTAATATTATCTGTATGTCATCTGCGTAGCGACAGCTAGACAGCGGCATAAAAGACGAGTCTATAGAGTCGCTGGCACGTGCCAGATGGAGATCAGGCGCCAAGACTATCTGTTATCGTATCGCGATTGTCTCCGAATCCACCTCCGAACTCGCGTATGCTCTCCTTGACTGCAGACTGCAGAGCTATGATTGGTGTTTGATCCATTGGTGATTCGCTAGACGCGAGAATGGCTACAGGTACCCAATGTATCTCACTTCTCACATATCCCCGCTGACATGACTAGTTCGGATTTGCGTCTGCGGAGACGAAGGGACCGGCAAATCCAGTCTCATCACGTCCCTTGTCAAGGGTGTTTTTGTCACAAATAAGATCCAACCGGTGCTTCCTCAGATCACAATACCTCCTACCCTCGGAACCCCTGAGAATGTCACCACCACGACCGTCGTCGATACGTCTGCTCTGCCACAGGAGCGCAACAACCTCGCCCGGGAGATTCGGAAGTCAAACGTGATTCTCCTGGTGTACTCTGACCACTACAGCTATGAGCGGGTGGCTCTGTTTTGGCTGCCGTACTTCCGGTCATTGGGTGTCAATGTCCCGGTGATATTGTGCGCAAACAAGTCCGATCTAGGGTCGAGTCATACACAAGTGGTCGAAGAAGAGATGTTACCACTGATGGCGGAGTTTAAAGAGATCGACTCGTGTATCCGAACCAGCGCGCGTGAACATCGCAATGTGAACGAAGCTTTTTTCGTCTGCCAGAAAGCCGTGACCCATCCTATCGCACCGCTGTTCGACTCGAAGGAATCAGCTCTGAAACCGGCTGCAGTAGCAGCCCTCCAACGTATCTTTTATCTCTGTGATAAAGATCGAGACGGATATCTCTCGGATAAGGAGATCAAGGACTTCCAAACACGCTGCTTCGGGAAGCCCCTGAATGAGGAGGACCTTGTTCACATCAAGGACACCATTCAAAAGACCTTTATGGAATCGGTAACAGAGTCTGGTATCGATTGCCAAGGATTCATTCATCTCAACAAACTGTATGCCGAGAAAGGGCGCCATGAAACCGTCTGGATCATCTTGCGAGCTTTCCAGTACACCGATAATCTCTCATTGCAAGAGAAGTTCTTGCACCCCAAATTCGAAGTTCCTCCATTCGCCTCCGCCGAGCTGTCACCCGAGGGATATCGCTTCTTTGTGAACCTTTTCTTACTATCCGATAAGGACAATGACGGAGGTTTGAACGAAGCAGAACTTGCATCACTGTTCGCTCCTACTCCCGGTTTGCCTGCGTCATGGGCCGACGGTTCGTTCCCGTCATCCACCGTCCGCAATGAGGCAGGCCATGTGACACTACAGGGCTGGCTTGCCCAATGGAGTATGACGACTTTCCTTTACCCGAAGACCACCCTTGAATATCTGGCATACCTTGGGTTTGAGCCATCCGATCAAAGTGATCAGTCTATCACAGTGGCGCTGAAAGTCACACGGCCACGCAAAAGGCGCCGGCGCCCTGGCCGCGTAGGACGTAATGTCGTCCAATGCCACGTTGTGGGAGCCCCCGGTTCCGGAAAATCGGCCTTGCTCGATGCGCTGCTCTCGCGTGGTTTCAATACGACCTACCACCCCACCATTCAGCCCCGCACCGCTGTCAACACTGTCGAACTTCCTGGCGGCAAACAATGCTATCTCATCTTAGATGAACTTGGTGAACTTGAGCCTGCTCTTCTTGAAAACCAGGCAAAACTACTTGATCAATGTGACGTGATCGCATACACATATGACTCCTCGGACCCTGACTCCTTTGCCTACATTCCTGCGTTGTGGGCGAAGTATCCTCACCTGGAAGAACTTCCGAGTGTTTTTGTTGCCCTCAAAGCGGACTTGGACCGGACCACCCAACGAGCGGAGCACCAGCCCCATGAATACACGGCCATGTTGAACATGCCAAGTCCACCTCTGCACGTGAGTGTGACCTGGAATTCCATTCAGGAAGTGTTTGTCCATATTGCAGAAGCCGCGATGGAACCAAGCACCGCTTTCCCGCGTAGTGAAGAAGACGTGGAGGGCAAATGGATGTCGTGGGGAATTGCCCTCGGAGCGGTGGTTTGCGCAGGCGCTGCAGCGGTGATGATCTGGCGACGAGTTGGCGCCGGGAATTAGTTCTTCAATCAATATCATACCCCTTTTTTAATTTTCAATGTAAATTTTGGAATTGTACGTAGTAGTCCCCGTTATCTCATGCGTGTTCGTACTAAGATGTGTCCGGCCCGACCGGGGTTAGGGCCCCGCCAGGCACGCGGTTTCTTCTCCGCTCCAACTTTACCCCAGACATCCCCTTCTGTCGCTGATCCCTGCGCACCCCCTCTCTCCCCTCAGCTTCGACAGTGTGTTCATATTAACTATATTCTTTATATATAAGATCTCGCCATTCTGCATACATCTTCTATCGAACCCCTGCCGTCGAATCGTTGCGCAATCATCCCTCAAACCCTCGCCTTATCTGCAGCCTGTCAGCCACCGAGCCCTCCGGCCCATAAGACATCATCTTGATATCGTTCATAAAGGATCTGGAAGATAAAGCTATATAATTGGCGCGGTACAAATTCTGTGCAGCTGATCGTTCAGGGTATTGTGGTTGTACAGCATCGACGTTTGACCATGTTGTAAGGCTCGCCCTCTCTCTTCTCTCTCTCGTTCTTTTGTCTTTCGTATCAAACTTCGGATTTATGTCTCTTTCTCTGCTTTGCGAAACCCCCGTAGACGAATCGCGATTTCACATTGCCAATTTCGCTCACACACCCGCAGTGTTCTTCCACCTCCACCTCCACGCTATACCATCCCTGTCGCGTATGCGGCGGGGGCGGCAAATGGTATGGCGGTTCCTGTTGTCGAAACGAATAACACTATCACCCACCCAGAGCGTGGATGTCCATTGCAAGTAGGCGAGGGTAAGTGTTATAGAGCACACTTGCGGCTCGCGACACCCCGTTTCCCTGTTCCAACGCTCATGTATTTATGCGACAGGCACATACGTTCTCCAAGATGATCTCCTACTCGCGACACCACCTCCCCATCCTTCCGAAGCCCCCATCGTCAACCCCAACCCTCTTACTACGGTGCCGGCGCCACCGACCTGTGGCGTGAAATTATCGCTGGTCAGCCTCGACCCGCGGAAGAAACCGCCTACATTCCTGAAGTCTGCGGTGACAGCGCCGCAATTTGGTGATGGAAACTCGGCACTTGCTGCGCCGCCGGTCGCAGCGAAGGACGCTTCAAAGAGAAGGAAGCCCAAGAACAACATCATCAAGAGCAGCTCTTCATTTGTGTCTCGAGTCATCACGCACGAGACATCTGCCAAACGATTGAGTGACCGCGACACCAACGGTGTCTTCGCTTTCGCAAATATTAACCGAGCCTTCCAGTGGCTGGATCTGAGTTCGCCAACAAAGGAAGAGCATCTCACAAAGGTGCTTTTTACCAAGGCGCATATGCTCTGCCACGATATCAACGAGCTCACCAAGACATCCTCCCACCTGGATATTGTGATGGGCTCCTCCGCGGGTGACATTATCTGGTATGAGCCCATGTCGCAAAAGTATGCTCGGATCAACAAGAATGGTGTGATCAACAACTCTCCGGTTACCCATCTCAAGTGGCTCCCTGGCTCTGAGAATCTTTTCATGGCATCTCATGCAAACGGTGTATTGGTTGTTTATGACAAGGAGAAGGAGGATGCATTGTTCACGTCTGAACCGAATGTGCATTACGAGAAAGAATCCGGGAGATTGCCTTTGGAGATTCTCAAGTCCGTGAACTCAAAGAACCAGAAAACAAACCCGGTAGCATTTTGGAAATTGGCAAACCAAAGGCTTTCTAGCTTTTCCTTCTCTCCTGACCAAAGACATCTAGCTGTGGTTCTTGAGGATGGATCACTTCGGCTAATGGATTACCTTAAAGAAGAGTAAGATTTATTCCGGTTTCACAGGCACAAGACACAGGCAAGCTAACAGAATCCAGGGTGTTGGACATCTTCCGAAGCTACTATGGTGGGCTGATCTGCGTTTGTTGGTCCCCGGACGGCAAATACATTGTGACAGGTGGTCAAGATGATCTGTTGACTATTTGGTCGTTCCCCGAGCGTAAGATCGTCGCACGATGCCAAGGCCACAACTCCTGGGTGTCGTCAGTGGCATTTGACCCATGGCGCTGTGACCAGAAAACATACCGGCTCGGCAGTGTCGGCGATGACTGCCGTCTTCTCTTGTGGGATTTCAGCGTCGGCATGCTTCACCGTCCCAGGGCACACCACGCCTCAACTCGCAACCGGACGAGCATCATAGTACCGAGTCCACAGACCGCCGCTCGCCATCGCTCAGATAGCGGCGACGGCCGTGTGCGCTCGGACTCGAACGGAACAGAGAATGACAACGAGGACATTGACCAGACCACTAGTCACCCTGTGGAACCTAGATCGCGTACTGCCATGCTGCCTCCGATTATGGTAAGTTGCGAATGACTTTCTTGCCTTCTACAGCTGCACCTGAAACTAATATCACATTAGTCCAAAATCGTCGGCGAAGACCCTATCTGCTGGCTTGGCTTCCAGAAGGATTGTATTATGACCTCCTCTCTTGAAGGTATGTGAGAAAATTAGTAGTCAATGTAGACCTTTTGCGCTAACATGTTTTTCATCAGGCCACATTCGGACTTGGGATCGACCCAACGAAAGCATTGGCAAGTCGTGATGTCGCCTGCGCGGTTTTCAAGCGTTGCTCAATGCTCTTATTGTCAGATACCCAATCACTTCCATGTTCAACCCTTTTGTACATACTATCGTCGTTGCCTCGTATATACTTTCTTTCATATCCCACCCGACCTTGGTCTTGTCCAAGAAACTAGGGTTTGTTTGCGACCAGTTCGATTCGCGTTATTTGAAGACGAGATCCAGTTGATACGCGATCAACCATTAGGTGTTGCTGTATAGCGGCAGTGTCATAAATGTGCGTAACAATCACGTATCTCATTAATGTAAGGGCATATCGTGGGTTCATAAACCAAATCATCAACATCAACATCAACATCCAATAATTCATGAAACCAAAAACGGCCAATGTCCCAACTTCCAACTTTTCTTCAAGTTAGAGACACAGGCCACACCAAAATAACAAACCACAGGCAAGCGGACAGAAATTTAGTTTCCAAGTCTTGACCCAAAGGCCGCCTTCATGATTCACGGCAAACGACCTATCTCATCGTCTAAAGGGCCAACGCAAAGAGACCCAACAGAAGGCTGCCAGCCGGGGGCATCAACACAGCACCGGCATTGGCAGTTGTAGTTGCCGACTCAGTAGCAGTCGAAGTGGAGGTCGAGGTAGTGCGGCGGGTCGTGGTCGAAGTGGTGGTCGAACGGGATGAAGTAGACAAGGAAGTTGAAGTCGTAGTCGATGTCTCGGTCGTCACTACAGATACAATGTTAGTACAAGTCTCTCCGATATCAGTGGTGTATGTAAGTTGTGATCTTGGAAGCCATGCTTTCCGCCTTTACTGACCCAGTGAGGAAGAAGAGGTAGTAGAAGAAGTGCTTTTGGAAGTGGAAGTGGGGCGAGAAGTAGATGTAGTAAAGGAGGTAGATGAAGCAGTTTGGGGAGTTGAAGTGGTGATAGAACTGGAAGTAGTCGGGGTAGAAGAAGTAGCCGGGGTTGTGGAGATAGAAGAACTGGCAGATGCTGATGTGATCAAAGAAGTTGAAGGTGTTAGAGTTGAAGAGATTGAGGAAAAAGTGGAAGTGGTAAGCTTGAATGTAGAAGAGGCTGTCGCTGTGGAGGTTTCCGAGCTGGCAGGGCTGGATGTTTGGGTAGAAAGGGCAGAGGACGAAGTCACAATGAAAGACGTAGACGCACTTTGAGAAGAGCTAGTCATCAAAGAAGACGATGTAGGGGTAGAAACAGAAGAGGAAGCAGATGAAGAGGACAAGGTAGGGGTAGACGCACTGGTGGAGGAGTAAGTAGCAGTCGACGACGGATAAGAGGAGACACTCGAAGAAGTGACATCGCTTGTCGACGCCGTGGAAAGCAACGTGGACGACACAATGGACGAATTTTCACTCGCAGTACTGGTTTCCTTACCAGAGCTCATGCTAGACAGCGCACCAGGCTCAGTCACTCGGAACTGCTGCGACTGAGCCAGAATACCATTGGTCGGGGAGAGGAAGTTGATTTGATATCCCTTTCTGTACATGCATCAGGAATGATTAGTATGCTGGTATGCCATTTGGCTTTTTCACGCCTACCCTGTGTCAACACCGTTGAAAGTCTTAGACTTCACTGTGTAGGAACCCGCGGACGAATCGACGTCGGACGCCACGACCTCGGTGGTGGGGGGATAGACATTTTGATTGACCAACTGGATCTCAAAGGTGTCGGGGTCGGTTCTGGTGTTAATTCTCAATCAGCAAGTGCTCATTGAAGCCCGGAGATCTCGCGGGAGCCATTGACTTACTCCACCGACTGCCATTTGATGGTGAGTGGCTGATCGGGATCAATCTTTTCACCCATGCGTGGCGATGTGACGGTAAGAGCTGTTTGAATTGATATGAGAACATGCTGCAACGTCGAGGAAATGTTCCCTTACCTGCTGCCGAAGCAGCTAGAGCCACCAGAGTTATGATATTGATTTGCATGTTGACACAGTAACAGATGTATACCCAATCAAAGCTTGGTCTAGAATTAGTCAAGTCCTTAGGAGATGGGTCACAAGAAAGCGAATCCAGTATTGAAGAGCTTGGAGGAAGCAAAATTTGGAGCAAAAGATGGGCATATCATTCTTTATATCTCACAACTCCAGCGGCACATCTCGCAGGGTCTGTCTTAATGCTATCTCAATCTTTATTTTTGGGCTGATTATCCGTGGTGCCTTGATCCATCGTGCGCCGTGCTCCCAGGTGTACTGGGGTACAAAGTGACCAGACGAAGACTGCATTTCCTAGTCCCCGTGATGCTACCCTGTCACATTGAGGTGCCCAAAGGGTTCGAAGAGAAAGATAAACCAACTTGTACTGCGACTTCCTTTTCGGCTCAGACTGAAATTGCCCATCGGCGAGTTCATGACGTACAGCATCTATAAAGTCGACTGGCCGCGCGTCATAGCTCTTGTCTGTATCGCAATATGAGATCTGTCATGGCAAACTTAAGGCCATTGGTTACGGTGGGGCTCTCTACAATGTATGCTTCCCCCTGTTTAGCTTTGATACCGATTGCCAGGGATAAAATTGAGGCTAGACAATTGGACCATTCGAATTGAAGCTATCATAGCAAATTAAAGTTCAGAAGACCCTGAAACTTGCCCCTAGATCATGCATCTCTGTTATGGTTCCCGAATTCCTAAGCTATTTCATCGCCCTGGACTTGCTCTAAAGCACTATCACTTCAAATATGGCCTTAATTATCCCAGACTCCAATTGAAAGATGTGGGACAGCGTCTCCGAGAGGTCTTAGCGCGCCGGAAACATTGGGCTCCTTGGGGATTCTTGGCCACCCAAAGGTAGGACAAACAGCCAAGCAAAAGATATCTCACGTTTGCAATCACCGCAAACGAGACCAAATAGCCGAGGCAAGCATGCATTCGACATTGTGATGTCTTAGCAAAATGCAGTCGCCTGTTGCGGAGACTATCTGGAAAATTACAAATCGACTGCCTGGGGGCTATCTTCAAAAACATTGAGTATCACAGAGCATGAACACAACCTCGGAACAACGATCATTCGCCAATTTCTGGAGCATATTCAAATGTTCTACCCAATTCATCACCAGGTTGTTTGCCAGGACTTACCCTTGTCTCAACTGTTGTAACAGAACGTCCAGATTCGGCTTCGACCGCGTGTGAGTGTCTTCCGACATTTCCATTCCGGCTTCAAGCTTTCTTTGGCTCTCCCCTATGTCTTGTCTGACCTATATATCTCTATGGCCACCCTTTGATTCATAATGAGTTGATGGTCGTCGTAAGCACTCTACGAATCTTCAGGCATGACGTCAATTTGGAAGGCAAGATTGGCGATCCAGCGAGGCAGGATGGATGCTTGGTGCTCGTTCCAATATTTTGTGCAGATTTCGTGCAATCGAGACACCCGTGGACGGCGACGGGTGGTAACAACCTAGGCAACCTATCCGTGCGGGCTTGGCCCCAGAGATGGACTTGAGGTTCCAGAGCTTGGCTGGATCAGAACACGGTCTCAAGCAACGGCAAATATCATTAACACCCAGGCCTTGTCGGCTCTGTGAGAGCAATCTTGGAAACCAGAGGGCCTCAAAAAGCCCACAAAATGATGGGTGTAGACCTACTTGTGCAGAATATTTCTGGGAAAGACTGGCTCCCTTGACCACAGCAGTGTAGCTAGAGGCTTTCATATCCCACTCACATGAAACCTTGAAAATATGTCCAGCTCCCGAGGTCCAGGGCTATGCTGAAAAGAAGAGGGAAGTAAAACCTCATTGGCATAACCCTAACGTTAAAATCCACTAGGGCGCCCACATATGCAAGTAGGCAAAAAACATAAAACAGCTCAGGATCTCCGAAACATCCATGGATTAACATTAAAAATAAACGATTAGCGCAGAGCTCGGAATGGGCGATCATATTTCTCCTCGTAGATATGATATGGATCATGAAACTTGAACGGGCTGATAGCCGGGCTTCTAAGGCTGTTCCAGGGGTCGCCCAATCCACCATTCCAAATGGCTCCCAGGCGAAACCGTGGAAGCCTTGAAAGGTAGGCACGACCTTGATTCATGGCTCTACAAGATATTTTGTAATTGGACAATGATGAATAGATCCTCAATCGAGACCGGCGTCTACGGCTGCTTTCTAGTTTCAGAGCCCTAGAGTTCATGGATATCAAAGAGGATTTTGTAAGCAAAAATTGACCTAGTCTCCCAGCCTAACCAAGCTATCATTTTTGATAAATCTAATCCAAACAAAGAGAAAGCCCTCTCAGACCCTGCAAGGCATGATGTCCATATCCCGTATCAGAAATATTTCCTTGATGTATGTGATTCAGTATTTGTCACGCCCGGCCTCATCAAATTCTTTAGAATTGAAGGACACTGCGGCCGCCATCGACTGTGATTCTCTGGCGTACTCGAATATGAGCATAAGAGGGACCAAGCTGAAGAGCTCTTCCAGGTGGAAGAATCGGGCGAGTGCTGCTAGCAGTAATGCTCAGCGAGCCGGTATTGCTTGCTGGATTTGCTTTATTCACACAAGTCGTAGTATCAACAGTCTCATAAGGGTAGTTCGATGAACTGCCAGTGATCCCAAGAGCCGGGCTATTCGCACAATACACTGGACTGAGGGTCTCAAAGGAGTCACTGGACGACCGGCCATTGCTATCGCCATCAACATTATGGACATCCAATAGAGCTGTTGGGCAGAACACAAGAGCTTCGCCGGTGTCTAGTCGAAGAATCTTGTGGAAGACATCGCCGCGACGGCTGGAGCCTGAATTTTCATAGTCACTCTCATCAGCCCCTGCAATATGGGACCTGATTGCTCGATACCAGGCGGGGGAGGAAAATCGGTGGATAATGGTGACGTTGCATAGCTCGAGTAGCGACGGGGCAAGTGTTGGTTCTTGTGTCGCAATCAGGACTCGGCTACCAAGGTGACGCTGTTGGCGAACGACGGATAGCAGGGTTTCAGTCAACTCGAGAGCTTCGGGAGATGTGGACTCCATGAACTAGAAGATATCAAAGTCAGCTTTGCAAGGGAGTTTATCCACTAGATTGAAAAATCGCTACTTACCTTGTGGGTTTCGTCCATGGCGATTACTCGACCAGCTTCATGGCGGCCCTTCAAGAACAATGACAGTGCTATGTTGAAGAGCGCACAAGCATCTTCGGCGCCAACAAATGGACAGCTGAGGTCGATGATTGTGAGGGTTCCAGGATCGAAGCTCGACAGTCCTTTGGTATTCTTCTTCAGTTTATTTGCGGGTGCAGCGCCTGGAACAGATCCGGGCTCGAAGAAGGATTCCAGAACCTGCAAGCGCATGTTGAGGGGAACCATCTGGCCTTGAATAAACGGCTCGGCCCCAAGCAAAAGTTTGAATCCGGCGTAGTCGAAGCCCCCTCTTCCTTGGTTTGCGATAGCCATTCCGCGAAGGATTTTCATAACCACCTGCATTCGAGAAGTGTATTAGCTAGATGATCTCGGAACACAAATGACCTGGAGTCGAATCAAACGAACCTCAAGATAAAGCGGCTGTGCTGCCATGTTGTTAACCCCCATCAAAGACTTCATCATCCCAATGTTGAGATCTTTTTGGGGAAGATACAACGGCTCGACCGTCAGCATTTTCGAGTGGCCTGCAAGTCCTTCATATGCAGCCTTCATGGCGAGGTAATTCGTAGGTGAGACTAGAACCCTGACTGGGATACCGGAGGAGCAAAGGTACGCCGCTTCGCATAACTGTGTGCTGGAAAATGCTGTAAACTTGTCATAGTGCATAACCAAGCCGGCAAGAGGAGAAGCCAGCTTTCCAGCCGGTGGGGGAACAATGAGCGAATTTTCCAATAGACAAGAAAGGGTATGACTTTTTCCAGATCCCTGACTACCGCAGATGAATGCAGACCAGGGTGCTGACACATTGGCATAAACAAGATTGTCCTGCTCTGAGGGGCTGTTGACACCATGAAGGCGCAAACCGAGCAGTCCGTATTGAACAGAATGTTTCTTCTCGCCATCATCTCTATCTTCGGCACCGATACTCTCACAGGCGCCTAAAGTGAAAAGTGGTGCTGTGATCAGCTCTTCCGAGGTTTTCACTTCCTCGCGAGAAGGAGAAGAACCATTGACTTCTCCCTTGGCCAGCTTCAGATGATTTTGGGCCTCCGACGTGCCCAGACGGAGAACATCATTAAAGCTCATCTTGCTGTTGAGCAACTTAGATTTGCTTTTGTTGGTAAAGGGTCAAGCATAAACGTAAGAAAGATGATGTGATGAAATCTGATAAAGGAAGATGGGGGAGTAGTTGAGGAGGTTGGCTTTTTGTTTTGAAATATCCAGCCCTTTGCGTGTGAAGCAAGCATCAAAGAGTGCCACGTGGTTGAGGAGCAAATCTGAACTACATAAGCTCTGAACGACATAAGCGGTTGGCGTAACCTACGGTTACGACGCTTGAACTGATATCGCTGTCAAATTTTAATATGACCTTGACTTTAAGTGAGCCTAACGGCGGAATCAGAGGAAGGAGAATGATATCTATTGCTTACTATGCGTAATCACCAACTACTTATGTGTTGGGCCCCATCCTCCTTCCGGGGGACGGGCCCACTCATGCTATACACACATTCATCAAGTAATCTATGATCAAAGGAACAAGATGATCATTTGACCAACAGGTAAGTAAAATTGCAGAACTCGAGCTCGCTCGAGCCAAAGCCTCATTTGGTTATTATTGATCCTTCTTGTATAGGTGACTGTATATATTCAGGCTTACTTTATAACCTCTGGGGATGTCTCAAGCCAGAGATTCCCCCTTGACCATTCCAGGTGTTGATAGAGTTGAGGCTCATGGAGCATCGAGAAGTCCCCATAGTAATCGAGAAGATAGGACTCAACTTCTAGTCTGAGAAGAGGGTCTGTAGTTGCAGCCCACGCCGATGCCAAGCACATAATGATGTAGCCTGCGCCAACAGGTCTGAACATGTTACCCTCTTGGGCATGTACAATAGCCTCTTCGACCAAAGACCTAGACTCTTTGATGTATATGGGGTCATTGGGCTCCAGAGCCTGGAGCATGCAGTTGAAGAACGTAGTAATAGCTAGGCCGATGCCATATGTGCGAAGATTATGAGCTTGTAGTAATCGGGGTAGGAACGTCCGTGCGTCGCCAAGGTCTGATGATTCACAGTCTCCTTTTCGTGCTTTTAGTTCTTCCAAAATCAGCTTGCACTTGCCATATATTGGGCGGACTTCCTCTGCTAGAGGCCGTAAATCCTCCATATTCATCTTAGCCTGTTTCCCTCGTTTTATGAGAAACGGGGCTTTGGCTAGACATTGCAGGATTCGTCCCTCGGGGTAATCTTGGTCAAAGTCATTTTTCACCAAGGATTCCCACTCCTCTGGGCTTAGGTCGATGGCGTCATTGTACAATCCCTCAAACAGCTGCGCTTATGATTAGCATCTATCCAATCGACTTCACTGAGCATGACATACCACACTTCCCCTGAGCGAGAGAAACAATTTGCGCTCAAATTCATCACGCGGCCCAAAATGCTTTCGAGCTCGTAAAATGTTCGATGCGCCCTGAGCGTGACCTGTCACCGTTTGTCCACTGGGTCCGTGAAATGACTGGCAAAGTAGCAATATCATGACTGCGCATAATGTACTAGAAGAGGTTGCTTGGGTAGGGTCATCCAGATAAACCCTCAGGGTTCGCAGAGCGGAAGAGTACTTGGATAGTGCGTCTACCGAAATTACTTGACCGGCACAAAAGTTGGCATGCGCCGTGGTCAAAGCGTTGACTGCACGATCAAGTGCTTCATTGGTGCCGATGCGCCGGGGTATTTCCTCAAGAAAGAAACCAAACGACCACCATAGGTTGTATCGCAGATCATTGGTTCGTTTGATGGCCCCGACAAACGAGCCGGTCAGGAATGTGATATGATTACCGGGGCAAACCGGGGGGATTTCAAACGGCGGAGTTTCACTTCCATTTGAGCTTGACGAGTCGAAAGGAATAGTCTCGCATTTGTTGGAAGTGGGCAAAAAAGCATGCTCCTGTTTGAATTTATATCTTTGCTGACCAGACCCCACACACGTCAATTTGAGGCGAATACATCGGCCGCAGGTAGGTTGCTTCTCGTCGCACTTGTCATGTGATGAGTCTCTGATCGTTTAAAATCCAACTTGTACCTACTTTCTTCTTTTGTTTGCGACACCCATCACAGGCCCGTCCTTTTGGCACGCCCGGCATAGTGGGGTAAGATGTGGGGGGAGCGGAGCGTAGATCTCAAAGGGGGCGACTGCAACTCGGAGGCTAAGCTCTTCTAGTCTGCACAGCAGTAGTATTCCAAACGCAATACAAGTTCCTCGAGGTAGCGAAGCAAAGAGATCTGAGGTCAACCCGCGGCTGATGCCCCGTGGAGTCTAACCGTTTTGGGTTTCATGTGCCGCTGTGCAAGGCTGAGTGCGCCTTACCTCATTGGTCCATTCTTTCGACGATCTCCAGCTTTCTTCGATTGCAGCGTTCTTTTTTTCTTCTCAGGTGGGCTTTGGCTTTATTTTACACGTTGCAAGTGGCAGTGCTACAAAGCCTCAAGTCTAACGAGCCGAGCTAAGCTTATCCGTGATCATTGCGCCACAAAAGCCCTACCATGACTAGGCCCCATTTGGACGTATGCAGCGCTTCATACGAAGTCTTTGTATACTTAAAGATTCGGGGCCCCCAAGTGAAGTTGTAAGTTTCGATTAAAAGCCTGCTCAATAACTTCTCATCATGGTCTCTAATACCACAGATCCGGCAGAAAGCATCTACTTGTACAACCCAAGTCACGTATTACCTGCAGTGTTCGCGGGAATCGTTGGCCTGTCGCTTTTGTTGCATATCTATCAAAATTAGTGAGTTTTTCTACAATATCATCGTGGAAGCATAGCTAACCTTGGTAGTCGATACCGATTCTGGCGTGTTACTTTCTTCCTCTGCTGGGGTGGAACGCTCTTCACTATTGGTTGGATTCTACGATGCGTCTCAAGCTATCACCCGACGAACGTCGACATCTACATTGCGTCCCAGGTATTCATCTATGTCGGACCACCCGTATATTCAGCCTCGGCATATAACCTCGTTGGACGACTCATGAACTATCTACCCATGCATGCGGTCCTCAATCCCAACCGCGTTCTCATCTTTTTCGTTTATGTGGGCGCTGCCGTTGAAGCAATCACCGTGGCCGGTGCGGCCAAGAATGCTTCAGCAGGCCAGGACTTGAAGAAATACAAGTCCGGTGGAACGCTAGTAGCCGCAGGTCTAATTCTACAAGCCGCCGTTGAATGTGTGGTCGTCGCAATCGTGGCAACGGTCCACAGACGCTGCGCTCGGGCTCGCATGCTATCACCCAACGTGCGCCTGATCTGTTTTACGCTCTACGGCACATCTACATTTGTCCTGCTGCGATGCATCTTCCGAGCCGTGGAGTCCTTCGACATGTTCAGCAAGCTCGGCTGCCGGGTGAACTGCGGACCGATCCTGAGTAACGAGTGGTACCTTTACGCCTTCGAGTTAGGGCCCATGCTCATCTTTACTTGGTGGATGAATTTGATGCACCCTGGCCGGCTCCTTCCTCGTCAGAAATCGCGCTATTTGTCCCCTGATGGTCGCACTGAGCGCATGGGTCCTGGCTGGACTGATCGCCGGTCTCAATGGGAGACATTTGCCGATCCTCTGGATCTGAAGGGTACTATCAAGGGCACACCCTCTCATGAAGAATATTGGCTGCGAGAAGCACAGTGGCCTGTTTGCAAAGATGGTAGCTTTGCTACTGGAACGGCAACCAATACCAGGTCTAACTTGCAGGTTGAAAAGATATTTTCACCAAGTAGTGATGTCTAATGTTTTTCAAATATATAGCCTTCCAACTTTTTACATAGATTATTCTCATCATCCCCTTTTTTTCCACGTCAATTTCTTGACCGGGAGGAGTCGTCTAGGCATTTCACGAGCACTAAGGCTGTCTTTCCACTCTTGGAAGATCAACCATCCAATCAATCCATGGATGGATCTTCCAAGCTGTCAACGCATACACAAATAGACTTCGAATTTGAATGTTAAGATCGCAATCTTTACGAAGGGCGTTCCTTCGATATAGTAGGCGAAGGCCAACCATTCTGGTTTTGTAGCAGTGTGCAAAATTGGATTTTGTTTCATAGGTCGCAAGATATCTCGGTGTAGATGCCTATTCACAGCTTTGCTTGTTCGAACGGGCTGAGTTTTCTCAGCGGTGGACCACCTCTGCTACCGTCACCTTTACCGTCGCCCAACATGCCACTCTTAGAATCGCTCTCAGGCGGGGGGCTCATCCGCCATTTTTGGCGTAGATTCTCCGGGGCCTTGTTTTCAAAGCAGTCTGCAATATATTTGCCCAAGATTGGAAGGAACTTGAAGCCACTGTAAGTGTGTTAGTGTGAGTATCACCAAACTTTCGAGATTCAGAGTATATGCTTACTGTCCTGCACCTCCAGTCGCCATAAACAAACCCTCGATAGTAGGGTGGTGGTCGATGATAAAGTCACCCTTGAGAGTATCCGTGTACCAGCACAGACGGCGATTCATCCACGGGCGGTCACCAAGCTTGGGGAAGAATTGACGCAGACCTTTGCGAAGCGACTCATCTGCATCGTCTGGCAGGTATCCGGTAGCCGCATTGCTGGTGTCGAACTTTGGAGACGACACGGATTTCTTGACTCCGTCCACTTCGACCTGAATATCGGTTGCGTACCCGTAACCGTGGCGTGCCAACTTGAGTACGTGGGTGTCTGGAGTGGGTGGGAACGAGAAGACACCGGAGCTCATGTTAATCATGACCGGGATTTTTCTCATCTCGATGGCTTCCTCTTCGGTCAATTGAATAAAACCAACAGGCTGACCGGAAGAAGACGCAGCATGACCAATGTTCAGTAAGCGATTAGTCCACGCGCCTGTGCTGAGAATGACCTTCGAAGCCAGCAGGACTTGGCCGCCGACAAGGTTAACACCGACGACTTGGGAGCCTGCCCGCCGCAGGGACACCACGGTTCCCCGGGGACCGGCAATGATTGAAACTCCAGCCACAGTACACTTGGAAGCCAATTTTTGAATACTGCCAGCAGCATCGGCCCAGCCACCCTTCGGATTGTGGTAGCCACTCATGCCGGACAATTCGGCTTGAACACTGGGGTAAAGTTTGCGGATGTCCATGGCATCATCAAGATCATCTAGCTTTCCACCCGCCGCACGGATAACCGCTTTGGATCCTTCCATGTAGGTGTTCTTGGGTGTTTCAGAGAATAGCGCAAATCCAGATTCGAAAAACTGGTCTTTATACTCGGTGGTCCACCCGTTGTAGGCTTCACGGGCCATTTGCGAGTAGATTGGATCCGCATAGTCGGCGCGAATGATGCGTGAGATGTCAACGCTGCTTCCATCTGCTGAAGGAGGCACATATCGATCGACAACGGTAATGTCGGTATACCCGCGCTTGTTCAGTTCAAGAGCAGTTGAGAGACCGAAGACGCCAGCGCCCACGATGAGAATTGAGTCGGTTTTAGCAGCGGCCATACTGAATGACAAAAATATTGATACTCAAAAATATTTGTCGGGTTCGCCGGAAATAGTGGACGATGTCGGAGGTTTAAGAGTGTGGGGATGTAGAGGCAAATCCGGCTCCATGCCGGCTCTTGGCGGTTGGAAAAGGCGGGTCCGGTCCGTCCTCTCCGGGCGACACAAAAGTATAGGCGAGGACCATGGCGTGAGTCAAAAGCCTCACGAAGGATTGATACTCAGCCAGTCTTCAAATGCCCTCCCATAATCTTGAAGCTGTAGAAACAGCGTATCACTACCTGCCAACTCCATATCGGGGTCACCTGGAAGCCCAGAAAGATCAACAGTCGGCGGAACTTGGCTAGCCGCCTGTGTTGGATCTTCAATCTGCTCTGGCGGATACGTGACACACTCAGATGCTACTGTCTTGTGGCCGGAGATGCCAGCAGACCCAATGAGTGAGAAATCCCGTTCCTTGATAGCACCGGCAGAAGGGTCCCCTGAGTGACCAATGCTGTCCTTAGCAAGTTCCGGGCCAAATATATCGGCGCTCATGTCCGAAGTGTTGCTTGCGTGGGCATAGACCAATATTTTCCACAAAACTTGCAAGTTGACAGACCATTTCTGACGAGAATGAGATCCTGCGAATGCGCCGCTCTCTGTCATCAGACCTCCGGGGGCAACACTATCCCGAAGCTGCTCGAGTTGCTTGACCTGTGTATTTTTCAGTTTAACATCCAGTAGAAGTTATGAATATTGCTAACCTGTCGATCAATATGTGGCCATCGGCGACCCATCTTGCGTAAGAATGCAAGGCATTTCTCAAATCCCGCTTGAGCCTTTTTGTTAAAGGCTTCATCTTCAACAAAACTGTGCTGCAGATATATGGTGGCCACAATCGCAACACAATGTCCGATGGTGGCGTCCGAAACTTCAAAGTTCTTAGAGTTTGCAAGTTCGATGAAATGAATCACCCAGCCCGAGTGGAAAGTCAGCTGCTCAAACGAATTACGAAGGAAGAATTGGGGCATTGTCCGGCGAAATTTCCGCAGTCGCATGGACAGTAAAAATGGATGGTTGAGGAGACAAGGAACCGCATGCCACACTACCTGAAAAAAGAACCAAGGACCCCAGTAGTCACGGTGAGCTTGAAGTTCAGCTGGGGGATGATCTTGGAAACGGCTTGCATGGAGTCGGAATCGCAGCGGCATCAAGCTCTCATGCTCACAATGGTGGAAATTTATGATGGCGTAATCGGACTTTGGAGACCATGGCGAATGAGCATCCACGCCCACGTGGATGCTCGCATAATTGCATGCCATAGCCCAGAGCTCGCTTGTGTGGATGTTGGTGCCACTGATTCCGATGTCAAGCTTGTTGTCCCCGCTGCTACCCCATGAGATACCCTTGCTAGTCAGCCTCGATCTCAACAAGGAATCCGACCCCGCTGAGATTGCAAGCGAGTCCAGGCAGTAGCCTGCTTCCGGCGGGTGTAAGGACCCCTGGAGATTTTGCAGCATGATCAAACTTGAGTAACATAGCTTGCGCTCGTCGCGTTCAGTTTCCAGATTACTCAGGGAGTCAATGCCGCTAATCTTCAGGTTTCGCATGAAATGAGTGGCGAGCCCTGTGTATGATCCAGCACGAATAATATGGCCAGCTATGTTGATGAACACTCATCGTCAGCAGAAACGTGGAGACCCGATCGGCACGCATCTTACCTGTGAATTCGAGCATGCTGAGAATGCACAAGGTTTGTATGGTAGATAGTTCCACTGTACCCGATGCTAATCGCATCATAACCATTTGGCAGGCTCGTTCTGTTTTCTTTTTGATCTCGGTCTGAATTTCTCGGTCTTGAACTCCCTGGCCTCTGAAACGAGCACCCATAGCTTCCATCGCCAGCAAGATTTCAGCTTCTCTTCTTCCCAAAGAAGCCAAGGAAGATCGACAAGGGAATAAAAGCAAAGGCTGCGAGTTACAGTACGTTAAGTAAAGCTCAGAGTCGTGGGCTGTGGGTGATTCGGGCCTCAAGAATAGTTAGTCCTGGCATCACACGGATTATTTGCAAAGATACATACAGCGGGGTCCTTTGCTGCAGAATACTCTCTGTATTAGGAGGGCTATCTCTTGGAGCAGTTGGAGAAAGAGGCGTTTTCGAGGAAGACGAAGACCGCCTGGAGTTGTAGTTAGTACTTTGAGTTTCACGTCAAAAAAAAAAAAAAAAAATTAGCTTGCGAGATAGCATACGTGATATAGTCCATCATTGTTTCCAATTTGCCTTCGATTCCAGAAATACGTTGCTCCTGCACGGCCGCTAGACATTAGAGCGTGCTTTTAAGGTGCACCTGTGAGCTCTTCCAATGGACTTACCAAAGCCTTTCTGGAACTTCCAGGTCCTTCCTCCGCGGCTTCCGCGCCGGAGTATACACAGTTCTGACCCAACCGCTCGCAATAAGAGCAGCTGGGCTTTTCTCCCGGGCAACGGGACTTTTTCCGGCTGCGAAAATATCAGAATCGCATGGTAACCACCACCGATGCTCAAACATACCGACATGGTTCACACGCTTGACGAGCCCGCTTTGAAGGCCTCTCATCTTCTGTTGATTCCATCACGTGTTGATTGGGCCTCTTGACTTAGAGTGATAGGTGATCGGAGGTAGAAATCGGAGGCGGCCCGGGAAAGCGGAAGAAAAACCCCTAGCTCCCCGTGAGCATTTTGCTATCTCCTCTACACGGTGCAGTCGGGGGAACCAACCATACTATCTTTTTGTTGGAGAAATGGATACATCTTTCGTGAATCAAGTCTGTAAAAGGCGCTCAGATATGACAAGATGTTTAGGCATGATCCTACATATGACTGTAACCTTTTTCTTTCCATACGGGACCATTTCTCCCAACTTTTTATCGGTCCTTGTAGTACTCAACCTCATCAGCTTTCCATGCTGGGTATATCAAGGTGTATTCCGGGGTTCGTGCTCGCCATTCTGAGTGGAAATCAGGGTCTAAACTGGCCCCATTTGGTGCAAGATCAATTGTGGGCTTTCTGTGAGCTCAGAGAATATTTCATCTTTCTAATCTGATGGTGCAGCTTTTTGCACCTATCTTGGTAGGTATGGCATTTACATCTAGAGGGCATGTGATGATGTTTTCAAAGGTTTCTGCCCATTTTACATCACTTCAAGTCCGTAAAAGTGGGATGAGTTGACAACAATCAAACTTTAGAGCAACATTGAAAGTGGATACAGATCACATGATCTGTCACTAGACTGACGTCGCCTCCGATTTCCCCAACTTTTGGACCACTGACCGCCACCTCACTTCTGTACAAACGTCTCATTTCTCCGAGTCTTGCGATTTGCTTCAAGTTCCAGGCTTGAGAGAGTCTTCAAAGTTTACAAAATGAGCGACGCATACGAGCGCGAGCAGTATGTCCCCTATCTCCGACCCATCTGATCGAATTACTTTGCTAGGATGGCTGCATCAATGAGTTGGTTGCTGACATTCATTCAAACCAGGCAAAACAATGCTCTCCTCAACTCTTTATCCTCCAAAGTCTCCGCCCTCCGCTCCGTGACGATCGATATCCATGACAATGCGCGCGATCAGGACACCCTTGACCATACGGTATGTCTTACCTGGTCTCAGGTCTCAAACCAAAGGGAAATCGGTCGAGATACTTCGGAGACATCTCGTCCTCAGTTTTCATGGACAGTCTGCTGACGATTCCGGTCCCTAGAGCGACGTGTTTTCCTCATTCTCCACGAACCTGAAAGGGAGCGCATCTCGACTCACGCGCATGGCGAAGCAAGGCGATACGACTGCAGTGTTGAAGATTGCTGGAATCTGTATTGCTGCAGGGTTCCTGCTCTATATCATTCTTGGGTGGATCTTCTGAAGGACAATGCCAAGATGCTTGCTCCGATACGCCTGTACCCGTCATCCTCTTCCCTCGACTCGAGACTCTTGCTGGACCAAGAGTTGATTTGATTACGTTCGATTCCACGACTCGGTCACAAAACATGTTGTTGGATAGTAATCTTCGCCCCAGGACCCCATATAGGGGCCGGTCGGCACCTCCAATATCCTGTTCATGCTACGTACTGTGCCTGGTTATAATCCTCGGAACTGATGGTCCCCGGCCATGCACTTGGCATCGACCCATGGGTTCTAATCATAAATGAAGTTTTTACGAACCGTGCAACTCAGTTCTAGCGAGCTGCTCACCTTGAGCTCTTCCTTGCATTACGACCTGAGGTATTCCTCTTGTCATTCATTTTGTGTTACTACTACAGCGGTTTTCAGTGAATAATATGTTAGCCACAGGCTTGTTTACTATCTTCGATTATATGGAACTCTTAAAACGGGGGACTTTTTCCTTTGCTTTTTTGGGGCTGGGCAGAGACGTTACCAAGGACAGAAAAGGCTGGCACGCGACCTACTTCCAAGGTTGGCATATTCAAAACTGACATACTACCCATACCCATAATCCTCTCTAGGTCTGGTTCTAGACCTTGTTTATTTCCTTGCGGGGATGGGGTATTCCGCCATTCCATCGCCGGATTTCAGCTGGTTCTCATGGTGAATACTTCTGAATGGGTGCCAAGTAGCATGCGATAGTTACACAGCTGTAGCCCATTTCTTTGATGACCTGGTACAGTTCCCCAACCACGTGCGGTGGCCGGAAACGTGGGTTACCCCGGGATTCCCATTTGATGGCGCGTGTCGATACCACGATTCTGTTTTCGGCCATGCTCTGGAATGTCAACCCACTCAAACGCTACCGTTCCGTCAACAATGCAACTCAAATTGAAGTGAATTGTTTATTGGTTGAGGTTGAGTTGGTTTGCAGGGTGACGGAGTTTGGGCTAGTTGCCTTTTTTTTGGCACCTCGTGACGTTCGTTCCTTCCCCGGCAATCCGAAAACACCTCGTCAGCGCTGGAGGGAGAGCAACAAATAACTCCGAGACAAGCAAAGTAGGCCCGTCAAGCTCCTATTGTTCAGCAGACTACGTCAAGTGCCATTGCTGCCATGGTCACGACCTCCTACAGGGCCTGCCACGCCCTCGCCGTGGTGACGGTGATTGTCTTGGGGACATGGATCATCATCAAGCAATTCTGTGACATACCAACCAGCTGGCGCGCCGATCGTGGAACGAGCATCTTTCGCGGAAACCTACCACCGGTACCTCAGTATGACCATCCTGGTCTGTCCTCAGCAAACTACCAACCCGAATCGGATGATCCGAGTCCCAAGACTGAAGTGTCTGCCTCTACAGACTCAGCGACGTGATCCGGCCTGGTCGCGTATATTTGTCAAGAAAGGTCGCTGTGAATACTCATGGGCCCATGACCTCGAAAAGCCCAACGCAAACTATCCGGCCCTCACCAGCACCCGACATGTGAGATTCTCAGGCCGAGGGAGAAGGGCCAACATATGATCCATGCATGTCTAGACCTCGCTGATCAAATGCGTGACGAGGCTTCCTGCAGGGATCTGCTGTTTTATTATCCAGGAAACATTGGATTGGGCACAGCCAGCCTTCTCAGTGTGCCGATGCGACGTGGCGCTGCGGCATGCAGAGTTAGTCTCTTTATGCTTAATGAGGGCCGGCAGTTGGCATTAGCCCAGTGCCTTATCAGAATCGAGTTGGCTAGGATGACCACTATCCCTACCCGTGTCCAATGCAAAGGTCCCGTCGACACGATCACACTCGGGGCAGACTCGGAGAGCTTTAAGGTCCATGATCGCGCAGGCACCGATCGCACCACAATTGCCATAATGACTTGAGCTTCCATCTGGGGCACTGGGGATGAATAGTGATAGGGCACGGCAAAGCCAAGCGACTGGAAGCGAGCTTGTGTTGACGATCTGCACATGTACATGTCAAACCACCCACATCTAGACCGGGAAACCCCCCAAGCAAAGACCCTGAGAATGCAAGCCCATGTTTCGCAATAGTCGACCGTGATTGGATCAGATGATAGTAAACCAGAGCGCAAGAATTCTTTTCCCTGGCTCTTGGCAAGCCGTCGATCCACGCGATCTCTTTTAGTTCCCGCAGACATTGCGACCTCGCCCCTGGCGATCATCGGAAGTTTACGACGGTCCTATACTCGGCACGAAAACCACCGGGAGAAAGAATTTTACCTGCGCTTTGACAGCGCAGTTTTCGCGATTTCTCCGGTTCGATTGTCAGATGCTTTTGTTGGTAATCATTTAACCGCGTTGGTTCAGAGGTGTTTTGGGATACGAAAGACATGGCCCACTGGTGTCAGGCATCTAGTGTGATACACAATGTGATTCGGTCCACTTGGTGACGTCTGGAACCTTGGAAAAGTCAGTGTGTTGACATGCAGCTTGCATGTGCAAAAAAGGAATAAGTCATGACTTGGGACAAAGTCCATAATTGTGACGACATGCCAAACAATCCAGGCTTTTCTGAGTGCGGCGATATTGACGGCTACACGCGCAATGGCAAGTTCCACAGTATTGACTTCAATCGCAATGATGCAATGTGGATGAGATTCGATGTTCTGGAACTCACACCGGAATGCTATATGGAGCTCAGAAGTCCTGAGAGTGGAGCTCTGATTGTAAAAATTTCCATTGATCTACGCAAATCTTCAAAGGTCCTTGACTGGATCGGACTTTTGTTTTATTATTGATGGTATTATCTGACAGACGGCTGATTGGCGTGATGAGATTCTTTGTTTCGCTCAGTTATCAGTTGACGTAGATTACCTCTGACTCGTACAATATTTCCACCTGTTCCCCGAAACGGTAAGACCTAATGTTCTAGACTGGATCTTAAAGCTTGTGGACCTGAACGGAGAGGAAGCTTAGTGGCGCCATGGAAGTATACTTGTATGCGATATGCTGCAAGGTCGTCGAGCCAAAGTCTCAATCCAAGAGTTCTGGCACACCGGACGCCTACACTCAGCAACGCGGCCCAGCACAGACACTCGGGCACGCAAAGCCGGTCGGGATTCCGAGCCGGTGAAGCGGAAATGCCCGAAGGGATCCCGACTGGGTCCGCAAGTCGGCTTGATCGGGGCCAGGCCGAGTGCCGATTCTCGAAACATGTTCGCAGACGCCACCGTTGTGTATCGCAAGGGTCCTTATCTTCCGTGGGAACATGGAGCCTCGGTGCCCTATCACCGTGGCACGCTGGATGACAGCTGGGTGGACCCATGATCTCACCCGCTCCTACCGCGATGCTCAGGGGCGTGTCAGCGTCGAGGTTGCTGTGATCAGCTTAGGGACGGATATTTCCGAATTCTCCGCGAGGCTAAGTTCAACTATGTCCCACGAGACCTGCTGTGCAAATCTGGATCTGGATCCACGGGTAATTTAGTTAAGATATTCAGGGCGACCTGCAGGAACACACGGCCCTCCTGGCATGGTACATCGCGCCGGAGTATGTAGGTTCGGAAAGTCCGACCACTTATGACGGTGTGAAGCAGTAGGCAAAAAGGCGAAACATGACAATGTGGCGCCATCGTGTGAACATAGATAAGGTGAATCCTTGGTATTGCCTGATCAGATAACAAACTCTAGATTTGAATATGGCGGTAAGAATTCAAACATATGAGTCGGAATGTGTACGGAGTATACGAGGATGTCGAGAGGGGATTGTATGCATTGTGCGTACAACGTACTCGTACATTGCGCGGTGCAACAAGCACAGTATGTTGTGCATCTAGCTAATACCGGGAAGTGTCGATCGAAGTGATGGCGTGATGGAGTTGAAGGAAGATCAAATGCACATCCCCATAGGGCGCAGCAAATTGGTCACATCCGTGGCTAATAGGATAAATGAGTCTTCAGCGCTATGATAACGCCGATGTAAAAGACCAAATTTGTGGGATCTACAGAGTACCTTGACTTGAGTTTTTCGTTACATAGTAAAATACTGTAGTGACTGTAGTGAGTCACTTCGGTTCTACAAGTGCGTATAGATAGAGAGTGAGCCTTGTAAACGCCTTGGACACCCTCACCATTACGCCGGACTCGCCACTTTGTAGCCAAAAACAAGAACCCATAAAGGTAGACTCAATTTTTTCTAAAAAAAAGCAGTAAAGAAACGGAATAAAAAAAGAAAAAAAGACGAAAGAAAAAAAAAAGCCCGGAAACGGCACACTCCACTCCAGCGGGACCCGTTGGTCGGACCAGGTTTGCGTATCTGGTCAAGTTCCGGTAGATCTGCGATAGAGAAAAAACGGGAAATTTTACTTTCGCGTTCTCTTCTTCTTCACCTTTCTCTCATATTGCTACTTTCTTGCATTCTTTGCGCTCTACAGACATGGCTCTCAGCTTCTTCAGTAGTGGCGGGAGCTCAAGTAGCGCCAAGTACTTCGACATTAGGTGGGTCGGATCCTGCACTCTGCATGGGGACGCATCTGACATTCTACAGATTGAATGACGAATATATCGTGTTTCGAGGTGGTGAACATGAAGCTGCCAGCGCCCACCTGCGGGGAACTCTGATTCTCTGCCTGTCCGAGCCGCTGAGTATCAAACACATCCGACTCCAGCTGACGGGAATGTCTCGCGTGTGGTATGTGTCGCATGGTCACCCCTCACTGTCCGCCCTGCCATTCTAACAACATTCTGCAGTTGGCAACTACCGTCCAGTTCAGCCACTGGTGGCCGCAAATCGTGGCGAGAGCGGGTCTTCTATGATAAGACATGGCGATTCCGGGACCCGGGTAAGGGAAAGACCGAGATTCTTCCGGCGGGCAACTATGAATACCCGTTTGATGTCATATTGGAGGGTTCCATGCCTGAGAGCGTGGAGGGTCTGTCAGAGACCTGGGTGATGTACCGCTTCAAGGCTGAAATCGGTCGCAAATACGCCAAAGACATTGTCGCCCGCAAGCCGCTGCGCATTATTCGAACTCTCGACCCCAGCGCCCTCGAGCTATCACATGCAATGGTACGTGGGGAGAGGCGATTTGGCTTGACTCATTTTTACTAACGCCCCGCAGTCGGTGGATAACATCTGGCCAAACAAGATCGAATACTCCATCAGTACCCCGACGAAAGCGATTGTCTTCGGAACCGCCATTCACGTTGATTTTAAATTGATCCCCCTGTTGAAGGGCCTGCGAATCGGTCAAATTACGTCACAATTGATCGAAAGCCACGATCTGACGCTCAACCCGGAAGACCCAGACTCCATTCGCAACACCTATAAAATAACGAGAACGATCCTGACTGACGAATATGAGATGGATGAGGACAATATCGAAATTATCGACGAGGCCGCGGAAGGATATCATTGCGCGCGCGTGCTTGACATGCCGCAAACCCTAACCCGCTGTCTGCAGGACACGGATACCAAGGGTATCAAAGTTCGCCACAAATTGAAGTTCCGCATCCAGCTGCACAACCCGGATGGGCACGTCAGTGAGGTGAGTCTTGCCAGAATCGCCACCGCATCTGACGAGGCTAACCATGATACAGCTCCGAGCTACACTCCCAGTCTCGATCTTCATCTCACCACATCTTGCTATTGACGAAAACAATCACCTCCGCGGGCAAACTCCCCAATCTACCCGCATCGCCGTGGATGAATTCGCCCACCAAGCCCCTCCTCTTTACGGCGAGCACACCTTCGATCAGCTATATAGCGAGTTGGACCCCAATGGTTACCGCACGCCAGGCCCCGGCAGTGGACCAGGCACTCCCTTCGGTCCTCTCAGTCGCAACCTGTCGTCTGAGAACCTTGCCTCTATGAACGCTCTGACCAACACCGACATCTCGGCTTCGGCGCTGCACCACCGTCTCACAAATCTCAACACCAACCACCGACACTTCCCCGCTACACCCGGCGCAGCGACCCCCGGGGGCATGATGACCCCGAGCGATGGACTCTACGGATCCCAATCTCCCACCGATGGTCACAACATTCACCGCCAATTGAATGTTCCACAAGACTACTTCGGTCCCTCGTCTGGATCCAACTCACAAGGTCAGCCCAGCCCCGAATTATCCCGTCGGCCCTCCGACGAAGTGGATCACGAGGCCCTGCCCTCGGGCATGGCCACCCCCTTCCACCCCCAGTACGCCGAGGTGGAAACTCTGAGCCGTGTTCCCAGCTATTCGACCGCGGTGCGGTGCGCCGTTCGCCCCCGCGACTCCGGTCTCCCAGACTACAACGCCGTGATCGCCAGTAGTCTGCCGACTATTTCGGTTCCCCAGTCCCCCCAACAGGCCTACCTCCGCAGTGGCCGGGCAAGTGGGGTTGCGACTCCTTTAGAGGTGCAGAATCGCCCCGGTTATTTCAACTCCGGCACCCAAGCTGATGACGACGATCGCAGACTTAGACTTGTGCAAGCGCGCGCTAGAGTGTGATAGGAGATTTTGTTTCGTCTGATGTTTGTCTTTCATCTGATGTTTCACTTCACCCCACTCGCCCTTTTTAACGACAAAAGCTCCCACTTTTCCCACCAGTGCTGGACATTGGAACGCCCCGATCGCCTCTCTTCGCCCTATTCCCCATTGTCTTTTTGCTTTTTTTTTCCCTAATTTCTTTTACGTCTATTCTTACCTATGATCCCCTACGAGCCATGGACCGCATTGAGACTCCACGCATTGTTCTAGCGTAACTGTTTATTTTTGGCGTTGATAGACTTTGTTTTCTATAGACGGATGTTATTTACGAATTGAACATCAGCACGATTTACTCGTACGTGCTTCTAATGACATCACTACCCGATATAGTAACTCCACTGTAGATCATCTTTGGTAATCAGCGGGATCGACTGGAGTCTGTCATCGCTGGAACCTTGGAACTGACACTGTTTTCGTCAATGGCTTTGTTCGCTTTCCGGTGCAAATGCAACCCGGGAGCACATGGCTCCGTAGACAACAACTAAAGGATTTGGGAAGTCCGGTTTAGGTCAGAAAAATGTATAGGTCAGGATAGAGTTGGCTGTACTTCTGCCCAGGGTGGTTACCAAGTCCTTGGGCCGACATCTGGACAATCAGTAGCAAATCAGACAAATCGAGTCCAAGCATATGGCCCAAGCCCCAAAAGAGCCAAGCCTCCTCATTGGCTTCAACAAACGAAAGCCCGATCTAACGCAAAGCCACAGCTCAAGTTTGGGTTACAGTGGCTGAGGGGCACGGTGACCTCATTGGCGTCGACGATCGTTTAAGAATGTCAAAAATGCACTCGGTGCCTCACTTTCCTCATCCCACCTAATTTCTCTTACGTGTAAGTGCTACTTGCTGTCTCCATTAATGGATCTGTTCTGGTGCTAACTAGGCCGCAGACGGTCTAGCGCTTCCCCCCCATCCGTCTTGCAACCTCCCTTTTACCTTAATTTCTTGGAGTTGGAGTATTGTTCCAAGTTCAACCCCTCTTTGTGTACCGCTTTGAAAGCCATTCGAGATGTCTACACCTACCAGCCCCGCGGATGTGAAGCTGCCGCAGCGGTCGGGTACCGTGAGCAGCGGCTTTACCCGTCGTACATCCATGAGTGATGATGAGGCCATTCCCGATACCGATAGCAGTGAGGTAGGTGTCAATGGATTTTGGAAGGGATTCATGACCAGCTTGGACTAATTGAAAATGCCAGACCACTACTCTCCTGCTCGAGCGTCTTCGGGCATGGAAGCACATGTGTGGATATCTCGAGGACTACTTCTCTGTGACCGCCAAGGTGCAGAAGTCCCAATCCAAGGATTACGAGAAGATCCTGAAGGTGAGATACTGTCATGCGGCATTGCAATGTCCCTGACTGACACCGACAACTGCTATAGACCGTCAATGAGCCCCTCAAGGAAGGCCACCACTTCAGCTCCAGCGCTGGCGGAGTTACCGGGTTGTTCGAGAACATGCGCAACAACACCCAGGGCATTGTCAACATGTACCTCGACGGCGAAAAGAACATCAAGAACGGCATCCTCCCGACCCTCGAGCGCCTGCACAAGGAAATTAAGAACAAGTCCAAGGAGCTGAGCTCTGGCGCATCCAAGGGCGCCAAGTCTGTCGAGAAGGCCCGCACCCTCACCCAGAAGCACATTGAGCTCCTGGGTCAGAACTCCGCATCATTCGACGCGGCCGCCTCCAACAAGCTCGACCAGCAGCACGACCCCTACATCATCAAGCGCGGTATCAACCACCGCCTCAACAACCAAGTGAACGAGGAGAACAACCACCGCCAGGACATCCTCGCCGTCCAGAACTCCTTCCAGCAGTTCGAAGCCCACCTCCTGCTAACCCTACAGGGAGCCCTCGAGCAGTTCCACCAACAGATGGGCGGCCAGATTGAGCGCCAGCGCGCCATGTACGCCGACATCCTCGGCACTGCGCAGCGCATTCCCCCCGACTTCGAATGGGTGAACTTCTGCGTCCGCAACGACGCAACTCTCGTCAACCCAGACTCTCCCCCACGCTCCTTCTCCAGCATCACATTCCCCAACATGGACCACCGCTCCACTCAGCCCTTGATCGAGGGCTCCCTCGAGCGTCGCTCTCGCGCCATCGTCAAGGGCTACTCCACCGGCTACTACGTCGTCAGCCCAGCCCGCTACCTGCACGAGTTCAAGGACAACGACGACTTCCGCAAGGACCCCACCCCCGAGCTCTCCCTGTATCTGCCCGACTGTATCGTCGGTGCTATCGACGGCGTCAAGTTTAACGTCAAGGGCAAGGACGTCTCCTCTGGCAAGATCGGCAACGCCTTCCACACCAACACCGAGCTCAGCTTCAAGGCTCACACGGCCGCCGACGCCGAGAAGTGGTGGACCGTCATCAAGGACGCTACGCGTAGCCCTGTGCCCAATGTCTCGACTCTCGCTTCGCCCGTCGCTGGCTCGCCAGCTGCTCTCTCCCCTGCGGCCACCTCACCCGCCGCATCAGCGAGCCCGTCTCGCAACGTCTCCGGTCAGAGCCAGCCTCCCACCTATGCCGAGAAGGAGATGGAGAAGGCCCAGCCGACTTCGCAACCTGCTGCCGCTACTGATTCCAAGGACGCTGCTGCTGCCGCCCCTGCTGCCGCCAGCCCCGTCGCTGCTAGTCCTGTCGCTGCCACTCCCGCACCTGGAATCAGCCGCACTGCTAGCACTGCCACCAGCTTCCATGGTGGTCCCACTGGTGCAGCTCTGGAGAAGAACGAGAAGTCGTAAAATACGGCCGGCTCTCTCAACCTCTACTTTCCATTCCCGCACATCCCATTTCCTAATGCTTTTGGTACCTCCTGCATTACTCACATATCATTTTATACCGCATGTGCATGTCGCCATTCCGCTCAGCCTACGGGCCATGTATCGTCTGGTCTCATATATACCGCCTAATGAATTTCCTTTCACTTTCACAATTCACAATTCACCATGCCATTGAGTATCAAAATAGGTAGACGCAATGCAAGCCGCGGTCCCGCGAAACGCTCATTGAATAAAAATCCAGAACTTTAAAATATCAAATGTGCAAAATCGCCTGAGTCGTCGAATCATATCTGAATAAGGCTATAATAATTGATCTTAAGCCACCAGTCCAGCACCGTAGCGAGCCCTCGCCAGCCCCGAGCGCGGACTCAGAAGTCCTCCGGACTCTCGAGATCATCCAACTTTTGACCCAGGAACCGGCCCAGCGCCGCGCATTTCGATTCCAGCGCTAGGAGGACGGCCGGTGAAGCGGAGAGATTGAGACTTGCTAGACGCGCTAGATCCGCGCTGCGATCGATCTCATTTCCGTCGTGGCCGTTTGGAGTTAGGTTCGGCGAGGGCGCTGCTGACGCCGGCGTGCGCTGTCCTTCAGCTTGTGATCCTTCTGGTGTGACTGGGGCACCGCCTTCTGTGCCAGCGGTTAGGTAGTCGTTTGATGTCTCTGGTGCATCGAGTTTAGATGGGCCGACTGCTGCGACGAGCACCTTGTCTGCGATGCGGGTTACCACGGCTACGGAGTCGTTCAGCTCGAAGACGATGGAGCCTACGTCGCCCAGCGACATGGACTTGGCGGTTACGTAGGATGAGGGGTGGCTGGCTGGGTTGACGCCGGTGAGATTGCCGCTAGAGGCGTTTTTCGCGTAACATGTGTATGCGGCGCCGTATGTAGCACTGAGGTTGCGGAGTTCGCGGGAGGAGAGGGAGGAGCCGTGGGCGAAGACGGCGCCGTTGGTTGCGAAGACGCTGGGCTGGTTAGCTGGATCTCGGGAGATGGGTGTGCAACATACATGATGGTTGTGATCTCTGGCGGAGAGAGATTGTCTTCTAAGAGGTCGCTGAGCGCCTCTGCGTCTAACATCTTGATATCTGGGAGACCGGGGATCATGGTGTCGGCTGACTGTGTCAAGGATGTATAGTCCACTTGGGTTTCACGGTGTTCTGGGATAGGGTGTTCCTCCCAAGCTTTCGGCGGTGTCCACGAGCAGTCTTCTGGGAAGAAGAAGCAGTTGTCGCGATAGTCCTCGTCGTCGTGGTCGTATTCGATCGGCTCGTCAGAGCAGTCCAATAGGTTCTGGGCGCACTTTGTCTCGTATCGGGCCCAGTAGGGTAGAAAGGTGGGCTGGAAGGAGTCTTGCGAGGTGTGGGAGGAGGAGAGAGTGGTCGAGGATGATTCGGATACCGAAGAGCAGTAGTCTAAGACTGGAGGATCGTATTCAGCCATCTTCAAACCCATATATAGAAGCCCCGAACGAAAAGATGAAAGAGGAGCCCCGCCACGAACAGGAGATCAATGAACGGAGAACACGAGGGCAGGAGGCAGCGTTCTCATATCGGAGATTTAGGCAGATGACAGGGGAGGGGAAGCACGAAGCGGACCGGAACCGTTGACTCAAAGCGCATATGGGCCTCTTGGTCCGAATAGCAAGTTGCAACGATTTTAATCACGGCCGGTGGTACCAGGAGGAAAGGAGCAGTCGCAGAGGGCTTTATGAAACCCCCGGCATGGATCATGAGATGTGGGAGGCTCCGCAATGGCCGGGGAAACGTGTACATGGGCGGACATCTCATTGGAAGAGGGGCAAGTGATTGGCAGATGAGGGCTAAGCGCGGCAGCATAACAAAGTTCCAAATCAGAGAAAAGAGGCCAAAGACCGTTTCCGAGCATGCGACACGACGCCGGGGGAGGATGGAAGCCAATCGCAGGGAGGGGATCAACCGAAGGCGGGGACAAGAGTGTGGAGGAGAATGCAGAGGAGAGCCACAAACCTTTGAGGAATTGAAGATCGGATTGCCTTCGAGGAGGTGTGGGATTGAGGTGTTGTTGAGGTGAGGTGTGAATGCCCGACGATAAAGCAATCTGCCCGTTGATTTGATGACGTCCGCTTAAACACCCGCATATACAGCAGCCTACTGTAGATGAAACTCCCCACGTCAGGCAACTCCTACATGTGCCCTTGAGATGGTTATGTCAAGTGGAAGCTCGTGTCTACAATTTGCGCTACTGCTCGTTCGCATTACGAGAGGCGCCGAGGCAGCAAGCTGTGTTTCTACAGGTGTTCTCCAACTCTTTTCTAGTCCAGCGCAACCGGCAGATTCTCCGTAATTCTGTAGTCATAGTTGAGATGTAGTCAATCTAACGTCCACTAGTTGAGATCGCGTCCAGATTTCGAGATCGATGCCAAACGATCAGCTTCTAACCGTCATAGGCCCCACACTTCGAGCGGGCGCTCGCCTCCGCTGACAAAAGCTTCCCCTCCACCACTTCTTAGACATGCTCTCTCGTCTGCTTACAAGGGTCCCCAAGCAAAGATCATTTGTGCCAATCAGTATGCTCCCCGTCTTTCTGCAGCGGCCAATCACTGACAATATCGTAGGGTCTCTCGCAACCATGGCTACCGATACCTCCACCTACAAGCTTAACCGTCCGTCGTTCCTAATGTACACCCTCACCCAAGACTAACATGGAACATAGACACGATGATGCGGGTCAAGGACCCAAAGCGATCGGTGGAATTCTATAAGTTCCTCGGCATGAGCTTGGTGAACACCATTGACATGCCCGAATGGAAGTTCTGCAACTACTTCCTGGCCTATGACGGCCCCAACTCCCTCCAGGGTGATCGTCACTGGACCGATCGCAACGCCGTCCTGGAGCTCACCCACAACTACGGCACCGAAAACGACCCCGACTACAGCGTTGTCAATGGCAACGTGGAGCCCCATCGCGGATTTGGACACATCGCGATCAGTGTCGACAACATCGAAGCTGCATGCGAGCGTATTGAGAATGCCGGCTACCCCTTCCAGAAGAAGCTCACTGAGGGTCGCATGCGCCACATTGCCTTCGCCAAGGATCCCGATGGATACTGGGTTGAGATTATCCGCCGTGGTGATGAGAATCTCAGCACCACCACCGACCCCAGCAGCTACCGCCTCAACCACACCATGCTGCGTGTGAAGGATGCCGAGGCCAGTCTGAAGTTCTACCAGGAATCCATGGGCATGACCCTCGTTCGCACCATTGAGAACCCGGAGAACCAGTTCAACTTGTACTTCTTGGGATACCCTGCCTCCAACCCGGAGATCAAGGAGGGATCCAAGAACAGCGTGGCGGAGTGGGAAGGTCTTCTCGAATTGACCTGGAACTATGGCACCGAGAAGCAGGAGGGACAAGTCTACCATAACGGAAACACAGAGCCGCAAGGCTTTGGACACATCTGCATCTCTACCGACGATCTGCAGGCCGCGTGCGACCGTTTCGAGACTCTCAAGGTGAACTTTAAGAAGCGTCTGACTGACGGGCGGATGCACTATATCGCATTCATTCTGGACCCCGACAACTACTGGATTGAAGTTGTCCAGAACGAACGTATTAAGCCGACACTGAACCTCTAAGTCATTGGAGATCCGTTCAAATGTTATTGAAAATAGACTGGTCAGGTGACCACATTGACAAACAAGGTCTCACCGCTCGCGGGTAGATAACCTTTTCTGCCGTCTTTCGTCTCCAAAAGATGTCGCGATAGTCTCGATGGTGTAGCACTTGAGGTGTAGTGTAGTGGTACAATGTAAATGGTTAGAGACCACTTTAGTGATTTAAGGTCCTTTAAATTTGGTGAATTCTCTTTTTTCACTTCCCCCTATTTTCAAGGTTTCCAACCTCGTTGTGACTTGCAATAACCAACATGTCGAAAGCGACACTGTTGGGAGCATTATTCCTTTTTCCCATTTTCTCCACAGCCAGCGACCTATGAAAAGGTGGGGGATAAGCAGAATGGTCAAGTGATGAGCCCCGGGATTCAAAGGTTCCTGTGGACCCTCTCCCCGCCTCCGGGTCATTCCCAGGACATTCTCATCTTTGCCTTCCTCGACAATGTCAATTTTGACGATGAATTAGTCTCTCGCGCAATTGCGGGGTTTTCATCGCTTCTACTTTCGTGATGTCACCTGACGAGAAAATGAAAAAGGCACCGCGAAAGCATGTCACCACCGCCTGTGTGCCATGTCGCGAGAGCAAGATCAGGGTATGCGATTATCCGAATGCGGGGAGAGAGCAAAAGAAGTCTAACGCAGCCAGTGTGACGGCGCAACGCCGAATTGTCAAAATTGCCAGCGCAAGGGCAAAGAGTGCAAATACCAACATGGCGATGACAAGCGCAAGTAAGTACTTTGCGTTCAGGTGTCAATTTGAGTGGCGAGGTGGCAAGATGGCATCGTGATCGTTTTTCAAAGCTAATCGATCAATCAGGGTTTCGCTACGAGCAGCAACGGAGTTGTTCTCGGCCAGAATTGACCAGCTTTGTCACTTCATCAAGGACCAGGGGCTGGAGCCCCCGTCCATGAAGCCTGAAGATGAAGCTGGCATGAACAGGGTTCTGGATACTCTCCAGATCCCGCGCGGGTTCGCCCAGACCGCAGAAAATGTTGAGAAACAATCCTCGGCGGAACCCAGAGGCCCTGTTGCCTCTGGCCAATCTCCATCGCAGAGCCCGGCTGCCATTAGCCCTAAGGCAGCAAACCCGACCGAGATGGTTGCATCAGGCCCCTCCCCGGCCCAAGATACCGCCTCTAGCGGACAATTTCCCTCGCCGGAGGGATGGAATCCCTTTGGAATGGTCCGGGGGGCGTCCGACAATCAGAACTTCGTTCATTGGGGGTTCACGCTGCCAACAGCCGAAAGCTTGGACAACATCTACGCTAATCTCAATGGCGGTCCAGGAGGACCGGGTGCACCTACCATTCCTGGTATGCCTGTGAATACGGACCTGAGTCCTGACAGCTACCAACTTGGAATGGACATGGCGCAGCAACCAGGCGTTCTGATGAGCGGAATATCTAACATAGTGGACCATGATTCAGACAGCGGGGAAGAAGATGAGGCTGAAAACGATGTCATTGAGCAATTGTCTAACCGAATCGGCACCTTGAAGATCGCGGGCGATGGCCATTTACGGTTCTATGGTGCAACCTCCAATCTTAATTTAGTGGATGTATCCGCCACGCAGCAACGACAGCGACCGGATGCGCGCACGGTGCGCCACGATGGTCAGGATATTCTCAACCACCTTCGGGTAGGCCAGCCAGTCGATCAAGCCCTCGAGGATCATCTCGTGGAGCTGTATTTCACCTGGCAAAACCCTAGTACATATATTGTCGACAAGGACATGTTTATGATTGCACGATCGAAATGGCGAAATGAATTTGACGACACTGCTTTTTATTCAGAAGTTCTCACTAATGCAATGTGAGTCTCTTTTGCTCCAAGTTATGAATGAGCTAGCTAATCCGTGGCAGGTGCGCGATTGGGAGTGCTTTTGAAGCACGCTACCATCCCACTTTCATCACATTCCCCAAGTCTCTGTCTGAGTTCTTCGCAGACCGAGCCAAGGCTTTACTGGAAATCGAACTCGACTCTCCTTGCGTAGCCACTGTGCAGGCACTTGTAATCATGAGTTGTCACGAGGGCGCATCAAACCGCGACGCACGCGGTTGGCTATACAGCGGTATGCTCAAATCACAAGAAATTATGTGCTCCGATTTTCTAACGGAATACAGGAATGTCGATGCGACTTGCCTTCGATCTTGGTCTACATTTGGATATGACGACCTATGTCAACAGGGGCGATATCACTCAAGCTGAAGCTGACGTGCGCCGCGCAGCATTCTGGGGAAGCTATGTGGCCGACCAGTAAGTCTCGAAACCTACGTATTGGAGTATCATTAACAAAAGTAGCTTCTGGGGTTTCTATTTAGGGCGTCCATTCCGAATGAACGCTGGAGACGTCAGCGTTCCCAAGCCTGCTTCGTCTCTGGGCCCTGAAAAGGAAGATAATTGGCGTCCATATGGACAGCAAGCTTCCCAGGGGCTTCTCCAAACCGGGCTGAAGAATCCCACTGAATTGATATGCAGGCAATTCGTTGTTTTATGGGAAATGATTTCTCCGGTTGGACATATCTTGTGAGTCTTCTCCAATTTGAGTCTTGCGCACCATGCTGACATGTCCAAGATACGGATGCTCTGATATTTCTCGACACGATTTGCAACGAATAACCTATCAGGTAACTGAAGATCTGTTTGCCTGGAAGGCAAATCTTCCTTCCAGTCTACAAATTGATTTGGATGATGACACTATCCCAATATTGCCACACTTGATGATGTTACAGTAAGTTCGCACTGTTAAACAACAGCATGCAAAACATACCCTGACCCCTCACAGCATGCAATACCACCAAATCATCATCTTCTTCCACCGCCCATGGCTCTCTAAAAGCTACATCCAACCTCGAAGCCCTCGCCAAGGCCCCGGGTATCACCACGCGCGACGTATGTGCGTCGAGTCTGCAACCGCCGTCGCCCGCCTCCTCCACCTCTACGAAAAGCACTACACCTTCCGACGCATGAACAACCAAGTGGTAGCAATCATTTTCAGCGCCGCCCTTATGCTTCTCTTCGTCACTGTATCCGGCTCCCCAATGAGTCCCGGAAAACAGGGCGACAGCCCAACCTACCCACGCAACACCGAGATGGTCGCATATCTCAATCTGTGTTTCCGCGCGCTCGACGAGCTAGGGCAATCTTTCGAGAACGCCAAGCGCACCCGCGACTACCTCGTTACACTCCAACGACGATGGCAGGCGCACATGCGCCGCTCGGGTTCCTCAAAACGCCATATCAACGGCAACAACCCGATTTCCAAGCCGCAGCAACCTTCCGTGCAGCACGGTCGCGCTGTCAATGCACACGGCGTAGATGTTTCGAGGAAGAAGTCTCGCTTGTCTGTTTCTGAGATACCGTCTCATATGCCTTCCGGGGTACAACCGACACAGCAACCTCATTTAGGACATGATCCATTGCCTCAATATCCGCAACAGCCATCTTATCAACAACCACCATTCCCAGTCTCAAATTCTCAGCTAGGTGACTTGGACTGGATCCGGAACTCAGATATTGGTCTCCTTTCCGAGTCTCAAAATGCTGATCCCGTTAATGGGATGGGACAAATACCTTCGCCGCAGTTCCAGGAGGACTCGAAGATGCTGGCGGAGCTAGGTGATATTAATACATGGTGGGATGCACCTAATGATGCCCCGGGTGTGGGAGGATCATTGTAAAAGCCGGAGCGATGGAGTCTGGATAGATAGGACGTGTGTATTTCGTCGGGCAGTTCACTTCTTGATTGTATTTCAGGGCTTATTTTTACAATTTTTACCTTTTACCTGATCAACGGATCCATCTCCATATCTCGGGGCTGATGTAGAAAGAGTGAGGACCTTCGTGGGTCATTTGTATGATGCACAGTAAAATATTTTAATCTTCATCTTCCATAGTCCCTTGAAAGACATCACCAAACCACTTGCCCACCTCCGCATTGTCAAAGCCATCAACCTTCGATAAATTGACTTTGCGCTCGGCAAACCCTTTTTCTCGACCCCAGAAACATGCTCGTCGCATGGCAGACACCATCTCATCAGCCTGCTTAGCAAGAACAGTAGAACCTGCACCGGGCTCTTTCGCTCTCGTCACCGGCTTTACAGACGTCTCACCCTCCACAGCAGACCCGTTTCCATCATCACTAGCAAAAACCCTCACCCAGGGCAACGTCACCTCCAATCGTCCAACCCCTTCGTCAGGACCAGACCACGTATCCCCACTAAGCCCATAATCCAGCCCGTAAGGCGGCCATCGAGAAAGCGCCTTCCGGCGACGAGTAGCAGTGGCAGCAAGCTCATCTACATCCTCGCCATCCGCATCGGGGAACTCATCTTGGTCCCAAATCAGACCATCGGATGTGTTTTCTGTCGTCTTCGGCATATGCTGGAGCACCGGAACCGGATACTCCGGTCCTGTCAGGTACTGGGGGAAAGCGCGCGGCACATCTCTACCCGCAGAGCGAAGGAATAAAATCGGGGAAGCGAATGAGTCAAAACAGCGCTCTGGTGTCGCGAAGAAGCGCGAACGTGCTTCAAGAAGTGGGACCAGGTCAGGCGGTGCGGCTTTTCTTCGCTGCCGCTTGGGTTTCGGGCTTGTTTCTGTGTGCTCGGCTGTGTCTGTATCTGTGTTGGCATTCACGCTCCCGCGAGTGCAGTATTCGTCCAGACTGGGCCAGTCACAGACGGGGTCTAAAGCGCTGACGGCTTTGATAGATCGGGCTTCTGTTAGAGCTAGCATCAAAGCTAGAGAGCCGCCAATGTGCGTGCCGAAAACTCCTAGTTGGGCTGGTCGGAGATTTGTCTGGATCCAGTCGAAGCCAGCTAGCGTATCGTGCACGGGTGTTGGATATTTGTATGAGCGCGGTTCGAAGCTGGGTGAGTTCGTAACTTGATTTGAGTCTTCGCCTGCCTCTTCGGGTCCCGGGTCAGTTTTTTGATGTGACTGGGAGCGTCTCCTCATCTCTCCAAGGCGATAATTAACTGTAACTACTATGGCGGAGGTTGTAGATGCTAGCAGATGCTGAGGCGATTCCCCCGTGGTGGTCAAGGAGGCCAAGTCCTCAATTGACCGACCATGAGCATCCAGCATTGGAGATGCATCGCTTTGGCTGATGTTTGTATCAGAGCGAAACAGAGGCCCCGGTGGAAGATAAAGAATTACATTTGGTTTCTCGGACAACCCAGGGTCAGGCTTGCTCAACGCGTTTGACCGCGTAATTCTGGAACAGTAAGTATGGGTCGATTTGAACTTCAAAATGAAATCCCTGGAATTGTTTCTCACCGAAGGGATATATGTCCATTGTTCCCAATAGGAAGCGAAATGGTTTCATCGGTGCAACTGTATGAACGTGTGGAATAGCTTGCGCACTGGAAACACGCGATGATAAGCCGACCGGATCTGCAGCGGTTTGAAAAGAGGGCTATGCCGCGGGTGGAATCAAGGAAAACTCGCATAGCATCATTCGGGCTTATGCTAGGCTATTCGTGGGGTTAGACAGAACTTCCGAGGTTGTTAAGAATTCGCGTTGGTATGCATGAGGTTGGTTATCCGCAACTGATTAACGCCTTAGAAATCAGGTTGTATATGTACTGTTAACTATGTTGCCCACACTCAACTTCTGTCTAAGATTTTGCCTTAGTACTCTCTTTCCAAGGTTACATTGAAAGTGAGTGTCCATCCTAATTTACCAATCATTGTAATGTCACAGAATCAAAGGTTCAATATTTATATATAAAAAGCCAAAAATCACAAAACCGCCCGCGCAAATACAATCAAAACTTTGAGATGGCAACTGAATAGATAGTTCACGAGCTTTTCGACGAGTACGAATCTCTTTGGTGAGTAGTGGCTGACGCTGCAGGGTCATCCCGATCAAGAGCAGCTTCAGGACTTTCCTCCTGCACTGGCCTGATGACTTGCAAGCTCAATTTCGAATCTTTGGAGTAGACTCGAAGACCGACAACACAGACAGCATTCCAAGGGTCAACCGACAAGTCTTCTTCAGCCATTGGGGGCTGGCCCTTGACCTCTGACTCGTCTGGAGGCATGTCGACATCGCTGTCAAACTCAAATCCTTCCAATAATTCCAAATCACTGGCATCCAACACGTCAGCAGCAACGCGAGAATCCAAACTAGGCCGCGGAGACTCGGCACTGCGCTTCCAGCCGTTGCTCGCGTGTCTTGCGTGGAGTCCCTCGCCGCCGTTGACGTGGATGGTTGGCACACAGCCGCTTCCGTTCTGCACTCGGCGGTCATTGTTGTCACTTGAGACACTGGCGAGATCAACTGGTGATTCCTGGACTATTTCATCCGCGATGATTTGGCTAGGCAAGCCGCCGCGCTCAGAACCGCGTCCAAAGGTACTGCTGCTCGGAGTGTACGGGGAACCGCCCGGGCGACCAGCTTCCATGCGCTCTCGTCGGGCAGACAGTTTTCGTTGACGGATCCACTCCTTCTGCATATCTTTCTTGATCTCGTCACGCAGCTTCCTACGCTGCACTCTCTTGAACATCTCATTTTCGCATTTTTCTTGCTCGCTCTCTCCGACCAGCCCCTTGGCGTGCGCCAGATCGTAGGAAAGCCCGACTTGTACGAGCTTTTCTCTTCTAGTAGAGGCGACTCGGCGGACTGTGTCTTCAGTCGACTCTGCAGATTCATGACGGAAAGCTGTGATTTTCATTAGGACATGGTAGTGGCCTGGGTCGAGATTGATCTCCGCATTCACTGATCGGCCCATGAAGTGGCTGCTGTGGCTGCGAACCAGATAATCTTCTTCGCCTTCTTTCTGTAGGCGGAACTTGAGCACGAAGCTGTATTCACCCGCGAGTCCTTTGAAGTACCGCGTATCAAGCTGAATTTGTTAGCTGCAGCTTATAAAAATGAGGCTGGAAGGCATAAGACGAACCTGTGACAAGACAATCACCACCGGGCCACTTTTGGTAACATCCATCATGAACTTGGTGCTGTGGTAGTCCGCAGACCAGGGGACATTCAAGGTGGTCCATTGTTGTGCGATAATCCACTCAGGTCCAAAGAGGCGAGTGCGGTCCAAGTGCTGGTATTTTCGCAGAAGGTCTTTATAATTGATCCAAAAGAACTGCGGAATGTCAGCAAGCCGTTGCCAATTGAAGTAAAGCAGAGATACGTACGCCATCATTGCCAAACTTGTGGCCTAGACGCTCCATCCACTCTGGTGTCCATTCCTTGGATCCATCACCCCAGGCACCATGCCACTCCTTCCGACCCCATGGGTTTCTGATATTTGTGAGTATAATGAAATGCAATGTCAAAACAGAGAGAGATCATACCTGAGTCTTAATAGTCGATGCCCCTCAACTTCCCGGGCTTCCATGATTGAGTATGAATGCTGCTCCGAGATGCCTTTGCGATCTCTCGGGGGTCCTCTATAATGAGGATCCAGCCAGTTGGAGAACATACCGGTGCCGCAGCCAAAGAGGAATTCGTTGTTCACTTTCATAAGCTCCTCAGTCCAGAATCGATCTTTGTTCAGAATGTTGCTGGACAAGATCTCAGAGGTAACCCCGCCAGTGAGATCCTCGATCGCCTCGCCAACAAAGCCGCCCTCGATGGCGGAATAATCTCCATGAGCTTTGGCAAATGCTTTTTCAAGTAATGGGAGCCATGTCTCATTCTCATCGACGCACTGCGCGAAATACAACGCCTTTGAGCCTGTTTGCAGAACGCGCTGGTATTCCTCTTCGGTATGATTGATATCGTCCCAAAGAGGTCGCTCGTCCACCGATTCATCGTAGTCTGCAGCGCGGAGGTAGAGCTTGTCATCCACCATACACTGTTGCCACTCGCCATCTGACATGGTTAATATCAAGTTGTTCACAAGGTAGAAGTAGCTGCTCACCTCGGTGGAACACAAATCCATAAATTCCCACATCCTCGTTGCGCGCGACGCAGATCTTCTCAATCAGCTCCTCTTTGTTGCCCATGGTACACAATGCAGCCATAAGCCAGCAATCACCATCGTATCCTTGGCGCACATCCGATGCTGTCGGTCCATTGACGAAGAATTGAGGGTTATCAAAGATTTCCTGCAGAAAGATCAGCTCTTGTCCACAATGTGTCAACTCTGGTTCAACAAGATGCACTAACCGTCACACGCTTTACACCCCGAGGCCTCATCTCCTGATTTGGGTTGTCCAAACCATCGAGATAATGTCTCCGACCCGACTTCAAGTCGAACTCAATGTCAAAGTGTGGATCGGTGTATTTCTGATTCACACGCTCGCACTCCTTGACAATCCGCTCAACAGATTTGATGCACTCGCGCCGCGCTTGCTCGTATGATTTGACGGCCTCGTGTCCGTGGATCCGGCCACTTGGTACACGCTTGGCCCTTGTTTTCGCGTACAGATTGTCTGGAAGTATTGTGCTAATCTTTCCAGGATACTTGGAGTTGAATTGTTTCCAGAACTGCTGGACAGACTCCTGGGGTGGTTGGCTGCGCGGGGGCCGGCTGTTGGACCGCGACGAGCCCGGAGCTACAGCGTAGCGCATCTCATCGTCAAACTCCATGGTTGAGAGTTGATATGGTTCTGAGCTTAGACCCAGCGTCGCCGTGATCTTTATATTTTTCTGTAGGCGCGGAGGTGGGGGGTCTCGGCGGCTATTCTTCTTGAAATCACACTAGCCAGGGGAAAGGTGATGATCACATTGGAAAATAGAACAGAAAATGGGAATACGATGGGTATAAGAAGCCTGAAGACATTCTCCAAATCCCCCCTCTTTCTACACGGCGTGGCCGAGCCGAAACATAGCCTCAGCTGTCAGATTCGCGCACTGATTGGCCTCGTATTGTCTCCCATAGGGGCGTTCATTATAAGGCTGCAGAGTGCATCGAACTAGCCCTGGAATGGGCGAATGAGGACGCTCAGCGCAAAGAGCGCTTCGGCCCCCAATACTTCCAAGGTTGTCAGCCCCCTCAACGGCCCCCACTGGCTTTCTGCAGTGCCGTATTCCTAGTCCGAGAATAGAGTAAGCATGCAAATGCCGAATGGCGGAATCAGGAAAATGCATCGAAAATCTTAATATGGTCCCCGCGAGGCGCAGTTCAGCTCTGACATCTTGGGTTTCATCGGCGATTCATAACTTTCATTATCATTGTGGGCTGAGGCTGAATGATACAGTCGCATCACTTCGAGTATCATACAAAGCTAGCGTATGCTAGGAATGGGTATGTACGCCTGTAATTCATGACTAAAGCACTTCGTATCCGGCCCTGGAGTAAACCCGCCCTGTCCCCATTGAACGCCGTACATTGAAGAAAATAGCTTCCAAGAAATTCCCAATAAACAAGATTACACAGAAATGGACAGGACCATGACCTTAGTTGTAGACGTTGCTTGGGGTGCGACCAGAGTAGTATGCGGTGCCGTTGCGGAAATACGGGTGAGAACAGGCCTGCTTGGCGGAGAGTCTGTGTGCAGGGTCATACTCGAGCAGAGACTCCAAGAGCTGACAACCAGCCTCTTCCAGCCCAGGAACAATCTCAACATTGGGGCGCTTCCACTTGGGGAAGGTGGCCTTGTAATCGGGGAATGAAGTCACGCCGGGCCAGATGTCTTCGCCGGGGGTACCCAGGATGCTATCATTTTGTCAATATCAATCAATTCGAAAGATCATCACATTCGACTTACCGGAAGATCTTGAAGATTTCGTCAATCTCAGAGTCACCGGGGAAGAGCGGCTTGCGTGTGCACATTTCGGCGAAAATAGCACCCACAGACCACATATCAACGCCAGTAGAGTACTGGCGTCCACCCAAGAGAATCTCGGGGGAACGGTACCACAATGTCACAACCTGGTCATAGATTAGCAACGCAACGAAGAATGGAATTCTCGATGCCTACCTCGTGGGTGTATGTGCGGAGGGGGACACCAAATGCTCTTGCCAGACCAAAATCGGCTAATTTGAGGTTTCCTTCACGATCAATCAACAGGTTCTGGGGTTTCAGATCACGGTGAAGAATCCGGTGGCTGTGGCAATAGCGAATTCCCTCCACCAATTGAGCCATGAACTTCTTGACCATAGCATCTCCGAGGCCGAGGGTGGCACCGGCCTTGAAGCCATCAGGCAAAGGCTTTCCACGTCCACCGTCACTGACGGGCAGCGCCTCCATGTATTTCTTAAGATCGAGATCGAGGAATTCGAAGACGAGGTAGAGTTTGTGACCGTCGGCGTGAACAATGTTCAGCAATTGCACAATGTTGGGGTCTTGCATTTCTTTGAGGAGGGAAATCTCGCGAATGGCGGTGCTGGGAACGCCTTCATCTTCGGCCTCGAGACGGATCTTCTTCAACGCGACAATTCGGTTGGGATGGGTAAGCTCCTTGGCTTTGTACACCACGCCGTAGGTGCCTAGGAAGCATTGACACGTTAGTTGGTCTGCGGAAGCGCACAAGTAAACAACTCGCGACGAGAGCACCTACCTTCACCAATCTTCTCAATTTTCTGGTAGTTGTCCATGGTGGCTGACGTCCAAAATCTGATGATCAGAGCCTGATTAGGAACCAAGCACAAAAAAAAATACGAGTGTCGGAATGCCGCTCAAAGAATGGCCGCCAAGAAGATTTTGTCGGGGAAGCAAGAAGAGGTCAGTGTACATACACTCCAATCTATGTCTCTGGGGGCAACTAGAGCAACACGCTCTCCAAATTCCACCCGAGGATCAAAAAACGAGACGTGTCGAAAAGATGACGCAAAAATTGGACGGTGGGGAGACAAAATTGCTCTGTTTGTTGACAAAAGACCCCGCGTCTATCACTGGGCGGTGAGGTGAGCGCGTTCACTCTTTGGTCCGACCCTCTTCCACGACTCCATCTCTTCGCCATGGCTCAAATCAAAGGATTGAGTGCGTATGATCGCCCTCCTGATCCTGTGAGGCTTTGCTACAAGAAGTATTCCAAGATTGCCTTGTCTGATGTTGACGATGATCCCGGAATCCTTGACCTCCAACGACTAGATCGTGACCAACTACCGCGTGGAGTGACGGTTGCCAAGTCTATGTCAAGCCAGGACCTACGGCTTGCTTTCGATGATTTTATCCGCGGAGGTCATTCCACGGCGGATGAGCATGCCCCCCTTGCTGAGAACATCCCGGTCTATGCTCACAATTCAATATCCGGTTAGCATTATATTGCCTGAGTTAGAACTGACCCCTACAGGACAATCCGTTCCTGACCTACTGCCAGGTCTCTTGATGATCCCTGCTCTGTTTCCTCCCACTGTCCAGATTGAGCTGCTCTCACGCCTATTCCACCGAGACCTACCCCGCCCTGAACATCAGACCAACCTCCACCTCCACTACGATGTGACGTACCCCGAAGATGCGGAAGACACACAGATGCCAAAGTCGTTCTTCGAGGATGATCCTACTCGAACCTTCGAGCCCAAAGATCCAGAGGTACACAAACCAGTGTCAGTCCAGAGTCTGTTGGAGAAAAAACTGCGCTGGGTGACATTGGGAGGGCAGTATGACTGGACAGCCAAGGTCTACCCATCCGGACCCCCGCCTGAATTCCCCCCGGACATTGCCAACCTCCTTCACGCGGCGTTCCCCGAAACCACAGCACAGGCTGCTATCTTGAATCTATACTCAGCCGGCGATACGCTCAGCGTGCATCGTGATGTGAGTGAGGACTGTGACGTAGGACTGATCAGCGTGAGCTTTGGATGCGATGGGTTGTTTTTGGCTAGCCATGACGATGGGAACGGTTGCGAGATCATTCGCCTTCGGTCCGGTGATACGGTCTACATGAGCGGCGCCTCGCGTTTCGCCTGGCATGGGGTACCCAAGATCTTGCCTTCGACCTGCCCAGCCTGGCTGGCTGAATGGCCATCGTCTGGGGGCTCAGACATAGGCATGCTGCCAGGTTCCTACGAAATGTGGAAAGGGTGGATGTCCAGCAAACGGATAAACCTGAATGTTCGACAGATGTCGAATCCTCAGAATCCTGCAGCCAGAACAGAACCCGTCTGAACGTAGCGCTCCAGATGGCATAATAAAATGAGTCGCATTCAATTCAGCTCCGCCGTGTACGGCCTTCCATGATGGGACACCCCATGTCCGACGCACGCATACCCTCGGAATTGGCGGGTCAAGTCTGCGGTATGTCCTATCAGGGAGACATTTGAGTACTCTGCGCAAGGGGCTTGGTGCATATTTCGGAACGGCATGAGCGTCCGCGGATTGTGATTCCGCACGGTTGACCCCACCGGAGTAAACATCCGGCCAGCAAATAAACAAACCAGAACCGAGTGGAAGATTGCAAACCAAATCACATTAGACTTCCTTCGTGTAAGAAGCCGTCGATAAGCCTGTCTCCAAATGACCCCCAACGACCCCAACGACCACCCATGCGACCCCGCACAATTTGATAAGCACTTGGGCATATAAACGACATCACAAGTACGCATTTTGCGCAACGCAAGATCAAAGTAAATTATTTCGCAATGACTGGAACCTGGCGCGATCAAGGTGAGGCTAAACGCCAGTCAATCTTGAAGTTGATACCCTCCAAATGGCAATTGAAAGACCCCGTACTTCCAGCTACAGAGCTGCGTGATGTGACTGGAGACCATATTCGACAATTCCTCACTGCGCGTGAGATCGAGATTACAGAGACGGATGCAGTGGACATAGTGAGCCGTACTACCACCGGTATCTGGTCCTCGCTTGAGGTTACAGAGGCCTTCTGCCACAGAGCTGCTCTTGCTCATCAACTCGTACGGTCCAACCCCCGCATCTGGGCCCAATACCCCACGTTAGGACATTTGATCTGACCTTTGTCTTCTAGGTCAGCTGTCTTCACGAGATCTTTTTTGACGCAGCCATTGAAGATGCCAAACAAAAAGATGAATACTTCGCAAAGCACAAAGCTCCGATGGGCCCACTGCACGGCCTCCCAGTCAGCCTCAAAGACCAATTTCACGTCAAAGGCGTCGAGACCACTATGGGCTATGTTGGTTGGATCAATACATTTGAAGGCAAAACAAACGATCCCCGCCACAAGACCGAGGAGAGCGAGCTTGTGCGGGAGCTACGATCTCTCGGCGCAGTTCTCTACTGCAAGACCAGTGTGCCCAGTACACTGATGGCTGGGGAGACCATCAACAATATCATTGGATACACATGGAACCCCAAGAACCGGCTCCTGTCATGTGGCGGCAGCTCAGGCGGCGAGGCTGCTTTGATCGCTCTGCGTGGCTCGCCTGGCGGCTTTGGCACTGATATTGGAGGAAGTGTGCGTATTCCTTCCGCTTTCTGTGGTCTCTATGGACTCCGGCCCTCGGCGGGTCGAATTCCATATCAAGGAGCTGCCAATTCAATGGACGGCCAGGGAACCATCCTGTCCGTTATTGGACCACTTGCCCCAACGGCAAGGTCGTTGACGTTGTTGTTCAAGGCGGTTCTTCAACAAAAGCCTTGGCTCCATGACCCACTTGCATTTGAGCTTCCGTGGCGGGATGATATCGTTGAAGATACGAAGGCGTTGATTGCGAGGTCTCAGACCGACCCGTCAACACTGTGCTTCGGTCTTATGAGATATGACGGTAGCTGCCCTGTTCATCCCCCGATTGCTCGCGGGTTGGACATTGTAGAGAGAACCCTACAGCGATTGGGCTGTCGGGTGATTGAATGGAAGCCACCGTCACACTCGGAGGCTGTGGAACTCGCCGTATGTTATCACATAACTTCGTGGACTAGATTGATATGAACCGTACTGACGGAGGAACAGCGTCGCATATTCGACATGGACGGCGGATTCGACCTAAAACATCATCTTGATCTTTCCGGTGAAACCAAAGCCGCGCAAGTGATCGTGTCTGAAGGCGGCACCGAGCTCAAAGCATCGGAAATTGCCGCACTCAATGTCGCCAAGCGCGAATTTCAAAAGAAGTATATCGATTACTGGAGCAGCACCGCTGAGCTGACAGGTACTGGCCGTCCCGTTGATGCATTCCTATGCCCAGCAGCACCGCATGCAGCAGTAATTCCAACCCAGTATAAGTACGTTGGGTATTCTGTCTTTGTCAACTTGCTGGATTACACCAGTATTTCGCTGCCGGTCACTTTTGCGGATCAGAAGATTGATGTGCGTCCTGCTGACGCCCAGGGTGATGCCACTGGAAACATCCAGTGGGATTGTAAGTTGTGTTTGCTGCCGTTTTGTCGCTTCCCTGCTGACGACTGAGTAGATGACGCTGAAACGTACCATGGTGCCCCGGTTGGAATTCAATTAGTAGGCAGAAGATTCTCAGAGGAGAAGATGTTGACATTGGCTGAGTATTTGGGTGGAGAGATTTCCCAAGATGCGAATTAAACAGGCTCCATAGCACAGAACAGTTTTTCAATGACGACACGGCATCTCTGAATACACGATATCGTCAAGGCTAAATATTAGCATTGATATCCACGCCGACAGAATGACTGAAATCGTCACTCGCCACCTTCCCCGGGGCCCAAGGTGGTGATTGCGTTTCCCGGCAAACATGTCGCTAAGATGGTCAATTGTGTTATCGCTTTTGCTGCTTGTACTCTCCCTTCTCATTTTGTGCGGCACATCGACCCAAACATAAGTTGATATCTGGTGAGAAACTGTGAGAAAAAGTAATGAAAACTGAGATGTCAAATAGCAATTATTTGGGCAGTAGCACTTGAAGTATGGACGATATTGTTCAGGTCTGCAATGGGGACAGTGATGTAACATGAGAAAATGGAATTAAAAAATCGACGGAACAAGAGACAGGATATCATAACACCCAGACGCCTTAACAAACATGTGTGATCTTAGAATACATTCCATAGCCTAGCTCCGAGATGGAGGCGTCTGTCCCGAAGGAGCAGCAAGGTTGGATAGGTGTGGAGTAGATGAACCCCAAGGCTTGCTGACTGCATGAGGCCCAGAATCAGGGGCATCTTCTGAGCCGTTCATGAGCCTGGGGCGTTTGGCCGGTGGCAACCCACTTACCGGAGGCAGGGCGCCAGGTGGGCTGCGAGGATCTGCATAAGAGTGGGGCGAGGCATAGTGCGTGGATGACGCAGGAGTAGATGCAGCACCTACATCTGGGCTCCTAGTGGCCGCAGATTGTAGAGGCCGCAGGCGGTTCGGGTGAGACGTTGTGTCTTCGCCCGGGCGCGGCGGCCGGATATCAGGGCTCTGCTGGGGAAGACCGTGATCTGAATCCCCCAGCGGGCTGGGATTTCCTCCATAGCCAACTCCAATCCGACCCATGCCCTTATCGTGCATCACGACCCGCTTCCATTTGGCGACCACATTGTCGTAGTCCCATCGCGAGGAGATGGGGTTGATATGGCTGTCCTGCGCGTCTAGTTCGCGCGCGACTTGCCTTGGCAGGGGCAAAGTGTCTGGTGGGAAGAGAGCGAATTCTCGAGGCCACTGACATGACCCGAGGCGCTCCACTTGCGCCCGAAGTTGGTTGGCTTCTTGCTGTACCCTGACAAGTTGCTCGTCCGAAGATTTGCGCTTCTCCGCTTCCCGTGCGAACGCGCGCATGATTTCTAGCTGCCACGCCTCGGCACGGGTATCTCGTGGAAGCGAATTCCAGTGGTTAAAGGCCAGATCCAAATGCCGAATACTCATGTCTTCGTGCTGCTGCGCGCTGCGGTATATCAAGCTAGCATCCACCCCATTGTTTCCGTGTCTCGAGTGAGGCGCAGAGGACTGGTCTGCTGTGATCTGGTCTTCTTGCCACTGTGTGACCTGTGACCGCAATGCTTGGCGGATTGTGTCGAGGTATTCGACGCCAGGCGGTTGGAGAGGAAACGAAGAAGACGAGGGAAAGGGGCTTGTCGCGAACAGACTCGGCGGGGGAGGCAGCAGCTGCAAGCACAAAGAGGGAAAGGTCTGGGATTGTATATCGAAGTCGAACGGGGTTGGTCGAGGTCTTGATCGTACACTGTGATCGAGTAAGCCGGTTGTGAAGGTTAGCGACGGGCATGGTAGACATACGTTGCTGCCTTGATATTGTCAAGCACTTCGCGCAAGGCCAGTTCCAGTGCCCGCATTGTATCGGGGCTGCTCGCGCTAGCTCCTCGACTCGCATAGTCAGGAAGTTGCAGCGAAACATTGCGAGACTGTGAGGGCGTGATGCGTGGCCCATCTGGCACGCGATTGGGGTTCGGGATATCATTGATCACCCCCGTCGCATGCCAGGTGGGAGTGTTGAACATCATCCGCACCGGAGCATCGCGCGACTTGGAGGCTGATTCTGCACCTGGGGAGGGGTCCACGGAGCCCTTTTTCTGGCTTCGTTCGGGACTCCCTTCTGCCTTCCCCGCAGACGTCCTGGCCTGCCGTCTAGTAATCCCACTCCGAAGTCGCCGAATCTCCTCCACGTCGTGCACACCGTCGGGTTTCTTTTTGAACAAGAATTGGTCGAGGTGTCGGCCCAGGGAGGAGGAGGTAAAAGCTTGAGAGCAGTATTGACATTTGCGGTCTTTCGCTGCAAGGTTGGCCTTCGAGTCGTCGGCAATCGAGCCTTCGCGTGTGAGTTCCTCCTTCATGGCGCTCACAGTAGCAGCTAGATTGGCAAGATTTGAAGAAATTGTGACTAGAGCATAGCCAAAAAGATGCGCGCCCAAAATGTGAAGATCCAGGATCTAGTTGGCAGTTGGCAGTGATCAACCCACGAAACCAGTTCTGCCCATGCTAAATGTCTGACCGCCAACTCCACCGCCACTTGTAAGCACTACCTGGACTACTCCGTGCCCCTGAGGTCAACGATGAGGGAGTGCTCAGACCCAAAGGGAGCTTCGGTCTGTCTAGATCATTTTGCATGAAGCTGCCAACGACGTTGACTCGAGTTCCTGCGCGAGTAGCCAATGGCCCCCCTCTAAGATATCTCCGAATCGCACGGCAGCAGATGTAGATGGCTCCCAGCTCCTCTACTTTGATATGATAATCAGAGACCATTCAATCCTTTGTCTGGCAGCATGAAGATCTAATACACCCTGGTGCTTCTTTTCACAGAATGTACTTAATGTAGCGTTGAGGCGGAGCCCTGAGGCCTCTATATCCATGCTAAAAGAGCTTAACCAAGACATCTGGGTGAGGCCAATCAGTATCGAAAATTTTCATTGCTTGTAGGTAAACCACTCAGTTGACATACCCTAAGCAATGAGTGACCAGATATCACAGGTCTATAAGAAGAAGGTACGCTAAAAGGATGTTACCAGAAACGTTCTTGTATGTTAGAGAAAGCCTCATTGATTGTGAAAGCAAGTATCAGCTTTGCTTGGCTTATTTGTTTCAAAACTCTCGCTAATTCATCTTTTTAAATGCCGTTAACAAGTCATGCACCTCTCGACACTTATCACACTTCAGAAGCCAGCATCAGATTTTGGTCGCTTCTCTCGAGGTCGTCTTGCGCCTGCTCAGCCAGCGCTTCATTCTAGCGATGCCGTGCAAATGTAACCATGAGATGAAGAATACAAGAGCAAAATTGAAGATAATGTACCCCCAAAAGATGCCCTGGAATTATTAGTCCAAATTCAGCGGCATGATGTGGGGACACTTGGGTACTCACATAGTTTCGCCATTTATGGGAGTAGAACACATTGATTCCTCGTGACTATTGATTTAACCAAGCCCAGTCAGCAACTTCAATATCGTTTTGGGTTCAAACATGTCGCGAGACTCGAAACTCACAAATTGGTCTCCAGTGGAGTATTGGCAGTAGGAGCACATTCCATCACCAGTATCTCGGACATACCCCCCAGCCTCCCGAGCATATGACCCTGCATATTCTTCGCAGCTCATGCCAGCTGGAGCCGAGAAATAAGATTGCTCTCTCTCGAGGCAATCTACTGCAACATCGTGAGTCACTGCACCAACAAACCCTTCAAGCAAGTAATGGAACGGTGTCAGCCAGTACATCCACGATTGCCAGAAGTGTGGAAGGGCAGCGTAAGGCACAACGACGCCACAAAATGCAACGATGAACGTGAAAAATGTCGGTACTAGCAAACTGGCAAAGAGCTCATTGGGCGCAAGTGCTGCTATGAATTGGCCAAACCCAACGTAGTAGATCTCAAATAACATGAGAAGCATCCAAACGTATCCACTGCGGAAAGAGTCTCTGGGGAACCATACACCCCAATACCTTTCCGTGTCAGATGACTGATATGCCGTTGCGTTTGGTATTCACTCACCAGCAGTTGAAATAGATTGACCCAGCCACAATTGAGTAAGGAAGTTCTGGGAGAATCGCGCTCGTAACAAACGCAACCCATGAGTAAATTTTGGACTTGGACTCGCGAGACTGATATAGGTTCCTCAGATGCAGGAATCTCGGTTGCAATTGTTGAATCAAAGGCGGGCTAATTGTCAGGGTCATGAATACAGAAAAGAGCCTTGACTGCATGTCGATATAACTGTTTCCGAGATGCCAGAAGGTGAATGTGTTAAACAGCCCGGTAAAGATATGAAGCATCATCTTGCCCTGCAGTCGAACCAATTTTCAGTGGAGATACTTCTTGAGCATTTCAAGTCACTCACCATGATATAGTCCCTTGATCTCCAATATGAAACAAAGCTCCTCTCTGTAACTTTTGTTATTTGGGTCCATAGCGGCATGGCGTACTCCCGGTCATCATGGATCTTCTCGTTTCGGATGCTCTGACGCGAGCTGACAATATTCTCGATATCCGCCTGGAGCTGCTTTGATTCTGGGGAACTCGCCCACATGTCGGCCCAATCTTGCCCATGATAGTCGGGATCACCGGCGCCGATGACTTCCAGCATGTACTGTATACATTAGTATGCTACCTGGAACAAGCAGTAAAACTAAATACCTCTGCTGGGTTTTCGTGTGGTGAGCATTTCCTCCCACCATTTCGTTGGAAGAATTCGATTAGCGTTCTCGAGTCATTCCCAAGGGGGCCGTTGTAAACAACTCTTCCGCCGCTTTGCAGCAGCACCAAGTCGTCAAAATTCTCAAACAGAACAGCTGATGGCTGATGAATTGTACAAAGAACTGCCTGCCCAGCATCAGTTAACCGTCTCAGGAAGCGCACAATGTTGAATGCAGCAAGTGAATCCAGGCCCGAAGTCGGTTCATCAAGGAAAAGGAGTAGCTCTGGCTTGCTTGCCAGTTCCACCGCAATAGTCAGACGTTTTCGTTGCTCTTGATTAAGCCCCGATCCTGGAGATCCGACTGTAGCGCCCGCAATGGGTCGCATCTCCAGAAGGTCAATTATCTTCTCGCAATAGTCGTATTTTTCTTGCAGTGGAACTTCTTTGGGCTGGCGTAGAAGAGCAGAGAAACGGAGAGACTCGCGTACAGTTGCAGTGGGCTCATGGATATCCATCTGCTCGGCGAAACCGGTCGCTCTTTGGAAGCTCTTTGGAAGGGGTCTGCACCCGTCAGTAACTTGCCTCAAAGCGATAGTGCCCGGTGTAAGATTTTACCTTCCATCAACCAAAAAGCTACCAGTCACAACTCCAAAATTGATGCGCTGGGCGAGCGCATTTAGAAGAGTCGTTTTCCTGCTTCAAATTTAGCGATACGTGAAGACAGAGTTTGAACATATCCTCTCACCCTGCACCAGAAGCACCCATTAGCGCGGTAAGACGACCCGGTTTGACATATCCTTGAACATTTTGCAACAGTTTCCTCTGCCCACCCTTGTATGGAATGACATAATTCACATCTTGCCAGGTGAAGATTGCTGTATTGGAGATCGATGAGCCAAGGTCCGTGGATCCGTTTGAATGTTTCTCCTGTATGGGTTCGGTGTCATTGCTGCCATTGGTTTTCGATTCCTCGTCTTTGGATTCACCCGGGTTCATTATTGCATCCCGAACCCCCTGAGGAGCTTCGTCCCTTTTGAAAACTATCACCGAACTCCCTCCTTTGTTGGGTCTTTGCATTTCCATGCCCAGCATTGTCAACACGACGAAGAAAATGAACCATCCAACAATGATTCCAAAGTTACGCCACAGGTGAGCCCTTGTGTAAGTGAAAGCCGTGAATATATATTTCGAGCCGTCAACGGTCAGTGAGTCGGGGGAGGATCCTAGGATTGCACAGCTTTGATGCCCAGGAGATGCATTTGGTCCATCGGGGAAAACATATGGACGCTCACACTTGATTTCGAGGCCAGTAAACTCGTTTGCCATGAGTGCTTCGAAAGCGTATTGGACTGGGTTGATCCAAATGAGCCATTTCAGCCATGGGTGCATTTTCCACGGGGGGATTAGGTATCCTGAGTGAGCTTAGTATCTTCATCCAGCAAGGAAGTTGATGAATTTGACTTTACCTGTGTATACAATCAAAGCCTGAATAGCAACGCCCGTCAGACGTGTTGCTTGAATTATGTTAGTAACAATCCCATATAAGTTCCCCTTCCTAACATACCAACATCCAATGATGCACACAGAGCTCCGAGGGATCGGAAAAATGAGTACATGGTCATTGTAAGTGTGAAGATGAACAAAAGATTGATGAAGAATTGCGATGCTGTTCGGGAAAGGTTCGCCATGCTAAAGATGTTTAGGCTTTACCCAGACTAGAGATATAGGGAGACTCACAAATAAACTACGATGTCAAAAAGAACGACTTGGACGAATACAAGTGGGACGTCCACAGCAACCTGTGCCAGGGCATAGGCTGCAGGGCGATAAAAAGAGCTAGCGGGCTTGTTAGATTGGCTTTCAGTACGAATTGACGAGCACTCACAAACTCTTGTGTTTCATCAATATCGGTCGGCTCTCAAACGCGGCCGTGAGCTCGGCCATTGCAAGCAGTGCATTGAAAAGTAGAATGAAGAACATGACACCACCTCTCGTAAACACTCCACCGCTTCAAACAGTCAGCAATTTTAAACTCACTGAAACAGAATCGCTGACTGACCTTGTATCAGGTAGTGCAAAGAAAAGTGATCCAACAATCAAGGCTTGGAAGGTTATGATACTCCATTTACCAATCACTGTTGCTCGATCACCAATCATGATTAAAAATTGACGATGTGTGAGAAGTGCGACTTGTTTGTAGAAGGGAATTGTGAAGTTTTTGTTCTTCATATTTCTCCTGAGCGTCTCCTTCTCATGCCTATGGGCTTCAACCTCGCTCTCAAAACTTTCGATATCTGCAATATTGTCTTTGTGTATTTCGCTTTTGCGGTATGCGGCTTCAAATTCCTGGGATGTGCGAGGAATTTGATGTTCTGACCCTGGCCTGGGGCGCCTTGCGTGTGGGTCACAGACAGAAGTCAAAAAGTCGGGAGTTGTCCACCGCGGAGGGCATTCGAATCCCAGTGCTTCGAAGTAAGCCTTCGCCTTGTCAGTGGGGCCAAAAAAGCAGCACTTTCCATCTTCGATCATGATCACTTTATCGAATAGATTGAAGAGGTTTTCTGATGCCTGGTAGAGAGCTACCACAGTGGATACATTGGCAGTGTTTGTCAAGCTGCGCAGACTTTGAGCATATTCGAGTGCAGTGCTAGCATCCAAGCCCTTGGTTGAGTTGTCCCAGCACTGGGTGCTGGCCTTTGTGATCATGGCTTCAGCTATTGATGTTCGCTTCTTCTCGCCACCAGAGACTCCTCGGATTAACTCATTGCCAACTCTGGTGTCAAGAGCATGTTCGATCCAAAACAACTTTGCGATGGCGGAGAGGAATGTCTGTTGGTAGTCCGTTGGACTTTCACCCGGAATCCGTGAGGCTTTGTCCGGGGTGCGAGACTTGAGAGCAAATAGTAGAGTATCTCGCACAGTCAAAGTTGCATAATGGAGATCATCCTCGGGGTTGTAAGAGACTAGTATCCTCAGCGGCTGGACAGTCGTGCGTACAGAGAAGACTTACCTTCCGACCTATACTGTTTCGCCATCGTTTCCGAGTCAGTGCCACCATATTCCACAGTACCATCAATGGCTTCGTAGCCGGCTCTCTGGTTTCCAAGTACTTTCAAGAAAGTAGAACAACCAGATCCAGGACGCCCGAGAACGAGAAGCATCTCCCCTGGGCGAACGCAGCCCTTGCAAAGCGTTAGCTCATGTTATGCTCATGTATTCAGTAAATGCTCACAGTGAAATCATTTAGGATTGTTCGAATAGGTGGCTTTGCGACACCAGTTCCTTTTCTTCCTCGTGTCAGAAGCTGCTTGATCAGTCGTGGTAGACCAAGGAAGATGTCTCCGTTAGTAGGCTGCAGCGCAGCCCCAAGGCCCGCACCTTTGACGGTGAGACCTTTCCAAACAACTCCGGCGTGTCTTGTCTTCTCTTCTTCGGAATTTGCCTTCCGCTCCTCTCCAAACATTCGTGATATGAGCTTCTGAATTTGAGCCCATTCCTGTCCCTCGTGACCGGAAGCATAACTCCTTCGACTGGATGTGATTCGCGCCGTTGTTGCATCACTCAATCCATCGCCCGATGGTGGATGATCCGGGGGTGGGGATCCACTGCGGATTGGAGCAAAGCTTTGTTGTGAATTGTGACTGGCCGGCAGAGAGTTCACAGAGGAACTTCCAGAGGACATTTTGGTTGAACGTCTCAAATCAGATTCAATATCTGTAAGAGATCAATTCTCACTCCTTGGATTGGAGAGCGGGACCACTGTGTTTATGTTGTGTACACTACCCACGGACGTGGATGGAACTTGGCGATGATGACTGAAGATACAGTGATTGCTGACGCCTGCTGCATGAAGAAGATCCAAAATTCTATACCACATGCCACATCACCGTATCACCTAGGTTTAAATCCCTTTGAGAGCCCGAGAGACCGAAGGTCTGTTGTCTGTTGTCACTGTCTCAATGACGTCATATATCGTCTTGGGCCCGGAAGTCCTGGAAGAACACAAAGCAGTTCAGATATGAATATTGCGCTTCACGAAAAGATCATAGAATTTTTTCCATGACCTGAGATCAAACATGTAATTTAATAAGAAGTTTGTTGCAATCCACGGATATTGGAAACGATTCTCTCCAATTGTCATGAGGTCATGGAAATATATCAAGTTCTCCCACCGAATAGAATTCAAGTTTGGAAGTTAATTTACCATAGATGAGCATATACTCTCCAATCATCTTGAGCGGCTTTGACTCATCGAGGCAAATTATTTGCTTTATCTTCAACCGTTCGGTTGGGAACCAAGTGGACAACAGCGGATCATGTTTCCATGTCAAAACATAGAGCAAAACGCCACAACCTGGAATTACCGCATATCTACGAGTTACAGGTACCTAGGTACGAATGAGACCCCTCCATCTTTGGTTGAGACCTTGAAGCTGTTCCTTGGTCAATTTCTGCGTAATCGCCTTCAACCTTCCACTTCAATGAAAGCACATGCGAGATATACTGGAATTCTTCGAGGGTTCAAATAAAATGATTCTCCACACAGGAGACTGGTTTGACAGAGCCATTATTTTCAATCATCAATGGCACACCAAGCGTAGTGCAAGAGAGCGTAGAGTCAAGTTGTGTTCTAAACGGCGGTGGAGTGTGACTAGTTCGATGGCTCACCACAGCACAGCGTTGGGGATGAATTTCTTTTTCCAAAATCCAATCACAACCCCGTATCATGTTTAGTCTTTTCTAGTATCACTACCTTAATACAATTAATTGGTGTGGATATTGCATTGGATGAGTGTGGCGAGAATGCTTCGTGGGTTTTAGCCGTGCGCAACCAGAGCATATGGCAATTGCAAAACCGATAGAACCGAGGAATAGCATCATGATATTCTCACATACATGAATGTTAAATATTGAGATTAGCGATATGGCCATGCGATCAGTAAACCAGCCAAAGGGCCTAAAGTACCGGAGGTCAAATACTTATGAAACACCACTATACTACAAAGTATTCCCAATTGGGTAAATGTTGCAATTATGCTTTGTGTGTGTTCAACCTAAATTGAACCAAGTTACTTTTGCGGCTCATCGGGTGCCTTTATAAATTTAGAGTTCAAATTTAAGAAGCCAGGCCAACATTCAAGTTGGAAATTAAGCCTTTTGGCCTTCTTTCACCACATCAATTACAGATTTCGAATCGGAAGCTCTCCGCACCCCTCGTTGCGCGGCCGGGTAGGTGGGCCCCGATGACTCACACTCCGGGACCGGGCGGCGGGGCCCCAGGTACGAGTACTCCGAGTGCTCGGAGAACCGCCCCTTTGGGCATCTTGTGTCACACGGGCTTCAACACTTCTTGTTTCTCTTCACAATCCAAAATCAGAATGACCAATACTCTCTCCAGTATACTGAGGGATGGCTCTCTCAATCTCGACCCCTATGAGGCTCTGTATAGACACTTCCATGCCAACCCAGAACTCTCTCTCCGAGAAAAGGAGACCTCTGAGAAAATTGCAGACCATCTCTCTCAATTGAATGCCTTTGATATCCACACCCGCATCGGTGGCTATGGACTTGCAGGAGTTTTACGCAATGGCCCGGGCAAAACGATTCTCCTGCGGGCCGATATCGATGCCCTGCCGGTCCAGGAGCTTACATCTTTGCCGTATGCCAGCACTAAGACTATGCGAGATGCCAATGACATTGAACGACCAGTCATGCATGCTTGTGGACACGATATGCATATCACCTGCCTGCTGGCTGCGGCCGAAACGCTTGTCAAGATCCGGGACGCATGGAGCGGCACCTTGATCGTGCTGTTCCAGCCGGATGAAGAGCGCGGCGGAGGAGCCCAAGCAATGGTCGATGATGGTCTGTACTCGAAGGTCCCGAAGCCAGATTACGCATTTGGCCAGCATGTCATGCGTTTGCGTGCTGGGAGTGTCGGCATGAGACCAGGCACCATTATGGCTGCTGCTGACAGTCTTAAGATCACTGTGTTTGGTCGAGGTGGACACGGGTCGTTGCCCCACCAGACTGTTGATCCTGCTGTTCTTGCTGCACACATTGTTGTCAGGCTGCAGACTATCGTCAGTCGCGAGATTGATCCCAGTGATCTTGCTGTTATAACTGTTGGCAGTCTGCAAGCTGGTACTGTTGAAAACATAATTTCAGACAGAGCTCATATTGGACTGGATTATCGCACGTTGAAACTTGAGACGCGTGATAAGATCATTGCTGCTATCAAGCGAATTGTCGAGGCTGAATGCATGGCTAGTGGCTCACCCAAGCCTCCTATCTTCACCCCTACAAGGAGGTTCTGGCCAATAGTGAACGACGATCAAGTTGCATCTGAGTTGATCACTTCATTCGGAGGCCATTTCGGTGATTTCGATGGAGATACTCCGACCGTCAACGTCAGCGAAGATTTCTGCAAGCTAGCTGAGGACATTCCTTCCTGCTTCTGGTTTATCGGAGGTATCAATCCTGAGCTTTGGGACACAGCACAGACAGACAGCAATGTTGAAATACCCGGAAATCATTCAGCCCTTTTTGCGCCTGAGATCAAGCCAACAATGAGATCCGGGGTGGACGCTCTTTGCCTTGCGGCACTAACATTCCTGGGGAAATAACTCCAAGGAAATTGAAACAGAATCTGTGAATTCGCTGTCACTATATTCTTTACTGCCATGATGAATTTATTGCTCTGTAATTTAAATATGCCGCACAGACAGCCCTAGAAAAAGCGACATGGGTGGTACTAGCACGAGTTGCGAGGTGTTCAAGGACTGAACGTAACTCGTTAGATGATATTGAACGCTCTGTAGCAACTAGAACATACTGCTGAGCGAGTAATCCTTGCAAATCCTGCTTCTTTGTGTGACGACATCCAAACGGGCATAGTTTGGATGACCAGGATCATTGCGAATTGCTGCTCGCTGGCGCGCCCCGTTTCTGGGGCATGATATTGCCTCAGAGACCCTTTCTACTAGAAACCATCGATTTTTCCATCTGTGCTTCCTCAGTAGTCAGCTGCTTCCCTCTTCTTCACATACTAAACGATGAAAAGTTGCCGGGGTTGGTGGGAGGGTCGCGTTTGATAGTGATTGTCGCTGCGAGTGAGTGATGAAGATTCGGTCTCCAGCCAGCCATGGGCGTCCAGTGCGAGTCGTGTTGCGGACTCTCAAAGGCCCACCTCAACAACAAACCTTGGCCTCACAGGTGTTGTTGGTGTAGTCCAGCTGCAGTCAGCTTCCTTGCGCCAATTTCCAATTTCCACAGTGGTTGAGCCGATAGCCCACACTTCATTCTCGACATTTAATCTGGGTAATTCGAAGGTGATGAGAGAATCAAATCATCGTATTGCGAGTTCATGCGCAGGATTTGACATGAGTTTAGAAACCAGGATTCTTGTTGCTATTTTGTACGAAAACAGACAGAACTTGCTGATTTACGATTGGTCGTCGGTCGCTGAGTCTGGAATGTATTTCCGGACGTAGAGCCGTGCACACAACGTATTGATCGTAATGGTGCCCTTCCATGAGCAACCGGCGAAGGTTTGTGAAGGATTTCTTCAAAACCGGCTCAGTGGTGAACTTTTGCTGGAAAGACTTCTTGGCCAACAATGTGATAGGATCCTCGGAGTTATCTTGCACAGACGAGCATTCACAAGACGTGTGGCAGGAACACTCGGGCACGTTGTGAGAGATCAAATTGATTGCATGAAGGTGGATGAGAAATGGTTGAGGAGAAGTCTCGACAGCTGGCACTTCACATTTTGACCGGTGTAAACTTCTGAGCACAGATAATTAGCTCGCTCGATATATCCAGTGGTAGGTTCTCGTTAACGTACTCGCAACGGCTGTGGTCTTCTTCACCGGAACTCGACTCTGGCAAGGGCTCTCCGCGCGTCGGTGTTCTGGTATGGTCCCTCCATCGATCAGGGGTAATGAGTCTTGGATTCTCCGCTTTGTTGGGAATATACGTTTGCTAAACACCAAATAGATGAATAAATAATAGCAATGGACGGTAATGGGAAGGAACGATAGGGTTAGGGAAAGTGTTAATGCTTTTCAAGGCGTAGACGTAGGAAGGAGCGATAGGTTAGGTGATTGGGGGTCTACCCAGGTGCCATTATTCGGCTCTCGTCTGGAACTGTGTCTATTATGAGATCGAAGCGGTGAGTCGTATGACCAGAACGTATTTGGGCTCGCAAAGAACCAGTCGTGTGTGATATTGAAGATAAACTAGTGAAGACGTTTGAGATGAGAGGGTGTCAATGACCCACTAGGCCCACTGTGGGTTCGGTACCGACAGAGCGAGTCTTGACTCCATCAAACTTCCCAAAACTCTCTGCTCGGGGCACCCCAGTCGCACCGGCCGGCGACAGAGATTCTTTGAGCTCCTCAAATCCCAAGTCGGTGAGCCTCAGCCCTGGTACTGGATGTGGGGGCCGCACGGTCTTGCTATTATTCCGACGTGTAAAATTCACTGGAAGTTGGCTCACATTTCCCCTGACTTTTCGTAACATATCTCTCCCGTATGTCCCTCCCGAGCATCCTCATCGCGTACTCATCCGAGCCCGTTAATTTTATTTGGCACCCTTGTGGATTCCACCGCTGGAGATAACCCCACGCTTGGCATAATTCATCTCGATAATGGAAGTTCGTATGCGTTTCGATGATCGCGCCTGGATCGTTTCCGACAAGGTGACCGATTCCTGGCCACTCCAAATCCACGACCCAGTGGTCTTCCGCAAGATTGGAAATTTTGTTCTCGACTTTACAGCGAAAGATGGCGTGTTCTGTACCATCTTGGAAACTGGAGGTTTTAACATTGCCTTGCAAATGGAGTTTGAACGCAGTCGCTCCGCCATCATAAGGTTTCCACTTCCTGGAGCTGTCATGTTTCCGGAAGAAAAGCTCCGCACTGAAGTGGCTGCCATGCGATATATTGGGGATCAAACGTCAATACCAGTCCCCCTGGTCATTCATTCTGGGACCAAGAAGGAGAGTCCGATGGAATTAGCCCCCTTTATCATTATGGAGAAAATCAGCCATACTTCAAACATGCTGGACATTCTGCTTAACCCGAATCGCCCAGCGGGTGCGCCTCTGTCACTTGATCCAGGCATTGGACCAGCCAAGTTGGAGGCTCTCTACAAAGAGCTAGCCGGAGTTTGCCTCTCGCTATCCAGAACCTGCCAAAGCAAGATAGGATCTCTCGTTCAAGTTGACGATTTCACTTGGACTGTCGGGGCCAGACCTGTCACCCTCCAAATGAATGAACTTGTCCGAGTAGGGACGCTTCCGCGGTCAAAAATATCAACTTCGACATTTGATACCGCCTCCTCGTATTTTGAGTCCCTCGCTGAATTGCATATTGCACACCTGATGAGTCAGAGAAATGATAGCATATTCTCAGCAGATGATTGCCGGAGCAAATTCGTCGCTAGGTTCTTGTTTCGGAAGCTCACTTGTGATCCAGAGCTAAAATCTCGATGGATGAAACATGATAATGGACCGTTTCCTATATGGTGCGACGATTTGCGGCCAGGGAATGTTCTTCTCGGCGATGACCTACGGATCGCAGGTGTAGTAGATTGGGAGTTTACATACGCAGCGCCTGTCGAATTTACCCATGCACCCCCTTGGTGGCTCATTTTGGTGAAGCCTGAATATGATCCCAGAGATCTTACAGAATGGTCTCTAGAATTTGAGAGCCGGCTTCCAATTTTTTTGAAGGCAATGGCAGACTGCGAAGATGAGGCGATCCAAAAGGGGCGGCTTTCAGAAAGCCAGCGTTTGTCAAATCAAATGAAACAGAGCTGGGAGTCTGGGGACTTCTGGATCGTGTATGCAGCAACGCATAGCTTTGCTGTGGACGCTATTTACTGGGCGATGATCGATAAGCGCTTTTTTGGGCCCACGTCCACAAAGGACATATGTGCAAAGTGGAAGGAAAGAATTCATCTTCTAGATGCAGCAGAGCTAGCGCTAATGGAGGAATACGTCGAGTTGAAGCTGAGTCAAATGGAGACCAGAGCTTTAGCCTGGGATCCTGATCAGTATACCCTCGATCATATTCAAAAGATGGATGAAGCGTAAACAGTTCCAAGAATTCCCAATCATACTTCCACATCTTGCTCCGTTTCTCAGTGGTGTGTCAACAGCTTGGAAGCTTCCCGCAGTCGATGAGACTCTGTCCGCGCTGTGTCAATCCAGGGATAGCGACTGGCTTCCAAGGTGGCTCGCTCAACTCCAAGGTTGTGAAAGGCTTGGGGCTTTGCTCATCTCTATCGCCTAAGTATATATCGATCCACTAGTTTTGTTAAAATTAATCATATTTCAACAGAATTCACAATCACTTGATCTGAAATATGCACTTTTCGGCTTTGATAGCACACGTGGATTTCACATGTTGAGAATCGGTGCGCACGCCGATCAAGCCGAAGATACCGCTTGCGCCGAAAAAACTGCCTATGCTGCGCTGACCGCACACAGCATTTCGTACTTATTGCCGCGTCTATGTCGCATCTCACAGATCATAAGCATCCTATGTAGAAATTAGAAGAACCTCGAAACTAGCATTCTTATGCTGACGAAATGAGCTTTCATTGGGTTGTATGTGAAGAAAGGATGCTTGTATTCAGCACATTGCCCACTCGAGCTAAGTTCCACCGCATAGGTATCTCGTAACAAATTTTATGAAGAGCCCTCACAACAACGTGCACAATGTAGAGCTTGTAGTCAAAGGGACAGGGAAATTCCCGTGCATCTCCCTTGCTCATTTGTTATTGCAAGATAGCGGTGCAGGCATTTCCCCGCGGCTTGCGCAGTCGAATAATTGCCGCAACCTAGCAACCATGACCCAAAAAATTTATTTGGATAGAAAATTATCAGATGGTGCGGAGATCAAATTTTGCATCACAAACTCGATTGTGGTCTGGTGCCGATAATTTACTCTTTGTACGCAGATGTTTGATGGTGTTTGAGTTTCGCTCAGGAACCGGAAGGAAATTTGGAAGTGCTCCATTCTCTGCTGCATGTGGGTATGGGCTGACCCAAAAAAGGAAGAAAACTAAGCCCCATCCTTGTCCAGATGCCCCGCACGACGCGGCATACTGGCACAAATACATAAAAACAGAGACCTCCGGTTCTCTGCTCCTGGTGCTGCCGATTGCTTTTATCTCAAATTTGCTGAGACCCATAAGCACCAAAGACACGATGACTCCACCACACCCTAATATTTCAACCCCCGTTGAGGAATTCACAGAGACTGAATTTGACTACTTGATCTGTGGAGGAGGTACCGCAGGATGTACGATTGCTGCTCGTCTCAGCGAAAACCCAAACGTCCTGGTCGGCCTGATCGAGGCAGGGAAGTACCGGATTGGAGATCCAACCGTTGATACTCCAGCATTATTTACGCAAATGCTTGAGGATCCTGAGTATGACTGGTGTGTGTACACCGAGCCGCAGGTACTGCTATTGCCCCACACATACGAGGCACTTGAGTGTTGAAATCGATCTTCTTTCTAGGCTGCTAACCGTGGGAAATCTCACCACATTCCACGCGGGAAGCTCCTTGGTGGCTCCAGTGGCGTGAACGCGATGATGTACGTTCGGGGCTCTTCGCAGGACTACGATGATTGGGCGGTCTTGACAGGGGATGAGGGCTGGTCCGCCAAGAATATGCAATATTACATGAAAAAACATCAGGTACAATTCATGTTATTTTTGCTTGGTCCTCCTCGGATTTACTGACCATATGAACTTGACAGACACTCGAGCCCGCTAGCTCGGTTGTTACGGATACGATGCCATTTGTGGATGGGTTCCACGGTACCGACGGGCCGATCCGCACCAGTTTTAACGATACGATCGCGCCGATCGAGAAAAGTATCATCGATGCATGCGACGACGCTACGAAAATCACAAGCAAACCGATCGATCCTTGGAGTGGCGATCACGTTGGATTTTACAACACACTCGGCTCCGTGATCCGAACAGGACCAGATAAGGGCAAACGCAGCTATGCCGCGCGAGACTATTGTGAGGTGAACCGACAGCGATTGAACCTTAAGATTTTGTGCGAATCAGCTGTCAATAAAATCATTCTAGATGGCAACAAAGCAACAGGAGTCAGTATCACACATGGGAGCAAGGACTTCACAGTTTTTGCCAGACGGGAAATTATTGTCAGCGGTGGTGCGATCAATTCTCCGCAAATCCTGGAGTTATCCGGTATCGGCGACCCCGATGTTTTACGCGCCGCCGGAGTCGAATGCAAGATCCCGAATCAGGGTATTGGCGCGAACCTGCAAGATCACTCAATGACGTTCGTGACGTTTGCTGTGAAACCAGAGGCCGCCAGCTATGAGAGCTTGAACGAGGGACCGGAAATGCTTCAGGCCGCTATGAGCCAGTATCAAGAATCTCAATCCGGTCCACTCAGCTCTATTCTTAGTGTGCAGGGATTTTTCCCAGCTAAGCGCATTCTCTCCGAAGGAGAATTGGAGGAACTCGTTCAAAGCATCCGAGACGTCAAACCGACAAGCGAGTTTCACGAGAAACAGCTGTCCTTGATTATATCTCATCTACAGAGTGATAATTCAGCCAACATCCAAGTTGTGCTTATACCTGCAATTGCTAGTCCAAAGGGAGCTGAGCATCAGAGTCAACTCCTTCAGCCGCGGTCAGCAGAAGCCCCGGCTGGGTTTACATTGCTGCTTTGTGCCCAATACCCTGTCGCGCGTGGCTACATTCATATCCAGAGCTCAGGTCAGTCAATCAATCTGCCACAAGTCGCCTTCGCAAAGGAGCCGGTGTACTAAATTACTACTCAGATCCTACCGTACAACCTGCGATTCAACCCAATTATGGAGGCCACGAAGCCGACATCGCGCTGCTTGCAGCTACGCTTCGATGGTCGGATCAAGTTGCAAGTTCGGAGCATCTTCAGCCATCAATTATGCATCGCTCTTTCCCGGAACCTGCCAAGGATTTACAGAATGTAGAAACGGCCAAAGAAGCGGTCCACGATTTGGTCATGGGAGAGTATCACATTTGTGGCTCGGTAGCCATGGGCGATGCCTTGGATTCACGTCTGCGAGTCAAGGGTGCGGATGGCTTGAGGGTAGCGGATGCCTCTGTCTTCCCGAATAACGTCAGTGGGAATATCATGAGCAGTGTGTATGCTGTAGCCGAGAAAGCTGCGGATATGATCAAAGAGGATTGGGACACCCGTTGAAGGGGCAAGGTAGCGAGCCCGCAGTTGAGCTTTTTGGCTACTCATTTTGCAATGCAATCGGAACCTTGGCAAGAGCTTTTGACTTAGCCAATGATTGTTCAGCGCCACTCTTTCTTCGGTGTATTCACCATGCCCCATGGATTTTTTTATCCAAGATACCATCATTTAAACCGGCCAAACCAAGCTCGGTGTCAAGGATGTCGGTTGTGGCTAATGGCCAGAGTCCAGAATGGGAACTTTTCAGCTGCTGGCAGAGCCAAGGCATGAAGCGCATAGGGGAGGTGGAGCTGGAAATGTCAACACAAAAATACCCATTTTTGGACCGCACGACCAAAAGGTGACCACCTTACTGGCTCGGCCTGTAAGGTGTATTTTGTGCGTATTCTGGTTTCGACAGGAAAGCTTGAATGGGCGAGACCTTCCGCCAAGCCTCTGCGTTTGTCTTGATCACCTCATTTCGATGTTCTCTGTTTTCACCTATTCCTGGTGCCTTTTCATTGATCCTTCTTGGTGTCTTTCCAATGGTCTTCCTTGGTGTCTTCAGCAGCTCGGCCCCGAAATTTCAATGTGGCCTGAGAAATAGGGCATCAACGCCATTCCCATCGTGGCCCCCGACTTGAAAAAAAGTGAAAAAGGCAACACCAAGGCCAGAGTTCCTTTCGACTCAATTTGACGCATTCGACTCAAGGATCCTTTTGAGTCATGGCATTCAATACTGTGAAGATGGAAGACGCTGAAATCGCGACCAGTGAGTTCTCTTCCTTACTGTACCAAAAATCGCGACTGATCAAAACAGCAGAGGCCAGTGAGAGGGAAACACTCAAGAACATACAAAGACTCAACGAGTGGCTGAAACCAACGGATTCCACTTCTCCCGCAACTGAATACAGGAAGCATCTGAATTCACATGTCAGCGGGACCTGTGAATGGATCTTTGAGACTGACCAGTATCGTGACTGGAGTAAAATCGAATCAGACTCGGTAAAGAATCTTTGGATCAGGGGCATCCCGGGATCGGGAAAGTCGGTTGTAGCAGCACATACAATTGCTCGACTTCACAGACTCGAGGATGGTCCTGTCTTGTTCTTTTTCTTCAGAGAGATCATCCAGAACAACCGATCGCCGCATTCATTAATACGAGACTTTTGTCACAAACTGATTCCTAGCTCGCCTTATCTCCAATTCGAATTGAAAAAGCTACGATATGATTTCCCAGCGGTCGAGTCGGTTCCCTTCGGCCAGCTTTGGGAGTGTCTCGCAACAGCCCTGAAGCTTATGGAAAAGGTCTACTGTGTCGTTGATGCTTTGGACGAAATGGAGGCTGGGCACGACAAATGGCTCGAAGACTTCCTTCGCCTCGGTCATGAGTTTTCGCGCACGGTCAAAATCATTACCACTAGTCGTCAGGTCCCTGAGGTGGAGAGACATATGCACCGCTCGTGTGTCGTCGACTTACGACTTGACCGTCTGCATGTGGATCATGATATCTCCCTCTTTGTGACACAGCAACTCCAAGACTCACACTTGGGTCTAGAGATGGCCGAAATTGCGGAGGTCAAGGATGCTCTTTGTGAGAAAGGGAAAGGCTTGTTCTTATACGCAAAGCTTATGATTGATGAGTTACTGCTCAACCCCAAGGACATACTAACGCGCGTTCACAATCTCCCTGATGGCCTGGGAGATTTATACAACAACCTACTGCGTGAATCTGTGACGCGATCGGGAACTTCCACACGTCTTCAGAGACTGATCCTTGAATTGGTGACGCATTCAGCCCGCCCGATGCGCATTCTCGAGCTGGCAGCTATGGTTGAGTCACTACCCGACCGTGGAGGACTTGAACCGCAGTCCAATGTGAAGGATGCTGTTCGGACGGCTTGTGGACCTCTCCTTGAGGTTTGTGAGGATGGTGTCGTGCAGGTCATTCATCACTCGCTGACGGAGTTTCTTCTCAGTCGAGATGTTGAGCACACCCGAATGACGTCTGGACATCACAAATATCATACGATGGACTCAAAAGCTGCGCATACAACAATGGCACGGATTTGTCTTCAATATCTCATGAATGGCTCATTGCAGGAATGGGATATCACCCAGAAAGGCACAGACCGCCCAAGCGATAGAAAGTCGCTCTTTTTGAAGTTTTACTTCCTCCGCTATGCCATCCAGGAATGGCAATTCCATGTCCTCAAAGCAGGAACTCTCGCAAACGACCTCATCAGAGACCTGGATACCTTCTGTCAAGATTCCAGCCATAATTACCAGGCTTGGAATCAAATTTGGATTGCTTATCGGGGCGATTTAGCCAGTTCCTGCTCAGTCTTGCATGTTGCTGCCTACTCTGGACTAGTCCTGCTTGCTGGCCATCTACTTTCTCAAGGATCGGCCCCCGACATCACAGACGTGGACGACCATACACCGCTCGTGTACGCAATCATGGGTGGCCAACATGAGATGGTTAGCTTGCTATTGAAGCAAGGCGCTTCTCACGGGGTTAAGGTAAAGTCCAAAGAGTACAAACCAAAGTCGCACATTATCCCGTATGCTTGCAAGATGAACAATGTCGAGGTTGTTCGCGCGCTCATACTTGGAGGTGTGGATCCAATGGCGAAAGCGTCCATTGGTGGTGGGATCACTAGAAGAATAACCCCTAGCCCAATCGATTTCGTGGGAGGCCCATATTATTGGAGGTCCGAAAGGGACTCCAGTGCTCTTGCGTCTGCCCTTAAAGAAGGTTGCGTGGAAGCTGTGCTTGAGCTCATCCGCCTTGTAGATCCTGAGCGTCTCTGCGAAGACAACCTTGTGCACCTTGCTGCAGAAAGAGCAGAGCATGAGATCCTTTTGGAATTACTCGAGAAACTCGGCAGTGATGGCTGCAAGCGCAAAATCAACGAGCATGATGAGTATGGTGACACCCCACTGTATTTAGCTGCTCGAAATCGAAGCGCAACTGCTGTGCGGATTCTGCTCGATCATGGGGCCGATGTCAGTGTTCTATCAATGAACAAAAACTTTCCCCCTGAGCCGCCCACTGCAGAAGAAAGCCGAGTTTATCCTCCGTCGCCTGCAAGCTATACCCCTTTGCATGCGTGGGCGCTCGGCATCCCAAACGGAGAACTTTTGATCAGAGACGCTGACGATGCGGAAGCTTGCCTGGATATTTTGATCAACGCAGGCTGCGACGTCAACGCAAGAGACTACAGAGGCCGTACAGCTCTCTTCGCGTGGTCAGGTCTTCATTGGGCAAGTATTTCAGCTGGGAGGTTCATTTCCGCTCTCCTCGCTCGGGGTGCTGATGCCACTATCCTTGACTTTGACGGGCAGTCCCCTCTTCACACTTCTTCAAAAAGAGTATATCAAGAGGTTGGAACGATTTTTACAAAGGCCGGTTGTGGAATCAACGTACAAAGACAGAGTGACGGCATGACAGTCCTGATGTGCAATGCAAGCCAACAAAATTCTCCGAGTCCCGCAGACTTTTACAATCTAGGGGCCGACTTTGACCTCCAGGATTGGCAGGGAAATACAGCTCTTCATCACTACTGCAAAAGAAACTTCGCAGGTAACATGGAAGATATCGATGCTTGGCTGTTGTCTAGCTCAAAAGCTTTGCATACACAAAATTATCTTGGCAGAACGCCCCTTCACGAGTTTATTTACCGAGAACTCAAAACCAATCAGGCTAGGGATGATGGGAACAAACGTCAACTTGAAGGGTTTGAGGCCCTTGCGAAGATTTTCAATCAAGGTGCCTCACTAGAAAGCCAAGATGGACTTGGACGATCGGCCTTACTCATCGCATTGACGGCTGACAAATACGATCCTTCGAAGCTGGTACACGAGTTACTTCGAATGGGGGCTAGTGCAAAGGCGAAAGACTTTGAGGGCAAATCTGGTGGGATTTCCATCTCTAGACCACATATTCATGAACTAGTTGCTGACATTCTATAGCTTTGCACTATGCTTTTGGGGCATCCAGAGGATACCATCGAGATAATGAGAACTTCTTGCAAGAGCTAGCCCAATGCCTAATAACTGCCGGTGCAAACATTGAAGCAATCGATTTCAAAGGAAATAACATTTTCCATCATTTCGTGAAACATCAGTCTGCCAGGTTGACCAGCTGTGAGCTTCGTGCTGAGATGATCATAGAGCTTGGAGCATCCTGCCTTCAAGCTAACCACGAGGGGAGGACAGCTCTACACTCTGCAGCCGCCATTGAAGATGATATTGGCGCGGGTATCAAAGATAGAACCTGGTTGGAGTTTCTTCTTCAGCCATCCATGCAGTTCGATGTAAATGCCAAGGACAATTGTGGCATCACTGCCCTGCATCTTGCGGCTGCTGTCTCAGACATCAACACGCTGACGTTGATTCAGAATGGTGCTGATGTTCACGTGAGAGACATATTGGGTCGCACTCCTCTCCACTTCGCTGCGCTTGCCGGCCAGAGCAATGTTATTGGCCTCCTGTTGGAAATATATGGAGCCAATCGCACGTTCATAAATCACCATTGTTCCAAGAGACGATCTGCTCTACATGAAGCATCCCGGTCTGGTAGCCCAGAATGCGTGAGCCTTCTACTTAACGGAGGCGCGGATCTCTCTCTGGCTGACGAGCGAGGTCGAACCGCCTTGCATGCAGCTGCCGAGTTCAAAGAAAGTTCACCGGCACAGAATTCTGAGTCTGATTACTACTCAAAGCCTCCATCATCAGCAGAGGCGCGGCCCAACCCCCGGCGGCGGGTTGAAGACAAAGAGTCTTTATCCGTTGAGGCCCGCGAAATTTGTTCTTCTGGTGATGATGCCAGATGCATCAGAGACGTAGTGCGGCTGCTCTTGGCAGCAGGGGCAGAGCCAAACCAAACCGATGAGAAGGGTCTTCGTCCATTGGATGTGGCTGTCACGCTTGGCTGTGCCTCCGTCGTTGAAGCACTGAGAGAGTCTATGGCGGGGCTTTCATTGCAATCGTTTGACCCCATCCGCGAATCACTTTTGACAGTGAGCGATGATCAAATAAAACATATTGTTGGTTCGGCGGAGGTCCCTCAAGACCATGCTCGGTTTCTTGCACAACTTTTTGCAACAGGCAATGAGAGATTAGTTGAGGAGTTCGTCCGAACCAAGAAGCTGAAACTGATTGACAGAGATCACGACAAGAACCTTCAATCCGGAATATTCCTCCTTCCCCGTTTTGGCTTGACTTCAATATTAGCACGACTACTGCCATACCTGGGAGATGCCGCTGCCAGCACAATTCCTGTTTTACTTGAACGTGCTACTCTCCGATCTCTTTGTAATCTCACGATGGTGAAGTTGCTCGTGCAGCATTTACCCCCGGTACACCGCTTGTCCCCAGCGGACAGAAAATCTCTGGTGGCCTCACTAGTCACACTGTCCGCAGGTCAACGCTGGTGGCACTCCAAAGCTGTTGTTGTGCTTCTTGAAGCGGGTGTTATGGAGGGCCAGTCGAATGAAGCCTCTCGCGATGCCATCGATGGCGCTTTGACACATTCCTCTGCATCAAGGACAAGGCATCGCCGTAAATGGAATGGGGAAACTCTACGGATCCTACTCAACCACGGCATCGATCCCAACGCTGTGCGAAGGGAGCGCGAGTGTTCACCTATTTACACTGCGGTCGAGAACGGTGCTGATTGGGAGATGATTGATCTTCTTCTCAAATACGGGGCTTCAGTTGACACTAGAGGCTCCGGTCTAGTCAATATTGCAATCCGTTCTCACAACCTGGTGATAGTTGAGCTTTTGTTGAAGGCCGGTGCCGATGCAAATGGCGCAGGTGATAAGCAAAATATCCCTCTCTTGGAAAGGACATGTTGTCCGAATTGCAGAGGGGTGGAGTTCTGCAGCCACCGCGAGGCTACGATGTCACTCCTTCTTCGGTATGGTGCCAACCCTTTAAGGGTTATCAAGAATGGCTCCACTGTTCTTCACAAGCTATGTTCCGATTATTTTGATAATCCGCTTGGGCCAATCATTGAAATGGGCTTGAACTTGGACGTCAGAGACGATAAGGGTCGCACTCCACTTATGAAGAGCTGCAAGAGAGGAAAGTGTACCATGACTCTTGAGATGATAAATGCTGGCGTAGACATTCACGCTACAGATTTGAGTGGCAGAACATCACTGCACTGGGCAGCTGAAAGAGGAAGAGCAGATATTGTTTATGAGCTCTTGCAGCGATCAGCTGCAGTGAACTCGCGTTGCAATGATGGCTTCACGCCTCTGACGCGGGCTCTTGAAAGTTATGCCGAGGAACCTACTTCGGCTGACGCAATGACGATAAATACCCTTTTAGAGGGGGGTGCAGATCCTCTGGGTTTCTTGCCCGATGGCAGAACCGCGCTCCACTGCATTGCGACAGTCATGATGGATTTCAGCAACGTGGATCGTCAGGGCCAGATCAAAGAGGATGAAGGTGAAGATCATTTCACAGAGGCAACATCACTTTACCAACGATTTTTGGCTGCTGGCTGCGACCGCAATATCGCTGATCACAATGGTAACACTCCCATTTTCCATTACGTGAGGGCGCCTAAATCGTACAACGGACGTGATTATATCGACTTTGCCTGCGCACGAAAGTCGAATCCAGAGGACTATGCTCACATGTTTGCAACTCACGACATTCGCAGGATTAACTTGGTCGGGGACACACTTTTGCATGTTATTGCTCGTCGTGAGGAGGCTCTTTGCGATTCATATGATCACGAAAGCTCGTTGTTCAAATTGCTTGTCGATCTGGGGCTGAATCCCCGGGAAGAAAACAGTGACGGCCAAACCCCTTTGGACATCGCTGCTACTCAAGAAAAGACGGAGATCTTAGCATTGTTTGCTCGAAAGGAATGAACATGCGTGACTCGTGATACAGCCCACCGGTTTCACAGGTCGACTCCTCTTGGGGATTCCCACCTGGACAGATCAGCCATCTTTGTTATGTATTTTAGCTAACAAGTGATTGGCTCGAGTACGCCAAGTTGATGTGTCTGATGCGACTGCCCGCTAGCCTCGGGATCTGCAAGGGTCTGGGCGCGATCTACTGTATGTGTATGAGGTCTGTATGGTAAAGTACCACGCAGACTAGAGATCCTCTGCGCCCGCTCACAGCTTCGTTTTATCTACGTTTCTCTTTGTAAATTACACATATCAGGTCAGATCTACAGCCAATGACAGGCCCTGAGCATCTCCATAGCTGTACTAGGCCCACTAAGTTTGCCTCAGAAACGAGCTCTCTTTCAGCTGCCCATTTCAAAGTTTTTGCTCCCTGCGGAGTACATAAATGAAGGATTCCATGGATGACATCCCCTGGTAAATATTCCCGGCACTGAGTGGCCTACCAGAAACCTTGGGACCATGTTTCTCCCAAGTGACTCCCTGACCGTCCTTCTGTGCCTCGTGTTTCCAGCAGCCTTCTTCCTGTGGAAGTTCACCGATAAGTCACCGCGCTTCCCCGTGGCAAACAAAACCCCTGGGGAGTTTATGATATGCGCCCCCACGTTGATCAAGCAGGGTCTGAGTAAGTGGAAGGTATTCCAGTTCCTCACCAACGATGGAATCCAGGTGTTCCTGTCCCACGAGTATACCAAGGAGATACGCAATCATAACTCCTTGAGCTTGGGAGAATTCATGCACCAGCGCTTTCATGCCAATTTACATCCTTTCCGCCCGTACCTCGCGTTTGTTGAGAAAGATGAGGCGTTTGTGAAGTTCATCCGCAAGAAGCTGGTCGCTCCTCTTGGTAAGTCAGCGAGCAGCAAAGCAGAGGTATTGCTGTGGATAATCCTTGCTGACCCCCATTCTTTTTAGCTGAACTTGTGAAGCCATTGTCCGAAACTGCCACCAGCGCTCTCCATGCGGAATGGACTGACAATCCCGGTAGGCTTACGCAGACCAACTTTTCGATGAACAAAGCTAACCTCTCATATATTAGAGTGGCATAAACTAGGGCTTAAGTCAAGCCTTTCCATGGTTATCGCTCGACTTCTGGCCAAGGCCTTTGTTGGTGAGCCCCTGTGTAATAATGCTCGCTGGCTACAAATTACGGTGGAGTATACAGTCGACTCTGTCCAGGCCTCAGAGGCTCTCCGCAAGTGGCCTGCTGCTTTGCGTCCCATCATGGTCCATATTCTCCCAGTCTGTCGCAAGCTCAAGGCCGAATTGGATGAAGCAACGAGTCTCATCGACTCCGTTCTGCAACAACGAAAGTTGGAGAAGAATGCTGCACTGCAGGCCGGCAAGGCCCCACGCAGATACATGGATGCGTTTGAATGGATGGCTGAGCATTATTCGGAAATGAACGTGCCGTGTGATCCAGTCATGGTTCAGTTGGCACTTGCCGTGACGGGCATCCACACAACTACCGACATGCTCACTCAATTCTTATATGATATCGTCGCCAACGATGAACTGGTTGATTCCCTTCGAGACGAGGTAGTGGGAGTGGTTAAGCAAGAGGGATTGACACTATCTGCACTCAACAAGATGCGGTTGATGGATAGCTGCCTGAAAGAAAGTCAGAGACTCAAGCCAGTTCAGGGTGTTGCATTACAACGCATCGCCCTAGAAGATTTCGACTTGTCTGACGGAACACACATTTCCAAAAACACTCCGATCATTTTATCAGCCGAGCGAATGTGGGACGCTGAAGTGTATGTTTCTCCCAATACGTTTGATCCCTACCGGTTTGTCAAGATGCGAGATGAAAACCCAGCAAATGAGACGGTTGCGCAGGCAGTTTCTCCTTCCGCTGAGCATATAGGCTGGGGATTAGGGAAGCACGCGTGTCCTGGTCGATTCCTGGCTATACATGAGCTGAAGATCGTTCTTTGTCATCTTCTACTACAGTATGACTTCCGACATGCCGATACCAGACCCATACAGACTATCATCATGGGTACTGCCACATTGGCCGACCCCTTTGCAACGTTTGAGGTTCGGCGAAGCAATCGCAAAGGGGCTGAGGTTCTCCTGCTTTGAATTAGGAAAGGAAAAATAGCTTGATGGTTTGGACGCGAGGATCTTAAAATAATGCGGTTAAGAACGACACACAAAGTCACAATTGTTACTTACTTGTGGGCTGGATTCGGCTCCGGGCCACACACGATTCGATTTAGCTAGCAGATAAATAAACAAAAACAAAAACATACAACAGTGAGGATTCGCTGGTGGTCACCCACCCAACTACTAACTCACCGGCGTGTGGCTTAAGTACGGCTGAGCGGACGGGAAGCCCTGTTCTCCACACCCTGTGGTCGTATGTAACAGGTATTGGAGTAAAGCAAATCATATAGACAATTGTGGTGACTTTTAGTAAGCCCGAGTGGTGGATGGGCGTAATGCCATCAAAAGACTTGACTAATGTGGCATGGGAAATAATATCCATGGATACTTTGATTCAGTTCCGCTCATACAACCGGAACATTCATAGGAGAGAAATAGAAGAAGCTCTATGTTGAGAGCGGCAAATCTTACTATGGAGGCCCAAAAACGAAGAATTCCATTCATGAAGAAGGCAAGGAAGACAGAAGAAGCCCTGCTTCTCATGCTGCTTTTTTTTAAGAAGCTAGCTAATAAAATAAAAAATAATCAAAGAACTAGCAAACTGGCAAATGATCAATGATTAATAAAGCTTTGTTATCTACGAGGCTTCATTGATGCATGTTTTGGTAGCTGATGCATTGTGCATCACTACACTCAAGGAGTGTCCAGGGTAGGTGGGGTTTTGGTTGATATCGCCCTGCTAGACGTCCTACAGGCTTCCTAGCTCTCCCATTTCAATGGCTGGAAGTTTGGGATTTGAATTAAAAGTCTCTGTCTGAAAGTGCTCTTTCGGCCTGTAGACGTTCTACCCTATCTCCAGGCAAGCGCAATTTACCTATAGACACATACCCCTCAGAACACGCTCTAGTATGTTCGGATACAGCAATGGCAAAAACGCTAGCTGTGAAATGAAGTAACATAATCAGTCTCTCGGCTTATTCAATTCTGCGTTTACACTTATTCACTTCTGAAGGTTTTATATTGGATTCAACTTTATTAAGCTGAAATCCCTTCCTGTCCTCCAGTCTTGGGATGGGACCGGCATGATTTAGTTGTCTCCAGGCTCCATCTAGGTAGCCTTACTTCGAGTGGGATTCAAAGCAAGATTCAAGTTTCAGCGACTTTCTATTTGATATAGCCCTGGGGTAACAACGGGTATTTCTATGTACATGGACAGACTCCCCGTCTTATTAAAATATAATGAGAACTTCCAAGGTTTCAACTTAGAGGCATGAGCTGCCATACACTTACAATCAAACCAGGGAAGATAAGCATAATAATCGTAGAAATACACAGTCAAATTCAAATCCCAGTCTAAGAACCTTGGAAAATGACGACCGGGGACTGGAGATATCGTCTGGCATAAGGAGTGTGTCTAGATATGGGTGGTGTGGAAACCAAAGGACGCACGAACCAAATACTAGTTGACTAATTCGGCTTTGAAGGTATTTTCTATCTAAAAAAAACCTTGGAAGGCCCGATTCAGCAATACATAAGCCGCCCTCAAGGGCTAATGAGAAATACCCATATCTCATGGAAAGGTTCCAACCATGTACACAGTATATGCAAGATCGTACGCCTACTAATATTCGACTTTTCCCCTCTGTTAAACAGCTGCCCAGGTGACAAGGTGACTGCCTCGTGTAGTGGGGAAACCGCGCTACATCTAGTATGCGCCACAGGGTCAGAAATGGTCGTTTTTGGTCTCTCATTTGCGTAGTATAGCAATCAAGCATTCTACACATCTCTCAATAAGGGCACTCTATTCATTACATTGATCATTCATGGGGGTATGCCTCCTTCCTATGAACCCCGTTGAGCACTGAGCACCCCCATCTTCTTGTCTGCGATGTCAGACTGCCAGCGCGCTCTTCTCGCTTCACTGGGTATGATTTACTTGGTGACTGACTTACTAGGTGCCTCCGGTTATCCGACATATCCTGCAAGCAGCCAATATCCATACCGAGTCCGAAGCAAGGTCCAATGTGTGCCCAGGTGATCTTGGAATGACTCTTTCAAGGCAGCCTCACCTACATCTATATGAGACCTGAGATCCCTGTAAAATAGGGCGCGGAACTCTCGTATATTGATTGTAAATATTGTTAGAAACCAAGTGGTCCTGAGGCATTTTCACAAATGGGAAGGAAGCTGCGTGCATGGGAGGAAGCTTATATAGCAGGATACTAGATTTCCTTTATAGTAACATAACAAAACAGATGAAAAACAAACAGAAACCGCATATAGAAACCACGTGGGCACCAGATACCGTTTGAGAACAACAATATGAGGAAAAAGTAATGAACATCGGTGTTCCCGCCCCCTCCACCCCACCTCAACCGATCAATAGGTCGATCCGGGCTCAAATAAAAGTTCCCGGGATCATTGGCTCAAGCTCGGGGGATTGCTGGCGGGAGTAATTATACTGCAAAGATTGCCGCAGTGATGTGGCGTTTGAGGACCTGGAGGGATATATGTAATGAACATCCTCCATGTCGGTAATGAATGTGGCCCTGCTCTAATTAGTTTTTGCTGGATATCGACACCTTGGATTTTTATGCCACTCACACCCAGAATCGACACCCCACACCACTAGTTGCTAATTTGTAGCTATGGCGTCGTCTGGCGTATAAGAGTGTGATAACATCATTGGCTGTCAGACCATCCCGTGTGAAGAGGTCGAAGCTCCGTACTGAGCTCGTTGATTGTCTATAGCGACAATGGGTAAGCTTGAGAGTCCCCATTGTCGCTGTAGGGCCATCTTTGGTCATGTTAAGCCGGACGGAATTTCCGTCGGATGTCAAAAGAAATACCGAGGCATGATTGCCGCTTCGTGTGTCTGATTCAAAAAAATGCCCCATGGTGTGGACCGTCACTCTGACCCCTTCAACCTTCAGGTCATAGTCAGCAGTGGTGAGTGCGCGGGTGTTGGACATTGCAAAGTAGAATTGGATATCACGAGCTGTAAAGAATTATTTGCTGTCGTGCTAAGGGATCGTTCAATAACTGTTTTTGATGAAGACGAAACCAACGCTCCTCTAGACTTATAAATATAAGGTCTTCATGCAAAAAGCAACAAATTCCAATAATAGATATCAAGCGCTTTGTGATAATTTGAAAGAATAGAATGATAGAGATACAGTATATGCTCCCGATGATCTCGCTCTCAAGGGATCCAAGCGAACCCGTGGACGAAGAGAAAGGCAGCTTGGGACTTCGATTCTATCGATTGAAAAGCCAACTCGCGCCCAAGGGTTCCAAAAAACCCCCACATCCCCCAAACTCAGATCAAATTTATTCTCCTATCCAATAGAAAATAAGTGGTAAACGCCAAAAAAATAATTTCTAGGCTGGCGCCTACTGAGACACAGCGAGGGCCGGCGCCTACCACGACGAAACACCATAGATCCTGGTCATTGTCTCCTTTAATCCCATGCCTCAAATTTAGCACCGATTGAGCAGGAAGTTGGCTATGGCTATGGAACAGGCCCAGCATAAATGTGTTTCATGAATTTTTAGAGAGAAGGGCGTTTAGCAGCTCCGGCGCGAGTACTCGTGGTATAGCCTCCCCACACCGCCCACAGGTGAGCATCTGCGACAATATTTCCCACTGGCCAACCCCCCACTTGCCAACCCAGCAAGCGTCTTGTTCTTTTCGCTCGCAACAATTGTCAGAATTCACTTTCAGGTCCCATAAAATAATCATTTTTTCATATCTATACATTCAGCTGCTCAGGCACCACTATGCAGCCCTCTGACATTGCTACCGCGGATGAAGAATGGCTGATCGATCTTTGCCACAAGGCGGAAAACGAGGGCGGGATGATCGGGGGTGAAAAGTACGGTGACAAAGTCATCAAGATTTCCGACAACATCGCAGTCAAGTACGGTGGCGTCCAATCATCTGAAGCAACAACACAAGAATTTGCATTCAACCATGTTGATCGCAACATCGTCCACGTACCACAGGTCTATAGATTTATTGAATCTAAACAATCGGCAAACCCACACGGATACCTCTTTATGGAGTATGTGGAAGGACAGAATCTCAGCAATGTTGATTTGGAAATACACCAGGACATTCCCTCCCGTGTTACAAAGATTCTTGCGCATTTAGGACAGGTAATAGGCCCAGCTCCGATTCCAGGTCCAATTGGCGGCGGGGAACCTCAGGGCTATCTATTCGGCGATGACGGCGCGAATACGATCTTCAGCTCAGTCGAGGAATTGAATGTATACATGAACAAAAGGCTACAATATCGCAACGATTCCATTGACTTGAGCCCCTATCCCCTGGTGCTTTGCCACGGTGACATCTGTCGGAGAAATCTGATTTTGGAGAAGGATGGCTCTCTTTGTCTTGTTGACTGGGGATACGCTGGGCTATACCCTCGCTTTTTTGAGCTCGCCACAATATCATGTGTGCTTCCATATGATGCTGCCTTTGAGAAGCCAGTCATATGTGAATTTGAGAAGCTATTGGGTCTGACCGAGCACGAAAAACAAGACATGAAGCTCGCTCTTTGTGTCCGCGGAGCAAATCTAAGATGGTCATTGTAAGAAACAGTCCGTTATGATTCTTCATCGGTTGCAAATACTGACAGCAGCAGTAATGAGACCCAGCCAATTGAAGCCGAGAAGTCAAGTGACGAATTCTTTCAAGAGCTTCTTGCCAGGAGCGAAAAACATCGCAAGGAACGCGAAGCGGCTGGAATACCCGAATTTGGTGTGTCTAGCTTACATTCCGGTAATATTGTGTCTGAGGTCGAATCCCACACAGCAAGTCCATGTGGTTTGAGTGGGGAGGACATGAAAGGATGATAATGGTATCAACAAATGGCATCAGCAATAAGAAGGTATCAATAATGAAGCTCAGGTAGCAATTTTAGGGAAGCATATTCACACCACTGCAATAGGTAGAAAATACTCGTGATCGTCACGCATGTTCTAAATCCTCAAGTTAAAAATGGCATGGAAATCAGGCTATAGCTAATAGCATCAAAACTAACCTAAGTCGCGAAAAGTATCACTTACGACCAAGTGCTAAACAAGCTCACCCTCTCACTAGCCAACTAGGCGAGTGTGTTGATGAAAAGAGAAGGAGATCTCATCAATGGGCTCCCCGACGAGAGCTCAACACAAACACTTGCCGTGAAGTAGTTCGATGCTGCTTTACTGTTGAAGAAGCAACTCAGTTATTGGCATAAGGATCACCAGGTACTGTGGAGCAGTTCGCTGCGTGAAAGCACTCAAAAAAGTGGGCCGATGAGCAGACATTTGAAGGTCACGTGACATACCGGGGCAGGTCATGCTCACTCTCGACGTGCGATTCTTTTCAATCAGGAGGCGTTTGCCAAGAGAAGTCTTGTTTTTCCATGCACGCACACAAATACTACGCGTTAACCTCGGGAAATTTGAACAATCTGTCTCTGATATGATCACAAATGATTCTTCAGTCAGTCATGTGACCCATGACAGCATTGACCGAATCTTCCCACCTCCATCATCTCCACCACCCGGGGGACTCAGAGCCAACATGGCGGGCCAGCGCCCCCGACCCCAAATGACCTGGTGGACCCGCCTGCGCCGCTTTATTCGTTTTTTCGAGAGCCCGCTCAAGCTCCGCAGCAGCTTTAAACGTCTACGCCACAACAACACACATCCTTTTCTCGCTCTCCTGCGCCTCTTTATCCCCTTGCCGACATGGCATTTCTCAATCCCAGACCCAGTGCCCATTCGCAGTATACTGAACAACATTCCTCTACTCGAGGAACGATTGGCACCACAGGACCTCGCTAATATGCGCAGCATCCCGATCTGGCGCGCCAGAGACACCCCGCTTCGATGTCTCTACCGCATCTACGAGGCGATGGCCGCACGGGAAACATATGCCATCGGTCCCGAGGTAGAATACTTCTGGTACCAGTCCCGCCGGGCATGGACCCTGGATCGCGTCCCAGACCCCTGTGATCCCGATCCCGTTCGGTACGCCTTTCTTGCCTCCATCGCCGAAGAACTCGCCCGGGGATTCAACTGGCGGTTGAGTCTGGGCATGCGCCGCGTTAAAAGCCAACACATCTTCCCCAAGTCTTTTGACGATGAGCTTCCCCCCTTTACTCCGATGGTAGCACCGTCTTGGACTAAACGTGTTCCGCCGGTGGATGTAGGTATGATCGCCGATCTGCCAAGTGATTTTTTGGATTCTTCGGGCAGACTGGTTCTGGAAGAGGGAGGGGACACGCCGACCTTTGTAGCGAGGAACATTATGACTGGAACTGGTGACTTTTATACGGTATAGTCAAGTTGATTCCAGCTATCATCTACCTCAACAAAGACTCGCCGTACGTCCTCCGATAGATCGTTGTAGCCAGCAACCACAGGACCACACGGCATCCCATTGCCAAAGAGACAAGTCAAATCCTCTAAAACGATTTAACACGCCCAACTAGAAGGGCTCTTCGTCATACTTTCTTCGATAGGCTGTCGCAATCTCGTCCATGGTTCTGTGGTCCGGGGGTGGTTCTCTGGAGCAGATCTTCAACGTGCGAACATGCTCCTTGTTTAATGGACCTCCGTTGCGCTCTTTCATGAACCTCAGAATGGCAACAGCATCGTTGATATCGGATTCTCGCTTTGTGCTTTCCATTTTGTTGTGAATTCGTCTCAGCTTTCGTTCCAGAGCCCATTCGAGTGGCACTGCCAGGACTCGTAGATTCGGACCATCCCACAGGACGATGTTTTGTTTTTCTGCCTCTTCAAACAGTAGTTGCCTCGACTGGTCGGGGACGAAGAAAGCCATCTCCTCGTTGGCCCAGTCCTCAATAAACCCCATGTTCGTGGCTGCTCGCTGCATTGCCCTACGGAGCGGCTCCTTGATATCGTTGTCGTGCGCCCACTGCGGTTCAATAAGATAATCGAGATCTCCGGTGCTTTCTCGATTGCGGAAGAAGCTAACGGCGAGGAACCCACCCGCCGAAAGCAAAGTAATCGGTGCGAAGGCGATGAGCCATTCATCTTGGCCCATTTCACCGTCGAGACTTTTGAGCCCTGAGATGATAATCACTCTTAGCGAACGAACATCTTTCGGCACTTGGAAGGTTCCTTCCATACCTTCTTGAAAGTCATCTGCTCCAAAGCGTTTCTTTTTAACCGACATGGTTTTTGATCGCCAGGTTTTTCTGTTGCACACTCAGCGTAGCTATGGGAAAAGGGTATTTGGAAATGGAGAAATGATAAGACTTCCAGTCTGAATGTAGGTTTCCAAGCGCTTGCCGTCTCCAATGATACCCTCGTTCGAGTTAATCCCCTTTGGGACTAGGGTGTACAATCTGGGTAGCCCATTGCAATGTTCGTTGTTTTTGAAGCGCAAGACAGATTCTCGAAATTGGTTATTTAAGTGGATCTCGAGGGCGTAGTATGAACCCGATTGATCATATTCTAATCAGACCGAGATTGGGGCAGAAGTATGGAATACGAGTAGTGCGAATGGCAACGACGTTATCTGACTCGTCTTGCTCATTTCTCTGACGAAGCTCAGTGATTTCATTCAATGGCAAAAATGCCTCACCGTGTGATCAGGAGGTCAGCGGTCAGATCCGAGTCGGGAAGAGATGAGGGGTAATGCAGGAGGATTGGAGGGTGGGATCCTTGGATAGTTGTAAAGAGCATCGACTATACCGGGGTTTTATAGAACCACGCACGGGAACGCACAAAAGCCAAGGACGCTAACCCGAAAGGGTCAAGAAACCAAATTTTACAGAAATTCTCCATAACCATCCGATATGGTGTAGTGGCTAACATCGTCGTCTCTCACACGACAGCCGGGGGTTCGATTCCCCCTATCGGAGTTATCTTTTTGTCTTGGACTGTTCCATTCAACGGATATGAGATGCAATACAGCACGGAGTATTTGGACTTAGTTTGGTCCTAACTTTTTTAGGTGTACTATCTATGGCCTGTCCTATCTGTTGGCTTATGACTTCAAGTTTGACTGGTCATACTAGAAATCATTGAATCAGAAGTAACAAGTGCTCCAAGGCTATGGTCCCAGCAGGGTTTGCACTTTTTCTATTCATGTTCCCATTTTGATATATACCCATGTCACATGACCTTATCATATCTAATCGGATATCAAAAAAAAAACTAAACTTCAGATCTGGGAACGAGAATCTCAATAATTAAACATCAATTGTACCCATTACCCCTTCTCGCACAGAAGCAAAGCTTGACGACAAACAAATCCTAAATCTGTCAACTAGTTTGACTACAGTCGAGCTCTCACTCCTACTATCTCCCCCAGGGTCCCTCTTATCCTAGCGCGGGGTACAGCAACCGTTCAGCAAAAAAGAAAAAAACAAAGCACGCAAGGGAAAAAAAGGCTCCCGCACTCTAAAACATCACAAATTCATATCCCACAATGGCAACCCAATCAGCCCCTGCCACCGATGCGGCCTCCTACCTTGACCTTGCCATCACCCTCACACTTAACAACTGGCCGGCGCTCTCACTAGCCGTGCAATCAAACTGGGGTGGTCCAACTTCCGCCGACAAGCGCGACTGGCTCTGCGGTGCTATCTCCGACATGCTTCGCGAGAGACCCGAGACTGACGCGGAAGATTTGGAGGAAGTCCTGGTCCAAGTGATGAACGACGAGTTTGACGTGGCAGTGGATGACGAGAGCGCCGCAGACGCCGCCGATATGATCATGGAGTTCAAGGTCCAGACGGATCGCGGCGAGTTCAGCCTTGTCCAAGAGATGTGGGAGACATACCAGAAGAAGAGCCAGAATCGCTCTGCTGCCGGGCAGTTCCAGAGGGTCGAGGCTGCGGATGATGATCAGGAGACTGATGCTGAGGAGGATGATGAAGAGATGGGTGATGCGCCTACGTTGGTTCGTGCGCCGCGTGAGCGCGCTGAGCCCGAGATTGATGATGATGGATTCACCAAGGTTGTGGGAAAGAAGCGCTAGATGCGATCGCGATCGGGATCGTGCTAAATGCATGCTTGTGACCATGCTTGTGCTGGTGACCGAGAAATGCCTGTACCTGTGATGCAATTTTGCTTTTCTTTTTTCTTTTTGTAAATCCATCTATTGCCGGTGGTGACCACTGTGGCCACGAGTTATACGACTACGCATAAGCATTACTAGAGACACAAATCCAAGAACCAAGCGCGTTTCAGCCGCTTAGATTCATGCTGGTAAAATATGGAAATACAATATTCATCATCGTCAGTTAAAGATGGACTGTCTGTGGTATCATTAAGCATCCTCTGCCCACTCGGAGCTCCTTGTTCAGAAATCTTGCAAGCACAGCGCTGACATGGCTTTTCTTTTGTTGTTCGTTGAACCTTTGAAGATATAGAAATTCAGGTCTCCTCGATAGAAGGGAGCCTTTACTCGGCCTCAGTCTCGGGGGTGATCAGCTTGGTGATCATACCAATAGCAATGGTTTGACCCTGGAAATTTCGTTAGCAATGTACAGGGAACATAATAAAGAATGAAAAACTTACCTGGTCACGAAGAGTGAAACGACCGAGCTGCTCATAGTCTGAGAACTTCTCAACACAGACGGCACCAGCTGTGCTGGTAACCTCGAGACGGGCAATGATGGTCTGGCCCTTGTTGGCGAACTGAGGGGGACGCTTGCTCTTGCGACCAGTGCCGGGCTCGAGCTTATGCAGAAGGGAAGCAAAGGTGACTTCCTCAACTGCGGAGTGGACGTGGAGCACACAGTTGAAACCGGCAGTAAGAATGCTCTTCAAATCCAAGATACGAATCTTGGCCTCGAAAGCAGACACACAGTGGACAGGGCGCTTGGGAGAGCAAAGCACGAATCCAGGGAAGAAGTCTTCTTCCTCGATACCGCGGAGACGCAGGCGAACCTGGTCACCAACCTTGGCCATTGGGATCTCATCCTCAGTCTCGCCGTAGAGAGCGGAGATGGAGACTTCCTCGCGGTTAGGCATCATGAGGTATGATCCGTTCTTCTTAATAACACCAGACTCAATACGACCTTCGGCCATGGTACCCATGTCCTTGTACTTGGCACTGATGGGCATCATGAAGGGTGCGTTAACCTTGCGCTCAGGGAGCTCGAAATCAGTCAAGAATTCAAGGAGCGATGGACCATCGTACCAGGGGCACACGTCCTTGGGGACACGGTCCTTGATACCAATGGTGCGCTGGGCGGAGATGGGCATGCAGAAGATGTCTGATTTCTTGTATCCGAGTGCTTCCAGGAACTTCATAACCTTGATGGTACATTCGTCGAAACGCTCCTTGCTCCACTCAACTGTAGGGTCGTCCATCTTGTTCACGACAAGCACCAGCTTGGAGACACCGGTGTTACGGGCAAGCAGTGCGTGCTCACGAGTCTGACCACCCTTCTCGAATCCGGTCTCGTACTCACCCTTACGGGCAGAGATAACCAAACAACCGAGGTCTGCCTGAGAAGCACCACCGATCATGTGGGGAACATAGGACTTGTGGCCAGGGGCGTCCAGGATGGAGAATTGACGCTCGATGGGACCTTCGGGGTGGGGAATGGTAACCTTGAAGAAGGCACGGCCAACCTCGACGGTCTTTCCCTTGGAACGCTCCTCTTGGGTCAGATCCAGGGCCCACGAGAGGTACCAAGTCTCACGACCAGCCTCCTTGGCCTCTCTCTTGTATTTATCGAGGGTGCGCTCATCAACCATACCAGTGGCATGCAAGAGGGAGCCGCCAAGGGTAGACTTTCCAGCATCGACGTGACCGATGAACACAACGTTGACGTGCTCTCTCCTCTCACCGTAGATTTCCTTCAGGGTTGCGTCGTCAACATCAGCCTGCTGAGACTTCGCGACAGCATTGGCTTCACGAGCTTGCTTGGCGGTTTCACCGCGAGCTGGACTGGAGCGTCCGGGGCTGGAACGGCCGGAGGATGGTGTGGGAGAGGACTTGCCGCTGGCAGCAGCCTTCTCAGACTTATCAAGACCCTTGGTGGCCACGGCCTTGGCACCAGCCTCAGCGGCAGCAGGGCCCTTGGTATCACCATTGGATTCCTTGGATTCCTTGGGTTCGGTAGGCTTCGCCGCTGGGGTAGGTGTGCCGATCGAGAGAACCTTGGTCTTGGGGGCGGCGGAGGAGGAGGTGGCACCGATAGACAGAACCTTGGCCTTGGGCGGGGCGGCGCTCGATGCGGGCTTGGAGGCAGATTGGGCCGATGAGGCGGGTTGCTGCGCAGCTACAGGCGCATTCTGCTGAGGCTGTTGTTGGTAGGCGCCGTATTGCTGCTGTCCATTGTTGTACTGGTTGAAGGCACCGGGCTGCTGGGCGTATGCGTTGTATTGGCCATAAGCCTGCTGCTGCTGCTGTTGGTATCCGCCGTAGGCCTGCTGTTGACCGTACTGGGGGTAGCCCTGCTGGGGATATCCAGCGTATTGCTGGTATTGCTGTCCTGGGACGAAGGTGGAGGCTCCGGGGGTGAAAGAGGCGGCTCCAGGTGTGAAAGTGGGCGCCTGAGCTTGAGGGCGAGATTGGGCGTTCAGGTTGACGCCCTGAGCCTGTTGGGAGAGCTCATCTTCCCAAGATTCGGGGACTTGGTTCGACATGGTGTAGGGAGACCTTTAATATCGAATCAAAACGAAAATAATTTGGGACACCGGTTGTGTCAATAAGAACGAGGGGTCCGCCTTTTAATTTTGCACGGATGACTAAGACCCCGCGATAACAGCACGTGACTTGGGATGCAGTGAGAAAAATACACAGGAAGACTCTTGAGAGACCAAAAGTTGTTCTTTTCAATTCATCTCGTGATAACCTCACTGCCCAATCTTGCCACCATGACCCACTAAACGGGATAAACCCCCATCGTTGGGCTGTTCATTGTTTCATCAGTTGGGCTTCCAACTCTTATCGATAAGCCCCCTCTTCGTCACTCTTTTATATCCCGATCTACACAACCTTCAAAGGCCATTGGTCTTTAACATAATACAAGATGGATACTTTCCTAACCGGGGTATGTCTGACATGCGACCTGTCAGGAACCGAGCTAATGCATGCAACAGCTTACCCGCCAGGCGATGAACTATGCTATCCGGCATGTCAGCCTTAACCAACTTTGGAGACACAACTGCTGACTGCCATGCAGCTCGGGAATTGCAATCACTGCCAGCTATGCAATGCGCCAATCATCTCGCCTTCTCAAGGTAAGGTTGCAATTTTGAACTCGACAACCCGATGCTGATCTTCTGTCTTTCCTATAGAATGTTGAAAGCGAAGATCGAGATGAGCTACTTGCATTGCAGCAACGACTGGAAAGCAAGATACAAGTTATCGCTCCTTCTATTGACATGATTGAGCTGATGTAAGTCTAATTACATGGACAGCAATGAATTAACAGCAAACTTACAAGCTAATCCAGTGCTGCGCGGGGCAATACGTCATTAGAATCAGCTGTCAGCCTCACTAAGTCTTTGAGATGGGATATCCAAGCCTTAGGGCAGCGGTTGGCCAAGGCTGCCTCCTCTGAAGAGTTGAGACGAAAAGGAGCCAAATCATCCAAAGACCAGCCACATGTCGGAACGGAAATCAAGCTCATCATCAAAGATATTAAAAGGCTATTGGTACGGATTGAAGATGCCGTCCCACTCATGAATCTAGCTATCACCACTTCAGGTGCCAAGCTGTCCACCAATTTACCGGCAACTGTTTCGCCCTCACGGCTTCTCCAGGCGAGTGCGTTCCTCACAGCGGGTGACTCGCTGTACTCCATATCCCCGTCCCGGGCCGCTCAAGTAGGGCCCACGTTCACGCTGTCAATGTATATGTTGTTCGCTAGCCACTTGCGGCCCCATGATGAAGAATCTGTACGGGAAGCAACATGGAAGGAAGTGATGCACAAGGCACGTTTGAAGCTACGACGTGTCCCAATACATTCGTTGCAGTCTCCAGATCAGCGCCCAAAGGGCAAGCTTCCAGGGCCAGCTGGAGCTGATGAATATGCATACCAAGTCCTGTTGGTTGAAGACTTGGACGACGGGCGGGTCCATACCTTTGACGAAAATGAGCCACAACCCTCAAGCTACGAGGGTGTCTCCTCTGCGGGCATGCGGGAAATCCTACCCATTCACCAGATTTCTAAGATCTTCTATGCCGATACTGGGAGGATTCTTAACATAAGCACAGAAGGAGAAACAAACAACCCGATACTCCTCTTGAAGAGAGATATGAATGCTCTTCCTCCTCGGCGGATGATGGAAAGCGATGAGGTAGACAACTTCTCTCCGGTGGAGTCGGAAGATGAACCGGAAGACGAAGAGCAAGCCCAGCTCGACGCACAGCTAAACGGAAGCGAAGATCCAGGAAATGAGAACTTCAGCTCGCTCCACCAAGACTCTATACCAGAAGAATGGCGCCTGCCATCTGGGCTGGATCCAGAGTGGATTGCATTCGAAGTCTTCAACGAAGATGAAACATCCGATACAGAGTCTGACACTGAAGCTGGCGATTCTTCAACAGCTGAAACCTCAATCGATCCCAACCTAATCGCCAACCTATCCATTGAAGAAAAAGGCCATTCCTCACCTTCAGCATCCTCATCACCTCGTGCGAATCAACCGGCTCAGCCAGCTGCCGCAACAACCGTCTCGAACCCTCTCTTCGACAACGTTCGTACCTCACTCTCCCAACTCGAGACACTCCTCCGTTTGACCTCCCTTCAACAATTCCAACAACAATCACATCTTTCTATCAGTGACGAACTCCTCAACTTCTTTTTGGAAGAGTCTTCTACTACTGGTGCTGGCGGCGATGAACAACACCGCCAACGGCTCCGCTCCGACGCCCGTCGCCGCGTTGGCTGGGACCCTTACAACGAAAGCCCCCTTAAACACCGTGGTGAGGACTATCAATACGGCTGGGAGCCCGGTAGCAGCCCTTATCAACACGGGGGAGATCCCTACTCTCCCAGCGGACGCGCGCAGGGCTTCCATCTGCGTTCAAGGGAGAATACACCCGAGACTCCGGTGCGCAAGAGTTCACCAAATGTCCGTCCCAGCGGTTTGCGTGGTGTAACCCCCGCGTATGGTGGCTCTCCTCTTTCAAAGAAGGGGTATTCAGCCACTAGAGATGAAGAGACCGGTACTGCGGAATGAAGTGGATGATATTATTGCCCGCCCGCATAGGTGGTCGAGGCCATGGTATGTACAGAATAGATGCAAACACATCACGATAATAAACCTTTGATTCTTTTCATTTGGCTACAAAGAGTGCGAATATGCTTTAAATGTACCATTGAAAAGCAACCAGATGTTGGCTAGAATGGGTGGAGATAAATTGGACAGACCAGCAGCCAAAGCTCCGTGGTCCCGATATGTAGACAGAAGGAATGATGTATAGATCCACTATCAAACCCATGGAACATCCCGAGGTCGATCGCTGAAGGCAAGGCTGTATGTAACAAAACGGGACTGGGAATAGAAAAGGACAAGATGAGTCCGAAACGCCAAATAACAAACCGACATTCCGAAACTCCAGACAAAACAAATCTCAAGTGAACGGTCGGATGGCCCAACCGGCACGGTAGCAATTGACACTTGACCCGAAAAGCCATGGGTATAGACAGATGCCCTCGAGAATAATATGGTTTTTGGTTCTCTTGCTGACGTGTGCCGGATGTGAGCAAATTATCTACTCCCAGTCCTCGTCACTGTCATCGGCCTTGGAGGCAGCGTCCTTCTCCTTGGGACTTCCAGGTGTCTTGCTAGCGGCACCACTCACAACATCGTAGCTAGACTCACTGTCGGCTTGGGACTGTTGGTCATTTGACCGGCGAGGCTCGGCTTTCGGGGTCTCTGTGGTGGGAGCAAGAGTCTGGTTGCCAGAGCGAACCTGAGGAGTGGATGGGGATTGAGACTCGGAGTCAGAGTCGTCATCCCATCCCACCTCTTCCTCGTCTTCGGCGTTAGCGCCTGTGTGAAGTTTAGTTAGTATAGAATACAAATTTTCATATTCAGAATCAAGACTTGACATACCCTTCAGAAGCTCCTTGCGCTTCTTCTCCTCGGTCTCCACGACAAGACGCAAGAAATAGTAGCGAGTCCAGAATTGCGCGTATTCCACCTGCTCCGGCACGAGCTTCTCCATGGCCGACCGAAGCTCAGGGTACTTCTCCAAGTCGGCAGCGATTTCATCAGTCTTGCTCTCAACATCGAACTCCTTCTTGAATGAGGCCCACTCATCACTGATGGGATCCTTGGTAAAGCTATCGAGGTTGGAGTGGATAACGTGGAGCTGAGCCTCGAACCGTGTGGCGTGGATGACCCGCTTTCCTTCAGCATCCTTGCTCTCGAAAAGAAGCTTGCCAGATTCGTCGGTCTCGGGGGGTACAATACTGACAGCCTCGCGCAGCTTCTGGCTGATGTTCATTCCAAATCGCAGGATTGCTTCGTCTGCAGCCTCCTCGGCCTTCTCGATTTCCTTTAGTCGCCGGGCGGCTTCCGCCTTCAACCGGGAGATAAAGCCCTCTCCGCCAGCGCCAGCGCCTTCTCCCTTCTCTAGGGACTCTCCCTCTGTAGACGCCTTGGGTGTGGCGGACTCGTCACTTGCTCCTTCGCCGCTGCTCGCTAAAGCAACGGTGCTGAGAGAAAGCCCCTTTGTTCGATCGGCGAGTGTGTCCTTCAGGTCTGAGAACCCCTTCACAGCTTCTTCGCTCGCAGCTGCATATTCTTGGCGGGCGCCTTCGTAGTAGGTTTCTCCCTGTTTGCGCACATTGTCCCATAGTCCTCCGATTCGGGAACCCCACGGGCTGGCGGAGAAGGCACGGAACGTTTCTTGTAGCTCGTCATTGAGGTTGTTGGATTCTTGGGGTTTGGCTTCAGAGGGAGCTCCTTCTTTGTTAGAGAAGGCCTCCTCTTGGATGTGATCATAGGCGATATCCATAGTTGAGTGGGGAGTTGCAAGGGAAAAAAAAGAGGTCAAGTAAGGCCAAGCACAAGGTTGCAGTATCTCCGCGTTCGTCCACGGCCCGACCGCCCCGCTTGTGACGATCACCAAACAAACATTTGTTAATTTCTACCTACGCTCCTTGTGCTTCTCTTGGTGTTGCTTGATTTTATGCCTTGGTTTTATTTTTAATATTATGATATTTTTTGTACAGAAGATGCGTCTAGTATTGGTATTTGAGATATAGTTTCATAAATCATAAGCCATTGATTGAACAATGCTATCCTTCAGGTAGGCTGTAGGGTTCACCTACACTGTCCTGACTTCCCATCCAGAAGTTCGGCATTGGAACGCTCTCCATGACGCTTGAAGTTAAAACCTGACTCCGAGAGAGAACTTGTCCCTGCCAATGACCATCTCGATCCACCGCCTGTGAAGACTCGACCTGTACCACTGATTGAGGAGCCTGAGGTCGTTGGAACGTCGTATCGTCGGCTCCGTTCTCATTACCCCGAGCCGGTGAGGATTCGGGAACGATTTCTGTGGGATCTTTGTCTCCTTGGCTCTGCGTTTGTGATTGCGAGAACGGCCCAGCCTGGCTTCGAACAAGCTTTGATGAACCCGGTCTTGGGATCTGGGTGTTGCCTTCAGATGGGAAAAGCTCTGCCATCTTCTGTGTACTCAGAGCTGGGATCGGTTCATGGGGGAATTGCGTAGCTGCGTGCATCCTTTGATAACAGACAGAGGCATCAGACATTGGAAGTTGGGATGGGGGAGCATCCCCCCAGTTGGGGCTTGATGGAGCCGCCGGGAGAGGAAGATCTTGTGAATCATCCTTAGGTGATGCGGGCTCAACTTGAGCTGCACGTAAGCATGTCTCCTGTTGGACTACTTGAGGTTGCTTTTTTGGAGATGGTGTCACGGAGCTTCTGTCGTGGTTTTCTTCGGGTTCATCAGAATCAGAGTCTGCATCCGTCTCATATACCACTGTTCTCTCCCTCTTATTCCTTGATATTTGATTTTCCACTTGAGGTAGCTCTTGGGATTCCATCTCTGATGGAGGTTCCGGGGAAGAGAGATGATCGGTGTTATTTGGCGGGGGCATGATCAGAGAGTCAGACATGTTTTGGTTTTGGCAGTTTTTTGTTGTTCTCCCCATCAGTGACATATGATCGGTGTCTTGCGGGCTGTCTACCGCCCTTCGTTGCTCTGTGGGCTCTTCTTTGATAGGCGACATGGAATTATCCGTGGGATTTGACGGTTTTGTCTTAGAAGGGGAACGAGTAGCGCTCCGGAACTGTGATGATGTTATAATAGCGAGACCAGGACTTTCAGGTGTTTGGGATGAAGGTATCTCGCGCATTCGAGATTTCTGTGGCGTCATTGGCGCTTTTGATGTTTGCTGTGCTTGGCTCTCGGCTCCCTCGCTATTCATTTGTGGGATAGGGTCTCCCGTTGACAGATCCAGTTCTTCTTCAAATGCTCTGCGGCTTCTTTTTGTAGAAGTGGTTTGCTTCACGGGTTGTGATTTTCTCGCGTTTGGGGTTTGTGCTATATGTTCACTTTTGACGTCGTTCTTGTGTGGTGTTGGCTGAATATATCCCATGTTCACGTCGTCGTCATCGTCAGCGATGGTAATGTAACGCCGCACAAAGTCCATCTGCGTCAATGTTTTGTCGCGTTTCGTTGTTGATTTCTCTAGAGATTTTCGACTACCCTTCGAACGGGCATTCGGCCTCGGGGTCTCACTCTTGCGTGGCCGATGGCCTCGGTCTGTGTCCTGATCACCAAGCCCAGAGTTCCTTCGTTTCGGCGGGCGTTCACTGAAACCAAGCTCCCGATCTTTCGTCTTCATTTTTGCGATGTGATTCGACCGTGTTGGAGGGGGTGGGGGATAGTCTGAGTCCCTGTTGGAGCCATCGTTGATTCCGGATGTTTCGGTGATGTGGGTGTTCCCCCGACTCTGTTCGTCGATATACTCCAGTTGCTCATCATTCGACGCTGCAGTTTGAGTCACAAAGTCGATCTGCGTGAGAGTTGATTGGGCGCGTGATACCGGGGCCCTTTTGCGGTTGCTTCCTAACGTGGACTCTGGTGACCGGTTGCTGTTGGTGACCCTTGAATTTGCTGGAGGCTGTCGGTTTAACCTTTGCGGAGTATGGGGTTGATCTTGACGGTCTGTATTTCTGGCTCCCTGCGGTTCTTTCATCGCACATATGTTTCAAATATTGGACCGGCAAAACTCATGACGTTAGGCAACTCCGCGCGTCGACGCGTCTGCCAATATCGGATTGGTCCGTGCACTCGGGTCCAGGCAATGACCCCATTTACATAGTAGAGGCACTCGGAAAGTTCAACTGAGAAGTCAGATAAGAGAGCCGACTGAAGGGCCGATTAAAATAAAGCAGCTAGTAGGTATGTTACGGAGAAAATTAATCAAAGTTGTTTGAGGGATGAAAGAGATTTGAGCACGTCGTTGACGCTTTCGTCCATGACAAGCCCATCAACATCTGGGCAGGGTTAAGCAAAACCAATTTACTAGGATATACTCTGACGATAAACATGGACACGAAGATCCATGTTTGTGGTAACCATGTATATTGTGCATGACATTTGGATTATCAAGTGTAGTCTGATTGGAAAGACAGCGATACAATGCAGTGTGTATACTCCAGAGCTCTGACCCCAGCATTTATCATTGCAATATGTGGTGTAATAAGTCACACTGGCTTCCAGAAATGCAGGATTGAATTCATTCGAGGCACGGATGGCAAACAACGTCCATGGATCCCGATGCAGGCTAGCCTCAGTTGGGTTCTTCCTTGACTCAGTCCTCATCGGACACGAGCCATTCTGGAATCGCATCCTCATCATCTGGATCCTCGGAGAGTAATGATCCCTTCTCAATCTCACTGTCGGAGTCATATTTCGGTGCTGATGGATGCCTTTGATCTTGCGGTGGAGTCGGGGGCCGGGAAATAGTGACCACACTAGCAGACTTGGAACCACCATTTGTGGACGAGTCTAATGCGATCGGAACATTATGGGAAGATCCTGGCATCTCTTCTTGGGCTGGTGTTTCTGAAAGGGGTTGACGGTCTCGAGACTTTGAGTTTGAGAGGTTGTTTGGAACAACGACGAGGGAGTACTGCTGATTGTTGGTTCCCCTTGGTTTGGAAAGGGTCTGACGATGTTTCGTTGGGGAAGTGACTGAGTGTGTAGGCATTGGAGGCTCCGTGGGAGCTTTGGTCGGTTCATCTTCCACGTCCTCATTGCTGTCATCGCCGTCGGGGAAAAATCCTCCTCCAGCACCATCGCCATCATCAGATGATACCTGCTCAGTCTGTGTCTGGTCTTCTAGATATTGAAGACTTTGTGCCAATTTCCCTTTGCCCACAAAGCTCGGGGGTGGACTGTTGGTTGGTTCGCCTGGTTCGGGGAAGAACCCACCGCCAGATTCTTCAACATCCACTTCTTCTTCGATCTCCTCAATTCCCCCCTCTTCATCGTCACCAGCATATTCTTTGACCCTCTCTGCAATCCTGAGCTTCACTAAGAACAGTCGCCAGAGCTGGAGAGCCTCTGCAGATCTAGCTTCAAGTGCAGCAAGTCGAATCTCATCTTGAAGTCCCTCGATCACATCTTCCAGCGCTTCCTGGTACTCAAGCGCAACAACAATACCCGCAATTACAGCTGTCCCGCGACGGCCTTTGAAGTCAAACCCAGTGACTGCGTCAGCATAGTCGACCCCGAGTATCCGAGCAGCTTTTACCGCCTCAGGTCGCCTGATGTGAACTCCACCAGGTGGAACCATGCTGGGAACATATATATCCAGATTTCCGTATACGTTCTTTGGTATCCTCCCGTTGACCACGGGTGGAGGCACATACACTTGGGTCTGGGACTCTGCATACAAGGCAGTCTCAGCAGGCTCTTCGTCTTCATCGTCATCGATTCCCCCGGCTTGACTCCGAGCTGCCGGAACACGCTTGAGAGGCTGCTCGCCGACTTTCACATCTCGACCCATACGATACCACCTATCAGCACTTCGCACAACGTGGAGATCGGCACGACGGTAGACAGGCTCTGATTTCTCGTTCCTTGTAGTGGATTTTCCCAAACCAACATGCCCAATGACCCTTTTCGGGTGAATGACTTCATTGCGACGAACGTGTCGTTCAAGTGCATAGACAGGATGATCTTTGAAGTCTTGGATACTGCGGGGCATCGGTTCTGCCGCAGCTTTGGAGGTAAGTTCACTGATCTCTGCCTCGTCGCGGTCCTCGAAGAAAGGCTTTTCATATGTTTTTAATGCTTTGTCCCACCAATCTTCCCCGTGTCGAGTGTTTTCAACTCGAAGCCTCCGAGTCTTGGCATTAAATGCTTTCACATAGCGGCGGGTGACATCTCGAACAGAGGCATCGTCTTCGAACCCAACCACATAGTTCATCAGATTATTCGAATCACTCACAGGAGGCTCAAATTTGGAGGGCTTTGCGAGTGATTTTGTCACAACAGGATCGATCGTTATCCACTTTTTGGTGGCTTCGTTGAACGCTTCCACCCAGAACACCGGGAAGGGCGATTCTTTGAATGCTTGGTAGGGGGCTATGAGATCGCTTATCAGCTCAGAAAGTCAGATATCAACTAATTTTGCTTACCTGAGTGTGACTGGGGCTTGGGGGGACGCGAAGGAGCGAACTTCGGTTGCCCAATCCGCCGAGCCCTTGGAGCTGTGGGTGATTTTTCGGACTTCTGGCGTTCATCCATTGAAGATTCAGGGTCATCTGAAGATATTACAATGTAGTGGGGCTTTGGTTTAGATGGCGTCCTGTCTTTGACGGTGCCTGAAAATGGAAGCGGTTGCAATGAGCACACGAGTCTTGCTTCTACAGCCACAGCACGCAGCAAGGCACAAAAAAGCTGTGCCCCAAAGTCTCGAGAGCCCTGCATCGTCTTTGCCTGTGCTCGGAAATCTTTTCTTGATATAAATACCTCTGCATCCGACATGGTTGATTCCTATATGTTTGTTAACAAGGGTGCTAGTCAGTGAAGCAACTTGTGATTCATACCAGGCTCTCCTTCAAACGGGTCTCATCTTCGGCCCAGTGAGCTCTTTTCATTCCCGGTTTGGTGACCCGAAATCTTCGCGCAAAAGCGTCACCAGCCTGGTTCAGACCGTCCACAAAAGTGGTAGACCTTGTGTAGTGCGGTTTGCGTTCATCTGGGTGCAAAAGAGTGATCACTTTCTTGGGCAATATCTTTTTCACGAATTCCTAAAAGAAGTTTAGCGAGAAGCCCCAGCCAAATTGGCCATTACATTGACGCTGACCTGAAGTTCATGATCATTACACCACAGGTTGCGCAAATGAACATGCCCAAGAAGACAAAGCAAATGAGCTTTATGAACATTCAGTCGAATTTTCCTCTCTTCCCCGGTCAAAGGTTTTCTCCTTTGAATGGTCTTTCGTGCCTTCTCTGGTTCTTGTTCGAGCGTTATTTGGAGCATATCATCATCGTCTTTGGACGCAGAAGACTTCTGAGGAAGGAAAGATTGGGCATGTGACATATCGACATCTTCCCATTCAATATCTGACTCTTCTTCCGATGCAGATGAATCGTAAACAGTTTGAACAGGCATGGATTCATTGTTGCTCGCTTCTGTGTCTCGGTGTGGTTGGATAGGCGGCTGCGAACCCACAGGAATTGCTTTCAGATCACCGACTCTGCGCCTCTTAGTTGGCCGGTCTGAATCAAAGTGTTCAGGATCCCGAGCTTCGGCTTCCTCTAACATTTCCTGATAGACATTTGGGACACGGGCATCTGTCTGTCGGCCTCTCTTGTTTTGATGGTCACGAGGAGCTGGGCCCCTCGCGGAGCGAGATGGAGTTTGGCGCGCCATGTGAGATTGAGTCCGCTGCAGAGAGGAAGATCATGGGCTGAACATTTGGAGTTCTTGTCTGATGATGCTCTACGCGTCACGCGTCAGCACCAGTGAGGCTCAGTACCCCACTTCCGGTTAAGTTGTGCGGGAAACACCGATGGGGGATAATTGAAGAGATGTTGCTGACAAAGTTTCGATTTGCTCTTCCAAGCTGTAGGCTTCCAAGATTAGCCCCCTGGTGTTCTGTGAATCTACCATGCCATGCCCCGGAAACCAAGGCTGCGTCATTCTCGGGATATAGTTTATCCGAGGTGCACAATATAACCCGATTCGGAAGTCTGTTGCTCACAAGCCTTGCAGGGTCTGATTTTAATGATCCATGGGTTCTGATCGATTTTTAGAACACAGTAAACATCTTGCACATGCTCAAGCTGATAAGAGGAATCTAGTTTGGTCAAGGTAAAAGTGAGAAAGAGGTGAGGGACACAATTCTCGAATTTCATCGGGAGGTCATAGCCCCAGATTATCATTTATCCACGTTGAGATAAAATGATCCATTCAGGTGCTATATAAATTTTCAACCAACAGTATTCTAAGGGCGCATTATTCCAACAAGCCTTCCTGAGGTCTGAGGCTAAGGGGAGATGCCCCGGCTGGACTCGCAGTTTTGACATAAATCTTTCGAAGGTTGCCACAAAAGAAAATCTGAGATACCCAAGATGTACCGGAGGATACCGGTGAAACCTTGGAAGGAGGTCTACGTTTGTCAAGTCTGCTGGAATGGAAAAATATACTATTTCTAGGGAACCCTGGTTACTATGTTTAATCTGTTTCGCCTTTGTTCATCAGCAAGGGTTGCCAAGCATCGCGAAAGTACGACACCTTACCACAGAAGGATGATACTAGTTGTGACTGTATATCTAGCCTTGTCGTGTTTTACACTGGGTCAATCGCCACCCGGTAGTACATATTGTACTCCGTAACACATGCATATTTTGGTTCGGCCATCTTTTCTCTCAAAACATCCTACTAATGGATGTCTCAAGAACCTTTTTCCAAAGTTTGATATCTTGATTTTTGGCACATTCGTAGGTCCTCTGCAACATGGTACATTATATGATCAAAGATTTCGTTGTTTTTCGCTGATATTAGTGACTTTATTCCAATACTGCTGAGCAGTGCCCAAGTGATTTAAATTTTAGTGTACAGGGTTGTAGAGGACGGATAGATTCCAGCCAATGAAGAGCACCGTTTCTCTTGGGAAATGATTCCTTACCGCATGATAGTTTAGCGTGTCCAGGACACTCGAAATACATTTACATGTGCTGTTCCATTGGCCTGTCATGAATTGGGTATACTACTTGTACGAGTATGTGGGGGGTTGGGGATTGAACAAATCCCACTTTCAATACTTGAATGACAGATATCATCCAAAATTCGCCCCCCAAATGCTTCGATTTCCAATTTCCAAACACATTATTCCGCTATAAAAGCCAGCGAACCCCCATCCAGCTCATGTGATTGGTTTGGAAGGGCCGTTTTCACGCGAACTCCTCGGGCTGGCTGACCCGTGAAAAGGCAGGTTACGAAAACCATTGGATAGGGACGAAGGATTGATGATCTTCGGCCTCAGACTAGCACTAGACGTGCATGATCTACTCCTGGTTGTTTGCGTCTGTCAGGCGTTGTGTGGCCCCCATTGGCCCCAGCTGGCGCGTTCACCGAGCCAGTCAAGTTCAGATCCTGGCGAGCGATGCACAATTCCAAATCTTTTAATTTAGCGAAGTGGTCAATGGGCGCTACTTGGCTTTTTCCCGGTTGAAAGGTTAGAATTCTTAATTTTTCTGTGAACCGAACCGTGTGTGGACCAGTCGATCGTTTCTGTGCGTAGCTCACCCCGCACTTACACGCACCGTACAAGATTGATAAATACCTCTAAAATAGCCCTTAGGGTTATAGGATGATACTTTTAGAACAAGGCAGTCTCTTCTAGTTCATTCTGATCCATGCCTGTCTTACTTTGGGCGCAACCTCAAACTTCAGAGGCCGCAAAGTGATCAATAATTCGGATAGACGGGTCATTCACATCCGTAGCGAATGGGCATCATTGGCATCTGTGCCCCGTAGGTAGTTTGTATGTATTTGTCAAACAATATTTTGCCTTAGGTTATTAGCCACAGGCTGTTATCAGGGGATTTTGATATCTCTACTAGAAAATCTATGCGAGGCAACCACCGCTCGGTGGGAAATCCCGAGGTGCATACGGGCTAAAATTTGTGTCATTAACCACTGATATCAGGGATTCAAATCTTATTTTATTGGATATTGATGAGTGCTGCAGGCGACAAATAGATAAAAAGGTTGAACTAGATGAAAAATATGACTACTGTTGATGTGTGAAGACTTTCCGTAGAGACCATCGCCCGAGAGGCCTTTGGAGACCCTAACCGGTCAAACGTCGGTGAGGCTATAATAACACGACATGTGAACTAGCTAGTGTACTCAAAGGTATTTCCGCGGCTGTGGGTACCTGTACTACCCAGGCTGTTGGAGTAAACTTGGAACAGCAAAGTGCAGCTCGGGGAAATGAGGACATCGCTGCACAGGCTGGCCTGGCTCACCTGTCATCACTAAGCCCTTATTCGCAGGGTCTAATATAATTATGGAGTCCAGATGAATAGGTTACATTTCTGATTAAAGGCTTCACTGCTCATGCATGTATGAATGACTTGTTCCAAGGTTGTTTCTCTCTTTATATGTAGTAATCAATACTATCAAACAAGGATAGCACGTTGTCAATCTACACCGGCTCACCTGCTGAGTCCGGATCTGCCAAAAATTATATGATCGTCAGAACCTTGTTGTTTTTCATGTGACGTATGTCGAATCGGCTTCCAGAGTTGATTCTTGCAGGGATTTAACGGTGAACTAAACTCCCAGCCGAAGTGCAAACCCAGGATCATGTTTATTGGTTATGAACCACCCCAGATGGACCTTTGTCCAAAATACTGCGTACAAGGTGCTCCGTACAACCGACCTAGCTATGTTGACAGTGCTTAGGCTTATAGCCAGCACCTAATAAGCAAGGCTGGGGGACAACAATACCTCATACAGGGACCTCCCCACACCGAGAATCTCCGATGCAGCGCAACAGCCTCGCAATGATTCGGTGAAAGTGTGGTGCGGTGTTTACCGATTAACGATGGAAGCAGGCGACTTGTGTGGCAAAAATCAAAACAAAGAGATGTCTGGAGTCGGAGGACTTCATATTGGCCAAATGGCTCCCGCGTTACCGACAGATTGGATCCAGAATAAGTTTCCCATTTTCTGGGTCCGGAAGGATTGCTATGACTCGTCGGATTCCCAATAAAGCCCCGAGGAATTTCTTTGGATGGAACCCGGCTCCATGGCAGCAACGGCGTTTTGTTTGGTACTGCTGCAGGGGTGCCATGCCTGGAATTCTATGCGCAAGGCGGCCCTTCTGACATGTTGTTGTTGTCCTCTTTTTTTTAATTTCTTCCCCCCGTTTGGTCGCATGAAAATGGCAATAAGACACGTATTTCGTTTCCCCTTTATTGCACACGATTTACTCCGAGGACACAGGTGGATTGGTTCCCCCTGAGGACGAATACCCCATATGAATGGTGGAGCTTAGTTTTCTCTCAAAAAGAAAACAGAAAACGTCAAACGCCAGGAAGACTTCATACAGGGTGCACTCATTAACATCGGTGCAGAGTACTTGTACATTTCAAAGGATGGGGAGCAAATCAGGTTGACTTTCAAGATATGTACTCTGAGTGCCATGAACGTATTCCGTATGGTACGGAGTACACCCCGGCCCCGAGTGCTCGTCTTACCCACCTGGGCGCCTGGCAGCCTTTAAGGGTGGGTCCCACATGTTCCCGCCAGTCTGGTTCCTACCGTACTTTTGTCAACCTGGCCATAAATAACTAAATTTCTTATCTACACGGCTATTTCTCCAGCATATACGGAGTATCATATTGTGCCAATGTCACAGAAAAGGATCTCAGCGGATACATGGTAAGAACCTAAGCCAAAGTTACCAAGGTGGTATGGCGAGATAGATGAAACGAATAGGCGTAGGTTTTGTACATGGTTGACATTATTAAGAGTACAGACTTGCAAACTTGGAAAGCGGGTGGGATGACGGGAGGTGACAGTGAGGTGCGTCTAAGCTATCCCCTTACCGGCGAAATACCGTAGTCGCATTCGTAGTTATCATCATCCGTACACGCAAATATACGCCATACACGCAGAATGATCGAGCGTTATTAGTTAGCCTTTGAGCACTTCTAGGAACATTAATGTCCAATACTCCGTAGTGTGACCCAGGAAGCCGGAAATCATTGTGCATGTTCCGATATTCTAGACACCATATGCCCCTCCTTTCGGAGATCCCCTTCTGGACGTAGCCTGCAGGAGTGTTTGGCACTATTCCCAAATAGGCGGATTTGGGGATTTGGGGATTTGGAGGAACTGGGGCTGCACTTTCTGACCAATGAGAGCTATTGATTTGGATGATATTGGGCCTGGACACATTTGGAGGAGTGAGCCTGAGTTTCCCCTAATGACACTACTTCTGACAGATCATCTCTTTTCTACCGCTAAGCCTTAATATGGTAGGTGTCTACGGGATTGCTCTGCGGGATTGCCACCAAAGGGTTGACTGACCAACCAGTCATTACTGGTGAGAATGACATAACAGGGAAACACATATGACAAGATCGCCGCAAACTTAAACAATCATTCTGCACGGAGCAGCTTTGCAAAACTTCCGGAAGCATGTCGATATTTTGACATTCAAAATTGGACCTCCACGCGGAAACTCCAGGGAGTGCTGACAGTGACTAATAGTGTCTTGGCGACATTAGCTCTACTGGCTATGGGTTGTTCATATTGGAGAATTACTGCGTGTTAGTTCCAGGTTAGGACCTCAATGTCAGCTCCACGTCTCTGCGGGGCCGAGAGTTCGATAATCCGTCACCTAACCGAACTTCTGTCTTCCAGCTTTCGCAAATATGAAGTACCAGGTCAAAAGCAATAAAGCAATGTGAAATAATATCGGAAAAAATGACAGCGCCGATCTCGTACATCGATATAGGGTGATTTTGATCCGAAGCTCAAGAATCCCAGGAGAAAGGGTAAAGACGGCCCGTGGCTGGGCCGGTTGCAAATTCCCAGCCAGATGGGACCGTTCACTATTGGCCGATCGAACCCATGCAGTCAAAGGGCTGCGATCGTGAGAATCGGGATGCCCAGGTCTCTGGCAGAAATTCCGAGGGACTGGATAATCGAATAAAACCCAATACAGTAAAGGGACCGGATAAAGAGTCCATTAATTTGAAATTCCGGAGACCCCGACTCCCGCTTGGGAACGTATTTTATTCCCACTAATGTACGGAGCAAGGAAGGAGACATTTGGCATTTCACGATGGCAAAAAAGAAAAGAAAAGAAAAGAAAAGCGTAAATCGCCAGGAAACCGTCAGGGAAAAAAAGTGACATAGGTCTCACCCAATCATCTCCACGAGAAAACTTGATCTTCCCCAGTGAAAATTAGGGATATTACATATGTACCTTCCACGCCCGAAGCGCCCACGTCTCTTTCTCACACTTTACAACACCTTTGATACATGAACAGCTCCACTTGGTTTTACTCTGGAATTACATCAAGTATTTCAAATGTCGATCCCGCACGCTGGTTTATAGTTGCCCGGATCGTCCTCCCGCCCTGCCAGATTATAACTTAACCCAAGCTGTCGGGCTGCTTTTTGTTTCTTTCGTCATGTCTGGCTTTGCATCGGTCTAAGGGGTATCTTCTCGGTTAACAGTGGGATGTGAGATGGAGTATAGTGAAATTATTATTTCCCATTTCACAACTCCCCCCCCCGTCTAATCCTGCAGAGCACGCCCCCCTCTGGTGCTCCAGGACCCTCCCAAAAGAAGACTGTCTGACATTCTTCGACATTGTCGTGCCCAAGTCCGAATTTTATCCCGATTCGGTGTCGGTCAACTGTGTCTGTCCCCCCGCATAAGGGTTGATATATAGTACTTTCGCTGTGGCTTTTTGACCAGACAAGAGTTGATGATGGGTGCAAGACCACCGGTAAGCTTGTTAATCTGGTGCTTGCCGCTTTGATATTAGATGTATCATATTTTTGGTTCTTCGTTATATCAATATCTTGGACAGCAGACTTTCAGTGTCTTGATACTAATGTTTCATGCAGGTACCTCGCGCTGAATGGTAATGCCCCCCAGCAAGACTTCCCTTCCCTCAACCAACCACCGTTGCTTTCATCATGCTAGCTGGGCTCTTGACTAACTGAATAAAAATAGTGACACGCAGTCACTAACTGCCAGTGTAACTGATTATCCCTTCGAAAATGGAAGACGGTATCATCGGTACCATGAAGGAGGTATGTTTGTACTTCCGGCTCAGTCACAGCCCACACAGCGTATCTTAACCCAATCTCCAGCCTACATATACCCCAATGACGAACAAGAACTGGATCGTCTAGACATGCAGCACCACATGTTCAAAATGGTCATGAACGGCAAACTGTACCATGTACCTCTTATGAGCCCCAAAAAGATCCTTGATATCGGAACCGGATCAGGGATTTGGCCAATAGAGATGGGTATGTCTACCTGATTCAGCCCTACAATCTTGTCTCATCATCTCAACTTTTCTTTTTCCAGCGGCGCTATTTCCAAATACCGAGATTACAGGGACCGATCTGTCCCCAGTGCAGCCAACAGAAGTCCCACCGAATGTCCATTTTCTAATTGATGATGCCACCGAAGACGAGTGGCTGTGGGATGCGAATTACTTTGATTTCGTTCACATTGGCCACATGACAGGAGCCATGCCTTCATTCAAACGCATTTTACGACAAACCTTCAAACACCTCAAGCCAGGAGCCTACCTGGAATGCCATGAGCTAGACCCAAAACCCAGATGCGACGACAAAACCATGCCTCCCGAAAACCCAGACGGAGGATATAGTGCTTTCGCTATACATGATTGGATTGATCTGAATATGCGATCAAGTCGCGATGCAGATCCGCCAAGACAGTTTCGAATCGCACATCGGATCGAACAGTGGATGAGAGATATCGGCTTTGTGGATGTTGAGCAACGAGTTTTCAAGATCCCTATGAATACCTGGCCACAAGACGAAAGGCTTAGAACCATCGGGGCTTGGAGCGAAAGCAATTGGCTTGAGGCTTTATCTGGGTGGTCTTATAAGCCATTCCTTGCCCTTGGCTGGTCGAAGGCTGAGATTGAAGTTTTCCTCGTGGACGTGAGGAAAAGTATCCAAGATCGAAATGTCCATGCATATTCGGACTTTTATGTGGTGACAGGGAGGAAACCCTTTCCCAATGAAGGGGGAACCCCCTGAGCCTCCCGAGGTCTGCTTTGTCCTCCGCTCTTGTCATGACCGTTTTACGTTTTACCAACTTGTTCCATTACGTCTTCTCCGAGATGATCAGCATGTGATACCATTGGTGGGCAAATTTCTGCATTATATTGGCGTTGTGTCTTCCCTGTTGTTTTTCATCTACCTACAAAGTTCTTCAATTACTCTATACATATTTGTTCAATCTGTCAGAGCCACTGTGATCCATGTATTTGAATTCTCACATGTCGATTGAGTGTATGGACTCGACAGCAAGATGCCTTTTAGCACGGAGTTCGCTGTAGATATTCCCAAAGCGTCCAGCCTTAGGTACTATGCAGCTTCCATAGGTATAGGCTAGACAAGAGATGACAAGTGAGGATGAGGTTGTATGATGCCTACGTACAGCACAGATTTTCGAAAAAAGACACATAGAAACATATTCATTGCAAGGCTCTGAATTATCAAGTTACTTGAAAGGAAAAGCTGGTAAACAAAGTCAACTGATTGGCCCGTTCGACTCGTGTGCCCAGGCGGGCACCGCAAGAGGGTTAGTCAGCATGCCAAGAAATCATCAGAAAGCTGCCATGCGAAAGTTGATCCGCGGCGTTCGCGAGTCCTCCTCCCAATTGGCTCGCACATGACATAGCGAATCCCATGTCTTTCGGTAGACATGCCTACAGGCATGCTCTCAAACCGCCTACCACTCCGATATACGACCACCTGTGGATCAGCGACGACCTATTGGCAGCCACTTTCCGTCACTTTGCCAATGGCCAACGGCGCCATGGGAGCTGCGTCCCTGGGCCCCTGGAAGCACGACGACGCCTTGCAAAGCGAAGAAACACAGCACTAGCCAGCATCGGCGGGGGGCCGCTGGAAGACATCTCCTGTCTATTTGGCCGCAATGGGAGGGAACATATGAAATGGACTGACCATTCATGGCAGGGTATGCCATTCGAAAACCAAGGTACGTATTGGTCAGATGCAAGTCAATCGCTTGAGTACTTATTCTGACTCTCCTACCCAGACTTTGACCATGCTCCAGTTTATTCCGAAGTTCCTATCGCATCCTCGAATCCTAGCCCCGGACCAGGACACAGCCAATTCCCAGATCGCGCTCCCGACGCTGTCACAACCGACCCGCAAATACCTGAACAAATATTGGAGGAATTCATGAGTGGCTCCGACTGGGGGATTGAAGATGCCAGGGAATTCACTCGTCAGATGAGAATTGATCTCCACCGAGACCCCCGTTACAGCCGGCAGATATTTGACCAACTACTTGCTCGCTCGGGACAAAACTTTGAAGAAGCTATCGCCTTTCTGGACGACCCATTTCTCAATACACGGGGCTCGGGAAATTACACTGCAGCTATTCAAGTCTTTGTCCGGACGAAAGCGAAACGCGCCAGACGAACAGCTGTGTTGGATTCAATAAAACGCGGGCTAGAACTCGGCTTGATTCCTACGGAGGATATCTGTTTGATAATCCGCACTTTGCCCAATATTCTTGTCGAGAACAAGAAGACCCTGGGCTCATGGGATCACTACGCGCTATTAAAACACTATCGGGCTATGTGGCGAGCCATTGGTCGTTGTAATATCCTGGGATACCATGACCTGGACCAGAAGATCGTGGATGCGTGGCTTGGGGAGCTTCTGAGTATTCACAGCTTTCGTTTCGCGGAGGAAATCATCATCGAAACGCACGATGCAACCAATCGCAGCCAGTGGCCTTCCATCTTGGTTCAAACTTGGCTTCAAGCTAAAGAGACCGATTTGGAGACCCAGGCCTCATTCCCAAACAAGATTTTCAGCCAACTCGACGTCGATTCTGCCGCTGACTGTGTCATTCGCGTGACAGAATCAATATCCATCTCAAACGACAAAGACCTCAGAAACCACCTGCTTCACCGATGGCGGGATTGCCTATCCAATGCCGATATAATCTCTACCGTCGCAAAATCATATGTCTGGTGTGACTTCCCCCTTCCGTGCTTTGGAGACCGAGAGACCGCTTCTGGGAAGTGTTCGACCCAAAGCCAAATCGTGCTGCGACTGTGGCTTTTGCGCACCCTTTGTCGGACCACTGGGTACATGTATAATCAGAACTCCAAAGACACAGACCGGCCAACACATTTCCTCCTTAATCTCTACGAACTCGTGGTCAAAGGCACTGATGGCCATTTCTTCCCGGAGCTTTTGCGTGAGATCCAGGAACTCGATCTTCCCTACAACAGACTTCTCATCCTTGCTCTCGACAGAAAGTCCAAGAAGTCCATCACAAAAACTGTTCGCCAAACCCTGGAGCTGTTAGAAACCTCCTGTCTTTCGCTCGCAGATGTGTGGAAAACCCCCTCCATGCACAAGGGAATTCGGAACATTTTCCACGCTTCATTCGAACAAATGTACCACCGCATGGATCTCACCAGCCCCGCAACAGTTGAGGAGTTGTTGCATATTGTGCGATCAGGCGATTCAAACAGCACTCGGTCTATTCTCAGACTTCTGAACAACAACACACCGTTCAAGATTAGCCTCCACAAGGCTTACCAGGACATTCCACACCCCGATGAGATGGCCCTCGTGCGTTATCACCCTGGACCACGCACCAATCGATGCCCCGATCCCCATGCTGCCATCGGCCTGATCAATCAGCTGGCGGTCGCAATCTCCTGCTGCATAAACCTGACTCCGTCTCAGTCCTTCCATATGGTCCACTGGCTCTATGGATATCTGCGCAGACACGGTGGACCTGTCGACCCAGACTTTGTACGAGCTATGTATCACGCCGGCGTTGTACGCAGACGCCGTGATGGTCTCAACATACCCTCAACCCAATATCAATACATCCTTTGGATTGTTGAAAAATTCGAGGGACGTGCAGTTGTTGAACAGCTCACTGCTCCCCCGGAAGTTGGCGAATCGAACATCGGCAGCCAGTGATGGCATGCGTTTGGGTTTGTTGGCGACTCCCAGGGTTGTCCAATTCAGGAGGTCTACATATCTCCAGCGCTGCATCAGACACATTGTAATATAGAGATACCCATAGTCGGCTTGCCCACAGGGCGCTGAGTCACACATCTGAACCCATGGATGTACCAAGTTACGAGAACTGCATTCCTTCGAGCTCACTTTGTCATCTCTAAATAAGCCTGAAGTCTTTCCTGAAGTCCAAGGCATTAAATGGCAATATAAACAAATACGATTTTGAGACAAAAACCCGTGCGTGCATTAAGTTAATCCAAGGAGACAGACCAGTGGCCTAAATCCCTCAAATATCTAAGAGTCAACCTCCATGTTGTCGCCGGCAGCGAGGTTGTCATCGCCCGACAGAGTTTCAATCGTCACATATTTCTTCATATCCTCCTTGCTGATGACCCGCTGGTCGAGGTAAGCAGTCGTACCACGCTGGAAGCGGTAGTTGCGCTCCTTCTGTGGGCGGTCGTTGGGCTTCATGTAGTTGCGGAGCAACTGCGTAGGCTGATCCTTCTCGATAACACACACATCGACATTGCTTCCGGAACCCAGGTCGTTGAAGATACCGGCCTTGATCGCTTCGGCACAGATGTCGATGGCACCCTGGCGGTCAAGGTTTGGTTGCCAGGTCGACTCAAACACAGACATCGCTGCCAGAGATCCAGATCCCATGGTAACGTAAGGAAGCTTGTCTGTAGAACCGTGTGCGTGCACAGTGTACAGTCCTGTGCCGGTCGGGTCAACGCCTGCAACCACGAGGTACGCTCCAATGTGGCCTTGGTAGCGGAAGAGGTGCTGCTTGAGCATGGTCATGCAGGTAATGACACGGGGGTCACGGCCCGTTGATAGAGAGTGCAATTCCACATTGGAACTGATGAGTGCTGTTGTGAACTCGGTGTCGGCGGCGGTACCGGCTCCAGCACACCAGATCTTCGGCGCGATGTAGTGTAGCTTCTCACAGTTCTATCACGGGAAGTAAAATGTTAGACTCCCGAAAGAAGTGGGTTTCAGAATATTCTCTCCCTCATACCTTGTCTGCTACTATAGGACCGCTCGTGGCACGAGTATCTGCTGCAATCTGTGGCAATGCAAGTCAGCTCCTTGGGCATGGTTTCTGGGAAATTTCTCATGTAATCATCGGACGTACCACAACACCCTTATCATAGACACATCCAACAATTGTTGTACCAGTGCTGGTGGCTTTGGGAAGGGGAACGCCCCTGGCGTGAAGTGCCGCGTTGCGGTTGTAGTTGGAGAAGTCAAAGCCCGGCATTGTGAGAACGCTGGTATTCGCGACCAAATGGACAGATTATCAGAGCTTATGGGAGCAGCAAGGGGGAAAAGAGTATTTGCTTTGGATATCGAGACGGAGGAAGGTGGGTGGACGGATGGGGTAGCTGGAGATGGATGTGAAGAGTGAAGTGAGCTGTTTGGAGTGACGAAGCTCCCGCAGCCTGTTCATTGTGGCCTTACTATTCAGGCACAAACAAGGTGTTTTTGCCGGACATTATTTTCGGGCCTTCAATGATCTTTGGTCTCTTCCGTATCCTCTCCAACCTTTGCGCATCGGTGGCTGTCGTTGCGTCTATTTACAACCTCCACTTGTCTTCTCATATCTGGGAAGAAGCGCGTTCTCAAGATTTTCGCGCATACCCTCAACCTCTTCTCCCGGAGTCCTCAATCACTCCATCGTCGCTCACTTTCAACTCCCCCAACCTCGCCTTCGCCCAATGCTTTCAGAACAAGCTCACCACTAAGCGAAAGCACACGGTCTTTTTCTGGCACCATCCCTTCAGATAAATACAGGATGGCCTTCAGCTTCGGCGCGTCCAACCCCGCCGGGGCAACCGCCTCTGCGGAGCTTGGTCCAGAGCTCCCCGATGTCTTTACAGATGTATGTCCCACTTTGTCACCAGCCGCACCCTCTGTGGCCACTCATACTAATATAGCATTAGGAAATCGGCTTCAAGGGTGTCTCTGGTGATGCCAACATTCGATTCCTCCCTACCGCCTGGCCGAACGACGCGCTTCCGGCTCCTACTTCGTCTCTTCTAGCTGTCGCGCATACCAAAGGCCTTGTTGTTGGTGCCGGGCCCGATGCGCTGGTAGTTAGCAATACCGAAACTATCCGCGCTTCGATCGAGGCACCGGCCGGAGAGGACATGGAAAAGACCAAGGCATTCCAACCTCTGGCCACAATCCCACTTCCCTCTCGTCCCACTCATGTGGCATTCACCCCGGGTGATGATGGGTTGATTCTTGCAACAGAAAACGGCGCCTCTCTTTCCGTATTCGACACAAATACTCTAGCGCAAGGAAATGTGCAACCAGCAATCTCAATCCCAACAAATGGGGTTTCCCTTCGTGCTCTTGCACCTAATCCCGATCCTACCTCGACACTTGTTGCGCTTGTCACTGTAAATGGTGACCTGTTGATTGCCGATCTCAAGGCTGGTAACATTGTTCCTGGTCCTAACGGCCCGGTGCTCAAGAATGGCGTGAGCTGTGTATCATGGAGCAACAAAGGAAAGCAGCTAGTGGCTGGATTGGCCGATGGTACTGGATACCAAATGGCTCCAGATGGAGCCAAGAAAGCCGAAGTTCCCAAGCCTTCAGATTTGGAGGGAGACTGCCACGGTCAGTTTAACTAATCCTAGGTCCCGAATACCCTTTGCTGATAAGATATAGTCTCTTCCATTGCATGGCTCGAAAATGATATCTTTCTCATGACATATACCCCCAATGCTCCAGAGGATGATATGGGAATGATCCCTGCTTCTTCTTACTACATCATCACACGTCGCAAGCAGCAGCCATTCCTAATCCAAAAATTACCTGAAATATGCACAACCATGGGATTTATGCTCAAGCGCGCTCCTGCGTTCCAGTTTATCACACGACTCAGAGACTACAAGCCTCATTTGAGAGATGTCTTGATCGTTTCGTCCACTGCGTCCACTGATCTCGGACTTATCACACGATCCGACCAAGCCTTAGCTAATGACGAAAGAACGAAGCTTCATGTGGGCCAGTTCATGACCACGGAAGTCAGCGATGATACCAAACGAGCCAGCGTCCCGCTCAATGAATCTGGCGATGAAACCTCAGTCATTGGTCTGGCACCTAACCTGTCGGCTACAACGAACGTCATTGCGCCGCTGCCTGGATCTGACATTATGGAAAGCTCAACGCCCCTCCCTGGCATACTCCTTTTGAACAATGAGGGCATACTCACATCCTGGTGGGTTATTTATGCTGAATCTATCCGCCAAAACGTCCCATACGCTGGGCTCGTTTCGTCTGGTCAGGCACCCCAGGCTTTAAGTGCCGCTACAGCCCCCGTGCCAGCTCCAGTTTCGACCCCGGCTCCTACACAACAAAATGCGTTTTCCCAGTCGTCTTTCGGGGCTCCTTCATTTGGATCGTCTGGCTTTGGAAAGCCAGCAGGAGCCCCTGCCTTTGGTGGCTCGCCCGCCATGGGTGCCTCAACCATGGGCGCAACTGCCTTCGGAAAGCAAAGTGGCCCAGCATTTGGTAGCGCCTCTCCACTAGGTGGAAATTCTTCACCAGCCTTTGGGAAACCAACTCCCCCAGGCCCTGCGTTTGGAACTCCGTCTCAACCGGGAGCCCCTGCATTTGGAACCCCAAGTACTCCAGGTGCACAGTTCGGGAAATCCGGCTTCGGGACACCTGGGCCCGCATTTGGAAAGTCCAGTACTCCGGCGAATCCATTCGGTGCTAGTGGTACCCCATCGACTGGGGGAGGCTTCAGCTCCTTCTCAGGCGGGGGTGGTTTCGGAAGTTTTGCATCGGCCAAGCCTGGCGAGTCGCCATTTTCCTCAAAGCCAGCACACGATGCATCAACCACCGCGAAGCCGGCAGTCGAGTCACCCTTCGGCGCAAAACAGCCAGCAGGCGAGTCGCCGTTTGCCACAAAGCCAGCACACGATGCATCAACCACCGCGAAGCCGGCAGTCGAGTCACCCTTCGGCGCAAAACAGCCAGCAGTCGAGTCTCCGTTCTCGAAACCCACTTCTGGTGGTAGCACTTTCGGCCAGAGTTCAAACACGCCCTTTGGAGCTGGGTCGAAGAAGACGGAAACCCTCTTCTCTGCTCCTGCAGACAAAGCGCCCCAGAATCCCTTCGGCTCTTCCTCAGGCGGCTTCCAGCTCAAGTCCAGCTTCAAGAACGATGGATCGGCTTCCAATGTTGACACGAAGACTGAAGAGAAGTCCTCGGCGGGTGCATTCTCATTTGGAAGCTCCTTTGATGACATGGTATCGACCTCACGCAAGGGGAGTGTATCTCCCAGTGAATCGATGGACGATACCGACGAAGTTGAGCCCGTGGATAAAAGTACGTTCTCAATCTTTGGCGGAGCGAAGAAACCAGACTCGCAAACCCCTACCTCAATGTTCAGCTCAAAGACTGCACCTTCAACCGAGAAAAAGCCATCTTTCTCCATGTTTGGCAACTCCGGGCAAACTCGACTGACTAGCCCTCTGTCGGCTCAATCTGACATGACCGAGACCCCCAAGAAGAATTTCTCTGCCTCTGGCACTGGCTCAGAGACGCCTTTGCCACCAGACTCGACTAGCCGGGATAGCTATGCGGCTGGGGACACATCTGCTTCTTCTAATGTCTCAAAGAGCTCAATTGACGATGCTCCACTTCCCCCGGATTTCACTAAACCGAGCAAGTCTTTGCCTCAGCCCGCAAACGACGCCCCTCTACCCCCTGATTTCCTTTCACAACCCAAATCCGCACCCAAGACAGACGATGCTCCTTTGCCCCCCGATTTCATCACCAAAAAGAAGCCTGTTGCGCAGAAAGACGACGCTCCTCTTCCCCCGGACTTCATAACAAAGCCCAAGAAGTCAGATGCGCCGGTTGTTCCTGAAGATGCACCGTTGCCCCCTGACTTCACTGCAAAGCCGAAGTCCAAGTTATCCGAGGAGGCTGTCCCGATTCCCGATGAATCGGACGGCTCTGAAGACCTTGAAAGCTCTGAGGCAGAATCAGACGCCGGGGACGAGTCAGACTTCAATGACAGCGGAGAAGAAATCACGCATGATGAAGCAAAGACTGCTAAGCCCAAACCATCGGCAAACAGCTCGTTTGGTGGACTCTCCGACAAAAGCTCCACAGGAGGGTTCTTCAGTGGCCCTTCCAAGGCTGCTGAGGATGGCGGTCGTCTTCCGCGACAGCTGTTCGGAGAGATTCCCAAGCAACCACTGCTGCCTCCCCCTGGCCCTATCGCACAAAGTAATCGCGAACCTTACCGCTCACCGAGCCCCGTTCGTCAGGGTGGATTAAAGAAAAATGTTTTGTTTTCTCCAGAGCCCCCCAGTCGCAAAGGCTCCGCGAGTGCATTGCACTCTCGCAAGGAATCTCTTACTCACCTTGCAGAGCGTGATGGCCATTTGAAAAAGGCCAATGATATTGCTCGTGAGCAACGAGAAGCACAAGAGCGTGCCCACGCTGCGGCTCAGGCACAGGAAGACGATGTCCTGTCTCTGTCAGACGAGGATGAGGACGACAGACTGCGTGATGACCTGGCCCAGCCTATTGAGCCAGTTGATACACTGGATCCATTCTTGCCTCACCAAAACTACATGGGCGAGACCACGAAGCCAGGAATCGCAGGGCAGGTCGAACGACTCTACCGCGATATTAACTCCATGGTTGACACTTTGGGAATCAATGCTAGATCACTGTCTGGATTCCTTCTACACCAGCAGCCCAAGGAAGAGTCTAGTATTGATGAGTGGGTCTTGGTCCTCAACGGTGACCAGCCAGCCGACATCCTTGATACCAAGATGACCTTCAAGGATATTGAAAGATTCGAGGAGATCATCGCATCTGTCGAAAAATCACTGAACGACCAACGTGTGCAAGGTGTGGACGAGAAACTGAGTGCCTGTCGTGACCTGCTCACAAAACAAATTGTCACCCTGCTCTCCCAATTTGCCAGCATTCGCAAGATTCTGGACGCGCACACCGATCGCGTTGCCATTCTTCAGGCTCCTCTCTCTGCTGAGCAGGGCGCTCTTCAGCACGACCTCCGCACCACTTTCACCAACCTCCAAGCTCAAACAGTTGATCTTGAGCAAGCAGTCTCCTTGCTCCGTGCTAAACTCGCCGATGTCTCCCAGGTCAAGGGTGCAAACCGTAATCGACCCACTGTCGAGGCTGTCACCAAGACTATCGCAACCATGATGAGCATGGTCGAAGGGAAACGCACCGACATCGATGTCCTTGAATCGCAGATGCGCAGGCTCGGCGTAGATGTTTCAGTCGCCAGCTCCACTAGTCGCGAGGGCTCACCCTTCAACACTCCTCACAGGGGTGCTGCTGGACGTATTCCCATGACCCCTGGGTCAGTTGACAGTAGCTCTTATCATACCCCTGAGTCTGGCTCCCGCGGTATCAACTTCCGCGCCAGCGTCAATGGCTCAGTGCGAAAGAGCCGTCTCCGCAGCGTGGAGGGCGCAGAAGAGCATGAGTTCCCACAAGAAGACGCGATTGTTTACAAGACGAAAAAGTCTCGCCGTCAACAGCTGAACTCCAACCTGAAGCAGGCGTTTGAAGACAAGCAGGCCAAGGTGCGCAGTGTGGATGATTGGTAATTGCGATCTTTGATATTTTCTTTAGTTATGACCATTTTGACCCATCGGAGGGGGAATGCTCTCGGCGTGTACTGGTATCTGGATGGTCTTAATTTGACCGGGGAGTCTTATGGTATGCACATATGTAGCGACCTCTTTCAGCGCGATGAAGTTAGCTTTCCATGGATCACATCCATGTCCTTGCTACAGTATTAGCTAGATGAACGTTGAATTTCTTGATTCTCTATAGACGATAGTTTTGTGGCTAAGCTACAAACTTGAGCTCTTGCGTATTTCCAAGGTTGGTAATGATGGTCTTCCTAGTTTCAAGTGAACACTGGAAGCCGTGTACCCTTCTATAATGATGCTTTGCTCTACATGACGAGTCAAATTTCAAAAAGGCTCACCATCTTCCAAAATTTTAGGCGGAGCAACCAATGAACCACCGCATTTGAAGAAGATACGCTCCCGGTCCAACTGAACATGCTTGGTAAGGATTCGCTCGTACCACCCTTGTGCAATGTACGCAGCACGCTTGAACACATCAGCATTTCGGCGAAGCGAAACTCCAGTCACAGGGAGTGAGATACACCTGCAAGACAAGCCATGTTTCGACCTGTGGCTAATTTCACCACGTCCATTTTGAAGTTCGAGGAGAACATACTCAACTAGGTCTTCATCCCAATGAGTTTCGGCCATTTCGTCATGGAAATATACAGTCACCCAACAGGATGGTTCGGGGTCAAGGGGCTCTGGTAGAGTACGCGAGTTGATCATGAATACGCTGGGTTTGCCATTTGCCATTGTGTTAAGTCCTGGAGCTGCGTTGAACCTTGGAATATAGACTGCTTGAGCTGGCTTTGTATGGATTTTGAGGTCAATCTCGAGGGCATGGATGCAACTATATAATCGGGTTGTGGGAACTGGGAGACAATGGTCCTTGTTTACTGCACTTTCTTTGTGCAGTGTGAAGCCAATAGGGGTTTGTCGCCGGCCTTGTTGTCAAGGTATTTTGGTGGACACTTTCCAAGGTTCTCTTTGATTGGGCATTGCTGCGCTCGGCCGAAAGACACTTTGTTTCATCCAAGCCAGTTCTACGGTACGAACGAGAGTAATGCGCGAGAAGTCGATAGTTCCTGTATAATGTACTCTATTATGTGTTGGGGGAGCAGTGTCTATACGAAAGGGCTCACAGTACCCAATAGGGATCGCTGACATGACAGTGACATCACCTGTCCATCTTGATACCATCGACGGTGCTGTTGAAGCCGAGCATCTACCATCATCCAGCATGTCTCAATCAAACTGTCAGTTCATCTACTTCCGCGTCAAGTCTTCTGTCAGACCCGAGGATCCGTCAAGCGAGGAAGGTCAGGCTCTACTGAACTTCTTTCGCATGACCCAACACCAGAGTGGCCATCAAAGCTCCGCCTGGGGTCGCACATCCGAAGATGAAGACATCATTGTTTGGGTTTTGGGTGAGTACTGTTGTCTCTTGTCCGGTAGCTGATCACACCATTCCCTTTGCTCGCCCAGCCACACAAGCACCAGGTCTGGATATAAGAGCTAACACACCGAACGGATTGGACCGATCCGCGCAGCTCGACAGACTTAGAGGTTCTGAATCAATTTCTCGCCGATGACAACGCCCACCCGCCGACGTCAGTCTATGTCACGCTCAGCCCACCCATCTCTGCAACAGCAACCCTCACCCAAAACCCAGTGACGGAGTTATGCACGCTGCCATATGCGAGCAGTCTTTCCGTGCTAGAGGCGAAACAAATCAATGCAGATCTGATTAGTTTCCGTACTGCGCTGATGGAGCGGCTGCCGCAGGTGGCTGGCCCGCGGTCATGGGCGATGGGGCAGCTTGACCGACCATGTAAGCTGGACCATGCACACAGCCCAAGTGGAAAGGCCACCGTGCATTTTCTGGCTGTTGGCTGGGACAGCGTGGATGCGCATCTGGACGCCAAGGGGACAGCCAAGTTCTCCGAAGGTGTTGCGCCTCTCATGGACAAGATGTTGGCACCTATTCCAGGGTTAGAGATGAAGCATGTCAGTTTCCAGAAAGTCTAGGCAGTCAATGTGCCATGATAAAGAGATCAAAAAGAGGTGAAGGGGTTCAATGGATTAATTCCTGGGCTGTGAATGTATTTCTGTCGGTGTTGCGAGCGTGGAATGTCGGTGATAATTAAAGAAGGATGTGGGAAGGGAAAGGGGCTACTTGATTCAAGGGAAATTTGTGGGAATTGCTATTAGGAAGGCAGAAAATCAAATCACGCGCCCTCGAATAAGATACAACGAGAATGTAAGAAAAAGAAAACGAAAACGAGAACTCCTAGGAAGAGATTGAAAAGCAAAGGAAAGGGAGACTTCATAAACCACCGTGGACTTTTGAGCAGAACAACGCAAATGTTACGAGACCGACCGTAGGCCATGATCCCGCAAGTTTGGGAGCTGTTGTTGGGTTTAAACCCGGTGCTTTTCGCTTTCTGTATGGATTTGTTAGAGTTGTGAAACAAAAGATCATCAGGGGGGAGGGGGTGTACGAACCAAGTCGAGAATAAAGCATGTACAAGGCCATCTGATTGCATTCAGCGGTACCGGTGATGGTGACAAGACGCTCGTTGCTACTTTCTTGTGGCTCATTAATCTTGATGACGCTACCACTCAGGTGGCGTATTTCGTTAATTTTAGCACCGCCCTTTCCGATGATGGCACCGACCATATCGTTGGGGATGAAAATCTGCTGGGTCAGTGGCTGGCCGGGCATGGCGCCGCCAACAGGGGCAGGGGCAGTCGGGGGGCCACGTCCAGGGGTAGGCTGCTGAGGACCGCCAGCATAGGGAGCGGGCTGGTGGGGTCCGGCACCGCCGTAGGGGGCTTGAGGCGCAGGCGCAAAGTGCATGGGTGTCTGGGGAACGGGAGCAGGAGCAGGTTGGCCATGGAGGTAGGGAACACCGTAAGCACCGCCACCGGCACGGTTGGGGTGGGGATGATGACGCTTGAAGGTGTCGGGATGACCATACTGACCACCAGCCGGCTGGGGAACGTACGGATTGACTTGCATTCCACCGGGAACAGCACCGGCGGGACCACCACTGCGAGTGGCATAGGCCGAGGCGGCGGGACCACCGTACCGTTCGGTCAATTGTTCGACCAAGGTAGAAGCGACGTAGTAGGTCGCAATGTGCACGGCATCTGCGACACCGAGAATGACAAGGGATCGTTCGGTTGAAACAGGCAGACAGGCGTCAGAGGCGTTCAGACGAGCGCCAGAGGCTTCCTGGATTTCACGAATGCGGCTTCCACCCTTGCCAATGATGGAGCCGATCAGAATGTGAGGAATTAGCAAACGAAGGGGGTATGTCTTGGACTGGGCAGTTGAGGCTGCCTCCAGAGGTTCGTTGTTAAGGGTACGAATGATGAGGCCAAAAGCCTGTTGTTTGACATTAGCAAGTGCACATTACAAGCAAACTATATGCGACATTCAGATGACTCACCTTGGCTGCGGCATCCTGAGGGCCGCTAACGGTCAGGATACGCTCAATGGCGCCCCGAGAATAGTCACTGACAGTGCACTTGGCACCGGACAACTGTCGGATCTGAGACACGTTCTCACCTCCCTTTCCAATCACGGTAGCTGCCTCCGGGCTAGAAATCACTGCACGAATGTGAACCCAGCTCGACTCATCAACGGGAGGCTGGTCAGAAGCCGTTCGGTCGGCTTGGGAAGCTGTTGATTGGATGGGCTGGGTGTCAGCAGGGAGACCCTTGCCATTGGGAGCATCCGGGACCACGGTATCGCCCTGAGTGTCCTTGGTGTCATCAGCAGGCGGGGCTTGGTCGCTGGAGACATCTGCCTCGGCTTCGGCATCGTCGCTCTTGACTACTTTGTCCAGCGCTGGGCGCTTGGCCTCAGGTTGGTCATTGGGACCGGAAGGGGAGGAGGGGTCCTCAAGGGGACGCTTGGCGGACTGAAGGTTGGAGGGTGAAGCAGACATTCTGAATTATGTGTGCTGCTTTCTCTTTTCACTTACGAGTGAAATATCGAAAGGTGTCAAGAATCAAGTCTGCTTTCTTCTTTTATGATCGGCTATGTACACCAGGGGTTCCCACGTAAGGTGCTGGTGCTGACGATCGGAAGGGGAGACTGGTGCTTTGGAAAGGATGGTAAAAGTTGTGTGAAGGAAAGGTGGTAGGAAGTTCCGACGCAAGACGGGAGGAAGTGGAAATTGAGGTGCTGTGAGGGGGAGTCACGACCGGGGGAGCTTCACGGGAGTTGCCGAAGCGCTCGAAACAGACGAAGCGGGAAGAACGAGGATGGGGTCCTTGAGTAGGGGCGATGGGGAATAGGAAATCAGGCAAGAGATATATCAAGCGCTAGAAACCGTTGCCTGCTGTACCACGCTGTAGCCTCCGATAACGTCCAATCTGAGGTCGAGAGTGAGAATAAAACCCGCAATCGATGAATTGAAGGGCTTCAGAGACAAAGTTCTGAAGTTATTGTAAAGTCAAAAGGAACCGAGAAAACTTGGCGAGAGTGATGAAATGTGAACCGCGGTGAGTAAGGGGAGAAGGTGATGATGGAGAAGATGAGAGGTCGAGGAAGTTCGGTCACATGACGTCGACGCGAATGTGCAGTGTGATGTATCTCCTTTCGTGTCGCATACTTCTGATTGTCTCTACGGAGTACTTGGCCAAACATTCTACTGCAAGTCCAAATTAAAATTGGACTCAGATTGCAAAAAAAAAAGCTTTCTGTCACTTCTGGAACGAGCTCGCGTGGATTTTGCGTCACATCAACTGAACATGGATATCTCCGACCAGACCGTACAGAGGATTCAGAAATTCGCAGAGCAGCGTCAAGAAGCAGAACGTGAGTCGGCCAAGGAGCCTCTCAGCGGGACTGCCTTGCATGTGTATACGCGACGTTTAGATGCAACCTTGCAAGGATTTGAAGAGCAAATCAAACGCCAACAGGATGAATTGAACAAGGTTTGCGATGAATACCTTGATAGCTGAATCTGGGCTGACTTTTCTATCTAGCTGCGTGAGCTAAACTCAACCGATCTTTCAGAAGCGAGCAATGACCCTTGGGCCCGCATATCTCAAGCCCGAAGGGCCAAGAAAGCATACGACTCGCTGATGAAGTCTGATGACGAGCTTCCATCAACAGACTCCGTGCTACCATCTCTACTGGCCCTCGAAGAAACATCCAAACTTGTCCAAGAGACCAAGGTGTCGGTGAGATTGACCGCCGAGCAGTTGTCTATGAACCGAGAGCGTCTCCGAGTGGAAGACGCTAATCTCCATGACTCGCATTCAATCGCAAATGGGCTCCGAGAGCGCATTGAGAAAATCCGCAATGTAAGCGCAAGAAAAGAAGAGCAGACGCCCGCCCAAATAGCGCGCGAACAGCTCGCCCAGCAAAAGAAGCAAAACAAAGATCTGGACCGCTCCTCTGCTAGCCTCAAGGTGTCTCTGGATAAATTCATAGATGACACCCTTGCGCCTATGCTCGCTGCTGAGGATATGGGTGGCCCGACTGTTGGCGATGCTCTCGACGTGTCGGATGCCACGCTGAAGGCGGGTTATACGGCACACGGCAAACCCAAGAAACAAAAGGACCCGGTTGAAGGGGAGGATGGATCACAGCAACGCATTGATCAATTTTTGCAGCGCAATGCAGATGAAGCCCCTGCAAACAAACGAGAGGCCGCGGCGAAAGAGATGCACGCTCTGCTCGAGGCCATGTTGGAGGCTGGATCTTATGTAGACCTTGAGCGGGATTCGGCATCATCAAGGTTCCTTGTGAGAGCAAAGGTCGCTCAATTCCATCCTCGGGATGCACGCCGACTTCGGTTGATCGATTTTGGGCGCTCGCTGGGAAACTGATTTCGGAGAGACTAAGATGGTGATTTAATGACAAAGTGGTATTATTGGTGGTATCTTTTATATCCTAATCCTATGTGATCATGCCAAATATGAGGCCCAGCTTGGAACTCACGCTATGAATCGTGAATGAAACACATTAAAATCAACAACACCTAGGAATGCTTCATGTGCAAACGCCGAATCGATCATAACATCTTAACAATCAAAGGGGAAGGGAAAGGGGGTAAAGAACATAATTTCAAAGAGGCATCATTCCAATCGTAGACTTGGGGGTCTTGCTTTTGGCACTCCTGCGGGGCGCGGACTGGCTTGCCGGTCGATCTGACTTGGGTTTTGATCGCGAGCCTTTGCCTTTCCAGCTGCCAGTGGAGCCATACTTGCGTCGTGGGGCACGTTTGCCGGGTGCCCGTTTGCGGCCCTTGTTGTTAGAAGCTGCTTGGCCAGATTCAAAGTCGTCACCGGAGTCATAACCGGGAGAAAGTGGTGGGGGGAAGTAGCGACTTGTGATGTCCTCGGCCGTGTTGCTAGGTGGATCTTGAATAGGGTTATCCAGATTGAAGGTACCCTCGTCCATGAACAAGTCATCGTCACTGTACTCATCGCTGCTGCTGAGATTGATCACATTGTGATGGTTGGGGTCCGCGACAACACCGTTTGCCTCGGCTTCTTGCGTCATCTCCTCGTAGCGCCGCTTTGCGTTGCCAACCAGTTCCAGGATTTGCCGGCCATATCGTTTTACTTTGTCCTGATCGATGTCGGGAATTGTGGACAGTTCGGAGAGGTCTGTTTGATCATTAGTTTAAATGGCAATTCAGCGGGAGGAACAACAATCACTTTTAGGGAAGGAAATGGCCATCTCGCGGAGGGACTGGTCCGAGAAAGGCTGGCAGCGTAGGCCCTTCTTGACAACAAGCTGTGTAAATGGTCAGTATTCGTGAATATACCACTAGAAACGGCGAACTTACATCTTGAAGCATGATTTTGGCATGTTCTTGGAAATCTTCCACGACTACCCGGTGCATATGACCGAGTTGATCCAACTTTTGATCACTGGTTATGGGAGGGCCCATCTCGCGCGTTTTCACATGGCTAGACTTTCCAGTGACACGGATCGGCTCAAATCCGTCACTGTCATCACCACCCGAGAGGTGTTCCTCCGAGGGCCCAGCGTGCTGGAAGCGTTCAAGGCGGCGATCTTGCGCTGATTGAACGGGGGATGAAACCATGGTCGACTGAGGATAGCCCGAAGGACCAGATTTGCCCTTTTTCCCAGCTGCGGAGGGCTTGGCTTTGGCCTGGACCTTGCCCTTGTTATTTGGTGAGGCGCGTACCTCAAGTTTCATTTGCCGCTTACCACTCTCGTACTCCGCTGCGCGGCGACCAAGGATGATATATTGAACGGCGAAGCTGCTCTTGTTGATCACATTGTCCTCGGCCAAGGCATCTTCTCCCAGCAATCTGTAAAACAGTCGCTCTGCTGCTCCACGGTCGAGATCACTACCCTTTCCATAGCCTGCCATTTTGCGATGTGATGGGTCTTTAGGTCGCTTGCAATCACCACGAAGGAGATCAGCGCAATATATCACAGTCACTTTTTCCTTTGTCTTCTGGAATTGTCGCACAATGTTGACAGCCCAGGACGCTTGTTCGGTGAAGTCATGAACCTCAAAAACCAAATCAGACTTGCAGTTATCACATGTGTTACTGCAATCCTCTCGGCGGAATTGCTCGGCGAAATAGGCGAGAACCTGCACGCGTCTGCAGTCACTGCGGTTCTCGCAAAATTGAACAACATTGCGCAACATCTGCTTTTGGCGGGCTTTCTGTTGACCACTCCCATCCCCAGAGTCAATCATGCGCTTCAAAGTTGCACTGTCTTTGTAACCATAGTAAAGATAGCATCCGGAGCGTTTGCCATCTCGTCCAGCACGACCCGTTTCTTGATAGTAGCCCTCAAGACTCTTGGGGATACTGTGATGCATGACAAATCGAACATCGGGCTTGTCAATTCCCATCCCGAAAGCAATGGTTGCAACGATGATGTGCACTTTGCCTGCCTGCCAAGCACTCTGCACTTTTGATTTTTCATTGGTGGCCATGGCTGCATGGTAATGTTTCGCCTTAAGGCGATACTTCTTTTCCAGGTCCTCTGCAACTTTCTCACATGTTTTGCGCGAGAGGCAGTAGATAATTCCACATTGGTTTCGGTAATGGCTTGTGATGATCTCCGCCATGCTGGTCAGGACATCGTCATTCTTTCCCTTCGGCCGAACCTCGTATGTGAGGTTAGGACGGTTGAAGCTCTGCAGGAATACCTCACAACCCTCCATCTTCAAGTTGTGCATGACGTCGACTTTGACATTCTCTGTGGCAGTAGCCGTTAGAGCCATCACTGGTACACCGGGAAACTTGGAGCGAACTTCTCCGAGCTCTTTGTAGTCTGGTCGGAAATCGTGTCCCCATTGGCTGACACAGTGTGCTTCGTCAATAACCAGACGGGCTAACCTTTTCTTCCCATTGAGTATTTCTAGGGCTCGGACCAATGATTGGTTCTTGTTGATCATCTCGGGAGTAATGTACAGAACCTCTAGGTTCTGTCCATCCGTACTTGAGAGCTGGCTTGTAATCCAGGATTTTTCCTCTCTTTCGGTCTCACCATTGATGAGGAATGCCTTCACATTCAATTTTCGCAGATGCATTACTTGATCCTCCATCAAACTGAGCAATGGAGATATAACTATCGTCACCCCCCTGGTACACCCAGTTGTCACGATAGAGGGTAACTGATAGCAAAGGGATTTTCCTCCTCCGGTGGGCATGAGGATGAAAGTGTCTTTACCGGCAAGGGTTGCATCAATGGCCTCAAGTTGATTGGGTCGGAACCCACGGAGATGGAATCTATCCTTCAGGACCTTTCGGACTTCTTGAGACCAAGGATGATTAGACCAGAAAGCGCTGTGGCCGGGCGACTTCTTCGGGACAGGAGCTTTTTGGGTGTTTCCGGAGGTCTCTGCAAAGACCTTGCGATTTTGGCTGCCCGTGTCGCGGATGGGTAATTTATCACTCCCGTTAAAGCTTCCAGCTGCCTCGAGTATTTCATCGTCACTCGCATTCCAATCGAACTCATCAACATCCATCGAATCGAGTTGCGGCGAGCCCATGTTCCGGGCGATATGGTTTCCACCAACGCTCCACCCATTCGCTTCTTTCGAATTGGGGGGGATTTTGAAAGCCGAGCGCTCTTGGTTATTGACTTTGGGTTTGAAATCGGTTCGTGGTGATGTAAAGGGATCTGATCCATGTGCGACTGAGTTTCTTGCAGTTGTTGGTCCCGTACATTCTTCGGGAACTGTGTCCAACGGACTATCCTGTGTGAGCTCCAGGATGTTCACCTTAGAAAGAAGCTCGGATATGCGTCCTTCGAGTTGCTCCAGCTCTATCTCGACAGCTCGGCTTTGTGCAAGCTCATCTGGCATACTCGTTGGGTCAAGGCCTTGGGAGATCACACGGATCAAATTCTGCTTGAACCTCTGTTTGCGAGCCAGACAGTCTTTGTGGGAGTTTTGTTGCCTTTTTAACAAATTGATTGCCTCAATCTGGGAGACAAGATTCTTGTTTTCGGCGATCAGTTCTGGGACTGGCTGGCCTTCCATTGCCTGCTGGTACACAATCTCGGAATTCTTTTCCAAGACAGCCCTCAATTTGGCGATTGCATGCCCAAAGGCCTTATTTCCCAGGTCCAGGAACTCCACAACAGCTGGGTCCTTCTCCTGCGTCCCCGTTGGCTTTGACCATGGCGTCGATGGAATGGCATCTTTTGGCTCTTTCTTCCGTGTAGTCTGAGTCGATGGTTGCGCAGGCGGCAAAGATACCTTGGGCGTGGATGTTTCTTCAAAGCGCGACTGTTTGATTCCGGCTTTTGTCTCGGTTTTTTCATCACCGACTGGACTCATCTCAGGAAGAATGGGGTATAGGCTCTCCTCTGCATCCAACATCATATTGTCATGGTCATCATTGTCTACCCAGTCATCAAAGAGACTCTCGTCTTCCCCCTCATCGTCGGAATCAGCAATGACTCTGTTGTGAGTATTCTTGAACGCGGGCAAATTTTTCTCGGGCCGCTTCGCCGCGCTCGGGGGATTCATCTGGCTTATCTGACGAGGAATTGTGGACTCGCTCGACATCTCATCCTTCGCACTCATAGCCCGCGGCGTCCCCAACAAGGTTCGCACTTTGGTCGCATGTTTGGAAGGTGAATGAAGATCGGACGTATATTCATCGCTCTTTCGCTTCTTTCCGCGTTTCTCTTTAATCGCTTCACACGGTGTGGTTTGATCCGGCCATGGACCGCGTGGCTTCGCAGCTTTGATGGTCGCAGAGGACAGTAAGGACAGATCAAACTCTCCGGTCAGATCAATGGATTCGATATCATCATAGTCGGAGGCTCTCGGGTTATCTAGTCGTGACGGGGTAGATTTTATTTTGGCGGTCTTGTGCGATGAAGACGGTGGTTCGCGAAAAGAATCTGTTCAGCGAGGCGTTCAGGTCAGTCACATTGGCTATACAACCAAAATTATGTCCCAATTCATTACATGCCTCGTATCACGCTTGATTGCTTGGGCTCACTGTGTTTCTTCGAAGTTGAGGGTGTACTGGCGGGGAGCGTGTCGGGTCTGCTCAACAGTCGAGGCTTTCGCGCCGATTGGGGTGCATAGAGCAGTCTTGCCATTTCTTCGTCCGTCTCATTCTCCAGGTCCTCGGGAATATCATCGAGTGTCGCACTTTCGTCAATTGGGGGAGTCGGTTGCTGGGGTGCGTAATTTTCGCGTCGCGGCGAACTAGACTGCGCCAGTTGAGGGTATGAAGGCTTCCCTTGGGTTTTCAGCCATTTGAGATGAACAGCCAAGTTATTCTTCGTCATGGGGGCGTGCTGCTCTCATGGCCCTTGGTGTTTGGGAACAATCAAGTCAATCGCGCCAATATCGGACGCGTCGGCACGTGAGCGGTCAGGCACGATTGATGTTCGCGACTTCCAAATGAGAGGATTCCCTACTAGAGAGGAATTATGAGTGGTATGATATTGAAAGAGATATCTAATTACAGATTCTTCGTCATCTTATATAATATGTCGATGCTATCTCATATATACAACTCAGCATGCAGTCCAACTGGTGTAGATCTGGAGGGGCGTCAGTGTGGGGAAAGGCATAAATTTTGCCCCACGAAAAGAAGACAAAACTCTCATTCTGGACAATTGAGCCAAAATGGGTAAAAAGGGCAAGAAAACAGACGAGCACAAGGCGCGTGTTGCAGCCAAGCAGACGAAAAAAACTGCACAGAAGGAAAAAAGATCAAAAGCCAAGGGCAAAGACGCAGACAGCGACGCTGAAGATGCCGATCTGGATGCCATCCTAGCCCAATACGCCGAAGAACAGGCCAAGTTCTTGAAAGTCACCGAAGTTCCCTCTGAGCCACCGGTCCCACGATCATCCGCAACTGTGCTGGCCTCTCCGTCGAACCGCAATGAACTGTTGCTTTACGGTGGTGAATACTTTGATGGGACACACGCCAGCTTCTTCAACAACCTCTTCGTTTACTTGATTGACCGCGGTGAATGGAGAGAGGTGACAAGTCCTAACAGTCCTCTTCCTCGGAGTGGACATGCATGGTGCCGTGGTGGAAACACCGGAGGTATCTACATGTTTGGAGGTAAGACATCTTGCTGGAATTTACATTGATATGCTTTGTGCGGATGTTGACAGTAAACAGGAGAGTTCTCTTCGCCAAAGCAAGGTACATTCTACCACTACAACGACTTCTGGCACCTAGACACAACCACAAGAGAGTGGACTCGACTCGAGTCTAAGGGCAAAGGACCTCCTGCTCGAAGTGGCCACCGCATGACCTATTTCAAGGTGAGTGGCTTAATCCTCTTGATGCAGCATTTGGTGACTCCATATTAACTCAGAAATAGAACTACATCATTCTGTTTGGAGGTTTCCAAGACACTTCCCAGCAGACCAAGTACCTGCAAGATCTGTGGATCTACGATTGCAATCAGTATACATGGACAAACCCCACACCGGCTCTCTCTTCTCAGAAGCCCGATCCCCGCTCTTCATTCTCCTTCCTCCCCCATGAGACCGGTGCCGTGATCTACGGTGGCTACTCTCGAGTGAAAGCCTCCACCGGGGGTGGTGGTGGCGGCGGCAAGCAAGGCAAGGGTGGCCCGCAAAAGATGGCTCTCCGGCCCATGGTCCACCAGGATACTTGGTTCCTGAGAATCACACCCCCAACATCTGAAGCGCCATCTTCAACGGGTCCCGTAATTCGATGGGAGCGTCGAAAGAAGCCTGCTAACACACCCAACCCGCCGCGTGTTGGTACTACCATGGCATACCACAGGGGTCGTGGTATCATGTTTGGTGGTGTCCATGATGTGGAATTGACCGAGGAGGGAATCGACAGCGAGTTCTTTGACACGATGTTTGCTTGGAACACCGACAGAAACAGATTCTTCCCATTGACACTGCGACGGCCTCGCGCCCCTGGCAAGAAACAGCAGGCAAACCAGAACGCCAAGGGGAAGAACAGGGGCAAAGCGGACGAGGAGGAGCTCTTGGCCAATCTCAAGGCTTTGGAGGCTAAGGTCGGCATTCGGGGTGAGGATGACGACGAGGAAATGCAGAGCACACCTCAGCCCGAAGAGCCTACCGAGCCTGAAAAGCCCTCGGTCGTTCGGTTCGAGATGCCCCACAGGCGTTTCAACGCCCAACTTGCAGTACAAGATGATACGCTCTTCATCTTTGGTGGTACATTTGAAAAGGGTGACCGAGAGTTCACCTTTGATGACATGTACTCCATCGATCTTGTTAAAATGGACGGAGTCAAAGAAATCTTCTACCGTGAGCCTGAGAACTGGAACCTGCTCAACGAGGCCGACGACAGTGACGAGGATATGGAAGATGATGAAGATGACGATATGGATGAAGACGAAGATGAGGCTGATGCGGAGGCCATGTCCGTTGATGCCGCTTCACCTGCTCCCGCAGACACCAACGTGCCATCTGTGACCAAGGACATGGAGCAGCTTGATGTCGAGGAGCCCGAGGAGCAGAATGTGAATGACAGCAGACCCCTTCCTAGACCCTTTGAGAGTCTGAGGGAGTTCTTTAGTCGCACATCTGAAGAGTGGCAGAACATCATGATGGAAATCGCCAGGGAGACAACAAACGCCAGCGAAAAAACAGTCAAGGAACTCCGCAAGGCCGCGTTCTCCGTTGCTGAGGAAAGATGGTGGGATAGCCGTGAGGAGATCATGGCTCTGGAAGACGAACAGGAGGCTGCTGGTATTGGTGAGGTTGTCAGCATGTCTGACCGAACTGAGAACATGGGAGGAGCTGGCCGCCGTCGTTAATACCACCAAGAATTTATGCGTTTGAATGTCTTTAAAATTATTCATTTTCTTCAATATGTGCGTATTACTATCATGTACAAGATGAGCCCCAGAACATATAATGGAACTTATTGTTTCTCGGCAATTCTCGCCAGCACGTCAATGACCAGTGCTGAATCCCGCTCAACGTCAACCCGCCAATTGGAGATTGCAATGCGACAAGCAGGATTACCATCCCAGCTGGTACCAGAGACAAACATGCGCGAGCTATCGTTGATTCTGGTGCCCAGATTTTGGTTCAACTCCGGGTCGTTGGCTCGGAAAAGCACACTCATAAACGTCTGGTCAAGTAGTTCTGCCTTGGACGAGGTCTGCGGCAAAGCCGTGTACCCAGGGTGGTCGAATATCCAGTCATATAGGTTACGGGCAAGTTTGATCTGACGACCAAGCATTTCTTGGTACCCAGATTTGCCATATGACAGCAGCGAGGCATACACCGGAAGTGCCCTGAAGCGACGAGAATTCTCGATCCCAATATTCAGAGGCGAAGGAATGGAGGGCCCGTCGGAGTGTCCTGCCGTCAAATAAGCTGCATTGGCATTTTGGAATACCTGCGACGCTACATCCGGGTGTCGAATGAAGAAGAATCCACAGTCATAGGGAACGTTGAGCAGCTTGTGGCCGTCGCCAGTAATCGAGTCAGCCAATTCTATTCCGTCCGAGCCTTTCCTGACAGTTGCGAACTCGGGACTATCATCGAGAATCCGGCCGAAGATTCCGAAAGCTCCATCGGCATGCAGCCATGCTCCGTACTTGTCGCACAGGTGGCGGATGTCTCTCAAATCCGTACCGTTTGTCGCGAAACGGCCGGTATTGACCTCGCCACAGGAGATGGCGACAATGCTGGCCTTGTCCGTTCTTGCGAGCTCCTTCTCAAGCTGTTCCAGGTCAAAGCGGAGCGGATCGTCGGCGCGACAAACGTTGCGCACGTTGGATCGACCGATGCCCAAAACGCCCGCAGCCTTCACAACAGATGAATGGGGCAGTGTTGACAGCACTTGTATTCCGGAGAGGCCGAGTGCACTCATAACTTCAAACAAACCCGCTTCGCCAACACTCTGCAGTTGACTGCCCTTTCTCTGTGCAGCCTTTTTCAGTACATACTCTCGTCCACAAGCTAAGCCAAGGATGTTGCTAGCCGTGGCGCCAGTGGTGAATGTTCCGTTGTACCAGACCGAGCGGTCCAATCGGAAGAGATCGAGAAGCAAGCCAATCGCATTGTGCTCTACATCGGTGACAATGGAGTGATTTGGAAGATGAACTTGGACATTTTGGTCGTAGGCGGAGACGACATTGTCCGCGAAGAGCGCAGCAGGCGTAGTCCCGCCCGTGATGAACCCGTAGTAATTGGGACTGATGCTTCCGCCGTTGAATGCTGGCGCAATGTCATCCAAAATATGACGCTGTATCAGCTCAAGACTGCAGCCAGTATCCGGCAATGTCGCGGGAAGGGAGGCTCTTGCTCGCGCCAAGTCTTCGAGGGTGGGGAGAACTGCGGATTCCCACGGCCCTTGGGCGACCTTCCACAAATCTTGAACTTGACTCTGCATTGTTTGCATGCAACGTGTAATGAGATAGCCAGCAGTGCTGATTTATATCGATGGCGGGATCTTCGGGGTTTGGAAACGTGGCAAGGCTCGTAATAAGCTTCGGCTGTACCTCCCTAAAATAGTAGTTGTGGATATCTCCAGATCGTACCTTGATGACTCTTTCATGGATAATCGAGACCTCGGATTGTTATTGGGCACGTCAATATTGGCACCTGGACACGGAGTATATCCTACTATGCTTGTGGGTTCCCTCCGTTGTATGTGGGTAGTGTCCTTATCAGGCCAGCAACGCGGCCCGAATGAGTCAACTTGTTAGACCTTCATGAATTAGATCAAAAGCCGGACAGTCTCGGTATCGAGGCGACTTTTCACACTGGCAACATAATCGAGCGTGAGAAGGTTCAGAGTTGGAAGTTGCGATCGCGAAGTCATCAGGAAGGCACGATGCGGTCTGTCAACCCCCCCTTCTCTTCTCTTCTCTTCAAATGCCGCTCAATCATATGACGGTGTTTTGATTGTATGATTCGCTTGCCGTAATTTTGGCTTGCTGTGTCAATCAAGAAAATAACGCTGCTCATGCCGTCTGCAGGCTCAGTATGTTTCCAGGATGTCTCATCGCCCGTGGACCTTTGGCTGGATTACCACGATCAACATCCATCCCAAACCGCGACTTGCAGCTTACAGGAGATAAACACCGTCCTTACTGAATGACATGAGACAACTTGCTGCGTTTAAGAAACAAGCTTAAGCCATGTTTGCCGAGGCTAGGGGGCACCCCTAGGCAAGGAGACACTGACACGAAAATCAGACGCGTGCATCCAAAGCGGCTTAGGCCCCTATAAGGAATGAGTCCTTATCAGGCTACAGAGACCGCAGAATGAGGACTGGCCACTCAGGACACGCTTCTCTGAAGAGTTACAGATCCCAATGACAAATTGAGTCACGCATCTTGCCAAAAAAGCAAATCCTAGCCAAGCCATATGTTCAGTCCCACTATCTAGGTTCAATGATCGGCGATGATCACCTTCATACAGGTAAATATTCCACATTCTGTCATTGTGCGTCTCCTACGTTCCACATGAAGCCCCTGTGAAGATACGCGGGGCTTGGTCCTACGCGGTTCCTTTCGAAACTTTCTTGCAATGGATGTCCTCATCACCTCCGCACTTGAGAGCTTCGACAGCCATGTCTGGCCATATCAAGTTCGCCGAACCGATCTCGAAGAAATCAAACATCGGGCGCTCCAGGTCCGATACTCAAGAAAAGGGGTCTGCACAACGAGCACCCTCCCCTGGAACTGAAATCGTGTACCCGACAGGATGGAGGCTCGTACTGACCACCATAGGGTACGGACACACTCAGCAGGATCTCCTGGGGCTACTGCATTGAAATGGCTGATGATCAATAGGCTTTTGCTTTCCTTTTTCCTCTCAAATTTGGATGTGACCATAGTTAGCTCGGCTCTCACGAGTATCACCGACAGCTTGAATGGCTTCGAAAAGAGAAGCTGGATCGTCACGGGATACCTGGCTACATACACAGGTAAACATCTCCATCCGTTCAGTTTTGTTTCTTTAGTTGAGGTTGTTGTCTTCACACGAGTTTCAAACCCATCTACAACACATCTTCCTATCGTAATATGTGTCTAATGTACGATATCTCCAGGTTCCATGGCAATATGGACCAAGGTGAGCGACATAGTGGGAAGAAAATCTACAACAATCGCTGCACTAGTCATACTGCTCGCGTTCTCTATTGGATGCGGATGCGCTCAGACGGTGAATCAACTGTGAGGTCCCATTAAACTCTACATGCGTTTTTAGCTCAAAACCTAACTCTGCTGGCACAGGATTATCTTTCGAGCCTTCCAAGGAATAGGTGGCGCCGGTGCATATGCACTGACCATACTCTGCGTCTATGAAATAACCCCCAAAGCCAAACTCCCCATCTATGGTGCTCTCATGTCCGTCTGCCTTGTTCTCGCATCCTTGATAGGTCCAATCATCGGAGGTGCCTTTGCTCAAAACTCTGCATGGCGGTGGACTTTTTTTATAAAGTAAGTGAATGAGTGATAGGCCCGTTAGATACTCACTGACTCGTATCCCAGCGCTCCCCTGTGTGCTCTTGCGATAGTGATAATTCTTGTCGCGATGCCCGTCAACTTCGGCCTTGATCAACACACCCCGTCGTTCAGGACACGAGCCTCATATCGGTCATTTGCTAATCTTGACATTGTTGGCTCAATATTGATGATGGCGAGCTCGTTTTTGATTGTCGCTGTCTTGAACGAAACCAATCTCGCATTTTCCTGGTCATCCAGAGACGCAATCGCGCTGCTTGTGCTTGCAGGCGTATCGTGGATTGCATTCTTTGCCTGGGAGTGGTATATATCAGGTATACCAGGCAAAGACCCAATTTTCCCTAAGCGATGGCTGTTTGATCGTCCTTGGATGGGCATCCTTATGTGAGTCAGCCTCGGTCTCCGTATGAACGATCGCTCTCTGACGGTTCCTTAGCTCTTCCTTTGTCATCGGTGCGCCGTTCAACGTTGTTTTGGTCTATGTTCCACAGCAAGCTGAATTGCTGCTAGGAAAGTCGCCGTTTGATGCCGGTATCTATCTGCTTGGATATTCTGCCGTTGCCATGGTCGCTGCGGGTCTCATCAATATCGCAAGCTCCAGGGGTCGGATCCCCTTTATCTACACTTTGCTTGTGGGCTGTGTGTTGCATACTGTAGGCGTCGGGCTTCTCTCGACTATCGCCTCTTCGAAGGGGTTCCATGCAACAGACATTGTCTATGAAGTCATCGCTGGTGCAGGCATGGGTCTAACCCTTGGAATACTTGTGCTATCTACCCCATATATAGTCGAGGACAGAGACCTGGGTATGTATACCCCCGAAGTGTTTATTACGCTCAATTGCTGAAGGCACTGGCTGACTGATCATATTTCTGGTAGCAATTGGCACTGGCGCCGTTGTCCAGTTCCGGTTCCTCGGCGGTGCGATTGGTTTGGCTATTGCATCCAACATCCAGAATGGCCAACTAGCCAACTCTTTGCATGGGGTTCTCACCTCGCATAGATTGCACTTGTTTCTTGAGAATGTGAAGTTGACACAAGACCTCCCTCCGCAGTTGCAAGAGCGCATCAGGGATGTTTTTGCTAGCAGTTATACTACCCAACTGAGAGTCATGATCGGGTTTGCAGCCGCACAATTACCTGCAACCCTACTTCTGCTGAGATCTGGTCGGCAGCTTGCAGCCAAGAAGCAGTCAAGCGAAGAATGAGAGTGATCAAGGCTCCCAATGAAAAATGTACACAAATTGTTCAATTTGAATCTTATCTCAGTTTCTTGACTCTTTCCGATTCGTTCTTGTTTTCTATGCATAAACTAGGTGGGATCTACGGAGTAGCTGCTTTAGATTATTGATTTGCTGCGGGTACCAACCTTGGGAAGTTCCAAGGTCGCTGGGCCAGGACCAAACACGGCGATTAGGCCGCTTTTGAGCAGCGGACTCAGTCACATGAACACCGATAAGCTCATCAAGTATGCTGTTTCAGCATTTGCTTAGTTCGAGTTTCGAGTTGGGGGCTGAGATCAGTTCGAATTGAGGGGGCATCAGCATCATTTACAAACTGAAATGAGTGGGCATTGTTGATTTTCAGTCCACAGCTTAGGTTAAGAGAGTTCTCAGGACTTACATTATTATGTGCAATTTGTATGTCAATATTTTGCCCGAAATTCTCGATCTCTCCTAGGAAGTCAAACCAATAACTCTGGAAGGAGAAGCCGGGGGTAGAGAGCCCGGAGTCCATGGCCGAAACAAGTGGTACGGCCCCGGGGTCCTTCACAGCCCTGGAGAGCGCGGCTTGTCCACCTCGCGCCTCCGAGTTTTGTCAACACCGCGATCATGACTGCGAAACTGATTGATCGCCGATTCCACAATGTCCCAGGTCATTAATCGTCCCATTCGCAAGGCTATCAAGCTAATTAGTGCCCAGGCAAGCTTCGGATATCCGAGCTTTTCTTTGATGTCCCGGTGGATTACAGCAAGCCCGCTGGGGATACCCTGAGACTATTTGCGCGCAGCATTGCCCGCAAAAGCACACCCATTGAACCTGCCCAGGAAGAGGGTAAAGCAGGGAAGCTTCCTTGGCTGGTTTATTTGCAAGGTGGCCCTGGATTTGGATGCGGTACCCCGCAATCTTACCCCTGGGTGGAATTTATCCTCAGTAAAGGCTATCAGGTATGGCCTCCCGATTGAGCTCAAGCCTAGCATATTTGGATTCTAATATTTCCAATAGGTGCTGTTCCTTGATCAACGAGGCACCGGTCTTAGCTCGACTATCACCGCTGGGACACTGGCTCGCCAGGGTGATGCTATCAAGCAAGCGGAGTATCTCAAAAACTTTCGCGCGGACAATATTGTCCGGGACTGTGAGGCAATTCGTAAGATTCTGACGAAAGATTACCCACAAGACCAGCGCCAGTGGAGTATTCTTGGACAGAGCTTTGGTGGCTTCTGTGCAGTGACATATCTCTCAAAGTTGTATGTTGCAATCTTGAAGGGCACCTCAAAGACACCATTGGTTTGTTGAATATCCTACTGATGCTCATTATGATGATAGCCCAGAAGGTTTGAGGGAAGCTTTCCTCACCGGCGGCCTTCCTCCCCTGACCAGTGGACCGGATCCCGTGTATGCGAAGACCTATGGTATGTTTACCTATCCAGTTTCGTTCGGGAATTTTCTGAATAATGACGAGTATACAGAAAAGGTGAAGCAGCGAAATGAAGCTTATTACGAGAAGTACCCGGAGGATGTAGAGCGTGTGAAGAGGATTATGCTGTACCTCCAGCAGAACGACATCAGGCTGCCTTCTGGCAAGCTTACCCCAGCTCGCTTCCAGCAACTAGGAATTTTGTTTGGTTTCCACGGTGAGCTTTCCTCTGAAGTGAAGATGAAGTGAAGATTGGATGAAGCTAATGTGGTCTAGGTGGCTTGGATACTTTGCATGGTAAACCATCTACCTATCCCTGAAAAGTCTGGGAGACGTACTGACCTCTTTCTAGACATCGTTGTCAGGGTTTGTAACGATTTGGATATCTTCGATTTCCTTACTCTGCCCACTCTCTCTTCCATTGATGGCAATGGAGGCATGGACAAAAACGTCATCTATGCTATCCTCCATGAGTCAATTTATTGTCAAGGGTGAGTGAGATAAGACCCCTCACAGGCCCCCGGTCTGTGGATGCTACGCACGTATCTCACATCGATAGAAACTCCTCGCTCTGGTCTGCAGACAGACTGCGCTCCAGCGACCCGCAGTTCACAATTTCCGACTCGGTCCCTGCGATTTACTTCACTGGCGAGATGGTAAGAAGCCTCCTCAGATTCACAACAGTGACCTGAGCAAATAGATTTCAACTAACCCACCATCGTCAGGTCTTCAAGGATATGTTTGAATCCTACTCGGAACTCGAGGAGCTAAAAGATGTGGCTCAAATTCTGGCTACCACCGACGAATGGCCTGCTCTCTATGATGAGGCCCAACTCGCCAGCAACAAGGTTCCGGTCTATGCAGCAACCTATATCGAGGATATGTATGTCCACTTCGACCTGGCTACTGCTACTGCTTCCAAGATCAAGAACAGTAAGCAGTTCATCACCAATACCATCTACCACGATGGGCTGCGCAGCAAGTCTGGCGAGATAATGCGTCAGCTCTTCAGTCTCCGGGAGGACTCGGTTGACTAGGTACCGAGGCCAAGGGTGAGCGTATGTGCTACAAGTGCAAGCAGCCCGGTCACGTTCAGTCCGCCTGCCCCAACTAAGAGATTTCTATCGCTTGCATTGCTCTTTTGGTCGACATCTTTTCTGCAGCTTCCCATGGGATCGGACGACATTTTTCAAGCATGCATGAAACGAATTTCCCTTTTTATTTGAAAATGTATGATTAGAGATCAACGCCTGACATGGTTGACACGATCCCGAGGTCTAGATCTACTTTCAATCTCATCTAACGATCGCTATCTACATAGTACCTAGTAGTCAAATACGTGGCTTCAACCTTGGAACCTTGGAAGGTGCCAATACTTTAGAATACAGGGTCAACCTTGGAAGCATTTACGTATAAGCAAACCTTGGAAGTGTGAGGTCGCAAAGACCCCCCGAGGATTGAGACTTCGGCACTGAGTGCGGCCTTGGGGGTTCTTGCTCATGGTGCTGCATCATATTGGGTATAACAAATGTCAAGTATATACGGACATCACGGTCATTCGAAAATCATGTATGAGTGGGTCAGAAAACCTGTTGAAGTTGGTGAGCTTATTTCTGACGGAGATGATGGGTGAAATACATACAGCACCTCCGATGATGAAGAGTCTCTCTTCCTCGCGCTGCACCCACTGAGCGATCTTGCTTGCACTTTGTGCGAGCGCGTTTCGATTTGTGTTCGGCTCCGCGATACAATACAGCTCGAATGTTGGAGTGACCCACCCAAAAGAGCTCGCTGAACGCGAAACACAGTGATGAACCTTCACGTGGGTGTTTTTGGCGTGGATGCTGGCGTGTAGGTTATTGTACATTGACATCAATCTATTGTAAGAAGAGTTCGTGTTTTAGTACGGCTCAAGACACGAAAGACGGTTGGACGATCTCAACTTACCTTCGCCGTCGAGTCAGTGAAGAGAACTCGGGTGCATATGATGACATGGTAAATTGCACATTCGCACGCGATTTATATAGGAAGTGGTGGAGAACTGTCCCAGGAACTATATCAGTAGTCGCAGGGCGGCCGTTATCAATTGCAATCTTGATTTCTTTCAGGCTGCCGTTCCTCTCCATTTGCTATAACGCCATTAGATTCATATTTCACGGTTAAATGCGGAAGAATTTTCGATCTTACCTCCACGAGAGCGTCACGCATTCCTTGCATGTCATAGAAAGCTTCTTTGTCGGGACTGATGAGTACGATAGCAACAGACTCGTCTTTTGTAATTTCTGCGCTGTTCTCCATGTCGTCGCGAATATCCAGGAAGCTGACATACATGTAAAGATACCCGCTGCTGTTGAATCCGGGCAAACAGACAGGAATCCAGTTCTCTCCGCCCCCAGCCTTAACCCCATCGGCTTCAAATACCATGTTAAATAGCAGTTGTAGATCACCGGGGTGGAGAGAGTGTTTCTTGGGTCGAATGACACTGACGAGTCTCCCACCAGCCACAACCAGCCCATATAACAAACTGCTAGCTTTGGTCTTCAAGAGGGCGTTGCTGATGCTTTGGCGGTGTTGTTTGCGTATCTTCAAGCATTCCAAAGCTGACAGCAATGTTGATGGAGATCCTCGGGTAAAGCTGTCTGCTAAAGATGACAGGAGGGACTCCGAGCCTTGAAGAGGCCGTGATAAATCGGTGGAAGGTCGAACGGAGAACAGATGAGTGAGAGAAGGAAGAGTTAGGGTTGACAAGATTTGCATGTACAACGCTTCCAGTTGAAGCCGAAGCTGGTTTTCACTTTCCATCATGCGGCTGATAGCCACCAGATGCAATGAACCTCGAGTTAAGACCACAAACCTAGTATCACCAGCCGTGAAGCTTCGCAGATGGTCGTCTGCGTCTTCGTAGAATGATATGATAGTTTGAATGACCCCAACATAGCCAGATATCAATCCACTGTCGCCATGTCTCGTCCAAATCGGCTTCCCGGCAGCAGAAAGAATTACATAGTGTTTTCGCTTCGCCTTCCACCTCTCAAGTAGCAGCTCTGGTACATGTCAGTGGTGTGCAAAGATGGCAAACGCTCATTCAAATATGGATACCATACCTTCATTGTCGCCTTCTTCGTTCAACTCGCCGACCGCCTCGAATTCACTTAAGATGCCATCATCGTCTATATTGTCGGCTGCAAACTCAGGGAACTCCAGTAAGCCAGTAGCATGCATTCCTTGACCTTCGGACACTGTAGCAGCAAAGTCCAAAAACAACGCCTCTACATCCCCAGCATCGGCATTCGGGATCGAGCTTTGGATACTGGCTGAATCACCAGCTTCACTGCCCCGCGGACTCGCCAGCTGGCTCAGGCTTGCCTTGGCCTTGGGGCCACTGGAGACACCACGAGAAGTCAAAGTCGAATAGGCGCTTCCGCCTTTTGCTGGCGATTGTGTCCCGATTTCGGCTCGTGAAATCGCAGTCGTTGCCTCTGCCTGTAAGGTCGCACGAGAGCCCGTTTCGTCATTTAAAAGACTCAGCGTATTTGGGCGCGGGGGTAGAGGTGGTCGCTCCCCTTCCGAGCTAACACTTTGTGCATCACCGTCGGGGGTTGGTGGCTTGGGGAGCTCGGATTGCTCGGAGGCGTCATAAGGCTCCTGCTGGCCTTCACTGCTGGGATGTGTATTCATGCCCGCTGCGGGCATGCGCTTTTTCACGCGTTCGCTCGTCGCGGGTGGTTTGGGTTATCAAATTTGCATCGTTGATTTTGGAGATTCAGAGTCCTCAAGCTGCTGGTCCGAGAGAGGTTAAACGCTGACGTCGCCCCGAGTCGGAGCTCCAGGGCGGAACAAAACAATCGAACGTGGCCGCCTGCGTGGCTTCTGGACCACATTCAACCACCGCCTCCCTTTCCCCAAGGGCCATTCTCAATGTCCTAAACATGACGGAGGGCATTACACAGCTTTCACACGAATTCTACGTCCGTCATTGGCACCATGAGCCTTGATCCGAGTGCTTTTCCGAGGTCGGACTCCCCCGCAAGCTCCGAGAGCTCCTTGACGCGCTCCCGACTACAAGGCAAGGAAGGTATGCGCACAACTGAGAACTTGCGCTTATGCGAAATCCGTATCTAAAACCTCTCTGCAGGCTCCCTCAAGAAAGATAAAAATTACCGCCGATATGCCTCCAGCGTCGAACGAGCGCTTTCCCTTTTCGACAATGCTCTACAGGAATGGGCAGACTACATCTCTTTTCTCAGTCGCCTACTGAAGGTGAGACTTTCAATAATTACGGCTATTCGCTGTCATTGACAATAGACCTAGGCGCTTCAAACCCACCCGCCCGACCAACCAGTTGTTCCTCATAAAGTGCTAGTCTCCAAGCGCCTTGCGCAGTGTCTGAATCCATCACTGCCTTCAGGTGTACACCAGAAGGCCCTTGAAGTCTACACGTACATATTTGGGTTGATTAAGGTGCGTGCCATGGTCTGAAAGGTTGCTAGGGCTTACTGATGCATGGAGTCATGAATAGCTTGAGGGACTGTCGCACGACCTACCCTTGTATTTCCCTGGCCTTTCGCCAACCTTGACATTTGCTTCCTTGACGGTTCGACCACTCTTCCTGTCGTTGGTCGAGGGCTACATTGTTGATCTGGAGCCCTGGGCCATTCGACCCGCCCTGAAGGCCATTATTCTTGCACTACTTCCGGGTCTCGAAGAGGAGACCAGTGATGACTTTGAACCAACATTGCGTACCATCAACAAGCTGCGCGATGCTTCTGGGCGTCTTGAGACCCAAAGAACCTCTGATGCGGGGGCATCTGGGCAGTACTTTTGGCAGTGTCTCTTCTTGGCCTCTATAACTAATCCAAGTCGGCGGCTTGGTGTTCTCGCATACCTAAACCGTTATCTCCCAAGGCTAGGCATATCAGACCGCCGACCAAGTACAACCGGTGGAAATGACATTCTTGATCCCCCACCTGAGATGCTCACTGCAGCAAATTCGGTCATTCTTCCAGAGCCGGGTCTTTTGATCCGTTGCATTGCATCGGGTTTGTCCGACGAACAGCTTCTTGTACAGCGCAATTTCCTCGATCTTCTTGTGACACATCTTCCTCTGAGCTCCCCGATCTTGCAGAAGAGGATTGCCGCAAGCGATCTTCGGACGTTGGTTGTTGCAGCAGTTGGAGTGGTCACTCGGCGAGAAATGGGCTTGAACCGCCGACTTTGGGCTTGGTTTTTGGGACCAGACTCCCCAAATGATAACGCTTCAATGGATGACCGGAAGATCTCATTGGAAACTACCCGGTCAGCGTCTGTCGATGGCAAGGAACTTACTCAATCACAGTACTTTAGCCGAGTGGGCCTGCAGCCGCTGGTCACTGGCCTCTTGGAAATGATCAGCCAGACACCCAGCCTCCCATCCGAAAGAACCAAGCCTTTCCGGATCGCCTTGTCGCTAATGGATCGCTGGGAGATTGGGGGGTATATTGTTCCTGCGGTATTCTTGCCCACTGTACGCAGTGTCAAGGCCTTTGAAACGGAAGCTCCCAAAGCCCATTTCGAAGAGGTATTCCGCAGTGCGAGCGCCTTCTTCGACGGGGTCGAAAGCGGTGTCATATTCTCCGAGCTATTGGGTTTGATCGATTACCGACCTGCCGATTTGGAAAAGGATTTCGATCGGGTCTTGGGTGACTTGGACCTTGCCCAATTTATCATTGAGAATTTCAATGTGCGCGAGGAAGACATGGTTCAGATCCATGTCCCCTTGTTGGCATTATCGGTGCTCGTGAAGCTGGGCAATGTTTCTTCCCTTCAGCACACGGCCAACAAACGGGACATCTCCACAGCCCTGAACAAAGTTCTCAGGTCATTGATTGGCTTGCTTACAGAGCGAGGCTTCTCAAGGAAGAATGGCTCGGATAAACACATCAGCGCCGACACAAAGAGTAGGAGCACTGATGTTTTGAAAAATGTTCACGCCTTCTATGAACAAAGTAAAAACAGCTTGGAGCTTCCACCTCTTCCTTATGCCCCCAAAACTCTCTGCGAGATGCTCGTTCGCGAGGCTTATGAGTTGGCTATCGCAGCGCTAGGAGCTCGTGACGATACCGTATGCGTCCACGAGAGCTTGGAAATCCTTGTGAATTTACTCAAGAAACTTCCAAAATCGCGCGTTCTGCGAGATCGTCAGCTTTACGAAGCACTCTCCCAGAGATTGGACATCGGGAAAGACAGACCCACTACCGCCTCTTTCTCAGTCATTTCAACCATTGCCTCTACGGTAACGAGTCTATTCTTCATCCACACTCCGGGCTTCTATGTCAGCTATGAAGATGCATGTGATTTGATAACTCCTCTCGTCAATCAACTCTGGTGGTACCTCTCACCACTCAGCCCGAAGTTCCACGTGGAGGCTGTTCGATGTCTCTGGCTCTTGCATTCCATCTCTTGGGTTGACCACCTTGTAGAGGCGTCGTTGACATCTCTGATGATTAACTCTTCAGTGACTGGTTCCCGCCATCTTTCGTCCGAGCAGCAGGCTGAGCGATTTTATGTCCTTTGGAATCACAGTCATCACAATACACATGAGCAACCCCCAAAGCAAGTCCTCGATGTTGGAGGAACCTTATTTTCTTACCAGTGCTCGATGCTCGAGCGCCCGCTCTTCATCATTCTCGATCTTCTTTCTCAGGAGTCTAGCGATAGCTTCCAGAGTGTTCAACTCTGGCTCCAAGATCTACCAACTATCCACAAGTGAGTGCAGCGTTTCTATAAGACAGGGATGTGTCTAACCATACTCAAGGGTGTTCCATGTCATCATTTCCAAGCTTGATGAGCTATCCGAGCACGATGACCCCACCGGAAAAGACGTTGATAGCCAGTCAATCTCCCCAGACGATTACAAAGAGTGTGACTATCTACTACAAACAGCTTCAAACATCATTGCTGCCCTATCACAAAATGGATGGTTCACCCTTCTTACTCACGTTCTCGGCAACGAGAAGCGCGAAGTGCCAAAATCAGAAGGTAGGTAACACATTGATGATAATTGGATACTTACTAACGACCTTTGTTGAGCAGACAATGCCGATTCAAAAAGCCTCCATGCGGCCATATTTGAAGCTTCTCTGCGTGTCGTGAGCTCGCAAAAGTCGACCCCCACAGAAGTCTGCCTGGAAGGAGAACGCTTACAAAAGGACGCTCTCCACCTCATGCGGCAACTTCTTCTTGGCCCAGGAGCAGATGAACTGGTTGAGTCCGGTATTGACAATTTCTTGGTCGAACGCCTTCTCGTGTCCTCAGAGGGCGGCAGCATTGTGGTTCAAGGCGCGCTGATTGATACACTACTGGCTGCATTGAAAGTGCGTTTTGCACAGGCATATCTACCCCCTCCCCCGCCTCGACAGAAACATTTGCGGGCAAGCTCCCGGGATCGTCTGACAAGTCCTTCAATTTTGTCTTTCACCAGTGACAAGGGCGACAGAAGGCTCTCCATGCCTCCAATCCCACAACCCCCGGAGCGACTGCTGGACTGTCTTCTCAAGGGTATTAGCTCGCCCAAGTCTCGGGAGATTGTTGAGAAGTGGATATTCTTGCTCTGCGAGGTTCTTCCGCTGTATTCAGGCTCCATATTCCAGATTCTTCTAATGCTGTCGGAATGTTTCTGCCGAGAAATTCGAGCTTCTTACGGCAGACTCCAGTCGTCGTTCCATCAAACAGAGGATTGGCCACAAGACCGTTCTGAGCATGTTACAATTGCTCTTCTGTCTGGGCTCGAGACCTGTATCGCAAATGCCCACGAACGCCTGATTGTTGAGGAGGCCAATGTTCCGACTGTTAAGAGCCCTGATCAAGCTCAAGGGTTCTTCGGTAACATGGTTTCTGGGGTATTCAATTCAGAAGGCGGGCAAGGCCGTCCCAACACCGCTAATGATCGACTGACCGTTCTTCTATGTTTCCAAGACGCTGTTCGCTTATGCTTCTCCATCTGGTCATGGGGCGCAGGGGATCACAGTGGCGCTGCCATCGACTCTGTTTCTATGGCTTCGTTCCAGTATACTTCCCTGCGAATGAGAAACCGATCACGGCGTATCTTAGAGCACTTCTTCACCGCAGAAGCGCTTGAATGCTTAGAGACACTGGTGGAGATGTGGTCCAAATCCGACACAGAAACGGCATCACTGATCTTCAATCTTCTCCATACACTCGATGGGTCGAGTCCGAAGATAACGATTCCAGCCATCTTCAATGCGATCTACACGCGGACCAATCCGAGTGCATTGGAACCGAGCCGCAAGTCGTCGTTGACATCCAGCCTCTCGGAATCTGAGCTTGCCAGTTTCTTGGTAACCTACGCCCGTTCCTTGGATGACGATGTTCTCGATGAGATTTGGACAGATTGCACAACCTTCCTGCGTGACGTGCTGAGCAATCCATTCCCACATCGCCAAATTCTTCCACGTTTGATTGAATTCGCGGCTATTCTAGGTGTGAAATTGGAGAATACCACCTTTGGTGAGGACCGGCGCATGCGAAAGGAACTCGGGGTACGTATATGCGTTGTGCTTCTCCATACTTCACTTTGCTAACCTGTCTGGTGTAGGATGTCCTTTTGCGGCTGCTCACAGCTGTATTTACTAGCAAGCCCTTGGGCCTCAGCCAAGACAATGGGCCTCTTGCAAGATCTTCTGTGGATTATGACCGTACTTCTGTATCTCATACTGGCCCCGATGACATGTTGAGCATTCTAGCTGTCTCTATGCCATCATTCATCACCACGCTAGGCGATTCGGACCGTATCAACACTGCCATTACCGGTGTCTCGACCAACGTCATCGGTCCTCTGATCAGATCCCGTCTCTTCCCTAACAATCTCAACCGCAATGTCATGGTCTTGTTGCAACAAATGGCCAAAGTTCCGGCCGCGGCGAAATTGTGGAAGAAAGACATCTCTGACGCATTCCACGACCCTCGCTTCTTTGGTTTACAGTTGGACTTGGCGAAGAACAGTTGGATGGACCTGCTGCGGCAGTGGGTTCTTGCCGACAAGGAGAGGTTCTCTGAGCTACTCGTTCGCCTCCCGCCACCAAGCACAGCCGGTATTATGTTTGGCGTGGGAGCTTCTGCGGCCCGCTTGGAAGCCGATCGTAAAGCGCAGCTCAACCTCCGGCGCATTGCACTTCTCCTCCTGTCTGCCAATGAGGATTACTTTGTGGGAGAGCTACCGGCCTTGCTTCAAAAATTAGAAGATCTCCTGGGCGCAACTAGCTCCTCCTCGCCATCCGCCGCTACCCGGGCAGAGGTGTTCATGGTCCTACGTGCTGTCGCACTCAAGACCTCTGCCTCGGCAATGGCGCCATTCTGGCCTTTGATCAACACAGAGCTACAAGAAGCGATCTCTGCGATTCCTCGGGGGTCTCAGGCAGAACTCTACAACTCCTATTCATTGCTTCAGGCATGTAAGCTCCTCGACGTCTTACTGGTTCTTGGCCCAGACGACTTCCAACTTCTCGAATGGCTGTTCGTCACCGACACTATCGATGCTGTATACCCACCGGATCGGTGGGAACCAATTGCACTGGCAGATGAGATTTCCCAGAGCTTCGGCCCCCGCATTGCACACTCGCCCACTGTGCCAGAGACTAACGAGCCCCAAGCCCGCAGTGGCCTGAAGCGACCGTGGCTTGTCTCTGACTGGATCCGGGAGACTGCCAAGGATGAAATTGTCGAGCGCGTCTTACGACCGTTCTTCGATCGATTGAGTATCTACGTGTTTGAGAGTACGTATGGCATGGGAAGCGTAGATTTCACGGTGTGCAGAGAAGATCTTTTGGCGGATCTTTTCAATGAGAGCACGATGGCCAATTGAAGCCAAGGGGAAAGAACAGCCAAACCTCCAGGGCTTGGAAGAACAAATGAAATGGTTTAGTGAATAGTAAATAACCAGTGCAGCAGTGCAATATGTTTCGCGGCTATAATCTCTTCCCGTAAACACAAAAGGTTACCCCAACTTCCGAGCCGCCCGGACCTCCGCAATTCATCAACGTCACTTCCAACCCTCCTACAAACTCCCTCCATAAACGTTTTTGGAACAATCCTGTCAATATGTCTATCTCTACTAAAATCCTGCTCCCTATGCGCACACGCGTCGGTATCCGGTCTTTCTCATCATCCTGCTCGCGCTGGCAGGCCGCTGCGCCACTGCCGTCAAGCAAGCCCGTTGGAGCTTTCCGAGGAGGGTATGTTCGGAGATCTCTTTGTTATTGCTTTTCTTTGCTCTCTTTATGGTCCCTTTAATTCCCTAATATCTTTACTGTGACTGGTCGAGCTGGTCGAGCTGGTCAATTCAGAAGCTTTTCGCACTCTGCTTGTTCTGTTGCTAACTACGTCAGTGTTTTCGGGTTCCTGGCTGGGTCTGTCGCCGCCAGCGTGTCGGTGTACTATTACGTCCTAGGAGAATACAAAATCGCCAATGAGATGCTCTCTGATGACATTTCGGTATGTCTACAGCTACCGATGCGCTCCTTTTCTCACAAAGAGCCCCCCTTTTTCTTCCTGACCTCCGGGGCTAATCATATGATTTCTAATCCAGGCACTGCAAATGGCCACAATCAAGCTCCAGTCATACATCACAGAACTGGAGTCAAAGGTTGACCAGCTACACAAAAAGAAATAAGTCTCTGGTCGCTTTCTGAATTTGTATCTATTATTGCTGGATGGTGTTGGGTGTGGTTGTTCCTATGCATTGAAGTTTGCCCATCTCAAACTGAACTCACTGGTCTACGCGAACGGTTGGAAGGTCTTTATCTGTTCTTTTTTTTTTGCATGAATCTAGTTAGCTTCTGAATACTACGTTTTTCTTTTATTGTACTTCAAATTGACATCTTTCGATGCCAAGCTCCCTTGGCTATGGTGCAAACTAGGCAAACACTTGCATCGCCCAGCTCCGTCTCCCGACCTACACATCTCCGACCAACAGCAAGCCATCAAAATGTTTCGCGTCGAACTACTCCAGGACAAATCTGTGGCCACCCCAGGCTGGTCCTATGCCCCAACGCGGGGGTTTGACCCCACCCAGGCGATGGCACCAACCCTCGGCCGCAAACGCAACATTCGCGACGCCGGCAAGGGTGGAGATATCTCCTCACGACAAGCGAACGCGATCGCTCGCCACATCGCCGAGCTGGACCGTGAGAACCAGCGAGATGTCGCCATCCCAGTGCCCGTGAGACAAGCCAAAGAAGCCGGTGCACGCGGCACCCGCGCAAAAACCACGTCTGCCGTACGCCGCATCCTCCAATCCCAGAAAACCTTCCGGAACCACCTCGACGACGAAGAAGCAGCAATTGCCCTGGGCACCGGTGGTGGAAGCGGCATGCCGAACGCGGGCACGAATATCACCGCCAAGGGGCCCAGAGCCGCGGCTACAGCAGCCGCCCGCCGCAGCTCAACGCCAGCCAGCGTGGCAGGACGGAAGCGCCCGTCTGCTGCGGTGACAGCTGCGACTACCGGGGCTTCGACGCCGGCTGAAACGACGGATGCCGAGACCGACGCAGACGAGGAGACGGAGCGGAAGCCGAAACTCATCAAATCCGAACACGATAACGATCCTCTTCTGCGCTCGTATGCGCCTCTTATGCCGTCGGATGGGCTTATGCAGCGGCTTCTGGCCGAACCGCCGCTTTCATATAATGCTTCGCGTGTGAAGCCGCCTTCGTCTGCGCGGCCCGGGCGCCATTTTTGCTGCATGTGTGGGTACTGGGGGAAGATTCGGTGCAAGAATTGTCATTTGAGAACTTGTAGCTTGGATTGCTATAAGGTCCATGAGGACTCGAGGTGCGGTGCTTTCTTCTAGGTGGATTGGGTGCGCTTGTATTACTATTGAGAGGGAGATGGGCCCTCGATCTACGACTTTATGATTTGATACCAAAAATGTACAACAGTTAATTTATAATGATGTGGTGGATATGGCGAGACTTGTACATTCATTCATCTTGAACTATAATGCCAGCAAACTCAAAGCTCCGGAAATGCAAATAGGAATACGCAGGTCAACACTTCAGGTTGATGCCCGCGCGGAGCTCATCCTCGCGAACTTCAAACATAACCTGAACGCCGACGAAGAGCACCACACAGCAGGAAACCATATATGCTAGGCCCGAGTAGGAGCCCGTCAAGCCGGCAAGGAGATCCTTCAATCCGTCCAGGCCCAATGCAAAGCCAACCAAGTTCGCGACCATCATCATGAGGACATTTCCAACAGAACCAATGCCACAGAGAACACGGTACATAGTTGGACGCGAACGCCAGCGGTGAGCGGGGAATAACATACCCCCCAGCGCTTCCGGTAAAACAAACAGCGTCACAAGCCAACCCCACATGAGCAGCCGGAGGTTGATATCGTGCCACAGGGCGACAAATGTGAACACCATGAGGAAATTGCGGATTTGCAGGAATTTGTTCATGAAGCTCGACTTCGGCGGCGATGCCGACCTTGGCGCCCCAGGTGGTCGTCGGCCGCCGCCGCCGCCCAGTGGGACGTATATGTAGCGCACGATCCATCGATTGTAGGAGCGGTGCCAACCTCGCCAGAAGGCGAAGGCGGAATAGTTGTTTGACATGCACCGCACCATATTCTCGGGCGGATCAATGCCATCAACTAGAGCCCAGAGACGGAAGAAACGCCATGGAATGAGAAGCTTCAGCCAAATGATGTGCAGATTGAAAAATGCCAGCATGCTTAGTTGACCTGGTGTGAAAACCGACCAGTCGGGGTCAGCTTTGGAGATTGCTACGGCATAGATGTAGTGGAGTATCAGCTCCATGCAGAGCAGAGTGAGTCCGAAACGAATGCCGTACATCACAGTGCGGGCACGGCTGACTGATGCGGCTTTGTATCGCTGCTGCGATACGTAGTCATTGAATGTCAGGATCGGACCAGCTAGATATAATGGGGAGTAGAGGACGTAGGCAATGTAATTGCGCAAAGTGAAAGCAGCGGGCTCTGCGGGGATCTTGACTCGGTCACGATCAGAAAGGGATGCAGGGTCAAGCTGCTTCTTCTTGTGGAATTCGGTCAGTCGCGTTATCCTATTCGAATACGAGGTTTCTTGCATGCGACTCACTTCTATCGGGCTTGCCGCGGGGTAGTCTACGCTCCAGTGATTATCCATGTTGAAACTGATAAGACGCAACACAGTGACTTTGAAGAGGACTTCCCATCGCGGCATGAGGCCTCCCAGATCATCCACGGTCTGAGCCCATTGGACTAGGCTGCTAGTCTCCTCAACTGCGGAGCCAGAACCTGACATAAAGACCTTGACTACCCGTTCAAGTGGGTAGCCGCCGCATAGTTCATTGGCAAACAATGTGCAGATGTTGAAGCCCCAGGTGGCGGCCGGCACGTAGGGGCGAGGGACATCTTTGCCGATTCGGAAGTTGATATAAAGAATAAACAGCACCTTCAGGGCCGATACTCCGTGCAAGGCAGTGATGAACACCAGTCCAAACCAAAAATCGAAGTGCATCCGCTGTTCAAGTTGTGCGTCTCCCGCACCGACTACGGTATGAGTCGATGGTTTTGTTCCAATCTTCGAGCGGTTCGTGTACCATTGGTAGGCGCGGCGCACTAGAGGGTGTGCAATGAGGAGTAGAAGAAGAGGAGGGATATTATCGCGAAAACTCGCATATTGTGTGTCGGAGTTATCCTGCAGGCATGGCCAGGGTCAGTCGAATCCGGCTCCGTGGTTGTAGGCGTTGCGCATATAATTTTCACTTACAACCAGACGGCCGGGGATCCAGCCGGGGGATAGCAGGTCTGAATATTTCGAGTAGACGGGTTGGGTTTCTGGCGTTGAGGACCTCCGGTCAATAATGTGAACATCGCCACCTCTTCCTGGACTCACCCTTGGATGCATCAATGACGGTCTTGAACATCAGTGGAACAAGGACAATGAAGAACACATAGTAGATGAAAAACTCCGGTGTGCGCCAGAGTGACGGCGACGCGCCCTGGGCGATTGCATTGGCGCGGGCATCTTTGGCGGGACGTCGCGTGTCAGCGTTGGGGGTGATTGCGGTGGAGGTAAAGCGTGTGTCGAGGGTGTCAAGCGAGTAGACCCGCCGGAGCCAGGCGAATATGGAGGGCATTTTATCGCAATGGCATGACTGGCGCGGGTTTGGGGTGGTCAAGGTTGGGTATGGAGGTTCCAGTGTTTACTCAGGGGACCGAGGCTCAGGACTGGGCACCGCCAATAGGTGGCCTTTGATTTCCTACATACTTCCGGCCTTGAACGAAATGCCCAAGCCTATTTTTTACCAGTCTATCTGATTTTTGTAGCTTCATCTCTTTACTTCCCTCGATTGTTCCTCTATCGCATTTCTTTAACCCCCAGGGGACTTCCAGGTTTGTACAGAGGACAATCTTTGTAAATCTACTCATCGCATATCGCTGTAGGCACTACGGGGACAATTTAGGTGAAGCTCATGTTCCATGTGAATCAAGATAGGAATAATAAGCCTTCTGTATTGGTGCTGGACTCCCTTACAAACTACTTTCTGGGGTGAGGGGGGATGTTTAAGATGTAGACGTCGTTGGGCCTTAAAAGGTTAAATACTACGGAGCACGCCCGGGTGTATATCTCAGCTATATCTCAGCGCTATACTTGGATTTGAACCCAACCATATCAACAACCATTTCCCACACTACCCATCTCAACCCATTGCAAACCCCCATGTCAACCATCAGAGTGAGTCCATGTCCACCAAAACTCCCCCCGCAATTTTGCTGTCCCCGCTTAATCACCAGCCACAGCTGAAACACGAATCGGTGCTGGCGCAAGGCTAACATAACACTATACCCCAGGTTTCGTTCAAGGTTCATGGCACCGTTCAAGGTTGGTAGTCATGTTATCCTGAAGCTAAGATCATGATTAATCTGATTACAATAACCCTCTCAGGTGTTGGTTTCCGGTAAGGCAGACCTTCAAGAAAGCCGATGACATCATATTGTGCAATTCCACGACTTAACCACACCCACAGAGACTTTACCCAAAAGTGCGCTACCAGCTATAATCTGAAGGGCTGGGTGAGGAACACTACATGTGGCAGAGTAGGTCTTCTGCCCACCCGCAATCATAGCTTACTGAAGATATCTTCCCCAGGTTGAGGGCGAGGCTCAAGGCAGCGATGACATTATGCAGAAGTTCTTTCAGCAGGTCAACAAGGGCCCGCGGATGGCACATGTCGTGAAGCTTGAGAAGCGGGACCTCGAGCCTCGAGATGACGAAGACCATTTTTCTGTGATGCGGACGGCAGCGTCCACGTTTGAATCTGGGAACTGAAGTTCTATCAGTCCACGAGAACACCATCGATACTAAAGCGCAATTTCCATATCCTGGATTGTTTTCTTCTTCTTCTTCTAAAAGGAAATTTTATTTCCAGACTGACCGTACTGTTCGCAGCAATAGCCAGCTACGGCGGGGTTTATGGGAAGTAATAACCGTAGATATCCCCAAACTCTTCACAGTCGCCAAAGCCCATACGGACATTGTTGGTCATGAGAGCCTCCAACATTGAACTTTAGCTCCCATCTGCCCAGGTGGTCACATCAATAGTATGATTCGCGCTTAGTACGTTCCACCTTCTCGGCTATCTGAAATATTCAATTTGCATGTTAGACCTGTAGCCTAGTAACCAATTGATTGTATCTATAGTATCCATTGACATTTCCTAGATATCCGTGATAGCAAGATCTCCCTCCATATGGTATGTCCAAAGTATACGAGTCAATGTTCCCTTGTATATATGGCAACCAACCCTTGGAGCCTTGGAAGTTACCAGGCCTTCCATGAGCACCGCGCCAACCGTCTCACCACCCACACCACAGTCCAGATGTTTAGGACTGGGCGTGATCAGCCAGCACAGACTCAGCTATCTTCATTGCCATGCCATAAAACACTGACATAACATGAGCAGAGACCTGGGTGGGTGGAATGGATCCGTCAATGACTCGAAGGCCCTGGGTGCCATACACCTTGGCACTGGCATCGACAACACCTCCAAGTTCCCGTGACATCATTGAACAAGTTCCAACAGCATGGTAGTTGGGCCGGAAGTTTTGCTCTATGTATGTCACCCACTGGTCCAGGTCGGCATCTTGATCCAGGTTTTTCCCAGGAAGGGTTTCTCCCTCGAAGTACCCCTTCATTGCGCCCTTTGATGATATCTCACGAGCCAGCTTAGTGGCAGCAGCTTGCCCAAGAAGGTCGAGCTCATTCAGGAAGTACATGGGATCATTGGCATAATGTAGTAGATAGGGATCGCTGCTTAGCACATGAGTTGATCCGCGGGTGAAGGGGATGAGATCCCAGATATCGAAGTTGATGTTACCCAGGGTATCCATGAAGAGCTCTGCGAAAGCGACGTCCTCATCGAGAAGCCAGTCGCGGTAAGTCGAGTACTGGATCTTCAGAGCAGTCACGTTGTGGAACCCACCGCGGGCAACAGTCTCTTCGGCCCATTTGTCAAGGTTGTTGTTGAGAAGATCAATAGCGTATGAGCTCTGGTCGCCAAAAACCTCAGTGAAATTGGCGAAGTAGACTGCTTGTCCTTGGCCTGCTGCGTTGGCACGGGAGTGAACAGATGTGGTCGTTTGGTCTTGCATGTTGAGACCAACGGGCAGATCCAAACGCTGTTTAATCCCAGCTTTATCAAGAACGGACTTGAGGCCAATGCCAGAGTACTCAAGAATGAGAGGGGAGATGGCAGAGCCGGCAGCCAGCAATACTTCGTGCTTCGCGGACACGTTGAAATTGACAGCCTTGTTCACACCGAAGTTGACACCAGTAGCCCTGAGACCAGAGTCATCAAAAAGGACTCTGCCGACCATCTGACCGGTCAGAACATCAAGGTTCTTTCGCTTGTAGTTGGGGAGAAGCCAAGCGCGGGCGGCATCGGCGCGGACCTGGTCATCGTCGAGATTGTTGTAGATCATGGAGACTCCACGAGGGTGGCCACAGAGAAAGTCGTGCTGAGTAGGGATGCCAGCATCAGACGTGGTGTTGATCAGGGCTCGCATAATGGGGGAGAATGGCTGGCCATCATCACGAGGACCGACATGGACGGTTCCGTTGAACCCGTGACAGGAGGGGTCGAAGGAATGCCCTGCGAGTATCTGGTCTGCGGTGGGAGGGCGAGCACGCTCGATCTTGTTCATAGCTTCGAACACAGTGTCCCAGTTCCACCCTTCCATGCCAAACACCTTCTCCCACGAGTCGATTTGTACTTTATCCGGACGAGTCCAAGAATCCCCGTTGATCAAGGTTGAGCCACCTAGTCCCTTGCCAGACTTGATGGACATAGTCTTGTTGTTGATGGCAAGCTCCGTGGTGGAATACTGCTGATCAACATTGGTCTCAAAGATCTGACCATAGGTGTTGGGATCCTCGATGATAGGGCCATTGTTGGACTCGTAAAAGCCTTTCTCAATAACAAGGACGCTGATGTTCGGATTGGAGCTGAGCTGCTCGGCAACCGTAAGACCAGTCAATCCGCCTCCAGCAATGATGTAGTCGTACTGTTTGCCGGAAACCTGACGGGGGTCCGATATAAGGTGGGATTGGACATCAATTGGATTTCCTGGCACAAAGGCATGGACTGCCCATGAGAAAAGAAATGTGAGCTTCCAGGTATCGGACTTCATATTGAAAATTGAAAAAGAAGGAGAGAGAAGAAGCTGGGACTTGACCATGAACCTCCTCTCACAGGTGGTCGTTAAGCCGGATTTATAGTTTGAAACTCACACCGTGAGTTCTGCGAGTTCCATACCGTTCTTCCTTTTGGTTAGAGAAGACAATCTCACACTAAGACAGAGCTAGATCGACCTGTTTACCAATATCAGTCCGGCAAGCCTGACCTGAAGACTGTACCCACACACGTGGAACCTCACTGGATGTCAAGAAAGTAATACCTGGCTGTATACATGATACGTAGTATTGTCACAGACTAGCTTGTTAACACGAGGAGTATCTTGATCGTCGCATTCTAGGCAAAGAAATTCTTGAGCACCAATGGCAACGAAAGAGGGAAGCTATCATGCACCGGGCACGTGGGGCATTGGTAGTAGATGAGTCGTCTTCACCTGGTTAACAAAGCACGGAACAATCTGAGAGACTTGGCCAACATCTCATACCGTGTTTCTTCGTTGATGCTGTGGAATGATAGGTTAGTGGGCCCCATGATACGATCAAACTTCATGAGAGAGATGATAGTGACATGGGGCTTCAGCTTCCGGACCTACACCGAAAGACCTCCGTGGGCAAGATTAACACCTATGATGTGTAGCCACCAAGAATCAGCTAAGGCTATATTCTCCGAGAAAAGACGTTAGCGGAAGGATCATGCAGCTCTGGAAACCTTGAGAGCCGAGCGATCTCTACTTAGTGCTCCTATGGTAATCTCGCTTCACCGTATATGGCCTGGTGCTTGATTATCACTGTCGAAACTAGGATATCGCGGTGAGTTGTCGAGTGCATGAAATTGGAGCGTTCGAAAAGTGGCGCCCAGATATGACGATTCCGTTTGTCAAGACTACTAATGTATGCTGCCAACATATCGGACATACATGCATGATCGATTTGGAAGAACAATGTGTGGAATCTTCGACGCCAAGCGAACGCATAATGATTAAGTCCAGCCAATCTGGGCCTACCTATGATAGTCTTTGTTTCATGATTATCAATTGTAGATCCTTGATCAGGAAAAAAGATCAAGATCAAAACCTAGGTTCCAAGCAAAGTCTAATCTAATACTGAAGCCTGAGAGACTGCACTCAGATTCATCGTAGCATGAGGTAGGGTATGGAGAGAGCATGATAAATTGCTCATCTGCTCCTTAAGATAATACATGGCCCATACCTATACCCACCTGGACAGGTGCCTCCAAGGTACCTCTTGACACATATTAGTCTGCATAGTCTCAACAATCTTCTCTCCACTTCTAGTAACAGAAAACGTGCCTGATTGACCAAGTCCGACCATGGGATTCCGCCGGCCCAATGCGTAGACCGGTATCATCTTGGCTAGAGTCAAACCTGCAAAGGGTTCTTGGCGAGCATGCAGTAAGCTTTGAGCTTATCATTTGCAGTTCTTCGGACGACTGATCTATAAGCGGGCGGGGCTAGACGTTAGGCGTGAACGGTGGATGGGCAATTGATGTGAGCGTTGATGTTGGATCTAGCTTCTAGGGTCTCGGCCACAAGTTCTTCATAATCGACATGGTGGGTGGGTCTCGGGGAAAAGGGGCATATGAACACCAAGGCAGCCCGATCCGTTGTCCTCGGCATGCCGAGAAGCCAACACGGGATTGGTGGGACGAGAGTCAGTCCACCTGGGCACGTTGGCGCCAAGCTACCTACTCGTCATCCTCGGATGCCGAGAGAAAAGAAACTCCGACCTCGGAAAACTTTGAAAGGTGAGTTGCATTTAGATACCGGTGAGAATTAAAAATAGGTAAGTGCTCAAGTGTTCTTCGGCGAAGTCTAACAGAGTCCAGGTTAGTTTACAGGTTGATGACAAGTAGATGATGTAAGTAAAGCACTTCGGCTAATTTTTCTAAAAATGGCCAAACATTCCATCTAATAGGTGATATGGTCTAGGGGTAGGATACCACATTGTGGCGACGGTGAAGAAATTCATCTCTGAACAATGCTGTGTTGGCCCCGGTTCGAATCCGGGTATCGCCACTTACGATTTATTTTTTTTTTCTTTTCAACCCTAACCCAGCCAGTTCCCACATCCGTTGGCTTGTCCACGGGTATGTTGGTTGGCTGGCGTTTTCTTTCTTTCTTCTTTCTCTCTCCACTGTTTCTCAGGTGGTCCGATGCGGCCTGGCTTTCCTTTTCCGTTTTTAGTCCGGTCGACCCACACTCTCGCACCTTGATAGAACGACGCGGGAGGTTCTGTACGTGAAGAAACGTATCCTGCATCATTTTTGTCATGAAGATCATCTTCTTTGGAGACCGCCATTCGTATTGGCACCGTTGTATTTTTGAATTAGGTTTTTGGTCCGATTGGCTATGTTGATCCACACTCGTGCCTTGATATGTGTGTGCACAGTGCTATAAAGGCATTGTAGATTCTCTGTACCCAAAGAAATGTATTCGGCACCAGTTTCACTATGAAGATCGTCTCTCTTGTGGTTGCCACGCTTTTGGTTGGCCAAAGTGCCGCCCAATCCTTATATGCGGCATCATATGCAGGTTTTGTCTACTCACTGTCCCTTGGCAAAGCAAACGGAACACTTGGACTGGACACACGTTCCCAGTCCAGAGAGTGTGGAATAAGTCCATCTTGGCTAATGTTGGATGGTGCCCACAACATCCTGTACTGTCTCAACGAAGCCATCGGGGCGTCTAACGGAAGCATCACATCTTTCAATACCCATGGCAATGGATCACTTGATGCTGTCGATACCTTGACTGTCCCCGCTGGCCCCGTGATGTCTGCTATGTACTCTGCGCCTGGGGCTCATGGCCATAAGTTTTTTGCGGTTGCCCACTAGTAAGATCTCGTCGAATTCTTTGGTCTGTCTGTTGCTAACATCCTACTTAATATCCAGCGAGACATCGACCGTCACAACATACTCCGTGGACCCAATCCGAGGGCACTTCCAACTACTGCAAACCTTCACATATAACATGTCGGCTCCTGGGCCAAACGCTTCGCGCCAAGATTCACCGCATCCTCATGGAGTGACAGTGGACCCCACTGGACGGTTCGTCCTGGTGCCTGACCTGGGAGCAGATCTAGTGCGTATCTTCCACATCAACCAAGTCACGGGATATCTCGAGCCAATTGATCCATATGTGGCAGCTCCCGGGTCTGGCCCTAGACATGGGACTTTTTGGACCCCCAAGGGATCTCATGGCACCGATCAAAACGTCTATTTCTATCTGGTGCACGAGCTGAACAATCTCTTGAGTGGCTTCCGTGTCTCCTATTCAGAGAGTGGAATCCACTTCTCCAAGTTCTTTGAGGGAAGCTCGTTTGGAAATGGCACTGCTCCAAACGGTTCCAAGGTTGCCGAAATTGCAATCTCGGTAAGTCGTCTTCTGTGGGGTGTTGTCCCTGTTTTACGAAATCCATACTGATACGAGTACTTTGTAGCCCGAGAATAATCACATTGTCGTCAGCAATCGACTTGACAATACCTTTGGCCCTAATGATGACTCCCTGGCCGTGTTCTCATGCGCCGATGCCAGCGGCATGTCCTTCAGCGAGCCTCGATTCCTCGGTTTATACCCAGCATACGGATCTTCTATCCGCGGCTTTGATATTGCTGGTCGTTTGGGCCTGATCGGCATTGCTCTGGAGAAGAGTAAAAAGGTGGCTGTTGCGCAGTGGAACAAGGCTACCGGACGCCCTGGGAGGCTCTTGGCAGAGGCACAGTTTGATGGGGACATTCCTGCCGTTGCGTGGGCGCTTTAGCTCAGGCATACATAAAACCGAGACTTAGGGGCATGGCCCAATGTTTGTGCGGTAGTGGTGTTATAATGACTTCCAAGGTTCGATCCACGATAGTCAAGATGCACGTTCCTCTCTATGAAGATCAAACACCCATCATCCCAGACCAGGTACCTATCTATACGCACGGCGTTCATCCTTGACATTGATGAAACAGTCAGAGCAATACCACTTGGACACAGTTTTAATCTCAGATCTGTTCTTGGCAATGTTCGGTCCCTGGTTGCACGACTAGAGCTTAAGATCCCTCTCTGCGATGCTAAGTTAGAGCATTTGCGCGCTCTGGCAGATGGCGATTAATAGTTTGCTAATAGTAGTGATACCCGAGCACCTTCTCTGGGTTTTCAATGCTCGTCTGGGCAAGAAAGTCATCGTCTTGAGTATTGCCCAATGAACACCATGCTGAACGAATCCATATAGGAGCAGCAACAAGATATTCCAGTAACTATGGAGAAATTATGACAAGAAGCGAAAGCAACCGCCAGCACCATTCAGGTCAAGATGACTGAGAGAAGTAATCGTAATCAAATTGGGAGTTCAAAGTGACTTCAGACTGAAACAAGAAAATGGCCTCAAAACAACTCGGGCTTTGACAGGGAATTTTCGGGATCGGGAACTGCCCCCAGGCTGACTCATTTTGCCTCCTGACCGGGACGCCGATCCATCCCGAGGTCACCTGCCAGCTTCTCGGACACAGGCATTCGTATATTTGTATACTGGGATAATGGGAAGCCGAATGAGTTTAATTTTTGTTCAGGGAGACTGGTGTTGAGAGGATGCCAGAGCATAGGTCATGCAATCTTCAATTGATGGAGCCGCAGATCGTGGGGAAACAGGGATGTATAGGTTTGGCCAATGAACCGGATACGGAATGTCATCATTTTGCGCTCAACCCGGGCTTTGTTTGTATACGGAGTAGAATTTTCTCCTTACTTTCCCGCGTACCTGAGCTGTAAATTTTCGAGTAGATATTTAAAGCAGCAAAGTTTATCTAGGACCAAACATTATAAAAGATTACACTCTCCACTTCTTCGGTCCTCACCATCTTCACATCTTCACATGATGACTTCTCTATCAACAACCGTCCGGCGAACTGCAGCAAGACCACAATACCTGCATCTAGCCTTACGATCAAGTGTTGCATACACATCATGCAGCCCATCATATCAAGTCAACAAATCTTACACCCTCACATCAAAGCGCCCCATCTCATCAACACACCAAAACCAAACTAAGGAGTATTTTCCACCACCAAAGACACCCAATGTCAAGGAAGTACAAACAGCATGGACACACCCAGTGTATGTATCCTCTCACTCTTAACGTGACTCTCAATCTACTTGGATGAGGAGGCTGACACAGTCCTAGCTACACCGAAGCTCAGATGCGAGACATCAACATTGCACACCGAAAAGCTTCAAATTGGTCTGACTGGGTTGCTCTGGGGACTGTACGCATCTTTCGATGGGGAATGGATTTTGCGACTGGCTACAAACACCCCAAGCCCGGACAAGATCTTCCAGCCATGTTCAAAATGACAGAGAAAAAATGGCTAGCTCGATTCGTCTTCTTGGAGAGCGTCGCTGGTGTACCTGGCATGGTTGGCGGTATGCTGCGCCATTTGCGAAGCCTTCGAAACATGAAGCGGGATAATGGATGGTGCGTGAACACTATATCTAAATCTAATAGGGCATTGAGACTAACTCTCTTTTACTAGGATCGAAACCCTCCTGGAAGAAGCGTTCAACGAACGCATGCACCTCCTCACATTCCTAAAGCTTGCCGAGCCCGGATTGTTCATGCGTGTCATGGTCCTTGGAGCACAGGGTGTCTTTTTCAATGGCTTTTTCATTGCCTACCTCGTGTCTCCACGCATCTGCCACCGATTCGTCGGGTACCTCGAGGAGGAAGCTGTCATCACCTACACCCGTGCTATTGAGGAGCTGGAGGCCGGCAAGCTACCGCAGTGGAATACGCTCGATGCACCCGAGATTGCAGTCCAATACTGGAAGATGCCAGAGGGACAGCGTAAGATGAAAGATCTACTGATGTACGTTCGCGCCGACGAAGCCAAACACCGCGAGGTCAATCACACACTCGGAAACCTCAACCAGACATCGGATCCCAACCCTTATCAGACGGAATACACTGATCCCACTGGTGAGCACCCGACCAAGGGTATTGATACCCTCAGGGCAACTGGGTGGGAGCGGAAGGACATCTTTCAGGCGCAGTCCAAAAATTGAGGCACTGCAGGTGTTTGGGCATTAGAAGTATTGAAATTAGCGAAAGAACGTTATCTCCTCTCAAGACAATAATTGAACATCCATATCCATCAGATACCTAGAGAAGACTCGCCAGCTTAGGTACCTATGTCCACGGGTGGAAATCCAGCAACATCCATGTCATGGTAAACATACACATCCCTCAATATTTCGTTATGATAATTACGTAGGCAGATAGAAGTCGAGATACTGTTCTTCATAAGTTGACGTGAATAGGAATACCATTGACTATACGCCAATACACCCAGGTGCAGTGAACTTTAATTTTATGTTCTTACTATGTCCACGGGTACTCCGTACACTCCATGGAACCCATAGATTCAACAGAAACAAAAAAAAAAAAAGTCTCGGCCCGAGCCCGGGATTGACAGGGACCTCGCGCAATTGGTAAAATAGACAGCACAATTGATCTACGTACGGAGTACTCCGTACATATCAAGTGAAACAAGAGTTTTAAACAATTAGGTCTCTCAACCATGGAACGCGGGGCTCAAGCTAAGCCTAACCGGGTAATTTGTTGGACTTGGGGGTTCACTGCGCGCAGCCGTAGAAAAATAGGTGAACCGTGGCATCTTGACCTTCTTTTTCAGACATCTAAATGGTTTCTTTCATCTCCATGTCGCGGTGCGGTTGTTGACCCGCTCCCCCTATTAGCCCCGGTTGGCCAAAGGCCCCCCTTTTTGACCCGAAGCAGTTTCTCGTCCGTCGATCCCGCAGGCCTCATTAAACCTCCGTCCTTTCATTTACACGATTATATAAAACCATTGCTTGCCGAGGATCGGCCTAGCGTCCACTGTCACCGTCGCAAAACTCCCCGCAGAAATATTCTGTGAGCATTCCGGTGATCGATCTTCACGCGACCCAGATCCACTTCGGCCAGGTGTCGAATTAGCCCCTCACATAACATTACTGCACGATGGACGAGCCCCGGCAGTCAATGGACTCTAAGACTGGAATGGTACCTATGCGAGCTTCCTCGCCGTCGCCATCTATTCCAGCGACGCCAGCTATTTCCTCATACTCCTCCCCGGACCGCACGTTCTCCTCCGAGTCATCCCGCTCCACATCCTCCGCCACCTCCGCAGATGCCAGATCATCTGTCTCGACTTCGTCGCGCCGCCATGGGTACACTCGCGCCCTGGGCGCTGAGTTCGCGGAATCTGCCCGCCACCGTGATAGTGTCATGAGCCTCGGCAGCATTGCCCACCTTCAATACTACTTTGCTCGGACAGGCCTACTGGACGGGAAGAGTGGGCGTGGTAAGGAGTGGGACAAGGACAAGAAGAATAAGGACAATGTGCCTCGAGTATTGATCACGCCCAACCAGCGGCACATGGATGATGACCTGGTCGCAAGCCCCTCGGATATGACGGATCCGGCGGAGGGCGAATTCGAGGGCGAGGAAGGAGAGGTGATGCTGCCGCCCACAGTCAGCACGTACAGCATCAAAACGCACCATATCCCCCCTCCGCCAGACTTGCTCTCTTTGCGCCGAAAGCTCATGCTTGCGCTGGACAAGGCGGAAAGCAATATCGAAGCAATTGAAAATGGCGCGGAGCCTCCTCCGCGCGAACCTATCCGGTCAAGCCTTGCCCCGGGTGATATCCCCGAGCCACAAGAGGATGATCAATCTGCACAGGTTCCGACCCCAATGAACAAGGAAGAAGCACAAGGAATGTGCATCTTGGACGACGTGACAAATGCAATCCGAGCAGCCAAGATTTATTACACAGCCCACGAAAACCCAGAGCGCCTGGCCTCAATAAAGAGTGAACGCGAAATTCGCAAAGAGCTATTTGACGTCCTCGAAGTCCTGAAGCGATGGGCTGCCCGGCATTTTGCCAGCGGTTTGCGGGAAGAAGAGCGCGAGCGGATTAAGGGATGGATCTGCGGCGTGCGCACCCTCATAGTCCGCGAGAAAGCACTTGAAGAGCTCGAAGCCCAAGAGAGACAAAATTGGGACTGGGCCGCCGGAGATTGGAGGGGTCGGGAGCGCTCACGCGAGGAGTCCTTTTTGCGCAGCCTCATGCCTGGCGGTGACTCCTTGCCGTCCTGGACCCCCATTGGAGAGGCTGGGGACGACACTCTACCAACCGCATTCCTTGAACGTTTCCAAGACGGCCGGGCTTTGATTCAGTTACACAACCTTGCCATCAAGAAGTCGAAACGCCAATTCGGCGAGATTAAGGCATACCATTTGGACATTGCCAAGCCGTACCGGCAGGCTGAAAATCTTCGGTTCTGGTTGAAAGCTGCAGAACTCCGTTGGGAGCTTCGCCTGGGGGTTGATGTAATGGGTGTTGTACAGAATACCGGCACTGCTACTTGGGAGCAGTTTGATGCTGCTCTGTTGTCTTGGTGCAAGACGGTCCGTGAAGAGTTGGTTCGAGATTGGCAAGCAGCCAATCCTGGACGACCACCAAGTGCTGGACTGATTTGAAGGGCATGCTTGAATTGAGCCTCATCGCATTTCGGATTTTTTCTTTTCGTTCCTCGCTTCCCCTTTTTCCTGTTTGATCCCTTTATGGGCATTTGATACGATACCCCTGAATTGTCGCCGACTGTTCTACCCGTCTCCGTGTATTTTAGTTTCCTCCGACTTATGGTTTCTTTTGCAATTATACCTAGGTATTGACCGAACATTTCATGGTTCTGGTTTCATGTTGTAGATGTTGACATGTGCCGATTCTCTCCCATCAGATTGAGACGCCTATGCCCGATCTCCAATCTGAGGAGTGCACAGCATCTGGGTAGTTAAAATTGGCTCTAAGCGAGGCACATGTATGCTGATCATCATGTATTCCAAATGAAAGCTAACTGTTCTAGGTAGGTGTCAGAATCAAAAGTTCAATGAAAGCCAGCAGAGTTCAGATCACTATGACGGCAAGGTCTAGACTGAGATGTAGAGCTCATGAGTATACACCTAGAACCGAGACATCACAAAGACAAGAAACAAAAGAAATAAGAAACAATGGGCTCATCTGATCGCCGTTAATCCCTTGACTTACATACCGAGGAGGTACATCATGTTCCATAGTTAGTGGTACGGGGCTGCAGGTACCCCATTCTGCGGAGCCAACGGCCATACTGGCCACTTTCATCCCTCTTTTTGTCTCAACAGTTGCTGCCCGATCTTTCGTTCAACTTCATCATACGGCTTTAATCGCATTGTTGTCATGTAGTATTCCTCTTTCGACCCTCCGAAAAAGCCACCCGTTTCAACTAAACGGGGCTCTTGACTTTACCGAACGCCCGAATCAAACGAAACATTCCTTGACTATCCCTGCAACCGCATCCTTAGGTCCTTTTGCTCGCCCATTCCCCCCCAGGGTCTGTCTCCATGCATGCCACAACCGACGGCCCAACTATTGCGACCGACACCGTGCCGCATCCCTCCAGCGCCTCCGCAACGACCACATCACCCTCATCGCTCACCCCCACACTCCCAGTGTCTCCAAATGACGCCGGCACCTCCACGCTCCATCGCCTGAAATCCAAATCATCTCTGTGGTCCATCGGAAGCAGTAATAACGACGAAGAGCCCCCTACGCCCGAACCCCCCAGCGCTGGCCGGGCATCCATTCTCCGCCGGCTGTCTCCCGCTCTCGCAGCTCGGGTAAAGCTGTTGGATGGAAGCAATAAAGGCGCATCGCAAGGTCGGAACTTCAATGCTGTCGGTCGAATTCCTGAAGAGCACCTGAAGGAGCTCGACAGTCTTCACCAAGATCTGTCAATCAAGGTAGAGAGGAGGGGTCAGGCGTGGAATGGTAAAGACGAATCGCCCGGGCAGATCCAGAACTTCAGACGCAGCGCGTCAAATCATCTCGAGCTACCCCACCAAGATATCTTCCGAGAGATTTCCGACGCGCAAGAACTGGACCCGGGGTCAGCAGAAGCCATCGTCGAGGGCCCCGAGCTGCGCATCCCAAGTGCGACTACCGAACCATTCACTGTTCAAGCTCCAGAACGCAGCGCCAGCCCGCACACACCCACACCAATGTCTGTCGCAGAGCCGGTCCTCGCGCAGCCGCGTGTGAATCCCATGCAAAACTCCATACCTAGAAAGGCGGTTGCGGACACTCGGACAGACTTCGAGAAGTATGTCGACGACACTGCGCAGAAAGAAGAGCGGTCCACAGAAGGGGAGTCCGCTCCTCCACCACCACCACCGAAAGACTCCCCTCCCGCAAACGCCGGCCACTCGCGCTCCTCTTCCACGAATTCGCAATCATACTTCAACCCCATGGGCCTCCAACGGGCGGACTCAATATACTCTTTCTCTCGCGCATCATTCAGCAATCAACTCTCTCAGTTGACCTCTATACCCCTTCCGCAACCAGCGTCACTTGAAGCAAGCATCGAGAATATCTCCACAGCTCTCACAGCCGTCCGAGCCCTCAACGGTGCCGCAGAACAGATTCAAATCTGGATCAAGAAGGCCTCAGATGTGCTGAGTGGCTTGGACTCTGAGGATGACGTGGAATGGGCTGCGGCCGGTGGCCGGGAGGGGTTAGACGAGGTTGACAAGGCCATCACGCGGTTCGAGTCCTTGGTTGATGTATATGTAAGAGCCATTGAAAAGGTGCAACTGCGAGGTGACATTGCCAGCGTCGACGCAGAGAACCTGAGAACCATCGTCAGTCAGATGGAGAGCATTCTACAAAATTGGAGTCAAATAAAGAAAAAGCTGAAGGGTGTCAAAGAGCAAGTCGAGTTGGCCATGGAGTGGGAAGAGCTCTGGTCCAACGTCCTGGGTGACGTTGGAATGGAAGTTGACAATCTCAGCGGTTTGATTTTTGAAATGGAAGAGAAACGGCACCAAGCATTGATGAACACAGGCGAGACCACTGGTGGTCTTGACATCAATGAGTTGGAGACCATCGTGGAAGAATCTCCCTCTAAAGGTCGTTCAGTTTCCCATAATCGTTTGAGTATTGGACCCGTGCTGGCCACTGCGTCCGGTACTCCTGTGATCAAGACCCCACAAGACGATACAAGCCACTCTAACCTGATGGCCATCTTTGCCCGAATGCAACCATTGCGAGCGTCCTTGGACTTTTTGCCCATGCGACTCTCCATGTTCCAATCGCGAGCTGAGAATATCTTTCCAAGTGCGTGCGAAGAGATTGAAGATCGTCGCAATCGCCTGGAAAGCAGCTACCAAGTTCTTCAGACGGACGCTGAGGCACTTCGGAAAGAACTTGGAGAAGACAAGTGGATTCTGGTTTTCCGCAACGCCGGTGCTCAGGCCCACAAGATGTTTGAATCCGTCGAACGGAGCATTGGCAAACTACAAGAAGGTCTGGAAAGCGGTATGCAAGTGCATAACACTTCCACCATCACTAAGCGTGTCGAGAACTATGAAGCGAAAAAGATTCACTATATTCCCGCCATAGAGCGCGTTGTGTCTATCATTCAGAAAGGTGTCAATGACCGACTGACCGTCAATGGAGAAATCCTGCGGCTGCTGTCTGATATGACGACTCGAACGGATGCTTTGAAAGCTAGTACCAGGGTGATGGATGCATCCCTTGAAGATGTTCAAATCCTGAAGGGCCAGCAGCTCCGAGATTCAATATCCAGTATACTTACCATGGATAGCCCTGCTCCTGGCAGTGCTGCGGACACCCCGGGTAGCTCCCCTGCGTCGTCGGTCATCATGAATGGGAGCGGCTACAAGGGTGCCTTGACTCCAATGGGGGGTTCGAGTCGTCGTGAAAGCTCAGTCAGCATTGCTGCTGCCCGTTCTGCGCTGGCCCCCAATCGCCGTTATTCCAGCCTGCCACAGCCCACCGGGACTTACACAGGCAGAAAGTCCGCAATTCCTCACCCGTCCGGCTTCATATCTCCTACGCCCTCATACAAATCTTCCAACCTCTACACTCCAACCCCAGCTGCTCGCTCTCGTACACCCGCACCAACGTCCGCAATCCCTAACCGCCCTCGTTGGAACGGGAGCGGTAACATGAACGACATGAACAAAAATTGGACAGACCAACAGCGACGGATGTCATCAGCCCCAACAGCCCGCACACCCCGACCTGCATCGGCAATTCCATTCCCGAACCCAAGTCGACGAGACCTATCTGCATCCCCAAATCCAAGTGGCCACAGGGTAAATAGCCGCATTTCCAGCCGCCTCGGGTCTCGAAGTCCTAGCCGGAATGCCTCCTCCCCTACACCAATCCGGTCCTCGCTTCTCGACCCGCCTCCCTACAGTCGGCTACGTCGGCAATCAGGATTCCCCAATACTCCTCGAAACCGTCAAAGTTATGCCGGGACCACTCCCATATTCGCGCGCAGTGTCTCGGGCACCACGGATGTTTCCGAGTCCCCGAGCAAATCGTCACGGCCGGGCACAGCACTCGGTCATTCTACAAACAGAAGGATCAGTCTCCTGCCCTTACCCACGCGAACGGAAGCTCCTTCTCCACAGAAGAACGCGGACAACCGCCCCCGGTGGCGTTAGGCACCACACGGATTGCATTTCAATACGAGCAATATGCCACTATGCATGTTCAGGGCTGTTAATTATCACTCATCCGCTCCTAACCACTGTATGGTTGCCCTACCTGTGCAGCTCCGTCATTTCCTCTTATTCATGTTCCCTGCATGTACATCAGGTCTCTCCGCGCGATTTCATTCTTCCACAAGCATTCAACATAGCGCGAGAGATCTCATTATCCCGACTGTCGAGTTTTGCGTGATATCCCTATTCTTTGCATTGTCTGGTCTGAGCGTTGGGTGTCATTGATATTTATTTGCCGGTTTGATTGAACTGCCGTTGGTTATCATTCCATTTTTATTCCCCAATGTGAATATTACGTTTTGTAGTTCTACATGGCCCTGATTAGGGCCCTGGTCACGGCGTTGGATCTTCTGCTTTCGAACAGCATTAACAAGTATGCATATTTTGTTTCAGATATTTACAGGCTCGTCATTCATAAACACGAATCTATTCGTTATCTGAAACACCCGTGGACCCGTCCACGCACCATGTGAAACCAGATAGAATCCACACCTATACTCCGTACTATACTTTCATTTTCCAAGCTCCCGGCCGAAGATCAATGCGTCAACCAGTTCCTCGCTATTGGCCAATCGGGCAGCTTTGGGGACCCGCCCAATAACGCTGAAGCCGAGCTTCTCCCAGATGCGGATGGAGGCTGGGTTGTTGGCGAATACCAAATTGAAGACGGAGTATGTGTATCCCTGCAAGTTGATGGTTAACTCTATACTTCGAATATGTGCACAATGCCAGCAGCTCGGTAGGTCTTACCAGCTTTGGGGCAAATTCCAGGTAGGCTTCGCCCATAGCTTGCCCGACACCGCGGCCACGAGCGGCGGTTGTAGTCATGAAGCCTGCGTTGCAGATATGAGAGCAGCGACCTATGGCAAGTTAGTACACTTTCTCATATGAGTAGTTTCGAGTTAGAAATGGTGTCAAGTAGATCTAGACAGAAGACACTTCCATATGATCTAAATGACCAGTTCACACCTACCAGGATAATTGGGCTTGATATAGAAGGTTCCCAAACAAACGTTCTCCCAGTCCCTACCCTCCCGCAGGCCGTCACCTTCATCGTCCAATATGGCCAGAACTGTAAAAGTTCCGAACCAGTAGTCGGCAAATTGATCAAGTTCCATTGGCTGTTCCATAGGATATGTGTTACCGCGGAGAATCTCCGCGGTGAATTCCTCATAAAGGAACTTGACTAGGTCCTTGGGAACACTTTGCGGTCCTCCAGTGATGGGGTGCAAAGTCATTGGGGCATTATCAGACTTGGGTAACGTTGTCTGCCGCGCCAATAGGCTCGGTGCGGCATCAACATGGGCTTGTGGTGGGGGGTTGCGGGTAGAAGGGTCTTCCAGCAGAGCAGGCATTGTGACGATCTGTGGGCCAATGCTCGAAATTCGAAGTGTAGAAAAGTATTTGAAGAAGAAAGCGAGCGTTCTGTTCGATACAACAGATGCTTAAAAGGAAATTGGGGAAGCTGGTACCGAGTACACTCTATCGGATCGGCAGCCTGAGCCGACCTTACATGAGTCAGCTTGTCATCTATAGGGCGGTCTCCACTTGGAATGGGGTTCGCCTTGTCCAGCGACCTCGTCAGTGGCACTCATCTTCTCCATGGCCCAAATATGACAGGTCAGAACAAGCCAGCGGGACACTCTTGAATTCAATTGCAAAGCACTGAATAAAGATATGTCCATCTTGTCACAAGAACGTCGACGCTTCCAAGGTTCCCGAGGTCGCAATTAGAGATGTGAACAATTCTGGCGAGAACCTTGGAAAAATCGCTGCGTGCAGATGAGAAGACCACCTAGACAGAGACCTTATTCCTCAAGTAGGGACCTCAGGAGCAGTAAAAGAATGCCTACAAACTTGGAAAGCTCCTTGCTACCGGCTGTCGCCCATCTCTTTCTTTATTCTTACACCTAGAAAGTACATGCAGACCGACGAAGGAGAGAGATGCCCGCATCTCTGAGACCCCTATCAGACATATATACACAGCCCCATTGCTAGGAGAACTGACTTAATGCAGCGACCTCACAATGATTGATTTCTCATCACAGGTCTTTGTTTGCCCTGGAAAGCCAGCGTTGTCCCCAACCCAATGCGACTGATGGAAGTTTATTTCTCGTCTTCCTTGCTCTTCAGAGCTTCCATGAGCTCGAGCAGTTGTCCGAGTTGTTGATCTGTAACAAGATTCACATTATTAGCGTTCTGATAACCTTGAAGCTGTCCAGACAGGAATGACATACCACTCATTTTATCCAACTTGGACTTGTCCAACTTTTCTCCCTTCCACTGAGAGCCCTCAAGCTTCTGCGCATAAAGCTGCCATTCGGTCAAAAATCCAATCTGTGAGTTTCAAAGTCAGCCAGAGCTCCGCGTTTCTCATCGCCTCCGGTCTGCCTCGCTCGGCTTGTATCCCCGCTCCCGCACAACCAACCCGGCCATATTGGAAGACATACAATGTGTAAAGGATTTTCGACACTTCGGTGGGCGCGGAATTCGTTCCTGACATACGAGTCACCTAGAACACGCATCTCTGGGTCGAGTTTGCGGTGGACGCGTAGAATCCGTCGGTACAGTTGCAAAGGCGGGAGAAGGGCGAGTGCCTCGCTGAGACTTGACTTGGAGCCGATCGAGGCCGGCGTGGCCATGAGCAAACGTTGAGCAACCCGCATGATGTATCTGGAGAACTTCAAGGTCAAAGAGATGCAAATGACATAATTTCCTGGGGATTGAGCCGAAAGGCGGCGAACGGAACGCACGAATCAGCGCGTCGGGACGTTTCGGGATTTGAGATTTAGCCTCAATTGGCCTGCGTTAAGCATCATTTGCTGATATCGGCTGGAAATTTTCATTCCCAGTGACTGACTTCAATAGCCCGGGATCTTGACGAAGTGAAGTTCCTATACGACTGTGCAGGGTGCGCAACTAAAAATATTGTCATAACCCCACCACAACAACTTGATAATCAAAATCCCACGATATACGATTTATCCACCATCTACCATGCTTCCCACACCAGACACATCACATGTGTCTTTTGACACTATTTATGAGCCATCGGAAGATTCATATCTCTTCTTAGATACACTGGCTTCAGAGTCAGAATCCAAATGGCTCTCTGAACGATTTCCCTCAAACCAGAGCACATCGCCGCTAGTTGTCGAAGTAGGAACGGGCTCCGGCGTGGTCCTTGCCTTCACAGCTGCACAGTCTCAACGAATTTTCGGCCGGCGCGATATCCTGACGCTAGGCACAGATGTGAACCGAAATGCCTGCGTCGCTACGCGGAAAACTGCAACGACAGCAATTAAAGCAGAGCAACAGCCAAATCCTCAATCAGTCCACATATCATCGTTGACAGCTGATCTATGTGCACCACTGCGACCTCGAAGCGTCGATGTTCTTCTTTTCAACCCACCTTACGTTCCAACTGAGGATCTTCCGCGCCTGCCCTCTTCGGTGGAAAATGACCCCGCTGCCGTGGAGGCCATGTCTCGCTCCGATAAATTTGATAATGACTCTTACTTTTTGTCGCTGACCTATGCGGGCGGCGCGGATGGTATGGAGACCACGGACCGATTGCTCGACGCCATCCCTGGCGTACTTTCGGTGCGTGGTGTGGCATATGTTCTGCTGTGCAAGCAAAATAAACCCGATGAGGTCAAGGATCGTGTTCGTGCCTGGGGCGGTTGGCAGGCTGAGACTGTGGGATCCAGTGGAATGCAAGCTGGGTGGGAGAAACTGGTTATCGTGAGAATTTGGAAGGATGAGCGCTCATGAAGAATACATGTACAAAGAACACAGTCATAATGATTGACGATCACCCCCGTGTCATACACTCTTACCTGGCAAACAGAGTAAATTTTAAGCTATCTACTATTCCACCTCTTTCTTTCCTCGAAAAACATACATTAGCTGGTCTTGGTCTCCTTGTTGAGGATTTGGCAAAAAGACGAAGGCCCGAACCCGGGTTTGAACCGGGGACCTCGCGCAGATATGGTTATCCAAAGCGCGAATCATACTAGGGAATTGTTAGATTATGTTGGTGTATAGTGGAGACTCAGTTATCTCTTACCCACTAGACCATCCGGGCGATGCTATGGTTGAGGCTTGTGTAGCTTTACTATGACCCAAAGATTCCCATGTGCATGTGGTATTGAGTAACAGATATCCGACGCGGAAATTAGCTGCCTGTGATGCGTTTTCTCGTTTGCTTTGTTTGCTTCACTTGCTATATCTTCTTGCTTGCTGGCTCCCTAGCTTCTTCCTTCTTCTCCTCATCATTACTTTCTTCGTTATTTGGACCTTCAATAGAAGCTTTGCCAGCCTGACACTACCAACCCATCTTCAAAAACTTAAATAAACAGCGGCTAGAGCGTTGAAAAGGACGACCAAGGTACATCAAGACTGTAGATTGTGAATAATTCACTTTCCAAAGATGGAGGATACAATCTGTAGAATGTAAAAAAAAGGTCTATAGCTAAGGCCAATCAAATCACCGCATAGAAAAAGGTACCATGCGCATGAAGCAATCACAGCTCTATCAACCTTCTCGTTTACTTGTACATGCCCCGTTTGGGGACATGTATACCCAGAGACCGGGGCCTTCCCTCTAGGGACCATCGTTTTCTGAACTTCTGCTTCCTGGTAGTCTGCTCCTGCTCCTGCTTCTTCGGATGAGTATGAGTATGAGTATCTGGCAAAAAAACAAGGCCCGAGCCCGGGATTGAACCGGGGACCTCGCGCAATTATGTTAAGGATGATAATCCAAAGCGCGAATCATACTATGAATTGTTAGCTTATGTTTGTTTACAGTGGAGACTTGATAATCTCTTACCCACTAGACCACTCGGGCGGTGATGATGTAACCACCGACCATGGCATTTCAACATTTGAAGGAACGATGGATGACAATTCATAGACGTTCACACACATAAGCAGAAACCACAAACCTTGGAAGTTGTTGTCTATCGTAATTTCAAGATAGGTTTGCCATGGTGATACACCTACCTGCCTGTTTGCGGAGTAACATGGAAAACAAAAGGAATCTCGAAGGAGCCAAGTGGATTCGGGCTGACAGGGTGTGAGTGATCTACAAGTATCGGGAATGCTCTTCTATCATCTGTAGTAAACACGCAATCATCATTGTATAGTTAGGTCTGAGTTGAAGAGAGCCACTCTTCAATCGGAATCTAGCAAAATGAATGTTTGGATGGTTATAATAGGAGAGCCCACGAGAAAGAACCAAAATGTGGGTTATAGGTCATAGCTGACAACACATGCGAAGTAGCACTTTTGGACTAGAATAGGCAGGATGTCATCAATAATATGCGCTTCTCCCATCAACTTCGAAGGTTCAGTTATCTCCCACCAACTGGCGTGCATAGGTACGAAGAATGGAATATCTACAACTTTGATGGAATACTGGGTATAAATTACGCCCAACAGAGGCTGCTAGAGCGGCCGACTTGCCTTGTACGAATATGAAAAGAAAATCAATGGAGCAAAAAAAGAATATCGGCCCGAGCCCGGGATTGAACCGGGGACCTCGCGCAATTATGCTTTGGGTGAACCCTAAGCGCGAATCATACCACTAGACCACCCGGGCGATTGATAAATAGATAACTTTAAATATGGCTATATAACCCTATATTGATATTTCAAGAACTGGCAGAGTTCAAATGCAAAATCTAGCTGTTGCCTAGACCATATAGCTGCATTTTTGGGTCCACAATACAGGTAAAATTCATTTTTTGAAGGACGCGTGGATTGCAAGACAAATACCCGAGTCCGGACATTGCACGTGTGCTATCCAATTCAGCGTTGGAACGGCAGTGCAGAATATATGACCAAGTAGCTATACTTATTCTGGCATGCGTGAAGATGAACGAAGTATACTCGTAGAGCTGGCTCATGCCAAACTTCACGACCTGGATAGCTTCGTTGTTTCGAAATTGTGCCCCAGTGAAAAGGACTGAACAACAGGTAGGCTCTCCCGAGGACCATGCCCTGAATTCAAAATACAATTAAAGCCCGACTTATGGATAGAGAAGAAGACGTGGTATGGTAAACCGCGGCACGAGCCTCTGCCGACATCCAGATAAGGAACGTAATGCTAATATCATTCAGAAGTAATGATGATATAACTCGGAGGCTATGCCCACGACTAACAATTAGGGTGGCGTACCTGCCACCGCCACCTGCCATGGGAGCTTTGTTATAAAAACACATAATCGGCTCTGAACACTCCATGGTACAGCTGCTATCAACTTCCAAGGTTTTTCAAGATGACTGATTATCCCGGAGACGAGTGGTCGACCACTTACGACACATACGATACGCAAGGATCAGCAAGGGATCCCGCAGGTGCGACCTATGATTCACTGGGTTCAACCTACGACCCGTCGGGCTACGGCACCTACGGCGCAACCGACTACGGCGCGGTGGGCTACGGCACAGACCCGACTGGCACAACATACGACACCACTTACGACACCGGCTACGGTACTACAACATATGATCCCCGCAGCGGTGCCTACGACCAACACCTCGACTACCGCACTCCAACCGGCCGCCGACACCACCGCGAGCGAGTTGATCAGAGTGGCACCTACCGCCATCGCGACGTTGACCGGTATGACGATGGATCCACCCGGGTCCACAGAGAGTACGACAATCCAAACACCGGTACTAGCTACCATCGCGACTATGAGCGATAGAGGCTGGTGGGAGGAGGTGCGTTGGGCATTGGCCCTAGCCTGTATATAAGAGACGATGCCATGATGAACACGAAACGCAAAAACAGGTAAAAGGTAAACATGACTATAGCTTACCTTGTATTCATGCAGTCTTGGACAGTTTTGAGAAGCTTGAAAACAAGGAGAAAACAAACTTCAAAAAACATTGCGAGAGACAAAAAAAAAATTAAAACATGATGCATTGGGCTGGTTTGGAACACAGCAGTGACAGTTCTTTTAGCGCTCGCTTATTTCTATTGCTAGCAAAGTATTAGCTACGAAATTTCAAATCAAGCCTGATATTTGAACCAACTCCACACATCTATTTGAAACCTCGGTACAAATGCTTCCTGTCTTCAATGCACAAGCATCTGAGACAGCTTGCCGAGCATAAATGTAGCCTAGCATTGCAGAGTAGAGAGATAAGAACCAAAAGCTTGGAATATTGATCTACTGCAAGTCAAGGCTCATAAATAATTTGGCGTATCTCTTTCGATTTACGACGATACTTCGTACTTGTTTGTTGGTCTATAGATCGGCCAATCCACTTTCTTGGCGTCATGCCTCAGGCAAAAACAAGGCTGACTCCACCGCATCATAACTGGCACTTCCCTCTATCTGTCCCCTAACTTTATTCTGTACAGCCAACGAATGTTGTGCTGAAACAGCTTTTCTTCCAGCTTCCCATGCCCTGATAATGTCGCGGAGGACGCTGGGCGGAGGTCGTGTTCTGGGAAACCCGAGCGCTCTCGCAGCAGCTCCGTCCCCGCAGCCGAAGAGGGTGCTCTCGCCAGCTGCCAGCAGCGTTTCCCTGAACTCGCAGACGTCCGCATCACAAATATCATCAGAGGCCCAGGATCTCACCTCACGAATATCTCTAGAGAATGGCAATACTTCTATATCTGCTGCCCCGGCTGCCCCGGGAGCCCAGCTCTCCTGTCCGATCTGCAGTGAGGAGATGGTATGCAAACCCCCTAGTACGTTTGTTTTTCTGAAGGATCTTGTACTGACTCTACAAAGATGACCTTACTACAGTTGAACCGGTACAGAATTACCACCCCCCCTTTCAACACTATCCCGTGTTAACAAATCAATCCAGACATCTCGACGATATCCACCAGAACCTCGAAGACGACCGACAAGATGAAGTCAAAGATTGGTTTAAATCACAGATGGAAAAGGCCCGAAAATTCCAACCGCTCGCAGTTTTGAACCAGAAGTTGAAGGGCCTGGATGTGTTCGAATCAAACGAGAATCAGGGCGCACCTGTCCTCAGCCGGCCGCTCGCAACCCACCCAGGGACCTCCGAACCTCCAAGACCACTTGATCCCGAGGACCTGATTACAAAGGAACACTGGCAAACAAGTTATCTTTACGATGAATGTCTGGAGCCTTCCTGCGGAAAACGATTGAACGCTACCAATGGCTGCGTGAATTGTCGGAGCTGTGGGAAGTTATTCTGCGAGGAACACACCATGTACCAGATGAAGCTCTCGCGAGCGGCACATCACGAACCTGTACGAGGGATATGGGCCCGGGTGTGCGAAACTTGCTATAAGTCAAGGGAGGGATACAATGACCATAATGGTGAGGCCCTTAGAAGACGTTCGGTGGTCGACAAGGTTAACAAGCAGCAGGAACTATTCGTAACCAGACCGATGCTTTCAAGTCAATCAGGAAACAAACTGTCGATAAGGACTTTTTGGAAATCTCCCGGCTCGAGAAACGTCTGACCCGGCTGACCCAACTGTTGGCCAATCTACCGCCCGATCAAATACACCCGAGTGCAACCAAACTTTGGTCTCTTGCATGGCAGAGTGATCAGCGGAAAGAGCTGGAACAAACAATTGTTAGCTGGCAAGATGATGCTAGTGTTTCACGGTGTCCCTTTTGCCAACAAGATTTTTCAGGCTATACATTCCGCCGACACCACTGCAGGACCTGTGGGCGAGTTGTTTGTGGTGATCCTAGTACAGAATGCTCCAGTGAGGTTGGCCTAAGCATTGCCCCTTGTGAGTTTGAATATGGGTCCTAGTCATGACTTGGGCTAATTCTTGACAGTTGCGCCAGCCAACACGGAAAAGGCAAATCCGGAAAACCTCGTCAATGTTGACATAAGATTATGCAAGGAGTGCAAATCAACACTCTTTGATCGTCGAGACTTCAAAATGGATACCACCCGAAAATCACCAGAGATCAGAGCCTATGAGAACCTAATTCAGTTCGAAAGGGGAATCCGCCTTCATCTACCTCGATTCCAAAAGCTGTTGACAGCATTACAGTATGTTCCGTTTTTTTCGGTGCCTCAGTCGAGTACTAACGACGGTTTAGAGACCCCAGGCGGCCTCCGTCATCCAACCAAATTGCAGACGCTTCCAAGGTCCGCAAGCGACTGATTGATTCATTCGCACAGTATGATGTTGCCGCTAGAAGAATTCGTGACATGCCTACCGAATCCCCCACCCAACAGCGACTACAGAAAGCTATATATCAGCAAGCCAGCAACTTTCTCCATCTTCATATGCTGCCGCTGAAAACCTTACCCAAAGTCCTCAAGCATTCCACGCCTGCTTCTGAGAGAATTCCAAGCCGCGCAAGTACACCGAATACCTCAATCAATGGCTCAACAGCAACTCTCCGATCGCCCGAGCCTGCTCTCTCATCGATTAAATACAACAGTGTTGCTGCTAATGGAAGCAACACTAGTCTAGCCAGCGACGCCAGTAGTGCCGTCTCGGCCCTGGAAGCAGAAGAGAAATCTCTCCGAGATCGATTAATAGTGCTGGAGGAGCAGAAATTCTTTGTTTCCGAGATGATCGCCGATGCCAACCGGCGACGGAAGTTCGATGAGGTGAGCAGCCTAGCGATGAATGTGGAGGACCTGAGCCGTGAAATCGACCGTGTCAGTGGCATGCTTGCGGGTCTAGACTTTGAGGGTGTGTATACCGGTAATTTGCAAAACAATTGATTCGTTCCAAATGGCGCTCCTTCGGACCTCTCTTGTATTGACCCGAAACGTCCACGCTGTGGCTTACACCTTTGTTCTCGCGTTTGGGCATCTTACATTACGATGATATGTGCATAGCATCGGGCGTTGGTTACTTAGGATATTTTTCAAATTTTAAAACAATAATTCGAAAGATTTCTCGTATTCCGTGCATCTGACAGATCAGAAAATTCCAAGATTCCTCCGAGGTCTCTGTAAAGTACCACGGATCAAGTGCGAGAGACAGCCCTGGAGGGGTTTCAGATCATCCCCGGCTTCATTGTTGGCACCTTATTCAAGCAACATCTTGAATACAATACGCGCTCTCTTGCTCCGCATTTGAAGGCTTGCGCGAGAGTGTTCTGTGGCGCTCATTTCGGCCTAGATGTCTGCCTCGTGCTTCAGCAAAGAACTCGACTATATCCACCACAATCGGTTCGGCCAGCCAGAAAACGTGGGATGGCGCCAGGCCTGCCCTTGAATGTCCACGTGTGGGAACCGTCCGAATTGGTCCCGGGGCTGGATGACGAGGATGAAATAAACATTAGGGTGTTTTTTGTTTGATAATTAACAATAGCCAATATAGGAATTAAAGGTGTCTAAGAAGCTTGATCTGCCGAGACATAGAATGTCTTTTGCACATTCACACCCTGAAAGAAGGTTCCGCTGTGCTTGGGGTGAAGCTCTTCCTGGCTACTTGTCCGACTGGCCTGATTGGAGGTATGGACCGTCGTGATATGCGCATGCGATTCATCCTCCAAGTCAGGTCGCCAGTACTGTGTTCCGGACGTATTGGATCTCACTGCGTTGACACTGGAGAGAGGAACGCTCCCTCCCGTGCGCTTGCTTTTACTTCTGCTTTTGCTACCGCCGCCTGAGCTGGGGTCACGGAACCAGCGGAAGAGAGGTCGGAGCGTGACCAAACTACCTGCTGCGATTCCTAGACTTGCTTCGACGTTGGACCAGATTGAGATGTTGGTGGTTGCGTCTGTTGGGAGAGATGTGAGCAATATGTCGATATTTTGAATGGATGCAGCATATCCGAAGCCGGAAACTCACATAGGAAATCTTTATCCTTGTAGTCATGAAGGAAGGGTATACGGATAATGACCGCTGCACTTGCACTGTAACCGAGGATGTCAGAATTTTGGCCATGTCGGCGAACAAACAGAAAACATACACGCATCCCATTCCCAGAATGGCAGCCAAGGCAGCCTTGGTTCTTGTGTTCATCTGCAAATTCCATACCAGGAAGACGGGCAAAAGACCCAGAGTCAAATCACAGCATGTAGCAGTTACACTGTAGACATATGCAATGGCAATAATACTGTCGAGGTTCATGCATGTTCCAGAAATGCCGGCTTTCGGATCCAACTCGAGGCGAACTCGTTGCCAGAAGAACGAGACCGGTTGGCATTGAAGAGTCAACATGAACCAGAACACAAGGCCAATGACACATGTCACGCCGATGACTGTATAGAGAATGGCCTTGTGAGTCTTGGCGACTGTCAGGCGGAGGAGGGCCAACGCGATGGAGATTTTGGCCAGCGCGCATGTCCAGACATAGCTCGTTTGACCGAGCCACCACCACTTTGATATTGTTAGCATGTGATTATCTTCTCGTAATATGGTAGCCAACATACAAACATGGCAGTCTCCATGGTGCCTCTTACAAGGAGCACCTGAGACCTCTGTCCAATTCCATAAAAGGCTCCAGTGATACCGCATAAAGCGAACAAAGTGTTAAGCACCTTTTGAGAACATCAGTGGTCAATTCGTTTTGGGTATGGATGTGATACATACCATTGCGCACACCATGAATGCATCGTCCCAGCCAAAGGCCTTCACGATACGTAGTCGCACGAAGCATCGTAGACAAACAGCGATGAATGAAATCCCAAGGAAAACAGTAGTGACGATGAAGATTGACTCGGAGCGGCCTTCAAGGGGCAACATATTGACAGTCCGAATGTGAGTGTCCCCAATTCATGACCTGCATACACTAATATAGCGATTCCCCCACACCAAGGATGTCAAAGGGAAGGAGCAGCAAGGAACAGGGGAGAGAAAAGGTTAAAAAAATGGAAAACCCACTGCCGAAGACCAAGCATTGCCAGCAAAGTTGTCAGTGGCGAGCAGGGAGCCGCCAAGAGAGAGAGCGGGCTACGACCATCGCGGCCTTGATCTCCGTGGTGTCTGTTTGGGCGCAGAAAACCTTTCCTACGGATCCGCCAGTGATACACACCCTTGCAAGAATAACGCTAGTGGTCGCACTTATTGTGACAATGGCATAGTCTATCGCCAGGCTTTTCGTCGAGCCTTGTGGAGTCTACCAATGTGGCAATGTCGTATCGAGTCCAGTCCATTGAGGTGGAGTAGAAAATCGGGAATGTCTTGGGTTTCATCTGCGCTTCATCCACTGTGGGGGAGAAAACGTACATAAAAAAAAAAACCTGGAAGCTCCTACCTAGTCCAGCCATATATCGAAAGTCCATACCCGCTCACGAACCCTGGATATCGACGATGACCAACCAGAACTATCCAAGCCCAACCAAAACCATGGAATTACCATGTGGGATGCCACGAGTTTGGATACGAGGTTCTTTAAGTTCCAGGAGTTACATGTGCCGCCGCTCAGTCCTTCTCGCTAGAACAGGTTCGAACCGCAAGAACACTGGCAGATTTGACGTGACTCGGTTGTGCTAAATGATCCCGCTCCACCTGCCAAGCCGATTTCCTCGAATCACCTCCGATGCGGTGGAGTCGGTGTCTGGGACAGAATCAAACTCCGTGGTACTAGCGTTGGAGACTAAAGCGGATTGGGAGGCCGTTGCTGTCAATCACCAGGATGTTTGCCTGGATTATTCCATGGGCCTACGGATTAGTTGCAGCGCCTTTGGGTCTTCAGGGGTTTCAAGCCGCCTAGCCCGGCATATGTTAGTTTTGACTCTTGCAGGCGATCTCCGGTCACCCTTAATCACATGCTCAGTACGGAGTAGTGGGAATCAGGAGATGTAGAGTTCAAGTGGCCATCGTACTCGACGGGTATAAGAATAGAATTGAATGCATTGATCACAAGTGGAATTCAAATCCGATCGATACAATCAAGATCTGGGCAATCGCACTCCGGAGGAGTTGAGAGAAGCGATCAGCGGGACATGAGATCTGCAATGCAGTGGGTGTTGTCGGAAATTGCATGGTTGACTTGTGTACTCCGTACCCACATTACCGGCTATAGGCGCAATAGACTCGGCAACGCGTTGGTCTTGTTGTTCTGACAGACTGTGCCTTGGCTGCATGAACTATTGCAGGATGTGGTTGATAGTTGAATACCTTGTCACTGAGAATTGAATATTCTATTTTCTCTTGACTCCATATCTGTATTTGTACTCCGCTTCTTTCGTACCCATGAAGTTGTACTAGTACAAGTGTGTACGTTCCTTGCACTGTGTAATTCAGCATAGACCCCGGGATCCATGTGGGCAACGGGTCGATTGAGATTAACTGCAATATAATTCCGGCTATTCCATATTCTTAGCTTGATGGGTCTGTTAGGATTGAAGCTAAAAATCAGGTCATGGGCATCGCAACCATGGGCCACCGAAGATGGGGCATTTTGGGTTTGGTGGCCAAAAATACCTAGGAGTACGAGCAGAGATGCACATCGCAAAGGGGCTGGCCACGAATACACTCCGGGGCTGTTGGCTCAATTGTGTGAAATGTACCATGACAAGTCTGACGCACCTGCGAGTAATGGACTTGCAGGACAACAATGCACAAAAAACAAAACAAAAAGCTGCCAGTGTCTACAAGGATGGCGGAAAGGCCTGGGCCCAGACTCCGGGGTTTAGTCACATTTGAGGGAGCTCTGTTTCACGGCTAGTCGGTCTTCATACCCAAAGAAGCCAGGCCACGACCTTGACCATATTCTACTCCCATCTCTTTTTACATGCCACCGTTTGTATCAAAGACAAAGCACTGATTTCTCTCCGTTACTAGGAACGTATGCAATTAAAATCTGTTGCATTCAAGTCGCAGACTCGAACGAAACTAGATCGAATATGTACAGATCAAGTTGTATACTGCGCGGGTCTAGACAAGCGAAAAGGCCTCGTGGAAAGATCCACTACCATTTGGCCTGCTTGGTGTCCTGGAAGGTCTGCATGATAGTGACAATCTTTTCCATTGCAGCAAGTTCCTTGTCCAGTTCGGCGGAGACCTCAACCTCGTCCGAGCCAAGCGTCGAGTAGAAGTCTTTGCGGTATGGGGTGAAGCTCATGGCTGTGGAGAAGACAGGCTTGACCACCCAGCTGTGGTGTTTACTTAAGGTCTTGCCATAAGCGTCGCGGAAGGATTCCGAGAGCTCCTTGTTGGGGTTCTTGTTGGTGTGGCCGAGTGCGTTCAGAATGAAGTCAAGGCTTCTATTGAGACAAAATAAGTCAGCCACCGTTCATCACACAAGAAAAAAGTACCGGGGGTTCGATTTATCTTTTGCAGTTGCGTCCGAGGAGAAATTACTTACCGGACCAGCCAGAGCAAACCTTCAGTGGCAACGTGCTTCTTGGTCTTCAACTCGTTCAACACAAGGGCCTGCAGAGTCTCAGACTCAGCAGGCGCTGCAAGCTGGCGATTACGGATTTTCTGTGATATGGTTTAGAATGTGGTGACAATGATGCGAGAGTGTACGGTACGGACATCGACGTTGCCTTTCATGTCATCATTGACCTTGTCGAAAGCTTTGAATCCGAAGGTGGCTACGCGGTCTCGTAATTAGCCTAGTTTTGAGCCTGGATTGAAGCATCACGCACCGAACATGGCCAATAGGGCCTCGACAGCCTCGAGGAACTTGGTGGTGTCGACACCATCCTCGGCAATGATGGGGATATCGGCGAAGGAGTTCACCAGGGGGAAAGTGGAAGAGGCCATGTTTGCGGTTTCAATGGATTTAGAAAGAACAATTGCAGAAACAAGATAGCTTAACCAGGGGACTTAGAGCACGGGGGGAATGACAGCTTCACCGCTGGTGCCACGCAAGCCAATGGTGGGGCAGGGGACAGGGATGCATATGGTACAAACAGTGCAAACAGCGCTAATACGGTGAAGTGTCAACACTGTTTGCAGTGTTTGCGAGATTTACTCAGCGACGTCATCGGTTCATGTTGCATCGAGATTGGCGATCGCACTACGAAACTTAGCTTGAGGGGCCCCCCTTCGTGCCTGAATGATCTGCCTGCGCCCGCATTGTTGCTTGTATCTATGCTCTCTATGCTCTTGCACATGCCTGGCGCCCATCTTGGCCCACGCGGGTAACAATCTGCCATGAGCACTCCACCGGACCAGCCTGCCGGGTCGTCCCCAGAGCTCGACCCACGCTCGTACCATGAGCATTATCTTGGCTTGCAGACCGGCTCGTATACGGATCACCAGCTGGTATGTATGCAGGTTGACTGGGTGCTCGACTAGAACTGATACAGTGCTTCTTTTTAGCGCCATGCTTCTGCCAACCATCTGCATATGACCAACCGGCGATTCTTCGTTGGACCAATCCCAGAGGGTTGGTTGCAAGGTCACCGAAAGTCCTGGTATAAGTCTCGATTGAGACTAAGGAACTACACATCCCAAGCCATTTCGTTTTCGGCGGGCCCTGTCGCGACTCATTACAGCGAGCAAGACAATCAGCCCGGGCCTTCGGTGCCAGACTTGGACGAGGAGGTCGCCTTGACGCTCACCAATACAGATAATGCGACCGCCGATGATGTGGAAATCGAAGTTCAGGAAGAGCAGTCAGAGGAAGAAGATGAATCCGAGCCTGTGGGTGAACTGAGGACCCTTACCCATCCCGAGGCAGAGATCAGTGGCGACGACCCATTGCCCGAAGAGCACACGGAATCAGCAGAGGGAGCTTGGGAGGACGAGGGAAGCGAAGAAGATAGTGGGGAAGACACAGATAGCACCGTCAAGGCAAGATCAAGCACACAAGACGATGTTTATCACAATGATCTCGCCTCATCTTCCTTCGTCACGGCCAGAGAAAATATCTCCAGCTCTGCAGACACTGGAGAATCAGTGGCCACCTTGAGAGCCAACGGATCGGAGCCACCTGGTGTGCGTTCAAATTCGCAGGGCTCGTACCAAACGACTGTGGCTGGCGAGACTTCTCGCACCCAGCTGACTCCCAACCCTTCCATGGTCCCAAGCGAAGCAGATTCAACCACACAGCTTTTACGGACCCAGTACAAGGACAAGGGAAAACAGAGAAGCAAGGCATCCGGTGTTTCCCGGGCGACTCTACAGCATCATGAGCCACAAGATGAAGACGAAGATGGAACTGGCGATCCGCAAATACAACGAAGACTCACCAGGAAAATGGCGAAACTCAACATTGACGACAATATCAAACACAGGCAGCAACGGCTACGCACTCGAATTGCAAGGACCCAGGGGACCATCTCTGCTAATCGGCCGCGCCGGCGGAAGGTGCAAGATGGGGAGATTGTCAAAGCAGAGAAAATGCTAGTCTGTGTCGAAGAGACTATGCAGAGTACACTGCCCGCCGACTATAATGAGAACGACAGTCTCCGCATGGAAACACGAAGCGTGGATAAATGGAGAGAGTTCCTTGTCGTGTGTCGCAAAAGCTCTGCAGAGCACACACCCTTTGCAATTCAGATGTATCGCACCCGTGTGATTCCCGATGTGCAGCGTCCGAACAGCAGAACTCCGCCTTATTATGAGATACGACTCAACCACAGAACTACGCACGTAAATCTATACTCACCACTCGACAAGACCATAGTGATTTGGTATCCTCGAAGACGTGGCACGAAAATCTTCATTCTCCGGCCCAAGTCTGCAGCCCACTCTGCAGAGTGGTATACCTTCGTTCGGCAGGTCCTAGGATGGCGACGTCCCACCTCGCTTCCAATCCATGTTCCTGACCTTGGTGTTTCGCTCGTCTTCAAAAACCCCTTTAGCCAGTCCAACAAAGGACTCAAGGCGGACAACTCCGACAGTGACCAAGCCGCAGCAGCTTTGGATCATCCAGAAGTTGATGTCAGATTTGCCGCTGCAAATATCATTCGAGGCTGTATGGAAATGCTCGAAGGCCGTGCCGAGTGGGCTGAGGTGCTCAAGGCATGGTCCAAGACCGAGAAGATGGGTCTGGCCTGGAAAAGATACGACCGACTGGAATGGGTCTTTGGTGTCAATGAAGAAAAGATGTATGGCACCATCGCAATGCAGTCATCCCACGAGCTTGAGCTACGACCAAGGCATCACTATTCAACTGCGATTCGCAACCATGGTGGCAAAGAAGAGGAGCCCGTTCCTGTTGAAGGGTTCCTGGTTCGCTTGACATCTCAAAGGGGTGCGCATCAACGGATGAACAGGATGTTTTTCAAGAGGCTGTACTTCTTTAGTCAGGATCATTATTTGTTCTTCTGTCGACCGGCCAAGGCTTTGCCACCGGCACCACCGAAATGTGCACCGAGCGCGGATGAAAGTGTGCCATCTGCCCGTGAGATTTTGGATGTCATGCCGCTATCCTGGGACGTTGACCCATACCCTTTGCAGGATGGTGAGATCGCATGGCTTTCCAATGGAAATAAGGACTATGTCAAGCGGCACGATGAGGATGCATACGCGCATGTGCAAAGAAACGTGCACAATATCAGTAGTTCAGACGGGTACATTGATTTGTGCAGGGTGCAGGAAGTTCGCAACATCCATCGTGGCAGCTCTCCTGCAGATCCCAACATTCACGAAGGCCCTTCTGTGGACTTCACTCGCGAGCCCAGGGACTCACGCCATGAAGACGGTGCTACGCAGGACATGGATGATGATCGCACTTTCGAGCTGGCTCTAGACAATGGCCTCGTTATCCGGCTTCAGGCCTATGACGCTACAACGAGAGACGAGTGGGTCAAACGGCTCGATGCTTTGGTGAAGTACTGGCACACACGCTGTGCTGATGATGTGAAAGAGCACCGACTTCTGCGACAGCGTAATCTGGCGCTGTTAGACATTGATGAAGCAATGGAGTCGGTTGTCGGGCAATTCGCGAAGAAATGGGAAGTGACTAAAGCTGAGGCTTCGCCGCACTTGCACAACATGTGCTCGCTAGCCGGTTGCCGAACTATCAAGGTAAGGCACCACTTCATTACTGTTAGGACACTAATACTGATAACACTGAAAAGATGTCTGGTCAACTGTTCCGCAAGCCCCGTCGGCACGCCACATTCAAACAAAGCCATGTGATACTTACCGCAGGAAAGTTACTCATTTTCCGGAGCACGCTACGCAAGCGTACCGGTGTCGAGATCCCACACATCCATCAAGAACTTGAGACAACCATCGAGCTGGAGGATTGCTACATATATTCTGGGCTACTCACCGAGAACGATCTGCTGTATGCAAACCAAACCTTTGACAGCAATAACCCCGGTCTCCATGCTCTTCCAAGAGTGTATCTTGATTCGGACGCTTTCACAAGCCGTGATGAGGATACTGCCATTACCTTTGTGGTGTGGCAGCCCTTAAGCAAAAGTTACTTCCGAGCTCAAGAAGTGGGGGCCCAAGGCAAGGCCAAACGTTCTCTGCGCCATGTGTCCACGCTGGGCAAGCACGGCCGCACAATCGTTTTCAAGGCGCGTAGTCGTGTCGAGAAGGATCGTTGGGTGATGAGCATTTCCTCGGAGATTGATCGTCTCCAGGAAGAGAAGCATGAAGATATACGGCTTGTTTCTCCTTAATCAGTCATATTTCCCTTTTTGGTCCTACCCAGGTGGTTGGCATTACTTGCATTTTCGGCCATTATTGGGTTCAGCCGCATGCCCAGGTGCGCAACGTTAGATATTACGCTCGTTTTCCACCTCGTTTTGCAAGGTTTCTTGAGAGCATCCATGGATTCCAAGGTTGTTCTTCTCCACATGTATATATTGCACTACGACATTGTTACTCATAATAGTAATACAATGATATCCAAATATGCTCCATATATATACATGTTGTGTTCAAATCAAACGCTGGACTCAAGTCTATCGGCAAAAAACGCCAAAAAAATATCACCCTTGAAAAGTATATGCAAAACACCCAAGTCAAACCCATGGATGTTAATTCAAGAAAGGCTGCTCCAGCTGAACAGCATCCTTAATAACACGGTCTCTTACGCTCTTTCGGTGTATATCGATAGCGTCACCTGTTTCGTTTTCCCAATCCTTCCAGTCTAGCCAACGCATCCGCGGGCCCAAGACTGCCCATACTCGCCCGGTCACAAGACTGAGACTAACGGGCCCATATGTATTGCTATCCAACGTCTTGCGTGGGTTCTCAGCATCGCCCTCCAACCAGACATGATTCCACGGCACTATCTGTGTTGGACGCATACATGGCTCTCGCGTCGTGACACGATCACCCGGTAGCCCGACAATACGCTTGATCGCGATGTGAGAGGGGTTCGCAGGGGAGCTGTGATTTCTTAGTATCCCGACTTCCCGGTTCTCTAAATCAAAGCCCACTTACCGGAAAGTAACAACCATTCCACGCTCGAGCTTGGGCGCTTTGAGGAATGGGATTATAGATCCCCATGGCCACATGCTGACCAGTACTATGTCGCTCTTCGTTTGAGATTGTTCGTAGTCTTCGTTTAGGTAGGGTGTCATTGATGGGCCACGCACCCACATCACTTGCATGACATGTTCGGGGAAATAGAGAGCAATTGGAACCAATGGGGCCAGCCAGCGAAGAGTGCGACCTGCGCGTCGGATGGGTGAGGGGAGTGCGCTGAAGCGTTGGCGAAGGCTCGTCAAGAGGAGTGAGAACGGAAGGCGCCTTTGTCGGGAGAGAGATGGACCTGATGGTGCCGGTGCTGGTTGTTCTGAGGGGGGGAGCTGGCGTCTCGAGCTCGGTACCTCCGAGGCTTTTACTCGGTATCGCGCATTGGGTGTTGGCGACGCACGCGGCTTTGACATTTTGAGATCAATGGGATGAGGGAGGCAGAGCGGGCGGGATTAAGTCGAGGTTCGATTTTTCACTGTAGCATGGCAATAATTATTCACACAATTGTTTCTTGAGGGCTTTGAGAATTGAGGCCGGAGTGGTCCTTGCCAAGAATCATGTCAAATGCAATCCGATAGGGAGTTTGCACTGTTTGCATGTCAATGTCCGAAGATAAGTAACGAAGAACAACATCCCACAACATCACAAGTGATTTCCGGATCTATTGAACAAAGGTATTCCAAAAAAAAGAGAGAGAATGTCTTCAATTTTGTTCTCGTACTAAGCTAGAGGGTTCATCTTGGAGGCCGATGACGCTATGGTCGATATTCAGTCGGTACTCCCATTTCTGCGTGCTCTTTCAATCGGCTCTCATAGTCCGCAGCAACATGTCCGAAGGGTTTCTTCTCTGTCTCTCGCCGATGATACGAAATAGACAAACTTGGATGTGGGTGTCACTATCATATCGCGTGGCAGGTATGGTCATATGGAAGGTGAGGGGTTTGACTCGGGGTTTGTCGGTGATTCATGAGCTTCGTTTCGGGCATTGCAATCATCGCGTCTGCAATTCCATGGGGAATTTGTACGTTTCTCGGGGTATTCAGTCACTGATGTGTCCGGAATCTGTTGACTCTTCTGCCGTGGGAGGAAAGTATGTACTAACATCATCAGTTCTGACCAACTCAGTCTCAGCGAAGGATCAACTCACGGGATGGATTCGTTGTATGCTACCACATCCTTTCGCTCAAAGTTGCAGAAAACCACTCGTTCCAGCTTTCCGATGTTTGCGGGATTCTCAAGGAATTTCCGAGTTTCATCTAGGACCGCTTCCGCAGCCTCATCACTTGGATAGCCGTAGACACCGGTACTGATGGCGGGAAAGGCGATGCTCTTCATATCGTTCTCGACAGCCAATCTCAAGCTGCGTCGATAGCAGCAGCGAAGTAGCCGCTCTGGGCGAAGGGGATCCTCGTCCCTCATCTCGAGCTGATAGACCGGCCCCACGGTGTGTATGACCCTCTTGCAAGGCAACTTGTACGCAGAAGTAATTTTGGCATCCCCCGTGTCGCATTTCCCAAGTCTACGGCATTCTTGGGTCAATTCCCGTCCCGCAGCGCAATGGATTGCCCCATCCACGCCTCCGCCACCAAGGAGAGATTTGTTTGCAGCATTCACGATGCAGTCAACTCGGAGCTTGGTGATATCATTGCGAATGATGGAAATGGTGCTGTTGAGGGTCTTTGACGGTGTAAACTGTGAGACTCCGGGAACAAGTTTCTTTGCTTGATACAGGCCTTCGACTGTGGGTATCGTTGCAAGAGATAGATACGAAGCCATAATGCAGTACGAAAAAGTTAAGTCACTTCAACAGAACAATGCACTCGGGCACTCGGAGCTCAAGTGGGGAATCTCAAGCTTTGCGCACGGGCCACCTCTTCATCAAAGTCACGTGGCTGTTGTTTGTCGACCAACCGATGTGGGCGATCTCGGTGCTCTTGCAATGTGAAGAAGAGAAAGCAAACAAAAGAGCGCGGAAGAGAAATGGAACAATCTACCGAGATCCATTTAGACACAAAGGGCGGGCCTAAGCTCCTAGGCAGAATCACCTTCCCAACACACCCACACATCTCGGAGGTTAATACCGAATACTTGGGTGGCATAAAATTTATAGGATAATGTGTTTTCCTCCAAGTCAAAGCTTCTAAGCCCCAGAAAGTAACAAGGTATGACCATCAAGAAAGAAAAGTGCATCTTTTGGTTTAAAAATGTTGTTGGGGCCATCTGAGATATGTCTGAAACAAAATAGGCCAAGTGATGCATGTAAGACCCCGCTGAAAGGACATTAACCAAGCTCAGATGCATTTCTTCGGCGTTGCTGCTACTTTGAAATTGAATTGTCTTGGTTGACCTACAGTGTGACAAGTATCAAGTCTGATGGATACCAAGAGCCTGGACTGACATGACACGAGTCCAGATGCAGCATACTCATCAACTTCTCCAGCCTCTTCAATTAGGGTTTAAGTACTATGACCGAAAACAGATGGACAGCGTTCTCGATCCGGCTCCAACGTACTCCATACGGCAAGCTGCATTGCATAGCCGCCTGCGCGCAGACAAAAAAGACGGCCTTCTCTGCCGCTCAACCCTAGTGTTCGAGGTCATCGAAACTTTGCCATTGGCCCCGGAGAATCCGGCGAGGCTAAGATGCAGCTTGTTAGCGTGCTTATACTTACGGGACAAGAGCCAAGCCCGGGATTTGAGATGGGAGTGGATAGGGCTACCAGCGGATGCATGAATCAGTGCAGGAAAAACATGGATCAGAGGACCTCGGTGACATATGATTGGCATTGGCATCTCTTCCTGTGGGCCTTAGAGTCATATCGCCGTTCTTGGGGCTTGTGCGTCCAGGAGACATGGCCCTCGAGTCAGGATCAGAACTCAAATACGGAGTACGGCATGCACCCGTAAGATGCACGCCAAAACCGATATCGTACGATGCGATCCAAATCCTGATTGCCCTAGAAGATACCTGGAGTTAGTAGCACTCACTTGCGGCTAGACTGCCCGCTCATCCAGATCTCCGGCGCCTTGACTCCGTTGGGATTAGGGAGGTACCTTGGCCACCAGGGGAGGTTGAGGGGTCGAGACCCTCAACTTTCTTACTTTCTCAGGATACCAACCTTCTATCCTGGGCAGGAGTCCGAAATGTGGACTTCAACATAAAACATCCCTAGACACAGTTTCGGGGTTCAAATTACGGGGATCATCGACAATTCGTGAGCCATAGTGGGTTCATTGGCCCACACTCCACTGTCAAAATCTGTCAGAACCACAACCGTTTTCACGTCAGTCTCCTGACCGTTAGGAAATGGATCTGCGGGGACCTAGCCCATGTATCGATAGTCGTGGTTACTTTGATTGACAAATGCCGATCCTTCAGGTGTAGCGCCGTCTCTTCAATCGCACGGATCTGTCTCCTCCCAAGATATTCCCGCTAGTCCACCCAGTCACCTTCCCCTTGAAGTGACAAAAATAGCTCGTAAATACCCCATTGGCTGGTTTTGGTGGAAAAAAGACCAGGAATGAAATGAAATTTTCTGGATGGCTCCACTCCGGCAATTCCCAGGCGACTGGGATCACTAGGGCAGTTAGACCGAACCAGTTCTTTCAGATGTCCAACTGTTTGAGTAGGCAGTACGGAGTACGTTGTACATAAATTAGGGGCAGGAATAAAGAGGACACAGCAAGCCCGGTCATTGGATCAGTAGAAAATAGAAGAGCGGAGGTCGTACTTTTGTCGGGCTAGCTGTCATTTTCTGGCCTTGTGAAGGTAAAGTCAAATAAACCAAAAATCATGTTGTTCCCCAAAAAGCGGGTTTTACGACTTGCAGAGCTGACAAAGGGTGATTTTGATCACTGCAATATCAAGAACATGCATCCTATACTAGTCTTGTCTTCAATGGAACTTTGCAGCTGTCATATCCAAGTCAACCAGCCATCCACGTGAGCCGCCCTGGCCAAATATTTAGAAAAAGAAAAAAGAAAAAATCTCTATTCTGATTCGATCGATGCATGCTGCAAATATCAACCTAGGCCAGACTTGTTGTGAATGCATACGTCAAAAGTCTTGGATGCATAAGTACATCCAAGGATGTCAAATACTGAAACGGACACTGCACTTCCGGCTTGTACGCGCTCTCCACAAGACCCTCGTTCAATGCCATTTAGCCACTTAGCCTTTAACCAAGCGTGCAGTGTTGGTCTTGTGTAGCAAGGTCTCTTGTTTGATTGTACCTGTAAGCTTTTTCTATGCTCATGCTAGATCACCGTTGCGATTTGGAATCAACCCTGGTCGAGCGAACACGACAGGTCAACTCCACTTGTCCACTTCCAATCCGTCAGCTTGAGTGAACGACTGCTCTTGGCAACGGCTTGTTTCCCCTAAACTTTGGGGTACATGTGCACCGTCAAACAACTTGAATTTTAAACATGCACTACTGCATCAGTAGGAAATCTAGTCAGCCACCTCGAACATCATGAGAGGTCTTAGTCTTTTTATCGAAACATTGAGTGACGCACTAAAGCGATCGTGTGCAAACGAATGCAATGAGGTTTCGACCCAGCCTCGACCGAGATGTCGCCGAACGGCCGGCTCTAAAATCGAGATCGGACAGATTCCGTTGCATGGGATTTGCGCTGCGTGCATGCTGAATGCGGGAAAGAGGAATGAACCTTGACGCTGTCATGGTCTGGACTCTCCAAGTCCAAATACTCATCGCAGATCAATCCGTGAATGAGTTAGCTGTTCCTCTTCTTTCGAGAACAAGGTTATGTTGTACATTTGCGTGTTTGCCTGATCGTCTCTATCGACGTTTTTTCATTGGTCATGTTCTTTCTTTTTCTGATCCCTGAATACGTCTTAACGTCTTTCGAGCCGCGTTGTGGGAACATGCGGTGGTTACTATCCTCTTAGAGCAAAAAAGCGAGACGATCTCAGTGCGACCTTCTCCATACTTTCTACTGTAGACACTATATATGCACGTATCTCGACGGAGTCAGCAAGCGCATTCCCGAAAGATCGCCGTAAAGCGTAAGATATTCGCCATCTGATGAGTTACACCTCAAATGTAAGCAAGTACTTACACATGACGGATGTATCGGGACCTGCACTTGTAAGACATTGCTCGATATGGATAGGGCATTGAGTCAGCGATTTTCTCGATGTGGGCATACTAGATATCGAGTCCGAAGAGATCATTGAGCATGAATCATTCAACCACAACGTCGGGTTCAGCAATGATAATGGACGAGCTCGACACGAGTTCAGTGCCCCTTTGCCCAGCCGTCTCGACCCGCAATGGATCATTACCACAGCTGTACAGCTTACAGGGATGTGGTGAGCAACAGCACAGGCCAAACGGGAAATACTTGTAACTATTCCCAATCGGCGGTGGAATCGCCTCACTGTGAGCAGCAGCTTATTATCATCATAATTAATATCGTTGATATTCTGGAAATGGAGCCATGGAAACCTGGAGCGATAGTCGCCTCCACTGTCTCCACCGGGCGGATCTCAACCACCAACTCGTTGTGTGGTTTTCGTCGCGTGGCCATGAAGGTAATCTCGGCTGCCACATTCCCCTCGGCTTCCGCTTGTTATCTCCGCAGATCGACTCGAAGGGCACTGAGATGGGAAATGGTACATCCCAACGCCCAGTGGCAAAAGTGTCCAAGTGTTCATGCCTCATTTTAATAGTCTGGTCGAGGAGATGAAGAGCTTCACTGTCAGCTTAGCGTGAGCAGATCACAAATTGATGTTCTGCTGGGAGCCGGACCGAGGCTATCCCTAGATACCGCTATTTCCATATCGATATCAATATCAATATCAACATCATATACTTCACACTCTATTTATTCTCCGGCGCTCCATAATCGGAGAGTTTTCCCCAAGGCGATCACGGAGCCACACCGTGATTCACCGGGCAATTCGGGATTTGCATAGGGGAATGAACTTCGCAACGCCAGTGGGTCGGAGGGGGGGAAGGACGCCCTTTCGGTCCATTGCCCAAGATGGCGTGGAGTTAAAAAAAACGGCCAACCCACTTCTGGGAAATCTCGGCTTCGCTAATCTCATTTTCTCAGGGGGGGAACTGCCTTCAGCTGGAGCTAGCCCACTTTTGGCATGTAGTCGCTCTGCTCAATGAAGCCAGGTGAGAAAATCCCCCAAGGACCCAAGGGAGACAAAATTGTTCCCCGCCGATTGAGGCGGTCTAACAGCACTGTGGGGCTGGGAACGGTCCGGCTGCTTCCCGTTTTTTTTTCTCTCGTTTTTCTCCCTTTTGTCTTCTCCTGTCAAGATGTATTTCCTTAGCTGTGTCAGGATTCCGCCGATCCCTAGTCCGGTCTTAAGTTTCGAATCTACTGAACTCGATGGGAATACGACAAGTTGGATGTGAGGGAGAATCTACTCGCACTTGCTGCGACAATCCCCCAGGCGGGAAACTGGATGATACTCAAGAGAGTTTTCCCGTGTGCTTGGACAGTTGGAACGTGCAGTGTTCAACAGTGGCGATTTCGAGGGAAAAAATATTTTTAAAAAAAGCCAAAAATAAGAGGAATGCAGTGTAAGCATAATGAAATAAATTAAAGACAAGGTTTTTCATTCCGTCCATACAAACCCCCATGTCTTGGTACAGTACGACACTGCTGGGGAGTACTAATAGGGCTTCATGTGGTATTAGTGTCCATGTTTAATCAATATCACGGCACATTGATGAGATAGGGCGGAGCCGTTGACAATAGTTCCATCTGTCCCGGTATCAAAAGAAAATCTATCGTAGATCTGACACATACTTGGACCCGATGAGGAGTTCGGGGCGTTGGTCAAACAGATTCTTGCATGATTCGAATCTGAATGTTGGTACCTCCCATTCCTAATTTGGCGCCGTACAGTCGAACCCTTGCCTGGTCACAAGAACCAGCCTGTCATTGAAACGATCCTGCAGGTCCTGTATTTTGGGGAGGAAAGGAATACCCACTCGCTTTTTTCTCTTCAAGCTGTCAACTTACTCCTTTCAGACTAAAGATCGGAGAGATTTCCGGGAGTCTCCACAATGTCGGATGAATTTAACACCCCCTGAGCCGCGCCACATTTCGAAGTTTCGGGGCGCGATGGTCTGCTTGTTTATTATGGTTTGATTGAATAGATTGCCGGAGATTTTACTTCATAGAGGTGTGAACCGTGCTGTGTTGAGTTATTATATCGGTGGGTCTTGGGGCTTTTTTTGCCCCGGTGCTATTGTTTTGTGAGATAGCCGGCCGAATGCTTTCTGCACTGGGTTGCGGTGATACTTTATTTTTTTTTTACGGTAGAGTCGACTCCTGGTACGCGTGGGGTTTTTATGTCGCCCTTCATACTATATGCGGGAACTGATCGAATTTACAGGAACATCTTTTGGTCTCATCTGCATGTCCACAGCATATCGAAAAAGATAGCCAACGGTCGATGCGCATTGAAATTGGGATCGGATGTTCCTCTCTTGCCCACTTCAGAAAGGCGTTGTAGCTCATTTTCCTTTGTGGTTAGGATGCTCTGATCTTCTGTCTAGCGATCGTGTGTTCTCCACCGAGCATCTCTTAGTCCGTAAAAAAAGGAAATTACTCGTGGAAATAAAAATTGCTTTCCTGCCTTGGTCAGAATCATGTCATCAGGGGACACAACGGTTTTTTTAACGGTTTGTCGATCAAATTGCTCATGTTGAGATCATGTCTCCAGTTGTCTCCAGTTATTCTGCACCAATGGTCTTTTCTTTCCCTCTTGTTAGGTAATGATATTCGCATTCGTTTTTTTTAGCTGAGGGTCGTAATCATTTTGTCAGTATTATCGATTAATTGAGTGTGTACGTACAAGTAGTACGAGAAAGAGCTAACGGTTCATGGGAAATGGATTGAGAGATCGGCGTCTCCATCAACTGCTTGACTCGGGGAGGAGCTTGGGAGCAAATATAAAGCTCCTAGCGAAATTGTGCCATTGGTCGCCGAATGTGAAAGTCCTCACCATTCAGCTGTCCCATGCCAAGGGGCATTTCCGACACGTGAATGTCTTCATTGCCGAAAGCCACTTTAGCCACTTTTCAGGGTTTGCCTTACTCCCCCCACCGCCTTACTCCCCCCACCAGTCTCTTGTCAAATCGCCAAATGTTTGATTACAGGCCCTCCTTCATACCATGCAGGCATGTTCTCAAACATGATCCATAATCCCGTGCTGCTAAGCTAGCTGTAATCGATGCACTCCTAGTTGCCGCAACGAGGCAACCAGAATAGACTCCATAGCAGACCTTTGTTTGGCCCTTTCCGTATCGAATACAACTGGGTCCGCCAGCCAATCATACTCCGATCTCCTCTGATCGATCACAGTTTACCGCGACCGGGCCAGTGTGACCAGTTACGATTCTGATAGTTCAGATCGAAATCTCGCGGGGAAAACCAACTTTCTTCCTCTGGTGCCCCAGGCACAGCTGGCGCCGTCAAACCTTGGAAGCCTGATTTTGAGCCTCGGGCAGGAAATAATATTATGGAATAGCCTCGGGGCTCACAATGACCTATGTACTGTCCCTTGGAAGTGGGGACGAGGAATCAATCGCCAAAATCCTGACTGCATTCATGCTCGGCAGGTAGGTGACCTCCCATGCATGCACTAAATCTCAAGTGCGCACGGAACGCATCGCAAAGTGGCTGAAATGCTACGATCCGTCTGGTGCATGCTCGGCTGCGTGATGCAGCGACTTTCATGTAGATCGATACCAGCGTAGTATTTCCGACCCATCAACAAATCCATTGTGCGAAATCGCCCGGGGTTTTTCTCCGGATGGACTTGGATTTGACCTCGATACATGCACGTACTCGTAATGTGCAGCTCAAGCATATGAAACCTGTATGTGGACTTGGTGCCTGGATGCCCCTCTGCATATCAACTGCAGTGCCGTCACAAACTGTCAGAGAGGTTTAGGTGTTCCAGCAATCGGCCATGCCGTCAGCCCATGACTTGTAGTGATGGAGCTTGATGCAATTGCAAGGTCGGCCGTTTTGTGATCTCTGACAGTTTAAGCCGACCGTTGAACCGTATACATCATTTATGGGCCCTGGAGTCTGTGCGCTTCGGCGTCAAAGGTCAACACTCCCCACGAGATAAGGCTAAAAAGCGTGGAAGCCCGTCGAAACTAAAATCGAGAATCGTCTGAGCGTACAAAGGTAGCAATTGGAGCGTAAGAGGCAAACCAAAACCAAAACAAAAAGACAAAAAGACAAAAAGACCGAGATCCAAAAAGCGTGGGTCCGAGACCAGCGAACTCAAAGACCCAGAAAATGGATTCAACAGCTCTCCAATCTGGTACGGCTGGGGTCGATCACTCTGAGCAATAAAAATAAGATACAGGGTATTTGTAGGAGCTAGTGCGAAGAGGTGAGCAAAGCCAAGGGTACTTAGGTACGAGGAGGCATGTACACCGGAGTAATCTGACCCTTTAATCCGAGGGCAACCTGTGCAGGATGCCTGTTTAGGCAAGGTGATTTTGGTTCCCTGCGAGTACGACGTTATACGCCATATCCCTCTTTGCGTCACCCATTCCAAGGTTCCAGTAAACATGGAGGCTTAACGTAAATTCCTGTCAGACTGAGGGTCTGCAGAATACAGAGACGGAGAGCACACATGCGATCTCGCCAATAAACGTCCCGCGTCCGATCTCGATCCAAAGCTTAAGCAACGTGTGTGACAACACCCTTGCGACCCGATCCTCGGCAGGTACTAAGGGGGTAGCGTGCTCCGAAACTGAAGAATTATTTGTTTTTTGGGGGGGGGGGGATCTCGAAGGATTCGGGATTTTCGTACCCGTGGACGTTGTTTTGCTTTTTGGGGAGAGGGGGCGGTTTATCAGTTGTTTTTTTACGTTTCGGTGTCTTGCTTTTTGGATATTTATTTTTGTGACCTGCGCCCGATCTTGGCTTGAAACGGCGTTGTGACGTAGCCTATAGAAGTGAACAATGTAGCAACAGAGCGAAAGTCTGGACCTTGCAACCTTGGAACCCCGATAGCTAAAGAAAGACCTGGGGACCTACACATACCAGGGCTGAGTATCCATGGATGTATATAAACACGATTCCAGCAAGACTTACTCCGTACAGGCCGAACCATGGAACGGGCCACGTCAGGCACTTTCAGATCTGACTGTGTAACCTTCGAAGATCTCTCGTCCAACCCCCTCGTGCTTTGTGTCTCTCCAGGGGTTGCACGTCCTTGGACTCGATCCTTAGCGCTCTGAGATCTCGGATCGTATCCTGACATCATGTCCGTGGCTATTAAGTTATTAATCAGCCGTCGCGGTCTGAACGTATTCGGTCGCTGACGTCTGATCCACCCTGAATCGGAGATCTCTCTCATGTGACACAGATGCATAGGGCCTCCTACATATGGGGAGTAACCTCAATCGAGTTAAGGCCGAATTAATTTATGTAGGTTGGGAATGGTCCCATTGTAGCGTCCCGGATTGGACGAGTAATATCGGAATAGATTGATTCCAGAAGGCTTTCGAGGTATATCACCGTGAGCTATAAGGATCCATGGATGTTAGATAATATATAATACGGGACTACTTGCATAGTCTTGGGAGGCTTGCTGGACCGGCGTCTCGGGTAGTAGACCGTCCATTAGCACGTTGAGAAGCGGCCGTTTCTCTAGATCGAGCATCGATGTATGATGGAACTAGTTTAGAGTGTTTGCTTTTTTATTGTTTAATTTATATTTATATTTATATATTTATATATTTATATCTCGAGCTCTGGAGGCATCATGGTATGAATAATTTTTTAGAGTACAGCCTTGGAGACGGGAGTATATGGAATGCAATATGCAAATCCACGATATGGTTACTGAGATGCTCTGAGAGTTGCACTGTACTACTTCGACGATGAAAGACAAAAGGAGAAAAAAAAAACAAAAGCAAAAAGAAATAAAATAAAAGGCAGGGGAAATAAAAGCGAAAAAGAAAAGAAAAAAAGAACTCCACCGAGACGGTCACTAGTGATAGGTACGATGATCCGCAGTTCGTGTAAATTTGCGTAAAACCAGGTCATGACGATCTAGCAATTTCCTGGTAATTTTGGCTACGATCGCGATCTTTTTTAATTTTTGAAAGTAAATACTAAATACTAAATACTAAATACTAAATACTAAATACTAAATACTAAATACTTTATTAATATTTCTAAATAAATCCAATAAACTTCTGTCTGTTATCCCGTTTCCAATCTAAAGTAGCCTCGATCCCCTAATAAGGTCTCTCTTCTCTTTCCCTTCATTTCTGGATTGACATTCCTCCACGCTTATATCCCTTGCGTATATACCGCTCGGCCCCCCCGATCGATCTCACCTTTTATTATATCGTTTTTACAGCTTGATATACTCTCTTGACTTCTTGGAGGGGTTTCGATTTTTGGAAGGACATGATTTGCATTACTCCATCTCAGCGCCACTTGTGAACCTCTTCTCTTCTACGCCACTTTGGACCTGGGACCCTTGGGAGTCCATTTAATTTTTTGGTCGTACGATTCTCGCCTTCCAACTCGATTTTATCTCGGCCGGATCTCTCTTATATCTTGATCGCCCCCCGGAACTCGATCCTCTTAATCATCGTCCTCGTTCGTGGATGATTATTTTCCCCAGCTCTCTTCCAGAAACGTGATGGGGTCTTTGGAAGCCGCACCTAGGCACAGGTTGGTATTGTCTACATTTCCCTCTGGACTTCGTTGACCCCCCAGCAGAGACCCTTTACCCGCGATAGGTTTCTTAAAGGATTCACCTTTCGTCTCTCAATGCTCCTCGAGCGCGACCGCATCTCCCACCCCTCTGATGAGCCCCAACGTCATGTACGCCGGTCAGCCGTTATCCTACGCCTACGCGCCCAGCGCACAGCCGGGCTACATATCGCCGTCCCAAGCGCGTCGCGGCATTGAAGATGAAAAGGACAAACACACACCGAGGCAATCCCTCCCCTCAATCCACGAAGCCCTCGGCAACGACTCTCTTCCCTACCCTGCGCCCACCTCCGCTCCTCCACCACAATCACACCCTGCACCCTCACATATCGCCGGCCGACCAAGCACCGAAGGGCCCTCCGGTCCGCCAAATCCCTTCAACCCGGTGATGCGGGAACCCGGCTACCACCCGCCACAATTGCAGGACTCGCACTCCAGCCTCACCTCCGTCAACACCCAAGACTCCCGCGCCTCCCTACACTCCCTCAGCACTGGCAAGTCTCCGACACAGAGCGCTAAAACAGGAATCACCTCCGTCGGGTCTCAACATTCCACCTACGAATACAGCGCGCCAACTTCCGCCGGTAGCGTCGCTTCCCCTAATGGCTACAGCCACTTCCCGCCAAACTACTCCTTTCAATCCACCACCGGTCACTCATACCAACCAACATCCTATGACAACCGTCCTTACATGGGCGCGCGCGTGGATGAACCAAAGGCCGGATATGTGGGCCGCCCAATCCCTCCTCACAGCGACACCGTCAAGCGGCATCTAGACGTTTATGATGTGGAGCAGTCTTTGAACGAGGTATGGTTTTACCCCCTGCGCAGATCTGGTCGAGAACGACGGAACCGCTACTTTCGCGGCTGAAATCTATGGTCCCCGAAATTAAAATGCTAATCTCATCTATTTCCAGATCGCCGAAATGAGCACACGGACTCTAGACTTCTCGCGACACTACGCTGCTCGTGCGCACCAAACCCAACGGTCTGGACCCATATTAGGGTCCCTCCCTTCGCTAAATGAAGTGGAGGACATGCTCCATATGCAACGGCGGAACCAAGATGCCTTGGTTCGGATACGCACAGCCGTTGTGAACCAGGAACAGGCCCTTGCCGAGCAACTGGCCCAGCGGAAGGCGTTCAAAACCGAGGACGACCACATGGCAATGTACCCCGATGATTACAAGGGTACGGGTGGTTTTGCAGGTGCTGACCCAAAGAAAAGGCGTGGAGTAAGTTCTGGATGTTTCTTTTTTTACCGTTTATCCCCCCCCTTTGACGTATCCACCCCACAAGATTTGTTGGCTAACCATTCCCAGAAGGCCGCCCCTCCTGGTCGTTGCCACAGTTGTAACCGAGCCGAAACGCCAGAATGGCGTCGGGGTCCAGATGGTGCCCGGACGCTGTGTAACGCCTGCGGCTTGCACTACGCCAAGCTTACTCGCAAGATGGGCGCGAACAAGGCGGCGGGTTTGGGTTCCAACCTGAAGCCAAAGTCGGTCCTTGACTCCGCCTCCCCAACCAGTCATTAAGCTTCTTTTCGGCGTTGAAAAATGGTGGGACATAGATTCGGAGTTCGGCTGGGATTGAATCCTCTCATTTTTTTCCTGATCCTTTTTTTTTGTTTTTTCTGTTTCCTTTTCTTCCCTACTCGGCCCTTACATAATACCCTCTCCGAGGTCTGGGAGAAAACGGCATAGATTCCCCCCCTTCTGATTTAGCCATTGGCTTTTGAAATCTGGTTTCTTTGTTTCTGCTCAAGTGCTTGTTTCGCTCATCTGTCAAGACTGTTGTTACTGGTTTATACCCTGCATTTTGGTTTCGAGCCATTTCGAGGCCGGTCATGCGTCTCTGTTTGAGTATGTCCCTGATATGATGTGTGTACGATCGTGTCTTATTCAGCGTCTCCTACATTATGTTCTAGTCGATATCCAAGGCTTTATGACATTTCAATATTCTTCTCTGTGTGTCCATCTATGATTGCTGGGGAGACCTTCTCCGAGTGGAACCTGGAAAATGTAATTTGATATGATGCAAATGTCTCATCTTGGCAGCAATGTCGAAATGCGATGGACTTGCCTCATCCTCCGTTGTCAAAATCCATGGATGTAGTTACTAGCCATAGTGTCGGTCGTGCGTGTCTCGGTATCGGACCCGAGTATTTCATCTGGGCCGGGGTTCCACAACTTCCAGGGCTTCGCCTGGGCAATGATGTTGTATGCATAGCACATGTGAACTCATGTATATTTGAACGTTAACAAACGCATTCGATATGCCAAGAGTCTGAATTTTCAATTCGACAATTTCCGCGGCGATAAGAACTTGGAAGGGTGGCATGATCCTTTCGCCCTAAGGTGGGCCGCCCGATTTGGTATCCAGAGACATATGAACTCCCACGAAAACATTCAACCGACCCCAGGTACGAGGTCAGTATACCTCCTGCTTACAAGTAGGCGATTTATTCAGTACCCCTCAATATTAGATCGGCAAAGAATAACCCCCCTCCTCTTAACCGCTAAACGCGAAGAAAGAGGAGAGATCATCCAGATCGTCAAGATCAGCGGGTCTAACCTGACTAGTGAGAATGTAGCACGATAATTCGCTGCTAGTATTTGTGTTCATCAGATCGGATCTGGGATCGGGAACTGTGAGATCGCGTTCGCTAGAAAAACTTGGCCAAGCTTACATGTAGTTAACGGAGTATGGAATAGTAAAATATGATATGACGCCGAAATATAACCGTAATTGAAATGGACCAAACGCCCATCGACCGTTACAGACCGCCACATTCCGCGGCGATGCGCGGATAAAGTCCGCGCATCGAGATTTGTCATTGAAGCAGCAGTTTGAAGTCCACTCGCAGGGAACCCCTGTTCGGAGGGATCGATTCATCGGACTGCAAGTGGCATTTGGTCCGACGCCATTCCGGCGGACTGGAGAGTTTGTATAGTGCCCTGGCACCGACACGATGGTGGATATTTTGCTTGCTTCATCGAGCCACCTTTTTCTGTTTGGTCGACGTAACTATGGAATTGTGACATCAAGCCTGATGACCCATGTACATTCCTCATGGGGGCTGGGCTAGCAGGGATAGTGGAATTCATTCGATCAAGATCAGATCCCACGTTCCCTCATCCCTGTGGAGATCGCTGTTCCATCCTTTACTTTTTTTTTCCATCCCGTCTCCTTGAGATGATCATACGCTTACGAGTACTGCGTCAATAATTGTACGCAAACAGGATGTGCTCATCATACCGAGTGCCTGTGGGCTCTGATCTTTCGCTCTCGCTCTCCTGACGGTGAGATGCACTCGTGCACGGAGTAGACAACACAGCAAATTACGTCGTCGAGCCTCCCTCACCGCTTCAAATTCCATTCCCATCGCAGGTTTCCCATAGAGACGTGATTTCAACCGCAGAGTCCTTTTCCCAACACCCGCCATCGTTCCGAGATCCGAATCCCCCCGGAAAATGCGGCATGTGCAGTAAGAAAGGGTATCTTCAGTTCCGTATGCAGGCGGTCTCCGCCCGCAGAGATCAGCTAGGCAGTCAGATATCCAGATATCGGTGGCAAATTTGGGCTCTTTGTCAAGCGTCTATGGTATGCTGTGATCGGGCGTAGATTCTGTGGCAAGATACTAGCGAGTGAGTGGCTTGGACCTTGCCGAGTCGATATCTCGGCAAACGAGAAAAAGCAAGTTCTTGAAATGTGTCATTTTCGATATAATTAATTTCTTGTACGGAGTATGTGCTTGGTACTCCTTATCCCATCGTGAGGCGCATCCCTATATCACATAGTTCCGCACCCCGTACTCCGTACATACGGGGCAACTCCACACCAAGTGAAAGAGTCTGTGCGGACGTGCCGCGATCTTCAAGTCGCATCTATCAAGCAATAAACCCTATGTCATTGTTGCGATCGCCATTTGTACCGTGCGGCACACAAACCTTGAGCTGATGCCCGACGCAAACTCTATCTCCTGGACAGGGTCTTGGATACCCCATACGGTAGATTGCATTCAATAGCGCGATCAAGCTGCGGTTCGTCCGTTGTGGAGGCTAAGGACGTGCTTCTCTTCCAGCATGCGTATTTATGTATGGAGAATCCCGACGCACTGGAATCTCACTGGTCCACGCAGGATCGCGGAAACTTGTTTCCATTGGTAGAACAAGATGTTTCTCTCGGGCACCAGGTCGCTAACCGAATCGGTGTAAATGACACTGGCCGAAGTGGATCGTAGAGTTTTGTTTCTGGAATTATATTTAAGTTTCGTATGTAACCGTTTGTAGTATAAGGTAGCATATACTATTGCTTGGGTAGTATATGCGCGAATTTAGCGGAGAATAGTGAAACAGAAACGTACTTGCAGATGTACACATTGCATTTAATCTAATATCTCTCTAGCATTGCATGGCCAACTGCAGCGGATCTATCCGAAACATCCCAAGCCTACCATGCTCGGTATTCTGTATAACGTGACCAGTAGTTTACAAACCGACCGTGATGGGTTTCTTCACTGTGAGCCAAACTATTTGCTAGGAAGCTAATCGAACCACAGATCGTCTACCCGCACGCACGATCATTGGGTGCGTGGGGTACGAGAATCGCTTATGCTACACTCTGATTCCCTCCAAGGTTTCCAATAACTCGGTCGGCCCGACGAGGACAAAGGTTTAGCGGCGGCTGAGGGTCTTTCCACATTGAGTACCATCAAATCGAAATTCAATCTTCGATGCTTTTCTGGTGGAAAGTCTATCTGGGCTAAGTGGGCCAATCGTGTGGGGATTCAAATTACCGTCTTGTTGGGACGCTATTGATTTTGCGGTTTCCATTTCCAGGCTCCCACGTTGTAATTTCTTTTAATTTCTTTTAATTATTTTCCTCGTATGTTAAAGTGGGTAGTAATTTAGAGCTCAAAGTATCCTTTGTGTCGGTACGGAGCAGTGAGCTTACTCATACTTTACACATGCACATGTATAGCGTTGTCCAGATTTTGGAATCGTACCCTATAATCCAACCCACGCCACATCGACATTCATACACCGTAATGATTGGAAAGATTTTAATAATTTACGTCCGTCGCATCCCGCTGAGATGTACGGAGTAGCGAGCTGCACCTGCCCGAAACCCCAGATCGAGCCGAGATCTTCCGAATGGCATGCAGGAAGATGCACGATGTAGTTAGCCCTTCAGTACGGAGTATAGAGATCCAGAAACGGAACACCCCGTACTCCGTACCCAGTACAAAGCACTTGCTCGGGATTTGAATGGAGGTCAGATTTGGAAAATTACCACACCTGCATGTAAGCTCCCGCAGAATTCTAAATTTCGATCTCATCCCGATCTTAATGATGCACTGCAGGAGATCCTTACTCGATGCACACATCCCCCGCCTGGGATCTGCAATCTGAGATTGGCTCTCAGCCATGCTCCATTGCTCGAATCGTGGCGGTGTGTTCTAGTGTCTTCACCGTACACTAGAAGCACATGAGCAGTCGCATGTACATCGATTTGTCAATGTGTTTTGAACCAAATTGTGGACGTTGGACACGTCACAGTCTCTGCTCATTCGTTTCTTTTTCCTTCAATTTTGAGCACCTGTAATTTGCCTGTATAGCGAGAGCGCCGTACCAATACGTTTCGTGGATTTGAAAGAACGCTTGCCAAGTACAAAACACGGAGCTCGGAGCTCATAGTTTCTTTGAATGTGGGGCCCGATACATCGTCGTTCGTCCCAGCACCGTTGCTTTTGTTGACTGACCCGCGCGATAAGCGCCAGAGTGGAAACCATCCCGATGGCCAGAGAGGTGCATGTGGGCGGACATTGTAGCCGTGTCCCCACTGAAGGAATCCATATCTGCATGTCTCACTGCGGTTCGGGTTATGGGCCATGAGGCTGATGAGTTTCCATGAAAAGGGGGTGTAGAGCGAAAGCGTGTCCGCGGAGTACTCTAGAAAAGGTTGAATCGTGGATGAACCGTGGTTCGAGAGCACTGGTGAATATTGGTTGCGCCGATCCACGATTTTTCCGAAACAATCTCGATCTTCGACCCACATCGACCTTGCCGTACTTGCCGTTCCGTCCCATTTTAGAAGCCCTTCGAGAGACGGCTGATGTGATGTTCGATTCGGCACTTCGCCATGTGTGTAGTGGATATCGGACTGCCAATGACAATTGGACTGCCTTCGGGTACTTCAACCTCCCATGTAAAAGTTTACGTCACTCGATCAATGAACTAGAATGAACCAGAAATTGAGTGTGGGAAAAACTAAAACAGCTCGTATATAGCGCACGTTTCGACTGGCTACGGAGTACTCCGTAAAGTGCGACGGAATATAGATTGAGCCCGATTTAGATTTCTTCGGCTCCGACCATGGATGCCCCGGTCCACGGGCGTGCGTCATGATGATTCAGCGCCTAGATTGACCCCGGAGGCCGAGGTTTTGAGCCTCCAGCTTGAAGTTGCGTTTGGAGATAACTCGGCCGTGAAATCGGACCCGACGGGCCCGACGGGCCCGACGCAAATCTAAGTGCATGTATCAACTTCATTAGATTCTAAGAGAGCCTCCACCCGTGGGCCCATATACTATACAGTAGTGCCCTAGCAGCTACGTGTATCGCCGCTATAGAAACTTCAATTTTGACACGTTGGCCCGAGCGAGCCTACTTGACCTACTTGGGGTGTTACCCCGGTCCATGGTCCAAGGACCTCGATTGCATTAATTTGAAAGCCAATCTGCACCATTGAACTTAAAGATCCAGTATGGTCTGCCGGGAGCCGTTTCAACACAAACCACCTGGGCAGCAGCTCGCTTTGCTAATATACCTACTCAGCTACTCATCTATTTTTTTATCATTTCCCTAATAAGAATCCAGCGAGTCCCAGACAGGGTCACTCTTGCCTAATACGGCCACCTGCTGAGCTTGACTAGCTTATGCACAGGGATTGATCTCTTTGTTGAGCATATTTCGAGGAACTAGCTTTGTTTCCTGCTGGCGTTCTTTCCCGTATTCAAGACCTCCCAAGCATGTTGCTCGTTGAGGTCTCTCCATTTCCGCTTCCAATGTTCCATGTATTCCGTAGCTTCCTCTTTCCCGCCATTTCCCCATGTCGCTGGATTCAGTTTTGTCACGGAACTGTATACTTGGGTATCGACTGGCGCCAAACGAACCCACACAGGGGTTGAGTTGGCTTTACTAAATAGATCATTAGTACACATAGGTACCAAGATGACAATGCTCGTTAATTATTTTCTGATTAGGTTTGGACTGGACTTCAATTTGATGATGAGTCATGGCACCGACTTCAAATGAGGAGGTCCTAACGTAGACAGGCAAACGTAAACAGGATATGGTATCGTTCAAACAGTTTCTATCGCCAAAATGCCCGCGCAACCGAGTTGATAAAGTCGATTCCATCTTTGCGCCAGGTGTCAGCCTCCATCTGGCCGGTGATATTAGCATCAAATAGCAAATCCTCAGGCTTGCTATTGGAATAAGATTCCCAGGGCACAGTCTTGTTCACAACACCCGGGTTTGGATCAAGATCGTGAATAAAAGAGGCCCACATGCTCGTCATCATGGTACTGAGGTCAATGTATGACTGTGGTACACCGGCAAAGGGTTTACCATAATGGTACCCTTGCCCAGCAATATTGTGGAAGACGAATGCTACTTCTTCGAAATGGGTTGCACCTGAAAGAAGGGGTGTATCTGCAGAGTGCACGTTGAATCGGTAGCAGTATGCTGGTGTCGATGTTTCGGCCCATGCTTCGCATTGCCGGCGGCGATTGGCGTGCATCGACCAGTCACCTGAAAAGGCCGAAGTACGGCGCCATTGATGTCCATTTGATGGTACACGCTCATCCCCCAGGCTCTCTGGAATACCCTGTGATGGGTCGTCGGGGTAGAGCTCTAGGATCCGCTTGGCTATGGAAGGCGGTGTTTGGAAATTCAATCCCCCATCTGAAATGAAAAGGGTAAGTATCAAGTCAGACACAAGCGGGTCATGGTTACTCACCTGTCAAATATTCGTACCATTGATCTGTCGTGTTAATCCCTCTTGGTCCGAATGCTGTCCCTTCATCTGTGTTGGTGCCAGCGATAATAGGCACTTTGATAAAATCATGATTGTCAAGCTGGATGCTACCCCAATTCCGGATCAAGTCGCCGTCCACGACTGGCCAAAAGCTGTAGTAAGATGAGCCATCTGTGCCGTTCAGTGCAGTGTTCAGCTTCTCAAAAGGTACTTCACGAAGACACTGCAAGGAGTCAATCACGTCGGAACAGCCTACTTTGGAGGCCAAGTCATCGTAGTCATCTTGAAAGGATGAATAGTTTCCAGGCTGAGCGGTAATGGATCCTCCAGACTCCATGATACCTGCCCGGAACAATTTATCATCTCTTCCACCATATGCTGTGAGATGAACGCCCACAGACATGGCCCCGGCCGACTCTCCCCAGATGGTGACCTTTTCGGGATCCCCACCAAAGGCAGCGATATTCTCCTGTACCCATTGAAGGGCTAATCTTTGATCTCTTAGTCCGAGATTGGTGTTGCCACTGCCACTGACCTGAGCTGAGCTGAGGAATCCCCAAGCCGCAACTCTGTAGTTCAGGGTAACAGCGATGAACGGTTTGTCTGACCATCAATTAGCCTGGGTCGAGAAAGCATCTTGAGATAAAGACCAACCGATTTTATAGGAATTTTCAACGATCTCAGACATGTTGTAACGCTCATCGGACCCAGAGCCTTGGTAGAAACCCCCTCCATGAATCCACACACCAACTGGAAGTTTGGAATCACTTTTGGCGGAAGAACTCCGAATTACATTCAATGTAAGGCAAGCTTCTGATTGGGGATACCAGATTGAGTCGGTCTAAACCCACGTTAAAATTGGACCTCGGGAGCTTCGAGACTGGAGATATACTCACTCCGTATCCAACGCAAATATCAGAGTACTTTTTTGCATCGCGTGAACCCTCCCAGCTGGCATTGAGAGACTGCGGCACCGTAAACCGTAGATTTCCCACCGGCTGTTGAGCGTAGGGAATACCGAGGAACAAGTCTTGATCGTATCCCGAGAGGTGGGATCCCGCATAAGTTCCGTTGCGTACTGTCACAGTAGGAGACTTTGTACTCGGCAAAGCATGTACTGCTGTCAATAACAGAAAGCTGGTCGTAATTCCACGCATGATAGCACAAATTGAGCGAGGCAAACTCCGCGGTGACTGATCCCCAATTGTGGCTCCTAACCCCTCTTAAGCTATATTTATAATGCTTGGATTGTACGGTCGGAGTACATTTTTGAGGATCCCGAGAGCGATTTCGGCATTGGAGCTATGGAGATTTCCCGCTGAGGAGTTTGGCCGGGGTTTTGCAGGGATTGTCTCAGATGGCGACATGATAGTGCGGAGAAGTGGGATGGCCCTTGTTGATCTCCCCTCTTTTGGGACACTCAACGCGGGGATATCCAATTTCATCCATATATGTAACAAAAGTTAGACGGACGATTGCCTCCTTTGGTCTCAAGCCATGTAAAATCTTCCGAGGATTAGCCGATTGATTATTGCGGGGAATTTTGTGGTCATAGGACTGTGAAGACATACCGTGTTAACCGCGGAAGTTCGGCTTTGACGTGGTATCGCCAATATGCATTTGAACGAGGCAAAGCCCGTATCACATGGGCTGGGAGAAGACCCGCAAACATGTCCTGATGCACAAGTCGTGAAGTGATACAGGTCTTGTCTGAACACAAAAAGCTTAAAGCGGGAACATCGGATCTGAAGGCCAGATCTAGACAGGTCGGTACGTTGCACTGTCCTTTGTACAACGGTAAAATCGCAGGATTCGTGAAAATAAGGTTGGCAGTGCAACACGCCGAAACAACAGTCCAGTATGTTGTGACCGTAACGGATCAAAAAAAGGTAGTAACCCAATAGTTACCTGCACATGTATAAGAAAGGCGAAGAGAAGACGCCAAAAACGAACACCTGGATGGAGACTCAAGGCTCGAGTTCAATGCAATAGCAATGTGCAGTTCGTCACTCCATAGTTGCCAGGGACCTGTGGCCCTTGCATCTGAGGAAGCAACAGCCATCATTGCCACCACACAAGGTTTCCTCGCCGCACTGAGCACCAAGTCCCGTGTCGATTTTGAGAAACACTGCGTGCGAGCCGGAGGGATGTCCCTCTCGCCCCCGCCTCCAACAGGCCTCCGATTCTGCACCCTCGGCTCATTTGTTGAACACATTGCTTCGCTCAAAGATGTCATCGACGAGCGGATATGGGACCCTGAGGTGAAGATTCACGAAGCTGGAAATTTGGCTGCTGTATGGGCGCCATTTCGGGCGAAAATCAATGGTGTCGTCGACCATGTCGGCGTTGAGCTATTCGTTTTGCATAAACTTGACGGAAAATGGAAGGTGACTGGGCTGGCCGACTCATGCCGACTGCCGACTGTGGAGGAGATGCTCTTGGAGTAACTGCAGCTAGCCTTCAAAGTGAAAGGTTATGACTGCGAATGCAAAATGACTGGAATTGAGACGCTGTGACAACCTTGGAATGCCTCTGGCCGTTGTGAATATATGCAAATTATTGAATGACCTCGCTGTATATGATCACACTGGATCTCTAAGATATGAAGGATCTAGACCTTCCTACCCCGAAGAAGCTCCCACCCAACCGATCCATTTTTGCCCTCCTTGATTGTCATCTCTTCAACGGCCTTGACAAGGTCGTATGTGATTTCCTCAGATACAACACTGTCCTTCTTGTAGCTAGGGTGCTTGGCCACAAATTCGCGCATCCAGCGGGCTCCTGTCCAAAGAGTTCCGTTGGCTCGCTTTCGGATCAGGTCAAGATAGCTGGCTAGGAAACACCTGGTCTCAACGTCTACGTTGACACTGTTGAGGTATGACTCCACAAGCGGAATCAAACCTGGGAACGATCCGTCCGCACATCCGTTGACGATGTCGTCGATAGTCATGAGATCGAACTCCGTTTCAACCGGTCCCAGAGGGGGAGATGGGGGCGGAGTATTGATAGCGGATGATGTTCCTGACGAGAAGGTGCTTCCATTGGTTGACTGCTGCGCGCTTCGGGGAACTCTGCTTGCGAAGGGGTCCTTGCGGAACCAGAATTTCCGCTCATTCACAGCGTCGCGTGCGTGTGCCGTCTCCATATTTTCAGTGGTGCGTTGGATCGGAATGTAAAAGTTGAGATCGAAACTCAAAATAGCACGAGTGATCAGCACAATGAAAATACTGAAAGCCGCATTCTCGAAATCCGTAATTTGGATTTCCATTGAGCGGAATTCGACTCGCCAGCCAATATCGTCCTTATCAGGGGGAGGCGGCTTGAAACGCATGTGTTGCCAATTAGTAGACTGTAAATTCTCAAAGTGGTCGCTCTTGTTGAGATCTAGCTCCTCAAGGTCCTCGGAGAAAATCACCAACGGATCACGGATGAACAGGTGCGCAAAGTGGGTGGCTAGTAATTCGTCCATGCCCCCCTCCATGAGGCGCTTCTTGATACTCTCGTCGACGACAAGATCGGGATCAAAGTATTCTTTTCGGAGACGAGGATCCTGAGAAAGGTATGTCGAATTGGAGGCGTACCGAGACTTGGGAATTCTCCACCGGTCATCTTTGAGGGGCTGCGATGAGTTAGCTTGATGGCTCAGACACAAAGATCCGCGAGAACCCACAACTTCGCCCAACTCCTCCCGAGTTCTATCGTCCACTGCGTTTCCAATCTGATTCCATCGCACGTCCGTGTCCACCAAGAAGCCCTTGTATATGGGTGTAGCAGCGGTAAGGGCCAGAAGTATGGGGCCCAGAGGGCTCAACTGATCGTAAAGCTTTCTGCCCTCTGTCATATTCTTTGCCTGGAAGGTTATTTGGAGACAACAGCTGCCCATTCCAAAGGCCATGGCATCCATGTAAACATGGTCGTCCTTGGCTGCGCCGTTGCGGACATCATCATCTTCGGGCCAGTTATGGAGATCATAGTTCACCGTTGGATCCTTAAAGGGTCTAGGAGTATTCGTGTCGTGGAAGACCGGGACATTCAATTCGACTTTCCGTCCTCTCCTTGATCGGATGTTGGCCGCCAATGTGGGGAATCGGATGTGGGGGTTGGCAATCTCATCAGGAACAAACTGAGAACGTAGAGCGGGTCCAGATGGAGGATAATATGGCTGTATGTAGTCATCTTTGGTTCCCAGGCGAGGGAAAGTCGTCAAAGTAATGGGAACTTCATTGGGAGCCATGTGTGCTTTCGCTACTTCACGTCTTGGTGACTGTCAGTATGTTTTGATGGGGTATTCACGTGTTGTCCCAAGAGTATTCACCTCCACTTCATATTAGACTCCACCTTTAACAGATCTTTGAATCCGATCCCCCACGGCTCTCCTGGAGTTGCCTCCAGCATGAACCTGCCGAATTCGGGGTGGAAGTGAGGCGGTTCCTCTCCGTCGCTGCTAGCGGTCAGACATGCCAGACATGTTTCAACTCCAATCCGACTCACTGGCCTGCATGCTTATTGCCCTTTCCAGATTCGGATTTCCACAATGCTTCGTCTCGCGCCAGTGATTTCAAGATATCCGCCTGGGCTAGAGACAGGCGAGATTTCTTTGCCGCATCGTCGAGAGCAACCACGAGGTATTCGACCTATAGCATACCAACGAATCAGCGAGAAGCGAGAAATAGTGTGGGGGCAAAAGCAGCATACCTCGTCGCCCCAAAGCAATGCATCGCGTTCTTTACCCCGAGCTCTGCGCCAATTGGCAAGCAATTGCTGAAGGCATCGCAAGTCAGCACTTCTGATACACCGGCGGCCTTAAGGCAAAATCAGATCCGATTGTATACCTCGATACCCCACTCGCGCACCTGGCTCGCCTTCTTCTTGGCATCTGGCCATTCCAGCGCTGTTCCAAGGGCTCTATATATTGAAGTTAGACGGCGCATAGCAATCATAGCAGGGATAGCATACAGGAGTCCCATCGTATTGAGCTCAGAGGGTTGCAACCACAAAGTCTTTGCGAAGCTCTGATATGGGGCTGAAAGTCAGGACGAGCCCCCACTGAGGATGCAAGATGTCAAATGCTGAAGTCCCTGGGTCCTATCGAGAGGATGGGTTTCTGCGCATAGTCTGAGTTCGTTTCTGATCGATTCTTTGTAGTTCTGGGCTCACATGAGGAGGGGTTTTTTGGTCCCCGGCCTTTTTGCGGCGGGACCGGCGATAAGAGCGGCACCGGACCGCGATATTGAATTATTAATCAGAGTGGGACAGGAGATTACCAATCATTGCGCTGGGATTTACGATGTAGGATATGTAAATTTAAAGGACCTTGAAAAGTGGCTATGGAATATGTTGTTTTTGTGCTTCTACCAGATCTCAAAGTATAGAAGTCTTGGAAGACGATGGTGACATGAAGTCCTGCACTTGCGTCTTCGGATCTTAACAGCATGTCTTATGATAGGCCCGAGCGCGTAGGAACCAAAGTACAAACAAGGCACACAAATAGAAAAGCCGGTAAACCTGACGACCCAAGACGTGATATGCACCTAGTTCACTGAGATCCACTGGCTGGTACGGGCCAATGGAGATCGTGTTCTAAGGTTGCGGTGGAATGTACAATCATCCTGCTCAGTATTGTGTGAGCATTTGTCTATGCTATACCTACTGAGTATTTACTATTTAACATCCCTTGGTCTGGAAACAAAGTGCATTGTATCTGGTGGTAACTCACTGCAGGCAGGTGTCTGAAATATCCGTCTACATGCGCTGCGCTCGTGCAATAAACACGGTCTTGGAAAAGGATCGTTCGTCAGTGCTGAACGTAAGAGGCTCAGGTAAAACCTTGTACTCGAAGCCGGTGAGTCCAGCACCTTCAAATAGTCTCTTCATGTCCGCTTGAGAGAAGCCGTGCGTTTTGATGGTGTGGGCTGCTTCGGCAAAGTCATGCTTGTGTTCTTCGTGTCCGTGACCATGAGCATCGGAATGCGCCACAAGATCGATGATATAACACACACCACCCTGATTCAAGCGCTCTGCAAGTCTTTTGAGAGCAAACTCAGGGTGCTCAAAATGGTGAAGGGCCATGCTAACTGTCACCATATCCAGATTGGTACAAGCAGACTCAACATCTTGAACCGGAGTATCCTCCGAAAGTAGATCTGCTTTATAGCCAACTACCTTGTCTGCAAGCCCCAGGGAGCTCGCGTTGTGGTTGAACTCTGCAATCATATTGTCCGATACGTCGATTCCAATGATTTGTGTGAGGAAAGGGGCCAGACTCTATGAAGTTTTCCCTTGGTTAGTTTGGGCTGGCTATGCTGATGTGATATCATGAGAAAACTCGCACATACCATAGATATGACCCCAGGGCCACATGCATATTCGAGCATCTTGACCTCCTTGTTCTTTCCAGCTTCTGTATCGGTCCATCGGTCGCTGATCCAGTCACGATGTTGTAAGGTCTGCGAGGCCAGCATTCTCGAGGCATCCGCAAAGCGGCCCTTGTAGGAAGCGGCCAGCTTACTGTTAGGTAGGACCGTCAGTATGTCAAGTGGTACTCTCTGGTTTTGTGCAGCCTACTCAAAGTACTTCCGATTCGCTTCTGTGAACTCCGTCATAGTCAAAGCTGCAAGAGATCTTGACAGTGGATTTTGCTGTTGGTTGATTCCAAGGTTGATACCCAGGTATAAGGGAGCAGAAATGTGCGGTAGAATAATGTAATGTGAGACAAAGAACCTTGGAGAAGAAAGAGAAAGAGAAAGAGAATTTCTCGAGATCTACGACTAGTTATACCTTGGTATGAGAGCCTCGGAGACATGTAGCTAGGCTAGCCCCCACCATTTTGAAATGTCTCCGGTGCCAATGAGCGAACACCAACCTTGGGAAAAGTCTAGGTGTAGATTTCTCTGCATGTCTAATAGTATGCTTTATTCAAAAGCAGCTTCAAAATCTGCATGGTGATGGTTGTATTTTCATCGAATAGCAGTGTATACAACTGGCATCCACCTTCAACCAGAATGTATGTAGTTTTGATGAAGACCGGTAGACAGCAGTGATCCCGAGGTCACCGAACCCAAGGTACCCCGCCAGCAGTGTAGGTATCTAGTTCTAGTAGTATTAATCCAGCAAGATACTTACTACAGTCTGTCCTGGGGGGTGGAAAGTATACTATGGATCAATAGTAAAGTGCTCACGAGGCTTCTCTTCTTCCTATGACAGCTATGTAATAACATTACTGATGACTAGCAAATTCTCTCTTTTACCTAGAATATATTATCCTTACGACGTATCTTGGATTATCCTCTTATCGAATAATTAATTACTAAATAGCAAATAGGCTGGCCAAACCAGGCAGCTTTTGTTACATGACAAAGCGGATCCCCTCTCAAGTGCTCGAAGGTAGTAAAAGGTGAACCACATAAGCTTTAATATACAAAAGATAGACCCAATATGGGATGATCAATAGTGTACATTGGATCCGAAAAGACAATGATTTTGAAGAACCCAAAAAGTTGCTCTCTCTCTCTTACAGAATGGGGGTGGGTCTGTCAAGTCTAGAAGGCGTCCAAATTGCTGCGCAGGATTTACTGTGATGAAATATGATAGCCTGGCGAATGTTCATCTGCGACAGACAAGCAGGGGAAAATATAGCCGAAAACTGCTTCTCGTGCCGGGGAGTAAAGCTCAAAGGTGCGATGCAGACCACGCGCACGTGTATATGAACCATTCATCGCAGTCCCAATGAAGATTCCACTGCAGTGTACGCTACACGTGTGACGCATTGAGTGCTGATCTACCAATGCCCATCAAACAGGTGGCGTGTTAGATATGAGGGAATCAAATGGTCAGTTTCCACATGACAGAGTCCCAACGCCAAAAGGCAATCCATAAGCAGTTTCGGTGTATCTCTTATTTACATTTCCTGCTACTCCTTCAGCAGCACCGACCGCACGTTTCAATAATTTGTCAATTTAGTTGCTCCGAGCCCCGTCCTTGGCTGCGCGCAGCTCATCCATCTTGGCCACACGCTTCTTGAACTCGACGTACTGGCATTTCTCGTAAGAGTGTCGCTCGTCCTGTGTGTATTGAGATACCCGGGTTAGCTGATTATTCTTCCAATGAGCCCCCAAAGCCTATGCAATCAGAGCAGTTTCTGCTGCAGCTTTCAAAAGGAGGGACCTCGTACCTCGCACTTCCAAGGAAGGTAGTACTCTGCTTGCCGGCATCGGTTCAGCGGGATCAACAGGTGTGCGCATGAGTCTCTGTATTGCATAGGAAGGCGAGCTTCGGACATCTCTTGGCGAGTTGCTGGCATTTGGTCAGTTTCCTAGCCGAGCTTTTGATTGTTGATCAATGGCTTCAGATTCATACCGGAATTCTCCGAAAGGCCCACGGCGCTCTTGACCGACTCAATGACAGTCATTTTGGTGAAGTTTTAGGGGCGGAAAGACAAGGAGCGGGGAAAGAGAGGCGGACGCGACGTTGGCCATTCCCGATCGTGAGGTTCCTGCAATGACCGATACTGGTCACATGACCATAAGCCATGCACGTGACATGGAACGCCAAAATGGGACTAGTGTCTTTTTTCCACTTTACGCGTCTGCAGCGCGTACTCAGAGGCCACCCAAGCTCCACTGATTCCGTGTCTTTGCATTCGTGCTTCGCCTTTTGATTACGTGAAATGAGTTGATCTTGAAGCATTTCAGCAAAACCAATCAGTTGATCCTCAAGGGGTGACGTCTCGCCTGGCAACCTGCGTCCTATCATATTCCCTCGGCAACCTGCTCAATTGCGGCGGTCACGGACACGCACATCATGGCCGGGATGGAGAACATCTACTCTGCTACCTACAGTAGCGTGAGTTTTACACCGATTGAATATGCCTAGCTCACCCGCTTGGATCCATTGCTCGCACATTTGAAACTCATGGCAACTGACACTCGTCTTAGCATCCGGTTTACGAGCTCAAACTCGACGGCGATAGTGTGATGAGACGGCGAGAAGACGATTGGGTTAATGCAACACATATCCTTAAAGCAGCAGGGTTTGATAAGCCTGCGCGAACTCGAATTCTCGAGCGTGAGGTTCAGAAGGGTGTACATGAGAAAGTTCAAGGTGGCTATGGCAAATACCAGGGTAGGTCTTCCAACCCTCTCAAATGGGCCAAATTCGACAAACAGGGTGCTGATGTGATATACCTTAGGAACATGGATTCCCCTTCCGGAGGGCCGGATGCTTGCCGAGCGCAACAACATACTCCCAAAACTGCTTGCAATCTTTGACTACGTTGCCGGAGGCCGCAGTCCGCCGCCAGCGCCGAAGCATTCTTCGGCTGCGTCCAAGCCTCGAGCCCCAAGAAAATCTGCCGCTGCCAACCGTGCCGCTGCTGCTGCTGCCGCGGCGGCGGCGGCAGAGAGTCTGAAGGTTGTTCAGCCTCCACGTAGTATGGGACCTCCGACTATCCCTCAAGATCATTATGATATGAGCGCAGGATTTGACGACAATGAATCTATCGGACATAATACGATTGGCTCATCGTCAATGGTCGCCGATGAAGATATGCTACAGATGTCGCAAGGTGGCCGGAAGCGAAAGCGTGGAGTTGATGAGACGACTGCCATGTCAATTGCTGAGCAGGAACATATCATTTATGGTGACCAACTTCTAGACTACTTTATGACCGTGGGGGATGCCCCAGAGGCAACACGGATATCTCCACCTGTTCCTCCCGCCCAATTCCAAGTCGATCGAGCTATTGATGATTCCGGGAACACGGCACTTCACTGGGCCTGTGCAATGGGTGATCTGGGTATCGTCCACAGCCTTATCAGCAAAGGAGCCAACGTCAAAGCGCTGTCAGAGCATGAGGAGACCCCACTTGTTCGAGCTGTATTGTTCACCAACAATTACGAAAAGAGAACGTTTCCGACACTGTTGGACATGCTCTTAGACACTGTCTCTTTTCGAGATTGGTTCGGTGCCACAATCTTCCACCACATCGCAGAGAATACTCGAAGCAAGGGAAAGTGGAAAAGCTCGCGGTATTATTGCGAAATCCTCCTCGATAAATTGTGCAAAACCTGCTCGCAGGATGAAATAGCCATCTTGCTGTCATGTCAAGATCAGAATGGAGATACTGCCGCTCTCGTTGCGGCTCGAAATGGCGCATTCCGTCTAGTGAACATTCTGCTCGTTCACTGCCACCGAGCTGGTGATCTCGTGAACAGCAAAGGTGAAACTGCTGCTGGGATCGTACAGCGCTCCCATCACCCGGATCATGACATCCCGCCACCTCCATCTTCAGTCACCATGGCTAACGAGAACATGGATGTTGATGTCGGTGGTCTTGGGCCTGCCGGTCAACACTCTGTCGCTCCGGTTGCCGATGCTCCTGCTACAGCGGAACTTCTCGCGAAGATCGGCTCGATCATGACCGAAGCAAACAAGAAACTTGCCGTGAATTATGGTAATTCGAAAGACAACCACCAAGATTCCACCGATGTCGCAAACCCGGAAGCGCTACACGAGCAACTTGAGTCAGATCGCCAAAAAATCCAAAAACAACTTGCTATTTTGGTGGCCAAGGATGTAGAGCATGAACGAACCGGGGATCAACTCAGCAGGTATGAGAAATTACGTGCCAGCTACGAATCGCTCCTCGAGCAGATTCAGTACAATCGCTTAGCGCAACAACTCGCAACCACCGAGACATCCAAGCCAACACCGACTTCCCTCGAGCAAGACCAGTTGATTGCACGCTACCAACTTGCCCGGGAACTTACATCTGCGCAAAAGATACGGCAAAGTGCTGTTAAAGACCTGGCTCAACAAACTGCCGACGCGGGTGTGAGCACCAAGTTTGATGTTCATCGTAAGCTGGTGGCTTTGGCAACCGGGCTCAAGGAAGAGGACCTGGATCCTATGGCTGCTGAGCTGGCCGAAACTCTGGAATTTGACCGAATGAATGGGAAAGGCACCACGCCCGAACTTGGTCATCGCCGGCTACCATCCCAGAACGATGCGGCTGTCCTCCCTGGACCTAGTGTGCCCGTGGATGTCTAAGTCTTCTTGGGTTGCACTTGTTTGATCAGTTCTAATGACTCATTGACTTTCTCTCTCTGGCATTGTGTACACTAGCAGATACCCCGCATGTCTCTTATTGCCGCATTGATCTCACTTTGCTTTTTTTATTTCCTTTCTTCATCCACTCTCATAGCTTATCGGTGCCCTTGTTTCTTATGTTTTCCATGCCCAGTTTCAAGTACAGTTGAAAAGAATGGCCACATGTGGCCTGGATGGGTTCGCACGTTTTGTCGAGTGTTAACTTGGGCCTGTACAGATTTTCGAACCTTGCACATATGACTTTCTCCGATCGGAGATTTTGTATGTGTGATTTACATGTACGGAATATCGTGGAAATTTCAGTCATCCTGTTGAGTGACTTTCAGTCAATATCGAGTTGACACTTCGGATCTTCACGGTCCATCGTAGTGTAGATCATAATCACACTAGCGTCAGTGTAGACCCTAAGCGGCCATCATAATTCGACACGGACCACGATCGCGCTGAACGGTTCACTGGTCTGTGCGATTCTGGATGGGTACGAGCAAAGTACTATTCAGACGCCGAAAAGGATAAACGGGGATGAACAATTCAGCTTCCCTCCATCTGGGTAATGAGTTAGGATCCAGCCAAGTCCGGGCAAGATCATTGGCTGGTATGGGCAGCTTGGCATCAGCAGCGAGCGGCTCCAGGGGCGTTGTCAGGCGCAGACGGCGGCCACGTCGCGCCGCTAGTGGCCAACAGCCAATGAACCGAGACAGGATGTGATGGGGGATCACTTCACGCTTGAATGTCCTGCTTATTGGTCCACAGGGCGAGCCAGTCAGATCCTCTCAACGGGCGCTCTCGTTAAATCTTTTAGGCAGATCAGGCAGACTCAGGCTGGCACAATAGAGGGGTTGAAGAATATGATTGTAAGGAGAAGAAGAATATTCGAGTCCAAACAACCCAAGTGAACAGAATAGGAAGAAGTCGGAAAGCTGAAAGCCATTGTGCTTTGACACGCTAGTACCTTTTGGGAACTGCCTGCCTGAGGCGCCGGGTCCCCACATCACCATCCTCAATAATCATCTCTTCCTCTTCTCTCAACCCATCTAATCTTCGCTTCGTTCTTTCTTTCCCCTCTGCATTCCTTCTTTCTCTGCAGCTCTTCTCGTTCGGTTGAAAAAAAAAAGGCATTAGCACATATTCTTCCCTGATACCTTTGCCCCTGAGGGAAAAAAACGCCTTGGGCCGAGACCCGAATTCCTTTCGATTCTGCATGACCTTGACGAGGTCCTCTCTTCTGGTTTAGTGAGCTTGGATTGGTCATACCTCTTTTTCTTTGGACATTCGACTGTTCAGCCTCGACTCTTCGATCTTGGACTTCGCGTCAAACAACTCTCTTTTCTATTCGGCCGGGATTTGCAGAGCATTCCCCCGAAGTTCATCTTCAATTGGTCTTGCTTTACGCGCGCCTCTATTATTCACAATACTCTCTTAATTGTTTTCACTGCCAACGTCAATCATCTTGTGCTCGACTTGGAGACCCGTGGCTTCCGACGCTCCGACCAAAACAGCGATTGTACAGCTTGGTCATTTTGGCTTCGGCTATTTACATTACTAGCCACTCGCTTGCTCTTTTTGCATATCTTCACTTGTGATTGGTACGAGTCTTCGCTATCAGCTATCGGTATAGACTAACCGTTAACCTTTACACAGAAACCCCGGCTCTATCCAAACTTTCCCGTCCAGTTCTTGAATCTCGACTTTGCAGACTCGAATTCTGCGCCCGTTCTTGCATAACCATCATAATCTATTAATCGCCGGGAAGTGAGATCAGTTTTGCGGTTGACCCCAAACTCTCACATTCGAACCCGGACGTTGAAAGACGCACGCGACTGGCTCAACTTGCATTCTGTTGCATATACCTACAACCTACCACAAACGAACACGAGTATGGACACTGGCGGTCTTGCTCAAATGACTTACAATTCTTCTTTCAATAATGGCGGCTCTCTGGGTGTGCCCGGCTCTGGCTTTGCTTCACGCGGCAAGGGCTCCCACATCAAGCGGCTGAGTGTGCCTCCCCAGGTGGCCACCATTGACGAGTCTCAGACATCGGCTTCAATCTCGACACCGCGCACCAGTCGCTCTCACCTCTTGGCTGGACTGCGCACTGCTCCCAAATCTGCGACGATTCCTTCTCACCATCAACAGCGAAGCGGCATGGAAGATTCACGCTTCCCTGGGTTTCCCAGCCGAGGATCAGACCGGGTTCCACAAACTGCGACTGGAACTGGATTCCCACAGCAGGCTTACGCGCCAACTCAGAAAATGAACTCGTACCACACCCCGCATCAACATTCTCATCAACATTCGCACCAAAATTCGCACAACAACCGCGTGGCTTATACCATGCCGGAGCAAGTACTAGCGCCCCCAATGCTCGAAATGGCTGGCGGGGATCTTCCTGATGAGAGCATGTATGCGGAGTTGATGTCAACCAATTTGTTCCTGGCTGCGCAGCAACAGCGCTTGCAGCAACAACTCATCAGCGTTACTGCTGCAGCTCAACAATTCCAGAACCTCAATCTGGGATTGTCACTTCAGCAACAGCAGAATCTTCCTCCGATGTCAAACGCCAGCCTTGGTTTCTATCAACAACAACTCCAGCAGGGCGTTCAACCCATTGTGCAAGCTGTTCCTGGCCAGCCTGGAATGTATTGTGTATTCAATCCTCTTACTGGCCAGCAAAGCTTTATCATGGACAATAATTCTCAGGAGGATTCTTCTCGCCAGTCTCACCATGATGCCCAATCCCGTTATGCCCATCAGGTGCCACAATTCCGCGCGGAAATCTCTCCGCCTGCGGATTCCGAGCAGTCTCCCATGCAGTTCCCACAGTCGGGTCCCCCTGCTGGTAGCCCATCTCCGCCTCATGAATCAGCAGTCAATGCTCTTCGCAGAGGTCACCGCAAGAACCCTTCGTTCAACCCTGGCATCAAGGCAAACATCGATACTGCCAAGGCGAACATTGGTTCTGGCCCTCGGTCTGCTGCTCTTCCCCCAACTCCGGCCACTGGAACATTTGGACCCGGTCAAGGCCGTGCTGGTGAGCACCCAATGCGCCAGCCTCGTGGACCTCCTTCGCTCGAGGATCTTGTGGCTAAGCCAACATCGAAACATGAGGGCAGCAAGAACTTCGCGACTCGTCAGCGACGCCGCGCTGTTCACAACCTAGTGCGCGCTGGAATCGAACGGCGTGGCGATACGCGCAGCTTTGGATATCATAGCAGCGGGGGCACCAACACTCCTGCAAGCGAAAAGGAATTCACTTTCTCCGACGGTGATGATGCTACCGTGCGCAGTGGAGGCAGTCTTTCCAGCAAACCAAGTCTCGGAAGTCTCCGGGCAGTAGCCAACGGCGCTATAGGGTCTGAGAGAAAGGAGAAGACCGGCCGGGATCGTAGCTCCCCCGACAGTCCTTTCCACAGTGCTACCCCAACTAGCGAAGATGGCTACTTTGGTTCTAAGTTCGTGGATGTTCGCGGGGACTATGTTCCCTCGCCAAGTGCCAGTGGCACCTCTTCGCCCTCGGTGGCGGCTGTTGTTGCTGGCCAGGGGCCAGCGGCCCAAGCACCAGAGCGGCGCAAGACGCCTATGCTGGTGCTGTCCAGTGCTGAAAAGCGCAAGACCCCTTTCATGTAATACCGAACATCATGTGACAGCGACGTATGACTCTTTGCTTTTCTTTTTCAGTCTCCTTCTCTTTCAATCGGGTTCGCCTCTATTCTTATCTGTTTCTCTTCTGGCCAAATGATTGTTGAGAGCTTTGACTCTTTGCCACTCTTTTACTTATTATTACTCCATTGCTGGCACCTGCCAGTTTCGTGATGAAGGACCTTGATTGGCCTGAAATGACTTTATCTCTTACTTTTTCTTTCTTCCTCTCACTCTGTTCCATCTGTCTTGGTGTGTTCCGAGCCTCTCTCTTTAGCATTTCCACAGGATCAAAGAGGATAAGGGCTGAGCTCGATATTTCGGGTCACACCTGCATGTTCTCTTCTCTGGGTTTCTGCTGTACATCTGGTTATGTACAGGTCACTATTCCCGGGCTGCTCATGGCTGAATCACTCTGGTCAATTCATGTCGTCTTAGCAAGTGTCTGATTTTATGTTTGGTATATCTTGTGTTTGGTTGTGTTGATCATAGCCTTTGACAATTGAAGCACATAAACCGCTATTCTTTCGATCATCACGGGCTGGTAAATTCCCATAGATATAAACCTTGCTTCATAATATCTACGAACCTACCTAGTTCCACCCTTGTCCAATCATGAGCGCGGCTCCCGGGTTTTAAGTACTGTCTAGTAGTAGTGATAGTGGTAGGTGAGAGTTGGAAATTAGGTACTGATATGGCAAACCATGGTACCCCCCCGTGGCGACCTTAAACCTTAAATTTGAACCCTAAACAGACCAAAGTATTATGTTCATATAGGTATTCCTTGAAGTCTCTGATGTGGAAGCTTCTCATTCGAGTATGTGATCACAGACTCAGAGATTTTCCATGTATAGAGACACATGTAAACACATGCCCTGACGAAATGCTAACGACAACGACTTTCCTTTCGCAATTCCGGTGCCTCACACATCCTCTTTCAGCTCAAATCAAACTCAAACTTTTATTATAACAAAGCAAAAATTTGCTCTTTGTCTCACCTGGGCACTGCAGAATACGTGCCAGCCTTGTGGCCATGATTGCTTGACATGCATGCGCATCTACCCGAGGATCCAAGGGCCGAACATTCAGGGCATACGCATCTAGCACAGTACAAATGTCAGCTCTTCAGCCCAATCTTAGATATTAGCCCTTGCGTCCGCGCAGGTTACACAACTATATTCGGTATGGCTGGTCGGGGGAGAGAGCTGTGTGACTGATGATGAGCAAGAGAGGGTGGCACGGATGGATGCGCGGTCGCATTATTGCACGAAGAGGTGCCTAGTAGATGGGGCAAATATAATGCATATATCTTAGATAAATACAGTCAATCATGTATGAGATAGGTTTAAACTTCAGCATTAGCATCAAAAATGAAATGTATGAAAGTTAATAACAAGCAACGTCGGGAACGTTGGGATAATCAGGTCGAATTCAACTTGGCTAGGTTCCAACAGGTTCCAACGCCGTTCTCCAGGGCGCCTGGCTGGAGGTTATGTTTGGCTGCCACATCAGAAAAGCAAGCCTATCTGCCCCTGGCGGCTGACTCAAGCCAGGGCTTATGACCAGTCAGCAGCCACAACGGCAAGTCAAAAAGCTTCACATATTTAGGGTAAGTTTTTGATGGCACGGGAGTGAACATCAGGTTTTCCTACGCAAGAGCCCCACAGGTCTGAGTGATACAATGACGAGCTGATTGCTCATACTTGAGATGCTGACTGAATGAAAGGGGATGTTTCAAGCCCACTCAGGAGTGCATGTGTTGCGGTTACACCCTGCTTTGGTTTAAATCATACTTGAACCCATGGTAGCTGGTATAACGTATAACCGGTACAAGTGAGCAAGCAACTTCCCCGGATATTGGTGTCACATTGTGAATGCTCGTCATGATGTGGTACCAGTATGTACAATGCCTAGACAGACCAGAAATCTCCAGCAGCCCCTCCAAGTGTGGACATTGAATTGTGCTTTGTATATTTGCAGGATGTTGACCCACAGTATAGGTACTAAATTAACCCTAGAGGTTTTCCGGGCAGAAGGGAGAGGACGTCAATTTCTGTAATAGGATAGCTTCCGAAGGTGTGATAGGTATCTTCGAACCTCGCGTCGTAGGAATTGGTTTGCGTGGACTGACAGTATGCAGGTGGATAATAAAAAAGATTGGTATCTTAAGTCGACTAGTTGAGTTAACCAGGCACTGATGATAAGGAGGTATCTTGCAGGTATCTTGCAGGTATCTTGCAGGTATCTTGCAGGTATCTTGCAGGTATCTTGCATGCATGACGGACATGTTTCGCCTGTCGGATGATTTTCCATGGTATTAAAGAGACACAAGGGATGGGATAGGTTCTATTGATATCACATTACAAACAGCGGAGGCGCACAAGCTAACAAATCTTGGGAAAACAGAGGGGGTGGAATATAGTAGTCAATTCACTCCTGAGTCAAGATTTGAAACCACATTGCACTAAAAAAAGGTTGCTCCACTGATCTACCACAACCTCCGATCGCGAAGATCTCTCCTAAGCCACGTATTCGATGCCAATCCCTTCATCTCGATGTGGCCATGGATGATCTTTGACTCTGCGGCATTGTGGTACCTCATGGGTTTGTGGAACCCCTGGTCTCTTCCACTGCGAGCTCGGTCCCTCCGTATCCCCCCGTTGGGTGTCTCTCTGCTCGGTCTACAGTCGAGATTCGGCAAGAGACATGAACAATATACAATTCAGAAAGTTGGTTGAGTAGTAAGTTAATCCTCTTTTTGATGAAGAAACCTGGATCCCATGATATCCGTCTGCCAATCTCCCGCGATATATCCACCAAAGGAGCTTTCCGCATCCACATACTGTAGTTTGACGTTAGTTCTCTGACATACCTTGATTCATCATCTTATCCTTCTCCACTTTGCATCTGATTGATGACCGTGGCAAAAAGTCTGTTCAAACTTGGCACAGACGTAGCCACTCTGGCTGGGTCCGGCTACACGGTCATGGCCATGAGAGATATCCCAATAACTGGGCAGTTCTATTGGACTCCTGTTTTTTTATTTATTTTTATTTTTTGATATGATCCGTGTGCTTCCCGGCGAGCTGAGGTCCTATTTTATCCCTGTTTCTAGCCACAGATGCCTTCGTAGCGAAAGGAGCTCTCCTGCACCCTAGCTTTTTCTCTGATGTTTTTTCTTTTTCTTTTTCGGACTGCTTTGCTTTGCTTGGGTGATTTCCCTCTTGTCCCTTCCCCCGACGTTGCAGATGTACTTATTTTCCGATAATCTACTGCGTTTTTCATTGTATGTACTCGTGACATAATTCAAATTTCAACAGCACATCCCCCGAGTTGTTCTTCGCTCCAACCAGACTAAGGGCTGTGGTGTAGGTTTGCCTCCTCTCTATTTGGTCGTATTTGCATGTCTCTCTCTCTCCCTCTCCCTCTTGCTCTTCTTTCGCTTTGACTGGTCTCTCGTCAAGAGATATCGGCTGATAATCTATCTGGCTGTCGATCTTGTGGTTCTTCAGAAGTTCCTTCCGTCTTAGTTCACATAGCTGACAGTTGCTGGGTTACAGTTTACCACATGAACCACACTCGCCGAGTGTTCCGTTGAGCTCGGTCACTAAAGTGGTCTGTGAGCTCTAGATTATCAAGTAGCAGAAGTCCTTTTGGGTGAAGATTACACCGGAATGGCGGGGGGCTATTTTGACCTTCCGACCTCCCGCCCTCAAGCACAAAATACGGAAGGCTCTTCAAACATATCAGGGTGCTGTTCCTTATCATCGCTGCCTACACTGCCTAGTGATCTCTCTCAGAAACAGTCAATGCCTCGGAAGCGGAGATTGAGCAGCAAAGGTGCACAGGGCAGGCATTGGAATGCAAGCATTCTGAAAAGCACGAATCATGTTCAATTTTCCCACGAATCCAACCCGAGAGAGTCCACTGGCGGGTCCATGGTTGAATCCCGGTTGGATCGAAGGGGGGAGCTACTGCAAAGACCACCTCCCACAGTCAACATTCCAGGTATCCAGGAAACGACGTCCCCAAGCTCCCGAGTGGCGCCCCTACTAAATAGCGACCACACTAGCGCATCAGTTGGTGTCACCAATCTGACGATCAGCACCATACCTAGCTTGTCGGATACTAGAGGGGAGCGTGGGGTCCAGGATACAAATGACAAGGGGCTAGCCATCTGCTTTGCTCATGAAAGGGCCCACAGATTTGCATCCCTTCTCAATTGCACCCAAAAATCTCCGAAGCCAGGCTCCTTAGCGTCATCAGTTGCTGTTAAGCACGCCAAAGAGACACACCCGACCGGATATGGGGATAAATCACCATTGAACAGCTTCCCCAAAATACAACAACCCTTCGAAGACTTTCTAGATGAACATGAAGCGGACATCTTAGACGGGCGATCAACACCGCACTCCCCTGAAGCCCATCTTTTAGACCATCAAATGTCCCCTCGAGACCTGAACTTTCTGAGCCGCCTTCGTCCTCCCTCGTCTGGTCTGGATTCCGGTCATATCACGCCATGTGAGGATAGAGACTCATACGAATCCGCTGAACGACCTTCGCATTATCGCGGAGGCGTTCTCTCGTCCATACTCAAGCTATATGACAAGTCTAGCCACAACGCTCCTCACGATGTCTACCAGAGTCATTCGCAAGACCGAGGACGCGATGGACGCACTCGACACGGGAGCTTCTCTGAATGGAGTGGCCGTGGGCTTTCTCCGGACTCAATTTGGAAACCGAACAGAAGGTGGTACGACAAGTCATCTACTCGATCCAGCATCTCTTTGGCCGGGTCTCACACCACTTCTGGATCTCCCTTGGCCATGCTCACGCGGTCACGCAGCAGTGGTGCCGCCGTTCCAACGCTTGGCGGAAGCTCTCGCAGCAAAGCTCGATACGAAGACGAAGTCCATATTACCGTTCACATTGCGGAGCTTCTGTGTCGACAGCGATATCTGATCCGACTTTGTCGTGCTTTGATGAAGTACGGAGCTCCAACACATCGATTGGAAGAGTACATGCGCATGACTGCGCGTGTCATACAGATCGACGGCCAATTTTTGTACATACCTGGCTGCATGATAATCTCCTTCGACGATGCATCTACACACACCACAGAGGTCAAGGTTGTTCGGTCCAGTCAAGGAATCGACCTCGGGAAGCTTGCCGATGTCCATGAGATCTACAAAGAGGTGATACATGACGTTATTGGTGTTGAGGAAGCAGTGACGCGACTCGATGAGGTGATGAGGAAGTCGAGTAAATTTCACATTCTCTTCCTCATTTTTGCGCACGGATGTGCCAGCGCATCAGTTGGACCCTTTGCCTTCAACGCGCGACCGGTCGATCTTCCTATTGCATTTTTGCTAGGGTGTCTCCTTGGAGTGCTACAGCTAATTCTGTCACCCAAGTCGAGCTTGTACTCCAACGTGTTTGAGATATCGGCCGCAGTTCTGACTTCCTTCCTCGCCCGCGCTTTTGGAAGTATCAGAGTCCAAGGAGAGCCTCTTTTCTGCTTCTCTGCACTTGCCCAGTCCTCCATCGCTCTCATTCTGCCGGGATATACGGTCTTGTGCGCTAGTCTGGAGCTTCAATCACGCAGTATCATCGCCGGGTCTGTTCGTATGGTCTATGCCATCATATACTCACTCTTCCTCGGATTTGGAATCACCATCGGCACCGCTGTGTATGGGCTTCTTGATGCTCAGGCTACAACAGCATACACATGTGCCGCCAGCCCTATCAACAACGAATACCTACAACGATTCCCATTTGTGATTGTGTTCACTGTGTGCCTCGCAGTCGTCAATCGTGCCAAATGGAGGCAAATGCCAATCATGTTATTCATCTCCCTGGCAGGCTACGCTGTGAATTACTTCAGCGCCAAACGCTTTTACGCCAATACCCAGGTTTCTAATGCCCTAAGCGCCTTTGTCATCGGTGTCGTGGGCAATTGCTATAGCCGGTTGCGACATGGACTTGCCGCTGCAGCTATGCTACCGGCAATATTTGTTCTTGTTCCTTCTGGTCTCGCGGCCAGTGGCTCACTCATCTCTGGTATAACTTCTGCAGAAGAAATAACGCGCTCTCCATACGCAGTTGTCAACAATGGAACGCAGGGGTTTGTCGATGCCGCCAAGAACAGATCGGCCGAGCAAGCGAGAGACCAGAGCTATGGCGTTGTCTTCGACATTGGATATGGTATGGTTCAGGTCGCGATTGGCACCACTGTGGGCCTCTTCCTGGCCGCTTTGGTTGTCTATCCTCTTGGCAAAAAGAGAAGTGGACTCTTCAGCTTCTAGACTGAGAAGCTTCTGTTTGGTAGTCCATTTATCAAATTTCGTTTGTTGTTCATCGTTCTGGTTGTCGTGTCGAATCCAGGATATAAAGAAGCTACGATTCTCACGAGTCATGACTAACATCATTCTGGCCCCTTGCATGTACTTGCATGATTAAGTGTCATGGAGCTAATCTTTGTGTCTACTTGTTTGTTTGTTTGTCTTTCCTTTCCTTTTCTTCTTCTTTCTTTGTTTTTGCAATGCTGTGTGCATATTAGTGGAATCTCAGAAGCATTGAAGGGCAGAACACCAATGTGAATCGTTTTGTTTTGTTCTCGTCCTGTTCTTGTTGCTGCATTTTTATTGGCTTGTCATATATATACCGTCTTACTTAAAATATCTATCCCATGTCACATCCATGCCTAGGCATGGCCTGCTTACTTGGTACTTCCAAGGTTGAGTTTGATACGATTCTGATGATAGCTACTTAGTCACTGTTAACCTCGGAATGGGTCACAGGTGTATGTCCCTGGTCAGCTGCCCAGCCCTGGAGCACTATCGATACCCGTGGGGCTAATCTTCCAAGGTTGGAAGCACCAAGCTCCAGGGGTTATGTTGCAATTTTCCATCTGATACTTGGACCCCAGATAAAATCTTGGAATCTCCAGGGCTCCTTCCATTGGGACCTTGGAGCCTTGGAGTCTATTAGGATCTCGGGACTGAATATAGCAAAAAAGTCATGCATTAGGCACTGCACTACCTAAAACCAAATCCACGACCAGGTATTGATTGAACCAAAACCCAAACACCAAGCTTGAACGATTCAATGCCAAACCCCGTAAAAATGCAGCATCCCTTGCCCATAACCTTGGAAGACAAGGCTCTTCATCGCTAATTAGATCATGCCTAGTGCTCAAAAAACAAGAAAGAAAACGAGAAATTATCGTGGGTATACAATATTGGAAAAGCACGCTTTCTATCTTCTCTCCACCCGACTGAGGGCGCCCAAAATAAGACCAAGGTCTTCCTTGATTGGCGGCGTGCTTTCACCTTCCGTGCCTTCGATTGCATGGCGGCGCTGAGTATTCTGGGCATCACGCTCTTCGAGACGTTGTGCACATATGCGGAGTATTCGCGATGAAACCGTATCTGCGGAGGCCCGGTAGAGTTCGATGTCATGGACTCCAGCTGCAAATGCATCTAGCGTTGGTGCTAGAGTGGCTGTAATATGTGATAGTTGGGCCGAGACGGCAGATGGTGTCATTGGCGGCGGGATAGATGTAGAGGGCTGTTCTTCTGAGGGTTGGGTGGGTGGGTTGAGAGATTTGAGAATGATTTGTTGGGAGGGGTCGAGGAGAGAGGTGTTGACTTCATCGCGTTGTGGCTTGCGCGATGTTTTAGTCGTTTGTTGATCGGGTTGTGAATCTGGCTTGAGGGTTGGAATTGCTGGTTGTCGAAGAAGTGCATTAAGAGACTGCCTTTCTTTTTGTAGTCTGGGATTTGGTCAGTGCTCTGCCCTGAAACAACGCCTTGGTTCTCGCTCACTTGTGTATATGCTCTTCCAATTCCCTAATTTTGTCCGTGTTCTGCACGTTTCGCGGGTTCGGTTTCTTCACCACCACAGCTGGGGGGTTGAGATCTTCTCGACTGAACCAATTCGAAAGATTTGGACTATTCGAGAATTCTCGGAGGATTTCTTCTTGGATTTGACGTGCTGGAAGATGTCAGATCATGTTTCGCCATACAACCTCTCATTCTCTACTTACCCGCCAAGCATGCGCTTTGTTCATCTGGGTCCGAGCCTCCCTTTGGCTTCTCCCCTATCGCACGGGTAGCACACCAGATCAAGAGTTGGCGCATCCTCCGTGGCTCAGGAAGACCATCATCAGCAATATGCTTGAAGAAATCTGCAGTGCCGACTTCTCGATGAGGCAACGCTACAACGAACTCGGTATTAGCGACTGCACGTCCAGTAACCAGCTTCAGATACGAAAACCTACCATTTGATGCCCCCGAGTCAATTAAAGAACTGGCTCTTCGCCCCCGCATGCTTAAACTGCTTCGCCGCTTCCCTTTATCACCTTTCCCGCCTCTCAACTCCTTGTTGCGCTGTATCACAGGTGTATCGGCCATAGGAAGAGCGACCTTCGTACCGGCAGGCGGTTGCTCAGGTGAATTATATCCATTAGATTCAGGTGCTTTGGCCTTTGGGGGCCTTCCTTTCCTCGACTTCTTCGTTTCCGGTATTCCTTCTGAGCTGCCGCGGGCTCGTGGGCGGCCAGGTTTCGCCTGAGCTTCCGATTCTGTATGTCTGTCGTTGCCTCTCGTCGGTCTCCTGGTTGGAAGTTCCACAGGGGTTCCATTCGCTGGAGCTGAGCCGGAAAGCGCATCGTTGACTGGTTTCTTTTTCGGTCGTCCTCTTTTCGGCGTCGGTTTGTGCGCATTTTCCGCGTCGGGTCCGGAATTTTCAGGAATCGCCTCGATTGACGATCTAGACTTCTTAGACGGAACTCGAGAAAATTGGAACCCATCTTCATCCTGTTCGTAATCTATACATAAACCAAATTAGCGATCTCGTTGAGGCATTCTTCCCGCCTCCCGCGCAGCGATCAGTCACTCACCAGGCTTCCGTTTATGTGTCATTTCCTCTAGCCCTTGTTGGCTTGCGCTCAGTCGCGTCGTGCGTCGTCCGGTGCTCTTCCCAGATCCGCCAGACATCGCAGAGCGCGATTGTGTCTTCGGGGCGGCCATTGTGATCGTCCCTAGCGGTTCGCGACGCTTTGTTTTGGTCGTAGTCGTCGCCAGGACCGCGATTGTCATGTCAAGAGGGGCGTCACGCGGGGTTCTTGCGGTTTGTCTTTAGCCCAGGGGTAGCAAAAAGAGCAGCCCAGCTCCCACACTGCGTTGTCGCCTCGTTTGATCTGAATCCTCAGCTGGTTGTCCCTGATCGAAGAGGCTTCTGGGTGGGGAAAAGCGCGAATCGCGTTGTCGTAAATGACCAACTCGGAATGATCCCTTTGAAAAACACTGTATAGCAGAAGCAGCCTGATACGAGGTTATCAGGTAGGATGGCGTATTAATCGATGCAGGGCGTGTATATGAGTGTGGAATGAAAGTGTCAGCCAGGGCTCCCGGCTCGCGGGCGGAATGTTAGGCGCGGGTCGCGTGTCAATTCGTAACTGCAGGTGTAAAGCAGCGACTTAAGCGACTTGAATTAATCGCGAAAAGGATACGCAAGGGAGCGCCGGGCTTGAGGGGGGTGCGGTGAGTGGGTTGGATTCTCGCACGCGGTTGTTTTGGTCGGGCGCGTGGGGACCGCGCTAGTCTGTATTGGGACCTCGGGACTTTCTATACTTCAACGGCTTTCTTTTCGTCGATCTCACTCTTTACCTCTTCACTTCTCGGCTTGTCCACCAAGTTACTCATTACATTGTCTTTGATTTGCGATCAGGATGCTTTGTGTATGCTTCTATAGCTCACTTCTTCCACCTCCACATCTCCCTAATCCTCGCAATGCACAGATGCTGTCAGATAAACGCTATGATGTTTTCAGTACAAATGATCCCCTGCGCCGATATTGAAAAACAATATATTCAGTGAAAATTTCGGATGGGAGTTGAGCCCTATCCAACCCAAAAGGAAATTGATCCATTGGCAAATCATTTGATCGATTTGAGCGCGGCCGAGGGATTGCTCAGAGGCGCCATACTGCCCTCGATGCGTCGCTTGGCTTCTTGCATCTCCTCAGCAGTGACGTTCTCTGCCTTCTTTGGCATATCGGGCTCATGCTGGGGAATGTCCGGGCTGTGTCCAACAGACATACCGACTCGGATCTACAAGAAGTAAAAAGTCAGTACACAATCAGTGAGTCACTGGGGGTTTGAATCCGCCTTACCAAAGTTTCTAAAGGACCCTTGGAGTTATCTGCCAGGTCCTTGTCAAAGTTGACCTTGCCCTCCTCGAAGAGCACCAGGAGGGTGCTACCACCAAATTTGAAGTAGCCCAATTCTTCGGCCCGTGAGACCTTCTCGCCGGCTTTGCGGGTAATGACTGTGCTGCCTACCATCATGGCACCAACACAGACAACCATGACCCGACCATGTTCAATAGAGTCAATAGGAACAAGAATGCGAACATTCTCACCGTATACATCCAAGGAAGATCGGATTGCCATGGGGTTCACGGTGTAATACTCGCCCTCGATGGTTTTAGGTTCGCCCATGATTCCGTCCACAGGTATATGGAAGCGGTGATAGTCCTGGGGCGCAAGGCGGAATACTCCCATGGCGCCATTCTGGTAGCGGGCAGCATCTTCTGGGTAGGCGTCGCCCAGCAATCTTTCGATTGAGAACTCACGGCCCTTCACCCAGATACCAGTTGCGTCACTCATGCGGTCGAAGACAACTGACCGACAGTCGGCAGGAGACACAACAATCTTCGGCTCGTTGGGACCGGAGCATGGACGGGCATCGGGTTTTAGAGCACGATAGAAGAACTCGTTGAAGTTGTGGAACTTTTCCAGGGGCATCAAGACCTCAGACATATCCAGCTGGTGGAAATTGATGAAGTCCTGGATCTGGGACGCAGAGGCTGGATCGTCATATTTACGACCCTGCTTGACACTGAGAGAACGCAACACGCGGCGAACTAGAAAAAGAAAAGTTAGCAATGTGCCGCAGGGCTAGACACCAGACGTAATATCAACATACTCCGCTTCTTCTCCATGTCTCGACTCTTGATACCCTTATACAGAAGTCGGATTCCAAGTCGCACATAAACACTCATACGCTCTTCGTTGATCTGACCCGTGATTCGATCTTGAACAAGGATGTTGGCTGAATTAGCTCCGAGTTTGTAACCACCATATGAGATCTTCGTGATGACTTTAGAGTACCACTTCCGTTGCGCCTGGCTGGATGTCACGAAACCACCCATGACCAGATTATCAACCTGTCGCCAATCACGACTTGCGCAAGTGGCGATGTGCGTGATAATGTCCGCATCAGAGCGTTTTGAGAGACGTGGCTGGTGGCAAAGGGGGCACTCGCGAATTTCCACCACGTGTTCCTCGCCTCTTTCATCTGCAAGATCATCAGGCTGAAGATACTCGTCTGTCGAGCTTTGATCTTCACTCGAGATAGTTGGAATGTGTGTGTTTTGGGGGTCAGCATTAGCTGCAGGAGTAGTGCTGGTTTCCAGTGTTTGCTCATCGCTGCTGGACCCCTCACTTTCTTGACTTCCAGAAGTTGACAGGGGAGGAAGGAGAGGAGCACTGGAGGTGGCCATAGAGTTTCTCTTTTGCAGAGTCTGGAGTGTATCCTCGAGGCAGATGACTGCCTGGTCAAAGGAAAGATCATCGGTCTCGTTAGCTTCGTTTTCTTCGCTAAAGCGTTCAAAGAAGCTGTCAATGGTCGATTCCTTCAGCGTTGAGCCTAGCGTATCCAACATGGTTGTCATCTCAACCTTGTCAATGCGACCGCTTTCATCTGCATCATATTGCTTAAGCATCAGTCTCCAGAACTGCTGTCTCAGAGCGCTATACGGTAGATATTTGGCCTTGACATGCAGCACCGGTGAGTGCTTGTCTTCCCATCGGTCTCGATTTTTTAACATAAGAGGAATCTCGAAAGATCTGAAGCCGTTCTCGTCAGGTGGTGGCGAGGAGTCTCCGTCATACATGTTGGATGTTGGGGGAACCTGTAAAGTGCTAGAGCTGTCCAGCTCCTCTGGCAGAGAAGACGGGAGAGAAGAGGGTGCGAGCAGAGTCGGAGCCGGTGCTTCCTGGATTGGCTGGCTAGAAACAGACGTGGCAGAGTTGCGGGTTTTCAGAATCGGCCGAGCCATTCTAGATAGACTAGATGACGAATGCGAAGGACTGATAGCAGATCTAGAAGGACTGACTCCAGACCGCGCACCAAATTTGGCGCTGGTGGTAGGGTCAACTTTCCCCGGATCCTCCACAAACTGATAAAGGCCGGTCTCGGGGTCTGCATCTGGGCCGGACTGAACGAGATTCTGTAGCGCAAAGCCTGCCGATGCAACAAAGTCGTTGCCAGAGAATTTGTCACGGTCCATCACAGTGAAGCTGATGGTGTAGGATTGTTCGTGTCGCATGACTTGGAAGACCATCTTCTCGTTGTACACCGGGTTCAGGTTGTGGCGGATTACGGGAGTTCTCAAAGTCTTCCTTCCCAGGGATGTCACGACAAAAGGATCCATATCAAAGGATGTCCGCGTCACTATGGATTTCATCAACAACATCGTTCGCAAGCAACAAAGGCAAAGTACATACCATTTTTCTCAGGAGGAAGATCAGTCACTCGAACGATTTCCATGAACACAATACCTTGCACTCCGGTCCCCGATCCAGAGAACTGGTATGCACGTGCTGCCAGAGACTTGCGCCTCAGACGAGCCAACCGAAGTCGCCGGCGACGCTTTTCCACCGGCTCCGGTCCAATGGAATCGTCCGCCTCATCGGATGTCTCATCATCTCTATCGATATCATCAAACCCGGCAGGTGGTATCTGGTCTTCATCATCTCCGCAGTAGACCAATCGCTTGAACTTGCGATGTATGTCGAGCGGCGTAGCGGCGGGGTTCGCAGAATCGGCAAGGGAGAACTGCAGTAAAATTTCGCCTGACACAGTACTGTCCTTCTTCCTGGAAGATTTGGAAGATTTGCGTTTTGAGTTGAGGGTGTACCATTTAGGCTGATTCTGTCAGCACAAGTCCATTTATCCCGAGCGTGTTTATTCACCTCTTGTCTCAGTTGACCATCGGCGAACAGGTCCTCCAATGCAATATCAAATTCGCCCAGGTAGTCCTTGCCGAAGCGATCGTGGTCCCAGCATATTCCTTCCAGCAGCGGTACGCCCACAATGGGCATGTCGAAGGAGACGTTCCATTCGGGGTTCAGGGTCTTGAATATCGTTGGCGTCGATTGCCTTGCATCTCCCAATGTAATCACCAAATACTGTCACATATATAAGCAATCTCGGCGAGAGGGTTCTTAGCGGTTGGTGCGCTCACTGGATCACTTGTGCCACCGCGGTCTTTGGCGGCGAGGTTGCGACCCTAACAAAAACAATGACATTGGTCAGCAGCAGCTCTCGAACGAAACACAGTCCACCAGACAATGCCCTGACTTACCCGTATCACTGAGACCTTTAATAACAAAGGTCTAGTCTCCGATGATCTCATAGGACTCGTGCTTCGGCTCTGGCCGGGAGTTGACGACGCGCTCCGCGCGGAGAGGTGCGAGCTCAATCGGGAGGGTAATGCTAGCCGGACCATGTCGGATATGGTTTTCAGGAGAGAGAAAGGAAAGAAACAAGTAGAGCCCCTAGAAAATACGAGAAAAAATAAGTGTTGGGGAGGTCAGAGCCCCGGGCTCGCGGTGTGGCTGCTGCTAAACCCCAGAGTCGATCGATCCAGTCCCGGTCGATCACCCATGCAAGAGGATCTCAAGTACCTAGGACAAAAAAAAAAAAAGGCAGATCAGAATGGCAGAATGGCAGAATGGAAGTATCGCAGGTAAGCGAATTCCTTTCAGAAGGGATTGGCGTTGGAAGCTCAACGGAAATGCCCAGGTGTTCAAAGGGTGGAAGCGGGGACAGACCGCCAGTTATGGGTCCAAGGGTATGGGGCCAAGTACTTGGGAAAATGGATGCCTATATCTGGCTAATTGTGTCTGTAGCAAAGATAATTACAACTTGCTTACTTCACTGCGTCACAGTCCAGATGTCTTTGCACAAAAACTGGATGCGAACCCATGCAGTACCCCGCAGTACCGCAGTATGCCCCGGTGAGAACGACATTGGCTACGGGAGTACGCAGTGCAGTACATGGTGAAAGTGAATCAAAACGGGGTTTCATAATTTAATCCTGTCGTCGGTTCGTTCTGCCCCAAACCTCGTCGGCATTAGATTTACCTTTGGTTTCTGGCACGTATCGGTAGATGAATCCGCCAAAGAGCCCGGCCATGGCCGCAAATACCCAGTAAACCTTGCCACGACCCCCAAGGGCATCATTGAGAATGGGGAAAAATTGTGCGACCACAAAAGTCGCCGCCCAATTGGCTCCAAGGGCCCAGCTTTGCACAGCGCCCACGGCCTCGGGTCCAACAAGCTCCGAGGCAAGGATGAAAGGAACTGGACCTAGCCCGACGGCGAAGCTAGCCACAAAAAGCAAAGCGGCACAGGCAGTGAGAATTTTGCCGTTGGTGTAGATACTGATCGCGAGAAGAATGGAGCTGCAGCCCATACCGCTGATGCTCAGCATGAGACATGTCTTTCGTCCGATGCGATCGGGGAGCGGGGAACACAATAGTGTGATCACAAGATTTATGACTGAGATCATCACGGTAAGTAGCGCAGCTGTCGTAGGAAGAATGCTCTGTAACAAAGACACGCTGTACATAACAATGCTGTTCATCCCGGTGAGCTGCTGAGCGACCATCACTCCAACCACGGCAATGAGAGCCGGGCGGTAATAAGAATCCAGAACAATCTGCATAAAGGTGACTGCGGGCTTTTTGGGCGTGCTGTCATCTGAGGGGGTGAGCAAGGCTTCTTCCTCGCCCGACGCTACCGAGGCATTCCAGCTCGCAACTTCTGCTTCGATATCGACGTTTCGGCCGCGAATCCGCTGCAGCACCCGACGCGCCTGGACGAGCTTATTATGCTCTGCGAGCCACGAAGGACTCTCGGGCACTAAGAACAGCCCTGCCAACTCCAATGAACCAATCACTCCCGCGACGGCGAGGATCATTCGCCAGAGGTTCACGTCGCTCCAGAAATATCCCAAAGTTTGGGTCAACAGAATGCCGACATTAGTCATGACCTGGGTGAAGGCACCAAAGAACCCGCGAGCATTGGGAGGCGCGACTTCAGAAACATAGATTGGGCCCACGACTATCGCAGCCCCAGACCCGATCCCAGAGAGGAACCTACCTAGAATCAGAAGGGAGATATTGGATGAGAGTGTCTCTGACACGGGTCCCAGTATGAAAAACACTGTTGTCGCTCGTAGTGCCAGCAGGCGTCCGTATTTTGTAGCGACGGGCCCTGCTGTCAGAGCTCCCAGCAGACCACCGAGTGTGTAGATCGAGGAGACAAGGCCAAATTGGGATGGGCTCATGGGAAGACATTGTGGGAGGCCATGGAAGTTGATGTCCGAGGAATGAACACCTTTGCTCTTGCACGTAATGACTGCTTGGGGGGCATTGAGCTCTGCCTATTCATGGTGTTAGTACTTGGCAAGTGCTGAATGGAGTAACTGTCCTACCAGGTGGTAGCCAAACTGCAGTGGCCCTAGCGTTACAATGAACACCAGATACACCAGGTAAGCCGTTACCCTTTGGTTTGGCGTAGTCATGTCGAATGTGTTTGCGAGGAGAGATGACGTTGAGCCGCGGAGTTAAGATAAGAGGTGCCGGTCAAGTATGAAGGGCAACAAAGGACATACCGACCTGGATACTTTGCTCACGATCAATTCAACTACTTTGAATCAAGTCCAGGTAGCTGTCCAGGTGCTTGTCAAGACTACCTGCCTCACATATAATAACTCCGAAATGTCAGCCCCGTCGCATCAGAGCTATCGAAGGGCACCTGGCTGGGGCCCCGTGATCTGACTAAGCACTGTTGACTCGACCTCATCCTGGGCTGAGGAGAAGGACCCTCGGACATTCGGGCAATTTAATCATCTAATGTGATTTCAAGACATTGTCACCTTGCTCAAATAACCGGTGCTTTGTCAATGGAATAATCGCTCAATGAGTCTGACCAATCCGCCCTCTTCCGGTTCCCTTTCACGAACCAAAATCGGGAACTTGAAACGGGGTCTCCAGGCTACTGTTGATGGTAATTATATATTCCTCTGCAAGTCCGTCTGAGCTTCACGCCTTTTTGTCTTTATCATGTTTGGCAAAGGTTTCCCCCTCCTCAATCCGGTGGGATCTTATTCTCGTGGTAACTTTTTCCCTCTGCTGTTGTCGAGGCTGTTCATCCACAATTCGGTCGCATGGATGTCGTTTTGTTTCATGGATTATGGGCTTAACTTTCACTTGCGCAGCGCATGGGCTAACTGAGATATGGCAGAGGCTATTGAATCGAGAAGACCTGGTGGGTACACCAGCAAGGTCCGGGTCCGAGATCGATATCACATCGTTGGTTTCATCAGCAGTGGTACCTATGGCCGAGTTTACAAGGCCGTTGGCAAAAATGGCAAAAAGGGCGAATTTGCCATCAAAAAGTAACCTCTAATGCCATGCCAATGCTCGATACCTTTCTGACCTTGTCCAGATTCAAGCCCGATAAGGAAGGCGAGACAATCCAATACACGGGTTTATCGCAATCAGCCATCCGAGAAATGGCACTATGCACAGAGCTTTCTCATGCCAATGTTGTACAGCTAGAAGAAATCATCCTCGAGGACAAATGCATCTTCATGGTCTTCGAATATACGGAGCACGATCTTCTCCAAATTATCCATCACCACACTCAGCCTCAGCGCCACGCCATCCCAGCCCCAATGGTGCGCTCTATCCTCTTCCAGCTTTTGAATGGCCTTCTCTATCTGCACACGAACTGGGTTCTTCATCGTGATCTGAAGCCAGCCAATATCCTCGTCACTTCAAGTGGCGCAATCCGCATCGGTGACTTGGGTCTAGCGCGTCTTTTCTACAAGCCCCTCAACTCCCTCTTCTCGGGCGACAAGGTTGTCGTCACAATCTGGTACCGAGCACCAGAACTACTCATGGGAAGCCGCCACTACACGCCCGCCGTCGACATGTGGGCCGTAGGCTGCATCTTCGCCGAACTTCTATCCCTTCGACCGATCTTCAAAGGCGAGGAGGCGAAAATGGATAGCAAGAAAACAGTGCCATTCCAACGCAATCAAATGATGAAAATCGTTGAGATCCTGGGTATGCCCACCAAGGAAAATTGGCCCGGGTTGGCCGCCATGCCGGAGTACTCTTCGCTCCAGTCGGTGATGTTGCATCGACAGCCTACGCATTTCCATCGCAGCTCAAATCTGGAAGGCTGGTACCAAAGTTGCCTCAAGAATGGTGGGTATTCATCCACATCGGTAGCTGGTACCCCCGGCGCAGACGGTTTCAACCTTTTGTCGCGGATGCTGGACTATGATCCTACGAGACGAATCACTGCTGAACAAGCTCTTGAACATCCGTACTTCACAAACGGAGGGCCTATAAGTGGTGATTGCTTTGAGGGTATCGAAAGTAAATACCCACATCGTCGCGTCACGCAGGACGACAATGATATTCGATCTGGCAGTCTTCCGGGGACAAAACGGAGTGGTTTGCCGGATGAATCGCTGATGAGGGCTTCGAAACGACTTAAGGAGTGATGAAATTGGGTTTTATTTTCCTTTGCGGCTGGTTTATGCATGGCAGGGTCAATTTTGGTGTTCAAAGGCCGATACCCTGATATTACAAGTTCATAATTAGATTGTCAATTGATGATTGATAACCATTGTTGTTGACCTTGGGCATTGCAAGGTTCATGCCTAGGCATTAGAGCACGCACAAGTATTATATGCGCCCAAGAACAAGGAGAAAAAGACGTAATATCATTTTTTTGGATGAGAATAGTTCCATTGCCAATACGCCATTTCCTAGTAATTCCCAATATCCTTCCCGCATTCCCAGTCCCATCTCTCCTAACCCTAAGATATTTTTGTACATGCCCACTCATTGACCGTCCATAAATAATCACAAATACACAAAAAATAGAGACAAAATGGGTGATCAGTATCCTAAAAGTCATCAGTGTCTGTTCCATAAGTTTGGCGGATTATAGGCGCGTACCACTTTGTTCATTTCGATTGCTTCCATCGCCATCCTTGTCGTTGGTATTGTCAGAGGCTTTGTTAGCAGCATCTTGAATCCCCTGGTCGTCTCCACGGAGCTTCTCGAAGATACCCTTGATATCCTCAGCGCTGACCGCTTGTCCACTTTCAGCGAATGGCTTCAAGAAAGCCTTCAGGTTGTCGCGGAGGTGGTTGTACGCCATTGCACCCTCGATGGCGCGGACACGATCCACACCGTTGAGCGCTGCCTCGCCGCGATCGTATATGCTGCCTGTACCGGCACTGGCGGCACCATCAGCGTCTCCATCCTCAGAGACTGGGGGCTCGTATGTCTCTTCTGCTTCGCGGAGTTGAGGGTGGGGAACTAAGTTAGGGAAGCACTCTGCGCAGCGGCATAGGTGGTTGTGGAAGTCCTCCATAGCGAAAAGAGATAGTGATTCCGTTGGTGCGGGTTGGGGTAGTGCTGCGTGCTTCGGCGCTGAAGGTGTGACTGTGTTGGTTGTTTCTTTGGATTCATCTTCAAGCGTTGTAGGCTTCAATTGATTTTCCTCGGCGGCTTCTTCCTTTGCTCGCTTTGGCGCGGGTGCAGTGTCGGTGGGCTGCTCATCGTCTGCTTTGCGCTTTTTTGAGGACACCTCCGCAGTCTCCCGTTCCTCGGCCTTGCTCTCCTCGACCTTGCTTTCCTCAACCTTGCTTTCCTTGGCTTGGGTCTCGTCGGCCTTAGTTTCATCCTCCAACAAAGCCTCTGGTTTGGGCTCAACGGTGTCTTTGGGCTCGTGGATTCCGTTCACTACCTTTGCCAATCCCCCATTCTTCATTACTGGGGGCAGGAATCCTGTTGATCCCGCGTATTGCTTGATCCAAGGGTTTGAATCAACGCACTTGTAGCAGATTAGATGTTGAAAATCATCCTCTGCAGGGAATCCAGGTGGAAGCGGAGTTTCCTCGTCGGCTTCATCTTCCGCGGCGTCACCTCCAAGTCCATGGTCTTTGGGGGCAGCTTTGTTCCAATCCCTTGGCAAGCCGATCAAGCATTCAGGATGCCACCAGTCTTCACCACATCCACCGGTCTCGACAGTTCCAAGTCCAAGGCACTGGAACATAGTTCCTTTCTCTGAGAACGCATCATACTGCTCGCCACAGCCGCAGAACTTGTTCCGGAAGTTCTGGCTGTACGTGTTGCCCGGTGCAGCTTCTTGTGAGTGAGCACCCTTCTTTCCGGTTGCTGGGTCGTCGCGCAGCGTGCAACAGGATGAAGAGGGCATACGAGTAGTTCCGCAATCGCAGACAAAGTTGCGCTTGTAGAACAGCTCTACCAGGGTATGTTCACCATGGCATGAAATGGAACACGAATAACAGACGGCGGCGGCAGTATATGGCTCATCGGGGTTCGCGGGGGGTGGATTGCAGGTGATGCACGCAAAGAGGGTTTGGCGCAATGGTCCGAGTGCATATGTGCAGGAATCGAAAGACTGGTCTGGTTAGCTCGGTACGAGTCGCGCATCTGGGTACTAGCGACACTCACATATGGCAAGGCTTCACGCGCATCCGCCTCTAGCTGGAGCTGGGAGTCGATGAACCTGTCGCGATTAGCCTAGCTCCGAGGTGGACATTGGGGCCACTCCCTACTCTTTGGCGGTCTGGGAATTGTGGGAGCTGAAGCTTTCGCGACGCCCCTCAATTTTGTTAACTTTGGAAGCATCCATTCCGTCGGTTTCACGTCGCTTGGTCGTTGCTTTTCCGTTATTTGGTGGTGGCAAGGGAACATAGACGCGCGCCGGTCAACAACTTTAATTGCCGGCAGAATAAAGTCCCCACAGGAACGATGATCCACTTCGCAATTGAAACTACTCCAACTATTGTGAGATGACTTTGCTTTTCGAAGGATTCTTCTCGATTATGACAAAGCTGATGGGTCTTAACTCCTCTTTCCGGTCCCTTCGACTCACTTATCCATCCTGTGTTAGGTCATCGGATTTGTCGCAGAACTTCAAATCCATTCACCACCATCAACCGGCCTAACGCATCTCTATCTGTCTCTGATGATACAGGAGCTCCCATTTCGCATTTCCCACACTCCTTCCAAGTCAAATAAACATTTAAGACCTTTGAATTGACTCCCACTCCGCTGTGACGATCCCGGGCAACTCATCATCTAGACTTGGCCCAGAGGGTGTCCAATTCAACAGCCTCCGCGCACGTATAGCGCGAGAACGCACATTCAACCCCCAACTAGCAGCTTCGTAGCCCGCCTGTCTCTTTGCTTCCTCAAATTCAAGCTGTTCAGTGGCAAAATGGGTAAGGTATCCTTCCGCTACCGCTATGCTGGCGATTGAACGTGCCACGTCGCTCCAGCGATGCTCGCCATTCTCCGCTAGGTAGTAGGCCTCGGGGCCCCAGAGGTGCTTTTCTTTTGCCAGTGCAGCGTCGAATAGGCGCATGATCAGGTCTGTGACGTCGTGGATGTGCACATGGCATCCACGCGACTCGCCATCTCCTATATAGGGAGCTTTCTTGCGAGATAGAGTGGTCTTTGCAAGTTCATATACTTGTCTGCTCCGTGTTGAACAAGGCCCTCGACCGACACCTGTGGAAACGATATAAGCTTTCATCGCTCCACTCAAAATTGATAGAAAATCAATATCTTACCATAAACAGTGGTCGGTGATACGATAGCTGCATGCAACACATCGGGATGTTTGGCAGTAGCTTCAAAAACAATTTTATCAACGTTCCGATGAAAGGCATGGTCGGGAATACTGATGATCTCCTGGATACCATCCCAATCATCAAACACTTTGTCTCGAACAAGTCCGTATCTCTTCTCGTCCTCGTCCAGATAGCTGAAAATCCCGGCTCCGCTGGTATGTATCCAATAAGCTGGTCGTTCGGGTGTGTGTCCCTGGATAATACCAGCGGCTATCGCACTAGCAGCAGTGGGGTTATCTGCTGCGTCTGCTGTATCTGTTTTATTTTGTCAGCCAGCTTCTGGGCTCTCATAGCTGGTGTGTTGGCAACTCACGGATGATGATATCAGCATTAGCACTTTCTTCTTGTAGCAGGTCTACATCATTGAGATCCCCGCTCACTAGCTGCACAGCTGGGTATTGTTCTTTGATGTGGTTTCCTTTTTGCTCGTCGCGAGAAAGCACTCTCAGTATTATCTCAGGGTATTTTGACCTAAGCTGCGACAAAACATCGCCACCGATGTAGCCTGTTACGCCTGTTCTGTAGAAGGAAAAATCAGCAAGGAGATATCATATGTCAATATAAAAATCTTACATGAATACTCTTGTCATACTGTTCAAAGCTTCCGTGCAGGTCTGGTATATTTCAATAGAAGTGGTATGTTTTAAGTAGAAGAAGTGAGGGAGATCTCATGCTATTTATGATGACTGGCCTGATCTACTAAAATCACAGAAACTGCGGAAGATACATTCCGCCCCCATGGTGATTGGAAATCACATTTCAAATGCAGAGCTGATGTAAAATATTTGGAACAAAGAAGCGAAACAGAAATGATGTCATGCAATGTTCAGGCTTGGGCTGTTCCAAATCAGACCAATCAGTTAACTCATATCAATGCAAATGCTCTTTCTTTTTCACAATGTTGGGGTATGAATCAGTGTTCAAATTTGAATCAGGCTTTGGGGTTCCTCTGTCATTGTAATCATGCATGCAGGGTAAAGTAGGCTGACATGAAGTCAATGCATTCATATTTACTTCTTCTCACTCCCTTCAGGGTCATATGCCTCCACTTCGATCTCCACGCGCATATCATCTTCGCCCAGCCGTTGAACACCAACACATGTATACAAGGGCTGATGGTTGGGCATCCACTTCTTGAAGTTCCTGCTCATAGCCTCCAGGGCTTCTCCGTTGAGGGGAACATGGTAAGATCGTACTTTGTAGACTTGCGACCAACCCTTTCCGCCAGCAGTCTTCAATGCAAGATCAACATTTGCAAAAGCCTGGTCGATCTGGGCATTGATTTCTCTGGGGATTGAATTTATGCCTTGCTCGGGGAACCATCCACCTTCAATTGGTCAGCCATGATCTTTCCAGATGTCGCCTTTGTTCTCTGATTTTGGTTTCCAGGGTTCAGAACTGAAGTCCCACATACCTTGCCCAGAGCATTCAATTTTGTCTCCAATTCGAACAGCTTGGCTGTAGTGATAGTCCCTTCGGTTGGTTTCTCCGACTCCAGGGTAGTTGTAGTAAGTGAGATCAGCCATTTTGGAAATAAAGGCTTGGTGGGATCGATGGTAGACAGTAAAAGATACTCGTTTTTAGTGAGGAACCTTGGAATGGATTTTGACGATGTTAGGACTCGATTTTATAGACTCCGTCCACGGGCGGGCAGTTGTTTCGTCATCATTTCGGAATATATATTCCTGGGTATACGAGAATCATGACGCGGCGTCAGCGGAGGGCTTTTGTACCCACCTGGGCACTCTTCATCAAAATCGCGAGATTATTACCATCATAAAGTTTTAAGGTTGCGCGCGTGCAACAACCTTGGAAACCTTGGAAGGGAATTGGCCATGTTCTAAGGTTAATAGGTACAGTCGACTAGCTATGAGCTCAGTCCATGGTCACTGCGGCCACAACCAGAATTCTAGGGCCGAAGGACAGAAAATCATGGAATGCCTATAGACCAACAACCTTATTTTTACCTCGGAGTATTCGCACCTCATTGGCGACCTGTTTATCTGAGATATGACCCATATGATCTACCCAGCCGCAGGCTTTTGCATGTCATTAATGTCCTTTCTCTCCCTGTTCAAATGGCTCCGGACTACATGCTACTAGATATGGCAAAATATACATAGAAGATACCCAAATTCAGGAAGATATAGCAAGCTCCAGAAAAGTTGTAGAATATAGAGTGGAAGCCCAAGTCCATTAGACGCTATTCCCGATTGGGGTTTAATTGAAACGCGTCTCGACACGCGACGCGACTCGAAATTCACAACTGAACTTTGCCCCCTTCTCCCCTTCATCTCCCCAACAACCACCTGCCCACGTTACCTGAGGGGAAAATCAAGATACACTTGTCATTATCGATCTTGAAATTTTCCTTTCATTAATCTCGAAAAAAGATTATTGCCCACCATGGAGTAAGTCTCTTTTTTTGAATTTTCTGCGCAAAATCTAACAACATCACAGCCCGCTCCGAGCCAGCGAGTCGGCTGCCAACCGTGGCCCAAGGGCCAACAACCGTAAAAGAGACAGAGAAGATGACGACATGGGCTCATCGCCGGCCCCATTGCCTCCTTCCAGTCGTATGTTGATGTCCTTTGCTCCGAGCATTGGGTCGAGACTGACAAACGTGCAGCTACCGCCTTGGGATCATCCCCTCCGCCAATCCCCTTCGACATGGGGGATGAAGACGAGGAAGAGGACAGAGGAATGGTGCAAGATATTGACGATATTGACGAATTGGCCGAAGATGAAGATGGCATTGATTTGTTCGGCGACAACTTCGAGCGTGACTACCGCGATGCAGCGCAAGATCGCTATGAAAATGAAGGATACATTGACGACGATGGAGATCATGACGAGATTGATGCTGGTACCCGCCGCCAGCTGGATGCTCGCTTGAACCAGAGAGACCGCGAACTAGCACGCCGGCGCCGTATGCCCGCAGCATTTTTACAAGATGACGAAGATATTGACATGGACTTGTCGCGCCAACCTCGAAGACGCAGACACCACTACGATGAAGATCCCCAGGACATTGACATGGGCGATGAGGGTATGGAAGAATTGTCGCTCGAAGAGTTGGCGGATGTGAAGGCAGCCAACATCACAGACTGGGTCACCCAGCCCCAAGTGCTGCGCTCCATCTACCGTGAATTCAAAGCATTCCTCACAGAGTTCATTGACCCGAGTGGCCAGTCGGTTTACGGTAACCGTATCAAGTTGCTGGGTGAGGTTAACTCAGCATCGCTCGAAGTGTCTTACGCCCATTTGAGCGAGACCAAGGCTGCTCTCTCATACTTCCTCGCCAACGAACCCACCGAAGTTTTGAAGGTCTTTGATCAGGTCGCGCTTGACGTCACTCTCTTCCACTACCCTCAATACCACGACATTCACAACGAGATTCACGTCCGTATCACCGATGTGCCAATCATCTACACTCTGCGCCAGCTACGTCAGTCGCATCTCAATTGTTTAGTCCGTGTCGGTGGTGTTGTCACCCGCCGTACCGGTGTCTTCCCTCAGTTGAAGTATGTCATGTTCCTCTGCACGAAGTGTGGTATCACCCTGGGTCCTTTCCAGCAGGAAGCCAACACAGAGGTGAAGATTTCCTTCTGTCAGAACTGCCAGTCTCGCGGTCCCTTCACTGTCAACTCCGAAAAGACAGTCTACCGCAACTTCCAAAAGTTGACTCTGCAGGAGTCTCCCGGCTCAGTCCCCGCAGGCCGTTTGCCGCGTCAGCGTGAGGTGGTTCTCCTTGCCGATCTGATCGATACTGCCAAACCTGGTGATGAGATCGAGATCACCGGTATCTATCGCAATAGCTACGATGCTCAACTCAACAACAAGAACGGTTTCCCCGTGTTCGCTACACTCATCGAGGCCAACCACGTTGTCAAGGCTCATGACCAGATGGCCGGTTTCAACCTGACGGAAGAGGATGAGCGCGAGATTCGGGCGCTTTCCCGCGACCCCGATATTGTCGACAAGATCGTTCGCTCCATGGCCCCCAGTATCTACGGCCACCAGGACGTCAAGACCGCCGTTGCCCTTTCACTTTTCGGTGGTGTTAGCAAGCAGGCTCAGGGAAAGATGAACATTCGTGGTGACATCAACGTTCTCCTTCTTGGTGATCCCGGTACCGCCAAATCCCAGGTTCTCAAGTATGTGGAAAAGACCGCACACCGAGCTGTTTTCGCTACCGGTCAGGGTGCTAGTGCCGTCGGTCTGACGGCCAGTGTTCGCCGTGATCCTCTTACCAGCGAATGGACGTTGGAGGGTGGCGCTCTTGTGCTGGCTGATCGTGGTACCTGTCTCATTGACGAGTTTGACAAGATGAACGACCAGGACCGAACATCCATCCACGAAGCCATGGAGCAACAGACCATTTCCATCTCCAAGGCTGGTATCGTGACAACACTCCAGGCCCGTTGCGCCGTTGTGTCCGCTGCCAACCCCAAGGGTGGTCGCTACAACAGTTCCATCCCCTTCTCAGAGAACGTCGATCTGACAGACCCTATTTTGTCTCGTTTCGATATTCTCTGCGTGGTTCGTGACTTGGTCGATCCCACCGAGGATGAACGCCTGGCCAACTTCGTCATTGAGTCACACCACCGCGCCAACCCTGCGCGCCCTCTTCGGAATGAACAGGGCTACTTGGTCGATGCCGATGGTCATCGCGTCGACGACGAGGGATACCGCATCAACCCAAACGGCCAGCGTATCCCTCCCTCCCAGGAAGAAGTCGCTAGACGCGAGGCAGAGACGCAAAGAGCCGAAGAAGAGAAGGAGGGTGAAATCCCCCAGGAGCTCTTGCGGAAGTACATCATGTACGCTCGCGAGCGCTGCCACCCCAAGCTCTACCAGATCGACCAGGACAAGGTCGCTCGTCTCTTCGCGGACATGCGCCGCGAGTCCCTTGCCACTGGCGCCTACCCCATTACAGTGAGTCACCTCCATGGTCTATTGATATCTCCACCTGCTAACCAAAACCCCAGGTTCGTCACCTTGAAGCCATCATGCGTATCGCCGAGTCTTTCTGCAAGATGCGTTTGTCGGAGTACTGTTCTGCACAGGACATTGACCGTGCCATTGCTGTCACTGTGGATTCCTTCATCGGCAGCCAAAAGGTCAGCTGTAAGAAGGCGCTCTCGCGTGCCTTTGCCAAGTACACCCTTTCCAGACCCAAGCCTCAGTCCAAGCGTCGTGCTGGTATCCCCGTCTCAAATCCCCATATGCCGCGCGCTCAGTCGACCGCGCACTGAGGGGCTTGCATGGTTTCTTTTATCTCCTATACCATCTTTGCATTTTGTGTGTGGCGTTTATGCTAGGGTCCTAAGACCACGACATGTTAATGAAAATCAACGATTCTTGATAATTTACTTCGAAATTGCATAGTTTCTAAGGTTGACGAGGTAGACACTCGGACCATCAACGGAAGACCCAAAGCGGGTTCCTTTTCCCCTTGATTAAACTCCTTGCTTCCGAGCCTCGTATTCGGACTATTATACTTGGTGATGGATGAAGTACTAGGCTTAAGCTTGGAACCTTGGAAAGCCCAAGATTTAGCTACTTTCTAATTCCCCGAGCATTAAAAACTTCGATAGCGCCCTATAAATTCCCCACCGGACCTGAGCACAACGTCTGGGCTTTGACCTGACAGCTTGCGCATGCCCACTTTTAAATAGGCGAGTGAGCTGGGAGTTCGGGAGACCGGTACTTTTGCAGAGCCAGACCTGGAGACCTCGGGATCAGTCTTATCTTTATGCCCAGCCTCACTTGTAATGACCTCATCGCATTCCAAGCCAAGGAATGTCCAACCGGATCTCTGGGGATGAGCTGGATCTGGAGATGTCCAGGTGTCATGCGTGTTGAACGTCATGATTCGATAGTTTCTCTGCAACTGTACGGACCAGTTTAACTATTGGCTCGATTGGTCAGAAACGGAGAAAAGAGATCTTGCTCGGGTTGCATCTACTATGGCCATTGGTTCTGCCCAGGTGGTTTCCTTTCCCGGCACTTTATTCAATGTAGCCCTACGTTCAGGAACCAGGGGAAATGACTCTCTCCATACTACAGACTACGTCTCACCGAGGTACGCAGAGTCCTTTGCGGAGTTGCCGGAAAAAGGCAATGACATCAAACGTGAAGAATGCCGTCATTCCGACCACGGCACTGTTGGGAATTTCGAGTTTGCTTCAGATTTGTATAGACCGAACGATTTCTGGCACCGATATCAAAAGTAACCGTCACTGGGAGTATATACCTCTCGGTCACCTGGGCTCCAGTAGTCAAACGTCACCCATTCCAGATGGGTCTAGCACGGGTGTGGCTATATCCCCTTAATCTGGGGTGAAAAGGCTGAAAAGCTGAACCAAAAGAATATCCAGAAGTTTGGAGAATAGAAGTTCAACGGAAAAACGGTGTAAATACCCAAGTCTTGTCTCGAAATCTAGAAAAGCACAAATAATGAGGAATGAGGGAGGAGAGATCGTCCAGGCACGAGTATTTCCAGTCGATCACTAATTTACGTACCCTCTTCGCCTCCCGTCTTCCCCTTGCCCCCCCTCCCCTCTCTCAAACTCCCTTTCCTTTTTTTTTCCTTTTTAACATTGTACTTCATTATACTCTTTGAATCCTATTGGACTGGTCGTTTGTGTGATCGCTGCGTTGCTGTCACCCGTCATTGTCCACTGTTTCAGCAGTACCTCCTGCCACTCTAATCCGCATACGTGCGACACCTAACGCGACATCTTATTGAACACTCAATCTCTCTCTACCCACAGCGTTTCAAAACTCTTTCATCCTTGAAAATGAATGCCCCTCAAGCGCTTGGGTATGCACCTGGCGTCTCGCTCGCCCCGCAAGGTACGTAACGCCGTGCCCCCCTGGTCCTGGGGGAATATCACAACCTCCTGAGTCTTAAGATGACCCGTTCCCCTGAATCTCTGTGGATTATTTGGCCTCTAGACTCTGACTGATTGGCAAACAGAATCCCAAGCCTCTCCAACGGCGGCCAGCTTTGGGTCCAATAACCCCTTCCGTAACCGTGCTCTCTCCCCCTCAGTCACTGGATCGGTCTCTTCAAACACTCGCCCCGAACGCCCACGCTCGACAAACCCTTTCCTAGACGACAGCGAAGCGATGTCTCCGCAGTCCGCCCCTGGAATGGCTTCTGGCGCTATGGTCTCTCCAACCGAGAAGACCGACATCTCAAGCCACACCCGTGAACTCTTTGTACGTCGGATGAATACAGAAACCAGGGAGTTATTCATACTAACGATTCACAGGAGAGCCTCTCTCTCAAACCCGCGCCTCAAACAAACCGCCGACCGTCAAACGATCGGACTTCAAACGATCGAGCTGCTGCGAGCCGCACTCGTCCCCCAAGGGAGCGCCCCTCCGAGCGGTCGGCCGCATCCAAGGGGAAGGACCCGCTCGACATCTTCGCTGATCCCCCATCCAAGTCCGCTAGCTCTCGGGCGCCTCCTCGGCGACCGCGTCGCAACTCAGAGTCCTCGGTGATGGACCGTGGATCGAAGTTGCTGGATGTCGATGATAGCGAGAAGCGCCGCAGAGAACGTCGAAACCGCGAGCGCGAAGGTCGCAGCAAAGATGGAAAGGATGGCAAGGATGGAAAGTCACGATCTGGTCGCAAGGACCGCCGACTGGACATCATTGATAAGTTGGATGTGACGAGTATTTACGGCACTGGAAGTAAGTACCAAAGATCTCCCCTTTGTCGCGATTCTTTGGACAATATGCTAACTGGAGCAGTGTTCCACCACGATGGTCCTTTCGATGCTTGTAACCCCCACCGAAACCGCCGCGGTGTCCGTACTGCGCCAATGCAGGCCTTCCCCAAGGGCTCCACCAACATGGCCCTTGGTGGAACTGGTCCCAACAACTCCAACATCGATCTGAACCTTTTCCACGGGCGCCAAGAGGAAGGACACAACGACTTTGCCACTGCCGCCCGCCGCAACGCCGATTCGGGCAACAGCTTCGATCCCACTGCCCGAGTGGACCCCATCCACGGTCCCCAGAGTATGGGACTGGGAACCAGCACCTTCCTTGACGGTGCCCCGGCCAGTCGGTCCGCTATGGCCCGTCGCCAGAGCGAGAATGAGGGTTCTCTCGCAACAAACGGGGGTCTTGCCCGTAAGAAGAGTCTGGCACAACGATTGCGCGGACGAACCACCGCCGGTCCTGGCCGCATCACTTCCCCCGATTACACTTCTCCCCCACCAGCCCTGGACTCTAGCCACTCTACCTCCTCCCGCAACAACGAACGAAACCCATACTTCCAAGACCAAGATTACGACGAAGAATGGGATAAGAAGGGCTCCAGCATCGAGGCCCGCATGGAGGGCGGTCGTCTCCGATCATCCAGCAGCCCCAAGCAAGCAACCGGTCTAGAGCGCAAGCCCACAAACGATCGCTACGAAGAGTCCAAGCTCAACCCCGGCGGTGGTGGCTTCCTAAACCGCATGAAGAGTTTGCGCAAACCCAAGCCGGAACGCCGCACCAGCGATTGAATCGCCCCCCGGCTAATTTCCATCCACATCACTCTTCCCACACCTCCATCTCCCTCGAATGATGATTCGACGCGTAATACCCAGCATCGAGTGGTGCTCAACATCACATGGCGCTTATATGAGATAGATCGATCACTTTCTCAGGCCGCCATGGTCAACGCTCTAGTCCAGGACTATGGCTATGATCTGGAGTTCGGGGTTTTTCCTTCTTGTACTTCTTTTCAGCCTTGCTTTCTGACTTGTATCTTTTACCAATCGCTATTTTCTTTTCATTAGGATAGTCAAACTGTTGGTCTCAAATGGGCTCTATCTTCCAAGTAGTAAGAAATAACATAGTCTAAAAGTTTCGTGTAGTCTGCATAGTGTGTTCGGCGCATGGCGCACTGACCGCGTGCTCTAGGCGCCATGCATGTAAGTTGCATGAACTATGATATTAAGCCTGGCCTCACTCCACATCAAACGTAATATCCTGAAATAGTGGTAAACAGGTGACGGTCTGCTTGTTTCACTATCAAGACACCGCAATATCGAACCCGAAGTTATTTTGGTCCTCCGTGGTCTTGTACCTTTATAGTACCGCGTACTATAGCGTCAACTCAAACCTAAGACTTTACAACCAAATGTTGGCTGAGCCCAAACCCAACAGGTGGAAAACTGTGCCTGGTGCCTGGGGCCCTCGCGATATGACTGGGCCTCGGCTGGTTTATACAAAGCCTCCCATGGTAAGTTGACGCATAGCAGTCCAACCGATTGGTCTCCATGGTCGCTGAGCCATATCTAGCCAAGGAATCGAAACACACGGTGCTGCTTGTTTCTTCGATGCGAGTCAGTTGGTGTCTTCGGATTCTGTTTCGAGTTAACCTTGGGAGGCTTTCGCAAGGCACCACTCTCCAACCATGAGTATAAAAAAGTTCCATGTTGTTCATACCAAGGCCGGTCTATTGGCCCGGGACGGACCTTAGGAACTTTGAGAAATTGAGATGGCCAAAGCGCGAATTGGCTGAGCCCTGGAAATATGTCTATCGCCTTGGGCAGCAAACTTGGAATGAGGCATGGCCCTTGCGGCTATCTATGTGGTGTTAAGGCCATGCTAGCCTATGGTGTAGTGAAGATTGGTCAAATATGGAATGTGTGTCTAGGCATTGTTTGGGGTCACAAATAGATGGTTGGGATGATTGGTATTGCTAGGTTTGTTTATCTTGAAGGTCTAAGCCCTGGAGTGTTCATAGATTGCTGTTCATACACGTTGCTATGATATCCATATGGATTCTAAGGCTCCGCTGGGGCAAGGATTGAAGGCTTCAGAAGATATATAAAGTAGGTTGATTTCGGTCTCTATTGATGAATCTATCAATTCCAAAGTCTTCTACAACATACTTATCTATACTCCAAACGACATGGGATTCTTCTCTCACCTTAAACATGCCTTGGAGGAGTCCAATAAGAGTCAAAAAGATATCCAGGAGCAGCGGAACAAGCGAGAGCATAAGAGACCGGAGAAAGAAAGACAGGAAAGAAAAGAGAGAGGGGAAGGAAGGAGGCAGGAGAGAAGGGAAAAAAGAGCAAGGCAAGAGGGTAAGAGACATGAGACACAGAGACGTGGGGAAGACAAGAGACTGGAGAACGAGAATCACAAAAGACCACAAAAAGGATGGCGGGAGAGGGAGCGTGAGAGGGAACGAGACAATGACAGACGGGAGCATGAGAAACGGGAGCACGAGAGAGAGGAGCCCGAGAGACGGGAGCACGAGGCATGGGGAACGAGAGAAAGAGTGGTGGGAGAAAGAGGAGGCGAGAGATGCGAGGGGGAAGCATGGGAAGATGGAGAAAGAGTGGTGAGAGAAAGAGAAGGTGAGAGATGCGAGTACGTGAGATTGGATTATGGAGAAAGAGTGATGGAAGAACGAGAGGGGAGGCCAGGATGGCTAGCAGCAGGAAGATCAGGACAAGCGAGAACCCTCGAGTACACGACGCAGCCAAGGAGGTCGCGATGAACAATACACAACGCCATCAAGAAAAGCAGCACACCCAACGAACAAGCAGCACCCCGCATGAATCGTATACACAAAGTTCGCAGACAAAAGAGGAGGAAATGAAGCCAATTCCACGTTATGAGCTATATCAAATCGATTTCGAAGTCTTGCTGGCCCTGTTCATCGCCACAAGCTCCATGGCGCAAACTGAGTACCAGTACAAAGGCGACCTATGGCCCTTCAAACCCAGCAAAGTTTACCCATCTGCATTCTCGCCTCTCAATTCATCATCACAGCCAGTGTCATGACTTCTACTTCCAACCACGTCAGGGCAGACCTTGAAGAGGCTCATTTCTTACATCGTCGGCGCAGATACTCGAGTGGCGGCGATCTTCCGCGCGTGCTATTTTTTGGGGGGACATGTACTCCTGCTGGCTGTTGTGTTTACTATGGTGCTCCACGCATCAATTGATGCATGAGCGTCACTCTAGCTGCTTTTTTTTTGTGCATACCCTAGTTCCTTCCGAAATACAATCTATCCGTCTAGATATTTGACTGATAAGTGACCTGAGTCCCAGGTTTTGTGTGATTTGTTCGGGTCTGACAGGGTGTGGTTGGCAACAAGTATCCGTTTTGTGCTGAAGCTTGAGCACACGAGTCTTCACACCCAAGGCTAGGCTGTTCTCGCGGAAGGAATCCTGGGGAATTTGTATCGGTCCATGGGTTCACTCCAGGGCTCAGTGTTTCCTGAGCAGGCCACAAAAGGTTCAATGCTCCAAGGTTCAAATGTACAGTACAAATATTCCAATACGGATTGAACCCTTTGGATGTATCATAAATCATATTGACAATTAAGCTCGATCATCATATAAATTGCCTCTTATAGCTCAGCTGGAAGAGCGTCAGACTGTAATGGATTCTTGAAGTTTATCTGGATGTCCGCGGTTCGATCCCGCGTGAGAGGAATATTCTTTTTTTGCTTTTCTTTCTTGCATTGCCCTCTTGTCGTTAATGTAGACCCATATTCTTCTTGTTTTTGCCTTATCCACCTTCTGAAACGTGACTTCGGGGGTCCTCAGCCCTTTCTCGAGATAAAATAAAAGAAGCAGGTTCCAAGGTTAAACCTATGCTACTTGAACAACCTTGGAACGGGTTCCGGGTGGACCTCGGACCCCGGGGATATCCATGGCACCTGGGCACTGGCTGTCAAGCGGCCTTAGTCATCACACATAAGCCCCGGGGCCAATGAAATAGCCCGAAAAGTCTGGTGTGGATGAAGAGTTGGGACTCTGGGTTTTGCATTCCTTTTTGGAAACCTGACAAACGCATGTGTGCGAGAGCAGCAAAAATATTCCTCTCACGCGGGATCGAACCGCGGACATCCAGATAAACTTCAAAGATCCATTACAGTCTGACGCTCTTCCAGCTGAGCTATAAGAGGATGATGTAATCGAATCCGTCTTATTATGAAATATGAAGGGAAGGGCAACTCATATGTAAAGCTGCACTTGATGGTCTTCCATCGCCATCGTCTGCATCGTCCTCATCTTCATCGTCTGGTTCGTATCACTGTTCCTTCTTGCCCCTGAGTAGGTCCGCGATACTTGACCAGTCAATATCATGGAATTCGCGTGCGTTGATAATATCCTCGATTGTCTTGGGTCGTTGACAGTTTGTCTGTCTCTTGAAGTTCTCAGAGAATCTGGGAATATCCCACATGGCAATGTATCCTGGGTGATCATCTTCCACCACGAGGACCATATCATTGTTGTCCTTCCCATACAACGGCACATTCAGTTTCGTGAATCCCCAATCCCATATCGATGGAGCGTTCTTACCCTTCTTGGGGTTGAAAGAGTAGTCAGTTGGGTGCTTTGTTGGTATCACGCTTTGCAGATCCCGATCAAGACCACCGGAGAGGACTTCACGTTGGTAGGAGCGAGTACTAGACCAGAAGCCAGGCTTTGGTATTGTAAACAGGTAGTAATTTGATAGGGACAAAAGATCCAGTCTGCGTTTGACGATGAAAGCTAAGCTAGAGAGGGAGAAGAGAAGGAGAAGAGATCTCCTCCTGAGAGGTCGTCATATGCCTGCGGTCATCCCATCTGCGTGCCCTCCTTCCCCTTTTGGCACGATGTCAACAACTTCACACGCGCCTTCCCTGACATGTGATCCTTCATCTCGTCTCGTTACAGGTATCTCTTTTATCTCCAATAGGGTATGTATTTCTGAGGAGCCACCCGGCGGCGCTTGTGTCTTCCCCTGCCAATATGTAAGTATCACACAATCACAATCAGAAAGCTGATGTTGTTGTGTGACACAACGACAGTGGGAACTTTCGGTACTCTGTTCCGCCCTCAATGCAGTTACTCATGTCAAGGTACCTAGGCAACTGAAGCATATGAAGAGAAGGGCTTTAGACGAGAGATGTACAGCAAAGGAGTAGGCAGCATATGATCTCACACTACTTACAGGTCTTGCTGACTGGCAACTAGATATTGGGGCGTCAAGTGCCCTCACCTCTAAAACTCAAGTCAAAATTAGAAATGGCCATTCAGCAATAGAATAAATAAGCATAGCCTCTTGAGAGTCCACGAAAAGAGAATGGGGGGGGAAAAAGAAAAAGCAAAAAAAGATATTCCCCTCACGCGGGATCGAACCGCGGACATCCAGATAAACTTCAAGAATCCATTACAGTCTGACGCTCTTCCAGCTGAGCTATAAGGGGAAGCTGTGAAAATGACGCAACTAAAATGGTCTATAGGGACTTCCACTCAGAAAATAAAAAACCTTGTAAGCAAAAAATTCACTTCCTTACGGAGTAAGCCGCGAAAGTCCCTCTTCAAAGAATACATACAACTTTAGCGTCTTGGTATTCTCCTTCGAATCTAGACTTCTCATTACCTCACCAGCCAATTGTCATATGTAACAGGAAAGAGATTCCTTCATTTTTCAGAGAGAAATTGAGATTACGCCCACCAGAGGCTGCCAGAGCAACCAACTTGTTCTTGTTCTTGTTTCATCTATACCAAGACATCCCCGGCAACTATAAATAGAGTTTGACACAGGAGCAAAAATTTTAGCAGTACAAGGATCCAAGATCCACAAAAACTTAATCCTCTCACGCGGGATCGAACCGCGGACATCCAGATAAACTTCAAAGAATCCATTACAGTCTGACGCTCTTCCAGCTGAGCTATAAGAGGGAAGGTAGAATGCAGCTAACTTAGAGCTGGACATGAAGCAGCCATCAATATCAGTACCGCTATAAAGGTCTAGATGCCTGTATGCATACTTCTGTTCTGCTCCTGATTGATGATCTATAACATTGGCGTCAAATATTCCGCAGTCTATCAAATAACCTGATCGCAATCAACTGCTCGTTGGTAGGGTATCCAGGATCCTTATCAATAGATCACTCAGGCCCCCAATGTGAATGAATACCTGTAGGCAGAGCTAGTGGGAAGCCCTTCTCTCCCCCATATCTGTCTAATGCGTTATTGTATCAATCACCTCTGATTCAGTCATTACTTTTTAGCACGCGAGAGACCTCGGGAATATCGACATGAATGTATTGTGATGAATCAGTTGTTCGAAAAGAGAGACAGAGAGATTCCAGGAACTTGTACATTCGAGAGATATGAGTGAATAGAAACAGAAGCAAGCATGTGACTTCGACCTTGCGGTCTGATAAGTTAGCTGTCATGTTTTCAGGTCCCGCGATACATCAAAACAGCCCTTCAGAATTTGTTATCTTTGTTTGATTGTCATTTTCTTAGGCTCTTTCAAACCTTTGTTCCATTGTCTCATTCTAGAGCTCGGACTAAGTGTATTTGTGAGCAGCTTCTTTCAGGTCGATTTTGTTGTTTTTAGACTCGAATCCTTTCAGTTGGATACCCGAGAACTTATTGCAGAAGGTATTTAAAGGTCCAGTTCCCTCAGTGAGTTATGCTTTCACCACGATAAACAATCTTGTTCAGTCAACTACACCCTCCATTCATCCCCAGACCAGAAACAACACATACTACACAGCCCTCATCTAAACAAACAAATACACACATATCATCATGGGCGCCGAAGCAGACCTCTACGACCGTGTCTGGAAGGCCCTAATGAAAGGAATGATCAGCCTGCCCAAAGCATATCTCGAGTGCATTAGAGACTTTTGGGCCCCTGGGCCAGACAAAGCCCTTTTAGATCTTCGAATTCAAAGGGAGGTTCAGCCTCTACTAGATTCCATGGAGATATGGACTAACACACTTCAACAAATGCTTGTTGACGAGCTGACCGAGATTCTCGACAATCAAATCGATGGGCGGGACTCCTTGAAAGCACATACCTCCCAGTCTGTCCCCACGGTCCTATCCCTTGTGAAGGATGTGGGGAATTTGCCTTGTGTAATCCATTACAATGATTGGAAATAGATGGCTAACAACCACAGTTCTAGGATGTGACACACAGAGGTAACGTGCTCTGGAGAACTATTGGAATATAGGGGATTGCCCAGGTCTCGTGGTTGGCCAGTTTCATTTTTTCCTATTCAGAGCTTCGATCTTGGGACTTGTCTGTCCTCTGGCGCCTAGACGTGAATATAGCTACATGGGTTATTCATTATATTAGGACATGTAAGTGGCTTGGATTTGTTGCTCTTGCTGCTGGGTATCTTGCAATTAGTATCATTGGTCATTAGTTAGGGAATGTGACAAGATTATATTTGGCCTTTTATGTGTGTTTCGGCTTAGCAACCATGTAGAATTTGGTGAGCTCACAACCAGTAAGTTCTAACCTTGGAAGGTGGTATTTCAAACTCAAATATCTGGCTGTTGGATTCCTTTACACTATCTAAAAATATTCCCTACTAACTCCTTGGTCTTTGATATCCACCCTCCTTTGTCACTGTATAGCACTTGGGTCCTCGCGGGCAAGCCCCAGCAAGACCGGGAGTGGGCGCTAACTTGAGAAACAAAACGCCTAGACCCAACCAACTCTTAATAATGGGATTATAGATCAACTTCCAGCCCATACCGAACAATGATCACATTCGTGAGACTGCAGGCAAGGTCGATGACAGCTCCATTAATCATGGTATTCTGTCCGTTGATTCGATTAAAGAACCTCCATATTTGTTTCTAGCGATGTGTGCAAAGCGTTTGTGTGCCATACCAGGAGGCTATATCAGTTCATATAATGTTTTGAGCGAGTAAGGAATGGCGCTCTAGGTCGGAGTGACATTGGAAGTGTGATTTTAATCCAACAAAGAATTCTGGCTGGGTTGGAGTTATGTTTCTACTGGATCCATGATGTCCTTGAACTCTACCAATGTTCATATCTAGGTGCTACGAAAGATTTCAAGTTGGTAAACGAATGATACCTAACCATGGAGAAAGATTGACTGGGTGTCCGGGTGCCCACCTGGGCAGGTGATGGCCATGGCTGCGTTGTGTTTCATTTGGCGACTTCACATATCAGCTTGTTCTACAAATATATCGAGAAAGATATTTAAGATGTCATGTTTGCCGTCAACCCTTTTGACAGCCTTGGAAGTCTACCTCACATCCGCGAACATTACATTCTGGAGCAGTCCAATCAACATTTGATCAAAGCTCCAGCTGGTTAATACCACTCCTAGCAACATCCCGAAGTCTCCCCCGTGGAAATTGAAATCCAAAATCCTCAGCAGCCTCGCCAACATGGTCTGCGACATCCCAACAATAAACTTCAAAGATCCAGAGCCCCCCAAAAACACTCTGGAGGTATATTTTGTGAAATACCGAGCCCAAGTCGGCACTACCACAGAGCATTTCTATGCTCTATTTGTTTACGACAAACCCGAAGATGGCTCTGGCTCCAACTGGTTTGTGGAAGCTAAATCAAGTGAAAGCCTAGAGCCTCACTATGTGAAAATGAAACCCGGAAGAGCCGATCATACCAAGCTGTTGACCCTGGGCTCGGCAACTGCCACCAATTATCCTGACAGTTGGGAAAACGTGCAAGCAGAATCGCCGCAGGTATTTGGGAACTTGCGTAAACCCGCCGAATGGTTTTTACAGTGGTTCATTGAGTTGGAAACGGATGGACTGATTACTTTGGATAAAAAGTACCTGGACAAAGTTCAGCTCAAGAAGGAATTACAGACCGCGATGAATTCCCCTTGGTTAGATGTTTAACCTGGAGCAGAGCAAAGCTAGAACCTTGGAAGGATGGGATATTTCGGACCAATGTCAGTTTCTGCATTAGTGATTCGAGACTATTGAATTGTAATATTGCCCACATTCTGTACATCTCTCAATTTGCTTAAGAGGTGGTTGATACATGGATGGTTGCCCAGGTGGATCGAACGGGTGGACGCTACCGTCTGCCGTAGTCCGAAAGCTCCCAGAGCTTCTTCTCCTTTGACAATCTGCCTTTCCACGCTTCAACACCATGGAGCCAGAGCAGCCTCCTCCAACCCTGACAAACCCGCGATTCACGCTCGAGCTCGAATTTGTGTCATCACTCGCCAATCCATACTATCTTTCGCACTTGGCGGTTACCTACCCTAACCTCTTGGGAATCTCGCGTGACGATGACAGCGAGTCTACCTCACCAGATGCCCAGGCATTCGCAGCCTACCTAGCCTACCTCTACTCCTACTGGAAGACACCCGAGTATTCCCAGTTCCTCACTCACCCTGGTCCTACGCTCCGGGCGCTTCGATTGCTACAAGAGGAGACCTTCCGTCGCGATATTATCTTGCCCCAGGTCATTGAGGGTTTGGTAGGGGTCAACGTGCCTGAAGCTCCAGTCGAGGCCGACGCACCAGTCGCAGAAAACCAACCGGATGGTCAAAATGGAAAGACATGATGGGCTACTCTGCACTCCGAATCGGTTGGATTTTGCGCCCAACTGGGATAAATGGCAAACCACAATTCACCAAGGATCTACATGACACATTTGCCTTTCCGTGCAAACTCGGTTCATGAGCTTAGGCGGGGACTGGAACATGCTCCATGTGCGACCGAGGCTTGTCGATCCCACCACCCCATTTTCAGGCATCGCACACCTTTCCCCTGCAGCAGTATAGGACTGCGGGGAGAACGGACGCTGTTGATGATGCATGGTTTCCCGAAATGGACATGTGTAGGACTGCGAACTCAGCTGCGATCTATCTACTTGGTCAACTCCCGGAGAGGAGCTATCGCAATCGCACCTACTGTTTAGATCCCAAATAGCAAATTTATCTCAATCGCAAATTTGAGCGACAAAAAAAAAGATTGTTATACAATAAGACGAGACCATAAGGCCAGGTTGTATGCGTATGGCCGACTATTCCGCGGCCCAACCTTGATTTTTTTTTTCCTTGCAGAGCTCCCCAGGGCCCCCGTCATCGATTACCAAGGCATTTCCCTCTCTCTAGAATCCCAGAATAGCATTCTCTCTGCCTTTTTTTTTCTAATCGTTGCTCTCGCTTTTATCCTTTCACGCTTGTTTCGGGGATACGACAGGAGCCCCACCCCCCTGGAGATCGGCCCTGAACACTACCTCATACCCCCGTTCTCGTCAACCGTTTCTGACAACGTCCCTCAATGACCATCCACACCTAATCTCTTCACCTTTACCGACCCAAACGGACCAAGATAGACTCCAGTTCGTCTCAGGCTCATTTCCCCCTGACGGTCGTGCTCTCATCTAGGACTCCGCCACCGGGAAGCTGCGCAACCCTCTCCAATGGAGTCCGTTCGCCAGTCTTGTCGGCCAAAGCATCAGGTCTTAACCCTGAAATGCTATCCGAAATACCAGAAAGGTGTGGCGGAGGTCAGGCCGAATCCCAGTGAACTCTCATACCTGCTGTACTATGCCAGCACGCGTCGCAGCAAGCTGACCAAGGTCGGTGCTTTCCTCGAAAAGAGGGTCGCGCGGGACGTCTGGAGACGCAGGATAGGGTGAGTAGATTCCCGGAACCCAGAATTGTTGATTTAGAGGGGCATAATTGACCGATCTATCCTGCAGAAATGTTCAAGTGGCGCTTCACATTCTTGCCGCGCTCATCGAAAAAGTCCCTCGCGATCTTCCGATTTACGCTCGGTCCGTTATGACCGTGATCGATACCGTCCTGCGATCGAATGATATAACCATGGTGGAGGAGTCGATTGTGCCCTTCGAAGTGTTCTGCCGACACCAAGACATTGCGGCCATTGCGGCAGATCAAGGCCTGGCGCATCAGTACAGAGAAGTCGTGCGGACTTACGCCAGTTTTGCGGATCCGGCATTCGTCGCCAATTCCACCACCAATTTCAGCCCACAGGTCGCAATTCGATGGAGAAATGCGGGCTTGCGAGCCATCCGAGGTGTAGTCAGCTCAGAGAGCTTGGCTGCGGATGGAGGAACTTCGCTGAAGCTCTGTCTGCCTGTCATTTTGGAAAACCTGTATTCAAGTGACGAGGATCTTCTGACAACGTTATCGGCTAAGCTCCATGAATCGGACCCGAGTGATGGCCCCAAACCGCGCCGCATGAGTGTTAACACAGTTGGCACAGTGGAAACAGCAGAGGGTGATCCTGAACTAGCAGCCCAATCAGCAGATGATGCCGATCGGAAGGCAGAAATGGGTGCACGACTCTTGGCTCTGCGTTGCCTTGAACAAATCATTGTCTCAGGCAGTAACCGTGGTCAAATCCGGATCGCAGTCACAGTCATTTTACGATTCATCTCAACCAAGGGATTCCCACAAAGCGAAAAGCATGGCCAGATGGTTGAGAATAAAAGCGGCAACTGGGCAACCTCTTTGGTCGAACTGATCGCGAACTGGTGTCCAGTACAAGTGCGGTTCATCATCTTGATTACAGCCATGGAGATCCTGCATGACACAAGCCCCAAGGAGGATGCATTGGAATCGTCCTTCACTATTCTCTCTGTGGTGGATTGGCTTCTCAAATCATCCGTGAATATGATCGGACTCAGCGTTATGGACATCCTCTTCGGGCTGATGCACTACGCTTCTGATATATTGTCACCCCCGGACCATGCCGGGCCTGCCGAATCAGAGAAGAAAAATAACACACTGAGTAACGTGGTGAGAATCTCGCCCCAACGACAGGATCTTCTCACGCTTCTGGAGCGATGTATTGGGGATCTCGCCACCCACATATATTACGGAGAGCAAGTTGCAGATATGATGCGTGCGATCCTCAGGCGATTCAAGCCAACTCTTCACCATGACAGCTCCGCGCCTTCGATCTTAGCTACCGTCCACGAAGCTGGAGTGGCTCACGTAGACTCGGGATCTTCCTCTGAGACGAATGGCGAAAAGGCCAACACGGAGCTTTTCTCGCATCCTGCGGCTAAGCTGACTGCTCTTCGGGCCGTCAAGGCCATCCTGGTTGTGGCTCACTCGAAGACTCCTGCTACCATGTCTGGCGCGGAATCTAGACACCCAGTTGGGATCCACGTTTGGGAGGGTACCCAAGGGCTTGTTCGTGACGCGGATCGCGATGTTCGCCACGCCTACGCGGATGCCTTCCTGTCGTGGTTGAATATGGAGACTAACAAGAATGATTTGAAGGCACAGGTTGAAGTGCCCAAGTATATCAAAACGCCAAAGCGAGAATCCGAACAGGGGGACAAATCCAACTGGCGAAACACCTCGGCCCCTGGAAATTCAAGGGAGACTGTGGCTCTGGCAGTGCGGTCGAACTTCCTTCGTCTTCTTCATCTCGCTGTCTACGACTCCGCCCTTGAAGCTGCCACCGATGAAGCCGAGGTTCTCCTGTTGCATCTACTTCTGACAAGTCTAGTCGAGAACCTGGGAGTGAATGCTGCTCAATTTGGTCTCCCTATGGTTCTCAAGCTACAAGAAGATCTGTTCACATCGATAGAATTGAGTTCTTTCGCGGGTCGTGTGAACATTGGGAGCTTGATCCACGGATATCTTCTCGCTATTTCGGAAAAGTTCAACGCCGATTCCTCCCCAGTGGGTCTTGAAATCACCAACGAAATCCAACACCGCCAGAGCCAAGGGTACTGGTTTTCCAAAATTCGTCTACCGGCCACTCGACTCGAGCATATTGCCTTTGATGGCGAGCATAAAGCTGACAATGACACTTCGCCACCTCCCCTGTCGCCTTTCCGCAATGTTGATGGGCTTGTATATCTGATTGATGAGTCCTACCGTCAGTCTATCTCTTCTCCTCCACAAAGCCCCCCAACATCGCCAGCACGGGGCTTCACATTCCCTGTTCTTGGACACTCATCAACAACACTATCCCAAAATGACAGTGGTCTTCCATCTGTGGTAAAAGAACAAATGCTCTCTCCGTGGTCCCGTGAAGCATGCTTGGCGGCTGCCGACAAGGAAACTGCCAAGACAATCTCCATCAATGGGTCAAGAACCGGAACTATGAACGCGCGCAACCATGCCAATGGAGTCGCAAATGGTTCCCCGGCCGATTCCCAGCTGAACCGCCGCACAAGCATCCCTGAAATCTCGGGTACATCATCCCAAAGCTCTGGCAAGGGGTCGCCAGTTCGCATCAACGATCTTCGTCGCGTTTTATCAGTCAATAACGACTCACAACTCCGACGGCTGAGCCCACTGCGCGGTCAAGTTGACACATCCAATGAGAGCATCGTCTCCTCGGGAAGTGAGAGTATGTACAGTGGCAACTTCTCCGTTTCAGAAGTCGACGGTGATGCAGCCTCATTCCAACCAGAAGGGCAGCAAGCCCCGGAAGATGACGGCGCTGAGACACCTCGCGCTTCAGTCACTGCAATGGCCTTCCTAGACGATGACCAGAACGCATCAACCCTCAGCCGGGTGAACTCAAACGAAGCGATACCCCCGGTCCCACCCATCCCAGTCAGCCTTTCAATCCCAGGCGGTTTCCCCAACGACTCCCAGCGTTCCCTGGTTTCCGATCGTCCATCCACAGCCCCAGGCCCGTCACGCCAAAATTCACAGAAAGAAAAGGAGACGCACGGCAACCCCACCACTCAACCCTTGAACCGCAACAAAAGTCGTTCAAACTATAGCCTCGCTGGAGCTGGAATCCCCGAGCTCGTCAACGGCTATGAATCCAATGCCCTCGACGGAACTCACCAAGATCAATTGAAAAGACTCCTGGATGGTTTCCTTTCACCCGACGACGCCCTCAAGAGTCGTCCTGCTACTGCTAAACCTGCCAACAGGCTGCCATTGGGTAGAAACCCTAGCAGACGGCAGGCTAGTGGGGGAATTGGAAGGCCACCCTACTGATTATGTTTCTTGTACATTCAACAAGCATGACTTTGCTTCTTGGGTCTTCACATGTTTATAATTATTTTTTGCCTTCTTTTTGGCTTTCTATCCCCACTGCCCTGGCTGCATAAAACATTTCTTTTTTTGTCTTTTCGCTTGCATATTTTTCCAATGTTGAAGCTTGCTTTTACGTTTTCCCCCCTTCGGCACATTTTTCTTTCTTCTTTTCTCCCTCAAGCCTGCGATGACAGTCGCACGATGTACCTACTGTGGTATTTATCTTGTCGATATACAAAATAGATGATGCTAGACTGATATCTTTTAGTATTAGTAGACACAAAAGTGAATAAGTAACTGTAGAGTTGGGTTTGGACCCATATATCTAATTCATGCGCTGTAGGGATATCATCAGAAAGAGCTGGGTATGAAAGCCCTGGAGTGTCTCGAAAACTATTCCCGAAGTTTTAAGAGTCGCGCTGCACAACCAGGCGAGGCACATACCACTCATCCTCCAATGGAGAAAAGTAGTCCTCGAAGGCACCACGCAGCACCTCCTCGGACAAATGCATATGCTGACCAGGCGTCGTCTTGAAGTGCAGGCGCCCAGCCTCATCAAGCTTCTTGAGACCCAACCAATCTGCCAGGTAGATCTCTCTATCCTGCAAAGCCGTCACCTCACCGGTGGTGGCATTGACCTCCGAGAACCACGCACTCTCCTTCGGGACAGCGACTGTATCCTCTTCAAACATGAACATGGCGAATCTGTTCAAGGACGCCAAGTTCTTCTTGTACGTCTCGTTTTTCACTTCGCGTTCGTTGTTGATATCAGCGAGGAAGTTGCTGTGAGCAAGATACAGATCTAGCTCTCGTGGATCCCGGAAATACTGCGCTGGCACAACGCGAGACTGTGCGAAGTTCGTCCACCGCCCAGACCGCAGAAGTGCCTCGGCACCATTGCAAATCCAATCGCCCGCCTTGCAGGATTCGAACTCGGAGATTCCATTGTGTTGACTGCCGAATGTCACGAGGTTATGGATTGGCGGCGCATTACAGCGCTCAATGTATCCGCGCAAGAATTGACCGCCTTGCGAGAAGCCCAGGGCATTGATGGCAGGTGCAGTGCTGAGGATGGGGTCGCTGGCTAGCTGTTCGCAGACTGCTTCGATTTGCTGGGTGACGTTGCCGAAGAATGTGGCTGAGCGGTCACCGCTGCCGTCGTCTGCCAAGTGGATGAGGTGCACGTAGGTGCCTGGGTTGGTGGATTCGGCTAGTTCGACGACCTGGGCCAGGCCTTCACGCTGGAAGTCATCGCCGAGACCGTGCCAGATCACTAGTGGGAGCTGAACACCATCTGAGGGCGGAGGAAGAGCGATCGAGAGGACGCTTGTGGCTAGCGTAGCTAGGAGGGTGATGGAGCGCATGGTTATGGGCCTGGTGATGTACGTCAGTTGATGATTGGAGACGGGCGGGTGATGACGTCCTTGGCCCTTATCTGGGGATAGTCACGTGTCGCCGTACATGTAGATTTTCTGGGACAACTTAGGGACTCAGGTAATGTCAAACGAGTTCAGATGATGGATTCAATGTGCTGGGAATTTTCTTGGAGTGTTTGTCTGGAGCATTGAAAAAAAAAATGGCATCGTTCGGATGGATTTTGATAATGATATTTTCGTAGCATAAATGACAAGGACATCAGTTTCCAAATTTTAGCCTTCTATACACAACAACCGTGGACATCTCCTCCGGGCCAAAGCAAAGGTTGGAAAGATGTGAAAATTATTCATTGAGAGACATGCTACATCCCGAAAGGTATAGAATAAGCAGTCTATGTATGCTTGCATATATTGGAGCACTCGACATTATAAGGGTATCGGACCTCGGGAAGAATATCCTCTCGCAGCTGGTGTGGTATGCTCCGTGCCCAAGGAGACAATTAGTCCGGGATTCATGGCGGCCTGGGAAATAAATTGCTAATCCAGGTAGCGGTCATATGGTCTTTCTCCACATCTTGGCCGGAAGTTAAAGACACTTCGCGGTCGAGCAGCATCGATTGCGACGACAAACTGTTGATTACTCCCGAGCTGTCATGAGACCGCACCACCGGCCGACCATTAATCTCAATCTGAATACCCTCGATGCTGTCGATAACGGATGACGGATTTCTCATTCTGTGTCTCGGCAGTTCGAGAAAGGGTGACACATGATCCGAAACCCTCTTTCTATCCTTGTCATTCAGTCTGCGTCGTTTGCCGAAGCGTTCTACCTCCTCACTTGACGTAAACGAAAGTTCGAGGGGACGTGTCACTGCCACCGCCGCCCAATCGGATTCTTCAAGGAGTTGCCGCTTGATGTGGCTCAGTTCGCTGGCATCGGATGCGTGGCCAGTCAGATGTGCAGGCCGATGCGCAGGCCGATGTGAAACCGGCTCTTCAGCTCTAGACTCGACCAGACCGGGTTAGCACAACGATCAGATGGATTGCAAAGCACGATTGAGCAAATCAACAGTACTTGACTGACTGATTCCTGATTGCTGTTTTGTTTGCTGCGTCATCCTTCCCAGTGCCCAAGCCCTCTGGAAAGTTGCGAAACGGGGACGATGTGGGAATGACCGTGCCCTTGAGTCTGGATTTGGCGAAATTCTGCTTCTGGGCTTTGGTCAGCAGGCCTGAGCGAGTGTTGTGACGCTTCAGCTGGCCGCCTGTCCAATTCATGATGCAAGCATAGCCAGGTCTAGATATGTGCAGAGGCTCAAAGTAGTCCACTCCCGAGACGGAAGTGGAGCCAGAAGACAAACAGTGTAAACATTATAGTCGAGGCACGTGACTGCCACCTATTTTTTCATTTTCGCGGCTTCTCAGCTCTTCTTCCGCACACTTTTCTCCGTCAATCAGATTTGAGTTGACAACATGGGCTCTTAGCTGAGTCCGTGACAACTCATTTCCGAGCCTTTCCGGTAAGCTTGCATCCCCTTCCCTCCCCTTGTTTCTTGTCTCTAAAGGGCACTCGCCTTTATGATGAACAAAAAATATTTAAAGCATAGTTCACCTGAGGTCTTCGGACTGTTGAACGAAAACATATTCCATCTTTCTTTTTCTGATATCAACGATCAATCACACATTGTTCTCCAAACCTTCGAGAAGAATTGGGCTGACTGAAAAAAATAGGAGAGAGGCATTGCTGCCCAACGTGGGGCTGGCTCGCCCCGTCCCGTTGACCAGTAATTTCGTTTATAGATCAATTTTCTTGGATTATCACATTAATCACATTATTATATTCTTTTTTAATTTTAATATTATTCTGGATTAATGATTACTTCCTGCACTCCGTAGCTACTCTGTACTGCTGTACTGCTGTATGCGATGCTAGTATGCAGTAGGGAATCGGCTCTGTATCGAGTGATCTCATGCCGCAGTTACCGCTGTGCCTTGCCGTCCGACGTGGGATTCTCTCCTCCCCTCAATCCGAAGTACAACTCATCAACACGCGACGCGGAACCTGCCGATCTTCTTATTCGGTCATCATGCAGCGTCAGCCAGGATTCATCACCAATCATTCCACTCGCCAAGAACACCAGCCGCCGGCCTTGTCTCACCGCTACAATGGTTTCCTCCACTCAGTCGAACGAACACCCCCCCTAATCTGCAGATGCCATCACCGCCAGTCCGGAGTACTGGTTCTCAATGCTGCCAGCAGCGCACTCGTCTAATGCACGATGCGAGACTGGCACACGCCATGTTTCCACACACAGTCCGAGCTTTTTTTTTTCTCGCTTGCCTTGCGTGCTAAAAAGCCGCTGATCCCCCTGCGACCTTCTTCTTTCTTCTCTACTCCTTAACTTTGGATACCCCTATCTCGACAACAAATACCTCGATTTGTCTCACACTTTATATATATACGCACTCAGTCCCTGGACCCCAAGGACAACTCTTTTTAACCTATCTCCCTGGTTTTTGATGCAAAATCTGCCACAAGGATCTCTCTCTGCCACATTCCAGGACAGGATTTGCTTTGTTGTTTCCCAGGCTTCTTTCTAGTCTGTCAACCCTCACCAACAAACACTTAATAGGTAGCTGCCGTCACCTTTTCTTTTACAATTGGTCTTTCCTATGCGTTGCTTTTTGTTTTGCTTTTCCGGACCTGCATCGATCAGCTGTGATTCCCAAGGATCTCGACATCATTTTGCCATGGATACCCCAAGGACCTTAGACTTGCCCCGGACTCTGCCAACACTGGCGACCATGGATGCACCTTGCCTAGGATGCCTGCCCTCAGCTTGCTCTGAGTGAATCTCTATGAGATGTGTTTAATGTATGCACTCTCATCTCGACACACTGCCACTGGACTGCCCTGGAAATTTCTCCTTTGTGACCTTGCCTCTACTCTAAGACCGGAGCTCAGAGTGCGGATTTTGATTGACCGAAGGACCTTACCTTGCCCCTGGAAACAACGCCTTTGGATGAACCCACCCATGGATTTAATTATGACTGCCTCTGGACCTTATGCTATTATGGCCGCTTATTCAACAATAATGGAACCAATTCTTTTACCTGGAAATCTCCCGAGGAACTTTGCAAGCTAATGTGCTTGCACTGTCGACTGGAACTTTGCAGCAGCCGCTGTCAAAATTTTGCCTCTGCCTTTGATCCATGGATACTGGCCGTATAAACCTATACGTGATACGTACTACCTGCCTCCTTATACCTTCTGATCCCAGAAGTGTTCCAATTGTCTGGATTTCCACGGATGATCCTTCATAATGATGACCTTGGCCTTAATGAACCTTGGAACTTTTGTTCTTACTGGCAACACTTACCGCTTGGATTGACAACAGACCTGGACCCGAGCATAGAATCATCAACTTGACCCTGGACCCAATCACCCACGACCTGCCTGCCTGCCTGGAGTATTGTTCCTCATCAACAACTCTGGTGCGTCTAATCAAGTACCCCACGCCGCCGGGTTTTAATGCTGACTCTCACTAGGCCTCCAATCACATCTGATCCTGGACTATGTTTCTTGCTCTTGCTGTCTTTCATTTTTTTCATGCTTTATCTTTTTTTATCTGCGTCATCTTAAACGTCGAGGAGTGGGTTACTAACTCTTGATGTTTACAGTGTTCTATTCACATACACATACACACAACATGTCTCCCAGGAGAAGCAGCGACTCTGACCGAGTCATCTCCCAGCCCATGCACACAATGGTTTCAGGAATGTCAAATCTCAGCTCAACACAACTCCAGGATGATGAAATGTCAAGCCATGACAACTCTTTGAGCTCAAGTATCCGGACAGCCCATGGAAACCCCCAGGATATGAAGAACTGGACATTGAACCACCAAGATTCCTTTGAACAGAAGCCAGACCCATCCGAGGTGCACATGCTTTCTTTCTCGCTGTCTCAGCAGCTCATGACTCCCACCGTTGGACCCAATGATGTGATGTACCCAGTGGACTTCCCAGCAGTCCCTGACATGAATGACCATGAAATGTCCCGGGATCTCTATAGCTCATTCCTGGATTTTTCTTCTGTTGAAAATGATGCCTGTGCCAGGAACGGCACTCCAGATGATGCTCTTTCCATCGGACACAGCTCTCACACCGATGACGGCCACTACATTGCCGAATCATGGACCCCCATGATGCATGGATCCCACTACCCAGGAACCACAATGGAACAATTCTCATCCGGCCTTTACCAGACCGTGCCAGTCTCTCCCCCACTGACGGAAGCTAGCAATGATATGTCTGTTACTTCTTGCTCCCACCCGGGATTCCCCTCATTCATGGCCCCTGATGAGACTCTCCTTGGAGGAGAATTTACTTCGTCGCCCATTGGAGCCCACGGAATCAACCCAGCAGAGCCTTTGTTCCCCAGCACATCTCTCAACGAAAGAGATCTTAACAGGTGAGTGTTGATGCTGATCAGTATCACAAGCTCCAAAAATCTAACCCCCGCAACGTAGAACTATCAGACCTTCCAAGCAGTCCCGCCGCTCAGCATTGCCAGCTGTGTCTCAAAAGGCCGACCCGGAGTTTTTCCCATCTCTTCCCGTGAGAGAGCCAACCCGTCAAAAGTCCAAGGAAGGTGTTGAGGCTCGCAACCCGCGAGAGCACCAATATTATGCCATGTCCACCCACAGCGACGGAAAATATTATTGCCCATTTGCCACTGGAGAAAAGCCATGCAACCACCCACCCACCACGCAAAAATGCGCTTACCAGCAAGTTCTCCCACTTATTTTGGTATTTGACCCCAACTAACCGGTAGCAGCAAGTACCTGGATTCTCACCTGAAGCCTTACCGCTGCAAGGTGCCCGCCTGCATCGATGCTCAGCTTCGTTTCTCTTCCAACGCGTGTCTGTTCCGCCACGAGCGTGAAGCCCACGGATTACATGGCCATGGAGATAACCCCCACCTTTGCCTGTGGGAAGGATGTGAGCGTGCCGTTCCCGGAAATGGATTCCCAAGGAGATGGAACCTTTACGACCACATGCGTCGTGTCCACGACTTCGCCACCTCAGAGCGTCACAGCTCCCCTGAGACCTCCCCCGGTGCTGGCCAGATCAAGAAGAAGGAGCCAGCCGGTCGTAAGCGAAGAGTCACCGGTGCCACCCCGGCGCCGACCATGAAGCGAACCCGTTCCGTGCACTCCCAGGCTAGCTCTATCAAGGCCACCCAGACTTCCATTGGGCACCGCCGTCAGACCGCAGAGAGCGAGTACTTCAAGTGTCGCTCTCGCTTGATGGAGCAGATCGGTAGCATCTCTCCCCAGGATAATGTCGCGCACGAGAAGTTGAACTCCAGCTTCCAGGAGCTCTACACCCTGAGCCTGAACATCCGTCAGATTGAGGCCAGCCAGGCCGTCAACCACGTCTCCAATGGATTGCCACCCGCTTGAAGGGTTTCAGATGCCGTTTTCACACGGTTGGTATGAACACATCGGAGGATTTCCTTGTTTTCCATTTCTTGCGGCTCGTCCGCGCTGCTTGCTGGGCAAGCACTTCACACCGTACTTCGGCCGGATTGATCCCAAGGACACCCCATTCCCCCCTAGGGATTTGAATCTCGGCCAGGGCTGGACGTGGCATTGTTCCACGCGGAGACTCGCGATCCCGGATCGTGGGTCTTGGATCTAGCGACACCAAAACACTTGGGTCGGTTTGATCAATACACCACCACTTGACACATGGAAGACCCGAACTTATGCGGAGCATCAGCAAAGCGGGATACGGTGTCAACAAAAAGGGGTGGCAGAAGAATGACAGTAGAGATATACCATATGTACAGTCCATTGGACTTGATTCTGTTGATAGATTGTTGCGTTCATGTGTTTCGAGTGCTTTGATTATGTTGTTGAATAACTTTGCCTTTTTCTACTTCAAAAACCGAACATGCGTAGGAGAGTAGACTTCGTAGATTTTCATTTAGTTCCTGGAGGGTGATAAATCTTTGCGCCTAAACTGGATATCCTGCATGCTCACTGATTCCCAACGATGTGAACTCCCATTGAGCCTAGATTTGGTCTGTGCGCGAGGAAATCGGGGATTTGGAGTCAACTTGTTCGCAAGAGGTCGCGAAGCTCTCACAGTCTGCCAAAGACATAACTACACTGCAAAACAATTCGAAAGAGAAGGAAAAGATATGATAGATCAAGTGAAGACAGCGGGATCAAAATTGAAATCAGTATTGCTAATGCCTCGATGAGCACAAAGCTGCAGGCAGTCAAGGTCCGCATTGAAAGAATGGACGATTTCACAGTCCAATCCTCGGATATTGATGATGTTTTTGTGTAAGTTGTGTCAAAGAATTTCAAGCATTTATGACCTGACTTTTCCCGCCAAAAAATAGTTCAAACAGCCAGGGACGAGAGTATACCCTAAGTTGGGCTTAGCCCCGGTTGCTTGACTTCTTATGAGATCTATTATATTGAGATCCACTCCGTATTGTAAAAGTATAATGAATAGCAGCTGCTAGGCTGTATCATCTGTCTTAATCCCGAATGTAGTCTGTCACCGCGGAGTTAACAGACAAGGGAGAACCCTACGGAGTTAAGAATATAATCTCCGAGGGATATGATCATGGGCGTATACTGATTGGTCGGCTTCTTCGTTTTAGATCTATAAAATGATAAATACACGGCAAACGCAGCTTCAAAGCGCAACTGCCAACTACAACGCTCTCAACTCATCTTTTTACCCTCTACATCACCGGGTTCCTCTCGAGAATGACCATGTCGCCCCAAGATCCTTCCCTGCGTGAGACAAATTGGCCTGCTGTAGCTGGTTATGTCTCTGCCCGCAAGAATACTTACCCGTTTATCGATCCCACCAAAGCCGACTTGACGGGTAAGTCGGTCTTGATCACAGGTGCCTCCAAGGGCATCGGCAAGGCGACTGCTATCAGCTTCGCCATTGCAGGCTGCTCGAAGATACTGCTAGCTGCTCGTTCAAACCTAGCCGACGTCGAGACAGCTGTCCACGACGCCGCTGTAAAGGCAAACCGCACCCAACCATTCGTGCATTCCCTAAAGGTGGACGTGACATCGGAGGATTCCATGCGAGCAGCCGCCGAGGCCGCGGCAGACGTGCTCGACGGTAGCCTCGACATCCTGATAAACAACGCGGGCTACCTGGAGGAATGGAAGTCCATCGCCGAATCTCAGCCGAGCGAGTGGTGGCGGACTTGGGAGGTCAACATTAAAGGCACCTATCTCGCCGCCCATTTCTTCATCCCGCTGTTGCTCAAGTCACAAACCAAGACGGTAATCAACATCAGCAGCGGCGGTGCCCATGTCATGTTTCCCGGTGCGTCGGCCTACCAAACGACCAAGTTCGCCCTCTGCCGCCTCACCGAATTCATGGACAAGGAATATCGCGAACAGGGCTTGATCGCCATCTCGCTGCATCCGGGCGCCGTCCAGACTGAGCTGGCCATGAACATGCCCCTAGAGAGGCAATCTGTCCTGACTGATACGCCGGAGCTACCTGCCGACACGTTGGTCTGGCTCACCCGTGAGCGGCGTGACTGGCTTGCCGGCCGATTCGCCTCGGTGAGCTGGGATATGCAGGAGTTGGAGCAGAAGAAGCAAGATATTCTCCAAAGAGACTTGTTCAAGTTCCGCGTGGTGATTTGAGTCAGCGACGAGCCCTCCAAGCCTCTCGTGACGCTCATTTTCCGTGTGAAGACAGAATACATACCCAGCGTTTAATGTATTGCTCGCATCTCCAACAGCCGAAATGACTGAAGACGCACAAATTCAAAATAAAAAACCCGAGGTATCCTCAAGAGCAACGCCTACCTCCAACCAATGGGACATGCGATTCTCCTCCATGGCAGGAACATAGCAGATGAATCCCTCTTGTCCAAGATTTGTGATGGCACGGGCAGACTCATCCGGTATAATGGAGGGAAGAGTATCCGATACTGTACCGAAGAGAAGATACTGTCACCAAGAGAATTCACCAAGCAAGTTTTGGCTAAGCTCTGGGTTAACAGTGGCAACTCCATAGAGCCGAATAATGATGAGTGTACGTGGATTAGTACATATTGAGAGATAAAGAAGAGACCACAATCGAATATGATTAGTGTTATTTGTTCATTGTTTAGTTCATTCAAGACATCATTGAACGCTCATCTCGTTAGCCATATATCAACACATCCCGGTAGAGCACCAACACCACAAATTCCCAAGAATCTAATCCTCAGTCTCACCCGCAGCGCCCGAAAACTCCGCGTTCAGGAACCGAACAAAAGCATCCCCAATCTGCTCTGCGGCTAAAGCTCCAGCCCCACGGCCGATATAAGCCCGATTCAAACTGATCCACTGCCTCCTTAGCCTCTGCAACCTTGGCAGCGCAAGAACACCACCCGCGCCAGCAAGCTCCTCCGTCGTGCCTGATAGTACTATGTGCGATGGCAAGAAGACTGCAACTGCCACGTCCGGTACAGAGATTGCGACGCCTCCAGAGATATCACTCTGAGCGAGGGCGATGTCTGCGGTTGGATACGTCGTTGTGAAATTACGGATTGCAGTCACGACCGCCGAGGTACGCTTTTCCATTGCGTACATCGCATTCGGATCTGTGGCGCTTGCTTGGACGGTGGCTTGGTGGGGCACAATTCGTGGGCGGGTTGATAGACGGCTGCCCTTTGGGCCGCCTGTCGCTGTGCTGGCTGCGTCGGAGAGAGCGGGGGCGAGGGTGGTGAGGCTTGGAAGGGTAGGCTTTTCCGTGGGGAGGACCACGCCCGTGAGGGCTTCGAATATATCTGACACCGGAGGCTCGGGGTCGTCGTAGGGGACGGTGAAGAGTGGTTTATCCCAGCGGCTGTGGGTGCTTGGCTCTTCATAGCGGAAGATGAGGTTGTTTAGTAGTTCGGATGGGTATGCCTCTTCGGTATCGGGGGTATCTGTGCTTTCGGAGGAATTGGCTGTGCTCTGATCTTTATTGGCGTCGCGGCGCAAACGGGCATCGTTCGTGGCGACACATGTGTCGACGGGGGTTCCCACGTGAACCTACACTGGTCAGCTGTGTTCCAATGCGATTTTCGAATTACATACCACACAGCAAGTTGTCTGTGCTGCTTTTGCCTCACACCAAAGCTGATACCGCCATCCTTTGATATAGTTCATTCCATCCAGAATGACAATGCTGTCTCGCTTGAGGACGCGCTTGGCGCGAGCGTAGGCAACTCCACGCGCCTCCTTCTCTGTACGGGCATGGTCGTAGACGATGCGCGGGTGGGATGAGTCATGCGATGCGACAACATGGACCTTGTATCGAGACTTCAATGAGACCGGCGTGCCTGCTTCGGCGGCCGCGAATACTTCATCTTGATGTTTTTCCAGCAAAGATGCGAGCTGGTTGGCGCGGTGGGTGAGGCCCGAACACGGGAACCCAGTTAATATAATGAGCTATGATTTATCAGAAGAGATATCGACAGGAATTGACAGGTTGCGTGACGTACCGGCATCGTTGGTTGTTGCAATATGTTACGGCGGACTTTTTTTTTGCTGCGGGGCATGTGACCCCGCATCTGCTAATCTCCAGTCTATGGCTTATCCCCAAGCTTGGTCTATACAGCGAAATTTGCATGGAAAATGAATTATGTTCTCTCTGAAATCTATTGAACTTTTGTCATATTATCATTTCATCGTTCCAAGGATACCAATTAATCCTTGGATGAAGCCAATTCCTCTGGTGACCACCGAATCTGATATCCAAACACGGTTCTGCGTAGTTCCTCATCCTGCAAGTAGTTAGTACTACTGATATGATAGATTTAAGATGTAGACTTACACCGGGATCATTCTCGAAAAGAACTGCATCGAGCACCTTCTGGAAGATCTTGGTAACTGTGAACCCACTAGCTTCGGCCAAGGGGAAGAACTGTTCAGTCTTTGGCAAAAGCCAAGGCTGATAGGGAGTGAAGATGACCAGCGCAACAGAGTCAGGGCTCTTCTTCATAGTCTCCCGCATAGTCTTGATCAAGTTCGGATGCTCACGGTGGCTGTACACCACGTCGGCCATGATGAGTACATCGAATAGCCCAGGAGAGCCATCAGCCGCGGGTGGCAGATACGCCCGCAGCTTGGTGACATCGCTGCCCCATTTGTAGCCATCCACATGGAGGCGGCGCAGGCCGTCTTCTCTGGCGGGAATAACACCCGCAGACAGATCGGCATTGTATTGCATGTTTGAAACAAGATCTGGGTCTGGGTAGTCGGTCAACACGACGGTGCGTGCCCCCTGAATGGCGCTCACGATGCTGGGTACACCAGCTGCTGCACCGATCTCGAGAACATCCTTGTTTCGGATGAGATCCTCGGTATGCTCTTCAATGTAGTGAGAGCTAGTGCGGCCGGCGTTCCAGAGCAGGTTTCCCTGGTCAGGTCAGTATGTCTATACTCTTAGTCCTGGTCTGATATCGTACGTAGAGAGGATGGTCGCCGACAAGACGAACCCGGACTTTTTGACCGGACAACATGCCATGGTCGGCAAATGTAGGGGGTGCATCTTCGGGATAATATCCTTCCGGGTCCTGGAATAGGTTCCCTGACTCAAAATCGTCGGCCATGGCGGCAATGGGCGTTTTCTTTTTGGCTTAAAAGAGAAAAAAAATATCAGTCGGATCTTATCGGCGGGGCATCCTCGGGAACATTTTCGGGCCAATGCCTAATTTGGGGCCTCAGAGATTCACTCACCTGGAATACCGGATCACTCGGCTTCGGCTTCGGTTTACTGTTGTTATACTGATTTCTTCGGTTTCTTGTAACTCTGTACGTAAATGAACATTGGAAAGGGATGCGCAAATCAGACGATCATACTACAATTTGCTGATCGTCACCCCGCAGACTGAAACCGTAGCCAATTGTAATTACAGCGTAAAATATTCATCATATTACAGGTTCAAATTAATTTGCAGGTGTATTGGAGTATCTTATTTCTCTAACCTACATCGTTCTTGCCTATTTCTGAAAAGAGTACGGTGTAGATCCGACAAAATTCGATATCACGTGGCATCACATGTCAGCACGTGATGGTCAAATACACTCCAAAGCGGTAATACCGTGTGGAGAGAGACATGGAGATACCGTCACAATACACTAGCGGATAAATGTCGGGATGAGAATCTGCAGTTCGCCTTCAAAAGGCATATGCACCCCTGATCTGATCTTCTTGCGATAGTGATTTTAGGTTGTCTTCTTTCTCCGACCCTCGATTTGCTCTCATACCCTCATACTACTTCTATTCTGCTCGTGGTGGACTCCGGCCAATCTTCTCCGCTCTGCGTTGCATCCTCGGTCGATCTGATCAGCGGCTTCGAATTCCTCGCCTTACTTGCCACTGTGCTTTCGTCCAAATCCTCGATCACACCATTCTATCCATAGCACCACCTTTTGTTCCAACCCCGACTTTCCCGACCCCGTTTTCTCCCTTATCTCTAGAAGTTCGGAACCGACTAGCCCGACGTCATGGACTCGACTCTGCAACCCGCATACAATCCCCAAGCGACCCAAACCTCCTCCCTGCAACCCTCAAAACTCGAGTCCACCATGGTCGCCCAGGCCCAAAATACGATAGAAGTGGCTTCAAATGCCACCAGGCAGGTCTTTACCTCGCCCTTACAAAACGCCTGCTCCCCCTCACAAGCCTTTTCCAAGGGCTTGAGCCAAAACCAAAGCGTCCCTGCCGCCAGCTCCCATACCCTTCCTCTCAACCCAGCATCCGCCCAGGCCAGTGCATACCCTCAAATAGAACTGGGCGGCCCGACTGCCACGGCTCCATTTTTGCAGGATTTCAATCTTGTCGCCGAGGCTGCGAAGCGTGCTCAGATGGGCATCGTCATGCGTGATCTAGAGAGCGTGACCCTGTGAGCCCTGGATAGAATTTGGACCCAGAGGCAGATGCCATACTGCATGTGCATACCTGAGGATTACGGACCGGCTCCTTGTCCTCACAAGACTTTCTTGGCGTATACGGATATTGTTTTTTTTTTTTTTTTCAAGACACCTGGAAGAGTGTCACTCCGGTACAAGCATCGTGTTAGAATGCTTGACTGAGGCTCATGGCGACCAAGCCATGCGGTGTTTTTCGGGTTTTAAATTTTCCTGGCTTGAGCCTTTATACCATCGATTCACGAGACATGCAATACATATCATTTCTTTAGCACCAATACAACTGCTCTTTTCCTCCAAAAAAACCGACATAAGGGAATAGAAGGTCATGAGCCAACAGATAGTAAGCAGAAGATTATGCAGGAGCCGGGGTCCGTGTTATCGCCTGAATGCACAGCGACCTACTGCCACGCTCGAAAGGCCTCCCTTGTCTTACACCTTGCTTTTTTGTATTTAGCCGGGTAGACGCCAGTGCATTGGTCTTTCGATGGTATTCGGGTCTATTCCTTGATGCCATGAACCCGCTGTGTGCTATCTGAATTCAAAAGTGATAATATACGGGTCTCGTCTCATCACTGCTTGATCTCCACATCAGGGAATCTTGTTGAAAGTATGCATCTGAGATTGCAGTTTTCACAGTACCTAACCTCTACAGAACCTCCGCATCTACCCAATCCCGGCTATTTACCTTCCTTTACCCTGTAATTTCACCCCACGCTGTGACGCAATGCAAACAACCGCGCATCCCTACCTAGCAAAACTGATCACTATTCGTCCACCAGAGACCCCTCACACGCATAACCAAGTTCCAGCAAGATTAGCGTTGCCAATAATGAAGGGTTGCCATGATTGATCTACGCATTCCCCCGCATTTCCCCCGGACTTCGGCGTGCAGCCGAGATTCAGTAGCATGAAGAAGGGCTGTGTGACTGTTCAGGCTGGCTGTAAAAGGGTATATAATGCAGTTCCCCAAAGGTGTAGGAGCTTCAAATCCTATACCGGCGTCTTTCTCAATATGGCTATGAAAGAACCATATTTCGGGCTAACGGGGGGCTGGCTTACTTTCTGGATCACGGTTCGTTCCACGGTTGGCTTGACTCTTGATGTAAACCATAATGACTCTTTAGGTTGCTTGCGCGACTGATATGTCTTTGTTTGGGTATGACCAGGGGGTTTTCAGTAGGTTCCAGGGTCGAGTATTTGATTCATCCTGTGTCTGGACTGACTATTTAGGTGGCGTGGTGATAACGCAGGACTTTCTTGAAGTGCATGATCTAGTCGGCCCGTCCAAAACAAAGGACTTGTCGACTGTCACCGCTATATACGATATAGGATGCTTCTTCGGTGCGATTGTCGCTTTCACAATTGGTGAAAGACTGGGCAGGAAAAAAGCGATCCTTTTGGGAACGACCATCATGGCAGTCGGTGCTATACTGCAGGCTAGCTCATTCAGCCTTCCGCAGATGTTTGTTGGGCGGATCATCTTAGGGTAAGAGAGTCCCTTTATTACACCTTCCAGGGTTTCTTTCTAACAATATAGGGTTGGGAACGGTAAATACCACTAAGTACAAATCGCTCAAAACGACATTGAAACCTAACCGAAACCAGGCATCAACACAGCAACAGCGCCAATCTGGCAGACGGAAACCTCGCAGGCCAAATGGCGAGGACCGCTTGTCATTCTAGATATGATGATGAACATCGCCGGGTTCTGTCTCGTGAACTGGATAAACTACGGTCTGTCTTTCGCAGGTGGCTCAGTCGCCTGGCGATTTCCGCTCGCTTTCCAATTCATGTTCTTTTTTGTTCTTTGGTCAACGACTCCTTGGTTACCTGAATCACCCCGGTAAGCCATTCACTATCACCTTACCCGAACCAGCTCAGCTCTCATGATGGTAGATGGCTCCTTGCCCACGACAGAGAAGAAGAAGCAATCCAAGTCCTCAGCTGCCTGGAAGCAAAGCCAATTGATGACCCCATCGTCATCACCCAGCGAGACGAAATTGCCTTCAGTATTCAATATGAGCGTGAGAACGCGGTTCGTTGGCGGGATCTCTTGAAAAAGGATAAGAGCAACGACACCAAGACTCTGCGCCGGCTATTGCTCGGCATTGGATCGCAGTTCATGCAGCAGTTCGGCGGTATCAATATCATGTCATACTATATGCCGACTGTGCTAACCAACTCGGTCGGATTACCCGAGAAAATGGCACGGCTGTTGTCAGCCTGCAACGCAGTCTCCTATTTGATATTCTCTGGTCTGGCAGTGCTGCTTGTTGAGCGGATGGGAAGAAGGGGACTGATGATCTTATCAACTTTTGCGCAGTTTGTTTGTTTCCTCGTTATTACGGTGCTTCTGCGGTATTCAGAAGCCAGTGACGGTCGTGCTTATGCTAACGCTTCGGTTGCGTTCTTCTTCCTTTACTATGGGGCTTTTGGGATTGGAATGCTGGGTGTGCCTTGGTTGTATCCCACTGAGATCAACTCGCTTCCCATGCGCACAAAGGGTGCCGCGGCCGCGACTGCGACTGACTGGTAAGTGCTCAGGTGGGGGAACCAATCGGTCGGAATTTCTGACACTTGCAGGATCACCAACTTCATTGTTGTGGAAATCACTCCGATCGGGATTCAAAGTATTAGTTGGAAATTCTGGATTGTGTGGACGGTGTTCAACGCTGCCTTCTTGCCGGTCCTCTACTTTCTGTATCCGGAAACTGGTACGTTCCCGAAAGTCCCCATGGTGTCCGCTATGAGTAGGTACTCACTTTCAAAGCGAACCGGACTCTCGAAGATCTCGATGATTATTATCGCTCCAATCCATCATTGCTTGTGACACAAGACCCGGATGCGATCTGCCGAAAGCGCCCGCTCAAATACATTCAGCGCGAGGAGGATGCGCTGGAGAGAAGTACTGTAAGTAAGGGACTTTCAAGTCAGCAGCATGTTGAGTGGACCGAGCACAAGCGCCGTACGCAGTAGAGCCATCGATGGTAAATTTTGCGAATCTATGATACAAGCACAAACTCTACATGATCAATCCAATATAATTGTTCCCGATCGTTACCGAATCAAGATGATGCAATGGAGCAGCGTGCTAGCATCTCAGACATCCCCACCTTCATCAGCCCACTGAGTGACCGGGGCAGAACCGAGGTGGGAACGATAAAGTGGGTGCCGAAGGACCTTGAGCGGCACTAAACAACTAGAAGGCTAGCGTTCCGGACACCGGATATATACTTGTACGCCCGAGAAATGTTTCTTTGTTTCAAGTTTGGCTGCATTACGAATTTGCATCCTCATATTTTTAGACGTTGACGCACGTTGGCCCACCGGCAATGCTTGGCCGGGGTTGCAATGCCGCATGGTGGCGCACTTGGCGTACTGTTTATTGAACGCTTCAAGGGATGCGTATTGATATGTCATTCTGATATGTCGATGCAATAGTGAAAGAAATAGTCGTAATAGTGGAATCGTTTGGCTCGATAATAATCATAACAAAAGATCCAATTCCCAAACACCGAGCTATGCGCAGACGTAAATACAGAATTAGAAAGGAACGTAAATTACCACCCCGGGGTAACAGAAGCGCCCAAAAGAAAATAAGAATAATAATGCCCGAACACCCCAGAAAAATATAGTATGACCGAATCATATCATGTCCATAGCTCTTTTTTGGTTGTCACTTGAGACTCTCAGAAATTCTAAATGAAAGAATTCTGGCTGCGATTGCCGTACTGCGTCGAAGAAGCGATCAAATTGGGCGAAGAGATGCTCGCTCCCTTGGAGCTGGTGGGTTTCCCGCGCGAGGAGAACACCGAAAGACGGCGAGAGATGCGCTGGCTCATTCCCCGTGTTGGGCTGGACCAATTGTCGAAGGAGATGATGGACATGGGTCGTGAACGAGGCGGGCCGTCAGATGTGACGGGGATTTCGCGTGGGGAGACGGGGTCAAAGAAGACGGTTGAGCGGCGCTTGAGCTTCTCGGTATCTAGAGACAGGTCTTCCCGGATATCGCCGAGGGCATGGGAGACTCGGCGGAGGAGCCTGGGTGGTTTGCAATAGATGGAGGGCTCTCGTTGCTCGAGGCCGTAGACTTGTAGAGGGGTTGAGTTGGTGTCCTCGTCCACCGGGGAGGAGTAAAACCGGGGGTATTTTATGGGCATAGGGGATCGGCGGCTAGGTTGTTGATGAGGCGAGTGAGGCTCAGAAGAGACACTGGAGGTCGAGCTGTTGGGCGAAGTCAACATGATTATAGACTATGGAGGTAGCAAGAGATGGAGAGCAAGAGAGAAGAGAGAAAAAAATTAAAGGAAAAAGGTCAGGCTTGCAGAAAGGGAAAAAAAGCGCATCTCTATGAGATTCCGAAAAAGACCAAAAGTGGATCAGAGACATGAACATTTTAGTCCCAAAGCTACGAGACGCCGTCCCGTGTAACACTTAGATGACTGTAATTTAATTTCTCCTTATTGTTTGACTATTGACGATTGACCTCGGTCAAGACTCTCCGAACTATCCAACTATATCTCAAACCTTGCAGAGACTTAATCGTGTTACGGAGGACACTTGAGGACATGGTTATCAGATCATGTCTCAGATTTGACGTGAACTACGTGGACGATCCAATGACGGGAGCATAGCCATGAATCATGATCTTCCAGCCCCATCTATTTTAGTACGCATCAGCTCGTTGTTCGTACGCACACTGATGTGTACTTCTACGACATGCTCGTACGAGTCCAGCAATGGCGCAGTACTAAAAAGACAAGTTCACCCAGGGGCGAAGACATCGGCATCCACGGTTCCCACCGGGAAGTCTTAGTATCCGGGCGCTGATTGGTCCGACTCCCACTCAGGGGGGCATGGCGCCATGTTTCCATGCTTTTTTTATCTTTTCGTCTTATTTAGGCGCGTTCACAGAGACATTTTGACCGACTAATGAGCATATGGTATACATTATGAGATGTACTTGTTTCATTGGTGTCCATTGTCAATCCTCCTCCGCTGCTACGCTGCAGGTTTAGGATTGAGAGACACCTGATCTTTGACTTTTTTCCCGTCGGATCCACCGCAAAGAACCATAGCCACACCTGTGCCCACAGGTGGATGTGAAAGGATGAGGGGGCATCGTATTTTGGTACTTTTTTGGGTACTTCTCTGTTGGCGCCCCTCCCTATTACTAGTGTTGCCTAGGGAGCCCGTACGGAGTACAAAGTAATGGTGTATTATGCTGAATCATCCCCCCGCATTCGGCAACTCGGAGTAAAGTTTCGTTCAATCGTACTGCATACATCCACTTTACATCGTAAAGCGCAGGTTGGTATCTGCGTTGCGGTCAGCTGAGCTCGGCTAAAATTCACACCGGGACTTACCAAGGGGATGGCTGCAGCTCAGCTGCGGCTTCTGCGAGTATTTGCCCTCGAGCTCATTGCGGATCGTGTTCAGAAGCTGCAGGTAGCTCTGATGTGGCCATTGTTGCAGGGATTTGATGAACGCCCAACTCAACGCCCCACGCGCTTGTCCGTCTTGGAACGTATCCGCCCTGTTGGAGTTAGTCGATATTTCTTTTGTGTTTATGCATTCACTAGAGAACTCTTGGCGACGCCACTTACGATGTCTGTGTGTCCTTGGACCCTGAAAACATCACCACATCTGCCGGGGAGGTCTTGGTCATGATCGTGCGCTCACGGGCGGATCCACCGTTGGCGGCCTTTTTGAAAAATCCAATCGCGGTCGACGCCATACCGGATAGATCACCCTGCCCGTAGGAGGTGAAGGCACTGAACAGATCCTGGGCGGCTTCCTTGGCCAGATTAGGTTCCTTGAGAACACCCTGAGTGGAGTAGACGTAGGGCAAATCCAGAGCCGTGCCTGAATGGCAGGAGTCGAAGATGGCTGTCAATCGCACTCCCGGTCGCAAGGGACGCACCATGATTGCATGCATGTCGTCGTCTACGATGTGCCCAGCCACACGGTAGTCAAGCGGGTAGATAACGTCGTCGAAGCCGTCATCCTCATCGCCGTCCAGATCGGGAGTGCGACCGCCGTGACCGGAGAAGTGGACGAACAAAGAGTCGTTGGGCTGGGCGTCTTTGACGAGCCACTGCATCGCGCGCAGAATGTTGGCCTTGGTGGGGACGCTCATCGGGTTGCGTTGGTCGTCGGTGAGGATGACCATGTCCTCGCGCTTGTAGCCGAAGCGCTCGGTCAGGAAGTTTGACATGTTGGTCACATCGTTGATACAGCCTTTCAGGGCGTTCGGTTGGCCGGCATAGTTGATTCCGATCAATAGAGCCTTCCGCCGACCGGTACAGGCTGAGTACTGGAACTGGTAATTTGACGGTGCCCCTCCTCCGAAGTGCTGGAGGTTCTGTGGTGGGGGTGGGGGCAAACTAGGAGAGTTTGCCCTAGGAATTCCTACCGACGGTGAGCGATGTAATTTTTCGGGGGATTATTGGATAGTGGTTCGCCCGGGACCTACCATTCTGAGGCGCACTTAGACTGTGATGGTGTGAATGAGGCCGAGGGGAAGGACTGTGGCCATATGGAGCGGGAGCCTGAGGAGGATATTGAGGGTAAGCAGGGTAAGGGGAGGGCGGATAGGGCGAATGATTGGGGCCTGGATATGACGGCTGCGGGTGATGGCCGTAGGGCTGAGGGGGATAGGGCTGAGGCGGGGGTTGCCGCCACTGCTGGCCGGGATAACCCCATTGGGGTGGTGGTCCTGGAGGTCCCTGAGGACCGGGAGGGCCGTGAGGATAGTACATGATAGTTATCCGGAGATGTTGAAGAGAAGAAAAGAAGGTAGAAACGAGTGAACAGTTTAAAAAGAACTCGGCTGACTAGTGGGGTCGCAGATCGTACAGTCTCAACGCCCCGAAAATTCTCGGCACTATTCCCGGAAGGATAAGTACAGAAAAGCTGGAGATGATAAGACCCACTGGTAGGGCTGCAGAAAGAGCCTATGTCATATCACATGTTTCGACATTTGACGATCACAGCGTCAGGATTTTCAGGCAAGTACGAGTCTACTCCGTAAGTGTCCAGTACTTAATTCATAGACTACGATCTAGTGCGGAGTACGGAGTAACGAGAAGCCACATAAGCAATCACGATGCGAGTACGTATGCAACACTGCCGCAAAACGGAAGAAATGAAACAAATGAAACAAATGAAACAAACAGTGCGAGTGTGTGTATCTACATAGTACTACTTTTGGGCAATTGAAGCCAAGCGTTTCTAGGCAGCGACATTCGGGCACGTGATCAGACGCGTCACTGGAAAGAAAAATGGAAAGAGCGAAGCAATCGAAGGAAGGAACGGATGAAACGAAGAATTTACCAAGAACAGATGGAAATAACCTTGAAATTCTACTAAATATCGTACATAATAGATTGACCTTGCTATGTAGATCTCCTACAGTAGCAGTCACACATGCGGCTCTAAATCGATGCTGTGGAGACCCTAAGGAGTTGGGCTTATTGCAACCAAATTGAATCTCCGTCATCTCCGTCACGCGAACACTAATTAGGGGGGTTGTCTCGGCGGAGTACTCGTAGACGACTCAGCCCCCTTTCACCAACAAAAATAAGAGCCTCAAAACTTCCGTGCTCGGAGGATGTGATTCGCTGGAAGCAGTGGCAAAAGTAATCTAAGATCGGCCTGCTAGCCTTTGGCTCCTTTCTTCCATTCCAGGGTTCTTGGCGCGATGAGGCTCCTTCGAGCCATCTGCTCGAGCCGCATCTCTCCCCTCATAAAGTGAGCCCCTTCAGCGTCATCATGAACACGGGTTTGACATTCTGTTCATCATGATCCAGAGGCTGGACACTCTTCCTTTTGATGTCTTCTATCAAATCGCCACGTCGCTGGATGACCGCGATCTCATCCACCTCAGTCGCGTCAATCGTGCCCTCCATTCCATCACACAAAGCGAGCAAATCGCCCGCAAAACCGTCGAGGTACTAAGCCCCCTCTCTCCTCACCGCCATCGATTTGGCCCCTTTCAATGCTGACATTTCGCAGAATGGCCTACTCCACAGCAAGGAAGGTCAGGCGGCAATGACCGCCCAGTCGGGTTACCGCAGGGCGGTTGGTCTCCGCTTTGCCGTTCACGAGGCTGTGGCCACGGCAGACCCCTACTCCGTCGCCTGTGTAGGATACGCCGCGAACTTCATCTATAGCCAGGGCCACTTGGTTTACCGCTGCCAAAACCACATCCGCGTTCTGAACGTCCATGGCGTCGCGACCAGCGAGCGCGTCCTCGACCTCGCCCAAGTCTTACCGCGCTTACTCCACACGGCTGGGCCGGTACCAGCCGATAATGTTACTTTATTAAGCTACAGTGATGACATCCTCGTCTTCCAAGTCACAGATGTGACCGCTACAGAGGACGCCTTATGTGTCATCGATATGAGGAGATCATCCCGCCCCCCATCGATGTTTCATGGCCCCATCCCCGCGTCAGCACCAATCTTCGTGCGACATACCCGTTCCTATCTCTGGTATGGCACGTTCACGGCAGCGGATGGCTCTGATGGGGTATGGACGATTACGGGCGTGGACTTGGAAACGCGTGCGCGCTTTAGTTTCCAACTCGACCGGGTGGTGGATGGCGATCTTGGGCAGACTTTGTGCTTCGAGATGCATGATGATCATCTGTACGCCGTGTCGACGCAGGTCGCTTCAGATGACAGCGAGATCCACTCCTCCTTCTATCATTGGTTTTGCCATGCACCACGGGAGTCGGGACGCAAATGGAATGGTCGATTTTGGCGCCGCGAACATCAGGAAGGCCCTATCAATGAAATGTGGACTGACCTTTCCATTCGAAAGGATGAAATGACGGGTCGGCCCGTCATTCTCGAATGCCGTCGTGAATGGCGCGATGGCAAGAGTGAGAATCATCGTACTTACTACACACAGCGTCTTCCGACGCCGGAAGAAGCTCTGGCGCCTCTTTCAGGAGGTGCGGTGGATATACCATCCTGGGCGTCAATGGACGATGATGTAGATGATGATCAGCCCTACGACGAGCGCCCCACAAAGAGATTGCGCCGTCATTACCACGCCGAATATGAATCTGGCTCTACAAAACGACAAGAATTCATCCCCGCGCGTACTAAACACCGCAGCTACCACCTCGGTTCATCGACATTTGTCGACCTCGTCAACGACCCTGTCAGCGACGGCTTGCGTTCTCGAGATAGACTTCGCCTACGCACTGTTTCGCGAAAGCGCAAGTCCCCCATCGACAAAGACGGGACCGAAGGCCATCCCAACAGACTCTTTCAACCTACTCAAGCAGATGCAGCCGGTCGTCCAATCGAAGGCTCCGAAGAGCGCTTCGAATGTCGCGGCGTCCACATGTGGCCGCCAGAGAATGCAACGGCTGTTCAACAACTGCTCTCTCCCAACACGCGCATCGGTTCCGTCAAGAGCACTGCCGACGAGCGCTCGATCATCTACTCAATCGATGCACCTGGACTCCCCTCAAATCACCAAGCTCTCATTCTCATCAGCTTCGATCCCAGGCTTCGACTTCCAACCCTTGATCCTCTACCCGCACCCGGAGACGTTGTAGATACCTTGTCCGGGGACAAATTTATCGACGTCCTTCATCCACCTAACTATCCATCATCTAACACGGTGGAAGAATCATTACCCCATTACATGAAAATCAAACATGGCTATATGCTACGTCAGTGTAATTAATACGATTAGCATACGAGATACTCAAAATCAATATAAATTAACTCAATATTGAAGTCCCGAGCACTGGAGGTAGTTTACGAGATGCAATGTGTCTCACCGTATTGGACCGGTGAGCGAATGCGCCTTGCATGAATAGCGACATGATACATGCCCAGGTGCGTTCAAATCCCAAGGTTTCTGATGTAAGCCCGTGCGAGCACCTGGGCACCTGGGCACCTACCTGTGGACCCGTGCACTGGGCAGAGATGATGAGTCTATTCGTCTCGGGTTCCAAGGCTGGTACCTCATACCCCCCATGCTTCCGCCAGACCGGTTGTTCCCAATGGATTCAAAGGTCGAGACCACTTAGGCAGCCGGCACATCCATATCTATGTTTAGCACGGATCTCACGCTGACACACTTCATATAGAATTGTGGGTTCTTTTTGCGTTGAACCCTTGGCATGCTTCGTGTCAATGTCACTTGTCAATACGATGAATCGAGCGAGCTTCAACTACGACTCCATGTTTCAATTTCTACTCGTCACAAACAGCTCATGTATTTCACGGGTACCTACGCAAAAGCAGCCATGAGTTTCAGGATTTTCCCTTGCTTTTCACCTGCTCGTCAACTTGCCCGAACTACTTGATCTGGACCACAATGACTCGTACCTCGTGAGGGTGGGATCTGGAATCAAAGGTCTGCCACTCAAATAGGCGAATAATTACAAGTGAAGTGGAATACGTCGGAAAGTAACAGAAGAGAACAAGAAGAAGGGAAAAGAGGAAAGTCGGGAAATTCCAAGGTTGGTACCTGGCAGGTGACTTCCCAATTAGGAAACGCCAACCACGCGGCTTCCAAAGTTGGATCTTTCATATGTTCCAAGGTCCACGTACTCAGCCTGCCCGTGGCCCTCAACCAGCATGTCAAGCAATATATGAGGCCCCTGGAGCATGTCTTACAGAAGTCTACGCATTATCCAAGGAAAGATGATTGTCATATTATTCACAATTCAGTTATTATTATCATCTGCGACTCAACCACGAGGCGAGTCAACAGGGGCTCTATATCTTTTCATCTTATGACAAAAGAGACAAGACAATCCAAACGCCAAAGACAAAGGGGGAATCAAATCATAGAGCATATCCAGAGCATTAAATCACAACTTCACATACATCCCCGCCAAGGAGTCGACGATCATGTCCCTTTTTTGAACAGGATGGTCCTTGAAGATATCTCGCACAGCGACATTGGTCTTCAACTTCGACTTGAGATCTGCGAGCTTCGAGCTCTCTGCCAGCGCTGCACTGGCCGTATCGCTCGCGCCCTCACTGTCCGTCAAATTACCCACCAACCCACTCAGCCCGCCAACGCTGTCCAGCGCATCGGTGATGCTGCTGTTGCCGCTGAGGAGATTGTGGATGGAGTTCTTGAGGAGATCGGCGATGGCTAGGTTGGCGGTCAACGTGAGCCCGGACATCACTTCGGTATAGTAGGGTACCAGCGTTCCGTTCCAGGTGATGCTTCTGGTGATCGTGTCCAGGGCCAGGTTGCCGGTCTTGAGGTTCGCGGCTTGTGATGCGAGGACTTTGCCCAAGTTATGGATGATGGTTGACAGGTCCAGCACGCCGGTTAGAGGGAAAGTATTATTTCCGGGGTAGATCGTTACGTCTTTCAGAGTTGCGTTGCCGATAGTAAGACCGCCGCTCTTCACATCCAGGATAATGGTGCCCAGGTCTAAGGTGAGGAGGGAGTGGTTGGGGAGCGTGGCGTTGCCCACGAGGTTTGTGCCATCCTCTCGCTTGCTAACCAGTCCTGTGTCGGTGACAGCGAACCCTTTGAATTGGTCCAAGACTAATGTGGGGTTAGTTCATATCCCCGCGTGGAAGCGTCCGAGCTCTAACTTACCTGGTGACACGATATCCTTATCCATGGTGACCTTGGACTTGAGGACTCCAAGGTAAGAATTGGTGGTACCTTTGACGGACAGGGCAGTTTCTTTCTTATTGACGACGTTGTGCACGTATTCGACCCACGTGGTCAGGTTAGTCAATGGCGTTTCGACCTTGCTCACGCCAAGTGTGGAATTGCCCTTAACGACCTTTCCGTCAATGGTAGCTTCAGCCCAGGCATTGCTTGCACCCGCATCGCGCACAAACAGGTCCAACGTGATTGGCTCGATGCGCACAGGCAGCGCAATCTTGAGGTTCAACGCCGACTCCAGTGTCAATGAGATCATGTTCGGTCGCGGATTAAGAACTGCCGCATTGACCAGGACCAGATCAGACTTATTCACGACCATCTGTGAAATGGCTGGAATGGCGACCAGGAAGCTAATGGTAAATTAGTATTTGCAACGCCATGCAATTGCGCGATTGGGATGTGACTTACAAGACTGGCAGGAAAATCGCTAGGAAGATGATTGTGACAAACAGATGCAGACACCAGAATCGCTTCCAATGGCGCTGAAACTTCTCGCCGGCTTTCAATTTCCTCGTCTCTAATGAGAGGCCGCCAGCGGATTCCACTTGGGCCAGTTGGGCGCCATTGTCGTTTTTTGAGACTAATGGGCCACGATGGATGCCGAGGGAATATTTGGCATCGTCGGAGCTGAGATATGCTGGCCGGTCGTCAGTTTTACCCATGATGGCGATTGGCAGACACCCACGAGAAAGAAGCCTCAGGGGGAAGAATGCTATATGTACTTAGCGTGACCCGGACCCTCATGAAGCCCCAGAGTTCGGAGAGTCCAAGCCTCCGTAGCGGGTCGGGGATCCAGTGGGTTCACAAGAATTAGAAAAACAAAAAAGACCAATGATTCAGTCTAGCGGGTTCGCGTCGGAGCACTATTCCCTTTTGTGAGTTGCATGACGCAGAAACGGGAGGGATCATCGCCCAGGAAATGGGGATCTGCTACAAGCCGCGGCTTAACCCACACGAGAAACGAGACTATTCACATGGGCCGAGAGAGGATCGTCCTATCATTGGAGTCCAAACTTGGCTTTGCAATTTTGCGGGGGGAAGCTTTTTGGGGTTTTGGGCTTCTGGGTCTCAATATTATAATGCGACCTCATACCGTCGCTTGCTCCCTCACATCGCCATGTCTTCCACTTCTTCGCCCGTGTCCCCTGTGGACGAAAAGAATGTCGAGGCTCTCCCTGCCTCTATCTCAGATGCTACTCAGTCAACATCCGACTCCGGTCGTCTACACGCCCTGGAGCAGCTAGAGATCTTCCCCAAAATGCTCCAGGAGGGCATCATTTTCGCCGGCGCCGGCGCCGCCCTCTTGCTCCAGGCTGCTCTACCAGGCATCCGAGACGGGGCAACAGGGGGCCACAAAGAGCTCGCCGCAGAGCTCATTGATACCCTCCAAGCCCACATCAGCTACATCTCCTGTCTGGTGTTTGGAACCCGCGCCGAGCGCAAGACCCTCCTAGATCTATTGCACAACGGCGATCGTCCCTTATTAGGCGATGGGCACGCGACCCGTTTCGCAGCCCACCCATCCAAGCAGCTATGGATGGCAGCGACGCTGTATGCAACATCTACCGATTTCTACCAGCGCATCTACGGTCGCGTCGACTACGCCAGTGCGCAGCGCGCATACAGTGAATTCACCTTGCTCATGAACTGCCTGGGTGTACCAGCTGGGACGTGGCCAGCATCCCGGCAAGAGTTCTGGTCGTATTGGGATGACCAGGTGTCGCAGCTGACGGTCTCCGAAGATGCGGCGCAATTCGCAAAGGATCTCCGAGAGAGCACCGAAATGCCGCGCTGGGTACAGTCTATGAAGCCATTCTTGCGAGTGGCGACGATTGAAATGTTGCCGCCGCGATTGCGAGATGCTTATGGGCTGCAGTCGACGGTGGGTACGAGGGCGCTGTATCGGACTTATATGGGTTTCTCGGTTGCTCTGTATCCGGCTTTCCCTAATAAGTGGAGGGCGTATCCCTACAAGTTCTATCAGGATCGTTTGAAGGAGAAGTTGAATGTGGTTTAATTTAGTTTTGTATATACCCGCTCGTCATGAGATACTATGTTTATTCTGTTTTTTTACAGTGTTTTTTTCCCTCTTTCTTTCAATGATTTGCTACTACACTCAGTTTGTCGTGAAGGTTCCATTCATTGATCGTGTATATACCCCTTCTGATGCAAGTTTGAAATAATAAGAAAACACAAAATTCATGATTCGTTCCTGATAGCTTTCACAGTGACCCCAAGATACCACCCAGCAGCTTGGAGACATCCTCAACCAACTACAGCCTGTCAGTATGTTTATGATGGTTAGCAGGGCCAATTGATCACGTACCGGCGTAGCATCCCCAATAAGGGTAGTTGTGTTATCGACAAAGCTCTTGGTCAGCAAAGCATGGGCGTTGGTCAGGATATCCTGCAAGATATCGATATTATCGGACTTGAGCAGCTTGGCAGCGCCATCAAGGATGGTGTCCAGCTTGTTGACATTATCGGTGGTCAATAGACCCTGAACGCCGCTCAGGATGTCAGGTAACTCCTCCAGCAGACCGCCGGTAGAGGCCGGTGCTGGTGCAGCAACAGGGTTGGGTCTAGGCTCTGGTGCTGCCAGGGCCAAAGGAGCCAGGATCAAAGGGAGGACGTGGAAGAGACGCATTGTTGATGTAGTTCGAGCTGTCAGGGTGTGAATGTGGAAGGGAGTTTCTCTACACCTCCAACTCTTATAAGCGATCTTGACTTTTTCTCTCTTAATCTAGACCATGGTGTTGGTTGTTAGTTTGTCTGTTAGCGTGGCAGCTAACTTTGGGAAATTTCCCGAGGCCGTTAGAGGCCGGATTGACACGATCTCGGGTGATGGGCAGACACCAAGTGGCCGAGGGACAAGCAACAATGGAAATCATGTGAAATGGGAGTGAGTTAGGATATGGATGGCGAGAAAACGATCCAATCCCAACACGATCTCGATACGAGAGAGTTTTCCCCCGCATCCAGGTCTCACCCCAGATGGGCACTTTCAGGGCAAGATCGGCGAGTTGGGGCTGATCGGCCCCTTTTTTGTGACAAGCCTGAGGGTCTTAGCCACGACAAGTTTAGTCCGTTCCCCTCGAGGGGCTCGGTGGGATCCAATCGCGCAGCTGTCAATCACTTGCTTTTTTTCCAAGGTTGTGGTCGGAGGAGGGTTCGCTTCAGTAGTGATCTGCGTTGGGCTTATCCTGCAAGGTCGATGCACGCGAGATGCACATATATCATTTGGCTCTGCCACCTCGTCATGAACCTGCATATTTCCATATTAATTAATCTACAACCAGGGCCGAACAGAAAAGCATGTGCTCGAAATGCTTAATGTAACCTATGCTCCACTTAGGATGCGCCGAAACCGAAGGCCTCAAATTGTGGGAAAACCGAGAAACAAGAATACAGGGCTAAGCAAGAGAGAGAGGGAGAGAGAGAGAGAGAGAGAGTTGAGGGAGTTTTAGGTTGAAACTGCTGAATTTCTAGATCTCATATCTCGTCATTTCGTTTATTTGTACTCAGCACCGAATCGCAATCCAACGCAAAGTAGCCACCTTATACGCTTCCCCACTCCATGATCTGACGACCGTTGCATCGAATCAGGCCCACAGCTCAAAATTCTATCACAAAGCTAGCGCAAGTCCCAGCACACCCAATGCGCCCATCACCGATACGGTCAATTCCGTCGGTGCAGCCGCACTAGACGAAGTCGAGGTCGCTGACCCTGATTTCGATTGGGATTCGGCCCCGGTCGACGTGCTTTTTGCCTGCGTTTGCGTTTGCGCTTTCGCATACGCTCCCGTCGTGGCTGTCAGTGCGCCGTCCGAGATCTGTGACTTTACCACAGCCATGTAGCTTTTCACATCGGTCGGCAAGGCATTGTACCATGCCGGTGTGGTACCGGCGTTGAATTGGCTAGCTAGGGATTTGCGCTGGTCGGGATTGATCAATTCCCAGATGACAGAGACTGGGACTACCGAGAGAATTTCGCCGATGAGGGCTTTTGGGGGTGAGGAGATGTTGCCAAAATTGGCACTCGCTGTTTGGTTTGCTGTCATGTGTTCTCTGCGATGCGTTAGACATAAAACGGGATTTGGGAAGGCATATGTACAATGCACTTGAGATCGCGCCCAGATTGATTCCATTGTCAGTGGTATCTCGGCGATGCTGGTGCTCGGCGCAGGCTGTCGCGAGAAATAGTAGGAAAGCTGTCAGTTTCATGATCCGTATGTGCAAGGGAAGTTGAATACAGAATCTCCTTCGCCTGGCAGCGTGGAGAGTATATCAAATGCTTGACCCCTCCCAGAAACCCATTGAGTATAGTACACGCATGCAGGCGCCACTGCCCAATATCCTGGATCTTGAACTCGCTTCCAGTGTTCTAGATCATGTCTTAGTCTCGACCTCGGATACACGGGGATCTGCAGCGGGGAACCTGTTAGCATGCTGGGGTCGGGGATTTTTCACATTCCTTGGAAGAACTGTCCTTGGGTTTGAGTTGATAGACGGAGATTGAGTTGAGTCCGGTGCAGATCAAATGCTCACCTGTTAACGTTCCGAGGTTGATGAGACGACAAGACAGGTCAGATCACGCTATCCGGGCTTCATTCTCGATCTGGCCTCGCTTGCGTATTGCTGACGGTCGTGAGGCCAAATCATGAGCAAAATACTGTCTGTGCTGTTGCTTGATCCTCGGAAGTCAGGAAAAATGAACGATCTGTGTTCCGAATTTTGGTACAAGACTTGTTTAGCCTCAGACTACGTTGCAATATCGAAAAATCGGCGTCTGGGGAGGAAAAGTATTACTAGTCTTAGCACTACTCGCAGTGAACTTGATTTCATGCTATTCATTTATCCTAGCTGTCCACAAGCTTGTGTGCTCTGAAAATACTAGTTAGTCTCCACGTCGAGGAAACACAAGACTGGTTGAAGACAACAAAGCGCTGAACAAACCTGGAACACGGACACAAGCACTACCTTTAAAGCGCTAGCTTGGGGGGTGTCTTCGCATTAAGATCACCCAAAGTCTTGTAACGGTAACATATTACCACTACATTCGGTTACTGTGCAATGATATGGTAATATCAAATGGCGAAATCAATTGGATATCATAGCAAAGCCATCGTAAAAGTCATAATAAAATACAGCGATGAGGCCGGGCACTTATTCGCCCTGCTTCTCAACAATATCAGCCTCAGCACCGCGCTGGCGGACCTTGCCCTCATCGTGCTGATCGCGGTACTTCTGCTCCTTCTCGCGATCGCCCTTGACAGCAGCGCCAACGGAGCCCAAAGCGCCCTGGGCGCGGTTCTGGATACCCTCACCCCAGTCCTTGAGCTGGCCCTTGGCTTCCTGCTCCTTTCCAGCAGCGTTCTGCTCGGCACCGCCGCGACGGAGGCTCTCGTTGCCGATGAGGTTGCCCACGGCTTCCTTGGTCGAACCAAGAGTCTGGTCCCACTGGCCGGTAGCACGGTTCTCGTTGTCTTGGGCCACGGCGCCGGTGTTGGGGTCGGCGGAGAAGGGGCCTAGCTTGGCGGTTGTGTGGGAGGCTTCGTTCTTGGCTTCGCCTTCGGCCTTCTTGACGTCGCCCTTGGCCTGGGTTTGTTAGGAAAGTTGGATGATGTGATAGGCAGTGAGACTTACTTGAGTAGAGGAGTCACCAGTCACGGTTCCCATGGCGCGCTGGGCAAGACCAGTAGCTTGGTCCAAGTAGGACTGGCCGGTTGAAGCGTTTCCGTCAGACATGTTGTAGATTGTGGATGGTAGATGGTAGATGGAGGATGAGAGGTTGTTTGTAGAGTAAGAAGTTGTGTGAGGGGTAAAGTTGTGGAATGATGGGTTTTTCTGAAAAAAAGCGAATGTAAACAAAGCAAATGAGTCCTTATAAGCTTTTAGTTCAGGCCAGTAAACAAGTCTATATCGATGACGTCATATGATGTCAACGCCGCCATGGATGGAGATAGGGCTGACAGCTGCGTCATCGGAAAATCTTGGAAGATTCTAGTGTCATTCGTGTGCTTTATTGTGACATGCTGGCAGTTGAAGGCACGTTTAGTATGCAAGCGATTTCTTTGGGCGCATACAGTACGGAGTGGGTGTTTGGCTTGATTACAACAAGTCTTGCTGACACACCTGGGCACTGTATCGCATGTCAGAAAACCCAACCATGGATTATCTCGTAAAACAATAGCTTTCTTTGTGATGGAAAACTTATTACTTGTCAAAAGGTACGATATTAGTGGATTAAAACCACGAGGCCATCTTTGGCAAACACTCAAGTCCTTCCTATCTACCCCGTGTACTGTACAGCCATGTTGGAATTGAGAGTACATCATGGTCATGGTTATGGTTCCTAAACCAAAGATATTGTAATAACTTTTGCTTTGATAGAGAAGAGATTTTTTTCTGATCTCGTAATTGTGTCATTTCATAATGCTCATACCGCTTCGTCCATTGAGGGACAGTTCAATATCACCACATGCTACCCAAACGCCAACAAGAAAATGCATCGCTCAAAGACCAACCCAGAAAATCACCAATGGCAAATGCCTCCCTCACTCTCCTCGGCTGTCCAGGTTCCACAAAGCCCAACTACCTCAAGGTGGCCATCGGGCTGTTCCCCAACCTTGCTCAGCGAGGCAAAAGTCTTATCTGCCGGATTACTGAGCAGTCTCCTCGCCCAAGCATCGATAGCCGGTTCACTGGTCTCATCACGAGCTTGTTTGAGGAAGGGGATCAATGCCGTGCCACCCGTGCCACGCATCTTCTTCTTCTCGGTCGTTGCAGTCGCCAGATTCGTGCGGCCGGTATTAGGTTTCGCTCGCGATTGCAGAATGATATACCGTGATACCATGGTTATATGTTTATCGCGCAGGACACGGAGCATTGCAAGGCATGCGTCGTAGGCCATGCAGAGGGCCGAGTTGGAGCGGCGTGCTTCGACAAACGCTCGGATATTCGAGACGGAGTCTACATGTTCGAGGAAGCGCCGGTGCGGGCCGGGCATGTATGTGCGCATCTCGTGGATGAAACTGTTTCGCGACTTGACGTCGGCTTTATCTTTATCGTTGCGGGCTGTGCCGGTTGGTCGGTGTTCGACGCCGAGAACGATGTCGAAGAACTGAATCAGCGAGCTTTGCGCGTTGCTGCCACCGCCGTATTGACGGTATTCGGGGTTGTGACCGTCGTCGTATAACAGGCCATTGGGGAGGCCAGCGTCGGCCATGTTCTTACTTCCGGCGAGATAGGGGCGGATTCGGTTATAAAAGACGTATGGGTCGCAGTTGTCGTACATTCTTTGCAACAGACTGTTTGTTTCGTCGATAGTTTCGGCGAGACGTTGTAGACAGTCTGTCACCGTCTGGCTGTCGCCCGTGCGGGCTGCTGTGATTGCCTGCAGCATAAGGGGGATGGAGGGTCCTCCCCGTGCCTCGATGGCGACGGAGACGAGGTAGAACCATTGCTCATCGAGGGACCCGGTGAATGTTTGTAGGCAAGCCAGGTTTTCCAAAGTGTTGACTGGCTCGTCAGGGAAGACGGGTTTGTAGTTCCAAAGGCAAACCCCGGCATATGTTGCGACAGGTGGTACTTCGAGTCGTTCGCATACCTCGAACAAGGGTACTGTAAGCTGAGGTGGGATCCTCTTCGCGGAATTAGTATATTGTCACGGTACGACCGATGGAGTGAGTGGTAGGTACCTCTTCCGGTTGGTTGCCACTCCAAACATAACCATGCAGTATAAATACAAGTACGACATATGCACGACGCCACTCGGCATCGGTCTGCAGATGTGAGGTGGAGAGTATGGGTAGACGCTCCACCATTAATCGCAGTCCCTTGCTCAGAATCAATGCCTGCAGGTTCTGAACAAGGTTCTCCCATTTGGCATAGTAGGGATCTGGGAGGATCTCTAGGGGCAACTCCGGGGAGAGAAAGCCATGGTCTGGGGTAATGCCATAATCGGCCGGGGACGGCACTGGCGGCAACATAATGACTTGGAGGATATGTAGTTGGTTTCACAGATGTAATCGTAGTCGCGGTTGCCGTTGCATTGACTCGCGTGCCTCTCGGATGAGGAAACAATGAGCACGGCCGGATCTCGGTCCCGAGTCTGAATGTTGGACCGGTATCAAGATCAAGATCAAGATGAGGATCCAAATCGATGAATAGATAGAGTTGTACAGCGCGGTGGAAGAAGATCAGGAAGAATACAAGGAGAAACAAATCACCAGAAACATCCAGGAACGTCCGGAGACTGGTTTCCAAGGAATCTCTAAAACGGATGAAGACGGAAGAGACTCGGATAAATAGGATTCAATTGGAATAGAGACATGCCTGCTACAAAAAGCAGAGTTTTCGGGTAAAGCACGTAATTCACCGGGTATCCCTGGGGGGACATTTCTAAGCCGAAAGGAACCTTGGGAGAGTAAGTCATAGCAATGATAAGCAGATGAACGGGGGAAGGGGCTCCGATATAGGACGAAGAGAGTGACATTTAGAGAGCACCGGGGGCATTTTAGAGGAGTGGGCCAGCGGGCTCCTGGTAGGAAATAGGGTGCAATAGGGGTGGAATAGGGTGAAAACAAGTACAATTGCACCGGATTTGCACCGGTCGACCAAGGTTCGTTTTATACGGGCCCCATGCAACTGTAGACCCGTGCCAAGACGACTGAGTGCATCCGCGACGACCCCCTCGGTGGGTCATAATTAAGCGAGCAGAAATTGAGTGTCAGAAAATGGACCCAACGCCCGATTTACACCGGTGACACGGGCTGAGAAGGAGGGGGTGAGCCATTTTCGGACATTCTCGCTTAACTTGGCTTCAAATTCGCTTCACTCACTCTGCTCCGCATGCTACCTCCGGCTGGAATCTGGGGCAACCTCCATCCATGGAGTATAAGGTTGTTTGGGTTATAACGGCTTTTGATCTTGCCTCGTGCTTTTTGCTTTTTTTAAACAAAATCCCACTATTTCCTTTCATTCTTGAGAAAAGTTCTGCTGTGGGGACTTCTCGCTGGAAGTGAAAATTCAACCAAAAAGCCAAATTAGGATAGTAGCGCCTGAAAATACAGGCATCAAAGACCAAGTCACGTGAATAGTGTGTTTTATCTAACTCCACCGTTGGACCAGTTCCAAGGTTGACGATTTACGTATACCCGTGCATGGCATGATGTACGTCATAATTCAAACCGGCCATGATCTACCTCGCAGCACAGATCCCATCTAGCAGAGGTGAACACCGCTGGGATACTATTGTTTAAGGCGATATTGATTAAAGTCGGCTCTATGAAATATTAGCATCGTCTTCGGCAGATTACAACTAACCCTACCGTTGAATCGAAACCGTGGCCATCCATATCGAGTCAGTCCAGTATGCGGATCTCTGGCAAAAGAAACCCAAGCTCCTGTGGGTATTGATTAAACACCGGGACAATCCTACCATTCGGATGAACATACCCTGGATGTATTTACTGGCCTTGGCCTCTATGGCCGAGGCAGGGTATACATTCGACAAATTGTAAGTTCCAAATATCATGGGTATCTCAGCTGTTGGACTGTCAACGGAGAAAACAATCCCATGGGATCCTGCCGTGTCTTACATCCGTGGTATGCGCCTAGCCATGGGGTTGGGCTGAGGCTGCTGAAGTTGCCGTGGTAAAGATATCGCCAAGTAGGGATATTGTTGGCGACTCGTATTCTACCCCAAAATCAGATTGAAGACGGAGAGTCCCGATACGCAAGATGCGGACCTCACCGATTCTCGAAGAGGGCAATTGTATCTGACTTGCCCGCCCTCGTAGATCTGAGTCAGGTTGACAGATGTCGAGTTCAAAGGAAAGAGGGCCGAGTATTCACGCTCATTCATTCCAGCCAGTGTAGGCTGACGTTCCACACGGTGTTAGCAATGCTATAGCAAATCTGATCGCCGTGCTTACGAGACGTGCCAATTTCCCCTTCCTAGCCCTGGCAGCGTAGTCGGAAAACACGAGAATATTGTCAACAACCGGATAAAAGCTGTAGTTTCCACGAGCACGCGCTTCCAGAAGCTTCATTGCTGGCACTTGACTCATGCAACCATGAGACTTTGCTCCGATGCCGCATCCAAGATCGGTGGATAGATTGTTCCAATTTTCGTTGTTCGAAGGTGTGACTAGCAACGGAGCAGTCCCCGAATGAAGAGCAAGGGCTCTGACGAGGGGATCTTTGGGATACTATGGTACTATGTCAATCAAGGAAACATTTCAGGAACCCAGATATCAGCTTGCCGCCTATGAGTAGAGGTCCGCCGAAGAAGCACCGGCCGATTGACCAAAAAGGAGAATCTTGTTTGGATCACCACCAAATTGAGCAATGTTCTTGTGCACTCATTCGATCGCCAGCCGCTAAAGACTTCAGCTCCGTCTGACTTGATAGATTGATCTACTTACCTGGTCCAATAATCCGAGGTTCTGCTTCTTAGGATCTAAGCCCGGTGAGTTAGGAAATCCGAAGACGGTCAGTCGGTAACTGGATATTGTGGTCAGTTGGGTACCTTGAAGCGCATCGGGATGAACGAATTCTTACTTGAACGTCACAACAATGATATCCTGGTTATCTTGTACCAAATAGGTTCCATCGTAGTAACCGACCGATCCAGATCCTGAAAAATAGCTTCCGCCATGTATGAACATCATAACCGCTGCGTTCTGTTTTCTTTTCTGGCCATGGTGTTTGATCGAGGGAGCCCAGATGTTCATGTAAAGACAGTCCTCGGACATATTTGCCGAGTTCCATATCTTGTAAGGCAGCACATTCCATATAGACTGGTTGGAGTAGATGAAGACTTGCGCACAAGGATCACTGAAAGCAGACGCGTCTATAAGGGTTTCAGAAGATTTGGGAAGGGGTGGTGCCCATCGTAGGCTTCCAACTGGGGGCTCGGCGTATGGGATTCCCATGAACCCGCGTACTGTATTTGCGGTGTTGTTGTATTTTCCATTTATAATGCCACTAGATGTCACAACTTGGAGCTCTGGATGAGAGTATACATTGGCAGTAGTATCCCCCAAGATCAGAGGTATAAGAAATAGAGCATACATTGCTGGAATTGTCGAAAGACTTCGGCCCTCGCTTTCAAATGAGGGTTGTTCATTCAAAACCGCCGGGGAAACCCCCTCGGTATGTAAATATTTTGAGTTACAAAACATGTTCAAAAGTGCCAAACCTTAGAACGACCTCGAGATTGGTTAGCAATTCCTGCAGTCGTACGTGCCCAGGTGGTGGACACACTACCAAGGTTGTTTCCTAATTCTTTATTCGACCGGTTGGTAAAACTTCGGCACTCCTTCTGGTACCTGATTGATATGAACATGAGTATCGCAACCTTCCAACGAATGCACATGTTACGAGTCCCATAGTCTTCCAAGATTGAAGTCAGGCCTAGAGCTGGTTGAGCGGCAAAGATGGCCAAACCGAAGAAATCTAGAGCCGTTTTGGTGACTCAATTGTTTCACAATAAGATGGCCTAGAACCCTCTGGACAACTCAATTACGGAGAAGCATAATATACAATTTGCGATTCCCAGCTGTGGCAGTACGACTGTAATTCTGCTAGTTCATTCATCTTGAGAACCGAAGGTTGGATCCTCGAAGTGTATGTTTTGTCACAAAGCAGCCTCGGAGTCTTGGAGATGCCCGGTTGCACTTGGGCAGTAGGCTTAAACCTACTAGTTAATGAAGATCAGCTCGCTATTCATTTAGTATGCTCCGGACCTAGTGTGATTGGGGTGTGCAAAAGCTTGTCCAACCATCCGCCCTACCAATGATTGAAAGGCTATTTGACCCAGTGGTTGATAGTTGATTGGGGGCATTGACCCATTGACGACATATTCGGCGCCCTGTCCACGGGTTATGTAGTGTGCGGGTTTCTGTATTATCGAGTACCAGTGAAGAGCACTCAAGGGTACACGCTCGGTTGGTTTGGACTTGTGGTAATCTTCCGAGTGAACTATGGGACATCCACGAATGAATGATAGATGATGGTGGAAGAAAGTAGTGATTTGTGAGTTGATTATTCTCAGTCTGTACATAATGTTGTTACACTTCAACGCCGTCCCAATTTTCTCAATTAATAAAGAATCAGTGCTGGCTCCACTCAATCGTGTTCAGATCAATACCCTCCTGCACCAGCTCCCAAAGCGGGCTCAGCTCACGCAAGAAAGACACGCGGGCCTGCACAGCCTTAAGAACGTAATCGATTTCCTCGTCAGAAGTGAAGCGACCAATACCGAATCGGATACTGCTGTGGGCGCTCTCGTCGCTGCTACCCAGGGCGCGCAGCACGTAGCTGGGTTCCAGAGAGGCAGAAGTACACGCGCTGCCAGAGGACAGGGCGATGTCCTTCAGGGCCATGAGGAGAGATTCACCCTCGATGTAGGCGAAGGAAATGTTCACGCAGCCGGGGTAGTGTGCTTTGGGGTCGCCGTTCAACGTGGTGTGCTCCATGGAGAGGAGACCCTCACTGAGGCGCTTGGATAAACGCTCGATGTGCTTGGTGTCGTACTGTTTATTCAAGTTATTATTTGCTCACTTCGAATTTCAAAAACAAGTTTGTGGGCTAGCTCATCACCCCTGCAGTCAACATCATGGAAGCTGGGTACCATGTCCAATGAACACAGAGCTACCACCCAGACAACTCCAAAGTAGTTTTGGCAGTGTATAATCATCGCGACACGAACAAGAAAGGAAAAATAGATCAAAAACTTACATCCATGTCTGTAGTAGCAAGACGGCAAGCTTCACCGAAACCCACGATCAAATGCGGGGCAAGGGTTCCACTGCGCAGACCTCTCTCTTGACCACCACCGGTGATGAGAGGGTCAAGACGAACACGGGGGCGACGGCGGACAAAGCAAGCGCCAATTCCCTTGGGGCCATAGATCTTGTGGCTGGAAATGGACATCAAATCGATGTTCAGCTTGTTGACATCGAGCGGGATTTTGCCAACGGCCTGAGCAGCGTCGGTGTGGAAGAAGATCTTCTTGGAGCGGCAAAGACGACCGATTTCCTCCAGAGGTTGGATCACACCGATCTCGTTGTTCACGGCCATAACACTAACAATGCAAGTCTCGGGGCGCATAGCCGCCTCAAGGTCGGACATGCGGATCAGACCGTTGTTCTGGACGGGCAGGTAGGTCACCTCGAAGCCCTCATCTTGCAAGTGGCGGCAGCTGTCCAGAACACACTTGTGCTCGGTCTGGGTGGTGATGATGTGGTTCTTCTTTCCGGAGCGACCAAAGAATCGCGCAACACCCTTCAGACTCATGTTGTTACTCTCTGTCGCACCGCTGGTGAAGATAATCTCCTTGGGGTCGGCGCCGATCAGCTTAGCGATGTGCTCACGGGCATCCTCGACACCCTTCTCCGACTCCCATCCGTAGGCGTGTGTGCGCGAGTGCGGGTTACCATAGATACCGGTGAGGTAAGGAAGCATCTTGTCGAGGACTCGGGGGTCGAGAGGTGTGGTGGCTTGCATATCGAGATAAATTGGCCGGGTGCCCTGGTCCAAAACGGTGGCCTGCTTCAGAATGCCGGCGGAAGGGCTCAGCGCGGCGTCTCCGGAGATCGCCGAACCGGGCAGGTTGACGCCCGCGGGGGCCACGCCAGCCTGCTTCATGAAAGACTTCTGTTCCTCCTTGATTGCAGCATCGATGTTGACCTGGGCCTGTCCAACCTTGGTTTCGGTGACATAAGAACGGGTGCGCAGACCGGTGGCGACCCGGGGAACGCGGGAGCCGTAAGTTGAAAGGCGCCTGGAGAAGGCAGAGGCCTGTCTCCAAGCAGTAGGAGCAGCACTTGTCATTATGGTGATGAAATGTGCTTTGATACCATGGAAGTGGGATGAAGAAGGAAAAGCGACCCCGACTTTTTGTTATCATCTCCTCAAATGACTAAAGATCTCGGCTTATTCCCGATTTGGATTATCCGCTCCGAGCTGCCTGAGGCGAACTTGAGCTCCAACTCTTTTCCGAACTCTTTCCCGCCATCAATGTTCAATCTTTTGACATCAACCATGTATATATGTGAGTGTGAGTGTGGGTTGGCTGTTACTGTATGAGTATCGGTCACCACTTGCGGGTAATTTCTCGATAAAAAAAAACGCTACCTAGGTCGAAAATAGCCACAAAGCAAGATGATAATAAAACATCTATCTTCAGCTTTTATTTTACATATTTTCTTAGCATTAATTTCTTACCACAGAGCTTTCACAATTTCTTTCATTGGACCTCAGTGGTGAAAGGTCGTCCCAAAGGGCTGACCCCTGTTAGTATCCATGAATTCATATATGGGACATAGCCATTGAGAGCTTTGTAAAGCTTCATATTCACAGACATCAGAACAACATTCCACCCGTCAACCGATGAGCCTAACAAGCGCGGTGACTGCTGTAATATCCCTTAACCAAATTTACCCGGTCGATGATTTCTGGTCAAGCAAGGTATGAGCCCTCTATGTAACGGGGTTCCAATGGAGTTGCGAGTATATAAGGTGGATCTGGGAATGACAGAACAAGAGTTCTGTAATATAGGGGTTGAGAATAAGATGAAAGGTACACAGCTTGTCAAGTCGCTTAGAAGATGTGAGAACGGCCCGCCGTCCAATGAGGTACTTGAATCGGAAAGTAATAGCGGCTCGAGATGTTCATATGTAACGCGTATGGAGGTGGGAGACCTTCCTAAACATTCGTGAATACCGCGTGAGCCCGGTATCAATGACGTCACAGGATCTTCATGGGTGTATACCCATACGTGTCTTATCACATACCTTGGACAACTCCTGCACGAATCGTCACACCGCGTCCCTAGTATGCTGCATTGTGTTACATACTAGAGATGTTGATATCCTCCGTATGAGTGACTGTGACAGGACATAGAGTAAAAAGGCGGGGCTAGTATCATGAATTAAAAAGCACTGTGGTCAGAAGCTGTGGTCGACTATACATAGTATGTACATATGTAGGCAGAAGAGAAGAAGCAAGGGAGGTGCTTCTTGCGTTCAAGGGAATCCCATCTTGTACGACATGTATCACCCCTCCCCATGGAGATCAATTCCCAATAATAACATGTGAATGAAGTACTCGTACATACCAACCAAGTGGTGGACAATTTCTAGCTGCCCAACGTGATGAGCCCTTGCCAGAAACAGAATGGTGGCTTATCCCCAGTCGTCTTCCCCGCTCACTTTTCAAGTTACAGCTTCTTCAAGGTTTGCTCTGCACGAGACGCTGCTCGATACTCTGCCAGCATTTTCTACCATCTCCCAGATCTGTATCATGGTCACTCATAATTCCGCAGCCATGTTTTCAGGATGGGGCATTCCAGCTCCCTTAACCCTCTCGGCTACCACGCTGGCTGCTGTCTCAATTCTACTCGGCTCTTTCGTATTCTATCGCCAATACGGCCACAATCAAAACTCCAAATCACAGAGCTTGAATAATGAACTGGTTTTGATCACCGGGGGCTGTGGTGGCATTGGAGGACAGATTGTTGAGGATCTAGCTCGAAGAAAAGCACGGGTTCTTGTCCTCGATATTCAGGAACCTCGAACCGAAACCGCAGAAGGCGTTCATTTCTACAAGGTCGATGTCAACTCCCCCCAAGCCATCTCTGAGATAGCTAAATCGATAAGAGAGACACATGGAGACCCAACCGTACTAATAAACAATGCCGGGGTGTTTTGTCAAAGCACCATTCTTGAGATACCAGAAGAGAGGCTACGGCAGACCTTTGATGTCAACGTGCTATCTCAGTTTTTCATCGTCAAGGAGTTTCTTCCTGCGATGATCAGCAGAAATCAGGGCCACATCATTACCATGGCGAGCATTGCAAGCTTTGTTGCCGTTGGAGAAATGGTTGACTACTGTTGTTCGAAGGCCAGCGCCCTTGCTTTTCATGAGGGTCTTACACAAGAGCTAAAGCATTTTTACGCTGCCCCCAACGTGCTTACTAGGTGAGTAGACACCATACTGATACTCCTTGAGGATGTGCAATTGATCTTTACTCTAGTATCGTTCATCCACTGTGGGTTGATACCACGATGATTAAAGGATTCACCGATTATCAGTCCACATTTCGCCAGCCAGTCATGTCTTCAAGCGTTGTATCAAAGAGAGTGGTGAATCAGATTGCTGGCCGACAAGGTGGGCAGATTATACTGCCAAGCAAGATGTCAATAGTCAGTTTTCTCAGAGGCATGCCCACCTCTTTGCAAGAAATGGTGCGTTCTCATCTCTCAAACATTGTGTCAAGAGTGAGAGCAGTGCGCACGGGTAATGAATGAGGCAAGTTCTATCAAGTATTAAATGAGGCAACTTCGATGTCTGTATAACTAGCTCAAGGACAGAGCGTTGAGTATCCGAGAAGTCAATCGTTCTCGAATGATGATATACTTGGCACTCCTAAAGATACTGAATTCAAATTTCACACAAGCTAGGCTCTCAATTAGGACATCAATCAGAGCCATGCTTAATACTTCCAGTACTACACAAGGTGTCGCCTGGGGCCAATCACCCCACCCAACGCCCCAATTAAAAGCGTCTTAATAGACTGTGCTAAATTAATAGTTTTACAGATTCACATTACTCGATAGAATCTAGATTAAGACTGCGCATACGACGTTCGAGAAATCTGCATTTTGCGAGTGAAAGGACCAAGAATCAGCTCTGGAGCTTTTTTTCGAGGGATCTATCAATCAAGAAATCAGGCGCAGACCTAAAGCGAGAGGCTAGATTCGAATCAGTCTATCAATAGGCTAAAAAATTGATCCCGAGATCAATGATCAACAGCCACGCCGGCTTGAAAGTGGCTTGAAGTATCAGTTACATTGATGCATCCATGGATACTCCTGGTTTGATGAGGTCACTGGCTCGATGGTTTAGACATGTAGAGATCAACGGGCTACAGACCCAATTTGGTAGGTGTCAATAGTTATTTTTGACTCTTCAGGCCACCAGACTGTTTAGGAATTCCCAGATAGATACCCTTATTTCCGACCCTTGAATTTATGCTTAGAATTTATGCGTCCAGTCCACGCACACTGTGTGGGGCCTGTCTTGCAGAAGCCCCCGCGCTTCTGCAGTCAGCATTAAGGGGCAGGCACATGGCTTGAAACAGCCGAAGGAGAGTCGAAGCTAGTTAGACACATGTATAATTCAAGTGTTCTATTTGCCTTCGCCTAAACGTCGGGACTACGACCTCGCCAATCGCCCCTCGTTAAATAGACCTAGGCGTCCAACATGGAAATGAGGCTCGACATTTCTTGAGAAGGCCCCAATCCTTGGCACTGCATGTATATTGATTAGTGGATTTTAGAGCGATCATTGCCCGGGAACCCAGAGCATACTCCGATGAGTGACAAGATCATCGCACAGCAATTCAGCTTGAGAGACACAGGAGACCCAAGGAGGCTCTGATCGAGGTATAAAACATCTCACAATTTCTTCGAATCTTCCCGGAACCCACTCCAGACGAACAGTCAGCGCGGGAAAGAGAAAACATTCTGGACCAAGGGCTGCAAGGGCGGCTACCTGGGCCACCTCGGCATCAAAGCCCGCCAATGCGCCAACGCCCTCCGCTCCAAACCCGATGTTCGAGGCGCCCGCTCTGTTCAATATCTCGGCGTGCCCAATGGAGCCCAGTGCCTCGGTTTCCAGCAGACTAGATCTAGAGCCGCGAACGTCTGTGGTGCTCTCCTTAAGGGTGGTTCCGCTGGCGTTTCTGGCAAGTTCTGCCTGGGGCCGAAGTCCGACCTGCAATATGCAGGTGCTAGTTGAGCCCAGCCGGCTAAGGTGGCCGGTATCTCTTCTGTCGGAAATGCGACTGCGGATCAGACCTGCATCGAGACTGTGAAGCCATCTCAGCTTGTTCTTGATGATGGGTATTTGTATGACTTGACGAAATTGTCAGATGACCAGGCCCTGGAGCTTGTGGAGCTGGCTCGGAACGGAACATTATCTGGTGATCTGTCTAGTGAGTACGCTGCAGTTGAGACCGAAAAGGATGGAGTTGCATCTCGTTTGCAGGGGATCCAGGAATGATGCAAATGTTTGACTCAGTTGCAGTTCTGGGAGTTCTATGCATTCGGATCGTTGTTTGGAGACCGACATGCTCTGCGAAGGCTCTGCGAAGGCTAGCTGTTCGATTAGGAGACTGTCGGTGTTTGCTACAGATCGAAATGCGTACTTCTTTGTCCGCGTTAGCTAGCCTTCATCGGCCATGGGTGTTTGTAGATCGAAATGACATTTTCACTAGCGTAGTATAACTAGTAAGTCTGATATTTTCGCAAGAACTCGGACTTTTTTTTAGTATGCATAGTATGCATAGTAAAGTCTGTTGACAGCTTCAAGATGTAAAGGGGTGAAGTTGAGCCCTAGATCGAACGCCTCGGGTAAGGCTGCCGTGGGAGGATCCAGCAGATCAAAGATCTCCGAAAAAACACTGGTGCCTTAAAAGCTGCGCCACACCAGAAAAGGCCGGAATTAAAGGCATAGGGCGCAACTTAGCGGAGCAAAAAGCCTTACGGAGTAGGAAAAGTAAAAAAGGACTCACAGCCACACCGTCGTATTTGGCCGAAGTCTTATGTCATAGTTGAAGAAGTTGGGTTGTGAAAACCCCCCGCCTTGGCAAGTACGCTCCCTAGGCTCCTCTCTCCTCTCTCTCTCTCTCTATCTTCTCCCTGTTCTTCTCTCCAATCTCCGGAAGATCCGACATGAGTTTCAAAGGATTTCAAAAAAGCATTGCGCGTGCGCCGCAGCAGTTCAAGGTCAAGTTCAATCTCGGTGAACACACCAAGGACGCTGTCTATACCGATGCCGAGCGTCGCTTCGACGAGCTGGAGAAGGAAACCAAGAAACTCCACGATGAATCTCAGAAATACTTCGCCGCCATTAATGGTATGGAAAAAAACCCATGTACCCCAGATTCCACCGCCACTAACGCGTTTCAGGCATGCTGAGCCACCAGATCGAGTTCTCCAAAGCAATCGCCGAAATCTACAAGCCTATCTCCGGTCGCGCCTCCGATCCCACCTCTTACCAATTTGAAGGAAACGCAGAGGGCATTCAGGCCTGTGAGGAATATGAAGTGATTGTCCGCGAGCTGCAGGAGGCCCTCGCCCCCGAGCTGGAGATGATCGACAGCCGCATCATCAGCCCGGCGGACCAGTTGCTCGAGGTCATTAAGGTGATCCGCAAAGTTGCGGTCAAGCGAGACCACAAGAAGCTTGACTTTGATCGCCGCAATGCGTCGCTGAAGAAGCTTGAGGAGAAGAAGGACAAGGCGCTCAAGGACGAGAAGGCCCTTTACAAAGCTGAGAACGACGTCGAGCAGGCGACACAGGAATTCAACTATTACAACGATCTGCTGAAAGACGAGCTGCCCAAGCTGTTCGCCCTCGAAGCCGAGTTCATCCGGCCCCTCTTCCAGTCCTTCTACTATATGCAACTCAACGTTTTCTACACCCTCCACGACCGCATGCAGGGCATGAACATCAGCTACTTCAATCTGCAGCTAGATGTCGAAGAGGCTTTCGAGCAGAAGCGCGGCAATATCCAAGAACAGGCGGAGGCTCTGACCATCGTCCACTTTAAGACCAAGGGTCTCGGCCGCTCCGGATCGAAACTTGCTCCCCATGGAAAGGGCTCTGACAGTAAGAGCGCTCTCGGTCGTGGCCGTTCTAGCTCTACAGCAACAGACGATAACCCTCCTCCTCCTTACTCTTCTGCTGGTGTCAGTCCCAGTCCGACGGGGAGCAACTTCTCCGCTGCTGCGAAGAGCAAGCCTGCCCCACCTCCTCCTAGGGCGAAGCCTTCTCACCTCAGTAACAAGCCGGTGGAAACCGTCACTGCCCTTTATGATTACGAGGCCCAGGCTCATGGCGACCTCGGCTTCTCAGCCGGCGAAGTCATTGAGATTGTTCAACGTACTGAGAATACTAATGAATGGTGGTCAGGGCGAGTCGCTGGTCGGGAGGGCCAGTTCCCTGGTAAGTTTTCTTTGTGGTCTCCGGTTGTTGTCGTGCACTGCTAACATTTTTCTAGCCAACTACGTGCAATTGAATTAGCATTGGGTATGATTAATCTTGGCTTTTTGGGCTTTGGCGCAAACGTGGTTTTATACATAGAGCGTTTTGTACATAATTCTTGTTTCTAAATGGTTAAATCCGCTCCCGTCTACTCAACTGGTTCGCCATTCTCTTACAACTGATGTCCGATCCCGGAGATTTGACCATTCTTACGTATGCTCCTGGTTTTGTAGTGTTCCTGACTCCCTGAATACTTGACTTGTAGCTTTAGAACCCAAGAGCTCCACGGCATATGGATTGTTGGTCCCCCAAGCTTGAGGCATTTTCTAGAATGCCTCCCTTATCCTCTCCCCTTGACATGGAGGCCAAGTTGGAAGTAAAGTTGGGCTATAACTACTCGATTCGGTTTGAATTTGAAAGGTTTTGATGACAGAGCTGCACGCTGCAGAGTGGATTAGATGCCTAATACCAGCATGATAAAAATTCCCAAAAAAACTTAAGACGGCAATGACAGAAAGAAGTGTAGAGAAAGTGCAATGAAAATTAATTATTCGGTCCCGGTCTCGAGGAATCCCCGTACATTGATATGAGAAAAATAGATGGGGGTATTTTTTTGCTTAGAGGCAGGCTATGCTGGGGCCTCAAACCAAGGAATTCTTCTTCTGAACGCGGTCGACTGAAATGTCGTGTTCCACCTCGATCCCATAAAACGCATCGCTGTCACGCGAGGTCGGGGAACCCTTGGTCGTCGAAGTACGATCCGAGTAGCAGAGAGTCTGAGCAGCACCCATGGACGAAAGACTCGTAGGGCTAGCCTTTGATGGAATGGTGGATGGAAGGGTGGGACTGTCGGCACCACCAGCAAGCGAGCGCCAAAAGTTACGGCGGTGTTGGTCTCGGCTGCGAAGATTGCGGGAGCTCTCGAGAGCAGCGCCAGCCCAGATTGATGAGAGTGGAAGGGAGACGACAACCAGGGTCACGACGTTGGAGTTCAATTCTGGGACGGTGATGTAGTATTGTGCGATCGAGAAGATGGCTGGGGCAATCATGGTCTGGCAGCCCATGACGAAGATGACTTTCATGGGACCGAATTCGCGGACTCCGAGTCGGCGACGCTGTCTGATGGCGAAGCCAAGCTTGACGACAAAGACGGTGCAGAAGAAGCAGATGCTGACAGTCAAGCTGATGTTGGTTCCACTTTCAATCCACCAGAGCTGCGCCATGTAGTTGAGTGATATGATCAGTTTGCAGTTCTCCACCATGAACCAGAAGCGGAACATGATTGGGACTAGAGCGAGCAGCAGAGATAGTCCGAGGAGGGGACTTCTGTATCGACGACGCAGCGTAGAGCACACCACGTTCAGCTGAAGTACCAGCGAGATTTCGATGCAAACTATGACAAGGGTCAAGAAGACCGTGGAGACGATGGAAATAGCATATGCACTTGCTGGAACGGCTGAGTAGTCCCCAGAGAAGTACTCATATACTTTCTCAAACCCGGTCTCGAAATGAATGACTTGGAAGAGCAGGCGGATGCTGTTGAATAAGAGCGCCAGGCCGTTCAAGAGGAAAACGGCTGAGCGTCGCTTGTCGGCGTGGGTCAGGAGCAGAAGTATGACCAGCAAAACCAGTGATGCTCCAAATTGAACCCCATAGTTGATGCACACCCGAACGTTGTATTGAACGAAGACGTTCAGCATTGGTATCGAAGTGTTGAAGGGAGTGCCATCTGCATATAGCATGGTGACATTTTGAGTGTATGGATTGAACGGCAGTGAGTTCTCCATGATGCTTGCCAAGGGAATGAAAAAGAAGTTGGTTTTCAGATCACATCAAGATGACAGGGATAAACATGACAGGGGTTGAAGATATAGTCTGGGGTATCAAGACGAAGAATAGAGAGAATCAGGGTGAATGTTTGGATTCAGAAGACCCGAGACAGACAATGTGATAAAGGATATATGAATATATCGCCATCATTATGAGGGTCTGACATTGTGAGTATCAAGAATCCACAAGGGCGAAAGGAATGGGAACAATACTAAGATAATGGGAGAACAATATGAAGAGAGACAAAGGGGTCAGCAATGGGACGAGCTCAGCTGCAGAAGATCATTGACTTGAATGCGTTGGAACCATTGGTGCGAGTGGGATCATCGAGGCACTAAGGTTGGGTTTTCTTTGTCTTCGGTCTGGAGGATTTGGGTCCAACGCAGGCGATATCACATCAAGGATGTCATCACTTTTGAGACTTGGGCCCAGAACTTCACTGCGCATGTTTCCATGTTGACCATGGTGTCTATTTTGGTTCGTATCGCCTTGCTTCGAGGAAAGGTCTGGTCTGAGACTCTTGGCCCGCGGAGAGCAGGCGGCAGTGGGACTGTAGACGTGGAAAATCCATGTAAATTTGCAGAAAACGTTCAATTCATAATTTCAAAATATTATTTTGTAGAGAAAATGCAAAAACCAAAACAGAATGGAGGAAATGACAGGGCAGGGCGGCAGAGAGTAGACAGTAGGAGAGCGATAGCAGTAGGGACGTGAGCTAAGAGTTGCGGGGAAGAACGTCACGACGAACTAACATCCACCATGGCCGTGCCTCAGAGGACGCTGAACTGGCTCTACAGTGTTCTCACCAAGGTAGATCTTCGCAGACACATTGAATTTATTCCGACTAATTTTCCTAGGACCATTACGACCCCCAACAAACCTATCACGACCCCAATCGGACCTACCACGATGTTGCCAACGCGCTTTCGCAATACCCCTCGCTCTCTCCTCGGACCGATGTATATAGTGAGTTGTCTCACTCCCGATTCTCCTGCTCTCTGACACATTTTCAGCTTACGAGACGGGCTTCTCGGCCCTCCTCCTCCACCTGGTGGGCACGTTGCCTGTCAGCTTCCGAGGGACAACATATCGGTTCCCCATTGCGCTTTGGATCCCCAACACGTACCCGCGCGAGCCACCAATCGCCTATGTGACCCCGACCCAAGATATGACCGTCCGCGTTGGTCAACATGTAACACTAGAGGGGCAGGTCTACCATCATTATCTTGCCCATTGGGCGGAGGCGTGGGATGTGAGTGTTTGTTCACAGTGCTTGACCGATCGCCAACTCACATAATATCAGCGATCCACAATTGCGGACTTGCTATCTATTCTACAGGATGTCTTCGCTAAGGAGCCGCCTGTTCGGTATCGGCAGCAAATTCCCCAGCCTCAATCGCAGCTGGAGCATGCGCCAACACCGCCGCCATTGCCTCCTCTCCCGCCAGGCGTCGGGTCTCCACAAATCCAGGTACCCCCACAAGCTGCAAGTCAAGTACCACCTCCACCTCCACCAAAGCCAGGCACGAGTGAGAATCGGCAGTCAGCGCCAGCTGATCAACCACCATTGCCTCCTCTCCCCCCAAAAGAGCAAGGCCTTCGCCAGGCACCTGTACCGAGTAATTCACCATTGGCAAACCATGGCGTTCAACCACCCCAGTTTCACGCACCCCCGGGTCATGTCGGACGCTCAATAAGCAGTCCACTGTCCCAACCTCCGACCCAGCAGTCAATATCACCCCAAGGCCAATATTATAGAAATGGTGCCCCGATCCCTCCACCGCCGCAATTTCCTCACCCTCAGCCGGCTCTTCAACCGGCTCACTATCAGAACCAGCAACAGCATGGCTCCCCACATCCCCAGCATCAGCCCTACCCAGCGAACAACCCGCGTCCTCCTCCAGCAGGCCCCAAGACAGAAACACCCGATCTTCTGACCTCACCATTTGAAGTGGAACTACCTTCAATTTCCGGCCCTGCCCCTCCAATCCCCCCAAACCCAGAGAAAGACACCCTCCTCCGAGCCGTGTCCCATTCTATAGCAGAAAATCTGCAGCTCACTGCCGCGCAATCAGACACAGCAGCCCAGTCCCTGTTCTCACAGTCTCGATCCCTCCACTCAGCTCTAGCAACCCTCCAGGGAGAGATATCCGCCCTCAACTCGCTGCACACAACACTCCAATCTAACACGGCCACCCTCCAGCAATCTATTCAGCGTGCCGATGCGACCATTGCAGATGCGCCCCCAGACTTGCCGCCCATTGACGACGTCCTTGTCGCGCCCACCATTGTAGGCAAACAGCTATATGACCTAGTTGCAGAGGAGCAGGGCATTCAGCAGGCTCTTTATGCGCTGCAGGCTGCGCTGGTGAAGGGAATCATCGGTGTTGATTCTTGGTCGAAGCATACGCGGAGTCTTGCGCGAGAGGCATTGCTCAAAAGGGCTTTGATTCGCAAGATTGGGCGCGGCATGGGTCTAGAGGAGAGCTTGTAGGTAATTTTGTATATAAAAGACTTTTGATAGACATGGGCCTTGAACTTGCTCTTCGAAGGCTGTCATTCCATCAAGGGCTGTTTCTTTACTGAGTCGATTGTTCATGTATCGAGGTTGAGTTTTCCACTACTTTAAAGGCACCTCTATACATGGACTTTTGGGCCTCGGGAGCTTTGGAAGATCTTGACTATAAATTAGATCGATCCCAAAACCTTCATTATGAACCGAGGCCCCAGAAATACACATATTAAGCTATCGACAGATCAAGTCGATGCACTGAACATAAAGCTCAAATCGCAAACTTGGAATGAAAGAGAGTATAGATTCAACTGAAGTTTGGTATGCCAACACTCGCTGTACAAGGCATCCAATGATATCAAAAGGTGGTAACAAGCTCAAAGCTGCATACATACAAAGAAATAAACACAAAAACAAAATCGGGATAGACTCATTTCACCTCGTTAGCATCCGAGAATGGACTTTCTACTCGGGCGGGTGGCGTCCGAGGAGTGCTTCGTCCATCACTAAGAGTGCTTCGTCCGTCACTTAGACCGGAGGATCTGTTTGGATGACGCTGCGAAGATCCCGTTTCTAGATTGGCGGTTGAGGAGGGGTACGCTTCGTCCTCCTCGTCTGATGAGGAGCCGTCGAAGGTAGAGATGTTGTGGTTGAATTGATCGCTGGTGGTTGACACTGCTCGGCTGGTGTTGGTGCTTTTACTGTGCTCGGAGACTTCTTCGATTCGATTGATGGCCGGGGGTTGAGTTTCCTTCTTCTTGAGGGAGGGCCCGCGGACCATTACAGGCTTCGCGGTGACACTGCGCGCCACACAGGAGCTGTTGCCCTTGACGGCTTCTGCGCGTGCAAGTTGTGCTGGAGTGATGGCTGGAACGGCAGGGGCATCTGCAGGAGTAATTGTGACAGCGACAGGGGAGTCATCGCTAGGTGCGTTGGGACCAGCCCCTCCATTGTGAATGCTGACAACAGCAGCGCGAGAACGTTGAATCTGCTGGGCGGGCACGGCACTGACGATGGCGTCATTGCGGTAGATTGTGGTCGCGACACTGCTGCGCAAGGTGGGCGAGATGCTCTGGTGACCCGTAGTCGTGGTCCATGAAGAGTCACGGAGGTCGCCTGGCATGAAGAAGTGTTGGTCGGGAGAAGCACCGGGAAGAGGGGGGACTGGAGGAACGAGGGAGGCTGGTGTCTCTGGTGGGGAGCGATTTGTGACACCAGGAATGTAGGCGATTTGAATGACGTTGGAAGCACGGGTCAGGACTGTAGAGGCGATAGACTGGCGTTCACTGCGAGCGGCAGTGAACGAGCCATTCTTCTCTGCCTCCTCGCGCTCCAGGCGCTTCTTCCGAATGACGAACCACCAGATCAAAAAGACAATGATGCCAATGGCGGCCACACCACCAATGACGCCACCAGCAATGGCGCCCGCGTCACTGCCCCCGGAGTGGGATGGCTGGGAGCCGCCCATTGAAACACATTTCGTTGTGGCGCACTGGTCGCAAGTCTGCGCGCTCATGGTACATGTGTAGCCATCGGAACAGACAGGACAGGAGGGGGAGGAGGTATCACACTGCTTGCAGCGCTTGAAGATGGAGCGGGCGGGGGAGAAGGCGGAATCGACAGGTTCGAGAAGCATGATGGGCGAGTGGTATCAACAAAACCGGTCAACGGCAAGGAATGTGCGGGAATATGGAAAAAAAAAAGAGTGATTGCTCAATCGGCGTCAAGTCGTGAGCGTAAAACAGTAGGTCATGAAAGTCCAAGCCGTAGCGTTGGGAAAACGAGTGTCGGGGATAAGTGTATAGAGTAAGTGTTTAAGGGATCATCTTTTGGGGAAAGATAAATCACCCGCGTATTTCCAACACGATCCCAAATGGAATAAAGCAATGTGCACAGAAGTCGAGAGCGTTGTAGAGAGGAAGTTGAGAGAAAGAGGAGAACGGGGGGGCCAAAGCCACGGGAAGTCCAGACACGGGCTTTCCAATGGTTCCACGGGTCTGATACGGGGTAGTCAGGTACGAGTAAACTAGCAATAGTCACACAATTGTGTTTTTTCCTAACAGAATTGAACGAATCGAAATTTTGAGGAACTGCGAGATCTGAGATCCCTTTTAATGTCCTAAGTGTTTCATCCCATGTTCGCCTTACATGATGTGAGGGCTGACGGGATCAAGTGGACTTACGAGTACAATGGGTGGAGTGCAACTGCGCCCAACTGAGATGGTCTGGACTCGGACTATTGTTTTTCCAAGATTGCACTTCTTTGTTCTCATTTGGAGCATTTATACAGTTTGCAGTGTTTGCACAATCCTCACACTTTCCACTCTGTTTGCATAGTTGGCAACATTTGCACTGTTTACACTGCTGACCCTGTTTTTCAGGTTTCAAAGTTTGACATGGTTCGTTCTGTTTGCACTGTTTGCAGGGGTAATCAATCCCTCACATCCCCAATCGGGTGTAGCCGTCCATGTGGGAGCCCGTGATTGGTTTCCAGTGAACGTCCTGAGATTAGGGGCTGAAGGTGAGTTTGGCGTGAGATTGGAGGCAAATGTGACCCGTAGCTGTATGTATAGGTATCAGGTCATCTGGGTGCAATTGAAACTCAACTGTAAGCATGAAAAAACTTGGGAATGCATTGTACCTCCAGGCTCCATGGACGCAGAACGCTAACCAAATGGTGGTAATGTCTGAGATTATCAGATCAGGTGACTGTGGTGTATAGGGCATTAGGGGAATCCATGGATACGGAGCACTCTGTACCAGGTACGGAGTACGAGACTGAGTACAAGTAGTTGTCCGAGTAGGGACCTGCATAATCAAGTCCCCTATTGCACACACTGGGCCAGTGGATAGTCTAGGTAATCCGTACGGAGTATAAGTAGTCCAGTGGAGTATAACGACACCGACATGATGTAGGACCTGAACATACCGCAGATCCCCTACATTGTAGACAGGTTTAAGCCTTCCAATGGTGTTTTGATATCTTGTTTTGATTCCCCGGAATGTGAGAGCCCCATAGGTTATTCTATATGTAGTGTACTTGTTTAGCCTACAATGGTTTTTGGACCTTGAAGAGTGTATATTCAACGCCCTATTCACCGAATGTTTCACCAGTGGAGCTAGTTTATTGGGTTTGGGGGCTCTTAGCGTGTCAATCATTCTCCAGAAGGAGTAAGTGGGTAACAGCCTACTGTAAATTTTAAAAATTAAAAAAATGAGAATGAGTTGTCAAAAAAAAAAGAAAGGGGACAAAAGTCGAGCAAAGAATTCGAGGATTTCAGGGATTTCAGGGTCCGTGGTCCCTGAAACCCCATACTCTCTCCGTGTCAGCGTGGCACTGAGCACTTGAGGTCCCTAAGGTTATTTGTTTATCGAGGTGAACTGGACTGATCGAAGATACTACACAATTTCAATATGAAATACAATTTAAGCCCCTAAATAAAAACCAAAAGAGCGGAGAAAAAAAAAATAAAACAAATAATAACAAAGAGTGAGAGGCGAAACTAGACCAGGATGGGATTAGAGACAGTCTATTTTTGACCTCTCTCCTAGTTTCACTCTATCCTCCTTTTCTTCCCCCCATTCCCCCCTTCTCTCTCTTCTTTATTCACACACCCTTGATTCACTTTTTTCTCCGGGATCATTGTTCGAAAGGACCCTGCCTTACAGCCCAGGTGGCTCTATTGATCTCGACTCTACATGCGCCTTGTTTGATACCCCTCTCGACTCAGCTTTGATCCCTAATATACCTTTGCCGACATGGCCTACCAAGGCGGGCGCTCGCATTCGCCGAGCTACGACGATGCGCACGACGCCCACGATGCTCATGACGGACATCGTCTGCAGGATGTACCTGCTTCTCAGGTACGTGTCGGGAACACCCGACAAGCTGGAGTGGGGACTAATTTCGCTTTAGTACCGCGAGGACGAAGATGCCGCCCGTGGATTGTTGTCCCAGCACCAGGGTCCCTTTGCGACTCCCTTTGACGACCCCCACTCACGCGGCGTTTCGCCCCAGCGTCCTGCTTCTGGTTACAGTTTGACCGAGACCTACGCCGCTGATACCGCGCCTTCTTACAACGACCCTTACAGCGCTGGTTCCGTGTACTCGGGCCAGGATGAGAACCCCGCGACTGCGTTCGGCGTCCCTGGCCGCGTCGCTTCGCCCTACGCTCGCAGTGAAACCTCCTCTACGGAGGCATGGCGCCAGCGACAAGCACCTGGAGGTCCATCCACTGGAGGCGGTGGTGGCGGCGGTGGTCTTCGCCGATATGCTACAAGAAAGGTCAAGCTGGTGCAGGGTTCAGTTCTGAGTGTGGACTATCCCGTGCCTAGTGCGATTCAAAATGCCATCCAGGCCAAGTACCGCAACGATGTGGAGGGTGGAACTGAGGAATTTACTCACATGCGATGTATGTATACGGCTGACGATCGAGTCGCAAGCCTTTTCAATTCGAACAGCAGAACTAACGAGATACTCGAATCTACAGACACCGCAGCCACCTGTGATCCCAACGAATTCACTCTTCACAATGGATACAACCTGCGTCCTGCTATGTACAACCGTCACACCGAGTTGCTGATTGCGATTACCTACTACAACGAAGACAAGAACCTTACAGCACGTACCTTGCACGGTGTCATGCAGAACATTCGCGATATTGTCAACCTCAAGAAATCCGAGTTCTGGAACAAAGGTGGACCAGCATGGCAGAAGATTGTGGTGGCACTTGTTTTCGACGGTATCGATCCTTGTGACAAGGATACTTTGGATGTCCTCGCCACAGTCGGTATTTACCAAGACGGTGTGATGAAGCGTGATGTTGACGGAAAGGAGACCTTGGCTCATATTGTGAGTGAACGCGACGAATCTGTGTCCGTGAGCAAAATACTAACGAGTATCAGTTCGAATACACCACCCAGCTCTCAGTCACGCCTAGTCAGCAACTTATCCGCCCTACCGACGACGGTCCTAGCACGCTCCCACCCGTGCAGATGATGTTCTGCTTGAAGCAGAAGAACAGCAAGAAGATCAACTCTCACCGTTGGTTGTTCAATGCCTTTGGTCGAATTCTGAACCCTGAGATTTGTATCCTGCTGGATGCCGGTACGAAACCTGGCCCTAAGTCTTTGTTGTACCTCTGGGAGGCCTTCTACAACGATAAAGATCTTGGAGGTGCCTGTGGTGAAATTCACGCCATGTTGGGTAAGGGTTGGCGTAACCTGGTCAACCCTCTGGTGGCGGCACAGAACTTCGAGTACAAGATCAGTAACATTCTGGACAAGCCTCTGGAAAGTTCGTTCGGTTACGTTAGTGTCTTGCCTGGTGCATTCTCGGCTTATCGTTTCCGTGCTATCATGGGTCGTCCGCTTGAACAGTACTTCCATGGTGACCACACCTTGTCTAAGCAACTCGGAAAGAAGGGTATTGAGGGTATGAACATTTTCAAGAAGAACATGTTCTTGGCTGAGGATCGTATCCTCTGTTTCGAATTGGTCGCGAAGGCTGGCTCCAAGTGGCACTTGTCATATGTCAAAGCCTCCAAGGGTGAGACTGATGTCCCCGAAGGTGCTGCTGAGTTTATCTCCCAGCGTCGTCGTTGGCTCAACGGTTCGTTCGCTGCTGGTATCTATTCGCTCATGCATTTCGGCCGCATGTACAAGAGTGGCCATAACATTGTCCGCATGTTCTTCCTCCACATTCAGATGTTGTATAACGTCTTCAACACCTTCCTCACCTGGTTCTCGCTCGCCTCCTACTGGCTTACTACCACCGTTATCATCGACTTGGTGGGTACGCCAAGCCAAAGCAACGGCTACACTGCATTCCCCTTCGGAAAGACTGCCACCCCCATCATCAACACTATTGTGAAGTATGGGTACTTGGCTTTCGTGCTGCTGCAATTCATTCTCGCTCTTGGTAACAGACCCAAGGGTTCTAAGTTCTCCTACCTCGCCTCGTTCGTGGTGTTCGGTCTCATCCAGCTGTACATCGTTGTCGATTCGCTCTACTTGGTTGTTCGCGCATTCAGCGGCGGTGCTCCCATGGACTTCGTCACTGACAAGGGCGCCGGCGAATTCCTCAAGTCTTTCTTCTCCTCTTCCGGTGCTGGTATCATTATCATTGCCCTGGCTGCCACCTTCGGTCTCTACTTCGTTGCCTCCTTCATGTACGCCGACCCGTGGCACATGTTCACCTCTTTCCCCGCCTACATGGTCGTTCAGTCTTCCTACATCAACATCCTCAACGTCTATGCCTTCTCCAACTGGCACGATGTGTCATGGGGTACCAAGGGTTCCGACAAGGCAGATGCTCTACCATCAGCCACCGTTACGAAAGATGAGGGTAGTAAAGACGCGGTAATAGAAGAAATCGACAAGCCCCAAGCCGACATCGACAGCCAATTCGAGGCAACTGTGAAACGCGCCCTCACTCCCTTCGTTGCTCCCGTCGAGCACGACGAGAAGAGTCTGGAGGATTCCTACAAGAGTTTCCGTACCCGTCTCGTAACATTGTGGATTTTCAGCAACGGTCTCCTGGCCGTCTGCATTACCAGCGAGTCTGTTGACAAGTTCGGCTTCAGTGTAAGTCCCTGTTTCTCCCATCTATACCCCAAACCTTGCTAACCTATTTCAGAACACCGCCACTAGTCGCACAACTCGTTTCTTCCAGGCTCTCCTGTGGTCCAACGCCGCAGTCGCCCTGTTCCGTTTCATCGGCTGCTGCTGGTTCTTGGGACGCACTGGTATCAAGTGCTGCTTCGCACGTCGCTAGTCTGCACAAAATGTTACTGTTTCATGACCCTTTGACTCAATGTTGACTCCTATTTTGATTTGTACTCTACCTAAGATGCCCAATTCTTCTTTTTTCAAATGCCTGCCTGTGTAAGTCCGAGTACAGCCTGGGTTCTTTTCTTGATCTTTTTTTGTTCGGATAGCCATGCACTGGGATAGCATATGGGGCGCTATGAATTACTCATATTATCAAATTTCATCCATGGACTTCGATCATACAGTAACCCGTAGCCAGTAGTCAACAAAATGTATCTCGTTCGGCTACATTGCTTAAAGGTCTTGCTCAAGTGTTTCTAATGTTTGAGTGGATGATCTTTTAATATTTATTCGTGCTTTTGAACCGAATCTGCCGTATCTCATATCTAGCAATTTAAGGAGAAACATATCCACTGATGTTGGTTTCTATACCTCAGGAAGTAGGTTTTTTAAGCAATGGGAGTGGTAATTTAGCCGCGCGCTAACGCGGGCCCCAGACCTGTGGCTGATAAAGGCCGATTGCTGATCTGAGACCCCCCGCAGGCACAACTTCCCCCCTCTACTTGACTCAAGCTTGTATCTTTGCTATTTCTTTTTCTACTTGTCTTCGTCATACACCTCCGTGTACCCATTCAGCTCCACTGATACCTACAATCTCTCTGAAACCGTCCGTCCTGTCAGGTGGGGTGGTGACTCGCAGCCAAAATGTTGAAAATCTGGTCCATGGTAAGGCTCCGGACATCAACGCGCCCAAGAGCCATGCTCTAACAACAAAGACAGAAACAAAAGCAGCAGGAGGCTGAGAATGCCGAAGGTGCTGCGGGAAAAAAGAAGAAGAAGGTCACCGCGGCCCAACTTCGAGTGCAGCGAGGTAGGCCACTTTCCAACTGCGCAGTCGCCATCGCAGCGCCGTCGCAGCCCAGACCATCCCCTTCAAGCTTTCTGACATAATTCTATAGATCTGCAAGAACTCACTCTTGGAAATACGATGAAAATGTCCTTCCCGAACCCTGACGACATCCTCAATTTTACATTGACCATCGAGCCCGACGAGGGCATGTACAAGGGAGGCCTGTTCAACTTCTCATTTGCTGTCAACCAAAACTTCCCACATGACCCTCCAAAGGTCAAATGCACACAAAAGATCTACCACCCCAACATCGACCTGGAAGGAAACGTTTGCTTGAACATTCTGCGGGAGGACTGGAAGCCGGTCTTGAACTTGAACGCTGTGATTGTCGGCATGCAGGTGGGTGCAAATTTCGCATGTTCCACTCTTCCACTAACCCATAGTTAGTTCCTTTTCCTCGAACCGAACGCCTCCGACCCCCTCAACAAGGACGCTGCGGAAGATCTCCGCGCCACCCGTGATAACTTCAAGAAGAACGTGCGCAGTTCTATGGCCGGCGGGTCCGTCCGAGGAGTTTCATTTGAGCGGGTGCTCAGGTGAACACGTCACATTGCAGTCTTCAAGCTCCCTGCGAGCTTGGCACTTCTCCTATATTAGCATGCAGTCACGATACGGAATGATCTATGGCTTTACAAATGGCGGAGATTTGGTCAGTGATTCCATCGGGCACTGGTGTTCCCACGTATATATATCCGGCGTGATTAGCGTTTGAATAAAATAGATCGAATTCGCTTTGCAGATCGCATATAGTAAGGCACACAGCAAGGGTGAGCCTGCGTCGGTGGTGATGCTACAAGGTTTATGGTGTGCTCTCATGGCATATCGTCATAAAATCACTTGGCGAACGCACTTGACAAGCGCATAGCAAGAAGTATAATGGATCGAAAATCAAATCAACTGGTTGTCCACAGGCGTATATGTACAATCGATCTCAATCTATCCCATTCGTACACGACCCGTCGATTCAACCGAGCGCCATGGGGTCACGTCGAGACATGTGCCCTCATAGGCGAATTCTAGAACACGCTTTGACAAAGAAAAGAACTGGTGCCGGACGGGCGAAGAGACGGTCGGGGTGATTCAGCGACCGATTTAAGAGCGCTCAGCGGCACGCTCGGCCTCGAGGCGGGTGTAGTAGACGTCACGCTCGCGAACGCGAGGGAGGTGGAAGCCTGTACAGAGCATTGGTCAGAACCCGGGTCAACCGCGTAGAGTACTGGAGTGGTTTTACATACCGTACCACCAGAGGTAGCCGAAGGTAGTTCCGAAACCTGCAGGACCCTAGTTAGAAATTGATTCTCTCTTGATTCTCCGTAGTTGTGTCGGTTGTGTGTCGCTTTCATCCGGTCGCTCCCGATATCGCGATATCCAACTCGGCGTTCGATCATGCCACTCGACTTGGGTCATAACTCACCGAAAGCGGTGCTCAGGTCCAGAACAAGGGTGCGGCGGAGCATCTAGCCAGAAAAGGACGTCAGTATACCGTTGCGCAAAGTTGAATTGACTTGATCGATGTCCGAGTCAACCCGACGGATGAAGGGGCACATACGCCGGTGATGGGGGGGATAGCGGCGGGCATTGTGACGAGAGTGTAGCGTCAATCAATGCTCGAGGTGAAACGAGTTAGATTGTGGACAGACTGGAACCCGTCTTTGTTGTGGTGCGGAGAGGAGAGGGGGTGAGAGCGAAAGACTTGTGAGGTGAAGTTGAAGCTTCGGAGCGGACTAAGCGAGCCGCCGGATTGGTCAATCTATGGCATGTTCATTATGCCTTACTCTCTCCACGACTCGCAATTCAACATGGTTCTGAAAGTGTTATAGACGCGATGCAACAGGCAGCCAATAAGCTACATTCATTCATGATGTCTAGTAGAATTTCGTGCTAGATCCATGGCCAATGGCGCAACTAGACCGTTGAGCATCAATAGTCGCCAGGCCATTCAAGCATTGATCAACCAGCCAAAGCATGACAGACAGACTCTTCACGGTAGCTATAGCATTCTACTCCAACCATCTTATTCCCCTCTCTTAAAGTATCGGAGCGCTGAAGTGCTTTCAGAACGTTTCTCGATTCTACATCAAAACAGCTCACCGCCTTGGTCACGTGGCTGGGAAATCCGGAACCAACAGAGCTCCTCGCGGCATCTTCCTCGGATCAATACCATGGCTATGGCATCAGGCACCCAGATCAAACGACCTGCCTCATCGCAAGGCCCGCATGAAATCAAGCGTCTGAAGCGACACTACCATCACCATCACAACCTACAGGAGCCTGTCACATTAACGCCCGCGACCGAGCCCGCCGTGCAAGATGACACCCATATCGACCATTTAATGAACCGTGCCATTGGCCGGACCTTGAAGGAGAATGGCTTCGACGTGGCTGACCCAGCTGCGCTCTCCAGTCTCTGCGGCGCCACCGAAGAATGTATGTATAAGTCCTCGCATTGTGAAGGCCTCAACTGACCGCGTGCCATTCGCAGACATGCTTCGACTCTCGACATTTATTCGCCAGTCCATGCTGTCCTCTCGACGTACCCAACCCATTCCAAACGACTTCGAGCATGCCATGAACCGTGTTCATCTCAAACCTGACGATCTTATCCCTCACCTCAAACCTGCACTCTCAAAAGCCCCCGAGCCTCAATTACTCCCGACTCCCCCGCCCGACAACGAAATCACGAAAACCCTACCATTCCTTACAGCTTTGAGCAGTGAGGACGACCGTGCAAAACGCGCCTACATTCCGCAACACTTCCCCAGCTTCCCCAGTAAACACACATACTCCGCCACTGCGGTCTTCATCGAGCGAGACGGCGATCCACGGAAAATTCGAGAGCAAGCAGCTGAGGATGGGCGGCACGGTGAAGAGGCATTGCGCAAACTTGCTAGTGCCGCATTCCGCGACAATCAAACGGGCACGACTGGCCGCGATAAGAAACTTTGGGGCCGCAGAATGGATAGCATGGAGAGCATGTTCGAGAAAACGACCAAGGCTTTGGCCAAGAAGCTCGGCAAAGGTTCTCACAGTTCATCGTCTGGCCCATTTGGTCTTGCAATGGATATTGATTCGGGCCCCATGGATACCGAGACTAAGGCCCAGCTCAAGCTCTCCTGGAATATGGAGTTGGGGCCTATTGTCAATTGCGAACGAGATCTTTGGCGTCGCACCACTTCGAATACCCGACGGACAGAGGAGAATCCCCCCAAGCCTGCTTCCAGCGCTGAACCAGCGGAGGCAACTGGCATGTAAATTAAAATGGCATATAGCCCGGCGTTCTGTTTTCTTGGGATGGCGCTTTTCTTTTACGTTCAGGAGATGACCTGAGGAGATACCCCATGGCAGTTACATTAATCAAATGTTCAATTATTCCCACCCGGCAATTGCCATCATAACGCCGCCCAATGCAGATATCCAAGTAGTCCTCTCATTGCGTTGTAGCCTCCAGCTTTAGCTTTGCTTGTTTGGCTTCCTCTGCCAGCCTGGAAGGTTCCCACGTCGTCGTTTCAACCATTAATCCTCCGGCGCAGCTAGGTACAATAATCAGCAGATGCTTCAACTGCCACTTGATCGAACTCACCGTCGGAATAGCCGCACTATGGGTTTGCAAACTACCACTCCCGGCTCAGGAACACCGTCTTGCGGAGGATTGCAGGAATATTGTGTCATCTCAAGTAGCGGGCATTCCTTCAGGTCGACTGTGTTGCCTTTGCGACGTTTGTCTTGAAAATTGCGGCGCACGGTATTAACATGGTCAGGAAGCGACTCGGTCGAGAAGACTGGAACAAGAGGCGCCATTGTAGGAATTGGGTCGAAGAACGCTTGAAGATTGGCGAAGTGACGTGGGGAGTCGCAGGTGTGAGATCGAAGTTCTGCGGAAGTTCGGCCGCGCTATTCTTTCCGCGTCCGCATTCACCGCAAACCATCTATCTTGTCGCGAGTCTGGATTGCACTTTCAATCGATATCCCCTGTGATGCCATATTCATGAAGCACATTATTTATCATGGCTGCCAACCTTGGGGAAAGTGCGCTGGCTAATGTACACCAAGAGGGACTGAATGAGGTATCAACATGGTGGTCTTTCGAGGTTGTGGATGGGAATGAACTAATAGTCGCCAGCTTCTCTCTGAACTAGCCAGCTGTTACCCTGGCCACGAAGATGATGCGCAATCTTTCGGGGTCCCCGACCTCGACGCATTGCTTGAAGTCTTTGCACCCAAGGCGTCTCAATATCAAACCCGCAGAGCTTCTGACCAGGACCAATTGAGAGATTATCAAGCTGCTGCGTATGACGCAATGCTTGGGGAAGAGAATTCAAATGCCGCAGACGCTCATGGGCCAAATATGATGGATGAAACAGAGGATGCCGGCCCTGCTAACACATTGTTTTCGGTCCCTGATGGGACTCAAAATCGCCCACCCCCGATTTTAGAGATCTCAAGCAGCCTCTCTTCTTCGGGAAAATCGCAAATGCTGTACTATCTAACGGCCCATGCTATCCTGCCACGTGAATATGGTACCGTTGCAATCAACGGCCGAGAAGCAGCTGTGATTTTCATAGATACCGATGACCGATTCGATGCCGAAAGACTTCGAGTCGTGGCTCGAGGTATCATACAGCAGCGCCTACCAGCCCTGCCATCCAATGCCGAAGAGCAGTCCGCTAGATTGCCGACTCATGATGATATCGAAGCATTGCTTGTCTCATCCCTCCAGCATGTCCATGTCTTCCGTCCGCAGTCCTCATCTGCTCTTTTGGCCACTCTGCACTCTCTGGATTCTTACCTTTTTGATCTATCGCGACATCGGTCCGCCTCACGCCCGTTGCAAATGATCGCTATTGACAGTGTCACCGCTTTCATCTGGCAAGACCGGCTTCGCGATGAAGTGGCCCGCACCGAGGAAATCGGACGTTCTCGAGAAGAGATTGATGATGAGCGAGAGCAGAAACGAAAATTCTCATTACCAATTCTATACGCCGAGCTGGTCAAGCAATTGAAACAATTGCAGGTTCGGTTCCATTGTTCAATAGTCTACACGTCCGTCGTATCTGGGGGTCGACCTTCGGCTGATCTATGTGAATCTCAATCTCGGTTCTCGACGCTGAAGCCGGCTCTTCCTGCACCCTGGGGCACTTTACCAACTTTGCGTTTGATTTTTCATCGATCTACTGTTCGTCCTTTCCCACCTAGCATGGCACCACACGCAGCAGTCAAAGAAGCCCCTTCGCGACAGGATGCGGTTCAACAAGGCAAAATCTCTGCTTGGGTGAACGAGTGGGGGCGTGATGGATGGCCTCATCGAATAGTAGAAGCCATTGAGGCAAGCAATGGAGGAGCCTTCTCATTCTTTGTGCGTGATTCGGGAGTCGAGTTTAACAGCCCTACCGATTGAATGCGACGTTCGATGTCTATCTCACAATGAATTTTGTACAAAAAGATGTCTATGTAAACAACTTGGCAATGGCCTCGACGGTCGTGTTACCACCACTGAACACAACACCAATGTCCCAACCATCTTCGCCGCCCTCTTGTTCGACACGGCGTCTGAAATCCTCATCAAACAGACAAACAGCCAGGCCAACAACAGCACTAGGCTCAACAACAACCTTCATGCGCTCCAGCACCAATCGCATGGCCGACTTGATCTGCTCCTCGGTAACAGCAAACACGCCCTCTACTCTCTTCTCGTTGGAAATCACCTCCCAGTTAATCAACCCCACTGGAGTGCGAAGCCCATCAGCAATGGTCAGCGTACCAACCGCCTCCACACGCTTCTTAGCTTGCAGCCCGCGTCGACAGTCATCCGCACCCTCGAAACTTGGCTCTGCACCAAAAACCCGAGTCTTCTTATCCGAGAACCACGTCGCCACGCCAGAGTTGAGTCCACCTCCACCAATAGGAGTGATGACAGCATCTAGCGTTTGGGATCTGGCTTCGGCGTGCTGGGCCTCCAGCTCCAGGGCCGTGGTTCCCTGTCCGCATATGATATTGAAATCATCATACGGCGGCACCAGAATGGCGTTTGTCTTTGCTTGAATCTCTGCTACCACAGCCTCGCGCTCCACGCTGGTTGACCCACTAAAAACGACCTGGGCGCCATGGGACTGAGTGCCCGCGATTTTAGATGGCGTGCTGATACGAGGCATCACGATGTAGGCGGGGACGCCCAGAGTCGCGGCAGCGAGAGCGAGGGCTTGTGCATGGTTTCCTGGGGGAGGGTGGGCTCAGTATCCAACAAGACAAATATAAGCCCAGCAGGTGAGGAACATACCGGAACTGTGGGTAATAACTCCGCGCTGTTTCACTTCTTCCCCGCGTTCCTCCAACAGTCGCAGCAGGGCATGGAATGCACCTCGGGCCTTGAAGGCACCGATACGCTGGTAGTTCTCACACTTGAAGAAGAACCTGATGCGCGGGTGTGCGGGGGTCTGGCCTTCAAATGGCGTTCCGACGAGCGCCTCCGGAGTCTGCGGCGTTGAGGCGATAGTATCAAGTGTTTTGCAGGTCAGCAGTGGCGTGCGGTGCACGTAAGGCTGAATGAGGCCATAGGCAGCTTGAACAGCGGCTGGCGTAAGCGATTGAGCAGCAACAGCGGGAGAAGTCATCGTGATGCTGTGAAGGGTTGGAAGGAAGATCCGGAGCCGATGACTCTTACGATGACCCCAAGGTGACCCCAAGGCTACCCCGCCTGGCGCACGGGGACACGGCTAGCTGCAGCTGCAGGTGCCATCTGCATGCGGAGGAGCTACGAGCTACAAGCTACAAGCTACAAATTGGAGGAAAGAAAGTTGGGGAATGGCATAAAAGCCTCAAATAATATTTCCGACAAACCCAAAAAGAACAAGTTCATAGTACATCATCATTTTTTGAAACCCCCACGGGTATCAAGTTATTATTTATTTCTGGTTCTCGGGGCGCAGAGAGCGGACGGCCTTTCCGGCGCGCCAGATCTCAAGGTTGCGGATCTCCTCCATCTCCTTCTCGTACTTCTGGCGGTAGTCGGGCTGGGAGTTGTAGTCGAGGGAGCGCTGGGTCTCAGTGCCGTTGTGGACGGAGTCGTAAAGGTCGTTGAAGACGGGCTTCAGGGTGTCCTTGAAGCGGCCGGACCAGTCAATGGCACCGCGGCGGGCGGTGGTGGAGCAGGCAGCGTACATCCAGTCCATACCCTGACCACCGATGAGGGGGTAGAGGGACTGGGTGGCCTCCTCAACGGTCTCGTTGAAGGCCTCGGAGGGAGAGTGGCCACGCTCACGGAGAACCTCGTACTGGGCGAGGAACATACCGTGGATACCACCCATGAGGCAACCACGTTCACCGTAGAGGTCAGAGTAGACCTCCTTTTCAAAGGTGGTCTCGTAGAGGTAGCCAGAGCCGACAGCGACACCCATGGCGATGGCACGCTCCTTAGCCTGGCCAGTGACGTCCTGGAAGACGGCAATGGAGGAGTTGATACCACGGCCCTCACGGAAGAGACTGCGGACGGTACGTCCGGAACCCTTGGGGGCGACGAGGATGACATCAATGTCCTTGGGGACATCGACCTTGGTGAGGTCCTTGAAGACGGGGGAGAAACCGTGGGAGAAGTAGAGGGTCTTGCCCTTGGTGAGGAGGGGCTTAATTGTGGGCCAGGTCTCGGACTGAGCGGCATCGGAGAGGAGGTTCATGACGACGGTACCCTTCTCAATGGCGGTGTTGACATCGAACAGGTTCTTGCCGGGGACCCAGCCGTCCTGGATGGCCTCCTTCCAGGAAGCACCATCCTTGCGGACACCAACGATGACGTTGAGGCCCTGGTCACGGAGGTTCAGACCCTGACCGTGACCCTGGGAACCGTAACCGATGAGAGCAAGGGTGTCATCCTTGAAGTAAGCCTGGAGCTTCTCACGGGGCCAATCGGCACGCTCGTAGACATCCTCCTTGACACCGGCGAAGTCAATGGTCTTGATACCACGGACGGGGGTGGTGACGGAGGAGACACGGGGAAGGGCAGTGGCAGCAGCAACGGCAGGGCGAGGGAGGGCCGAAGCGAGGACAGAGCGGGGTGCGGCCACGCGGGCGAGGCGGAGGGCACGGGGAAGACCACGGGAAGCCATTGTGAATTGTGAGGGGAGTGGAGAGTGAGATGAAGTGAAAAAAGAAGGAAGGGAGTTCTGGGGAAAGCTTTATAAATGGCGAATCCGCAATCGGCGAGTCATAGCGGAGAAAGATATTGTCCGGGCAGCCGGGGAGCTATGGCCGCACTCCGGCTTCGGGGAGGTTGCTCCCAACTCCGGAAAAGTGGATTTCACAGAGAGTCTGGAATATGTATGACGCTGAACAGCCATGTCCTAGACTATGCTCCGTAATTGTCGATTGAAACATGGTTCTTTGGTTATCTTTTTCTCGATTGAGCTTGAGCTTTGAACCAATCGTAATTCTGGAGCTTAATGCTAAATGCATTGGTAGATCTCGACTTAGCACCTGCGTGAACCTATCACAAGTAGGGATATGTATCCGCTTCCAACCAGGGAATGTTCAATTTCAAGAGCAATTGAGTTTGTTCCCTCTGAATATCTTCAAGTCCTTTTGAGGCTAGCCTACCCCGATCCATCCCCATGGATCCACGTGCCATGTACTGGGTACCTCAAATTGAGTATTCCACAGGCCAGCCTCAAGGTACTCTGTACATAGCCCTAGTATAGACAAAAGTACTGCCGCTCTCCGCCCCCAACCCCACTGTCAACAGAACCTCTTATCTCTTCCTTTCACCATGTCGAAAGGATGAGTGGCTTCTCATTCGGGGACATACCCACTATCCAAACCCGCAAGGCGCTGTTGTTGCTTGACTTCCAAAATGATTTCGTTCGCTCAACGGGCGCGTTGCATATCCCCAACACCCCCGACATCCTCGAAGCTCTCCCGCAATTAGCATCTGCCTTTCGACGCGTCGGAGATGTGGTCTGGGTGCGCTCACAATACCAAAGCCCTCAGTCAATTGCGGATTGGGATTTTGGAGATCGCATCGTCTTATCCCGGGAACCCCCACGCAAGAAAAAGATTCCACGTACCGATGTCATTGAAGTCGCATCGGAGCGTGATTCCCCAGAGCCTATCGACCCCGAAGCTTTTCTTTCTGCAGATCCATCGGCATGTTGCTCCCCCCAGACATCGGGGTACCAGTTTCCTGCACCTATTCTTTCTATCATTGATCCCCAGAAGGATACCGTGATGGATAAAACAGGTTACTCTGCTTTGGGGTCGCCGGGCCTTGTGCTATCTTTTCGAACCCGCTTCGTGACTCACCTGTACCTGTGTGGTTCGCTCTCCAATATTTCCGTATTCGCGACTGCTTTGGATGCCGTCCGCAGTGGCTTTTCTGTTACTCTGGTAGAAGACTGTTTGGGATTCCGCGATTTCCAGCGCCACCAAGAAGCAATGCGTCGAATGGCGGATATTCTTGGCGCAACTGGTATCACCGCCCCAGAACTTATCCAGGAGCTAGACTGGGATGAGACCGAGGCAATTGCTCGCCAGGGCGCACCGCAACCAAAGAGGTCCGCAACAGAAGCTGGCCTCGAGTCAGTCATGGATGGACTGGAAGTATGGAACGCCGCAGGTGCCACTACGGGCGAGGAACGGGAGCCTCGTAATGACTTTGGTTTGTCGAAATTGGCTTCTATGTCTCGCTCTCATCGCAGTTCTGCCGCGCAGGCGCGGGATCCAACAGAAGAGAAGAAGGGGGTGCGTGCCCGTGTCCGACGCCCGAAGCGCAGAGAAGACTCTGGACACCCGTCTACAGCTCACTCGCATGCCGAGCTTGGCAGACCAACCGCACCGCAGTCTGCACCGCAGCCTGCACAGCCTTACCAAACTGGAATTGGGGAGGGTGACTCAAGTATTGTACATGATGTCCACTTTCCGGATGAATCATTTGAGCGCATCAAAGGAGAGGTAGATTGGCAGAAAATGTATCACCTATCCGGGCAAGTTCCACGATTAGTTGCAGTTCAGGGTCAAAGACGGTCTGACGGGGCTATACCAATTTATCGCCATCCTGCAGATGAGTCCCCACCATTCCAACCGTTCACCTCCACTGTCGATGAGGTGCGGGTTGCAGTTGAGAAGATCTTGGGTCACCCATTGAACCACGTGCTCATACAACTCTACCGGGACGGCCAAGACCGCATCTCCGAGCACTCAGACAAGACACTGGACATTGTACGAGGGTCTTTCATCTGTAATGTCAGTCTAGGTGCTGAGCGTGTCATGGTTCTCCGCACCAAGACTTCGGCGTCCGAGACCGAAGAAGGAAAAGAACCAGGTCGCACATCGCAGCGCGTTCCCCTACCCCACAATTCGCTCTTTGTTTTAGGCCCGAAAACTAATATGCGATGGCTCCACGGAATTCGGGCCGACAAACGCCCTGAAACAACTAAATCCGCAGCAGAGCGAGCATACGGAGGTCAGCGTATCTCTCTTACTTTCCGACACATTGGCACTTTCATCGACCCTGTGAAGAATACAATCTGGGGCCAAGGAGCCAAGATTAAAACGTTAGAGCAGGCTCATACTGTGATACACGGCGACAGCACCGAAACTGAACGCTTGATCGGCGCATTTGGTCAAGAGAATCGTGCCACTGAATTTGATTGGGACGCTGTGTACGGCGGCGGCTTTGACGTGGTTAATTTTGTGACCGCGTCACCTGCACGACTAATCCTCAGCGGAGACCCCGTGGCTGATATGCGAGTTTGTATTGCCCTCGGGGAGAACGGTCTCCGCTACGAAGTGATAGGCTGCGAGCAGAGCCAACCCAACCAATTAAGGCCAATGTACCAAGAACATAATGGAGCTACAGTCGCGGGCGACTGTGCTCTGCTCTCCTATCTAGCTCGGCGGCCTGTCGAGTCCGCCCGGCCTGGCGTGGAGGCAATTCGCGGAGGTAACTACCTGCCCGCGATTGATGAATTCTTTCAGCGTTGGCGGGCACATCGTGCTTCGGGCCCCGCAAGATCCTTTGAGTTTGGATTTGAGGACTGGGAACGTATTTTGCAAGGAAATCATTACTTAGGAGGCAGTGCGTTCACTATTGACGACTGTTCGCTGTGGCCCGTTTTGCGGGAGATACTGTCACACCTTCAAGGTCCGTTTGATTCAAGGTTCCCAAGCTTGAACCAGTATTGTCAACGGGTCGCGAACAGAGGAATTGTTCGATCTATATTGGGAGCATAATGATACCATTGCTGCATGTCCACATGAGACTTACTGCCCATCAAGAAGGAAATGGAGGACCTGCGCTTTCAATTTAATTTCCATCATTTCCTCGCAATGAACAAATTGTGAAGGACTCACCTAGTTTATCGGCCATTAGAACTCGATTGAGATAATGGCCATGACTGCCAGTGCTGCCATTGTGGCGAGCTATTGGGTAAATTGTTTGCAGCATTGAGTATCGTGTCGATTAGACATTGAACGACCAAGCTAAGGGGTGCCGGCAACTGTGTGTGGTGTGTCCCCACCAGGTACCTTTTTCCCGGCTTGACATTCTCGGCCTTAAGCCACCTTGAGCTATGCAAAAGGCAATCTCGGACTTTGTCGTTTCGGTCTCTACATGACGAGATTGATCGAGCTAATGATATTCATGGTCCTGCATGTAATTAATCTACATGAAACGCATTGCGTTCGATGGCTGTCTTGGCCGCTGTCGGCTCACCATGGGTGACTTGCCCAGACGTACAACGTTTCACTTCTCACGAGAATCAATGACGTGCAAAGTGAGAAAGTATGTGCATTGCTACTTATGTACATGCTATATGGCCAATCAAAGACAAGAACCCGAGAAAGAGGTGGTGGTCAGGGAACTCTTCAGCGCGACGTTTCCACAAACAACAGCCTTGAAGAATGCCTGAGCCACGACAGATGCACCATCAGTACTGGTATGAGTGTGATCAATCGGGAAGTAGCTGTCCACAGTAGTGAGGCCCAGCGACTTGTAGCGATCCGCGACATATGCGAAATGATCGATGTATGGGACTCCCGCCTCGGAAGCTGCGGTTTCGGCGTATCCCACGAAGCGAGGCTCAGAGTAAACAAATACACCAGTCTCCCAAGGGTTGTTCGGAGTCTGAGAGGAGATGATCACATTAGCTCCCTTCGCTTGGAACTTCTTCGTGGCCGCCTTGACATAGGCACCAAAGGTAAGAACGGTCTCGGCGACTCCGTCGTAGGTAGTGCTGCATGTCTCGCTTCCGGTGCCGGCACAGTCGGTCCTTCCATTGTCGGTGGTAGATAAAGAGCCACCGTCGTTGTGGCCGAATTCGATTACGACCCAGTCTCCAGACTGTACGACATCCGCAATGGCGTCGAATCGGCCCTCGCGAGTGTATGAGCGTGCGCTGCGTCCGGCGACCGCTTTGTTGGATACGGTCAATGAGGTATAGGGTGAGACGTATTGGCCCCAGCCTAGGTAGGTGTGAGCATGGATTCCCGAGGTTGAAAGGGTGAACGACGAAGCATACCTTGCGTGCCTGATCCACCGCCATTGTTTGCCATGGTAGAATCACCAGCCAGGTAGATGGTTGCGCCCAGCGCACTGGGAACAAGAGCCGAAAGTAGCACAGCGGTCTTCATGATGAGAGGGTTGTAGATGGTTTCGAGGCCAACAGAGTGAAGTGCATCCGTGAGGCTTTATAGTTCCCACACCACGCCAAGTGACGCTTTGGATACGTGGGAAATAAACAACAGCCAATACAGGAGCCGAGTCGGATATTCTCCGAGTACACAATGTCTCCGGGTTTCATGGCGTTTATTGCGGAATATGCAGGTGCCAAGGCGAAGACGAAACAGGGCGCCTTGAAAATGCGGAGACCCGATCATGCACGCCTTTTGATTCATGGAACTTACATTTAAGCGATCCCCCTCTTGGTCACGGACCTAGCAGATATGTGACATGCGAAAATCAAGAAACTGGAAAATACAGCCATAGAAGGAAATAAACGGAAAAACGCAAGTTCCTGACGATCGAAGCCACACTTCCGCTCGGAATTGACCCGGGCCTGGATGTCAAGACATCCCAAGTCCGCCAATGAAAATACTCTATTTGTTTAGCTTGAAACTGCTCAGGTGATGCTCATAAGCTTGAGACGTGACAGCCCTGTCAGGGCTGCCCATGCCAAGTACTAGACTCTATTTCAATCTCCACATTATGGATGCTAGTACATCAGGTAAGGAGACATTCTCAAACATCCATCCTAGATATAGCGAGTGAAGAAAAGACAGTTGTATTGCACCGAGCGAGATTACCTCTCGCTGTCTAAGCCAGTCGACAAGCTGGGGCTCTTGTGTTACCAGTCACCAAGTTTTCTCCATTATTCTGCAAGTTGACTGGCCTCTCGGGACATGGTAGTGGTAGATCAAACGGCCAAGGCTGATCCAGGGATCCACACCAGAAGTTATCTCAGTAGTGGCGCCTGTAGGAGCTAGACTCCCGCAATCCAGATGATAATCCACAAAGATCGAGCCAAGATGTGTAGGACATGCATGTCGGATATGATCGCGAGGTTGGAGATACAAGTGTGCTCCAACCTGGAATGGAAATACTGCCATTTGAGAGGGAGAGGGAGAGAGCATTCCAACAGCTCATATGACAAGCGGTACCGTTCGAGAGATGAAACTGGCGAAGGAAGCCACGGCCACGGGGGCTGCACTAGAGAGACCTCAACGTGGACATATTGCAGAACATTGTCTCAGGAGAAGGCGTAACGTGGTGAGCCCCCAAGTGGCACTGTAAAGATGCCTGGCATAACAATAAAGGATAATTCTATTGGTCCTACTCGGAAGACACTAAGAACACGGGAAGAAGAAAAGGAACGGAGAGGGAGAGAAGAGAGGGGAAGTAGTAGTCTGGCAGGATCGGAGCCTCAGGCAATGATATGCCTGAGGTCTCAGGTTTTGAAGACTGCAGCTATGCGATTCTGAATTTCTGACAGGCACGAGTAGCTGAAGAAGTGAGTCATGAAAATAGTTCCGTGCGCGGATAAGCCATCTCACTACCGAAATATCTAGGAACATCGATTGTATTACTGGACGATTCTAAACGTGGAGTACATCGTCTGGGTAAAAGGACCGGTGAACGTATCTTGAACTTGTCGATCAAAGCTAAAGTTCAGAGATGCTGCGCCCAAAGAGTCCATTGCTTGTAACTTTTGCCTATTTGCGGCTGGTATAGGATGATCATTGCTTCGTTGAAGCATATCGGACGCAGTAGAGAGGGCATCCAGAATGTCCGGGAAGTCTGACGGCACAAAGCAACGCCAAATAAAGACCGCGCTAAGCCTAATTCGGATCAGATTGCGAGAGCCAATCAGATTGCATGATTGGGACTGATGAGTTGGAGGCTGAACGGCTCCACCAGGGGAAGATCCCGAGGTCAGCAAGAATTCGGGGGCCAATTCGATACCGACATGACAAAACCAAGCTTTCGACGTCTCAATGGCCCTCGAAATCTGCACTGCAAGTGCATTAGTGCAATAACATACATCTAGCTCCACAGAATGGGTTTAGACAAGGCAGAAATGGTGGAGGTTCAGGTACCCACCTGGGCTCAGGTCCACGGGCCTACATCGGGAGAGAAATGAGGTCTGAAGTAGTATAAGAAAGCTGGGATCCTACTGTGCTGTTTCTTGTTCTCATCCTCATTCAAGATCTTGTTTCCTCGAGATTTCGAGGCTACCTTTATACCACCATGAATCTGCTTTTGGCCGCCCTTCTTCCAACTCTCATCGCAGCAGCATCTCCTTCTGTCGAGATCGATGCCGGTACAGTTCAGGGTGGGAAATGCTCGGATGGACAAAACGCAGTTTTCTACAAAGGAATACCATTTGCCGAGCCTCCAACCAAGGACCTGCGCTTTGAGGCACCCCAAGTCTACAAGTCAAAGTTCTCCCAGGGTAAACTTGATGCAACCACCTCAGCCCCAACCTGCATTCAATTCTCAGATGACTTCACCCCAACCAAGTTGAACGCCTCTTCCTCCGAAGATTGGTAAGTCGATAATTCCATGAGGAGTCCTTCCATTCTGTCCAAAAATAATAACAAAGTCCTCGACGCAGTCTTTATCTAGATGTATGGGCTCCAGCCGATGCCACAAAAGGCTCAAAGCTTCCAGTCAAGGTTTGGGTCTACGGTGGGTCTGAAACAGAAGGCTCCATCTCGGATCCCTTGTACGATGGCTGCAACACCGCAAAGGGAGGGTCGATTCTCGTCTCGGTCAACTACAGACTTGGACCTCTCGGATTCATGGCCCTAGAAAGTGCCGGAATCCGTGGAAACCAGGGAATTCAAGATATTATCATGGGTCTGGAGTGGGTTCGCGACAACATCGAGGCCTTTGGCGGAGATCCGGTATGGAATTGAACCACAATGCAACACATATTTGTGAATGCGAAGCTGACAGGCAATCTTCAACAGAGCAAAGTACTTCTATTCGGCCAATCAGCCGGTGCCGAGAATGTGTATATCGTTGGATCTCTTCCTCAAGCGCCATCCCTGATCAATGGTCTCGTTTCGGAGTCAGGTGGCGGGAGAAGTCTAGTATCAAATGCAACCCAGCAACAGGTTGGCGCATCATATGCTCAAACCCTTGGGTGTAGTACCAGTGATGTGAGTCAGGGCTTCCCTTCTGAAATGGAGATAATTCATTGACCTTTCCCACAGAAAAGTTGCTTCCAATCCAAGGCGGTTTCCGACCTGACTCTCGCATATCCGGCTGACAAGTTCCTGAGTCAAGGAATTGGATACTTTGGCGGAAATGATCTTAGCATTCTCAGCCAGGGAACCCATAACTTCTACCCCTATGTCGATGGCAAGGTCATCACCAAGGACCCCTACGATCGTGGAGTACAAGTTCCAGCAATCTTTGGAGCCAGTATGTTGAGCGTCTGTTCATTTGATAAGTTCTCACTGACACAATGATTTCAAGATTCCGATGAAGCCATCGTTTATACAGGAAAATGGGCTGCTGAATTCCAACAACTTCCAACTCTCGCTTTGTACAAGAAATTCCTGCGCGCGAATTTCGGAAGTGCTGCCTCGCTCGTTGGGAAGTTTTATCAGCCATCTAAGTTCGCTTCGACGGCTAAGGCTCTGATCAAGGGTTCCAGTCTAATCAGCGAGTTGGGATACAACACGACCTCACTCGAGATATTTTTGGCCATGACCGAGGTAATCAGTGACTCTACCTACAAATGCCCGGCATACTACGGCGCAGCCCAAGCCACCCGCAACAATGTTCCCGCATGGATATACGAATTTTCCCACAGTCCAAGCTGTCCCTGGCTGGCGACGATTATGCAGACTTTCGACCCAACCTTGTACAGTGGCTCTCACACTTCAGAAATCCCCTACGTGTTTGGAAATCTGGACAACTCATACCTCCCGAATGGAACCTGCAACTCAACATCTGCTGAGTGGAATCTCAGCGATCAAATGATGGACCTTTGGACGGCAATGGCGGAAAATGCTAAGCCATCAACCAAGGGAATTACATGGCCACAATTCCAGAATCAAGGAAAGAACTATTCAATCCCCGGGCTGGAGTTTGGAGCATCTGCCGCTGTCAGTGCAATTGATTATTCTGCGTGTGAGCTGTGGGTTCAAGTCAATTCGCTGCTGGCCAATGCTACAACTACAGGAGCACCGAGCTCAACAAGTGGGAAGTCGACTGCGTCGCCGTCGCCCACTTACAGCAATGCTGCAACAACATTTGTGCTCAACAATGGGCTCTACGTTGCCCTGGGTGGACTGGTAGCGGGATTGGTTGCATGATCCTGACAGAATGATCCTAAGCATGGCCAAGCTCAATGTACTCTCGGAGGAAACTCTTTAATATTCCTACCTTGGTGTCCAATATTCCAATGTTTGTTTAAATAGGGTTTAATATTCTGGTGTCCCTGCAATATATCCCCATTCACTATCCCCGACAAGTCGAAAATCAGCCTAAGACGCGCGTCGCGAACCTCGCTTGTGGACTTGTATGCAACTTGTGAGTCTTCAACCTAGATGGGTTAGGTTCTTTGGATGTCAACCCAATGAGGACGTGTCGTTTAGGCTAAGCCTCTAGCCATTTCAGCCCCATCGACTTCCCGCGTCCTTGGCTGCCCCCAGTCTTGCGATTTCGGCCATATCACCATACCCAGCTTCCTCATTCCACACTTGATTTTGAATGAAAGCATACTGAAAGCATGGTATTCACTGGCAAGCCTAGTAAAGGTTGTGGAAACTGTCGGTCGCGCAAGATCAAATGCGACCAGACCCGACCGGCATGCTTGGAATGCATTCGAACCAATCGACAATGCCTCGGGTATCGCGATGAGATTTCGCTAATGTTTCGCGATGAGACCCAAGTCGTCGTGCAAAAGGCACGTTCATCCGAGTTGTCTCGCAACGCTTCCCGGGCGGCTCTGGTTTCAACACACCCCGCAATTTCAAGCCGACAGGGCCCTAGCCTAGCCCCCGGCCCAGATGCACCAGTTTCCGAGCATGATGCTGTTTGCTTCTTTCTCCAATCGCATGCAATTCCTGGCATTTTTCAGATAAAGGATACTTTGGCTAATTCACTGAGCTGTGGCAGCCCCAATGGGTCACCGAGTCAGCAGGCTGTGCAATGCAGCATCAGGGCCGTTGCTAGTGCTATGCTATCGCGCGTGCGGCGGCTCAGATCATTGAGCCAAATCGCACGTCAAGAATATGGATCTGCGCTCAAGGTGGTAAACCAGGCACTCGCAGACCCGAACGAAGCTAAGAAAGATGCGACTCTTTTTGCGGTTGTTCTTCTGGCTCTATATGAAGTGGGTTCACTGCAGCTCAATCAAGAACAAATCGAATGCTAAAATCAGTAGGTCGTTTTATCCAGAGCTCCACAAGGTATTGAGGGCTGGACGAATCATCTTTGTGGAGCGGCAGCTCTACTTCAGCACCGTGGGGTGACAGGATTGCAAAGTATAGTGGGAATTCGGCTGTTTCTACATTTAAGATATCAAATTGTACGTGAGATATACTCGACTCTTGCACAAGAATATTGAAATCTAACTTGCTCCTAGGTCATCAGCTGTCTCCAGCGTGATGTTTTCGTACCCACCTCGCTAATGGAACGTACAAAGCTCGACATGATTCCCGAAATCAAGAATGCCCTGGGTAACAAACTCATCTTGATTATCGGAAATTTAGCCAATTTACGGGCAGAGCTTCACACAGCAGCGATCACTAGCCCCCAAGAGATCTATAATGCGGCCCGCGTCATCGAGGCGGATCTCATTACCTGGCTAACCACTGTGCCATCGGACTTCATGTTCAACACCCATAAAGTCCCGCCAACCGATCGATCTTTTGAATGTCGTTTTCACGGGCTTCGGCCATACAACGATGAGTACCACGTCTACGCGGATATTTGGTCGCCGAATGTCTGGAACCACTACCGCTGCGCCCGAATTCTTGTCAGCGAGCTCATACTAGCGCAAGCACATAAGCTATCGCACATCTCGCCTACCATCTTGACGGAGGATTTCCGTTTCTACTGCAAATCCCTACGTTCAACCGCCAGCCACCTAGCCGCCGATATCTGCCGCAGTGTCCCATTCCATTTAGGTGCTTGCAACGCAGAGGTAGTCCCAGATACACCTATCCTTCCATCGGAGAGCTACATAGGCGGCCTCATGCTTCTATGGCCTCTCTTTGTTGCGGGCATCGTCGAGGGACCGATTCATCCACAACGTCGGTGGGTGGTACAGTGTTTCGAAACCATAGGAAACACGTGGGGGCTAGCGCAAGCGTTGGCATCAATGGACCTTCTCACTGTCGACCCAGGGATGTTTTCTTCTTCGGAGATGTATGGTGAAGCCGCTGATTCGTTGGTCGTGTCTGCAGGAATTCTTCCAGTCTCCATCTACCACGTTTCCTACCATAGTCTTCCTGCGATGAAGCAGTATCGAGAGCTCCAGGCGTCTTCTGCGTGAGATATGAGTCAATAATATTATGACATAATGCTAAATCCATTGTGCAAATGGGGAATCAAGGTTTCACATTAAGGCTTGGACACCTTGACATAAGATAGAAATTTCATAGAAGAAACGTTCTTGTGTGTATGCTAGAATGTTGGGATCAAAAATACAATGGACAACTGACAGAAGTTCAACTTCCGTCGGAATCAAAGCTTCTCAAATGTCGGAACACGCTTCTGCAAGCCCGAAAGTAAAGCAGCCGAAACATCCTGCGTTTGCAGAGCCGCGCTATTCCAAACACTCGTGTAGCGCAGGCCATCTTCCACGGTGTGATCGCGTGAGTAGTTCAGTATCTCCTTCGTACCCTGTACAGCCACAGGACTTTTACTGGCAATCGAATTGGCGAGCTTGAGAGCAGCTGCGACAGTCGCTTCGCGGGTATCGTACACTGCGTTCACAAATCCAACACGGAGCGCTTCCTCTGCTCCGAATTCACGGGCGGTCAGAGCAACCTCCTTCACCCAACCGTAATTCCCAACAACTTTGGGGAGACGGCTGAGTGTACCGATGTCTGCGGCAATTCCGATGTCGACTTCTTTGACTGCAAACCGAGAGTCGCGTGCACACAAACGTATGTCCGTTGCCGTGGACAGGTCGATGGCAAGTCCTAATGAAAATCCATGCAGAGCAACCACAATAGGCTTTGCGCAGCGCTCAACTGCGGTAATGCAATCTTGAAACTCGGAGATGTGTCGGCGGAGATGGGCCGCCTTTCGGGCTGGATCCGTGCTAGTTTCCGATGATAGGAGACCCTCGGAGGCTGCCTTGACGTCTAATCCAGCCGTGAATGCTTTATCACCTGCACCACTGAGGACGACCGCACGGACTGAGGGATCCGAGGATAATTTATTGAAGATCTTAGCCAGGTTCAACCACATGCTGAGCTGCGTTAGCGGTGATTCGATGCCAAGCCTGAGGACACTTACACCTCAATGAAGGCATTCAGCCTTTCGGGGCGGTTGATCTCCACGTGAGCCACATACTTGTGGTCGGTGGGAAATTTCACGGTGAAATATTCAAACGAGTATTCGGACATGTCGAGAGGTGTGAATGGTTTAATGTTTAAGTGGGGAGAGAGGAGTATAACAGGCGGGTATCAATGGACCTCGGCACGTTAGATCATCATCTCTTGATCTCGGATAGCTTCCAACCTTGGAACTTTACATCTGATTGGAACTTGCATACAATTTGCTTATTAATTGTACTACATCTATTCTACATGCTGTATATGATCCTTGGGCCGGGCAGTGGAAATATAGGTCAGCTACAGCTGGAAGACTTGCGCTAGCTTCACATGCCGAGGTACAGATCTTACAGCTCAAATCAGATACTGCTTTTTCTGTATGGATTTACAGGTACCTATGGATGATGGAGGCGTATTGGAAATGTTTTAAGAGTTTGGAGTAAGTTGATTATGAATATCAAAATATGAGACTGTAAGGTAAATCAAGCAAAATATCTCGAATACCATCATAGAAGCCAATGGAGAAAACAGCAAGAGCAATCAAACGTCAAATTTCGTGTCGTGTGCGGGCATCAGAGGGACATCGAGTAGTTGAGATCAGCGGACCCCTTACTCAATGGTGATTTTCTTGGTGGCAGCAACAGTAGTCTTGGGCACCACAATGGACAAGATGCCATCTTTCAGGCCGGCCTTGACCTTGTCCTGGTCAACACGAGAGGGGAAGGAGAAGGTGCGCTGGAATTCGCCGACCGAGCGCTCGGAAGACCAGAAACGGCGAGTGGGCTTAGACTGAGACGCCGACTCGGTCTGCTCGGAGTCTTCATCGGAGTCCTTGTCTGAGGTGCGGCGCTCATACTCGGTGCGACCCTTCACGACCAGAGTTTGGTGGTCGGAGAATTCGATCTCAATATCCTTTTGGGCGATTCCGGGTAGCTCGCCGTCAAGTTGGTAAGCGCTGTCAGTCTCGTGGACATCAAAACGAGGCGAGAAGGTTTGAGTTGTAGGCTGGCTGCGAGCAGAGCGGTGGACGTCGTAGTCGTCAAGCAGGCGGAAGAGAGGAGAGAAGTCACCCGAGCCGGGGAAGTTAGCGCGGAAGAGAGACATGATGTAGATTGTTTGTTGCAAAGGTAGCGGTTGTTGAAAAAAGATCCTTGAAGTGTTTGGAAGTGCTTGGTTTTCTGTTGAATGATGGAAGTTGACCTGGCTTGAAGGGGTCTTATATAGACATCCTTTGGGCCACAAACGTCTGGAAGATGCTACCATCACACAAAGAAGACAGTCACATCGAGAAGTGAGGTGTCACTTCTAGCACCTTGTCGTCGCTTCACCAACCTGCTGGATGCTTCTAGTATATCGATCACGTGACATGCTTTGTTCCAATGAACTACCGAGCCCTTGAGGACCCTTGACTCAAAGATGCTGTGGGTGCGACAGTATGTTCTGGAAATATCCAGGTTCCTATGCCGTATCATTCCAATCATTATAGCAAAAGCTACCTAGAAACTAGGATACACAGCATGATGGAGTGCAACATGACTCATCCAGAGCCAATCAGGCCGGCAACACAGTGCTTTTCATTCTGTGTTCCATGCCGAAATTCCAAATAGCCAACTCGTTCGATGATTCGTGGAGCGGTCAGGATCCTGACCGTCATCGGGCAGATGGCAACAATGACGGAGGCTTGGCCGAGCCCAAGAATATTGTATAAGCTGGGAGGATTTCCAAAACCAGACAGCGATGAGATTGCGGTGCCAGTATGTGATCGCATTTAGAGTTCGGTAATACTTGTCGCGGCATTGTGGTGGGTGAGATATGGGCATTGGCGAACTGGGTTGGGCATGGGGTCTGGGGTCCTGTGTCCTGTCGACTTTGTGCGGTGCCATGGGCGGGCGCATACGGCGCCTTGGTTCCAGAAAGACCAATCTCCAAATTACTCGGACTCGGATTCATCTAGCTGCATAATCTTCTCGTCGAGATCCTGTGCAGTTCGTTAGTGATAGTGACAGAGAGCGAAAGAAGAGATGATACCTGATCCAGGCGAACCTTCAGGTTCTCCAGCTGACTCTCCTTGATAACAAGGTGGTTCTCATCATCCAGGTCCTCCACTATGTAGTCATGGCGTTCTTCGTCATATTTGAGGATCATGGATTTGATCGAAGGATCGCATTCAATCAGGAGACCTGTCAAGGATCACGAAGTCAGCAGAGCATAACCAAATCCGGATATTGGCAATACAAACCTCGAACGGCACGCGGCATTTTGGAAGTCGATGGTTGTTTGGGGGGTGAGATGCGGAGAGTTGGGGAGAAATGGTTCCTGAAGTTGCGCCAAGACCGGACGGGTGTCTGGACCGCGCGCTCCGTCATTGACACACCGTCCACCTCCTGGCGCCTCGTCTATTACACATTAATATGGCTAAACGAATCGCTTCTTCTACGTGGAACTATCATCGAGATTTGATTTCATTTGATGGCTAACTCATTCTTCAACATCCCAATCCACATCGCTTTTCTCCACCGCCGGAGTCCATCCAACCCCAGCCTGGACACAGGTTGCAAGCAATGCCACGATACTACCAGCCAAGAACAACATTCTCACAGCATGCTCATAGCTTTCAATGGCTACGATGTACTCAACTCCATCCAAATGCGCAACGAGCGCTGGGCTGCCAAGCAACCTGCGGACCAGGTCGGGCTTCTCTGGCAGGCCGTGAGAGGAGAAGCCTGCCTCGAGGGAGCCTTTGAGCACACGTGTGAAGAAACCGCCTCCTACTGCTGATCCGAAGCTGCCTGCCAGGCCACGCGACATCGCCACCAGGGCGGTCACAATATAATGCACGTGTGTGCTGGTGAGATGCAACAGATGGGAGAGCGTGTAATTCATCAATGCTCCAGCAAAAAGTCCGTTCAGGAACGTGGCGCCAACATAAGTCACTACAAATGAGTATGGCGTTGACAAAAACGAAAGACCCAATGAGGCCAGCGCGAAGCAGAGGAAAATGACAAGACAGGAACTATAACATCGTTAGCGCGGGTTCTCTCATGGCGTGGAGTACTAACATATAGTAACTGCTGGCCTGACGAATATGCAGCCACCCCACGAGTAGTCCGCCGAGACCGAAACCAACGTTGGTCGGAATGAGGATCAGCCCGGCTGATGCTGGGGACCATCCCCGAACGGTCATGGCATATACTGGTGTGAAGAACAGGACAGACCAACGGGCCGACATGAGCCCGAGGCCAGCCAAGCATGTTGCCAGAACACTGCGAGATTTGAGGACCTTGACTGGGATGATTGGCTCGGCGGTCCATTGGGACTCGATTGCCAAGAACCCAGCAAAGAACACCACAGACACCACGATCGGCCAGACATTGATCTGCGGAGATGAAAGACTGACAAGAAAGATAACCAAGGATATCGTCTGCCAGTGTCAATATACCTCAATTTTGGAATTCGGGGAGTCTTCACATACCAGTGTGATTGCTCCAGCGTAATCCACGCGTGCAAGGCTATGCAGTAGCTCTTGCAACTTGAAAGGACCATCGTCTCCATCCCTTGGTTTGGGAATTGTGAAGAACAAAAGTGGCCCCAGAAGAAGAACTATAGGGGCCTGCGTCCAGAATATGACGCGCCAGCCTAGTGTCGGGGTGATTAACCCGGCTAGAACAGCACCCGATGCCACACCAGTGGTATATCCGCAGTTGATCAGCCCAATGCATAGCCCACGTCGTTTCTTGCTAGCCATCTCGAGGACCAGAATGATGGATGTGCTCATCAACCCACCGCTGCCGCACCCTGACACCACTCGCCCTACAAGGAAGGTTCTAAGATCAGGTGCAGCGGCGCTCGCGAACAGCCCAATTGACAGGAGCGTTGTGGAAAAGATCGTGTAGATGCGTGGTGTGAATATTTGGGAGAATCTTCCGGCCAGCGGTGTGATACTAGACATGGAGATCTTGACCTGTTAGATCAAAACACTATCGCGTGAACGGGCTTGGTTTTCTGTACCATGTATGCCGAGGTGAACCATGATGCGTCCGCAAATGCATCTAAATCAGTCGCGATGTCGGATTGCGCCGTAGTCATCATTGACATGTTGGTAGCTTTTGATTCTCTATCAATTCACTGCAATGGTTTGAATGATTTATCCGACTAACCCTGAATGAATATAAGAAGACCCATGAAGATCACTATCAACGACCCTCTCGAGAAGCTCACAGCCTGCGGCGCTTCATCGGGACGGGCATTGGAAGTGATCAAAGGGGTCTCCTCTGATGGAGACGTCGGTGATTGTACCATGGCGAGTTTATTTTCAAGTGTGTCACATCTCAACTACAGGGAAAACCGTTGGGGGCATTGGTCCTGCATGTCGGGGATGGCGGATGTGCATTTCTAATCAAGTTCGCACGCGATAAGCAGCGATTGCGGGCAATTATGACTACAGAGTTTATGCATATACTCGCCCGATTTATGCACATTGAGGGGTTGCCACAGCTGGAATATTGCCGATAGCTTGGTTCCAAGGCTTGAATGCGATATGCTGCATTTGTAATCCAAAAGTATCACTGCTCCAGGGCTGCCAATACTCCCGAACCTTGTAACATGACAGGAATGGATCGACAGCAATCTAGTTGAGGGGCCAAAACAATCATTCTCGACCGAAAATAGATGGCCAGGCACCTACCACTCGCTCCATAGTCTTCTTCAAGTCCGCTTCATCTCCAACGGGGTCAGGGACAGTCCAAGTCTCATCTTGCCACTGGTTCTCAAAGGCTCTTATCTTTGCGTGTAGCTCGGTGGCGTTGTAAGATGCTTGCGGAGTTGTCTTCAAGTATTCCACGAACATGCTCCAGCGTGGAACATAGTACGAAGACACAAGTCCACCCCACTGCTTGGATGCATAGTCCGAAATCTCCCCGTTTGGTCCCCACAGAGTGACTTGATTGCGCGCGTTGTATTCCAAATATGCTTCTGAGCTATTATCTCTGGCCCAAGCTCGTGCTGAATCGATCCATGTCGATAGACGGAAATTGCGATTGGTGAGAAGGACAGCATCCAGATCAGTCAAAAGTTGAACAAGATCCTCACCCTGCTTAGTGAAGCTGACTCGATCCGATCGAGATTGATTGTAAGACTCAACCAAATCTGAGTATTGAGTGATGAAAGCGTTGTCCATTACTTGACGCGTCACATCAACCATATCATGTTGGTAAGCAGGGTTGTTCCATAGCTTTGGCTCTTCACTCGTTGCTTTGTACAAGGACTGCCACGCATGCACGAGAACCGAGGGATCGTAGTTGACGGTAGTCCCATGTGTTCCAACCACATCAACTAGATTCCACAATTTGGGCTCGACATCTGCAATGGACTTTGCCACAGACAGAGTCGTGAGATTCGTATTGTTATAGACTGTTTGTCGCATCAAATCCCATGCCTCGTACAGGCCATTTGGGGTCTTGTTTTTGCCAGCATACCGGCTGGTGACCCAATCATGAAAGTATCTTTCGGTGTCCAGCGGGGATGCAGACCATGCTTGATCAAGGAGCAGATCATACACAATCTCGTTTCCTTCCTGTCCCTCCATACTCAGACCGTATCCAACCATCGATGGGGACTCGATCAGCGCCTGTGTTGCATTTTGAGTCAGGTTTTGGATTTGTCCGTACAATCCCATGTTTCCTCCGAAATTGTGCAGCTGGCACCAGATCCAAGGCTTGCCATAATACGAGTTTGTTCGCTTCCACTGGGGGATGGATTCCGAGAAAAGATCCAAGATCAACATATCTTCGTTCGAATCCACGCCTGAGAGATATGCCTCCACGCGCTCGTCAGTCCAGAAAGCAGAGTTTGCGTAGAATAGCCAGCCTTGCATCATCCATATAGCTTGGGGATCGGCGTCTTTCAAGCTGCGCCAGGTGTTTCGAGTGACATTTTGCAAGTAATCGAGGTCGCCAGAGTAAGGATCATTCTCATTGTACTGGTCAAGGGTATAGATATGGCTGATATTACCATATGCAGCCTGCTGTTTGTTGATGAAACTGCTTTGTAAGTCTGCAAAGTTCTTGTCAAAAGGCTCAAGGAAAGTGTCATTAGTATATTCAATGGGAAAGCCACCCCATCTCGAACCCCGGACGACGTTGGCATTTGGTAGAACGCGAGTGATATTGGAGGGCACAAATCCAGTAAAAGATGGCAGGACCGGGGTCATTCCAAGTTCCACCATGCGATGAACGATCTTCTTTTGTAGATCGAATTGGTCATCGATCCACGACATCGGGAGGTCACCATGCCAAGAGCCTTGGATGTTACCGAACCGATTCCAGGCCTGAAACGCCGGTCCACTGAGGAAAGTGCCAATCTCTGAATCGGTGAGCCCGAGTTCACGGAAAACCTCCACGACAATCTTCTCTTGGCCAACCCATGCAAGGGGTAGGTTAATGCCACGCAGAGCCATCCAGTCAAGCTGAAGCTCCCAATCTTCCCAAGTCCAAAAAGCAGTGGTATAGGAGAAGGTCACTATTTCCTATTAGTTGTGGGATTTCCGATGTAGTGGCAATGTGGATTATACCTGTGTTGAAGTGGTACCTCCAAGGGACGGTGCTGGACCCATTCATGGGTCTATCCAGACGGGGCAAGTCGGATGGCGCGACATCTAGCCGGCTACCAATAAACCAGTAAATATCAACATGGACGACGTCTGTAAGATATCGATGTAGTCTGAGGTGGGAGTCAGCCGCGTTGGGCGTCAAGGTGTATTGGGTGGTAATACCCAGTGGATAGTGCGCTGAGTGAATTTCCCTCTACCAAAATTGTACCGTTCGGGGCGCTCTTCACGATATAGGCATCATAAGCGTCAGTGAGATTGGAATTTATCGTAAACCGAAAGTTATCAATATGTTCTGGTAACCGTCGATTAACAAGTTTGGAGATGCCATCAGTGGATTGGGCGATCGCAGTTGTCACGCCAAGCCAAAATAAGGACTGAGTCCAGCGCATGATAAACATGTTTGGGGATGTTTGCAGTAGGAGAAAAATGATGTTCACCTGGGGGATGCATGAGGGGCAAGGGGCTGGGGCAAGATGTTTGCTGTATTCCGAACTCCGTGCGCATTACTCCGCAGTTTCCGATGAGATCAAATTACAGTTGTTCAATTCTAAGCTTGAGCCAGAGAGAATAGTTTTTTTTCAAGAGATGACCGTGGCAGGTGTTCCAAATTTCGTCGAAACTGACATGACTTGCCCTTTTGGACTCACCAAGCATCGAAGGGTAGATGAATGCGTGTGAGCTCCTCAAATTCAAGGATAGCTGATCGGCAGCCGTGATGATCATGGATTTAAGCGACAAAGTCTTTTTGACCCTTCAGCGCTTTTTTCAAGACCTCTGGGTACCATCGTTGCCCTACGTCTTGGTGACTGGTGACTCGAGCAACGAAGGTGCCCTCGCCAATGCACCCATGAAACATTTTGTTGAAAGTTGCTTCTGCATCTGATTTGACCTTGTCATCTTTCACTAGGGCACGGATGGATTCCGGGATTTTCAATGAAATCTTATCGGCAGACAGATCCAGGCTCACTCCCTGGAAAACGGGAAATGAGAACCGAGGACCCAGGAAACCTGTGCTGGATTCGAAGTTCTCCGGTCGTAAACTGACGCGATGAGTGGTCGCGGTGCAAATACCTCCTGTGAGTGCTTCTAGAGATCGCCCGATATTGACCACCAGTGTACCGGGGAGGGGTGGAGCGGAGATCCATGTTCCTGACTTATTTTGTACCTCGAGTCCATGATGCGGTGTTCCCTGCAGGAGAAAAGTGAGGAATCCAGAATCCTTATGGGCCCCAACCCCTTGAAAGCCAGAGTCGCCATTACTGGCTTCGATTGGAGCGGGATATTTGATCAGCTTGAGCTTATGTTGCTGGGGTTTGTCGAACACTGCATCAAGTGCATTTGGCGGGAGCTCCAAAGCCTCCGCAATCAGACCTGGGAATCGTTCTGCCAAATTGCTCACTTCGAAAAGATATTTATCGAATGCTGCTCGAAAGCCGGGGAGTACTCTTTCGTCGGGCCACTTATGAGATGTCGATGAGTCTGCGAAAATGAACAGCCCGAGGCACTGGAATTCATGCTCACCTGATTAGGCCCAACAACATTTCTATACAAAGGCTCATCTGGACCAGGTGCTGGGAGCTCAGTTGCAAACTTGGGGAAAGAGTCAGTAAGAACTGGCGAATTTGTTGAAGCGTATGCCTACATCGAATTGTTCCCGGTGGTCAGGCTTCAAAGCTGTGATCTCTGCTCCGAGTCTTGAATAACCCAAGAAATGTGGGCTATTCACCATTTCAATCTCGAGCTTTTTTTGGAGTGGTAGATCGAAGAGACCCAAAGCCTTCTTGGTAAACTCTTTTTGTGTTTGAGCAAGGATGGGGGCATTCCGAAGATAGAAAAAGCCCACATTTACGAGAGCCTCGCGAAGTGCCTCTAGAAATTCAGGCTTAGAAGTGGCCACTTGAGCAAAGTCCAGAATAGGAATTGAAGTAAATGACGGATCCGACTGTATAAATTATCAGTATGAAGCGAAGTATTTCCTGATTTGAGACCATACCATTTTGGCGGCACAAGTGGATGATATTCAGATCAATCAAATACTCTCGGTGGTGCTGGGACTTTGTTTGTGAAGGCACATAAACAATCTTGGGATACAAGAAGGAAACACGTTGGGCGAGATATTGGCTTTTGGGAAGAGAGGGAATTAAGAATCCCCTGGGCATTGAAGGGGAAAGTTGTCTTTGATTGGACTGTGATGGCGACTGCGGTTACAACACAACCCCACTCCGAGTGAATCACAACGTTGGGATATGGTGTTTGTTTACTAAAACACCATTATCGGTGGATAATAATATCATTCAATCGCCGACCTCTCATCTGGGATTAAATCTATCGATAGTCATAGAAATTACGGAATGAGTGCCCAAAGTTTCCCTTCGATATATTCAAATTCAGCAAGTCCATTCACATTACAAAATATACCGGAATCCGGCCACCCGCGTCTCTAGATCAGCTGGGCCGCCCGCGGGAGAAATTTCAGAGCTTTCATCCTCATCTAGTCTTTTGTTCATATGGGCATGGACGAGGCGAATGATAAAGGCAAGAACCGCAACCAAAAATGCTATCGCAGCGGTCGCACTTCCTCCGGGAATGTACCGAGGCCCCGAAGACGAGGGCCACATATAACTGCCATATATCGAGGCAGTGTTTCCGATCATGTTTGCAATCGCGATTGCTGCAGACCGTTTGACCAACGGCCGAGCGAAGGAGTTGGCTACCCATGCGATGATAATTTGATACGCAGAAACCGCTCCCATGGGCATCCTGTTTGAAATTAGTCTTGTGGAAGATAACAGGAACACAAAAGACTCACAAGAACATAGCGAAAAATTTGGCGCCTGTGTTAGTGGTAACTGTGCAAATAACGCCACCCACCACACTGACCATCATCAAGCAGATAATGTGTATACTGCGGTCGTTCGTCTTTCCCGAGGTCCATGTGACCAACAGTGAAACAAAGAATGTGGCAATCCAAACGGGCGCAGTGATCAAAAGAGTCTCGACATTGCCGTAACCAAGAGTTTGCACGATTGTCGGGAAGAAATATTGAAAGTTCTGGGACAAGAGTGAGACATGCTGTAAAAGGATGAAAAGGTAGATTCGTTTGTCGGCAAAAACCAAGGCCAAGGCCTCTTTGATGCTCGTTGAGCCGACCTCATCAGCTTCTCCGGCATCGTGCATCAGACGCCACTGTGCATATGCTTGTTCCTCCTCGTTCAACCAGGAAGTTGAAGCTGGATAATTCGGAAGGAAGATACTATCAAAAGTCAGTAGTGGGAATTGGACGACCGCATTATCAAAACTCACGCAGCGAGAAGGGAAATTCCCACGGTTATACAACCCTCGATGATGAACAGCCATCGCCATCCTGCAATACCTTGTGCTCCACTGAGATTACCTAGAACACCTGCCCCGATAAGACCACCAAAAGCGTTGGCAAGTGAGCTTCCGGCGTAGAACCAGGCAATGCGGTGGCTCAGCTGTGCGAGCATGTCAGAATTAAATGCTGTAAATCAGAAAGGAAAGGTTCAATTACCTCCTGCCTGGTGTACCAACTGGACCTGCAAGAAACGAATGTGAGAACATGTCGCGAGATAGATTGTATGTTGTTTTAACGTACATTAACATCACAGCGCCCGGAAAGAAAGGTGCTTCAACAAATCCAAGGAAAAACCGCGTGACGATCAGACCTGAAAATGAAGTGATAGCCGCCTGGCAGGCGGAAATAACACCCCTAAATTGTTGGTAAGTATATCAACTGTCCCAGGTATTGAGTCGAGTTCTTACCAAATGGCCATTGCGATGCCTAGGAATAGCGAGGGGCGGACTCGAGTAAGAATCAGATTGGATGGGAGCTGCATCAACAGATATCCAACAAACAGAATACTCGTTGCAAGGTTGTAATCGGTACCTCCCATGCCCAAATCTTCTTCAAGCGTACCTAAACGAGCCTGGGACAGGTTGCTGGACAAAAGGTTGTTAGCTACCGCGAGGGAATCGCTGCATTGCGGGATGGGTACGCACTTTCTGTCTAAAAAGTTCAAAAGGTACATCAGAATCAAAAAAGGCAGCAAATGCCAGTCAACTTTGCGGAGCAGACGTTTGGTCATAGTCTGGTGCCATTCAGCGCCTTTAGAGGCATATGCTTGATAGAGGGCATCCTGCTCCAAGGCACTTCCCTTGTGGTTGGATTTCTCTTGGTATTCGACGTGCTCATCCACTGACTTCTCCATGATGAGAGAGATGTGTGGAGTCTTGACGTAGATAAGATCGAATCTTTTCGGTCATGAGAGAGAGCCTGGTGTTATAAACAACATGAGTGCATTCCGGAGAGCCGGGAATCGGAACAACTCCGTAAATGTGTTATCAACCCCACGGGGGAGTGGGGTTTATCACCCCGGACTTGAAAGAGATCAGGGTCTCATTGGGGGTGGCTTTGTTGTTTTGGCTCATTGGCGGGGAAGTGATCTTCGTTTGCTGCCGTATAGCGCGGTGAAGTGGCCGAGATTCGGTGTAGCATACACCGAGTGATATTGGGTTTATCAAATCTCAAATGATGCAGGCCAAATCCCGGAAAGCTGTTTCTGTGCACCCCAAGCACATTGGTGCATGTTTATATGGAGGTGAAAGGTCCCAGAAGAAAACATCTCAAGTATGATCTCAACATTCAAAGAAAGGGAGGACATGTGACGCCGAAATTAGGCCGGGGCTGTCAGAGTGTGCTTTCCTTCAGCTCGCGAGTGAGTCAAGTCAGATCAAGTAACTTAACCTGAATTGTATTGGTGTTTGAAGTTATCTCACTTCATGACTTTTGACTCAAATTAACCTTTCTCTCCACGCGTTTCGGCGACACCCGCACTTGGCAGCGGTTAGATGTCAATTCCCTCGGCTTCCCGGTCTTCTTTGTTCTTCAACCCTATCGTACAGGCTTACAGTTCTAACCATGAGTGAAACGTCTCAACCTCGCAAACGAATTGCCAAACACGATGTGGGTTGGAGACGCGTCGTGCGCAATTTCAGTCCTTCGTACGCCAGCCCCGTCTCCAATGAAGAGCTCTCTAACAGTCAGTAGATGGTTTGCCGTGACTATGGGAACGGGGATCGTTTCGGTTTTGCTTACCTCGATCCCCTTCCATACTCCAGTTCTCTACTACTTATCGATTGTGTTTTTCGTGTTGAATGCGATATTGTTCACTCTGGCCATGATGACTTCGATTCTACGCTACACATTATATCCGGAGATATGGAGCGTGATGATCAAAGACCCAGTGAACTCGCTCTTCTTAGCCACCGTTCCAATGGGATTTGCGACACTCATTGAGATGTGGGTGCTCGTCTGTGTCCCGCTGTGGGGCGACTGGGCCAAAACTGTCGCGTGGGTCTTATGGATGGTGGATGTCGTCGCAGCAGCTTCTGTCACCCTGTCGCTGTCGTTTATACTGTCAGTTGCTCGGCTTATAACGTGTGCTTGCTCTCTGCACCTGCTTACCTTCGAATCAGAATATCCCAGGACCACATAACCTCGCTAGATCGGATCACTGCTCTTCAGTTACTGCCAATTGCGGCCACAATTGTCGCTGCAGGTGCAGGCGCCGAAGTCGCCGGCATTCTTCCAAACCAACAGCATGCGTTAGGAACCCTTCTGGTGTCTTTTATATTATGGGGCATGGGAACTCCATTGGCAATTGTTGTTCTGGTGATTTATTACCAGCGACTCGCAGTGCACAAGCTTCCACCAAGAGAAGTGATCGTCAGCTGCTTCCTGCCGCTAGGGCCCCTCGGTTTTGGTGGCTTTGGGTGAGTATCTCCCTTGGGTGAGATTTCTTCACTGGAAAAGAAAGCTGCTTACGCGCTACTAGCATCATTTATATTGGGAAAGTGTCTCGTAACCTGCTACAGAACAGTGACATTATAGACCCTCTGGTGGGTCGAATGGCATATATTCTGGGGATCTTTGTTTCCCTCCTTATGTGGAGTTTTAGTTTGATATGGCTGGTCTTTGCATTTGCAACCGTGTTACACAAATTCCCATTCCCATTCAATATGGGATGGTGGGGGTTCACATTCCCGCTTGGGGTATATGCCGCAAACACCATGGAACTCGGAACTGAGATGAACATCATGTTCTTCAAAGTGTTTGGAACTGTAAGTATTTCTATATCACCATTCAAAGGATACTTTGCAGTGCTAACTGGATCGCATTTTTCAAGATTTTGAGTGGGGCAGTAGTATTACTTTGGATTCTAGTCACCTCAAGAACTGCCTATGGCGCATGGCATGGCACGCTGTTTCATGCACCCTGCTTACAGAACCTGGCCTTGAAAGAAGCCAGGGCATGTGTATGACGTTTTTATCTTTGGGCTGTTTCAATTTTTGAGTCAGCTCATTTTCTAGGCATATTTAATTAAGAGTTCATGGCGTATTCGATTTTCATGTAACCGATTGAGTACATTCTCTCATTCCTGGTCTTTTCTAAATATTGTCCGTGAATATGGTACTAGGTATTTTAGATGAAAGTGAGCCCTGAGACCCCACCCCTTGCGTTGTGTTGCGGGGTGCTTTAGAAACAGGTGGACCTCGGGAGCTTTGGGGGGACACAAATTTGGCATGAAAACCTGTAAGTCTTGTAGTCCGCGGGCAAAGCTTTTTCCGTTCAAACTGAAAGTTCACTTAGCATCCTATTTTGAGAAAGATCTAGGTGGCTCCTACATGGAATATATACTATGACCTATCCAACCAGTTCCGGTTCTATATAAAATCCGACTGCACAAACGCCAAGACTTCCCCGGGCCGGAAATCAAAATTATGTAAGATTCCCGTCGGTAAAATCACGTGCTTCGGTGCTATCACCCAATCAGCGGTGAGATGGCGCGATCGCGATAGGCGGATTAGACTTAAAGCCCGGGGTCTCTCCCTGACCTTATACTCGCTGGAGCTTACTTGTTCATCAATCTACAATGGAGACCGAGACAATTGACCAGATTGAGCAAGGCGGCGGTGCTCTTCGCACCGTCAAGGATTTGGCCGCGGGTGCAGCTGGCGGAATGGCCCAGGTCCTCCTCGGTATGTGTGCTCAATTGAACGAACTCCGTGGAAGCGACATTTCATGAAACTATCTCTATGATATTCGATGTCTTTGGAGCACATTCAATTATTACGTTCGAAATAACCTCAGTCGCTAACAATTCACCAGGTCAACCTTTTGGTTTGTGATCCAAGCTCAGCACGCGATGATCATGCACTGATTAATAATTTTAGACATTGTCAAGGTCCGCCTGCAGACCACCACTCAATACAAGAGTGCGCTGGATGCTGCGACCCAGATCTTCAAAAAGGAGGGCCCCGCGGCCTTCTACAAGGGAACCCTGACCCCACTTATCGGTATCGGTGCTTGTGTAAGTTTACCGGCCCGGTCTATCAACAAAGCCCTAATCAACTACAGGTCTCTGTTCAATTCGGCGCCTACCATGAAGCGCGTCGTCGCCTGGAAGAGCTGAACAAGAAGAAGTACGCCGTGAAGGACCTTTCTTATGCCCAGTACTATATGGCTGGTTCATTCGCCGGTCTGACCAACTCCGTGCTCTCAGGTCCCATTGAGCACGTTCGTATCCGTCTGCAGGCCCAGCCACACGGCGCTGGTCGTCTGTACTCTGGTCCCATTGACTGTGTGAGCAAGCTCGCTTCTCAAGGCGGTGCCTTCCGTGGTCTCTACCGTGGCCAGGCAGTCACCCTGCTCCGTGAGGCCCAAGCTTATGGAACCTGGTTCATGGCCTTCGAGTTCATGATGAACCAGGACGCCAAGTACAACGGTCTTAAGCGTGAGGACCTCGGCAGCACCAAGGTTGCTATCTACGGTGGTCTCGCTGGTGAGGCTCTCTGGCTTTCCAGCTACCCCTTCGATGTTGTCAAGAGTAAGATGCAGACCGATGGTTTCGGCGCCGACCAGAAATACAGCAACATGCGTGACTGCTTCAAGAAGACCTACGCCATTGAGGGTCTTGGTGGATTCTGGAAGGGTATCGCACCTACTCTGCTGAGAGCTATGCCTGTCTCTGCCGGAACTTTCCTGACGGTCGAGCTTGCCATGCAAGCCCTCGGTTAAGCACGTTCAGTCCCTGCTTGTGATGAAAGTTGACGCATCTGCCTTTATTTCCATGGTCCTTTTCACTTGTTTTGATATCCAGGGCTCATTAGATCCCAACTGTTATATAGAGGGCTACTAGAAAAGTGAATATCTTGAATTAACAGACACTGCATTCCGGGAGCAGCAACGAACATTTCCTTCCTTGAATTTCAGTCACTCACGCGCTTCCCACGAGGGTGGATATCTACATAGCCAACGAAAAGTCACCAAAGAAATCCTGCCAAGCCGTGGGGAAATAGAACAAATTTAACCCTGGGAAGTCCCATTCAGACACAAACTGCTCGGGCACAAACCATTGAAGATCCGCCTGAGCATCGAACAATTCCCAGAACGGGGACGTGGCAGTGGGACCATCCGAGCTGGGTTGTTGTGCCTCAATCAATGCACGTCCGTACTTCTCAATACTGACCTTCAGAATCTGAAGATAGATATTGCCAGCACCGGACTGGGTCCCACTAGCACAGGCCTTACTCAATTCTTCGACGAGTCGATTGCCATGTTCCAGCAGTTCTTGATGCTCCTCGTCGCGCTCAGGCAGAAGACGAGATAATTTGAGCAGCAAAAGGAATGAAAACGCGCACTTGGCCCAAACGAAGTCCATGGCATATTTCAGCTTGGCGAGGTAAAAGTCTGGATCTGTAATGATTAAACGGAGGTGCCGACGGGCGCTGGCTTTGGCTGTGAGAAGGATGGTTCGCTCCGAGGTAGACATGGCACTTGAGATTGATATTAGGAAAACTGACGCTGTATTGAGTAGGGAATCACTCACGCTACGTTCTCGACGCCCATGGATCGTAATGCTTTGCAGTTCAGCATCATCTCTGCCCAGCACTTTTGCACACGAAGGGCCACTAGAAGAGACGGCTTTTCTTCAGCTGCAGCATCACAGCTCTCTTCGAAACATTAGATATCTTAGATGATCATGGGAAATTCAGTCATACCGATGATACGTAACCAATCACTGTTGAAAGTTAGCGAGATATTGGAAAGTTGGAACTCGGTCCAAGCCAAGAACTCACTCAAACCATAAATCCAGCTCTATTTTCATATCATGCACGTAATCTGCGATACTTGGTCCATCAAGCGAAGTAGATCCTCCGAGGGTGTCACCCACATTTGCTATGGAGTCGACTTTAGTCATTCATCAGCAACTTGTCGCAATAATCATCATACCTCTGAGAATGTTCAACTAACAGCCCAGATTAGTATTTCTCACAAGTCACATTTCGGGTATCCGACACACCTCCACTTGAGAAAACAGCCGTAAATCCAAGATTGTGGAAGATGGATGGCTAAGCAGTACTCGGCAACGTCGAGAATTTCCCTTGAGTCGAATACCAGGTGGCTTTCCTCCGTCGACACGAAATCTGTATTGCACATGTTTAGTCTTGGGGATCTCATTGAATGGCCAAGGTCATCTTACATGTGTTCGAGAACCAAAAGGCCAAACCAAGTCCGAGATTTCCACATAAGAGCTCTCTCCTCTTCGATCATCTGATGAGGTAACGCGTAGGCTATATCTTCATTTCGGAGAGCCAATCGTTGAGTCAGCTCATCGAATGCCTCATGCAGCCCCAGATCTAGAGCCATGCGGGTAGCAAAGGATAGAATTAAAGAGCGCTCTTTGGAATAGCAAGCAACGATTAGCATTGCTTGCACTGACTCCAAACAGTTGAGCTCCTTATTTTGAATGATGACATTGATCCATTTCTTCAGCTCCACGTGGAGAAGGTCGGACATTGGGCCCCCGGATCCTGTGAATATGGTCAGTAACAAAGCACGCCGCTATGTTTGAAGCGAATGGTATTACTGTTTTCGACCATGCAGCCGATGGTACATATTGCGTTCAGAAGAATGCTACTTCGTGATCTAACGGAATCGAAAGTGTCGTATTGAGGGTCGAAAATGGGCATGTATCTATCCTGTATGTTTTTAAGAGCATTAGTATTCAACATGTGTTTTTGGAAAGGATTTTGACAGAGAAAACATACACATCCCTCAAAAAAGCTACAAAATTCTCTAGCATGCCATAATCACAGACTGTCGATGAACTATGGAGGGAACTTACGTGTTGAAGTAGGACAGAGCACATTCAAACGTTATAAGTCGCTTTTCAATGAAGTCGGTGATAGGCTCATCACGAATCTCAAATCCTGATCGCTTTCTTTTGGGTGGTCGTTTGACGATATGATTCGATGTGTAGACTGGTTGAGCTGCAAGTTCATTCGGAGAGAGGGTTGGCATTGATGCCTGGATGGATCTTTGATACTGATGACCATTCGTATAACCTGGGTCTGTAGCAGACATACTCCCGTATTTATTTGGATAATTCTCTGGATTCTGGCATTGGGGCGCCGAGGAGCCACAAGCGCTCTCATGGCACAGAGACTGCTGACCACGCAAGTGATTTGGGGAGTGTGCTAGTTGAGAGGATTTGGGAGTGGACTGCGCACGACTCTGTTGAAGAAGCTCGCGCATATCATCAAGCTGCTTTCGAAGGTATTGCACTTCGGATTCAACACCTTCTATTCGCCTAATTGGTGTTAGTGAAGATAGGTACTGTTGGCCGCTAAATAAGGTAAGTGCATACTCTGAGACGGGGTCCTTTGGTATCTCGAAGAAGACACATTGCTTTTCCAGCTTCTGGCACCTATTCTAACAATCAGAACCAGTGTTTTCTATGATTACAATCAATGGACTTGTGGCTTGCCTTGTGCATGGTTTCTCTCCGTCGCATTTGACCTTAATCTAATCAGCCCAGTCTCAAAATGGCCAAGCACTGGGCACAGACCTTTGATTGTCGGCAGGCGCTGCAGGCTTTCTATGCAGTGAGAACGCCATATATCGTTAGGGCTTTTCAAGTCTTTTGCGGGCTTCGATTGGCTTGATGGCGACGTACCGGTATGCGCTTTTTTCCGATTGGCGCTGGGACAAGATGTAACGATTCATCTTCTATCACCACGCTGTACGGACTGCATTGAGGTTGATCAGCCATGTCGAGTCGGACGTATTTCTTTTTCACCGATGCTGTCCGGGGGCGGGAAAGGGAAAGTCTGGAGAAACGCGGGGTTCGGCTTTTGCGCCGAGCCGGCTAAGCAACCAGTCAGCACGGGACCACTGCTTCTGGTGAAGAAAATCATTACTTTTTGAAATAGAAAGCAGCATTTCCAAAAGGAACCCCTTATTGCTAGTTAAATTCGATTGCATAATGGCATATTCCTAAAGTAAACTCAAAACGGCCTCCTATATAACACAGTTGAGTTGTCAACTCTTAAAAGACATAAACAAAGTCCTCATTCTGCCAATCAGTCAAGTCCTTCCAAGCATTATCATCTGCCGCCTGTTGAGGCTGATCTTCTTTGGCATCAGAGACGGCCTGCACGGCTTGCATCGACTGGTCTACGATTTTGGCGCTCTTTCCGACAGCCACACGTCTCTTCTCGTGTTTCTTATTGAGATAGAACAGATATGCCGCGTTTGCCCTATTTTGTCCAATCAGACACTCGTCGCTCAGTTAAATTAAGCAAAACTTACCCAGTCAGGCCTATCAAAACACAAAATAGTGCGAGACTAGTCGAGTGTTAGAAATCGGATCATGGAAGAGCTCCGAGTGTGTACGCACTTTGAAAGCAGACCTCGGCGATATAGTGGCGCTTCGGCTGTGGTGTAGAGGTTTGGCCCGAGAACCTGGAAAGAGAAATATTATGACCAAGGCACACATTGAGACTGGGGTGCGACGTACATTACCAGCGCACTGGCCAACATATAGGATAGCGGTGGTGACTTTCTTTTTTGTCTCGCCCGCTGTATTTCCTGCAGACCACGAGTAAATCATTGGAGCTAGGTATGGTTAGTAAGGTTCAATCTTGGAAATTTCTCAAAGGCTTACTGATAGCTGGGTAAACGGAGATCTAGATACTGCTTGTTAGAACTTTGCCAGATATGGTCTGTGTGTTTTATTCCAGTACTTACAATGTAATATCCTGCGAGCAATGGTCCCTTGTGGGCGTTATCATGCACAATTTGCAGGAGCATCACACAGCCTGCGATGGGTGGGAGGCAGAGAAGTGCTATGACTGGGCTTTTCATTTTCCAAACCGTTGCCAGCCAGGCCCCGCCCATTGTCGCGACAAGCTGGACCGCGCCAAATGGAATATTGAACAGCATAGTATCATATTGACTTAGTCCAAAAGACTTGATGATCAAGGGGCCGAATGTGGTTATGCCTCCGCTGGGAACACTGGGATATCGTCAGCAACCTTGGTCTGGGCGAATTGGTGTATCAGGGTCACCTTACGAGATGGAGAACATCAACGCAAACCAAAACCACGACTTGGGGTCCATGAAGGCTTCTTTTGCATGGTCCCACTTCCACTCTTGGCTTTCAACACCCTGTTGGTTCATCCGCTGTCTCTCAATAGCCAGCAATTTGTCCTCCTCGCCCAAAAACTTAGCGGATACGGGAGAGTCGGGCATGAAAACACTGTTGGCTAGATATCAGTATGTTTTCACCAGAAAGATAAGACGATATCTTACAGAATAACAGAAGAGAACCCAATGGTCACCAGGCCGAAGAAGAGGAAGATGATCTAGTGAGCATTAGATGGAGATGATCAGGTCAATACAAGCAGCAAATCTGACCTGGTAGGGAGCGAATATAGACGAGTTAATATGTCCGAGTCCAAAAGCGATCAAGCTTCCAAACTATGATTTAATGTCAATTTCAAGGGCGAGGTGGAAGTTATTGTTGGGGGGTGCCCACCATATTCACGACTCCATTCATTGCATACCAGGAGCTCAATCGCACTGGCTGTTCACGACGACGGTACCACATCTGAGTAACTGCGATGAATGCCGGGGCTAGTGAAATGTGTTGTCAGTAGGGGTAATTTCGAGGGAGAGGAACAGAACAAACCGATTCCAGCCTCGAAGATACCAAGGAAAATTCGACAAGCAAGCAACTCTCCAAAGTTTGTTGCTGCTGTCATGCATGTCAAAGCAATGCCCCATAAAAGGCATGATACAGCAAGGAACTTGGCCAGGGGCACTTTGACCAGAAGATAGGCGACCAAAGGTTGGAACACCAACTGGGCCAGATAGATCGAGCCTCCTAGCCAGGAGTATTGCTGGCCATGGAGATGAGCTTTCTCGACAATTCCAAACACTGAGGCATAGGAGATGGTCGATTTGTCTAGTTGCTGCAAGAAGTATATTCCCAGAAGAATGGGGAGCAAACGCAAATCGATCTTTCGCAGAACTTTGGCGTTGTTCTCAGGCGTCAGGATGTTCGAGTGACCTGCCTCTTCGATGAGCTTCAGAGCCTGGTCACCTTTGGTGTGACCTTTGGTGTCATTCTGGTGCGAAGAGGCAGTCCGTGACTGCTCAGGCTCAATGGTTTCCACGAACTCCTCCTGCTGGCCCTTTGGCTGTGATGATGCCTCGTGTGACATGTTCAATCACTCACAGTGGCAGATAGAGATGAGATAGAAGTCCGATAATCGATGAGAGAATCGGTGGAGATGGCTCAGGGGCTCACTGAAAACAAAGTAGGGCTCGGACACAGTGTATCGAGAACCCCGTGGGGAAGGAAGTATATTACATTCCCCGGACGAGATCAACAAAGCCGAAGTGTCACACCACAAACGGCATTTGATTTATCCCTTTAGCCCGTGGCATGGTCGCCAATAAAATTAAGTTCGGGTGAATCTGTACGGAGTACGGTCAGTTGATCTGGAGAAACACGGGAGGACACGATCCCTGCGGCACCACGGCCAACGTCCGATCAGCTATCCAATCACTTCACTGGGAGAATTGCCGTGGGAGGGGGAGGAGGAAAGAAGAGGAGTAGTGGCAAGTGCCCAGCAATCTTAGTATCGGACTTCGGTGGGAAAAACCGACAGACTAGCGAAATTAGCGCAAATCTGACAGCCGAGACCATCTTGCCCCGGACTTGCGTGGTTTGTGGGGTTAAACACCGTCGGCCCGCATTTCGGAGGTTTGTCTCGTTTGTCAATCCTCACCCCGCTGGACTTCGCGTCTCCGCTTGTCGGTGATTCTCCCCGATCTCCGACTCTATACAGCTGTGCCTCACTGGCGGGGTACATTTCTCTGAGCTCAACAAGCATTCAAATAAGCCACCATGTCTGTGACTAACCTGGCATTCTCTCCAGTTCCCCTGGATCAATCGCATCCATCTTCACATCATGCCTCAAAAAGAAAGCTGCCCTAAGGGCTACTCACAGGTGCCTCAGACGAACCAAGAAGCTTCCGTCCACGTTCGAAGCAGCACAAAGAGCAAGAATGCCTTTGATTTTACCTTTGAGGCTGTGCGCCCCAACCTATTCCGCGCCACCTTCTCTTCTGCGGAGCACCCTATCCCACCTTACCCAAGTGTCACCAAGCCCGAGACCAACCTCCAGGGCGCCAATATCTCTACCAAGGAGAGTGCCTCATCCAGAACTTTTGATGTTGCCGGTGTCACTGCTTCCGTAGACTGGGAGCACACCCCAGTGGTTCAAATTTCGTGGACTGGCTCTGACAAGCCTCTACATGCGGATCTGCCCCTGCGATCCTTCGTCGCAGACGGTGAAGGTGTTGCCAATTACTCCGTGCATGATCGCGAATGTCTCCATGTCGGACTTGGCGAGAAGGCGGCGCCCATGGACTTGAGCGGCCGTCAATTCCAGCTCTCCGCCACCGACTCCTTTGGATACGATGTGTACAACACTGATCCCCTCTACAAGCATATTCCTCTCCTGATCAAAGCCTCTGTGGAAGGATGTGTGGCTATCTTCTCCACGACCCATGGTCGCGGCTTGTGGTCTGTTGGAGCTGAGATCGATGGCCTTTGGGGCCACTTCAAGGTATACCGCCAGGACTATGGCGGTATTGAGCAGTACTATATTGTTGGCAAGACCATCAAGGACGTCGTTCGCTCCTACGCTGAGCTGGTGGGCTTCCCACTTCTGGTGCCCCGCTGGGCTTATGGTTACATCTCCGGTGGTTACAAGTACACCATGCTGGATGAGCCACAGAAGGCCCATTTGGCACTTTTGGAATTTGCTGAAAAGCTCAAACAGCATGGCATCCCTTGTTCTGCTCATCAAATGAGCTCCGGTTACTCTATCGCTGAGACCGAGCCCAAGGTCCGTAACGTCTTTACTTGGAACCGGTCTCGTTTCCCAGATCCTCAGGACTGGATTGCCAAGATGCACGAGTACGGCATTCGACTCATCACAAACATTAAGCCTTTCTTGTTGGCTTCCCACCCTGATTTCCAGAAGCTCGTTGATGCCGGTGGTTTCTTCAAGGACTCTGATAAGGAGCCAGGATACATGCGTCTATGGAGTGCCGGTGGTGCCACCGGTGGTGATGGAGGCCATATCGATTTCACTTCAGCAGAGGCGTTCAAGTGGTGGTACGACGGTGTCCAGAGCCTGAAGAAAGTGGGTATCGATGGAATGTGGAACGACAACAACGAATATACGCTACCTGATGATGACTGGACCATGTCCCTCAATGAACCTACCGTGGCTGATGCCGCGGCGAAGAACGTCAAGAACTCGGTTGGCCTATGGGGCCGAGCCCTCCACACAGAGTTGATGGGCAAGTCTTCTCACGACGCTTTGCAAGATATGGAACCCAAGCAGCGCCCCTTCGTCTTGACCCGTAGCGCCACTGCAGGAACCCTTCGCTATGCTGCCTCCTCTTGGAGCGGTGACAATGTTACCAGCTGGGAGAACATGAAGGGCGCCAACGCCCTCTCACTCAACGCTGGAATGTCACTCCTCCAATGCGAAGGCCACGACATTGGCGGATTCGAGGGCCCCCAACCCTCTCCCGAGCTCCTCCTCCGCTGGGTCCAACTGGGCTGCCATGCGCCCCGTTTTGCAATCAACTGCTTCAAGACCTCTCCCAAGGATTCTTCCGTCGGCGATGTTATTGAGCCGTTCATGTATCCTGAGATCACCCCTCAGATCCGTGACACCATCAAGCGTCGCTATGAAATGCTACCTTACATCTACTCTCTCGGTCTGGAGAGTCACAGATTCGCAACGCCACCCCAGCGCTGGACAGGCTGGGGCTATGAGTCCGACCCCGAAGTGTGGACCACAAAACTCAAGTCCGGCGAGGATCAGTTCTGGTTCGGTGACACTGTGCTCGTCGGAGGGGTGTACAAAACCGGACTCGACGTCGCGGACATCTACCTCCCTCGCAAGACCGGCGTCTTTGACTACGGCTATGTCAACATGAATGCCCCATACCAGTATCTTGCCTCTGGCCAATGGGCCGAGATCTTGTCCGAGTGGAAGAAGAGCATTCCCCTCATTGCCCGTGTGGGTGGAGCAATCCCTGTTGGCAAGAGCGTCCACACCCGTGTCCCTGGTGATGAGACTGCTGCTTCGGTCTCTGTGCAGGAAATTGATGATTACCGTGGCGTGGAGGTATTCCCACCCAAGGGAACATCCCACGGTACCGTCTTCGCTACCACCTGGTATGAAGATGACGGTATCTCGATCCAGCCCGGTACTGCTTCGTACACTGTCAGCTACAGCTCTACTGAGGAGAAGGTCTCTGTTAAGTTGGAGCGTGATGAGACTGCCTTCACTCCTGCGTGGAAGGACTTGGATATCATTTTGCACAATGGTGACCAACGCCGTGTGGTCTCAAGTACAGGTGATGAGATTATTCTCAAGGGTACTGACTCGCGCGGTCGTGTTGTGTATACTCTCAAGGCTTAATTTGGGAAGGTCTCACATGGTACTCGGGCTCATGTACATGAAGTTGCATTCGGGGTATACCATTAGATTGAACATAGATGAATTTACATGAACTTTTAATGTCGAAATTTTTGGAATTTACAGCATAGACTCGCTATGCATCTTTTGATTGATACTCTCCAGAGCACAGCATAAAAGGCCTGCCCACATACCCTGTAGACACTTCTAATTACCACCCGAATTATTCACTTGCTTATGTACCAAATAAGAATGCTCTGGGGATGACAATCTGCATGTCCATTTTGGGCCAGCCTAGGACAAGTTGTTTCGCCGAACGTATGACAGCAACAAGTGCCCTCTAATTCAAGGATTTTTTTTTCAAGGCCTCTTCTTTTACTGGCCCAATCAAATCTGTCCTGTCCTAATCCTTGCAACTAATATCAACTGAATCATCTACCGTTAAACCTCACTAACACAAATCATACATATCTTTCTGTGAGATGAAACTATCTCAGGAAGTAGATATAAGAAGAATATAGCCCTTCGCTCTGTCCAGGTATCTGTTCATCGGTTTTTCTTCTACTACACGCTTAACTAACAACCCTTAAATATGAAGCCTGCTGTTCTTGTCCACTTTCTCGGTGCTGCCGTGGCACTCGCAGCTCGCAGCCCAGACACCGATTCTGATCTTGGTTCCAGCGGGTGCTATCCATTGTATTGTCTCTTCTTATCATATTGTTGACCACGCTGATATTCTTGCAGTAAATATCCTTGCTGTGGTATAAATAGAGCCTATTGCCAATGTCCCAGTGGTAGGCATCCTGTATCCTGTTCGAGCTATGAGGCTCAGGGTAGTAGACCGCTTCTATTACTACAATCCCGATGTCAACTTGGGTTGCAACCCTCCCGGTGCGTTTATTGGCTACAGTGCTGGATCGCTTCCTGGGTGGGAATGTTAGGCAGTGGTCATCAGGGGGACAAGAGGTTCAGTGGTCCTAGTAGTTGTATGTAGGAGAGCCACATTATTTCCCGCGCCCATCAAAAAGTTTCCAGGTGTTAAGGATTCGGCATGTTGAGATATTCTGATAGCCAAATTTCATGCTCAGCGCCCAAGGCATACTTTCTGTAGCAATATTGAAGTCAAAAATTATTAATATTACATCTCATCTATGGGTATCAGTACACAATCAGCGCTCAGCCTCCGCCTCCTGGCAAGGAATGGAACCATTCCGGTAATTCAGGTCAGTGGTAGAATTGAAGTTCCACCAGAAGCTCAGGCTTTTGGGGTCCTTATGCGGGACCTTGCACTGACCAACATAGTCAGGCAGCATCCCCTTCACGATCGTGGAATACTCCTCCAAGGGGCATGAGTATCCCGGACCCGAAGTGCATTTGTTGAATGGAACAACTGCCTCATTCAGCACTAGACGGACATAGCTGCCTGCCTTCGAGATCGCGGTCTTGTCACAGCTGAGACGTTCGATTGTGAAGTGGCCACCCTGCGGCACGATGTCGCCTGTTGAGTATGGGTTTCCGAAGGGGATTCTGTCCAAGGGGAGATCTCCTTCGGGGGTGAGGAGGCCCAGGGCTGCAAGAATAGGTGTGATGTTCGTGTCGTGGGCGCTGGGTGGGTTAGTATTGATTATGCCTGTTGTGTTGTGGTTTTGACTTACAAGTTGAAGAAGAGAGGGCCGGACTTTTGCGGACCTTCATTAAGCAGGGTGAGACTTGCGTTTGCGTAGACGGAGCCAACAGCCGACATGGACTTGTCACCGGGTCTGAGGGCTGTTAGTTGATGTGCTGGTGTATTCCGGTGCGATTTGAACTTACCCTGCGCAATAATAGTAGTTCAAGTCTTCGACATAGCCGAAACTGACCCACTCGTCCTGAGTGAAGACATTAATCCAGTCGGAATGAGCACGAGCATTCAGTTCAAATGATGCCATCGCTATATCTGTTAGCCTTTTCCAAACACTAGAGAGGTTCGGTACTCACACATGAGATAGTAGATGTCTGTCTCGTTCAACTTCAGTCCCGGGTTCTGAGTATTCAATCTCTCTGCTGCGACCTTGAACTGGGGCATGGTATTCGTCAAACCATCGCAGGTGGTAGTGTCCTTATCCGCATAGCAGACCGGTGTCAACGAATTCGCGCCCATGGTCTCGCTCTCCGAAATAATATTCAGCGCCGCATTGGTCGAATAATTGTATCCAAAGAAGCCCTCTCCGAACTTGCGCGCTGTCTCGATAACCCGTCCATACCCACTACTCCACATGGGCACGATAGCATCCCCATCCCATAAATGCCCATACCGATCCCGGTACTCGGTTCCGTGGCTATAGCCATCTAACAAACCAGCATATGGACCCGAGGATGTCTCCGCGTTGTATAAGCATTTATTGGGGACGTAGTAGGACCAATCATTGAAGAAGGAGAGGTCGCCCGTATATGTGACTTTGGGGTCGAGTTTGGAGAGGGTGCTTTCAATGCCTGCGCCGAGGGCGGGAGATGGGTAGCGCTCGCCGTGACGCTTGATCATAATGACTTGGTCCACGGCACAACTTGCGGGCGGGTCGCGTGAGATGCCGTCCGAGCGACGCTCGGAGTAGGGGCCATTACCGCCGTAGTGTTTTAAGATGCTGTAGTTGTCGCGAAATTCTTGGGAGAACTGTTTCGGGGATCCGGGCACGCTCGAACCGAGTGCGCCTACTATGCTCAGGGCATGGATGAGGCTTGAGAGGGAGGGCATGGCTGGGGTGTGTATGACAGATGTCCAGAGAAATTGACGATAAGCTCAGGGCTGACAGTCCCCTCGCTCTTTATACATGGTGTAGCCATGCCCGGCTTCGGCGTTGGGCTCAGGGAGTAACCTTGGAAGTCATTGACTATCACAATACCCACGTGCGCAATTCTCGGAAGAAGAGAGCTTGGAGTTGAAGCTGTCGCATGTAACTGAATGACGGGTGCCACTTTTTCTCCTAGCTTCAATGCAAATCATATGAGACCGACTGGCGACGTGGTGGTTTTACAACATATGACTGGCTCTCGGCGGGTGGTGTGTGGGGATCCGAACCACAAGCTTTCTAAATCGCCTTTAGGTACATATCGAACGATTACGGGTCGACGGAAATCGCTAGAAGATCTCGAAAATGAGACGCTGCTCCCTTTGGCTCCTACTAGGTAACAATCGGAGGCATTACCAAAGTTAATGGCTGTGACTTTATCCCAAACTTGGTGTATACATTCCAAGGTTTGGACTTCAACACCCTGACAAGCCACCCATGGATGCACAGATAATACGTCAACTTTAATTAAACCAAGTAGCTTGTGCTAAAAACCATTTTTGAAAGTTGTTAATACATGTCAATACCAAGATCTATACAGTACAGAGACCCGTCGTTTCAATGCAATCGACCGGATGCCAAAAAAAAACCAAAATGCGAACTAAAGTTCCCCTATTTCTTCTGCAACTCTTCGGGCTTCATTCCAGTGAAGGGATCAAGACGCAACTCAGCAGCCGTAATGGGCTTGTAGGTGGTCTGACCCTCCTCTGCCATCTTCAGACGACGCTGCTGACCCGCTTCGCCGGCACGGCCCAGAATTCCCGCAATCAAACTAGTAGCCCGGAGACTATCGTCGTTCGCAGGGATGGGGTAAGTGACGCGCGTAGGATCCGCATCAGTATCAATGATACCGATGGTGGGAACGTTGTTCAGGCCACACTCGTGCAGAAGGACCACGTTCTCAAGCGGGTTCAAACACACGACAAGATCGGGCTTGAGGGAGGGTCGATCCGCCAAGTCCTTCTTGAAGTCAATCAACTCTTCATCGAGCGCGTTGACAACCTTGGTCTCGCAGTGGCCAAGAATCTGAGGGCCATTAGTCAACGAGCCGGGAATCCAGCGCTCGAAAATGTGATATCCCTTTGCTAACTCGGCGGCCTTGACGACGGCCCGCTTCTGGCCCTTGCGGGTACCCGCGAATAAGATGAGGCCGCCGCGCGCGGCGACTTCTTCGACGACTTTTGCGGCTCGGCGGAGGTATGCGGCTGTCACGTCCAGCGAGATGATGTGCACGCCTTCACGGATACCGAAGATGTAGCGGGAGTTCTGGGGGTTCCAGCGGGAAGTTGAGTGACCCATGTGAGTACCGGAGGCCAGGAGTAGTTCTAGGGTCACCTGCGATGGCTTGGGGGGGTTGCGGAGAACGTCTTCGGGGTGGTAGGCGGCTTTGAGCTTTGTGCCGAGGTTGTTGAACGAGGTTCCTGAGAAAACGGGTTAATTAATGAAATCGAGCGGTTGGGGAATTTGCGACGTACTGTTGTCGGATTTTGGGGCCGAGTTCACTTGGGCTTCGGCTTGGGCTTGCATCATCTCCGCAAGAGGATTCTCGGGCTTAATTGACTCTGTAATTGACTCGGAAGGAATAGTCTGCACTGTCTCAACCGGTGTTCCGGCCAGTGTCGATTGGAAGCGACCTGAGATCGGTGCTCGTCGACTCAGGGCGAGGAGCTGGCGGCCTGGGGAAATGCGCTGTTAGGGGAATCATCATGCACACTGCCATATTTGAGAGAGACTCACTCTGCCGCATGCAAATCTCCCGTACAATCATTTTGGTGAGGGCTGAATTGCAGATGTGTCTGACGAGGAGGTTGCTGGGGACATGTCCGCTTGAACTTTTGTCGGGCTTGGCGTATGCCTGAGGCTACCAAATCCACTCGAGTTTGTTTTGGCCACGAACAACCTTTGCTTCGGTCTACAACACTACGGAATGATATAAAATGAAATAATGAATCTTTTTGAATGTTCATCGAGGTTATCATATTGCGGTTCTGGGATTATGATAAAATCACACTAAGGTAATTTCCGGTATCAATGCAAATTTGTCATGGTACAAAAGCCCGAAGGCGCTGAAAAACCCCATTCGAAGAAAGATATCAAAAAAATCATGGCGTTCTGGCGATAAAAGAAGATGCATGCCAGCCCAGTGAAACAATGAAAGCAGGAAAAAATAAAAGGAAATTCATGAAGGACATGTCATCAAAACGAAGGGTCCATCAGAAACCTTCTACTTCTTGAAGAAACCACCGAGCTGGTCCATCATGGAGCCGCCGCTGCTGCCCTGGGAGGGAGGAGGACCACCGTATTGGCTACCGTACTGGCCCTGAGGAGGCTGGGGAGAGCTGGAGTTGCGGTGCTTCTTGACGGCATCTTCGGCAATGCTACCGATGATGGCTCCACCGATTGTTCCGAGGAAGCCGTGGTTGGCCTTGTGGCCGGCGAAACCACCAGCGGCGCCACCAGCGAGGGCACCGGCGAGACCACGCTCACCCTCCTGGGCCTCGGGGCCACCCTGTCCCTGGTGCTGTTCGTAGCCACTGTTGCCTGTTAGTATATGTGCTTCCCGAGTGAATGCGGAAGTCAGTACATACCCTTGGCGGTGCTGGTCCTGCTGACCGTACTGCTCGTGGGACTGGCCACCACCGTAGTAGTCGGATGAGCCACCCTGCTGTTGGCCGTGCTGCTGGCCGTACTGCTGACCCTCATAGCCACCCTGGTGCTGCTGGTGCTGCTGCTGGCCGCCATAGTAGTCAGAGGAGCCACCCTGGGGGTAGCCCTGCTGCTGAGGGGGGTAACCCTGCTGTTGGCCGTAACCCTGCTGGGGGTACTGTTGACCGTAACCCTGACCCTGCTGCTGGCCGTAGCCTTGCTGGCCACCGTAGCCGCCCTGGTTGTATTGATCGTAGCCGGACATATTGAAATTGGATGTGAGATTGAATGTGATGGAAATGAGGTTGAAGATGAAGTTGTAGAGTGAAGTGGAGTGAAGAGATGAAGAATAAGTCGGAGGAGGGGTAACCTTTTTATAAGACGTGACCATCCGGAGCAACCACAGGGCTGACCGAACCCCACATGAGACGCGGAAACTTACGCTTACAAAGGGGGGCGCAGCGTTCAAAGCGTCAGCCCTGTGTTTGGTACCTACAGCCTGACGTTCTTGGTATTATTACCGTATGGCCTATGAAATCCGATCCCCGATCCCCCTACTAATGCAGCACCGCCACACAATCGCGCACCATTTTGCTGTATTCTCTTGTGGCTATGGTGGGCTGAGCAGCTTACTTGCGTACTTCCCTCCTAACACACCCTAACACACCCAATTATAGATTGCCCACGGATCTCTCGGCTTCCATGCTTCTTCTAGAATGTCATGGTAATGCCGAGCCTTGTCTTCGCTAGGCGCATCGTGCCTCTCGCCGAGCTGGTAACTGTTTTGGGTAATCTATTCGGTTGCCTAGCACGTTTAGCCCCGTATCGGCTTGTCCGACCTCGCAGTGCTCTCCCGCTGTTGATGACTCTGTACTGCCACAGAGTACATCGAGTACATCGAGTACATCGAGTACATCACACAGTGATCACCAGATGAGCATTATTTGAACTGAAATCACGAGGATATTTCTGGCCGCCTCTGCAGACTCGCGACTCAATTCTCGGAAATAAATTAAATTAAAAATTACTATGATACTTTACGTGCTAGTGAGTTCTTGGGGCCTGAAGCCAAGACTTACCAAGACTTACATCAAAGATTCCGTATCAGTACAATGATCAACACCCCCGCCAAACACCATTGGTGTTCAATGTCGGGTTATGCACCTTTGAAGTCATAGTGATGTGCCACCTGAGCATTTCCAGCTGATACAAGAAATAAGAACGTGTAAAACACACGGCCCAGAGGCTATGGTCTCTAGTTCATGCCACACCAGCACTTGTACTTTATTTAGTCTTGGTCTCGGGCACACGGCGCTGAGAAGCGATATATACTTACAGCCGACCTCGGGACCGAGTTCCAACATCTGAACACACCGACTTGATGATGTATACATCCTCAAATCATGATATCAATTTCACTACACGAACTTTGAAAAGTCCCGTCACCCCATGAATCCTGAAATCTGTCAGGTGATCATGATCAGCTCGTGACGAAGTTTGCTACACAGCGCACATGGCTGATTTGAGACTTCAGGAGTTACATTCACCAGGGTCCTCATCCATGAGATGCTGTTCGCCTCTCTCAAATTAAAAAGAGTTTGCTTTTCAAGTCGCAAACCCCCACCTGGGCAGAATCCCAAATTCAAAAACTCTCCAAGATAAATCTTGAAGATCCATCAAGCCCGAGAGCCGATCAAAGCGATCAAACGCGGATATGCAGGGGGCCCAATGGGACAACCCAAAAGAGGGCACATTATTCGGCTCACTCTGTAGTTTGCCCACCTGCTCCAGCACTTTAACCCTTTTCAGCCCTGGCGCCACCCATTCTACACCGTCATTGGAATATCAAAATTGCTGATCCACTACTTGCTTTTTTGCTGCGTCAGCCCTACATTGCTTTTTTCCTCTGAAAACCCCTTGATAGGATCCGAGCTGCGTTGTGAGCTGCGCTGTGAGCTGTGTTGTGCCCTGCACCAATGATCACATAGCATTAGGAGTAACCTTACTCGTAGAATATGGATACCCGATCGACACGGAGGTGGAGGGTGTGCTAGCTTCCCTGTTTTCTCAATAGTACTTTATTTTTTTCAAGCTTCTTCATCTTCATCCCACCGCGTCCTTAGCTGCTTGGCTCCGAGGTCTGCTGTGTATACATGCCCAGGTGCTATAGATAGCCTGAGTCTACGCCAAAATGCTACTTCAATCTGTTTTGTTAGCTTTGTGTCTTTTTCTGAGCGTTGGCTCCGCGCACCACAAGCCCACGGTCTATCTCATCCGCCACGGCGAGAAGCCCGCGGATAAGAAAGACCATGGTCTCTCGATGGATGGAGAGATACGCGCCCAGTGCCTGCGACACGTTTTCGGCGAGCGCTCGGGGTATAATATCGGATATATCCTCGCCCCACGCCCCAAGGATAGTGAGTCTTTCTCTTGGACATGAGTGGTGCCGTAAGGTCATCAGGTGAATGGTTTGATCTGACATGATCTCGGGTAGATGGGGCACACGGCCGTTCACTTTTCACTGTCCAGCCGCTCGCTAGCGATCTCGGCTTGGAAACCGACATTCACTGCGAGCGGGAGGAAGTGAAGTGTGTGGTGAAAGCGATTCACGCGTACAAGGGACCGGGTAATATTTTGATCTCATGGCGACATGGACCTATGGGGGAGATCGTGGAGGCACTTGGCGATGATGTGCCCATTGTGTATCCGAAAGACCGGTAAGTGCTAGTTCAGGCATTGTGCGGCTCAGTGGTTCGGGTGTCACACGTTGGATGAATCACCAGGAGCTTTCCCATGAGAACCTCGAGCTTTGGATTCCATTGATTTGATGAAGAAATCCTCTCACGTGGTAAGTCCGGGCGCTAACTGTATCAGGTTCGATCTCATCTGGACAGACCCATGGCCTTATACGAGGGTGGTGGATATTGCGAGTGAGGAGTGTCCTGTATTGGATGTGAATGCTGATCTGGTAGATCAGTCATGAGTGTTGGGCACAAATATGCATTTTCGGAGCATGTTAGCAATAATTCCAGTGAATATCGATGTGAGGTGAAGAAATGGACATAGTAGCCCTGGAGGCGTTGAAGCCACCTTGGAACTTGGGAAACAAAAGCCCGATAAGCCGACAAGTAGATAAGGCGCACTGGCCAAGTCAGAAAAAAAATTAGGCGGTGAACAGCCGAAGCGGAGTCCAAAGTAGCGCCAAGATTTCCTCACCCCGAATTTTTCGTTGCGCTTGACCTTCAAGCTTCCCCCTCCAGATTGCAATTTCAGTCTACGGGATTCTATAATGGATGATATCGAGGTTTGTGAGCCCGATGAATGTCCCGCAAGGCTTGCGAGCTGACCACCCCCCAGGAACGGTTGCGTAGTCATGCGCAGGCATTTGACGGTCTACTGTCCTTGATCCCCGCCAAATACTATTACGGTGAAGAAGATACCAGTGTAAGTAGACCCTTCTTGCATGTTGCATGACTATGCTTCTGCCGAGTGGACACTGTTTTGCCACGCATTGCCCATCCTGAAGAATTCTATCTAACCATCATCCTCACTTATAGGATCAATGGCAACGCAAAAAACAGACCAAAGAACAAGCTCGTGAGGCAAAGCGTGCGAAGCTGAACCCTGAAGCTGCCAAGACTGCCAAAGACGTGATGGACGAGAACGCTCGCAAGCGTAAGCGCGAGGATGGGACTCTCGAGTCTGAAGGGTCCGACGGAGAAATGGGCACAGAAACTCCCAAGGAAGGACTGAACCGCGGAACAGCCAACTCCAAGAAACAGAAACCCGTTGAAAAATCTGATAAGGCAGACCCTGCCAAGGCAGCCGCCGCCGAGGAGCGCAAAAAGCAGAAGGAAGAGAAGAAGGTTCAGAAGAAGGCCACCCAAAAGGAAAAGAAGAAGGCCAAGGATGCCTCACGAAAGGAAAAGGCCCAGGAAAAGAAGTCGTCGACTACTCCCACCGAGGGCTCGGAAAAATCTGCCCCCAAGTCCAATGGCACCAAAGCCAAGGATGCCGAAGAATCTGCAGATGAAGATGACGACGAAGATGACGACGAAGATGACGGTGTTGTTGAGGAAGGTTTCTCTATCGAGTTCAACCCTGAACAGGAAAACCCCTCCACTGCCTCTTCCACCCCTCACTCTCCCGAATTCGATGCCTCAAATCCCCAATCCGGCAGCTCCTCAACCTCATCTATCGTTCCCCCCTCCGCCTCCACCGAAGCCAAATCATCAGAGCCCAAACCCCTCAAGCACACACCCGAAGAGCTCAAGCAGCGCCTACAGAAGCGTCTGGACGAGCTTCGTGCCAAGCGTCACGCAGATGGGCTCAATGGAAAGCCTGCTCGTAACCGCCAAGAGTTGATCGAAGCCCGTCGTCAAAAGGCCGAGCAAAGAAAGACACACAAGAAGGAGCTTCGCCAGAAGGCCAAGGACGAGGAACAGCTGAAGACAGACGAGGCCATGGCCCGCCGCTTCTCCCCCGGTGGATCTGGATCCTTGCTTGCTTCTCCCCGCTCTCCCGCCGAATCTGTCGGCTCAACCGGCAACAACTTCGCATTCGGTCGTGTCATGTTCACCGACGGACAGCAGACCGACATCAGCGGCGAAGTTCGTGACAAGCACAAGGCACACGGAGCCCGTGACCCAGCCAGTCAACTCAAGGCCGCCGAGGCCAAGCAGGCTCGTCTTGCCGAGATGGACCCCGCCAAGCGCGCCGATATTGAAGACAAGGATCTCTGGTTGAATGCCAAGAAGCGTGCTCACGGTGATCGTGTTCGCGACGACACCTCGCTCCTCAAAAAGGCTCTCAAGCGCAAGGAGACCGCGAAGAAGAAGTCCGAGCGCGAGTGGAAGGACCGTGTCGAGACCGTCGTCCGCTCCAAGGAACAACGCCAGACCAAGCGCGACGACAACCTTCGCAAGCGCAGAGACGATAAGGGCAACAAGGGTAACAAGAAGAAGCCTTCCACTGGTGGAAAGAAGAAGGCTCGTCCTGGATTCGAGGGTAGCTTCAAGGGTGGCGCCAAGAAGAAATAAGCAAATCATCATCTGATGATTTAGACTGATTTCACTTGACTTTATTTTTACATGCCCCTCTTATTCTATCCTTCCCTTCCAATTTCTTTCCTATTCTTTTTGCATACCCTTCAAGAATGGTCTTCGTTTCTCAGAAGTGAGATCTCTTAACCAAGACCGAACAACCAAAAAAAGTCCTTTGAGATGTTGAACTGGGAAATATCCTTCTGGAGATCAAGGTGCCTGGTGTTTGCGTTTGTGTCTTTGGCGGCTTGGTCCGTCAATTTATGTCTATGCATGACAGCATCGGTAGCGATTTGATTTACCTGTGAATACAAATATCATTCTCTTATCGAGCTGGATCAATAATGTTTTATCCATAATCCATCAATTTGTATGCTGCAATCTCAACAGGATGTCTTTGTCTGGTCATAGGAGGCAATATCCATGGATCCGGCTTTGGGATGTAGTCAGATCCCACTCACTATCCATGGATCTTGGTGACATAGACACGGCACTTGGTTCTAATCTCACGTCTTGCGAGTGATACCTGAGGCAAACAACATACAGTTTCCGTCATCATTGTCATTTTCCTTCAAAGCTGTCTACCAAACAATATAATGTGATATGCATTTTTGGCCAGACTTCTTTGCTTTCGTATTTATCCTTCCTCTTCACCTCTCCATCCATTTCGAAACCTCAACGAAGTTTGCTCCCCAAGTTCTAACCTTGGAACCCCCCGAGACAATGTCCCGCCCCGGCGCCTTCGATCATTTGATTGGCACTGATTTCACCCTTAATCGATCCTTCCTATCACCACCTGGGGTCCTTCGCCTTGACGATATTGTATCTGAGGATTATCAGACCCTGAAACTCAGTGAGCGAGAAGGCCAGGGCGGTCCTGCCTTCGCTGTCCTCAAGTTTACATGCCACAGCACCAGCAATCCTGCCCAACAAGGCTTTATCAGAATGTATCTTCAGATACCATACGGGGGCACCCTGCGCAGCAGCCAGGAGATCAGAGCGAGCCAAGCCGAATCTAGCCATGTGCATGGCGAGTACAAGGCATTGACTACACTTCACAAACAGAGGTGTACGGTAGTTCCAGACCTTTTGGGTTATGGACAGGGCAGACAAGGACCAGAAGCATATGTCCCTAATGGCTACATCACGTACGTCGCATGGCAGCGTGTGCCCGGCTTTCCTCTCGATCTTGAAATGTTCTGGCGGGAGGAAAATCGCCAATATCGCGACGAGGTCCGTACTGCTTTCGCCACAGCTTACAAGTAAGTTCTCTATTCTCTACAAATTGGCTAAATACCTTGCAACATTACTAACACAATCAAGAGAACTGATTAAGCATTCTTGGCAACCGGCCGTACCTTCCCCCAGCAAGCTGATTTACGACTATCTCAGCAAGACCATGTAAGTCAGAAGTCCTCTGGATATCACAGATTATTGACTTATTATCTTAGGTATTTCGCTGGATTTCGTCCGGCTGAGAAGATTGACGACGAACCGCTATCTGTACAGACCTATGTATTGTGGGGGTTAGTCAAGCACCCTGCAAGGAACGACTGGCATTTGACTCCGTCGGATTGGACCTGGTGAAAAGGAGGCGGAGATGATAGGCCACTGCGATATTATTGAAATTCATATTATCTGATATCACCAGCACTTTGCCGAAATTTATTCGTATATATGAGATAACGTACAGTGGTGTTTCATAAGTATTTGATCTCCAGCCCTGGAGTCCACGGGTACTTTGAAATCCATCCATGGATATTTTGGCTCGACCAACTTGTAAATAACAAAATTTCACCTATCTTTTTTGCCGTCTTTCTAGTTGTCTTTCTAACCGTCCTTTAGATGCTATATCGGATTGAGTTAAAGAGCTTTTTGTCAGGTAGTATTGAAAGAGAAAAAATTTGAGGTCGAAGTACCCAAGGTTGAATACTTATGGAACACCACTCACTGTACATGAGCCCTTCCTTACTCACTCGTCACCCAAGGGTCCGTATCGTTATGTACCTTGCCAGCAGCACTTGCGATACTGCATACATAGAACATGCATTGTTTCATGGACACCGACGTAAAGGTGGTACCAGCCTGGTGGGAGGCGACAGGGGTTGGGATGTAGTAGCTGCTTGATTGAACGGCCGGGGAGTACCAGACCTCCCAAGTTCCTCCAGGGGACTGGTATTGTCTCAGAAAGACTGTTTCTTCATATGTCGAGATGAATCCATATTCACAACCTAGCTGCTGCATGTCTCTCAGAGGTTGTCCTAATTTCCAAGCGAGTTTTTTGTGCTTGTTGAAAGTTGCAGCATCTAGGGTATGCTTCAACACCCAGGGAACTTTCAATTCCCCGACAAGTTTGATATTAACAACGCCCGTATTTTCATTTAGTGCGATGATATCAGGTGTGTTCTCATAGTCGACGCCGGCGCATTTAAAGTCAGCGAATGCGAGCTTGATGGACTTAGTCTCTAGGACTGCTCCAAATTCTTGGCCGATTGCTTGCTGGAAACGGCCCTGAAGACCATGCTCATCTCCGACGTGTATTCTTTCTTTATCTTCGTTTTCTTGACGGGAAGATTGTCGGGAAGATTGTCGGGAAGATTGTCGGGATAATCCAGCGCTTCGGCTCCAGTTTTGTTTTTGATGATGGTCTGCGAATTTCTCAAAAAATGAAGGCCACTGTCTAAAGCTTCCTTCAAATTTCAAGCGCTGTAGCGCGCTGGAGCTTGTCTTGTGCGGGCCGACTCTTAGGGTGGGTAATTGGCTTTCAATGATTCGACGACTGCGAGCCATGTTTGCTGCCATAATGTTTGATTGTGCCTCAGGCCCTATAGATTGTCATGTTAGTGTAGTCTTGTAAAAGAAACCGCCTATCGTTGCAGGAGCAATGTGGCTTATATACTGGGCCGAAGAGCTTAGCTCGTTGTGCAACCGCCATGTTTTGGGAATGATCATTAGGGAGATAATCACTAGGGGATTGATCACTGACTTGCAAGTGAAGGACTAGGACAGGGTAAGAGAAAGTGGTGCTATCTCACCAAGTGATTGATCACTGACTTGCAAGTGAAAGACTGGGACAGGGTAAGAGAAAGTGATGCTGTCTCACTAAATGATTGATCACTGACTTGCAAGTGAAGGACCGGGACAGGATAAGAGAAAGTGGTGCTGTCCCGATGGAATGGGGGTTGCGTGAACGAAGGATGTTGGAGACCTGGGATTTAGCCAAGGGTGGTCAATAACTTACACTATACCTTTCCCTACCACATGCAGGAAGCGTGGAGAGTCCATCAAAATCAAAACCCCGATGAAGGTCACTCACGTGCAGCCAGAGAAGCGTTGGTTTGGCGTATTTGGAGAGTGGCTGAAGAAACTGATTATTGGGTACCTTGGAATCAACCAGCTCGTGAGATTCATTCCTATTCATCATGTCGAGTCATCTAACACTTATATTAGAGTGGACCAAGATGCAAAACTTCGGTATAGGAGACACCAAACCATATGAGCAAAAGCTCATTGAGTATGGCGAGGAAATGCCACCGCTAGAGGGTGGGAACCAGGTATGTTATTCTTATAATATCAAGTGACGTGCTCACCAAAAACAGCAAGGCAATACGAGGATGTCATGGGCTTTTAAACGAGATTACGAGACCTCCTGGCTTAGGCCTGGAAGGTCGCTCACCCCAGAAGACTGGTGGAATGGCAACAACCCAAAGTTCCAAGATCCCAAGTACGAAGGGCCTCTAATCATGGACTCGGTTCTCTGTTCGGTCAATCATTTCAACCAGGATGACACGTATAAGATACCTGGACTTGTTCGTCCCGATGGAATGCCAAAGAGCGCAAAGAAAGAGCACAACGCGTTATGCAAGCGGATAGACGGTAAAGGGATGGATCCACCGGCTTGGAACATTGGGTACAACATGGGACGTTGTTTGATTCGTTTCCAGAACAGCGGCAGCAGTAGCTCTGGCACATCAAAAAGGGGTGCAAAGTGGGGAGAATGGGAAGTTGAAAGTGTGTGGTTTTTCCCCCGCTTCCCTTTTACAAGCAGTTGCTAACTATCTTACTAGGTATTGAATACATGGGTGATCTTGATGACGCTGATATTGTCCAGCTTTGGATGAACCTGAAAGTGGCATTTCATGATTTGTGTATTACAATCGTATTTGAACTGTTTATGTTTAATATTTTCGATCTCGTTGTAGTAGATTAGCACAGGGGTGGGTGCAAGCAAACGATAGTGTGTGCATACATAATTACTGTAAGGTAGGTAAGTGGCTGGTGGCTGTTATAGGTTGAGATTAAAGATTAGGAACTAGTCTGAAGAATATTTACCAATAATCAGGTTTCTCTATTATTTGACAAGCTAGCTCCCAAACATATTAGTCTATCGAGTAACAATTGGAAGTGAGAACCGGAACCCTACTATGCAAACTACATATTAGGTGGAAATAGGAGGAAGTGTGCATAATGTCACATGAAGTTACCCAGGTATCCCGAGACAATATGCACATAGCCACGTCCTATGCATAACAGTACCCGATGTGTACAGTGGTGTTCCTTAAGTATTTGACTATGACTCCTTCGACCTCCAGCCAACTCGTTTATTGTCTAATTATACAAGCCCCTCTAGACGATACAATATCTACCTAGGTAAGAGACAGCAAAAAAGACAGCAAAAAAGACAGCAAAAAAGACAGCAAAAAAGACAGCAAAAAAAAGTTTAGAAAAGATAGCCAATTTTATTATATAAAACCTTAGAAATCGGTCAGGCTAAAAAATGGGCTCCGATGTACTGGGGGTCAATTACTTATGAAAAACCATGCTGTGTGAACAAGGGGGTCAGTCTCATTGAAATTTGACCATCCCCGCTATCATGATTGTTATTTGGTTGTTTGCTTCGATCATTTGATCTTGCTTGATCTTGTCATTACTTGCTTCCATCTCCCTTGCTTTTGCTTCTTCTTCTTCTGCTTCTTCTTCCTTCTCCATCATAAGGTACTTCGTTGAATGAATCCTTCTTGTAAAGATTTGCCTCTTCACACCGGTTGACACTACATATTAAACTTCCACGTTCCTCCTTATCCTCTACAAGTTCTCCAGTCCCCCCTCTTATCTGGAAATTATGGAAGACACGACTGGCCCCCCTTGGGGTTATCTGGCTGTCGAACAATACTTCATTGTATGCTATGTTATAATCTCTGGGAGTTACTTCATTGTACTAAACGTTGCATAGACGAACTGGAATTGGTCATCCGATGAAGCCCCCGATCAGCAGCGAAAAAGGCTAGTTGCAGAGCTTCTCAACCTAAACCATATTCCGCTTCAATGGCTTGAGGGACCATATGAAGATCCGGATTTTTGTGAGCCAACACCGCAGGAGATCGAGGTTGTTCTCCAGCCTTACCGCGTTAATCTTCTCCGATGGCGGGCAAGTAACATGTTTTATGATCACTCATCCCCTGCTGTACTACGCACGCATTACAGTGCCCAAGAAAGCCAGCGAGCTTATCACGATGAAATGATGAACGAGTGGGTCGATTCCGACACATTTGATGGAGAGACGTGGTGGGCTGTTCTTGATGACGCAGAGCACTTTAACTTTGGGTCAAACTGGCGGCGTGTATATGAAATCCTTCCTGAAGTCGCCGGTCCGATATCCCCGGAGGTTGATGATGATAGAAAGGCACTGCGACGTAGTGACACTGAGTATCTTGATACCAAATTGCGCCCTGATTTCAAAGCCCAAATCGCCAAAGCGAAAAAAGAAAATCCCACGGAGTGGTGTGACAAACGAGATACGGTCATTGAGACCCTTGCGATGGGATTACACTGGGCCTCCACGAGCACATATCTACTCATTGCAGACGAGGAAGCCTTCTATACAAACAAATTGCGACTGGTCTACCTAGATGGCTTTCGGAATATTGTTCGCGAAGGCCGTTTGGACCCTGAGATTGACCCCATATGGGGTGTCGCAAATAATTGGAGGAACTGCGAGTTGATCGAAACGACTCTGGTGGGCGACAAGTACCGAGTAAATGGGGAACTGGAGAAAGAGCTCTATCAATTGACAGAAGAGGATCTTGCAGACCCTAAGAAGGCAGATTAGAGAACAAGTTCTAACCAACTGCCAGCATGTTTTTTCCCCTCGCCTGGAAGCCAATGAAAGTGTGTTTATGGCAATATGAATATAGTCGTGTCTTATATTGCAACCATTGTAGGGTATCTGTTTGCAAAATTCAAAATGGTGGTTTCTAGCGTCAGTTTGGGGAGCCTCATATATTGGGCGCAATGAACGTATCGGTCTACTCACAATAGATACAGCCCTGGAGTGGTGTTGCATGAGTATTTGACCTTGGGTACTTCGACCTCAGACCAACCTTGGAACTCGTTTAATATCTAATCAACCAAGCTACTCTAGACAGTATAATATCCAGAAAACGGCAAAAAAAGACGCCAAAAATGAGTCTAAAAAAGATAACCAAAGTGTATTATATACAAACCTGGTAATCGCTCCCACTGTAAATTGGTGATAATAAGACCTGGTTCGAGTGTGACTCTACTCCTTGAACCAGTGACTGATACTTACGCCGCGAAGGGGATTGGGGGGGCGTGTGAAGCAAAATGTATGCTTGCAAGGTCTCTGCCTACATGTCTGTATCATACAGTTGAGATCGCAGCCAGGCCAGTCTCCACTGCATTTTGACATGCTCATGTCGGCGGCGAGGAAACGGATGGAAATGTAGTCTTGGTTGTTTTGGGCGGGACCGGTCCACACATATTATATGTAGGATTGAATCTCAGAAGAAAGTGCTAGATTCCAGAACATAAGAGATAAAAAAGAGACAAAGCAGTCACTCCGCGGAGGATTTCACCTGGGAATTGACTAATACAAGATGATAACACGGTCGAGGGCAAGTTATGTACAGTTGGTGTGGTGGGGTTCGATATCTTTCTTGTTTTTCAAGACACGGGTAGTGCCTCTTAGATGGGTATTGAGATCAGTATCACATCCACATGTATACATGGGATGTGCGCCTTGGGTCGTAATTACTGATCAAAAGGACGTAATTTAGCGGTAGGGAGCATCGGCGCGAGCAGAAGCTGCAATCTCAGGCTCCCACTTGTCACCGTTGGAGAGGAGCTTCTCCTTGTTGTACAGGAGCTCCTCGCGGGTCTCGGTGGCGTACTCGGCGTTGGAAGCTGGAGCTATATTAGCATTTGAGTGTCACGCTGCAGTGTGGTGTAGAACTCACTCTCAACAATGGCATCCACGGGGCAGCTCTCCTGGCAGTAGCCACAGTAGATGCACTTGGTCATATCAATATCATAACGGGTCGTCCGGCGGCTTCCGTCCTCACGCTCCTCAGCCTCAATGGTAATAGCCTGGGCGGGGCAGATGGCCTCGCAGAGCTTGCAGGCAATGCAGCGCTCCTCACCGGTGGGATAACGGCGGAGAGCGTGCTCGCCACGGAAACGGGGAGAGATGGGACCCTTCTCGAAGGGGTAGAAGATAGTGTAACTAGAAGACGCATGCGATGAGTCGATGGACGATTTTCGATGCCATTGGCGTGCACGGAGAACGATCCGCACCGCCGACTAGGTTGTGGGGGTACTTACGGTGGTCGGAAAAACTGCTCCAGCACCACGTACATGCCACGGAAGATCTCGGCCATGAGGAAGTATTTGCTAGCCTTGTCGAGGGCGGACTCGTCGCCTTGATCCCAGCGCTTGGGCGGGGGCAGGCGGAAGCCGGCCTGAGGGGGTCCCACTGGGGTTGCTGCGCGGATTGTCGAGGACGAGAAGTTTGCGGTTGAGCCCAGCAAGCCGAAGGGAGTCGGCCGACGGAAGGCGACTAGCCTCGCGACCGATCGGGTGGCGGCCATTGTTGAGAGAGTGGAGGGGATGGGAGTTGGAGGTCAATTGGAGGTAGTGAAAGGGAGCAAAGGCGAGGTTGTGGTAGTTTGCAGGTTTCGGGCTTAGGTCATTCCTTTCTGTCGGGTTGTGATTGGCCCGCAGGGTTTTGCTGGGCGCGACGACCTCTTCCACTTCTGCCCGTCTCTTCCCCCATTACCCTTTTCGCTCTCTCCACCCTTCCTCTTTGTATCTTCTTTGCTACATCTCTTTAGCCTTCGCGCTTAATTTCCTACTCCCACAATGTTCCGCTCCGCCATTGTCCGCTCCCTCAGGGCCTCCGCCCCCCGTGTCGTCAAGACCCCGGCTCCCTTCCACATCCGCAGCTCCCCCATTGCTGCCATTCCTCAGTTCACTCCCTTCCAGGGTGCCCGTCTCTACTCTGCCCCTGCCGGTCTCTCCAAGAACGAGGCTGAGGGTCGCATTGTCAACCTCCTTAAGAACTTCGACAAGGTGCGTCATATTGTTTTCCCGAGGAAACGTGCTATTCGTCGGCTATGGATGCAACATCCCAAAACTGTGTCTTTACTGACTTTCTTCCCTTCCACAGGTCTCCGATGCCAGCAAGGTCAGTTAACACCGCCGGACGCGATGCCGTGATCTTACGTAGCTATGAGCTATACACGAGGCGATCTAGAAGAGTCATCCACTAAAACCTTCCAACTTTCAGATTAACGGCGCTTCACACTTCTCCAACGACCTCGGTCTTGACAGCTTGGACACCGTTGAGGTCGTGATGGCCATTGAGGAGGTACGCGACCGCTTTCCCTCGGAGAACAATACAATCCACTCTGTGCCGGCAGCTAATCGATACCACAGGAGTTCAGCATTGAGATCCCCGACAAGGAGGCCGACCAGATCCACAGTGGTAAGTCTTGATCCAGTGGGTGGGTTATCGATCGCCCTACAGAGCTGACGTGAATTGTGTGTATAGTCGAGAAGGCCGTCGAGTACATCCTCGCTCAGCCCGATGGTGAGTCAACCTATCTCTGGAGTTGCAAATGTGCATTTACTGACTGCTGTCCAGCTCACTAAATACCTAATTGGAACCCCCGGCATCAGGAGAATTGGCTAGAAAAAGAATCGGGATGTTAGCACCAGTGAGGTCATTGACGACCATAACCCTTGCGATGCTACTCTGTATGAAATACATGCCAGTGGTTTTTCTTTCCTATATCGTGTATATCATTTGAATGCAATTTTTGCAGTTTTGCAGCCGCCATGACATTTCTAATGTTCGTGATACATATCTTCACAACTGTCTAGGTTTGAATATTCCAAGGTGTTCTGGAGCTTTGAAGGGAAATATATGAACGGGGTGACGGAGACGACCGCACCCGATCTGGCTCCATCTTCCAACGGTGGTTGTCGTAATAGTGTTGGGCGTACGTATGCACCAGCTGTTAATTAAAAAAAAGCCCCAACATTAAAAAGGAATATAAGCAAATCTCAAATACAAGTGCCAAGCAATTTCAAATCGCAATCTCATTAGAGTATCTCAGAAGCAAAGGAATCCAGATCGTACTGTAGAAGATCACAATCTCTCCGTTCGGGTGTTAACCGCATTCGAAAGCGCCTCGCCTAGCATCCTTCTAACAACTACCACCCTTTGTGCTTCTGGGCATTGAATCCTTTCCAAAACACTACAGTCTAAACTCCCGAAACATCGTTTTGGCTAGTCCACTCGGTCCCTGGTTTCCCCTGACACCGAGTCCCACTTCGACACTTTCCGTCACGGTCCCTCTTAGCACCTCACAACCATCCGGCGACCGACAACTCCCAATCGCTACATAGATCGGCGTTGATTCCTGATCACCTTCGGCTTGCTACCTGCTTCCCCGCCCGACACCCTTTCCTACCCCCTCCACCCAACCGAGTATCCTCATGGCCACACCAGCCGGGGGCTTGACTCGCCGCAGAGGCGCCGGTCGAGTCGCTGGTGCCGATGAACAAGATGACAGCCGAGTGTCATCGCCAATCTCGCGCAATGGCTCAGCCATGGACAACCGCGGACCGGAAACCTCATTCACCAGTGCCGAAAATGGGCACAAGATCGCGTTTGACCCCCGCGACATCAGCGAAAACGAGGAACGGGGCAAGCAGCCCAAACTCACTCTGATGGAAGATATTTTACTACTAGGTTTGAAGGATAAGCAAGTGAGTTGTTCCCGAATAGATCTCCAACTTGATTGTCTTCATAACCTGGATTCCGATCGCTGACTCCCTACCCGCACTACAGGGTTATCTGTCTTTCTGGAATGAGAATATCTCCTATGCCCTGCGAGGGTGTATTGTCATTGAGCTTGCACTCCGCGGGCGTATAAGTATGCAGAAGGATTCCTCGCGACGACGTTTCCCCCTGGCCGACCGCACCATCGAGGTTATCGACGATACATTGACTGGGGAGGTCTTGCTGGACGAGACGCTTAAGATGATGAAATCGAGTGAGAAGATGAGCGTCAACTCATGGATTGACCTGCTGAGTGGTGAGAACAGCCCGATATGACACACAGCGATGCGACCACTAACTCAGCTATCTGGTAGGCGAAACCTGGAACCTGATGAAGATCGGATATCAATTGAAGCAAGTCCGGGAACGACTCGCAAAGGGTCTGGTGGACAAGGGCATTCTCCGAACCGAAAAGCGCAACTTCCTTCTATTTGACATGGCGACACATCCCGTGGCCGACGGCGGCGCGAAAGAAGAGCTCCACCGCCGGGTGCGCAACATCTGCAGCAACCGTACGGTCATCATTCCTCCTAGCCCATGGCTCCCCGAAGACTCCGAGTACCGTTACCTGCGATCTATCACAATGGTCTGCGCTGCATACGCCGCCAACGTCTTGGAGAATGCGCTGGTCACTATGAGCCACGAGGCCCGCGAGAGAGCGTTCGCACAGGTCGACGAGCTGCTGGCTGAGTACTCGCAGTGGCCGTTTGGCCGGAGGGCTGGCGGTTCGCAGGCGATCGGAGCCAACCTCGCTCAGGCCGTCAACGACGAAACTACCAAGAACAAGGACAGAGAGCTTCAGATGGAGGTGAGCATTCTCTCCTACTAACGTGAACCTACCTTTACTGACGCATCTAGATTGTCGCCGCATGCCTGAGCGTTTTCACCAGACTTGATTCCTTACTTTAACCGATTACCGCGTCCCTAATACATTGTCTTTTGTTCCACTTCGAACCGACTTTTCTTTTTTTTGTGTAGTATGGGACTTGACAGCGATTTTTATGTGGAAGGCCAAATTCATTCTTGTATGGGATATTCACTGAGCTCGATCTACTTTTCACCCCTTTGTTTTACTTCTTTCTTTTTGACCATTTTTCTTGGCTCTTAGGGACATACCGTTTAACGTCTAGTCAGTGTGGCTCTAAAATCATGACGGAGATTCTTCTCTCTCTTTTCTGCTCAACTTGATACTCTTGTTCCTTTTGCATACTTTATACAAGACAGATGACCATCGAAAACAACACGAACTAACAGCCTAGATCCTATCATTGAACCTTGACAACAACCATATCACCGCGTAACCCTCCAGCGGTCCCAGCAGCGCCAGCCGCCAATAGATCAGCGCCCTTGGCAATATCTACAATCCTGGCCTCTTTCGCTCGAACAAGGTTCTCTTCAATCAGTTCCGCGATCCTTTCAATAGCCGGTCCATCAGGGTTGACAGGAACAAACCGGCTTCGAATCCCCCTCTTTCTTTCCCCAAGCTCATCATTCTCAGGAACAAGCGGCGACTGCATTGCGACTTTAGCGTCAACAACGGTCAGAACAGCTCCGTGGTCTTTCACAACACCGTTCGCATGAGCTTGTCGGAATACCTCGCCGCCAGCACAATCAAGCACAATATCGACTGGGTGCCAGCGCCGCGCGCGGAACACTTTCGCGATGTTACACTCGTCCGCCGAGGGGAGGTGCGGAATCACGATGATTTCGTCGACGTTCCAGTCTTTCTCCACAATGTCGACTTCGGCAGGGGTGCAGGTGATGCAGATCCAGGGCCGGACTTGGGGTGGGAAAAGGGATTCCGCGCGTAGAATCTGAACGGAGATGCGGCCTATCTCGCTGTCTCGGGCATTGGTCACGAGAACTCGGATCTTAGGGAGCTTTCCCTTGGCGTCATCGATGTTGGGGTTTGTGTTGTTCACGAGACTTCCCAGTCGACCGTTCTTGTCCATGCGATTGAGAAGGCTACCGCGGCGAGTGCTGGTCGTGCTGGAGCCCGAACCGGCTGGGCTGGTGGCGCCAGGTTCATTTTTGGGGTTCCCGCGGACTAGATTGATAAGGCTGGCGCGGCGAACAGAGTTCTTCGGATTCGGGTCGATGGTGCTGGCGGCGCGGGGAGCTTTGCCTGTAGCTTTCGGAGTGCCGCTGACAAGACTCGCTAGACTCTCTTTGCGCACATTTTCTTTCGGCTTAGCACTGGGGTTGGGATTGATGTTGGGATTGACGGTGCTGGCAGCTCGAGGCAAGTCATCGATATTCCCAGGACCACCCACCGACCCAGTACCACTGGCTTTGTCATTGAGAATGGTACCACGACGATTCCAATGCCAGATCCAATGTCCACTTCCATCCCCGGTACTCCCACTGGCATTGTCGTTGGCCATGCCGCTGCGCTGTTCCACCCCGCTATTGAAATCCCCCGGACTTTTGCCACTGCTCCTACCACTCCCAGCTGTGCTCTTGCGATGTCCGTATCCATAGTCCATGCTACCGAGAACGGTATCGCGACGCTTGCGCTGCCACTGCCAGCGCCCAGTGCCATTTCCACCTTGCCCGAATTCATCATCATCCTCATTCAACCCACCTGGCACATCGGGGTCAAGGCCCGCGTACCTGAACAGCGCCTGCCAAGCAGTCAAAGCAGGCAGAGCTATGGCCGCAGCCTCGGAGATTGAGATGTTATCCGGTTTAGGCGCCATCTCTTTCTCAGTCGCAACGGTATAGTCCGCAGCTCCGCCATCGCGAGTATAGCTCACGAGACCGAAGATTTGGTCTCCGATCTTGAAGCGCGGACCTTCTTCCTGCTCGTCATCTTCGCGGGGCGTGCTGACCACCGTACCGCAGATGCTGTGCAGTGGGATTTTCGGAGAAGTGATTGGTGGGTTGAGGGCTGTGGCGAGACGAATCTCGTCGTGGCAGAAGGCTGCGGTGTGTACCTTTAGCAGGTACTGTTGAGGCGATGGCTGGGGAGTCGGAAAGCTTGCATCGAAGACAAGATTTGTTCCCTTTTTGCGGACTATGCTGGTGCTGGTGCTTGGAGAGATGGCTTCGGAGATGTCCCCTTCAGGGATTCCATCAGGCAGATAATCGCTTGTACCTTCTGGGGCGTAGTACAATGCCCGCATTGACAGTGGCGTGAACGCAGTGTCGTTCAGGCTGGCCGTTGTGTGCTTGGTGGACAGGTTGATGGATTGCTTTGCCGATTGGTTTCCGAGGGGCTTCGTTGAAAGATTTGGAGAGTGGTTTGTCGATTGCCCTGGTGATATAGTTGACTGCTTTGTTGATTGCTTCGGCGTGGGTGACTCAAAGGCCCTCTTACCCGCCTCGGGCTCCACGATGGGCTGTGTTGGGGGTATGCCTGGGTGCATACTGATGGAATTCGGTTCTTGGTGCATCTTGTCGGTATTTACACTTTGATCTGGTAATATTCACGCAAAAAGACTGGGTTTCTGTTGCATTTTAATACCCACAGACTGTGTTCGCCATCTATAGATGGCAATCTATAGATCGGGGGCTAATTCCTAATCTTGACGTATGCAGATCTTAGCTCAGCGTCGCCACAGAGCCTCATTTCCGATGAATTCCTTTGCAATAAAGCGACGGGAGTATTTCTTTATATGGCTTTTGCATATGGGCTCAGGCAAAGTGGTGGCTAATGGTTGATTCGGGGCAAATTTGAAAGTATCGAAACCAGGTGTCCCACAAAGTCTTCCAGGCTTGACCTTCGCAGGGGATTAATATGTAAACCTTGGAAATGGAAGAGCTGCCCAGATGTTTCATTGTTGAATGACCCCCGACTGATTAATGCAATAGCCTCAAGCCTTGATATGTGCGGTAATTACAAATCCTGATCTTCCATCCCAAGTCCATCAACAAAATCATACAACTCCCTTGGGTCCTCAAACACAGTCCAGATGTGGTCTGGGACGTTCTCAAATGCTTTCTCAAATCTCTCCGGTTCATTCTTCTCTTCCATATGAGCCACGTCTAGGACCTTGCGAATCGCAATGGCGTGAATCCACTCTGGATACTTCGCATACATCTCGGCGTAGGCCTCGGGGTCCTTCTGAGTAGAATCCCCAATGCACAACACCCTCCGACGCGGGAACCACCCATGGATCTTCTCCATCCGGTCAACCTTGTATTCCTGGGTCTTCTCCGTAAACGACTTGATCAGGCCCGTGATGTCCATCCACGAATAATCGCGCAGCACCAACGTGCCGGGGCAGTAATATTCATGCAGGAAACTATGCAAGAAAGGATAGAGGTTGTACGGTGATGCAGAGAGATAAAACCACGCAGGCACAAGCTCGGCATCGATATACTCATATAAATCAGGCATACCATCGATCGGCTCCGGGATATCTGCAAACGTGGTCTGGATGATACCTGTTGGTTCGAGCGTCATAGTCCGCTTGATCGTATCGTCAATATCGGAAATAACTAGCCACCCCTCTGGCGCAGCAAACGTCGTGGTCATCGACACGCTTTCATCGCCGAAATCATGGAGGCGAGGTCTGACCACCACTCCGTCCTCAACGTCCAGGTGGCCCATCTCGAAAGTCTGGCTGACGATACCGTTACGGTCGGATGGGCCTAGACCGTGCCTTTGTGCCGGTCTGGAAACGGGAACTTGGAGAGTGACAGTACGCGAAGGCGCGACGGCGTCCAGGAAAGGCTGGATGCGATGCTCGATGCGCTTGCGGGCATCTTCATGTCCGCCGCGCTCGCCGTCTAGCCCGATGTGGTCTGCGATCAGAGCGACGATCTTGCCAACGTCTTTCCTGCCTCCTTTTTCAAAGATGCAAGCGACGACCTCGGCGTGCCAGGAGTGGCTTTCGCCTGTTTCATTATTTACGGGCTGGTACGCTGTGTTGTCGAGCAGCCACACGGTGTTTTGATGTGGGTCTGCCGGCTGTGCCAACGGGTTCTTTGAGCCGAGGATGGACGCGAAGAAGCTTATGAAAGTAGAACCGCGTCTTTCCGTTGGTGAGGTGGGAGTCGTGGGCTCTGATGTCCCTTGGGCTTCTCTTTTGGCCTCTGCGACCGATGATTCTCCGTGCGACATGGTTGGCTTCACATAGAGTGAAGTTGGAGCATTTAATAAAATGAGTCCACAATAGATGGGGATAAAGTTAGTATTTCCCGAGAAACTCTCCGAGCAAATAGCACATGTCAGATTTGTAGAGAAGTGAAGAATTTCATCAGGGGAAACGATGATCATATAGCGGTTAGTTGGCGATCAGTTAGTGAACGTTAGTGCCGTCCGGTGCCCACCAGCCAAGGAGGCTCCATCCCGCCTGATGTTGCCTCTGCGCACTTGAGGGCATTCGCGTGGCTATTTACGAGGACAGGGAAGTTTCGTGACTTTCGTTAGGAGCGCGCTACTGACAGGTCAGTCGATCGGGTCAGGCGAGACCAGCACTTGCGGGTTAGGCTTGGCAGTAGGGGAGAGCTTCTTGTTTTGCTCTGATGAACCGGTCTCTTTTTCCCCTGTCGCTTTCAGCTGATGTACAGGCTGCGAACTGGTTCGAACTGTCCGGTTTTGCTTTCTCGGCTCACGTATGTTGTCATGTGGAGAGTGCGTGAAGGGGTCAAATTCAATTGTCACGGAACTCCGCTCTATAGCCTTGCCCGCTATACTCCCATGTGCCTACACTCGTCGAAAGCTATCGCCGGACTCTGCTATGAATGATGTTAATGCTCCAAAATTTTTAACTGGAATGTGTGATGTCAGTGTATCAAGTCTATGTATTTTTTTCTCTTAAACTTCCAGTCAACTGTCTGTGTGCCGTGATCCACATAATCTAGATGACACAAATTATTCCTGAATAGGGAATCCGTATCCAACCAGCATAGCGGGCTCGTCAATGCTGTGGTGCTGGTAGCTTTAGAGAGACCATGTCAGCTGTTTGGTCATTGAATAGAAGCGAGGATCCATACCTGAGAACACCAACGGCACCAGGGTCAAGCATGAGCGAAAGAGGGAATTCCATAGGATATCCCAGCCAGCGCTTGGTAAAGGCGCGGAGCAAGTGACCGTGAGCGACAAGAACGATATCAGAGGGGTTCTCTCCGTGCATGTTGTCCTTGTGGGCAGCCCGAATCTCGCGGATGAGGTCATCGATGCGATCCGTGACTTGCTGGGCGGATCTATATTCACACCTTTAGAAGGTGTATGCTAACATATTGATGTGATTATCACACTTACTCGCCGCCCTCACAACCGTCTCTCCAAATATCCCATTCACGCTCGGTGTCGAGACCGTGCTCCTTTCTCAAGGTACGGATCTGCTTGGTCAACAGACCTTCATACTCGCCATAGCCCCACTCGGCCAATCTTTCAGTCTCGGAGACCTTCTTGGCGTCCTTGAGAGCCTGCTTATCGGCATCGGAGAAGGCAATGTCGAAGGTCTGCACCGCTCGCTTACGAGGGCTGATATAGACGTGCACCAGCTTGGACGGGTCAATCAGTCTTCCTGATCCCACAATCATCTTGCCGGATGCATTGACTTGGTTCACGCCGTCTTGAGTAAGCTCAAGCTCAGTGATTCCGGTGTACCGTCCATTCTTGGACCACTCCGTTTGTCCTGCGAAATAGTTAAAGACGAGACCTAGAAGGGATGAAAGAGATGAGTCTCTAGTATACACACCATGGCGGTAGAGGAAGACACGAGGGGTGCTAGAGTCCTTGTCAGGCATTTTGATATCCAAGTTGATGTCTGGTGAAGAAGCGGGCGGGACGGCGGGGATCCAAAAAAGAGTCTCCGCTTCGGTGAACCTTTGAACTTCACCGGTTATTGCCACAAATAACTTCCTCTTATTCTACTATTTGATTTGGTTCAAAAACATATAAAGACTATCTACTCAGTAGGTACATTCGTAGGAGCCCTGGTCTGTGGTCTTGGATGCCCCGCGGCGGGGTCATCTATGGATAGAGTGAGCCCTTGGTCGGCACTATGGGGCATTTGGTGAATTTGTGAACCTCCAAGGTTAACGAGACGGAGGAACATGGCCCAGCTCTTGGCCAGGGTAGAATATCGTGATACAGAATTATTCAAACTTTAAGAGGGTTCCCTGTCAACGTTGGCGCTTTTCCTGGAGCGTGCCCAACGCCCATGCGTTTCTTACCTCAATGGCTACCGCGAACCCTCACGCCATTGTAGGTTAATTGTTTCTATTTAATTTACACAGGGGCTCTCAAATGTACACGATCTTGCGTTGGTACCTTGCAGATATCCGATCCAACGTTTAAAACCCAAGGGATCATGACACCACCCTTGCATACAACACTCAAATCCCCATCTCTCGATTTTGCGTCTTCTTCCCAATAACAAATCTTATACAGGATCAGGATTGAACGCAGCAATCCAGGAAGCTTGGAATCATATTCTCAATTTTCTGTGTGTGAAAGAAACAACTAGGTATGCAATCTCAACCCTGCCAAAGGCATGCAGCCCATCTAAACCACATGCAGTTATCAATATGCCCTCGACAATTTCACCCATGCTATCCACACCATGCCCTCAATCTCGACCTAAATTCCAAGTTCCTTGGAATCGGAGACGCCGGCCAGCCCGTGCCCTCATCCGTCCCACCTACACCAATTTGAATCCGTACATATCCTCCTCCTCGCATTCATTGACGCATTCATGGCCTAAGCACCACGCAGTCGACTGTCCTCGATGTCACCCACATCATGGCGGTAACTCCTGCAGACAATGATTTCTTGGACGAAGGGGACTCGAGGTTACCTGTTACGACCTGCATTGCTTTGTGCTCTTCGTGACAACATATCAATCCCTACGACAACACTTGTGCCGATATCATCACCGTAACTGTGCTTCGGAACAGCAAATAGTGCAAATGTGTTCTGGTATGAGTTTCACCAACTTGGAATCAAAGGACTGCGTGTTTCAGCTGGAATTAGAACACAAAGACCATGTCAAAACCCGTGAAAAGAGTTGCCCGGGAGTACATGACACGAACCATATGTGATGAAAAATGTGACTATCTGGGATTTTTAGATAAGTAGTCGGAACAGAACCATGGATTACAATGTTTGAAAGCATGTTTACTAAATACCTTACGGTAGATTTTGTTATCTGCTTGAAATGAACTGAGATTCAGATCATAAGTCTGCATCTAGTGAGACAGATCGGACGACCCTAGGCCTCACTCTCAACGCACGTAGTAGTAGCTAAGCTAAACGGAAACAGGCCTTGGTTAACGGTTGATTGAGAGCTAGTTGCATCGTCTGATAGAGTACAGTCTAGTGAAGTTCCTAATCGAGAGACGGCGGGGCGCCTCACGGTTTGGAGATATTCTGCCCCCGTCGATCGACTTGGTCTTTCGACAGGTAAACCCATTTACTGCCGTGGGATTCTTGCCTTTCTCTTGCCTTTGTCGACTACCCATCGTGAAACCTCCATTCCCACCGAACCATGTCTTTGAACCCACCCCCGGACCCGAAAGCCACGGCCGAGGTACCGGATTCGATTGAGGTCGGAAGACAGACCAAGGAGATTTCAAACGATCTTCAGCAGCAAGCAGGATTGATTTCAAGCCTTCTTGAGAAGAATAAGGGTATGACACGCGCTCTGAACCAAGAAATCAACAATATCGAAGCCACCCTTCGGTGCGAAAATGCTGTTGACCACGTTATCGACCCCTCTGTCTACCTGAGAGACACTGGAATGAAGGTCAGAGCAATCAGGAACAATCTGTGGCAGCAGGAACATTTGATCAAGCGTCTGATCCAACTTTGCGAGGATTCCCGTGGTCGGGTTGAGACTCATGCTGCACGACTGCTTCCCGTGATTGAGCGACAGGCAGGAGTGATCCGTACTCTCGAATCTGAGATTTCCGACCAGAAGATGACTATCAGCGATCTCAATCTCAAGAAATGCCAAGCGGAGCATGGACTACTGCAGAAGACAAGAGAGGCGGAATGTCAGAGCCGAGTCGCAGCTTCCGTGGAAGCAAAGATCAACAAGCTGAAGGAGATCCTCAACTGCACAGCTCATCTGATGCTTCTGGAGCTGGAAACCCAAGACGAATTGATCAACGATCTTCCCACAAACACCAAGCTCGGCACCAAGCTCGGCACCAAGCTCTCGAAAAGCCGTAAAGAGATGAATGAAATGGCTGAAAAGGTCCATCGCTTGACTTCCGATGACAACGAATTGCCATTCAACCTTGAACTAGAGCCCAATCTCAGGAAGGAAATCGCTGACCTCCGCGATAAGGTCGGCTTCCAGAATTTACAGATCGATTACCAGGCCCGCCAGATCTCCGAGCAAGCCAAGACCATCAAGGAGCTCGAGATTGAGAAGCGCATCCTGTCGCTCAGTCTTGACGATGCGAACCTCGAAGTGATGAACTTGATGGATAAGCTGAACCCCTCAGACCAGAGCGACAAGGGACGTGGCGGCATCAACTGAGCCGACTGACTAGGCCAGCCGACTTCACATTACCGCGACGATCTTCACATCCAAATCCATTCCCATGCCGGTACCAGAGAGAATCATGACCATCGGGTCTCTTGAGAAGATGCGCCTTCTTTGCGAGTTTGGCATTCAACACTGATATGGGAGGAATGATCTGGGATTGAAGTCTTCGATCGTTTTCTGAAGTTCGGGATATGGCAGAGATGGAATGGTTCGGGATTCGGGAATTTCTTTTCGATCTGCCTTTCAGCGACTGCGACAGGGCGGCTATTGTTTACAAGCTGGGGGAGTTCGAGGCGAGGAGTATTTTTTTTCGTGTCTACTTTGCTGTTATGTGTGTCAATCAAGCTTGGTGTATCTAGCCAATTGACATACTGCAATCGCAATAACAGACAAAGCCTTGATCGGGTTGATCTGATGAATTGGTGTATTGGTTCTGTCTCTCAATATGCGGGGTTTCCACTTTACCAACAAACATAAAACGTGGGAATGTCGTAAACTCATGACACAGCGATTAACAAGGCGCAAAGCAAAGTAAGATCCACCCGGGCTGGAGGGATTGATCTAGTCAAGATGAAGGTACTCGACCAAGTAGACAGTCAGAAACAAGGCCGAAGTCCTCCAACATCACCGATGGCACTGCCGGGGGCTCCAGAAGCTCAACATCAAGAGATGGTATCTAGACAGGGTAGCACCTCGGCAAGTACCAAATGGGGTCCTTAGGCTTTGGTGAGCAGGGGCCCAGTAAGCCTTTCACAGCTGAATGGGCCTGTAAACATAGCTGGTGTTCCAAAACATGGGTATCACCATTTCTTCGGCGCAGAAATCTCAGCCCGAGAGAACGAAGCAGTGACAGTCTCTTTTTCGCGCCTTTGCTGAATTGCTTTGATCCCAGTGCGATCAGTGACTGTGGTGGCATTGATAATATTGTCGAATGCCTCGTCCTCACTTCCCGCCGAGCCAGATTCAGCATCCGAGTCAACATACACCTGCTCCGGCCGAGAGATCTTCTGTGGCTGCTGCTTCTCCTCGTCTTCGGGGTTCTGGAATGACTTGGAATTCAAGATCTTCTGTCGGATCTCGGCCATTTGAGCTTCATCCTCTGAATCATCAGAGATCGCAAAGGGATCTTTGTCCTCTTCCTCTTCTTCGCTATCCTCCTCGTCGTCGTCCTCGTCTCCACTTTCGTCGTCAGATCCCCGCGCGGGCAGTCGGTTGGTATTTCCTTTCGTCCACATATCATCGCCTCCCTCGATACGGTTGTCTTCGTACTCTTGCTCGATTTTGGCGAGCCAGTCCTCTTCGGCCTTCTTGACTTCTTCTTCGGAGGCGCATGCAGCATATCTCGCTAGCAGTTCCTTGTTAATTTCCAAAAATGACGGTCCGTAGCTGAAATGTCTGAGAATGTCTTCTGCCCATTCCAGGCGGCCGCAGATCGCAAAGCAAGCCGCGAGCGCTTCGACGCAGTTCAAACGCCATGGTTTTCCGTAGTTGACAGTGTTGGCGGCGATAAGGTATGGAACTAAAAGATGATGTAGTTAGTTTAAATATACGTCAAGGTCCGAAGCGTTGCACGTACGAAGTCTTTCACATTTTCCGCCGATCCGCGACCAAGGCACTTCTTGGACTCGCACCCAGGAGCATTCCACCACGGCGGCACCGTATTGCTCCATAAGATCCCTGTCAGCTGGGGAGACAACTCGCTTCGCATTTGGACTATTCCACGGTCAGAATGTGTGGCCATGGAGACTCATGATGCGACATACGAGACGATGACACCAGCGTGTCGCTGGCCAACGTGTAGATCCCGCATGAGACCCAGTTTCATCAATCGCTTTCCAGAGCAGCGTTTAGGGTCGCAGTGTCCCATGTCCCAGCATGCAGCCTTATAAGCAGGCCGCGACGAGCCCGCGCCTGCTTCGTCGTCGTCGCGGGGCACTGGCCGGGGGCGGGGGTTGTTGGACTTTTTCCCTCCTCGCGAGAAGTTGTCTTTTTTGTGGCGGACCATGATGGAGAGAATATAAGCAAAAATGCCGTAAAGAGGCGGATTGAATATGTTCGTGAATTGTGAAGATTAAAAAAAAGATCAAGGCCAAGCGCAAGCGCCACACGTGCAAACTAACCGGTTCTCCGCCCTCAGCCCCCCATCCCGCGACTGTACACATCTCGCTTCTTGGGATCATTGCGTTACGCCAATTGTCCCTTTATTTTCTTGGTGAAGATCTCCCTTTTCTCTCATTCTCTCGTCTACCGCCGTCCTGGAGGCAGCCTCAGCACGAATGGCGGCTAGGGACCGTTTTGGGGCCTACGCTGAGCCGGGCTTGTCACCGTTACAGCGGGCAATCCGTGAGTATTGTTGTGAGTATGCGACACGTGCCATGTGGACTAATCGATGTAGGAAATGCCTGCGACCCCCAAAACTACGAGCCCAACCTGGCTCTTAACCTCGAAGTAACGGACCTGATTAATTCCAAGAAAGGCAATGCGTGAGTAGGACGCCCCCGCAGTGCATTGCGCATACTTACAACCCTATCTTCAAGGCCTCGAGAATCCGCATTCGACATCGTTCACCTTATCAACTCGCGGAACCAAAATGTTGCGTTGTTGGCGTTAGCGGTACGTGGGGAGCTCGAATAACAGACGCGGGGGAGGCTGACAATACGATTTCCAGCTCCTCGATATTGCCGTCAAGAACTGTGGATACCCCTTCCACCTCCAGATTGGTACAAAGGAGTTCTTGAATGAATTGGTGCGCAGGTTCCCCGAGCGGCCGCCCATGCGACCCTCCAGGGTGCAACACCGCATCCTGGAGTCGATTGAGGAGTGGCGGCAAACCATCTGTCAAACATCGCGGTATAAAGAGGATCTGGGGTTCATTCGGGATATGCACCGTCTGCTGCTCTACAAGGGATACATGTTCCCCGAAGTCCGCCGGGAAGACGCTGCGGTTTTGAACCCGAGCGATGTATGTGACCCCGGGATGTGGCGCCTGTGCCAAGCTCACGTTGTTTAGAACCTTCGGTCCGCCGACGAGATGGAGGAAGAAGAGAAAGAGGCGCAATCGGCCAAGCTTCAAGAGCTTATTCGGAGAGGAACTCCTGCGGATCTGCAGGAGGCTAACAGACTCATGAAGGTCATGGCTGGATTTGACAACCGTCACAAGACCGACTACCGCGCGAAGGCTGCCGAAGAGGTTGTCAAGGTGCAGCAAAAGGCTAAGATTCTGGAAGAGATGCTGCAGAACCAGCAGCCTGGAGAAGCTGTCCCCGAGGGTGATGTCTTCGAGGAACTTGCAGGCGCACTGCAAAGTGCCCATCCCAAGATTCAAAAGATGTGCGAGGAAGAGTCGGACGATCCCGAGGCGGTTCACAAGTTGCTAGAGATCAACGATAGCATACACCGTACAATTGAACGGTATAAGCTAGTCAAGAAGGGTGACTTGGATGCTGCATCTCGGATTCCCAAGGGAACACTGGGCACGACGACCGGTGTTTCCACAAATGCTAATAACGAGCTCTCGTTGATTGATTTCGACCCCGAGCCTCAGCCCGATTCAAACGGCAACGAGGCAACGCCCGCACAAGGTGGCAGCTCTTTGGAAAATGACCTTCTTGGGCTTTCACTGGGTGAACAAGGTCCTACTCAAGGTGGTGGCATCTCTCTTGGTTCCAGTAAGTAGCAAGGAGTGCGTTTGTGAAGAACGATACTGACTTTACATAGACAACTTCCCATCCATGTCGACAAGTTCAACACCGCCTGCTCCCCAACAGCAAGCACCAGCCGCTTTCAAGCCTAATTATGATATCCTCGCTTCTTTGGGCAATTCGCGACCCGCCTCTCAATCCCCTACCCCCGTTATGGGCGCATTACCCCAAGCCCAATCCACAGCGACACCGCCACCTGTCGACCCCTTTGCATCGCTGGTCTCTGCTAGCCCACGGGCTTCATCCAGTCCTTTCCAACCACCTCAGAGCCGACCATCCCCTGGGCCTTCCTCCCTACTCGATCTAGTCGGGGGACCGGCTCCAGCTCCAGCTCCGCAAGCGCAGGCCGCTCCAGCTGAGGATGATGAGTGGGATTTCGCCTCTTCCCTACCATCCAGCAATTCTCTTCCATCGACAAACAAGATTCAAGTTCTGAACTCTCAACTGCGCGTTGACTTTGCTGCGCGCCGCGTGCCCAACCAGCCGCGCCAGATTCATGTCGTTGGTATCTTCTCCAACAACACCACCCAGCCGATTGGAGAACTTCATTTCCAGGTTGCTGTGGAAAAAGTAAGTCTCTCTCGCATGATATCCACAAATCTAGCTACTTTTGCTAATACCTTTCTTAGTCTTATACACTGCAGCTTCGGCCCCAATCTGGCCGAGAGGTTGCACCACAGCAGCAGAACGGAGTTCAACAGGAGATGCTCATGGATGGCATCGATGTAGGAAAGGGCAACTCGGTGAAGATTCGGTTCAAGGTTTCCTACAAACTCGGTGGTGAAGCGCGGGAGGAACAGGGCATGGTGCCACCTCTTGGCATTGCTTAGACGCGATGACACCCATCCCTCTTTATCCCCATTATGTGACTTTGCGTCCTTCTGTTTCTCTTGTTCGGTCATTTTAGATCCAGCGTTGGCTTCATTTCCCCCTGGCTTTGCACTGGTTGAGAACTTAGCGTCTTTTATCTACTCATGCTGTTTATAAAGATTCCAGGTCTCCCTTGGGAATTGCTTCGAAAATTCCGATCTCCGCACACTAGACTTGAGATTAACCATTAACCAGAATGTCGGGTTTGCAAGAATCCCAGAAACTTTTTAAGCGTGGACGACTACTACCCGGGTAAGTAACTACAGCGAGAGACGAGCTGGGCATTACGGCGAAGACCGAGCCATTGAGCTAGGCCCCTACTATAATCATGTTTACCCCGAGGATCATCCGAGTAGCTTCCAATCGCTGGAAGCTGATGCTATTCCGCGGAAATCCTACAATTTAGTCTAGTCGCATGGCAATGGTGGCATCGTAAATCTGCCTTCCGTTCCTGGTATGTGATTGTGCAGATCTCGCCGAATCCGAACCCGAAGTCAACCCGATCCGATCGGTAGTATGCGAGTTGAACACTACCCCAACATGCACTACAACATTTGGGGTCAACTTGGAACTGCCGATTTATTGAATGCCGATGCGAGTTGACAGATTTTGTGCATTTGTGTAGGGAGCTTATGAGTTGGGGATCGGCCCACTAGTTCACAGATCACCACGTATTACGTACTTTTGTCTACAATCAAATGATTCTATATTCCAAGACATTAGAAGAGATAATAACACTAAATTATTCAGGTAATTTATGCGTATAAACAGAAATCTGATATCTAATCAGAGATTTTTGCTGTGGCGAGCTACGGAGTACTCAAACTGGTATAGTCTCGGCCGGCCGAACGTTCGGCTCTAGGCCCGTGGCGACAGCAAACTGTCAGGGTTCGACATGGCATCTTTTTCCATGGATTCTCCATACAGGGCAACTTCTCGTTTGAGTCCAGCTGGAAATAATTGAGACTGATGGGGCCAATGAGGAATTTCCCCGAGCGTTGGGGATACACTTGCTAAGCCTATGAGCCTGATGCCTCGGCTATGATGTAAGATAGCACGCTCACCTGGGGATTGTGCCATTTTCCCAGAGTCAGGTCGATTTCAACGGTTAGATTATTATTCAAGATTAGGCGTTCGTCCGGCCCTTGGCATTATTCGCACAGTATCCCCAGTTTAGGAAAGGAGAGGGACCATGTAGGCAATGCAAGATGCTGATCACCGTTGATCGACGATCTCCGGAGAGAGATCGTGCAACCTAAATAGCCTTAAATTTCAGGGCATCAAATTGTCCGGAGGATCAGGGCACTTCCTTTATCCGGTCATCACGTGCGGTATGTACCCTGGCCTTGCATTGCACTGTGACTTTTTTTTTCTCTTCTTTTTTTTAAAAAACGATCCAAAGTAAAAAGCGGAGGGAAGGTCCAGTAGGTCTAAGATCTTTAGTTTAGAGTAACGTTGACCCCACTTATTTCTCCATAAAATACATACGAAGTACGAGGATATCAAATAATTCTTATCGTGGTCTAGATCCTGGGCAATAATCGATAGCTTTATGCAGCTTACTTGCATACAGGAAGTAATATCCCTATGGTATCCCTATGGTACAGGCCCGTATAGCGGTTAGTGGCGCTCTGGAGCGGACTGGCCGCAGAAGGACTTGGGCCAGTGAACCATGGAACCTGACGGTCGTAAGTTTTCCTGGCGCCCAAACTATGATCGGCTCGTTACCATGGTACTGTCCCCAAGCTTGGCCTGCAGTCTGAGTATACTACTCAAAGTACTTAATATGTAAACCCCCTCCCCCCCCTCTTTTCATTCTCATACCTCAACTATGCCGTTGGAATTAGATCAAGATATTGCTCCTATCCCCCGCTCGCGGGAGGAGAACCAAGAGAGGTACGAACCGTCGTCTCCCAGATCGTCTCAAAAATGTCTAACCCATTCCCAGAGCCTTCATTGCCGCTTCAAGGCGCAAAGATCGCAGCTTGGATGCTCGGCTAGAATCTGCAAATAGGGCTTCTATGCTTCATAAGAAACGCACAGGCAAAGCATTCCATATCACCAAGGACATTGTCGAGAAAGAGGCCATGTATGAAGAAGTCGACGAACGGTATCAAGAAAAACGTATCAAGATGCTGCAAGCCCAGAACATGCAGATCGAAGAACAATTTCACCGCCATCTGCTTGAAGCTTTCGCGAAGCGAGCAAGCTACTCGAACGGATCCTCCATCGCGAGTCGCCGAGCTAGCAACATGACCCCGCTTCCTTCAGCCGCCGCCTCCCGCAAGATGAGCCTGGATCTATCCAACCTTCGCTCTTCGTCTTTCTCCCAGGGTCCAGGGTCTATGGCAAGTCCGATGCCCAACAACGATGGCTACGTTCTTTCCCCCGCAGTCTCATACGACCCCAACAGCCAGTCCTACATGGCCTGTATGAACGGCTCCGAGAGCCCCTACGCCAACATGGTCCCTGCCTCCGCAGCAACCCCCGCCCAGATCCCTGCATACATCCAAACCCCCAACTGGGCCCAAGTCCCCAACTGGGCAATGGCGCACCAAATGCCTACCCCCGGTCAAACCCCAACAGACGCACAGGCCGTGCAAATGTGGCAGCAGCAAATGATGCAGCAGGCCTCGGAACCCGTCCAAATGCGTCAATTCAGAGATCGTCTCGCTTCCGCCCCAGAGTTACCTCTGCAGCACCAGGCTCCACAGCATATCCCTCCTCCCGGCCCCACTCCCCCAACCCACGGTCACAGTCGCGGCCAGTCCCAGCCCCAATCCTCCTTCCGCAGCCTGAGCCTGCTCACCCAAAGCACCAATCTCCACGCACCTACTGCCTCACCAAGGGTCGAGGCGTTCTCTGCAGACTCTCACTCCACTCCTGATTTCTGCCCCACGCCTCACACTCCCGTGTCGCCTACGCACCCTGCCCAAAAGCTCGAGACTGACTTTGTGTCTGGGGAACTGGACCCTGATTACACGGACTTCAGCCAATTTGCGTTCAACTTGGGAAGCTCGGACTTGCCGCTTGAGCGCGACCAACCATTCGGATTCGACGATTTCCTTGCCGTGGATGAATTTACCAGCGTTTCCTGCTGAACCTTGAACCTTCTTTTGCCCATTCTTTACGCCCATTACGATCTTGATACCTGCTATACCCAGGTAGTTGGTGGCTGTTTGTGGAGTTTCTTGGGGTTCTTTGACCTTTCACACGACTCTGTTGTACATCCATTCCAGGATAGCCTGTATATTTGCTCCTGTAACATATATGCTATTTATTTCCCATTTAATATGAAACAATTACGAATGACTCTGACTCCCTTCTCTCCAATTTCAATTTCAATTCTCGTTCGAGAGGTTAGTTTGGAAATTAACGTTGACTAGTATCGACTAGCTTCCAGCTACCGCATCGAGCAAGCCCCTCCCTGATATGATCTAATTGGTGCCCCGGAAGTCGACAGTGTAGCGAGCTTAGCCCTAATTGGTGGTATGAGGCATTTGTGAATGGACCACTCATACGGCCCATCCCACCTAATCTGTCTACGAACCGTGGAACCCCACTTGCAACATTTGTCACGCTGAGCCAGAAACTCATAGCCAGAGTCTCTGAGCCCTAATCACCCACGTCTGTGAGCTATCTGGAAACAGGTACTTTCGTTCCCACGCATCAGAACTTGCTTTTCTGTTTTCTGTCTGCCCAACAGGCTTTCGCTCTCGCTTGGGGTAATGGGGTTGACCCGACTGGGGTTTCTTGCAATTAGCTTTCAATTACGAGGTAACTAGGGTTAGCTTCTTATCATCCGACAGTTATTTTGTAGATCTTAGCTCCTCTCTGCCTTGGAGGGGGAAAGTAATCTACGACCTCCGGGATATGCGGAGAGAGAGGGGGTGAAGGATCACTTTTCCCGCCCCTGTGACCGATGAGGCGTTCCCGACAGTCCGGATCAACGGCGATCGTGCAGGCATGACATGCAATCTCCGGGATCTGGTCTTGCAAGATAACTTGTGTGACATTCGTGTAACCTGTACTATCATCGGGATATCAGATCGGGACGTGCGTCAAATGATCCTGCGTACCTAGCCCCCAACCCCTCAACCAACTTTTCTCCCCGAAGACCAATATACAGACGGCGGTGATTACGAGGCCCCATTCAAAGCCCGAAAGATACCTGGAAAAAACCTCCCACTGAAAAACACGAATCGGGCCACCAGAAATAGTTCCCGGATTTGCGGGGTTAAGGTTGCAGCTCGGCGGAGACTTCTGGGATTTGATTGGTTCGATCGCTGCTAGCGTCCGCACAGACCCATGAAAGGCTAGAGTCTATCAGGGTCCAGTCCCAAGGGTTGATTTTCGAGTCCGAAGGATCGGTTCCACTGGGACTAGGCTGACGCTGGTTTTGGTGGGCCGATTGAGAAGACCCCGTGCGCCGTTGTGGGGGCTTGATTGGACTCATTATCAAGTTTTCCCGAGACTTGCCTATTTGGTGGGTGGTGTAGATTGTGGCTTAACTCGTCCACTGGCGACATCCTCCAGGGCTCGATTGAAAGTCCTTTTAGCCACGGCAGGTGATAGGGAGCTGTGCGTGTTTGTGATTGGTTGTGCCTGGCTTTGCTGGCACGCGCCTCGGTACCTGCGTTCAACTGAGTCTGTGCGTGGCCTGATCTTTCCTGGAACTCGATAGGCCAGAGCAGTCTATCGCGTGAAGGGGGAGAGATGTCATTTGTGTATGTTGGGTGCACCAAGGGACCAGTGGCAGTTATTCGGTGCCAAGAGGTGGGGGTGTTCTGCAGTCTCTCCCGTAGAGGACTGACTAGTTTGGTCTGTGGGTGAATATTCAGTGAAAACCGTATCAAAATATTATTTTCGCTTTAAGTTTTGACATGCAATACGTGAAATATCTGATAAGGTCGTAATCGGTGATCAAGACTCAGACCCAAATGTGCGCTCTTACTCAGTAGTGCGTAGGCTACTTACGTATGCAGCAAATACCCACAGCAGGCAAGTGAGATCAATCCACAAGTCGAGAGTCCTGGATCAAGCCGGAAATAGCATCTAGGCAGCTGCATGATTGGGCTACAGAGGTGTCAAACTCGAGCTAGCTATAGCTGGCTCGGCCCGGTGGAGCGCAGAGTCTGGAGTGAAAATTATCTGCGAGTGAGACGCCAATATTCGCGCAGTGGGGGCTGCAGCGTCGATCATAGTGAAGATCTCCGGACTAGGTTGCGCGCTGGAATGCAACGTTAACCTCACCCACCGATATGAGGGAAAATCGAAGCAAAGACCGTGGATAGGCAAGTCAAGGTTCATGGCCATGAACAAAAGGAAAACCGACAAACCTTGTGTCATCGTGACAAAGAAGTAAGTTGAGTTTTTTCCAACTGCCAAAATCCTCGAACCTGGCCTGAGAAAATGACATAGGGCGAGAGCTGTCGTTACATCCAATCAGAAAGTCCCGCTTGGGCCAGGAATGTTCAGCGATGCTTTTCCTGATCGCCCCAGTGGAGTTGGTGGCTTGCGACCCAAATCTGTGGGATCGAGGCCACCTTTTTCAAACGACAAGTTATTTTTCCTGATTGTGTACAAAAGTGTGCATCCAAATACCTAGGTGGACTTTAGGGGAAAGATGAATGATTTCAAGGGTTTTTTTTTTCTCGGCCATTTCACTAAAGATACACACAGTCTCTTACAGACTGCACAGTCTATATCCATTCTGACCTTCTGGTCTTCCACGGTTGGCTCCAGGGCTGCAACTAACCGAGTTCAATTGAAAACGTGACAGTCTTCCATTTCTGATAATTTCATCAGTTGGGTCCATAAAAAAAAATGTAACGAGCCAGTAGGAAGGAAAGTCTCGTCATGGACAGGCATCCACCAGTGCTCAACATCACCCACTCAAATACAGCCCTGGGGGTTTACAACTCGAGTCATGTCAAAGTAAGATTGCAGATACGAGCAGGTCACAGAATTCCAATACCACGATACCGTGACTGGGGTCTGGCCCGTGCGAAATACCTTGTGGATATGGTGAGCGTCGCGCACCGTTGGACGTCAAAGTCCGGGTCACAAATTAGATGGGGATACTGCGAGAGGGAGGCGTCGGGGAGGCGAAGAAGGGGTGTGTGCATATCCAACCACATCGTCCCTTCGCGAACGGACATGCACTTCCGCACAGTCTGGATTTTGGGGAAATATGTCAAGATTGCCAATGCCAAAAGCCGATGGTCTAAAGCCGACGCATGGTCAGTCTCTTTTCGAAGGCGACTTCTTTTCGAGGATGAAGATTTTTGGAAAATTGAGGCTGGAGTCGGTTTTTCTCCGAGACAGCATACAGTTGATCTTTGCCCCGGTGTGGAGCCCTTCGGCTTTGTCCGGGCGTTGTCGATCGTCGTTCGTAATGTATAGTGGAGAGATCTAGCGCAGCTCGGCAATCTGAGGTCTCAATTTTGAGATTTATGACACAAATTTACTACGCCACTGTGAAGCAATGTCCTTCGGATGATCTGAAATCGTGGAAAACATATCCGATGCTAGATAATGTGATAATGTAATAATGAGGGCGTTGGGCAGATCCATGAAGGCAGAGGCATACCGAGCTGCTGCCAGCTCAGCACGGACACAACGAAGGAATGTCCATGGATGTATGTGATCAATTACCATGCGCATACACAGTGATGTCTTGGAAAATCTGTCAGAAGGGAAGCGAGCTAGACATGAACGCTTTTACAGGCCCCGGCTGAAGAGTTCCCGGCCAATATCACCGCTACGTCGAACATTCTGGCTCGACGAACTACTGCGTCGGCGGCGGCTACGGGACTCGGCGGGGTCGTTGGGATTGAGCCCAGTTGCGCGGGCGTGTAGATTCAAAATGTCAGTCAGGCTGATTACTCCCACAAGACGACCTGACAATCGTGCCCCGTCGAGCGCCGATGATGGAATGGAATGTGAGAGGCTTGGCGGAATAGGCACGCCTGATGAGGAGATAGAAGGTGCAGTGGAGGCTGGGTAGGGCGCCACAGGGGCTGCTAGATGGGGGGATATGTGATGAGAAGGCTGTGCAGTGGGCGCTGGGAGAGGGGATTGCGTTGGTGAACTCGGTGTGTGCGGTGCTGGCGGATGGACAGTGCTGCTCGACAGGGGAATATGCACCGAGGAGTGTGATGGGGTTGGTGGTCCAGACGAGGCTGGCGATACTGGATCGGTCACCCAAAGTCTGAAGATGCCAATTAGCATACCTGGTCAGCTTTCCTCGTGTTCCAAAAAGATACATACCGATGTGATCGGGTGGCCACGATTTTCGCAACTGTATGTGCCAGGGTCGATGCTGGGTTGACGTGGAAGACAGGGAACGAGTCTTTGCCCTCCATCAAGCCGCGCGTAGACAGAATGACGGAGATGAAGTGTGTACAGGTGTTTTGTAAGAGAGGGAGTGAGGAAGATCGAGTTAGGAGCTGTTAACGTTAGAAATCTATCGGCATGGGAGTAGAAACAGTGTTTGTTACCTTGACATCAACGGTGGATATGTTACCAAGCACGTTCATGTGGCTATCAACGACAACGATAGACGAGACACCCTCGTTGTTCATCACGTGTAGAGCTTCTGATAGAGGCTTGTCACCACTAAAGCATACTAGGTTAGGCAGTCCAAAGATTCGCTCCTGGATCACTCACTTGATAGATATCACATTAGTAGATCCAAGTCGCAAATCACTGATGACCTGGGGGTGAAGCTCTTCGATCAGAGGGAAGCTGCGACCATTCTCCCAGAGGAATTTCACCAGCCGGAACTGACTGAAGATTCCAACCACTTTGTCATCGTGATCAACGACCACCACACGGTGAACCCCTCCACCGAAAACCTCGACGGCAGTCATGACATTGGCCGAGGCTGGCAAGTTGATGAGTGGCTCTTTCTCCATGCCAAACTTCTTGACATCTCGCAGCGGGATTGGTACCCCATTTTGGGCTTTGTTTGCCAGTTCCTCATAGGACGCGCGGTGTTCCTCGTCGGGTGAAGTGAGGCCCGCCGCGAGCAGGAGGTAGGAATTCAAGTCGGCATAATCAAATGTGGCAACCACCGAGGTAGCCTCTACTGACTCGCGAATCAGTAGTACTGGTGCGCCAGAATCAATCAGGATCTAGTATAGGTCTGTGTCAGTCCGCTATGATCGATGCCGAGGAAACATCCATTGGTATACCTACATTGGTTGCCTCTTCAATCCCAGTGTCGAGCTCCACAAATTTCAATTCATCGGGGCTAACTAGCTCGCCAATTGAGATGTCTCTCCAGTCACGACCAACGAAAGCAGGGTCGGTGGGCTTGGGTGGCGGGGGATTATCAATGAGGCTCTGGATGGCGGACTGGGGAAGGGAGGGCTGTCGGCGAGAGCGCGGTGATCCTGGTGGGCCGCGAAGTGTCTCGCTCAAACTTTGCCTGTGCTGATGGGTTGGGGTAGACATGTGTGAAATGCGGAGTGTGTTTCGTGCGGAGGGAGAGCGGGATTCGGTACTGGATCGCGGAGAGGCGGCGTTTGCTTCGTTGAGGGAGGTGTCAGACCCTTCGCGGGAGTGCAGGCGGTCTGCCATAAATGATCAAGAATGCCCAATTTGGGGTTATGTTATTCAAGCTGATTTCCTATCTGGTTTAAGTGGAATGCAGATTGTTGGTCGATCTACTGAGGTCATCAGGTGATGTTGATCAAATAAGCGGGGTTGAAAGTCGAGCCAATCACAGCTGACTTCTTTCAATTCCGCTGACATCATTTGCTTGTTAGTCATCTTGATCCATGTCCTGATTAGGCAGGTGGCATATCTCAAGACGCCCGGCGCACTCGGCCCGTTACAACCGGACACCGGGTGCACGGGAAGCACATGTGCACAGTGACTTTTTTTCATAAATTATCTGAAAATTTGACAAGACGAGGAACGATCAATTGTGTACCGGAGCTGAGAATAATGTTCAAACGCACCTGATACCGAAAGAATAATGGTCACAGGAGTATCAAACACCTTTGTTTAGTCCGGCTTGTTAATGATATTTTGTCTGCATACTTAGTTTGCATATCTAGAGACGAGACTTCAGGGCTAATCGATGTCGAATTGGAGCATGATGCTTTCGAATGCCTCAGAAAAAGTCATTCAACGTCTTGGAGATATCAACTCCTCTGTCCTTCATGACTGCCCGCTTGGAAGGCCGAGCACTCCCTTCAGCTGTACCCGAACTTTTGCGCTCCCTCTCGCGCTTCTGCTTCCTCTCCCCGTCCATCCTCTGTCTCGCGGGGTCTCGCGTGAACATGACAATTGACATGGAGCTATAGTTTGAGCGAATGGCCAGCATCTCCTTTCTGCTATGATCAATCGTTGGAAGCTTGAATTCCAAGATAGGTAGCTCAGTACTTAACGACGATGGCCTAGTCTGTTTGTTTGTCGCTGGCTGGATGTTGGATTTGTAGGCGTGAAGTAGAGGCATGACATGGTTGAGGCTCTTGTTCGTGTTCTCGCTATCCCAGAGCCAATCGAGTCTGCAAGCGGACCAGCCTTCAACGTCAACCTCAATCCCATTCTCAGGCTTCACTGACTGCCTGATGTATTTGGTGATCTTTGCACATTCGTATGATAACACGAGCTGGAGCTCTGGCAAATGGCGTAGCGATCTCAGCACTGAAGTGGTCACTTCGTGTTGATTATAGAGTCTGAGGACTCGAAGATGTTGTAGCTGATTTGATTCAATCCATCCACGTACGAATCCATCCTGCAAGGGAAACCCGTCGTGATTAACACTTGTGGGGTCAAGGGTGGGCTGTGACGAGTAAGGTTGGTTGTAAACGTCTAATGCAACCAGATTTCTGATTTTAGAAATGGCCGTAAGATCTGCAGCAGAGCAGTGAGCAGTCGCGATAGTTAAGATGGCTCGCCAGCGAAAATCATCACTGTTGAGAATATTCATATAGTCCTCAAGGGGCTTTTTCGGGCAGCCAGCGCTAAGGCAATAGTGGTGACTGAGTTCATGGAACTGCGCAGGGTACATGGTGGTCATGATTTTCCACATATGCATGGTTTGCTTGTTGCTGAAATCATTAGACTAGAAACGAACTCGCGGTGATGACTTACCATCTCCCAAGGGCGTCCCAGATGTATTTGGCCAGGTACCAAGAAACATGCTCAAAAAGCTCAGGCTTCAACTGTGACTGATCCCTCAAAATTGCTTTCAAGGCGGCATGTTTCAGTGACCCAGAGCCGTGGTCATTGGTCGTCTCCCACCCATGTGGCAAGAACGGGATCTCATGATACCAAGTAGGACCGAGGCGGGTGAGCCCAGGAGGTTGGTGATCTTCAAGAATGATAGACATTCTGACGCGGGATAATCACATTGATGAAAGTGAGGGGAAGGTAGGTCTTCCCAGTTCAAAAATTCAAATTCTGATAGTCCGACGCGTGGACGATCTCGAGTCGCGCTTTCCTGATGTACAGACGCACACGTGACCCAATATCAAATGCATCGAGACAACCCCTAGAAATTACATAGACCACGTCAGATAGAAAAGCAAGCGGGGAATTTCAATGAGTCTTGAGCTCAGCTTACAGTAGAGCAAGATTGATCAGCAGATGAAAGCGAGCACCCCTTGTGATACCGATGGCTGCCGTAGTTGTATGAGTATTCTCCTTGCGTGACTGAACAGAAATTTTGAGCCATTAAACCAATGTGGTGTCTTTTGAATAGAAAGGGCTGACAAGCAATCTTCAGTCAAGATGAGCATAATATCAAATATCTGTATGGATACTCCAACCTTGGAACCGTCGAACCTAACGCAACATAGACGTAAGTCACCCGTGGACTGTATACTATCTGATCATTCATTCCTGCGAGCATATTTACTCCAGGAACGCATTTTGTCTCCCTTCCAATACAGTAAATAAGGTGCCGGTAAAAACAGAAACGAGAGACAGCCTAACAATGTCAAAGTCCAGCCAGTACCCAGTTTCTTATACATCACTTCTGACACAATCGCCATAACGCCAGCACTAACGAGTCGCGTCATTTGCAGCGTCGAGAGAGCACTAGCAACATTAAGCTCGAATGAATCCGCAACGTACTGAAATGCGGATACAAACACACACAACGTTCCAAATCCAAAGAAGACCGATGCGATCATCGGGCTCCAGAATGAGATGGACAGACGGGACGTCCACCCCATCCAGAACAGCGAGATTGGAATGAACGGAGCGCCAAACATACCCATGTAGAGACTGATTTCTGGGTCTGGGCGGCTCTGCCCTCGTAAACGACTGCGGTGAACATCGCGACGGAGAAGCCACATTGTGAGTGGTACCGTGAGTGCTGACAAGAGAACACCGACTTCAATACCCAGGAAAGCGATGGCGGCCTCGGTGGCTGAGAACCCGTTTGCTTTTTCATAGATAGAGACGTATCCTGCGATAAAGGTGTAAAGAACGATGAAAAGAATTGCAAGATAGAGGGCATGGATGGAGATGATAGGCTCTGTTATGAAAAGGAGGATCGGTCGGTACAGTGAGATTCGTAGACGCTTGCAAAACGGAACCTTGTTAAACTCCAGCGGAGATCGGTATCGATCATCCCCTGTCAGGCGGCGGAGCTCCTTTGCTTTCCAATACAGCAGGATGGGACTGTATGTTTCTGGTAATAGCAAGATGATCAAAGTCAAAACGACACCAGCGTATATGATAGTGATCCAGTCCACCCATCGCCAAGAAAAGTCGTGGCTGTTGACAACGAAAGATCCAGGGATCGGACCGACCAGTGCACCTGAAAATCCCATGATAGCAAAGATGGGAAAGGCATAAACTCGCTCGACGCGTGACCAGACATCGACAAGAGATGCCCCTGCAATGACAGCGGGTGCGGATCCAAAAAAGCCCGCAATCCCACGGCAAATGATCCGTTGTACCACATTATGGGAGAGTGCTGCAGCCATGTTAAATAGCATGAATCCAACGGTGGTCGGAATATACACAGGAGTGCGTCCAAAAAGCTCGGAGAATGGTGCCGTTACCAGAGCACCCAAACCAAGTCCAACCAGATAGAAAGCTACCATTTGTTAGTTTTTGCAATGTACACAAGGAAATCACATACTAGTAGGCAAAGTCTGAACCTCAAAGCTTGTATGAAAGAGTAGAACTGTCCTGCTGTGGGCAGTGGCATCAATAGTCGAAGACCAGAACATTATGCTGGCAATCCACGAAGTAAGCAGGGTGGTCCCCAGTCGGCGTTTGAAGGACCAATTGTGCGGATCCATCAAGTCAAGGTCACCTTCAAAAGTCACGATGATGAGTTTGTTCTTCTTGATCGACTCCATGTCGGAAACACTGTCAATTTCGCTCCCGTCGGCTCCTACGGCAACGCCATCACGAACTCCAGTCGCTGCTCCGGAGCCCGGGTCAGCTCTTTCAACGCCAGTCACCATCATGTCGAGGGTGTTTCCCAGCGTCTCTTGTGTATTGATTGTGTGAGGGTCGGTCCGAAGGTCCGGGTCGACGTCTGCTCGCTCAACATCGCCATCCCGTTCCAAGTGTGTTTTTGCAGAATGACGATTGATAGATGGGCCAGAGATAAATGTCCGATGGCCATGTTCTCTCCTCCGCGCAGCAGGTATGTTGTCATCTGGTTCACGGGGGTGCGTCTGGATCTCGCCATCGCGATAGTAATAGCGACCTTCTTGGGTCCAGACATCTTCAGGGACTCCGTGTTTTGTCACAATCTGTTGCTCGAGCTTTCTGCGAATTCTGCGGTGCTGAAGAAAGGACTGCATCGTTCTTGTGGTGGAGAGATGTAGGCGGATTTGTTTTCCGTTCTAAATAAACGTTTTGGTGGATGCTGTTTGTTCATGAAACAATGATCAAATATACAGTAGGCCTCCAGGATGTTGCAGGCAGGTGTGGTAAAGGCGTTTGACGTTATTGAGAAAACTCAAGCTCCTTGAGTCGCGGGAAAACGACCACATCTCGAATTAGCTATGTCCCGAGCGGCAAAAATGATGCCATTGGGGATATGAAAGCCGCATAGCGCCATATCCATATCATTCGGCCAGCCTTCCCGCCAATGAACCTTGCCAAAGAGGGTTGCTCTTTTTGAGTTTAAAGGATATGCCCTGTCAGTACTGATCAGCAGCAAAACGATATAGAGTCTCAAGTCTCAACAAAGTACGAGCCGAGAATACACCGCTAGTGTTACCGTTATTCGCAGTAACACCGATTAGACTGTCTACGATGATGTCAGAAAGAGCGAATATTCCGGTCACTGTCAGACTGTAGCTTGAATATCACAATAGATCACAGGTTTAAAGTAAATCACACGTAGTGCACCAAACTCACAAACCAAAAATGCACGGGACACCAAGGGTGGAATTGAATACAGGGCAACAGATAACACACAAAGCATGCTTCATTGCGAGAGAGATAGAGAGACTTGTTCTTGGTCCTTATTGCCAAGTGCAGTTACATCACATAAAGAATGTCGGTATCTGTAGAAAGTTAGATCAACACTCGTTGTGGACCCGGGTTCACAGGCTTACCTAGAGGGTGGCTGCAGCTAAGCTGTGGCTTCTGGGTATATTTGGTGGAAAGCTCATCACGGATGCTGTTCAAGAGCTGAACATAACTCTGCTGAGGGTTCTTCCGCAAAGCAGCAATGAAGGCCCACGACATAGCACCAGTGGCCTGGCCGGCGATCTGAGCATCTTGACTAGTCTGATCATCTTTGCTGCCAGACCACATGATGACATCTGCGGGGCTGGTCTTGGTTTTCAAGTTACGCTCGTAAACTTCATCTCCCTTGGTAGCCTTCTTGATGAATCCCATAGCAGTGGACATCATGCTGCCCATATCACCACGCGCGTATGCCGAGACCACGCCAAGCAAGCCTTGGCCAGCTTCCTTGGCCAGGTTGGGCTCCTTGAGCACACCAGAGGTGGAATAAATGTAGGGAAGGTCGAGAGCTGAGCCAGAGTGGCAGGAATCGAAGATAGCAGTCAGTCGGACTCCAGGTCGCAGGGACTGCACCATGATACGGTGCATTTCATCATCCACAATGTGACCTGCGGCCCGGAAGTCCACAGGATAGATAACCTCGTCGTATCCATCATCCTCATCACCGTCCAGATCAGGCGTCTGACCACCGTGTCCTGCATTCGTTAGTTCGTCCTTGGGGCTCAAATGATGGGCACCTACCAGAATAATGGAAGAACAGAGAATCGTTCGGCTGAGCGTCCTTGACAAGCCAGTGCATGGCGCGGAGGATGTTAACCTTGGTCGGCTGGCTCATGGGGTTTTGCTGATCATCGGTCAACAGGACCATATCCTCGCGAGCATAGCCAAAGTTTTGATTCAGATAAGTCGACATATTCTTAACGTCGTTGATACACCCGCGCAGCTGGCCCTTCTGACCGAAGTAGTTGATTCCAATCATGAGCGCCTTTCTCTTGCCCGTGCAGCGTGAGTATTGGAAGCTGTATCCCTGTGGTGCGCCATGACCGAAGGCGACGGGGTTGCTGGGAGGGGGAGCCGGACCACCACCTTGACCATACGCTATCTCGTTGCATTAGCTTGTACCACCAAGAAGGGCAATTGTAGCTTTAGGGCGAACGAACCTGGTCTTCCTTGCTGCATTGGAGGTCCAGAGGAGTGCTGATTGTAGCCGGACGGGGGCGCCTGCGCAACGATTGACACATTATCTCTGTCCACATCCCCCTATAATCGGATTGTTACATACATTGTAACCTTGCTGCGGGGCGCCGTAGGACTGTTGTGGCTGAGACGACTGGCTGTATCCATACGGGTTGGACTGCGGCGGCGCCTGCTGCTGCTGCTGGTGGGGCTGGTGGTGGTAGGATTGGCCTGGGTATCCGCCATAAGATGGCTGTTGTTGATGATTCATCGCTCTGCAGGAAGATCAGAGTCAGCGTGTTCTCACGGAACCAGATCAATAAGCATACGGATACTGTTGCGGGGGATAAGATGGCTGCTGCGGGGGATAACCCGGCGCGCCCGAATAAGGCGGATAATAAGACATCACTAAAGCTCCTAGGTGGAGTCCAACAAAGGAAATGAGTTCTCGAGTTGAAGACAGAGTGTGGAGAAAGGAAAAGAGATCTAAAGCAAAACAGCAAAACACATCGGGATTACGGCAACCGCCAAGCCTTGCAATGTGACTGCAAAATTCCCCGACTCACGTCAAGATCGATCAGATAAATTTGCGACTTACGCGTGTCTTCTTTCGATTCAGAGCTTGCTCAAGGTTGAGAAGATAGGAGATATAATGGACGTGGAGACTTTCTTTATATCTGACATGCGTTCGGCACCCCCGACGGATCCCTGTCAGACTAGAGCGACTAAAGCGACTGGAGGGAGAGAGCCCAAACCCCACGGCCATTGGGCTGCGTCACACTCTACGTCAATCTGCTTGGAAAATTTCCAAGCGAACTGCTTTAGTGGGAGCCGGTGGATGCTAGTCGCATCGGGAGATCGAGATAGAATAGATTCCAAATACCAAAAGTCCCAGATTCCTCGGCATAGTTCGGTGCATCTGATAGCTCGCAAACAAGCCTGGCTCCGGCAAGGCTACTACTGCATATAATTTAAAGAAGCAATCATTCCAAGGTTTCATGAGAACTATGTACGAAGACAAGTCCGATTATATCTACAAACTTGGTCTTCTATTCTCCCTTTACTTCAATGTTCATCTCACGGACACCAGACAACCCAAAAAGGTCCCTGATATTGGTATCCTTCTTTTTTTTAGGGGGAATAATCATTGAGCATCCAAGTCATGGTTCAACTCGTTTATCCTCGTCGGGGCATACCACGGCCACGGCCCCGGAGGGCACGCTGGGCGGCACCAGGCGGCATACCGCGCTGCTGGCCAGGCTGAGCTGACTCCTCGTTCTCTGGATATGGCGTTAGTAACATCGATGCAGTAGAGGGGAAGTGGTCACTTACTTATCGTCTCATCAACGCTCAAGATCAAGCAAGCGGCCTCCACTGCGGCCTGGATAGCGTTGACCTTCACCAGACTAGGCTCCCAGACGAAGGCGACCATGTTGTCACGGACACCCTCGTTGTCGAAGTCCACACCGGCCCAGGTGTTACCCTTGCGGTGCTCCACGCGCAGGCGGTTCAGGATATCAGTGGCGTCGAAACCGGCGTTATCGCACAGCTGGCGGGGGATGACCTCCATTGCCTTGGCAAAGGCCTTGACAACAGCCTGCTGCTTGTGGGGAACGTTACGGTCAGCAAAGCCGTGCATGTAGCTAGACAGCTCCATCTCAGTGGCACCACCACCAGCAACAATAGCAGTGTTACGCAGAGCACGCTTAACGATCATGATGGCATCGTGCAAACTGCGCTCAACCTCGGCAATGAACTGCTCGGCACCACCACGCAGCACCAGAGTACAGGTCTTGGCAAGGGGGCAGTCGGAGAAGAGGTTGAAACGCTCTCCACCGATCTGGCGCTCCTCGAATGTGCCACAGGTACCCAGGTGGCGCTCCTGGATGTCAGTGCAGGTAGATTGGGTTGCGGCTCCGGTAGCCTGGCAAACGCGGTCCATATCGTCGGAAGCAACACGACCAGCACAGAAGATGTCGCGGTCAGCGAAGTACCTATTAGTTGAATTGTCAGCATTTGACGTGCACTCTGCAACAAATATCATGGGGTACGCACTGTGTAGCAAGATCACCAATAGGCAGCTTGCTGAGAACAACCTTGGCTCCCGTGTTGTAGACAGCCTCAAGCTTGTTGTAAATGATCTGCCACTCGGCATCGACAATGGCCTGGTACTCGGAGACCTGCTCGACACGGACTTCCGCGTTATCCTTCTCGCTCTTCAGCTCCAGCTCAACGTTCAAGCACACAATCTTGGGGTCCTTGAAATGTTTGGGCTGTTGTTCGAAACCGGCGTAGGAGAATGTCTTCTTGAAGGCGACACCGTCGACGAAAAGCGAGTCCTGGAGTCCACCACCAGTAATCTTCTTAACACCGATCAACTTCTCGTTAAGGTCATCCTGATCCAGTGAAAGCACGGCGTCCACAACCACTAATTTCCTCTTGTCAGCCTCCAGTACCAATTTGTAATCGTAGTCACTGGGAGTCTCTCACTCTTTGTGAAAAAGTCCGAATTCCGCTTGATAAGCTTGCTGTTCATAGCTGTTGCGGCTAACCGTCTTAGTGTCTCGACCTTCTTCTCATTGCTGTCCGCAGCATCCAGCATATCGACCGCAATCTCCTTCACCTTGTTGACCGCCATAGCGCCTGCCCTCCGCAGACCCTTGATGATAGTCTGGGAGCTGACACCCTGTTCGACGAGGTCACGAACTTCCTTCAGAATTTCACCAGCCAGAACAACCACGGAGGTGGTTCCGTCACCGACTTCGGCATCTTGGGACCGGGCGATGTCAGTGAGAATGCGGGCGGCGGGGTGCACAATATCCAAAAGCTATCGCACAGAAAAGTCAGCATGCTTCGGCGGCACAGTAAAAAAAAGCCTACACACCTTCATGACTGTTGCTCCATCGTTCGTAATGGTCTGTCTGCCGTTGGCATCCACAAGCAGGAGATCACCGCCGTAAGGACCGAGCGTGCTCTTGACTGTGGATTGCACTGCGACACATGCGTTGATGTTGGAGATGATCTGACCCTTTCCCTGAGAAGCATCGGTGCCTAGATGTCAGAGCAACAGTAGTTAGCATGGTTTGCGGAATCCCACCAACAGAATTGCCCGCACTGGAGACAACACATACCCTCCTTCAACACGACAATCGTGGGGGTTTGGCCGTTGAAGGCCATGATTAAATCGAGACTGGAAAACGTTCAATACAAAAAATAGAATCAAAAGAAATAGGAAAAGGGGTATGTTGAGTTGGAAGGTCGGAGGGGTTGATCTGCCAAAATTTCCCAAAGCTCCTGTTCCCAAAACCCCCCAGTCGCGCAAGGCGGTGACCAATCAGGGCTCCTCAACCCTACGTCTATACTCTACACCACCGTGAATGACAATGATTGTGAACCCCTGTGATATAAAAAAAAGAGTATGAAAATCCGAAGCTATCTCCCTATCCACATGACAGTAGGAGAGTATCAATGGCATCCGAGGCTATGCTATCCCCGACGCCAATAGAACATGAAAGAACCCCGAAATTTAGTAGTAAATACAAAGTAGCCGAGAAAGAAAAAAGTTGAAAAATCCCATGAACAGTCGTGAAACTGATTCACGTAAAGTCATAATTCCCATCCGATGGGCTTCCGTATTCAAATTTGCTCAACAACTCGGAATCATGTTGTAAATCGTGTGCTTGAGGGTTCACCATTCCAAGCATGTCTGGTGGGAATAGATCAGGAGTTTCTCCGACCATCAATTGATAGGCGTTGTTTGCTGTATGATAGCGCATTGCATCATCGAAGTTTGACATGTCAATATGGGATGTCCCTGGGGGGAATTGGCTCATGGGATTTTGTTGCTGGTAGCGTCGTAGTTGCTGCTGTAATTGCATCATCTGGGGGTCAAGGGGCATGGATGGGAACCCGGGCATAGGGTGCATAGCTCCAGGCACGGCGGCTGGGGTGGGTTGGTGCAGGAGTGGATTGTAATTCGGTGACTCGTCCGGTGCTTCGTCCATCGGCTGTGGAACGTGGACTGGCTCCTCCTTCTGAGGTGGTTCCATGCTATTTTCCATTTCCATGGCAGATATTGTTTCCGAAGGAGAACGATCATCTTCTTTGATCCCTGGGATCGGGGGCGCTTTGAGGGTTTCCTTACATTGCGGGCAGTCCCGTATGACGCGATTGACCGTCTCCTTGATACGTACCCAGTGATACTTTATTGCAATAGCCGCGGTGGTTTTGTTGATTCCAGCATGCTGTTTGAGATGTACTTCTTGGGCAATGTCATACTGCTGCTGTGGGTCGGATACCACTTCCTTGTCTTTCAGCATCAATCTCTCAGGACCGCCGCCGCCTTCCTCGCCGCCAAGTAATTTATAATGAGTTGCCGCACTGCGTAGCCGGCTCTTCTCGGCACGATCAGCCCCACGGGGGTATTTGGCGTGCTTCAGATAATAACGGATTTTCTCAAAGCGATCTTGGGACACAGAATCCTCGCCATCAAGGCTGAGACCTCTGCCGTAAATAATAGCGTCAACGAACTCTCCCGGTTGCGATTTGATTTGACCTCCGCCGGGCACCCGGCCAATTCGTTTAAATCCGAGGGAGTCCCATAGACGACATGAGGCAACATTCGACTCATAGACCAAGTTGAAGACCGCGTAAGTATAGCCCTGATATTGTCAGCGCAGCGCAAACTATATACAGCGAGACACTCACGAGCCGGGGGGCCCACTCCAGATACGCTTCTCCCATCAGCCTACCAACACCTTTGTTTCGTGCCGCATCGGTGACAATAAAGGTGCCGTTGCAGACATGACTGCTCCGGCCGGGATAGTTAGGTCGAATGTGAAAGCCACCTAGACAGGCTTTGGTCCAGTTTGCGCCCGCGCGATCCATACTATGGGTTTGCTCTGCGCTCTCGATGTCTCCGAGGAGCATCACGACACCGAAATTGGAGAACCAGTATCTTCCAAACTGGGCCAATGGAATAGGTTCGGACATGGCATAGGTATCTCCCTTTTCAATTTCTTTGTTGAATTGATCGGAGAGATACTTCATCAAACTTCGGGGTACATCATCCGCCGAGGCGAAGGGGACCAAGGTTGCGACGGTGACCCGGTCTCGCAAGATGACTTGTCTTGGAGTCAGGGCGAGGGGATAGTCAATATCAGGGCCCGGCGGAACGAGCTCTGAATCTCCATGTACTTCAGACATGATTGGGTCCGTGAACGCTAATCACACGACTGTTTGCCATGTTAGTTGGATGCATATACTCGCCTCTTTTCGCCACCAAATCTCAGGGGGCGGAAGAAATACATCCAAAGAAAGGACTACAAAGTTCACGGTATTTCGAGGAACTCAAAGGACTCAACAGGGGGTCTGTTCACTGACATTCTGGACTGCTTCTAGAAGGACGCCCTCAATCGCACTTCGAGGACCGCGTGTGTATTCTCGAGTCCGGTTGGAGGCCACGCAAGGGAGTACGCTGCACGTGACATTTTGGCCTCAGGTGTGTATTAAAGTTGGTGCCTTGCTTTTGAGGCTGCAATACATTGCCAAACCGACTTCAGTGCCAACTCCACTGTATGCATGTCATTCCTATAGGACAAATCATTGATACTTGGAAATGTTATCTGCATCAAGCTCCGGGGGATCCGATACGACACTGAAGCCTTACATGTATAACGATTTGTAATTTTATTTTGGGTCCGCTAGTATGTACTTCTTTCTGGTGGGGGACAAGGTGCCAGCCAGCTCAGCCGTACGGAGACAGATCCCCGCCAAATGTGTGAGTCTGTTTGCCTGCATCAAGCCTTCTTCAAGTGAGCACGCGATATCTGCAAATTCTCACCTCATATAATTTGGAAGTTATATACCTACAACATGTCAGAGCGTCCTCAATATTTTGAGAACACGTTGGCATTGCCATCTCTCAACACTGTCACACTTTCTGAAAGCCTTCAAGAACTTCGAATTGCAGTGCGGGACGGTGCCAAATTGGTCGAGGAAAACACGCCCCTTCCAGAATCATGGGGCCCGAATGGCCTATTTAGGGCTTTCCCCGGTATCTCCAGCCCAGTAATTACACCAAGGAACAGCATCATCTGACTTGTTATAGGTATTGCCCTGGCTTTCCTACGCCTAGACTATCAATCTTCGATACTTGAAGATGATCAAGTGGTTTCTCCGGATTATCGTCACTTCGCGTTGCAACGAATCCCATCGAGCCCCCCTGATGCCGAACTACTGGCATCTCGGTTGTCGCCTCTTGGCTCCTCTTGTCCAATAACCGCGATCATTTTGCGCATGCTGGCTAACTTGGCCAAGAACGACTGGCAAGACAACTCTCACATTGGTATTGCTGGCAGTGATATCACTTGTCTTTCCGAGGCCGTGAAATTGGCACTGAGCAACGAGCCTCTCGTTGCACACGATGGCCGCAAAATGGGTGGTGATGAGATTCTCTTCGGGCGTGCAGGACTCCTCTGGGCACTCTTGAATATTCGAGCTCATAACTTTGCTCAAGAGGACCAAATCGCCTTGTCGCCTGTGCTGCAAAAAATTCCCGAGCTCATTAAGGTCATTGTGGATGCCGGCAGACAAGGGTCCAGTGAATATATTGAAAAGAATGGCAATCAAGGAGCACAGCCGTTGATGTACGCGTGGATGGAGGGTCATTATTGTTTTGGATCGTGAGTAAATCTTGCTATTTGGCGATTCAATGTCACTAACCTGGTGATTAGGGTTCATGGAGCCTGTGAGTACGCCCATTGATTAACAAAGACCAAAATATTGACACAGTCATCAACAGCCGGAATTCTCACAATCCTGCTGTCTTGTAAGCCTGAAGAGCTTGCAGAATACCACCCGGAGATTGGTGGGACTATCACCGCACTCTGTCAACTCTCAGTCACCGCCGATGGTCATCTCCCAATGACAACCCCTGCCTTTAGCTTTGGGCAACGGTCTGAGCTAGTTCAACTATGTCATGGGGTGCCGGGACTGCTCATCTTATTAGCCGCGGCATTGAAACAGGAAAACTTGACTCGCGCCCAGTGGGACCCATCCTGGGACCAAGCAATCTACCTGGGGAGTCAACGAATCTGGGAAGAGGGCTTACTGTCCAAGGGAGGCAGCTTGTGCCATGGCGTCTCTGGCAATGCATGGGCATGGCTACTCCTTCATGAAACATTTGAATACCATGGAGACCAAATGAACGATGCTCGTGAAGCGTATCTTCAGCGCAGTCAGACCTCAACCCTGTCAGACTCGGCAGTCAGCCAAAAGCTCACTGGTGACTTTTTCTTGTCAAGGGCGCTTGCATTCATGCTACATGCGCGTGAGACGAAGCCATACAACACATCCCCTACGGCTTCTGACAAGGACTACCGCATGCCCGATGAGCCTTATGCTTTGTTCGAAGGTCTTGCTGGTAACATCTGTGCGTGGGCTGATACTTGTGCCGTTCTTCAAGCCAGGCTGCGCAAGATGGAACTAGTTGAACAGGGTGTATGCGCTAAGAACGGAATCCCACGCGACACAGCCTTCCAACATGCATTGTCTAAGCAAATCGGGTTCCCGGCTTTGGGTGGAAATGGGGCAATGGGCATCTACTAGTGAGATAGATCACGGCTTGTATGTACAAACTTAGCCAAAATGAGGCATCGTTGGTTGTCTATACACCTATAGATAATTTGTCCTGTATACCTAAGTGAACCTCCCAATATTGGACCCATGCATTACAAATGACCGTTTTGGCAACGATGCTTATTTTGTGCTGTGTGGTCACTGGCCCGAGCTTCTTGTTATCATTTGCGAATACTTCTGTATAGTTCGAGCTGTTGACCTTTTTGGAAACAGCCGGATACCTACAATTGCGTATCTGATTTTAAAAATGCATACTTTGGTCGAGAAAACCGAACACATCTCTACATTGTGTATCAAACTAACAGCGTTCTATTTTCAAAGTATGTCGATGCCAAGCCCCCGGGGCCAGGGCAACATCTATTACGTGGCGGAGTCGGTCAACTGATGGGGCCAGGTTTTGACCTTTTAACTTGTCGACATCTCTCTTTGGAAAAGTCACCACGTAAAACTTTTCCTGGGGATTTCCGCATTGTGGTTTCGCGCGGATCATGGACCTCATTCCTCCGTCGTACGAGTCCGCCACGGACAGAGATGCGTGGTCAATCATTGCACGCTACATCCCTTCTAGCGACCTATGCGCTGCATCTTTAGTCTGTCGTCGATGGCATGGCTTGTTTATGCCATTCCTGTGGGGCGACCCTGCATCTCATTTCGGTACAGATAACGACGCAGTTTACGGTGAGCGCCCCCACTACGTCACTGTTGATGTCGAAGTATCAAATTACCAACCCACTCAGTTGCTCTCACACGATTTCGCAGAACTCTCAAATATGCGCGGGAGGAAGTGCGCACATTAACACATACGCTCCATCTTCCACCTGCTCTCTCGGAGATCTACGGTGGTCCGCGCCCGGGTTGGCTTAGAGATATTCTCGAATACCTACCATGTCTCCAGTGTCTGATGGTTTCGAAGTTGCCCTTTTTCGACCACAATGCAATGACAGCATTAAAAGACTGCCAGAGATCAGACCAATATAACATACGCCTTTTGTTAGCCGAACGGGAGCCGAATACAACATCCACCAGTCTTGCACAGACGCTCCTCTTGTTTCCGGCACTAACTTATCTGGATCTTTCTTACACGACCCCCGCGCGAGACCGAAATGTGTTGGCCGCACTAAGTCGCATGCCTTTCCTCCGGGTTCTGAAATTACGCGGCATCGGGCTCAAGGACAATGACGCTGAGTTTCTAGCGAATGTCATTGGACGCCGCGTTCGTTGCTTGGATGTGAGAGACAATATGCTTACTGATATGGCAATCCGTTCATTGCTGCAAGCCTCGTTTCAACCCCCGGGAAGAAGGCAATCGGAGCAAAGCCAAGTGCAGCACATGGGTTCACCAAACCCGCTTTCGCACTATATACTCCATGAGTCCACCTCGGATTTCTTCAAGCGGCCAGATCTGGATGAACAGTTTGCAAGGTTACTCGCTCAACCTGTGTTATATCACCCATGGGTTGAAGATCTACCAAACACCGGGATCTCCCATCTATATATCACCGGCAATGACATTTCAGTGGAAGCTGTGGCAAGTCTCTTGGTCTCTTCCCAATTGTATGCCTTGGATTTCGGGACTATCAATACTCCAACCAAGGCAATTCAAACATCTCGTTTTGGGGTCAAGAAGTACCCTGGGCCTGAGAAGCTAGTTCCAATCTTGGGAGGAGTGGCAGGTGATAACTTGATATACCTTCGAGCCCACCACGCAGTTTTGACGGGTGAACCGCCGGCCAGAGAGGTGACAAACGCCGCTGGATTTCTACCGGAGCTTTCTGGAAGACAAAGTCCCCGCGAAGACGAACATTTTGAGTTGGATGCTTCCCGGGAGGTCTATGAGCTACCTGAGGATACACGGCCCGTGTTTGAGCTTGCAGACACGTCAAGGTCTGACTCCATGGGCTCAGTGTCGACAATGACAGCACATCAGACACGTCAGCTCATATCCCCAGACGAGCCTTTGCCGGGTGTTAGACGTGGGTCGGCTTTTGCTCCGGAAGTTGTGCCAAACAGCGCCGATGTTGACGAGGGTATGGATGGCGTTTCTAGAACTGATACTTTCATGTCTATCTCGTCAGCATCAGATTGCGAGACATTCGCCACAGGCTCCTCTCTTCAGACGACGCTGTGCAACTCCCCGGTATCGATGAACGACCCTCGTGCAGAGATGATGCAGCAATTACTCGCAAAACGACCACGGAACCAATCAATACCACTCCAAGGCGAAAGAGAAAGCCGGTTCCCTTATCTTCATCCATCGCATGTGCCTCACATGGAGACCTTGGTATTGTCAGATGTGCCCTCCCATGTGGCACCTAATTCGACGATAATTTCTTCCCTAATAAGATTCATCACAGCTTGCTCTAATGAAGCTTTGCTAGCAAGCTTACAAGCCGGATCAGACTACTCACTCCCACCAGGCCAGGCACGCATGCAAGCTGAGCAGCAAAGGTCGCGAGCGATATTCGGATTGCGGCGTGTGGTCCTTGAAATAACACCTGTTGACACATCCAAGCTGACATCGTGGAAGCCGGGAAACCAGTACAACATGACCGGTCATTCGAGCACGGGGGATCGCGATTCAGAGAATCTTTGGTCTGCAGCTACAGGTGACTTCAGTTTCTTTGGGGAGGAGGAATGCGGAGTTCCTGAAAACGACCCTAGCAAGTACTTCCCGATGGCTGTTCTGAACGAGAAGGTCTCGCTCATGCCAGACGATGATATGGCCCTATCGCCTGATTCTCCCCACCTTGGACATCATCGTTCACCAAGCACAGAATCTTCGGCCGCTAGTCCAGCGCCAAATCAGGCCCAGATCCACACTTTGGATCTTGTTGCGGAGCTTGCCGCATTTCGTCGTGGAAAGAAGTCTGAATATGAACAGGCGGTTCAGCGCGAAAGGAAACGGCGCAGCACAACTGGCTCAGGTGTTTCTAGCCTCCTGACGACATTGCCCCATGTCTCCTTGCCCACTTTCATTGAGGGCCATTGGAAGGGGGAGGTCAAGGTAGTGCGCAACCCGATGCCTAAGGTGCGGACTGGCACGGTCGACATGTATGGGAACTACTTCGAGAAGGGCTATCTGTACCCATAAGAAGGCTGTGCACCGTATAGATAATCCCCACAAATCGGATAGATCTCTACGTCATTCAAATATGTTTTGTAGGAATTTTTGATATTTTCTAAGTCCTACTAGGGACTTGAACCATCCTTCCTCCCAGTCATAACAAGCCGTCTTCAACGGGCTCATAAACATCACAATGCCAAAGGGACGCCCATTGCCTTCTCGGACAAGTGGTGCCGTCTTTTCCATCCTCGATGTAGGAGCGGGCCGGTAATTTCGCGACCGAGCATCACCCCTGCGATCCGGTCGACAAGAACACCATTGCGAAGAGTGAAGACAAAATAAAAGAATTCATTTCAAACTAGTTCCATTTTATTTTGTTCGTCGTGCGACATTCATCTCCTTACAAAGCCTTGGCGGCAGAAGGGGGCTGGAGCTTCTTGCCGTCCTTGTTGTAGCGAATGCGGGGAGGGGGAGCACGGTTGCGGCGGCCGTCACGGGAGCGAACACTATAGAGAATTAGTATGTTGGTGGTAAAAACGACTGTTGTTGTATTTCGGTAACGTACCGGACGATCTTTCCGTGAATGGCGCAAGACACACAGTACTGGAGCTTGAGGTACATCTTGGGGACGGAGTACTCGGCGAAGACGGAGGCATCGGAGATATCACCTGCAAGCGAGGTGGTTAGTCTGATTGATTCGTTGTTGAAAGTATCTCGATTGTGTCCCCCAAGAAGGAATCTGGGGAAATTGGTCGAGGTTTCGGGTTTGCGGGTTCACGTACGGATGGCAGCGGACTCAACCATGTTGCGGATGGTGAAACGCTTGATAGCCTTGTCCTTGGGAACGCAGCGAGCGCAGTTGGAGCAGCGCACGGGCTTAACGTGGCCGCGGCCGTTCTTGTTGCGACCGCTAGAAAATCAATTAGTTACCGTTCCCCTGAGTTCGCAAATCGGTTCAATCGAGGCTCCCATTCTCCTTCGTCCGGCAATGTGTTTGCGTCGTTTTGTTCGATCTCGAGATGTGTGCCGTGTGCGCTTTTGGTCGTCATTGCGGAGATGTTGAATGGGATACTGCTTCGCCGATGTTGGGGGGTTGGTCTTACTTGTTCGCCCTCTTCTTGACCATTTTGACGGTTTGTTCTGTTGGTGGTCAGGTAATGTTCACTAGGTGAAAGGGGGGGGGTAGGTAGCGTACGGTTGACTTGTCGGGAGTGGGTTGTCGAAGCTCGCTCACACAAAGTCTCTTTCGGGATGGATTGGAATTGTGCGGGTAGCCCTAAGCCTCTAAGCGAGAGGATCAGGCTGCAAGGCACCAACTACTCAGGTGACTTTTGAGTCAGGTGACGGTGTGACATAAGACGAGACAGCCATGTGCACTAGTCTCAATACTGACTAGCGTCCCCGGTGCTGAACCGTAGAATGGCCAGTGTTTACGGCTCCTCATCCCCGACTAACACCCCTGTCGGGATCGACTATTGATTGCCCTTTTTCTTCCGTTTCCCTAAGAAGTCTATTCCCCTTGCTTTTCCTCCCATACCAGTCTCACAACTTGGGATCCTTGTCTTGTTTGTGTCTTGCTCCCTCCATTCTCTCTAATTTTATTGAGACCTTCCCCTTTGGGCATCACAATGTCGGCTACAGGGACTTTTCGGGGAACGCCCAACAAGACGATCGGTCGAGGGAGGCTGCCCGACTTCGGTAATGATCCTAGTGCCTCCCATATCCCCCGGCCCCGACCAGAATCTTCAGCTACAACCCATACACCCTCGAGCGACGTTGGAAGTGGCACCATGAGCGCCGCCAGCAGCAGACAGCGACAGAACCAGTCGAAGCGTGATGAGGTACGTCATGACCGCAAACTTTCTTGTGGTCGGTTCACAAATGGCCTCAGCTAACCCCGACACCAGGCTATCCGCCGCAAGATGGAGGCCGACCTCAACAAAAAGAGGAACGCTCCGGGCAAATCACGAAACTCTCGTAAAGCCCCTCCCGGCACCGTTCTCGCCCTGAAGCCCAGCCAGGCGCTCCAGATTAAGCCCGCTATGAGCATCGCCGAAGCCGCCCAGCTCATGGCTGCGAAGAGAGAGGACTGCGTGTTGGTTACCGACGACAATGAGCGCATCGCTGGTATCTTCACCGCCAAAGATCTGGCTTTCCGCGTAATCGGAATGGGACTGAAGGCGCGCGAGGTTTCTGTCGCCGAAATCATGACCAAGAACCCGTTGTGCGCAAGAACCGACACCAGCGCTACCGACGCGCTCGACCTGATGGTGCGGAAGGGATTCCGACACTTGCCGGTGATGGACGAGAACCAGGACATTTCCGGTGTTCTGGATATTACCAAGTGCTTCTATGACGCTATGGAGAAATTGGAGCGGGCGTACAGTTCTTCCCGCAAGCTGTACGATGCGCTGGAAGGTGTGCAGACCGAGCTCGGCTCGAGTCAGCCCCAGCAGGTGATCCAATATGTCGAGGCCTTGCGGTCTAAGATGTCCGGTCCGACTCTGGAGAGCGTTTTGGACGGCATGCCCCCTGTCACTGTCTCTGTCCGTACCACTGTGAAGGATGCTGCGGCTCTCATGAAGGAAAACCATACCACCGCCCTGCTCGTCCAAGACCAAGGCTCCATCACCGGTATCTTCACGAGCAAAGATATCGTCCTTCGTGTCATTGCACCTGGACTTGACCCTGCTACCTGCAGTGTTGTTCGTGTCATGACTCCTCACCCCGACTTTGCTCCTTCGGACATGAGCATCCAAGCCGCTCTTCGCAAAATGCACGGTCAGTAGTCCAGCCACCACATTTATTTACACATGCTAAATATACAACAGATGGCCACTATCTCAATCTTCCCGTGATGAACGAGGGTGGTGAGATTGTCGGTATGGTCGATGTGTTGAAGCTCACCTATGCCACTCTTGAACAGGTATGATGGATTTCATAGTTTCGCAGGCGTGGCCACTAACTGTCATATAGATCAACACAATGTCGACCCAGGATGACGAGGGCCCCGCATGGAACAAGTTCTGGCTATCAATGGACCATGAATCCGACTCCATGGTCTCTGGCAGTCAGAGCCAACAGCCGCATACCCCTCATCGCTCTGTCATGAGCCCCGACATGACTCGCTCGGGCTACGACAACAGTCTTCTCCCCAACGACTCGGCATCCCATCACGGCGACGAACACTCCGAAGCTGCCTCCCAACATCATGCAGAGCCTGCGGCTCCTACTCCTTTCCCATTCAAGTTCAAGGCCCCGGGTGGCCGTGTGCACCGAGTTAACGTACTCACCACCAATGGTGTCACCGACCTTGTGTCGCAAGTCACAGCGAAGCTTGGCAAGGAAGTCGAGGCCGTTGGAGGCGAGGCTACAGTCCAGGATGGTATCCTGAGCAATACCGGATATGCCCTCAGCTACATGGACAACGAGGGTGATACTGTCTCTATCACCACTGATCAAGATATGACCGATGCCATTGATCTGGCACGTCACACTCACCGGGACAAGGTCGATCTCTTTGTCCACGATCCTTCCCAGCCTCCTATCCCTGCTACTGTTGAACCTCAGCCGGTCAAGATAATGACTCCCGTTGAGGAGCAGAGTGTCTTCGAGGAACAGCCTTCCGAAGTATCGCCCTCCCCCGAGAAGCCCCGACCGCAGCAACAAGCCGCCCCCTCCCACTCACCCGATGATCAGTTGATCGCTGGTGTACCCAATGACCTGCTCCTTCCCGGTGCCATTGTGACCCTGGCTGCAGTTATTGCGGGTGTTTTCATCCTCAGCCGCCCCAGTGGCCGTTAAAATCTTGTCCCCTGTCTACCACCCATCCCTTTCTCTTTAAATACTTCTTCTGGTTGCAACTTTTTTTCCAAGATCGAGAAAGCGTGGTAAATTCTTTGATTATACGGAGTCTTGCATACCCGTTTCCCTAATATCGATATCTCTTGTCGCGTCCAGATACCGCTGTTTGTTCGATGAGCAGTTGTGGCGCTAGTTCAACCTTCAATGCAAATACTTTTCATTTAATACAGATAGATGATCTATCCAATTTCCAAGGTGGTTCTTCATTTAAATAGGCTTGAGCTCGGGGAGTTATCCCAGCCATCTCACACACGCGAGCGAGCTCAAACACCTTGAATTGCACGACTCTTCACACTTCCTGAGGTCCCCTGTTTATATACACCTAGCAACGGACTGTCTTCGCTATTCCAAACAAGACTTTTTTTTTCCGGAATTGGGCAGCGAATGCTAGCCCAGTTTGAGGATTTATAACTATGCCTTTCCGCGGTGGCTTTCAACCCTCCAAGCCCCGGAACTTGTGCAGTGGGTACTTATGCTTTATCCCTTCCCGGGTTCTGGGAAGTTGTTTGACCTTCCAAAGTTTGCTGGAGCTCTGGAGACAGGTGGGAAGGGGGTGGTTAGATGACAATTATACGAGTAAATCCACGGTTCTTGGTTTTTTAACACCAAGAATATAGGCATCCCATAGATATGCCCAGGTAGCATACATCAGGTCCTGGGGCACGGAGATGATCTCGATATTGGCCTCGTTTCCCGAAATATACTTGGTTCAGACGACGCTTGGAATGTACGAGTATAGTGAACCAAACATGACGGACAACAGAGAAAGGGCCAATTTTGTGCACCGGGTTTGCAGCGTAATAAATGAGTTTCACCGATCATACAGTGAAGGATATAAACAAATACCATTGGAAAGACGATGGAGGTATGTCGCCGAGCAACATGACGTGAGTGTCCCGTTAGTTTTAAGCGGTGGTGTAGGGATATCGATGTGGGTATTTCTGTCAGAGTATTGAGAGAGGTCAGAAGTGAAGAGTCCAACAACCAAAAAAACGAGCGAAGTCGGAAAATTCTGGTGGTGTGACTTCCGTCACATTCTCCAAGCTTTTGCTCGTTGGCTCGTTGGCTCTTTTGGCTCTTTTGGCTCTGCTTGGAAGGGTTATCGTATCGCTCTCCTAATCAGAAATTCTTCTTTTTTTCCCTTTCTCCCCGCCCCACCAAAAACAAAACTCCTCCCTTCTTTCCACCCCCACCAAACTACATTCAGGGTTGCAAGAACTGGGTTGCTTGGGAACCTGGGAACAGACACATCATGTCCCTCCTACCCCCAGAGGTGCACACCGCGCTTTCTCAGCTGCTCCGTGCTCTGAGCACTCCCGACAATGCCGTCAGATCTCAAGCCGAAGATCAGCTTAACAATGATTGGGTTCAGAATCGGCCAGATGTCCTCTTGATGGGATTGGCAGAGCAGCTTGGAGGTGCAACGGATACGATAGTAAGTCATCCAGCCCGATCCCAGGGGTGTTTTTGATTGGAGTGGTCTGGCGAGGACGCCGCCACTCGTCAGTCAAGAACGTGTGCTAATATGAGCCCCTTTCGATAAGACCCGAGCATTCGCTGCTGTGCTGTTCCGCAGAATCGCTACAAAGACCCGCAAGGACCCTGCTTCGGGTGACGCTAAGGAGGTGTTCTCCAGCCTGCCCAACGAACAACGAGTCGCCATCCGCGAGAAGCTTGTGGCCTGTTTGAGCAGCGAGACCGTCAACGATGTGCGCAGGAAGATTGGAGACGCATTGGCCGAGGTTGCTAGACAATACACCGACAATGGTATGCGATTTGACCTCGAAATGGGAATTGATGGTGCTGACCACGCGTGCTACTCATAGGTGAACAATGGCCCGAACTCCTCGGCGTACTGTTCCAAGCAAGCCAGAGCCCTGACTCGGGTCTGCGGGAGACCGCATACCGCGTTTTCACGACTACCCCGGGTATCATCGAAAGACAGCACGAAGAGGCTGTTCTGGAAGTCTTCACAAAGGGTTTCAAGGATGACAATATCTCCGTATGTTGCAGATTAACCATGTTCATTTCCAGCTTTTCCTTAGGCCCAATACTAACTCAAATTCCAGGTCCGCATCTCCGCCATGGAGGCCTTCGCATCCTTGTTCCGATCGATCTCGAAAAAGTCACAGCCCAAGTTCTTTGGCCTTATGCCCGATCTCCTCAACATCCTCCCGCCCCTCAAGGAAGCCTCCGAGAGCGAAGAGCTCTCCTCCGCGCTCCTTGCATTGATTGAATTGGCGGAAATTAGCCCGAAGATGTTCAAGGTCATGTTCAACAACCTGGTGAAATTCAGCATCAGTGTTATCGCCGACAAGGAGTTGAGCGATCAGGTGCGCCAGAATGCTCTCGAGCTTATGGCTACATTCGCCGACTACGCCCCGAATATGTGCAAGAAGGAACCCGAATTTGCACAGGAAATGGTCACTCAGTGCCTGAGCCTGATGACCGACGTCGGTGCCGATGATGACGACGCTGAAGAGTGGAACGCCTCCGAAGATGTAAGAATTCGCGTTGTTGTTGCGTTTGGATTCTTGTCCGCTTTGAAAACGAGCATATCGCTAACTAGCAGTAGCTTGAACCCGAAGAGAGCGATCTCAACCATATCGCCGGTGAGCAATGCATGGATCGTCTCGCCAACAAACTTGGCGGACAAGCCATCCTCCAGCCCGCCTTCTCCTGGATTCCCCGCATGATGTCGTCGACCAACTGGCGTGATCGCCACGCCGCTTTGATGGCCATCTCCGCCATCTCGGAGGGATGTCGCGACCTCATGGTTGGCGAACTGGATCAAGTCTTGGCTCTCGTTGTTCCCGCCCTTCAAGACGCCCACCCCCGTGTTCGCTATGCTGGCTGCAACGCTCTCGGTCAGATGAGCACCGATTTCGCCGGAACTATGCAAGAAAAGTACCACGAGATCGTCCTCACCAACATCATCCCCGTTCTCGCTTCCTCGGAGCCCCGCGTCCAGTCTCACGCCGCCGCCGCTCTGGTCAACTTCTGCGAGGAGGCTGAGCGCAGTACCCTGGAGCCATACCTTGGAAACCTCCTGAGCCACCTCCTTGAGCTTCTGCGCAGCCCCAAGCGTTATCTGCAGGAGCAGGCTCTTTCCACCATCGCCACCATCGCCGATTCCGCCGAGGCTGCTTTCGATCAGTACTACACCACACTGATGCCCCTTCTGCTCAATGTGCTCAAGGAGGAGCAGGGTAAGGAATACCGCCTTCTGCGCGCCAAGGCTATGGAGTGTGCTACCTTGATCGCCCTCGCCGTCGGAAAGGAGAAAATGGGACAAGATGCCCTAAATCTTGTTCAAATCCTTGGCACCATCCAGCAAAACATTGTCGATGCCGATGATCCTCAGTCACAGTACCTCCTTCACTGCTGGGGCCGCATGTGTCGGGTCTTGGGCCGCGATTTCGTCCCGTACCTGCCTGGCGTCATGCCTCCTCTTCTGACCGTGGCTGCCGCCAAGGCTGACATCCAACTGCTGGATGACGAGGACCAGATCGAACAGGTCGAGCAAGACGACGGCTGGGAGCTTGTCCCTCTTAAGGGAAAGATCATTGGTATCAAGACCAGTGCTCTCGAGGACAAGAACACCGCCATTGAACTCATCACCATCTACGCCCAGATTCTGGAGGAGAACTTCGAGCCTTACGTCATGGAGACTATGGAGAAGATTGCTGTCCCTGGACTTGCATTCTTCTTCCACGACCCAGTTCGCGTATCTGCTGCCAAGCTGATTCCTCAGCTGCTTAACTCTTACAAGAAGGCCCATGGACAAACATCACCAGGTTTCCTTGAGATGTGGACCAAGGTTGCCGAGAAGATCATCGAGGTTCTGAGCGCTGAGCCCACCGTTGACACACTGGCCGAGATGTACCAGTGCTTCTACGAGTCGGTTGAGGTTGTTGGCAGAAACTCGCTCACCCCCCAGCACCTGCAGGCCTTCATTGACTCTGCCAAGTCAACCCTCGAGGATTACCAGATGCGCGTGAAGCAGCGTTTGGAGGAGCAGGCAGAACTCGACGATGGGGACGAGGAGAACCTGGACTTTGAGTACGCCATTGAAGATGACCAGAACCTGCTGAGCGATATGAACAAGGCATTCCACACCATCTTCAAGAACCAAGGAAACACTTTCCTGCCAACCTGGCAGCAACTGGTTCCATTCTACGATGCCTTCATCACCAGCCAGGACCCCACACAAAGGCAATGGGCTCTCTGCATTATGGATGATGTGCTTGAGTTCTGTGGTGACGAATCCTGGACCTACAAGGATCACATCATGCAACCTCTGGCATCTGGTCTGCAGGATGAGAACGCTGCTAACCGTCAGGCTGCTGCCTATGGTGTCGGTGTGGCCGCCCAAAAGGGTGGACTCCCATGGAGTGACTTCGTGGCAGCCAGCCTCCCCAGTCTGTTCCAAATTACACAGCATGCACAGTCTCGCACTGAGGAGAATGTCTTTGCGACCGAGAACGCGTCCGCCAGTATCGCCAAGATCCTGCACTACAATCCTTCCAAGGTTCAGGCCCCCCAGGACGTTGTCGCCACCTGGGTCGAGACTCTGCCAATTACATACGACGAAGAGGCTGCTCCATACGCCTACTCATTCATTGCACAGTTGATTGAACAGTACGTGAAACCCTCTCATCACCAAATACCTTTCCCCCATTTCCATGCCGGCATGCTAACTTGACTACAGACAAAACCCTGCTATCTTCGCCAAGGCTGATCGAGTTTTCGGCTTCATTGTGCAGGCACTTGAGGCTGCTACCCTGCAAGGTCAGACTGCTGCGCGGGTGGCCACAGCTGCCAAGCAGCTCGTAGCCGCGACCGGCGCAAACGCAGACCAGATCTTGGCCTCTGTCGACCCGAACAACCAGGAGCGTGTGCGCAAGTTCTTCCAATAAACTTTGCAACTTTGCTTGGACTTCTTGCCTTATATCCAGCAGAGCCTTACCCCATTTCTTATTCCCTCCCCACCATTCCCCTAAGTCATGTGAAATCTGAAGTTACCTGAACCCCGACATGTTTCGTTAATCTCTATGTCCTACGTATGAATACCATACGCGTTTGAGACGTTGCTCTCCGTTGCATTGCCCCGCGTAGGTGACCATGACATATGGACGGTCTGAAAAAGACAGTTTGAATCACGTTCCATAGATACAGAAGATAATATCGCTAAATCATGGTTTCCTCGGTTGCTTATGGCAATTGTGCTGGCTGTACACTTCTCGTGGCTCCTTTCTAGAAACCCGGGACCCCTGTCATGAGACCATCTTCTCCCAAGGGTCTCGGGCAGCTTGGTCAAAGAAAAATTGAGCCCTTTACAACTTGGACACTCTCGCGATCTCATTCGCAACTACCTCCTCCAACCCCATCACTTTTGGTTCCCCGATGGCAGCGTTGGCCCGCTTAGCATACAGCGTGCCTCCCTCGGTCCAAATCCGTCGCAATGTCAACACCGTAGCAGCCGGCTTACCAGCCTCCCAAGCCTCAGTCTCCAACTCCCGCAACTTCGCCAAAGACGTCCGTGATACATCCCATGCCTGACCACCAAGCTGGCGCTCAAACTCTGCCTGGATCTGGTCCGGAGTCGTAGTGAACGAGTTGACGCATAACGCAGAATTGAGCGATTCACCCGTGGCATGGAGCAGGGTATTGAGGACCAGAGTTCCAACGCTGGTGTTAAAAAGTCAGCAAATCACTCGAGACCGAAAGAAATGAACCAAATCTCACTCTTGCATGGTTGTCAAACTAATTTCCGCCCCCTTCTCCCCCAGCAAGACTGCCTTTCGTGCTTTGACGTCCCAGCCACCTGCCTCCTCAAGCCCAGGTGTCTGATGGAGATACATTTCGGCAAAAGGTCCGGTGACGACATACGAGAAGGCAAGATCGTCGCGTGAGATTTCATTCTCGAGATACGCGCGCACCTTCAGCTTCTGCTGGTGGGGCTTCTCATTCGCCGATGCTGGCCCGTACTTGATATCAGTACCGTACTCCGACGGGAGGAACCATCTCACGTCTTTGCTAGCGGCTGCAAGACGAATCAATGGAATCTGCTGCGCTAGCGTGTTGCGACCCAATGCAGAAATCACAGTGTCGATGCCTTGAAATGTAAGCTACTCGTGTCATCGCCAGGATGAGCTTGAAACAGAGGTACGTACCTGCATATGCGGATTTGACTGCTTCTTCGTCTTCAACGCTTCCGATTATTACCTCAACGCCTTGTTCTTTTAGCTTTTCTAGCTGTGCAGCCTTGGTTTCGGCGGTGTGCGGGGAAGTAAAGATGGCGATGCGGCCGAATTGAGAGCGCACGGGGAGGATGGCGTCGAGAATGAATGAGCCAATGTTTCCGGTGGCGCCGAAGAGGAGGATATTCTTTGCGGGAGACATGTTGCAATAATTGGATGGTAGTTGCAGTTGACACAGTTGACGTTTCCCCCGGTTTATAGCTACTTCGATGTGGGGTTGCTTATCAATATGAATTTTGAATTTATCCGTTGACGCCATTTTAGTATCTTCGGCCTTCTGTCCGAATCTTCTTTCTTTGCATTGTTTATCTGACAACTACTCTGTGTGAGCCACCTGTCACTCTAACAGTTGCAGTGCCATCCACATAAGTCACCCCTCTCGTCAATTGATCACCGTCGATGGTGATCGAAGGCTTCTTTGACTTGGTGATATAGGGCAACGTAACATTTCCCACAGAGCTCTTCGGCACCGTGAATTCTAGAGCATAGCCACTGGATTCTTGCTTCCACGATGCTTCGAACTTGCCGAGTGAAGTCACAAAACCTGCTCGGGCAAAGTTCAAGTCCCCGAACTGTGGGGCTATCTTCCACTCCAACCCCAAAGGTGAAACCACAGACAAGCCAACAATATACTCAGTTAAGGCGGAAGTTGGACCCGCTGACCACCCATGAGCATGGGAAACATATGAAGGGTCATATCCATAGCCGCGGTTCATCCGGTACCCAAAAGTGCCGTTCTGAAGATAGCCCTCTATCACAGTGCTCTCGGTGCCATTGGGGTTATTGATGTACCATCCCCAGCTGCGGCGGATAAGCTCCAATGCGCGCGATGGCTGGCGGGCTAGGAAATGACTTTGAATCTCGAAGGAGGATATGAACGAGGCAATGTTCTCTGGTAGCTCAGGAGCCACCGCTCCGATTGGTGTCCAGTTCTCAAGAAGCTTCTCGGAAATACTGGCTGCGCGGTCTTCATCCACAACGCCGAACATTATGGCCATGCTGTTGGCGTCCTGTGGATGTAGAGTAGTTTCGGTTGCGTTGTCTTTGAACGCACCGTAGGATTCGTCCCAGCAGTAGGTGTTGATTGCCCTCTTGAGATTGGCTGCCTGTGCAATCCATGTGCTTGATAGATTGGTCGAGTCTCCAGCCCATGAAGCGAGAGCTGAACCAGTCTGTAATGTGTGGTAAAGGCTAGACTGTGTAAGTTGAAACTCTTCACGACCGAAGCTCGAGAACATACATCATTTGGGCCTCGGAGTTGTTGTAGCCTTGCTGCCATCTGGCCCAGTCTCGCGTACCGGTGACGTTAAGAAGACCACTTGGTAGAGTCACTTTGCCATAGATGTAGTCCATAGCATGCAAATAGCCTTCCCAATTCTTCAGCAAGAACTCGGTGTCATTTGTGTAGAGCACATAATTGTAAGTTCCAATCATGGACCACATGTGGTACGTATCCGAGTTCTTCTGACTCAGTGGAGGACCAGATTCATCAAAGGCGCCTGTAGATTTGTCCTGCGTTGAAAGAAGCATTAGCTAAAATCATAGAGTTGTCAAAAGTTAGTTTCACCTGTGTTGTGTACATGATTTGCAGGGCATTCTTCACGCTCTCTAGATCTCCCAAACTGACAAATGCCGAAGGGACGGCAATTCCCATGTCTCCGGGCCATACTGCACGATCTCGTTTGGCGCCATCCACAATGATGGTATCTCCAGGTCCGAGTGTTCCATTATTGACCCACCCAGAAGTAATGCCTTTCGTGACCCGGCCCGTGGTGACTGGCACCTCGTTTGTCTGCAAAGTATAGGCGCCACTATACCATATGCGATTCAGAAGCTCATCACTGCAGTGGAAGTATCCCTGATATGCTCGCAGGTTGGACCAAGTTGGCTTGAATCCAATTTCCACGCTCAGATCCTCAATCTGCACAGTGACTGGACCATCCGTGATGAGAAAGAGGGTAAGATAGCGGAATCCACCACGCAGATACTTGTCTGGCATGATATAACTGCCGGTCCCGGAAGAAGAGATGTTTGCGTATAAAGCACCATCATGGTACAGAGCACTCGAAGAGTCTGACCACTCCCCGATCCAATTTTTAGCTTCTGAGAAAGCCAGTCCCAGTGCTGCCTTGCCGGTGGAGGTATAGTTTAGATGAACGATTCCACCAACCTCAATGCCAAAGTCAAACACGATCAATGAACTATTTCCACTTAGGGCTGCTCTGTATGGATGAGAGGATTCGGTGCTTGCGTTGTTTCTCAGCTCCGATAGTGTCGACACTGGGCGCACTGTTCGGGAGGTTGGTGCAAATATATTCTTTTCCCAGGGTCCGCGGAATGTAGTGTCCGCAGGCCCCGAGCAAGAGGTGTCACGCCAGCATCTTTCAGCCGAGGACAGTGAAAGAAGACAATAAAAGCTTAGTAAAAAGCGAAGCCAGGGAAGTTGTGCCATGGGAGGTATTCCTAGAGTCGGTAGAAAAGCTCATCACAATTCTAGCATCATCGCATATTTGAGTGACAAGAGCGGGGCAATAGGTAAGTAAATCTCAAATGTAACTCGGCATAATACATTACGGGTGGCTGAAGGGGAAATGTCGACGTACTGGAGTTAATAGAAATGGCGTTGTCTTCCATATGCGCGATTGGTGGAAGAATCATAGCAATCTTATAGACAATCCCAGCATTTGGGGAGGGATCGTCCAAACAAGCACTCGATAGGGTCCACAAATTCCGTTTTGGCGCAGGGTAAAGGAGCCTTGGTAATTTCCCCGCAGACAATGCTCTCCGCGAAATTGAGTCGCTAGATTGCTCGGTCCAAAGATTCCCGAGAGATGATGCCACATCGGATAATTTTAGGGCCAGTGCGCCAAGGCTATAAAGTGACCCTATTTGAACTAATGTGACAAGAGGTCAGATAATCGGGCTCAATTCAAGATGAGATTCGGGAAACCCACTCTAGCCATCTCTTTCGGATTGATGCTCTTGGATTATGTATGTGCAAATGAGCAACGCAGTTCGAGTGTCTGTACTGTCAAAGCCCGAGGACATCAAAAAGACGACGTACCCAATATACTCAAGGCTTTCCGCGAATGTGGCCACGGTGGTACAATCATTTTCCCAGAGGAGGAATCGTATTGGATTGGAACCCGTCTGAACCCTGTGGTGAATGGCGTGTCTATTGAATGGCGAGGGAAATGGACAGTAAGTAAAGTGACACAGGGGATATAATCCATTTCAATAACAGAAATCAGTTTTCTGACGACTTGAATTACTGGCGAAACCACTCATATCCAGTCACCTTCCAAAATCATGCCGCGGGGTTTGTCCTCACGGGCCAGAACATCTCGATCAACGGTTATGGTACCGGCGGCATTGACGGAAATGGGAACGTGTGGTACACAGCCGAGAAAGGCAACACGCAGCCAGGAAGACCAATGCCATTCGTCTTTTGGAATGTCTCAGATGTCAGTGTTGAAAACTTTTATGTGAAAGATCCCCAGCTGTGGAGTATAAACATCATGAACGGGACCAATATGCGCTTTGATAACATCTACTGCAATGCCACTGCGGTTGATGCACCGTACGGCGAGAATTGGGTGCAAAACACAGATGGGTTCGGTATGTGAAGCTCCTCTTTGCCATTGTCTCGAAATCATCTAACATGATCACAGACACAATGGACGCAAATAACGTCCAACTCACCAATTTCGTCTACCAGGGAGGCGATGACTGCATAGCTATCAAGCCGCGGTCGTACAATATCGATATTCACAACGTGACGTGTCGTGGTGGTAACGGCATCGCGATTGGGAGTCTGGGCCAGTACCAAGAAGATTCAGGCGTTGCCAACATACGCATTGATAAAGTGAAGGTGATTCGATATAATGAAGACATGCACAATAGCGCCTATATCAAGACATGGATCAGCGCTCTCCTGCCGCAGACCTCCTATGAGAGCGCCGGGCTACCTCGGGGCGGCGGCTGGGGCAGTATTCGGAATGTGCTCTTTTCGAACTTTGAGATCCAGGGAGCGAATGCTGGACCGTCTATCACACAAGACAATGGTAACAACGGGTCCTACTCCGGGACCAGTTTGATGAGCATTTCGAATGTTGCGTTTGTGAACTTCACGGGTAATATCGAGACCACTTCGAAGGTGGCATCCGTATCTTGCTCCAAGGTGCATCCGTGCTATAATATCGACTTTGACAATGTGGTGCTATATGGCAAGAATGCTACCACTCCAGGAGTTGGGTCTTGCAAGTACACCGAGGCCGGCGGAGTGCATGGGCTCGATGGATGCTAAAGTGAAAGATTTCAAGGTTGGAGACTCGGTTTAAGCTTCAAAGGGGGAATCCCGGGCCCCCTCACAAATGATATGTTGTTTCATAAGTATTTGACCTCGAGTACTTTTAGAGTATATAGTAAACTTGCTTATCTTTTTTAGAATTCCAAATATCTTTGACATATTATATCGGATAAAATTCCAGAGCTTCCTGTCAGGCAGTGTGGAAAGAGTAGGTCCGAGAACGAAGTAGTCAAGGTCAAATACTTATGCAGCCCCACCGTATAATCATTCCCACGTCACTCCATCTGACCTTTGTCGCACTTCTATTCCTTCACACTTAACTCACCTCAATTATGCCGGAAACTGTACGACCGGCCTTTGCTGGTCGTGATCGTCCTCTCATCTCATATGGCATTCCGTTTCCAGAAGCTGCTGCCCGCCATCTCCGCGAATCTTTCCAAGCCTCCCGAGTCTATGTGATCTGCTCGGGAACCTTGGCGCAGACAACAAATGTGATGGACCGCCTCTCAGATGCATTGGGATCGAACTTGGTGGGTCATCGAGCTGGCATGAAAAGCCATACGTTGTGGTCGGAAGTTTTGCAGATTACCAAAGAAACTCGGACTCTTGAGGCAGATGCGATCCTGACTGTCGGAGCCGGTAGCCTGACTGATGGAGCAAAAATCATTGCGCTGGTTCGTATATTACTTTCTCCGCGACAATTTCTCACCCTATAGCTCGTCTCCACGGCGGAGACATTTTCGCCTTCAACAGACACACAATCTCACACCTTCTCTAGGCCCTCGCAAATAACGTCTACACACCAGAAGAGCTTGAAACCCTAGCAGAGGGTCCCAGAAAGCGAGAAAACATTACCCTTCCAACAGTACCTATTGTGTCTGTTCCAACGTCGCTCTCTGCTGGCGAGTTTTCCAATTTTGCAGGCGGAACAGAAGACAGTTCGAAACGAAAATACAGTTTTCAGCCGCCATCTCGCGGCCCCCAGCTAGTCATCTTCGATTCGGATCTTGTAAAAAAGACTCCGAACTCAATTTGGCTGAGTACGGGTGTGCGTGCGATCGACCACTGCGTCGAGTCTCTATGCGCTATAAAAGGCACGACCAAAGCTTCAGATGAACTGGCTAAGCGTGCACTGAGCTTATTGGTACCCGGTCTTTTGCATTGCAAGAACAATCGCGAAGACTGTGATGCGCATTTAAAATGCCAGCTCGGGTCTATTGACGCTATGGCAGCTTGTACGAGTGGGTCTGTTGAACTAGGTGCCAGTCATGGGATAGGACATCAGGTATGTGCGATGTTCTCAAATTTTTACATGACTGCAAGCTCTAGTTACGTTGAAAGAGTACTACGGTCAGCTAACTAATTATAGCTCGGTCCCCTTGGTGTTGGTCACGGCGAAACCAGCTGCATTCTGCTACCTGCCGTATGCAAGTTCAATGCGAAATATAAAGCCAACTGCACACAGCAAGAAAATGTACGCCTCTTATTGGTTGAAGATCCAGTCGTATCAGAACTTCTTCACTCTCGGTCGGTTGACCTGGACTCATCAGACCTGGGTGATATTTTGGACGTCATCATTCGTGAACTGGGAATGCCTCGATCTCTAGCTGATGTCCATGTGGGACGGGATCAATTGGATGCACTCGCGACGAATAGTCTGCATGACCGCTGGTGCAAGTCAAATCCGATTCCCCTCAAGGAGCAATCTCAAGTCTTGGAGATCCTGGAAATGGTGGTCTAAATGAAGTCATGGATGGGAAAGGGATGTCACAACAGGCAAGCCCACCCGTGAACCTCTGATCATTTCATATACTCTATACTATCATTTTAAACCATTTCTATAACTACTTGCTCTCCCATTTTCCCATATCCATGTTCGACGCCATCCTCCAACTTCACTTTTTTGAACAAATCCTCATCCTGAGCACACAATGACCCTTTCTCAACCCAATCTCCAAGGAAGCGCAGAAGTCCCGCAGCATCTTCAATCGCAGGGCTAACAGAATTGCACCCAACCAACTTGAGTTCCTTGCGATAAGCCTGGAAGATATCAAAGGACAACTTTTTACTGGCCTCCCCCCTGGGCGCAGCAATCCATACATAACGACCCTTCTGCGCCAAGTTCTCGATCGCAGCACCCATCAACGCAAGATCTCCAACAGTGTCAACAACAACATCCACACCACGCCCATCAGTCAGTTCCCCGATTTTTGAAGCGAGCTCTTCAGCAGGGCTCGCTCCAGAAAGAACAATATCGGGGTTGGCCTCCTCCCGCCGCGCAGCAGTCAATACCCGCTTACACCCCATAGCCCGTGCAATCTGCACTGCGGTAGATCCAACGGCACCAGTAGCGCCAATGATTAAAACAGTATCGGTTGAAGAGACCTCTGCCTGACGCAGGCAAATCAGCCCTGTCGTGAATGGAACACCGACAGTCGCGGCTTGGAGCATCGAAAGGGTGGAAGGCTTCTCGACCAGTGTATCATGCGGTACGCAGATGTACTGCGCATGCGGACCATTATCTGTAAAACCTAGGCTTGAGCCACTGGTTCCATAGACCTCTTTTCCGATCCAGTTGGAGGTCGGGTTTGTCTCGGTTACTACACCTGAGAAGTCACGTCCTGGAACGCGTGGGAGTGTGGTTGAAGAGAACAGCCCCTGAGAGTTGAGACGGTCTGATGGGTGGATGCATGCGTAGTGGACTTTGACCAATGCTTGGCCTGGTTTGAGAGTTGGGATTGGGAGTGTGTTGATCGACAGTGGTGCATTGCGGGTGATTTGGAGCGCTCGCATTGTAGTCATGTTTGCGTTGCGCGAGGAGAGTACTGTTTCGATCCAAATCAATGAGTTTGGGGATATTTGGCTTGGACAAAAGCGTCTCTTATAGAATCAACAAATAATTCAATCCGGGTCCTGAAGTATGGGATGCGGTATCGGCCCATGGCCCGCGCGGGCCGCGGGCCGCAGAAGTATGACATCGGGTCTTGATCGCCAGTCGAGACTCTCGTTATTTATTCAAGTTGTGTCGAGCTAGATATTAAAACATAAGTCGTTTGATCTGGTTTTTCACGTGCTTTCAGGGACATTTGTCAAACTTACAATAGCTCTGCGTCAAGCTCCGCGTCATATACGGAGTACCAACACCTCGATGGCTAGAGACAGGTATGTGATCTTCAATGCCACAGGATCTTTAGTTCTAACTGGCTGTCTTCATAAGACACGATGATCCGATCGTCAAAATGAATCAGGATCCCGGCAGAAACGAAGTGCAAGATGTCGAAGTTCAAACAAAATCATCGCGAACCCAATCCCCGGCCAAAGAAGCTGCATTTATAGCCGTTGTCTGCGCAGCCCAGCTCATGACCCAAGCTGGCCTCTCCCTCTCCATCGCTCCTATCCAAGCCATCAGCGAAAGTTTCGGAACCACCCCACGAGATCTGACATGGGCATCTGCGGCATACAGTCTATCGGTAGGAACGCTGATTCTAGTCTCCGGCAGACTGGGGGATACATACGGACACAGACTGTTGTTCATTATGGGTTTTCTCTGGTTTGGTGTCTGGTCTCTCCTTGGAGGCTTTGCTGTTTGGTCGAATGAGATTTTCTTCAATTGCTGTCGCGCGTTGCAGGGCATCGGCCCAGCGCTTCTCTTGCCCAATGCCGTGGCCATTTTCGGTCGAACCTATGCGCCGGGTTTGAAGAAAGATATGGTCTTTTGTCTCTTTGGCGCAACAGCGCCTGGTGGATTTACATTGGGTGCAACCTTTTGCTCGCTGCTTGCTCAACGTGTGTGGTGGCCCTGGGGGTATTGGATCATGGGTATTGCATGCTTTGTGTTTGCTGTACTTGGCCTTGTGGTAATTCCTCGGGACGATCGAGTGGAACAAGACGCTCAAGGCAAGAGTCACTCGACTTTTGAGCGTCTAGATGGTTTCGGTGCTATCACTGGAGTCAGTGGGCTTGTGCTCATTAACTTTGCATGGAATCAAGCCTGCATAGTCGGGTGGAACGTGCCGTATACTTATGTTCTCCTCATCGTGGGAATCCTCTTCATTATCATGTTTCTTTTTGTGGAGCGCAAAGCAGCTTTCCCTTTGTTGCCCAACTCCGTGTTCAAAGGGCAAGTTGCATGGGTATTGGGATGTATCGCGGCAGGGTGGTCGAGTTTCGGGATTCTCGTGTTCTACTACTACAATTTCTTGGAAGAGATTGAGCATAACAGTGGGCTCTTGGTGACAGCCAAATGGGCCGGTGCTTCTTTATCTGGGGCAACTGCTGCAGTGGTAACTGGCGTCCTGATGAGTCGAGTACCACCGAGCGTCATCATGCTTGCTGCAATGCTAGCTTTCACAATAGGTTTGTCCTTGTTGGCCACTATGCCTCCTGGTCAGATTTATTGGGTCAATGCGTTTCTGATCATGGTGATCACTCCTTGGGGAATGTGAGTATGCCATATTTTGAGCGATATAAGCTTTGACTGACATCACGATAGGGATATGTCGTTCCCATCTGGAACTTTGATCTTGAGTAATGCTATGCCACGCGAGCATCAAGGAGTAGCAGGCTCACTCGTGAACACTGTTGTGAATTATTCGATATCTCTGGGACTCGGCCTGGCAGGTACAGTCGAGAGATACGTTGATCCTGATGGGTTGAACATGCTCAAGGGATATCGCGGGGCATCGTACATGGGAGTGGGACTGGCAGGGCTTGGTTCTATCATCGCCATCTGCTTCACAATCGTGACCTTTTCGAAGTCAAAGAGCTCGTAATGAGTCGAAAAACTATCAACTTTCGAGTCAAGGCTCACTCGGATGTCATTAATATTCAATTGAAGAAATCCATATTCAAGAAGAAATCCAGATCAGAAGGTTGCTGATAGTAGGAATGAGGGCTAGCAAGCTCCGGGTGGTCTTCTCGTTGATTCTCGCTGTCGGCATACATATCAATTGCGGGGCCAACTATACTTTCTAGTGTTTTAATGCCCTTGCGCCTTTTTTCAAGGGATGCTCGCACCAAATTCCGAGCCGTGTCAATGGCCTCGTTTGCGAGGTGGGTGTCCAGAGCGCGCACGATCATCTCCAATGTCTCCATAGCTTCAGGGAGGTGAGTGACGCTGATATCAGTGTCGATAGCCAGAAGAACACAGACAAATTGGAACACGGTACTGATCACGTTCCACCAGGGCTGGCTTAGGGTCACCAGATTGCGCGCTGCAGGTAAGGCAGCCTCGCCTATAGAAATGACCTCTTCGAGCAGACTCTCTCGTAAGTTTGACTTGAGTAGGCGAAGCCGTCGGTAGATGGAAAAGGCTAGATCCGCTCGGACCAGTATCAAAAAGTCATGGCTGACAATTGTTGTAGCGAAATAGGTCAAGGCGTGTGATAATTCGTCTATTGTGACGGCTGGATCATGACCCTTGGGAGAAATAGGGATAGCTTGGACAAGACTGAGTAACTGAGGAGTGAAGTCTCTCTCGCGCATTGAGAGTGGCAGAGATTCTCGAGATGGGAACCCAAGATCCATCACAGACCTGCCATACTCATAAGCTATGACAACATGTAAGCAATGAGCCACCCATGCTATTCTTTGTACATCATCGGATATTCCTGGGGTTGAAGCTTCCAATCCCTTCTCGGTAGCCAGTATCAGGGACTGTGGGGCCTGGTGGAGCCCTGTAGCCTCGACAAGATGCATCATCGTGCAACTACAGATCCAAGCCACATGAGGTCGGGTCGTCGCACGGAGAAATATGGTCCGTAAAATCCAAGCTGCCACTTGGTCGACAGACGGGAAGCGGCTCACGAACGGATCCTCCAATATCTCCTTGGCATGCAAGGCAAGCCATGTCTCTTCGTCTTGTCCTAGGGATCCATTGAACAAGGAATTTAAAGCAGCCAATCCAGTAATGATAGCCTCAAATGCAGGAGATTGTGGCTGGTCATGCCAGTGTTTTTCACATCGCTCGTAGATAAGACTTTTGTCCAAAAACCCAAACACCGGGTTGATCATGACAAAGTAGTAATCCAATTGGCTTCTGATGGTATTCCATGAGATGCGCTGCGCCAGCTGTAAGCGCACCATAGTCTCGGGCTCTTTCCTCTTTCCGGTGTGATAGGCAAAAGAATGCAGCCGTGGCGGCTTGGCTGCCTGCAGCTCCAAGCCAACACATAGTGGAAACGCAACACAGGAGTACCTTCCGACGAATCTTGACTTGGTGGAGTCAAGAATTCCCGAGGGGGCTGAGGCGTTTTGCTTGAGCCTCTGTGGCTCAGGCGATATGCGGGCCACTTTGGCTACTGAGGGAATTTCTTCCGGGGGCTGACGCTTTCTGTTTGGAGCCCCTTGGGCTGAATCATAGTTGCAATCATAGTTGTATCCGACGCAGGTATTGCATGGGAGCTTGCCGTCACATTTTCTCTTGCGTTGACGACATGCAAGGCATGCGCGAGTGGACCGTTGTCGTACCAGGGCTGGACCTGAAGATGACATGGCAGATGTGAAAGCGAAGGGTGATCCGGCCGAGTCGCCCCACATTTTGCAGGACTCGCGGGGTCCGGAGTACAAAGTGCCCTTGAATGCAATGCTGTGTACAACCTTGAAAGTACCCTAGTTGTTGGGAGAATATAATACCAGTGGTTGTGTCTCTATGTTCTATTGGCTATCAAATACAGATAAGTAACCAACTCTATGTTCCTCTTAAGGCTCCAGGGCTGCTCCGTAAATAGACAGGTATTGCTAGGTCGTTTTCTGAAACTTTAGATCCCACTGCTATAGATCCGGTTGCCAAAGACAAGAGTCATAGTCATATAACAAGAGAGATACTCCGAGGCTCCCTCGGATGACTGCGAAATGAAGTATCTGAGCAAAGTCCTCCGGGCTGTATGTGCTGTATGACGGACATAACCAGCCTCAGGCCCTAATCGCCACTCCAGGCACCACCGGGGAACACAAGGGATCGACCCTTCTCGACCGTTCCAGAGAGTCAATTTCACAGATAGTCCTAGCCTAGGCGATCTTCAAGGCAGAGTGGCCTTTGCGTTGAGAGCACACAATTGCTTTAATGCGATGGCAAAAAAAGTACTCTCCGCCTTATCTGCCTACCTGGGACCACCGGGGGGCATTACTTCACTCCCACCTGCTCCATCCCCTCAGAGATCCATGACTTTACTGCCTCCGGCCCTCGTTCAGTCCAGCTTGGGCGAGAAGTGTGCAGTCTACCTTGACCAAGTCACCGACAACCTCCCTCTGCACCTGCAGTCCCTCCGCCTCCGTCTGGACCCCATTCTCACCTACCTGTCCTCCACACCCCTCGGCCCTCTCGCGCAAAAGCTTCCTCTCGCCGACGAAGACCAGCCCCTCGCGCTTCTCGCTGCCGTTATAGTCTGTCTGTTTACTGTCGCCATCATGAGCTGGCGCAACCCCTTGAACTTTTTGCGCCGCTCGCCGAGCTACGCTCCCGCCTCCAACCCCCAGGTTAACGACGAGCACTTCAGCTACATCACACCGGGGGAAGCCGGTGCTCCAGCGGACGACGCAGAACCCGATATCATCGCGCTCCGCCACCGTGGCACCATTTACCCATTGCACTTCCGCGCATATTCAATTGACGATGGCATCTTGACCGTCGGCGACCTGCGCGAGGAAGCCGCCAGGCAAACAGACGCCGGCTTCGCAGACCGTGTCCGATTGCTATACAAGGGCAAGTTATTGAAGGACAACCAGCGGACATGCAAAGCTGAAGGGCTGAAGCAGCACTCGGAGGTGCTATGTGTTGTATCGGAAGTCGGCGCCAGTGACGTCTCCGACGACAGCGGACAGAACATCCCCACAGCCGTGCCGGCGGTCCCTGCACCAACACAGTCCCGTCCCACCAGCGCCGAGGCCTCATCCCCTCCCACTCCCACGGGCAAGAGCAAGAAGGGACGGAAGAACAAACGCAACAAGAAGACACCCGCCCCGGAGCCCGTCCCTGTTTCTGATCTCTCGAGCAATCCCGCCCCAGTACCCAATCTGAAGCAGCTCCGCACGCCGCTGGAGCAGGTCAATGCATTGACGGGATGGCTTCAGCAGGAGATGCTCCCGCGTTGTGATCTGTACATGGCGGACCCACCGAGCGAGCCGAAAAAGCGGGAATTCGAATATAAAAAGCTGAGCGAGACCATCCTCCAAAACGTCGTGCTAAAGGCGGATGGGATCGAGCCGGACGAAAAAGAGGCCCGCGATGCGCGCCGTGCCCTGATCAAGGAGGCACAGGCAGCTCTCAACCGGCTAGATGCCTTTGCTAAGCTGTAATTTACCTGGCATTTTCTTGTACACCTAAGGAGTCATTCATACACACGGGGCACACGGGGGAATTTGGAAATAGGTTATGAGATAGACCATTTATTGCCCCGGTCGATATTAGCGTTTGCTTTGTTGGGGCCTCTTGTCCACGCTTCTGCAGATCGGCGTTGTGATATATCGAATTTTGATTCCCAAAGACTAAATGTCCACCGGCCGGTTTCTTTGTACTCCAGTGCATCCAGGATTCCGACAAAGCCCGTTATTTCTCGTACTTTGCCCAACGATGGATTTAGATCGGATTTAGCGTGATCTCGAAGTGATCAACACTCAGGGGCAACGCACGGCCCAAATGGAGTCGCGAACTAGATTTTCTAGGTTATTGACCGTTACGCGATTATTGAAATGAGAGGAAGGGAATCTCATGCATGATTGTTCAGGAGGTACCTGGGAAGTACCTAGTCATCAAGTGTGTCTCGTACCGTCCCACCCGGTACTCAAAAGGTACTCATGCAGGCCGGGACAAAGGTAGTGAAACAATTTCGAAGTCTAGGCAAATCCTTAAGATCCTTAAGTGCCTCCGTACTATTTCTCTACTTATTCCTCGCCCACGTACTATCGTACTATACCCAGTTAGGGTAGCTCTCCTTTAGTTCTCCCATTTCCTTTAAGCCTTTCGACCTCCGCGGTCCGTCTTTTCCCCCTCCTTTGCAGTTCAGACAACGTTCGAGTGGAACCCCCCACGGCTTTCCCTCGTGATTCTCAACCGTGGTACTCTCTTCAGCAACCGAACCCCCCTTGAGTTGTTGACAAATTTCTACTTTCGGTCCCCCTTACTGCTGCGAATGGCTTGATCCGCGACCACTCAAGTCAACATTCCTTCTCTCATCGGTTTCAGCTGGACTGGCCTCTTTTTTCTGACAACTCTGGGATGGCGGGCGTCGCAACAGCCTATTCCTCCGATGCTTTAGCATCGCCAACCGTGGATACCTCGCAATGGGAATTCGCCGTGCCCCTAGGCCACGAGGTAAGTTCACCGCGAATGCTGGAAACGTGGGCACAAATATGCTGACCCCTCTCCCCGCAGGAAAACCGCCATGCGAGACCACGCAATTCGCAAGACTCGGCCTCAATCCGTGCAAAATCTTCCCGGAAGCGTAACTCGAACGGCTCCCGTAGCTCCTCCGTCTCCCGCGCTGTCCACGCCCACGAATCCCCCTATTTGACCTCCAACCGAGGCCGCAGGGAACCGAGCCTGAATCGACGGGGCAGTGAAGTAGGCAGTATGCGAGACGCGTATGGACACGAGGCTAGCCGTAAAGAACCCGAGGAAGGAAAGGATGGCCTGAAAGTCTTCTTGGACGGGAAAACGACCCAGGAGCAATGGATACACCGAGACAAGCTGGCAAAGATCGAGAGCGAGGAGCTCCACCAGGCTGCCATCCTCTTCCAGCGACGCATGAGAGGGGAAAGCAAATCAAGCGGTCGAGAGAGGAGCCATGATTCTTATGGCACTGCGAACGGCACCGGTCCCACCTCGCCGGTAGAATACTCAGAGCCCTGGCCGGAGCTCAGACAAGAATCTCACAGAGATGCGAATGGAGGCGAGGACACTGAGCGAAGGCACTGGGACCTCCGCCGACCGGAGGAGATTGCTGCGGACGATGCAGCTGCCAGCATTTACAGCCACCCCAGCCTGGGAAAAAGCGCGTCGCGGATACCCATCTCTACAGCCAGTCCAGTTCCAATCTCTGGGTCGGGCCGTGATTCCCGTGGTCCTCGTAGCCGGGCAGCAACGGATGAAGACGATCGGTCTTCACGCGGCCGTAGAGCAAGCGAGCCCATCAACATCGACCAAGAGACCTCCACTCCCTCGCCCACGAGCCGACCCGGCAGCCGAGGCTTCAGCACCACCCAGAACACCCCAGCTAAGAAGAAGTCCCCGGGCTCGACCAACCGAAAGACCTCCGCCCCTCCCGCCAACCGCAAGACCAGCGCCGCTCGGTCTCGCGCTGTGTCAGGGAATGCACGACCCACGACCCGCGGCAACGAGAGTCGCCCGACGACAGCAGCCAACCGACCCGAGGGAGATCCCCCATGGCTGGCGACTATGTACAAGCCGGATCCTCGCCTCCCACCAGACCAGCAGATGCTCCCCACGCTCGCCAAGAAGATGCAGCAAGAACAGTGGGAGAAAGAAGGTCGCACTCCGAACACATACGACCGCAACTTTGCGCCTCTTGCTGTGCACCCATCCGACGCACCACCCGTTCCTTCAAAGACCGACCCGAAGCCCGAGCCGGGTCCTGGGCCTCAACAGCATCTCGACTCCATACAGCTGGATGATCTGCCGCAACATTCCAAGAGCCCGGAGCCACCGCGCCCGAACACGAGCACCGGGTACAGCACCATGCCCAAGGTACAAGACACACCCCCAATGGGACTCACACCAAATCCCAACCCCAACTGGAACCCGCCTGTCGTCACCGCGCAACAGCCGAAGAAGGAGAAGAGCTGCGGATGCTGCATCGTGATGTGATGGACAGCTTTCACCTCATATCTCTCCAATCTCTACCATCTTACTAACATCGATCTGCACATCTGCTTTTCCTTCTCTGTTTATTTTTTTCCAGCGTCTCCGGCGGGATGGTGTTCTGTCGGTTCTGTTCTGCGACTTTATATCCCGCGATCTAGGTCTTCGCCGCATCTTCGGTCTACTTTTTAATCCGGTCTCCCAATGAGCCAAAACCGGAGCATGGCTTTCTCTTCCTTCTCCCATGCATCCATTCCTTGAACTTTTTTCCCTTCTCTTCTCTGTTTTCATGCTTGCTCTCTCTGAGCCCAAAACTACTTCGTTTGCGCGGGAGAACACCAAGTGTCTCCTTTTTGTGTTGATCTTTTCCCTTCCACCTTTTTCCAATATCGGCTTTACATCTCAAACACCTTGGGGCCATTTCCCTATTCCCAGTCTTGCTAGCGCTTTTATTTTCTTATTTGTTTGTTGGAGAGCCCGCAGTGCTGAAAAGCTCATCTTGCTGTTAGTTGTTAGTTGCTACGGAGAGATATCAGGCAATGGACACATACCTACACACAGCTCCTCGTTTCCCATATATGTATGCAGTAGGTTCCAAGGTTATTGTAGCCTTGTAATGATTTGATTATGAGTGACCTCGGGACATTATAAATTGGGTTGGCTTAGGCTCAACATGCACGGTGACTATAGGAGGCTGGCTGAACGGCAGTATCAATAGGTAGCTGTTATCCAAGACGAAACTACCAGGCCTAGCTGTGTTGGCTGAGTATAAAAAAAAACCTTGGAAGTTTGAAGAGTTGAATTGATCGCTTGAATAATCTTGAAGCACATCCCCTGCCCCTGCCCCAGCTTAGTGATGTCTGGGTGCAGTCTAGGCGCACCTCGGGGCCTCGGAGCACTCCCGGGGTGCCCGCCCGCCCGGGCGGCTTTGTGAGCTTACAAATATCACATGATATCATCGCCGCTGCCCATGCCGCAATCCTGATGCTCCGGCTCTCACCCCATCTCCCTACCCCGCCTCATCATACTTAAGAGCTCTTCGCTTCTTTCAAACCGCCCACCATTTCTTTCCTCAAGCGCTTCTTCGGCTCCTTCGCCGCCACTTCACCCGCCGCCATGTCCGCCGCTACCACCCGCGCCCAGGGCCTCATCAAGGACAACGCCGTTGTCGTCTTCTCCAAGTCCTATTGCCCATACTGCAGTTCCTCCAAGAAGCTCCTGAATGGTCTGAATGCCAAGTTCACTGTTCTTGAACTTGACCAGGAAGGTTAGTTTGCGCACCGCAATCCCTCGGTTTTGCGATACTAACCGAATTGCGACAGATGAGGGATCCGCTATCCAGGACGCCCTCGCTGAGATCTCCGGCCAGCGCACCGTTCCCAACATCTTCATCAACCAGAAGCACATCGGTGGTAACTCCGATCTCCAGGCTAAGTCCGAGGATGACCTGAAGGAGCTTCTCAAGGCCGCCGGTGCGCTCTAAACGCGTTCTTTGAATACATAGGGTTTACCGCGGAGTATATGTCCGCTTGATAGTTGGGTATCATTGCACAGCTGTACCTACCACACAATATGTCGAGAAGTCGTCTTCGCCCGTAGATTAGAACTGAGAATTCTCCGTGGCGCGAGAGGACAAGCGCTCTCTGCCATCTTGCATTGAGTGGAGTATCGCCACGCTCGAGTAGAGCCAAATCCAAAAGAAAAATAGAGCTACAAGTAATATACAGCCAAATTTAGATAACCTTCTGCACGACCGTCCCAAGCGGCCGCTCGACGATCGACATCAGTCCATCAACAACACTTGCTCTGGCGCCCTCGCTAGAAACCGTCTTTCCAGCCAGGTAATTTAACCAAACAAGCCGGCTGACCCTCTCGTCCTCCACGCGGCCCATCCAAATAACCGGCTTGTTGGCAGCGGGCTGGAACAGCGTGTCCAGCGCACCACGCTGGTCACGCATAAGAACCAGCGTCTCGCCCTTAGGCACGGTCTTTCCCTTCCCGGATCCAAAGACGGCCTTGAAATCGTTCATGGAAGTTCCGAATGCCTCGTCCGCAAACTCGCCCGCCTTTGCCTTTGCCTTTGCTGTGATACCGCGCACCCACCCGTCGCGCAGGTGCATGAAGTCTGTGTTGCGGGTCGGGACAATGCGGAACGCTGTGCGGATGCCATCGTCTTTCAGAATTGCGGACCAGGCGGCGTCGCCGAGCTCCGCATCGAGGAGAAGCTCCTTAAGCTGCTTGCGCTCTGGTGGGACGAGGGAGGTCGCAGACTCGGCGCCCGCGCCGGTGATCGGAGCGTCGATATTGGAGGGGGGGTGGATGGCGGTGCGGATGAGACGGGTCTGCAGTTCGGTGATGTCGTTTTTGGCGATGTAGAGGCCGACGACGTATACTTGGATGGAGAGGAAGGAGACGGTGCGGATTCCCAGGCCGAGGAGCTGGTATTCCTCGCCGTCGGATGGGGCAAGCTCGTCGCCGGCTTGCTTGCCTTCTGTTTGGGAGGATGAGGGGAGACGGATGGTGCTGGGGAAGTGCGGGATGGTGCTTGTTCCTGTTGGGACCTGCTCGAGGCCGTCTTGGCCTTGGATTGTAATTACTGATGGGCCGCCGTTGGTGAAACCTGGTGGTCCGTCCATTTGGAGAGCATTGCTGGCGGGCTTCTCGGCTTGCTTCTTGTTCTCGATTTCTTCGAGTCCGAAGAGGTCGAGCTTAATGGTGCCGTATATGCCGGCCGCGCATGTGATGATTCCAGCTGCAGAGAGTAGCATCTTGCGCTGGGCGTTGGATGCCTGCTGCATGTCTGCTGCCGGCGATGCGCGGCGGAGTGGGTTCTTCGCGGCATTCAAGCGGAGGGGAGTGGTAGAGATGTATCGGGTGTTCAGGTTCGTGCGCAGCTGCTGTCGGCTGACAGACTGGCAGGTCCGCCATGGGTTTTGGCGTAAAGAGGACATTTTGGACTATGAACTGATGAGATATGGAGAAAGCAGGATTGGCGGTTGGGGACGGACGGATTGTGGGGATACACGTGATCTGGCATGATCTACGATTTCCGGGGCTTGTGAGTATTTCAAGGCCGTCGACGGATAATTTGAGCTAGATGTGGTCACTGCGAGTTTCACTGGGGGCTTCTGGTCATTGGTCACTCGAGCTGATAGTCCCATCCTTCGAGCGCTTGTGTCGAGCTCTGGTGGTACACTGAAATCCAACTAAGATATATTTCACCATTGCTAGATATTTATTCTAAGATAACCTTGGAACCTCGAAGGAAACCCCTCAAAATAAAACCTATATTGTGCGAATGTGCACTCAAAGTCCGAAAGTATCCACGCATATCTCTAAGCTTCCTGCGAATGTTCAAGTATTTCGCAGAAACCCAATACACAGCAGCGGCCCCAGGTTGACGTATATGGAGCGTTGCACGTTGTGAATATTTCCATGGTTCGTTGGCTGTAACCTTGGGGGAAAACCTTGGAATTGATATATGAATGCGAAGACCAAGGCTAGGTAGTCAGTTCGTTCAATCACCTCAAAGTATTAGCTATCAAGTTTCTCGAGGAGGTTGAAGAGCCATGGAAACTGCATACCAAGGCAGAGGGGAGTAGAGTTCTGGAACATCAAAAGGTGCGACGTTCAACAAGTCAGCCCTTGTAGTATAGTTGGTCATTACGCCGGTCTCATATGAATTAAATATGACATTCCTGTTAACAGGAACGCCATCCGGAGGTCTCCAGTTCGAGCCTGGACGAGGGCATTTATTTTTGCTTTTGATTTATTTTTGCCTCCACCAGCTCCACAGTATCTTATCCATGATTATAGTCTAGCTAAAGACGTGGAATTTGCAATGCCACGCAAAGTCCGGGCGACCTGAATTTTCTGTTTGTACGTATGCAATAAAATGTCACCTTCCGCTTTCCTGTCGTATGATCTTCCCAGTAGTATCGACGGAAGAAGCCGCACCGCGGGGAAAAGAATGAGATATGGAATAGACCTCTTCAATGGGCCGGGTTGGGCCCAAGCCCAAAGCCCAAAGCCCATTAATGGGGGCCCATAACCCCAATGGGCTGGGCTGGGCTGGGCTGGGCTGTGGGCTCTGTGGGCCGGCGAAGAGGTCTAAATCATGAACAGCAGGCATATGACACTGAATTGGGGAATATCAGCATAGAAAAGACGTGACAGTCAACCTAAAGCAAAAGAGGCGGGCAATGAAGGAGCAATGATGCTGAAGAGCAGGTCTGAAATGAAATCAAATTCATGTTTGACGGCAGGCCTAGTTTTGGTAGATAGCAGCCCTGGAGGCCCCCCGCGGGCATAGATCGCGGGCCCACTGCGGGCCCCTGAACTGCTCCTGGGCACTTCAAGCTCCACACGAAGCTTCTCCCGAAGTCGATTTCCCGAGGTCATCTTGTGGAAGATTACCAATTCATAATTTTGAGAGGGAGGTTTGGCTCCTTTCAGTAAGTTGCGTGACCCTGCAGCCAACATGGCTTGGTCCCTTTAGTCACACAGCTCTCTCTGCAAGAACTCTATGTACCGGGTTCCTCTTACGATACTTCTGTTGAAGGGAATGCAGCAAATAAAGGTGGCTCCTGTCATATCGCGCTGACCCATGGCCAAGGCCAAAGCTTCACAGTCTTTGAATTTATTGTCTCGGTACGCTACCGTCCTGACGCCGCAAAGAAAGTCATGACTGGCGATGATGCTCCAACATCCAGGCTAAGCAAAAGCCCGGGGCTTGAAAATGGCACACACGCCCAAGAGCTCAAGTCTCTTCCGGAATTTTTCGTTGCAAATGTGAATGGTGAAGGAAAACGTGTGACAATTGGGGGTAAGGATGTTAGCTTTCCTCCACCGGGTCCAGCCCTGTTGGAAAGTCTGAGACCAAGAGATATTATTGTCTCTGAAAGCGCTAATTACTTGAGTACGGAGAACGACTCGCTGTGATCATGTTACAAAGAGCCAAGTTTGTCCTAATGTTTTAACATTTGTTTCAATTGAATGTGCAAATGATTGTTCTCCGTGGGTTTCCTGCTCCGAGTTCAAGGCGCAGACAGTGTCGCGCGCATAGTTACACAAGTACAGAATTGCAATAGAATCCAAAATCATCGATTCCATTTAATAGGAACATCGGAACATTTCCGGTGGAGTTTCATGGAAGGATGATGTTGAGGCATCGCAACTTCCGCCGGAAGATAGCAAGCCAATCAACTGCGGCAATCGGGAAACTTATCTTTACCCCAGACCACAACAGCCGATGTGCATCTAATTGCATAAGTTTGCGGAGACAGCGTGGATCCCAATTGACAGCGATTACCCCGCAAAAGTGTGTATAAAGCTGGTTGTGGCCGGTGGGATCGCATCCTCCGACCACAATTGCCTTTTCTACCTCTCTCACTCTCACACTCTCTCATACCAATCAAATCGCGCATCATCAAGCTATCACATGATATCTTCCAAGAAAGACTTTGGAGCAAGCAATAATGAAGGATCTAGTCCAAGATGGACCCGACACGGAAAAGGGCGCCTTCGACCACGAAGAGATAATCGCTACCTTCAGTCCATCCGAGCAGAAGAAGCTCATCCGGCGAATCGATATTAGACTTGTCATCACTCTCGGCTGTTTATATTGCGTCAGTCTCCTAGACAGGACAAACCTTGGAGCTGCATCCGTCGCAGGGTATGTTCAATCACGTCCAGATACACACCCCTCTAACCCACTGCAGAATGCAAGGTGATCTAGACATGAACGCATCCAACAATGGGTACAGCATTACCTCGCTCTTATTCTTTATCACGTACACGATCTTCCAAATCCCTGCCACCGTGATTATTCGCAAAATTGGCCCCCGGCTATTTCTTTCAGGGATCGTTCTCTTGTGGGGAGCCGTTATGCTCGTGAGTCAACACAATCTTGATAAAGAGCCTTCTGACACACATAGGCCTTTGGCTTCGTCCCAAATTGGGAAACAATGGCTGGTCTGCGGATTATCCTTGGTGCCCTGGAAGCAGGTCTTTACCCCGGTAGCGTCTATCTGCTTAGTACATGGTATCCGCGCTATGAGCTCCAGAAGCGCAATGCAACATTTTACCTGATTGGAAGCATGGCATCTGGATTTGGCGGCATCCTTGCATATGGGCTCATGCAAATGGACGGCTTAGCTGGGAGAGCAGGCTGGCGATGGATCTTCATCGTAAGATGCTCAGTCCATTAACCCACAAGAACAACAAATCTGACATTCACAATTACAGATTGAAGGACTTCTTACCTGCGTCTTGGGAATCGGATCTTACATACTCCTCGTCGACTTCCCGGAGCAATCACCAAAATCTTGGAAATTCCTCAACGAGTCAGAAGCCTCGTTTGTGATTGCGAAGATCCAGGCTGATCGAGCCGATGCCTCAGTGGAACCATTCTCCATGGGCAAATATCTTGCAAACTGCAAAGATAGCAAAGTCTGGGCATACGCTGCTCTGTACATGCTCACAACAACGAACAGTTATTCCATCGCGTACTTCCTACCCATAATTCTGGAAAAGAGCATGGGTTTCTCTGTCGCAAAGGCACAGTGTCTTGTTGCACCGCCATACGTGGCCGCTGGAATTGTGATGTTTGTCCAGGCCGTGTATTCGGATAGATGGCGACTTCGTGGGCCCATCGTTGCAGGGAATGCCTTGATGGGACTGCTCGGCCTGGGACTTTTGGGGTACCTCGATGATGCGGCACCGAGATACTTTGGAGTTTTCTTGGCTACTATTGCCGGTGGGTGGAAAACTCGAAGTTTATTCATTCGTATAATGGCGCTAATGGTTTTTTATCAGCAAACGCGAATTGTCCTGCATTAGTCTCATGGCAGAGGTAAGATACTTTCCATTTGTATACTTATTCCTGAAGCCATACTGATACCTATATTTAGCAACAACATCCGCGGACAATGGAAGCGGGCTTTTACATCGGCAACTCTCATTGGAGGAGGAAGTATCGGAGGTATCATTGGGACGACAGTGTTCCGTGCTCAGGATGCGCCAAATTACCGCCCAGGACTGTTGTGTGCTATGCTGGCCAATGCACTAGTTGTCTTGATTGTAGGGGCAATGACCTGGAAGTTCCGCCGAGCAAATCGGCGCGTTGAGGCAGGCGGGAAGCCCATCGAAGGTCAGATTGGGTTCAAGTACACATACTAAAGGCTAGAGGGTTTCCACTTAGGACTCTGGGGTGGTTCCAAGGTTATTTCTATGGCGGTCAGTATTTCATCTTGTCATAGAAAATTAGCTTTGCCTAAGGCTCCCTTGATTTTTAAATTCTAACCAATTATACACCCTCGAGTCTATCAAAGCCTTTACATTCCAGTTGATCTTGGCATGATATACTTCGGAACGGAAAAACTACCGCACGTGATGCGATAAGTCCGATAAGCAATTTTCCCTCCAGCAACGCCCCAAAAAAACATCCAGCGAATTTTCCAAACGAATAAACGCAAAATCCACTCCGTACTGCTGGCAGTGCCTCTCACATTACTCTCACATCACCACCGCTCAACACCCTCCCCCCAACCACAAACCCACCCCACACAAAATGGTGCAAGGAAGCTTGAAAAAGGCCACCCCCAGTGGCCCCGGCAGAAAGTACGTACAACCCCCGCCTCGAAGCCGCAAGATCTAACATGTACCCGCAGGCCCTCAAAGACCACAAGACCCGGTGTTCGCTCCGTGGCGCCCAAGAAGGCCGGACTGATCAAGCAGAAGAAGTTGACTAAGGTATGTCCGCCCTCCGACCCACATAATAGCCCTGGCCTAATTTTCGCGTAGCAACTCACATCCGGTCTCGTGAGCATGACTGAGAAGAGTCTTGCGACGAAAGCGGGCCACTTGGAGTTGTTGACCGGTGGAAAGAAGGATCGATTGCAGAAGGAGAGGAACCAGGCGAAGAAGGATGGAACTCTGAAGTCTGGACCTAAGAAGGCTTAAATACTGTGGAGTTTGGTATGAGTGCATGAAATCGATACCCTTTCTTTTGTTGCATACGCAAGTGTAGCATTGAAATTCAGCAGAGCAGAGTAGGTGGGAGATAAGAGTAGTGATTCGAACATTGTAGGTGTATGAAGCAGACTGTATTTATGAAAGATTAAAAATCAGATGTACAAAACCTGCACCCGTCCCAATCGTAACGAATATATAAGAAAGTCATGATGCATAACAGAAATGAAATAGAAACAAGATGAAAGATGAAAAAAAAAAAAACACAAAGAAATAAAGGGTATCTAAAACCAACTCCGAACACACTGTCAAGAACCTAGAACTTCGAAACTCGCCCAGGGACACCTCCTGCCTCAATAAGCTCTTGTCCCCTGTCCATCCACCCTTGGAAACCTCCGTCACTCGAATCAGATGGGAAATCATCCCACACGGTCTCCGAGTCCGCATATGTACTCCATTTGCCCTTCGGCACATCCGCAGCACTCCACGAGGGGAGTTTTGCCAGCACACAGGTATAGTAGACGTACAGGATGCGACAGAGCAATTCCACACGGTCGATGTAATGCTGCTGTGACGGGTCAGGGGATTGGCCGCCATCGCCGAGTCGCTTCCACCAGCTCACACGCCATCGGAGCGTGAGCAGGATGTGACCGAGTTCGTTGAGGAAGCGGAGGTGAGTGTCGTGGGAGATCTGCTTCCACTTGATGTTGTAGAAGTCGCGCTCGAGTTTGCGGAAGCCTTCGACTTCAAGCATGCGGCAGAAAATTCGGGAGAGTTGGGCTGCGAGAAGGATTTCGCGGCGGTCCGAAGGATTGTTTATGTCCATTGTTCGGTCCGGAGTGTCGTCTAGGCTGACAAAGCTGTATTTGGCTCGACTGGGCATGTTGTTCCACTGTGACAGGAGGGTCTGTGATGGTGTTAGTGGGCGTATAGAAAATTATGGCAACGAGGACTCACGTAGGCTTGGTTCATTGGGTCACAGTCGGTAACACAGGAGAGCCAGTTCTTAGACTTGTCTTTCGAGTCGACGATTCGGCGATCAATGAACTCCAAAAAGGTTGACTTGGAGTTGCCGTTGTAGTCGCTGAGAGTCTTGAGGAACTTGTAAGTCTCTCCCAAATCGAGGACATAAAGAGATCCCCAAGCCTGACTGGCGCGGATGTTGAACCGCCCCTGGCGCTCGGCGAGCAAAGACAAGAGTTGACCAAGATCAAATTCGGATGGGATCTCCATTCGAACTCGGTTGGTACCGTCCATCGTGGGATGGTTGACAGCTCGTTGAGCTGAATATGGTAAGCTTTTATCACCAAGAGAATGTGTGGGTACGTACAGATGTAGTTGCAGGTTCCAAATTCGACAATGCTGGAGAAGCATGCACGGGCGCATGGCTGCTCGTGAAGTGTCGGGCGACAAGCGTCACAGGGAGAGCTTCCGTCACACTATTGCTGTTAGCTCAAGAAACTCCCCAAAAAAACAACGAGAGAATTTACCTTGCGCTTGTTTAGTCTACACTGAACACACGTATCCTTATTCTTTCGGCGCAAACCCGCATTAGCGCGCCCAACCATGCTCAGGGGACCCTTGCGCCGGGCACCCCGAGGAGGGGAGACGAAGTCTGCGGATGCGATGGAGCCACCTTGTCCATCTTCCTGGACAATTTGCAGTGGCCTCACACCGTGGTCAACCGAAGAGCCAGGGTTTCTGGTCTTGCGCTTCCTGACCGTGGCTGTGGACTGCATGGCGAGTGGAGCCGGGCGGCCGCCCCGGCCAGCCGTCGAGGAAGCCCTCGACCTAGATCCAGCCGCCGCCATAGTCTCAGGAACTTCGCTCACCATGAAAGCGGTTGTCTTGGGCGCAGGCTGCGATCCTTCGCGCGAGCTAGGCTCGTGAGGAGACATCTTCCACTGGGTGTCATCGTCAGATAACTGGCGATCCGCGAACGCCGGAGCCTCGTCGCTCGTAGCAGAGTACGAGCACTCGTATACACCGGACATATCGCCCGAAACCGAGGAGTTCTCCGATTTGAACTGGAACTCTTGTCCCATCGGAGCGTTCCTTCCGACGGTCTGCGGCGTGATCTGCGGGATAGGAAGTTGGGACTCGAGACTGCTGAGCCAACGCGATTCGAGGGATCGAATCGAGTTCTGGAACTGGTGCAGCGCATTATTCTTAGGGGATTCCTGTGTCTTCGTGGGGAGCGGCATCGCGTCTGGCGGAGGCATGTTCTCTGCGGGCAGGCCATGTTGTATTTCGGCCCACTGCTCAGGGATCATGGGAAAGGACTGGGGGATCTGCTGGAATGACATGATGCCCTCTGCCGGGGCATCCGGAAAGCCGCCATGCGGCATCTCTCCAACATCATCCACGATCACGGCCCCGGCCGAGTGGTTTGATCCCTTCGCGTAAGGGTAGAGCAGCGAGGCATCCATGGGCATGCCCACAGAGTTATACAGCTGGAAGTGTGGCCATGCCTCGTCGGAGTGGAAGTTTTCGTCAGCGGAGGATGGTATGGTCTTGGGGCTGATCGTGCCGCTCCCAGTACCCTCGACCACACCATCGACGTAGTTCAAGTTATCGGGGGCTACATCGCGCTTCCTGCAGAGACGACTGTCAGCGAGGTTCACCTTGACGTGTACGGTCGGATTTCCGGGGAGTGCGGACCTCTCCAAACGTCGGTATTCGTTTAATGGACCCTGGAAGGTTCCCAAGTCGGCGATGTCAGCATCGCACTGGCTGGATTCCTGGCTGGTGTCCCACTCGGGCGGTTGATCGTAGCCCAGGTGTTCCCACGACGCGACGGAATAGGCGCCTTCAGTTTGCCAATTGTCTAATATTTTGGGGTCGATCCCCGCAGCGGTCCCGGTACTTCCACAGTCCATACAGGATGAGACGGAAGTTGGCGGCAACGAGTTTGAGCAAAGATCCCAAAAAGACGGACTTTTTGAGACTTTGCTGGGATGAAGAGGTGAGACAAATGGTCTAGTGAGGAAGGTTGGATTGTTGTAGATGGTTGACTCGAAGAAAGAGTTGAGGGGCCAAAAGACGAGGTCCCGGGTCCCCACCTCAAGATTTTCTGCGATCGTCTCTAGCGTGTCACGGTCTGAGTGTTTCTCGTTTTACTGGTTGAATAACACGCCCAGACTTTTTGTTGAGTCCAATTTAATATTTATGCATTTTTCTACGAGATAGCACTGATCAAGATAAATAAAAAAAATGGATCGAGTCTACTGTAAAAAGGAAGGAAAAATAAGTAGAAAAAAGCAAAGTAAAGCAAAGCCCGGCGTGAAGATCTCCGAGCGTGGACTGACCTTACGAGAGACGATCTCGTCACAGAAATTCCCTAAAATCAGCGGTAGTCTCAGGCACAGCAGGCACAGCAGGCACAGCAGGCACAGCAGGCACAGCAGGTACAGGCCCTAACCTTCCAGACTGAAACAGGCCGTTCGGTGGACAAGATTATGTCATGCTTGGCACGGACCAAACTATATTGTCTTCAAATGTCATACTCGAGGACTATAGACGAACATAAGTACGGAGTAGGTGAATCTATATTCTTCCAGGTACCCTTCGCCCAACGCATTGGAACTGCTCTGCATATGTACTCCGCATATGTGATTTCAGCACCCAGCGTGGGCCACGATCGACCAACTTTGCACCGGAAAGGCCTTGCATTCGAGAGTCGAGACCCATAGCACGATGTAGATACATTCTTCAGCCCTTCTAGAACACTTCCAAATATTAAAATATTAAAAAAGAATATACATTAAAAAAAGAACCCGAAGGCCAATAGCCTACATGCTGCTTGAATAATAGAAAAGATATCTATGGCCAGCACACCCGAAAGAACCACCGGATCGGTTCACCGCACGCTGCATTCGGGCCCTATCGTTACCGTCCCCGCAGCCTGAACGGCTTCACCCCCGGTGTGGACTCGCCATGGCTCAATCCTTACCCCCCCGTATAAGTCGCCTGCACCCCAATGGTGGGGTGCGTCAATTTCATTCTGACTTTTCATCTGCAAAGTCAAAGAAATAAAATCAAAAACCCCACCGCCCAAAACCGCCTCGTTACCGGTGAAGATCATATATCCAACTCTATATCGCTCTTAGCGCTCGAAAATCAAGCCATGCATATCCTGGTAAGTCAGATCGGCGCACTCTTTCTGCGCTTCCTGCGGCATCAGGCGCGGTAATCATACAAAACTGTGCAATGATCGACGCAGAAACCCGCGCATGACACCCTCTCATCTTCCGTTCTTCCTGGTGGTGCCCATAGATCTCCATAGATCATCGACTAACCCGCATTACCACAGGTCGTCAACGACGATGGTCCACCCAGCACCAGACTCTCGCCCTATGTGCGCCCACTAGTCGACGAACTCAAATCCAAGGGCCACACTGTCTCCGTGGCAATCCCAGCAGCCTCCCGCTCCTGGATCGGCAAGGCGCATCTCATCGAAGCCAATCTCGAGGCAACCCACGTGCACCCGGATGCCTTCTTCCCCGACGGAACCTGGGACGAGGAATTCCAGTCCCCCAACCCGGATGACGACTGGGTTGTCATTACCAACGGCACGCCGGCCAGCTGCGCGCAATTAGGACTATACAGCTTGTTCAACGAGCGCGCACCAGTCGACCTCGTGATCTCGGGACCCAATCACGGCCGCAATGCATCGACTATTTACAATCTGTCATCCGGGACAGTCGGCGGAGCGCTGGAGGCTGTGTTTTGTGGAAAGCGCGGAATTGCGATCTCGTTCGGCAGTAAAGACCCGCAGACTGATGATGTGATTGCGGCGGCGGCAAGACTTGCTGTGCGCCTTGTTGCGCATTTGTGTGAGGTTTGGGATGAGAGGGTCGAGCTCTATAATATCAATGTTCCAATGCGTGTGGACGTTGAGGACCGGCCTGTGCTCTACACGAGGACCCTGCCTTACTATTGGAATCGGGGCTGTTTGTATGCCGAGGTGGGGAAGAAGTTGGTCAATGGACACAGTGAGACGAACGGCGTGAATGGTGTGCATGATGAGACGCATGAGACGAATGGTGTCAATGGGCTTGCGAAGCCGAAAAAGAGGCAGTTCAAGTGGCATGCTGATTTGTCCGATATGAAGAAGACGCTGGAAGAGAGTGAGGTGGGGACAGATGCGCATACCGTGTTGAACGGCTCGACCAGGTATGAATATTTTCGAGAGGTTGATGCGCAGCTGCTAATTGATTGTTCTAGTGTGACTGCTCTTCGAGCCAACTTTTGGCATGTGCCCGGGCTGGAAGGGCCACTGGAGTTGGGATCTTGAGGATTTGACTTGACTTGGACGATACCCATGGTTTTTTTGCATAATACGGAGGGATCAGTTTGTAAATATACGTTGCATAGGAATTCATTCATTTAATCGCCCTGCAAGAGCAATGGAAAATGTGTATCGTAAAGCTAAATAGCACGCGCTGCCTCTCCCGCACCGCTGTCCACGGTAGATGCCTGCTCAGCTCGCATCTTACCCTTGGCAACACCACCCTCTCCGACGCCCATTCGGCGAGCCACATAGCGCTGCGCGATAGTGCCAGCGGCCAACGAGAGGGTTTCCTCGATCCACTCTGAAACCCACTCGCGGGGATCGACACCTCCACTCTCGATGATCTCCGCGATAGCCTCGGGGACAACGACTCGCTGCGCGTGCTCGTCATCGGACTCGTCAACAGGCGCGGGAACCGAGGCATCCAGCCACTCGATCCATGTTTGCGGGATGGTCTGGGAAATCGCGTGGAAAGCAATACCATGGATAGGATCATGCAGGTACAAAGCAAAAGAGATCTCCTCTTCCTGCTCAGCTTCTGTCTCCTCGCCTGGAGCCTGGAAAAGATCCTTCGATACTGTCTGGCTGATAGCCTGAATAGCAAGGAAAATATCGCTGCTGCGAACTGGGTTCGACTCGCTGAGGGTTTCAGAGGCATGCTTGGCTGCTTCTTCCACTCCGCCGCGGCTCGAGAAGTATTCTGTAGCGTAAGACTCGGCGCTGGCCCGAGCTAGCTTTGAGCCCTCCACCGCGCCGCGCACGGAGTTAATGCTGCGCGGTTGTCCAGGGGTGACGGTTCGCCACCAGGGTCCATCGTTCCATCCGGCGCTAGTCATCAGGCCTGTGACGTCGAGACGTCTGGGGGACGATTCTTGGCCGCGCTGGATCACTAGGAGGTCGCCGCCTTCCACTTGCGACATTACTCGCGAAAACACGGCGTAGACCAGGGGGTCGATACCTGGGTAACCGGATAGATCATGAGTAATGTGAATTTGGAGACGTTCATGCGAGGAAATCGGGGGCGCGAGGGTATGGATAAGACTGGTGAAGGTTGGAATGGCCCTGTCACGAAGCTCGCCGCCTGTGTGCTGTTAGCTTTGACATAGAACTAGTATACTGGAGTGGCCTTACTCAGATCCCGGAGGGCGCTAACATTGCCCTTGACTTGCTGGGCCCATTTTTGTGCCTCCTCGTTGTTTTGGATCTCTTTGACCGCTGCCTCGGCCTGCTTCATAGCTGCAGTGGCAGTGGCGTATAGTCCTCCTCCCCAACCGCCCCACCAGCCACCACTCTCCTCAGCTGGCTGCGCCGGAGCATTCTCGGGCTCGGGCTTGGGCTGCTCCTTGATTTCTGTGCGCGGGGGTCGACTCGTCTCTTCAGACTGGCGGACCGGCTTCTCTTCGGTCGGGCGTTCGATAGTTGCACTCGGCCTGGGGGAGCGTGTCGATGATCGTGCTTTGTCGATAGAAAGACGGGGCGTCCCCGGTCCGCTCGCTGGACGCTGCGCGGCGAGGTGGTCCAACTCGGCCAGAATGTCTTCCTCCTGTCCGCCACTGGCATTTGCGGCTGTCTTTTGTGCTTGACCAGATTTGTCGAGACCGAGGTCATCGAACTGAGCAAGCAGCTCGTCGCTTGTAGGTTTGGGGGCCTTGGGCGGCATGGTTATTGTGTTCAGGAGAGGTGACGACACCTTTGGAGCTCTGAAGCCGCTGTGGGGACCGCGCCAAGACCTGAGACGGCGTACATAGTTGGCAGGCAGTGGGCAACTTTAAACAACGCAAGGACCTGAACGTTGAAGATACGCATCGAGATGTGATCCACCTACTATTTCTTACTTAATTTATGTCTTCCACCAGCAACAATTGCACCAAACCAAATATTGTCCTTGGATCTTGAAACTCGATCTACGAAGTACTATGTTGGTGGAATGCCAGCTGGGTATTACTCGCATGACAGATCTCAGCCACAAATAGCCAATCACCAACACAACAACAATATCAGAACTGGCGGATTTCCGCCGGAAGGATGCTTCCGACTCCCGCGGCATTGTGTCTATCGGCCCCATATAGCGGGACCGCGCGGGGTTGCCGAGATAAATAGTTACTCATGCCCTTGAGATAACCTACTCCTAGTCCACACGTCTGCACAAGATCCATAATACGACCTACTAGGTATGACAAGTGGAGCATATTGGGACTTCAAACTGACACCATTGGCAGCGTTCCACCGAACTGCCTCTACAATCAAAATGCGCCTCCCATACGTCCCAAACCCTCCCCAAACCAACACAGCCGATGAAGCCAGAATCCTAGCCAGTGTGCAGGAACGCAGAGCACCAAATCCACTTCTGCCTCTCGATCTAGCTCTCTTGCACTCGTACCCAGTCACCGAAGGCTGGAACTCATTCATCGGCGCAATCCGCACACGAACAAGCCTTTCGACAGTCATTCGCGAATTGGCGATCTGCCGCGTGGCAGTGGTCAATGGTGCGCTATTTGAATGGGAACAGCATGCGCCTCTGCTGAGAGAGGGTGGTTTGAGCGAAGAGGCATTGGAAATTGTTGGAGATGCCAATGCGGATTTCTCGTCCCCGAGCTTGACACCTGAGCAGAGGGCTGTTTTGGCTTATACAGATGCTATGACGAAGACGATCACGGTCCCGGATGAGGTTTTCGAGGGTTTGAAGGCCCTTTTCGACGAGAAGGAGGTTGTTGAGATCACGGCAACGGTTGCGGCTTATAATTGCGTTTCGAGGTTTTTGGTTGCTTTGGACGTCGGGGAGAAGAACCATTGATTCTTGCTTTTGCAGGAGCATTTTAGATGTAAATTAATACTTTGGGATCTTGGCAATCAGATAGCTAGGATCCAACTTGAGAACATCGGTGAGCCCTTGAAATATGCAGAATATTGATAGGTCATTGGCATTGGAACTACACCTTCTTTTTTTGGGCACCCAGCTAAGCCCTCGGAAACGAAAAGAGTTGTGAAGGGATCTATTTGAAGGTCTTATTTAGCACATACAAGCTTTAGTACTTATCTAGGAGCTCAAAAATTATTTCTCGATCATAATATATGACCATTGTAAACCAGCGACCGTTCTTGATATAGATGAGCATTAAGACTACAAAGGGCTCGGGATCGGCAGTGTAGGTCGATTTTGAGTTGCAGAGTGCGCCAATGCTATCTGATGCACTATGCAGCAAATGATGACCTGCGGCCAAGCCCGAGGAAATTTTCCGGGTGTATACTAGCACCTGGGCATGATGTTTCCTTCTTCGCTTTGATGCGGGGTCTCAGTTGCCTGGCCATTGAATTTTAAATGCCTAGGCAAATCGAACTGTTGTGTTTGACTCGATCTAGGCGCGCGCGTCATGCATGTCGACCCCATTGATGCCCAGGAGAGCATTTCATTGGACAAGAATACATTTCAATTTGAACTGAATTTGGTTCGTTTTTGATCGTTTGCGTACCTCTGTGTATCGCGATTCTTTGCGGAGAATGTGTATACTACCTATCTGAATCACTGGAGTTCTGTAGGCTACCCCTGCACTTTGTATTAAATTGAGGGGAGGGGTAGGGAGTGAGCTAATTTTGCCTCTTTGTCAGCAATATAGTTGACTTTATTTGTATTCTCGATCTTACTATTTACACTTGGTATTTTATGACCGGAGTTGCTCTTGTAAAGCTTCCAAGGTTGGAAGTCAAACTTCGCTTGTACTCCACGCCAACCTCGGAAATACGAGAGTGTCAACATAGACATCTTTGGAAACAAACAGTGTCAGTGCCTATCTCTTGTGGAAAAGCAAATGGATAGTGCTTATGATTAACCTAGCGATCTTCCTCCTCATCAACATGCCGTCTAACAAAGACCGCCTGTACGTCACTCTTCATGTCCGGGGAGGGAAGCCCAAGATGCCGAATAAAGAAGACACGTAAGTCCTCAAATAGATAATGTCAATATATGATAGCTGACTTTTTTTTAGGTGGCACTGGGCGCTAATGATAGGCCCTAAAAACGAGACGCCCGACACAAACGGCACCACCTTCCAAGCCAAAGAGTTCATTGACGAAAAGGGGAATATATGCTGGCGCTACGACGAAAGCCTCTGCACCATCGCTAGAGCAAATCAGCTACTCATTCGTATAATGATAGCGAAAGTGGAATGTTCAAGTCGCTTGTTGGGAGTCCTCCGTGAAATCCCCATTCGAGCAGACGAAGAGGGATGGAATTGCGTGGGTTGGGTCAAGGAAGCATTGAGTGCGATTGTTGAAAATGTTAAGTCTGTTGGTACGAATGTCCTTGATTGGGATAGGGTTAGAGAAAGTGCTATGGAGTACTGTCGTGCAAAGGTTGATGGTCATCGCTTTGATGTATCTGGGGGATTTGACATGTCTGTTGTGCCTACATATGACTTGATGCAGGAAAAAGAGATTTGTGCTTGAATATGAAGGAATATGATAATTGTGTTGGGTGTCACGACGCTGTCTCGTAGATGAAACAAGGGGGATAGTATGTCCGTCCGACTATGAGTGTGCATCCATCGAGATGAGACTTTGGAGTCGAGCTCGGGAACAAATCAGCCTTGTTGATATGTCTGCGGGAAAGATGCAGAGGGATCTGAAATACACATGTCTACTCACTGCATACAAAGGGTGACGTTCTTGGGTCGCTTCATCTTGGTAATGTACAATATGGTAGTTGAGTCCTCGGGAACGTGTCGTGTCCACTCGGAGGCAAATAAACGTTAGTTCCACTGGGTCCCCACAACAATTTCACAGTTTCTTCGCCTTTATTTCCCTGCCGCTGGTGATCTAAGATCTCTTCCCCATTGAATCTCTATGCATGTAATTCATAAGTACGCATCATGTGACGTATCTCTTTGGTACGGGTGAATTTGGTACATATTGGCCTGAATGAACCCATTTATGAACCATTGACGAGTGGTTCAATAAGCAGAGAGAAGTACAATAGTAATCTAATACAATGCCCAGTCCAAATCAATGTAAATTGAAAGCCATGGAGCGTGAATGAACGCCCCTTTCCTCGATGTAGTTCCGCTAGTAGATAGGTGAACGCTGATTGGCCGGGCCCCGACGGGCAGTGGAAACCCCCGTAAATGGCTACAAACTACAAATCTATCTCTTTCTCAACCTCAATCTCTGCAGTCCACTTCATCATTACTCGCCCAGTATCCTTTTGTTCCTGTATTCATCGTGATCTATTCATCCGGGTCACCACTTGTATCTCCCTAGTTCACGCGTCGCGTCGATCTTTTTTTTTTCCCTTTCCCTTCATACTACCGCAAGATCTGCGCGCCAACAGTTTTCGGCGCCTCTGACATATTGCTATTCTCATTGTCTGTGCTCCTGATATCCCTTCCGTCAGATTCCTCTTCGCGCTGGGTTTCTTCAAAGTGGAAGCCTACATCACTACATCGACTCAGCCATCTCTCCCCCATAGGTAAGTACACATCCCTGGCAGCCACTCACGTTCACTCTGCACCCTTCCCTGCGGAACTCCTCCCTGACAGTAAGCAGTCATTGGTTGTGACCTGTGTCTTTTGATCCAACGTTCTTCTTGACTTTCGAAAACCTCATGGTAAGTGGCGCGCGTCTTTGCTTCCGTCTTCCACTTTTTGTAGTCTGGCAATACTGCGTACTTCCCGGGCAGATCTTGATCCACACATTTTTTGCCCGACCGTGTTTTCTGTTTCATGCCCTTTTCTGGTCGCTCGATATCTCTCAATTTCACTTTGTGACTATGAGAATAACCCTATATTCTCTTCCCTTCACATGTGTTCGCTTTGCCTGCTTTGGCGCTGAACGCAGAATTGCGCTGTTATTGCTGGGGGTCTTGGCACTTGCAAGCGAGCCGAGCTGACCATCTATACAGATCCTTCTCCAACGTCCTTAGTTCTTCATTTGGGGATTGTTTTTCTTTTTGTTTCTTCTTGCCTGCGAGTCTTTTAAGCACTCATACCCCTCTGTTGTTAATTTTTTTCACTTTCACCAAAATGGCCCCAGTTCCACGGGCTGATCTGGATGGGGACAACCCTTCCTCCGATGTTGGCGACAGTCAGGATTCCCCCCTGCGCCGTCAGTTTTCGGAACCTTTTCGCCCTCAATCTACTTCTACTCAAATGTCTCAATCACCAGAGCCGATCCATCAAGTGAAGTGCGATTGGTGCGGGAAGCTTTTGATGCTCCCCAATGACCAAAGTATCTCCGAGGAAGATGTTCTCAATGATCACATTAACGAAGCACACCCAAAAACAATCAGCTTTGGCTATGATGGTACCGAAGATGGTGCCGATGAGACCTATGACGAGACTGGCGACCTCCAGGATGATGACGTCGTTGAAGAAGAGGGAGAAGACGCCGAAGATGACGAAGAAGAAGAGGCCGCAGCTGATGCCGGAACTGATGCTGATGCCGAGGCCGAGGCCGGTTCCGCTCGACCTGAAGGTGTCCCCCAAGATAGCGAAGAGATCACGATTGTCACCACAGATGACGCAAATGGCACCCAACCAACCACAACCACCGTGAGTGTCAAAAACGCGCCTACAGACAAGCTTGACCCGCTTGAATGGCTCTCGAATCCGCGTTCGTCCTACCCAGAAGGGTATCGTGCTCGCACGGCCACATGGAAGAGAGAAGACGTGAGAGAGCGCCTCCACCGATTCTGGACTGTCCACGACACTGCTAGCTTCTCGCCTGAATATGAAGTGGATGCAGCCAAGCATGAATCACATTGGGACAGTGTTTTCCATGATCCGTCGAAGTCCAAAAAGCGTGACGCATCCGAACCACTTCCTCATGTTCTTCCCTACAAAAAGCCCAAAGTCGAGAGAGATCAGTTCCTCGAACTCCAACATAAAGAAATTGATAGCTTGGTGAACATGCTTCGCGCTCCCGAAAAATACTCGCCGGAGGAACTCTATGCCATCACAGAAACCGCAGCATTCGCCATGAAAACAATTCAAGACGAATGGTTCGCCCTTGACGTTCTTTACTTGAAAGCGAACCGCCACAAACGTGATGAAGCGTCGTACGAGGCAAAGAAACACTATTTGCAGGGCCACAAGAAGAAGGGTGGGCCACCTCTGGCTCGTGTCAATGAAGATAAACTTGACTTTGAAGAGAAGAAGGAGGCAATGCTCTATGGCTACAAACATACCTATTTCCCGAACAACACACCACTGGCTCCCATCCGCAACCCCCAAGATGCATTTGTCCAAGGAGGTTTCGTCCCCACACCCGCACAGGCGAGGAAGATGATTGCCAAGCAGAAGGACTATGGTGACCGAAATATGGACAGCTGGGCTACCATGAAGAGACACGGGCTCGAGTATCACCCTCAAATGTATGAGCCTCGGCGCGAGCCACTTGCTCCAAAAGTCACACGGAAGCGCAAGGCTGCGGAGGTTGAACTGCCTTCCAAGGACCTTGACACCGAAGATGATCAGAACAATAGTGACCCTGGTGACGAAAGTGAAGAAGATGATCATCCCTCAAAGCGGCGAACTCGACCTCGCGGCGGTAAGCGAGCCGCTGCTGAATCTTATCACTCCGACGGTGCCCCCCGCCGTGGTGCTGGTCGCGGACGCGGCCGGGGTCGAGGCCGAGGTAACGGTCGACTTGCCTCTTCTCGTGCAACATTTGAGGTCACCCCGGCTCCAGCGACACAGACCTCAGGTCGTGGCCGAGGCCGACGAGGTGCCAGCACTATGGGATCGTCTGCAACCCCATCGGCGGAAACTACGTTCCCTGTCACAGAACCAACTACCACAGAGAGCCCCACTGGACAAGCACCATCACTACCCAAGAAAGAGACTCTCTCCGCCGAGGCGATCGAAGAAGCCAGAAGACAGAAGATCGCCAATTCAAAGAATCCCAAGAGAACGAAAGCTATGCTCGATCACTGGGACCGGTTCAACCGAGAAGGACGCATTCGCAACCCCAAGCGTTCCAAGGCTCAGATCGAACAGGACCGAACGGTCGATGGCCCTGATGATTCCATGCCAAATCCCATGGGACATGGTGACCCCAGAAGTCACAACCGCTCGCCCTCGCTCGCCCCTCTTGCTGGTAACCTCGCCCCCAAGGGACCTGGATTGCCCTCAATGGCAAGCGTACAAGCACAGCAGCACATGCCTCCCACATTCCCACCAATTGGAGTGGCTCACTACGACCCCAGGCCTATGAACCCATATGGCCCTCCGCCACCTGGTCCCCCCATGGCGCAATTGGGGCAACCGATGCCACCTCAATATGCACCATTCCCATATGTTCAATACGGAATGGGCCACCTCCCCGGCTCTCGTGACCCACGGGACCCTCGCCATTAAAAGCAAATTGTGGATGAAACATTCCCTGTTATCTTCACGCTTTCAATTATCTAAAACCATCCCACCCCCCCAATTTCTCATTTTATCCAAGCGAGAGAACTGGGACTCTTTTTCAAACCCACTGATTCTCGCCTCTGTTCCCACCTCGATGTTGGGCCGAACAACAGAAATCTACCACCCCTTTGTCTATTTCCATCTTTTGATGCACGACCCTCTATGTCAACCAGTTGAACACGCTGTTAGTAGATCGGGTCGATGTCCTCTGCGTTTAAACATCTGTCTTGGGCTCGGATCAAGGTGCAAGGTCATATACATCTATTGAGCCGCCAAAGGCCTCTCGGCACTGGCACGTGTATTCTATTTCAAAATTAATGTACGATTGAAGCAGAAGTTTGATTTGATTTGATTTGCTTTCCTCTTTCCTCCTTTTGAATTGTCAAACCCTAAATATCGCGATGCATGCAACATTGGTTGAAGCCTCTCGAGGATTCAAGAAGAATACAACCCACAACATATGCCATAGCTCTACTCAGAATATATGGCATTGAACTGAGGATCAAGTAAATAGATGTTACGTGATCCTGGACTAATTAATTCTAGAATAGACGCACGCTGTATGTTGTCGTCGCCCTGCGGATATTCCAAACTATTGTATAACAAAAACAACCACCACCACAACAACTCAGCGGGCCAATCACAAGAATATGACTGCATGCACAAAGCTACACCTCATAATATCTAGCCCATCCCCTCATGCTCATTTTGTTTGATTTATTTCATCTCATTACTTGGTTTTTATACTATGCACGTGACGGGTCACGTGCGAGACATCATGTCAAGCTCTCAGACCGGCAGTGATGGTCTTCTAAAACGACTCACCATCACAACTCCTCACTCCTTCTACACATTTTACATTGCTCCGATCTTAACAATCTTCCAAAATGGGCAAGAAGAGACGAGGACCCTCCCTCGAGGAGATTCTAGATCGTCCGTGGTGCTATTACTGCGAGCGTGACTTTGATGACTTAAAGATCCTCATATCCCACCAAAAAGCCAAACATTTCAAGTGTGAGAGATGCGGTCGCCGACTCAACACCGCTGGAGGTGAGTTTACATTTAATTCACCCTTAATTGTGCGCTATGCTGACACTTCGTGCCTCTAGGCCTTTCCGTGCATCTGAGTCAAGTTCACAAGGAGCAGCTTACCGAGGTTGACAACGCGCTACCCAACCGTATGGGCCTTGAAGTTGAGATTTTTGGCATGGAAGGTATTCCTGACGAAGTCCTGAAGTCTCATCAGCAGCGCGTCGCAACCCAATTCCAGCAAGAAGAACTGCAGCGCCAGGCTGATACCGGCAACCCTCCCGCCGGCGCTTCTGCCGGCGGCCAACCGGCAAAGAAACCCAAGCTCGAAGCCACATCTGATTTGAAGAAGCGATTGGCGGAGCACAAAGCCAAGCGCGCAGCGCAGGCACTTGGCGGAGCCAGCAGCGGCGACGTCACCCCCACTGGCGCTACTCAGACCCCCACGAGTGCTGGCCAGACCGCTCAATCTACTCCGACACCCGGATATGTAAGACATTCTTTATCGTCTTATATGCTCTCATTACTGACAGGTTTATAGGCTCAATCTCAGCCCGCAGCTGTTCCGCCTCAGGCATACTCTTACCCTCAGCCCTACGGCGGTAGTGCCGCTGCAGCCGCTCCTCCTTTCCCGCAGACTGCCAGTCCTGGTTATCCGACCTACTCCCCTGTAGGTGGACCACAAGTGCCCGGTGCCTCACCCTACACTCCGACCGGATTCCCCCAGGCTTATCCCGCCGGGTTGCCTGCGCAGCCCCCAATCTCGTACGGAGCTCCACCTTCATTTACCAAGCAACCCACACCACCTGAGAACAAGGGCATGGGATTGCCCGCGGCTTCCAATCTACCACAGCGCCCTGCTTTCGCCGCGCCTTCTGTCAACGCGCACCAAATGCAACAGATGCACCTGGGCCAGCAGATGTCGAGTCCCGCCACTCCCGTCTACTCCAACGGCCACAGCACCCCAGCACCTGTCCAACCCCCAATTCACGACCAGGTTTCAGGCGCACAAGCAACAGCCAAGACAGAAGCTGCTGAACCCCCCGTTAAGAAGGAGAAGACCAAACCCGCCGTTAGAATGATCTACAACCACGATACCCTGAATCCCGAAGAGAGGATGGCGCAGCTGCCTCGTTACGCCTGGACTCCCGATCACAATACCGAAACCGTCCTCGGTGAAGTCCCCAGTTCCACCATTGTGGGCGCCATCCAAGACTCCGACACGGTGATTGACCCAGCTAAATAAGTGCTTTGTTTTCCCTCTATGAAAGGATGGACCCCAGCTAAGTTCGACACATAACCTCACATAAGTTCTCCTGGCTGGGTCTTTGTTGTCAGTGGCCCTGATCCAAATCCTAGTTCTGATGAATCCTCGCCCCTCCCGGGGCCGCTTTCTCCCCATGAGGAAGCGTCAGTTCTTGTGAGTCAAATCAAAAGCCTCGAAAATCCACAGCAAAGCAAAAGTCGGATGAAGTTTGGAGAAAAAGTCTCGTGGAAAGGGTCCGATTGAGAATTGCCTTGCCAACATTGAATGGCCTCAGTCAGTACGTGTCCGCGCCCTTTTACTTTCCCTCCAGATACCCTTTGGTCCTGGATCTGTCCGATTTTAATGCCCCAGTGGCATGACGATGATTTACCGTCACTTGTAAGTTTTAGCGTTTCTCTCGAGGTAGGGATTCCATTTCGGTATGGGCGTTTTGGTCCAAATCTTGGTGGGCATTTCCTTATCTACAATTCAAATTAAAATTCATCTCTGTCTCTGTGTCCATGTCTATGTGTCCATGCCCATGCCCATGCTCAATTCCGTATTTCATGTCCGCAGTAGTATCAGCCGCCCAGCCACATGCGATACACAAGCTCGAGTGGTGTTACAATGCTACTTACTAGTCTTGATCTACCTCTTCCTCTACCGGTAAGATAATCCAAGAATAAATAATTGATATGAAGTACCGCTAGAATCATACCCAGAGGCCTCTCGCATCCCACAGAACAGCCCTCAATTTATCTCCGCTCCTTGTACGCAATCCCAAAAATCCAGAGTCCATACACCGCAAGCACAGACAACCCCAATGGAACAGGCTTTCCACCCGTCTTGATAACACGCGGGATTGAGCTTCCGCCCAGCACAGCGGATGCCAGAAGGCCGAGTTCTTCGCCGTAGGACTGGCCGCTGCGCAGACGCAGGAATGAGAGGAGATACACGAAGCCTACGGAGAGGCCGGCTGCGATGGAGGGAATTGAGCCTGTGCGGGCGTAGCCAATTGCGCCGCCGAGGGAGGTCAAAAGAGAGAGGACGAGGGCGGATGTTATGGGAGCCTAATTGGTTAGTTATCTGCTTGGGATGCCCATGTGTGAGTTGGTGAGGACGTACCATCTTGTAAATTGGATCTGTGATGAGGGAGAGAAGAGTCAAGGCGAAGCTCCAGGTACTGGGCCCCGGTCCACGGTCATGCAATTGATTAGTAAGATGACATGCGATTGATCTAGCCCCACAGGCCCGGGGTATGGGGCACGCGGCCTCGGGGCTCTACACTTAGATTTACAGGCTCTCTGCCCAGTTGCGTGAAAATCAACCCCATTACAAAAAATGAGAAATGGTTTAGATTGCTTAACTCTCCTATGTACGACTGTTTACGTATCTGGAGATATGTATGTCATTTATCTCGTACGACATTCTGCTTGACCGTCTACAACAGCAGCTTGGTCGCCGCACCAATGCGCTCTTGGATGATAGAGCTCCATTTCTACAAAGAAAACACAGGTTAGCCAGAGTATTATGGTCTCAGTGTGATTTTCAAACTTACCTTGGCATTTTCAACATCCGCTGCCTCGAGACTCTCAACGATACCAGGGTACGTAGCACCCGAGTAACCAGTCCAAATGCCTGGTGCAAAGACAACATGCTTGAACCAAGTACGGCCATCAAGACCAGGCTGGTAAAGGAAAGCCCGCTCAATGCCCTTGTACTTCGCGTTGGCGGCGCGGATTTGGAACCACAGCCGAACCTTCTTCCACCAGTGGTACCAAGGCACGTCATCGCCAAGCTGGGACTTGAGATCGAGGGCATGGGCATCAAAGACCTGTGCAGACTCCTGGAATTCAAGGATTGCCCTGTCAAGAGGTGCCCAGTTAAAGTGGGTGTTCTTGGGCAGATTGTCGGCTGCCGGCTTGATATGATCCAGATAGGTTCCAAGACCGAAAGCGTAGTCTGTGGCGTTCAGAGCAAGGACAGGGGACTCGACAAGCTGCGCAGCTGCCAGAGCCCAAAGCTTGGTAGTAGCTTGGTGGTAGAGGAAATCCTTGTCGCCGTACTTCTCCATCCACGCAAAACTGTCATAGTTTGAGTGGTAATGGTAGACAGGGTCGTTCTTACCACGGCCAAATCCGAAGTCCAGACTAGCAACACCAGCAAAGTCTTGGAAGGCAGTGAAGTCACTTCCGCTGCCCATTGTTGAGATCTTGCCGTCCCAAACATCACCGATGGTTTGGCCGCGTACGGTTTGGTTTGGAGACTGCACCAACGCGGCGACATCATGGATGACCTTGTTCAGCAGCGGGCTAGCGCGAGGCTCAAAGTGAGTGCCAGCAGCAGCAACGTCAACATTGAGATAAGCAATGTTAGCATGAGAAAGCCAGGGCAGGAATTCTTCGACCCATTCAGTGGATCCTAGCAGGCCGTACTCTTCGCCGTCCCAGCTAGCAAAGACGACAGTGCGCAGTGGCTTCCATCCTACCTTGAGGGCTTCGCCAAAGCTTCGTACTACTTCGTTCAAAGCTGCAGATCCACTGTTGGGGTCACCTGCGCCACCAGCAATCCAGGCATCACGATGGTTGCCGAGAATAACAACCTCGTCGGGAATGTGCCCCTTGATGGTACCAACCACGTTCCATAGCGGGGTCGTCACATATTCCTGGTGGTTGTGGAGGTTAATCTCCACACCTTCGGGTGAGGGTCCGATGTTGTACTCGACACCCTTATGACCGAGACCTCCACCCTGCCACCACTTGTTGAAGTCAGAGGCCTTGGGGCCATGACCATTCAAAGCCTTCAAAAATGGCAGGACTTCCTTGTAGGATACGGGAAGGGAAGGGATGGAGGGGATAGAAAGAGGCTCTTGTCGCTCACACCCGGGCTTAGATGGATATCCCGGAGTGGTAGGGTCACCAGGAAGGAAGCCTTGTTGGAAAGTCAGTTTTGCAATGTAGTTGTCTCAATGGGTAACTTACTCAGGAACTGGGTGCTACCTCTCTGGATAGCACTAGGGTTGCGTGCCGGTCCATTGGGGTAAGCTTCGTAACCATTTTCCTCGGTGATTTCACCATCTTCCTGCGGATCACTATAGATGAGGACACCTACCATGCCAAGCTCCTGTGCACGTTTGACCTTCAATCCACGGAAGATACGACCGTACTTAGCGATGGCAATCTTGCCCTCGAGCGTGATGTTGGCGTTCACGAGGTCCTCGAAATCCTTAAATGTACCGAAGTTGACATACACGAACTGGGCAGTGGCATTGCCAGAAGCAGAATAACCATGGAAGGCTGGCACACGGTCTTCGAGGCCAGAAGTAGGATCCTCTTCCAGGACATCTTCTTCCAAGGTAGCCTCGAAGGTTACCTCGGTCTTATCGTCAGAGGTCTTCAGCAGGGCCAGACGGTGATCAAGTGGATAATTCAAATAAATATCATAAGTCGGAAGTGTGATGTCCTCCACACCGAACTCCTTCCATTTGTTCAAAGTCCAGAGTGCTTGGGAAAGGTTCTGGCCTCCCAAGTGCGGTCCCGCTGTATAGTATTTGCTCCACTCTCGGGCCTTATCTGCCGACGGGGTGTTGATGAGGATCTGTTGGAGCTGTTCATATGGCAGACCGTAACTTTCTGGCCATGCTCCGTGTGGAATCGGGTGGGACCATGGGAGATACGACCAAACCGAGCCACTTTCTCGAGGGAGGATGGCGGTGGGAATCAAGAATAGTACGGTCGCCACAGCTAGCAGAGCTGCAAGGGAGATAGTACAAGCTCGACGGAGGGCATGGTGCGGATATCTATGCCGCGGAGGGGCGACATTGACCTCCAGCAGAGGGGTCGTCTCTGAATACGACATGTCTTTCTCCCTCATTTTCAAGGATGGGTGATGGAAATGAAACAAGATCCCAACTACTCCGCATGGTATCATCACTGGCGCGATGACCTTATCGGCATGACTAAGGCGGGTGGGTCCTTACTGACCTTCCTTTTTGGGTAATTTTGGATCAAACTGTATGCAGGTCTCGGCCACGATGTTACTCTACCTGCTCAGGTGGTGACACTGCAGAGCGGCTACCTAATCCCAGGGGTTTGGGGTTTAACATAAGGTAGCAAGTGCAGAGTAACGGAAATTCCACTCCAAAATGTATCACAGATATGAGGTATCATGGCTATTTATACAATGCTTAAGACAAAAGGCTACCATGAATATGAGATGAAAAATTAACACCCATATGAAATGCAAAGGCTCCGATGATCACTGGGCATCATCGGTGTTCCCGCCGTGCTCGATCTCTTCATCATCCCCGTCCTCATCATCTTCATCCAGCTCGTCTTCCTCCTCGTCCTCGTCACTCTCGTCACTTAGAGCAGTGTCATCTTCAAGTCCAGCTGAAACCGGTACAACGTCATTGGCTTCGGGGTTCAGTCTCTGTCCAATATGCATACTGTCACGCATAATCTGGCGAGCACCCTCATCATCAACACCCATGTCCTGTTTCACCAGCCGCATGGCTAATTCAGGCACAAGGACACACTGCGCATAACCCGCCACGCCAGCAGTCTTCACAAGTCGATCCGTCGCCGACAAGCGACGCAGCGACCTAGAGAAGCGAGCAACAATAGCATCCAAACTAGAAAACATTAGTTCAGTCTGATGTCGGTCACGTAGAAGGCACATACATATGACTCGCACCCTTGGTGCCATAATAACCACAAGTAATGACCTCAAGCTCTTTCCCTTCGATTGTCAGACGGAAGTTTTTGAACTTCCCCTCGGCTAAGAATCCATCGAGGGTATTCCGATAATAAGAAGGAGCGTCTGGGACTAGCAGCTTTTCGATTTCAGGGAACATTTCATCGACACGAGTTTCAAATTTCTCCCATGAAATCACAGGGTACCCTCGAGATTCCCATTGCTCCGCTGCGTCGCGTATCTTATGCGATGCGCAGAATTGTTGCTGTTCGCGGATTCGCTGTTTCGGTTGTGATTGGAACCTTGACAGGATCTCAGGATCGACGCCCTTTTTGCACATTGGACACAGAGATTTTCGCGGTGGTGATGGTTCCCTCTCGATTTCCATGTCCTTGAAAAAGGTCGAGGATGTCGACGAGAGAGGTGAGTCTGCACCGCTGTCATGTAGCGCGTCATTATCCTTTGATAGTGTCCCAGATGTGCTCAGTCCGTTATTCGGAGTCCTGAAAGTCGGACTCAAGATGTCTTTGGGAACAATGAAGCTGTCCTCTGGTTCTTCCAATTCCTCAACAGCTTCCTTTTCAACAGGTGGAACTTTCCTGGCCCTCGGCGCCCTGATCTTTAGGGAGTCTTTGGGTTTCATCGCTTCCTTGGCTTTTGGCGTCGCTTTAGCCTGTGGAGTGTCCTTGGATTTGGCTTTGGGGCTCTCCGCCGGTTTAACAAAGGCCGGTCGATTGAAATAAGTATTCTTCGTCTTGTACGTGTTGATTTTCGCGCGTTTACTTTGCGACGAGCCCCAAGAGGAGATAAAGTCATCTCCATCACTGTCGCCCATCATATCACTCATTGTACGCGTGGGTTTTCCGCGCGAAGCACGCTGCGAGTCTGTGGATTCCGCCAGCTTTTGCTCCAATGTCATATAGTTTACCTCCCTGCGGGGCGGAGACGCATCGATGTCACTCAAATCGTCATCAGAGCTTAAAGGCTCGTCATCTGTGCCGGGTCCCAACCGTGTCTCAAGCTCCGTACTCGGGAGAGCGATTTCCATGGCTGGGGTCTCGCTGGGCGCATCGGAGAGCTCGACATCCGCGGCAGAGCTAAGCGGCGACGAAGAGCCCAAGGAGGGTTCAGGGTATTTGGCATTGTTCTCCTCTTGTGATCTTGTTGCATAACTCGCGGGTTCGGTCTTGACGTCGGCTTGTTTGTTCTGGAAAGTCGACAGGAGATGGCCCTTTGGCGCATTACTTTTTGTCAAACGATTCGACGCGAAACTGGAGTTTTGCTTTGCACGAGCACCCATTGTGACCATCTGGCTGGTTTGAAAGTATAGGGAATGGTGTGAGACCGAAGAGAGACCGGAGAGAGACCGGAATTGTTGCGCGTTGATAACGGGTCGGGACGTGTTTTGCGATGCGAAGGGCCGATTGGGATTTGAACTATATTTGGACCGGGCGTCGGATTGGGATTATCTTTGTTTCAGGGAACAAAGAGCCCAATGCAGGAATCCGCGTGGAGATATGCAAGCTGGCATTGAGGGGAAAGGAAGAAACGCGTGACACGTGCGCCCTCCGAGATTTGGAGGTTTGTATAACCTCAGCTTACGGAATAATTATTCACTGCATACTCCATGGATTGCCGGAGTCTGATGCGTATCGAAGACGATAATTGTTGTTCTTGTCATTTCCAAGGTTTTCTTTATTTCTTTATCTTTATCTTTTTCATTGGTAGGTCTTATCCATGGATGTTGGGAACTTTGGAAGCTGTAAGAGAAAAAGCAAACAAAGGACCTAGAGCCAATCTGCTACAAGCATGAATTCATAAAATTGTGGGACTGTATCAAGTAGAACCTTGGAAGCTGGGCAAATTTGCGTCTATCGGATCAACTACACAGCCAGATCATAGCAAAATGCCTGTGCTGGTGCACAAGTCTCATTATTGGAGGGGAAGTAAATGTCTAGAAGAAAAAGAACACACAGCACTACTCGAAGGTCATTGAGATCTCGTCATCATGTGCCCCATCTGCCCAAGCATTAGGTTCCATAGCCATAGCTCCAACAGCAGTAGTCCCTATATTAGGCATTGTAGAGGATGTTCTCAACTCAGGGCGGGAAGAAGGTGGGTCGTTCGTCCTAGGGGAATCGTGGAATGATGTGTCAAAGGTCAATTCGGCTTCATCATGTTTTGAGGTTTTGTAGGGGGTGTATTGCTCGACGGGCGCCGGCGGTAATGGCGTCGAGGCTGCTCGAGAGACTGGTGCCGAATCAGGAGACTTGGGCTCCTTGGTGGAAGGAGGCGGCTCAACAGGTTCCGACGGAGAGTTCAGATCCACCTTCATGAGAGGCATTGTCGACTCTAATTCTTTGACTTCAATCGCCTCTGAGTGCAGCTCCGCTCGAATAGCCTCAATGTCGAAAAGAACGGTGCCGGGACTGCTGTTGAGATCAGCTGTTTCGTCCGAGGTGTTGTTTCGATCAACATCGTAGGTCTCCCATTTCTTTTTCTCTGCCATCTTGCCACGTTTGAAGAGACCGAATCGCTTCTTCTCGGGCTTGGCCTCTGCATCGCGACGAGCTTCATCGATCTCACGAATTAATTCGCGTTGTCGCTCGGCGTGGTTGTCGGGGTCTGGATCCTCGATTTCGGCGAATTCATCCTCGAGAACCTCCCAGCCAACCTCTCTCAGAATCCGAGGCATGGCGGTACGGTAGTCCATATGGCCGTTCACAAGCGAGGTAATGTCAAAGTTCTCAATGCCAGGGATACCCTCCACTGCCGCTAGACCGGCAACCTTCATGATGCCACCACTGGTGGCGCGGAATAGGTATCCTAAAATCCAATCGTTGGTAGCATAGCCGTTCACGAAGCGACCGGACACAACACTGCGAGCTTTAAGGTATTCGTCCTTGTTCGCAACCACAGGTGAACCAAACAAGTATACATTCTGGATCAATCCATGGGCACCTTTGTCGGCCAGTTCTTTGAGGCAAGAGAAGATGACGCGGGCGCCAAGTGAGAAGCCTAGCAATGTCACAGGCCGGTTGCCCAGATTGCGCTCTTGCAAAGAGTCGGCCATGACAAGGCCGGCCGAGTTGGCGCGTGCCAGTGAGACGATCCAGGGGTTGTCAATCAGGTATGCAAGTTTTGTGAGAACAAGTGGTAGCTGTAACGAAGCCATTAGGGCCATCAACACGGTGCTGCCCAGAACTTGTTGCAGGCCTTGCGTCAGTGCCTAAAATTTGTTAGCCCAATTCAGAGTCCACGATTCGAGAACCTACCTCTGTTGCCAAGATGTTGATGGTGTCACCCATACTTCGGAGCATCTCAGGCTCCCAAAGAACAGAGTAGATATCACCCATGATGGGGTCTACGGTACTGAATGGCAGACGAACATCATCAACTTTGCCAGTCATCCATCCCGAGACCGTCACAATCAAGTTCACCTTCTTATTGTTGTGCAGAGGTCGATACTCAAAAGTCGAGACAGCACCCATACGTCGATGTGAAGCTCTCATTCCGATCGTACTTCCACCCAAAGTGGCACTGGAAGCAATCAAAGCAGTGCCACCGGCTCCTCCGAGAAATGCAGATGTTCCCGAGATACCCACGGTGGTGAAACCAGCTGCAAGACCGGCTCCAATCACGGGCGCGAGGAGTCCAGCAGAAAGACCAATAACTAAACCACCGCCCACGGTAGCAAGGCCCATGATCATATATTTTCGCTTCAAAGCCATCTTGCGACGCTTTTCCATATGATCCGACTCGTCCCAATTCTCCTTCTCGGCTTGCTCTTGCATTTCGAGAGAGTCTGTGACGCGCTTTTCGAACCGCGAGATCTGCAGCCATGTAACTTCCAACGCTGCACCGACCTTTTCTAGGAGGGTTCGGGAGCGTGCGTCGTATGCCGAGTCTGCAATGAGCACCAAGAACAGGTCGCAGAGGACCGTCCAACGGAGATCGATGTCTATCCGCTCAGAGGTGGGCATTTGAGAGGGAGTCGTGACTTCTGGGGGCTCTTCCGTTTCATGAGCCTCGTACGGAGGTGGAGGGTCAGAAGAATCGGTCTCTGCAGAGAGCCTACTAGACAGACGATCTCCTTTGAAACTAGATATAGAAGTTTTGGGCTCGCTTTCCGCCATAGGGTTCTTCACTCTTGCATTTTGCATAAGAGGTGGGACGAGATCTTCGGGATGTACTCCATGACCGGCAAGCTGCTCAATCATGATCTGCTCAGCAGCATCGATATCCATGTGGGTATAAACACGAGCCATGATCGCCTGGCCCCATTTTCGCATAGCATCTGAAGCCTTCTGCATGGTTTTGCGGGTGGATTTTGAGGTGGCAATCGATGCCAGGTCACGGTTCATAGTATGAATCGACAGCCGGACAACACCCACGTAGGCGATCTTCTGGGTCTCATTGAGAAGATCTTTCGTGGCCTGGAGCTGGTTGATGGAGTCTCGCAGTTCTTCTCCAACAAGTCCAGCGGAGTTGCCGCCTGCTTCCCGGAAAAGGTAGCTTGTATCCTCATCAAGACTGGTCGCAGACTGAGCGTCTTCATCAAGCTGAACCCGAGTATATCCCCTCCCTGCTCCTCCTAGTCCTTGATATACAGCCTCGTCGCTTTCCTCTTTGGCGCCGCGGGCGATGAGTCTCCCGTAGTCGTCGTAATAGTCGAATTCTCCGAGGGCGGGCATGGAGGTCCATTCGTCGGGTTCCTCCTCTTCGTCATCACTGTCGGGCTGGTGGGAATTAGGCTGAGCAAGTCGCTGATGTGACCATTCCGACACCTGCGCAGGTTTTTGCTTTGAGATTGAAGATCGGGGTTGGTCGGGAGTTCTGGTAGTCTGCGGGTTCTCTGCAGGCGCAGGAGAAGTTTCTTGGGTCTCCGGGTGGCCAGCCTCTGTGCTTTCAATTGCCGGCTCAGAAGGTGCATCTTGCACAGGATCTTCCTGTTTTGGTTCTGGTGCTGCGGTCTTCTTCACGACATCGCTGTATGTTGTCGACCCCGCGGTCACCTGGGAGTCATGGCCCGCATTCTCACCTGCGGCGGGTTCGGTAGGAATTGGGTCGGGTTTGCGGCGCGCTCGAATCGGAAGTCCAAAGTCGTCAACCTCACCCAATGCCTGAGAAGACTGTGGGTGGGAATCTGTGACAGACCCAGAGGGCCCCGGCTTCGGCGCCGCACCGCCAGCCTGCTTTTCACAGTGACCCGTAGGAGAGTCGCCCCGGGCGGGCTGCTGGGACAAATCGGTGGCGTTCGATGGGGAGGGTATAGAAGGATCGGAGGTGTCTACGCTGACACCCGAGGCCGTGGTCATGATTTCATGGACTGGAGGCTCCTGGAGGCCCTAAGATGGGTGGTGTATCGAATTGTCCCTTGCGTCGCTTTCGTGCCTTCAAGAGCTCACCCATCCGGCCTCACGATTGCTGATGAGCTCTGAAGCTCTGGAGCTCTAAACTGGAGGGTTCTTTGTCTCGCGGAGTCTCTGGCGGTTTGGACTGGGGCAATCTCCGCAGATGACGATCAGTGGCCACGCGGCGGAAAAAGGAGGGGCGGACAAGGCGCCACAGCACTTTTTGACAGCTCCTACTCGTAGACTTGTATTGTAGTCAAAATTGTATAGAACAGAGTATGGGACACAGTATGAAGCACAGTATAGGGACTAAAATGACAGAGCATCGTAGCAGGGCAGCTCAGGCTGGTTCACGACCGGAAGCGGAAATGGCCAATGTTATGTCAACACGAACGCAGACGCAAACCTTTGACCCTTGCAAGCCAAAGCGGTCGAGTTATTCGAACTTGAACCACTTGAAACATTTGAAATATCTACGAGACAATTATTCGCTGTGCGAAATTCCAAGAAGTTTCTCACAAAGTCAATGCCGTACCCCCACTAACTGAGCGGCGCTATCACCCAACCTTCTCGCGGACAACAGTAATCGGCCCTTGCACAGGCTGCGTTATCATCCTCCGAACTCTGCATAATCCGAAAACACTCCTCCTCCGAAATACGAGTGATGTCTCTGCCCCAAACCCGGGTAAAGACAGGGGCTCTACTCGGCATCAAGCAAACTACTTAAACCGCCTCACATCCGAACACGAGAGACCTCGATAAGCGACTTCCAACGAAACAAAGAACTCGGAGCACGCGGCGCCTCATGTAGAGACGAGGCAGTGTCAGATAACTTTACCCGGGTCTTCACTTATTCGGGACATGCAGCGCTAGAACACTTCTAGTTGAGGATTAACTCCGCCCACTCCCTGGGACCAACGAGAGCCCTGAGATGTGTGTATCATGGCGTCATGAACAGGCATGAAAAGCCGTAAATTGCGGGGGGCTCAGACCCTGTTTGCGATCTGAGTCACTTGATATGCAGTGCGGCTCTTAGGCTCTTACTAGTTCGGAGGTTATGCTTTAATTCACGGTGGCGAGAGTTCACTTGTTTTTCTTCTTCTTTGATCTCTCGCTGTGTCTTCTATCTCCTGGTACATGGTTTGAATCGCTCTGACACATCACTTTATGATCATGGCACAAGGTATGGCTCTCACTCGCCGAGTTTCCGATCCCGGTTAACCTTTCTCCAAGGCCAAACTTCCATAGTCAAGATCGCCGGCGCGGGGTTCCGGCTCTCATTGCTCCTGAATGCTGCCGCTTGTCAACTGGCTCAGTCCAAATTGGAGATACACAGCATCGCCAAGGGAATTTCGCTCTTCGCATTGACGCTCAAACATGTTGGCCAGACTATCGAGGGTTCCGACATTGATCGATCCCCCGAAGCAACAGAGAAGGCCTTTGAGATTTCTGGACAAGGACAGGTGATCTTCGTTGAAGTCGAACATATGCTGGATAAGCTGAAGGCAACCGATCGAAATGAGGATCTAATGAGACTCTCTTTGCAAGAGAGGCTCAAGTGGTGCTTTCCCAAACAGCACGTCACCTACCTCCTAGCACAGGTTGAGTCACTCAAGCTTAGTCTCATCGTGCTACTGCAAATCCTGCAGCTTAGGGGCGTGATTAAGGTCAGCACCGATCATGGAATCGATACCGACTCACTGGCATCCGCTGCCGATGACACTATTGCGCAGGAGAAAGCGGAGACTCAGAACATGATCATTGTTCGGTACTGGGCTGTCAAACGTCTTGATCGCTTGTGGGATCTTGTGGAACAGGAAGCTATAGATTCTGCGAAGGACCCCACGAATCAGAAGATCAATTCGAACTTCTCTAACACAGCCTCCGCTGGCAAGCCCCCGGTTGCTGCGACAAGAGGCCCAATTCCTACACGGCTACCTGCCGTGACTTTTGGGGATAGTGACGTCGGCTTGAGCGATATGGAGCGATCGCCGAAGGACATGGTTCAACTGTCAGAGAAGGCAATGAATCGATTGTTATCGATGTGGGCGCCTCTGATCGACCCTTCACAACTACAGAACCATAGCCAAATACCAAAGAGCCAACCACGAGTCTACGTCTCCGATACAGACGAACTTTCCGACGAACTCGACTTCGATGGCCATGATGGCCACGATATACGAGGTTACTACCTCGAGGGAAAAACAGACGATTGGAGGAACCCCCACTCGCAAGAGGCTCGCCAACATGCAGCGAAACTAAGACAAGAATACTCCCGATTCCAAGCGCATGTCGAAAGCGAGCCAGAGCCCGACAAGCCTAGGCAACGAAGCCGTAGCAGGACCATCGACTCAAGCGAAGAAGAAAGGGACAGCCTGCACCCGCATACCAACAATCAGCGTCGCCCTTATTCACACAGTTTTTCAGATCATACTACCAACAGGCAACTGAACCCATACGCATACTCAAATGGCAGCTTCCCGCCGCCATCTCAGCCTCGTCCGCCTCCGCCTCCGCCTCCAATCCAGCACAAACACCAACCTCCAACAAACACCCGATCAATCCCAATAACTCACCCTGGCCAGGCAACACCAATCCCGATGCCCATGCCCATGCCAAGTCCCCGACAGAACCAAGTCCATTTCGAGAACTACAGGTCCAATCCCCGTACATACCCACTCTCCACGTCAACTCCCGAAGCCAGAGTCTCGGATTTTAAAACTGCAGATCCGAGAACATCTCCACCCCGCTCAGCGCAAAGATCCCCGTCCCGACGGCGCGAGCGCGAGCGCGAAGACACAAAACAAAGACATAAAACCCTAACCAGGAACGCTACGAGGGGACTAATAGGAGTGGGAGCTATAGCGGGGTTCATGGATGCGTTGGAAGCGTTTTCAATTCTGTGATAATCTGATACGAGGAACGAGCAAAGCTATCCTTTGATATCGCTGTTTAGCATGCCATGAATGAACGAATAACATATCCAGAGTTGTTACTAATGAGAAGTTTGATAGTGTTCTCGTTTTCGTATATCTAGCAACGGAATATAATTCATATCCATACTCCATTTGCGGTATGTAACATCCAAAGCTTGGGGAAACTCAAGGGACGTAAACAGGTAAAGGTCATGGATGACGAGCTGCACTTCGGGTTCGGGTTCGGTTGACAAGGGGAAGGAAGCACCAAAATTGGGACAAAATCCACTGAATCCACCAAATATCGGAGACGATATCAGCCCGATGCTCACTGTCGACCTGGTGCCGTTGGTGAAGGTTGAGGTCGGAACTTCCGATTCCCCCGAAGCTCCGGGGATTCGCCATTCTGGATAAATGGGGTAAATGCGATATCATCCGTATATTATCCAGATTGTTGGGATGGATAGTCCTTTCTTTTTCTTTGTGCCTTTCTCTTCTTGATTAATTCTCAGAGATTTTGAGGCAGCCCAGGAGTGATATCATATGTGATTTCACCCTGGTCGCACGGGTTGTCTACCTAAATTTCTTACATCTACATCCATGGATCTATACTTCACTCATGCAAGACGCATACCCAACCGATCACTGATGCATGTCACTCATTTATTAACTAATTCTAGATATATCCCTGATTCTAACAAAGGCTAAAACTCAGGCAAAGGCGGCATTCCAAAGATACTTCCATCAGGAAGCCAACCGTCTAACTCCATGCCCGCTGCCGGCGCAGGCATCCTCTGCGGCTCATATGAAAATTGAGGCGGCATTTGTTGCGACGACGCCGCGTGGGGTGACTGTTGATACCCCATGAAGAAATGCGGGTTATGGCTATGACCTTGTCCATCCATTGGCGGCCACATGCCCGTGCCACTCATTGCTACATACCCATCACGCGGGTCGACCATCGGCACAGACACAGGGAATGTATTCATAGACTGAACATTCATTGTGTCCTGGCCTTGGCCTTGGCCATGATTTTGGCCCTGAAGCCGATTGTGGTTCGCACGCTGACTCTGGCCTTGGCTACCCGATGCAGCCATCGACTCTACGGGAGTCTCCTCGCCCCTACTCTCAAGACGCTCGTACCAATCCCTCCCCCGGACCCCAATGACCTGATACCACCGACTGGGAATCTTGTACTTCCCAGCGCCGCTCGCCTCGGCCAATTTGTTGGCCACAGCCTCGAGGTAAAAGTGCACGTTGACAGTTTCCGGTGTGACGACTTCCCCAAGAGCCCCAGTCCGCACGGAGAAATGGATTTTCAGCAGTGATGTCACTGCCATTGCCAGTCGGGTGTACATCAGATTGGGCAATTTGCGCATCGTGTCGGTGGTGCAAGCCAAGACCGCATCGAGCATTTCATGGGCGGCATTCATCCATTTCATGTTGATGTCTATGCGAATCGCACTGAGCGGAGATTGTGCTTCTGGTCCTTCGGGTGTGGGGAGAGTGAAATAACGCTTCTTCACGGCATCGGGGTCGCGGTAGCCTTCTCCTACGCCTAGTTCGTACATAGCAAGTGCCGTGGAGCGGTATTCGAGGATGAGGGGAACTGGAGAGTTGTCAGTTGGGGTCTGGAGTGTGATCGAAGAGAAATGTGATGAAGCTTACCGGTCAACATCTCAGAGGGAGTATTTGTCTTCCATGCTTCCATGCGTTTGTCAAACCAGCGCAGTACGGCTTGCACCCGAGATTCTGTCAGAGGTGACGTCGTGCTCGTATCGTCCAGACCAAAGGAAGACATCGCTTCGTCGGTTACACGCTGGAGCTCGAACCAGATTGCCAGGTGCTGATCCGTCCGATGCGGCGAACGTTCCAGATGTCTGACACATTCAACCATCCAGTCATTGAATTGAAGGAGGTTCGGACGACGAGTTTTCATCGCAACTGTCGAGCCAAGGTGGTAACAGCCTATGACCGCACGTGCCTGCTCAGCAAGCGTTTCATCGTGGGCGGTCCTGCGATCGGACTTCACGCGGCGTTTATTCGCGAGTCCGATCTCCAGCGCCATGGTGGAGGCAATGTGGGTGTATTGATAGAACTGCAGCTTGAGAGGCGAGGCGGGCGGGAAGTAAAAGACGATCATGAGGAGCAGGGCCTGCACTAACTCCAGTGACTTTTCGCCTTCGATGAAGAATCGCTCGGAATAGAGTCGGACGATTTCGCGATTCAAAACGGCTGCTAGTCCTGCGTCGACGGAGATCGCCGTCGCGGCTATCACGGAAAGAAAGAGGACGGGCTTCGTCGCCCGGAGACTGACTGCGGTGGTAGTTGGCGGGAGAAGAACCAATGGGAAAAAAGACGCGAGTTCGTGGATATAGTAGGCCACCAGCTGCTCTGCGTCTTCAATGGATAAAATCCCACGATCGATCACATCCTCTACGGGCTGTCTCTCCTCTTCCAAGCCCGCGGGAAACGCAAAATCCGGCACCGATACACCATGCGTAAGCAGCTCAGGAGAATAATCCATGTAGCGAACATCATCCGAGTTAGCAGATTGATCTCTCCCGCTGCTTTTCATATCGTCGTGGTCGTCTTCGCTCTCTTCAGACTCCTCATCTTCTTCTGGGATTCGATTTTTCAACAACGAACGCATGACGCGCATCTCCTTCTCTAGCTGGGCGACTCGCGAGTCTGTTCTCTTGCGTGGCCGCCGACGCTGCGGGGCCACGAAGATGCAAGATCGTTTCCCCTTGGCGCATCGCTGGCACTGATGGGGCGTAGACGGGTTTGGGAGACAGCGGACCTTAAGACTTCTACAGGATTCACAAGATCGATTGAGCTGTGATCCAGATGCTTCTTGGGGCGTGGAGGTCTCTGACATGATCACGCGATAATTCCCATCAAGCGGTGGGAGTTCAATAGGACGTAAAGGTACGTCCGTGTAGCGAAGGTTATTGGGTATATCGACTCATATCGAATCGCAGTGTAGCGAAAACAACCCGGGAAATCATAGACAGAATTTACATTCAGCGAGAGCTTGGCAGGGTGGAAAGTTCAAGGTGAGAGGCAAAAGTAGTTAGGGGAAAGGTTTGCAGAAACTAAAGATCCCCGGCATGTCATTGTCCAGTGTAGTATGGGGAAAGGTGTCCACTCTCTGGAGACTTGGAATATTCCACTCATACAAAGTACATCATGAACGAGTATTAACAGCTATTAGCACATAACATGCGCATGTTCGCCAATAATATTCAGCTTCAATCAATCTAACTTTGCCAGGGTCTACCTCGGTGGCTCAATTAGGGAGGAACAGGCACCAGTCGTACCAAAGTGATCCTTTTGACGAGCATCGAATACCATACAAAAGCTAAAGGACAAACCTGGCGAATCAATGTGTCACTGATACTCCACTCGACCTCTCCCAAATGAGCCCATTGGTTCTGTTCATTCGAGCGGCTACGACCGAGATTGCCCAACTCGGGTCATTTTGCGAATTCGCTGTGGGCTGCCTTTTGGAAAAATAATACTGAATTCTCCATAGCTTCAACCTTGGAAAATGAATATAAGCGAGCTGTTCCCTCACGGTCTATCCAAGTATCGATCTTCTTTGGTCCCGATTCTATGAAAATTCAGTCCCCGAGCTCCGAGCCCCGGTTCGGCGACTCAATCCTTAATCCTTTGAACACCAATCCTTTGTTTTTGATTATACTCAGTCTGTGCGGTCTAGGCACACTAGTTCCAGGGCACGAAGTCAACTTCAGACACAAATACTATAAATACCCATTGTACCTGTATAACCAATTATTTGACGTAAGATCCATGGATCGTATGCTCTCACATGAAGCTTCAGAAGGCACATGTGAAAGACTCGGCTAGAGACAACGTCGTATTTTCGGTATGCCGGTACAATGTATGGTGGGCCCTCCAAACATGACATGTGCCAACTTCTATCTATAGTTAGGGTCGTTTCAGACTGGATCAAACAGTTATAAATACGAGTAGCGTGGGCGCTCGCAGAAATTGCAAAGGAGGTTGCATGTCTACAAGACCCTGGCTAGGTAGCAGGTTACTAGTTACATTATTATGACAGGCGTGCCCGGACAGAGCTGCATGCAGACGAACCATGCATTGTAAAACTGCCCAGCAGCCCAAGTACTGCCTAGCCGCCCAGGTGTCTGCCATGCTATATGAATACCTCGGTAAAAGCCTCTCAAGTCCAACACACCTCCTGATAATCCTTCAATCGGTATCAAACATAGAAATAAGCATCCTAATAAGCATTCAGGGGCCTTGAGATCTGTTCAGTGTCTTTCAGTTCTTTCGGTCGCACGACGGAAAATGACTCCGACCCACTCAACAGCTTGAGTCTCACGGCATGTGGATCTTCAGGTGTCGTGAAGTGGGATTCAGGCCAACGAGCTTTTCCGAGTTGAATCCACCGCCATGCGCTTGGCGGCAGAGTTCGCGACACTAAGTATGGGGAAGATGGGCGTTGCGGGCCCGGGGTTGCGGCGTTGTGCCCAAAACCTTGATGCCGGCCAGTTCTTGGCGTCTTTCTTTGGCCTCACCATGAGAGACTATTTCGTTTAATTCTGACACTTGTGAGTAGCCTGTGTCTTTTCAAGCTCTCTTGATCTAATTGGGAAGAATGACCCATTGAAGTATTGAGGAGACTATTCACTAAGTACCCAGAACCCCTGAGTCTTTCCGTCCTTGTCACTGTTGATTGCATATAGATGTGAACATACCTACAGGGTTCCCAGGTGTGCACTCTGTGCGAGGCTGCTTGTATTGCACAGCCAAGTGTCCTGAAGCTGTATCAGCACGCCCTATCCAAGACCTAAGGTGCATCCTACAATACTTGGGTTGAGTGAGAGCTGGCCATAGTATGGGCTCTTATGAATGTACGGAGTAGGTCTGTGCAAATTACAATTTTGTGTCGAAGCCGCGATGGCTTTCATGCATACGTATGCCCCCGGATATTAATTACTACCAAAGCTATCTTTTCTGTGAGCCTGGAGACAGTTACAATCATCGCATGTTTCCGTCAATGCTAGGATCCCTCCGATCGCACAATGAGACTCTCGTCGTTGGATCTAATCATTCCACTGATGCTCGTAGGTAGGCTCGGAGATAAAAACTTTGATCGTGATCAACTTCGCAGAGTTCCCGAGTTCCACTTTCTCGGTTGTTATTAAGCGGAATGGCGTGAAGAGGCTTATCTGGGATGATGCCACAGGACGCGTATACCTCCCTCACAAGTCAAGCGCCACGGCGTGTACTTTGCAGGCCGACTTTATTTCAGTCTCAAACCACAGCAGCGGCGATGATATTGAAAAGCAAGACAATTTTTCAAGACACAACATGCTATACAACCGTGTTTGAGAGAGTACAGAGTGCAACAGTGCCAAGATGAGCCACGCGACTCAACAGACAAGCTCATGACTATGTGGGGCCAACTCTGTGGCGCGCTTTCACGACCTCTTCTGATTCGATCGACGGATATACCGGCGCTCGGTTCGTCCATCTTCCAGTCGTCAGCCTTTCTTCGATAGTGTTGGGCCCGGTCCAATCAGGTTCTCTTGCCTTCGGCACCGGGTCGACCGTCCGGTCAATTTCGTTCCTGGCATGCTTTTTGAGTCTGTTTTTTGCACATTCGCTTTGTCCTCGATCCTCGAGTCTCTCGTGTAAATATTCCTTGTCCCACATCGCTCAGTGAAGAACCAATTTCCCCACCGGACATATCGAAGACCCGCCATCTCGATCGTTGGCAATGCGAGATTAGGCAATCCGGAATAGAATGCGTTCTTCTGCCATGGCCTTATGGCTTTCTGGTTTCTTCCTAGCGACTCTCGTTTCCCTTGTCCATGCAGATACAGATCCGGACTTTATGAGCGTGCGAAAGAATGTAACGAAAGAATACAAGAGCGAGACTCATATACCGACAGAGAAATACTTTCGTGAGTTGATATCCACAGCCTTTGTCGCTTCTTAAACTGACGTGGCAATCTCCACAGATGAATCCGAGTATGTGAACCCCTCCATTGCTGCCGCATACAAGGGCTGTGACCATCGTAGCTAACCTCACGCCAGGTTTCATCATCACTATGATGGCCGGTAAGAGCCTCCACCCCATGTCGATGTTCTGTCAGGTCTAACAATTTCCAGATTTGCCAACGACACTCTTCCAGAAACAGAGGTCATTCCACACCTCTCAGCCTTGATCCAAACATACTTCACAGTGATGAACGCTATCGGTGCCGAGACATGGATCATGCATGGCACACTCTTGGCCTGGTGGTGGAACCAGAAGGTGCGTACCGAGCATCACTGCCCAACTCAAAGTACTAATAGCTCGCAGATATTTCCATGGGACAATGACCTCGACGTTCAGATCTCTGAAGCCACCATTCACTTCCTGGCCGACTACTATAACATGACGGAGCATCAGTTCGATATCCCCGGTGTCAACGGCGGTCGCAAATACATGCTTGAGATCAACCCCAACTATGTCGTCAAGTCCGAGCAGGATACACTGAACAAGATCGATGCGAGATGGATTGACATGTCTTCGGGACTGTTCATTGATATCACGGCCGTGAGGAAAGATGAAGAGAAGAGGAGCAAGGGAAATCCAGAAGCGTTGACGTGCAAGGATAAGCATCACTACGATGTATGTGATCCTGGGACTCTGGACGATATCTCGCTAATGTGATCTAGGAGAGTGATATTTTCCCGTTGCGCGACAGTCTGTTCGAAGGCGTTTGGGTCAAGGTTCCATATGCTTATACATATCTACTCGAAGAGGAGTATAGTGCAAAAGCTCTCACTCGGACGAGTTTCTATGGGTAAGTTATCTGACGTCCGATTTCATGCTGTGCATGCCTAACTCGATTCTAGCCATACATTCAATGAGCATACCAAAATCTGGGAGTCTGCTGCGTGAGTCGATCCCTCCGAGGGGGTGTGTGCCTTCGAATTCCGACTAATTTCATTTAGGCGCAAAATGAAGCGATTTCTTCGACGAGGATGGCGGAATGATTTGCCCATTCTCACATCTGATCCGATTCCAGCCCTTGGGGCTTAAGCGTACATGCCTTATCTGATCTTCAGCGTGTCGATCCAAAGATTCCCCTTGCATTGGTTAGGCGTTTGTCATATTCTAGTTTTCTGCGGGAGAAGCTGCACATTCCAATGGAGCGCGTAGCTACATACAAGTTGCAATACAACAAACTCGATGATGTTACGGAGAATCGGTCCTCGGAGATAGAGCGTTTACCTAAATAGGCCCGCTGACTCATAATTCAAGCCCCCCGGGCCCAGTAATACGAACGAAAAGTGTGAGCTTCACACCCTTTTCCAGCCCTGTATTCCTGGTGTTCCCTGTAAAGGTTTTGAACCGAAGAATGTGGAAGCGACCTTCAACATGACGTTCCCATCAGCTTCAGAGCTTAACCTCTCCCCGCCCAGCGATAATTCTCCGATCTCGAATACCCGCACGACTGTGGAACCCACCTCCAGCTCCCGCAGCTGTGTCACTTGCCGCCGCCGCAAGGTCCGATGCAACAAACGATCCCCATGCTCAAATTGTACAAAGGGCGGCATAGACTGCGTGTTCCCTCCGCCTGGTCGCGCCCCACGGAAATCGAAACGCCCACCGGACGCTGAACTACTTTCTCGGCTGCGTCGCCTGGAGGGCGTTATCGATCACCTGAAAGGTGGCCAAGCAGAGGGAAGCCCCTCAGCCCTTCGCTCGTCTTCAACTGCGCCTTCGGTCGGGCCTTCGATCGCCCAGGGCGATACTGCGACGTCTGACCCCGAACCACAACCCCAACAACAGCAGGGTGGTGGCTGTCCGTTTGAAGACTCGGACCCGAAAAAGCTAGCACCCAACAAATTTGAAAATGAATTCGGACGACTGGTCATTGACGAGGGGCGGAGCCGATATGTGAGCAATCGGCTCTGGGCGAGTCTTGGCGACGAGGTAAGATTGCTGGGTTCTGTGTTGTGGTCGTTGCTGATGTTTGTAGATCGAAGAATTGCAGGACATCCTCGATCATTCGTCCTCTGAAGAAGATGATACCCCTTCACCGGAGTCTGCGCATTCAAGCTCACATGATGGGTTTCTATTCGGGTTCTACGCACTCTCACAATCTCTCCAAGAATTCCACCCTCCCATGCCTAAAGTATCAGTGCTTTGGGAAACATACCAAGACAATGTCGCTCCTTTGATCACGATCGTACACAGACCAACAGCTCGAAGCCTGTTTGCCGAAGCAGCACAGAACCCAAGCGGCCTGGATAAAAACCAAGAGGCACTGGTGTTTTCCATGTATCTTTGCACCCTTGTCAGTATGACGCCCGAACAATGCATGCTTCAGTTCGGCTTAGATCGCACTGTGGCTGTCAAACGGTACCGCTTTGCAACGGAGCAAGCACTCGCAAAAGCCGGGTTCCTTAACACACAAAGCTTGGTTCTTCTCCAGGCTGCGGTCCTGTTCTTGGTCTGTGTCCGACGTGAAGACGATAGCAAGTTTGTTTGGTCTTTGACTTCGATTGTCTTACGTCTTGCCCAGGGCCTAGGTCTGCATCGGGATGGGACTAATTTTGCCCTCAAGCCATTTGAAACCGAAATGCGCCGCCGGTTGTGGTGGCATATCTCGCTGCTGGATGTTCGTTCTTCAGAAGACCATGGAACCGACCCGCTTATCCATGAGAGTATGTATGATACGCGGCTACCCTTGAATATCAACGATGAAGATATCACGCCTGATATGGAAGAGCCGCCCGTCGAGCGAGAGGGCTGCACAGATGCTACATTCTGTTTGATTCGCTGCGAGATCACGAGTGCTTTGCGGCGGGCAAACTATGTCTGTCCTGGTTCTCAGTGGCGCGCTTCCGGTACTCTTCCGCCCCCGGACCGCTGTGAACGCATGATCCAGATAATCAGCGATCGTTGCGAGCAGCGATACATCAGACATTGCGATATGAACGTCCCGATTCAATGGTGTGCGGCGACAGTGGCGCGTCTCATCCTTGCTAAGCTATGGCTTATCGTCCATCACCCCATGACCCGTAAAGACCGTGGCAATATCACGCAAGCAACACGCGAAAGCCTATTCCATACTGCTATTGAGGTTCTTGAGTTTGGCCGTTTACTCGAAGCCGACCCGAAGACCGCCAAATGGGGCTGGCTGTTCCGCACCAACATGCAATGGCATGGAGTTGCTTTTGTCCTTTCAGAAATTTGTGTTCGTCCAATGTGTCCAGTTACTGATCGAGCGTGGAACGCCGTCAGCTCTCTTTACTCGGAATGGGCGATTCAGGCGACCCACAAGAAGGGTATGCTCTGGCGGCCCCTCGCTGCTTTGATGAAAAGAGCTGCTGCAACGCGCTCTAAGCAACATCAAGAGCTGGTGTCCAAATTTGGGCCTGTGCCTATTTCCGAGCCTGTACAGACAATTGAAGATAATCAATCCCTCCCGAGAATTCACATGCCGAATTTACCAGCAGCTCGAGCTCCACCCCCGTCGGATGCGATTTTCAACATCGACCTTAGCCAAGGGCCGCTGGGTGCTTTGCAGGATATTTTCACCGACGCCAATCTGTTGAATCCGTCAAATGACCTCTTCAATGACCCTGTTACGAATGTTGCACCGAATCCAGCAGTGATGACCTACGCTCCCATGAACAATCCTTGCTTGAATCAGGAATCTCTCCCTGACGGCTCCGATGCACCCCAACTTAGCTGGGAGGACTGGGATCAAGTGATGCGTGATTTCCAGATGGATGTTGAGAATGATGAGCTCAATCCAAACAAGGGGACAAATGTCGCTGAATGGTTTGCTTGAAACCTTGGCTGAGCTCACCAATAACAGATACTGCACATATTATCTGATGCTTGGATTTATGATTTGATGATGGCGTTGATTAAATGATATCCCTCCCCCCTCACTGTTTTTATAGTCAGTACACTCTTCCCTCTACACTGCTATGTGACCGGCAGCCTTCTCTCCGGGCTGTCATTGTGATACCTTACAAACAAAGCACAAACAATATTCCCAAAATAAAAACCTCACACAATACTTTATATTCGATAAACGAAGTTCCAATCGTATTTGCTACCCCATTTGTATACTTCCACATTGGTGTATACCCACGTGACCCGGCGATAACGGCCAAGCTCCAAGCTGGCATCAACTGTCAACCTCCACATTGCCATTGACATCCAACCCACCCTCTCACTGGAATATCAGTGTGCAATTCCCAAAAACCCCTTCTCACAAAACAAAAGCCAATTCCATCTTCTCCGTCTCCCAAAGCAAATCAACATGGCTCCAAAGCGCCACGCGGCCTCAACCACCTCCGCAGCTTCCTCCGCGATCACCACGCCCACGCCCGTAACACCAAAACTGTCTTCCGGCCCAGCCACCCTCAAGGCCAATGCCTCAGCCGCCGAAATTGCCCAGCATGTCTGGCAGCAATACGCAACGACCACGCCGCAGCGTACACTCCTCCTAGACGCCTTCATGGTGTTCCTCGTCCTTGTTGGCGGACTGCAATTCTTGTACTGTGTTCTTGCCGGAAACTACGTAAGTCGACACTGATGCAGCTCAATTAAATACACCATTGTGCCTATTGGAATGAGCTGCTGTCCTCAATCAGAACTTTTAACTGACATTACCCATCACAGCCCTTCAACGCGTTCCTTAGTGGTTTCAGTGCCGCAGTTGGCCAATTTGTCTTGACGGCAAGTCTTCGTATGCAGACTAGTGACAGTGGTGCTGTATCAAAGCCTAGCTCAAAGGGAAAGAATGCGCGGTTTGCAGACGAGACTGAAGAGGGGACAGGTACTTCTCATGAGAGGTGAGTTATAACTGGGAGACTCGTTTTGAGGGGGCGACTCCATGCTTTGGCATTTGTACTAATCCTTGCATAGGGCCTTTGCGGATTACATCTTTGGAAGCTTGATTCTACACTTCTTCTGCATCAACTTTATCAACTGAGCTGGGCTCGAGGCTCGAGATCATGACCTGTTTTCTGGAACCGGTCTGTTTTAACTACATATGATGGTTTGAATGGGTAATCTCGTTACTTGTTATCACTCTCTGTACACTTGGCAATTGAGACGGACAAATACTGTCCATGACTGAACTATTTATACCAATTGACTTGTTGAACAAGTACCTTTACGTGGCTTTGAATTTGTGCTTGGGGGTAGTGTTGACATGCAAGGGCTTGCTTCAGCCAGCACCCGGCCCCTGTGTCATTATGTGATGCTGAAATAATTGAAATCTAAATCACCGTAGCGATGAACTTGGGAGGTGTGCAAAACGATGTGGTGGGTATATGTTCAACTAGATCTACTTAGCAGAAGTCCAATGGCTATTTTGGTACAATAGGCACTCAGGTTACAAAGCACCAGGCCTCCTTTTTACGGAAGGCCTCTTGACAACACTGCCACCACGAGGAGCGCTGCCACCAGGAGTTGGCCGTTGAGACGAGGATGAAGAGGCAGCCAAGCCACCGACCTTTCCCCTAGGTCTGATAACAGGACGACGGACCGCTGACTTCCCACCGACTTCAACTTCCGTCCTCCGTCGCGCGGGATCACTGCGTTCCTCTTCACGCAGCTTTTCAGCTGCTGCGCGCTCGCGATCCTCAGCCATCTGCGCTTCAATTTCCATGCGTTTATTAAACTCGAGCTCCGTGACGCGGCGGTCCCGCTTTGAGTAGCCTTTTTCTTTGACGGAGTAGAAGACACCTCCAAGTTCCGCGAGCCACTGGATCATGTTAGAAAGAATAAACGAGAGGGGGTGGATGGTAGGCTTACATGTGGGTCGACAGCAGTCACAGTGGACATGTATTCCTTGGCAGTGAGAATTAGTTCGTGATAGACGACGAACTCAGGCACATAACCGAGACCATAAAGGGCACTTGTGGGGTGAAGAGCCATGGTCACGCTCGTGCGCAGATTGATGAACTCTCCGATACCTTTCACTCGTGCGGCTTGATGGTAGAAACCCGAACAAATGCATTTGCGAATATTGTCCCAGTCTGTACCACAGCTGATGAGAGGCAGCTTTTGTGCATTCATGATATCGTGGAGCTGATCACGGACTTCCTTTGCACGACGGAGAGTCTTGGCGTGTAGGAAATGCTTGATGCACCAGGAGTCGGAAAAGCCATTGGTTTTCCATTGCGTGTAAACATGAAGGAGGGTCAAATGGTCAGATTCTGGGACGAAAAACTTCTCGCGCGCAGAGTCGGATTCTTCCATCCGCTCCTTCGGGCGATACCAGACATTTGGAACAGAGAGCATTGCCACGATGGTTAACATCTCTTCGCTGCATTCGTATTCTTCCGCAGCCATGATGATCAACTTGGCTAAAGTGGGGTCCATAGGGAATGGAGTCATTTGACGACCCAGTGTTGTGAGATCACCCAGGTTGTCCAGGGCACCGAGTGACCACAACTCGAATAATGAGGTAGAGATCGTTTCCTGTGGCGGTGGATCCATGAAGTCAAAGTCCAAAAGGTCCTTCACTCCAAGCGACTTCAACAGTAGTACCGTGTTGGAAAGACTGGTGCGCTGGATTTCAGGGATCGTCTGGATGTATAATTCGTTCTTATAGGCCGTCTCTGTGTACAAACGATATGCCTTACCGGGCCCAGTTCGTCCGGCACGTCCAGATCTTTGGTTGGCATTGGCTTGTGAAATCGGCGTGATTTGGAGGGTGTCCATGCCCATACGTGGATTGTAAACCTTTAGTTTTGAGTAGCCTGCATCCACGACGTACATGATACCGTCGACCGTCAGACTGGTTTCGGCAATGTTCGTGGCAACAATGACCTTTCGCACGCCTGGGTCAGCCTTTTCGAAAATTTTGGCCTGCTGTTCAGCGGGCATTTGACTGTAGATGGGCAAGATGCTGAGCTTTGGTGGATCATTCAACTGTTTCAGGCGGTCATCCACCAGCTCGCAGGTTGATTCAATATCTTCCTGACCGGTCATGAACACAAGAATGTCACCAGGGCCTTGAGAGACGTGGATAGCCAATACCTGCTTGACCGCACTGTCGACGTAATCCTCACATGGTGTGCGTGAGAAGTGAAGATCGACAGGGAACGTTCTGCCGGGAATGATAAACTCGGGGGCGCCACCATAGAAGCGTGAAAAACGTTCCGAGTTCATGGTCGCGGATGTCACAATAAGTTTGAGGTCTCGTCGCCGAGCTAGAACCTTCTTCAAGAGTCCCATGAGAACGTCTGTGTTCAGAGCTCTCTCGTGAGCCTCGTCCATAATGATGCACGAGTATTTGTCGAGATCAGTCTGAGTTAGGGATTCTCGTAGCAAGACGCCGTCCGTCATGTCTGATAGAGAATTAGCATACGTTCATTGCTAGCCATGTGGGACCACTTACACTTGATAACTGTTTCGTCGCTTGTACAATCCTCAAAACGAATAGCATATCCGACGGTACCGCCGAGGTCGACCTCCATCTCTTCACTGACACGCTTGGCAACACTCATAGCAGCCACACGACGAGGCTGTGTGCATCCAATCATACCGTGCTTGGAGTAACCATCCTCGTGCAGGAACTGCGTTAACTGCGTGGTTTTTCCGGAACCAGTTTCTCCAACGACAATGACGACTTGATTGTCTCGAATGACCCTCAACAAATCTTCGCGCACGGCAAAGGCAGGTAGGAACTCCCTCTGTTCGCGCAAAGTCTTGCTCTTGCTGAACGCGCTGGCGCCGCCACCGTCCTTCTTCATATGCTTCGCGAATTTGTTGCCTCCACCTTTGTATGTATCTTCGACAGGCATAGCGACCGCACTGTCTCCCTCATCCTCCTTGACACCCATAACATTTCCCAAGGCCGTGCCGGCGACATTTGTTGCTTCCTGCGCTTGCTTCTGTCGTTCACGTTGCTGTCGGCGTTCACGAACAACCCTACTTCCTTTGCGACTGAACACAGCCAGATCGCTCTGTGGGTCGCGAACGGCGGAAATTGGTTCCAACTGCTTCGTGAAGATCGTACGGCCATCCAAGAAAGGCGGCCGAAGGTCGTGGACAAGCAAATGTACACGGTTCGCCTCCTCATCATCCACGTTGAAGTCACCCTCGTGGTCACGTCGTTGCGCTACACCAGAAGTGAGCATACGATTGGTCTCCCAGTTGTCGATATCCTTTCGTTTGGCGTCTCGCAAGCCTGCTGGGAGGTGCCCAGGGCCCTTCTGTCGCTTTGCCGGGGGGCCCATATCGCGAGACATGGTCGGTGGCTGGCAACGGAAACAAGTTCCAGTAGGTCGCAGGTGTATTCTCGAATTAGTCTCGGGAAAGTTGACTTTCTCAGGCCGATTTCTCGGAGTTGGAGCTCTTCCTATCGCAGTCAAACAGTGCAAACCCGATAAAGACCACGTGACACGATGTCGAAGACTTGGGTATGAATGATTATGGGCAGAATTGGCTATTTATGGGTTCTGTTTAAAGAATCGAATGGTCCTGTCATAAATTTGTAGAGAAACAATGTGTATCTGGCGTGTGGCTCCTCAACTGCGCGATAGTGGCGGCTCTCCGCCAAAAAAGTAACCGCCCCGCATCGTCATCTTAATTTCTCGAGCTTCCGTATCACCACAGCGCGCCAGCAAAAGCCACTATGTCTAGCCAAAAGCAGATTGACCCAAAGAAGCAGCAGGGTATTTTCTCTCCCGAGTCCCAACCCCAAAGGACACAAAGCTAATGGCAACCCCTCAACACAGAGCTTCAGCTTCAGTACACGAACTTCAAGAACACCCTCGGACAATTAGCATCAAAGATTGGTGATATTGAGCAGGAAGCAGAGGAGCACAAGTGAGTATGCCCTCAATTCACACGCCATTTCAGCGCAGTAGGATCTTGCGCTGGGTTTGATTCGGCTTCTCCAGCACGGTCGAGGACATCGAGTCATGAACACTTGCTCACCCACCCTCTTGCAGGCTCGTGATTGAAACATTGGATCCTCTCGATGCGGACCGCAAATGCTTTCGCATGGTGAACGGCGTGCTCGTTGAGCGCACCGTTAAGGACGTCCTCCCTACCCTCAAGACCAACTCAGATGGGCTGAAGCAAGTGATCGAGGACATGCTCAAGCAATACAAGTCAAAGCAGAACGAGTTGGATAATTGGAAGGTATGGCTATACCCTGGCTCTGGGGCTCTGAACCCAAGGCATACCCAACACGAAATTGATCTGGGCCGTACTGACCTTTTATCGTCCCTGCAGAAAAAGAACAACATCCAGGTTGTGCAGCCCTAAAGGAAATCTGCCCTCCTGTATGTGCACCTTTGATATTGGTCGTCCCGGGGTGCTGTCCGCGTGCGAGTGCAGACTATCGGCGTTACTGGGAATGACAAAAGACTAGACATAATGCAGTTATGCAGCGTTGATTCGTGCTTCGATGCCAAGTTTCCAAGATCTTTGTTTCCATCTTCAGGAGTATACCCAAACCGTCTAGGCCTTGGGTTTCTCTCCAGGTACCTACATATGTAGCATGCGCTTCCAAGCTTCGAATACGAAGAATGTCATGAGATGGCATGGGGATGCATACTGGCCCAAGCAGATACTGGCCCAAGTCAACTTAAAAGTGTTGTGGTAAATGCCTGACAGATTTTTTTCTTATATTAGAGTTTACTATCGGAATTTTGAAGATCTTGGAAGTACTCGTAGCACAGCATATCCGGAGGTAGGTGTACATCCTTGGATGCAAGCCTTGATGCCTGACTCCAGGGCTGCAAATGCATATTGGGCCCTGAACAACCTAACTTTGGGGGATAGTTTCAGATACATGGGCAACCTTGGAATGTAGGATGATATGAAATTAAACCAGGCCAGGTTTATCCATGGATTTCCACACGACTATTCCGTGCAAAAGTCCGAGAGACCATGTCTGTACCACTAATACAAATAATACCAAAACTTGCTTGCGAGTCTCCGAACAATACAGTAATTCACATACTACGGGGTATTTATGCCTGAGGCGGCCGTAATCGGATGCGATCATGACTGAACGTCCCTTTCCTCTTACCATCGGCCTCCTCACTGTCAGTTTGACCAATAAGACTGCAATATAACTTTAGACTGGTTGGAAGTGGTCGTGGTGCTTTATTGAACGACCAAATATCTACAGTGGTAAGTGACCAACCGAAGGCGTTCGTCGATTTGCCAGGGAGTTCTGGTTCGCCAATTGACCTCAGGCCCATGAGACCCTCTTCCACTCAAAACACCCATGTTGACTTTAGCGCTTTAAGCCCAAGCGAATCGGATTGCACTCGCTGGAAATCCAATCTCCTGGGTTCAACAAAGGTATAGCTCCTCCCCTTGCTCTTCTGGGCTTTTCCCCCCAATTTGACCCACCTTCACTTGTTCCCGCATCCCGCACACCCCCAAGCTTCACCGGCTTGAATTCCGCCCCCCGACCACGTCGTATCGAGGCGCGCGTCATTGGCACACTGCGGGTACGGCGTGATTTCACTCCAACGAATCCTGCTACTGGACAAAGCCCCCAATCATTTTTCGAGGATACCGGCTAATCGGTGGCGCGTGTTGCATATACAGAGCTACACACCTGCATTATCGCCAAATCCCGGACACTCTTGCCTAAGGCTCCTGTGAAGCGGTTCGTACCCAGTCAGCCCCGTCCTTTCTCGGCGCAGCCAACTCTGCGCTGTCTGCAACGGGGATCAACGCGCGCATTGCGATCTGACGTGGTCTGACAACAGAGCGAAACACAAGCATTGACGCCTAAACCGAGTATCCGCTGCACGCATCCAAACCACTCATAATCATGTCGTCGACCTCACCTTCTAAGGAACCAGAACTTGACCCCGAGGTGCAATCGGGTGAAGAACAAGAGCACATGGACAAGGATCAACACGACGCGCAGGGACATCATGGCGAGTTTGAGGTGAAGGAACAGGATCGGTGGCTTCCGATTGCAAATGGTTAGTCGCGTCGTCTTGCATTTGTCCCTTTGCTCTGATTTGCGCGTACCTTGCCTTTACTTGCTGGGCTGGCCACTCTCTGCTTTCCCCGCATTTTTGGTCAGAACTTTTGCTCGCATCAGATCAGAACTTTGTCCACTGCGTTTCGATCCGACGCTATGATACCGAAACCGCATCTCTCTTCCTGTTGAGCCTTATCGGTCGCGTCACCCATCACTTTCTGTCCATCGCTTCCTACCCATCACAACCACCTTTCCCCTCTTCGCCCGAGATCTATCACAATGTTGACACGAACGATTCTATTTAGTCGCTCGTATCATGAAAATGGCTCTTCCCGAAAATGCCAAGATCGCGAAAGAAGCGAAGGAATGCATGCAAGAATGCGTGAGCGAGTTCATCTCATTCATCACCAGTGAAGGTCAGTCGGATACTTTGTCCCATGTACTGGGTATACTGACCGACCGTCTGCGCAGCCTCGGAGAAATGTCAGCAGGAAAAGCGCAAAACCGTCAACGGCGAAGACATTCTATTTGCGATGACGTCGCTCGGCTTTGAGAACTACGCTGAAGCGCTGAAGATTTACCTATCCAAGTACCGTGAGGTAGGAACCCCCCGTTTCTCCCAATCCTCCCATCCCTCGAGTCCCGTTTCCCAGGAAGGATACTCCCAGGAAGGATACCCTGCCCACCAGGGATATTCATACCAAGACCGAGCCGGACGCATCGTTCAAATGTCAAATTTCCTCTTACTGACCACACAACAGACCCAGTCTGCCCGAGGTGAAAACCAGCGCCCCCCGAGCGCTGGTTACGGTGCCGGAGGACCGGTGGGAGCCCCCGGCCCGGGACCTGCTCGCCCTGCTGGTTTCGCTGACGCAGAGGGTGGAAACCCCATGCTGAACCCCAATCTGGACCCCTCCGAGCAAGATCCCGCCGCCTACGGCTATCCTTCTATGGTTGGCCAGCCTCACAACGGTGCAGGCGGCGAGTCATACTAAGGACAGAATGCTTTGAGAGGCAGAGAGAGTTATACTCTCGGAATCAAAGCCCGTCTAGTCCTGGGGCAAACTCCGTTCGCCTAGCTAACAGGGCGCTCCCTTCTTGAGTGAGCTCTCGAGATGGGTGATTCTTCAGTTTGGTGAAGCATTTGATTTGATTTTTCCTCCCGGTGCCTGAACTAACTTCATTTCTGCTTTCGCGTTTGTCTGCACTGGAATTTGGAGGTAGCCCCCCTCAGACATGGCTTTTTTATGCTTCGTTTGGGCAAATGTGGCCCTATATTCATATTTCTTGATTTTGTTCAGGAGTTTCGGAACTATGGGTGGGATAAGGGCATGTATCTACGACAGTGCGAGGTCTCTGCAAGACCATGAGACTACTATATGTACATTGGAGTAAATGGAACACCGTCCCCTACGATTTATCTATTTACTTCTGCAACTAGTATTAGTCTTTACGAGCCTCGTTTCAGCCACCTGAGAGAAATGCAACCAAACAATGCCCTAGTGTATCCTCTGTACTCGCACGGCGTCAGAGTGCCGGTGATGGAGAGTGCCGAAAATCATCCGGATCAGCTCAGGGGCACAGGCGTCCTCACACGAGGCCAATCATGAGAGATATTTCGATCAGAGGTCAGACATGCGGGTCCCTGATCTGCAGCAGAAGTGAGCTCGCTAAAACACTCGAACACCAGTTCCCCGATTAGGTTCTAACCTCTGAGGTCCCAAGGCCCCCAGTCTTTTCAGCTGCCCCTCAATTTGCCCCTAAGCTGACTTTCGGCCCCTATGGCTCCAAGCTAGCCCTAAAAGACGGGACGTTCTCCATTTACCCCTGCCTCCACTTTTACCCGGATGCTAGTCTCATTGGGAGATTGCAGATTCCTTTTTTGGAAATGGGGCGCGAGCAAAGTGATTCTATTCGGGCATGATACGCTCTATATTCATACTAGGTATGCAAAGGCTAGAATCTCACCCAATTTCAGAGCTGTCTAAACGAAGTAGTGGTGTGCGAGTATGGCTATACTAAATTTAAACTGTACTACTTAAATTGATCGAGCGTTCTCCAGAGAGCCCTTCACATTCACTCTTTTCTTTCTCTTATTATATAATTTTTGGGGGTTTTGTTCTACTAGGTAGGACTCAGTCCAACTTCCACGATGCGAGATCTCCTTCGCTGTGCATTGGCGAGTGCACTGGCCTTCACCCCCGCGATTGCAGTTCCCTCCAACTAGTAAGTCCCGCAAACGCTAATCAAAGATCCTTCTAACTATGTATAGCGACACTCGGGACACTTGCACCGGACCTGTCTCTTCCTCTCCCAGTTCCTACTGGATGTTAGATCAGGATCACACCGGCTGGTCACGAGGATATGCTCCCCACGTCTCAAACGCCAACTATCCTGTCTGGCGTAACGTGAAAGACTATTCTGCCGTATCGGATGGTTCTGGTGATCAAACCAGTAGCATTCAGAATGCAATCAACGATGACGGGTCAAATGGCAGTCGCGAGGGCAAAGGTGTGACCAGGTACCCTGCTGAAGTCTTCCTTCCTGGAGGCACCTACCAGTTGGGAAGCACTTTGAACTTGCGTGTCGGCACAGTGATTACCGGTGATCCTTTGAACCCACCAGTTCTGAAGGCATCCGCTGGCTTTAACGGTGATATACTCATCAATGGATTCGATAGTAAGAACGGTCAGCCTGAGACGAGTTTCATGACCCTCCTACGCAATGTGGTTATTGATACCACGGCACTCAGTGCTGACACCACCATCACTGCGCTGCAGTGGGGCGTTGCTCAGGGATCTGGCCTAACGAATGTGAAGATCAAAATGCCTTCCAGCTCCACTGGACACACGGGTATCGATATCCAGGCTGGATCGACGATCGCAGTCACTGATGTCGATATTACGGGCGGTGTCGTTGGTATCAAGAACTCGAACCAGCAAGTCAACTTCAAGAACATTTACTTCAGACAATGCACAACTGGATTCAAGGCATCAGGTGGTCATACTGCGCTTTTGCAGGGAGCGACATTCGACACCGTTGGACAAGGTGTCGACATGACCAGCAATGGACTTGGAAGCTTGGTTTTGCTGGACTCCACTTCTACAAACTCCGGCACTGTGGTGAAGTTCCACGATTCCTCAAACGATGGCGGAAATCGCAACAGTCAATTGGTTATCCAGAATCTTGTTCATGACACCAATAATGCCATTGCTGTGGATAGCAACAACAACGTGAAGCTTGCTGCCACTGACAAGGTCGATACTTGGATTTGGGGTAACTTGACCCCGGGTCAGTACGTGTCGGGCCAGAGCCTCACGACTACCAGACCAGATGTTTTGTTGTCTAATGGCAAGTACTTCACTCGTGCCCAGCCTACCTATGCCGAATATGCTGCGGACCAAGTTGTCAACGTTAAGGATGTCAGCGGCCACACTGTCCAGGGCGACGGATCGACCGACGATGTGGAATCTCTCAACGCCATCCTAGCAGATAATGCAGCCAACTGCAAGATCTCCTACTTCCCATACGGTGTCTACATTGTCAAGGATACCCTCAAGATTCCAGTTGGCTCCCGAATCGCAGGTGAAGCCTGGGCTGTGATTTCCGGAGCAGGCGACGCCTTCAAAGACGCCAAAAACCCTAAGCCAGTGGTACAGGTTGGTCAACCCAACGACGTTGGCACCATTGAAATTCAAGATATTCGCTTTAGCGTGGCCGAGGTCCTCCCCGGCGCCATCATTCTTGAAGTCAATGCCGCAGGCACAAACCCCGGCGATGTGGCTCTCTGGAATACTGCCATCACCGTCGGCGGCACTGCTGAGACAACTGTCAAGGACAACTGCGATAGCCAAGATACATCGCAATGTATGGCCGCATTTATGATGATGCACCTCACGAAGTCGTCATCGGCCTATATCGAGAACTTCTGGGGCTGGACAGCCGACCACAACCTTGACGGTGGCTCTTCCAAGACAATCATCTCCACCGGTCGTGGAATCTTGGTTGAAGCAACAAAGGGAACTTGGCTTACGGGCACAGGCTCTGAGCACAACTGGTTGTACAACTACAACTTCAAGTCAGCGCAGAACGTCTACGCGGGCATGCTGCAGTCTGAAAGCCCCTATATGCAAGGAGATGGAGCGACGCATCTCGCACCTGCACCATGGACCGCTGAGGCTGAATATGGAGATCCCGACTTTTCTTGGTGCGGTGGTGGTGATGGCAAGTGTCGCACTTCGCTGGCCACCAATGTTGACGGGGGTAATGATATCTTCCTCTACAATAGCGCTGCGTGGGCATTCTTCAATGGGCAGTGGAACGGAGACTACGGTACTCAGTGTTCTGGATCTTGTCAGACCAACATGATGCGTGTTGCCAACCAACCAGATAACCTGGTCTGGTATTCGGTGAATACTCGGAAAACGGATGTGATGATTTTGGATGGCGAGAGCAACCCGACTGAGTACAACCATCCTGGTGGCTGGGAGGCTATCATCCAGGGATACAGACAGTTCTCTTAAGGGGTTCTTCTTTCAGTGTATATAACGTTGTAGAAGATGAGGCTACAGATAAGCCATTGGATATAATGCAGAGAGGGTCCCTGCGGGGCTCTTCGCGGGGCATTGGACCCAACTTAATTCAACTTCCTCTCTCTGGACACAATCGAGTAAATTGAGAAGACTAGACTTCAATTGCTGCTCAGCTAACTCTCCAAAGTTGGAATATTCTGGGGACCACATTCTGCGATTGCACAAACTGAATCATACAAACGACTTTTCCCACCCATTACGTCACTCATCATGACCATCCTCCGCGTTGGAATCATTGGGTAAGAGCACCACACACATCAGATCGCCATACTGAAGCTGACCCCGATAGCTGCGGTGAAATCACCCAGGTGGCCCATATCCCAACACTGGGCTTCCTATCCGACAAATTCCAAATAACCTACCTCTGCGATGTCTCCGACAACGCATTATCGCACTGCGCCAAGAAAGTGATCGGGGCCACCCCCCAAACAACTCGTCTGGCAGAAGATCTCTGCTCCTCACCAGAAGTAGACATCGTAATGATCGCCAACAGCGATGCCTTCCATGTCCCTCACGCCCTCCTGGGCCTGAAGCACAACAAGACCGTCTTCATCGAGAAGCCCATGGCTCTCTCGCTCGCTGATGCAGACCGCATCATCGATCTGGAGAAGAAATCCTCCGGCAAAGTGATGGTGGGGTACATGCGTCGGTACGCGAGTGCATTCATCGACGCTGTCGCGGAGATCGGCTCCCTCGAGCAAGTGCATTATGCTCGCGTGCGGGATATCGTGGGCCCAAACTCTGATTTTGTTGGTCAGTCTGGTACTTTCCCTAAAGTTTTTGGAGACTATAGCAAAGAAGACTCTGAGGCGCTGGCTTCCAAGACCCAGGAATTCTTGGAGCAGGGATTGACGAAGGAGTTGGGTATCGAGGTTAATGCTGATACAACGAATCAGTGGAGGAACCTGGGTAGTCTGGGGTCTCATGATTTGAGTGCTATGAGAGAGGCGTTGGGAATGCCGAGAGGTGTTTTGGGCGCTTCATTGTGTTCTGCAAAGGGGCCTCAGTTCTGGAGGTAGGTGGTTCTGGAACTTTTCCCCCTCAAGTTGACGTACTCATGCTAATTGTTTCAGCGCTCTCTTCCAATATCCCTCATTTGCAGTGTCTTATGAGTCTGGAATCGATGAAGTGCCTCGCTTCGATGCCTCGATTGAGGTCTTTGGCGGGAAGAAAACCGTGAAAGTCTGCTTTGATTCGCCTTATGTCAAGGGTCTGCCTACGACCATGCACATTCGCGAAAAGCTGGATGATGGATCTTTCCGGGAGTCTATGGTGCGGAAGACCTATGAAGATGCTTACACATTGGAAATGAAGGAGTTGCATGCTTTTGTTGTTGACGGCAAGCCCGCCAAGACTACTCCTGAAGATGCAAAGAGGGATCTTGAGATATTTGGCATGATCATGAAGGCGGGTCTGGAAGGGCAAGCTAAATTCAACGCGAACTAGCAATCTGTGTATACTTTGGACAATGCCTCTATAGATTCTTGAGGGCGTTTCTTGGGCTCTTTGATGGCGAGAATCAAACTGTATGTAGTATGATGATCTACCAGTCATCTTAATTTCGCTCTGTGGCTTCGCCCCAGTGACCATCTGGGCCGTATGGTGCAGGGATTTGAGGCCAGGCATCTATCCCATCCAGAATAGCGAGCCTGCATGGTTGTGTCAACAGCTTGTCGAATGCTGAATCTGAGGAGAACTTACATCATTCCGCCCGTCAGATGAGGATCAATATGGCAGTGAAGCATGAACGCCTGTTTTGTTGAATCACATTAGTGGGAGTCTGGTATTTTCACTAGGCTTATCTCACCCCGGGATTCTCAACTATCGACAAGTTAGTCTTTTGGAACCCAACCAAAGGAAATTTGACTTACCATGGTAGCGAATTGCCATCCAACTCGGACCTTGGAAAGCTGCAGGTGTTGTAAAAGTATCTGAAATCATCAATCAGTTGTCAACCTGGTTATCTCCTGGGTCGAAATCACGTACCTCTCATAGGAGGGTTCACCAGATTAAAGCTTTCTGGAATCTCCTCTTTTGCTTCTGCTACAGTAGTCCAGTTGAATTTACCAGCGCCAGAGCCCTATTTCGTATAAGCATGGTCCATCAGACACAGAAGTAGCCCACTTACAATGACGTAGACCATGTTCGAGTGCTTGTGAATCGGATGTCCCGGCTGAAGCGTCGTCTTGTTTCCAGCGATATCAAAGACGATATCCACCCAAGTTCCGTTCTTTGTAGCAATCACGAGACTGCTGTTCTCTTGTGATTGCGGATCCCACAGTAAAGGTCTATCTTTCTCAAGAGACAAATCGTACGCATTATCTCCATTGAGGGACCATTTCCAGGCCTTCTCAAAGCGACCAATTGTAAGGAGATAAGTCGATTCTGGCTCTTCCGCTGGTCGATCTGGAATCAATGGCTGGATTGTCAACGGGTCTAGCACAACGGCATCGGTACTTGGCACTCCACCGTAGTTCAGCGATGATGTCCCTACCACAGATGGGTCACCACCGACGTATGAGAGAACACCGTAGCCAGCGATCTTTTGATTGAACCCCGCGCTTGCCACTGTGATTCTGTAGTCTCCTGGTTGATTGTTTAGCTGGACCAATACAGAGTAACGTGTACCACTTTCCAGTGTTAGTACCTAAGGGCTCGTTAGTTTATTGTCTCAGTGTGGTATAAGTCAGAACAGATCGTACATCAACTTTGGTAGGAACAATATGTCGGCCATCAACTTCATATACCCAAAGGGAATGGCTGTTGATCGAAACTATGCCCTCGTCAGGATACGCATCCAAAGACCATCAGGCTCATTTAGTGAGCTTACAGGATATCGTTGTGATGGACACGGTTCCGATCAAATTGAGACTGACCCAATCATCTTGAGGATCAACTTTAATCTCTTCGTCTGGTGAGTTCGTGGCGTTGCATTCGTCAAACAAGGAAGGTGGTATTTCATTATAGTGTTGGGGAGTGGTCGTTTGAGCATAAGTATTATGGGTTGAGAGACATCTTTGGGTTGCTGCATTAGCCTCTTTACTTATTAGTTCATAAGAACACATACCCCTTTTCTGTCAAATTCTTGCCTTGGAGTAGAGGCGCAACCTGAGGGGGGATCAAACTAGTCAGGTATTCTGGGTCGACGCAGCGCACCCTACCTTTGCCATTTATCAAGATCGAGTCGGCACATCTATTGTTAATTAGCGGATTCCTCCAATCAATGATGCATTCTCCTCACATTGTATCAAGGTTTGCAGTCACGGCAATGTCTAAGAGCTCTTCAGAGGTATTGTGAAACCAATCGGATAGCACGAGCAATTTTGGATCCTGGATCGCCTTTTGTATCTTAGTGCGATCTGCACTGTCGTTTGATATCGTATTTACAAGGCTTGCATCAATTTGCCGAGGTCTAGGACAGTCAATGTTCAGTCGCTTGGAAGATATGATTTTGGTTGGGTTAACACACCTAATGTAGATCGGACCATAGAGACCATCCATGATCTGACCTCTGGAGTGTGAGTGGTACCTAAGGTCTGTTAGCAAACCTCATTTCCCTATATTGGAAAATGCTTACCAGTATGTTCCATACTGCATTGCAGTAAATTTGTGGACAAACTGCTTTCCAGGGGCGATTAGTCTTTGCGAAACTCCAGGCACACCATCAGACCAGGGTGTCCCTTGTTGTCTACTTGTATATTAGAAAAAAGTATGTTCTTTACCTCTCTGTGAAACTTACATAATGCCATGATAATGCACTGTGGTATCGAAGGGTAAAAAGTTGTTGACGGTCACTTCAACATCGTCGCCCTCATCAAAAATGAGAGCTGGTCCAGGGAATTGCCCATTGACCAGAACTTGGTCACGCTCAACCCCACCCACTGCCCGCTTGCTCCAGGTGAGATCAAGCTCGAATTGCTTGATTGGAGGTTTCTCGAGAGCCAACGCAGCAGCCAGTCCGCAGCTCAACAGCACAAGCAACTTCATTGTCGAGAGCCGGGACTTCCGGGTGCTTTAAAGACACTGGAAGTTGGAAAAATCCCGAAAAGGTTGAACTTCGGGGTCACATCTACTTATAGGGGTATCCTACAAAAGTTGGCTGCGCACTGGGTAGGGTATATCGAAGACGGACGCAGGGAGTCCACATGCGAACGAATGACACGACGTATCCAGCCCCAAAATGGCCCAAGCATGGCCCCAGATGCAGGGATCCGTTCCTGTGTCTCCATATGTGCCGATCCAAGAATTATTGACCAGACAAGGCTGAGTGGCTTTTGAGACACCCAATCTCCAGCTCCATCTCTGTCTGCTGGACTGCAACATACATACCGGCTTGGCCAGATAAGCCGGGGCTACTCCACATAGTATTTATTTGGTGTTGCATCTGCGGTGCAGCATGATTGGTTCGTACCTGCTGGAGTAAAGGGAGCCTCATTGGAATCCAGCCCTGGAGATTCTTTGCGCCCTTCATACGTGGAGCGAGAAAATCGAGCCCAAGTAGTCAGGCATTGAGTGTAACGAAGATTTAGCGAGATTGGCCTAAGCCCGCTGTTAGAGTCAGAACACGAGCTGACAGGGTGTGCTGGCCTCGCATCAAGACAACATTGAAACTATCGATCGAGGGTGGCGATCTTGCCCCTTTTGGTTAGAGTCAGATTCTCATTGTTATACCGCTATTTTACGCATGAGCGCGAAGTTTTCCTACCTGTAAATGCACTCCGTAGTCCGTAGAATGTCTAGGGTCTAAGGGGGCACGTATCATAGAAATGTACATACGAGTAGAGCAGAGCCGATGGGATCTGCGTTCCCAGGCCAGTGGAATCACATATTAGGGTTCGGGGATTGGTGTCACTTTCCCGGGCAGGTGAATACGAGTGGTTTATCCTATATGGGCTAAAGTCGCAAGAAGAGAAGAGATAAATATTCCAACGAAGCTATATTATTAAAATGAACCACTTTATGAGCGGTTTTTCAGGTTTGTGAAGGCCTAAACATGGATAGACGGACTAAGCAAGGGTTGGATTGAAGGCGTCGAGATTCCTACACTTTGACTTTATGTAGCTCGCGCTCAAATGCTTGCCGCTCATTGGCTCAACTTTTTTCGCGCCTTCCAAAACAACCCCTCAAGCCACTCCCAACTCGATCTTTAAGCTATTCTTCCGATTTATTAATATCTATCATCATGAGTTGGCAAGGTATGCAATATTAGTCTCTTGAAACCCAGCACCGACTGAAAATCTTTACAAGGGTGGGTTGATCAGACCCTGGTCGGGTCCAAAAAGATTGATAAGGCCGCCATTTTCTCATCAGCAGGCGATGCCGAATTCGCAGCAACTGCTGGATTCGATGTAGGTGTTTGATTCACTGGTCTATATTGTTCTTTCCAAGGCTCTGACTTGGCCGTTTGCCAACAGGTCAAGCTGGAGGAGATCCAATATATCCTGCGAGGCTTCGAGGACTCGATCCCTCTGTATTCAGGCGGACTGTTTATCGCAGGAGACAAGCTTCAGGTCACCAAAGCAGATGATCAAATTATTTATGCTCAAAAGGTAAAACACTCAAATGAGACACTGGCCGATGGTTCGTTAAATCGTGAGTATAACAGGGTGGGGAGGGTGTCTGTGTGGTGAAATCATCCGAGTCAATCATCGTCGCACATTATCCTGAAACAGTGCCACCCGGAGATGCCGCAAGCATTGTGGGCCAGTTTTCAGCTTATTTAACAAGCATAGGATACTAGAGCTCTGGTTATGGTTTGCAAGCTTCCACCTACCACCACGTAGAAGGTCCAATCACCTGCTCCTATCCGTTCTGTGTGAAAAACTGCACCAAACTCAGTTTTTGCCATGATCTGATGCCGTAATTCGAATGCAATCTACACTGAAAGTCTCCCGTCTCCGATTGAGCCCATAGACACAGGGCTTTCAAATTGTTGTGCCAGAGCTGAAGACCCCCATCCCTGTGACTTTAGTCTCTCTCTGAGACTATCAATATCTTCTAGTAGAGCCCATAAGACAGCTTAGTGGCTTCTCTATAAGTGTTAAGCCAGGAACATTTAAATTTTCTCTGCCAATACACTCATCGATAGCCATATCCATACTCCCTCGCGAGCTGTCTCTGAGAATTCCAACATGTGGCCAACCATACGACCGCGCCTGGGACGTAAATTTGGGAGATACAATAGTGACCTAGGGCCACTTAGATATACTCAGAGAGCCCCCCTCCTCTCTTACTCGCTGTCGATGGGCCTCGTGATTGCCCCGTACTGAGCCATCTATCATATCAGAGCAGACCGAAACAGTTAAACAACTTTAGCTCAATATCTTGCATGTAAAACACTTGCGAATTCTGTCTTAGATAAAGCTCAATGTTATCATGATTTTGAATTAAAGCCCCTGATTGGTCCTCGGGCTCATGTACTAATTCAAAAACGAATGACAGTTAAAGCTGCAAAGCTTCCGGTGATGGCACAGAATTCAGTTTACCACGGCCAACTTCCAAGGTGATTCATCAATTCCGAATGTTGAAATCACCTCGGCAGCAGATTAGGGGTATATAGTAGATTGTTTTGCTATAACCTTGGAACTCCATACTTTGTGGCTTTATTGTAAGTTGTGTTCTAGCAGGCTAACGAAAAGCTCCAATTGGGATGATCTCTTCCGTTTCAAGATAGCGCCAATACATGTACCTACATATGAGATCCTGATGGTCTATATGCTGGTCATTCATATTCACGCATTTGCTTCTAAGGTTGTAACAAAAAGATTACCCACAAGAAGTATTCAATCTCACATTCGCCTCTTTGCCACCAGGAAGACGCCAGTGGGCTTGAATGTTGGTGAATTTCAAAAATTCGCTTACCTAGATGTTCTCAGTACACATGAGCAAAGAGGTCACAGGTATTACAGATATAGCAGATCAAAGCCTCCAATATCATTTGAAAGAAACCAATCTGGAAGTATATACTCACCGGGCTTTTTTACATAATCTTCTCCGCATCCACGTGAGGCTCCACCGGACCCGATGCCGCAGTTCCCTCAACTTCCCGACTTTTTTCGTTCTTTGTGATTGATGTCCCTCGGCAATCGGTTTAAAAGTCATGATGCGCTGAACTGAGCGGTGAACGTGACTTGAAGCATGCAGAATTCTGGCCAATTTGGACCTAGAATGATGTCAACAGTACTCTCGCCATGTCCTCCGTCAACGATAACGCCCCCTCGCCGCTCCCGGCCGATGGGCTGAGCAAGCGCAAGCAAGGTAAGCATCCGTATACTTCGCTCGGTGTTGCCTGGGGACCTTACATCCAATCCCGGTCCCCCATTCTTTCACCAACATGTATCCCACAATAGTCCACCGCTGACCGATGACTCAAAAAACTCTTAGGCTCTGCGGCTTGCGTTCACTGTCACCGACGCAAGGTGCGCTGTGATGCTCGTGCCGTCGGTACGCCATGCACAAATTGTCGCGCTTCTGGAAAGACCGACTGCCGTATACATGAAAAGAAGAAGCGTCTTGCAGTGCGCTCTATCCTCGATCCCGTTCCTATCCGATCTCGGCCTCTACCATTGACAGACCAAACCTCAAATCCTTCTCTTGCTGCGGGAACACCCGTACCGCCAAGCTTTCCAACCGCGTTCCCCAATGGTCATGGTGCGCCTACGTCCGGTAGTCTTCCACAGCATGCCTTTGCACAAGGCACGGGACCAGAGGGGTATGGCCGCCAAGGCCCTGATCTGGCGCATGCCCAGGAAGCCCATACCGAGATGCAGCAACATCTCGTCAAATTGATTGATGAAGAGGAGTCCGGAAGACGAGAGATCCAACGGGGCGTGCGAGCGTTCTACGTGGGGCACGAGCTCTCAAATATGTCGTTCCTGATCAGGCAGCAACGAGATCAGGACGACGATGTCTATCATTTTGCCAGCAACGAAATCCCACGGCGTCAAATGAAGACGGGCCATGATCAGCTTCTTATGGATGCTCTCACTCTTCCAGAGCCGCCTCTAGCGGATGAGCTAGTGCAGGCATATTTCAGCTATGTCAATCCGGGCTACCCCATCATCGACGAAGATCTATTCATGACGCAATATCGAAATCGGGACCCGGCAGATCCACCGCCCATATTACTCCTTCAGGCCATCTTACTGGTTGGAGCCCATGTTTCTCGCGGCAAAGTAGAGCGCGACGCCCTTAAGGAAATATTCTTCCGCCGAACCAAGTATCTGTTCGATAACCGCATCGAGCGAAATCGCGACATTCTTGTTCAAGCCGCACTCCTTCTAACCTGGCACTCTGATAGTGCAGATGACGATGTCGCCGCAGATGCTCATTTCTGGGTTGGTGCAGCGGCACGGATTGCCACAGGACTTGGCATGCACCGAAATCCCGTTTCCAGCAGCTTTGTGACTCGTGATAGGCGAATGTGGAGAAGAGTGTGGTTCATCCTGGTCCAGTTCGACGTTATGGTATCTTTATCGTACGGTCGACCGCAGGCAATCAACCTGGATGATTCTGATGTGTCCCCTTTAACGCCCGCGGATTTCGAGAATTGTGGCCCCCACGTGCAAGCGGAATACGTGATTCACTTCACCGAACTATGCACAATGATATCGTATCTCATCCGTGACCGATTTGGTCTTCGGACCACAGAAGAGCGGCGAAAGGCCGTCCTCCAAGAAGCAGATGGATCCCTGGCAACCTGGTCTTTAAAACTTCCCGACAACCTTCGATTGAGGGCATCTGATATGGACCCCTGGTCTGCCATGCTCCACTTAACCTACAATAATTTCCTCATTCTCTTGCATCGGCCACATCCCAGAGCCTCGGCTTATTCCGATGATTATGGCCCCCACGATGCAGAAATTTGCAGTGCGGCTGCTGGTGTGATTGCCTCCATCTTTGAAGAACTCAGGATGAATGATCGCTTGAAATTCCTCTGGTACACTGGAGTCCATACGCTCTTCACCGCCATGATCCAAGTTCGGGTAGAACTTCGGTTCTCAAATCCTGTTCTTGCCATTAATGCTTTACGAAGGTTCGATTCAGCCTCTTACTCGCTGCGCGAGTTGGCTCAGTACTGGGTTCATGCTGGTACAATATTGCGGCTGTTTGAGGACTCCAAACGCCTACAAGAGGATCTTAGAATGGCAACCACGGAGCGGCCCAAACCCTTTGGCGACGCTCATTCGCACAAAGTGCCTATTGCATCCCCCGTTCCCTCAATCACTATGCACACCCCTCGACCTCTCTCCTTCGGTGTGCCCACGCCCGAGTCCACCACATCTCTCCATTCCTCCCTGCACCAGAACGCTCTCTCGCCACAGCCCAATCCTCCGCAGTTCAACAATTGGATTGCTCCTCTCCGGCTCAACGTCGGTCCTATGGAAAGAAACGATCCATATTCAAGCAGTATGCAGGTGGATTCTATAGAACCAGCGCGAGACTATCCCGACTGGCGACAGCTGTTCTCCTTTGGAGATGTAGACCTACCTCCTCCTGTGGGAGTTGAAGGCCTACCTGAACTTGAAGACGAGTGGCGGCAGATATACTGGCAGGATGCTCCCATGGCAGATCTCATCCATGACGGAGGATGGGGCCACGGATAGTCATACCCCCACTGCTTTCGGACAACCCTAAGGGTCTTGGTCCTTTCCACATCCCCTTCGCCACACACCCTCTTCCTTCCCACCTTGACGACGAGACGAGCTATGCCAGGGCACGCATATAAATGGACAGAACCCATCACATACAATGTCAGGCCACAGACACCTACCTACAGGCATCATGTTCAAAGACCGCCTATGATACCATGTCACAATGACCACGCACAATGATAGATTTATACCATGTCATAATATCAAATCTTGATACATGAAAGGACCTGAAATAGAAGGAACAATATCTTACATAGTAAATAACAGAAGAAAGACTGCAAGTGTTCATACTGTCCTTTCTTCATGCCCAGGTGGGGCCTAGAAAAGCCTCATCTACTGCCCACTTGGGCATGTTGAAGGGTATAGGGAGCTGCATGAGCAAACAGTAAACAATAGGCAAGTCGCATGCGCGTTCAACGGAAAACAAAGAACCGAGTCATGAAAAGAAAAAAAGGTGATTAATATTGTTCTAATGTGCATGGCTCTAAAAGTAGTCACTCGAAGAAAAGAAACGAGAAACCCCTAGTGACCCCTTACGGGAAACAGATCATAAAGTCAGAGGGATTTCTGTGCACAAGGGTATCCAAGGTCTCTCTGAAAGAAAGACAAAATGCTAAAGACTTTTCTTTTGAGCCTCATGCATCAAAATTGAGAAAAAGAGAATGTAAAAGAAGAGGTCAGCAGACCGCCCCATCTCCAGGACAGGAAGGCAAGTGTAGTCATGACCAAGCTATTAGTCCGGAGAAAGGGTTGGGCTCCACTTCGCTTTTGAATTTGTGCAGAAGAATTTAAGGGCGAGGGCGGAAAGTAAGGAGACAGTCGTCCTAGTACTAATTAGTGGGGATCTCAAAAAGAATTCAGACAACAGTTAACATACCTGGGGGAAGATGGTGGCAAACACCTTGATGTCCTCGGACTCGGGAGTGGGAGTGTGTTCCCAGTCCATCACCATACTGGCCTTTCCAATCATGGACATCAGGGAAAGCTGGGCGTAGGTCTGACCCAGGCAGTAGTGGGGACCTGTGCCGAAGACCAGCCAGTTCTTGGTCTGTTGCTCGGCAGTGCCGGTGATCCAGCGGTCAGGGTCGAAGGAGTCGGCGTTGGGATAGGCCTCCTCGTCGTGGCATGAAGGCCACACGGAGGGAATGATCATGGAGCCCTTGGAGACGGTGACGGTCTCGCTGATGGGGAAGTCCTTCTTGACCAGGTAGGGAACCATGATGACGGGTGGGCGGTAACGCAGGGTCTCCTTAACAACGGCACGGGTGTAGGGCATGTTGTCAAGCATCTCCATGGTGGCAGGAAGATCGCGGTCACCGTTACGGATGTTCAAGTTCTCTTCGCGAACCTTGTCAAGGATCTCGGGGCGGTCAGCCATCAGCTGGAACAACCAGGTGGAGGCGGCACTGGTGGCATCCTGGGAAGCGAAAAGGAAAGTGAAGATGGTCTGAGCAATCTCGAAGTCGGAGAAATCACGCAGAACCTGGGAGGGCTTCTCGGAAGAGTCAACCTGGATGCCCTTGGCGATCTTCTCGCGGTAGGCAGCGGAATCCAGCTGGGCCTTGACCCAGGCGTCCATGATACAAGAGATCTCGCCACCGGCAGCCATGCGGGCCTTGGACTTGGCAGCACACTTGGTGAACTCGACAAGCACCATGTCGGCGGCCTTCTTACCGTACCAGGTCTTGGTGTAGGGGAGGATGATGGGGAAGTTGACAAGCTCGAGCGCGGCAGTGATCAGATAGTAGTCATCGGCAATCTTCTGGACACCTTCGTCGGTCATGTAGTAACCAACAAAGGTACGGCAGGAAAGGGCACACATGAGCTCGCGGAACTCAGACATCCACGGGGTCGGGGTGTGCTTAAGGGCAGCGGACTTCTCTACGAAGCGCTTGTTGTAGGCGTTGAAGACCTCCTCGGAGCGAGGGAGGTACATAGCCAAAGCCTGGCGAGTGAACAGTCCGTTCAGACCCTTGCGGTAATCGACGTGGGCCTTGCCATCCAAGAAGACCCAGTTGGTCTTTCCGAGAAGCTTGTGCGCGGCGTCCACAACGCAGGGCTTGACGTAGGCGGGCGAGTTGAAGATCTTTCGGGACATGTCGCGAGTTGAGGCAATCACAACGAACCTGTAACAGCACCATTAGTAAAGTTGTTGACGTTTCAAGCCCATCCGAAATTTCCGGCCGGATGTGACGAGATACTCACTTGTGGAAGACTGAGACACAGCTGAGGTCGCCGCTGTCCCACTTGGCCTTGTATTCAGTGAACTTAGGGTTGACGGATTGGAGGAAAGGGCCCATGAAGGGAATCTTGTACATGGGGCCAATGATCGCGCCCTTGAGGTAGTGGTACTTGACTGCAGATAAGGGGCCCTGGTCAGTTTCCAGACGCGATTTTGAAGTCATAAAGGTCGCAATGGCACTTACACTGATCGTAGAGCACGGCAGCAAGGAACAGAGTCAGGAGACCCTTCCAGATCGTGAAGCCATCCAGGATCGTGGCGACTAGACCGGCTGGCGCGAAGAGTTGAGGCGAGACCGTCGCATCCGCGGATGGTGAGACGAAGCTCCCAGTAAGATTCGCCATTTCGACCATGTTTGTCCAGTCAAGAGCAAGAGCAAGGTCAAGGGTAATTGCTCAAGATTGAAAAAGGCACACCCAGAACAAAAGGGAAAAAAGAGTGGAGAGGGGAGAAAGGCTCAGGGGCGGGAACGCCAATTACACCGAACCGGGATGCCTCGCATTGATACAATGCGGCCTATCGCATGATTTGTTGAGTGGTAATTACTATCCCCTGTTAGGCTCGTTGGCTTTATGGAATTCCGATGCCTTTATGGGGTATTTTTTTACATTTATTGTGCAGATTTCGTGAGGTGTTACCTCTTCAGCGCGAGCAAACAATCTCTGATTTGGCCCATAGTTCGGGGAGTCTAATCTCCGAGCCGTCCAATGCCCCCAGTATGCGAGTACGAGTGTAATTATACAAAAATTGGCGTTTACAGTAGACAAGATCTTGCGAATAGAACCGCGGGCTCCCTGGCGCTGAACAGCCCCAGATTGCGCATATCACAAGTATCCATTCTACCGCGTAGGTTGGATTACGCGAATGAGCGCTATCGAAATTTATGATTACTCAGCGGCGTGATTCGGAACGCGTGATTCCGGTAACCGTCGTGGAGCTGATTGGTTGGAACCTGCAAGGGACTGGCTCTCACGTGTGCTTCTACTACTGTCGGATACGAGTACGGAGTATACAGAGTATGTTGATTACAAGGGTATTCAGTATTCGCATAATGTAAGGGGTTCTAGCGACCACCAAATCCAAACCATCCACGACGGCCCTTGGACTCTTCTTCCGGAGCCTCAGCCGCAGCGGGCGTCGCAGTGGGCGCCTGGGCGGCCTCGCGCTGGCCTTCACGAGGATAATCGATATAGTTCCATGCAACGTCAAGGAACAAAGGCTTGACAGGGATGGGCTGCATTTGAGGCGGGAATGGCACCAGGTTGTTGAGATCCAGCCCAGATCCAGCAAACTGCTGAAGGCGTTCCACCACAGGACGTTGGCTTGATTGCGATGCCTCTTCCGCGGTGAGTTGCTCCAGTGTAACCAGACCGCGGTACTGGGCAACAAGTTCACGAAGTCGTGACTCTAAAGCGCTGGACTGTGCACGGGAAACGTCGAGTTTTGGGGGGCCGTCGGCACTCTCCGATGACTGAGGTGTGGCAGAGCCGGAGAGAGTCAATGCCTGAGAGAGAAGCGCGAGAGCCTCCTTAGACTTTGCAAGAACACTGTGGGACCTTCCTAGGGAAAGACATCTACATGGAACGTATTGGTTAGCAGCAAGACACATGGGAGTGGGTAAAGTAACCATACCTGAGGGCTCGGAAATAGTGACGCTTGGCTTCAAGATCCTTTACAAATGCAGCGTCGGCCGCCACACCTGGAAGTTCGAGAATAAAGTCCAAGCTCTGGAGGGTCGAATCATATAGAACGACGCGCTCACGGAGTTTGTTGAGCTTCTTGCCGTTACCTGCGGTGTGCTTGGCGGCGTTCTTGTTGTCCGTCGAGACTTGCTCCTCCTCGAAAAATAATCCGTCCTGTTCTCCACACAGGACCCGGTTGCGGCCCACTCGCCAGCCTACCAGGGTGTAGTTTACTGCAGTTCGAGTGATCTGGAGTGCCTGCATCCGCTTGTCACTAGGGTCGACACCTTCAGTGGCCAGGTCATCAATGGCGGTTTTTGTGGCATCAACGGCATCCTGACTGGCAATGATGACGTTGTCGTATGCAGCAGCTTTCTCCTTGGATGCAGCAGACTTTCCAGCGCCTGCTAACCAAGTGGTGAGACGAGCCTCCGCTGCTGAAGCAGCGGCCAGAGCCTGGGAGATTGAAGCATCGTCGAGAGGAACAGTGCGCGATCTCCACGTCACGGATTGCGGCAGTTCTTGCACCTCTCCCTCCGCGGTTCGACGGGTTCCAGCAGCCTCTTCAGCAAGACAGGAAGGATCGAGCTTCTCCACTTCAGATCGAATGTCTGAATCAGTTGGGAAAAATTCGATGGCCAGCGAGGAGGTGGGCTTGGATCGGGGGAGCTTCATCTGATAAGCAGCGTATCGAATGCTTGGGTCGACGGTTCCCGAAAGCAAGTCCCGATAAGCGTCTTTCTTGACACTTTGGCCCAATGCTGTGTAGATCACTCGTGCGATGGAATAGTCATGAAGAGACTGTTCCCATCTCCGCTTTTCAAGCCAGAGAGCGCCGGAGATCATTGCTGCATAGGCGCGAGTTTCCAAGATGTCGGTGTCACTAGCCCCGGTCGATGATTGTTCGTGCAGCAGCGAAACGAGATGCTTTGCATACCCGGTGGCCTTGGTCAATCGCGAGATGATGTGACGCCTGGCGGCACCAGATATGGCCTTGGCGGAAGGGTCTGCTGAATGTGTTGACTTCATGTGCATCGCTTGCGCCCAAGCCCGTTCGGATCCGAGAAGCAGAAGGTGTACATATCTGTTACGGTGGAGCTGTTAGCTTGCGGTTCACTCAAGATAGTTATGGAAGCTCCATACGAAACATTGCTTCCGATATTCTCAGCAGTCACGACTGGTTTGGCAGTATACTTGCGGCCTTTGACTGTGGCCTGTCCAAGCTTCTTGCGGAGTTTCTGTAATTTTCTGGTGGTGTGCGCACGGTAGGCATTGTAATCCCCCACGAGGAGCACCTCCTCTCTCTCCTTGAAAATAAAATCAGTCACCTCCATGATTTGCGTCCTTATATGGGGAACCTTTTGATGGGAGGTAGAGGGGGACACGGTTGAGGTGGTGGGCTCGAAGGCGGTGGTGTCTCTTCGGGCAATTGAATGGCCCGACCAAATCCCGGCAAATTCCAAATTACAACTCCCAGTCCCGAGTGTTTTTTTGTTAGCTCCAGGACCTTGAGTCAATCGATTTCTATATCTTCACCTGTGTGATTGGATACCTGGTATCTAATACAGATCCCTTCCAAGCAAACCCTGTTGTCCAGCGGCTCCTACAGAGGAAGCTGTGTTGCTTTTCTGGTACGATCGAATGGCACCACTCAATAGCCTACTTGATTCGCCATCAGAGTAGTCTTTGAAACATACCTTCTGACATAAACCTCTCAATTAGGTACCCTGGATACCCTACGATGCAGCTTGAAAGGTAATACACGATTGTCCAGCTTGGAATTGCAACGATTGGGGGCAATGCTGGAACGGGCAACGGGCTGCCTCGAACACGCAGGACGGCGCGTCCTTCGGAATTCCCATGGCGCAGTTCGAAGCAGCACTACACTGTGTGATCGCACTCGGAAGGATAATGATGCTAGGGCGGATGCGCCTCACTGGCTTCTAGCGCTTTTGCAGGTGCCGGGCCAACGATCTTCCTCCATCTCCAATACCCGTCACCGCGGCAAAGGTGGAACAACCAGTGGCAATGGAGGCACAAGGCCCCTAGAATTCCTATACCCTCGAGAGCCCCAACGCCTGGTAGCATCGCGGCTATCTCAGCCCCAGAGGAGGCCTGGAGTGCGGAGGAAAAGATCACTCGTGGGCTTATCGAGGTCTTATGTCTCCGTCTCAAGCCTTCGGCAGGCTGTCTCTGGGATCTCTCCTAGCCACGGGCATGCTGACCAAGGGGCCGAGATGGTGGGAATAGAAGACCTAGAGATCGACGAACAGCGGACCGAAGAGCCCCATGATCCTGAATCCATTGAAAAGGAACGAAAACTCCAAGCCAAACTGCATGATTTTCTGCTGAAGGATGGTCACCAATTCGATAAAGCTTGGATTCAGTTCGTTGCAGCTGGGCGTCCGTCGAATCTCCTTTCACCGCTTTGTGGATACATGAGCAAGTCCAAAACTTTCAAGGACAAACGAAAGGCATGGTACTTGTTTCAGCAAATTGCCCCTGAAAAGCGCACGCGATACGACTTCCACAACATATTACGTTCAGACCTTCATCTTGCACATGTCGACAGGCCTCGACATTTGGTCCACATCTGCGACCAAGTTCTGCCGACGCCATTCGCACAAGAGATCATTTCCCTAGTCGTGAAATACTACGTGGAACACCGAGAATGGCCGCAGGTAGCATCACTATGGTCTAAGTTAAGAGCAATCCCCTTTGCGGAACGTGGATCACTGTGTTATGATGTGCTAGAACATATCAACCGGACCAACTTCCCAGGCTTCTCTTTGGCCAGGAATCTCCTTGATCTTGCGCCATATGCCAAGAGTCATATGGACGATGAAGCAACCTTTCATTTTACCAACCGTCTACTTCAGCGCTTTGCCGAATCTGCGGACTTCCTCAAATTCACACCGCCCTCGACTACACTTGCTGTGCTCAGGGCATATGGCTCTACGGGACTTTTGCACTACCGTGCATACTTCAAATTGATAAATCACCATGCCTTTGGCACCCGCGAGGAGTTCATCAGGGCTATCCTATTTTACCGCCAGTTTCGTTCTGATATGCCGGACGTCAAGCCACCTAGGTTAATGTGGGGTCAAATGATAGAACGACTGGAGGAACTACGGATACCGGAGGCCGTGGATTATTTTCTGGATGAAATCGTTTACTGGACTCGTCAACCACCCAGTATCTACGTCCTTGTCCGGGCCATCATCACTTTTGCCATGGCCAATGATGCGAAAAGTGTGCACCGCATTTTTAATGTGTTAATTGAAGAGCATGGACTTCCCAGGAGCCGAAAAATCATCAGCCCAGTCCTCATGGTTCATGCAAGGCTAGGTGACGTGCCCGAAACGCTGCGACAATTCAAACGAATTGAGGCAGAATTCAACCTCTATCCCAACACTTCCTGCTGGAACATGCTCATATTGGCTCATGCAAATGCTGGAGATGTAAACGGCGCCCTCGCTACTTTCTCCCAATTGCTAGAAAGCGGCGAACCTCCTGATGCGTACTCGTTTGGACCATTGATGACACTTTTTTCAAAGCGAGGAGATATCGACAATGTCCGTCGATTGATCAAGGAGGCGCAATTGAGAGGAATCAAAATGACAACATCGTTGCTTGCTACGGCTGTCCGGGTGTACTGTGCTAACGGGCAGCTGGCATTTGCCGAAGAGCTCACTGAGGCCAGCCACAATTTGGCTCAGGGATCTCCGTTGCAAATGTGGAACGTTCTTCTCATGCACTATGCGCGCAGAATATCTAAGAATTCCTTCCGCCGCATTCTAGATCGCGTCGGCAAGCTTAGATTAACGCCTGATGCTTGGACTCATGCAGCTATCATGCTTGCTTATTCTTTGGGCAATCAACCTGATTTTGCACGCAGATCTCTCAGAACCATGGACCGGTCTGGCTTGCAGGCCACGCAGCATCATTACTCTATCCTTCTACTTGGATATCTGAGACGACGGAATCGTGATATGGTGCACGTCATCTTTCGCGAAATGGAAGCCCGCTTCGGTCAGCCCGGTTTGAGTGCGAGCCTGTTGAACCTGCAGATGCAGATCAAGCGAGACTTGGAAAACATACACGATAAAAACACACCTGCCGAAGCCATGGTCTTGGAACAAGCAGAGAAAACACTCGCAAAATCGGTCGAACACTTTGCTGCCAATCCTTCTGCCGCCACGCATGCATCACCCATGACCGCTGAGGGCTCCTCGATAGATCTTTCGACGACTATGCATTATCAGCATTTGATCACAAATTATGCTGTGCAGGGTGCGACTGAAAAGGCGTTTGACATGCTTGACCAATACGTATCTCACAGGCAACTTGCCGGAATCCCGGGAAATGATTTGGAATCCTTGCCGCTTGGGTTCGTCAAAGCTATCATGATACTCTATCAAAAGACTTCTCAATTCGAGAAAGTAGAGGACTGCTGGCACGTTTTGATGGCCAAAGTGAAGCCCCTCGCCGGTAGCATGGATCTCGACGAAATCTTTCCTGAATCAGCCTCTGATCCATCCCCATCTGCGCCGGTGGACTATGAACCAGAGACTGAAGGCAAGATTCTCTCATCTCGTCGTTTCATATTGGACCACTCCTTCACGCTTTTCATGCGTTCCCTGGCTTGTCGAGGACAGTATGAGAGGATACACGAAGAGGTAGCCAAGTTTGAGCAGGCAGGATTTGAGCTCAGTGGCATGAATTGGTCGAACTATGTGGCATCCCTTGCATCATCGGAAAACACTAAGGATATCGTGGACGCTTTCCAATTGTTTGAGGAAAAGTTCATCTCCCATTTCCCCGGGTGGACATGGATGAAGCAAGGATACGGGATCAGACCGCTTCATTGCCCTGTGACCATTCACCATCTCGATGGCAAGTTTGGTATGAACAAACCCCGCAGGATGATGGGACGACATGCTATCAATCACTGGCGAAAGCTTGAGCCAGGCTACATGCACCCTGATTACCCAACCATGGTTCTACTCGCGGCTGCTGTGAAGCGTCTACGGGAGGCCAGTATAGAGGAAGGCCCTGGGCGAATGGAGGCCCTTCATGCAAGTGCAACAAATACTTACGATGCCATCGCAGCGATGCCATACCTGCCCGACAAATATCAGGGTGCATTGCTTCGCGAGGGAGAAGTGTTCCCGGATCCTATCGCCCTCCCAGTCAGGATCTTCACCACACGGTCCGGCGCTCTCGGCATTGAACGTGGCCCATCCACACGCACATACGAGAAGGCAACTATCCAGCCTCTAGACCTCGAAATGCGCACCGACTCCAACCCTGTTGACGAAAAGAACGTCACACGGTTACTCTCTGAAGAAGAGCGTGAAAAGCTGGGTTCTCTAGCAACCATCATCCCTCGCAAAGATCGCATTGCTCTCGAGCAAAATTTCTTTGAGTACAACGAGCTCACAAGTCTCTGGAAGAAGCAAAGCGCGCGCCAACAGAGGATCATAGACCACGCGAAACGCAACAACAAGGGCCTTAAGTACGGCGTGCCAGTCGAGTTTGTGATCAACAAGCATAAGCCAAAGAAGCTGGCCTTGGAGCAGCAGTTGTTCGACAAGTACCATCGCAAGTGGAGATACAAGAAGCCAGCATACCTACTGTTCAAACCGGTTTCGGGTCTTCGGGAGAAGCGCAGATATCGTCCCTACACGAAGGTAGGACTGTCACGACGAGGCATTGGACGGAAGAGAACGAAGAGACGAGAATTCCCAACCACGACACGCGAGCAAGCATCTATCATCGGCAGGGCTAGGGTTGCCCGAGCTAAAGAAGCTTATAAGGCCGCAAAGGCCGCTCGAGCCGCAGATGCTGCTGAATGTGTGGCTAACTCTCAAGTGTGACATGTATTCAGATTGTGATTTTACCATTGTTTCTATATAGTGATTTTAGTTTTGTACAATATGTTATCTCATTTTGGTATATATTTCGAGGTTCTTCTCGCACTCAAGCGCTGGTGCAGGTGTCTATTTTCAACTTGGGGCTCTTAAGGTATCATCATCCACGCTGCCGATCCTAGGAGCCCTGGAGGTCTTAGAGGCTTAATATATGTAGGTACCATGGATATATATTGTCCAGGTTCCTGCCGGAACACCATTTTTTCTTCCAAACTGTGGAAGTCCCAGTGACTAGAGGGCGACCTCACCTAGACAACCTTGGAATCCCAGCGCTGGAAGACTACCTGTAGACCTAGATATATTTGGAGTGACAAACGTTGGAGAATTGTCTGTCTTGTCTATATTTGGTAGTGCGCAGCAAAGCTCTGGAGAGGAACTGTATGTGTTGAGAGGGATGTCATATTGACATGGAGTGTAGTGTAGATGCCGGTAGAACCTTGGAATCATCAGGGTTGGAGACTACTCTATGTTGCGTTGTGGAGGCGGCATGCTTACGCGTGATCCGTAGAAAGTGTCAACATCTTAGGAAGACCTCACTCAGATCGACGTGGTTTGTTGGACACTAGTGGTGAAAATTTGGGAGAGCTTGTGTGGGTCCATAGGTTGTATTTTTTTTTTTTTTTTTGAACCAGACTACTTTTTACGTTGGGTAAGGGAACAGAATACATTGAGGATTTTTCTTCTCCAAATGCCCGGCGTTGCCGGGTCAGTTGATGAAAAAAAAGAAGAGAACCTTTCAGACCTCCTCGACACCCACCAGGACCGACCGACCGAAATCAGACATCGAGACCAGGTCAAGATCATCACCACTCCCTGGACCGAAACACAGACACTGCAAGCAGCACGCGTGACAGTCGAGGCGGAAGTAAAAAGGTTTCACTTTAGGGCACCGAGGACATGCAGTCATCAGCAAGGGTGGAGATTCTGTGGCTCTTTTAAAGAGCTTAGAAAGGAGACGTCTACTCTAAAGTGATTCTTTGAACTGTTGGAAATGGTCAGTAAAACATCCAAGTCAAAATGTCCAAGTCGCTTGAGTCTCAAAGATGAGACTGAGCTTTTGGGGGGAGGGATCACTAACGTAGAGTCGCTTGAAGAAGAAAAAGATGTGGGAGGTCGAGCAGGTATATATACCCGAAAAAAAATTAGCCGCTTAGGTAATCACGACGCGTGAGCCACTTCTGCCTCAGGCCACGCGACTCACACGCGTTCTTGCCAATTAAGCCCAATCGGGAGGTCAGAGATCGTTCCCCTCGACTCTCCCCTTCATTGAACCTCCCCCCCCCATAATCACATACATCATGGATGGGCCACTACGTGATGAGGCCGCGCAAGATCGCGTGCGCTCTGCCACTGAATTCCTCGATCCCAGTAAGTTTTTCTTCATTCGCCCAGCCGATGGGGCTAACCTACTTTTTCAGACGATGCCCGCGCACGCAGGTTCGTCCACTTTGAACCGCATATAATGCCAATCTAACATATGTAGTTATCGAGCCGATATTGTGGTGATGCTCAACCGTGGACAGCGACGCTTGACAGTACGATCCCTTATGCCGTCACCAGGAGTTACTGCTGATTTTGAATAGGTCAGCATCGATGAGATCCGAGCACACAATCGTGAGCTTGCGAATGGGTGAGTTATTGCATGTGGAAACTCTGGATCGTTAGCGGTTTGAAAGACTAATACTCGTTTCTCCAGACTGCTTTCCTCGCCGTTTGATTATTCGCAAGCATTTGACACAGCCTTGAAGGCTGTCGTCAAAACACTCCCTGGACGCCCGAGTAAAGAAACATCCGACGATGCGGTCCGTAACCCTCCTACATTCAATGATTATACGCTTTTCAGCGTCTAACGCTATTCACAGAACTACTACTGCGCCTATGTGGGAGCATTCGGAGAATTCTCCTGCAACCCCCGCACTTTAGGGTCGCAACAATTGAACCACATGGTCTCTCTGGAGGGTATTGTGACAAAGTGCTCTTTGGTTCGCCCCAAGATTGTCCAGAGTGTCCACTGGGTACCCAATAAGGAGCGTTTTGTGTCCAGAAAATATCGCGATCAAACGATGAGTGCGAATGGCGCAACAGCATTGAATGTTTACCCCCAGGAAGACGATGAAAAGAACGCCGTAAGTGTTCAATGGCTCAAAACAACTATATACAACATATTGACATTCCAATTACTAGCTTGTCACCGAGTATGGTTACTCGACCTACTTGGATCACCAGTCGATCTCCATCCAAGAAATGCCCGAACGTGCCCCAGCAGGCCAACTGCCCCGAAGCGTCGATGTCATTCTGGATGACGACCTTGTCGATACTGCAAAGCCTGGAGATAGGATCCAGCTGGTAGGAATATACCGTACCCTCGGTAACCGCAACGCAGGAAATGGATCATCGACCTTCCGCACCGTGATTATGGCGAACAACATGATTCAATTATCCTCGAAAAGTGGTGGAGGCATTGCCGAGGCTACTCTTACCGACACGGACATTCGAAACATCAATAAGATTGCGAAGAAAAAGAACGTCTTCGACTTGCTGTCCAAATCTCTGGCCCCCAGTATTCACGGACATGATTACATCAAGAAAGCCATCCTTCTGATGCTTCTCGGTGGAATGGAGAAGAATTTGGATAACGGAACTCACCTTCGTGGTGATATCAACATCCTTATGGTTGGTGATCCCTCGACTGCAAAGTCCCAGCTCCTCCGGTTTGTGTTGAACACTGCACCTCTGGCCATTGCTACCACTGGTAGAGGCTCTTCAGGCGTCGGTTTGACTGCTGCTGTCACTTCCGACAAGGAAACCGGTGAGCGTCGACTGGAGGCTGGTGCCATGGTTCTTGCAGATCGTGGTGTGGTGTGTATCGATGAGTTTGATAAGATGAGTGACGTTGATCGTGTGGCTATTCACGAAGTCATGGAACAGCAGACGGTCACAATTGCCAAGGCCGGTATCCACACAAGTTTGAATGCTCGATGCAGTGTGCTCGCAGCTGCCAATCCCATCTACGGCCAATATGATCCTCACAAAGATCCGCACAAGAACATTGCTCTTCCCGACTCCCTCCTCTCTCGTTTCGATTTGCTCTTCATCGTGACGGATGACATTGAAGACGCCCACGACCGAAGGATCTCTGAGCACGTTCTGCGTATGCACCGCTACCGCCAGCCTGGCACCGAAGAAGGAGCCCCCGTCCGGGAACAGCTCAACCAAACACTGGGTGTGGGCGTTGAGGACCGTCAAGATTCCAATGGACCCAGTGAAGTCTTTGAGAAATTCAACGTCATGCTCCACGGTGGTATGATTGATGCTGCCAACGCTGGTCGTCGCCGTGGCAAGAATATCGAAATTGTTAGCATTCCGTTCATCAAGAAGTACATCCAATATGCCAAGAAGCGTATTCAGCCTGTCCTCACCAAAGGAGCCGCCGACCACGTTATCGCTACGTACTCCGCTCTCCGAAACGACGAGCTTACTGGCAACAAGCGCCGCACATCACCCATCACACCCCGTACGCTCGAGACGCTGATCCGTCTGTCTACTGCACATGCCAAAGCACGGCTTTCCACCCGGGTCGAGGAAAAGGATGCCAAGCATGCCGAGGCCATTCTGCGCTTCGCCATGTTCAAGGAGGTCGTGGAGGACGAGCGTCGCAAGAGACGCAAGGTGACCACCTTCGAAGATTCATCTGATGACAGCGATGCCGAGTCTCACGATGGCTCTGACGATGATGAGACCACCGCCCGCGGTACCTCAACCGCAACCCCAGGCAGACGCAGTGGCCGCTCCCGCGGTACTGTACCGGCGTCCAGTATCCCCGCTCCCGACGGAGACGAGGACCCAGACAGCCTCTACTCAGCTAGCCCGCGCGCTCAACGTGTGCGCTCGAGCCAGACAACTCGTACCCAGACTCAATCTCAGAATGACGACTCTCAGATGTCCATGGCCTCGTCGCACCCGGCCTCACAGCTCATGGAGACCCAAGCAGACTCACAGGGCACATCTTCCACAGATGCTGCACCCATCACCCCTGCACGTATGACAGTCTTCAAGCAGACTCTGGGTCTGCTCATGGGCAAGCGCGTGTTCACAGATAGCGACACGAGCAAGGTGAACGACCTCATCGATGTCGTCAATACTGCTATTCGGGAATCGCCCAAGTACGGCGCGTCAGAGATCTTCTCCCGCTCCGAAGCCATCCAAGCTTTGCGCGTAATGAACGATGAGAACATTCTGATGTACCTTGAGGAGGATGACGATGTATACCGTGTTTAATTTGTCATCTGCTGGCGGTGTCTATACCTTTGAAGGATGCTGGATGTATCCGGATTTTCCGAACCTCATGTGATTTTGCATTGGGATTTGATATCATTGCATGTTTTTTTGTGTTTGGTGTTTGGCGCGAGGGAGATATCAACGGACTCAATACGATAAATATGAATGAATACTCGATGCTTGACTTCTTAGGCACCACCCCAAGTTGATCTACACTGGTCGACCCTGTAGGCATGAAATGTGTAACCCCGATCAGAGACGTTAGATGCCAATATGCGGAATCAAGTCCAAATGCATCTGTAAAGCACAATGTACCTAGACGTCTATAGAATCAATGTCGGTATGCATACACGCTCCAGTTTCAAGACAGTTTCGATGTCACAGTTAAACAAAAACATGGTATGGGTATTAACAGCCCCAGTATTACATTTGCGGAACAGAAGTCGGGCTCTCCTTATCCTTCTCGTTGATCCCCATAGGCAAAATGGAATCATCAGATGAGAATGAAGGCGTGCGCACCCCCTCCCGGATCTGCGCCTGCGTAAGAGGCGATAATCCCCGCCTCAGCGTCGACCCCTTTCGTTTCCGCTGTTGTGGTGTTTCCTGTCCGGACGCCGTACTCCCCCGCCGAGGCCGACTAGAAGTCGACGAGCGCGAGGGCGGCCGATCATCGAGATCCACAGGCGTGGTACTGCGAGAGGACGTTCGGGAATGGGACTCAGATCGTGTGTGGCGACGTGGCGGGGCGCGTTCTTTAGAAATGGAAGGGTGGTGTCCGTGTGCAAGACGTTGTTTGAACTCTGGCTCAATGGGCCGGTGGAGATTCGTAGCGACCAGACGGCGGCGTTGGGATGCGCGCCAACCCAGTCCAAGTCGACTTAGCCAGCCTTCACTTTGGGCGAGCTGGTTCTCTCGTTCGCGGAGCTTGATGCGGATTTGAGATCGGCGCTCGTTTTCCTTCTCCCAGAAATCGGTGCGGTAATTGTCCCAATTCTCACGGAACTCCGGGGAGAAGGACTTTGGTAAGAGGAGGAGCCGGATATAGTCGCCGCCGGCACTGAGGTCCTCTTCGACAAGTCCGGACTCGCTGTCGCCGTTGTAGTACTGGTAGTGCTGCCGACTGCCAGAGCGCTTGTCTTGCTCGACGAGATGATAGTTGCCATTTGGAGAAGGGAAGAAGGGGATATAGAACGGGAACAAGAATGAGAGGTAGGAGAGTAACTCCTGCCAAAAGGGCCCGCGAATGATGATGATTTTCGTATTCATCGTTCGCAGGCCACGATTGGAGACCGCGAGCCAACGGCGTGGCCAGCGAATGCCTCGTTCCCATTGACCCGTTCCCCAGACCAGGAGGGCTGTTATCACCCCACCGAGTAGAGCAACCTTCTCTCCCATCTCAACAACCCAGTAAACGGAGCCGCCGACGCCACGGCCATCCTCGCGCGGGCGGAGAAATAGCGCGTATACGAAGTAGGCGAGCCAGGCGGCGAGAAGGAGGAGGAAGAAGGTGTTTTGGCGGCGGCGTTCGCGGAGGGCAAGGTACTGAGCCCGAAAGGAGGTTTCGAGGATCAACAAGTTGAGATAGATCTGAGGCGGGGAGGAGGGAATATTTGCCAGCGGGTCTGGCGTTGAGGGGCGCGCATCTGAGGCTCGACGATTCGCCCTGGGCGAGGCGCGAGCTTCGGATGTTGGAGCGCCTTTGATCACCTGGTCCAAAGGCGAGGCCATGGTGAGGGTAAAAGAGAGTCAGAAGAGTCAAAAGATCTGAAAGTGGCCGTTCCGGCCCAATGTCAACGCATGTGAAGGAGAGGAAGGCGGCAGTTGAGTCGGAATCCACTTGACGTCTCCGATTGCCCTTTGGTCTGTACTGGGCGAGATTCCCTGGGGAACATTTCTGAGGCTCCTGCCAATAATTCAAGACTTTGACTGTTTATTTTCTTCTCTTTCCGCTGCTTTCTCTCTACTGCGTTCCATCTCGGCGTTTATGTCTGCCTACCGGCGTTAAGCGGCGTGGCCGATTTGTCTCCGGTTTCTTCTCGACTTATACATGACCGCCACAGCCCACCTCTTGCTGGCAGAACATCTCTGCACATTGCGCTTACACTCGAACTTAAGCCCAAAACTGGCCTTTCCCTTCCCCAAGCCTCGACAGTGGGCAAAATTCCCCTCTAACCTCTTCGCCACCCTCCCTCGAGGGCAGTATTATTCTTCAATGGCTTCGGAATCTTTTAACTCGTCCCAAGAGGACGTGCGCCGGCAGCAGCGCGCAGATGGGAACTCTAGTGACAGTTCGCAAGGCAAGCCCTACGCTACCAGCGCTGCTGCCAGTGCCGCAGCGGCGCGAGCACTTTTCCCGTTGGGATACCGAGAAGGATTCAATCAATGGGCAAGCCACGATCCCAACGCTTTGGTCGCGTCGCAACTAACCATATCTCACATAGTGGGCTCGTTTGCCTGCAGCAGCAGCAGAACATAAAGTACTCTCTTACCTGCCTTACTTGCACCACCATGCCCCCACCCACCTGCAGACCGGAAACACGACAGACCTCTCGAATGGCACAACCCCGAGCAGCTTGAAGACTGCTGATCATAACCAGCAAGGCCAAGTGGCCACTAGCTCTTCAGATGACCCATATGGACCTCGTCGGTGGACCTCGAGCATGGTGGAACTGAACGGGAAGGACCGCGCGCTCAATGAGTTCTCGGTGGAGAGGATCGGCGAGGAAGCAGACCAGCATCTGGTCATGCTCCACGGGTATGGCGCTGGCCTTGGATTTTTCTACAAAAATTTCGAGCCACTGAGCCGACTCAAGGGCTGGCAACTGCATGCTCTGGATATGCTGGGTATGGGCCGGAGTACCCGACCCTCATTCAAAATCAAGGCCAAAGGCAGAGAAGATGCCATCAGAGAAGCCGAGGCTTGGTTTGTCGATGCTCTCGAAGAATGGCGCATCAAGCGCAAGATCGATCGCTTCACTCTGCTGGGACATAGTCTTGGCGGGTACATGGCTGTGGCCTATGCGCTCAAATACCCCGGTCATCTGAACAAGCTCATCTTGGCGTCCCCGGTTGGCATCCCAGAGGATCCATATGCCGTCACTGCGGAGGTCGCCGAGCCTTCATCTTCGACATTACCCAACGAGCTCACCCAAGACCAGCGCGACATCACTTTATCTATGCCAGAGACAGCACCCAAAACTAGCGACGGTAGCTTCATCACTGGCCGCCAACCACCCGTAGAGCCTACCCAACCACCCCGACGAGTCCTCCCCAAATGGTTCGCCTACCTGTGGGACGCGAACATCTCCCCCTTCAGCCTGGTTCGCTGGGCAGGTCCCTTGGGTCCCCGCCTCGTCTCTGGCTGGACTTCCCGTCGTTTCTCCCATCTCCCAGCCGAAGAGGCATCCGCGCTCCACGACTACTCATACTCTATATTCAGCCTCCGCGGCAGCGGCGAATACGCCCTCGCATACATTCTTGCCCCCGGCGCATTTGCACGCAGCCCCCTCATCCATCGCGTCCAAGGTCTCGGACGACAGTTGATCCAAAATAACAGCCCTCTCCCTGATCCAATGGCCGGCGCTACCACTCCATCGGCACCCGACGCATCCGACTCTACTGCTCCGTCTAATCCCCAGCCTACCACTCGGGAGAACGGTCTTCCTGTCGTCTTCATGTATGGTGATCATGACTGGATGGATGTCTCAGGTGGTCATGCAGCAGCAGCTCGCCTGGAAGAAGAGAAGGAGAAAGTCCTCGCAGATGCATCACCAGAGGAACGACGCGCCGACGAAGGATCCTCAAGAGTGGTTGTTGTCAACAAGGCTGGCCACCATCTGTACCTTGATGGCTGGGAAGAATTCAACAGCGTGATTCTCGCCGAGATGGAAGAGGTCGAGAAACGGGAGAGGAATCGTCAGCCATAATCCCTCGGCTCGATACCGTCTGCTGTGAATAGTGCCCATCGAAAACAAGCCGAAGCGTGATCTTGATGTCGTGTATAACCTTTGATTGAGCCTTTTTTTATTAGTTCATTTCCGCTCTGGCGTTTGATTCTATTTCCATACATTCTGTTTGATAAATATCGACTAGAGGTAGATAGGAAAACATGTAGTTTGGCCATATGAACGCCATGCTTCAATTTATGTGCCCATTGATTCAAATTTACAAGATTGACACTCGATAGTCAGACTTTTCATCCCAAACGCTCCCCGCCCACACCCCTCGCAGGCCCAGAAACGCTCTGTCTGCGATGCCGAGGGCTGGTTGGATAATGCGCCATCAAGCGCGCCGAGCGCAGTGACGCATCGCGCTCTTCAGTCGAAATGCCAACCCCGGGTGTCGTGTATCCACTGGCAGTAGGGCTAACTCTCCCAGACACATGACTGCCAGATGACCCAGGTCTTCTTAAAGAGAAGTACCCACCGCCCCTATCAAAGCTCCCGCTACTATTACTTCCGAAGCTGTGCCCTAGTTCCCCAGAACTGGAGAGATAGGAGCTGGTGAAAGGGGCACCTGTCTGGAAGCCGCGCGCAGCCCGTGATTGAGAATGAGACGGTGCAAAAAGCTGGGGTGTCATGGAAGAAGGTGGAAGTCGTGGCGTGGAAGATGACATGGAAATATACTCTTTCGAATTGGCAACATTATCGGGTCTAGTGGACAGAGCCAGAGAAAGGCCTGTTCCGGTGCGCCGATTAGAGGTTGTCAAGGAAGACGTCGTGAGCGAGCGGTGGTGGTGTCGAGACCCAAGGTCATTGGGGGGATCTGCTGTTCCAAGCAGAGACTGGAAATTACGAATATTGCGAGAGTCACAGTCGCCTGACGGGCTGTTCAAAGTACTTCCAGCGTATGTACTTGTGCTTAGGGTGATCAGCTGCGATGGAAGTTCAAGTCGGTGATTCAGAGCAAGCCAGGCTCGCTCATCGGCGTCGACAGTCGGGTCTACATCGCTAATACTGGATGAAGAAGAAGTCCAGGTAGCTTTTTCGTGAGAGCTGCGTGGTTTGGCCGGGTAGGAGCGCCAGCCGCCTACACCCTCAAAGTCTCGTCGCTCATCACCACTGATAGGGAAGGCGTAGAGAGGCGTTGATGGGGATAGGTGGGCCTCGATCATGCTGCGGGAATATGAGTCCCTCTTACGATGGTCTTCAACCGTAGCCCCAAGAGTCCAAGAAGACGAAGAGTCGTGTTTTCGGTGTGTTGCATGGTTGGAGTTCCGCCTGGATCTACCACCCACTGGAGTTGGAGGTTCCGAAGCAACAAAAGCCAGTAGTGACGATGTTGGTGAGGTGGGAACTGAGAGGAAATGCACTAGGATACCACAGACAAGCTCAACATAAACCACCGAGAGTCTGAGTATGATGGCAATGAGCGCGAACGAGATTGTAACCCATGCTGATAGAACGAGCGGGATGGAGACGAGGGCCAAGATAGGCAGCGCTACCAACGTAGTGATTGTTGATAACATTGAGAGCAGTCTGCCGAGCTCCCCAAGGGAGCAGGTCAGAACTTCATGGGGTGAAGAGCAAAGCCGCGCAGTAAATTGAACTGCGGAGCATGTGATGACCCCGATTACATCACTTCCCCGGTTTCTCGAGCTCTGCTTTTGCTTGTTTACCTTTGCTTTCGTTTTTTTCCCTCTTCCCGTTCTTCGAATGGATGTCTTTTCTTTTGTCTAATCCTGGACCTTCAAAATGTCCGAGCCATTCCCTTGGGAGATTGGCGTTCACGATGCCCATTGTCACCCCACCGACACAATGGCCTCGGTGTCCGACATCCCGCACATGAAAACGACAACACTGACGATCATGGCTACACGCGGGGATGACCAGGATCTTGTACAACAGGCAACCGAGACTTGCTTCGCCCAATCACAAACGGAGCGCATTGTCCCCAGCTTCGGTTGGCACCCATGGTTCTCGCATCAAATCTCTCCAGCAGACACCCAAGATAAGAGGGACCACTACGACAGCGTCCTGATTCCTTCACCAGCCGATGACCATGCATTCCTCGACTTACTTCCCGACCCAAAGCCGCTCTCCGAGTTCATTTTTGAACTCCGGACCCGACTTCAAAAATTCCCTACCGCTCTAATCGGCGAGATCGGCCTGGACAGATCATTCCGAATTCCAGGCCCATGGACCGCTGAAGAAGTCGAGAATCGCAACCATCAAATAACGCCAGGCTCGCGTGAGGGTCGTCGTCTCTCCCATTATCGCGTCAAACCAGAGCACCAACGCTTAGTCTTAAAAGCGCAGCTCCAACTAGCAGGGGAGATGAACCGGGCTGTCTCTGTACACAGCGTGCAAGCGCATGGCGCCGTTGTGGATGTTTTGAAAGAATTATGGGCGGGGCATGAGCGGGTCGTTCTCTCACGGCGGAAAAGAGACAGGCAACGCGACGCCGAGGGTGTATTTGACGAGGAAGAAGATATAACTTCGACGCCGAAGCCCTTCCCGCCTCGCATTTGCATGCATTCCTACTCTGGCTCGGTAGACCCCATTCGCCAGCTTATGCATAAGTCCAATCCGTCCGATGTTTACTTTTCGTTCTCGGCTTTGATCAATTTAAATGGCGCGCCGGCAAGGAAGATCGCTGACGTCGTGAAAGCTCTGCCCGAGGATAGGATCCTGATTGAGAGCGATCTCCACAAGGCCGGTGATGAGCTGGATGATTTGATGGAAAAGGTTGCAAGGGAGATTTGCAAATTACGTGGATGGGAACTGAGGCACGGTGTTCAGTTGCTAGCTGATAACTGGCGACGATTTGTTTATGGCTAGGCTGCCTCCGTGTTGCACGTCCAGGTGATACCGAAGACGCATATGGTTGCTCAATGTCTGAGCCATATGTATTGAGTTTCGGGAATGGCACAGGAAAGAAATATCCATGGATGCAGCAGAGATGCCTCGAGTTCTATCCCACATAGCCTACAGCGGTAGGTTCGAATTCGAATAGTAAGATATTGTCCCCCCTCCTCCCCAACTTCAGGTTGTTATTATGTATGCAACACACCAATTATTAGGACATATTCACTAATATCAGCGGATTGACATCCATGGACCTCCCTTGGTGGCCTAAATACAAATGTGCTCGAAGTAGTACTCCATAGGTGTCAGAATGCTACAAAGATACCAAAGAAATGCCATTGAAAAAGCTTTACAGAGGCATAGAAGAAAACATGGCCGAATTGAAAGGATATAAATATCCTATAACAAGTCTTCGATATTAAACCAGTCAAAATAGGCCATGGCACATAGCTGAAGGTAGAATAATCTTGTGTATCGCTGGTCGTGGCAATGAAGTGAAGTCACATCTGATTCCCCACCGTCAATGATTCTTTCCGAAATTCTTTTTTCTCCCACACCCCTCCCTTAATCCACCTTTACAGAGAGCTTCTATCTCTCTGCCTTTCATTTCGGGGATTGTCTTTGATTTTTTCGCCTCTCTCTTATTATTCCTCGTACGTGCGCGTATTACGCTTCGCAAATAACCGGTTAACTCCGTTTGTGCGCTGCGTTTCTCCGGTCCCCACTTGAATCGGATCACCAAACATAACGAAATATCACCATGGCACCCAAGAAGAAGGGAAACAAGAGACAGGAGGAGGACTGGGAAGCCGACCTCGGCGAGTCCGCCCCCGCCGTCGAAGCTCCTCCCGCCGAGGAGGCCCAGGAAGGCGATGAGGAGGCACCCGTTGGCGGTCTGATGGCTGCCCTGAGAAAGAACAAGGCCAAGAAGGCCAAGAAGGGCAAGGCAACCAACGACTTCGTCGAGGGCGAGGACGCCGGTGCCGGTGCCGGTGACGACTTGGCCAGCAAGGAGCCCGAAGAGGGCAACTTCGATGACGACGATGTCTTCGCCGGAAAGAAGACCAAGCCCATCAAGGATATTGTCAAGCCTGCAGAGCAAGAGCCAGAATCTGGCGAGTTCCGTGTGAAGAGTAAGAAGGAGAAGGAGCGCGAGAAGAAGGAGAAGGAGAAGCAGCGCAAGAAGGAGCAGGCAAGTTTATACAATTTTCAAACACGCGGATATGCGATATGATGTTCTATTTGCTAACATTTGTCCCTTTTTCTCCAGGCCGCTACAAAGAAGAAGCTCACCCCGGCCCAAGAAAAGGCCGAGGCCAAGAAGAATGCTGCCGCTGTGTCTACGAAGGACGAGCCCGTCGCCGCCACCCCTGCCCCTGCCGCCGACACTGGCAAGAAGAAGAAGCTTCCTCCTCACTTGGCTGCCTTGCAGAAGCAACAGGAACTCCTCCGCCAGCAGCGTGAGGAAGAAGAACGCCGCGAAGAAGAAGAAAAGGCTGCTGCTGCCAAGCAAAAGCTTCTTGATGACGAGGAAGAGAAGAAGCGGGCTGAGGTTCGCGAGCGAAAGAAGGAGAAGGAGCGTGAGAAGAAGGAGCAGCTGCGCAAAGAAGGCAAGCTCCTCACCAAGGCTCAAAGAGAGGCCAAGGAGCGCAACGAACTTCGCATGCAGCAGATGCTCGCTGCTGGCAGTAAGGTCGCTGGTCTGGAGGATTCAGGTGACAAGAAGCGCCCCGTCTATGAGAACAAGAAGAAGAAGGCTGGCAAGAAGCAGGAGGAGGACCTCGAGGCTGCTGCTGCTCGTGCCAAGGCTCAGCGAGAGGCTGAGGATGCCCGACGCAAGCAAGAAGCTGAAGAGAAGGCCAAGGCCGAGGCCGCCGCCGCCCCCGAAGACGACAGTGCCCTTGAAGACTGGGAGGCAGCTGCCAATGACGATGATGTCAAGGACAGCTGGGACGCTGAAACAGACGAAGAGGAGGAGAAAGCCGCGGAGGTCTCTGCAGCTCAGGAAGGTGGCGAGGAAGAGTCTGAGTCTGAGTCCGACTCTGACGACTCTGACGACTCTGACTCCGAAGACGAGGAGCAGTCTGCCAACCAACGGGCCATTGCAGCCAGAAAGGCCGAAGCCGCAGAGCGTAGGAAGAAGAATCACGAGGAAGCTATGGCAGCTCGCTCCAAGGATGATCTTCGCTCTCCCATTTGCTGTATCCTTGGTCACGTCGATACTGGTAAGACTAAGCTGCTTGACAAGATCCGACAAACCAATGTCCAGGAGGGTGAAGCTGGTGGTATCACCCAGCAGATTGGTGCTACTTACTTCCCCGTCGATGCTTTGCGCACCAAGACCAACGTTGTCAACAAGGACGGCAAGTTCGAGTTCAGGATTCCCGGTCTGCTGATCATCGATACCCCCGGTCACGAGTCTTTCTCCAACCTGCGTTCCAGAGGTTCCTCTCTTTGCAACATCGCTATTCTTGTCGTTGATATCATGCACGGTCTTGAGCCCCAGACTCTCGAGTCTATGCGTTTGCTGCGTGACCGCAAGACTCCTTTCATTGTCGCACTGAACAAGATTGATCGTCTCTACGGCTGGAAGAAGATTGACAACAACGGCTTCGAGGATAGTTTGAACATGCAAAACAAGGGCGTTCAGAACGAGTTCCGCACTCGTCTTGAAGCGACCAAGCTTGCTTTCGCTGAGCAGGGTTTCAACTCCGAGCTCTTCTTCGAGAACAAGTCCCTTTCCCGCAATGTGTCTCTCGTTCCTACCTCCGCTCACACCGGTGAAGGTATCCCCGACATGCTTAAGCTTCTGACTAGCTTGACCCAGGAGCGCATGACCAACTCTCTGATGTACTTGTCCGAGGTTGAGTGTACAGTTCTTGAAGTCAAGGTTATTGAGGGTCTCGGCACCACTATCGATGTTGTCCTTTCCAACGGTATCCTTCGCGAGGGTGACCGCGTTGTGATGTGTGGTCTGAACGGTCCAATCACAACCAATATTCGTGCGCTTTTGACCCCAGCGCCGCTCAAGGAGCTGCGCCTGAAGTCTCAGTACGTCCACAACAAGGAGGTGAAGGCCGCCCTTGGTGTGAAGATTGCTGCCAACGACTTGGAACACGCTATTGCCGGTTCCCGTATGCTGGTCGTCGGCCCTGATGATGATGAGGAGGATCTCGAGGACGAGGTCATGTCTGATCTTGAGAACCTGTTGAGCCGTGTCTCTACCGATCAGCGTGGTGTCACTGTCCAGGCTTCCACTCTGGGCTCCCTCGAGGCTCTGCTGGAGTTCTTGAAGCAATCCAAGATTCCCGTCGCCAACATCTCCATCGGTCCTGTCTACAAGCGTGATGTCATGATGGCTGGAACCATGCTTGAGAAGAACAAGGAATTCGCTGTCATGCTTTGCTTCGACGTCAAGGTCGATAAGGATGCACAGGCCTACGCCAATGACATTGGTGTCAAGATCTTCACTGCAGACATCATTTACCACTTGTTCGATAACTTCACTGAGCACATGGCTCAACTCACAGAGCAGCGCAAGGAGGAGGCCAAGCTTCTTGCTATCTTCCCTTGTGTCATCAAGCCTGTTGCCGTCTTTAACAAGACTGACCCCATTGTCATTGGTGTTGATGTTATTGAAGGAAGCTTGCGTCTCCACACTCCCCTCGCTGCCATCCGGACTAACTCTGCTGGTGTGAAGGAGATTGTCAACATTGGTAGAGTGTAAGTTTTGCCCACTAATAATTTCTGCTTCGGATATACTAACATTTTTTTCGCAGTACCTCCATTGAGCGTGATCACAAGGCTGTACCTGTCTGCAAGCGCGGTCAGCCCTCTGTCGCCGTCAAGGTCGAGGGCCCCAACCAGCCCATGTACGGCCGTCACCTCGAAGAGAAGGATCAACTGGTCTCGCACATCTCGCGTGCCAGTATCGACACACTGAAGGAGTTCTACCGAGCCGAAGTCTCCATGGAAGAGTGGGCTCTTGTCAAGCGACTCAAGCCCGTCTTTGACATTCCTTGATTCCGCACTTAGGACTACCTTCCGGCGCAGGCCTTCATGGGTCCTCTTCGTGAGGTCTCATTCCAGCCTTGGCCTCTCTTTTCAGCGAATTTAATTATTGACTGCCTGCCCGTGGCAAGCGTTCTCCGTCGGCCCCGTCATAGCCTGCGGTTCCATCATGACCAGTGGAGGAAACGAATCGAAATCCTTGAGCGATGACACATTCTTGAAAAGCGGAAAAAGTTATTTTATCTTGATTGCGATTTGAACATACTATGACTGACCATGACTTGATGGATGAATGGCAAGAGATGTCGCTTGTACATGATATAGGAAAAGCGAGGCCTGGTCGATACCAGATCTTTTGTTACTGTTATAGTGAATTGAATTGATGTTACATGATTTCACCTGGACATTCTCTCAAAATTTCAGTTGTTGTTTAAACAGAGCCAAAATTTAGAGAGCTAGAGGTCTATGATACCATCTACATCCCCCAAACCATCTACAAGAAGTCAGCTATTAAATTGTGAACAGTGATCATGTCCTCAAATTATAAAATTCATTATGTACAATTTTCGATCCCAAATCTATCCTTTAATCGTCTCCTTCCCACCTCTCAGCCTTGCCTCCATTCTTCTCCCAATCCAACCAGCTACCCCAGTAGTAACCAACAGAAGACGGATCATACCCAGCCTTGACAGCCATCTGGGCCATGATTTTGGCACGCACACCAGCCTTGCAATAGAAGACCATCTGCTGGCCGTCAGCAGGCTCAGGCTTCGGGAATCCAAACCGAGTCTCGAACTCATCGGGCGTGAGGAACAACGCGTCCGCCTGAGATGCGAGCGGGATGCTGACTGCCGAAGGAATTATACCCGTTCCTTTGAGTTCAGCCGGTTCGCGAACGTCTATTAGGATAGGCTTGTGGGTTGGCGAGTCCGGTGCGGAGGGGAGAGAGGCGTTGAGCTGGCGATTGTTAGACCTTTGTAGACAATGACCTGGGTTGCGGTGCATACCTCTTCAAATCCCCAGTTTTTGAGACCGGCAGAGTCACTGCTGTTCTGGCGCTTTTGTACTTGGAAACCCTTGATCGGTTGTGAGAATGATCGGACGTTGTATGCCTCGGCGGGGACGACTCGGGGTCTTGTGGATGAGGCAAGTCCTCTGGTAGAGATAGCACCGAGAGCCGGTGATAGTACCCGGCGAGCAGGTAATCTAACTGCCGAGAGCATTGCAGCGGAGCGCTGGGCTGATGCTACTGTTGTGGCCATTTCAGTTGATCTGGGTTTGGAGGTTGTAGTTTCCGCGAATAGCCTCGGGCCTGTGATGTCAGAGTAATTGCCGGGTGATACCGCCTACAGTGGTGTTTCATAAGTATTTGACCTCCAGTACTTTGAAATCCATCTTTTGGCTTGACCAACTTGTATATAACAGACTTTCACCTATCCTTTTTGCCGTCTTTCTAGTTTTCTTTCTAACTGTCCTTTGGATGCTATATCGGATCGAATTACAAAGCTTTTTGTCAGGTAGTACTGAAAGAATAAATCTGAGGTCGAAGTACTCAAGGTCAAATACTTATGGAACATCACTGTACGTTCAAAGGTTGTAGCCCTGATTGTTGTCCACGCATATGTTTACATTTTGAATGCCAAATCCATTAGGTACCTCCAGGGCTATTTCAGTGAATATTTCTCTGACAGTAAAAACCTAGTTACACCATACATGGCTCTATGTGTACTAGTTGAGCCTCCAAGATTGAAGTTCAAATTTCCACATGCAGCACACTGCAAAGCCAAGAAAAGACAATCCGAGGATAGTCATCAGAAGGCCCTAGCAAATTGAAGGCCGCTGCTATAAACGTATCTGCCACTGAAGGTGGCACATCATAATATGCCCCACCGCTGCATTTGTGAAGCATATCCTCCAGAGTATCACGGTCGAATGCAAGAAGACGGGCAAGGATACTACCGTCAACGTGCATATTGTCCAGGTAGCCGGCCATCATGGTGCGAACGCGGTTTCTGCGGGCCAAGGAAGGGCACATACGAGGGTCGTTCATGCACAAGATGGCCAAGGGTGCAAGAAGGGCCAACTCATCGATGGTTAGGGTCACGACCCGGTAAACAGACCCATTGATAGCGAAACCATAGATAGTCCTCCTGGTTGCCAGCGAAGATGGAGAATTGGAACTATGAACAAGTCTCAAGATTGACGCGGGGAACTGAACCGTCCGGCAATTTTCTGAAGCCCTTGAAAGAGAATCTTCCCCAAAGACCTGGACTGTTCCTCCTCGGGAGCTTGCAAAGAGCTGGGTCGGTTGACCGTGAAGACTGGGGACCAGCGAGTGTGACAAACCGAGAAGCGGGAAGCAATTGGAGCCAATAATCGAGATATCCCCTCCTTCCACCTTGCAGACCACCAGGGAATCCCTCGAAGTAGTGACGTAAATGAGATTGTTACGCACTGACATGGAGACGGCCGGGGATGGTAGGCGAGCGGTTATGTTGCGAACCCATTCGATTTGCGGGTTTCTAGAGGCAAGTACCACGAATGATTTCCCAGCGGCAGCAACCAGGCTATCAGCGTAGGCTACCATTGCAGTAACTGGGGAAGCACACACTTTTACGTGTTTGTCCACGCAGGTGATCTGGGAGGGGGAGCTGGAGTCCCTAGATGCCTGCAATAGAACGATGCGGCCGGTGTGTCCGTTGGTATTGTGAGGCACTGGGACAGAAGTCCCGATCGCGACAAGATGGTACGCATTGCCATCCTTCTGGGGCATCCAATCAAAAATGCAGGTTACTTTCTCCCCAGGGCTGCCGCATGGCCTCCATGGGTTCAGGCCTTCGGCAATCATCTGCTCATCAATCGGAATCACCGGGGCTTTGATATCTGGGTCGACAAACTCAATGTACGACTTCCTGGTGAGATTCAGAGGTGCTTCCTGACTAGGCCGAGCAACACTGTAAGATACAATAAGACTTCGAAGATGTTCCGAGTAGGTCAACTTGTTTGGATTTCCTGGAACATCGATCCGGCGGGGGACTGGCTTGTCCTCTCCATCGAGAGAACACACCAGAAGGTTGCCATCTGCCCAGCAAAACAAGGAAACACCGATGGCTCCCGAACTCTCGTCGTTGCTGTTGACAAGTGAAAAGCTTGAAACATCCTTTGGGAAGTATGCAGGCTAGTATTGCAGTTAGATGATGTTGGCCCCCAATGGTATGGGTCAACACTTACTTGGTTCTGATCAGTGATAAAAACCCGTGACAGAGCATAGTCAGGGCTTGCGAGATCCGGTGAGAATGTTACACGCCATAGATCTTTCCCACATATGAAAAATGCATTGTCCTCCTGGGCTTGGAGGCGTATTGCTGTTTGCCCGAGGCGCTTCCACGATGCTTGGTTGAGGCCTAAAGACACGTAATTTAGTTGAATGGTTGGGCACTTGAATGCATTGCGAGTTACCTCTAAGACCGTTCGGACGTAGGTCCATATCGAAGCAGACAAGAATTCCACTTCGCAAACCACAGAAAAGGCGCCCGTAAAGATCGGTATTAGACATCGCACGAATAGTAGCGATGCTGGATATTGCCATGGAGACATCTGCTCCTGTTTCAATTGCGATACTCGTATCTGCAAGCCGCTTGGATCCATCGGGGGAGTCGTAAATTTCGAATGATAACAATGTTCCATCGCTAGTCCCCATAAAAACGAGCCCCATGGAGCCCCAGCGTTGATAGAAGATCGAGATGGCTTCTTTTTTCAGTGGACGGGCCGTATCAAAGGAGAAACAATCTTCTGCCGCGAGATCAGCGTTTAGTCGAACAATGTGAAGGAAATTTCCCTCGCTGGTTCTGATAGCCATGGCCATCATAAGATTTGGCCCATCGATGGTAGCTGCAGTCACCACAGAACCGGGGGCATGTGCAGAAAAATAAGAAAGATGGGACTCGTCGGGCATGAAAGCATAGATTCCGCGCTGTGTGACCTGGACAATGTCACCACGAGGAGTGCAGCCCACTGCGAGGGTTTCTTCAGTGCCCCAGGTGCCCTCCTCATTGGGAAAGGCGTCAATTCCGTCGGCCAGATCAGATGTCGTGTGGAGAATCATTGAAGAAATGGGATCTGACAAAACAAGGAATATCTGGGACATATCTTCATATGACATTGCCCATATGTCATGCACAGAGGAAAAATCGCTGACCGGGATCGAGAAACCAATCCGAGCCTCGATACCGTAGCGAAGCTCCGTGATGGCCCCATTTCCAGAGGCAGAACTTGAACAGACGAACAGACGATCGTGAGGTGTGTCAAGCCCGGTGACGCCTGGAATACCAGAGGGCACCGAAATTGCATCGGTAACAGGCGCCCAGTTGATAAATCGCTGGACGCATCTCGGGTGGTCGCGCGCCTCCTGAACGAACAGACCACCATCGCCTTGACTTCCGGCGGCCAGGATGAAGTCTCCACCTTCAAATCCCATATCCAGAACATCAAAGGCCGTATCCACATGGCAGTGGAGTTGACCCAGAGAAGTTTGGGTTTCCAGTTCACCGTCATTGCCAAACTCGAGATAATAGATCCAACCATCTTCTCGACAAAGAATGATTGCATCGTATCTTTGGCTGTACATCCAGTTGCGGGAAGGCCTTGCCCAGCGAGTCCAAAGTGCAATCGGGTGAGCCCCGGTGTCAGGGATGATGGGCGGATATCTCATTGGGCGGGATGAGCTGTTGGGCGTGTACATTGCCATTGACCTTGTGGTAATGACGAGGTATGAGGATTCCTTGGCCAAGGGAACGACCATAGTGGGCAGGTAATCTTGCGTAGGAAAAATAGTCGTGGTCACTGTATGATCGGAGTTGGGCGTCATGCTGCGCTCGTCCCACTCGTACACCAACGCGTTTGTCACATTTTCCTGGTGCACAATGAGGAGTAGAAGCATGCGCTTGTCATCTAGCGCTTTGGGGTAGAGAAATTCCATGAACAGGATATCTCCATCGACTTGCACGAATTTCTCCTGTCGGAAAAGTCAGCCTTGATCTCCCATAGAACATGTAGCAAGAACTGATAAACCTTTCGGATAGGGCTGAGGCCCCCATGCGCCATCTGTCTTCTGAGTTCGATAGTATCGTCTAACCAAAACACGGCGAAAAAATTACGCGATGCACTGACTGCAACCGCGCGCGACCTAAACATTTTGTAAGCCCCCTTCAGTCAATGGCATCGACTCGGGGAAACCACTTACTTAGGGTCAACCGCAATGTGTGTTCCATACTTCTCAGAGATATTCACATCGCGTGGCAATCGTCGACAAAATGAGACAAATTGCTTTTTGAATAATGACCAATACAAGAAATGCAGCTCATTTGCGTCGGTGGCAATGAACAGGATATGAGGCGGAAGGTCATCGAAGTTCTGTGGGGGACATGTGGTGCCCGATGACAGCTGTGTTTCCCAGGGAAGTTGTGTGTTGACATTGATGACCTTCGCACCTAAAGGCAGGCCCTCAAAGTCATTCTTTTCCACAACGTCCTCGAGATGGCCGCTTTGGAAGGCCTCCTTGATCTGAATGCCACGGTCTCCAACAAATACAACATCATTGTGGTTTTTGTGGCGGATTCGTGCCGGCAGTATCCAGCTGGTCATCGGGCTCGATACCAGTGGTTGGGTCAAAAGACCCACAGAGGAGATTTGTTCCTCCGTGTCAGACATGGCGTCAATCAAGTGAGAGTATGAGTATGAGAAGGAAGAAGTAGAAGCAGACACAAGATGCCTGTGTCTGGGATGAGGACGGAGAGGGTTGTAAAGATCAAGACGCGGTGGAATGGGAGGATGGAGAGATGGGAGTGTGTATTTCACACAGGAGGCAGAATTTGAACGAGCTTCTAATATAGGTAATAGAAGCGAGGGCAAGATTTCAAAGAATATCAAGACCCTGAGTAGATAACCTCAGTCGGATCACCTCCACGAGCCAAAGAGACCTTGGATTGATGACTGAGTATTTTTGGATCTCCAGTGAGATGTATTTCGATCATAGGATAGGACGAAAGACCATTTATGTGGTCTTAGAAAGGTATACTTCTCTCCATGCCTCGCAGAGCGGGGTTCCTTGGAGATTAACAGGCCGGCCACATTGATGATCTCGGATTGAGATCAGGCTAGCGCTCAAATGACCTTGCATTCAACAACATCCCTCGGATGAGTGGCAAGTGTCAGGTAAGTTCTGTGGCTGTCATCAATAAACATTCCTTCTGCTCAGCCATACTGACTGGGACTGACCTAGGCACAGTGCCGCCCTTTCAGCAATTTGCTGGTCAACAGGGCCGTTGTTTTCCCCCGGCAACTCCAACTGGTGATACAGTATGGGAAATTCCTCACACTGCCCGATCAATGCCTGTGAACTGGGAATGACTGCCTCTAGCAAGTAGACTTCCGTGTTTCTGGTCAACGGTATGTCCAGCAATGACTAATCCTTTTGCAACTCCGGTATCTGACAGAGATTGGAGGGATGCAAAGCTCAACACAGGATGTTGACCAGAAGGCCTTGAGGATAATTCCACGCCAACTTCTTGCGATCTTCAGCGCTGCCCAGGTGCGCAGGGCGAATGTTATCGGCGAAAACATGTCGCGGTTACCGATGGCTGCCTAAGGCAACAAAGTGGGCCGCTTGTGACCTCCAGACTCCACGTCTGGGTCTATGTAAAAGAATCATCAATGCACCATCGCACATGTCACCAAGGGGAAAGTGGCAGCCCAGCGCAGTGGTATCTCCGCCAAATTTCCTTTGCTGAGTGAACCATACCGAGGTGTATGCGGATTCGAATCCAGGTTGAGGCTCATCCTGAGAACAATAAAACGTGATCCTTGTCCAATCAATCCGTGAGGACATACCGTCTCGCAAACCTACAGCAAGTGATTAGATCAGCGGGCTTGGTGATCAATCGCCGAGTCGGTCGTCACGCTCTTTGTGGGGAAATCTTTAGGGAGCATACCACAGAGCACCCCGTCAAGCAACATATTGATACTTATATCATGGCTGAACCCGAAAAGCAAGCCAATGGAGACTTGGGGGAAACAGAAGAAAAAACAGAAGATCCAATCTTGTCTGTGAGAGAAAAAGAGACCTTGGAGGCAAGAGCTAAGAAGGTGGGTGCTATCCGCCAAGCCTGCGCATTGCAGGACGTGGAAGCATTAATTCGTTATGCGACGTCGGAAGGAGGCTTGCTAGAAGATGAGCTGCGCCAGATTGGGTGTAAGTCTCTTCGTCATGCATAAACGACGGTGGTATCCCGACTGACTGATATTGCAGGGCCTATCTTGTTACGATGTGATGAATTCCACCACGATCTCGACCCGGCCTACAGCCCTGAACTTCCGCGCCATGCGGAGGAAGATCAGGTTGAACTTGACGTCAATCGCTCTTTTGTCTACTACCCTAAAAATGGTGAGTCTTTGATCAGCCATACGGACAAGGCCAATGTTCGCTGACCTGACCCAGCGCCCGTGGAAGAATTGCAAACGAAGAAAAAGGAATTGTCAAATCTGATAACCACAGTGCTTCGAGAGTTTCCCATGCTATGCTATTTCCAAGGCTATCACGATATTGTACAAGTTCTTCTCCTAGTCTTGGGTGAGAAGAAAGCCTTGCCGGCAGTGGCACAGATATCGCTCTTCCGTATAAGAGACTACATGCTCCCATCACTCTCGCCGGCAGTAAAACACCTGCATTTGATCCCAGCGATCATTGAAACAACAGACCCTGAGCTGCGACATCACCTCGGTAATATCCAGCCATTCTTCGCGCTCGCAGCCACCCTCACACTATATGCCCATGACATTCAAGAATACAGCAACATCGCCAGACTGTTTGACTTCTTGTTGGCTCGGGAACCAGTGGTTGCGATTTACCTCTTTGCAGCAATGATTCTGTCCAGAAAAAAGGAGCTACTAGAGATTCCCGAGGACGAACCCGAGATGCTTCACTTCACACTATCCAAACTTCCCAATCCACTTGATCTGGACGGCCACATCCTCCGTGCAACTCAGCTGTTTGAGGACCACCCACCGGAGTCGTTGCCACTTGGGGCCTGGAAACATATCCCTTGGTGCAGTGTCTTGAAGACCTCGCGTGATCGCTACAGCAACTTCACAGTCAAAGATGCTGTTTACCTCTTCAACAAACAATCTCAGCAGATCCGCAATGAGGAGCGCAAACAGCAAGCTCTCGGTTTCCTGTGGAAGCATCGTCGCCCCTTGGGATCCATTGCACTGGCCATCATGGTGGGAGCTGCATCCATCTACATCCGCAAAAAGGGTCTTGACACATCAATTTGGTCTTACATCGGCCGAATCCAAAAAACACTCCACAGCTGGATATAGTATCCTAACCAATGCACTCGGAGACGTCGTTGAATGTGTATGACTATCGAAATACCTAATTAAATACAATAATAATCCAATCATGGACTCAAGACTAGCGATAGATTTTCGAATTGGGTAGAGGTAGAACGTGGGATTTGTATTGACATGGGGTATTGGTGCATGACACGGACCCGCATTGGTGGCTCAAGCGGTGGCTCAATCTGCGGGAGCTGATGTGTACACTTGACAACTTCCCTTCCCCGACCGCATATCAACACAATAACCATGGCGAACCGAGGCTACGACGTTGTTGTAGATGTTGATGCAGAGGTAAGCACGTCCACACCAGCAATAATACTCACTTCTGACTACTGAAAAGGGCGACCTCGGGCACACCGACCTGCAAGAAGACCTTGAATTCCACCCTTCAAGTGAGCTCCCCTAAGCATCACTTGGGCATCATCCGATCTTCTAACAGAACCTAGACTTCGAAAGCGATCAAAGAAACGCCAAATCTCAAGGCGACTCAGCTCCGTTCCTGGGCGGCGGGTCCTCGCGCAATCGCGACCGGTCCCCTGGCGGCACGCCAACCAAACATAACTGGTGGTCTTTACACTACTACGAACAATTTTTCGATGTCGACACGAACGAAGTTTTCCGCCGCTGCGTCGCTGCACTCTACCCTCGCACCAACTTCCTGGACGTGCTGGAGGGAAACGCGGACTTGTACGGACCTATTTGGATCGCGACCACGGTAGTTGTGATCCTCTTCTTGACGGGCACCATCTCGCAATGGCTATCCAACAACGACGACAAGCACTTTGAGTATGATTTCACATTGCTCTCAGGTGCCGCGGGCTTGATATATGGATACACGGGTATCTTGCCCATTGCGCTGTGGGGAGCGCTGCGCTGGTTCGGCAGCTCCACGGCTGATTTGGTTGAGTGCTGGGCTTTATACGGATATTCAAACCTGGTTTGGATCGCTGTTGCACTGGTAAGCTGGAGTCCATTGACTGCGCTTAACTGGGCGCTTGTTGGTGTTGGCTTTGCTTGGACTGTGTTCTTCCTTCTGAGGAACTTGTACCCAGTCTTGAATGCCACGGATGCGAAAGCAAGCAAGATCCTTTTGATTCTGGTTGTTGTTCTACATGCGGCACTAGCTGTTGCCATCAAAGTTCTATTCTTTGCGTGAGTTTTGACTCTTCATTCACCAGCGAACTTTTCTTGGAAACTGACATATCTACTAGCCACGGGAGCCCAGTCTCGAAGAAGAACAAGGAGACCACTGGCGATGATGACAAGACGGAAGGCAAGCGGGGAATGATGTTCATGGCATAGTGGGGGATATCCCGCACTGGATATGGAACACCGGTTATTTTTGGCGGCCTTGCTCCGGAAGCAAGTCTCGCAGGTTTCTAGGCGTGTTCTCTCAGAACGCATGAATGTATTGTACTCTGTATTTACCACAGAAGGAATGAAAAATGTGCGACAGACAATTCGACTTTTGGATTTTACACATTTCATTCATGGAGTGCAACTTGGTCGTCGAGAGGAGCCAACTAGAAAAAGTATGACTGTGGCTGCATTGATTTTATCATCATATCTAACGCCATTTGTAATCCTCTCCATGTAGCAGTCCAGCCATTCCCCAGCTCTGGAGTCTGCACAACAGCCCACCGAGCACAACACCGAGGAGCGAGTCGCTTATTTGAGCTTCTTCTTGGGGCGGAGCTGGTTGGTGTGACCACACTTCTTCTTGCGGCAGTTGGTGGCACGGGGAGGAAGACGAGCCTGTGTCATTCATGTTAGTATATTGTTGGAATATGATTGGTCGTCTTGGCCATCAGGCGGTTCCGCGACGCATCGCGGGCAAAGACGGGAGACGGGGTGAGCGTACGTAGCACTTGCGGCAGATAGCCTTGTCGCAGTTGTACTTAGAGGCGAGGGCCTTGAGGGAAGGCTCGATGATACCACCACGGAGACGGAGGACAAGGTGAAGGGTGGACTCCTATAGTAAGGGAAGATTCCAATGTTAGCCACGATTCCAACATTTCGCATCGCATGGACCATAAGACCACCAAATTCCCTCCTCTTGCGTATCCGATATGGAAAATGACATCGTTGGAATCCAAGTTGAAAGCCCGACACATCCGAGATACCATAGTCTCACTTCATGTCCAAATCACAAAAGATTGAAGTCGATCGCATACCTTCTGGATGTTGTAGTCGCTCAGAGTGCGGCCATCCTCGAGCTGCTTGCCGGCGAAGATCAGACGCTGCTGGTCAGGGGGGATACCCTCCTTGTCCTGGATCTTGGTCTTGACGTTGTCGATGGTGTCGCTGGACTCGACATCCAGGGTAATGGTCTTACCCGTGAGGGTCTTGACGAAACTAAATCGTATCGTATTAGTCCATATTCAATTTCCTCTCGTCTGGTTCGTGCGGTCGATGATCGGGAGTACGGGTTCGTGGCGACATCGAAATGGGTTGGGATGACCTACATCTGCACTGGAAAGACGCGGAAAAAGGCGATGTTAGCTTGTTGATTCCATAGCGATGCATATAGACTGCTGAAGGGTTTGGATAGCACGTACTGGTTGCGGTTTTCGTTGGTGTCGGCTGTCGGTCGCTGTGTTCCAGGCGGAGCAGGCGATTGTCAATTTGAGCAAGTGCTCGCTAAGGCAGGTGCGGGTGGGGCCGGACAACGAAGTAGGGTTAGGGTTGGGTCATGTGACATGCTCCTTTGGTCACCTGATGGGGTCGTCTGCCCGGAGTCCATCAAGTCAACCAATGAGAAGAGCGGGCACCCCAGTTATGGATCCAAGAATAGCTATGACGACGTCTTCACGATGTGCAATTCCTGGTTGTGATCTAGGTCTCCAGTCTATTTCATGTTTTGTCCATATCCTAACATGAGATACCAAGGATGGCAAGAAGGTTGGTCTCCCATATCCGTATATAGAATTTGAGACGAACTACATTTACGGGGTACCCCATGCACCAGTCCAATGCTTGGGATAAACACAACAAGGCAACATCTAAGTCGATCCATGATCTTTAGTCCTAGTCGCGCATGATTTGCCTGGTTCATTGTTCAACTGGAATTCGTTCAAGCCGAATTAATATTCAAATTCTTCCTCGCCACTATCGTCCATTTCAAAATCTTTCTCAGCATCACTGTCGTCAACTTCTACTCCCTGATTCTCAAAGAATTCCCGATGTTGTCGTTTCTCATCATTCCTCGCAATCTTCCATTCGGTGAGTGTGACAGCACGGACGAAAGTTTTTAACGGAACCGCAGCGAGTTTGGCAGCAATTTCGTAAAAAGTCCGTGCGGCACCACTGAGCTGAGATTCCCATCGATACCGGCGGTAGACTTCGCCAGGCCGCTTAGGTTCATCGCTATCCTCAGGAATGACCCGTCTTGGCTTGACGTCATGCATGACTTCGTGTAGCAACGCGTCAAGTTTCTCTTGCATTGAGACAGGCGTAACAGTCGTGGTAGTAGAGGGCCCTGGGTCGGTAGCAGAGCTTGGCTGAGTATCATCTCGTTCGATGGGAAACAGTTCGGCGAGACGGTCAGGGGTCTTGGAAGTGTCCAACCAGTTGTCTGCATACCAGTCCATGTAATGATCCAGTTGATCGGCGGACATGTTCAGGACATCACCATCTGTGACCTGAATCGGTGCATCCCTGCCAATATTCTTCTTGAAGTGGGAATGCGAGTCGAAAGATGCCTGGGCAAGTGCCCACTGAGACCAGTCCATTGCTTGCGCAGCGGGCTCCTTGTTGGTAGTCGGATATCTTTTCAAGTCATCAAATGGGAACAAGAGCTTTGTGGCAATCACGATGAGCACAAGTAATTGCACGTCTGGGTAATGGTGTGATTTCTTTCGCTCGACTGTTGCCTTTGGCCTGGGGTATTCAAAAGTTATACCCAGCAAACTCTGTAGGGCCTTGACCGCATCATAAACCTCGACTAATGCCATGTTAGTCTGGGGAAGCTTGGTAGAGAGGGACGAGTGTCGAGCTTACTGGGCAAAGCCAATCTCTTGATATGGCGGAACAGTAGTATAGGCCAGTTGAGAGGTGGAAGCACCAAATCAAAACGACGTTGATAGAACAAAGTAAGAGCTTGCACGGCGCCGTGTACATGCTCAACCCTCGGTATTTTCTGTATTGTCGCCGTCTAAGTCATTTATCATGATTTGTATGCAGGCTGTACTTACATTGCCATCGAGAATCCCAGTAAGCTCGGGTGGAAGTTTTCCCGTCATTTCTGGAGGTACGCTCGCTAGAACCCGGGTAAAGGGTATCTGCTGTTGTATGACCATCCTAAGAGAACGTGTAAGCAAAGAAACATCGATAAGTCCGAGACTAATACACAGGCTCGTGAAACGAACACGATATACATACTCGTAAAAGTCATGCACGCATATGGGAACCCGCATTACTAACGCTGCGAGATAGCATAGTCCCACGGCATCAATCAGACGAGGCCATTCGACAAATCTTGAGTGCGGCTTGAATCCGATCTCAGAATCATCACTTTGGGCGGCCTGGGAGCTAAACAGCTCACGCTCGGTATCGCCACCTTCGTCTTCATTGGACTCAGTGATCTTCAGTTTGTAGTCTGGAAGTCGCAGCGCCCAGAGATCACGAACAACGATCTGACATGCTTAGTGCTGGGTTCTCGGCCAATGATGCATGCACGTACCTCCAATTCTTTAGGGAAACCAAGATCATGAACCAATGAATGAGATTGCTTCCAAAGAATGAGCTGGTAAATTTGTAGGAAAACTGTCCATGCCGGACGTCCATGAAAAGCTATTGGCGCAAGATTAGCGAAAGATGGATGTTTTCAAGATCCGGTGTACTTACTTTTGGATGATTTATCTCGAGCTTCTTTCCTCACACGATGGACTTTACCCAAATTTCCGAAATCGTCGGCGTCCTCTGCGACTTGAACACCCTGCATCAAATCATGTCAGCTTGTCTGATGACCTTTGCTGATGCGGTGATAGGGCGCAGGGAATATGAAACGGTCATACCTCTTGCAAATGGCCGCGCCGACAATACCAAAGGCCATTGTCGATATAATAGCGCCTTTCACGGCATCCTTCTTGACCGCAGACCCCTCGGGTAACGTAGTCCATCAAGGGATCTGTTCATGCTTTGGGGAAGAGACGAAGTTGGGACTTTTTTTCTGCCTCATTCCCAGTGACCGCCGATTTCGTCGCTCCACCTGTCCCGCAAATGCGCAACATTTAGCTTTAATTTTTTTATATGATTAGATGAATTTAGATCGACTGGGGTCTTGTTCTAAGATTCATCTTCTTTCTATTTTTACTTTCGTTTTGTACCGATTTTTGACTTACTACATTTAGAGTGAAAATTCAATAGGAGCATGTCCTACCAATCTACAGGTATCGAGCAAGAGTGAAAAGGTCAAGCAGCAACCTTGTGGATTTGAGTATTTAGTAATTCGTCACACTATCATGAGATGCTGGGACTCAGAACTGTTCGGACAACACATATTATGCCAATCAAAGCAATTCTCGGTCCAGCCCACATCCAAGGTTACAGGGTGGACAGATCTTGAAGCAACGAGCAAAATCGTTCAAGGGATCGTATCCGCCGTTGAACCATGAAAAATAAAATTTTTGGGGGGCTTTGAGCCCATGTGGAACATAAAGGTTGGCATAACAAGCAAGATATCCAGGTATAAGGAGTTTATTTGGGAGCCTCCTTGCACTCCATGGCCATCTCCTCACCCATAGCGGTCAGGACAACGATGTCTAGATAATGTACATTAGTGATTGCCCTTGAAATCAAACCGAGTGTTGCGACTTACTGCAGTCCTTCTCCTCAGTGGTGTACATCTGGTGGATCTTCTCGCCAACATCGTTGTCGGGGATCTTGACATCATCCTTGGTGTCACCATTGTCGGTCATCAGGGACATGAAGCCATCCTCGGTGATGTCGAGCTGTAATTCATCAGTGTTGACTCATTTCACTTTGTCAGGTGACACTCACGAGCTGGTACTCCTTGCGGACAACGTTGGGGACGTCCATGTTGTGGGTGGAGGGGGAGAGATCCTCGAGCTTCTTTCCGGTGAAGATATCGGTGGCGATAAGGTGAACCTTGGCGTGACCGTGCTTACCGGTCTTGGAGGTGGACATGTCAATGATCTTGCAGGGACGGTTCTTGATCACAACGTGGCCGTTCTTGCGCAGAGCAGAGCACTGCATGGGGTAGGTGAGCGAAGCTCCGGCATCAGCCGAGTCGAAGGTGACATCGTGCTATAATGAAAGTATGTTAGTTTTTCGCGGCGTTCAAACCCGATGAGCGGGGGTTTTTCATGGACTCGTGCTCTCAAGAAGAGGAGAGGGGGAGCCGCATGCGGGGCTGGGCATAGGAAAAACCAGCGCAGAATAGCCATTGGTTCTGGAGAGAGCATAAAGAAAACACGTACCTCCTCAGCAGACATGGTGAATAGAGATTATGAGGAAAGAGGGAAAAAAAGGATAGACAAGGGTTTAGGATGGGGAGGGGAAAAAGTAGAAGAAGAGAAGAGAAAATCAAACGATTAATAGATTTTCGTGGGCGCGGTGGCGGGGTCGCTTCCTGATTGGTTATTGCCTTGTTGGGCTTAGTGTGTATACAGGTAGCGTCCGAGTGTCCTCCTAACTACTTCGATGGAGTTGGAGTATCGTGATTCTCACTTTCTTGAGAATTTCCATGCTGTTTAATTTGTTCCAACATGTGGCGCGACCGCATTTCAGGCCAGACAACTCCCGCCGGAGTAAATAGCCGCAACCTCTCCCCCCTCCCACGACGATCATCCTCTCAGCTCTCCCCGAGCCCTCACGGCCGGCCTGGTGCGACATCAAGGGCCTCCTCCGCATCTCTTCTTGCCACTCCAAATGAATCCACAACATCCTTGCCAGGCACGGCGCGCGCTGCCAATGGATCACCTCTAAAGCAAACAAGCATTCAACGTCCGCGACCGGCCAATGTTCCCGATCCGCTCGAGGTGCTAAACGGAATCATTGGCAAAGAAACTCAGATTGCCAAGAACGTGCCCACCTTGCCGTCCGATGTGGAAAGACCAGCGCAATTAGTGGAAACTATTCGCTTTGATGGACTGAGTCTCGAGGACTTCCTGGAAAAGGAGGAAGCGGCACCGCGGAGAAAGACCCGGCACAACGATATCAATGCACAGACAGTGCAGCAGTTTGAACAAGAACGGGACAAGTTCCAGGAGCTGCACACATCAATCACCGGTTGCGACGAGGTCTCCAAGTCAGTCGAGCTGTACTTGAATGATTTCCAAAATGAACTGGGTGCCGTGTCAGCAGAGATCGAAACCTTGCAATCTCGATCAACCCAACTGAACTCAATGCTAGAGAATCGGCGTAATGTGGAGAGGCTGTTAGGTCCCGCTGTGGAGGAAATCAGCATCTCTCCCAAAGCCGTGCGTACTATTGTCGAGGGCCCGATTGATGAGAACTGGGTGCGCGCTTTGAATGAAATTGATACTCGAACGACAAACATTGAAGCAAAAGCAGCTGCATCTAACAATGGTTTCAAGGCCGTGGAAGATGTTCGACCCCTTCTGACAGACGTGAAGAACAAAGTACGTATTCCCAATAGCTTTCATATTAACCGGGCCTGGGCTGACATCTGCGTAGGCTATTGAGAGAATCCGAGACTACTTGGTGTCTCAAATCCGTGCGATGCGATCTCCAAACATCAATTCACAGATCATTCAACAACAGCGCTTGGTGAAGTTCAAAGACCTATACAGCTATCTTTTGAAAGCCCATCCAAAGCTGGCAGGAGAGATCTCTCAGGCTTATATTAACACAATGCGCTGGTATTACACATCGCATTTCACGCGTTATCTGCAAGCACTGGATAAAGTCAAGGTCTACCCTCCTGACAGAAATGAGGTGCTTGGAGGTGACCCCTCCACACACCGGACAGGTGAGAACCCCGGCGACCATGTTTCTCTCGTTTGTATTAATATCTCGCAGGTAATATCATTCCTGGCGGCCGAGCTGGCTCTGTCGCACATGACCCCTTCTCTTTGGGCAGACGAATTGATATTCTCCGCACTGGAAATCTCCAAGCTTTATCTTCTTACCTGGCTGAGGAGGATAACACTTACCATGGAATCGAAGTCCCCTTCCGAAACTTCAACCTTGCATTGGTGGACAACGTTTGCTCCGAATACTCTTTCCTGACCGAGTTTTTCTCCGCGAAAACGTTTCACCAAATCTCTCGCAACACTGTGGAAATCTTCCAGCAGGTCTTTGTCTTAGGCCAGGGCTTAACCAAAAAGCTGATTGAGCAAACGACAGACTCTCTAGGAGTCCTAATGTGTGTTCGTCTCAATCAGCATTCAGCATTTGAGCTCCAGCGCCGCAAAGTCCCAGTCGCAGATTCCTATGTAAATGGAACCAACATGCAGCTATGGCCGCGTTTCCAAGTCATCATGGACCACCACGGTGAATCACTCAAACGCGTTGGTTCCAATACTGGGCGAAGTGCCGTGTCGGCGCTTTCTATTGCAGGTGGGGATGACTTGAAGCAGTCATCGGCGCCACATTTCTTGGCTCAACGATTTGGACAACTTCTCCATGGAATTCTGGTTCTGAGTAGCGATGCCGGCGACGATGAGCCGGTATCTAACAGTTTGGCTCGGCTGACAGCTGAATTCGACTCGCTTTTAGCCAAGCTGAGCCGCAATGGCACCGATGCCAAGCGGAGAGAACGTTTCCTCTTCAACAATTATTCATTGATTCTTACCATCATTAGTGTACGTTGGCTTCCTGCGGCATTTTGATCACCCGCTAATCGGACACAGGATACCCAAGGTAAATTAGCGAACGAGCAGAAGCAGGTGAGTATTTCCAAGGCTCCATTTGAAAAATCTCGATCTGGATTTCAATTTTGGCTAACTTGATGTGTAGCATTTGGATGAGATGTTAAAGAACAGCACCAAGCGATAGAAGGTCATTGCATACAATCAGGTGCCCAGGTGTACGGATGGATCTCGGTAGAATTACTTAGGTATAATACAACAAGGCTTATTTACAACCTTCCAAGGTTGGAAAGGTAGCTACCTCCACCTGGTCAGCTCCTCTCAGGGTCCACGGGTCCACTTATAGGTACCTTTTAAGGTTACGGACCTTGGGAAGCATAGGCATTCCAAGGTTACAAACAAGCCTGAGAGCCGCGCAGGCGCGCGGCCAAGGGTGAACTACCAAAATCTAGTGGGTATGTTCAAATATTTAGTGAATGAAGATAGGAAAATCTTGAGAGGCCCTTGAAAAGACTACCTACCTCGATATTCGTTCTCTACACCTTGTATATATCCACCTGAACACCAGGTCCACGGGTCAGCCAAGACCTTTATATTTAACCAATAACCTTCCAATGTTGCCCAGGTGGACTTATTAAAATCTACCACCTATGTAAATATCTAGCACATGATAGATACCTCGATTGATCATAAACCAAAAGACTATATCGTTATTATAGTTGGTACATGGCGATTGTAGTCAGATAACCCCCACCTTGATAGCTACACGGCTATCGTGTGGAGACAAGCGCGATCCGAGGTCGGGATCGCGTCATCCAGTGTCTGCTGTGCAGACAGTACTTTCTCCCTTCCAGTTGCTGGTCAATTCTCCTGCAGAAATGTCTGCACGTGCATTTAAGCATATAATTAAGCTTCCTAGCCGGCGCTGCTTTTCGAGTACCCGCGCTGCCAATGCGGACTTCACGCATGCTGTAAGACAGCATCGAATCCACTCATGCAGCCCAGTTAACAAATTCTAGGTAATTGGCGCCGGCGTCGTTGGTCTTGCGACCGCAAGACAATTGGCAGCTCACGAGGGTACCTCAACCATTCTACTTGAGCGTCATGATGCGCCAGGCACGGAGACAAGCAGCCGCAACTCCGAGGTACGACCTCCCCTATCCCTCTCTACAAATCCAACTAACGACGCCCAGGTGATCCATGCCGGTCTTTATTACCCCAAAACCTCATTGAAAACCTCACTCTGCATCCGCGGCCGTAACCTCCTCTACGAGCTCTGTTCCAAGAACGACCTTCCTCACCGCAACACAAAGAAATGGATCGTATCCCAAACCCAAGCGCAATGGGAAGCCTCACTGAAAGTGCATGCGCATGCGCAAACCCTGGACGCACCGACGCGACTTGTCGGCCGAGACGAGGCCCTCCGTCGCGAACCAGACGTCAAGGCCGACGCGGGTATCGTCGAGAGCTTGACAAGCGGCATTGTGGACAGCCACTCGCTCATGACATATCTACAAGGCGACTTTGAAGATCGAGGTGGTGACATCGCGTTCAAGACGCGAGTCACGGGAATCGAGGCTCTTGATGGTGGGCGCGGAGGGTACAAGATCACAGCCGCTTCGGACGAAGATGGCTCAGTGACGACTTTCACAGCAGAGACATTGATAAACAGCGCCGGCCACGGAGCTTGTGCTATAAGCAACATGCTCCTTCCAGAGGATCGTCATTTCTTCCCGCATTATGCCAAGGGGACGTATTTCTCGTACGCGGCTTCGAGGCCGCGGACATCGGTTCTTGTTTACCCAGCTACGCTTCCCGGCACGCCTAGTCTGGGTACGCATCTGACGCTTGATATGGGTGGGCGCATCCGTTTTGGACCTGATGTTCAGTGGGTGGATAGCCCGGATGATCTGAAGCCAAACCCTGCGAATCTGCCGGAGGCTTTGAAGGAAATCAAATCGTTTATGCCGGGTGTGGATGTTGATGCTATTGCTTTGGATTACTGTGGGATTCGACCCAAGTTGGGTCGGGGTGGTTCTGTCAATGAGGGCAAGGGATTCCAGGATTTCATTATTCGCGAGGAAGAGGGATTGCCGGGATTCGTTAACCTGCTGGGCATTGAGAGTCCCGGGCTAACTAGTTGTTTAGCCATTGGCGAAATGGTTGATGGAATACTGTACCGCTAGATCTGCATCCTGCATATTTCCGGAGTATGTACAGATTTGAATGTGTATACAGAGCTAAAAAAAGGTTCTCGAACGCAGTTTATTATATCTCGGGATGATTTCACGGTTGCCATTTCTCCCCTTACTCGATCTCTAAGACTGCACAACTATTTCTTTGAATTGGTATATTTTTAAAGACTCTCTTTTCAAGGTTCGCGCAAACCTCGCCAGTCTAGGTACTTCGTACTTAACCCAATCCCTCCAACCAAGAGGGGGGGGGCGGGAGGACTAACGGCAATTGATAGGCGCAGTTCGCCGCAAGGAGTCCCCAATGCCCTGATAGTCAAGAGTTTCCCGACCAGAGGTGATCTCATTAACGTGCCAGTCCGCAATCTCAGCCGCAGCGTCTAAAACCTGCGCCAGGGGAAGTCTCGGGTCTGCCACAACAGGCAGCGAAAGACAACCAGGATTGGCATGATGCTTGGGCTCTGAACTTATACTGACGACTCTTGCACGAATCTGTTCGGCCATAAGGCGCATGAGTGCATCCCCACCACAGTCAGCAATTCGTCCACTAAAACGACGAAAATCCACAGTAACCCAATGTACGCGTGAGGTTTTGTCAAGGGGCACATCCTCTGAAATGCGGGTGCCGTCTGGCCGAATAAACATACCTCCAGTCATGGTAGCAGTTTGTGTCTGATCTGAAGTTCTTTTGTGGATGGACTGTGACAATACAAGCTATTGGATGGTAAAACCTTGGAAGGTGGTTGGATCGGGAATGATGATGAGATCTGTGGTATGCTTGACCTTAATATAGTAGAGTCGCTCCCGCGTCTTAGACTTTAATCTTTTTTGACAAGTGATATTCTTTGAAATCTAAAAGTGATTACATTACTTTGTTCTCGTTTGACAAAGGAGACTGATAAATGTCAAAGACGTGTAGCTAGTCAATTTCCAGTAAGATTGGCTATGGTGAGTGTTGAAAGCTGCTGGAATGAACAGAATTATGAATCACCTGGGCAAGCGATGTATGAACTGGTGGTCTCCTAGCTGAGCAAAGTCAAAGTTTGATCCATCGAATGATCATCATGTAACCCAGACCGACGAATCATTCACAGCTTCAACCTCGAATGGAATTCCATTTAAGAGAGATAAAGACTTCGTTTTCTTTGTGTCAGACATTTATAGATGTAGACCATCAAGCCGGGAGAATTCATTGTGTCTATTAAAGTTATGAAAGAGATTGTTTTCAACATACAGATATTTTGGGGTACAAATGGAGAGTGGAAGAAAGTAAAAGGAGACGATGTGCGGTATATGAGGACCTAGCATATCGACCTCGGGAAGCGTCAAATCATTCGCAGTTGCTATATACTATTTTTGAGATAACAAATTCCAACCTAGGCCACAGCCTGTCAACTTGAGCAAGATGCTTCGCGAATGGATGTTCATCGACAATGAAACGGGGGTTAACTTCATTGAGGACGACGAGTCGTCCGAGTACACCCACTGGGTAACAGTCGACTACGCCACATACCCGGACATCACTCCTCATCTCGAAGATGAAATACTCATGCAATTTTTGTCAGATCATATGCGCCATCACCAGTGTAGAATTGATCCCAAGCCCAAGCACCATGAATATCCATGGGTCCTTTCCATTCCCGTTTATGCAGGGCAAGATCTAGACAAACACGAAGTCGTGAGCATTGCTATTGAGCAGTGTGACTGGTATGCGAAGGAAATTCGCGAAGGTCGTATTTCGGTTGACAAAAAGCGGATTTTTCGTGGTGGTGTGCCAACCCCGGAGACCTTGCCGCCAGAGACCCCGGTAGATTTGGAGGATCGGATCCTGGACCAATTGCTATGGGAGGGAGAGAATATTACGTGTGAATTTGAGTAGCAACAGTTAGACTGTTTGAGTAATATCATTCGACATCCATCAGCACATCGCTCATGATGTACAAAATGTGAGAGAACTGGTTGAGAGTTCCTTTCCCAGAGTCTTTGAGAAGAGAAGCATAGTCAAGAAGAACACGACGCGCGGATTGATACCCGCCCTGAACAGACTGACCTCGTAGATAGATTGTAGCATCATTTCGAATGAAGTTGATACCGGAATCATCAGTCGGAGGAAACCTCTGGCTCCCCCTCGGCTCCATAAAATTCGTAAACCCCTCCATTCCAACAAATCTCCAGTCTACATCATCCATAAGCTCCACGGTACCAATACCTGGCAAAGAATTTGCCACATCGGGGACCATGAACGTGTACAGGCCGAGCACCAACCCAGCCGAGAAGAGCGAGAGCACCGATTGAAAGGAAGGATGTTCAGAAGCCTTTCGGTTCGTCATGACTTTGTATATGTGTGCAGCATGCAGACAAGCGCGCCGGGCAGCAGAAGTCTGCGACCATTCGCGAATATCTCCTAGGGCTTTTCGAGCAGGAGTCGGGCCCGCGCGACCAGCCGCCAGATCAAATATTTGAATATCAGCTGTCAGCATCATGCACATGTAATGCCAGGCTATAAGAGTGTTTGAGTTGAGATTATCAAGAATTTCGCCATATGCTGTGATGAGTTGAGATTGGAGTGAGGGGAGACATCTAGCACGGCCGTCCATGGCGTATATGTGACACGGTGCAAAAGGGTAGCTGGCTCTGTTGGAAAGGAGGCGATGGTAGGCTTCAGACTGGCGGAGATGAATGATGGCTAACACAGACTGGACACAGAAGTCTTCTAGAGGACCTTCTAGGGCTGGGATGTTGACTTTTTCGGAGGGTGCTCGGATCGTTAATGAGAGAATGCGTTTGCCGCTGCGGATGAGCTGAGTCCATTGAGTTGATGAGTGTGCGCGAAAAAGATCTTCACTGCAAGGAAGTATGGCTTGAATCGAGTCTGGGTGTACTATTGGACTCGTTGAGAGGAATGAGGAGTACCATGAGTCGAGGAGGAGGAGTCCGATGATTATCCTGGGAATTTGTTAAAGATATTCATGACGACCACACAAATGACTTGCCTTTTAGTGGACTCAACCTTGCTCCATGCTTTCCATCTCATGTCTATATCGGGAACTGATTCGAACAGAGTCATATCAAGGATCTGACCTTCGGTGGCCGAGAACAGCCCATGGCGCTGAGCAACCTGCACAGAAGCCGGTCAGAAAGAGGATCTCAAACAATACAGACCAAAGTAAAACACACCGACATCACGTTGATATAAAGGGGTTGACACTGCTCTAGATGCGACTTGTTCTGTACCACAAGGTAAATTAGTATAAACACTCCATTGGATCAAGAGAGAAAAGCGGTACCCCTGTCAAGCCCGCCAACTCCAGTAGCAACAAGGCTGTGGCGAATAATGTCATGGTACTGGCAGCATTTTCGAGACCTAATGAGCATCTAGCAAACTCGACTGTCACTTTATCCAGAACAGTCTGAGAATTTGTTAGTGAGAGGTATGATGCCAGAAAAAAAAAACCTACCGAGAAATTCCGGGACACAAAGGCAGTAGTTCCTTTAGTACCAAGTAATGTCATTCCAACCAGCGTCATGACATATAAGAGTGATGGTCGCGTTTTATTCGCAGAGAAAGTTGGAGCGTGGACGAATGGCAGGAGTGGATGGAAAAGCCGGAAGTAATGATCAAGTGACATGTCAAAGATCTCGGCTGGAGGAAAACTAGAGTAATGAGACGCCGAAACGGGTGTGCCTGGAGAGATGCCGGTGTTGGTGTGTTGGGGATGAGCGTCGTGCCCGTAAGCCGCCTGTAGCCGTCGTCTGCAATCCTCATCAAATCCACATCGTGATCCCTGACCTGCATTTGTGTCATCGGAGAAGTGTAAAGATTGAACAGAGAAGATGTTATCGACAGAAGACATTGCAGTGTCCCGCCACAAGCTATTAATAAGACGTCCTGCACTCGGTGGTGCCAGCCAGCACCGCTGAACTTTGAAGAACCGTTCATTTGGGATATTGTCGCTGCCGACTTTGCTTTCGACCGAACGCCGGTGAAGATCTGGCGTGAGTATCAGGTTATCGTTCATGAGAGGAAGTTGATTCTCATGCATCAAATCCAACGAGCTATTAGACGCAGTATCAGTGCGAGGCTCGAGCCATAGTTGGAGCATATCTTTCGGTGCAGGGGGCACAGGATTGAAAGCCAAGCCAGCTCGCTGTGTTGAATCAGCCGGCGTTACTTCATTCCACCCATAGTAAGGCTGCTGTTCATCAATTATCATTGTATTTAATTCCGTCTCGCTGCGGCCATGGTGGGCTGATATATCAGCCAGGTAATCCAGCGACGATGACAGTCCGCTTGCAAGAGGCATTTCTCGCGTGCTTGTAGAGAACGCCGGAATTGGTATTCTTGTATTGGCCGATGCATTGTCTGCGGCTATAATTGGAGTTGCAGCTACCGGTGGCAGTGAAACTTGAGCTCCGACTGTTGTGGGGCTCTGTTTATGACCTTTGGCATGGCGGCTCAACACATCGCTGTACACAGATTAGTCCTGATACAAGCAGAGAAAACGCTCACTGGAACACACCTCCGAGAGAAACGCTTGTGGCAGACATTGCATTCATATGGACGTTCTTTGGTGTCTATGTTGGATGTTAGGTCGGTGTGAAAAATTTCCACGTTTGAAGCTACTGACGGGACCGCTCATGTCTCTTATAGTGTTCAGTCTTTTTGAAGACTCTTGAACAGACAGAGCATTTCTTCAAAACCATAACGCCGCGAATCAACGGAAGACGGACGCCGTCGGTCCATTGGAAGGGTGCACATGTGGGGGAAAGACCATTAGTCAGCATTTTCTGGGGCCCCGGGGTCAGGCCGATCTCTTCATCTTCCAACTTCAAATGTTTCCCCACTCAAACACTGACTCGTGTCTCCGCAACTATTTGTTCTGTGCCATGACTGGCGGCTTATCCGAGAATCTCACACGGCCCTTGCCCAAAAATGCATTGGGTTAGCTTGAGTTCAAGCACCCGTCTGACACGCACTAGAGGTTTCGTCTCATGCAGCCCGCGCCACTGAAAATTTCCTACTAGAACAGGCTCTCATGAGTTTTCGCACAATGCAAGGTGACAGCTTGAAGCGCTCTAAGTTATGTGGAAGCTTCAGGAAGCCATTTTGAAGCCTTCATCAGAGCCTCGCACTGACAAAGTAGGGATTCGATTCAGAGCTGAAATGTCAACCTGCCTCCACATTTATTGGCTGTTTACTTTATAAAAATTCCCAACACATCTCGAGATGCGTAATCATCAAACTCCCTCGTAACCCGCTTTGGGTGGCTCAGTATTCGCAACAAAAGAATAGAGATCTTCATCGCCATCGGACGGCAATTGTCCACTTAGTCTGAGCATCCAGCCCAACCCAGATTCCAATTGCAAATCCCTCGGTTCTAAGCGGGCCCCAGAAGTGCCTTCATCACTTTGGCTGGGCTGGGATCCATTCAACTTGTGAACTCGCTTCCTTGGGGGGTACCCGGTACCATCAGGGCCACGATCAGGCTTGTTGATTCGTGTTCGGATCTCCCACCTGTGCTGCAATCGCACCAGAAGATCTTTGGCACGATTGGCGCTTTGCCAAGATAAAGAGAACTCATCTAAGGCCCTGAAGCATGTGCTGAGGTGGGCGGTGATATTATCGTTTTCCGAAGTTTGGTATTGAGACACTGCGGCGAAGAGGAGGAGGAGGACGGCGGACGAGGTGATGGAGACTGCTTTGACGTTGATCCGACGAAGGGTATACCTGGTCTCGTATAATACAAGGATCTTTGCGATGGAGATGGCCGAGCTGATGCACATCTCGCGTGCGTGCGTATAGCCTGGCCCTTTTGGTGGCTGGGGTTGAAGATATCCTTTCGACATCCAGGGCCGGTGGCTGTAGATGAGATTTTGATAGTATTGCATGCTTTGGTAGACGTCAGACAAAGACTCATGGGACAGATGGAAGAGAGATTGGCTGATGACTTACTGGAGTAACAAAACATGGGGAAGGTATGGGGTAGTGTGGTCACTGAGTTCGATCTGCAGGAATGGAGGCAGCCGGGCTTTCCAGTCGAGTAGTCCTGCAACAATCTTTTCATTAAGAGGTTGAAGCTTTGACCTTGGAATATCTGCTGTTCCGTAGCTTGGTAAGATGTTAGCCGAGGTAAAGCCCGATCAATAGGGAAACGACTCACAGGAAATATCCGCAAGGTGCCATGATTTCACATAGTAGAACTTCTTGCCGACTGACAAGTTCTATGCAGTCCCCGGACTCCAGGCTATCAGTAAAGGGAATGGGAGATGCGTATGGGATCCAGTTATGATACTGTTGACACTGGATCTTATCATCAGGTTTTTTAACAGTCACATCTTCCATGTTAGTATAGAAAGGTCGACCAAGATAAAAGCCAACGAGACTAAAACGAACAAGGTTAGTACACGCTGGGGCTGGTCAAATGTGAAGAACGAACTGATCAACCATATATGCGGCCCAAAATACGGTCCGACGTAATTTGGCGTCAGCGACCGTGACAGAACCCCGAGCAACATAAGAAGAAAGATCAATGTGTAAAGCGAGGTCAAAAGCAAGCCGCAACGCCATTCCTTTGATATTATTCTTAGCCAAGGAAATGGTCATGTTGGGAATGACATACCGCTGTAGAGCCAACCACGAGTGTCAGACCCAGTCCCGATTTCATAGCTGCTCAGGATGACCAAAGCCTGAACTGTTGACACAGATGGGGAATCCAACTCCATTTCAAGAAGTATTTTGGCTCGATCCCCCAAGAACTCGCCCAAGGATTTGGGGAATGTGACGAATGAGGGGTGATAGCGCGTTTCGAATGCAGCACCGAGAGAGCACCTGAATATAAGACTTAGTATGCATGAAATGTCCAACAAAGATGGTGTTGAATTACATTGCATAGAGAAGAGCATCCGAGTAGTAGGGTGTTTTCCCTTTCCTCGAATCTGCTAACTTTCCTTTCTCAAACATTTCTCGGTCGATAACGTGGAAAGATGGATCTTGCCAGGTAAAGTATAAGTTGAGGAGGTGATCTTGAAGAGCTGTTGGGACTGCCGTGTCAAAGTCTATGCCATTGTAAATAGAGGTGCGAGTTGGTTGTGTGTCAGATATTGGGGTATCATCTTCGGTCAGATTGAATGTCGATGTCGGACCATAAAAGTAAGATTGGCCCTCGGGGCCAAAACGAAGAGTGCCGACTCGATCAGAAAGTTCGTCAATGAGATCTTCGATTTCTTCCGGACTCTTAGCGTCCTTGTCGAGGCTAGCTGTCCCTTGAGTAGGAGGTGGTTTGTATGGCTCAGGCATCAATTCCACTGAATGTAATGGTACTTGTAGAGCCTCTGCACTCAGGCTTTGTATCTCTGGTGAAGGTGGGGTCAAAGAATCTGCAAAGTCCATGGTCCAGTCCCAATTGTCCAGATTGCTCAAAGGATTCTCCGGTTGATCATCTGTCGGTGGGTAGGCACCTGCGACTGAGACGTTCAAATCTCCAACTTCTGGAAATATTGGTAAAGCGGAACTGGCTTGAGGACTGGGGATTTGCATGAGGTTAGTTTGGGATGTTTGCGATATGCTATCCGGAGAGGTCTGAGCCCATGCGCCATTTGATTGACTTGCAGCGACGGTATCGGCAGCGGGCGGAATTTTATCAAGAGGATTGTTGAGCAGTTTTTCAATGCCCAATTTTGAATATGAGGCCCTTTGTTCCTGTGTTGGGACAAAGGTTGAGTGAACTTCAGTCAGTCCCAAGACATCAAGAACTTTCATCAGCGCCGTGTCTTTTTCTTGTGACATAGGCGGGGCTTCCAGTCCGTTGGCGCGAATGAAAAGACAGAGCTGGTCCACTCTGCTTGATAGTAACTCGATCGCAACTCTCAGTGGTAGCCTGCATAATATCAGCACTATTCGTCGGCCGACATGCTCGTTTGCCCTATGGATGGTTCAAGTGATATTTACTTTCTCTTATCCACGGCCTGATAGCGGCATTCACGGTGTTTGTTGGTGCAGCTGGAGCATTTTGGCTCACCACCGTCGCACTGTTGGGATCAGTTTCATCATTTCTCTCACACATTAGGCTAGACGCCCACCTTGACTTTGCTCTCCCGACACGCTACACATGCCATTGAGGCATGATGTCGTCGCTTAGTAGAAGCGCTTGTTTTCGGAGTTTCTCTCATCGTTAAACTAAATTGCCATGATGTTGTAATACCAAAGTTCACGTCCCTGGTAGAACAATTCCACCTGCGGGGTAGGGGAAATGTTTAATCCGAACTATAGCTGCACGTTGCTAGGCATTGGCTCTACAAACTGTGAGCACACTTGGCATTATGGTGCTGAGATCACCGGTTCAGTTTTGAGTATCAGTAGTGGAGATTCTTTGGACAATCTTGCAGGATTTTCATCATGTGGCGCAGAACACGACCCCGTTGGCGATGAAGATGTCGTTCAATTGTCCATTCATGCTGCATGGTCCAACCAATCGCTGATATTGCCGAAGCTGGTCTATCCTATTTGGGACTAATCGATATTTGCGGAAAACAAAAACCGAAGGGCACCCCGCGTTTTTTGCACTGGCCTGGGCAGTTCGATCCCGGTGGATTATAACTTGTGAGGGAGTTTGCAAAGAAAATTCCGATGAGAATGGGCTCGGGAGAAAATACCAAGTAGAAATTTTTGGGATAGCAGAGAGACGAAAGATGCCGGTGGTCCAATCAGAGTCTTTGGTTTTCTTGTGACCAAGTACACCTGGGCACCTGGGCACCTGGGCACAGGACAGCCTTGGAGCCTGAGGGGCCCGGGCGCGTGGGGCCGGCGTTGCTCAACCACTTTGGTGTCAGGCAGTGCGACTATACATCTACCCCAAACCTTGATTTGCTCGTACAATATATCGTCAACATAGCCATTGCCGTATCACTTTGGGGTAACTTTATAAGCCAAAAAAAATAGGACGAAGATAGAACAGCATAAATTCCCTAGCGTAGGAACAGAGGTGAGGGGTGGTACACAAGGCCCAATTTGATCAATCACTTTGAGCACCTCATGCAACTGGTCTTTGGAATATCCCAGAGTATTCTCCAGATCTTCGTAGAAACCTTTAAGTGATGATATTATAACAGACTAATCGCTAAGATCTTTCTATGCCAATAGTGCTGGCTGAGTAGTCTTCTCCGATCGGATCCGAAAATCTCGGATCCGGACCTCTCCTTCGGACATAATGTACGACTACGACATGATTGTTTGGCAGATGTAGGTACAAATTTAGGATATATAATCTTCAAAGAGAGACGCTCCTATATAGCATTGCTCATCCTCATTGCCAATATAATATTCCCGATATCACAGCCTTGGAACTTCCAGCCAAGTCCCGAAGTCTCGACCAACAGTATGCGTTTCCTCGTTATCGGAGGGAGTGGCCGCACTGGAAAGCTTGTGATTGAAGATATTCTGGAAAGAGGACATCAAGTTACAGCTTTGGTGCGGAATCCTACGTCTCTGGACAAACGAACAGGGCTAGATATTGTCAAAGGTATGAATTGCTTCCTACCATGCTCATTGGTCTGACTAACAGGAAGCAGGCACACCCCTTGATACATCTGACATTCGAGATGCCTTCAAAATTGCCGTCCCAGATATGGTGATTGTCACCCTCAGCGCGCTTCGAGAGACAAACAGCCCCTTTGCGGCACCCACATCCCCACCACGAATGATGGCAGACAGCAACGCCAACGTGATACAGGCAATGAAAAAATTCGGCGTGCGCAAGATTGTCGTTCTTCAAGCCTATGGTGTAGGCGCATCGTGGAACAATATGCCATGTGTAATGCGTCTGCTTATGAGCAAATCCAACATGATATACTCATATGAAGACCACAATCTTGCCGAAAAAGAGATACGAGGCAGTGGCCTGACTTTTGTGTTGGTGAGACCTTCGCGTCTGGTGGAAAATGGTGTTACTGAAGTGAAGGAATGGCCAAAAGATGGGGAGGGAGTTGGCTTGATGGGCAGCTCCAGTCGTATCAGTGTTGCCCGCTTCCTGGTTACCGCGGCGTTGCAGACAACGTGGGATAACACCGCACCTGTCATAACCAACTGACTGAATCTTTCAAACAGGTTGAAGTTGTCGGATCGTGTTTGGGTGTTGCGTTAATTTTTATGTATTAAATCTGATGATAGAAATCTTCCGAATCTTGAACGATATTGCGATGACAGGACCAAAAATAGTTAAAGAATGCCTATTTATTGCAAGATGTCAGAATAAGACCTGACAATTCTTCTATAGATATCGGTAAGTCATAAATTCATCGTCGCCAGTACAATTGAAGAGTGTCACCGCACGTTAATGGGGCCAAAGGTGGCCTGGTGAGCACCGGTAGGTTCAAAGATATGGCGCAAAAAAAAAAAAAAAAGCGCGCCAAAGACCATTTAAACCCCATTAGAATTATATAAAAGAAAGACTAGACTACTTATACTGCGTACATGGACCAAGATCAATGGATGTACGATCGTGTATCATTTTGGGCCTAGGCTGATGCGCGGCTCCGGAGGTTCAGCCCCCGCAAGTGTAGATAGCTCGTTTTCCCTTGCTCTCACTTTCTTCCTCTTCGCTCCAGTGGCCTCGCGCATTAGGAATAAGCGCGGTATTTCTCTCACTGGCCATGCTTTTGAAATGAGCTCGATTTCCCAGGGCAATAAGCGGGCACGACCAGTGGTGTCCTGCCTCCGCTGCAGAGAGAAGAAGCTGAAATGCGACCGTGCAGATCCTTGCGAGAACTGCATCAAGGCAGGACAGCCGGATTGTACATATAATCAGCATCCGGAGTCGGCTCCAAAGGCCAAGCGAGTCCAGCTTGCTCCTGAAAATGCCAAGCGCCCAGAAGAAAAGGAGATCGGTATCATCGAAGATGTTCAGCAACGCCTGGCGCGAGTCGAGGAATTGCTTGCTATTCGGAACACTAGAGACTTACCAATTCAAACCACTTGGTGAGAGACTCTTTGACGATTTTCCCCGGTCATTGCTTACCACACAGGCCTAATGACCTGCCATCACCAAGGTTGCAGTCATATCCCGGTACGTTGGTAGTCAAGGGATCGCGATCCCGGTACCATGGCCAAAATAGCAGAATTAGTCTTCTGAATCAAGTATGTGGAAATGATGTGCCCACAGATGGAAGCTTACATGTTTACAGTTTGAAGAAGCAAAAGGGTTTATTAATCAGTGTGATAAAGACTCATCGATTGTAAATCTCGCCAAAGAGGTTCAATTTCTGCAGAGCAAGTCGAAAGCAATCTTCAGCTCTCCGCAGTCAATTTCAGAATTGCAAAGTTTCCCAGAGCTTCTTCAACTGTTTCAGTCGCTGCCCCCAAAGGAAGTATGTGACAGACTAGTCACCATTTACACCACAAATTTCGAGCAAACTCTGAGGATCATACATGTCCCATCATTCCTCCGCCAGTATGACGATTTCTGGGCTCACCCGGAGGATGAGTCTTACCTGGCTTCATCCTTCGTCCCCCAGCTTACATCAGTGCTGGCTGTTTCAATCACTCTGGGCGAAAAGGCTATCGAAGCCGGCCATTACTCTTCCTGGGAATATCTGAAGCTTAACGCCGTCGGTCTACTCCAAGCATGGCTCCGGAATCTTCCGCGTAAACATCGGACGGAGCTTGCCACGCTCCAGATCGAGACACTCATTCTGCTAGCCCGCCAACTTCGCCTGGTTACCGCCGAAGAGTCCTGGAAAGGAGCGGGCTCGCTTGTCCGCTCTGCAATGGTCATGGGATTGCATGCCAATTTGTCCAGGTCTAACAAGATGTCAATCTATCAAGCTGAAATTCGACGTCGCTTATGGTTCACTATTGCTGAGGTGGATCTACAGGCTTCAATCTCATCCGGGATGCCAATAATGACACCCCAACTTGATCTCCACGATATTTACCCTGCTAATCTCAATGACTCGGATTTTGATCAAACCACAACTGTACTACCTGAATCAAAACCCCCAGAGGAACCGACTGACACCCTTGCCCTGATAACGCTGGCAAAAAGTCTTTCTCATCGCACAATGGTCGTAAACGCTGTACACCACTTGGGCTCAAAAATCGACTCCAACGAATGCATGAAACAAAGACAAACATTGGAAAATTATCTACGCGATATCCATCCGTCATTGAAACTCAGTCAGGTTTCCAGCAGTCAAAACGACCCATCCATTCTTTTCAATCAGTTTCTTCTAGACTTCTGCATCCGTCGGCCGCTTCTATGTCTCTACCGGTCTGTCAAATCGAAAACCCATGACCTATACGCTCAATCCATCGACTCATCCCTGATGGTCTTATCCTATCAAGACTACTTTGACCCTAATCTGGCCGATCTCGATGTCCAGAACAGCAGTGGATATTGGGACTTGTTCCATACGTTCTGTCAAAATGACATAATGTCAGCAGCCCTTAGCGTATGCGAATACATGAAGATGTCAACCCAAAATACCGATCAATCCACCGATGGGCCAGATCCCACCACCAATGGCTCAGCTATAACATCGTCCATATCGCCACACAACAAAGCAAGTCTCATCCGAATTGTCGAAAATACTCTTGATAGCTTGTCTCGTCGCATTGGCGAGGCGGGAAACAATTTCAAGGATATTCTTCTCCTTGCAGTCGTCTTACAGTCAGTTCGCGGACGCGGCTCACTGGAAACTAAACAGGGTTGGATGATGCAAGGCGCAAAGAAGGCACTATCTGCTTGTCGACAGTATCTTTTGACCGCTGATGCGGTATCATCTTTCGGAGTAAGTCAAATTATTCCTGATGTTGGGATTGACGCTGTTGCTAATTTTTGCAGCTTCAACAGACTGATCCTAGTGGACCATCGACTGTGCAAGCTGAATCAGTACCTTCTGGTTTCCCGGAATTCACAGAGTCTTTGACTCAGGCTATGGATTTTGCCAACTTTCCAGGCCTTCAAACCGATCTATTCTCCTTTGATGAAGACGCTTTTGCCTGGAATTCGTGATCGACAATTCGACTGGCGAGGAAGTAATTCGTGGGATGGATGATGAAATTCGCTTCTGCGAAGCAAAAGCAATCAAATTCGTGATAGACCTACAGTGATTGAGTTAGAACAATGAATTTTGCTCACAGAATGTTCACCATACATTTGTTGTAATGATTTGTGCATTCAAGTTGTCGCCTGGTTGTTCCGGCCCAAAGAACTGGCGGTGGATTATGCTTCTCGCCAAATCACAGCCGACAACATAGTCCGTTTCCGCTCAATGCAAGTCAGTCGAGACCTCGACATCAATACACGCCTTACTGCGTTCTTGGTCGACCTTGGCAACTCGAAGATCCCGCTGAATACTTGCTGCTGGCTGGCGTCGAAGATGGGTGTAGAAATCGACCCAATTGGCCCAATGGTAATCCAAGCCTGCTGCGCAAAACAACCCATACATTGTGGGTAATCCATGGTATGCTGCCCGTGGTTGGTCGTTCAATTCGGTTTCTTCATGAACTTGTTGGACGTGCGCGCCCTTTTTTGCCAGTAAGAGGCTGAGGCTGAGACCCGGTGGTTCTGCTTTACTATGATGACCAGAAAAGGCGCCATAGGTGTTTTGGTTGAATCGGGCGACGGGCGAGATATCAAAGCTCGTTGATCGCCAGAGTGTGCAAATTGATCACACCCACAGAGCCCGTTTCGTTTTCTGTTGGAAGACGGATTGACATTCGAAAATGAGATGGGTTTTATTTCACCATATTATCCCAGTCACGAAGAATTCTCACCAGAGGAACTGTCGTTGAAACTCCAAGGAAGGAGCCCCATCCCAAGTGCTCATTCTCTGCATCGTAGCAGTGTCTTGACTCGCGTCACCCGGTGACTGGATTGGATAACCCTCAATAGAGCTCGAGATGTTAGGCATAAGCGAATACGGTGGTTCAGCAAGGGTACTTCCAGACTCTGGGGTCTCTCCGGATACCTGGGCAGCATCGCAGTTGTAACCCGGAGGGCTCTCGTTCTGCACGCGTCGTTTTTTGGGGCTCGGTGCCCCCGAGCCCACACTGCCGTCAACACAAGCTTGCTGCCACCTCCGGACACCCTGGGAAGTATCAAGAGGAAATTGTGACCAAGTGTCGATTCCCCTCTTTTCGAGTCTCGGAAATGGCACATATGCGGCGCCATGATCTTGACCACTCTCCCGGTGCGGGATTGCCCAGGAGAGCTGCTCGTCAGAAACGAGCGGAAGCAGATTCAATAGTATGCTCTCTGTCAGTTGGAGTCGATTCTCCAGTGCCTCTGCGTAGCCTTTCTCTGGGCCCCTGCGTAGCTGCTCAGGCCATTTACACGGGCGATTGTTTCCGAGGCATTGTTCGCAGATGGGCTTTTTGCCGCTGCATTTTTGCTTTCTTGATCGACATGCATTGCATGCGATCGTGATTCGTGCCGGTCTCTTCTCTTTGCCCATTTTTTCCTCCTGTGTGTCGGAATGAAGCGTGGGGTGGAGGTGTAGTAGAGTGGCAAATTCCATCGCCTGAAAGTTCTGCCGTTGGCCACAGCGAAGCGCCCGCGAGAGCGGCCATTCGGTCACTTCTATACTCCAGAAAGGGTAAACTATCAGCCAGCGGTGTCTGTGTCACTGCCTCAGTGATGTCTTTATATAGTCCTCTTTAGATCCTCGTGGTAGACTAACCTTTGAGTCTCCGAAATCCATACAACTCATAATGTCTTCCAACAAGTCGTATCGCATTGCCTCCATCCCGGGTGACGGCATCGGCCCCGAGGTAGTCAGCGCCACAATCCAGGTTGTCGAGAAGCTCGCAAAGACTTTGGGCACATTCAATATCAATTTTGATCACATTCCATGGGGAACCGCATACTACAAAGAAACTGGCAAATATGTGTCCGACGACTGTCTGGACACTCTACGAAGATACGATGCTGGATTGTTCGGCGCTGTTGGCGCACCAGGTACGCTTTTATTATCGTCATATGGATCAGAAGAACGATAGCTCACACTGATGATAGATGTTCCCGACCACATCTCTCTCTGGGGTCTTCTCCTTGCACTCCGCGGACCGCTGCAGTTGTACGCAAACGTGCGACCCGTGAAGACCTTCCCAGGAACCAAGTGTCCCCTCAACACCGCAACCAAAGGCATAGACTGGATGCTTGTGCGCGAGAACTCCGAGGGTGAGTATGCGGGACAAGGAGGGCGCTCGCACGTTGGACAACCCTGGGAAACGGCGACCGAAGTAGCCATCTTCACCCGCCATGCCATCGAGCGCATCATGAGATTCGCATTTGAGACCGCCCAGTCGCGGCCTCGCAAGCTGTTGACCGTAGTCACAAAGAGCAACTCCATGCGCAACGGACTGGTTCTATGGGATGAGATTGCCGCCTCTGTCGCAAAGGACTTCCCGGATGTCACTTGGGACAAGATGCTTGTTGATGCGATGACCGTCCGCATGGTTGGAAAGCCCGATTCCATCGATACGATTGTGGGAACAAACCTGCATATGGATATCATATCGGACCTGGCTGCTGCGTTGGCGGGCTCGATCGGTGTTGCGCCTTCGAGTAACCTCGATCCCACGCGGAAGAACCCTTCACTATTTGAGCCTGTGCATGGAAGTGCGTTCGATATCACGGGTAAAGGCATTGCAAACCCCGTCGCTACCTTTTGGTCCGCGGCCGAGATGCTCATCTGGATTGGCGAGAAGGAGGCGGCAGCGAAGTTGATGAGTTGTGTGGAAAACGTCTGCAGTGCCGGTGTTTTGACACCCGATCTGGGTGGAACTTCTGACACCCAAGGGGTAGTTGATGCTGTTTGTGCTGAGATTGAAAAGTTGTGTTGAAAGAATGTCTGAGGCAGTTCATTGTGTTGTTTCTTTTTGTCGTCTCCTGTCTGGTTTGGTTTCACATTTCCCTGAATAACATTATGTGCATCACTCAGTGGAGACTGCATGATCTTAAATCGAGAGTAGCAATTCTTCGACTTATTACTCCCATGACCAATATGTCTTGACTTGTAGAGATGTTCCTTTCAATCGCCCCAAATTTCCAGCGCTACAATGACGAGTAAACCTGTTCTCAATGGAAACGCATATTGACCTCACAAAACATGTAACAGATCAGTCTTTTGACAAGATCCAGCCTGTCATTGTGAACACATGAAACCATTACTTACTTGTTCAAGTGAAAACAATCTCTTTTGGGGAGGTAGCCCTACTGAGGTATAAGAGCACATTCACCAGCACACTTACGAGATCCACCAGCAATACTCTCATCTTATTTGACACACAAAAAAATGACGGTTAGTCCTCGTTTCCCTCTAATAGGAGCGTACTAAGAAGTTAGATGTTTTATCGAAATGGAATTGCCATGCGCGAGTTTGAATCTAATACGTCCAACGACGATGAAGTCAAATGGGTCAATGTCTTCCTCGACAAGGGGGACGATCGAGGTGATGATCTCGCGATCATGCGCACAATCCTCACCTGTATCCGCACTAGGGTTGTCAGCATCACCGATCATGCCATGCATCACAAGTCTCCGTTGTGTCTCTCAATTCGAGTGCCTGGGGATCACCATGACCAAGAGTCGACTTTGGCTGCTGCGGAGCTATCAGTGGAATATTTGAGATCCCAGGTCGCTTTGGGGACTATTCGAATCAATCGAGATCTGCTTTTCCGGAGATGATTGGGTGTGCGAGAGGGAAGTTTGTTTGTTTTTGGGTTCTGAGGCTTCATTCGTGAATAGCCGCATATGGAATGGGCGTTTAAGAAAGGCACATAGACAAAATAGACGTGATGATGTTTTGAGTGTGAACAAGAGCCCTGTAGTGGAGGGAAACCCAGATTTCGTCTGATCAATGTTCCATGAATAGAAGATAATCGCTTTGATCTCTTTCAGGCCACTTGCTGCAAGACGGTCTTTGAAAAGACTCAAAGGCATTCAGAAACCAAGACCCGATTGCATTGTCCCCAAACAATGACTCTTTTAACTCGACAAGCCCTCAAGCTCGCTCTCGCCATATAAGGCTCTTGCCAATCCAAGAACCTCGATCCTCTCTCATCCAATTCCAATTCCAATCAACTCCATCACAGCATACTCATCGAATCACATTCCTCTCGGCAGGTCAGAATCCAGAATGTTGCCTAAGACTGAGCACATACTAAGATTATCCAGTATGCAGAGCATGTTCTACCAAGACGGGGAGCTGATCCCAGAACCAGAATACGACCCCCGCCAAATCTCCAACTGGGTCAATGTCTTTGTCCGAGCTGAAGACAGCCTACTCGATGATGAGACTCTGATGCGTACCGTCGTGATGCAGATCCGCACCGGCGCTGCAACGATCTCTGTCCTACCTGAACACCACACTCGCGCCCTCTGCATATCCATCAAGGCTCCCGGTGACTACCACTCCAGCAAAGCTTCGATCTTCGCAGCTGCCGAGCTGCAAGCAGACTTCTACCGGCAGGAGATTCGCACGGGTCGGGTGCGTGTCAATCGAGATATGCTGTTCCGTCAGGAGGATTGATTGTCCTGGCTTGGAGTGAGGCGCAGTGGGAGTTTCAAAACGAGACCATCGGATTATACTTAAAAGTGCTTATGAAATTGCATCACGTTACTTCCTTTCGCTTTCTCTTTTGGGGCAGACATCAGTAGTTTGGGATCGTTCGCGTATGTTGATAGATGCGGGCTAGTAGATATAGACTTGGATCTCCCTAGATTAAAAACTTGGGTACTGTTGCCCTATCATGTCAAACAGGGTATCAAAGTTCGCTCCTTGTATCAGGTCGACCATGTTCAAATCAAAGTTTGAAACACCTTCAAATTGGGAGGTAGTGGTATCCTGGAAATCCATATGTAGTGACGACGGCGTTTCAGCGAGAGTGCCATTCTCGCTCCTATTCTGCATCTGAGCTGACTGGCCCCAGGTACCATCTTGCCCTCGCCATGCAGGATCAGTGTTGAACTCATGCAATTGATGACCACGGTTCTCAAAGCCAACCCCATCTGCAAGTGTAGGGTTATTCTCTGGCACGGGGGATTGTCCGCCGAGTTTCTGTCGACTCTCTTCTCGTGCATTTAAGCTCTCCGCAAGTGTTGGGCTGTCTCTCGTCGCGTATGCTTGGGAGTTGAATTGTGAATCAGCACCGCCTGGCGTTTGTTTGATTTTCGCGGCTAATACCGACAGCGACATATGGCAGTGTTTCGCTGTCTCCCATTGTGGAGACATCAGGCGTAAGAACTCCGAGATCTGCTCGATTTCTCTGTGTCTTTTTAGCACCTAGTCTTTCTGCTCGTAGAGCTGGCTGTTGAGACTTACTGTAACCCCTTTGCTAAGACATATTGCTTGAGTTGACAGGCGAGAGCCAAAACCAAGCCGGACATCCATGTCGCCGACAGAAATCCAGGCCAGAATAAAGCTTGCGAGCTATCAACTTGTAGCCTAAGCGCAGCGAGAATAGACCGAGATGCGCCGATGCAAGTTTGCAATCCAGAACAGAACTCTGCTGTCGATGGGTCCAGTGATAGTGACGGTCGATGGATGATCAAAATGAGGTGTTGATACAGCACCGTAAAGAAAGGACCAAAATCAAACGCATCATCGACTGCCGGGGCCCTTTCTCGCTGCTCGGAAGCCAGTGGTTTTCGTTGTAGCTCTAGCGGAAGACTGTTCCACCATTTATGCACATCTGTCACTAGAAACAAAACCGAACTGCGGCGGACAGATCGCACCAGGATGGATTTATGGAAGAGTTCCAACGCCCGCCCAGTCAAGGTGCCAGAGTCCACATAACTGGCCATGATGCTTTCTTTCCCATGGTCTTCTATATTGCTAGGCGTTGCCTCAGAATCCAATGGATGTGACGGCCGAGCATGGCCACCAAAATCATCACCTTCTGACGGAATTGATTTTGAGGCTTTTCTATTAGCCTGGATGATCTGGCCGCGTGAGGAATGCATTTCACGAGCAGCGGGTAAGCACACATCGACATCTGAGTCTTGGATACCAAGCGGCAAGCCCAAAGCCTGACTCAAATATCGATCTATCGCGTATGCGCACCAAAAGATCCGTTTGCGCAGCTGTCGGTCGTGCATGGAAAGTTGTTTGTAACGATAGGGGCATCGATGGAGACCTGCATGAAGCATCGATCGCAATATGCAGCCGCCAACAGTTGACGCCTGACGAAGGGACATGGTTGCAACAAGGTATACCTGTATCGCCAGAAGCGCCTGTAGCGAAACGACATCATGGCGGAAAGAAAGCGTCCCGAGCAAAGAGTTGATGCTGTTCGGTGATTGAATTTTCGATTCAACTGGGAGAGCTAGATCGGGCGCTAGCAGACTGCCAAGGTTGAAGACGCATTGGAAAATGGTCGTCCAGCATGTACTGCGGTGATCAACGCATGGACCTTGCGTCTGCTGGCTCTGATTCGTGTTCGAATAGACCTTTTCCATCGCCTGCAGGAATGTGGGACCATGCAGGAATGGAAACAGCGGGTGCCAGACCTTGAAGTACATCATCATCAAATCCTTTGCTATCTCTGGGGGTGGGAGATTGCCCATTGACCCCATTAATGACGGATCGTAGGTCCATTCCTTTGGGGAATCGGCGTCCGATAAGACGGTGTCTCTAACGGACGCGGTGCGTTGACGCTTTTCACGAGGAGAATCCTCGGCGCCTACCAATGTCTCCTCCGCGGTGGGGAAGTTGGACTCCGGGGAATCTGGGCCATCTTCATTGAACGCACGTTTGACAGTTTTGATAAAGTAGACGCCACTGGAACTGCCGACGAACTGGCTGTCTTCATTTGAGTGTGCCGTCAAGGAACCAATTTCAGAGGTCTCTGGCACGAATTCCGACGCCATTGTGCATACATTGTGTAAGAGGATACTTGCAACTCGCTTTCCACAGATGCCCCCGGCCCCGGGGCCGATGTTGGAGCTGACTCATCGACTTTGTCTCCAGATGTCTGGTCGACAATAGCGGCCATTGCTGATTTCGGGATAGTTCGGAGGACTTACGACTGCTCTATCTTTTCATTTTGAACAAAGTCATGGCTTTTTGATTATTATCTGGTGCTGTTCTCACGATCCAACGAGTACAGAGTTCAAAGCCTTCCGTGAGGAATAAGTCTAATTGACAAAAAAAAAGGGCGACAATAAGGTACAAAAAACAGACAAAAAATGGCAAAGTGCCCCCGGACAAGGAAGAAACAATTTGACTGTTGTGTCAACACCATCAAGGAGCACTTTTAGCGATCCCGCCAACTCAGTACTACCTTCATGCCGACCGCAGCCCAATCTGACTAGGCATAAGATGAGGGTTGGGAGGTACTAGAGCTAGAAAGATACGGAAAAGGAAAAAAAAAATCCGAATGTCATACCGCATTCACTAAACACCATGAAGGTGATTGCCTAAGAACAAACTTTTCGAATCGAGGGATATCAGGATCAGAGAGGGAGAGATAGAGGTGAAAAGGTCGAGGGTGGGAACAAATAGTGATAAGAGAAAGGAAAGGTCATCAAAAACGTGCGTCCAAAGAGTTCCGAGAAAGACAAAGAGTTGAACACATCATTTAAGACTTGTTCTCCTCATCAGCAGTCTCCTTGGGGGCTTCCTGAGCCTTGGGCTCAGTGGCCTCACCCTCGGTACCCTTGTTCTTCATGTACTCATCATAGACGTTAAGGGCCTCATCGACCTTGCCGCGGAGAGCCTCCTCATCATCAAGCCTATGAAACAGGATTAGTAAATGTTGAGTGAGAGAAACAGTCGAATATAACTTACAGGCCAAGAAGCTCAGAGTTGTCCATCTCAAGAAGCATACCAGTGATCTTGCCAGCAAGCTCGGGCTGCTGAGCCTGGATCTTGGGGTAAAGAGCCTCACCGAGCATCTGCTTCTGCTGGGCAGGGGGAGCGGCAAGGAGGGCAGGGTTGGAGGAGGCAGACTCGCCAGCGGGCTGACCACCGGGAGCGGGCTGACCGCGACCCTGACCACGACCCATCTGAGGACCACCACGGCCGAAGCCGGGACCACCACGCATGTTCATGGGCATGCCGGGAACACCGCGGCCACCAGCGCCACGACCGAACTGCTGACCCATGGGGTAACCCATGCCGTTAGGAATGCCACCGGGGCCTTGCATGCCCATGGGCATACCCTGGAAGTTGGGGGGGAGCTGCTGTCCGGGGACCATGCCGCGGCCACCCTGCTGGGGGAAAGGAGGGTACTGGCCAGGACGGCCGGCGGGCATACCGGGAATGGGCATGCCGGGCTGGGGAGCGAAGGGCATACCGCCACGCTGTTGTCCAGGGGGCATGAAGCCCTGCTGGCCGGGGCCGTAGAAGACGGCGGGCTGCATGTAAGGCTGGGGCATACCGGCGGCGGCGGCAGCCTGCTGCTGGCGGATGGTGTTGCGAGCCTGGATGCTAGCCTCAAGCTGGCTGCGGCGGACATCCTTGCGCTGGGCGAGAGCGACGTAAAGGGGCTTGGCGTTGATCATGCGCTGGTTCATCTCAGTGACGGCCTTGGAGGCCTCGTCGGGGCTGCTGAAGCAGACGAAACCGAAGCCCTTGCTCTTGCCGAATGCCTTCTTCTCGGACTTGTCCTCGGAATCATCGTCCTCGGTCTTCTCCTCGGTGTTCTCCTCGGTCTTAGTCTCCTCGGGCTTCTCCTCGGTCTTCTCCTCAGCCTTATCCTCAGTCTTGGTCTCCTCGGTCTCCTCGGTCTCCTTGCCCTCTTCCTTTTCTTCGCCGGTAGGAGAAGGAGAGCGCTCAGCGGAGTCGCGCATGACCTTGGCAGAGGTGATGGTGCCGTAGGGGGTGAAGAGATCGCGGAGCTTCTCGTCATCAATGTCGTCAGTCAAGTTCTTGACGTAGAGGTTGACACCCTGGTACTTGGAGGCCTTCTCCATGCGGGCGGCCTCGTACTGCTTGCGCAGCTCCTCCTCGCGCTCGTGCTTCTTCTGGGCACGACCAACGTAGAGCTTCTGGGTCTTGACATCCTTCTCGTTCATATCGGCAACAGCGGCTTCAGCACTCTCGTGGTTGGCGTAGTTGACGAAACCGAAGCCACGGGACTTACCGTCCTGGTCGTGGCTAAGGGTAGCGGAGGTGATATCACCGAACTTCTCGAACATGACGCGGAACTCGTCGTCAGTGATCTCAAGGTCGATGTTCTTGATGTAGATGTTGGTGAAGTTGGCCTTCATTTCCTCAAACTTGCTCTGGCGGTCCTTCTTGGAGATGTGGTGACCGACGAAGACCTTCTTGTCGTTCAGCAGCATGCCGTTAACGTGCTTGATAGCGTTGTTGGCAGCTTCGGCAGTCTCGTAGTGAACGAAACCGTAGCCCTTGGAGTTGGCGAACTCGTCTTGGGCGACCTTGCAGGACAGAATGTTACCGAAGGCAGCAAAGGTGTCGTGGAGAGCCTTGTTGTCAATGGCGTTGTCGAGGTTCTTGATGAAGACGTTGCCCTGGCCAGTCTTGCGCAGGGCGGGGTCACGCTGGGACCACATGATACGGCAAGGCTTACCCTTGATGAGGGTGTAGTTCAGGTCCTCAAGAGCACGCTCACCGTCGGCGGTGTTGTTGTAGTTGACGTAGGCGTAACCCAGGGAGCGGCGAGTGACGGCATCACGGCAGACACGGATGGAAGCAACCTGACCGATGGAGGAGAAGAGCTCGTAGAGCATAGCCTCAGTCACGGAGGGGTCGAGCTCGCCGACGTAGAGGGAAGCCGAGTGGGGCTGGTTGTTAGCAGCATCACCGGCGGCCTCGGGGGCGGCCTCAGCGGGGGAGCCATTGACCTCGGGGCTGGCGTTGGCAACGGGCTCAGCGACGGGAGCGGTGGCGGGAGCTTCAGCAGACATGATGGCGGCTGTTTTCACTTTGAAAGAAAAAGGGTTTTAGCATGTGCACGCCGAGCCTATCGCGAGAGAGGGGGAGGGGAAACAAGGAGACGGATGAGATAAAGGTTACACGACAGTCGATGCAGGCTGTTTGACAAGGGACCAAGGGGAGATTGACAAAGGTGACGGGAAAATCAATGGAAAAGAGAGGGGCCATACAGCAAGTTATCCACGAAACAGAGAGTTTGGAGAAATTTCACTTGAGCAAATGCACACTGGAGTGAATTAGCGGGGTGGTGGCCTGGGATAGTGGCATGCAGAAGTGACAAGAAAAGGAACGGTCTCTTGTGTACTAAGACTGCTGGCTGGGGGAGGGCGAAAGCAAAGTGACACTTACCAGGTGAAATGTAGACGATGGAGGCGGTCGTTGAAAGAAAATCTTCCACACAACACACCGCACAATCGGGAATGAGATAAGATAACTGGAAAAATTTTCTGGGGGTTTTTCGTGTTTTTTTGCGATTTTGTATTCGAGTACTCGAATGAAAAGGAAGAAGATTCCCTAAAGAAAGAGAGAACACGGATGTGGAGGAGAGGTTGTAGGAAGAAAAAAAGTTGCGTAGGCGATTCGGCGTTCTGGAAAACTCAGAGGCACGAGTTTGGTACGCTAGTCCCCTTTGGGTGGTCGGTCTTGCCGCTTTAAGGGCTTACTACAACCTCATCTATTCAGCTCTCTGCCTACGATATGGTCCATGTTTCGGTCATTGTGTCAGATATTAATATTCGACGCCCATGATATGCATGCTGGAGAATTAGGAAACAAAAAAAAAACTGTCTACCCCGAACATGTACACAGCAAAGGTACAACATACAATCAAGCAAAACAAAGGAATGCTCGGCTGACCCTTGACCACCCACCCATCAACTCAAATCAAACCCAGCCCCCGAGCTGACTGCATAAAGAAGTTTGGTCCTCAAAGTTTCCGCATCGGAGTATCGTGGCAACTTGAGCAGATTCACGCAAGTGCTGGTACTCGGTAAACGTTCCTGATCTTCGCTGGAGTCTCTGATGCTGAACCGGGGATGTAGATGACTGAACCCTAGCAGAGGTGCTCGAGGCGTCGAGGTGACAAAGCGGATCACCTTTTGTCGCTCCTCGTTGTTCATCTGGTGCATGACCTGCCAGAACAAAGCGATCGTAGGGTGCTCCATATTGTCATCACCAATCACATACACCCCTCCGTACAATGTGTTCCGCCGCAGATCTTCCACGTCGATGTCAGCCTTATCTCCACTCACCAATGTTTGCAATTCAGACTGGTTGAACATGGAGAGCCATGCCGGTTGGATCATCTGGCCAAGGCCCTGCAGGAATGCATTGGTCTGCATGGAGGGTTGTAACTGAAGGCGATAACGCGCCATGTAGGAGATGTAGACCAATCGGTTCTTGTTAGTCACAGCAGTCTGAGAGCCATTCGGTTTCAGCTCTACTGTGGAAGTACGGTGTCTTCCACTGGGCATCGGGATCGTGTTGTTGACGGTGAAGTCAAGAGCAAAATCTTCGACATTACCGGGATAGTTCTTGAGTTGTAGCTAATCAAACTGTGTCAGCTGAATGGTCTTGAAACTCATATTGAACGGATCGATGCGCGGCATGACTCACCAGGCCTTGATACAATCCCTCATCGAGATCCTTCAGGTCATTCAAATTGGCGCGGTAGGAAGATTCTTTTACTGCCGATCGACTTCCGCCCGTCAAGGCCCACTTCAACAAGAAAAATGGCGCAAAGTTGACATCAATCAATATCCCTTCGTAGAGGCACTTGCCGATGACTCGACCAAGGAACTCATATTTTCGAAGAAGGCCCCGTACTTCTTCCTGCCATACAGCGCTCGAGCTTGGTAGGCCGGCCTCGTTGAGTATCGCTTTGCGCTGATCAACCGCTGCAGGGTGCGGATACAAAAGATGGTGGTCATTTTCTGCAAACATGCTCTCCAAATCATCAGTCTTGAAGGCCTCTGAAGTGATACTCGTAAGGAACTCCTTTGTCACTCCGCCTCCGTCAATGCCGGCTTCCATGGCTCCGAATTGATCTATGAAGCTGATCTGAATTGGCTCTTTGAGGCCGTCACCAAGAGCATAGAATTCAGAGAACGCGTCATCGAATACACTCTCTCGTCTGATATCAGCGTGGTGGCGGGCCAGGATATCGGCGCCAGTGACTGGGCCATTTATCACGGCATTTTGGGCCACGGAGAGGCGCCAGGACTCTGGGTCAACGTATCCTCTGCGGCGACGTTGCTGATCTCTGAAGATGAATTGACGGAAAATCTGTACTCTGGTGGTGAATGGAATGAAAAATGGCATGTTTCGAAGGATCTCTAGCCTTGGCGCAATGAGGGCGAGAGCTTTGCCACGAGCAGCCTTTTGTTGACGATCTTGCATGGCCTGGAGGCGAACTAATTGCCGGGCATGGCTATTTCCGACGAGATTGGAATCTGCCCGAGTCTCCTCGTCCAAAAGATCAGTGTCAGCCTCGTCCTCATCTTCTTGGAACTCGTGCCGTTTCTCTTCTTCTGCGACAACAGCGGGAATGAATCCTTCCATATCGAAGCGATCTGTCATGAGCCAGTGATCCGGGGGAAGGAACTTCCGCCGTGAACTAAAGTCGGGTTAGCTTTCAAATTTTATATTCAACAATAACGGATCTCGACTTACTCCCGCTCGTGTAGCATTCTGAGTAACCCTGTGACCAGGCCCTTAAAATAGTCGAGTGGAATTCCTGTTACACCAGGGAGATCATTAGATCGCTCTTTGGCTTCTGTTTCCTGGCGTTCAGTTGCCAGAGGTAGTTGCGCTGCGGTGGTAAAATAGTTTCTTATGTCTCCTGTTGAGGGCGTAGTGTCTCCATTGCTTGTCAAGTCGGCCAGGTTCCAGTAAAGAGTGAAGGCAAGGTTTTTGAGAAACACTGTCATGTCCCTAACATCCTTGAGGGGAAGTGCACTCTCCTTAGTCCATGAGAAATGAGAGGCGTCGGAGGCAGCGAATGGTGATGCACTTGAGAAGAACTCTTCGTCGTCCATGACCTTCAGCAGGAACGTATAGAGTTCGAAGAACAGAAGGATGATCGTCCATTCCTGGTCTCGGTCTTCTTGTGGGATACCAACACGCCCATCGATATATTGTGCAGGTTGGAGCAACGGGAGGACCTTGTTCGAATCGTTGCTGATAATTTGGAAGATTTGACTCGACCTGGACGCCTGCCAAAAGTATTTGATCGCGGGGATCTTCATACCTGGTTGACCTGAAATTTGATCACCCGACGACGCTGATCCCATGTACAACCACATACGAATGTCATCACCTCGCCGAGGAAACACCCTCAACAAGTTCAAAGCATACGTTGCAAGAATTTTTGCCTCCCTCGTAGCATCTGAATCGCTGTTCGATAAATCTTGCTGTGAAATATGAGTAGATTTAATGCGCGAGAGCAATCCTGTTATGCTGCTTTGGTTGACAAGGCTAGATATTTGGTCTTTGACGAATGGATGTAAAACAGGGCCATTGGTGGAATCTTCATCGCTTGTCTCGTCTGCTTCCAAGCACCTTGTGATATGAGTAGATGTCAAATTTAGCAGCCCAGATATCGCAGTCAAGAACCCGAGATCGGGGGCTTTGAGGTTGGCCTGGCCTGGAAGAGCATAACGGTGGAAGAATATCAGGTATGAAAGGAGCCAAGACTGAGCCTTGGTGTTTCCGACAAGGGCACTCTCTTTGGTCAGAAGTGTAGATGTTTCAATTGCTGACGCCAACACCTTGTAATTTATCTCATGCGCTAGCTCGTCGAGCTCACCAAGATAGCCAGCTAGGTTTGGGATCGTCAAATATGAAGTGGCGAGCGCCTCATAGGCTGTCATCGTTTCTGAAGTAATGGGTCGTAGGAGGGCTATGACAGCCTTTGTAACGTGGCCTGGTGACAAATGGTCGCCAAGAGCAGTGATGTTTGTTGTCAAACTTGCCATTGCCGTGTAATAATTTCCAGCGCTGGCTGCCATACGTTTTGGAATCAGCTCAACCAAAAAGGTCAATGTCTGAAGCAGTGGCAATACTGCTGCGCTGTGGGTTGATGAAGAGGTTGCCGAGCTAAGTGCATGGAGAATAGCAATTGCAAGTCGTTTCAGGAGTTCGGTCCATTCGCCCTCCGTCGCGATTGTAGGAAGAGTGTGAAAGGTCTGCTCGAATGTGCGACAAAAGTATACCAGCCGCATGATATCCTCTTGTCTCTTGGCCGATCCCATAAACTGAACTAGAAGCCTGAGCTGGCCTAGACATTGGTCTGCGGTAGAATATGGCGGTGCGGATAGGCGTAATAAACATTCGAGTCGTTCAACTTCTGTCATCGCGGCCGTACCATCAGGAACTCCCAGGGTTTGGCTGACCCTCTCCCACTCATAGCTATCCCATTCTGACCTCCATCTCTTGTAGGTCGCTGTTCGGCTTCGATGACCCCGCCAAACTCGCTGGACGGTGCGGGTTGCGTTCTGTCGGTTTCTTTCCAGTTGTCTCAGTGCTCGTTCTCGCTGAGCGTTTGCGACCGCACTTTCAGGGTTCGATGCATGGGGTGCTGGGCGACTAGGCTGTCCTCCGGGGAATGCGGCAAACGGATTGGTCGCACGACCGCTGAGATTCACCTGGCGAGGGCGTCGTGAGTTACCGGTGAAAGATTGAAACATGATGCAGCAGAAGCTGCTTGAAGCGAGTGACAGGCAGGTTTTAGATGCAGGATTGAAGAATCATAAAAGCCCGCATTTCCGAGATCAGACGAACGGTGATGTGAAGAACTATGACATACGCTGTTTCCGATACGGGCGGTGCATGGCCGAGCTTATCGATGTGTGCACGGGCCCGCACATATCAGACCTCGGGAGCCTAAGGCGTCCACGAGGGTGAACATGCACTTTGGGCCTTTCCACCTCCGATAATACTTGTGGCATATTCTAAGCTGCTTAAATTCAAACTAACTGGGCTGTGTCTATATGGGTACAGGGTGATTACGCCTTTGACATTCTCAAACCATGTCAATGGCTTGGTCTGACGGTGTCTTTCCAAGGTTTTGTCGTTGACATAGAACACAGATAAACAATCTATGCTCATGGTCACCTTGCGTTCATAATGCATTAGAAATAGGTGTATAGTTTCCTAGAAATATCAAGTAGATGCTTATAGGAAGCGGAGGTTCAGTAGCTCCGCCAAATTTTCTTAATACTATGTAATACAATGTTCTTGTTGTCCAGTGCCGGACGGTGGTCTGACTTGGGTGTAGGCTGAGTAAAAACTATAATACATGGGATATATTCGATCGGCCAGCGGGTGATGGGACGCTCAGCAGTTAACTGCTGCATCGAGTGTGGTGGGTAGTATGCTGGGTGTGACTGCTGTCTTGGATTAGGATGATGATCAGTCCGCCTGGCCCGGTGCAACTCACATTCGCTTGGAACGTACAGCCTCTTGGCTATGATGACTTGGTGTTCCGGGGACTCTCATGCCCCGGATTACTATCAATTCGCTGTGTGAAGCTAGAAAAGTCTCGCGGACTTCGCTGTCTCTGACTTCTTGGTCTCGATTGCTGGCTTGGAGGCCTTGCGCTTTGGCTTTGTAGGTAGCTTTTGTTGCTCAAACTGCTTAAGTTTGGGAGTGGGCACAGTCTCGATATTCTCGGGCGTGGGTTCTGTAGACCGGGCCTCTGCAGCCTCAGCAGTGTCAGCCCACATCTGCAGATAGTCTGTACCCTGGAATCCTCGGATCACAGTAGACGTCCTGCCGTTTCTCTCAATATCCTGAACGTAATTCGAGGGGGTTTGGCGCATGTGTTTGGTGATGAAAGGGGCGAGCTACATCACGTTAGCAAATCCAACCTCGGACAAAGTGGATGTCAAACGGAAGGTCGCGCTTACCAGGAAAGGCGTCTTTTTTTCGTTGCTTGCATAGTACTTCCCAGGAACCTCAAGCTTCTCTGGGGCCATGTAGACACGGTGCTTGGTTGGATCAGGCTTGTATGTGCCTCTCTTGTCCCAGGTACCCATCGAACCGGTGCGGTTTCCCTTGTAGTATCCTCCATTCACTTGCTTGGTAGTCAGGCGCAAGCGGCCACGCGCCAGCATTGACTGTGTGGGTTTGAACATCATGGCGATAATCCTGGGGGGTTATTGCTGGAAAACAGGACAGCGTTGGTCGAGATGTTCGGAGGGAGTTGGGAGAACAAAACTCGGCGAATGATAGGGTCGCGCTAATCTCCGCGCCGAGAACTTTTTTTTCTGCCGTGAAAAAAAGTTCAACAGAACTACATCCGTCTGAAAAGCAGTCATCAGATCATTGTGTACTTTTGTGGTACTGATCTGGAGCTACTTTTCTTGGTCAAGAATTTCATTTCTTGACTTTCCGCCATCATGCCTCGCAGCCAAACGCAGCAGCGTAATCCAAAGGACCGCTCGGCGCAGAAACCACCCCAGAAGCGAAAGACCGGACGGTCGCTCAATGCGCTTGCCATCGCAGAGAAGCAGATTCCGACCAGGCTCGGTGTCCGACGCAGTCGTCTAGGAGCCTATGATGATGGCTCCAGCCGCAAGAGAAACACTGGCGGTGACGACGAAGACGAAGAGGAAGAGACACCCCACCACAAACGCCGCCGAACCGAAGATACTGGAAGTCTTGACGGCGGCAGCGACAGCGAGGGACACGAATGGACTCTCGGACAAGTGAACAGTGATGACGATAGCGAACTCGACAGCGACGAAGCCCTCGGCGAAAGCGACGAAGAACGATTCGAAGGGTTCACCTTCCGGGCATCCAAGTCCAAAAATCCGCCAAAGAAGACCCCCAAGCCTAAGAAGCCAGTCGAAATCAACCTGGACGAGGATGACGATGAATCGGAAGAATCTGACGGTGAAGACTACGATGAGGACGAAGATGACGATTTGGGAGAGGACGCCGTTGACCTTGCAACCGCCTGGGATATGAATGCAGCGGCCGATGAGGAGGAGGCTAAGGATGCAGCAAAGAAATCCAAGCGCGCCGCCAGAGACGACAGTGAAGAAGATTCTGGTTCAGAGGCAGACAGTGAGAGTGATGCTAGTGAGGACAGTCTATCAGCCTCAGACGACGATGAGGAGGCAGATCCCCATCAGCTATCGAAACTACAAGATTTCGTTCAGTCCATGGAAACCGGAAAACCAATGAAGCGCACTCAGAAGTCACAAGAACAAGCCAAACCCTCCGAATACGGCTTGACATCTTCCAACAAATTGACAGTTGCCGATCTTCTGCCCTCAATCACCGATACCCGTCTGAAAAATTCTCTCAAGCACATTGATTCTGTTGTTCAGTTATCTAAGGCTGGTGTTCCGGGAAAGCTCGACGCTCCTCTGGCAAAGCGTCAGCAAGATCGCCTTGATCGGACTGCCGCCTACGAAAAGAGCAAAGAGACTTTGAACCGATGGTTGGACACAGTCAAAGCTAACCGCCGAGCCGAACATCTCTCCTTCCCTCTGCGTGACCCCGATGCGGAGCAAAGCCACCGCTTGGAGGCGGCCAAGCCGCAGACAGACTTAGAGAACGCCATTCAAAACATTCTTGTGGAGAGCGGTCTGGCTGAGGCTGAAGGCAAGACTGGCGAGGACCAGATCGCAGAGATTGAAGAGCTCCAGGCTCGCAATGTCCCCATCGAAGAGATCCAGGCTCGTCGGGCAGAGTTGCGCAAGCGACGCGACTTGCTGTTCCGGGAGGAAGTTCGCGCAAAGCGCATCAAAAAAATCAAAAGCAAGTCCTACCGCCGCGTCCACCGCAAGGAGCGCGAGAAGATGGAGCAACAGGAGCGACAAGCGCTCATGGAAGCTGGCGTGGATCCCGATGAAATGGACCAGGAGCAGAGTGAGCGGCAAAGAGCCGAAGCTCGCATGGGCTCCAAACATCGTGACAGCAAATGGGCCAAGGGCTTGAAGCAGAGCGGTCGCACTGCGTGGGACGAAGACGCCCGCAACAGTGCAGCCGATCTGGCCCAAAGAGAGGAGGAGCTACGGAAGAGAATCGAGGGCAAGCGTGTTTCTACTGGAGACGACGACTACCTGGGCTCTTCTAGCTCCGAATCAGAAGAAGAAGATCCTTGGAATGAGGAAGGGTCCGATGTGGAAAAACAGAAGTTCCAGAAAAAGCTTAAGGCTCTCGAGACCAACGACAAGTCCGGTGCTGTGAAGGGACCCCACGCCGACCTTTTCGAAATGAAGTTCATGCGAAACGCCGATGCCGCTCGCAAGGACCAGAATGATGCCGAGCTTCGCAAACTCAACCGTGAGCTCCATGGAGAGGACTCTGAGTCCGAGGCTGATTCGGAGGTCGGCCGACGAAAGTTCGGTCAGTCAGCGAAGAGCGAAGTCAAGTCTCAGGCACAGTCATTGCCCAAGAACGAATTTGAGGAAAAGCTTGATTCTGATGACGAAGATGCGAACGGTGCTGGGTCGGATGATGCTATGGGCACTGCTGTTGATCAGCCTGCTAAGCAACAGTCTGGGGCACGCGGTAACAAGGCCACTTCACTCTCCTCGCGCAAATCCTCCAACCGTGAGCAAGAAGTTGCGGAGGAGGCACCCGCGGAGGAGGAGAACCCGTGGCTTGTTCAGACCGAGCGCACCAACCGTCGCCGAACTGGACCCGATGCCCAGGAGAGCATTGACATCTCACTCGATGCCGCCCAGCCCGAAATTGTCTCGGCGAAAACACAAACCAAGAAGCAAAAGCAGGCCAAGCAAGCACTCGCCAAGAAGCAATTCGATGATGAGAATGATAGCGACGATGAAGACAACGTCCCTGTCCTACTCAAAAACCATGATCTTGTGAAGAGGGCTTTCGCCGGCGATGAAGTCGTTCAAGACTTCGATCAAGAGAAGATGGACACCATCGAAGACGAAGGCGACAAGGTTGTCGACAACACACTTGAAGGCTGGGGAAGCTGGGCCGGCGAGGGTGTCAGCAAGAAACAGCAGAAGAGACAAAAGCGAGACATTTCCACTGTCGCGGGTGTGAAGCCCCAACAGCGCAAGGACGCAAAGCTCGACCGGGTCATCATCAACCAGAAGCGCGTTCAGAAGGTAAGAGTGATCTGTTTCTACCAACACAGTCTTGATTTGCTAACCTTTTATTCTAGAACAAGAAGTACATGGCCACCCAGCTGCCCCATCAATTTGAGACCAAGCAGCAGTACGAACGGTCTCTGCGCCTGCCTCTCGGTCCCGAGTGGTCTACCAAGGAGACCTTCCAGAGTGGCACCAAGCCTCGTGTCATGATCAAACAGGGTATCATCAAGCCCATGGACAAACCCATGGTCTGATTTTGTATTTCCGGGTCTATATTTGTTCTCATATACCATGTCATTACGTCGCATAATGCGACACATCCTGCAAAGCACGCTCTCTGGGCCAAACTCTTGGAAGCATTCCGACTCTCTAGCCCTGTGATCCCGTTTGGAGAAATCAGCCGTACTTTCCACGCTATAAATGTCACTTTGTAGTTGTTCCAACGATCCACATGGCCCGATGTCGTCACGCTGCATGAACCGCGTCTTTAGTTGGCGAGAACGGCAATTCATATGCATACAATTAGGGTCTCGGCCAGACTTGGAATGCGGGCAACCAACGACTGATCGAAAACTGTCCCATGATTGGAAGGCCAAGGACCCACGGGTTCATGGTGTTGGGGTCATGCCCACGGGGTTGACTCAGAAAAGAGCTGGGGTGTCTACTCATGCTGTGAGTACTTCAGGCGTATATATCCTCCGGGTTTCCAAGGTTGTCTACTCTGTAAGGCGACCCCTTGGAACCTCTATTGTTGCCTGAACTTTACTCTAACCTTGGAGGCACTGTTCAATTGACAGTTCACTCCGAGCTTTATATTCTGACGAGGTTTTAAGTGTTTTACATCGAATATAATGTGAGTACAGATTATCGTTGCTGTGTTGACAGCCGCATTCTTGTTGGTGGGGACATCACCCTGACGATGTTTTTCTCGCGCCCTACATTGCTGAGCTGCGACGTATCGTACCCGACGCCTTAGATCATTCTTCCCGATTCCCTCATTGAGATCGAACAGCACTAATATCAATGAAGATCAGAAACTAGTGGATTCTTGGGCCAGACCAGTCACAACAAACCGGCCCGTGTGTCGTCCCAATTTGGCACTGGGTGCTGGAGCTCCGAGGGGTTCATAGTGTCTCCTGGAATCTGCTGTGCATACTTGTAAGTCTGATTTCCTTCGTCTCAAGATCTTCCATGCACTGTGTCGAGATTGGCTTGCCTTTTCAACCCAAGTCGCTTCAACCTCGGTCATAACACATTGAATTGGATTGAGGAACTACTCAAGGTTCCATCAACTTCAACTTGATTGATCCTTGGTCTGAAGTGTGCTTATGTACTGTATCCATCAACAACGGTCTGCTCTTTGAACCGAAGTCGCTTCGGCCTCTGTCATATCGCATCGGACTGGATTGGATACAAGAAGAGCTCCCGGCTTCATCAAAATCAACTCCACTGGCCCTTCATCATCAATAGCGCATCATGGAGATCTCTAAAATGAAGGCAACGGTCTTGCTGACATGGCTTCTAGCCGCAGAATCAGTCTACTCTCTCCCCCAGGTGGGAACGGCAGTTGAGAGCATACTGCAAAACACAGCAACTGGGCCAGCGAGCGCATTTGAGACTCAATATCCGCCCAAGAACGAGAACAGCAGACTTCTCATACCAGAATCTCATCCGGTAAGTATTTAGTGTTGAATTTTTGAGCCATTAATACTTATTTTGGCGGATTCAGATATATCGACTGGGTTTACAAACAGACGGCCATCCAGCTCAACCTCCTTTCCCGGAGCTTGGCGTGAGTCAGTTTATTCACGGTCTGGAGGGCCTCATTGGTGTAGACCAGGATACGACTACTGGACCAGTGCCTACTGTCCCTATCACGACCGCTGCAGGAAAGCAGCCTGAAACCTCGGTCCCTGTTCCAACGACTACAGCAGTCAAAGTTTCTCACGAGGCTAATTCTGAGCCCGAAACTATCGTTGGAAGTATGTCTAAATCTAAAGCTTCGATTGGCCGTGCAATTCTAATGTTCCCCAGAGCCGCATCCTACCAATACTCTGCCTCCAGTCAAACTAGGTACTATGAGCGGCCAAGACGTCTTCCAGCCGGTTGCAACTGGGCCTGCCCCGGCTAGTATCAAGTCTCGTCACGATCACCCGGTGCAAAATAAGCATGTATGACCCTCATAAGTTTCTGCCCAAGCTCAATTGACGAAATTAACCTTTTCACACAGGCAAACTCTACTGATCCCATCGAGACTAACAAGTTCTACGCTGGATTTTTCTTGGGAACTCAGACTAATACTAGCTTTGTCCAGCCTTACTCGCTCGCATGGTCGAAGGGGGATGGCACCTTGAAGAGCTGGGGTATGGGAATTTCCCACGTTCCCGCCTCCATGCTTGCATTCGGTCCCAAGAACCATAAGATTCCAGGGGACCCCGTTTCGTACTACATCAACCCAACCGGTCTCCAACATCTTGTCTTCTCCGCTTCTGAGCTGGGGGAGTCCACTGTGCTAAAGACCGGGCAGCTCAAGGCTTTCTCCGCCAACGTGGTCATCAAGCGCTCTGAAGGCTCCGCTCAACAGATCTCATTCCCTGTTGTTCAGGGTATGGGTTATACTACAGCTATCTACAACGATCTTCAGCCTTTGATCGAGAGTGGTATTTTCTTCCGCAAGGTGGTCAATGCCGGCTCCCCTCGACAAGGAATCTTCAAGTATAAGGTTGAACTCGAAGATGACACCACCTGGTTGATGTACGCTGCTCCCTCCAATGGCAAGGACCCGAAATTCAAGCTGGCCTCAAAGACCAACCTGCGTGGTCCTACTGGTTTCTCTGGTACTGTCCAGATCGCCAAGAACCCTGCCGGTACCCCCGGTGAGAAATTCTATGATAACTCCGCTGGTGTATACCCTGTGGCAGGCCATATCGCAGGTTCGGTCACCGGTGATGTTGGAAGTTATACTCTGTCCTGGACCAAGGCTGGAAAGGATGTAAAGGGCACTCCTTTGCTGATGTTTGCCCTGCCCCATCACGTTCAGTCTTTTGATCAAGCCACCAAGGGTCGCATCACCGATATACATCTCCGTACCACCACGAAGGGTAACTCAACCGCTGTCGTTGGAGAAAGCTGGACTATGGTTGAGTCTAACCTCCCAGTTGATGTCGGCTTTGCTCCTTGGTCAACCGACCAAGGAAGTGTGCATGAACTCGCCCCTGCCGCCAAACATGCCATCCTCCAGTATGCTCCATATGAGTTGAAGCAGAACATCTCGGAGGAAACAGACTTGAACAGCATGTACTACAGCGGCAAGGCCCTCAGCAAGTTCGCGACCTTGGTGTACACTGTAAACCAGCTCGGCAAAAATGCCGAGCTAGCCAAAGACGCATTCCAAGAACTGAAGAAAGCTTTTGCCCACTTCGTTGACAACAAGCAGCAATACCCACTGGCCTACGATACAGTCTGGAAGGGCGTTGTCTCCACTGCGGGCTACAACGGCGATCTGAACCAAGACTTTGGAAACACCGCATACAACGACCACCACTTCCACTACGGCTACTTCATTCAAGCTGCTGCTGTTATTGGATCTCTCGATCCAACTTGGCTAACTGCCAACAAGGATTGGGTCAATACTCTCGTCCGTGATGCTAGCAACTCTGTCGAGAACGACGCTTATTTCCCCTTCTCCCGTGGCTTCGATTGGTACAATGGTCACTCCTGGGCCAAGGGTCTATTCGAGTCTTTTGATGGAAAGGATCAAGAGTCCTCCTCTGAAGATACCATGTTTGCATATGCAATCAAGATGTGGGGTCAGACCACCCGTGATGCAAGCATGGAGGCTCGTGGTAACCTGATGCTCGGTGTCCTGGGGCGGTCATTGAAGAACTACTTCCTTTTGGAGAACGACAACATCAACCATCCCCCAAGCTTCATTGCTAACCGAGTCACCGGAATTGTAAGTCTTATCCCCCTTTTTCAAATTTTCAAGTCATCTTCTAACAGGAAAATAGATGTTCGAGAACAAGGTTGACCACACGACCTACTTCGGCGCCAATTTGGAATTCGTTCAAGGGTAAGCCCAGTCCATTTTCTCATCTCGAGATCCTCAAGGGTGATCTTAGCGCTGACACATCATATAGTATCCACATGCTCCCTCTGATGCCCCACACTCCTTACGCACGCCGGAAGGAGTTCGTTCGACAAGAATGGGAGGCCATGTTTGCCCAGAATGCCTCTACGCCGGCCTCCGCAGTCGAGGGCGGATGGAAGGGTGTTCTGTATGCCAATCTTGCTCTCATTGACCCCAAGGCATCTTGGGAGTTCTTCACCCAGCCAAACTTCAACTACACCTGGATTGATGGCGGTGCTTCGCGCACTTGGTACTTGGCCTTCGCTGCTGGTCTAGGAGGCGCCTCTTGAGCGACATAGTGCCTTGATGTTTTAACGTTTTCACTTTTGGTATTTGGGTTGGAGTCGCATCTTGGTTTGGATCTTTTGTTTTCTTCAGCCACACTCTTTGGTGGTGATTTTTAGTAGCTTACTTTTGTTGCGCGGTACATAACAATGGAATGACTAGTATTTGGTACTCTCTAGGTATGATCACCACTTTCAACGAGAATAAAGTTCTTCGCTCTTACTTTATACTTTATACAAAATCACTGGGCTCCCCTGGGCCATAGTTGACTGTAAAAGAAAAGTGGGTAACACCCCGGCACACCCGTTCGGACTTGCCCTATGTTTTTGGCCGTTATAGCGGGGAACGCGAGTCCGACTTCAACGTCATCTCACATATCAATTAGCTCTTCCCCGACCTACACAACAGGCTCGGAAATCATAAATCATGGCTCCAACCGTTTTGTCGAGGCCTTCTTCTGATCCGAACACGATTAAAACCCGCATCTGCATGATATCAGACACCCATACAAGCTTACCGAACCCACCACACATGACCGACAATGCGTATCGATCGCCACTGCCGAAAGCCGACGTCTTACTTCACGCCGGTGACTTGACGAAGGTCGGCTACCGAGTCGAGAATGAGGCCATGATCGCCATGCTTAAAGACGCTGACGCGGAACTAAAGCTCGTCATCGCGGGTAACCACGACATAACTCTAGACGAAGAGTACTTTGCAAGCTTCGGCTACAATCGACACTCAAGACCAGAGTATCTGGGTGACGAAACCATCCTTTTATCTGACGATGACATCCACCAAACCCGTCAACCATCCGCGGAGCAATTGCGATCTTACGCTCGCTCAATCAAGGATCTCTGGACTTGCCAAGCTGCTCGCGACGCGGGGATTGTTTACTTAGAGGAAGGCGTCCATTCATTCACCCTGTCGACGGGAGCGACTTTCACTGTTTATGCATCGCCTTATCAACCAGATTTCTATCGTTGGGCATTTGCCTATGAGCGCGATGAAGATCGCTACAATTCTAATAGCGCGGCGAATCCTATTCCTGATTTTCCAGCTGTGGATATTCTCTTGACTCACGGGCCCCCGCTTGGGATTCTGGATGGGGTCCCACCAGATTTGAATGTGGGATGTGAGCATCTGCTTCGGGCTGCAGGGCGGGCGAGACCGCGCATTCATCTATTCGGACATATTCATGAAGGTTGGGGTGCCCAACGGGGAGTCTGGAATGGCGATGGGCTGAAGCTGGAAGACGTGCCTACCGACATTGAGGATATGCTTGAGAATCGCTCGGCCTTTTATGATGTTAGTGAGGGCGCGAGCCGGCCTTTGCGATTCGGAGATGAAACTCTGTTTGTGAATGCTAGTGTTAATACCGTGAAGTATGAGGCCAGGAATGCGCCTTGGGTTGTTGATTTGGAACTTCCATTGGCTGCCCAGGTGGGAAGTGAGCCAGGCAAATAGCTCACCAGGACAACTTTGAAATTGGGTGATACCAATATATATCTATAAATTAATTGCAAACCTTCCAAGGTTGGAATACTCATACAACACCACTGTAGCAGTTTTGAATGAAACTCGGAGCCCTGCGGGTGCCAGGTGTGTCATGGCCCACCTGCGCATGGGGTACCTACTAGATAACCTTGAAAGAGTTGCAGACGAATTGAGCATCTGGGCTGAGGGAGAACGATGGACGACACGGAAACATCCATAGATGTTTGAGCTTGATTCACAAGTATGCGATTCCAACTTGGAATCCCGAGGTCCTTGGAAGCTTTGGAGTTGGATTTATATATTCCATCCTTGGAAGATTGAATACACGCACGTACATTCATGGATGCCCAGGTGCTGTACCTTGGCACCGCTGTAATGTTTGAACATACCTGGAGGGCAATCCATGGATGTGTACTACTATCTACAGATGACCATCACTACGAGGGAAGAGATAGAACAGATGAACTAGGAACAAATCCCTTGGATTGATGGCTCAGAGCTCTACAGACAATTTGCACCCCTAGGATGCCCTGATCATGACATAGCTGAAACTCCGATCCACCCGTTGCAACAACCGAATATTTTATTTTATCGTTTACTTGCGGATAGCCTTCTGGTAGAAAGCAAGCTCCTCACCCTCCAGAATGTAACCGTCAACACGGCCGGACTGTCCGGGGCGGGAAGCGACAACGGCGAAAAGACGACCGGACTCGAACTGACGCTCGATAGCACCCTCAGTCTTGCCGAGCTCAGCGAAGCGAGCGGCCTGCTTCTTGGCGACGGAGGCGGACTTCTTCTCCTCGACCTCCTCACCGGACTTCTGCTGGCGTCTGCGACCAATAGGCTGGCCGTAGTGAGCCTCGTACCACTGACGGAAAGGAGCAGCGTCAATCTGGACAACGGCGGACTTGGTCAGGGTGTTTGTGCGGACCAGCTCGTTGTTGGAGGGGTGGAAGGACACTCCGATGACACGGGTCTTGCGGGAGATACCCTCGGAGCCCCAGGAGAAGTTGCCGGATTCGAGACGGAGGGCACGGAACTTCTGGTTACCACCACGGGTGCGGACAAGGTGGATGCGCTTGCCACCGATACGGGTGTTGGCGGGCTGGCGACCCTTCTCGAACGCTCTGTGAAACGATGTGTAAGAATATTGCTTCGAATCGTTGCGAGTCTCCCTTGACACAACACCGGAGAGGGACAAAAAAAATTCAGATCTGACGGGTTGGATCGTACCTCTTCTTGCGGTAGTGAGCGCGCTTGGCACCAGTGGCGCTGCGCTTGTGGCGAGAATCCCGAGAAATACCCATATTTGCGGTTGATGGAGGGGTCTATGGTGGAAGATGAACGTTAGATATTGTCGATTGTGGGCCCTGCGTTTTTTTCTTTCCAATCCTTCTGTTTCGTCTCGAAGTGCCGCACGATACCAATGCTCGAGTTTTGCAGGAACAGGCGACAGTGTTGACAGGTAGTTGTAGACTTTTCCAAGGCGCAATGGGATGATGTTGAAGTCGGCGAGATGTTGATAGAGGATTCAATGGGGATTGAAAATCGAGATCGAGGGCGCAGCGAGCGAAACAGAATTCTTTTCCGAAAATAACCTTGCAGGAATGAGACAGCCGATAACTCACCTCTGTGTATGTTACCCTTCACCAGAAACGCGGATAAGTTGTCGTAGGGTTGTCGTGCGAGTTTGAGGTCGTGGAGTCGCTGAATTTCGCAGGGCGCACTGTGTCGCTCGCTTGTGTGATGCCCTAACCGACACTAGGCTGCATTGGGCTTAGCGGGGCCCAGTCTCTGGATAAATCAGGTGATCTGCATTGCTGACTCAGATCACGTGTGTGTTCAATCTGATATGCTCTGAACACCATTAAAGATGTAGACTTCACTACTACAAGCACAGGATGCCCAATCCCGGCATTCAGCATCACACGGCAATGTGTTATCTTTGATCTCCACATTCCCATTTCAGATAACCAGGTGTTTACAGTAACACATTTATCAATTGAATTTGGCCAATCAGCCTTCCTACTCTAGCGCTTTCTCCGGCTCCTACTGGCTTTTGCCTTTCTTTTCCCGCTCCTCCTTCACAATCTGCTTAATGCGCTGGAAGGTATCAAATCCCTCGATGAAGCACGAACCAACCCACTTGCACCACAAACCCGAGAAAACCGGGACACCCAGCGGGCTCAACTGAGTGACAATCAACAACACGGTCTCGAAGATATGGATACCCACGACCAGAGGGAAGAACCACGGTTGAATGTTGTAGACGAAGTGCGCAAGATCAGGCACAAACTTGTACCCGAAGTACTCGTAGACAAACGAGCCCGGTAGCATGTTGCTGCGCTGGAAGCAGCTGGCGTAGAAGAAGAGACACAGACCGAAGACAACCACTGGGAATCCGCGAGGGGCGCGATATTCGGTGAGGGTGACGTCGCTGCGACCTAGGCGCTTCAGACTTTCTTTGTGCATGGCGACCATGCGGCTGCGCGCTTCGGAATAGTCTTTCATGGGGGGCTCGATGGGGGCGCTGTAGCGGGTGCCATGAGCGGCGATGATCAGGTTCGTAAGGGTGATGTCTTCCAGATTAGCAGATTTGGCCTGCGAGGATGAGAGGCCGCAGTAAGCTCGAAGGAACAAGACCAGGGAATCTTGGTGGTCGGCATTCATATGCTTGATGATGAAGTCTTTGGAAGACATGGTGGTCGCACGGGATGGTAAAAGCGCCCGGGGAGAGATGAGGATGCGATTGGGAACAGAACCGGTGCTTGAGGTGACAGTCAAAATGTTCACACGAGAAGGTAAACGGACCCACGCCAAGCCTCGGCTTCACGCTTCGCTCTCTCTCTCTTCACTACATTCTACTTCGGACGATCCATGGATCGCAGCGCTACTGCACCCTCAGCTTCGGTAATTGAAATTATTACTTTGATTGTCCAAGCAAATATACATAGCATTCCAATGTCTCGGCCCAACCCCGTGAATTCAAAATAACAATCAAGACAGGGCTCTATGGAAAAAGCATCGGATCGTGACGACGTCGAATGTTCGTGATGGGAGAAGGGTCTCAAGCCCTGTGGTTGGTAAAACGCGATCAACTCCTAATTCGGTTGAGCGACAGTCCAGGGCAATCGGAGTAGGAAAAGAAGAGGGGGGGTTTCTTGCCTCGAGGCCAACTTACATGAGAGCCAAGGTAAGATCGCCGTGAATGCGTGCTTTCAGTTCCACCTCAATCTCCAGGTTGAGCTCCAACCTCAGCTTCATGCCCTCTTGATCCAACATTGACGGTTCTTCCTTGTGAAGAGTTTCCATCCCGCCGTTGGGCTTGAAGGTTGAGTTTTGTTTGGAGTAGGGTTGCATGGCATCATCGCCGTCGTCGTCCGAGTAGTCGTATTCATCATAGTCATCTTCATCGGTGTAGTCGTCTTCGTCGTCGTCTTGTTGGACGACAGGCTGTTTCCGCCTTTGGAGCTGTTTCTTCTTCTGGGGTTGTAGGATCTCTTCTTCGGATTCTTCGTCGGTGTAATCGTCGGCACTGTCATAGTCTTCCCCGTCGGAGAGATCCTCCTGAACGGGGAGCTTCTTGGGCTGCTCTTTGGTCTTTTCGACGGTCGCCATGGTCGATTAGGGAGTATAGAGTAGAGAAGAGGAGGAAGATGTGGAGTATATAGGAATATGAGGTGAATCGGGTGAATAGGGTATGGAGGCAAAAAGAGATACGAGTATAGAAAATAGATAAAAAAAGAAACCGCGAACATCAACTATAGAAAAGCAAGAAAAACCGATATAAAATGACATGACGTTGGCGGCTGGTCACCTCCCCGCGTCATTAGGAACGAGAACGCCGCAATTCTAGACTTGACACAACCTGACAATGCCGTGTCCACCAAGTCTCGGACTGTACGGGATGCACCCGCATTTCCCTGCCCAGGTGCCAACTCAACCCGTGGAAACAGCCCTAGACTCGTGGCCTGAACCAGTCGCTCAAAAACTTGGAACCGGGCAGTTTAAATTGCCCTCTCAACTTCCCGCTTGAAACACTACAGGCGACAGGCAGATATTCACGATGTCTTTTCAGTCTGTGTATCGACAGCATGCGAATGTATCTTACAGTGTGCATTGTACACTGTACACCTGAAGACAAGCCAGTTCTTGACGTCGTGTGGCGTCATACCATCTATTCCTCGAGCCGTGAGACGCCAAAGCTGCAACGGTCTTACGTCTACTTAATCTATTTAAGTGGAGCACGTCCATGCGTCAAATTCACCGAAATTTCAACCTGATTGGCGCGTGGAACTGTTGCGGAAACATTCTATTTTTCTCCCAGGGTTTTGCATCTCCGACTAGCGCTGATTCCCTGTCAATTCAGTTGCTCATTGCTCCATACGGGTGTGTTCCAGCCTGATCCTGGTCTAGAACAGACGTCATTTCCCTTGCAACCTTCGCCTAGGAATCACCCCCCGTCATTGCGTACCTGGACAGACTACTTGGACACGGCATGGAGTAGCCACATTGATGGATCTGACGTCGGAGGCGGCTAGAATCGTCCGTCACGACCGGTTTGAACCAGGCCCGGTGGCTCCTCTGATGATATAAACGGTTGGACAAGAGGTACCCATCCAGTCGGTATCTGCATCTATATGCCAATACGCACAATTACATAGTAGTTCCCTCCGCCCACCTTGTGACGCTTTGATCCAATCTACTCGAATCAGTTCATATTCCCCTCACACCCCCTCTAAACAACCTCTTTTTCTTTTCTTTCCACCATGGCCGATCAGGAACAACCTTCTACTCCAACCCCTGATTCCCCTAAGCCAAAGCGTGCCCCTCCAAAACTAGGCAAGAAGTCTCCTGCCAAACAAGAACAGACCCCTCCACCCTCTGAGCAAGAACAAGAGGAACAAAAAGACGAAGGTTCCCAGGACAAATCCCCCGAGTCTAAGCCCGAGGATCAAAGCCAAGAACAAGAAGAAGACCAAAAGCCCGAGCCCGAGTCCGAGCCCAAACAACAAGAGCCAGACTCCGAGCCCGAACAAAAGGAAGAAGCCCAAGAGCCCGAGCCCGAGCCCCAACCTAAGCCCGAGCGTCGTCGTCGCAAACCCCGCCGTCAAGAAACAGACACCGAATCAGTCCAAATGGAAGAAGAGAAGCCACAGCGTCGCGTCCGTCGCCAACGCCAGCCCAAGCAGCGCCAGCAAGAGGGAGGACCCCTCGGTGGCCTTCCTGGAGTCGGGGGCGCCGACCAAGCCGGCCAGCTCGTGCAAAACACAGCCAGTAATACGCTCAACGGCGCAACCGGTAGCGCGGGCAAGGCCGTTGGCGGAATCCTAGGCGGCGGCGAAGACAAGAAGGAAGACGACGATGGAGGTCGGGACGAACAGCTGCGCTTGCGACTGGACCTTAATTTGGATATCGAGGTTCAGCTCAAGGCAAAGATTCATGGTGATTTGACGATTGGCTTGCTGTGAGTATACCTTCTTCCTCTCCGAGCTGGACATTGCTAACGATTATACAGTAATTAATCTTTGGAATATTTATATCGGTTCTACGCTTGCATGGGACCAATGAGTTATGGGTTACGGTGATGCATTATTGATGTTTCGGGTCCTTATCCTAGATCCGTCTCGCTGTGTATAGTACTTTCGCCTCGGAAGTAACTGGGAGAAATGAATTAATAAACTTTTGATTCAATTAAATCTTGTAGCCTTACACGTCACTCGCCTTGTGTTCCCTGCCTTGTTCGGCATACACCTGGGCATAGACTAGGTAAACCCTGGAAGCCCAGGTTGGACAAGTGCGAGTGTCATGTTACCGTTGAAGGGCTCCAGGGCTTTATCCATGGAGGATCCTTTCCAAGGCTATGATCAATAATTCCGACATTTAATCTTGAAACCTGATGCATTAATCACTCACAAACCCCCAGTCTATTGTATTTGCAGGATCATTGCGAGTTGAAATATACAGGAACATCAACCTTGAAAGCAGGAACGCCCGTGAAGGAACACAAATACAGGAAAATAAAACATGAAGGCGGAAAGTCCACGCATTCTTGCCTTTTATCGAGACGAGAAATATAGGACATTCTCCAACGAGGACAAGGCGTCCGAATCTATAACCCCGCGACCCACATCAGCCCATAGCCGAGCGTGACAATCACCACAAAGGCCATCAAACTGGATGGAATACCACGAGTAAGGAAATGGCGGACCTGGAGGTACCGCTGGCCAGTCTGAGGAACTTCGGTCATAATGGCAGCTAGAGATCATGGTTAGCACGAAGCAAGTGACTGCAATTGTAGAGAGGGAACATACTCATATTGGGGAAGCCACTGGTGGGCAAAGCCATGGCGACTGAGCACATCAAAGCGCTGGCCATGACCAAAAGGTTGGGGTGAGGGTCTTCCATGTTGACACCAATCTGGCGGACGAGAGGCAAGATGATGAGGGCGGCAACGGTGTGCGAGATGAACGAAGCGATTACGAGGATTAGGGCACTGAAGACCAGAAGCACGCCGTACAGACTGAGATGCTCGACGCGGGTGGTAATGTCAGCGGCAATGGTGTGCAGTAGTCCAGAAGACGTCACTGCCTTGCCTAGGCATAGTCCACCTGCGGCGAGGATGATGATCGTCCATAAGAAGTTGTTGAAGTCTTCCTTGTTGAGGATACCCGTTCCGAAGAAGATGACAAGCGGGATGATGGCGATGACACCCATGTCGCCGAAGATGTGCTCGAGCTGGTGACTCGCGCACCAAAGGGCGATGGTCATAATAGTGACAATGCTGATGAAATATTGCATTCCAGTCCATCGATCTTTGACAGGGCGGATGGGGATGACGGTGGCATTGCGACCGGGACGGAAAGTCGCCAGAAGCAAAGCCCAGATGAGCAGGATGGAGATGATACAGACTGGCAGTGAGATGAAGAACCATGTGCCCCAGCTAATGTTGGGGAACATGTTCTGCAGAGCGATGATGTTTTGAGGGGAGGCAATTGGGGATGCTGCACCACCAACATTGGCGGCCAGTGCAATACCGAGCACGAGGGATTTGGCGAAGTCCGACTCAGGTGGCATGTTGCGCAGCAAAGGTTGAATGATGGAGTAGCAGAGCACGGGTGATGCAACGTTACTGATCCACATGCTTAGGAACATGCTCACGAACATGTTCGTCAGCAGAACCGTGGATGGCTTTGAGCCCGCTTTGCTGAGAACGAACATGGCCATACGTCGGGCAATATCGTACTTGGAAAGCGCCGCTGCAATAGTGAAGCCGCCAAGCAGAAGCATGATTACCGGGGTCCACATTGCCGAAAACACCATTCCCACGGACTCCTTTGGTCCAAGTCGCTCGTGCGGCTTCTCGTCTGATCTCATGATGCCTAATGTGACAACCAAAAATGGAATCAGAAGGGAGGTCACAAATAGCGGGATTGCCTAGGAACGAAGGTTAGTAAGGAACCACAAAGGAGTACAGGATGATCGGCACGACATACCTCAGTGGCCCACAAAATACTGACAAGGACCAGCATGGCCAAGCAGTTCTGTTGCTCAGGGGTTTCCATAGTCTTCATGGAGAGCAGAGCGCCGAATACAGCGACACTGAGCACCAACGTGCCGAAGCTCAAGCTGCAGAACCACAATGGGAACTGGAACCGACCTAACGGCGTAGAGATCTCACGTGTACGAATCTCATTCTTATCGCCCTGACGCCGTGCAGTAGCCGGATCCTCATCCCCACCCAGTAGCGTCCGGCGGATACCAACGTTTGCAGCCTGCGCACGGCGCTCAATCTCAATCATCTCACGCCAAACTGTGTTGCGCTCCCAGACGACATGCTCACGCAAATGCAAACGCAGCTCACGTCTGGCGAATTGCCTGTTACCCTTAGTGACAATACCCGCGTAGACAGCCTCGACATCCTCGATATGGCTATCGACCGCCGCCATGGTGCTCTCAATGAACGGCGTCGCGGGGTGAACCACAGAGGCCAGGTAGTCCCGACGTAAGTTGCGGTCCAATGTCTTGTCGTATTTCTTCAGCGCCTTGGCGAAACCAGTCTTGTTCAGCTCGATAAATGACCGAAGCTCGCAGAGTGAGACGTAGCGCTCAACCAGGCGCTTCTTCAAAGAGATTCCGGTATTGTACAGAGCAAGGAAGTCTTCATCGTTAAGGTATGACCCGTGCATATCAGATCCGGCCGGTTGTCCAAAGAATGAAGAGTCGGCCAGGTCGCCGTGCTGGTCGTCTGTGCCGGACTCGCCATCTGTCGACTGTATCAATCGCCGACGTTGGCGAAGAGAGGTAGACCGGTCATCGTCACTATAACCCTCTTCGTCGTCGGCCATCGAATCATTGCTGACCCCACTGGAACGGCGGCGTGGAAGTGGGGGTCCACCATTCCGACGGGTGCTGGCCTTGATGATTGTTTCACTCACCGGGTCCATATTGACGCCGTCTGTCTGGGAAAGATACACATGAGCTTCCTTGATGAGCTCATCGGCGAGTTCGAAGATCTCTGCCTGCTTCTTCTGGAAGAAGGTACAGATCTTATCCATCTCTGCGTCGAGCGCGCGCTTGAAAACAGCATCCGGGTTGCTCGTTTGAGCACCCAGCAGTGGTGCAGACTCGACATCGGTGGTGGACTGTCCTTCGGTTCGATTGGCCTGTTTTTCAAGGGTGTAGATCCTAGTCACGCGAAATTAGCCTGAAAAGAATTCTCCGCAGTCCATGCATCTCGTGTGATGTGACACCGTCAGATCCCAGGGTCTGCGGTACCAAAGTTTGGACTCACAATTTCTTCAGATTGCTGTAAGCAATATAGTTGGAGCTCCAGTCAGGCACAGCATTGAACTGCACACTATGTGAGAACTTCATCTTTGCAGGTTCCGAATCTGGGTTCCCGGAGTTGAGTGCGCGACGTCGGAGAGCCTCAGCCCAGAATCTAAGACGAGAAGCCCTAAGGCTATTTGGCGCTAGCTTCTCTTGCGCAGTCCCCTCGCCGCTAATATGAAGGCCAGCAAGCGACTGCGAGTTGGCTGCCGGTGTGAACGGTTTGGCGCTAGCTCGAGATTGTTCGACGCAGCCGGGCCCACGTGCGCTTGAAGTTCGGTGGGAGGTATTGTACTCGACAAGTTCGATGGAGTCAGGACGCGAGGGAGCCACCGTCGGAGAAAGGGAGGCCGGGGAAGGATCGGCCTATATCATTCGAGTAAAGGGAGAAGCAGGGCCGGAAAAGGTGTGCGGGGAGGTGTCAAGTCCGGGTCAGCTGCGATCGTGGGTTGCACTGGATGGTCAGGCTGGCAACGACTGAACACGCTTGCGCACCGCCGATTGGAAGGTTTTCCAGTTGCTGAGATTCACCCTGGGCGTTTGAGCAAATAGAACTCAGCGTCTTGGGTTTTCTGTCGATGACCTCAGGGACCGTTTTCGCGATACGAGCGCTTAGGTAATCCAGTCGGGAGCTGTCAACTAGAAAGTGTAACAAGATTGCGCACGAGTAGACGTATGTAAGTTGAAGTAGAAACTTTGTAGTATATCGGAGGTTTCGTACATGTCCCATTTGGGTTGGCTTAGGTGGCCCCCAATAAGAGATGGGGTAATCAACTATATAGGGGTCCATACACGTGAAACTGCACCCAAGACTTCCTAGAATATCAACTTCAGTCGAATCTATTAGATCGAACTAACTAATGTACATATGCAGAAAAGTGCTCATAAACAAACTCAAAACCCAAGAACAAGTGAACCCTAGCGACGAACGGAGACACCCAGGTTGGCACGACCAGAGATACCAATCTTGTGCTGCTGGTCTCGCTTATCCCAGACACTACTACGGCCCTCGGCGACCGCCACCACCTCAGCGGCAACGCGGTTCGCAAACACGGGGTCACGGCGCTTGGCAGATCCATCGATGATCCACTTGATCGCGGCACGACGGCGCTGGCGCAGGTTCAGAGGGTGAGGGATCTGCACGGCAGCACCACCACCAACGATACCCTTCTGCTGGCGGATTCGGAAGAGAGGGGCGACGGAGTCGACAACGACAGTGAGGTAGCGGACGGGGTCAAGGGGCATTTGGCCGGCCGGGGGAGCATCAAGCAGACGGCGCTTGATGTTGATCTGGGGAGGCGAAGATGTGCGGAGGTGGTCCAGAATTGTGCTCATGTTCTGGAATTGATTAGAACGCCCGATACGTCGGGGAGAAGTAGAATCCTTACCTTCTGGGCCTTGGTCAGCTTTCCATCTTCCATCAGCAGCTTGGTGAACTGGTCCTGCAGGGTATCGTAGCGGTTGCGGTAGTTCAATGTTTTAATATTCTGGGGAACGATAGGCTCATCGAACTTCAAGCCGGGGTTCTCTTCCACGGCTTGCGATTGCACCTGCTCGATCATGCTGGCAAGAGCGGCGGCAGCCTCCGCGCTGGGGCCTTCGTTGCCCGGCGCAAACCCGTCGACCTCAGGCATGCGGCTCCGAGCCGAAGTCGAGAAAGAGCGTGTGCCTGACTTCTTCAATTCGTCTTGCATGATCTTAGGCATGTGCTTCATGGCCTTCTTGTCGCGGCTGAGGATCTGTTCCACCATAATTAACACTTGTTCGAGCGATTGATCCGGCACCAAGCCTTGCGCTCATTTCTCACCTCCTCGACCGGTGTACCGTGAGCCAACTCCGGGGTGGATGGAACACCATCGCACCGCTTTTCCTTATCCATGATCCGAGAGATCTCATTCGCCTCCTCGCTCACGTCGGGCAGCTGATCAGCAGTTGGGAAGGTCTGCTCATCGGGCTGGGGTTCCACTTTCTTCGAGCCATCGCGGGAAGAATTCCATCGGCACTGGATAGGTTGGATGGCGCGGAAACGGGTAGGGTTGGCGATGCTGCGGGAGGGGATTGAAGGAGTGGTGGATTGGCGCAGAGCGGATGTGGCCCTGGCCGTGAATAGGTTAAGACGAGGTGTCATTATGGCGATGTGTGTAAATTGGCCGCAATGTAATTATCGGCGTCGGACAGTCGATTGGAGGTTTGAGCAAAATTCCGGGATGCTGAGTCAGCGCCAAGCATTGCCCAGGTGAGGTCATGAGCTTGGAAGGTTCAAGCAAAGCAGGATTGCCCATCTACATATGAATCATTGTGCATTATCTGTGTGCGATCTGAAGTGGAAAGAAAGGGTCCTGAAATCTGAAATCTGACTGGCCTTGGGTTCTAGGTCAAATGTTTAGTACTCGCTATCTCGAACAATCTGTTGCATGAAGTATAAAATGTCTTGGACATCCATGGAGCCAATATCTCAATTCCTAGTGCATCAAACCAAAACAAAATAGGAGAAGATGAACATCCCCAAATTGAATGATATTTTATATTCATTCTACATCTATCGTGTTCTGATTGCCTGAAGTCCTTCGGGGTTTAAAGCCTAGATGTCCCAAGCACTCGATTCCACCTTTTTCTGGTCTTGTATAAAACAGATGTTTTTGAGCTGACTGCTCGTATGCAGTCCTCTCCGAGTCTTGAATTATTTCCTCGCCCCCATGATTGCTTATGAATGATAAGCAATTACTAAAATTGCTAATACCGTCCGTCCATCGTCAAATATATACCTAGGCATTTCCCAATCTAGGTATCAGTTTCAAATCATCATTGATCCATGGATGTTCGTGCTAAACCTGGGCATACCTAAGCTTTGATACATAGGTGCAACCTTGGAACCAATAGCCCTCGTTCCATGTCAACTTCGTCCAGAATTGAAACGTAGCTGACCGCACAAGATAACTACGATGAAGCTTCACTCTCTGCCTCCGAATCATCGTATGAATCCTCTGGTTTGATACCCGTAGGTAATTTACTGGGTGCTCTGATCAAATGATAGGAATTGGCACCAGATGAGGACTCCCTTGTTGGTGCAATGACTCTGCAATATCTGAAGATGCCGAGGTAGCCCTGCTTCCAATTATGCTAGTGGAGAACACTGGGCTTACACCTGGGCATGATTCACAACATCGCGTGTTTGACGAGTTTGACGTTTACGAGGTGCTGCATTCCAAGGTTCTCCGTGTCGCAAGCTTCGTCATCTGATTCACCAATCGCTTTACGCTTGTGACCATTCCCCCCATCGTCTATTACATTGTATGGCTCAAGCTTGCTGCATATATCAGTGAGAGACTTGCTCCATCCAAGGTATAGTTACACACTTTGCAACGTCGAGTGCAGATAACAGCTCGAGACCAGGGAATATTTCTGAGTCACTACGCTGCAAATCTTAGATTCATACTTTGTTAGCAGGGAAGGTAGACCTACCAAATGACGCGCCTTCATATGTTTGCGAATGGATGTAGCCTTCCACTGCAATGAGATCGACACATAATCACAATATAGACAGCGTTGGGTGCAATTTTGAAAAGACTGAAAAGCATTCCAAGGTTAACCAGGCGCGTATGCTGCTTTCCTAGATTGATGTAGACTCACAATCCTTGCATGATCCAAGGGCCATTGCATAGGTGGGTGGCAGTCGCACATGTGGATTTTGTTTCGACCTTCAAGGTTCATCCTGTCAGCCATATTACAAGTTCTTCCTAGGTTTGTACAATAGCCGATACCTATACTTACGTCCACTTGTTAGGTTTCCTATCTCGAGTGCTCCCCCAACACCAGCCCCTCAATTCAGTTTGAGCCATGCCACAAGCTGGTTTTTGCGAATAGTGTAGCAAGAAAACAAAAGCGGCTTCGAGCGAATGTTGCCTTTTTTTTCAATTTTCATTGTCTAATTTACTATGATCTTCTTCATCACATCCCGGCTGGCTGGCGTAATTGGATAGCGTGTGTGGCTTTTAATCACAAGATTCGGCGAATATCCGGTCTTCTTGATTTTTGTTTTGATTGTGAAGAGATGGCAATTTCTCATGATAGTTGATAAAAATATCAAAGTAACAGAGAGAAAGACTAAACTGGATGGACGCTCAAAGTTTAGCCCTGGAGTTTGGCACATGTGGGGAAAAGATCATATGCACATGAGTGTGACAATGCGACGAGAGCAAACAGGATCTGACAGGGCAAAAAAGAGGCAGGACTTTGAGAGACATAATCATCTATCCCAGCGTGACGGAGGGATGTAGACCAATTCCACAATATCAAGTCCATGCATTTGATTCAAGAGTAGGCTATAAACTAAGAACACAGGAAATTTTGAATATACACACGCCCAAAAGCATACAAAGGAGAAAAGTAGTCACTGGACAAAGACACTGGACAAAGACTCAAACTGATACCACCCGAAATTCCAATCCCAGTCCCAATTTAGTTGACCACGTTGTCGGGGTAGACGTAGAACGCCAAGGCAAGAATAATGTACAAGCCGAGACACATGCCACCCTCCAAGTAGTTGGACTTTCCATCCTGGATGAGCAAGGTAACCACCAAGCCGGAGATGAAGAATGCGACCGTCTCGAAGGTCTGGAAGTGCAGTGTCATCGGGATACCGATGATCCAGCCCAGAATGACCAAGAAGGGAGTCACAAACAGCGCAATCTGCAAGCTGCTACCGATCGCAACACCGATCGCCAGGTCCATCTTGTCCTTGTACGCGACCACGACGGCAGTCACATGCTCCGCGGCGTTACCGACAATGGGAATCAGCACCAGACCGATGAAGGTCTTGCTCATGCCGGTCTTCTCTACTATGCTGTCAATGCTACCGACAAGGTAGTCAGCACAGATGGAGACAAGGACAGTCACGACAATCAGCGCGACTGTCGCAGCCCAGGGGCTGAGGACGCGTTCTTCCTCTTCCTCCTCTTCTTCGTCGGCAGCACCGGCCTCGGCATCGCTGCCGTTCGTCTCTTCAAAGAGGTCGGAGTGAGATCGCAGCTGGAAGTAGAGGTACATGACGTAGATCAAGAGGAGGATGATAGAGGTGCCGTGAGACAGGATGAGGATATTGTGCTGGGCAGCGCGGTCCGGGTTCGAGTCCTCATCACCAGGCTTGGCGGCGCTGTTTTGCGAGATGGCGGCGTAGAGGGTAGCAGGGATGATCAGGGAGGCGGATGCAACGGCCATGAGCGAGGACATGGTTGAAGCGACGGTGCTGTTGAACGACTGCTCGCGATACCGCAGTCCGCCGACGAAGAAACAGCAGCCCAGCACGAGCAGAATGTTGGACAGGATACTGCCCAGCATACTAGCCTGCACCACGCGTACCTGGTTATCCTTCAACGCGATGATACTGACCTGTAAACGAATTCGTTAGCGAATCATCACCCCCTGCATAGCATGGCCATAGCCATTGACATTGCCATCAAACTCGAACTCGAAATTTGACATTGAACGACACAGAGAGCACACTCACAATCAATTCAACAGCATTTCCAAAGGTGGCGTTCATCAGGCCTCCCAGGGCCTGACCCATCGTAGCCGCCAGCTCCTCCGTAGCAAAGCTCAGCAAGGAAGCAAGCGGAATAATAGCGAAGAAGTTCAAGGTAAACACAGCCGTCGAATCCCAGCCCAGCGCACCTGCCACGATACCCAGTGGCACGCACACCAGGAGCAAGTTAACATAGTCCCGAACCAGGGTCTTCCAGGTCAGATGCACCACATGTGCAGGCCACTGGACCCAGACGCGGGAATCCTTAGCATGATGATGATGGGCACCGTGATCCTGATGCTCGTGAGGCGCAAGACCGGAGAATGAGCCACGAAGAAGGCCAGTGCGCTCGTTATCTACGGAGCCATTGCGAGGCATTGTCGTTGTGCGGGGCCCGAAGCTGAAGCTTCGGAATTGGGAGCGAAAGTTGGGGTTTGCTGGGGATAGTCAGGATTACCATCTGGGGAGGAGTTCAGTCATAAAGGACTTACACATTATCCAAAGGGAAAAAAAGTCAAAATGGAGAACTGAGGGGGGTGTTTCAAGCCACTACGTAACGATGGTCGTTTCCACGGATTCAAGGTTGGCTCAGCCTCGGACAGCAGAAGTTGGGAGCTTCTTGGGTTTGATGATCACACTTGGCTCCACTAGCTGGGCCAGATGGGCGTCGTTGATTGGTTGTGGTGGAGGCCAAGACTCAGCACTGCCACAACTTCATTTCAACGCACGGACCGGTTTGACATGCCGAGTTGTCGTAGTGCCACTCTTGTCCTAGACGAGTATCAATGAGTAGCACTACTGTATATACTACTACACTACTGGTCCACGAAGGGGATATACTATGCACTTTATAACCGATGCTAGTAATCACTCATACTCGATACATTAAAACATTAAAAAGTCTTAATATTCGTGCAATTAATACAATTATAACACATGGTATCTAATTCATCAACAAAAAAAATGTGATAAAGAAAAAAGGTCAAGGATCGACGAAAATAGGGAATCAAGGACAAAAAAAGGAAAAAGGGCAAAAAAAAGCAAAGGAAAAAAAGGAACAAGGAAGTATCACTCCTCCGGCAGGGATTTGATATCCATCCGGCTATTCTTCCTCCCAACCCCCTTGCCCTTAAGCAGACTGAAACGACGGAATACCGAGTCCCGCATACCGCCGTTGGAATTACTATGATTACTGACCGGGGAGACCGGTGACAATGGCGCCGTACCATTGGTCGTAGTCATCGTGACTGGATTACTGTCGCGGGTAGCGGGTCGGGAGTAATCACGCGTCGGCGGGAGTGTCGACCAGCCCCCACTAGCACTGGGAGGCACGCGATCACCCGTGCTAGGGTGACGATGCTGCGAGCCTGCGCGACTGCGGCTGTCGTGCGACGGATCCCGAGATGGGTTGCGGATCTTCAGGTTCAGAGAGGTTTGGGATTCCTGGGCGACGGAGGGCGAGGAGCCGTGCTTGTAGCTCTTGTCGCCGAAAAAGCTGCGACGCTTTTCGCTGCGACCGCCGCGGGATTGGCTGGTGGTGCGGCTGTTGATGGTGGCCGTGTCGTCGTCAATGTCTTCGCCGGTGGTTTGGCTCTTGTCGGGTTGGATGGTGAAGATGGAGTTGGAGCCGCCGTGGCGCTTGAAGGGGTTGATGATGCTGATGCGGTGGCTGACGGACTGTCGCTCGGAACGCTTGCGAGTGTGAGTGTTGCGGCCAGTCGAGTCTTGTTCGGAGCTGGCGGTGCGTTGGATGGGGAGTCGGCGGTTGTCACCGATGGGTGATTGTCGGGCGGTTTGCGTTGGTGTTGGTGATGAGTACTCGACAGGGGTGGGGGCGATGGAGCCCAACTCCGGTTCGAACACGTCCTCGAATCGGCGCAGAAGTTCAGCTTGGGTGGCTTGGTGGGCGGGACGCTGGTAGAGAGATAGAGCGTGCTTGATGGCCAAGGCGTGGTCAACGAGTGCGACGGAGAGCGCAGTCTCCATTGGGTCCACGGGTTCGGGCTCTGTGTCCCCAATCTCCACGTCTTCTTCCACTTCCTCAAGTCTCTTGTTCCGCGCGTCTTCCGCATCAGAAAGGAACACACGGTACAAGGCCACACAGTTAGAAGACGGAGATCTGTGCTCAAGTAGCTGCTCAAGCGCCTCCGTCAAGTTCGACAAGCTGGAGTCCTCGCCCGAAGCAGCACGACGCTCAAGAAGCTGAAGCTCCTGAGTCTTGCGCCACGTCCGCTCAATAGCTGTCTGCAGAGGCGATAGAGTGACCTCTTGAGCAGCGACGATCTCGCTGCGACGCAGGATGTTGGGGAACGCCTCCGAGACCGTGAAGACGAACTTCTCAACGAACTGCTCACGAACGTCCGAACTGCCCGTGTGTCGGCGCGAAGTAGAGGAGAACCGAGAAGGATCCGACATCAACAGATGCTCACGGGCAGAGTATGGCACCTTGGACCGCTGGTACACAGGGTGGGTCACGTCACGGTAAGCACTGACGGCACTGATATGTAGGTACTGGCCTTCGTAATCGGAGGTGTCACTCGAAGACATGATCTGCGCCATGGGATGTTCGCGCTGCATGCGATCAACGAATGCAGCCATTCGTTCGGTGGGCGATGTCTCGAAGATGAATTCCTTATCACGTAGACTGACAGGGAAGCCGAGGCCCTTGTAAATCACGCGGAAGTATCGCGGGAATTGTTTGCCACCCTTCGCGATGGAATCGTAGATGCGGGCCATGGAGCTCTGGGCTCGGGAGAGCTTTGCGAAGTCCATGGTTGTGTGCTCGTAGTGTGCCGCGAGTTCCTTATAGCAGACCAATGCAGGGGCCCAGGCCATGGCGTTCTCAAAGTGCTGGATAACAGAGAAGTATATAGCCTCTCTGCGCTCGAAAGCACTCTGAGTAGGGAACGTGGGAGTGAACAGCTCGGGCAGCATCTTGTTGAGATCCCATTCGTAGAGGTCGGCATGGAATTGAAGCGCAAGACCAGCTTCAGTGAAGTTACCTGCCGCGGCCTGGGCTTCCGCGAGCTCATGGACGTAGCGAATGAAGATATCCTCGCGGCCCATGTCTTTCATGTACTCCATCAATTTCAGGGCATTCAGACTCTGAATTGAGACTCCGTTCTGCGACGCGACCAGCAGGTCCAAGAGTTCATCTACCGTGCCAACGAGACTCTTCACAGCATTCGACAAAAGATCATCAGCGATCGTCTCACCCTCGAAGAGATCGAGCAGCTCAGCAATGAAGATCTTTTGGCTGACGCTCTCGTTCATATGCTTCGACTTGAAGAGAGTATCTAGACTGGAGATGATCTCGGTCTCGATGATGGAGATATCCTGGTTCAGATCCCATTCACTCAAAATCATCGTCTGCAGAATCTGGACGGCAACATGTCGCAAGCCCTCATGGACACTGAGACACAGGCCAAGGATGGGGGGAACCAGACCTGGAACATACTGGACTTGGTAACCACCCAGCTTCTTTAGATTGAAGCGCTCTCTCTCCTCATCAGTAGTCTCCCAGCCAATAGCCTCCCAGGTAGACTGCAACAGATCAGCACCTTGCTCCCGGACATCACCAGCGATCTTCCAGACCGCTCGGCGCTTCTGCTCGGGGAATGTCTCCAAAGCAAGCACATCGCTGGAAATCACCTTGAGCAAGGTGGTGAAGAACGACTCCCAAAGCTTGGTGTCGAACGTATCTGCGTCATCTGGTGCCGGAAGCAGTTTATCAATCAATAAAACAGCAATATGTTCGAGACTCTTGATGGTCGCGCGATGGTTATACACATGCATACTGAACCAAGACTCGGGGTAAGCCTCGCAGTCCAGAATGGAATTATGAGCCTCGAAAGTCTGCCCGATGAAGGTCGCAAGCTCAAGCTCCTTCAGCGAAGGGAGCTTGGGGGACACAATCTTAGAAATAGCAGCCATAATAGCAGAAAGTTCCACCAAAGACTCATCGAATCGCTGAGGGGTCTTCGCGGTCTTCATCTGGAATGGGAATGCTTTGCTGAAAAGCAAGGACAGGTATTCGGTCTCGTCGACTCCCTCTGCAGAAACAGCACAGTATGAAGCGACGATACTGGGCATAAATCCATAGAGCGACGGATCAGGCTGGCTGAGCAGCTGAGCCACGATGGAGTTGCACAAGCGCACCTGATCGCGGTACAGATCCGAGACCGTGTGAGTCGAGCCCCAGTATGGAGCCAGCCAGCCGATACAGCTGTTTATGAGTGTTTTTCTTTCTTCGCCTGACGCGAAGATCTCGAATTGGGTATAATTTTGAATGAGAACCAGCTTATAAAGAATCAGCATGCCTGTTACGTCTTTGCATGAATCCATGAAGCTCAATGCAATCATTATCATTTCGTCTCGGCTCAAGAGCTTGGATAGTTCAGGTAGCCATGTGTGGATGTGCTGAACGACCAGTGTCTTGCTGCCCACCAGAGTCGGTGAATTGTTCTTCATCAAAGTCTCCAGAGACTTGAAGATGGTGTGCATGTCTCTGTTAAATGTGGATTGCACATTGGTGATGCCGATGCCTTCTTCCTTGGCCTTTTGCTGTTCACGGGCCTTGATGATAAACTTCAGCAGATGGCGTCCCACTTTGAAAGCAGCGCGTAAGCTGCGAGATTGCTGGCCGTCTGTCGCTCCGTTCAATAGGCGTAGGTAGCTTCGGATCAGGCACGGAGTCACGAAGGGGAAGTTGAATTGGTTATCGGCGTAGCTGTCGACCAATGGGCCTAGATTGAAGCGCCGGTCATGCACAATACCCAGGACCGTAACCAAATTGTTGAAGATCAAGTTCTCGTATTCTTCATTACCGGCATTTTCAACAAGGATACCGAACAGCGCATCGAAGACGCCATGTAGCTGTTTGACAATCTCAATCTCAGGAACAAAGAGCAAGCGTTTCAAAGTATCGAGAACCTCATCCACAGGTCGCTCACGCCAGTTCAAAAGACTGAGAATCACTTGGTCTTGAGAGTACTCAGTGCTGCAAAGATGAGTTTCCAGCTGTAGAGTAGCCAGAGGACCAGTCAAAGCTTCGTCCTTGGCGGATTCGTTTTTGCCAAGCGAACTCCATGGAAGGTTCAAGTAAGCACCCTTTCCATCATTGATACTGGAAGTTTGCTTGTCATATGCATGCAACAGTAGGGAATGTCTTCCGTCTTTTATGAAGGCCTGCTGGTCCCACAAAGGCATCCAGGCAAGGGCAAAGGGGAACTCTGGCGCATCCGCAACGCTCATAACAATATGAGAACCAGGAATCTGCTCTGTGGGAATCTTGAGGCGAATAGTCTGGTTCCAGGGCGAGCCTCGCTGGGCGATTGTAGTGCGCCAGGCCGTGTTCGACGTATTGGCCGAAGAAGCGAAGACACAACGATCTATCCGCGCTCCTTGAGCATCGCGTACCTCGAGAGTAAGCTGAAGATTATTGAGACCAGAGGTAACCTGCAGAGGGAGTTGACCAGCGTGTGGATGAGATAGTAAAGCATCCGTAGGGAACACAGCCTGTGAGAGCGTCACGTATATGTCTGACCTCGGGCGAGTAGGCGCCTTGGAGAACCCGATGCGCTGTGTCTGTATAACATCATGCAAGATAGTAGGGTTTTGACGGATCAGGGCATCAGGGTCACTACTGATGAAGGGACGGAGGTTCAGATGAAGGCGCGCAGCAGGATCAGCACGCACATAGCGGCCTGTCGGACTAGGCAGAAGGGTGCGAATCAACTTATCAAAGCCATCCGTTAGACCCTCACCGTCTTCGCCCTCCCGGCGAGGTGACCAGATGTTGACCACCTGCTCCCCGTCGCGCTCCTGTCGAAGGATTTGTGAGATCTCCAGAATGCCCGCTCCAACGGTGCGGATTGCGGAGAACTCCTTTGTCGGGGCTGCCGGTGGAGGCGCAACTGGCTCTTTGAAGCTTGATGAGCTGCTCGAAGATCGTGGCATGCCATGACCATTCGGTCTAGTTGGAATATCCAAGCTGGGCCCTCGCTGTTTGGCGGTCCACATCATGCTCCGCCGTGTTTTCAGGCTGCCCTTGGCGGGGGGTTGAACGCCCCCGTTTGTGACGGGTTTGACCGGAGTGGGACTCTCTCGTGAGATGGATGGCCTTGACACGGGCGTAGTATCAGGTGCAGACCGCGTCTCTGGAGCACGAACCCAGATGACCAGATAAAGCTGTCGCCCATTCGCGGTTCCATCGCCGATGTCCGTTGCGGCCAATTCGGTAAACAGTGTTTTTAACTTGCTGCTTTGGCTCATGTTAATGAATTTGTCGGGAGACGGAATATCCAGGCTAAACGTCTCGGACAGCGGGCCGAGTACGCCAGCGTCAGTCTGCGAAAACAGCTGGATTGCGATAGTCGTGGGACCGGGAGAGTTCCCTGATACAGCGTTGATTTCAAGGAGCAAGTGGTGAAGGGCTGTGGCATCAGAGGTCATGACAGGGCTAGAATCAAGCATGCTCATCTCCGACTGAAGCTTTGCCAATTGGATTCCAGAGTCATCACCTGTGAGTAGACGACCCCGCTGCTCTGGATCTCGAACGATCACATTTCCACTGAGCATCTTATTTGCCTTGACAAGCTTCCAGACAGTCTCGTTCCGCAGTGTCTCCTTCTCCTTCCCGGTAAGAACATTGTGTAATAGTTGCCGTCTCGCGAAGTCCAGCTCCTGCACCATGGTCGACATGTTCTCCAACACATCATACTTCCGGTCTAGAAGCAGTTCATGTAAATTCGTCGAGTGCCATTCGCGTAGACATGATGCGATTTCATCGACCAGCGGTTCAGTCAGGGAGGTGGGCGTTTCGTCACCGATTTTCAGCATTGGTACGGGCGCAGCAGGCTTGGGCGCATCGGGGTCGCGGGGAGCAAATGACACGGGCGTGTGAGGAATTGAGCCGGTGCGCCATGTCTGAACAGAGCGCGGACTCGCGAGAGCCTGGTCATCAGACTTATGAATCATAATCTGAGAAGGCTTGCCCTTTTTCGCAAAGACAACGTCCGACACTTCACCCTGAAAATCACTTGACAGGGCGAAGCTGTTTCGCGCAAGAAACTCCTCGTCAGAGCCCGACAGGGTGAGACGATCGAAGCTCTTGCGATCACCGTTCAGCAATGCTTTGTATCCGTCGCCGTCGCCAAGCACCTCCCGAATCTCGACGCAGTTCCGCGGGAAGATACCCGAGAACACGCGAGCTTCGAGGGTCTGGCCTTTGTTGCTGGACAGGCCTGCCAGCAACGAGGGCGGTGCGACAAGATATCCGCGACACCATTCGCCATCGGTGCCGCCTTGTTCAATTATGTACAGTTCATCGCCGAGCTCCAATGGTAGGTCCGCGGGGGAGGAAGGATTGAAGGGGTATATAGCGACAGCGAATGCGATGCGAGGCAGCGGCCGCCAGGGCATGGTGTTCCCCGCTCGAATGATACTAATAACGAAAGGTTAACGGGCGCTGATCGGTTCGAGGAATGTTCGGTTCGAAGGCGACATGCAGCCCGAAGGAAGGAGTGGAATGGGAGGATTGTGGCCCCGGAATCACACCGCGGCGGTAACGATCTAGCAAGGTATTAGAGCGAGAGAAAAAAAAAAGAGAGAAAAGACCTGATGTCTGTCCAGCAATGGCCTATCGGAAATAGAGGGCGAGTGTCGCAGCACACGAAACCTCAAAAGGGTCCGAACTGTGAGATCCGTGCCCCCCTTGAGTGACTGTGGGGACCTCAGGACAGTAACATCGACAAGACACTCACCGTGAATAGTTAGAAGCAACACAGAGAAGAAATGGGAAAAGAAAGATAGTAGAGAGAGGATATGATCTCGAAAGGGGAATTGAGAATCGAGAATCGAGAATAAGATTAAAAAAAGCGAAATCGAAGATCACCCCCCACACCGACAGGCTAACACACCCTCTACCACGGCCCGTAGTACGGAGTACAACACAGGGAGTACAGAGAGTATACTGTACTTTACTCCGTACTTGACTCTCTACTGTACGTTTCAGACAGCTACCTTGCTTCATATGCATCGCCATCGCAGCTGATACCCGGTTTAGCGTACTTATTATTTTAAGATTGCAACGCGCGTTGGTACGGACATGGGCCATACATTGTCAAAAAAAGAAAATCAAAGAAAAAAGAGTAATAGAACCAATCGAACATTCATTCCAATTCGTCAGACTCCAGACACAGAGAGAGCTAAAGGGCACAGAGAGAGCAAAGTGATAGATCCAAATTAAAGACAAGCACAGACCCGAAACCCCCTGAAACCGAACCAGTGGAGTTGCGCCGTACGCCAATGAGATCTCGACCGGTATACTCCGTACAAAATTGCTACTCACTCACAACCTCATTTCCGGAACATGCTAAGCGTATCTTCCTTGCGCCAGTCCAGATCCAACTGGCCCTCATAGACCGTATCAATAATGTGTTTCGTCAGATCGTACGTTTGCTCGTAACGATTCTCACACTCCCGTAAAACCTTGAGAACCAGACTGCGACTAAGACCTGGATCATCTGCATCGCCGAAATGTTTCTCCACACGCTTCTTGAGCATTTCAATTCCACGGCGGACTTCCTTGTTGTCGTACGAGGACAGGACCTTTTTCGCCACCATCCGGGAATGGCTAGCCCGGGCCGCAACGTCGACCGGGTTGCCGCCCGCCGCAAGGAGGTTCTCGACACTCTGGGCGAAATCAATCAATTTGCCTAGCGGCCGGTGGATCACCGAGTCGAGGTAGAGCTTCATGTGCTCTTGGAAGTCCTGGTGGGCGCGGTCGACCCAGCGCTCCAATGCGGGGATGTTATGCACATCCACCTCTTCAATGTAATGGTTCATGTTCTCGATGAGGAGGATGTGGTAGTTGAGAATCTCCTTGTCTTCCGGGTCCCCGGCGCCGGCGGCGACACCCGGTGGTTGACCAGGCGCTTCCTTGGCGATAAACTTAAGTGACTCCCACATGGCACGGTTGATGCGGTCGTACGCGTCATTGACGCTGATGCGGATGTCACAGAAAGAGCCCGAGGGAGAAGAGAGCATGCTTTCTACGGCGTTGGAGAAGTTGGGGAAAACCCGCATGAAGGAGATGACGCCCTTTCGCTTGTTCACTTTGACCTTGGTGTCTTCGATGCCACGGATCTGCTCGTCCACAAAGCGGTTGAACAGACCCATGAGACGGGAGTGAATTTTTTGTAGGGCATGGAGGACAAACTCCTGGTTGGTGTCGTCAAAGTCGCCCATGGAACTCTCTAGGGCGTGGATGATGCCAATGCCTTGCAGAGGGTCGGCGGACATGGCCCAGTCCACCATGCTTTGCATGTCATTGGGCCAGAACGAGTAAATCTCGTCCATGATCTGTTCGACTCTCTTTGCCATGCCACGGTCAGGATCGTGGGACTGGTTAGCAGAGAAGTCGGGGCAGTTGCGGTTCTCGGGAATGGCCGAGGAGACGAGATCGGTGAATTCGGTGCTTGCCAGAGAATTGAGATGGAAGAATTGGATAACGAAATTCTGCTCCTGGGCCATCATCTTCAATGTCTCTCGCAATGTGCCAGCGAAAGCCTCGGATGGCTCAACTCGTCCTTGCTTCTTTTCTCCGCCTGAAGCGAGCCGAAGCCCGGCGGCAGCCCGGACGGTTTTGCCTCGTCGTACGGTGAGCTTCCGAGCCGCCATGGTGAGTCCTTCGGCCTCTTTCTCCTTTTCCTGATGGGTGAAGAGGAGTTCCTGCTCATCTCCAGTGGGTTTGCGGGCAGTTTTCTTCCAAGCTGCATTGTTGTCCCGGAAGTCAGCTTGGTATGAAGGTTTGGACTGCTGTTCATAGAGCCCAACAAGACTGTGCCACTCCGCCATACTGACTTCCTTGGCGAAAAGCATGATAGCATTGTACCGCCAAACCTCTTGACGGAAATGCCCCCGTGAAGCGGTATCTAACTTCATCTGGTCCTTCGAACCGCTGGCTGCAGCATCCACGCGTTTTTGCTCCGCCATTTTGAAAGCGAGAGCCATGAACTGCTTCAGCCGGTTGAGGAACAAGATTGCAGTTGAACGATATTCTTCCTTCTTTTGCTTGATCGCGCGCATCTGACCAATTTCGGTGTCAGCGTATACACCAACGCTTGCATCGACTTGGCGTTTTTTGTTCTGGCCAATGTCAGAATCAATCATGAGCATGGCCTTGTACAGCGTAGAGAGGGCGCTCTCGGTATCTCTAAGTCCGTCGGGGTTGCTCAAAGACGCCTCCTTGAGGGGACCGAGCTCGGAAGAGGAGATCGAGAGCGTCTTCAAGAGATTTTGCAGTTCATTTTGGAGGAGCTTCTGGTTTGCTGTTTGAACCTGCAGACCCTGGCCCTGAGCCTCAATGTAGGCGACGTCTTCATGAAGAGTCTGTGCTCAATTGTTAGTAAATTGGAAGTCAAGCATATTCTGGTTGAAACTTACGTTCAGCTCATGAGAGTATAGGGTCAATAGACCATCTAGCTCATCACACTCCTCAATTGTTCGGTCAATCAAGCTCGCGAGTTGTTCGACCTTTCCTTCTTGCTGTTCGAGGTTTCCAAGCCAGCTGGTTGCTTCGACACGGCCAATTTCACGGCGAACATCTGCTTCAAGATCTTCAATCTTCTGTTCATCTGCCAATCTTCCATTCCAGCCCAGATCGGTAAGAATATCGTCGAAATCAATACCACGTCCATCAAGGACACGAGGATCAATGCCGAGAGCTTGGCAATATTTCATTGTATGGTCCTCACGGTGTCTCCGCCGCCGTCCTTGAGCTGCCGGAGAAGGTGTCCTGGAGCGATCTTCAACCTTGACAACAACATCTGTAAGGTTTTCTTGTGAGATCTCAGGGGTTTCAATAGGTGCCACCTGCTTATCCTCAAGAGCGGGCTCTGTAATTTCGACAGTGGGTGTTTCCGGCCCCGAAGGTGGAATAGGTATAGCCGCAGGCGAGGGCGCCGGCGAAGGTGCGACTGCAACTGCGGGGTTGGGAAGTTGGAGATCTTGATCGGATTTTGTTGCGACTGGGCTTTGTGGGGGATCCGTCGCTGATCGAGTCAAAGAAGGCGCAGGAATGACGCCGGTGATACCATCGGGCCCAAGAGTATCGGCCTGTTGCTTTTTGGCGGCTTGCAGCAGTCGTTCACCGGCTCCACCAACCCGAGGTTTGAATGCACCAGCAGCAGTGGCAGCCTTTTTCCATGCGCCTGCAATGTCTTTCCCAGCCTTCTTCTTAACCATGGGCCCAAGTCCTGGGCGATGAGGCTCAAATTGGCCTGACTCCTCAGATGGTGCCAGAGAGGCTTGTGATGAAGATTCAACTGGAGAAGAGACGTCCACGGAAGGAGTCTCGCGACTGTCTGCAGTGGGAGTCACATCACGAGATTGCGCAAAATCCTCTGCTGGCATATTAGCAGCGAACATGGCAGCAGGCTCTGCCTCCAATCCCTCAATTCCCGGGGAAGACGATGGCTCCCGGGGGTGTGGCGGACCTCCAGCGGACAAGCTGTCGGGCACGCTTCTCTCTTGCGGTAGAGGCGGTGGTGTGAAACTAGGTGCCTTTTCAACAGCCTCGCGTTGGGCAGATTTGGGACCATAATTAGGCGCCGCGCGGGGGCTTGTTTCTCTAATATCACTGTTGGACGAGCCGGCCGTGGTTGGTCGAAGCCCATCGGTGCTGCGCTTGTACTCTGGCCCTTTGGTTGGAAGTGGTTGGGGAAGAAGAGCCGGGGGTTTGGGGCCACGATCTTGGCTGCGAGAAGATCCTGGCCGGAGGCCATCTGGAACACCGCTAGAGCTAGTTTCTAGGCCTGTGGAAATAGCAAGAGGTTGATCCTTGCTCCTTGGGTCTGATAGAGAGGTAGGTGTTTTTGTGCTTGCAGCATTGCGTTCAGGTGCGCGCGGCGGTGGTTGCTCCGGTGGACCAGCGGATAGTGAGGCAGGAGTTGGTGGTTTATGTAGGTCGAAAGGAGAGGGAGCCGGTTTTCCGTGACCGGTAGATGGCCGTGAGCCAGTGGAAGGCCGAGACATCTGATCACGGCTGCGAGCTCTTGCAGTGGGATCATCAGAGGGCTTTCTTTTGATTTCTGGAGGTGCATCGCGGCTCGGTTCACGGCCTCGATAAGACGGTTGAAGCGATGGGGGCATTGCACTGTCTGCCCCCGGAGGCATTGGACCCGGTCCTCTAGGGGGAGGGCCGCTCTGGGGTCCTGAAGGTCCTGGGGGCCTGGCCTGGGGCTGTCCGTGCCTTGCCAGCATTTGTCGTTCAGCATCATCAAATCCGATCAGATTGGGCATATTCCCGTTGGTGTATTTTCTATAGATCTTGACCATGCTGCCGATGAAGTATTCCTTCTCTTTGGCAGTCCTCGCATGCCAGTAGTATGGCTTCCCGATTGTGACAGTGAAGCCGCAGGCGCCAGCCCATTCCTTCTGCTGTTGCTCACCCTGTGTTCTCGGTACGAAAGAAGCATATGATTGAATTGCAGTCAGATCTTCGAGCATCCAGGTCTTGCCGATGGAGAAAGTACCCTCGGAATTCTCTCGAGCCTTGTGTACACGCACTCGGCCCGACTTCCGCACCGATATCATTATTATTCGGGGTTTCCTGCTTTCCGAGGGCGCATTCGGAGGAAAAGGACTGGATGGATGATTTCCATCTTCTGTAATTCGGACGTGGGTAATGTAAGACTCGAGCACTAGAATGAGCAAGATTTATAAATCAGTATATCTTTCATGAGAGTTCCTGGAAATGTTGAATATGTTCACGCGACGCATTATAATGCGATCTCACCATGGCGCGCAGTACGTCACTCCGCAAGGTGTTGCCAAATGCGCCGTAACTGAACATGGAGCGGGGATCAAGGAATCTGGTTGCCTGTATACTTACATTGCCCATCTTCATCCTTTTTCGCAAAGCAGCTTCTGATGATGCGCGTCTTCTCGTCATCATAAGCGGCCCCTTTTGTGTTGGTGCTGGGGCTAGTAGATGGTTCGGATTGCGGACCAGGGCCGCGGTTTGGCATCGGCCCTGGGGGAGGCCCGCGGGGACGGTCTCTGCCGTTCATCGTTTCGTATCTTAGACCTCAGAACTCAATTGTGGGTTGTCCGAAGACCAAGGGGACATGGTCGGGGGGATCGGAGGGTCGGGATTGGCCACGCCACGACGCACGACGCGCCGAAGGAATTGGGATCCGCGGCTCGCTGAAGCAAGCGAGCTAGCAAATGCTGACGGGCTAAGCCAGACCAAAATGAGAGCTTGCAGTCGGCGATAATGCACGATATCAATGGCGGAGCTATGTTTGGGGTTGCGGGTTGTAAGGCGGAGAGCTTGGAAGGCGGAGTATTGAATTGATCCGGCTTAGATTAACGTCCACGGTCCACGGTCCACGGGTAGTAGCAAGTACGGAGTAACTAGCATATTGAAGTGTATCCATTACAGATGTACATTGCAACGCTGACGCTATAATATAGGCCTACATGTAGTGATTCACCTTAGATCCAGTTGTGAACTTATCTTCACTCTTGCCCTGTCACTGCCCAAGTACCGATCAAAGCCACCTTGATGCATAGGCCAATTAGCGTGAGAGATAACCTCACCGCTCTCACCTTCGACCACGTGAGTGATTGTCTCGGCCTTAAGAATTACGGACCAATCACCGTGACATTATGACCTCACCGCCTCCTTTATGCTTTTTTTTTTTTTTTCTTTGCGCGTAGGTTCCTGGCAGATTGTTGGCCTCAGATCTCTATCCGTTTGACATTTTCTGATTTTGGTTTGATTTGAGCAAGATTGCCTAGCAACACCATGGCCAAGGTTTCATCTAAGAAGACTTCGGTCAAGAAGGTATGTCGCAAGGATTAGTAGATACGATTTCCAAAAAAAACTGAACTGACAAACCTCATTAGACTGAGTCCGCCAAGGGCACCAAGTCATTCCCTCCCCAGCTGATTGCCTCCGTTGCCGCTTTCCTGGCTGAGAACTTCCCCGAGACCAGCGCCGCATTCATCAAGGAAGCCAAACCTACCAAGAGCGACGCGAAGAATGCGCCTTCCCTGCAGGGCCTTTTCCCGACCTCGGAGAAGGACTCTAGTGTTAGCGTGAAGAAGGATGCTAGCTCCTCCAGCTCCTCCTCCAGCTCTAGCAGCAGCTCCGACAGCAGCTCCGACAGCGACAGCGACAGCGAATCGGATGTAGAGATGGGCGATGCTGCTAGCTCATCCTCATCTTCGTCTTCTTCCAGCTCCGACAGTGATGCCGACGATGAAGACGATGAAAAGTCCCCCGCGGCCCCTACACCCGTCAAGAAGACCACCGGTGTCAAGCGCAAGGCTGAGTCTAGCAGCGAGTCTAGCAGCTCATCTTCCGACTCGTCTGAATCGGAAGACGACAGCCCCAAGGCTAAGAAAGCCAAGGTCACCAAGGAGTCCACCACCGAGTCCACCAAAAAGCCCACCAAGGAGGACTCTTCTTCTTCATCGTCTTCGTCTGATTCATCATCTTCGTCTGATTCATCATCTTCGTCTGATTCATCATCTTCGTCTGATTCTTCATCGTCATCCGATTCTTCTAGCTCTGAGTCTGAGTCTTCCTCCGACTCCTCCGACTCTTCCGACTCTTCCGATTCATCCTCCGAGTCTGAGTCCGAGAAGACTGCCAAGAAGACCCTGAAGACTGCTAAGAAGACTCCTCTTCCCCAGTCTGACTCCAGTGACTCTGAGTCTACATCCACCAGCAACACCCTCGCCGAGTCCCCAGTTGACAAGCCCGTCGCCAAGGTCGTAAAGGCCGAGGAGACCACTTCCTCAAGCGCCAGCCCTGCCCCTGGCAACCCTGCCGCCAAGAAGAAGCACACTGGAGCCCGCCCCACCCCTCTGGCCTTGCTGAGCGAGCTGCCCCACGACCACCCCTCTAACGACTACATGTCTTACGCCTACGCTGACCGCGCCTGGAAGGATCTGTCCGTGACTCGCGGCAAGGGATTCACCAAGGAGAAGAACAAGAAGAAGCGCGGTTCTTACCGTGGTGGTCCCATTGATATCGGTGCAACCACGACCTCTTTCAAGTTCACGGACTAAACAACGACCCTTGCTTCTGCGACAAATACTTACAGAATCGCTTGTTCATAATATCGATACGCTTCAACGGCTCAGTTGACCAGTCCAAAACCGGATTCGCAACCTGGGTTATGTCATTAGACTCGCTTGAACAAAATTTGGCTGGCTTCTTTTCACTGGCTTGCTGCATTGCTTATCGAACCACTGGGGCTCGCCTCACTTGATATAGACTGGAGATGGTTTCATCTCTCACGCTTGTATCTTTCGCCATCTTTCCCCAATCACTCAGCACGGCGCACACGGAGCTATTGACAAGGCTTTGCCCTTGGGATATGGTAGCATTTCTTTGTCCTTCTTGCTTATTAGCTAAAAGAATCAAAAGTTTGGGGTACATTAATGCTTTACGCTTATTTTCCATATGGTCGGGCTACTATATCATGCTTTGTAACATTGAGAGACTTGTTGATTAATGATGAGGCTACCTAACCCAGTTTATCGTGAAATCCGCCAGTGTTATTCCAATGTTCTACCGAACCAGTCAATAGCCACGGAGCCCTGGTTAAAACGGATAGCTAGGCACTGCCTAGATGACTTTTAATTCTTTTGTCTAGCTTAGAAATCCAAAATGCCCCGATATGTTCTAAATCAAGTTTTCCCAGCTCAATGCATGTACTCATCCTGCCGTCTCCAAGCACCAGGCTCCTCTAAATGCTCCCACCTGCAGTCCCAACCCGTCCCAGATTCCAGCCCCGCGTCCGCAGAATCGGTTTTCCAAAACTCTCGCTGACGCCTTAGCACAGATGTGGTAGAAAAGTCATCTTCATCGGGGCGTTCATACCCAGCAAGATTCAGGGTCCGATTATTCATGTCCATCGAGGATACCTGGCCCGTATTGGCGCCCAGATCAAGATTATGCTCAAACCACTCTTTCCGTGGACCGGTCAGATCGTCCGTCGACGCAAAGTCTAGCCGGACAACACCGTCCACGATACCTGCGTAGACAGTTGGCGAGGAGGGGGAAGGCGTGGACATAGTATAGATTGGACCGCGGTATGTTTCTCTCTGTCGACGACCTGGGGGTTGTCCGAATGGAGGGGGAGGTTTGTTCGAGAGGAACAAAGAGAAGCCATTTCGAGAAATATCTCTAATTTTGGGACTAGTTGTGTTCTTTTTGGACTGTGGACTCTGCGGCCGAGATTTCGGGGTTTGAGCATCGAGATAATTGTATGTATTGCACATGCGTAGATCGAAGATCTTGACAATGGCCTCCCCACCTGCCCCAGCTAAGAAATGGTTGTGTCCAAAGGCGTGCAGGCTGTAAATGGGGTTCAGGTCTGAAACATCCTTGTAGGCGACCTCGGAGGGCTTTGGGGATCGAAGGTCATGTAGTCGCACAGTATAGTCATCCCAGGCTGTTAGGAAGACTTCGCCAGGAGACCCCGAAAGAACATGCTTGTTTAGGGGCTCGATGCAGCCAATGTTGAATTTGGATTTAAGGCTTGTTGAATCAGTGTCTAGAGCACTGGCGTCGATTCTTCGGTAGGGAGACACGCCGTCTGGCGTCAATTTCGAAATTGATAGAGTATTTTCCACCTCTCCGGTACAGACAGCTACTAACGAAGACGAAAGCAGCTTTGAGTATTTGTTTCGTGTGATTCCTTCCGGTCTCCACCGGGCGAAAGGCTCAATGTCTGCACCTTCAGTCGCAGTCTGGTAGAACGCGATGGATCCGTTTTCAAAATGAGCCGCCAGCGTACGATCACTGTCATTGCTGATCTCTGTTTTATCAAGTCTGAGCCCGTGAGTCAAAAACTTTTTTTGATAATCATATGTCTCTTCTGATGGACTGATCGCGAGCTGTGCAATATCACCCCGAATGCGACTAAAAATCAGAAGCTCCTTGTCGTCTTGTTGGTATTGCTCCTCTGACGACAGGAGATGTACAGAGCAGATATCATCATAGCTGCTGATATGATCAATATCATTAAATTGAATCCATTTCTCGTGGGGCTTGGAGCCAGTCTGCTTGATCCTCATTACCAGCTGGTTGGCAGCCCCCCAAGCAAGGACCTCTTTCCTATCTGCCCAGCACTGTCCGTTCCAAATCTCGTAGGAATCAATGGCAGGCCTGTATCCCAAAGTTGGGTTATCTCGACGAGTCACCTCGTGCGAGCCAATCTTTGTGGCTGTTTCGGGAGGCACCACAAAACGCCCGATGATAGCATTTCTATCCAAAGCCCGGGAACGGGAGGACAAGGCGTGTGCTGCATCTTTCCAGTAAGAATTTGTGTGAATTGAAGGAAATCTGGTTTGCACAAAGGCTTGGAAAATGCGAGAGTTTTCAGCGATAACAACCTGATGAAGCTGATGACATGTTTGGGCGAGGCTTGCCAGTGCTTGAGCAGTTGGGAGGTGTGTGGCAATGTGGTAAATTATCTCTGATGGGAGATCACAGAGCCCGGGCATATTAGAGACCAGGCAAACAATTTATGAAGTGTACAAAATGTATATTTTGATGACTTTTATAATATCATCGCGTGTTGTGTGTTGATTCCTCTCGGACATTCATGCTTCCATAAGCCATGATGGATGGCTACTTCTTGGCGATGCTACTTCTTGGCGTGAATGCCTCAGGAAATTGGCCTACAATGTGGTCTACCCGCTGAGCTTCGCTCTTAGCGTACTAAATCCATACGGGTATACTACCTGTCAACTGCTCATAGTTATTTTTCTCAATACGTCTACAACGGCTATCGACAACAAAAAGTATCCATAGCTATAGAACCAAGCATCTGATTCTTCATTTTTTTTTGATTCACATCATCTCACAGATAATCGACTGTGACAGAAGTCTTCATCTCAGATACTAGAAGAAAACAAGCTTTAGCTCAATCTTCTTTGCGACCTCTTCACCTCCCTTATTCCACATAGCTAAGGTCATCTTGTCACCAGAAACACTTCCCTTAAACCTGCAACATAAACTCAGCTAACATTCAAGTCAGGTAAGACGGTCATAATTCTTACCAATAGTAAGTACTGTCTTTCTCGTTAGAGAAAAGCTCAATATCTTTCTCCATTGGGCCAGTGAGAGAAGCTTTCCCAACGGTGCCGTGGTTATGGAAATTCGCTTTTTCCTTCCCGCTGCTATCTTTAGACCATTGAAGAACGACAGAAACCCTGTCGCCACTGATGACGTTGTCTCGGAAGACGACAGTTATGAGCTCGTCGGCGGCATAGGGAGAATAGTTAATTTTTCCAACGTAGATAAGCATTTTGTTCTGTGTTTTGAATAGCGACTTTCGAATAGAAAATGTTGGTTATGATGAAATGATTGTGCTGCGTATTAGGTCCGGGCATGAGAGGGCTCTTATAGATAGTTGAGTATACAAGCTAGGGCAGAGAAAATAGGGTTTCAACCAATAATGAAAGTTCCCTATCTCCATGCCGGACAAGCTTCACCTTGATTGATTGATTGAATTCAGCTTTTGTCTAGCTATTCCCCGAAGCTTCCGGTATGTAGTACTGGGGAGGCCTGGATGCCCTGATGTCTTGGGCTGATGCGCATTAATGCGGGGCATCATCGGTTGTTTGCCAATTTGTCTGCTTCCAAGGTTATTTGTTAGTTTACTAATTGAGAGGAAGGCGCATAAGAAGCAGAGATCCCGAGATCATTGCTGGCTCTACTGGCCCAAAATATCAATTGATTGATATGAGGCCGGTTGAGAGGTCATCTGACGCGGTACTGTATCACCCAGTTCTGTGAGAGCCTTTATTCAAATTTCAGTCGCCCGCTTTGTTTTCTTTTTCCTTCTGTTCCCGAGGTCTCCTGTTTTTCTCGGTCATTGTATTAAGCCAAGAAAAATTAGAAAAGGAGTTGCTTAGAATGATTTGCATTCTTTTTGGTGAAATCCTAATTGTATCTATCCCACAAGATGTAGCAACTTTTCATGGCACATCGAAGATTATAACAGTCCAATTCCAACTCTACAAATGGGAGATTCTACATTTTTCCTTTGGTACCTAGATAGAGAATTGCATGGTGTTATTCGATAATCATCTGATGAAAGCCAACATTGTCGGGTCCCGCCACCATGATCAATGTGCTTTTTTCGGAAGAATTAGCGACACATTGTTGTAGCATAGACCTTGCCCCAATGATATCGTTCAATGGCAGTATCTAAATATCTAGTAATAACGAATTCTGTATGCCGAGCAGAGCCATTTCAGAAGGAGATATGTATCTGCAGGTAGATGACGTAATCGTGCATGGACTCAAGTGCTCGACACCAGAAGCCCTGGAGAGCTTCTGGCTGGGTTTGAAGACGATTGCCAAGGTATCTATGAGCACCCCGCTAGTCAGTGAGGTATACGCAGAAGAATGCAAACAGAATTCCGAGGTTGGAAGGAGAATATTGAGCAAAGCTGCAGGTGCACTTATCTCCTTATCAATTTCGCGGGGAAGTCCACGGGTCCACCCGACAGGTAGCACGGCGAAATGGCTCAATGCCCGAGAGCTTTGCCTTATCAAACTACTTCTATACAAGTCGAACTCTTCTTCAAGCGGGGGTTGCAGTTCGTTTGAAGTTATGAACGAATCAGAGTGAGTGGAGATCCACTGAAATGGACATTGCAGGCTAATCTTGCAATAAGGGATCGCGCTCGGCAACACCTGTAATACACGGATGGGCACTGGCCGGCCAAAGAACTAGTGGCCGGCGTCGGCATTCTCCCTATCTTCGGCGTTGTTCAACGCATTCTAACACCTCTCATAATACTATCATCCTTTTTACCTTGATCTTCTAGGCTCGTGAATCGTGATCAAGACGACCGATACGCCTTCCTCGGCTCAAGGAGAAAGAAAAAGAAAAAGCAGCAAGTGACGCTTTTCAACAGCGATCCACTAGCGTACAATGGCCATCACAATAAATTTATTGGCGACAGCCATTCTTGTCGTGGTAGTCTGCTACAAAGCAATCATCTACCCGGCATTTGTCTCGCCACTGTCCAAAATTCCCAATGCCCACTGGAGTACACCGATCACACCGGCCTGGATGCTGTGGAGGCGCTTCATAAGCCGAAACAACCGAACCATTCAAGATCTACATGAGAGACTTGGTCCAATTGTCCGCTTGGGGCCGTCGGAGATCTCCATAAACTGCGTAGATGGAGGCATCAAGACAGTCTACACTGGTGGGTTCGAAAAACACGATTGGTATCCACGGGTATTCGCATCGTTTGGGTGAGTGTGAACCTCATTCTCGCGGGAATCAACCACTCACCGTTGCCACAGAACAGTCAGTATGTTTACCATGGTAGGAAGCAAGACTCATTCAAACCGCAAAAGAATGTTGTCCAATATTTACTCCAAATCCACACTGCAAACATCTCCCCATCTCAAGGTGGTCTCCAACGCAGTCATATTTGATCGATTGCTACCTATCCTTGAGAAGGCCGCAAGGTCTGAAACAACGGTGGATGTGCATGATCTGAACCAAGGCCTGACAATGGATTTCGTCTCGTCATATCTGTTTGGTCTGCAAAACAGCACAAACCTCTTACAAAACGAATCATTCCGCAAACATTGGCTTCACCTCTACATGTGTCGTAAGCCATTCGAGTTTTATTCTCAAGAGGTGCCATATCTGGACGGATGGCTGAGGAAAATTGGTCTTCGGGTGGTTCCCAAATACTGCGACGAGGCCAATGAGATGCTTGATGCCTGGGCTTTGGATCTATGTGACAAAGGCGAGGAGACTCTCGAGTCGACCGAACCTGGATTCGAGCCAGTCGTTTACAAGCAGCTGAAGCAGGCCCTTGATAAGAGCTCTTTGAAGAACGGGGGTAAGCCGGATGAGACACAGCAGAGGCTCGATATTGCATGCGAGTTGTACGACCAGTTGACAGCTGGCTTTGAGACGAGTGCAGTTGGCCTGACTTATCTGTTCTGGCAACTCTCCAAAAACCCAAACATACAAAGTAGACTCCGTGAGGAGCTGCTTACTCTGGATCCTCCAATTGCGTACCCCAAAACTGCGGAGATGCCTTCGGCCAAATCAATCGAAAGTTTGCCCTTGCTGGAAGCTATTGTGACCGAGACCTTGAGACTTCATGCTCCAATTCCAGGCATTCAGCCTCGAGTGACTCCATCTCCTCCTTGCACGCTAGCTGGTTACGAGAACATCCCACCTAACACTAGGGTCAGTGCACAAGGATACTCCCTTCATCGCAACCCGGAAGTATTTCCAGACCCAGAAAGCTGGCAGCCGAAGCGGTGGTTAGAAGATGAAAACTCCCCTGCCGACTTGGAGGAGAAACGTCGGTGGTTCTGGGCGTTCGGAAGTGGAGGACGAATGTGCGTAGGAAGCAACCTAGCTTTGCAAGGTATGTGTGGACAAATGAGATCCCGGATGCTTTGCAGTACTAAGACTGTTCGACAGAGATGAAACTGGCTGTTGCTGCGATTTACACCAATTTCCACACCACCATTGTCAACGACGACGACATCGAAGCAATCGATGCTTATACCGTAAAGCCGCGTGGTGATAAACTGATTCTAAAGTTTGAATTAATCTGAAAGAACCGATCACGGGTATAAATATAAAGGATGATTGTTTTGAAAAGTGGTTCCATATCCAAAGTTGTATACTGTACACAAGAGTAAAAGCCAACTCCCATTGCCTGATGCAAAATGACGGACCCAAACCAAGGGATGGGATGAGGATCAGAGGTTTTGCGAAATATTATATCAAATGAACCCCAAACTCCAGGATAACTCGCTTCTGCGGCCAAGCGAGGGACAACGCGAAAATATTGTTTTAGCCGAGGACACCGTCCTTCTTGCGAGGACCGACAACCTTGGGGTACATTCTCATCAAGTGGTAGTTGACGGTGTTCTTCTTCTTCTCCAAAGATTTCTGCACGAAAGGAATCTGTTAGAATGTGAAACCAGCTGGTAGTGGTTCGACATACCGGGTCGTCCATGCACTTGCGTAGTTGAGACTCGAGGGCGGCACAGCCCTCAACTCCGTATCCGGCAGAAGCCCAGCAGTCTATGAAGATAAGTTGTTAGTGATCCGATCACAGACGAATCTCAGGGAAGTAGTCGGGTGTTTGGCGCGCGGAGCCAGGGCGGTGATGGTTGATATGTTTGATGCTGAGATTGAATAGGAGGAGACATACTGAGCATGGAGGACATGACAGTCACACAAGAGTTCTGCTCGTTCTGGTTTGGACGGCGGATACGGAGGTGGTTGATACTGTTGAGACGCAACGGGTTGAGGCGAGTGGACATGGAACCTTTGGGCGCCATGATGGGCAATGGTATGGTTGACGATGATGGAAGCGGGTATTGGAAGGAGGAGCCTTGGAGAATGTGCTGTAAAGCGACCGTGGCAGGTTGATTATCGGAGATTGGCGCCGGCGACGGTTCTTCACTAAACAAAATGCGAAGTTTCGACTCCGCGGAGGTGTATTATGTCAGCAGGATCGCTCGTCGATCTACCATCAGGCTTGCCACTTTCTAACAATACTTGTACATTCTGCTTTAACCACAGTCAATCATTGAACATTAAAGGCCACAGAATATGACTGGAAGATATGGCTTGCCAGCACAGTTCCGCAGCGTCTCCTCATTATGCGCAATCAGAGCTCCGATAGCTCCCGCATCTAGACGATTTTCAGCGGCGTGCCCGCGGAACCAAACAGAAAAACCAAACGAGAAAGAAGAAAACAAAGATGCAAAACAAGAAGAAGAAAAGGATAATGCTATGTCACGCCGTCTCGCCCAGATGACCGAAGACGCAATGCTAGAGGGCGGGCGATCAGCGCGTCGTAACATGGAGCATGCAGGCTTCTCGGAGGAGCTCAAGAAGCAGCTGGAAGAGCGAGTAGCTGCAGCCTCGTTCAAAAGTGAGAATGCAGCTGCGCATTCATTAGTAGATATGCCGGTATGTGCCCCTCGACTCCGCCTAGCAAGCAGCCATTAACCCCAACATCATCACAGGCTGCAGCTGGCCAAGGCACGCGAGAGAATGCGGCTGCTCCTGCATGGACAGGAACGGAACGCTTCGAAGATACGACACTGCGAATGTTGGACGATGCGAGCAAACCGATTCGAATGCCCTATAAAATCCCACAACCTGTCAACCTCCAACCGCCCACGAAACCCAAGAAATCCCGCGGGCACCGACTTGCCGAGGCCAAAGAGCGAACCTCTACATACACAATGAGCCGCGCCCCTGGGTTCTCAGATGAAGAGCGTGAGGATATGCGCCGTGAAATGAGAGAGAATCTGAGCCCCGGCGCCTATAGCATGCCGGTATCAATATCAGGACTTTCGTCGTTAGCCAACGAACGGATCGAAGATGCTATTGCGCGGGGCCAGTTTGAAAATATCCCTCGCGGAAAGGGTGTCAACACGCAGACGGATCACAATGCGAACAGCGCATTCATTGACACGACCGAATACTTTATGAATAAAATCATCCAGAAGCAAGAGATTGTGCCTCCCTGGATCGAGAAACAGCAACAACTCGCTCAAGAAACCAGCCGATTTCGTGGACGCCTCCGAGCCGACTGGAGAAGACATGCTGCGAGACTAATTGCGAGCCAAGGCGGGTCACTAGACGTGCAAATGAAACGCGCGAAAGCGTATGCAGCAGCCGAGTCTCGCTTGGCCGACAGAAAAAAGCTGGAGGCCGCTTTAAACTCAGATGAATCAGTCTCTGAGGCTACGGAATCGTCGCCCAGCTGTTCGAGCGAAGACTCAGAGAGTCTAGCGCACCTTCCACCACTACGAGACCCAAGCTACCTATCCATTGAACGCTCCTACCACGAGCTTGCAGTGAAACAGATCAATACGCTCGCGCGATCTTATAACCTTATGGCACCGCCATCGGCCCACAAACCCTATATTAATCTCGAGCGAGAACTCAAGGCGTGCTACGCGGAAGTGGCGCCTGGGTTAGCGGAGGAAATCAGGCGACGAGCGACGGAACGTGCTCGTCCACCTACGATTGTTCCACCCGTGTCTACCTCGTTTGGATCCTTGAGCACAGCGCAATCGGTGCGGGTCCATGAAGAAGACCAATCGAAGGGATACGGCATGAAACAATTCTGGCGGGATTTATTTTCAAAATCCTGAAGATAATTTCATCACCATCCTGGTTCGCTGTATGATATGAAAGCACCAATCGGCTGGTTCCGGTTGGCTTGTCAAATCAAATACTCTGCTCCTGTCTTATTTTCTTTGATTACGAGAGTGAACCCTGTACATTCGCTTCCGATCATAACTTTGATGCAATTGTAATTCACTCAGCTTTGACTAGCTTTAGTCGTGTCAACACGTCAATTTCTTCGAGTCTGTCCCCCAATAATCTTGTCCCGCTCCCAAGATGATAATGATACATGAACAGCAACTGATTTCACCGAAAAGATAGTCAGCAACGGCCGCCCAGAGATCCCACACATTCACGCTTCAAACACGGTCACACTGGCTGTGTCTGCGCCGACGCCTTTAGCCACGGAAAAAGCACCGTGAATGCCCGAAACAGAATCAGTGGATCCCGCGCAACTTTTGCCTCCAACACCCTGTACAGGTACAATAATCTGCCTACCATGACGAGAAACCAAACGGCCATGGCCGCAGTATGCGCAGAACCAATCGAAAGCCCGTTAGAAATGATGTATTCGACCGCTTTCGCGTTTCCCGAGCCAGCTGCGATCGCAGGAAGTCCCATAATGAGACACAGAATCGCACCAAGTATAGTGAAACCACAAAATAGACACTGTGATGTCAAATCGCGAAGGATGGCATCCACATCAAGTACAGGACAATCCTCATCCACCGATGGATCTGGTGGTGTCCATTCCTCTCTTCCCTTTTCTTTTCCACAGGCGACGGAGATAGCTGTCGAGAGCCTGGCGAAATTGAAAGCGCTGATGAAGAAGAGATGGCACATCGCTACTGTAACGAAAAGGAAGAAACCCCCAAGAAGTTCAGTCAAACGTGGATGAAGCCCGGAATACATGCCCGCGTATACTGCCATAGGAAGCGGTTTATCGCAGGTGCAAACCAGGTAATCGCCGGACACCGTCTGGGCAGCCATAGTGCCGAGTTCGTCTCTTTTGTGAAGTGGAATGATAAAGTGATGCCACGGTATCTTGGGCACTCCTCCGGGAGGCCAGCTAGATTGCTCTTGGTCGGAGTCGCCGAAGGGGAGGCGTGAGATGACTTCAACGTCGCCTACCCAAATCTCGTTGATGCCGTTCTGCTGATTGTAGAAGTGATCTGATTTGACGCCGCGTACAACAGATATTTTGTGTCCCATCAAGAAAAAATATGTGAGAATGAAGATGAAGATGAAGATGAAGACGAAGAAGTGAAGCTGTCGGTTTTTGGTTGTTGAGTCGCAGGAAACTTCAACTTAGGGAAAGTCGACAAACACGGAAGCAGCGACAGAGCCATTTTGACTGTCGTGATGACCGCGTTGAAGGAAGTTCAAATGTTCCCAAGAATCCTTCTGTTTGACTTTGTAACAAGACTCGCAGGTCACTGCGGACGATCTAGCTCTATAGCAGCATACTCCGTAGCTACGACTCATGGTCGATATTAGCATAGCTGCATAAAGGCTAGCCCTATTGGGTGAAGAGCAGCCTTGTCGGTTCTTGAATAATTCTAGAGAGATTCCGTTCTCCTTAGAGCTATATTAGCAAGGAAAAAGTATCTCCGATAACAGGCTCAAGTGGTAAGGTGATAGAGGGCTATGAGTGGTCGCGGCCGAGTGACGATCGTGCATGAGGGCGCGTATTTACGACCAACGACAGGCGCAGATCCCATTTCACTTCACAACGCCCGTCACATTTTCTAATCCCCCATCACTTTTGGAACATGTATCACTCCAATGACCCTGAGACTCATCTGTTTCGACCCGTCGATCGGTGACTGTGCATACTGATTTCAGTATTTCACATCTCCCCTCTTTTTCACCTCATGCATTGAACATGAGTTCAGTGGCCTTCTTTCTGCGTGCGACTTCGGCTCTTTTAATCGTACATATCGACCAAGTCCGGGCCCAAGAGGCGGTCCAACGCAACTGGCCTGCACCCACAGAATTGAATAAACCACTGCTGGCGATTCAGATTGGAAGTATCGTGGGTGCCTACGTGATCTTCGTCGCTGTTCTCCTCGCTCTGCTCATATTTGTCGGACGTCGTCTTCGTCGTTCGGTTCAATCCTCCAACTATAGTCTGCATATGGAGATGCTGAAGCCTCGACCACCTGTCAGCTTGGATCCTAGCCCAGTATCCCCCATGTCGCACAACCTCCCCAGCCCCAGATCCAGCGGGTTCAAGTCCTGGGGATCGCTGAACAGAGGTAGCAAACCTTCTCAGCCATCTATTAACGGCAGTATGGTGACTGTCGATGAATCAATCGTCGCGACCGACCGACAGAAAGCCCAGGATGAGATGGCGATGCTGTATGCCGCTGTCATGGAACACGACGCTCAAAAGGCTTCTGGCATCGACTTGCCTCTGAGAGACCTAGCGCACCAAGCGCGGTCCCCGGACAGCCAGTTCACGAACCCATTCACCGATCGTGGTTCCCATGAATCGGACCACTCCCTAGCTCCCCTGAAGTCCCCGACCAAGGGTTTCAACAGCTCACGTCTCTCAAAACTGTTCGGCTCAGGCTCTCGAGCAAGCCCCGCCCCCAGCAAAATGAACTCGCCCGTGGCGCTTCGCAAACTCCCCATCTCATCTCCCATGGCTTCCCCCGCGCCGACAACCCCGCAATCTTATATTCCCGAGAACCCACCCTTGTCTCCACGGATCTACAACCCCGGGCCACCTCCAATGGTGCCGCCTCGGTTGCAGATTGAATCTCCAGGGACGGGTAGTCCAGGCCGCTCAAGGCCCACGCCCTTGAATTTGACCCCTGGGGCTTCTGCGTCACCTTCGACTTCCCTGCCCTTCCGCGAAGCATATCCGCAGCAGAGCGCACCGGCAACCAAGACTACATTCCTCGAGCGGCCTTCGAAACTCCGCACTGGTCCTGTCACGGGCATGCCCACGCCGTACACTCCATACATGCCATTCACTCCCGTGACCCCGTTTACGCCCGGGCGCACCGTAACGAAGCGTCAGCGTAAACGCGAGGAGCGAGGGAATGGTTTGCAAGCTTTGAATGAAGATGATCTAGTCAAGGGCGATGATGATATGTGGGGCTGATTGGCAGCAGTGAACGATTTCAATGATTCAGGAGTTCAAGTGCATGATATATTGACACATCCGGACATACACTGGCTGTGTGTTCGGCTTCACATAGTCTATTAGGAACGTAATATCTTATCTACATATTTTCTTTCAAATGTTTATTCCCCCGAATCATAGCCTCTGCAAAGTCTGATCTTGTACCCGCCTTCTCAAGACTGAGTAGGGTCTGGATTGTACATCCCCTCGGAGAGGAAATACTTTCTCTCACAGCAGCAGGATGCGATCCAGATTCCAGAACGGCAGACAACCCCCGAATTCCTTGCAACACCATCTCCATGGCATCAGCCCGCTTGAAACCCTCGGCGACACAACCATCCAGCAATCCTTCAATCGGAAGAGTCAGCGTCGCCAAAGTCGCGCCAACAAGCACAGTCGCTAGACCCGTCTGCTCAGGCGCAAGATACTTGACCTTCCCGACCTGATCAAAGATCCACTGCGCCACCTGTACCATCTCCTGGCTAATATCCGCAGTCGGTGTCTCGATAATCGTCATAGACTCACCAAACTGCGCCCCCATATTCGGAATGACCTTCATAACCTTCGGGCCCTGCACCATTTGCGTATTTTCCGAGCTCTGAGCCCCAGACCCCTCCTTGATCATCTGCGTCAGATTCTCACACGACTGACCCGCCAGCATGCTGATCACAAGCTTTCCAGCAAGAGCTTCGCGCACACCATTTTCTCTCAAAACCTCATCCGCCATGAAAGGCTTGCAGCCCAGAATGATGACATCAGATTCCCGCATGGTTTGGACATTCTGCCCGGAAACGACTTTGATGATATCTCGGTGTGCGGGTCCAATTGCGGCTTTGATGCGCTCTGCTGAGCTTGCGGATTTGGTGCATGCGATGAATTGGGAGATTGGCTTGGGGTCCGTGGGGTTGGTGAATGCTGCGGTCAGGATGCCGTTCAGGACGGCTCCGCCCATGTTGCCTTGGTGTTGTTAGTATTTGGCATTGATTTTAGGGATCGCTTAGATGGGGGAGATAGCTTACCGCATCCGATAAATCCGAGGGTTGAAGCCATTGCGAGTGTAGAAATTGCTCTTGGAGGAAGCTCTCTGGCCGAGGCTGAGGGGCGCTCTTGTAGGTTCGGGTAGAGCTCCCGAGCTCTGACGTTCGGTGGTGGCCAACCCCGCGATTTCGGGCATTGGATCCGACCCACTCGTTCCATGGTCGACGGGCTACTTGGATCTATACGATGCTCACTCACATCACTGCACTGCTCAGGAGTATGGTTGCATACATAGTATTGGTTTTGCTATATTCCTTCAATTACTCTTTGGTCCCTTCAATATGGTCCTTTCTAGTTTTAGTTTCTACATTCTCCACGGCATATGTTGAATGAAGCAAGAAAAAGTTGATGTCTATCAATCCCCTGATGTTGATATCACATTTTTGACTTGGTTGATATTCAGTTCCAGTGGTACCTTGCTAGAGCCAAGCAGTCAGGTCTGGTTTGTGTCTGCTGACGTTTGATCTCTTAGAACATCCATCCCCTTTGGCAGCATGACCTACCTGAAGACTGTTTCATATGAACAGCTTTGAAATACGTCAACGTATGTGATGAGCGATTCTAGGGCTGAAACCTAGGTGTAGGGTCAGAGGGACCATGCCTCCGTCTGTTTGTCTGGACTATTCCGCTATTCGAATATTGTGACACACACCTGAAAGTTGCAGGGATGTGATTTCGTGATTGATTGATCGTCCACCATATTAATAATGATCACACCATAAAAGCTTCATTTGTAATCAGTAGGCAAATCTGGCCCCGAGGACTAGCATGGGTCGTTAGCACCTTGGCAGCAAGATACATCTACTTAAACAGTTGCATGACCCTCTATTTAAGGACTAGTATTTATAGCCTGGTTTTTCTTGGGTACATCACTCGGCACCCAATTGACCACGGAAGCCTACATCCCAAAACACCAATCATGGCACAGGAGATCATTGACAACGTCGCGGCCAAGGGAATATCATATTACACGCCAGCTCAAGATCCTCCTGCAGGTACGCAGCTAAAGGGGTCAATCAAACTATTCACCCCTCTCACCATACGCGGCGTGACGCTTCCGAACCGTCTTTTCCTTGCCCCCCTATGCCAGTATTCTGCTAAAGATGGCTACGCGACCGATTGGCACCTGACACATATTGGAGGAATCCTCCAGCGCGGCCCAGGAATAGCAATCATGGAATCTACGGCCGTGCAGAAAGTGGGTCGCATCACGCCTCAAGATCTCGGTCTCTATGAAGATGACCACATCGAGCCGCTGAAGCGCATCACCGAGTTTGCACATAGCCAGAACCAGAAGATTGCTATTCAGCTGAGCCACGCGGGTCGGAAAGCAAGTGCTGTTGCTCCCTGGCTGAGCACCAACGCTATGGCTGCGAAGGAAGTTGGTGGGTGGCCCGATGAGATTGTTGGTCCGTCGGCCATACCCCACGAGGAAGGGGCCAATGCCGTTCCCAGGGCTTTGACATTGGAAGATATCGAGGTCTTGAAGAATGACTTCGCGGAAGCTGCTAAACGGGCCGTCAGAGCAAACTTCGATGCTATTGAAATCCATTCTGCTCATGGATACTTGCTGCATCAGTTTTTGAGCCCCGTTAGCAATAAACGAACAGATAAATACGGAGGAAGCTTCGACAACAGGATCAGACTACTCTTGGAAGTCTCCGAGGCCATTCGGGCCAACATTCCAGACACGATGCCTCTTCTGATTCGCATCAGTGCAACCGATTGGTTCGAGTTTGACGATGAGTTAAAGAAAGAGTTCCCCGAGAGCTGGACAATTGACCAGTCGATTGAGCTCGTCTCACGCCTGTCTGACCTCGGGGTTGACTTGGTGGATGTCAGCTCGGGCGGCGTTCACGCCAAATCCGCGATTGCCATTAAGCCAGGCCCTGCATACCAGGTGCATTTAGCCCAGACAATCAAGAAAGCGGTGGGTGACAAGATATTGATCACCGCAGTGGGCGGGATCAAAACGGGGCCGCTGGCGGAGGAGGTGGTGCAATGTGGTATCGATGCGGTCCAGGCGGGACGTTGGTTCCAGCTGAATCCTGGGCTGGTCCGTGCCTTTGCTAATGAGCTTGGGGTAAAGGTGAGGATGGCCACACAGATCGATTGGAGCTTTGAAGGCCGTGGGAAAGGGAAACCCGTAGCTACTGAGTAGATTTGGAGTACAGATCCTAGAAATTTGATGTTGATTCAAATATAGTCATTGTTGTTCCGTCGAAATATTGTACCCATTTCGGCCTCAGGCGCCAACGCGCCCTATGTACAAATTTCCGGATTGGGCTTGGCCTCACGGATGCGGCAGGGATTCCCGCATCTGCACGATCTCCGATTCTACGTATTTCGTACATATACATATGCTTGATCCTGAGCTCTGCTTGATGTGTCTTTCACAAATTTAATTAAATCTCCGCGCTCAACAACAGTGCGCATCAGATTGAATTTTTTACTTATCGCCGCTGATCGCCCCGCTCTCCCCCACCTAACAGTCAACAGTTGTCGTCATCTCCAAACTTCGAGAGTTCGCCCTCCGACGCCCGAGTTATTTTAAGCCCGCAAACTCCGCCGTTACTCTCCATAGGGACTTGGCGCGTCATAACTTATGCGTACAATCATTATATCCGAGTGAGTTGTTTCACTCGTCTCTTGGCAGCGGCGTGGTTGGGGGCTTGTCTTGGCTAACTAGAATTATTTCGCAGATCTTAGAATCTCGAATTTCTCGCCTCCCCCACTCGTTTACACATTTCGTTCCCCTCTCCTCAATACCCCCGATATCCTTACCATCAACCGCGATACCTTCGACCTTCAACATGCCTCTTACCGTGCTATCTCGAAGTCAGCTTCGTGATCTGCTGCATGCGCTCTCTCGGGACGAGATCGTTGGCCTGCAGCGCAACCTGGCCGAAGCCTTACGGGAATACTCCAGTGGATCCCAAGACAAGGGCTGTTCAGCGGCATTTCAACCCCAGCGAACTGCCATCACCCGCCAGAATGGCTGCACTACTCTCTTCATGCCCGCTAGCACCGGTCAGACAATCGGTATCAAGATGATTTCCCTGCAGGACGGGGGTGATGCCGGCTGTGCCGTTGAGCGTGACACAGTGAATTTGCAAGAGAAGGAGCAGATCACCTCACGGAGACGAGGATCGTTCCGAAACTCGGTGGCTTCCTTATCCTCCGACATGAGTGACCTTTCCGTTGGCTCGGAAGACAAGGACGATAAGGACGATCAGGACGAGAGTAGCTCGGTCACTCCCTCAACTACCACTGGTAGCTCAAGCACAGACAGCTCGACCCTCCTCACGGGCTGTGTGAACCAACAAAACGTCACTTCGAACATCTCTAAAACTCTTGGCGCATGGCCGGGCGCAGGAACTCGTGACACATCGCCCCGCGGAAGTGTAACCCTTCTAGATGGCGAAAGTCTACCTTTCGCCTTGATCAACGCCCATGAGCTAACGGCGTTCCGCACGGCCTTGGCGTCGCTGATGATGTTTAACAAGCGCAAGAAGGTGCGAACCCTCCTCGTATTTGGAGCGGGCACCCAGGCTTATTGGCACATCCGCCTGGCGCTGGTGCTCCGCGGCGAGGATATTCGCCGAGTGTACATTGTGAACCGATCATTCGACCGGGCTGCCAAGCTTTTGCGTGACATATACCTTCCCGAAAACACCGAATGGCGCCGAGATGTCAAGTTCTCGGCCGTCAGCAGCGATTTCGGCGAATACAGCCGTGTTCTGAAATTACACGTGCGCAAGGCTGACGCGATCTTCTGCTGTACTCCATCACCGGAACCCTTGTTCCCGGCGGAGTACCTTACCTCAGGCGAAGGCCGTCAAAAAGGTCGTCTGATTTGTGCGATCGGATCATACAAGGCACACATGGCGGAGATTCACCCGGACATTCTTCGGGATGAGGTCACTGTCCAGCCTCCCCATCGCCACTGGCACAAGCACGTCCACCGCAGCGGTGTGATTGTCGTGGACAGTTTGGATGCGGCTCTCAAGGAAGCCGGTGAACTCATTCAAGCGGGCATCAAGCCGAAACAGGTCGTGGAGCTCGGTGAGCTCCTGATGGTGCGCGATGCTCAACGAAATGAGGAGACTGTGGATGAGGAGAAGAGTCTCCGCGAATGGTCTCAGCGTGGCAATGTTATTTACAAATCCGTTGGGCTCGGCCTCATGGATCTCGTTACTGGCGGGGATTTGGTGCGCTTGGCGCGGGAGCGGAAGCTTGGAACCACAGTGGAGGACTTCTAGTTTTTCCCTCTAGTGCATTAGTATACCCATTGCTTACCTTTAACTGTGTTATTATTGGCCACGGGTCCACTTGTTCTCGAATTGGAGAAATCAACTGTCAATCCAAGCAGGAAATTGGAAGATCAACAGATCTCCAACGCGGAAATTAGCTGCCAAACCATCTTTAAAAACTTAAATAAACAGCGGCTAGAGCGTTGAAAAGGACGACCAAGATACATCAAGACTCTAGATAGTGAATAATTTCTTTTTAAAGATGGAGGATACATTTCGTAGATTGTTAAAAAAAGGTGTATAGCTAAGGCCAATCAGGTCACCGCATAGAAAAGGTACCATGCGCATGGGCTGATATTATGCGTCATCATGTCACCTCGGTCAAACCTGCCTTTTCTTTTTCTCTCAACAAATCTCCAGCTCGAAATTACCAATCGCACTGTCAATACTGGACTTATCGTTGTTTTTGCTGTGAGCGTTGGTCATTGGTGCACGATTCCCCGCGCAGTGAGGGGCCAAAGCAACAGTGCGAAAAGTCAACTCGACAGAGTATAAAGCTTTCTGATCCCGGGTTGATCCTGGAGAAAACAGCTCAGGCTTTAGCTCCAGTTACAGCTTCATCATGAAGAACACCACCTGCCATCTCCCCAATGGCCTCACCTTCAACGTCTCCCCCGTTTTCGGTGGGGTCACCTTCAAATCCGCCGATTTCAACGTGCAGCAAAACTCCACCTTCCCCCCAGGCTGGACGATCATTATCAACACTGAGAAGACTCATGTAGAGGGCGGAGAGCATGGTCCCGATCAAGATGACCGTTATACTCGGTTTACCACCCCCACCTTGAACCGCGACTCCCTCTACATCTCGTACATAGTCAACCCGCCGTCCAGCGACTTCAAGCCGGTGACTTCACCCACCCGTCAGATCGCCATGATGCTCTGGGCAACTTTGTGGTGGTACTTCCACGAGCCCCAGCCAGACCTGCACGTTGACACCGCCGCCTCAAGCGTGAACCCACTCCAAGGCCGACCAAAGGGCGAATGGCGCATCAATATCAAACGCGAGGGAATCTTCAAGGGTCGCAATTTACTACAGAAACTCGAGCGCATGGGTCTTATCGCCACCGAGGACTCCTCGGTCGGTCTACAGCCCATCGAGACAAGAGACTCAAGCAGCTGGTCCAACATGTTCGTCAGCCGCCGCAGCTTCTGGCAACTCGACCCGCGCCTATTCCTCTTCACCCTCACCCCACGCGGTGCCCCCTCCTCGCCAACCTACCAGTCCCGCAGCGCATCCCCCACTCGCGACGGTCTGCCCAGTGTCGCGACCCTCTCACTAGCCCCCACAGAGGCGACCTTCCACACAGCAAACCTCGCCCCCTTCATCTCAGTGGGTCCATTCACCTCCGGAAGTCATCTGCCAACATACTACCCACCCGCGCCAACTCAGTACACGTCCACGGACGGGATCCGGCACCCCATCCGTCCGAAACCGCCCCACCAGGGCGAGGTCTTCTACGTGCGCCATATCCCCAGCTTGAAGCAGTGGCTGTCGTTCCGTGTGCCATTTGTGCCGATGGTGAAGCCAGACGGTAGTCGGCCGGGGACGCCCGTTAGCTCGGCGGTGACGGGTATCGAGCAGCATCTCACAGAGAACATCTGCTCGGACGTGGACACATTGCACCGATGGATGAACGTCCCTCGTGTAGAAGCGATGTGGGCCGAAGGCGGACCGAGATCCGCGCAGGAGAAGTTCCTCATAGACAACCTGACGTCCCGGCATAAATTCCCTGTCATCGGGTGCTGGGACGGCAAACCCTTTGGATACTTCGAGATCTACTGGGTGAAAGAAGACCGACTGGGCCGGCTGCTGGATCGGGTCGACAATTATGACCGCGGCATACATCTACTTGTAGGCGAGCAGGAATTCCGGGGCGCACACCGCGTCGCGGTCTGGCTCAGCGCCCTGGTGCACCATTGTTTCCTGGCGGACATGCGGACCGAATCGGTTATTCTGGAGCCACGCGTCGATAACATCAAGTAAGTCCCAGAATCCCAGTATAAAAGACCCAGCTAACCAAGTACAGACTCATTAATTACCTGCAAGAAGCGGGTTTCTACAAAGAAGGCGAGGTCAGCTTCCCGCACAAGCAGTCCGCGATCATGAGAATCAAGCGCGAGTACTGGGAAGGGCCGGGTATCTAATCACTCATCGACTTTTTGCATCTATCACGAGTAACGAAATAGCATTGCCCGATCTGAATTATGTGTCCCTTATCTAGGCCCTTCAGCGGGGTCTTTTAGTAATTGCAGAGCCCGCAGATCATACCATACTGGTATATCAAGTCTCTGGGTTATACTCTGGCACAAGACAACCAGTGACAACCCATCGCTCCGTCATCCCCGAGTGCGGTCTACGAGGGTCAGCCATGATCCTGGCAATCCCTTGTATGAGTTATCTTGACCGATGGCACCCCCGGGGTCTGCTTGGGGCGGAGTTGAGACCAAGGCGGAGTGGGAGTATCACTTTGGCGGGGCATGCGAGCAAACATGTAAACATACAACCACTACAATTAGATGAGAGGCAAGGAGAGTCTCCACCCACTCTTCCTTCTCGACCGCACAAGCAAGGGCAGACGTGACTCCCTACACTCCACAAAACTGCCCTTACTAACTCTGGGCTACTACACAATCAAAGGTATGCGGACAGAGAAAGATGATTTCGGACTGCCGGGAAGGCTGATCTAATGTTAGATTCATTTGGCCTCTAGCGCGTTTGCAGACGGAATGGACTCGGCGCGACCCGGCGCGGCATCGGGCCATCGACGAACCATGTCAATCCCATACAAGCATAGGATTCACTGGTGCCTGGGCTGCTTGCATAGACACGTATCAAGCTGGCTGGAGCATGCTGTAGTCAACGACTTCCACTACGCCCTGGAGATCTCGTGTATCCAGGACTCGGATTCCGCCGCGGGCTGCAAACGCTGCCATACAGACGGAGGACCGTGTGTGTCGGTATGGAGAAAGAGAGTCGCAGGCCAGTCCGAGCTAGCTAACCCTGGGCCTCACAGCTTCCCTCTGCCTTGGAGCGGCACCGACTGGAGTTCCTGGCCCTACTGACATGGGTCGCTGAGTTCTGGGATAAGGCCCACATAGAAGACAGCGCGGATGAACTCATGCTCTTACGGGAAGATCGAGCGCGTCTGACGGATAAGGTGAGGAACCTGGCATGCGCTTTCGAGCGGCTGGTGTCCCAGCATATCCAGGAGCATCAGCTAGGCCGGACAAAAGTAGGTGCCTTAGAAAGATATCTGTGCAGGCGCTGACTGGAGTGATAGACCACCATCCGAAACGCGTACTACAGCTTCTTGGCGGCACACCGGATGCCCGAGCGCACCTTCAACGGGATACCATTCACCGTGGGAGAGCTAACCCAGTGTGCAAAGGAGCGAAGGGGGCTGGTGGGCACGGAAAGTGATGTGCACATGTGGTACGGCGCGATGTGGAACTTCACTAGGGGTGTGACCACGGTGGTTCATAAAGCACAGGTGTCATTGATGAACCAGCCGGCGGTCGATCGGGTCATGCGTGAGGCCGCAGACCTCCCGCGCTGCTAGAGATGGCAAGAGACTGCTCAGACGAGGCAAGGTGAGAGGCGGATGGGCCAGTCAGCCTGAGAAGCCACAGAGGTACACTGACCTACAATGCGATTCTGATGGACTATGGCGAGCTGGGAGTGTCTAGGGGAATTAGTGGAGACGCCAGATATCCATTGAATGTAAGAGCTGCGGGCTCTCTGCATCCTGAATCTCGTAGAGTAAACTAATACCGGAGGCCCTGCTCCTGTGTAGCCTAGAGAAGGATGGTAGAGTGGAAGACCAACAGGCTAGGTACAAAGGGGAAATTTGGACAATGTACCCGTGGACTCCCCTGATCAGCGTAGGCGCCAGCAGCATCGCCCTCAAGGGGTCAACCTTGGAAAGTATTAAGCTTCACGCATCAGCCGCAGACAGTAACCTCAGGGGTGATGGCGGTGTGGGACGCTCATACCGGGCTTTTCGTTGTCGGCTGAAAAGATCTTGCTTACCGCTGGGGCAGAACTAGGGCTTGGCACCGAAGTGTGCGTCTACCTAAAACCTCCTGAAGCCCACAGCCCAGCCCAGCCCAGCCCAGCCCGCCAATGGGCTAGGCTTTGGGCCTGGGGACCGGGTCCATCAATTGGTTATGGGCCCCCAATATGGGCCCCAAACAATGCAAACATGTCGATTCTTGGCGAGTGTATAAATTGTGCGTATTTTCTAGCATTTTTGGGCATTCAAATTACCATATAAGAATCAAGTTTCTTGATCAAATAATGATATTCAATGAAAGAAGATGATTAAAAAAACACTCGGGCCTCTCCCCCTAGCTGCGTCATTCTTGGGCTTTAGTATTGGAACAAAGTACCCCCATACTCCGTATTGTATCCCCAATCCAAACCATCACCAGGACGACCTCCAGTACAACATGCGGAAGGCAATTGTCTCATTCACAGAATGCCTATGCCACGCAAGGCTCCAGTCCAATAATTTGATATTTGGGTAACCTTTGAGAGATTGAAATTGAGGCATTTTGCGTAGGCAGCAGGCTTTGAGGCCATGCCTAGATGCTTTGGCTTCTGGGATTTTGTCGGTATTGAGTACATATGACGGCATGACGTATTGAAATAACATCACCTACACCCATCTGTAGGCGGGGATTTTCCAAGCTGGCAAGCGGAGAGGCCCGCGATCGGGAAGAATACGCAGGAGACCGATTTACTAAAAGAGGAATTATTTTCCATACGTTGTATTCAGAGGCCAGGCACAAGGACGAGAAAACTAGTACTCAAGCTACGCAGCAAATTTTTGTAATAAGATATCATTGTTCAGTAGATCATGGTACATAAGGCAGTCTAGATAGCCCGAGGAACATGAGACGTATGGGGGTCACTGGCACAGAAACGCCATTCCATGCAGTAAAGAATGAAGACAGGGGGAAAGAGAACGAGAAGTCAAATCTCTAAGGCACAAGGCCGTGGCAACGTATTGGCACATGCATATCAACGACAGCTTTTTCAGAAAAGCAAAGTATGAAAAATGAAAGGTAGAATAAAAGATCATATAGAGAGACAAGGAGATGGTGTAGATGATGAAAGATTGAGGGGACGCGACATTGAAGGTGGCAGTGATTAGGTATAGAGTCGAGACCAGCTCGATTAGTGAGAGCGACGGCCGCCCATGTACGAACCAGTCGCGGAGGCCAGGAAGCGGGCGACGAAGCCGCTGTGGGCACCGCCGACCTTCATCTTCTTGGAAGGTTGGCGGGCGGGTTCGAATTTCTTATCGGCTGTGCCGATGTTGACGTAGCTGTAGCTGAGAGAAGAGAGAGACGAGGGGCTGCGAGATTGATCGGAGAAAGTTAGATCATCCGCGCCGGATGAGACGGTGCTGATGGAGGCAGGTGTGCCTCGTGAGCTTGGGGCGATGCTGGAAGAGCGCGAACAGAGGGAGTTGAAGGTCTCAGCGTGTGAGAGGGGAGGGACGTCGCGAACGGATGGTGGGGAGATGGAGCGATTGGCTCTGGTTGGGGAGCGACGGTTGTAGGGGTTGTAGCGATCGTGTTCAGCGGTGTTTTGGATATTGGCGGTGGTGTTGATGTTGTGGATTGTCGGGCAAGAGGCGTGGCTTGGAAGACGACGAAGGGTGGTATCGCGGCGTTCACCGCGGGCTTCAAGCTTCTGGCGACGCAGGCGGCTGGCCAGCAGGTCCGCTGATGCGTGGAGACGGCGCCTGGATTTGTTAGTTCATGTAAAGAAAAAGGTATGCCTATATATGGCCTGAAAGATTCGGACATACCATTCGCGGTGTTGCTGCTGCTTGTGACGGTGTTCCTCCTCGGCCTTGCGCTCGCGCTCCTGTGCGATGAGGCGCTGGCGATGGGGAACGAGGAATGGCTCCAGGTAGGTGAAGAGGTCTTCCTCGGTGATGCGCAGATCCCAATCCAACAGGAAGAGGAGCTGGCGCTCCATAAGATTGACTTCGGGGAGAGAGAAGCCGAAACCCTCAAAGCCCTTGACTACTGTGTAGCGGGCCCAATGCTTGTTCTTGGGGCTTGAGTCATTGAGGTTCTTGGCGGCGAGAATGAGTGAAGCCAGGAAGATGCGGTGGACAGTGCATCGCATGCCCTTGGCGACTGGTGGGAGACGGGAGCGAAGACGGCCGAGGTAGACGAGACAGCTCATGAGGGTGGAGACATGGACCTGGGATCTGGTGACGAGGGATGTAATGAATTGTTCAATTGAGGGCAGAGCGGGTAGGTCGGCGTTCTCCATAGGAGGAGTAGAAGGTGGTGTAGGCTGGCCATGGTTGACAGTGTTGGTCACATGGGCTTCGCATCGAATGACCTGAGCTGCCTGCTGGGCCAGGTAGGTGACCATCTCGCGGGTCACTCGCGAAGTGACGAACTCATCGAGAGCGGCTCGGTTGAGCGACAGAGAATTCATGTTGATGGTAAAAAAGGACAGTCGAGAAGATCTCCGTGTAGAGATATAAACAAATGAGTGAACAATCCGGATTGTTTGACGGCGAGAACAATAATGAGAGAGAGACAAGGCGGTTGTGAACAAACAAAAAAAGAAAGAGCACAAAGAATACAAGCACACAAGACCGATTAAAGCAGATTCCTGACCGGCAGGATGTCAAAGAAGTAGTAAGCTCTGAAAGAATGTTGCGGCAAGGATAGTTGGGGTTGTCGTGTCAACCTCTTATCGAAATCGATAGCCCTAACTGAGTAGAACTGAAGTGAAACCCGGGGAGTTTTATTGAGACAGAATCCACTGTTATGCAAATATAATGCCAATCGAATTTACCGGCGAGACAGTGGGAAATATTAGGTGTATAAGTAAAAAAAAGATCAAAAGAGTCCCTCAAAGAGAATGACGACGTTGGGCATGTGGATGAATCTCGTGAAGAATCCGGGCGGAAATACTCTAGTTATAAGTTGGTATGTGCCATAGGGGGCGTGCAGCAAGGCCCAGTAAGAATGGACGAAGGATGAGAGGGCTACAGGGGTTACAGAACAGGTAGAGCAAACCTGCATAGCTGGATCTGAGATGCTCGAACCTTCGCGCGCGGAGTCTGAGACGCGAGAAATCAATGTGATTTGCCACGGTACTTTTTATGGGCCCCGTTTTATGGAGTTTCAATGGGAAGGATTGCATTGGGACTGTAATATTGTACCTGTGCGCTATCCCTAGATTGACCTTGTACTCGCCTCCTGCCATGACTACCATAATCCACCACGATTTACTGCACACCTTTCAAGGTTATTGCCTGGTGCTCTGTAGACCTGGATCAACTCTCCTATAGCAACCCTGAATCTATTCTCCCGTCGGCACGAGATTTTATCGCGGTCACTAGTCGCGACGGAGCTGAGGATCGCCGGTGGACCCGATCTTCAATTATTCACCCGCCTTCCCATAGCCTCCAACCTAGCATTAGGCCTATAGAAACTCTACATTGTACTCCGTACGTTCTAGCATGACGTTTGATACTATCTATACTTTGAAACTCGCGCTGTGCCGCCATTCCGCGGGCGATAATCGCAAGGAAAAGGAATTAAAAAATAATTAAAAAAATAAAGAGCAACGGGAAAAGGAAAAGGAAAAGGAAAATCACCAGCCAGCCGGAAGTATCTGCCCAAGCAAACCTGTCAGTTTCCGACCGTACTTAGTGTAGGTCTGGCATGGGGCGAGAATCCCTGTTCCTCTCCTCCACAAATGACATGCCAAATGACCCCCTGTCACGCCGCGCCACGAGTTTAGCGTGTTCGAGGGGTGTTACACTTGACTCGAACACCCTCTTCACTATTCACTATAGGTCACATTGTTCTCTATCCTTTTTTCCTCCCCTCCGCCCTCGATCTATCCATTTTCGCCCTTGAAACTCACGATCTTATCATCACGGACTCCCATACAATTCCATGCATTGGTAAAGCTAATCTCGATCCGTTGGGCACTAATTTTTTCCCAGTCCCACTAAACTGAATAAAAGAATAAAATAAAAACGAATACCAATTTGCAGTGCAGCATCTAAGCGCCCATCCTCCCTCCCGCCATCCCGCCGGCGCTTGCATTCTGACTCCGACGCAGCGCTTGCTGTAACGTTTCGCGCTCCCAACAGCATCCTTTCGATCTTGTCTATTGTTAGAGCGGACAGGCGGTGCGCTTCCGATTATTCTTAGCTTCTGGACCCGCTGAACGTCCCAACGTGCGGGTTTCTGGTTTCTCCCCCGGACGCCATGCATGCCATGCCCGCTGCGAGTCTGCATTGTTGGGACCGGTCGCAAATGCAGGTCGCGTTTCGCGTTCGGCGTCTCGCTGGCTATTGTTTCGGATCCACTGCTCAGCTCCCATGTTCTACTCTCATACTGCCTAAAGGCCTTTGCGACCTTGTACTTCGTCCTGAACGTGGGGTGGTTCTAGGCGCCTGAGACGGCGCGGTTTCGGAATTTACCAACTCCGCGTTTCAGATGCTTGGGTCGGCGGTTAGAGGCTGAAACGATACAATTACTTAGGCATTCCTGCACTACGGATTACTCCTATGTCATTTGCATATGGAAGGCTGGCACACGTCATCACTTGTCTGGACTTTCTCAGAAAATGTCCTAACAAGTCTTGGTGCCTATCGGCGAATTGGGTCTTTCTGAACAGAATCGATTCCGGATCTATTCTTACTACAATGTATGTACTGGATATCCCCAACCCCTCATCTCGACTCACGCTTATGCGACAACAGCGGAGTAGGAGGAAACAGTCAGGTCGGCAGTACCGGTGAAAGGCTCGGTACCGGCCTGCACGTGAGTCAGGTACTTGCTGGAGCTCAGACCCTGGTTGTTCTCAAGGTAAGTGAAGAAGTCCAACAGATCACCGGAGAAGTCGGTGACGGTCGACTCGGCGACGAAGCTGTACACGGTCATGCTGCCGTTGGGGCCGGAGTACAGCTTCCAGTTGACACCGTTGATGGTGACGGTTGCGATAGCAGAGCCGGTGGAAGAGATGGGACCGGCGCCACCGAGGGCAGCAAGCCAGACCATGATCTCGTACTCCTCGTCACCATCAGCGGTGGAGCTGAGGAACAGGTCGTAGGCGACATCAGCGACGACATTGGTGTTGGAGTAGCTGGGTAAAGTCAGAAAAGGGGGTTTCATCCACGTTTCTTTTTCGGGATATACTAACCTCCACTTGAAGTTGGACTTGATGCTGTTGACGGCGCTCAGCTTCCTGGCGGTGAAGTCGAGGGCGACGTTGGCGAAGCTCTTGACCTGGTTCGAGGTTCCAGCCCACGACCACGAGCTGTGCCAGGCGATGTTGGTACCGCTGACCGAGTCAATGCCGGTGCACTGCTTGCCGGAGGTGTCGTAGCTCTGGCCCCAGAGGTTGTTGTAGACGATGTAGCTGCCGGTGGTGACGGAGCCCCACTGGTCGCAGAAGTCGGCGCGACGGGCCAGGGTCTTGGTGGGGAGGGAAGCGGCATTGCCGGCGGCGGCCAGCGCCAGAGAAAGAAGAGAAAGAGGAGCGAAGGACTTCATGTTGAGGATATGGAAATGAGAGTGGTTGATCATCCAAAGCCGGGTGATCGATTGGTCTTATAGGAGCTGCTTCTTCGGCGGTCGTCCATTTAGGGGTGAACGTGGATCGAGAGCTAGGCTCCATGTTCCGTATAGAGCACGGAGTGGTCCTGTCTCATTTTCATCTTGGGACATGTCATTCTGGAGACTCCACCGGGGGAATGAGAAAGCTTGCTTTGGGTCGGTCCGGTCCCAAGGTAAGGATCGCCACGGATTATTTAGCTTTGAGTTTTTCCACGACTGCTGTTATGCAGAATCTTGAAATGTTCGCGTAAATAAGAATGCGGTTTGGGGAAGAACTCCGTTGGCAGCTTATTCTGAGACAACGGCGCCGCAGAGTGGGGCCAGACACCTGCTGCTTCTAGAACGCGGTCAAATGGGAGATCGTTCCAACGTTAACCGTCTCCGCTCCCCTGATTGTTTCTTATGATAATTGCGAGGTATCTCCGATCACTTTGGAATAGGGGCAAATCCATGGATCCTGATCAGTTCTGAAGAAACTCGTTAGGATCCATGGGTTGAGGTGGACACCCGAGGTTTCCGCGGTTGCGCCGTTGTATATCCGTGATCGTGCAGATTGGTGGAAGCACTCAAGCTCCACATTCATCTACGGCCCCGGGGGTGATTTCAAGGTTCTTCAGGAACATGCACCCCGCAGCCCCTACAGCCTTGGACGTCACCAAGACATGCAGACATGTAAGTATATACAGGCTCAATGCAACACTCGGTTAAAATCTTGGAGAAATATGGCTGGTCCTGGTAGCCGGAGCGCGGAGGGACCACCGCCCTTAAAGGGGAGATGATTGACGTGATCGTCGATCTGATTTACCCGGGAGAATTTGTATATCCAACAACTGTATTCCGTGTGCATGCAATGAGATTGAGAGCCTGCAGTATCAACCTTGGAACCTTCCAAGGTTGGAAGTTTATTTGTTTACCTCCACCTGGGCAGAGCTTAAAAGTGGGAAAGAGCGACTGGCAACACAATTCTGATCCATGGATCTAGTATCGCGGCCACTTCAGGAATCTACACAGAGGCTTGGATGCTCAAAGGTCCAAAGGAGCAGGATTTTCTATCCCGAAGTATAATTTCTCACGGACTGCAAAGGCCAAGACGTCTCTATCCAAGGCAGCAAATTGGGTTGACCTCGCCACAGTAACTGCGCCGCAGAGAGGCTGGGACAATCACGACTGCCTCGATCCATTTTATGAAAACACCGGGAATCATCGCATGGTTCCAAGACAAAAAGCTAATTAAGATAGCAGGCTTGTTACGGGTGATGATGACCCGGCCATCTTGTGACACCGTCGCGCTCCGCGTAGATAGCCAGGACAGGGGGCGCGTCACCCGTGGACTAGGGCGGGGGACCCGTTCTTCAAGGCACGCGTGGAAGGATCCTTGGGCCCACTTGAGAATATTGCCCAGGTGCCACTAGAAGTGAAGTTGGTGGTCAGAGCGCCGAAGGGATGCCACCGGGCCTTCTCAAGCTGAAGCGATCATTTTTGGCAATGTAAACTATAGAGAGGCCAATTATTGCACCTGGTACCAACCTTGGGAATTGCTAGGAATTAACACCGTTTGAAGACTGATTGATTGGTTAAATTGAGGATTTGGATGCTCTTAATGCTCTTAATGATTTTGAGGAGTCCTGGCATTGCGTAGCCTTTTTATATACCAAGAATGCGCATTTGGATGTCCGCATCTTTCAGCTTTCTCAACGTCTGTTCAGGAACTTCCAAGGTTACTACTCTGTAGGATACACTCTGATTGTGAGTGGAAGTATCAGAGGCACCGTTCTGTTTTAACGAAGCCAAAAAAGGCCAAAAACCTTGATGACAAGCCACGAATGAATTATAATAGCCCGTAGACTGAATTGATCATCGATATTATATGTATCAATGGACTGATTGCATGATGCCTACGGTCGCTCAGTGTAAATTTACACCCGAAAGCTCTTGCATGGCACTATTGGGTTTTGACTCTGATTACATTTTGACTTCCTTTGCAGGCACTACCTTTATGTGAGCTTTAAATTGACTGCTACAAGTAGGTACGGAGTACTCGTAGAGAGGTTTGGCATGCCACAAACATACAAGGAGTCCTGTACCAAGTGATATTGGACCATGTGCCCGATATATTGAGGAGTCTACCATTTATAACAAAAAGAAAAAATATTTAGTAATTTCAGGAAATTGCTTTCGCAACCTTGAGCTCGGAAATTGGTGTAGGCAGAGACATGATAGTGTCGCATTTTGTACATCGTGTAGCTTCCAAGGTTGTTTTGTACTCCGAACTGGCCCAATTGGCCAATGACAAGGCGGATGAAGCGGATTGCCAGCTTCCGAATGGCCTGTCCGAGGGTCAACTGGTCCGTGCGGAGATGAGTCAGCAAGACAAACAGTGCAAAGTAGATACAGTAGTTTCTTAGCTTCCCATGTGCACTCAATAGGAAGGGATAATATTGGGCTATGCTGTCACTGTAGGCAACAAGAGACCCGACCAAGGATATCGCAATTTACAAGCAAAATAATAGCTCAATTAATTGAGGTAATCTCAAACCAAGCGAGGGTGTAGATGTTTGGCCCCACCGGGTGGGACTCCGGGGTTTTCGCCAGGGGCCGTGAATTTAAATTTATGTGAACGCCGCGCCGCACCTTGGAACCTTCACACCACAATGCCTTCCAAATCCTCCAAGTCCAGCAGCTCCGGCAGCTCCGGCTGCGGCTGCCGTTGCTTCTCCTTCAAGACTCTGAGCTTCCTCGCCATCTTCCTGGCCCTGTTCTCCGCCGTCTACCGATTCCTCGACGCGCGCCTGGAGCAATTCTACATCTTCGATCCGGAGCACCTCCACGATCTCTCCCAGCGTGCCATCAGCGCCCATGGCGAAGACACCCGCTCCATCGTCAACTTCATCGTTGCTGAGCTGGAGCAGAAGGTCGGCGCCAACTACCTGAGCACCCAGGAGGAGTGGGTGTTCAACAACGCCGGCGGTGCCATGGGCGCCATGTACGTGATCCACGCCAGTATCACGGAGTACCTGATTGTCTTCGGTAAGTTTGCCCAGCCCGCACCACATCACATAATTACCCGTTACTAACCCTCTTTCTAGGTACCGCCATCGGCACCGAGGGCCACACCGGTCGCCACACCGCCGACGACTACTTCAACATCCTGCAAGGCACCCAGCTGGCCTACGTCCCCGGCGAGTTCAAGCCCGAGGTCTACCCCGCCGGTAGCGTGCACCACCTTGTCCGTGGCGAGGTCAAGCAGTACAAGATGGATGAGTCTTGCTTCGCGCTGGAGTACGCTCGTGGCTGGATCCCTCCCATGCTGTTCTTCGGCTACGCCGATACCTTCTCCAGCACCCTCGACTTCCCTACCCTGTGGGCCACCAGCCGCATCAGTGCTGTCGAGATGGTCGGCAACCTGCTGCAGTTCAAGCTGTAAAGCATTATTACGTTGGTGCATGAGTTCATGAGAAGCTTGTGTGGAATGTACAAAACGGTTCTACGTTTCCACCTGTTCAAAAGTTTTAAACTTTTTTTTATTACATAAGAATATTTCTTTTTAATGAAATGGCAGCTGAAGACTGCTTATGTTGAGATATTATTCCATCCATGGATGTTGCACAGTATGGAGACGCGTAATACCCAAAGGCTGAACCCCCAAGGTACAAGCGGCGTCAAGGCACCTGCCAAAAGATCATACCTCAAAATCGAATTGTATCAGGGCAAATTATGGCCTGCACTAGACGCTCTGGATATGACTAGAGGAACCAAGTCCGGTGCCCTGTCTGATTCCATGGTTGCTCCATCACTATCACCCCAACTAGCCGATCTAGTCGTCGGTGATGGTACTCTGGACCTTGAGAGACTGCCTAATTTCATATGATATTCTTGGAATTCTTGGATATAAGGCAAGAACAGTCTGGAATCAAAGTGAGTCAAGAGTCATAAACCAATCAAAGAGCCAAGTTGTCATTAAGAGTCACAATAAGCATTTGCTGGTTTGTGGTAACAAAGCTTCATCCATGGATGATTGCATCGACTTCTCTCTACATGTATATTAGGCTGCACTTTTCCTTCCCTCTTCCCTCTTCCCTCTTGCTTCATACCTCACAAAATACTATCTTCTACTGAACTACTGAACTCAACATATCATCTTCCTAGTTCGCTTGCACCCATCGGTGACATTATCATACCTACGCTGCACCAGCGAGGACTCTCAGAATACCATTTCAACATATGCAGCAAAACATGGATCGCTATCAGAGTCATCCTGTGTATGGTGGCTGTTTCTTTACACCTGCTCGTCACGGCCTACCTACCTATCTCCCGCAGCTCTCCCTGAAGGCACATGCTATTGTGCAATCATCTGCAGCTCGCACAACTCTGTCGCAGATATTCGTCAACTCATCAGACAAGCTTATCAAGGAAGCATCTTACAAGTTTCCTCTATATGATGGCGTCAGTGTTGTTGAGTTTGATTGCAAAGTCGGGAATCGTATCCTCCATAGCAGCGTCAAGAGCAAGTCTGAGGCCAATACAATCTTCGAAGCCGCAGTGGCCAAGAAGCGAAGTGCTGCTATCTTGGACCACACTCCACAAAACGATGTGTTCTTGATTCGACTTGGCAATATTCCTGTCCACGAACAAGTCAGCGTCAATATCACCTTTGTCGAAGAGTTGAAGCAGGATGCCCAGACTGATGGTACTCGCTACACACTCCCACATGGCATCGCTCCTCGTTATGGACCGCAAGAAATTCTCAGGTCCACTGACATAAAATTGCTTAACCTGCCTCTCATCAACGATGGAAAACAAGGGATGTCAGTTACTGTTGATGTTGTCATGGATGGAAGCTTTGTCATTCGCGAATTGGAATCGCCCAGCCATCAGATAAAGATCTCACTGGGTCGAAATTCCAGCCTGCTAGAGAGCGAAGCTACCTTTGATCCATCCAAAGCGTCGGCGTTCCTCAAGACCCGTGGAGACAGCGACGAGGTATTCTTGGAGAGAGATTTCGTGCTTCTCATCAAAGCGGATGGCCTTGATGCACCCTCTGCACTGCTCGAAACACACCCAACTATTCCCAACCAACGAGCAATCATGGCAACCCTCGTGCCCAAGTTTAGCCTGCCATCTGCCGACTCTGAGATTGTCTTCCTCATTGACAGAAGTGGGAGCATGCATGACAAAATCTCGACCCTTCAATCTGCACTAAGAGTGCTGTTGAAGTCGATTCCCGTCGGGGTGTCCTTCAACATTTGTTCATTTGGAAACCATTATTCTTTCCTGTGGCCCACTAGCAGGGCGTACAACGCTTCCAGCTTGAAACGGGCAATCGAGTTTGTCGACACAGTTGACGCCGACATGGGTGGCACAGAAATAGAACAGGCACTGATTGCCACAGTTGCAAAACGACTGGACGGCAAAAACCTTGAGGTTCTAGTCCTCACTGATGGCCAGGTCCTCAACCAGCAAGCATTATTCGATTTTGTTCGCGAAAAAGCTGCCAACAAGGATGCTCGCTTCTTTTCCCTCGGTATTGGCTATGGTGCTTCTCATGCTCTCATTGAAGGAATAGCAAGAGCTGGAAACGGATTTTGTCAGTCAGTCTTGCAGCATGAAGAGCTGAATCGCAAGGTGGTTCGCATGCTAAAGGGGGCGTTGACACCCCACATCCATGACTACAAACTGGAAGTGAAGTACGATGGTGAGTCAGATGGTGGATTCGAGCATATGGATGCCACCGACTTGGCCTCCGAAACCGAACATGCAGATGAGGGCGATTCCATCATGGAAGAACCGACGGACAGCTCGCCAAAGCCGATCTCTCTCTACGACAAGAACTTCAAGGACAATGATATGGATGCTGGTCTGGACGAGGCGAAAGCAAGCGAGGAACTCCCAAATCTCACTCGGCCTTCGGAAATACAGGCTCCGTACAACATCCCCCCTCTGTATCCAATGAACAGGACTACTGTCTATCTGCTCATGGATCCCCAGACCTCCGGGAAAACCCCAACGTCCATTCTGCTCAGTGGAACATCGAAGCAAGGGCCCCTGTCCTTGAAAATTCCAATCCACGACATTGGCATCGGCAAGACCATTCACCAGCTCGCTTCGCGCAAGGCTGTCATTGAGCTCGAAGAACAATCCGGTTGGCTGTGTGATGCCAAAGACGAGCAAGGCATCCCATTCAAGAATCTCCACTTGACCACACAGCAACGACTGACAGAACGCGAATGTCAGGGCCTTGGGATCAAGTTCCAGGTCACCGGAAAATACTGCTCGTTTGTTGCAGTTGAAGATTCCACTCGATCAGCATCAAAGCGCAAGTCTCCAAACATGCTTCCCGTAGAGATTGGATCAGCAGGACTTTCAGGTATGTAAGCTCCAGACCATTGGCCTTCATTCTTTGGGTCTAGAATATCTTGGCCACTCACCCGATTTGCTCGACTATGAACTAATGGATGATATTTTAGATGCTATCCCACACCAAGACAGTCCATATCGGTCCCTGCGTGAGGAAGGTAGCGTGTCGCATGCCCGGCTCTTCAGATTGCAACGTGGCTCACGGGATGGTGGCTCACGGAGTGGTGATTTACGGGGTGGTAGTGGACGGGGTGGTGGTTTACGAGGTGGTGGACGGGGTGGCGGTCAAGCTGGCCCCACGCGTGCCATGGGGGCTTTGGCCAGAGGTTCTGTGCCGCAACAACACCCAGAAACACGCAGTGGTCCCGTTCCTATGTTCTTCAGCGCCGAACAGCCTCATTATGCAACGGCTTTCGAGCACCAGGGGAGGAACTTCCCACAAATCCAACGACTGATGCATCAACAAATGCAGTTGCAGCAACACCAGAGCTCAGCTATTCTTCCAACATCTGATAATTCCTGGGCGTTGTCTTCGCAACAAGTGGCAACGCCTAATCCTGCAATTGGCGGCCCGGAGGACCTCCAGGGACTTGTGAGAGAGCAAACCTATGAAGGGAGCTGGCTGATGTCCAACAGACTGTTTGAGCTCATGAACTGCGACAGGAAGAAAATCATTGAGGATGTGTCCGCATTGTACGCCCGGTCGTTTGGAGAGGTTCCCGATGATTTCCCCTGCGGCGATCAAAGCACCCTTGTGGCTACTCTTTTGGTGATGGGTTATTTAGAGAATAAGCATTACCAGACCAGAGCTACCTGGGAACTTGTTCACGCCAAAGCTGCTGAATGGGTGGCGAACAAGCTGGAAGTCATGAAATCTACAGTTGCAGGCCGAGTCCTCAATACCATTCGGCATCAGATTTCTGATCTTACGAGCCCCCAATGGACTTACATGAACTGAATTTCCGAGTCTGCTTTTGTGCCTCGTCGGAACCACCGCGGTTTTCGGAATTGCTTGGAATTTGCTCAGGATTAACTTCCCAATTTGCTCAGAGAATATCTCAATAATTTGAAGAAAAATAAAATCTTTGCTATTAACAAAGCCTCAATCTCTCTTATTCAATAGCTCCTACAAAGTAGTAAATCTAGAGACTGTACTTCAGGATATCCGTCATTTGCTCACCATCAATGCCCGCTGTCAAATCTCAAATCAGCCCCGTCATGAAACTGCTCCCATGATATAGCAAGATAAGGAGGCCCAGACGGGGATTGCACACCGAGCGGGCCAAAATGGACCCAATAAACAGGAATTCTCCACAAATTATGGGCGATCCTGACTACCGTGCCCTATATAACCTTCGCTGTTGTGCATGCATGATGCTAACCCACACTCGCAGACGCTTTTCGTGACCGAAGACGACACTTCAAGCCATGTTGCTTCGCAAAAAAGAATGTCTGCACATTCCATTCCGGCTCTTCGGATGCCCATTCAAGTTCAAAGTGTCGAATTATCTGCGGAACTAGTTTTCCCATCTCCATCATTGAGATGTTCTTCCCGATGCAAGTCCGGGATCCGTACCCGAACTGCACTGGCTGTCAGTCTTGGCCACATAGTCACTCTCACGGATAGCTTACCGTCATCAGATGTCGGTCCATGATTTTGATGCGGTCTTCACTGGATTGAGTCCACCTCTCAGGCCGGAAGACATCTGCATCAACACCAAATATCGTCTTGTCCCGGTGCAATACTGCTGGATTGATTCCAACAATCGTCCCTGGCTCAACGTGTATATTGCATAGGCTGACTCCCCCCTCGGGAACTACTCGCTCCAAAGGAAACGAAACTGCCGGGTGACATCGCATGGATTCTTTGATCACGGCTTGACTAGACATTGTCAGTGATCACTCAAAGTGAAATGGTTAACAAACCTGTGCTCACAGATAATGCAGATCGAGACACTCTGCATACGTGATGTACTCGGAGATCTTTCCTTCCCGATCTGCTGCATCAACCTCTTGCTGCAATGCATAGTATGCAGTTGGATTCTTCACGAGGAAATAGATGATCGCTCGAAGCGAGATTGCAGTCGTATCACTTCCCGCAAGCCTACAATTCGAAAAGGATTCAGTCACAACTGAAGTTTGTGAGACCACGAAACACTCACAGGTTGTTGCTTAAATGATTTATCATATCCCGATTTGGCATGGGCTTACCTTTCGCTTCCTGGCCTCGTAGCCATGCAAGGAAGTCTGGCCGACCAGCGCGCTCAGCTGAGCTCTGATCATAATCATCAATGCAGTTCTGGGTGAACTGCGATTCTATCAGCATTGAAAATTCCGATACAAGACAGAAATGTCTTCTCACCCGCACAATTGTGCGCAGCGGGTCGGCAACTTGAATAAATGGCTGCGCAGCTATGAATCTCGCAACCCAGCGATTTCCCAAGAGCCAATGATGCAACGCCGGAACTTGGCTTACTATACCTCCATAGAAGAGACCCTTATCCAGCGCATCAATCATTCCATCGACATCTCTTCGTTTCTCCATAAATCCGAAACGCCGCTGGAATGTGATGGCACCGATGACATCGAATGCATACCATTGAAGCCACATACTGAGGTCAACACACTGCCCCTCCAAATCGGCCATCGCATCGATGAATATCTTCGTGCACTCATCTGCACAAGGCTCGAGAGTTTTGATAGACGACATGGAAAACTTTTGCGCCACTGGTCGGCGCAAAGCTTGGTGCTGAACTGGATCACGAATAGAGAACATGCTTGGCATGGCTTCGTCTTCATATACGGGATTGAAAGTATCATAAAATGGAGACTGACCTGAAGTTAAGTTTGAACCTCTCGAGGAATAGATGTACTTGGTTTACCTTGAGGAACTTGCTGTTGATTCCATAGATGATTGACAGGGCCTTTGGGTCTGAAATGTCCACGGTATTTGGCCCCGTGCGGACAATTGGGCCATACTTCTTATGAAGTCTCCGGTAAAAGTCCGGGGCATCGCCCTTTGAAACCTTCCATGGGCGATATAGACATGAGAATCGGGCAATGAAAGGGCCGGGTATGGATCTCAGCCCAGGCCTGAGAGCTGTGATAATGCTTTTGATGAGGACAAAGAGCGCTAGAGAACAAAGAACAACTAAGAGCATGTTTAAGAATGAACAAGGTCCACAAGATGGTTGTTTTTCTTCGACAATTGCTTCGCTCGCGTCATGTCATACGGACCAGATCGCCATCATCTTATACCCCGAGGCTAGGAGTGCATCCACATATGGTAGTGAGGGAAAATCCCCGCATCTCCCAATATCTGGGGAAGTTCCAGCTGATTGAAACATGGGTCCCACTGTGGTTTACGGGTCCTATGCCCAGTTGGGCGGCCCGTGAACCAGAGGGTATGGTGATATCCACTCGGTTCATTACCAACATACGCTCTTATGATCAAACAGAACACCACACTCAGAATAAACAGAAGCCAAATCCCGTCTGGTTGGTACTATGTTCACCAAAGAGATCCATCTCCAAGTCTGATGAGCCAGATCCAAATTGTTTCATTCCAGGACAACGAAGGCTAGGGCAAATTCCTTGTTGTACCTTGATCGTATGACATAAAACAAACAACCAATGATTCATGCCCTATCCTCGCCGAGCATATCTCTGGCATTATTCAACAGAACCTTTTGTGCAACCTCTGATCCAAAGTGGTCTTCTAATCCGATATCCATCCTCTGGACTAGCGATTCAGCTAATGCTGCAGGGGTATATGGGTAGTCACTCCCATACAGCAACCTAGATGAGTCGACTAATCGGAGAAGACCATGAATTTGATCCGGAAACGGTACACCGGCGAGATCAAAATAGAAACGAGACTGCAAAAGCTGCTTGATCCTCTCCCCACTTATCCCATTCCCCGTATCAAGTAGCATTGGCGAGAACTCAGCAATTCTCTCCATGATCGGAGGAAACGTCGCACCACAATGACAAGCCAAGAAAGTAATCCCGGGACATCGCTCCACCGTACCGGAAGTAAGCAGGCTCATAAGCGACCGAGTCGAATCAAACATAAACTCCATAATTGGCGCCGCCACGCCAGGAAGCGGCGAGACCTTTGTCAATGAGTTATCTATCTGGATCTGACAAGTCGTCGGATGAAAGAAAGCGATAGTCTTGCGCTCACTCAGCTTGTCAAAAACGCGGCTGAAACGTGCATCACCGGGATAAATGCCATGAGAGTTGGTAAGGATTTGGAATCCCACTGCGCCAAGATGGTCTAGTGCATAATCGATTTCTGCAAGGGAGCCCTCGACATCCGGTAGTGGGAGCGAGGCGAAGAAAAGAAATTGGGCTGGGTGATCGGCGCAGATTTTGGACATGTCATTGTTGGCGCGGCGGGTGACTGATCGGCCTTCTTCATCGTTTCCCGGTGTCAGGTGCGTTGCTGGCGAAGACATGCTCAGCACGGATTTTTTGATGTTGAGCTTTTTCATCAGATCAATGTGGGCCGATGCACTCCATTCCTAGACCTTGTCAGCGAAGTTGGTGGTCTCATGGGGAGACTGACTGGAATCGCAGGCATTCCATCCGGATGTCCTCTTCCCGCGAAGTCACTCTGCAGGCAATACTCGCGATAAGACGGCGGTACGCAGTGCGAGTGCACATCAATTCTCTCCATTTTGAAATTGAGAGAAAACTGTATGTGAGACGTGTGTGAGTAACAGGAACTCCAAGGCTGGTCGAAATAATAGTCCCCACATTGCAGGCGGGACTATCACTTGATCGACATTCCCAGTGGTGCTTATATGCCACACAGTACTTCGTACGGAGTAACTTTAGCTTGGTTACCCCAGGTGGTGCAAAGTCGCCTGTCTCTTTGATTGGTCTTTACAACTTTTCTAATCCGATTTCCCTGCCTTTGTGTCGTCTATATCAAATCAGTCGTGGGTGGTACCTTCGGCTCGACAATCAACCCCCTTGCAGCCAACAGCCGCGCCTGAGTGAGTTTCAGAAATCGGTATGTGGTATCCAAAAGTGGTGTTTGGATGCCTTTCTCCCTCGCGACACGCAGCGCATTTCCCAGAATAACCTCTACCTCGATGGGGTTCCCTTTGTCTACATCCACAAGCATACTGGGACGGAAAGATAGCTCGAGAGGAGGATTGTCTATAACCTGATCCACAATGCCTGGACCAAGATCATAGCCATCGGCCTGAGCAATCGAGACCATTTCCGCCATCCCGGGTCTAATCAAGCTGTGCTCACCCCCGAGGGTTCGGATAGCAGCACTGTCAAGCTGAGTGATGGCGCACATGGGGTTGAAAATCCCATTCCAGAGCAGCTTCCGCCAGCGGTAGAACACAATATCATCCACAATGTTTGCATCAACTACATTGCTTCCGTTGTACATCTTCGCGAATTCTTCGAGTTTTCCTCGCTCGAATGTCTTATCCAGTGATTTGTTGTGGAAGACGCCTATGTGGAAAGTGTCGTGATCGTCGTGGATCACACGCCCATTATTCTCGTGCGCGCCGATATAGCTGGGCGCTGATAAAACGACATTTGATGGGAATGCCTCGATGATGGGTGGCTCAATGTACATGCCATTCTGGAACAGAACGATCGTCGTGTGATCCGGTGTGATAGCCGGCGCTATGATCTTGGGGATATTATTCACTTCCGGTATGTTCTTCATGGTGACAATTACATAGTCGAACGTTGTGTTTGAATCAGCCATGGGAACCGAATTGACAACTAGTTCTTTGATGAGTCGCGTTTCCCGTCAGAAATAGTGGGTTGCATACCCGCACTCGGTCTCCAGTTGGTTAGTTTTCCGTGATCGATAGACTGGATGTCAAAACCATCTTGAATGACTTTCTCATAGTTGGACCTGAGCACAGCAGTGACCGATGCCATACTTGATCTTTCAAGTGCGACGGACACCATTGTCCCCACGCCCCCTGATCCAACAACCAGCACCCGGAGTTTCCCTTTATAGGTGACATCCTTGGACATGGTGAGCTGTCTCTCGTTCCGAAAAATTCTGGAATATCTGAGCGGAGACGATGACCGATGAAGTCCAACTCAACAACCCAGTTCTCGGGGCCGTGGGACCTCGGAGTCTTAGACTACCCCATGCCTGAAGTGGAGCTCTTCAAGTGGGAACGGGTGAATGTGATGCCGCTCGCACGTGATGGCTTGTTTGCTTGCTTGGCAGCACTTGAGAGGCTTGACACTGGCTTCATCAACATCCCGCACAGGCGCACAGGCAAAGGAGCTTGCGCTCGGCCATAGTACTGTCGCGATATCAAAAAAGGCTTCTCAAGTAGCTATCCGGTTTTCCCGAGCTTGGGAATCGAACGCGAAAATCATTGACTATCTTTTCTTCAAATCAGGGGCGACTTGTCATGGAATATGCTTGTTGTTCAGGCCCTCATCAGGGCAATCCATGGGTACGCCGAAGTATACTTTTGAGGGGAATCGTCAGATAAAACGATGATGAAAAGTGATGTAAAAGTCCTCAACCACAACCTCTCGATATCACCTTGCTCTAAGCGAAGCTCAGGATGAAAGGCGAAGCCACGCAGAAGAAACTTGCTAGATTTGGAGGGCTGCTAGGATGTATCCGAGGAGCGACAGAGATGTCCACCAACTGGATGCGGTGGCAGATTGTGCGCGGAAAACGGCACTTGCTCTGGGAAACCAACACCGACGTTCTCTCCCGATGGGCACAATCAGTGATCGAAACGGAGATCCTGCTACGTGAGATCACTCAACATGAAAGCTTTGTCAAAGAATGCATTCAGATTGTGAATGCAAACCACGACCCCGTCGCCAAGGCCATTGTACCTGATATGGTCGAGGAGTTGATAGCCCTGGACCACGAATACGGTCGCCTCGAACGCACGTACGAGACTATTGTGGCTGGATGCCCGGCAGGGCCTATCAAGAGTGGATATTTGTGGATTCGAAGCCAGTCGTCTTGGTATCTTCGGAGTAACTGGCTCCGGCAGGACTGTATCGATCGCGGTGGCTGCTGTGGGCGCTCGTGTGGATGCTGCGAGGCACCTCCGGATCCCCGTCGAAGGAAAGGGTGGGGTCATTGTACGGCCAAATGCGCTTGTTGTAAAAGTGTGCGTGGGTTTCGAGCGACCGAAAGAGGCAAGCGGCTTCTGCAGCCGGCCTATGATCTGACCGTTTTCCCATGGAGTCACTATAGTCGGCAGATGTTCCGCGCTTATGTCTGGTCACTTGACTAGAACTTTGGACTGTATAGCTCTTGTTTTGGGCGCGTGTGTGGGGGCTGGGTTTCTACAATGTTATCCCGATTTTGGAACAGTTGCATTCCATCGCTCAATCAATCATCTTTGCTTTCTAGGTCTCTGCCCTAAGCCATAATGCGTAGACTAGTGAAGGAGCAGCGATGGGGGTTTATAAAAATGGAACTTCCAGCCGCGTATCATGTCTGCCACAGCCCGAGAAGAAATCCAAGCGAAGCTTGTTGCCGATAAAGAGAGTCCAATCAGCCACGCCAAGCCGGCCTGTTTGATGTGAGCTGATTCGCTCTCGCTGGCCGTTTGCTTCTTTCCCCGCATTCACTCTTCTCCAGGGCTCGTCTTGATAAGGCCAAAACGCGCATTATTTAATGTCCCCAAAGTCTACAAAATGCTCGATATTCTTTGCTGGAGCTGTTGTACTGCAACAAAAACCTCTGTTGTTGGCTCTTATTCTGATCCAATCATCTCATCTCGTTCGATCATCTCCTTTCTAGTCAAGACATGGACCCTGAAAACAATCACGACGAGACCTTTTGGGCCCCTGGAACAGTAGCACTCGAAGATTGTATGTCGCTCCCCGATGGCTATCGACTACCTGACTGACTTTGACCAGTACAAGCCAGGGACAGTCTTGTGTTATTCCCGACTCCTTCTTCTGATCCTAATGACCCTCTCAATTGGTCAAAGGCCCGTAAAGCCCTCAATTTTACACTGGTCAGCTTCTTCGTTCTGTGGACTTTTGTTCAGCTGGATATCGGCTTCACGGCATGGGGCCCCATGCAAACAGAGCTCGGCTTCTCGGTCGACATTCTCAACGCGGAAGCAGCAGTGAACTATGGCGGCCTCGCAATCGGCTGCATTTTCTTCATGCCCCTGGTACACAAGTACGGTCGACGCCCCATCTACATATTAAGTGTCTCTCTCCAACTTGCGGCATGTATTTGGCAGGCCAAAACCTATACCGTTGGAGATCTCATGGGCAGCGGACTGATCTCCGGCATCGGGGGTGCCATTAGTGAGATTGTCGTGCAGATTACCATTGCAGACATGTTCTTTGTCCATGAGCATGCCACCATGAATGGATGGTATGTCATTGTACAATCTGCAGGAGCGTTTCTGGGTCCTGTGGCATCGGGGTATATCACGGTCTCACAAGGATGGCGATGGACGTGGTGGTGGTGTGTCATCTTCTTCGGAGTAACGCTCGTTTGTGTGATCCTCCTCTTCGAGGAATCAAAGTACATCCCTGTTCTGAATGGTCGGGAGGTGACGGCACAGCATATGGGCGAGTCGTCTCAGTCTACCAAAAATGGCGATTTTGTCGACAATAAGACTGTGGTCGATAAGACAGATAGAGTGCCTACTGACTCGGAGATCAGGCCAAAAACTTATTTCCAGCGAATGGCGTGGATTACCCCGACGGAGGAGGCGCTGTGGCCTCATTTCTACCAACCCATCGTGGTACTTTTCACGTTCCCGGCGGTTTCGTACGCAGCCATCACATACGGGTCTACCCTTTGTTGGTTTGCGATTATGACCTCGCTACAAGCGTCTTACATGATATTACCGCCATACAATTTCGATGCTATCGGAGTCGGCTTGATGAATATCGCACCATTCGTGGGTGCCGTGCTCGGTTTCCCATTTGGCGGACACTTGAGCGACAAGTCAATCTTATGGCTGTCCAAGCGGAACGGTGGTTTCTACGAACCGGAAATGCGCCTTTGGCTTGCTCTTCCTCTTGCTATAGTGACCCCTGTGGGTATACTCATGTTTGGATTGGGATTGGCATATGTAAGCACTTCTAATATCCTAATCGACTTGTCTGACAGAGGAAAGGGCGTTCATTGGGCGCTACTAGCCGTTGGATTCGGGGTTTTTGGATTTGCATTTGCCGCTATTAGCGGCATTGCTCTTTCATATCTAATGGATTGTTATCAAGACGTAAGTGATCGCTTTTGTATGCTCCTCACAAATTCTGACTTTTTCAGATCATTGGTGACGCCTTGGTTGGGGTGATCTTCATGCGTAACATCCTATCGGTCATCGTTCTGTTTGTCTTGACCCCTTGGGTGAACCGCATGGGCATGCGAGACTTGCATATACTGGTCGCAGTCCTCGCTTTCATAATTCTTTTGATACCTATCCCTTTGCTGAAGTGGGGTAAGCAAGCTAGGGTTGCTACTGCATCAAGATACAGAAAGATGGCGGCGAATCAACTTAGCCATCGTACAGTCTAGTTTAGTGTGAAATATTAAGGCTCTTATAAGCATTGGAATCTATCTTTATTCAAGATATAAGCTATGCAATATACAAGGTCTTCTAAAATCTTCTACTCAACCGACACTAACTTGGAACTCTCCGGGGCTGTCACCCATCTCGCCAGTTTGTGCAATTGCTTGCATAAACCAGCCACTCAGTTGGAGCGCACGAAAGAGAACTGACCACCTGCACCCTGGTTGTTGAGGATGAAGGTACCCTTAGCCTGAGCGCAAACAGAACCATCACCGTTGTGAACAGTCTTGGTACCACACTGGGCCAGAGCCTCGTATTGCACAAAGCCAGACTGGCCAGGAGACACGGTGAATGTCTGGGAGCCACCGTTGGTTACGGCGATGGAGTGGCTTGTCTCGACCGACGCGGTGAAAACGTCCGAAACACCAGCAGTGATGCTGTATTCGTCGGTAATGGTGATAGACTGAGTCAACTGAGCAGCGCAAGACTGGCCCTGACCGGGGCAGCTGATAAAGGGCGAGACACGAGCGCCCTGAGCATAGCAGGTCTGGCAGTCGTCACAGGTGACGGAAGTGGAGCCGCTGCAGCCGTCGCGGCGAGCGATGTTGTTCTCGCGGCGCTCCGAGATGCTCTCACGCTTCTGCACCTTCTTGGGCTCTTCGACCTCGCGCTTTGAGGGGCTTGAGTCGATGGCAGCAACCATCTTGCCTGAGGGGATGCCAGACAGGTTGTTGCAGCCGGTCTGGTCGCACTCGGCAGTCACGACATCGAGGGCTGGGGTGATAGAGTCATAGCAGCCGGATTGGTGGAAGATGCCCTGCAGCGAGCCGCACTGGATGTGCTGGTCTTCCTGAGACTTGGGCAGCTGGAAGAAAGCAATGCCGTTGGTGCCGCCTTCGACCGTGACCACAACGTGGCCGCGAGGGTCATCGTTAGGGAAGAAGTTGTAGAGCGTGCAAGTGTTGACTCCAACGGGGGAAATATCAATGGTAGGGCCAGTAGGGCTGGAGCACGAGCCGGCCTGCCACACGGCCTTGATGGCGGCGTTGGCGCCGCAGGCAAATGCGGCGAGGGCAAGAATGGACTTGGACATGGTAGTGGAGAAGGTAGCTCGATGGAGATGGATGAGTAGAGTGATCTGCAGAAGATTGACAGTTGATCAAGACGATCCCAACGAGGTCTTATATACTTCACCTTTCAGGCCTTCAACCGATACTGGAATCTTCAGCCCATCCTCGCTATGCGAACGCCGGTGCCATCCGCTGGATCAAAAAGCCAAAAGGTATTGCCCTGGGGAGTTAGGCTGTCTGCAGCACCCAAATAGCACGAACGGTGTCTATACCAATTTCCAGTTCGGGAGGGACGAAGTTGCCATGAGTGCTGATTTGGGGGCCGAAAATTGATGATCGGCATTCACGTTGCTTTTTACGTGGAGGGCAAACAAAACCCATCCAGACAGATCGAGCGTGAGATGTTTCCAGCTTGTAGTTGTTTCCAAACTTGAGGAATTTCTTATGTTCATTTTCCTAATGAGGCGGGTGGGGCTGATCCTGCGGGATTCCGGGGCTTGGAGATCGTCATCGCAGGATTCGCCGGTCGCCGGCTTAGAGGCGTCGATGTGAAGATGCCTAGGTGGTTGTGAAACAGCCAATGAACTACTTCCCTCGGCTATCGGATTATCCAAAGAAGTCAAAGTTCATCCCGAACGAACCGCAGCCTTGGAGTAAGGGTCCAGCTTCGCATCACCTTCCAAGGTGTGCATTGGTGATAAGTAGACCTCTTCACCAGCCTACAAAGCCCACAGCCCAGCCCAGCCCAGCCCACCAATGAGCTGGGCTTTGGGTCCAAGGGTGAAGCCTACTGGGGTTATGGGCCCCCATTATAGGCCCCAAACAATGCAAACATGTCTATTCTTGGCAATTGTATAAGGAAATTGTGCGTGTTTTCTGGTATTTTTGAGTATTAAAATTACCATCGTAGTCTTCACCCGCTTGCAGACTCCCGAGGTCCCAGAGTTCTGAATCAAGTTTAACGCTTGTAAATATGGATTCTACTTGGAAATTAGAGAGGGATGATTAAAATAGCATTGTAGGTTTCCAGTCCATAGATGTTTCCAAGGTCACTCCGTTTTTATAATATAAGTCACTAGAAATATCTACCAACTGCCCGGTGAGTGCAGATATATAGTCCTGCATTTTGCTACACTATAAAAGGTTGAACCCCCCTTTTGGGCCATCGGGCCGAGATATTCCGGTCACAGGCAGGGTAATGTTTACAGACTAAAACATAGGTAAAATACAGACATTAATCAGCAACATTGTGCACGCCAAGACCATGATTATGCAAAGAAATGGGCTTTAATAGGGGCCCGGTGGGCCCCCGTTAGTGGGCTGTGGTAGTAGGGCCCATAGCCCACCTGGGCATTGAACAGGTCCACTCGTAGTGACAGTCAGACCGACTCCGGCCACCAAACTGGCAAGAATTTCGTCCAGCAAGAAATCATCTTTTTTGGCATAAGTTCTACATGACCAGCCCCGGAGACGGCCTTTGAAATTGGAGATGAAAAGCGAACCATTGAGAACCTGCTCAAAGGAACGCCCGGGCGGCAGCTCGTGTAAACGGTTGATTGAAATTTGATATCATGGTCCATGGCTGCTGAGACATTCCAAGGGTGGCATTTGCATCCTATTTCCCCAGGGCCAAGGTTTAATTACTTTTAAGGTTTTAGCCCCAACTGTACCAGGATGTAACATTGGGTTGGGATTTCTCTGAATCCTCCTTGTATTGTGAGCCAAGGCCTCAACTATTGTGGTGCCGAAGCAGTGGGCGAGAGAGCAGGGTAATAGTCCCCGGGGCGGGCAGTGAAGGCGCTTAGAGGTGCCGACATCGACCCCTATCTCCAGGGTATCCTTCCACCGTTGGAAGGTTGGGGAAAAAATCTCATAGTTCTGGCGTAATTGTCTGTATGCAATTGAAATCAATCTATCTGCATACTCGATTCACTGCAAGGGATTGAGTTGTTATGGTGATACATTTTCAAGGCATTAAGTTCCAGCGAGCGCCAGGGATTGGCGTCGCACCATACAATTGCTAAAATCATGCCCAAACCCAGCCATGACTTGATCGTGGATGAGACCAACAATGTCGCAGTGGCGGAGGAGATCTGCGAATCTTTCCTGCAGATTTATAGGACAAATGTAATCCGCGTCCATAGCCCCCTCCAGTGCGGCTCGGCTGTTCGCCACATACCCATCATCAAAGCTTGGTCCATTCGGTCCAGGACCTCCCTCTTGTGGCTTTCCAGATTGTCTGAGCTGAGCGAAGTATAACCGAAGAAAGGAATGGTGTACTCATTGTCCCTAAGTCGGGTCCTGCGAGCAATTCGATCGGCTGACTTCTGTGGCTAGTCCCACATGGGTTCAGTAGGAGTGATATCGTACTCTCAAATCGCGGCCACAATTCTGTCCCGAAAGAAGAGCTTGTCATCTTTTCTGGACAAGGTCTCAATTTTCTGAACAGTTGCAGCCATCTTTTCCGCCAAAACCAGTTTCTTTACCGCCCAATTGTCCAGGTTGTCCAGGAAGCTGGTGACTATGATCTGATAGCAAGTCTCCGACATTCACATCTGGTCTTAATTGTCCTCCGTAGCTTCTTCGATAAACCAGTGCCCGACACATCTTCCATAATCAGATCACTCAGTTCGTAAGGATGGTGCCATAGCACACGCATAGCTTCATCATACCACGTGCTGTTGACAAGAGCACAATTCAGCAGGTCCTCGTCTGACAAGCAGGAGTCCGAAAGCTCGCAACATAAACCCTGCTCTTCTTTCTGCGTGAAGATCATATTGGGGATTTCAGGGAGCGCAAGTGTCCGTTGGGCCGCGGTAACGTTGGCAGAGGGTGTAGATGTCGTCGGTGATCTTCTATCATTTCACTGATATTCCGAAACTCCATCTGAGCTGAATATTCATATATTAATATGGAATCCCTGTAATGAAACCTATTTTTTGAAACTCACTTCAGTTTCACTAGCGTGAAATTTCTCACTTTTTGCAAGCTGGGATGCTCTCATTTTACTTCATCGGTAATTGTTGATGAATGTATAGAACGATGAATGTATAGAAGGAAGACGTTGTGTGAGAGAAAGGAGAAGCTGTATGAGATGAAGGAAAGAGGGAAGAGGGAGAACAAGAAACATCACAGGTATCCTTTTTATATCCAGGAAGGTGGGGCATGGAATTCATAATCATAAAAGGTATGAATGTTGATTTTGACGGTGTGCTAGGAAAGAACTTCGAAAGTGGATTGAAACAATGGAAGACCCATCATTTATCTGCATTCCATACTTGCTTTCACTTCCTTTAGGTAACGCCCTCGATAGCCACATGGCCGTTTTAGTTTTGCGGGGAGAGTGTGTGGGGGATCCTGGGATTCTTTGGAATGGTCAAGGCCAAATACCGACAAAACTTGCAGTTGCCTCTTCCAAACACAGCTTCCAGGGGTTTGTTCCCCTGCCGGCTGGCTAAACACAGTGTATTATTCTTGGCAGTAAGCACACCACAATATGGTAGCATCAGAATCTATATTGATGTATAATCTATGGCTCTATTACAGGAAGGTTTCGCGGGTTAACGAACCTGGTTGAGAATCTCACCACGACACCATTTTTCAACTGTTATCTTCACAGAAGCGGAAAGATTATTGAGTGTCGTTTCCGAATACCAGGCAAGATGGGGAGTCAAGGTCAAGTTCAATCCTGCAGCCTCTGGACTTATTAAAGGTGAATCTCCTCTCCCAGCAGGCTCCTTGGTATAGACATCCGTAGCCGCTCCAGAGATTGCACCACTTTTGAGGGCATCGAGAAGAGCCTGCTCATCGACAATACCACCTCTGGCGACATTGATCAGCAATCCGTGTGGTGACATGATCTGGAACTCAGCGGCGGAGATCATATTGATAGTCTCAGCGCTTCGGGGCAGACACAAAATCACGACCGTCGACTTTTTCAACGCCTCTTCGAACCCAACTCGACCGGGCCGAGGGGATACGCCCTTGCGCTCAGCAATGATAACATTCATACCGAGACCCTTTGCCATTGTTTCGATGCGTTTGCCCAGGGATCCATATCCAATAATGCAAGCGGTCTCGTCACCACACAGCAATGGGGCCTTTCCGTCCGGGGCACGAACCCGACTCATCAATGACCCTTTAGTCTTCCACTCTGTGTTGAGCGACAGGTCTGATGGCACGTCGACTGTGGCATTATGGAGCTCGACGAATTTCCTTCGAGCGGCGAAGTAAAGTCCAATGGCGTGTTCACTGACACTGGCTACATTGCTGCCTGGACAATTGCATACGGTGACTCCTCGAGCTGTCGCGGCAGCTAGGTCGACACAATCTGTGCCGGTCGCCATGATCACGATGAGACGAAGTTTGGGAGTATTCGCTGGACTGAGAGTCTCTGCTGTCAAGCGGGTCGTCGTGGTGATGATGATCGTGGCATCTTTGACACGTTCTGGGAGATCCGATTGAGCTGTCAGTCGGTGAACGGCTCGGGTATGCGGCCCAGGGAGATCGAATTCTGGGATTTCGCAGTGCACGCCCTCAATGGCGACGATGTGATGCGGTGTGGTGTCCATGGTCGAATAGTAGTCGGAATGGAATTGAATAGCAGTGTGGTTTTGGTGTTTTTTTAATTGGAAGAGCCGCAGCTCCGACCGCTACACGTCCTCGAGAGTTGAACAAAGAACGGTGTGATGACTGATGGCCGTAAGTAGCCGAGAAGGATTTCGGACTACGTGCCGTGCTGATGTTGAAGATGTTTGCACGGCGAAAAATTTCAGGCTAACAGTATCTACTTTATATGCGCCACATTTTAAAAAAACCCTGTCTAGTGGAAACACATCGGAATTCAGACAGGGCGTGTGTGGATGCTTCATAGATATGTGTGTCCCGATGATAGCCGACGGCAAACCCGAAGCCAAAGCCGAAGTCAAATCCGACTTCAAGTTGCCCACCTGGGCAAGTGGGTATAGAGGATTGGTAATCCTGATGACTCTTAATATACAACCTTAAATCCAAGGATTTATTATATAGAAAGCAAGGACTCAATAGTGATTGAAGCCATTAATTTCTCGTCTGCCCTACAAATCGCCATGTCCGAAGTACAAGCACCCTACGGTAATTTAGCCCTAACTTGCATCAAAGAGACTCTGCTCATTCATACCAACCTTGATAGTCACCCTCGATGTTTTCACATCAAAAAGGTACCTTGATATACCGAGACTATGATATCGCAAGCTAACCCATGTCAAATAAGGTTCAAAGGAAACCCTGTTGCCATTGTGAAAGTCGCCAATATCGACTTGTCCCAAGAGCAAAAGCAAAGAATCGCAAAAGAGTTCAACTTCTCCGAGACCGTGTTTTTGCACCCGGCAACTGGCGATGGAAACCCACGAGTAGACATCTTCACACCTGTCAACGAGATGGAATTTGCAGGCCATCCCATCATCGGCGCAGGTCATTTCCTCTTCCGTCAACTTCTAGCCAATAATCACACAGGCTCCATGACCGTTATCACGAAAGCGGGCCCAGTTCCGATTGAGTATGACACAGCCAACAAGACCGTGTCTGCTGAGGTCCCCCATAATATCCACATTCACCAGCGGGCAGCGTCACTCAACCATCTCGCTCCTGTCCAAGCGTGTCTCGCCAACGCCTCTGATCTCAAGGGTGTGCCAGAGAGCTCGCCTGTGATATCAGTGGTAAAGGGGGTGACATATGCCCTGGTAGATCTTACCGAAAGACCTGATGTGTTTGCCAACATTGGGCCCGGGGGTAGTCCAGCCCTGGATCTTGACGAGGGATGGGGCCCTTCATTCACGGGTGTCATGTATCACCGTCATCTTGGGTTGCACAAGGAGGGAGAGCTGGTGGTATGGAATCTGCGTGTGCGTATGGTGGCCATCGACCTGGAGGATCCGGCGTGCGGTAGTGGAGGGAGCTCGTTGGGTGCTCACATCGCGCTGTCGAATTCTGAGAAGGGTCAGCATCACCGCTTTTGCATTGACCAGGGCATTGAAATGGGGAGAGATAGTCTGGTCATCGTGGATGTTATCTTGGATGAAGAGAGGAAGAAGGTCTCGACTATCAAACTTGCCGGCCATGCCGCCTTTGTGGCTGAAGGAAGCATCTTTGTGGAGTGAGGGTTTCTTGGAGTGATTGAAGTTGTGTCATAGTTCAAAACACCGTGATTTAAGTGCGCCGGTGCAAAGACCTCGGAAGACTGGACATTTTCAGGTGCTGTGCATAGAATGTCTTTGGGAAGGTGCGTGTTTTCAAGGTTGTAGCCCAGCCAGGCCTTGATAGAAATGCTGAATGTGCTTTGCGAGTAATATATGCTATAAACCAGATACTTGTCAACCGATATCACTCACCATACATTCAAAGTGGATATCTTCCCTAGGTCATTCTCTCGAACTCCGTATTCACCTTTACTGCACCCTACTCCCATGTGGCATGACCTTCTATTAGCTTGGTATCCCCATGGAATGGTCTTTCTGCAGATCAAGAGGTGCTATGATAAATTTATAGGGTATCAGGGCAAGTCATTCACCAACAAGTATATCCCAAAAATTTGCCAAAAAAATAGTGGTGAACTCACCCCCAGGGGTCGCCCCCCAAAGGCTACAAATCCGTTCCCAGGCGGATTTTCGGAAAGCTCGCTGCCGAGTGCTGGTATGTCACAAGGCTTTTCCTACCCTCTCCCGAGAGGCAGGTGCGATACTAACCCCAATTCCCCGAAGGAAACCGCGCGGAGCTTGCTTTAATGCTGGAATGGGACGATACACGTTCGACCACTCGGCCACTCACCCTCGCGTACTAAAACAGAGGACTCATTTGCCATTTATAGTCACTCGAAGTTCCCGGTTCGAAGCCAACATGTGATGTTTTTGGCATGTTGGTGGCGTTTTAAAGCCTGAATCGAGGACATTACACTAGTGAATTTCAAGAGCTTGTTGAAAAGTGGCATTATTTTCTTTTCCAGCTTCAAAGTTGACATTTGGCGTGGTGATGGTCGACGTGAAGCCATTCGCGCGCTCCTGCCGTTTTGGGATGCTCGGGCTCTTCGAGCTCGCCCCCAACACTCTCCACTCTCCAGGCTTGTATAGATATAATTTGAGCTCTGATGCAGCCTTTCCAAGCCTTTGGAAGATTTTCTGACTTTGGAGTTAATTACATCCTCCAAAAGGGTACAATATAGCAGGCTGTTTTCCTATATGGCTGCCCCCGAAGTCGTGAGATCAGGTTATGCCCACCAATCTGAAGATTCTGTAATGACTTGTAGGAGAACTCAAGAGATTAGAGATGAATTTGGGGTTATTTGCAGGATCATAGTGAGTGCTTGGAGTTGAATAATTACAGATCAGGCAATATGATATTGGTTGTTGAAAGGGATATGACGTCGTTTGTTTGCACAACCCTTCAAGTCAGGAAATGAGATCTCGCTCTATTGAAATTTATCTACAAAAACCAGCCCTGGAGCTAACCAAAGTAAACAATGAAAAGTCATATATAAGGAAAGAATCGCGCAGATGGCGTTTTAATATGTCCGGTCCAATTCCTTCAATATCGAGTCTAGAGTTCACAGTCCCTTGCTAAACAGCTCCACACTGAGCTCCTTGAGAAGTGGCTCTTTGCTTACGGCCTGGACCGTCATCTTCTCGGAAAGAGTATCTGCCACACCCATCGCACGACAGAGGTCGACCAGAGATCCATCCATCGGAGCTTGGTAGACAAAGAGCCCCAATGCATACAGCAAGCCATGTAGTGCCTCCACGCTTTGATCCTCTCGCGAGACAGCCTCAAGCAAAGATGCGGTCAGCTCGACTTGGTCTTCCTCCGACAGGGGGTCGGGTTTCCCATCGAAACGGGCGTTGTGGTTGAACGCAGCAAGGTTGTATGTAAACGAGGCTGCAACGACACGCAAATTGGCATGTAAGTCTAAAAGGGAGTTGGTTGCAAAGCTGAGACAGGTCGAACGAAGGGGGGAAGACGAGGAAGTAAGCTGTGCTGGGTATAGAGGCGTGCTGAAGAGATTGCAGGCGAGTTGAAGAGCAACGATGCGAAGATTATATGGAGATGAGGAGGTGTCGTCTTGTGCCAGGGGTGCAAGGATGGTGAGTAGAGTTGCGTGTCCTGCTTCTTCGGCGAAATACCCACTTGCGCGGGGATCTAACAGGAGAAGGCGAACTAGATCGACCACTGCAAAGTGGCTTTCGCTGGGAAGATTTGAGTATACCGAGTTCAGTGTTGTCGCAAAGGTGTGCAGATCAGGGACTCTGGTATCGGCTGCAGGTGCGGTGCCGCTAGAGTGTTGAAGCTTCACAAATTCAATCACCTCTTTAACGCCCTGGCTTTCTTTGAATTCCACTGGTAGCTTCTGCAAGAGTTTATCGAGGGGTGGTGCCTTTTTGTATGTCACAAAGTTCGTGATATGGCGCTGAAGGCTTGGGAGACGAAGTTGAAGATGGGGGTGCGCCGGGTGTGCCATTTCAAGAAGCATACGGACATTACCCGTCAGCTGGGACGGAGTGGCTCCACTCCATTGATCAAGCTTTTCACCTTTCACGAATGTCATGAAGGTAGGTGTAGAACGCACACTGTACTTCATGCCCACATCGCGCGCCATGCTAATATCCACTTTGATAAGCGTACCTCGATCACCTGCCTCGGCGGCAAGTTGATCATAGATTGGATAAACAGCCTTGCATGGCGGACATGTCGCTGATGTGAAGAATATGACTGCGCAGGTGCTTGATGCACTCTTGAGCTCGGTTTCTAGCTGGTTCAAATTATTCACAACTCGAACTGTCCCGGCTCCCAGAGGGACCGCTGGTTTAGGTGTCGGGGGTACCGCGGGCGCCGCGGGCCGAGCACTTGGGCCAGGGGTAGGACTTGGGCCAGTACCTTGGGTGACGCCCTTCAATGCAGCCTCGATCTGTGGCTTCATCATCTGTCCAAATGGAGTCTGAAGGAACTCCCGAGGAAGGTTAATGATGCGGTCCGGGATGCTTTTTCCAACAAGGAACATCGACAAGTCCTGTGTGAAGTTGTTACAGTTATGAAGGAAAAGATCATATGACTAGAGCATGGTATTAGCACTGGTGGTAGCCTTCGCATGAATGTCACAAACCTCGGGTGTGTAAGTGGTCGCCAAAGAATCAAGATACTCTTCAATAACATCACTTGGAAGCTCAGTGGTGCCCAATTTCACAACTTCTATCGGTTGTCCATGGTGAGTGCTTCCTGGGACGGAAGTCTGGATGCCTTGGCCAAAATAATATTCGATGCCATTCAGTACGATCGAAGTGTGATAAATGGCATCCATTTGTGTTCCTGTCAGAGCAAGAGAGTACTGCAGACATCAGGAAATGCTCCAATATTGTTTCTTTGAAGCAGGAAAACACGTACCATTCGTGCTAGACCCTATGTTTGTGGTTAGTTGCCAGAAAATGCATTGTCCAAATGAGTAGCTTACCTTAGAAAGGTCATACACGTAAAGCTGAGCATCCATAGTGACGGCAGCTATGTCAATGAGAAATGAAGCAGAAGGAAGTACTGTGACTAGAAAGAACCTGGAGATAACGAGCCCTCGCAGGCTGCAGTGCGATAACGTCAGCATCCGCGACCACCTTCGACCATTTTCTACCGCAACCACAAGGTATAGGCATCATTTCGCTGACGTCTGTTTTATTTTCAGTATTTAATAAGCTGATCATAGTGCACATGTGCTTTGAAGCCCACATCTGCGCATATGTCAATAAAAAAAAGGTGATTAAAATAATGATTAAATGAGAATTGATCAAAACCAAAGTCTTGGCTAAGCCGTCTTCATATAGCGAAAGAGTTGACTTTGCGTCTTCACATAACTGTTAATGGTACAAGTTCTCAGAAGCTCCAGGGCTGGGAACGTTGGAGTTTGGCACTGAGATGGAACCTTTGGCTTGGCGCATGACATAGTTCTCCAATTGGACTTTCCCCACCTCAAACCCTCGGGTTCTCTGCGACTTTGACAGCATTCCTCAACACCCCACACAATGGTAAGCCCAGCCAGCAGAACCCTCTCTTCAACCCGATTTGACGCGCACACAGCCTCCGAAGCGGCGTGGAGCCGCCAGCTCCGCACCGGCGCCAAAACGTGGGCGCGCATCAAAGCTAGCAAAGGAGAACAACATCACCGCCGAGGAGGAGAACGAGATCAAAGAGGTGTTCCACATGTTCTCCGACAAAAATGAGCAATTCCCCGAAGAGAAGGAAGGTGTTCTTCCTCGGGAAGATGTGCGCAAGGCGCTGGTGTAAGCTCTCCCGATCCAATCCCCAATCTGCTCGACATCTCCGCAACCACTATAACCAACCCTGGACCAAATTGCAATCTAACGCAAGCAACAGAGCCCTCGGTCTCCCACCCACAGACTCAAGCGAACTCGCCGAGATAATTTCCGCCCTCGATCCCACGACCAGTGGCTTTGTGCCTTACAGTCCCTTCGTCTCAATAGCAGCTGCTAAGTTGCATTCGCGCGGCGAGGATGCTATCACTGCCGAGGTGGATGATGCGTATCAACTCTTTACGCGTGGTACGGATGGCCCCATCACATTGTCGCATCTTCGTCGTATTGCGCGCGATTTGAAGGAAGATGGCGTGGGTGATGACCTGCTCAAGGACATGATCTTAGAGGGCAATGGCGGTGCAGGGTTAAGTGCAGGTGTCACGCTAGAGCAGTTTCATGATGTCATGACTAGGGCGGGTGTGTTTTGATTGCAATTTGTGATTAGGCTGGGATGTTCTCTGGTCCTGGAGTTTGGGTGCGGTTGGCAATAGCCCAGGTGTTTTGTGATTCGGCAATAGGAAGGAGTCTGGGGTGCATCACATTATCGGCGGGCCATGCTCATCTTCTACGGTTTGAAAGGCCTACAATCTTGAAAGTAAAGTGGTATGTTACCATTTGTAGTTTGTCATGTCGTGGTTGTAGATACATGCTTTCCTCCACCGGCGTCTGCGCAGCAATTGAAAAATTAAGCTGATACTAGCAAAAGGGAAAAAAATGAAGAGAAAAAGGAAAACCTAGAGAAAGACAACCATCGAAAGAAGCAAGGAAAAAGAAAAAGAAAGTGAGAACAATTGGAGATATCACCTGCGCATCAACCATGGAAAACTTTCGAAAACACCGGCAACCGAATCGTGTAGAAGCAGCAGTGGAGGAAAGCAGAAGCAACGGTGAAATTATTTAGGAAATCTCATCGTTCATGCCAATGTCCTGGTTGGCGTTGGCCTGGGGAGCAGCGCCGTTGACGGGGGCAGCTTCAGAAGGACCACCGAAGTAATCGACCATCTCAGCATCAAGTTCCTCCACAGTCTTGGGCTTTCCACGGCCGGGGTTGCGACCGCGAGCACCACCAGCGCGGGCACCACGGCGAGGTCCCTTCTCAGCAGTGGTGTTCTTAGTCTCCTTCTTTGCCTTGGGAGCAGCGGCAGACTTGGGGCGAGCCTTGTGGCTATGATTGAATGAGCATGCGATTGTGAGTGTGGTGGGATGAGAGTAACTTACGCAATGCGCTCGTTGAGTGGCTTGGCAACGGGAGCAACGGGGGCGTGGGACGCGTCGTAGACGACCTCAATCTGTTTGATACCATCAGTATTGCGCAGGCGAAAGACATCAACTGCACGCGAATTACCTTCATGGGACGACCATCGACGAGGAGACCGTTGAGCTCCTTCGCAGCCTTGGCAGCAGTGTCGGGCTTAAGGAAGATGATCGAGGCAATGCCACGGCTGGTGCCGTTCTGGTTGTAGGTAAGCATGACACGGCGAACGGGGCCAGCGGACTTGGTGAAGTATTCCTATAGCGGAAAACATTAGTATTGCGTTGCGGTTCAGCGATGATGGCTCTTCTCGGACGTCGAAGGAAAAGGTGGCGGCGCAAACGAAGACGAAGAGAAAAGAAAAAAAAGAGAACAGAGCACCAGCGAGCGCATCAACCCGTGCATCGATTTGCTGTTTCCCCCAGTGTAGGATACAGGATCCTGTTTCCGCCGGTGAAGCCCATCTGATCCAGTTGACTGCTATTCATGTTCCCACTCCAACGACAGGTAAAAGACATTCCCAAGGTTCCGCTTCATTCACAAATTCACCAAGAGATCGAGATAAGGTTCTCTCGCGTCGCTACCATCGACGCAGGCCAAGCCGTAGTAGAATCCATCTGCCCATGGATGTCTACTCATAGAAATGAAAGACAAGAATCCTCTGATAAACAGATCGTCACCAAAGCACGTAGGCTCTTCACATAAGTGGTGCGAGTTATGACAATTTCGAGTCTTCGTCAAGTGGCTCCAGTTGCCAGCTGGATGTTTCCCCACGATTTCACTGATGCACTCGCTGATGCTCGTCTGGATCTCAAGTAGAAGAGGAGAAATGAAAGCGCGTAACTGAAGAGAAGTCTGAATGATCATTGGTCATTCGCGGCAAAGTACTCAGAGAGCAAAGCAGGCGGAGTTCCAAGTGAGTCAACACGAGCAATAGGTCTCTTTCACCGTACTTCGACAGAGCCCAACAACTTGTCTCGCACAGTGCCAAAAATATGTGCGGGGAAGAAGGGGCTTGTCTGCCGCGTATCGAGGATGGTAGGAACGAATAGTCCGCAGAGTGTATCGAAATCGTTTGCGCCGCGAGGCTTTCGAGAGAAGAGAAGGCGATGAACACCAAGGTGAGGGCCTTCTTATCTACATACCTTGACATTCGCTTCGGTGACATCGGCAGGCTGAAAATGTTAGCCTGGAACAGAACAAGATGGATGAGTGAGAGCATACCAGTCCGCTGACGAGGATCTTGCTGGAAGCAATAGCAGTGACAGGAGCGGGATGAGCAGCCTTGGGAGTAGCCTTGGTAGACTTCTTCACACCTCCAACGGAGGGTTTCTTAGTGGTGGCGCGACGAGGACCAGCGCGGCGACGAGCATTCTGGCGACGGTTGCCGACGAGATCGTCGAGAGACTTATCGAGATTGGCAGACATGTTTGCGATGATGGATGCAGCCTGGAGAAACTTGCGTGCACTTCGAGATGATAGTGTGATGGAACCGTTCTGAGATAAATCAGTTCCGTTGGGTGATGAAATGGCAAAGATGAAGGAGAGGAGGTCTTACGGGGTTGAAACCACTGATGGGAGGAGGAGCCATGATTGGAGTGGCGCTAAGCCACTTTCAGGTTGATTAAATAGGTAAGCGGTGGAGGAGAGGGAAAAGAGGCAAAATCGAAGGAGATCAGATCAATCGATGTCAACACATTCTCACCGCCCTGCTTATTACAATCACTCACAATCAATTGATCATCTATTGATCTATTGATCTTTTCACCACACACATTCCATTGTCACAGGCTCCGGCAGAAAAATAATTCATTCCGCAAAGCTAGGGAGTCATTTCACAAAGCCCTATTCAATGGCAACAGGAAATTCTTAGATCTTTTGAGAACCTCTCAGGCTTTTCTTTGCCACGTGAAATTCAACACAACAAATGAATCGCAAGGTTGATTTTTGGAGGCCCTGGGGATTTCGGTATTACTTGTAGTTGGTTTGCACCTCAATTTGCTAGTTCAGTCGTTCACGAATACAAGGCAGTCATCAGGTACCAATCAAGAAAATAACGGGATTAATGAACAAGAGATTTATTATTCAGGCCCAGCCTGGTAATTGGACTATGGAAGACCGCGCACCAACTCCAAACACACAACATATTCACAGAATGGGCATCATCAAGAGAGAGAGAGAAAAAGAGAGAGAGAGAGAGAGAGAAAGGCTAGCTCTTGAGAGCCTCTAATCGCCCGCGCATCTGCTCGAGCGTGGCTTCTTGGTCGTCGAACTCCTCCTCGGCTTGCGGGGATTCGGGCTCTGAAACTTGGTGCACCGGCTGGGCACTGACAGGTTGTGCCTGGGAAAGCTTGCCTTGCAAAACTTCCTGTAGTATCTTCTCAATTTCTGAGTCTGCTTCTTCTTCCTCGTCCTCGAAGACGGAAGGGTCTGTGATTGCGTCATCTACCATCTCTTCGATGATACCCGCCCTGACTAATTCCGAAGAAAGTTGGTGCATGGTGGATGAAAGCTGAGGCAACCGCACTAGGGTGTTCACATCTTTCATAATCCCAGTTGACTTCTGAAGGCTCCCTTGGATCTTGCGAGCCGAAAATGCCTCATTGACCTGCATACCCACGCTTTGTAGTTGGGCGCGGCTGGTATGAAGGCGAGCCGTTTGCTTCCGGATCCGTACAAGCTCCCTTGCGAAAACCTTGGTGTCATTGGTTGCCTGTTTAGCCTGGGATGGGTTTCGCTGGGCACGTTTGGAGGCGTTGACAATGTGTTGGCGAGTTTGACTGTCACTGACTTTGAGGCGAGCTAGATCGCGGTCTAGCTGGCGAGTGTTGGAGCGTATTAAAGCATTGCACTTCCTCATCTAACACGAACGGTAGGTAAGCAACACGTTCTTGATGATCGCCTGATCTGCTTACCTGGGCTTGTGGGTCGGGCCCAAAGAAGACGGCCTTTAGGGTTTCCATGATCGCGGTCTGCGAGTGAGCGACACCGCGAGGTGTAAGAAATCACTGGCAATCAAATATTCTAGCCGCAAGCGATGTCTCAGGAGCAATGAACTCGGGGCGGCGTTTGATTTGATCGGCGATAAGGCTCAAGCCTGGGGCATCGTCGTGGAGATGGGTGGAAGGCTAGTTTGATTGGTGTCTGAGCGCAATCTGATGGATAGATTCTGTCAAGCTTGGCTTTTCACCTGGACCAGAACTCCTGGCCTTCGGCTCTGGTATGGAATCAGTGTTTATGCGACACTCGCAACTTTCGCGGGGGCGACTTGACCGGGACCGGATAACTGAGTCAGCTCTGACGTAAACATGTCCCACATTTTCGGTGCCTGAGGCTGCATTGAAGGAGGTCTTCCACGAGGTTCTAGCACCTTTATGCGCATGGCTGAGCTTCTCTAAACACTTCTTCATCTCTCCTTCAACCACAATTCAATCCTCTCACTTTTCCTGATTTCTTCTCCTAATTACCTATTCAGACTGAGTTAAAATGTCTCAGACCTTGACCCCCGAAGGTATGTTCGAACTGCTTTGCTTCTTCCCCGCTCTTGAACGCGGGACTGCACATTTTGCATGGGAGTTACGATGACGTTATCTCATTTTGAGAACATCCTACCACTGCAATTATCTCGATGATGAACTCCTTGCACCACAATATCAAGGCGCTGACAGCTCTCTTTTTCTCAAGTGACATGGGCCCAGCGCTCCTCCGACGATGAGCCTGAGCGCAACTACCTCTACGTCAACATCAAGGTCGCCGACGTTCCCAAGTCCGACGCTACTCTTAGCATCACCGAAAAGAATGTCACCTTCAAGGGTACCTCCAAGAAGGGCGTAACATACAGTGTCTCCCTGGACCTCTTCGCCGAGATCGATCCTGAGAACAGCAAGGTCAACCACACCGACCGCGAGGTCGAGCTCGTCCTCCGCAAGAAGGATCTCAAGCTCGAGTTCTGGCCCCGCCTTCTTGAGAACAAGCAAAAGATGCACTTCTTGAAGACTGATTTCGACAAGGTATGTTGTAACACTTCTGTACCCATGACGATTTGGCGATTGACGGGATATAGTGGGTCGATGAGGATGAGCAGGACGAAGCCGGTGAGGATGATTACGCCAACAACTTCGGCGGCTTCGGCGGCGAGGGTGGTGGTGACCCCAACGCCGGTGCCGGCGGCCTCGGCAACATCGACTTCTCCAAGCTCGGTGGTATGCCCGGCATGGGTGGTGGTGCTGGTGGCATGCCTGACCTCAGTGCTCTGGCCGGTATGGCGGGTGGCATGCCCGGCATGCCCGGCGCGGCCGGTGGTGAGGGTGCGGAGGAGGACGTAAGTTGCAGCCCAGACCTCATAGATATAACCGCTAACATTCTTCAGGATGATGACCTTCCCGAGCTCGAGGAGGCCGACGCTAAGTCAACCAAGATTCAGGAAGTTTCCTAAATGTCTGACGGTTGATTTCTGCGAACTCCATTACGACCAGGAACGAAAAATAGGGTGCTTCAAGACACCCATGGGATGGAGTGCTTGACCTAGATTTGCTTGGGATTCCTGCCGGCCATTGACTACGGCGTTATTAAAGCCACGCAATATGGACTCGGGGGACTTTGACATATAGTAAATCCGTCTCATCTAAAATATCCCAATGATTGATGAAGCCTGATGAGTGGCCAGTTCTGCAGTACTTAGCATCCGTATGTCATGTAGTGTTGACCTGATGTGAGCCTTGGACTACGCATTCTCCACAGAGACTGGGGTGGTGAGGTTGGCACATGAGTTTGTTATGCAACTACGTATATCGGTCAATCGATCACCTGTAGACAAAAGGCTTCTCAAACATGAGAGTCCTGGATTGCAAGTCTCCGCGCGAGACCTCGGGAGAAGCTCGCGGTGCTCGTTGCTGGAAAATCCGAGAAATGCGTTACCTGACAAGTGGAAAATACTTACACTCGAATATGATTCCAACTACACAAATGCCAGCGAAGTTTTGAACAAGTGAGACAGCCAACCTTGAAGCACAAGATACTATAGTCAGAGATCTCAAGCTTCGCTACGAAAACTCCGAGAGGGAAACTACAGTTTTGGAAATCATGCTTACAATGCAGACTGCACTAAATCTACATGGGCAGTTCCAAGATTACCGTCATCGATATGGCCTGCACAGACTTCTCGGGTTTAGTCAACCTGACTCGAACCTTGGAAGTCCACCTGCAACATTGGAGCGTGTGTTTTGGGCCAAGAAAGAAAATCTTTGACTGGTGCTTCACCTACCTATCAGCGCCGCCTGTTTGTATAGTCCAATCCATTGACGGATCATACTACATAGCTTCCATTGGACACATACGGTGTTTGAAGTCGGCTTCGTAGGGAGCTGAGGACAACTAATGGATTTTATCTTGCTGCAGAGACTGAAATGAATAAGATGTAAACAATGAATGATCTTGTCTCGAAATGGACAATCTTGCGTCTGTGACCACGGCGCCAACATTACCTTCCAAGGTCGTAGTATCTCGCAGATCCCATCTCTTGGTGACACAGTTAATCACATTGATTTCTAGCAATGCTAGCTGGTACCCACATTCAACTAAATCCAGAAACCCTATTTGTCTGTTTGTCTGTCACTGCAGGAACTTGATCCAGTTTTCCTGCCCTCTCAAAGCACCGAAATGACATGCCAGACTTCTTTCTCCGTCTGATCACGCCCTGGTTTCATTCTCGTCATTGGGGCATTTTTATATACCTGAGCTCTTGTAAATAAGAGTCACGTTGGTTGCACCTCGTCGAAAGTATAGCAACCTGTGGTGTTGATCTACACCTGGGCAGTGCACAATCATAGATTAAAAATGGCTTCTTTTATGCCTTCAAATATGTAATTACAGGGTAAATTATGTTTTACGATTGTATGTGTCATAAATTATCCCAGAACATGAACATTCAAAAATGGACCCGATAGCGTCGATCATTTGCCTCCAGGCGCCGAAGGATCCTGCATGCATAAGCCTCCTCAATTTCATGTGGAGGATTCAAAGATACCAATCTCAGTACCTGGGGTAGGTGGGCAGTGCTCGTCTCGAAATCCAGCTTCCAAGGTTGGATGTATCTCAGCCCACTTCCCATGTAAGCTCTGGCATTATGATATTCTATTCGGAAGTTTATGAGCCATGGAATATGTTTGTTTTTCAAGATTCCCGAGCTGCCTTTCGGGGGTTTTTTTGGTCTCCAACATAGCTATTGGAGATATGAACAACATACAACTGGCTAGAAAGATGTTTCTGAATGTTACACATACCGTTCGTTTCCTCAATGCCAACAACTTGTGTGCATCTGAGCCCCTCAATCCATCTCCCCACTTCTGCCAAGAGGCCAAGAGGCCTAATTCCAAGGTTTGCATGGGCTGGTCGTATTCTGATTGTCTCGGCGCCATTTCCCTTAGTTATGCAGGGGCTCTCTTGGCTCCAGTATCCGCCCCGGCCCGAATCTAACCTTCAGCCCCACGTTTGCTCTTTTGCAGTTTCCAATACGTACAATGTACTATTGTGTATTTTATGAACAGTATCTACGCAGGAACAACACTTTTGTTAACACGGCCTGACAATAGCAGTCCATCCTCTTCTAGACAGACTAGTCAGACAGTTAGTAATGTGCAAGTTTCTGATAATGGGCCAGAAACCATGTTGGAAAGCCCAGCTTTCAAGGTTTGTTTCAGTGAAACATGCAGTGTTTCCAAGGTTTGAGAGAGTAAGCACCAAGTGTCAGCACAGAAATCGCCTACGACTGGAACGAGCCCATTGACGAGTGGATCCATAGACCCTTAATCCATCGATCAATCAACTTGTACTACGGAGTACTCTGTTATTTCCACTCACTTGGTGCATGTCATACGAGCATGACCCCAAGTGACGGAGGAGTAAACTACACGCATGAGCTGTCAGTCTTGGCTCTGCATCAATTTCTCATTCGATGCCGTTGAAACGGCCTACGAAGAGGAATAACTCAGACTCTAGGTGGTATAAGACCTGATATGGCATAAACATTGGATCCAGATTGGGTATCCATAATATGCCAGTAAACAAAACTTCTATACTCCCTAATCACTTTGAACTGCTTGCATTTATTTACCAGATACGTGAACTGAGCTTGGAAGAAGGATTGGAACTTACATGCACACGATGGCCCCCTCGGCCCCCTACATCCCAGGCATGCTCTGTGGAATGAAACCCTGATACAAAGCGGGGCCTGCGGGAGAAATCCGTCGGCTATCGCCAAGATTGTTCTGTGTAAGTACAATGTAGGCAGTGAATACGTTGATGATCAGATCTTGATTCGAGCAGTGTACCTTGGGCGCCTGACAGTGATCTGCGATGTAACCTCATGCGCGGTGCCAATCAGTGGCCTCTCGTGGAATCCAATTCACCAGCATCCAAGGGCGAGCGGTATATCACTCGGATGAGGGATGGAATTGGTCTCGAAAAGATATAAATATGTCTCTATTCACCCAGAAGATCTTGCTTTTGAATACCAGCTCTCCTACAAGAACCAACAGCTTCAATCAACAATTATCTTATTACATACAGAAATCCATCTCTCAAAATGAAGATCACCGCTCTCCTCTACACTCTGATGGCTGCTACCGCCGTGAGCGCTGCAGCAGTCGCTGAGCGCGACACTCTCGGCGGCCTCGAGGCCCGGGACACTTGTGGAAGCGGCTACAATGTCGACCAGCGACGCACAAACAGCGGCTGCAAGGCCGGAAACGGAGACAGACACTTCTGTGGATGTGACCGCACTGGTGTGGTATGCAAGCTTGTGTTCATTCCCCTATTGATCGTGCTAATGTGTATCTCTATCAAAGGTTGAATGTAAGGGTGGCAAGTGGACCGAGGTTCGAGACTGTGGAAGAAGCTCTTGCAAGGGTACCAGCAACGGCGGAGCCACCTGTTAGAGCCAGAATGAGAAATTATTCGAACGTGTCGAACAGTGGAAGAATCATGAGCAACCCACCCTCCAATATGTTGATGCAGATTGAAGATTCAACATCAATCAGTTTGTTGGCCTGCTTTGAAGGAAGAAGACTTTTTGAAGCTATTCACTAGTCACTCGTTGATTGTTCTGTAGCTGACTCTGCTTCCTCAATTTAAATTCTATCATTGTGCACAGGGGTGACAACATTCAATTTCACGTAGCCAAATCTATTCAAATGCGTCTAATCTGCAATGACAGGAAGCCAAACCTGTAATTTTAGGAATTCATGATGCACTGACTTGCTCGTGAATACAACGCACAGTCAGTATAGTCAATGCATCTTACAAGGGCATTTCCGCAATTAAAAAGAACACACATTCCTCAAGCCATCTGCTTTCCCCCAAGATTGAAAGTATTGGACCACCTGAGCAGAAGCAGTCTTCGCCAGCTTCTAGTCTTCTTCCTCCTGACAAGGATTATATCGATCACTCCTTGATCTCTTGATAACCTTCCATGAGATAACATAACAGCTATGATTGTGACATCAACGTAATTAGATATGAGATCCACTATTTTAACGTGCGGACCCAGTTCTCTCAGCTCCAATGTAATTGGTTCCTAAGCAAATCACGCCTACTATTGCGGTGGGGCTCAAGGAACATTGTAGTGATTCAACTTGCTCAAGAAGTATGGCGCATAACCATCTCGGGGCTTGTTTTTATGGGTCTTGTAGTCTCGTCTGGTAACGGCAGACTAAACCTACAGAAAAAGGATAACTTAAAAGCGGTAGGTTAACTGGATAAAGTACTGGAGCTGACCAAGGGAGAGAGAGAGGAGAGAGAGAGGAGAGCGAGAGGAGAAATAGGGGTGCGAGAGTGAGAGAGGAAGCTATCTACAGGCCTGTGTCAAAGGATCCACTATGACGTATGGACCCGGCCCGATCCGCGCAGATCCATCCATGGATCTAGCCCTGGAGATCCAAAGGTTTGATTTGCAGGCCGCCGTGAAATGGAGAAAGGGATCGGGACCATGTGAAGTACTAAAGCGTAATTTCCAATAGCCGTTGAGAGGGAAATTGAGGATTTTTCAAATGGGTAGAAGTTTCGACCGCCTGGGCAGGGGACTCATTGTGCTTGTCAGAGACGATTCCAAAGCGCGAGCCTAAACCACAAATCGATGAACCGAATACTAGCATTGCTATCAAAATAATCAACGCCATCTTTGGTCCGTTCAAGGCGCTGGCTTTACTATGGATCCAGCCTGGGACCCTCACGTTGATGGGGCACACCTGGGCATGCTCAGACGTGCTTGCCCATTTGGCGGGGCCTCAAGCTCCTACCAAAGGGGCGTCAGAAGGGCTCCACACCCAGAGCTTGGTACCGCCACGCAGATCTCCTTATTAATTTTTCACCCATGCATTTGGCTCGAGGTAGGAATCCAAGTCAGGAGAACCCGGCCTGTCCTAATGCATTAATAGTGAGGAGATTCCCAGGGACTGACTAGACATCAAAACACACGAAGCAAGTGGTGCCCAGGTGAAAGCGGTGACCTCGGGACGGCCCCGGGGGCGGACACCACAACCCACGGGGTACCAAGGTTGGTAATGACCGGCTTCCCCAAAGGGAATCTCGGAGATAAGAATTAGACAATTCCGAGCCGAGTCTGCTGTTAAAAAGAGCCTGATCGCTCACAGTGATCTAGTTCTAAAAGAAAATCTCACACATTACCATGTCCCCTTCACCCCCTACAATTCTTCTCGTCGGCGCTTCCCGTGGCCTTGGCCATGCCATGGTAGCAGAATTCCTAGAGAGAGGATGGAACGTGACCGGCACAATCCGTGGCCAATCTCGAACGTTACTACACGAGCTGGCAGACAAGTACAAGGGCCGAGTTGAGATTGAGACTTTGGACATTTGCCAACCTGATCAAATCAAGGCGCTCGATACGCGCTTGTCTGGCAAGAAATTCAACGCCCTCTTTGTGAATGCTGGCACAACGAATCGCGACCAAACCCAGAAAATTGGAGATGTATCAACCGAAGAATTCACACATGTCATGGTTACAAATGCGCTTAGTCCCATGCGCGTCATTGACAGCCTGTCGCACCTTGTGACTCCGAAGGGTCTTATCGGCGTGATGTCCTCCGGACAAGGAAGCATCAGCAACAATGAAACAGGCCAGAGAGAATTGTACCGTGGCACGAAAGCCGCGCTCAACATGTACATGCGAAGCTTTGCCGCTCGTCAGGATCCATCGATTCCAATGGTGGTGATGGCTCCCGGGTGGGTGAAAACCGAGTTGGGAGGTCCGGATGCTAGGCTTACCATTGAAGAAAGCATCCCCAGTCTGGTCAGTGTACTTATTAAAAAACAGGAGCGGCCTGGGCTTGAATATCTTGACTACCTCGGTCGAACTGTTCCTTGGTGAAGCAGTCGCTCTGAAAAGAGCTGCTTCCAACGATGGCACCCAATTGTGGATTCGAAGCAACTACCAGTATTTTCTTGCCGAAGAAAGCTTAACTGAGGATTTCGGCCAAGAGCCCAAATCAGATAAAACTACAATGCACAATGCCAAGTGCTATGCCTACGCGTAGCAAGAGTCAATAACTGCGAAAGATGCTAGCATAGTAATCAAATTCTAAGCGAATCCCTTTTTAGGCTACGAGCCTAGAAAAGCTGAGAACTCGTTGTCAGATGTTACGCTAGAAGCGAAGAAACCGTTAGGATTATGTATTTGGCTGATTGTCTCGTGCTAAGATTATCTGAAAGGGACATGGTCTCATGATGCCGTCGTAACGGTTATGTCTGGGAATCGTGACCGCGTTCGACCGGTAGAACAAAAGAAAAGACGAGGCATAAGAGCAACGCGTGAAAGAAAAGAACCGAGAGAAGAAAAAGATTCACATTGAAACGCCGATGTCATGCCGAAGTGCTGGATGACCAATGGAAACGGTGCGGGCGTTCGAAAACAGTGGCCGAGGGAGTTAGAGTGAATTGGGGGAGAACAGATCCTCGGCGAGGGCACGGTATAACTCGACTTCCGCGGAATCTCTCTCAAGGGAATCCAGCAATCTGCTCAGATACTCAAGATTTTGCGGGTAGAACAGGGCGTCGAGGACAGCGTCGCGCCGGATAAGATCGGAGCCAATGTCTGCCACCACTCGTTGTATCCATCCTGGGCGGTGTTGTGCCGGTGTAAGTATCGATATCAGCTGCTCACGCTCAGCAGCTGGGACAAATGAATAGGAAAGGACACGACGCGCCACAGCGTCTGCCGCAATTGCCTGTCGTGCGCGGTCGAGCGAATTGATGAGGTGCAACACTTGAGGCGCTGGTATCTCGGTCATCTGGTTTGTCGTCGCAAGAGCTCTCGCGAAAAGGCTAGTCGGACGGACATCTGTCGGCAGGCTGCTTCGTGGCTCGGTCCAACGGGGGGCACGTACACCAAGATTGCCTTGAGTGATATTGCTCGTTGGTGGTGCTCGCGGCTCTGGAAGAGGGTTGGTTTGATCGAGTCTTGGCTGTGGAACTGGATCGGTTTGCACCGGAGTCTGCGCCGGAGTCTGCGTCAGCCTTCGTCGTTGCGAGCGCCTTTGTCGTTGCGAGGGCCTGTGTCGTTTCTTAGGTGCCGACGCTTCTAGTCGGTCCGCGCTGAGAGCAGGTTCAGTCACCGTGGTGCTCGCTGCCGACTCGGTCTCGGTCTCATAGCCCTCATTGGCATCGGATTCTGGTTCTTCCATATTGACGGCCTTTTTCTTCTTGGCGTGGCGGGACATGCTGTAATCTTTGTTGAAGACTTTGGGTTTGGCGTATGAGAAATATGGTCTCGCAAGAGTAATACAGACGAGTTGGAGATAATATGGTGCGCGAAGAGAAGAAGAGAAGAAGAGAAGAGGAGAAGAGGAGAAGATAGAACAATCAATGTTCAAGCAGGCCATCAATTGATACGTCAACTTCGTTCCTTCCCTTTCAATGTTCCTGCCCTGGATGTTGCTCCTGCCACTACCTTTGCTTCTCCTTTCTCCTCCTCTCCATCCTCTTCGCTTCTGTGATCCCTTCTACTCGCCTGTGAATCAAGAGTGCAGTTCTCGCTCGCAACTGCTACAATATCGCCAGCATAGCGGCTCGCTTCCTGAGCCCACTCAATTTGCATCTGAATGCTTGGAATCTCAAGGGCATGGGTGGGTTTATCTGGGCGCCACTCTGCCTGATATGCTTTCCGTGGTCATTCTTCCGGCTGCTAGAGCCGTAAGTTCGCACTGCTCCAAAGCTCGACGTTCTGTTTGAGAAAAAGATATCGGCCAGGAATTTTCCCAAGATTTCAGTGGATCCATTTCACTCCAACAACCTTGAGGCTATCTCGGAAAGTCCCGTTGTCCGGAAAAAGTACTAGCGATCCGTGCCATAATCCACCGTGGAACGGGTATCAGGGCTCGTTATGGATTGCCACATGGAAAGCCATCCACCCATGTTCAATAAATGCACAGATAGATAGATATCGGCCTCGGTGTACTTCCAGTTTCCCTGTACCAGTTCTCGAAGTTGAATGGCTTATCGTATACGACCGACTGGCTATTGTCGGACCACGCATGGGTCGCGCATGATAGCACATGGGCTCTGTCCCAAGGTTATCTTCCCAGGCAAGTCACCATGAACACCTTTGGACATTGCTCAAGTCTCATGAAGGAAGTTTAAAGAGTTTGCAGGCTGTGATAAAGGTAGAATCCAGTTGTCAGTCAGCACATGACTCGGCCTTGAGACTGTCCAACCATGACACGCTACCAATTACCCGAGTAGTAAACCCATTTAGCATATGCAAAAGCCAGAACTGTCGGTGATTTCCGAGACCACCTTGAAAAACTTTGGGGAATTTCCCTTCTGTTTGGGGCACCGATTCGAAAGTGGCAAGAGACGAGAACGAAAAAAGGAAGAATACCCACAGTTGCCCCATCCCCGAACCCCGTAAGCCGCGATAATTGCCGTGACTATAGATGTGATAGAGGGGTAGAGCGGTAAAGACTACCCATTTAAGCGTCCACCGTAAGTTTTCCCAACTTCAAATTACCCGCCGACATAACCCGCGCAGAAACTCTGACCGGAATTATTGAAATGCAAATCCTAACCCGGTAATGAATAATTGAAATGAATAATCAGGTTGCAACATTTCGCCCCGACACAACAGTCACATTGTGAATTACCAATCCGTAGAACTTGGGCACAAGGCCCCCCGTGTCATATCAGCCTCAGTGCTGCGATACATGCAGGGCCTGTTGGACAAACAATAAGCTCTTGCAGCCTCACTCCCGGGATTTGGCTTTTTGACGGTTACGCGGGGCGAGACACGAGGCGGACAGGGCTGATCGACGGGTGTTGGATTTTCTATTTCGGGGGTTTGCTCGTAGGTTACATCTCCACGAACGTGGCACTGGGAGCACGAAGGTGACAAGGTTAATGCGATATTACTGTGACTATTATGAACAAGCATACATGCGTACTATTGTATCTCGGTCTACGAGTTGGAAAGGAGAATGTGAGAGTAAAAGTGAGGCCAGTTAAGTGAGGCTACCTGATAACGTGCTAGTAGCCAACGGCTATGATTGGGATGCCCAATATGAGGATAGTACATATTAGGGGGCGAGTGGCGCAATAGAAAAAAGCAATCGGATACAGTATTGACAACAAATGGGGGTATACAAAATGGGGTATTGGAGCTCGGAAACATCATCAAGAAAAAAAAAAGCAAAGGCTAATGGGAAACACCGGGTCCGGTTATGCAGGTCAAATGACAGAAGGAAACGCTGAAACGATAAGGAAATGAGTCAAAGACCAGCGGTGTGAAGAAGTCATTTCAAGGAAAGACCGCCGTCAGCGCCATTAGGTAAGCTGCGGGGGTCGCGTCATGGATGATCGCGATCAACACTGGAATTTGATGTCCGAGATCGGATCGACCATTCCAGAAAAAAGGCGGGTATCACGGCAAGGATGTCTGGGGTCAGACTCCCAAAAATTAAAAGATAAGGAGGTTATGACAAGAAGAAGAGAGGTAGATGGCAGCGCCTGCGCTGCACCGGGCAAGCCGATGAGCTTAGTGCGTTGAAACCTTGGAGGCCGAGTGTGCGCGTCGCTTGGGGGTTGGTACGACCCGACGCTTCTTGCGCTTTGTGTCGCGCTCGCGCTCGATGACGAGGGTCTGCTTTTCCTGGCGCAGGGCGAGGGTGGCGCGAGCATGGGCGTCAACCCTGGCCATGAAGTTCGCACGGTCTTCCTCCTCGGCGATGGCGCGCATGCGCTGGAGCTGCTGCTCCATGGTGACGGAGCACACCGGCTCAACAGGGGCTTCTTCGACTGCCTTCTCTGTGCCGGCGTTCTCGGGCATCCAGAGGAGGTCATCGTCGGAAAGGTAGGCGCTGGTGCAGGAATCCATGGAGTCATTGGTGGAGAGAGAAGGCCTGTTGGGCCAGGATGGGAAGGCGTAGGCCGCACCCTGTTCACTGGAGAAGGATGATTTGCGGGGGTTGATGTCGAGAAGGGTGTCCGTTGGTGTTGGTGGCGGAGCAAATGGGCTGGACATGATGGATTCAAAAGATCCGGAACTGCCACTCCAGCAGAAGGTGACCTGTGCTGGATCTGTGCTGGCGATGGGAGCGGCCGCTTTGGGAAGCGACATGGCTTGTAGCCGTGACTGAATGGGAATCATGATGTGTGTTGAGAGGTGTCGAGGTAGGCGAATGTAAACAGCCTGGACCAAGTGGGCCCTGAAGTTGTGTGAGACAACAGTGTGAAGGTGGAGTGAAGTGAGGTGAAGGTGAAGGTGAAGATCGAGGATGGGGGGGGGGTGTTTATCAATAAGAATGAAAGGGTTGATATCAAAGCCGGGGAAGACTTCTAGACCACCCGGACTCCCTTGCAGTCAAAAATGAAACAAATCCAAAATCAAAAAAGAAAAACCCAAAAGGAAAAAAAGAAATTAATCACAAAAAAGCAAAGAAAATCCGAACAATCAGACGGAAGCTGCTTCCGTCAAAGCCCGTCGATCAACGAACTGATCGCCCACAATTAAAATCCAAATAATCAAATAATTATTTGACAGGGCAGAACGGCAATTCAGTCACACGCCTCCCCAACCTTGTACAATATTGTCACAATATTGTGAATATGGTAGGTATTGGGAATTAGGATGTGAGTCAATCCTGGTGCACACAGTGTAAACCCTGATCTTCTGTTGTCCAATGTTTGATCGACTTCACCGCTTGAAGGCTGATCTGCCCAACGCCTAGAGTCTTCGGGGATCTAAACGTTGGTCAACACGTCAACACCGTTCTTTGACGGTTTGCTAGCAAAGTTGAGAGATAAGATCCAAAAGTCGGAACTCGCCACAGGGGAAACATTTCTTTTTTGTACTCGTAGCGTTCTCCATAAATTAAGAGACAGTTCGTAACTCCACTCTCTGCCTCGGGTTAAGTCTAGAGCCCGTGGAGAAGGCCCGTCGAAGCCCGAAATCCCAAAAGTGGCTCTTCACTGGGTAACGGTTTCCGCCGCTCCGGAACTCCCCCCCAACTCCATTCGGCTAAATACAGTTCCCTCGGTAATTTGCCTGTCCTCTATGGGGAGCACTCCGTACCTCTCTACCTTCATTGTTCTAGGCGTTTGATCTTAATTCTCATCCTTGTCAAAGATCGTGAATCTACATCGATTGAGAGTCTAGGGGAATTTCACCGGTATTTTCGCACGAATCAGCATCTCCACAGTTCCGCCGAGGCACCGGCAGATTTTCGGAGACCTTTAAATCAATAGGCCTAGATCGTCGGTCCAGACCTCAAAACAAAGAGATTTCCACCTCTCGATTCTTCTCTCCCAGTTCGATGTACCTTCCCGATTTTGGGCCTTGGATGATTTGCGAGTTTCCCCAGTCCCGATCCCACATTACCTACCTAAGCAACCTGATTCGATCTCCCGTGGGCTTGACTTTTATGATGCGCCAGATGACTTGCGTGATGCAAGCCTAGCGGAAACACATGCCCTTCCCCGGAAGACTAAGTGGATCACTCCGTTACCCTGGAAAGTCGGATTCACCCCCTTTCGGCCCAAGATCGTCACCCCCTTTGAACTCGTCATATCTACAATCCCATCAGGCAGGGATGTCGATTTTGACTCCTGGGGACGATTGCCCGCATATACTGCGTACTTTGGCATGTTATACACATCGACTCCGTGCTTCGTACTTCGTATCGCCGATTTCCCCACGCTGCCTACGTACAATGTACGTTCCCAATAGATGCTTGCTCGTCCCGTCCCGCCGGGGAACCAGGAGAATGGACAGAGACCCGGGAAATCACATTGGGTCGACGTGATAGCTCCACCGTACTTAGGACTAATGAAATCATATTTGATACGGCTGACACGGAAGCTGCCAGAGCTGCCAGAGCTAACGACAGACGAGAGCTGAGCTTTGTCTAGGGAACGGCCCGCCGTCCAACGCGTCGCGTCCGGTCCCTCCCCTTTCCCAGTCTCTCGGTGTTTCAAAGGATTTGCGACGCGTGCCCTGTTACCTGTCCCCTGGGTTTGTGGGGACGGATATTGTCATAGTGGGTTCCGACGGAACCTCCTGGATGATCTCCGGCTTTGTTATTAGGCTCCCGGGAATTAAGTACTAACATTGGGCGCAAAGGTTCTAATCTAGAGCGAAAGCGAGCGCTCGGTCGGTTCACTATTGATTGTTGACTGTTGACTCTTGATTACCTCGGTTATGGCTGGCGGCGCATTGTCAAACTCGGCTGGCGAGACACAGGTTTACTCGCATATGTCTGTAGTAATTCTTACACATGCAGTGAGACCCCATAGAGCTTGATCTGTGGTGGATTGTGAAGCTCATGGAGTACATATACTCGTAGGGGAGAGGTACAGGGGCTCGGATCCACAGTGGCTCTTCCAGCCATTCTAGGGTTTCCCTGCAGCTGTAGCTGCAGTTCATATGTACGATCTCAGAACTAAAATTGCAAGGACAGATGGTCGGGTCTGCTCTTGCATGTATACAATAACACTGCGTGAAGGAAGGAGTCCAATGTTGAATGCCGGACCTCGGGATGATGTCTGTTTATTTTGCACGGCGTCGCATATTTGGTTGCAGCAACCCAATATGTTTCCACGCCGACCGAGGTTTACACCTTGGAAGTACTCCGTACCCGTGGCCTCACGAGCAAGTAGCGATAATGTGAGAGCCGACCAATCTCCGACATCTGACTCACCGACTTCAGCCACATTGGACAGATACATCGATTTCACATGATTTCACAAGATAATTTTAGGAATGCTCTAGATTCCAGCTGGGAATAAGCATAGGCTGAACCATGGAACACCCCCATGGGGTCCCGGGTATCAGATTCCGACCCACACTTTTGCTTTGCGGAGTTATGAAGAATGTGAGTTGACATGCACTCTCTGCAGTTCTTTTGCAGTGTGACCCAACACCCTTCCGGGATCCTATCCGCGCTGTCGCCCGCAGCGATCGACAAGGGTGTGATGGTAGTGGCGGGTTTACGGTGTAGAGACGTGTGAGGCTGGCTCCCACACCACAGCGCCCCCAATATGTATGTTAAACATATAGAGCGCCTCTGATTCATAGGGTACTTGATGGACAGTAACCGCACGGATGACACCGTCGTAAGCTGTCATCTGCTCATTACTGGATTGTGAGATCAGACAGCGCTTCCCGAGACCGCCAAGTTCCGCCTCGCTATTGGACATCGGGTGCAGCCTTTGGCTCTCATGCTGACTCCAATCAGATATGCTTGACTCAGAAACTCTTCCCGCCTTGCAAGCGTGGAGGGTATCCGCGTTGACCGATTTTTCGCCACCGGGTAGTATGTCGTTGCCACGGTCGCGTTTCTGCATCAATGCGATTTCTTTTTTTTTTTTTTTTTCACACAAACAAAGATATGAACCCTAATCGAGGAACTCAACAAATTCAGATCTCATGGCAATCAAAATAATATCCACTTTCGAGAACGTTCGTAATGCAGTATGTGTAGACCCGTGCAGCAAAGTCCCGTTACATCCATGGATTGTTGATGCGTCTGCGTATTTCTTCCACTTGCCCACTTTGGCATAGTTTAGCAATCGCTTTGTCCCAGCCGTTGTCTGTACACTGCCGGGTGATGCCTGAGGGGTGTTTCAATTGGTGAAAATTTCAATTCGAGCTGGGTAGGGACATCCGCACGATGCGCGTCTAGATGATACGGTGAACATTGCTGAAGAACATCCTAAACGTGCTGTTCGAATCTTATGCATGGCTGATGAACATTGTCCGAACGCTTGACCTATTGGTTGTCTGGGCCCTGGAAGCGCTAATCGGACATGGGTATGTCGGTCGCTGGCTTCCCCCGATGCACGCTCGGATATTTAAAATGGCGGTGAATTGTGTCTACTTCCTATTTGATGCATTGTGCTGGGGATCGGGACGGGGTCGATGTTTGTCAGAGGTTTGAACTCGACTTTGGTAATTTCCGTTGGTTGTGACTGGCATTGTTTGTTCGGGACCTGGAGGGGTTGCTGTCTTCGTCTTCACCGTTGTTTCATTGTTGGTTGCAGGAAGTATGCCTACCTGACATGCACGATTTGATATGGGGCAGGAATTTCATGCTATTGCGAGTCTTTTTCAAACAATATTATTGGATATTTGACATTACTTGCCTACAATTATATGCAGCTCGTGGGCAAACACTGACCTGTGGGCTTCACAATATATTTTGTTGAGAAACCGAAGAACCCTAACCTCAAATTGTTATCTGTGGATGCTTCCAAGGTTCTTGCATGACTAAATTCATTCAAGATAGCGAAAATAATGACGCTCCCAAGCCTACCTGCTATCTTGCCCACATTGGAACCTTGAAACCTTGGAAGCACTCAAATGGAATGTTATCTTCAATCCATTCCCGAGGCCATGGCCCGGCGTCAGTGACTCATGCTCCGAGGGTTCAAAACATGCTCATATGAGTTTCAAGGGTTCGACTTTTTCCGGGCGCTTCTTTCATACACACGAGGCCTAGACCCAAAACTCCCGGGGGGTCAAAGATGAAAGAAAGATCGAAACCGGGGCCAACAATGGAATCCCCCCGACGTCAATCTCGGGGTCCATGTTTCCGATTCTACAGCATTGAAAAAAGATAGGAGGGGAAAGTTGTTTAAAATTACAGCATTTCAAGGTTCTACTGGGCAAGAAGCCTCGAATCCCTAAGATGAAACTGTGAAGTCGAGCATGGTCTGATTGGAATCCAAATTAATTACCGAGACACAAGCCACAACCTCGGAAAAACCACACCGGGACAACGCTCATCACAAAATTGAATATTAAGATATAACTTGGTGCGGAGACGACAGCTCAACACATCAACTCACACAGATGAAGAAAACGAGGATGAAAATGAAGACGAATCTGAAGCATCAGAAGCACTCAACGTGGGAACAAGAGGTGTAGCAGAGCACGGTCTCAGAACCCATCTCCGATCAACACCAACCCCTTTGATAGGAATCCAAGAATGATTGATATGCTTCCGTCCAATCTCAACCCGACACTCCCCAAACACCCTTTCAAGCCAACGATCGAGTTTGCTCTCTCTGTGCACTCGATCCTCGCCCTGGAAAAGCTTTTGCCTCCGCTCAGATACAATGACCAAATCACAGTCAAAATCATTCAAGTACATCGACGCGACTTCCAGCCGTAGGCTGTCCCAGTCGATGTTATCGGGCACCCATTCTTGAACCGACTGCAATGTACCAGGCTCATAAACCCATTTCGGCGCCCAGAGCTCGAAGTTAAGAGGCATCTTGATTCGTGATCGTCCGCTCCAGAGAATCCACTTATTGCGAGTTGGGACTAGAGTGCTGCGTCCATGCAGGAGTTTCAATATGTGACCCATTCGCAGAAACTCGGAGTCTGGGCTGACAGCCAGCTTGGTGAACTCGGAGTCTGAGCGTCTGATTATCTCAAGCACTCCAATTGATGATGTTGGGGGTTGCTGTAGGAGCATTTGCTTCCAGCTCGCGTCTTTTCGTAGGTAGGCTTTGAGTCTCACGCGATCACATTCACGCAAGGGAAACCTGCTCACTTCGGCCGTGGAATCTGGGTTTTGTTGCTGCTTGAGGAAAAATTGGGCCCAGAGTATGTCTTCCAGTAGTGGATTGCGGGTCCGTTGGCACTTTTCTGATGGCTGTTTGGATGGCTTGAGGAAAAGGTGCTCTTGAAGCCTCGGCGATGACTTAATTGTCTCATTCCAGCCACGGCATACACGTTGACCAGAGGTCAAGAGTGTTCTCATATCTGTGTGAAGAAGAATGCTCTCAAGAAGCTCATTGATGAGGAATATGGTATGAGGTTGTTGAGAAGATGTGTTGGACATGATGAAGTATTGCGCAGGTGTTGTCGCGAAATAAACACGGCTTGAGAGTGATTGACTTGATTAGAAGATCATTCTGGTTTTGAATGTTGGGGCATGGAGCTCACCTGGGCATACTACGTGATCAGATAAAGGTGAGGACCCGGGGATCTGCCGCGGATCTCTTTAGGACGCGACTTCGATTGATTTTGACAGAGAGTGGTTGAGCGTCTTGATGTGCAGGATATCAAAATCGAAACTTTAGAGTACATCTAAGAGCTTAAGCTTTCACATTCTCAGACGATACGTTTCCAAGTGGTCTTCCAATATGCCATCGTGGTTGGCCACAAGGTACTTAATTAGGTGATTCCGAACCACCACATGGGGCCCATCCTCCAAGGTGCTCAAATCCAAATGCGGAGATCATACTACATTGAAATCGCGATTCGTCCGAAATTAGGCTAGCAAAAAGAACGAAACACAGAATTCAAGATTGGGAAATTCAACCAACGTCATCAAGACATAATGACTGAGCTATTGGGCAAGGCTAATCAAGTCGACGGACTGGTTCATATTCATTTTCGCTGGAATTGTACATATTCCCTAGAAGTACATAATCGTACATATTCACATCCGACACCATGGAGCTAGAAGAAAGAAGAAAGAAGATCAACGCCTTAGATGAGACAACGCGGTATTGGGTATCATGATGCAAGAGCCGGCCAAAAGGCACGACTGTGCAAGGAATGGAGCAAAGAACAGTGGGTGAGCGGCAAGGGTGAAATGGTTATGTGACAACCGTAGGGGGAGATTCGACTTGGTCATTTGAATGGACATCGAAATCACGGAAATTTTCTTGCTTTTCGGGCGAAAAGCTGGGTTGAGCTTCATCCCAAGGCATCGAGACACTGGTCGCACGGGAAGTAGCAGACTCCAAGTCAGTCACAGTGGAAGGCGCGGAGATATCGGACACGAAACTATCGGCAGTCGAGTCTGCACCTGCGCAATATGCGTCTTCAAATGCATCGCTGTACGCGGAAGAAGCAGAAGACCTGGAAGGAGAGACGGAATCATCGATAGCCTCGTAGAATAACATAAAGGCGCCTTTTTGAGACATCACATGACCCTCACTGACCATTTGAACGTCATCGTCACTGAGTCGCCACCAGCGCTCAGGTTTGTCTTCGTCGCCTTCAGCCTGAAGGATTTCATCCGGGGCAGGAGCTGTAAACTCCGATGTTGGGTACTTCCGATAACAAATGTAGTGGCCGTTTTCATGACGACCGTAGTGCGTAATGACCGCTCGGAGTTGGTATAGCCTGCTGGGAGCTTCAACTACTTCTCCGGGCCGCGGAAGCATAGACTTGGAAGGGCTTGTTTCCCATTGCTCGAGCTTGTCACCAAATTTGCTGCCATTTTGGGTTCCAAGACACCAAGAGTTCAAATCGATCATTTCAGGAAACACGACTCCCGAATGGTTCTTCATCAACGTGCCGGTCCTCTCGTCGAAGAGACTGCGGTTAATGTGGATGATCAGACACTTTGGAGCTCGTGCGATTACCGCCTGTCGGGACTTTGTGGTTGTCACTCGGTTTTTGGAAGAAATGTGGCATTTCTGTGCCAATGTGTTTTCGCTGTAATCATTATTATCCAAGGCCGTAGTGACCTCCGCTAGTCTCTCGGAAGCCACCAACTTCACAGCATCGAAGGGGTTGGGTGTGTTAGGGTCGTCCGAGTGGTTGTCGTGATTTGTATCACCAATCAAATTGGAAAGATGCTCTTGTCTTTGCAAGAGAGTGCACTTGGCACACTCTACGCCTTCGATGGGCTCAAGGGTCATGTATTGATCCAAGCAATCGCTCATGTCGCACTGGTGACCACTGCTCAGGGGAACGGTGAGGCAGTTGAAAGGGATCAGCGAAAGTCCTTCAGAGTACCCGCAATCCATACACCCGACTCGTTGAGCAAGCAGGCCCTCGAGAGGGTTGTGCGGGGCATAAAGAGCTGACGATGTCGGGTCGGTTTGCTCGGTACGAGTTCCATCATATAGACTACCTTGCACAATGTTTTCCTCGGGACCTGCCAGCTTCAAACCGACATTGGTAATTTCCCCTCGCGAAGCTAGCTCAGCTTCCAAATCGATTTGATGAACCACCTTGTGAAAGTATTCTTGGGCATCTTGCTGTTGCCAACTGCTCATTGACTTCAAAGGACCCTCAACCCACAACTTTGTTCCATGGTTCGAAGCGCTGTTCAAGTTGTCGATAAGATCTAGTAGGGCTTCGTGCGTTTCGAGAGAGTTTTGCGTACTATCGATGTTCCGTCCCAAGAAATCTGTGAGCGATTTCAAAGATGCCAGCCCTTGAATAATGCTGTTTTGGAAGCATGAGTTGTTCCAGTTCCCCAAGCCGGGTGGCGCAGCGTCCTGTGTTGATCCCAACAAGGCGTTTCCGAGGGCCGAAAATGATCGATGCTGAATGACGAATGGGATGGGGCTGCTGGCAGAGATACCACCAAGAATCCGCATCATCGCGTCGCTTTTTTGTTGAGGGGGAAGGGACGAGCCACTAGGGACAGCTTCGTTGTTGGACATGCGAGGATCAAATGCGACGACAATTCGAGATGGTGTGATGTACACAAGGAGGTCCCAGGAAAGATGTAAAAGTGATATTGGGGAGAGTCCGAAGTATTGGAGTAAAACGAAGACAAAACACAGCGCAGTGAGAGTGAATGTGATCACTGTATTGGTGTCTAGCATCCCCGAAGTGGCTTCATAGTGACTGCGGGTGGTGTGGTAGCTGGGGTTGCTTGAATCGGTCTCAGGGCGCCAGTGTTGTGTGTTCATTATTGAAGAAACAGTAGGAGTTGCCACCGCATGAATGCAAGGTCGATGAGCGGTAGCATGGGCTGATGCAGAAGTCAGGCAGAGAGCGACGCGTAGGGCAGTATAGATGCCGGAGTGCACCCTTGGTCGTTGTCGCGTACCGTAAACTTTTTTTTTATCGATAGCGGATCCTCCCCCACGCTGATTCCTAATTCTTCAAAACAACGACAATGGCGAAAAGCAGATGTATGTACAGTGGCTACAAACTATTTCCATTCCGTGTTAAACCTAACATTTACTAGCCCAGGTTGCTCCGCGCTCCCGCGCAGCGCGGCGGGCAGCATCTCCAAGCATGGATCTCGACAAATCTGTGACTTCGCTGCCTCGAGCCGAATCCCCCACTGATCAAGGACCTGCGGTTCTGGCCGATCGTGCTAATTCTGGCGCGATCAAGAAGAAAAAGAAGAACGACAAGGTCTCAAGGTCACAGCGTCTAAGACAGCAGAAGGGAATGGACAGAGCCGAGGCGGTGCTGGATCAATTGGAAATCAAAAAGGCCAAAAGTTTCGCCCGTGCGAGAGTTGTCGATGGCCGAAGGGTATGAACGAGCACTGCCATTCTCCTTTGATAAGTTGCTGACATTTGAATAGGCTGACTGGGAGGAAACGAATCGCAAAGCAACGGCCTTCGCCGCTCTCCAGAACAATGACAATGACAACGACGAGGATGAGGATGACGAGGATGACGATGTTATGGCCGAAAATGCTCCTGTGAAGGTTCCCGCAGCAAGGAATGTGTTTGAAATGGATGACGAAGAGCTGGAAACCCCCGCAACGAACGGCCCTACTGACGACCCTGCGGCCATGGCAGAAGCCGACGAAATCACCTGAAGGAAGCAAGAGGAGACCCAGATAGTCGGTTCTGAAGTATATCAAACACATCGGATGAGCTCATTTCCTCGGCTTAAGCTGATTGATCATACGCTCGATCTCGGTCGCTGCAGGACCAGAGGCCTTGGTCCGGAGGAGTTCCAGAGTGTTGAGGTCCTTCGTCTTTTGCGCCTCCTCTCCCGCCTTCACAATCATTCCGCACTTTACCCACATTTCAATTCTCTCGGCAGGAGGCAAGTGTGTGCACTTTGGCACGAACCCTGAAGCAAGTTTTGTGTTTCCAGCACCCAAAATCTCGTTGTAGAAAGACTGTCTTTGTGAGCATGTGTAAAGGTAGTCTGGGGTTCTTAATCTTACCTCCCACCCGATCGGGGATTTCTTGACCTTAGCGATTTCTTCTAGATCCCCCCAATCACGTTTAGCCACCAGGGCTCTCAATCTTAACCACCAAAATGTTTTCTCCGGCATTTTGAATTCGCTCTGGATCTTCTGTGCTCTTTTGCTGTACCCCGCTCGAACGAGGCCGTAGACCGTCTCATTCAGGCTGAGACCTAGGTACTCGCTGTTGTCTGCCAAGTCTTTGTCTAGTGCCTCCTGGGTTTTCAGGAGCTGGGAAGCTTCAGTGACTAGTTTCTGGTTCAATACCACCGTGGGTTCTTTAGAATCCGACAAGAGGCGAGATGCTAGTTGTAACTTTTCGGTTTGGCGCGCCCGATCAGATTCGCGCAAGGCCTCGGTTATTAGCACGTTGGCACCATCAATAGGCCGATCATCCTGATAGAAGAGATCTTTGAGGAGGTCCGTATCATCACCCCGTGCGGCTGTCTCAACAAGTGCAGAAGCCATGGGGCGAGTGTTGATCAATCGGAAGAAACTTGCCAGAGGAAGCTTGCTCTTGAGATGCAGTAACACGTAGTTGACGAGATCGTCGTCTCCGCTTTCAATGGCCTTGTCAAGAGCAAGCTCATCCTCTTCCATATTCAGCAGCAGTGGAACTTGCTTGCCACCTCGAGGTTCATGGTTTAGCAATTGAGTAGCCAAATGAGATCGACCCTCATCATAAGCTGCCTGAGCGATTACTTCGAAAGAGATGCCCGGCTTTCCCTCGAGTCTTTGTACAATGAGCTTGCACACGGCTTCATCATCGACTGTTGAAACTTTCACCTTTTGGCTTGCCCAATGAACGTAAACTCTGTCGGCGGGAATTTGAAGATATTCTGAGATCCGAATAGCAAGCAGATACTCGTGTCGGTTTATCAGACGTTCGACTAGCCCGTCTGGTGTGAGACGTAGGTATTGCTCGTAGGTCAAGGGCAACCCAATTCTGTAATCTCTCAAAGATTTCAGAACGCGCAGCTTTTCGGTCATCTCAACAAACTCGTCGCTGTTGTAGAGATCAAGGACAGATTTGCCAAACGAGGCGGCCTTGAGAAGCCGTTTTTGCCAATAACCATCGTATTCATGGCCCGCTGCTTTTATGCAACTATCAACTGCCGAGGGAAGACTGGATCGAATTCGTTGAATGTTCTCGTCAGCCCTAGGCGACTTCTTCTCTAACTGATCCACCGAGTCTAGGAGCACGGACGCGGGCGAGGATGACCCAAGGCGGAATATCTCTTCGGTGACACCTTGGTAATGGTCAACCTAGCCCCCATTGGGTTTGAGGGTTAACTTACCTGCGACCTTGTGCAAGAATTCACATGTGTCATTGGTGATGAGGCGAACCCCATCAAACTCGGGTACCACATGCACGCGGCCGTCATAGTAATATCTGAGGGGGTTAGAATGGACTTGTCATAATACCACATATGTTCTGACTCACTTTGACGCGATCCCGTTCAGTCCTACGAGGTGTGTTTCATCCTCCCAGGCCAGAATGACAGCTTCCTTGCCACACCAAGCCATTGTGCTCGGGGGTACCCGTGATTTGGAATCATATTCACTGGTTTTGCTTTGGAAATCGTTGCTGACAACCCACAATTTTCCTTCTGCGGTAAAAAGTGCAACAGATAGTCCGTCGGGAGACACGCTGATATGCTTGAAGGGCCCATTCTGTAAGATTTTGTCTTCTGATTCTGTTGAATCGATTAGAAAGACCGTTTTATCGACAGCCAATAGGACTTCAACGGAGCGCGATAAAGTATGAGCTGGTGGAATCAACGCCCACGAGGAAACCTCGCCTTCTGGGCAGGGCGCCAAGAGCCGCGGGCGTGGCTCGTCATATTTAGAAACCACGATAAGTTGATTATTGGAAAGCAATGCCACAAGACCCGAAGACCAGAACTGGCAGGATCTCACGCCATATTCTTCAGCTCCCTACGGGATGATCAGTCTTGCGTCTTTGTGGAAGACTTGATTACTCACATTACCAAGTGAAAAGGACGTGAACTCGCCATCTAAGCCGAGGTAACGTCGTACTGTGCCGTCTTCAGAGACAATCAACAGTTCTTCCTTATCAGACCATCCCAATCCTCTGATTGTGGCTTGCTCCCACTTGAGGTCCATTAGCACATGGTCATGGTTTGACAAGTTGTTGACTCACGTTGATCCGATTGATGCGTTGCCCAGCGCAGGAATAGATGTCAACGGTTGATCGAGAACCCTGTCCCTCCCGCAACCGTAGGGGCTTGGTCTCATCACGGTGTAGTGCTGATCCAAATTAGTCTTTGACTCGAGCCTGTTTGAACGTCACTCACCAAGAGCTCCGCCGTAGGGGGCGCCCGCGACAATGTAGTTTTCTAACTCCACATCATCCTCAAATATGGCGTCATACACGGCAATCTTGCGATAAAAGCTGTTGCCAATCTTCTCCCAATTGGCGAGTGGATTTGGTGCCATCTTGTGGATTACAGACGAGGCCTTGGGAAGTTGGAGGAGGCGTTGATCGGGAGGTCGGTGACGCTAGGCCTGTTCGGGTAACTTAAACGCCTTGGTTCCCAGGCGGATATTCCATGCCTTCCCATCTTCAACTTCTGCTAATCAGTTCATTGCCCTTTTTTCTCACTTGCTTTGAGTCTAATCTTTCATATGGAGAAATTGGACCTTGCAGACACTGCGAGGCAGCTATCCGACCTTGAAGTGGCCCTGTTCATATGTCTCGCTGCTCGCGAACATTGCTTAATCGAGACCACCAGCCACTGCATCAATGACCTTGCGAAAGAGCTTGCCTTGGTTGGTCTCTCTACAGAATATGTCAATTATTTTTCTGACGTATATAGGTGGCCTCTTCAACTTTCAATTATTCGTACAGCATAGTTGACTGTTCTGCTTCAACGTCTGCCGAGGACATCTATAATGATGCTCTCTCTCCTGATGCACGCACACATCGCCCAACGCGTCCCTGGTTGAATACAGAAGCGGTTTGTCACCTCAACTCTGAATTATTTTTCGAATGAACTGACAACCACAGTCAAGCAAACGTTCTTCTTATAAAAGCTTTGGCGACTACGGCAAGCCACCGGCAACACCTACACCATTGACCAGCAACAATGTCGTCAACATAGTGATCGCCAAGAACTTCAATCATATGAGTGATGATCTTCAAATGCATTTCTTGCAGGTATGGCTATCAACGATCACTTATCGAGTCAACTCTGACAGCCAACATAGTTAATGCGATCAAGGGAATTGGTCACTGAGAGTGGGATCTTGATTGCACCAGAAGAATTTCTTTGCATTCCTCTTGTGGTCCGAGATTCCGACCAACTTCAACCACCATTGAAAAAACATTTAGTGAGTGAAACGTTGGACGCAATAACGCTGTGTTCCGCTTAACTGGGTGGCTAATCCCTGTAGGTGGATAATCTTTTCATATCCCATTTCCACAGCCCCGAGGCTGGGTATAATTACCTTGAAGAAGATGATTGGCTCTCAGATGGACAACTATCCGCCTCTTCTGTCATCCACAAATCCAAAAATCGGACAAAAAAGAGCGCTGTGCTTAGCCAGAAGGTGAGCCTGGAACCAATTATTCGGACATGGATCCGACATGTTAATTCTGCTTTACGCATCAGGATATAGATCAACTCCGGGAATCCAGCTCAACATTGAGTACCAGTGCCGAAATAGCACGGTATATCCAAGACATCGTTGTATTTCTGCGCCTGAGTCGTGCAGTCTCCGGTGGGGTGTCTGCAAAAGCAAATATTGAATTCTCCCGGCTTGCGCAGTAAGTCTGCAGGATTTCCCCTAGCCCATGATTGCCAAATTAACTTGTTGAAATTTCAAGGCTCTTAGCACCTCTGCATGGAATTGATTTTTTGACGCCGTCGATTGTGGCACTGGCTGCAAGGAAAGTTTTCCGCCACCGCATCACCGTTACAGCCCCAGGCGAAGACCGAAGTCTGCAGTATGGAAGCAACTTACATGCCGTATCGCAAGTGCTTGCTGAAGTGACCCCGGACTCAATACTGGATGGTGTTTTGGCCCTCGAACCACCTTTATAATGTGTTCTGTTTTCTCCGGGATTATTTTGCCGTCTTTGATACCCGACTGGAAATTTAACTTCTTCAAAACGTCTAGGTACGACCCAAAAAGTAGGAAAGCCATCGATAGCAAGTTATTGCTACGTACAAATCATCTATAGCCAGAGTGCGAACATGATCTCTTCCTTTCTTACACTCCACCTATCTTTCTGTGTTCGGCCGAAGCCTCAAGAACAAATCTGGCGGTGCGTACTTGTTGCCCACTGTGTCGTTATCGCCCTCATCGCGAGTAGGCGCCAGGCATAGATCTCCATGGTATGCACCAGTTGGCTGGTGTCTTAGCGCATCCATGGCTTTCGAGTGCGTGCGCCACTCCGATAGCACAACGTCAATCTCAACCTTGGAATCGCCAGCAATGGCATCCATCTTGATGTCGTTACGGTCATAACCAAACGGATCCTCCAGTTGGGACCCTATGCCCTCGATACCGTATAGAGTGAAGATAACCAAGCTGACAATAGGAATTGCCCACCATCCCATCTCGTCGACCATGGCAAAGGGTAAAACACAACCGAACAGAGCGAGTACTTGTTTTTGGTGAATTCTGCGCGAGATCCTGTCAGCAACTATCGAGCGAGACATCAGAGCTGAGACTTACAAGTGGGCAACAGGAATGGGAGTCAGCTTAATGGTCTCCATTCTTCCATACGCATCAGTCAGCGTGTTCAACTGAGCCTGCATCTGACTAGCACCGGGTGCAGGAAACCATCCTCGCTCCTCGCCACGCTTGATGAACCCATCGATGAAAAATGTCAGCTGGAAAGGAAGACCCAGCCCCTCGTCTTCGTGTCCCACCAGACCTGCTGGAAGCAAGTTGGCGTATTCGGGGTTGTAAAGCGTGCTGCCATGCATATTCAAATCCTCATCAATGGAACCGCCAAATACCCAAGCAGCGCCCCACTCAGCGCGTAGATGATTCTTTACAGCATACGGGATAGCCATGAGAATCCTTATAGTGCGTTCGATATCCTCACGCTCTGCAGGTGTAGGTGGTCCACGCTTGGCGTTATAACTATTTGTCGCGATTGTGCGAACGAGATTCCGCACACAGGTGTTTAGCGTGTTCATACCGTTGCGTCCATCCCAGAAACGATTGTAGGATGTTTGGTTGCGGAAGACGAGCATCAGGCCCACAACTATGGATAATGAGGGGATCTGTCCCGCGTTTAGTCGCCGATCGGTCTGGGTAGATCTAACTCATGGATGATACGTACAATAGTGCTAGGCAACCCCACAGTGTCAAATACATAAGTATCCAGGTACACGATCAGTGTTGTGAAAACCGCATGTAAGAACACAGGGACTAATATTGCGCCATGGATTGCACCTTTGATGAATCGGAAGACCAACGGCCATCTGGCGGTGTTAGTCCGTCTACTTAGCAATTATGGTCTGTGTCAAATTACCTCCTAGGTTTGGCACGCGATGATAGACGATGAGGATGGGTGCCGCGTCGCTGGTGATGACCCTGAATTGTTGTGTTCTGTCGGCTCAAGCTTGGGGTGGGTGGTTCGCTGAAATTCAACCTCATGTTACCGGATAATATGGTAGCTGGGAAGTAGCTGGAGCCAACCCGATTGGTGTTGCACAGGATCAAGCCTACTGAAGAGCTGTAGTACTGCTATCCAAGGTAGAATTGAGATATGGACCAGGATGAGAGATCAAAAGCGGGTCCAGTGACATTTGGCTTCCAAGGTTGAGACCCACAGCGGGACCAGGCCACGTGATGACAAACAAACCTCGAGTAGTGAACATTGGAAAGCATCAAGCGCATCTTTCAGCAATAAACATTAGGTAGAACAGCTAATATATGGCCTTAGAAATATATAAAAATTCCTTCAGTACAAAGAAGATCGTATGTTGTCTAAGTTTACCTAGAATCTGCGCATCCGATATTGGCTCGATTCCTTCAGTCACGTTTCTTCGCCTGGTGTATTGCTTCTTAGAAGAGGGCTGGGTGACCGACTCAATTGGCGTATTGAAGCTCGACGTCGGACGTGCCGGAAACACACAATCGTCACCCCAGTGGGGCCAAACCTCGGCACTTTATATCAAACCATATTGGAGGACAAAAGTGAACGCCTCAAGCTGCGGAATAGTCACAAATACCCATCTTGAAACACGATCTGGAAACACTTTACGGCACTCTAGCCTCTCGTTTCAAACTGACTTCCGTACGATTAAGCTATGGACAGGAACACCTTCCGTTTTCGTTCGGGAAGCCGGCTTACATAACCTTAAATTTGGGCCTTAATTCTCGGCTTTTCCGGGATGTAGGAATTTGCGCCGCAGTTTTGCCGGGCAGCTTGTAGCAAATCTTGGGTATGATCATCGGTCCACGTAATGGCACCCTCAAAACCCATAGGGCTAAGCCGTTTGAGTGGAGATGAAACCTTGTTTCTTCACCCTGTTCCTGCCATACTATCCCCGTTGTACGCGTCGACTTTGGGAACTATGAAAACCTGGATTGAACCCGGTGTTGAGATGGTCCATTCACTCTTTCTTCTTCTTTTCTAGTCTATATATTTTATCTTTGTACGATGAAGATTCATTCTTTATCCTTGCTTTGTGCCTTATCTGGTGCGGCTACTGCCGCTTCGGGCTCTAATGCAGGCCTGCTTTCCAATGGCAATGGTACACTAACCCACATTTCTAATCCTTCTTCTTTGGACTGACCAGCTTCGAATAGTTGACCTCGGTGATTGGCAAGCTGCCTATGAAAAGGCCACCAAATTCGTTTCAAAGCTCAACACAACCGAGAAGTTGAAACTCATCACTGGAAGTGATGCAACAACAACCGATGGCCAGTCCTTCACTGCTTTGAAGTTTCTGGATGGCTCCATGGGCTTACAGGACTACTACTATGTCTCCGCGTTCAGTCAGGCTTCGGCCCTGGCTATGACCTGGGACAAGGATGCCATGTATAAGCAAGCTCGGGCTGTTGCGGTGGAGGCCTATCTCAAGGGCGTTCAGGTCGTCAATGGACCTACATCCCAACCGATGGGACGTACCCCTTGGGGTGGCCGCTTGGTCGAGACTTTTGGACCGGATCCTTATCTCAATGGTATCGCTACGGGATTGGGCGTCGAGGCATACAATGATGTCGGTATTATTGCCGGTGCCAAGGTAAGCAGATGTCATGATCCGATTCTATAGATTTCCTCGCTGACACATGTCAAAGCACTTCATTCTGAACGAGCAAGAAACAAACCGAACCTCAAGTGGTGGTGGCGGCGGCGGCGGTATGGGAGGTGGTATGGGAGGCCCCCCAGGTAGCTCCAACTCATCTTCGAGCTCTGCCGCGCCTCCATCGTCAACAGGCTCTTCGCTTGCAGCCCGTGCTATGGGCGGAAGCTCTTCTTCCAGCGCGCCTTACTCTTCCAACGCAGACTCCAAAACCCTCCACGAAACCTACCTTTGGAGTTTCTACGATGCCGTGCACTCAGGCCTCGGTGGAATGATGTGTGCCATGACAAAGGTTAATAACAGCCTTGCGTGTGAGTCCTCCGCTGTGCTGCTGGACATCCTCAAGGAAGAACTCGGCTATCCTGGCTTGGTGTTCCCCGATCAGAATGGGCAGCAGAATGCCCTGGTCTCAGCGATCAGCGGTCTGGACTATGGCTCTTCGAGTCTGTGGAGCACATCCGCCATGACAGGTTTCTTGAAGAACAAGAACCTCACTGAAGCTCGTTTGAACGACATGGCCACCCGTAACCTTATCGGATGGTACTACGCCAACCTCGACAACGGTACCCAGCCCGCCACCGAGTCAGAGGATGCCTACGTCGATGTCCGTGGTGACCATGCCAAGCTGATCCGATCCTACGGCTCTAAGTCCATGGTTCTCCTGAAGAACAAGAACAACACACTGCCCTTGAACAAGCCTCACAAGATGGCAATCTTCGGATCCCACGCTCGCGCCGCCATCGCCGGCCCCAACATGGCTTTCAGTGTCCAGGGTTCTGGGCCCACATACGACGGCCATCTTGCCACAGATTCTGGATCTGGCCAAGGATCTTTGCCTTACCTGATTACTCCAGAGACTGCCCTGACCATCAAAGCAAGCCAGGACGGAACCATGCTTCGCTGGGTTGCTAACGATACCTATTCTTCCTCCAGCGGCTCCACGCTGGTCATGAAAGGATCTGATGTTACCTCTGTCACACCCTCTATCAGTGCCTATGCTGAAAACATGAACGTTTGCCTTGTCTTCATCAACGCTCTTGCCGGCGAAGGAGCCGATCGCACCGAGCTGTACAACGCCGACCAGGATGCACTTGTCAACGAAGTGGCAGAGAACTGCGCCAACACAGTCGTCGTGATCAACTCTGCCGGAGTCCGACTCGTTGACAACTGGATCGAGAATGATAACGTGACTGCCGTGCTGTACGGCAGTCTGCTCGGACAGGAATCCGGAAACTCAATCGTGGATGTCCTATACGGCGATGTCAACCCCAGTGGCCGTCTCATTCACACAATCGCCAAGAACGAATCCGACTACAACGTTGGCCTCTGCTATACCCAGCAGTGCAACTTCACCGAAGGCAACTTCATCGACTACCGCTACTTCGATGCTTACAACGTGACCCCACGCTATGAATTCGGGTACGGTCTTTCGTACACCGAGTTCAAGTACTCTGATCTCCACATCAATGGCCCGAAGGCACTCTCCACTTTCCCGACCGGAAAGCGAGCTGTTGGTGGCTACGAGGATCTTTGGGACATTGTCGCCAGTGTTAGCGTGAAGATCCACAACACTGGATCCGTTGACGGTGCGGAGGTTCCTCAGCTCTATATCTCCTACCCCAAGGCTGCCCAGCAGCCCCTGCGCCAGCTGCGTGGATTCGAGAACGTGGAAATCAAGAAGGGCAAGCAGCAGGAAGTGAAGTTCAACTTGCGTCGTCGGGATATCTCTTACTGGGATGTCAAGGCGCAGAACTGGGCCGTTGCACCGGGCTCGTACCGTGTGTATGTTGGTGCCTCCTCTAGAGATTTCAAGAAGCATGGCAGCTTCCTGGTTCACTCGACGTGAAACAACTTTCTTGAAATATGATATGTGTATTATAGATAGACTCCAGACCCAGATACTACACCTGGGCACATCCGTGGCTGTGCTTGGCTTTATGCATTTTGAAATAGTTTTTAATCAATGCTGATTCTTTATTGAACTTTTGGGATGATCATCCATGGGTGTTGTCCCAGGTTTCTTTCTGGCCCATCATTATACACCCAGAGCCGGTTCACATCATACTTCCGGTGCTTAATACAAGATGGAAACAGCCAGTAACCCTTGATGACCTGTGTGTATCTATTTCCAAGTTCTCACGTTCGTCGAGTTTACTATGTGCAATTGCCTGGCCGATTCGGCAAACTAATATCCGGCGTTGGAGCGAACAAGTCTCAAACAAGAAAGTGGTATATTTCATGGCAATGGCCATAAGTACCGAGGAAGATGCATACACATAGAATTCAACAAATCAAGTTCCTGATTCGTGGCGTGACCCGAGATATCATGATAGTAGGATGCAAAAGTGGGTATAAAAAGAGGTGTTGAAACGTTCATGAAAAGGGGACGAAAAAAAAAGAGAACCAGCCGCCACGGTGGATCAAATTGAATGAAAGAAGCGCTACCCAGGAATGCAAACGGGATATGTAGAGCGGGCTCCGAAACCCTGACAGAATTAAGAGATTGCAATGGACATATCGGAAAATGCGGGAATGATGATCCCACTGAGAGATAGATAGGTGTCGGGAAGATGGACAAATACCAAGATTACAGCATACCTGCTCGACCATCGAATGCAAGCGGCCCAGAGTCGTTTTGTGGTGTCAAGGGGTTGTCATCGGATGTAGGTGTGTCGGACCGCAAATGTGGTTGGCGGCCTGCGGGCACGCTCAGAGGTAGCGAGGGTTGCCAGCCTGGGATGTTGACGGTGGCGCTGCGAGCGAGACTGGTACTATCGGACTCCGAAGTTGGGGAAGTTGTGCGGAAAGCGTTTTCCATTTGGCGATCGAGCTCTTCCAGGTGCAGGTTTTCGACGTCGTTGGCCAGCGCTGCTTCTTCGGGGAGCTCTTCCAGATTATCCTGCGGCTCTTGAGTGCTGTTCGTGTCGGCGGCCGAGGGTGCATCTGTTTCAGGCTCGGCAGAGCCGTTGGAGGCTTCGTCTTTGGACTGATCGGTTGCTGGTGTATCGTCGGCTTCGTTGGTATCGTCAACGTCGGCGCTGAGGTCGGTGAACGCGCGACAGTTGGGGCATTGGAACATTGGATAGTCGGGTGAGTGCAGTAGGCGACTGATGCATTTATAATGCCAGACGTGCGCGCATGCCGCCATGAACAAACACTGGTAGGGTCGCTGTGCCAAAATTAGTCGCGGGGTTTAAGGGCAGGAGGTATGAAAAACCTACCAAGACAGAGCCAAGGCAAATAGAGCATTCGCGACAGCCTGAATAATCGGCAGTCTCGCCTTTTCCAAGGTTTTTGATCAAACTCTCAGTGTTTTTGCTGAATGTGTTAGCATCGAACGATCTTCCAGAGGTGGAAGTGGGGTCTTACTTGAACTCATTAGGCTTCTGCTGCCATGATCGATTACACTCGATTCGGATTCGAACACATCGGAAGATCATCTCCTCGCCCCCGCGGAAGTCGATACCCAACTGCACGATGTCGCCGTCCTTGATGGAATACAGGCGGGACACCATGTTCGGCTGGCTCAGGCGCATGTGGTTCAAGAAGGTCCCCGAGGAACTTCCGACATCTTTGATGTGCCACTGGCCGTTCACATATAGGAACTCGCAGTGTTTACGACTCACAACCTTTGACTTGAAGCCGACAGGGGTGTCTGTGGGCTCAGTTGGGTTGGGGATTGGAACGCCATCGCGTTCAGAGTATCGACCAACCCGGATGACACAGCTTTCGGACGGAAGGGTTCGAGTGACAGGGACGAAGGGTAGAGACGGCCGAGAGCTTTGGGCGGTGTCCGTGTAGGGGAAGAATCGAATGGTAGCCTTTGTTTCCGATCTTGGCGGGGTAATCGACTCCGCGGAGACGGTTTCTGCCGCAGTTTCTGGAACGACGCTCGGTTCAGGGGAGGGTGTCGATTCTTGCGAGTTGGTGGTTGTCTGTTCGAGTGTGCGAGAGGGGGGGCGCTGGGCACCCGATGCGCTCCTCAGCCGCGCCATGACATGAGGTGTCTCGGCGACTTCGTTCAAAGGGGTTGAAGTAGCGGACTCGGTGGACGAGTTGTGGTTGTTGAGGTCACCGATACCGTAGCTGGGGGCGGGCGCAGAAGTGTAGCGGGAGAGAGATGGTTCGGTTTCAGGACATGGAGTGGTGGAGTTCTCCACTGGGGGAGAGTTTGAGACTGAAATTGAGGTGCGCCAAGGAACTCGACTACTTATACTATTTCTTGATCGTTGGGAACCGGTGGAGGAAAGATTATGAGTGTATGTTCGCAGTTGGCTGAAGCGGCGCAAGCGACTGGGGCGAGGGTTATCGGGGAGCGAGCTGGAGGCGGTGACTGAAGTAGACATGAGATCGGTTTTTGTGTTTTTTCCCCCCTTCCAAGAAAGGTGAAATGAAAGGAAAGAATTGGCCCCAATGGAGAAAGCAAAGAATCAAGTGTGCAATGTCACAAGGATCTGCAGGGCTGAGAATCAAGCGTGGTTACCAGACATCATATGATGAGGGATCTCGTGCTTCAAAGAAATCGGAAAAAATAAAGAAAATGGGTTCAAGGGGGAGAGTTTGTTGAAGGCCAAAGAGCAGGGAGATTGGAGAAGTTGCAAACGAGAAGGCCCAGAATCACTCGATCCGTCTCTGAAGTCTGGAGTGACGAAAAGGTGGTTCCAAGGTTATACTCCTTTGCCATCGGCTATTAATGCCCTATCTTGGCGATTCTATGAGCCTATTTCCCCGCAATACTGTGCCTGTATACCTCTTATCTGCTCGATTCCATTTGCAGCGTTTTCACACGCTGTTTCGATGTCTATAGGATGCGAATACACTCTTCCCTGCAGAGCCTGGATCGTAACAAGTACAAACACGGCTCGTAGGTGCCGAGGTGGATTTCGGTGAACACGCCAATCTACTATAGGCGTTTGTTTAGTTCATCTCATTTCGGCGTGGCCCTCTCTGTGCGCAAATTAAATTGGCCCGATCATCGACTTCCAAGATTCAGTTGGGGCTTCAGCGGGCCCGTCGAAATCTCTTCCAGGATTTCGGGGTTAGCTCTGGTGGAGAGGCTCCGATCTTAATTTAACCTTAGGACTAGCCTATGTCCAGAGATCTCACGATCACTCAGGTGAGACATCCGGGAAGTTAGTAGAAATGTGTTTTGGGGGACATATAAACTAAATTACATACAGTCCACGGTTGCAAGGTACTTGTATAGCTGCATATCGAGGGTATGATGTGCAGGGGACTAGACTGGATTCGAGGTGACGCAATACAGACCCATGGGTCTCATTTATGCTTATATGCGAGCTGAGTCACTTTGACCACCAGCACTTGAGCACTTGAGTTGACATCTGGGCAAAGGTCAAATGAACATTGATACTCGTGACAGTATGACACCCCCTTCACGTGTATGTGTCGGATGACCTGCTCATCCCGTCGCTGGCACGGACCCGAGAGAAACGGGCCGAGAGGCAAAGTCAGAAAAAGGCAAAACTAACACACGGTGGGCTTTGGGGGATATCGCATTGGTAATATCATTGCATTGTATTGTGAGCACTGGAGCAGTGAACCCTTCTCCAATATAAAAAGGCTCCAGGGCTGTAGCTGAGGTGATCCCTTGTCCCGGATTGGTCAGGAGCTTGCCAATGATGTCCACGGGTACCGGAGCACCTCGAGGTATGCGCTGGAGGGATTGGAGTGATATCAGAGAGCTACAATATAGCCAGCTTTGAATCTTCGATTCTTTTTCTCAGAAAAGAAAGGGAATGTCACATATTTTGGAAAGTCCGTGGGCTGTGATAAACCCAAAGAGGTTTCTGCCTGAGGCGAGACCTCTCCCCTCCCCCAACTTCCTTCCAGCCTCCAAAGCCGGTGTTCCTCCTTCAAAAGTTCCTTTCGTCACGCGCAGGCTTCATCTTTTTTTTGGCTTTATGTGTTGATTCTAGGCCACATTCCCCCTTTACTTTCGCCTTTCCTCCATTTACAAGACCGCGCCTGATGCGGGTCTACTAGCCAATATGAGTGGAATCGCAGCGACCTGTCTGTCTTGTCTGTCGGCAGTCGACCGCTGGTGTCATATATCAGCGTGTCTCGGCCCTATCGGTGCCCGCTCTCGAGACGGAATCTACGAAACTACCCTAGCTGACAACGAGCGAGAAGCCGTTTCAGACCTGCTGGGCTACTTGGAGAACGTACGTCCATCGCTATCTCTCCCCTCACTGCCGAGTACCTTCCAGACCCTTCCTCTCAATCAAACGTCGGACTTGTTCAACCCGAGTGCAACCCTGTCATGTGAATGTTGCTGACCTGGATCCTCGCCGACATATAGCGCGCGGAGACCGACTTCTTCCACGGCGAGCCTCTCCGGGCATTGAGCACCCTGGTTTACTCCGAAAATGTTGACTTGCAACGGAGCGCCAGCTTAACCTTTGCGGAAATCACAGAAAGAGGTGCGCAGGACAGCTCAGCTTATAATCATACAATGTCTCTAACCTCTCGATCTGTCACAGATGTTCGCGAAGTCGACCGCGACACCCTTGAACCCATCCTCTTCCTCCTTCAGAGCTCGGATATCGAAGTACAACGGGCCGCCAGCGCGGCACTGGGGAACCTTGCTGTCAATGGTATGTTCCGATCCCCTTTCCCTACCTACGGTCGCTGACTCGAAACAGCCGAAAACAAGGTCTTGATCGTGACCCTCGGGGGGCTGGCCCCCCTCATTCGCCAAATGATGTCACCCAATGTCGAGGTACAGTGCAATGCCGTTGGATGCATTACAAATCTTGCGACACATGAGGAGAACAAAGCCAAGATCGCCCGCTCCGGTGCCTTGGGTCCTCTGATCCGTTTGGCCAAGTCGAAGGACATGCGCGTTCAACGTAATGCAACGGGCGCATTACTTAACATGACCCATTCCGGTAAGCTATCGATCCTCGCTGTTTTTAAACCGGGCCTTTTTCCTCACACCAAGCCTAGATGATAACCGTCAGCAACTCGTCAACGCTGGCGCCATCCCCGTGCTCGTGCATCTCCTCTCATCCCCCGACGTCGACGTCCAATACTACTGCACAACAGCTCTCAGCAATATCGCTGTCGATTCAACCAATCGCAAGCGACTCGCGCAGACCGAGTCGCGCTTAGTACAATCCTTGGTCCACTTGATGGATTCGTCCACCCCGAAAGTGCAGTGCCAAGCAGCGCTCGCCCTCCGCAACCTCGCCTCAGACGAGAAATACCAACTTGAAATCGTTCGGGCGAAGGGGCTGTCCCCACTGCTGCGCCTCTTGCAGTCTTCCTATCTTCCTCTGATCCTCTCCGCCGTCGCTTGTATTCGCAATATCTCTATCCACCCTCTTAATGAATCACCCATCATCGAAGCAGGCTTCCTGAAGCCTTTGGTGGATCTTTTGGGCACCACCGACAATGAAGAAATCCAGTGTCACGCTATCTCAACCCTTCGCAACCTTGCTGCAAGCTCCGATCGCAACAAAGAATTGGTTCTGCAAGCTGGAGCTGTGCAGAAATGCAAGGACTTGGTCCTACGGGTCCCTCTTTCAGTGCAGTCTGAGATGACTGCTGCAATCGCCGTGCTGGCACTCAGCGAGGATCTGAAGCCGCATCTGCTTAGCCTGGGGGTCTTCGACGTCTTGATCCCCCTGACGAATTCCGACAGTATCGAGGTACAGGGCAACAGTGCGGCCGCTCTAGGAAATCTGTCCTCTAAAGGTATGCTTTCCGTCTCTTGGTTATCTACGATTCCAATACTAACAAGTAGTAGTCGGCGATTATACTATGTTTGTTCGTGACTGGGCGGACTCAAATGGTGGCATCCATGGCTACCTCCACCGCTTCCTCGCAAGCGGCGATCCAACCTTCCAGCACATTGCAATTTGGACTCTGCTCCAATTACTTGAATCCGAAGACAAAAAGCTCATCGGATACATTTCCAGGTCTGACGATATTGTCCAGCTGGTGAAGGTGATTTCCGACAAGAACATTGAGTCGGATGATGAGGACGTTGACGATGGTGAGGGCGAAGTCATTACGCTTGCTCGCCGTTGCCTTGAACTGCTTGGGGCAGGTCCTAAGCAAACCCTGGTGGAAGCTTAAAACCCGTTTGTCTGATTAAGCATTGCTTTCGGTCTTTCCTGTGTCATATGATATCGACCTTCCTATGCTCGTTCTCTTTCATTCCACCACTGGGTGTTATATGGTATCCAATCCAGTCAACTCGAATTGCGTTTCTCAGCGGGTATTCGGAGTGATATGGGTTGTTTCTTGTATTGTTTTTTGTCTGTGTTCTTACATGTCCATGGTATTTCTGGGCCGGTGCTGTCTTATTTTTGTTTCTTCGCATACATTTCGAACCCATGTTAGATATGGCCCCCATAATAACTTACCTGCAGCAAAATTGGTTCCATACATATTGTAGTATAAGAATACTAAGGATTCATCAACGTCAACTGGTTTTCTGATGCTGTCATACTTGATAACGCGGACAAATTAATCTCCGGTCCCGTGTTGTAGCTCCCCGATTTTTTTGGAGCCAAAACGTCGTCCCTCTACAACTAAAAACACCTACTTCTTTCTCCACCCGCTGCGATATACACTCTATCATGGCTGCCATACCACAAATCGCCATTCCTGGGCAGCGCCTAGGCTCTCTCTCCGCATACTCCGCCGGCCCAGGCACACACATCCAAGAAACCACCATCTACGCTTCCATTGCTGGACCGGTGATCACAGACGCAGCTCAATCAAAGACCCAAACGAAACCCACTCTCCGAGTTTCAAGAGCAATCACAAGCAACGACCTACAGCCTCGCACCGCCGACGTCTCGGAAGGCGCGAAGCCCAAACCCCGCTACAACACCCTACCTGCAGTTGAATCCAATGTCCTCGCACGAGTCACGCGGGTACAGAAGCGCCAGGCGACCGTCTCCATCCTCGTCGTCCTAGACGAATCCGAGCACCTGACAGCCTCACAAACAGCCTCCGACAACGACAACGTCGCTTCCATCCTCACCTCCGCCGCCAACCCGGAGAACCACACTGGCACAGACGATCTGCGCTTCCAGGCGCTAATTCGCAAGGAAGATGTTCGCGCCGTCGAAAAGGATCGCGTCGTCATGGACGAGATGTTCCGTGTCGGTGATATCGTGCGAGGCTCCGTTATCTCGCTTGGCGATCAGAGTTTCTACTACATTACCACTGCGCGCAATGATCTGGGCGTCGTCATGGCTCGCAGTGAGGCGGGTAACATGATGTTCCCGATCAGCTGGAAGGAGATGAGAGATCCGGTCACTGGGTCCGGGGAGCCCAGGAAGGTCGCCCGGCCTTTCTGAGTGATCTTATGTTTCTTTTCGGAACACATTTTGCGAGGCTGGCTCACTACCCATTGCCTTGTCTGGATTGACTAATTTGCTAGTCTGGCCTCCCAATCGCCAGTCGTGATTGAGTTGCACGTCAAGTGGTTTATTGAGGGCATGGTCTCTTCATGAGATCATGTGGATAACTCCACTACTCCTGGCCCTCCAAGCAGCTATGCCAGCCCCCATGCGAGGCATGTCGTTCAAGTCTGACTTTGATTGATGCTTGAATGCGTCTGTATTCAACTTGAACATTACTGACTCTGTAAATCGGGTTATGGAGTCAGTCGAGTACGGAGTATACCGTTGGTTACTCTTGAATATTGACGTTGATAACGATTTGAACTAAAGATACCCCACGGAATCATATTTTATCAATACACATCATAACAGCCGGTCTCTTTTCTCTGGCTTTCAAACGCTTCCAAGGTTGCCATATACCTATTGTCCCGCCTTGTAACCCTTGGAATCGCGCTACGTAGCATCCAGGCATACATTCCAAGATTTACCCATCATATTATGCATGCTAAGGGAGAGGGTCTTGGAAAAGGTAACATTCAATTGGAACACGCCCAGACCATGGAAGCTCTTGACAACCTTGGAATTGAGCGAAGGTCCATTTTCTGTGTACAAAAGCATCATGGTCCAATGTTCAAGTTAAAAAGACTTTGGAACTAGCCTTGAACCCAACCTTGGAACGTTGAAAGAGCCTCCTTTTGCAAAGACCTAAAACCTTGGAACCTCATGAAACATGTCCTAACATATCCTTACATACACTTCACTTTTTCAGCGTCTTCTGCTTTTCAGCATCGATCAACTTCCTTCCCTGAACAACCAATCCCTTGCGAGACCTGACAGCATCCATGTACCTCTTCGCAACATTTTCCTTATCAGCAAGCTCTCCCAGATCCTCCAATTCCTCCTCCGTAGCAGGAACCCAGAATGGATCCTCGTCAAGCGCCTCGAAGCCTGCAAAGATAAGCTGTGGTTGCGCAACACCAGAAGTCCGCTTGCGGATCTCCTCGGCAAACCCGAAGGACTCAGCCACGGGCAGAAGAGCCAAGATAGTAAAGAACGGGGTTCCTTCCTTCATGACTTCGGATTGAATGCGGCCCCGACGACGGGTGATCACACCGTAAACACGACCGAGGACCTCAGCTGTGGATATGTCAGAGATGATCAGATGGGAGAATATTGACGTCGGAACTTACTGGTTGCTTGGATCTCACAACTGTACATGGCGAGCATGATACGGGGGCTCCAGTCTAGGAATCCGGCTGAGATGCCTTCACGGACGAGTCGGATGGATTCACCGGTCAGACGACCCATGTCGAGCTCATCGCCTGCGTTGGATTGAACGGAAAGTTCCTCAAGGAAGACGGCTACGCCTTGCATGGGTTCTTGGCAAAGAGGGCCTTGGCCCGTGGCGAGCTGGAAAGCATATGCGATCTTGTCGCAGAAGTCGCGCACCAGGAGAGCTTGGTGGTTGTCGCCGGCGATCTGTTGCTTGATATCGTCGGCCAAGCTGGATGTGTTAGTAGATTCGAACCTGGTTCGATGGCGGTTATGAACTTACAATTTATCACAGGTGTTGACAGCTGTTGCGTCAACTAGGATGTTGGGGCCGACTCTGCGGGGGCCGAATGCAGTGATTCGATCGACGACATTCTTCCAGAGCTCCTTGTCTTCTTTAACTTCGTCATTGAAGACCTTGTCCAGTCCTTCGCGGAACTCCTGCTTCGAGAGGATTTGGCCTTCGGGGGCTTCGCCAGTTCCGTCGACGACGGCTTCAGCTTCCTTTTCGGCGTCTGTCTTTCCTTCGGATTCAGATCGCTTCTCCAGTTGGAGCTGCTTGATGGTTCCCACTTGCTTTGTCAGGAAGTCCGTCACAGCTGTAGGAATCGGCACCACCCGCAAACGAAGGGTCATCTGCTTAGAGGCGGAAACAGACAGAACAGCTCCACGGCCAAGGTCTGAATTCTTGGGCGCAGCCATCTCGGGACCATGGACAATGGTTTCACGGTACGGCACGATGGCCTCACCGGTCTGGATTTCACAGCGGGCGAATCTCTCGCGGAGATCCGTGACACAACGCTCCAGATGAAGTTCGCCGGCCGTTAGAATGACGTGCTCACCACTGGGAAGCTGTTCGTACTGTGCACATGGATCACTTTGCTCAAGCAGACGCAGGCCAGTAACCATCTTGCCAAGATCAGCTGGGTTTGTTGGCTCCAATGCCACTCGGACAATGGGTGGCGTGCTCAAGGAGACACCAGCCAGGTTGATACTGCCCTCAATTTGGCTACAGAGCGTGCCTGTTTTGAGTACGTAACCCGCAAGACCTCCAATACCGAAAATTACACCAGCTGGCACTGACTGCAGAGGCTCGAGAGCTCTGCCCATAAGCAGGTACAAGTCTGTGACTGTGACCTTCTTGGGCTCGGGGTTGGCATGGGGATTGGCTGGCGAGAACTTGGGTGGAAGCACATAAATCTCGTCTCCGACAGAGATGGTACCGGAGTAAAGCCGGGCAAAGCCGATGAGATGGTCAGGATCTTCCTCCTTTTCGGCCGCTTTAGATTCTTCTTCGTCTGTTTCGGTGATCAAATTGGTGTTCTCGAAGGCTGATGTCATGCGCTCGAAGTCATCACCCTGTCCGTTCTTAGCTTCGGCCTGCATCTTTGCAATCTCCTCTCGCTTTCTGCGGGCAATTTCCATAGCTTCCTCCGCTGTCAGAGTACCTCCACTGCGCTTCTTGCTCGCCATGAGTTCGCTCTCTGGAATCGCAACCATTTTGCTGACGTATGCCACAACAGGCTCATCAGGGCCAGTCTTGAAATCAACCATGGCCTTCTTGATATCCTCAGAGATGAAATTAGACCCGGGAGATGTCTTGATCATCTCTGGAAGTCGGGCAGTTTGAGCAGCAGGTGGGCTGGGAAGATACTCAATGACGGACACCAGCAAAGCAGTGGATAGAGGCAGCCATTGAGAGAACAAGGTAGTCATGATGTTTTTCGGATCGCGAGAACGAAGAATATAGGCCGGGATATTAATGTTGAGGGATTTAGTAATCTTTTCCAACAACACCGGGTCTCTGTAGTTATGTCAGTATCAATGTTGACAGAATGATAGACAGAATCCAAGATATGCTTACCCTTTGCCCTTATCTCCACCTGTGGTAGCTGCATAGGCTGCCCAGATGCTGTCCAAGACCAATTGAACAAACATAGGCCTTAAAGCCCGACCCTTCAGGTGCTTCACTCCCAAAACACGCTTGGTCTTGGGATCCAAGTAATAATCACCCCAAAGCACTTTCTCCAGAACTGTACGTTTGATGCCAAGCTTCTTTTCATAGATTGCAGCGAACTGTCTGATTGTGAAAGCCCAGCCATCGACAGCACTGCAGAAAATGACATTATTCTTCTCGGGTGCAAAGTAGAGATCTTCATCATCACGCTCTTCGAATTCTGTCGCCTCTGTCGCCTCTGTGATAATCGATGCTGATTCATCATCCGCTGACGATTTCTTTCGGTCCGAATCACGAGAAGGATTGTTGATGCGATCTTCCATGCGCTCACGCCACTGCAAATCATCTTCCATGCGCTCGCCCTGGTAGAAACTTCCGATGACGGCATTGACTTGTTCAAGGAGACGACTCAAATGCGAGAAAGCCTCAGCAGGGCTCATTTTTAGTTCAGTGATTAAGCGATCCATCTTGTTGACAACGAGGATCGGCTTCAATTGTTCAACCCAGGTCTGTCGGAGCACAGTGACAGTTTGACTGCACACACCCTCGACTGCATCAACAAGAACTACTGCTCCATCGCAAAGACGCGAGGCAGTTGAGACTTCGCTGCTGAAATCGATATGTCCGGGCGAATCGATCAGGTTGATCAGATATTCCTTGGGGACTGGCGCAGCTTCCGGGCTTGGGCGGCGCAGCATAGAGAAGAACAATGAGATGGCCGAGGACTCCATCGTGATACCTCGAAGCTGCTCATCTGGACGAGAGTCCAGGTAGCGGATCTTGCCCGCCAATTTTGGTGAGATGATACCATTGGTGGCAATGAGACTGTCAGTCAGAGAGGTCTTGCCGTGATCCTGAAAACATTGAAAAATATTAGAATTTTGAACATGGCCGCATCAAGGCTGGCTTTTTGACTTACGACGTGGGCTAGAATGCAGATCTGATTGCGGTTAGTATAAGGCGAAAACTGACATCACAGATTAGAGTGGGATGGAGGGGCACACATTTCTTATGTCCTCTGGCTTCCGCTGCAGGCGGACCAGCTGGTCGACATTCACCACAGGCATTTTTGTTCTAATAGTGTGAACAGGCGCAGTGTCAAAGGATTGAAGCCGGGAAGTGTGATTGGATCCGCCAGGAAAAAAAAAGTTGCTGATAAATGGATGCGCCCTCAGGCCGCCAATCGCGAATGCTTCAACTATGTAATTTGTTCTAGATTCGTTTTCCTCCGAGCTGGTCTGGGGTTTAACCTTTGGCTTTTATTTTCTCCCGTTGCTATTGTTTAAGACGATGTTGGATTTTCAAGGTCTCTGGGCCTATGACGGTGTACTGTTGCCGCTGTAGCCTGTGTTGACTCATGGTGAGTCTTGTGTGCTTTCTTTGACTCAAGCACAATGGAAATCTGGCATAGGACATCCATGAAGACTTGGGATGAAACGGTGGATTCATTCCTCGTCAAATGAGAGCTTGATCTTCTTGGCTTTCTTCGGCTTCTTTGCAGTTGGTTTGGGTTGCTCCTCGACCTCTGCTTTCTCTTCACCCACCACTTTGGCTTGTTTTCGCTTCTTCTGGCCTCCAACTTCGGTGAGATTGCTCTGTTTGTTGGCTTCTGTCTGGGGCTTGGTTTCATCCCCATCCTTGTCCGTTGCTGGTCCATCCTTGTCCTCTTCCTTGGACTTGCTCTCACCAACCAGTGTCTTGTATTCCTCCTTGGATATCACCTCATTTCTTTCTTCATCGACGTAGATAGGTTCGTCATCGTCATCATCCTTGTTGACCTTCAGTCTGGTCGCTCGTATGGCAGGCCGCTCCAGGCGACCGGAGTTGTCCCCGTATTCGCCTCGGAGCTTTTGGAGGAATGCGGGCTGCTTCGCATCTGGATAGCGTATTAGAACAAGATATAGTAGGTAATGCCACGGGAAAGCAACGCACCATATTCAAACTTGGGGTTTTTGGGCATGTTGGCGAGTGGTTCTGATGCAATATTTGCAGTGCTTTAAAGCAAAGCTTCGTGCTGCCTTCAGCTGGTTCTGTATATCATGTAATAATTTGCATGTCGATTACATTCAAATGACCTGTCTGGTGCCTGCGAGAGGAAGTGCACGAGTCCGATAACTGCACCGCGAACAGCTCTGGGACGCTAAACCGTAACGGGACACATCGAAAAGTCCAAAGGAGCCGCTCCGCGTCAAGTCTTCATCAACCCCCATCACTTCACCCCAATTAACCATGCTTTGTGCTAGTAAGTGGTATTCTGCCAGCTGCGCTTCTGCGCTTATCTTTGATTTGTGTTTCTAACAGAATTCTTATCATAGTCTCTGGAGAGGCACCTCAAGTGCCCGTCGTCTCTCCCAAGAGCGGTAAGTCCCCTCCAATCGCCTTTGCGCACAAGTTGTCATCTAATTGTCGAACAGGCAGTGTCTTTGAAAAGCGCCTCATTGAGGCATATATTGCCGAACATGGCAAAGATCCCGTGAACGGCGAAGAGCTCAGTGCTGAGGACTTGGTCGATGTCAAGTCGCAGCGCGTCGTTCGCCCCCGACCTCCCACTCTCACATCCATCCCATCACTTCTCGGTGTATTCCAGGAAGAATGGGATGCACTCGCTTTGGAAACATACACCCTGCAGCAGAACTTGGCACAGACAAGGCGCGAGCTGAGCTCGGCCCTCTACCAGCACGATGCTGCAGTTCGAGTCATTGCGCGCCTGACTCAGGAGAGAGATGAGGCTCGCGAGGCTCTCTCCAATGTCTCTGTTGGTGCCCGTGCGGGTGGGGATGCTATGCAGGTGGACTCTACAGGCTTGCCCCAGGAAGTGTTGGAGCGGATTGAAACCACACAAGCAGCGTACGTGGATCCGGTGGATTTTCATGTCAACTGTGTACTAACGTCACTACAGACTTTCCAAGACACGCCGCAAGCGCGCGGTTCCCGAGAACTGGGCCTCAAGTGAAGTAATCTCTACATTCAAGCCCACTGAGGCCTCCGAGGCTCTATACCCCGGTGGCCGTGCTCTCTCTGTCAACTCGACTGGTGAGCTGGCTCTTGTCGGTGGTGTTGATGGCGTGGTTGGTGTCTACTCTCTTACCCAGAAGAGCGTGGTACAGACACTGAAGACAGATGGACCTGTCACCGATGCGAAGTGGGCGGGCGAGAAGGCCGTGGTTGGCTCAGCCACAGGCTCTATCAAGGTCTTTGAGAATGGCTCTGAGGTTGCAAGCTTCAAGGCTCACGCCGGAGAGGTTACTGCTGTGGCGGTCCACGCTACTGGTGACATCGTCGCCTCTGTTGGCGTTGATAAGAGCTATGTCATCTATGACCTTGCCACAAATACTGTTGCATCCCAGATCTTCACTGGGGCAGGTAAGAATTCACATTTCCCGGTATTTTTCGATTGAATGCTAACGAGTTGCGCACAGCCCTGTTGTCTGTCAACTTCCACCCCGATGGTCACCTCATCGCGGCCGGTGGTGCCGATGCGCAAGTCAAGATCTTCGATGTCAAGACTGGTGCTGCTGCCGCGGACTACACAATGTCAGGCCCCGTCAAGGCTTTGTTCTTCTCTGAAAATGGTACTTTCTTGGCCGCCGTGGCCGACCAGTCCACCACCGTCTCCATTTGGGATCTCCGCAGCTCCAAGGAAACCAAGGTGCTCGAGACAGGCAGCCAGATCAACTCCATCTTCTGGGACTACACTGGTCAATTCCTTCTTACGGGTGGACCTGGTGGAGTGACTGTTCAGCAGTTCTCCAAGGCCGCGAAGGCATGGTCAGAGCCACTGCGCAGCGCGGTGCCTGCTACCTCTGTGGCTTGGGGAGCCGCTGCCCAGAGCATTGTGGCTCTGAACGAGACGGGAGCTGTCACAGTTCTAGCAGCGCAGTCATGAGCTTTGGAAAACGATTTGTAATTTTAGAGCTGGCCGTCTTTGGATTTTCTTACTGGTGTTTGCTTTCAATTTATCACACTACAGCTCTTAACGTGGTAAGGACTTTCAGCAATCACCGTTGACATGTGTTGACCTTAACAATATGGAATAAAATTGATCCATAATATCATCAGAGCTGGAATGAACTCTCCATAACGCACTACGTATTCTCAGCAAGAGTCATAGGAACTTGGGGAAACATTCTAAGGAATCTCCCTAAACCTTAGAACACCAACATCTTAAAAGAAAGAGGGCAGCAGAACGGATGTTACCTAGACTTCGATTCAACTAGTAAGGTACTATTTGAGTCATTCACACCATGGCTGGTCTTACCTGATGGAACCTATTTTGCATGAACCAACTAAAATACAGATACTTACCCCAGGACAGTGGGAAAAATAAAAATAAAATGAAAAACAGGTAATCAGAAAAACGTCGGAAGAAGGACAAGTAAGAAAAGAAAACTCCTCAGGGAACAAATGAAAATGGGGAATACAAGCACAGTTCATGAGTGACTTCATCATTCCGGGTGTATAATCGGACGCAACAGGGTGTATACTGTAGAAGATCGGCACAGTCGAGTCCGAGTTCCGGGTAGATGTAGTGGTGTGGGATAAATCACATGAATGTTGTGTGATCGTGAGAATGAATACAACTTGCCATAGGTTTGTTCTTTGATTCGACCTTTTACCATCTCGGAGGGGTCATGAGAAATAGGCAAATCAGTGATACCCACCAGCAGCCGGGCAAAGACGTAAGACCTTGGAGCTTGTCCAATGTCTAATATCTTCTCCTAGAACGAGGGTCATCTTGGCCAGGTTCATCCTCGCGGTGTCGCTTGCGAGCATAATCGTCACGACCGCCACCGCCATACCTATCACGCTCGCGATCCCGGTCACGGTTTCGGTCTCCATTGCGGTCTCCCATGCGATCACGATCACCACCACGGTCACCACCACGGTCACCACGGTCGCTACCACGGTCTCTGTATCGGTCATCCCGGTCATAGTCGCGGCGTTCACGATCAGCATAACCATCCCCTCGAGGACGCACAGGCTCTGAATTGCTGCCAGTCATTCCGCGATCGAATCTACCGCCGCCGCCGCCGGGGCCGCCGGGGCCACCGCCGCCGAAACCTCCACGGAAACCTCCACGTCCACCACCGGGGCCTGAAGGGGCGTTAGGAGGGGCTTGTCCACCAAACCCGTTGCGATTGCCCTGGTATCCGATTCCACCACGAGGACCACCGAAGCGATCACCACCACCGCGGAATCCGCCGCCGCCGCCGCCGCCACGGAAACCTCCTCCACCACCACGGCCGCCAAAGCCACCGCGGAATCCACCTCCATACCCACCGGGACCGGAAGGAGCATTGAATCCTGGACCACCGGGGCGGGATGGCATAGCCTTGGTGTAGCCACGTCCACCGAGACCACCGCCGAAACGGCGAGGCTTCCAGCCTTTTGTAGTGCGGCCACGCTCAACATCTACGAGGACTCGGCGGTCCTTGATCCGGATGCCATCTGTTTCTTTGTATGCAGCTGGAGGTGGGGAACACTGGTGTTAGCATGATATCTTACCGCAAAATTCAAAGGGAGGGTTGAAGTGGAGCCTGTGGAATTGGCATGGATGTAATACCTTTCATGTCTTTCTCGCGCTCGTATACCACGAAAGCATAGCCTTGGTGGGCCTTCTTCTTCTTCTCTGATTTGGTGTCTTTGACCAGTGTAATCTGTAAATATGTTAATATGTGAACTGTTCCACGAAGCCAGCACACATGGATCATACTCTTTCAATGGGACCAAACCGGCCGAACTCCCGTTCTAGGTCGGCTTCTTTGACATCATAACTGAGGCGCGCGATAAAGAGCGTCTTGAATGGATCACCTCGAGCTTGAGGGTCATTTTCAGGGTTGACTGCAAAGCAAAGATAGATGTTAGCAAGCTGAAAGAGATATGGAATCAAATCAGGGGGGTTCATACAATTTTGCAGGCCTTCTGTGACTTGCAGCTCTTGCTGTTCTTTCTTCTCTATCTTCTGGCGATATTTGCGCTGGATCCAGCTCTCAGTGGCATTGTAAGGCACTTCGTCCGCATATGATTTCGCATCAGCAAGGAACTGAGCGACACCTGAGATGGTACTCTTGCCGCAGTCCTCTGGTGCGCGATCGCCTGGGGGTAGATATCGAAGGGGTGGGCGCGGCTGGAACAGCGCCAAAAGTGGCGGTGGTAGCTTATCCGTCATGCTGAGGACAGGACTCGGCGTGAACGGGGTTGGGTTGCTTAATAAAGTTGAAGTGTGGAAGTCGAGGAACCCTAAGGAGTGAGAGCTTCGCGTCGCAGTTCTGGTCTTTAGCGTCCACGGGTATAATTCAAATGGGTACTGCAGATGCAATTGGCGTAGACAACTCACCGCCTTGAGGATCACGTGTACTGGAAAATGCCCGGAGGACCACCGCGAAGTGACAACTCCAACGATAACTATTAACGACTAACATAATGCCTTTGCGTGGAATTCGAACCTCAACGGCAGCCAGGGTATGCATGATTCTATTGCGCAGTTGTGATTTACCAAGCTGACATGGTGAATCCTCAGAACGGCACCGGAGCCTTCATCCTACAATGCAAACGTCTTGACTTCCATTACTGCAATTGGGCTGGTAGCTCGAAGGGCATGGTGTAAGTGACGCCAGAGACGATTCACAGTCTCTTATGAGGGCCATGGTGCTAATTGCCGCACGACAGTACATTCCTGGAGCAATTCCTCCCCACCTTCGCTCGCGAAAACCCTCAGATTGAGATCCGTGTCTCTCCTCGGCCCCAAAAGCACCCCCTTATCAAGGGACTCTACATCAATGGCCGAGAGAAGCCTGTGTGCGTACGGAACCTGGAGCCTAGCGAGATCCTGAAGAAAGCAAACCTTCTCAAGGAAGCTAGCGGAGAGAAGCTGAAGCGTACCAAGAAGCCAGTGACAAGTTTGAACGAGAGTGTGCGTGGTATCTGGTCGCCATATCACGGTGATTTGCGCGGTGTATAGAGAGGATACTCTCTTTGGGATTATTATCGCTTTTGCTTTCTCAGCGTTGGTGACTGCCAGGTACCATCATCGCAAAATACTGTATTATTGACCTGGGTCTCGTCCGTTTCTCTGTTCTTGTCATTTGCTACTTGGGGGTCAATGGTGTTCAAACCCCCATCTATTATGCATACCGAATTCAAGCCTATTTCAATCTAGAGACGTCTTTCAAACATTTCGCGGTATACCTTGGACGACATGTGCTCACCTGCTTTCCACTTCTCTATTTAAGTCTGCGTTCCCCTCCCAGAGCTAATCCTTAGATTAAATTCCCAAGTATCTCAGTGAACTCTTCAGATCTCACTCGACCGGCTTCCATACTTTACCTCTCCTTCACTACATCCGCTTGAAGGATAACGTGATCGTCGCAATACCGCGTCTACGTCCGTGATCACCTTAGTCGTCAGCATCGTTTCGACGGCCGTGATTACGTTACAAAGTTCTCACTGCTCCGTTACTACTTCTGTTGCCAATCGTTACTTGAACCGGAAGCACATCCGTCACTCCGTACGGAGTGCTGTGATACCAATCGGCTATCGCCACCGCCTCCATGCAGAAGGCACAAACCGACCGCCTTTCAACTCGGCATTGAGACACAGATGGCCTCCCTTAGTACGCTCACACCTCACGGGTGTTCTTCAATCCCTTCTTCCAAGTCCCGGGACCACCCCACACCCTATCTCATAATGAGTGAGAACGGCGTCCAAATAATGGCCGCCAGGTCCAAAGTAAGCCTCCCTCCGCCGTGAAACGGGCGGGGCACCTGATCAAATATCCAAGAACCCTACTGACACGGATTTGACTGCAGCGAACACACCGAGAAATGGCTGAGGGATCGGGTGACAACAGCGATGCCACTTGGTACCCCTCATCCTTCCCGTCAGGAAGTTCGTCCATCCATCTACCACAACCAAGACATCGACCAACTTCGCGATACGGAAACGATCACCGGCGTCCGGTAATGCTTTCGCCCGAACCAGACGACGTGATAGATTTGACGGCAGATCCGGAATCTCCGCCTCGATCTCCCCCGCAAAGGGCGCTGTCTGCGTCTGGCTCACGCCTTCCTATCCAGGACATCATCAATCGCGATTCTGCCGAGCAAAATGTCATTGATCTAGAGGCAGACGGAAACGGTGCGGAAGGGACATCAGGCGGCCCGGACGTAGAAATCATTGGTTCTACCGTCAGGCCGATGCCAACAATGGAGCCCAGATACTCTGACTCCAATGGGTTTTCGATGTATCATCCTTTGAGAAGACCAAACGGTACATTCGCGGGGCTGGCCAGCCCATGGGTAAGTGATAATCTTTTTTTGCGAAGCAGTGCCCGTGAATCCGCCGCCAATCACCGGGGTCGGGGTAGGTCATCTGGTATCCCGGGCTCAATGTATGGCGATGACTTTCTTTCCTTCATGAACAATATGCCCGCAATACTGCCCTACAATGTTCCTGCTTTTGAATATCACTCACCTGCTCAGTCGGCACCCCGACCTCAGCGTGGGGCATACAAAGCACCCCCTCCGGCACCCAAGGGATTTGTGCGGTGCTTAGAAGATGAACATGTGCCAATATGCCCAAACTGTGAAGAAGAGCTGGGGACAGGATCAGGGCGCAAGGTAGAAATCTACATTTCAAAAGCCTGTGGACATGTGAGTGTTGGGAATATCTTTGGGAATATTTTTGCATGTTGGACCCAGAGGAAACTAACATTTATCAGGCATACTGTGGCGAGTGTGCTGAAAACCGGTCAATCTCAAAGTCCAAAAAGTCAGCATCAAAGACCAAGCCATTCTCCAGATGTCAAGTTGAAGGCTGCAACAAGCCAGTGAGCAGCCAAACGGCCATGACTCACTTGTTCCTATGACTGGAATCTCCAACCAGTCTTTTTAGCGATTTGCATGTGGAGGTCCACCGTTCACGATGTCCAGTCATCTCTTTCCTTTTTCCGATACCCAAGATGCATGGAATTTACGGGCGTTATTCATTTTGTTCTATATGCAGCATCTATGTCCATACAGTCACATTTTACTCTCTTTCTCTCACCCAGACCCCCCTCCTGATAACAAACCACTCTCGCCCATACATCTGGGAATTGTAGATGTTCTACTGTTACCGGTATCAAGAGATGAAACATATCCATGGATGCATTGTCGGCTTGATTGCGGATTTCCTGAAGTTCCAAGTTCCAAGGTTGTCTGTAAGGACCATTGAAGGACATTGTAGAAAACCTTGGAAACATCAAGGAAAGGCTGAGACAAACCTTAGGGAACGTTCATTCTAGGTACTGGGACGTCGCTGGCTGTGGGTTGTCAATCGTCTTTCTGGTTATTCTCTGCGTGGGTCCGAAAGAGCCCTAGGTGACTTGATAGGATACTTCGATTGAGGCTACAGGGCTGACAAGGTACGTTGGTTGGTTGCTCCGAGAAACCACTCAAACTCAGAAATCCCAAGATCTCGTTGAGATATTTCTTTGCACAAGTTCATACGGTAGGTGACAGCATAGAACGAGTAAAACTTATAAAAATTTTCCGACTTGGCATCCAAATCTTATCGTAAGCTCATGATCCGAAATGAGGACAAGCCCTCAATAACTAGACAAGAGAAAGAGATATAAAACACAAGTCTTCAAGATATTTGCAAAGAAAGCGCCCTCACCAAACTCCATAAGATGCCCAGCAGAGTTTCTTTTTTTCAGCCACATGGAGGCCGAATGGAAAGAGAAAGAGAAAAACGGAAAGGTATAAAGATCCCCATCTATGCGTCGACCTCCATACCACCCTCAGACTCGAGAATCTTGATTTCCTCAGTGCTGCGGGTCCAGTAGGCCTTGAGCTCAACCTTGAACTCGGAAGAAAGCACACCGAACATCTTCATCAGTGTCGTCTGTCTGGAGTCCAGAGTCTCGCCCTTTTGGCACACGGGGTAGCTGTCCTGTCCCTCGACCAAGTCGAGTGTGACCTTACCCTTAACAAGGCGGGTGGGGACACCGAGCTTGCGGAGAGCGGGCTCGATGGTGTGGCTGATAGGCTCATCCTGGTCGGCGGGGATCTCACCACCACGGGCGGTGACAAGGCCGTTGGGAAGGCTGAAAGAGCGGGTGGCTTCGGTTCCAGCGCGAGCGAAATCCTGGGGGCGGAAAGTCTCGAAGTGCTCGATGACAGCTTCGGGTGTGCGGGAGGTGAACAGCAGACCGACGGCGCCGGTGAGGTAGGGAGTGAGCTTGTGCACGTTGGGAGAGGCTTCACTCTCGGCGTTCTGGCCAAGGGCCTTGGCCATGACCTTGGTCTTTCCAAAGAACACACTGTACGGGAATTGGGTCAGCATTGATCAATTTGGGAGGCTTGCATGTCAATTTGATATCGAATCCGGCGCTTCTTATCCGCTTTTCTTCGACATAGTTTTTGACATATAAGCTGGCTGGCATTTTTCCGCTTACCGGCTGTCGGCGAACTCAGTGCGCACATCCTTCAAGTAGGTGTTGCGCATGTTATCGACCGCAAAGACGAAAAGATGGTCATATTCCTCAATGGCTTCCCGGATGTTGGCGAAGAGACGGCGGGTCTGCTCCTTGTGGTCTTTCTTGGTGGTCTTGGACTCGTGGACGACGCGCGCACGCTTTGAACGAGGCATGATGAATTATGTGAATGTAATTGGTGATTCAAGAAATTCAAACAGAAGATCGAAGGTATCCCCCACAGGCATTTGGCATTTTTTTCACTGATAACCGGATTATCCTTTCACCGCTTATCCAACGCTAACCCGAATCGGGGATAAAGCTTGGATATCTTTGGTGGGCCCCCGGAGTCCGACTTCCATTGCGCGCGATCTCGACGTTTTGGATTAATTGATCTTGCAGCACAGGCTCTTTACTTGCCTGCCAGGGCTGATACCAGAATGCTGGATTTCATGGACTATATCCAGCTCTCTTTCGCCGAGGCGACCCACTGGAATCGCGACAACTCATACTCCTCTCTCACAACCACTGCTCAATGTGTGTGATTCTAGAACCACTGAACGAAGGGTAGCCATATTTATCTAACATGAATGTGCAGCAATCCTAGATTTCTCAACGCCTGAGCGATTGCGCGTTCACCTTTCGTCACTGTCCACTCCCCATTTTGCGACCAGTTACACACTCGGCACTGTTGGACTGCTCGATGGATCTGTATCATATCTCTTTAGCACTGTCCCATTCAACAACCTTCCCAGCAGAAGCGCATTGATACCGCTTCGAAAGATTTCCCCGGGGTATCGACAAGTACAGGCCCCCACAGCTCCCATTCAAACCTGGGGGTGGGACTCGCTATTAGATGGCGTGAGCATTCCTGGGCTCAAGGATGGAAAGCGCCCAGAAGAACCAGCCACCCAAGATGGCAACAGGAATCAAGAAGACGAGGCAAAGCGCAAAGCTACCCTTCTTCATGCGTCTCTTCATCTCCCACCCCCTACCACTCTATATGCGCTCTTCCTGCGCAGGATCTCCACGAACATGCAACTATCACTAGCTGTGTGTTCAACCCAGGGACCACCGCAATCTAAATCCGCGCCGCAGGCCTCAATGCTCACCCAACTTTCCCATGACACGGGCAAGTACAGCAACGAGTATCTATTCAGCACGGACAACGCCCTCTTCGGCTGGCGCGGACTCTGGAACTTCGGCCCAGATCCTCGTTACACTCGCGACGATGCACCACCACGCTTGTCCCTCCTCTCCGCAGGCGCAGAGGCATACTACTCTCCAGTATCATCACTCATTGGCATGTCCACGGGTCTGCGATTCAGCACATTGCCAGCAGCAACAGAAACCCCTTCGCCACGATCACGTTCATCACTCTCCAGCATCCCAACGCCAATCTCTACATTCCCATATACTCTCACCCTAACCCTTACACCCATCACGGGTTCGCTATCAACAAGCTATTCCCTCCGGGCCACACCAAACCTGGCATTCAGTTCCCGCTTCGGCTTCAACGTCTACAGCTGGGAAAGTGAAATGGTGGCAGGCTGTGAGCTCTGGCGCCAAAGCAAATGCAAGTCCAAATCGGATGACGATCTCGAATGGGCCCGGCGCAAAGTGCGCATGCATGATTTCGGCGTTTCACTACCTGGCTCACCGGCCTCCCCGCTTCTAGAGGACCCGGGTCGCTCCGAGTTGCCTATGCGCTCTGCGACTAATAGCGAGCCTGAGACGAGTGATTCTGTCATCAAACTCCGCGTTGATCAGTCGTGGAATGTGAGACTGTTGTGGGAAGGTCGTGTCAAGGAGCTGCTGGTGAGTGCGGGCGTCGGGCTGGGACCGGGTTCGTTTTCTCAGTCACCTTCTCTCTCTTCGGCTTCGGGGGGCGGCTCGGTCCAGAGCGGAGGCGGGGCTCCTATGTCATACTGGCGCGGGGTTGGTGTGTCGGTCCTGTACTCCTCATAGGTGGTGCGACGGCAGCGGCATCTGGGCTAGTCATACGTTACTTTTCCAAATGTCACTTCGTGACACAGTACCGTCACGAGATTTACGCCTTGGCAGGCGATGTGAACGATTATGTTTTGTTGGTGTATACTTCAAAGATTGTACATATATTCATGACAATATACTTGATATTCCAAGTTTTTAATATTCTATCTGACGCCTACATCAGAGCTATTGCTCTGGCAAAGGAGAGATGGGGTATTAGTTTCTGAGGGTAACCCTTTAGATGCGGGCGTTGATGATGTCGACGACTGCAATCATGTTAGAATCGATATGACCCATGGGGGAGGCTTTTTGAACTTACAGGCAGGCTTCAAGCTGGCGCCGCCAACCAAGAAACCGTCAACATCGGGCTGAGTGGCGAGCTCGCGGCAGTTCTTCTCGCTGACGGAGCCACCGTAGATGACGCGAACGCCCTCCTGGGCCTCAGCAGAGATGGTCTTGCCGAGCCACTCACGGATGGCAGCGTGGACCTCCTGAGCCTGCTCAGTGGTGGCGACCTTTCCGGTACCAATAGCCCTAAAGGTATACATTAATTATCAAAGTTCATGTAAATGTGTAATCGAGGAGGTTGATTCATACCAGACGGGCTCGTAGGCGATAACAACCTTGGCCCACTGCTCCTTGCTCAGCTCCTTGGCGGCAGCATTGAGCTGGCGGGTGACGACCTCGATGGTCTTGTTGGCCTCACGCTCCTGTATAAGTCGGGTGTTAGCGGGATATGTTCTTCATATTGATAGCCGGTCTTCACCCGATGCCCCACTATCGGAATCGGGACGAAAATGAGAAAACCGGGAGTGAATGACGTACCTCAAGGGTCTCTCCAATGCAGAGGATGACAGAGACACCACCTTCAATGGCAGCCTTGGTCTTGCGGGCGACGAACTATGGAGATGGTAAGTTTTTGCTTCATTGCAGGGTGTGGGATCTGCAGGTTCGGGAGGGGACTGCGGGGATACAAACCTCATCGGTCTCCTTGAGGATGACACGACGCTCGCTGTGACCGATGACAGCCCAGTTGATCTTAGCGTCCTGGAGCTGCTCAACACTGATCTCTCCAGTGAAGGCACCGTTGGGCTTGTCGTAGACGTTCTGGGCAGCGACGCCGATCTTAGGGTTGGCGAGCTCGCGGGTCAGGGAGAGGTAGAGAGCGGGGGGAGAGATGACGACCTCGGTGTTCTCATCGAGCTTGGCGGCATTGAGGTTGCTCACGATGTCGGTGATGCTCTTGGCAACACCGTTCCTGCAAGGAGTCAATTGCATGGTCTTTGCAGGTACATATCGGCAGGGATGGAGGGGCAGATATGGCAAGACTCAAGACTACTTACATCTTGAAGTTACCACCGACGAAGAATTGGCGAGGCATATTGTTGGATTTGAAAGGGAATATGGAAATAGAGAAAGAAGAGAAAGAAGATGGGATAGCTAAAGAGGAAGACTGGGAAAGCTAAAGTAGTTGGGTGAAATGGAGGGGCACTACTGGCCTGGTTTACGAGGCATCCTATGACATAATTCCAACCGTTTACTTTTCGTCCCGAGGACTCCACGTACTTGTACTTGGCACATTTACTTGTACCCTTGGGCCCTTGATGATGGGGGTAAGGTCATTCAATCATCTCATGTTCTTTATAGAACTTAGGTTGTGAACCACAAGGCACCGCAATCTGTGTCATTCCGAAGTATCAATATATCAGATCATTCCGATTGTTCCCTCTCTACGCAAATCCGGATTCGAAATGACAGCAGTCCACTAAGAAATCCTTGCTAGGTGAACATGCGTAGTAGAAAAGAAACTGTGAAAGGGTTTGCTCAAGCTGTCTCCTCTCTCTTCATGGCGCACCGACAGGTACAGTGGCAGACTGGAGGGCTGTCGTTCGTTGGCTGCAATTCAAGCTGATGAGCTTCAGAGAATGTTCTCTTTAACCATCTCTCACGGTGTCCAAGACTTGCTTCGCGCTCATCAAGCATTCGACTCCGTACCTCATTATTGCTTACCAGTTGCATCCGATATCTCCTTCCAGGCACGGAGCTTTTGGATCGAGCTCTTTCCATCTTCATGGGCCCAAGAGCCTTAACGGCGGGTGACTCGAACTGTTCTCGAGGCAGCATTCTCCTATCGATTCTTCTCTCAAGACCGCGGCCGTGGGACTTTGCACGGGAACTGGACTGAGGTCTTTGACTCGAGGCTCGGCGAAGTGGACTACTTTCATGACGAAGAGTCTTCTTTGGGATAGATGCCTGATACTTTGTATCCAAATCAACCCGACGTTCTGTCTCAGGCTTCTCTTTGGGTTTGTCAAATAGCATGGAATCATCTTCTGGACCGCTGCTGCCTTCCGACGACCAACCGGAGGCATCATCAGAGCTCATATCGCTGCTATTCGCCGCACTGAAGGCTGGACTTGACGGCATAGCGATCTTCTTAGTCAATTGCGTAGGCTCTCGAGTATGCTCTTGCTTTCTAATTGGATATATCCCATGGGTTTGATTCGGGGTTTCTGGGTGGTCATTTGGCAAAGCTATCGGAGACTGAGGGCCCTCGATTATAGCATTCGGGCTCGGCCTCAAAGTGTCATCTTTGCGCCAAGACCACAGCAATGGACGAGGCACTGTTCCAAGATCAACCAAATCCCCCATTGGGGTCCTTGAATATGCAGTTTTCATCGATCTGTGCATGATGATCACATCCATAGAAACCGTTTCCCAGTCTCCTCGACGAGCGTTTCGGGCCTTGGATGGCTTTGTATGCTCTTTGACATAAACACAGCTCCACTCCACAAAGGGATTCATGTGCCTTTGTTCGTCAATCAACTGATTTATGTGGGCGCGCCTGGTGTTGGACGAAATGTCTTGATATTGCTGCGCTGCAGACTTGTTTGTCGCCCGCCTCTGTATTTTTTGGAAGTACGCGGCTTGGCTTTGAAACATAGGCGTGCGTTCCACGCGATTCCAAGTTGCATCTTGACCTGGCGCAGGGTCTGCTTTGAAAAACGTGTACCCTTCATACGCAGGAAGGGGCTCGGATTTGGAAAATTGGTTCTCTTTGGCAGACATCTCAGAAATAGTATCACGGTATAGATTGCCAAAGAAAAATAACCAGAGATTGCTAGACTTATAAGTATTTGAGTTCCAAGGTTGTCTCGTGTCCTGTGCCCATCCTGCGCCCGGGTGTTATGAGGCTCCAGCGATCGCATCGAATCGGGCGAATCGTACGGGGTAGTCCCTGTCTCTTTTCAGCCTCATCTCACCCGGGTGTAGGACATTTATAGAAATCGTCTTTGTCTGGTGATCCTTTTTGATCTATTCAAACCTGGAATTCTTTGCAGTTCTATATCGAGATCCTTTTGTTGCAAACACAATGACTTTGATTTTCCTTTGCTTCCCAGGTCACTCCCGAGTCCCGAGTCTGGCATAAATAACCCTCTAGTTCCCTCTCTAGCACTTTCATCTGTGCTTTTACCTTTCATCTACCCCAACGCTTTTTCTCCCTTTTCAAATACTTCACATTCAATATGGCGGAACATGATATGCTTTGGTCTGACTCTCAGGGGACGAGTCAGGTAGTTGAATCCCCGGAACATGACGATATCTATATGTCTTGGTCTCAGGGGACGAGACGGGTGGTTGAATCCCCGGAAGATACGAGTATGTCCGGCGATAAACTTCCAATCGAATCCGCAAAATCTGACAGCTTTTTCTCGGCAAGGAGTGAGGTAGCCACAGAGCAACTCCGTCCTGAATCCGAGCAACTGAGCGGCGAGACCGAGTTTAGTAGCTCGCCGCCCCCGTCAGATATATTCGGATTTAATTTTCATGGAGAGGGAGTCCCCATAGAACCACTCGAAAATCAGGTTGGTGAGCCAAGTGACCCAGTGGGGTTGGCTTTCCGCAACTTGGACAAGTCATTTGGGTACACTGCTCTAAACCTGTTGGATCCAAATCATGCCATATCCCAGGAGCACCCTCAAATCAGTCGAACTTTCAGGGCTTGTCTCAAGGCAGTTTTCGATAAACGAGGCCGTCGGGATTTCTCTTTGTGTGAATGCCATGGTGGAACATGGCTCGATTGTGCGGGCCATGACGAGAAATTCCAAAACACACAGAGTCCCTTCTATCAAGAGGTGGAAAAGATCCCAGCCCCTCAGCGTACAACCGCGAAGCTTCGCGTTCTCTGCCCGACTCTGAAGGAAAGAATCAGGGTCTATGGAGTGCTAGGCGAAGGAAGTGAGTTTCCCCTCCCTCAACTATTGGTCACTGCTAACAGAATATAGCTTTTGGAATCGCGTTCCTTGCGCGAGAGTGGAATGGAGATGAAGCCATCCCCACCGAAAACCCTGAACAATATGCAATCAAAGGTCAGGCACACAAGACTGTGGTACATGAACTGCTGATCGAGAAAGCAAGTTACCCAGAGATGAACTGTTTTGTGGAGCCTACCGGAAAACGACATTATATTCCAATGGAAGCAATTGCTATGATATATCTCAATAACAGTGACAGGTTTCCTACCGTCGACTCGATCTATGTTCACGGTCTTCAATGGGCGATGGTCATGCGAGCTTGCGTCGACGCTTTCCCAGAGGGGAGGGCTGATATTCCCAACCAGGAGTCGTTTTTGCAGCCACGCCATGGAATTCTCAGGTATGACTTGCCCAACTTTCCGCCATTTTCAGGTATCTATCTCACCAACAACGACCATAATGTTGTGGTAAGTGAAATGGAGGGCTGCAAGATTGCAAGCCAATTCCTACAGGGTTTAGTTCAGCTGGCTGATTTGAGGATCTGTCATGGTGACATCTCAGTGAACAATTATCTTGTGGATCAAGACCTCAATGTTAAACTGATTGATCTAGGAGTCATGTCCTTCTCGCCCACTGCAGACGGCTTCCGGTCTACGCATGAAGTCGTCCTTGCCTATCAAGAATATCAAAACAGGCCCGAGTTAGCTGCAGAGCATCTGAAACTCGATCGACTCAGAGCTCGCGGGGGTCCGGCGATTGTTCCAAAAGTCTTGTGCTTGCCCAATGATCGGAGCGATGTCTCAGTGTGGAAGTATTCAACCCTCGTGTACGGGTTCCTGCACGGCTACTGGCCCTGGGAGAAACGAATTATTTCCCAGAACTGGCACACGCATTTCAATGGTGAGTATACACACCGACATTACCCTGAGGTCAAAAGTAGACGCAAAAGAATGATCAACGAGGATGTAACAATAGACGAAGCCCTCTCACAGGACTGTCGGGATATGTTACAAGCTGCGCTGTCCAGAGATATAGAGCACCGGCCAAAACTACAAGAGATGGCCTCGTTCCCTTGGTTCCCTCAGTGGACCGCCGCAGAAGTTGAGTCTGGTCGACCTTTAAAACGACCTCGTGTTGCCCGCTATGCAACGGCACAGCGCGGGAAGGGCCGTACCATCTCTGTCTCCGAGATTTATGGTGGCGAACCCTAGGTTGACTTGCAAGCGCTTGCTTTTGCTCTTTCCAAGGTTTGTTCTTTCCAATGTTGCTTCCAGTCCATGCATGCATTTAAAATAGTTACAATCTTCAGTGCCATTCAGGTCCATCAACTCTAGTTTGAAAGCAATTTTTGTTTTTATTAGATGAAGGATAGTTCAGTAATACTTCCGCCCGACTAAAAGAAGATAGGTAAGGAGGGAATCCAGAAGATAGGACTTGAGCGCATTGAGGTGTAATAAATTGATAACGGTATGAGTATCTTCGAGGGTATGCTAAAAACAGCAAGACAGGATAAAGTTGTATCAGTAGATTCCTGCCTATAACACAAATAAGGTGATGGTTATCGTCGAAGGCTGTCCAGTCTGGCTTGGAGATCATCATCACTTGTATTGCCTCCGCCCCCGATTGCTTGAGCAACCCGTGTTTCGTTAGCTGGTGCTTTCTGTATGTCTGCAGGTGTTTCACCGAACTTTGGGATAAGTCAGTCTCTAGAGTGCACATTCTAAGGCATGGTAGTAAACAAACCGCTTGGTTCAGATCGACACCAATCTCGTCCAAAACTTCCTTCACAATGTCTTCTCCTTCTTCGTCCTCGCCTTCCATTCCTGTAGCTTCATCGATTGCATCGTCCATCATTTCTTGTCGTTGGTCCATAACGTCGTTCTCTCGTTCGAATTCCATCGCGATTCTCTGAAGCGCTGGTAGGTTCATTTGCCTGTTCATACTACCTAGAAGCATCGTGGCCCCCTTCATAGACTGCATCATCTGCTCATTGCTTCGCACGGTCTGAAGGGTAACAAAGGTTAGCGCATTGGCAGCTTGAGAGGGGCAACGAAGGACGGGTTGCGCATACTTGAATGCGCAGAGATATAGCCTGTAACTGCGTGCGCATCTGATAGAATTTCTGGATATATCTGTGTTTACCATCGGGTTAGCCCAAACTACAACAATCCTCAAACAGTGTGGAACCAACCTCCGCGTCCGAACCAGGTCCTTGGCCTGGATCTTACAGGCTCCGACTTGGCCATTTTTGGCACTCTTCTTGATGTCCTGGACCAGCTTCTTCTCTTGGTTCTCCAGCTTCACCCGCTCGCGGTCTAGTTCACGTTGTGTTCGGTCCAAGGCACGCTGGTGTTTGCGCAGACGCTCCGCGGGGGTCATGCGCTTGCCGAAAGCCCATTCCACAATCTGATACGCGTTGTGTAAGTAGAAAGTATCTCGCTAGGGGTTAACAGTAGATCATACATTCATGGTGAAGTTTGGCAGTCAGTGTTTCGATTGAAGGAAGGAGTAATGTCAAATCCAATGTAGAAGCCTGTCCAGATGAGTACCTAGAAACAGTGACATCAATCGCGGTATTGTCATATTACAGTAACATTACGCTGGTACCGGGTCACATGTACGCTAGTCCCTTTCTGGACCGACGTCATCAAACCTTCGAAATCATCTTCAATCAAACATCCAAAACCACAACTTTTTGCTGTTTGATGGATCTTCCCCACGCAGTGGCTCTTCGTCCGTCATGAGTCAGGAATATTATTCCGGTGAGGGTTCTTCTTCTCGAGCTGCCTCGTCCAGATTTCCTGGCGAGGAAGAGGTTCCTGAGCAGAGCCCTTTTTTCTCCGCCCCGCCGTCCTACATGACTGTGGGCAACGGCTCGACCTCGGATAGTGCTACAGCCTTGATGACATCGCTGAACCAAGACTCCGGCTACGGGGGCAGTATTGCCGACGAAAACACGATGGAAGAAGACTCGAACGCGGCTTGGCGTGCAGGACTGATGGAGGATCGACCGACACCAGTGCATACACCAACGCGTCCTGGAGAATGGAATCCCGCTGGTATGTAACCTAAGCTCTTTCGCTCTGGTCACAAATGAGGGCTTTGAACTAAGGTTTAACGGTATACAGCTGAACATGAAAAGCAAGTGGTTGCCAGCCATGTCTCTCAACTGCTTTAGTACGTCTAACCTGTCTCCGATCATATTTGTCTTAGAATTTCAACAAGGCTGACAGCTTTTCAGCAACTCCAACCGCACCAAACTCGGACGCGCAATCTCCCGGACTATCGACACCTTGAAGGAACTCCAGGATATGAATCGCCAGTGGCCCGCCATCTACCCCTCGGTACAAAATGCATCCACATCTCCTGGGACTCGGCCACAGTTGAACCATACCCACTCGGAATTTGGAGACAGCGACAGGCCGACCACTCCGCCCCGTCCAGACTTGCGACGTGCAGCTACTACAATGGGCGGAGACGATTTAGCGGAATCCAGCACCTCCGCCGAACGCCGAGCCCCGACTGAGCCCCGACTGGTGACTCCACAGATTGCGCAGGAGTTTTCTATCCTCAAGCTTGATTTGAAGCTAGGCGCTCTATCGCAGACAGAACTGGTCCACTCGTTGGAGAAGTCATCAATTGCTTCGCTGCTCGATGGGAAGATTAGCCAAAGCATGAAACATCTTCTCTCGCTGCGCGACAGGATCGAGGACACCTCAAGTAAGGTTTTGATTACTGGAGATCTGAATGCAGGCAAATCTACATTTTGCAATGCTTTGCTGCGCCGAAAGGTTCTGCCAGAAGACCAGCAGCCCTGCACTAGCATTTTCTGCGAAGTTCTCGATGCTCGTGAGAATTGCGACACCGAAGAAGTTCACGCCGTGCACAAGGATACCCCATACAATCGGAACGACGAAAGCACATTTGATGTCTATTCGCTTGCTCAGCTTGAAGACATTGTGATCGAAAACACAAAGTACATGCAGTGCAAGGTATACGTCAAGGATGTACGGTCTATTGACGAATCTTTACTTAATAACGGCGTCGTTGATATCGCCTTGATCGACGCACCAGGTCTGAACTCGGATTCATTGAAGACTACCGCCGTCTTTGCTCGACAGGAAGAAATTGATGTTGTTGTTTTCGTTGTATCAGCAGCTAACCATTTCACACTCTCTGCCAAGGAGTTCATTCTGAATGCTGCTCACGAGAAAGCCTACATCTTCATGGTCGTCAACGGATTTGATCAAATTCGTGACAAGCAACGCTGTGAGCGTATGATCTTGGATCAAATAGGCAAACTCAGCCCTCGTACATACAAGGAGGCCGCTGAGCTCGTTCATTTTGTTTCAAGTAATGCCATCCCAGTCGCACCGCCTGCTATTTCCCAGTCAGGCTCTGGTGGTGGTGATGGCGGTGGTTCTGATCCTCATGATGACGACGACAAGAAAGACCCCAATGACAAGGGCAAGGGCAAAGAACGCGAGAAGCTCCAAGACTTTGAGAATCTTGAAGGAGCTTTGCGACGTTTCGTCCTTGAGAAGCGATCTCGTTCCAAGCTTGCGCCTGCTAAAACCTACCTTATGAACCTCTTGTCTGACCTGAACTCACTCGCCACTGTCAATCGTGATGTTGCTCAAGCAGAGCTCAAGCGAGTGACAGACGAGCTGGCAGAGCTTGAGCCTGCTTTTGAGAATGGAAAGAAAAAGAAGGGAGAACTTGCAGAAGGCGTCAACAAAGCTATCGATGACTCGTGTGATGATGTCTATAATCACACTCGCTCAACCTTGACCGACACAATCACCCGTGTGTCTGACGCGGAACTTGGTGTTGAATATCCCGGTCTTTTCTCGGTGTTCCAATACGCCGAGGACTTGAAGTTGGCAATGTTGGATCAAATTGCTCTCTCGGTCAACAACTGTGAGGATTACGCTCGAGAGAAGACAGTCCAAGGGGTTGGTTTCATCCAAAATATTGGACTGCTGCATATCGGTGAAGACAAATTCAGCCCACTCAACTTCCGGGCCGATGCTATGTTCCGCCGTGGTCGTCGCCATACGTTTGGCCGCCAAGTTGACACCGAGGTCGAACTGTGGGACTTCTTTGATGTTGCCGGCCTTTGGGAGCGCCAGGAGAAGATGGCCGGAACAGGTGTGGCAATGACAGCGGTCACCGTGTTGGGTGGTCGAGCATTGGGTGGTTTCAGCTGGGTAGACAGCGCCTTCAGCGCCATCAAACTGATCGGCCCGAACAACATGCGCCGACTCTTCTTCCCTAGTATTGTTGCTGCTGGTAAGTTTCTTCCCATGACTATGCACGATTGGATTTGCGCTAACATTAAAAAGCTGTTTTGACAACCGCATATGTGCTCAGGTCTATCCCATCAACTCTCCCTCCCCGCCTGTCGCGAAAGATTGCCGCAACTCTTGCCGAAATGGACTACGTCCACTCTAATGCCAATCGTATTTCGACCGAGGTGCGCCGCATGCTGCGCATGCCCGCTGGCAATCTTCAAACTTGCATTTCCCAAGATATTGAGGATCTGGGAAGACGCAAGCAAGAGGTCACCAAGATCAAGCAAGAAAGTGATGTTGCCACTAAGTACTTCTCAAACCTCTTCCGGGATAGCAGCGAGAATCGCCGGACAGTTGAGAATCTGGACCTTGATGCTCACCTGCCTGGTGGCATGGCTGCGGCAATGGAGGCCTAATTCCCGAACCACCTTTGTATAACCACTGATGATTCCTACGATATTTTCTTCCCCTCCCTTTTCTTACCTTTATTCTCTTGTACAGTCTGCATCTCTCTGTTCACAATTCTCCAACTTCACACCCGATTCCTGCTTTTATGGTGTCTTTTTGTCCACTGGCCTACCCCGTCGACTTACTCTGTATTCCATGACTTGTTGCCATGTTCCCGCAGTAGTCTAGTTTCTTCCCCCCTCAAGATTCCCACCTGAATTAAGACTGCGTGCATATGTTCAAAAGCTTTACTAGTCTCGAAATTACCAGTTTAATCTTCTCGCTCGAATCCACAAACAGTAGAGCCAAGCTTTAGTCCATATACCCCTTTCTACGCTCATTTGTTGTGCACGTGTGAGAACTTCATGCTCTAGTATTAAGCCATCATCGGATGTTTAGATATCACCCAAATTTTTAGAAAAAGACAAATGGGCGCCATTCGCAATGCAATGCCACGCCTGCGCCGAAACATGCAAACTGAGATGCAACCAATTCAAGCGCCTAAAAAGAAACCCACATTATTCATCTTCGACTCGAACAGGATGCTTCCTCGTTCTGCGACCAGAAGCCCACCCAAGATCCTCCAGCTCCCTCACCTCTCCAACATGAACACCGTTGTCGATCTTGGTCTTGGTTGATGATTTCCCCGCATCACGAAGAAACTCTGCTCTCATAGCAGCCGCATCGGGATCTTCATAGTCTAACTGCGTCATCTGTGGCTGCTGATTTTCCTCATCTTCGTCTTCGGCGTGAGCGGGCAGCCGGTCATTAAGGAAATCAAATTTCCCGCCACTGAGCATGGATGATAAGCTCTGTTCGCCCCGGCCGAGAGATTGAGAATTTTCTCGCGTTGGTTGGGCACTTTCGAGTGCGCTGCCAAGGCCGTCATCATTGAGTGTATCGATTGAGCTGGCGCGGGAGACGGGGTTCTCTAGCACCTTTGCTGAGGTGTGGGACGGAGCACGGCCTAAAAGAGGCTTGCGCTTTCGTCTGGGTGGGATATCGCCGTCCTTGGTGCACTCGGATTGTTGTCTTGATTTGGCTGCTCGGGCCTGTTGAAGAAGTCCGCTTAGTGCGGTGTCCAGCGCTGATGGACCGGTTTTGGGTGGGGGATCGGTGCTTGGAGTGCCCTCCTTTGTGCCGAGTTCATCTGCGGCTTGCTGTTCTGATTTTCTAGCCGGGGATGGAGATCGAGATTCGGAGACAGAGGGTTTTGGTGCATCATCGTCGAAACCGTCGCCAATGACTGGTACGGTACGGTTCGAAAAGCCATTCCCAGAATCTCTTCTGTCCAATTTGGCTGCTGTGGCACTAATGGAGCCTCTCAGTGGTGAGTCTGCTCGCCGCTCATTGACAGTGTTGTGCAATTGCTTTCGCTTTGCAGAGGAAGTGCCGATTCTCTCGGCACCGTTAGCACTTTGAGATGTGTGTCGTCGAACGATATACGCATCAAATGGCTTCGTTTGGCCAGCCTGAATTGATATCCAAAGCCAGTCAGCGGAGACTGCTGGAACCCCCCATTCTGCCGTATGACGCAATTTGTCTAAACTCGCAGTTTGAGGATCTTTGCAGATGAGAACAGATGCTTTCGGTGTCAAGAAATCTCCGTATGTAGCACCCATCAACTCTACAACTTTCCGAAGGTGCAGAAGATCAATGCCTCCAAAGCCAGTGGAACAGATACGCATCTTCGGGAATCCTGGGTCTGTGAGAGGCTGCCTTTTATCGAGATGTTGGAGTACTCACCTGGTATAGGAAACTTCGAGAATGGAGTGCTTGCTACATGAGACTCTGGTGGAACAAACGCCCGGGCATCGATGCACCTTTCCAACCACATCTCTGTGACAACTTCACATTCGAAAGCCATATCGACCGTAGATGGAACTTCCGACCCAGGGGTCTGGTACGGCACCATGATGAACAATCCGTGTCCAGTTTTGGGAATAGCAGGCCGGGAGAAATCGCTCAGTGAATCTACCACTTGAGCTCCGTTATAAGTCAGATGCTCCCGCAGAACTTTGGCCTTGAGTACAAGTCAGTGCCACTCACATTAATATCAGTCAGTATAACACATACCTGCTTAGAAGAGAACCCAGTAGTGAAAAAGAATGTCTCATGTAAAAAGCCAGCGTCTTTGACCGGGGCAGGCACTGGCGGCGGCGCCGGTAGTTGATTAGATTGAGTGCTTTCTGAAAAAGTAGTCTCGCTAGCAAAAGATTTGTATGCCTGTATCGTAGGTCTGGAGGCTTCGGGTTGCTGGTCTTTGGGGGTTATATCGGTTCCTTTGGCCTCGTTGGCAAATCCAGTTCCGACAATATCACCCCAAATACTTTCATTCTGATCTACCAATTTGGTACTTGCCATCCTGCGCAATTTTCGAGGGCGTGCGTTCCCAGGGTTCTCTTTGGTACCGGTGCTGTCCCTCCGAGATGGCTCCCTTTGGGACGGGAGAGATCGATCCCATGCCCCGACACCCTGCTCCTCTTGTGGTACCAGTGGATGGTATCTATCTTCATCCAATATCATCCCGCGCTCGATGCTGTCGGTAAACCATTTCACCGATACCACTTTGATTTGCCATTGTGTCGCAAACTTGAATTTCTCGCCACTCGAGTCACGGGCAATTAAATGCGAGACAGATTTCGTCAAATCTTTGCGATACTCGGCTCCGTTCTCCTCCGTTGTCTTCTGCATGTAGGCTCGGAAAGGTACTGCGTGGTATTTGTTAGTAATGTTCCAGATCCAATAAGGGACGAAGGGACTCACAGTCTGAGAATCCAGTGATACAGATCTTAAGCCCAAATAGAGCCGGGAGTCTATATTCTTTTTCCACCGCCTCTATGTTCATGTCCTCTCCTTGGGTCCATGATTGTCGTACGGCCTCGATCCATTCTGGTTTCATGGCCAAGACATCATTGCGTTCTCTTGCAACGAACTTGTACTTGTCACTGTTTGTATCTCCCACAAGCAGATGTGTCACATCCGAGGTAAGATGAATACTATGCAGTGCGCCCATTTGCTCTGCCATTTGGGTCAATGGGGTCTGATTGATGATGTGCAAGTCAGCTGCATGTCGAAAGCTTCGGTGGAAGGGGGTTTTTTTGACTTGCCCTCCTCTCAATTTGAACCGACGTAAAGCAAATGACTACGCCCTTCAAAGGGTAGTCCTTGTCTAGAACACGATCTCGTTAGCATCTCAACCACGATGCTGGCACATCCGGTCTTGAAGCGGTCTTCACATACTCGAAACAGCCATCCCTGCCATTCTTCATGGTCGCAGAACGCAGACTGCCTCAATGTCGCGCTGTTGAGAAGATATCTCCGCGATTGGTTGTTGATATTGTCTGGGTTCTGCACTCTCGTCCCGCGCGTTTTCAAGGTGATAACGGCCACGTGACTTCGCGATTTAGAGCATAGAGCGATTTCCCCGCACAATTGAGATTGCACACTTTGTACATTTGGGAACCAGTGCTGATTCTAGCCTAATTGACAAACCCATGTATCTGTCAGCCTTAGCGTTACTTTATCTAGCCACATCTAGCCGTTCTTTCCCAAAAGTAGACAGTAGGGGCCCTCTTATCTAAATCGGTCACGTGCAGATAGGCGCGTCTTGCGTTCACCTGTGGGCGGACGCGTGTGGAAAATCGGTCCATGGATCTCCGTCTATCAATGTTTACGTGACTCTAGGTCTGCAATTGCCCATTTGCATTCCATTTTATGCCTGTTGCCAGACTCAGGGCGGTGGGGCTACACACGATCCAATTCTCTTCTATCTGCTCTAAGAGATTATTGAGCTCATCTACGTATTCATCCTCACCTCGACCCGCATCCGCCAAAAGCACAATGTTCAAAAAAGCTGTCAAAGACCACCCAGGTGGCGGATCAAAACCTCTACACCAAGCTGATCTCCTGCACATGAATGCAACCGTTCCGCCGAAACTACAACCTCAGTCCTCCGGTGTCAAGCGAAAGATCGAGAGTGAATCGTCACTGGGGTCTCTCCACAACGCGGTCTTCTTTACTGAGAATGACTTCGACGATGACATTGACTTCGACGAGCCACAGCCACCACTTGCACCGAGTTCTGCAACCGTCATCGCCTCGAACCCAATCACTTATCCAAGTCTGGACACAGCAATAAGCGCCACCGAAACTCCGCGAGACATCAATTACCCAGATCTCCCCTCCGTTTCCCAAGATGGGCTGGCCCCTCCAAGTAGCGTGCCAATGCCATGGTCCTCGTCACCACCCGCGCATTATCAACCACCCGTGAGGAAAGCACGAACTCTTCCATGGAATAAGGAAGTCAAGGAACCCCTCGAAGACAAGAAGAATAACTTTGTGACACCAAAACGTCCCAAAAATATGGAGCCTTGGAACAAGTCAGAGAGCACCATCAAGGCGGAGCAAAAGGAGTTGCGCCAGGCATCCAAAAAGACACAGAAACCCGATGCTAAGCCTCAGCCTAAGGCAAAGATCGCTGCCGTCTTCCTTAGCGATGAGCAAAGGGCTGTTCTCGAGGCAGTGGTTGACCGAGGAAAAAGCATGTTCTTCACTGGTTCCGCTGGAACGGGTAAATCAGTGCTCATGAGGGAAATCATTGCGAAGCTGCGTGGCAAATTTCGCAAGGAACCTGATCGTATTGCAGTCACAGCATCAACTGGCCTTGCGGCCTGTAATATTGGTGGTGTGACTTTGCATAGTTTTGCTGGAATAGGTCTCGGCAAAGAGCCGGTTCCTGAACTGGTCAAAAAGGTTAGTTTGATTATTCCCCTCAATTGCAAATGAGACTAATCGACTACAGATCAAAAAGAATCAGAAAGCCCGGAATCGCTGGCTACGTACAAAGGTTCTTGTTGTTGATGAAGTGTCTATGGTCGACGGAGATTTGTTTGACAAACTCGAAGAAATCGCCCGACGGATGCGCAACAACGGTCGACCTTTCGGAGGAATTCAACTTGTTGTCACAGGTGACTTCTTCCAGTTACCTCCTGTGCCGGAAGGGGGTAATCGTGAGGCCAAATTTGCATTTGCTGCTGCTTCGTGGACTACTTGCATCCAACATACGATCCTTTTGACGAATGTATTCCGTCAACGGGACCCGGAATTCGCTGATATGCTGAATGAAATGCGACTCGGCAAAATCACACCCAAGACTATCGAGGCTTTCAGGAAGCTCTCTCGGCCCCTTGATTTCCACGATTCACTTGAGGCAACTGAATTGTATGTTTCATCGCCTCCGCTAAGCGAGCGCAAAACTGACCATATATAGATTCCCAACTCGCGCAGAAGTGGAAGGGGCCAACTCTGCAAGGATGGGTCGACTTTCGGGCGACACAATGGTCTTCAATGCAGTAGACTCCGGGTCCATCCAAGACCAGACTCACCGTGACAGACTATTGTCTAACTGCATGGCACCTATGATGATCAAATTGAAGAAAGGAGCACAAGTTATGCTTATCAAGAATATGGAGGACTCACTTGTCAATGGTTCCATTGGAAAGGTGGTGGCTTTCATGAGTGAAGATTACTTCGATCTGTACAGAGCGAACGACAAAGACCCCAGTGGTGATGCCATGGGAAGTGATGATGAGCGAGCCATGCATGCTCATAAGAAGCTGAAGCCTATGGGATTCCAGGAACCATCTGCATCCATGGCTCGAAAATGGCCATTGGTCTCCTTTATGCAACCAGACGGATCAGAGCGTCATTTACTCTGCCAGCCCGAGACGTGGAAGATTGAGCTCCCTAATGGAGAGGTGCAAGCACAGCGTCAACAGGTACCACTGATTCTGGCATGGGCCTTGTCTATCCACAAGGCACAGGGTCAGACTCTCCAGCGAGTGAAGGTCAACTTGGGCAAAGTATTTGAAAAGGGTCAGGCCTACGTCGCACTTAGTCGAGCAGTGTCACAGGAGGGTTTACAGGTCACAGGGTTTGAGCCTCGAAAGGTCATGGTGCATCCCCGAGTGGTTGAATTCTACTCAAACTTGATCAGCATCACTGAAGCCACTAGGCCCAAGCCAGCGACTGATCTGGATCCTGATGATTTTGATGACTTGGATTATTGTTGATCTATATAACATGGTGTGAATACGGTGTGGGGACTGATGAGGGTATCTTGCAACATGATTCATTATCAATATTAGTTTGTATTGATCACAACCAAATAGCCTAATGACCAACATGTGACTACTCCATACAACATCACTTCCAAGGTTGGTACGAGCGAGTGCTGTCAATCAAAATAACTCCCTGAGGACCTCGGGAGATCAGAACATCCATGGACCCGGGCGTAGAACTCCAAAGCTTCAGTGAACCCTCAATCATACATCAAACTCCCATCAGCTCTTTATTGAATATACACATTTGCAACACAGGTTACAGCTCATCTTCGCAACGCAGGGCCACTCATCTGGGCACTCCGTACTCCGTACATAAGAGGCTACTCCATTGCCCGCAGGTCGTTGCTCGGCTTCACCCCACGGCTTATCGCTTATCGCGATAGGCGACCCTTTGATAAGCCCACCTGGGCACATGTGCACCGGGAGGTGATGAACACGTGACTGCAGATTAAGCTATTGAGAGTGCTCATCCGAGCCTAGACCCCCCTCCCAAGTTTAACGCGCCTTCTCCGAAACCACGAATTCCTCGTCAAATGGTTGTTTGCTGGACTACTTAAGCTTACAATTGATATGGCTTCGGAATTCATTGGCTACAATGTCCTCGTGGAACTCAAGGAGCCACCGGGCGCAAGGCTGGTGGGCCAGGTTGCCAATGTCTTCGGGCAGCAGTTGTTGCTTCACAACGGTAGGCCGGCCAAAAACAGCCGTTTTTGGGATATAAACTGACATTTTCATAGTCACGCTGCTTTGGAATGGTCAACGCCTTGCGCAATACTCTATTGATGCCTCTATGATCGGGGACTTATCTCTTGAAACCAACACCCAAGCTCCTCCACAACCTCAGCATGTGCCTCAGCCGCAGGCTCATTCTCGCCCTCAATCATACGCGCCACTGAATGCGTCATTGGGCCCAGCTCAGGCCACTCCAACCCAGCAAGATTTTATGGACCCGGCCATCCTGAGTTACACGCCCATCAAGTCCAAAGTGTCTGCCGAGAATAGACCGCCGGCTGGATCCGCGAAACATGTTCCCGGAACGACTTCATCCACCCTGAGTGAGCCGTTTAGCATTCTGGAATTGAACGCAGACGGCGACAAGGCTGGAACGCAAGGGGGCCCCAGCAAAAACCTGGGACATGCTCCACAAGCATCACCGCCTCAAAATCTGACACCCCAGCGCAACCGACGAGCTAACCAGCTTGGGGAAAGAGGCCATGCTGCCAAGCACGGCGCTGCGGCAAGCACCAACCCGAAGAGTAAAGGTTGGCGCCAGACTGCGTTTGTGGAGCCAGCAGGTCCTGCATTCCAGGATTCGCCGGAACCCATGTCGCGATCTGGGCCGAAACTACGCAAAAAGAAGTCCCGCCGCTACACGGAGGATCCTAGTGGCTGGGCCACCGAGGATGCGACTGACATACAAGAGCTGGGCGAATTCGATTTCGCAAGCAATCTCTCGAAATTTGACAAGCGGACCGTCTTCGAACAAATTCGCAATGACGACACTACCGCAGACGAAGAGCGCCTGGTCAGCTTCAACCGGAAGGTCAAGCCAGGCACCAATGGCGGTAAAAACCTCCACTGGACTGAGAACGTGCTTGATAGTCCACTGAACAGTGACACCGGTGATACCACTGGCGAAGACTTCGAGGGTACCAACGAAATCAAGGTGGGCGGCGAGCCACTCTCCGCCCGTGAGCGGCCAAGAGCTCAGCCTTCCCGTAAAGACAGCGCCATACACGCCCCTCCAATGATGCAGCAGCTCAGTGGACTTGGGCGTAGCCAGTTGCATGTGAACATCTCCCGTACGACTAGCCCTCGCCCTGGCCGATCGTCAGTCTCGCCCATGGTTGCTCCGAATGTATCTGGTGCAGGCTCCCTCCGCCTTGCAACTACCAATCGCAGCTGCCCTACCGTGAGCCCTTTGCAGACCCTGGAGATTGAGCAAATTTCAGTCGCCGAGTTCGGGCTAGCTGAGGATATCATTACTGAGAACGCAGGACGAGGTATTGCAGAGGCTGCTGTAGCTCTGGTTTCTAACGACGCTGCTGCGCCAAACATGGTCATCATCACCGGCAATCACCGCACTGGAGCCCGGGCTATCGCTGCCGCTCGCCACTTGCGCAACCGTGGACACCGAGTGACTGTCTGTCTGCTTGGACTGGAGCATGAGGCTGAACTGCTTGAAAGCTGCCGCAAGCAACTTGACATATTCCGTAAAGTTGGTGGACGCGTGCTCAAGTGGGACGAGCTTTCCGCTCGTTTGGCCACCTCCGACCTAGGCCCAGATCTGCTTATTGATGCTTTGTTCGGCATGCATCTATCTTTTGACGATCTCCGGACCGATGATCAAATCGTGGCCTTTGAGATGATAACGTGGATGAACCGAGGCAACGTCGGCGTGCTTTCTGTGGATGTTCCTTCAGGCCTACATGCTTCTACTGGTAACGCTTCCTTGCCAACTTTAAATCCATGCAATTTGACTAACGTGAACTTTGCAGGTGATATTACCATTGCCGACGGCGCTCGACTTTGTGTGAACGCCACATCCGTGGTATGTCTCGGGGCGCCAAAAACCGGAATTCTGAATGCCCTCCTGTCCGCCGAGAGAATCTCGTGGGCTGTGGCAGTAGCCGACATCGGAATTCCTCAGATTGTCTGGCGGAAGTATGGCACTCGCCGTCGCCACGGAATCGACTTCGGAAATAAATGGGTGGTTCCATTGAAGTACCAGCCTTTGCTTGCCTAAGCACCATGCCTCTGGCTTCTACATTCAAATGAGTTCATGACCTACATCGTCCAGGCGTTTTCAATTTGCGGGCTGTTCTGAGTCTCGCGAGCGTGTCTTTTTTTATTCTGCATGGGCTTTTCTAGCGGGAAGGATAGCTCTTGTACATGTATGATTATCCCTCAAGCTTGCCTGTTGACTAGGCGCTGCCAAAATTCTGTGGTAGCAAAATATTGTTCGCAGCTTTCATATTCCTACATATCTATTTCGTAATTAGGATACCAAATCCCGGGCCAAGCTTGGAACTAAACGCAAGATCTATCTGAAGTAAATGTCCACCGGTGTGTCGCCGTCTATCCATGATGTCGTGATATTGGATCTCATGCGGAGTCATTTTCCTCTCATACCTGGAGATCCCGCTGGAATAATCACCAAGCCTCTTTGCCGTTACCTTCGAGAATTTCCGCCAGTGTGACTACTAGCGGTTGGCATCCATAGATCCCAGGCTGATTGCGCTAATCCCAAAGCGGTAAGATTTTGCCATCATTGAATCACCGAGACGAGTGCAAAGTTGCGCCAGAATCACCAACCCTCTCAGCCAGCCATGGGAAAAGGTATGTGATCACTATTGCATTTGTGTGTCCGTGAAATGGCTAACCATACTTTCAGGAACCGATAAACTCTACGTATGCAAAATTCTGGTGTTCTCCTGCCTTGCGCGCGATCGCATGTCGAATCTCCGCTGACGAACATGATTTTTCTAGATCACACACTCCGAGTGGGCATCGGAGGACGCCTTCTCAGCTAGTGCAGGCGCTGGTGTTTCCAAAGCTAAGAAAGGTGGTCCACACGCCGCATTCAAGCGATTACCGTTCAATTTCTGTTCACTCTCCCTTCAACCGTTCTCGCATCCGGTCTGCACACACAATGGAACGCTCTTCGACCTCACGAACATTCTCCCGTGGATCAAGAAACATGGGACGAACCCGGTCGACGGATCGCCGTTGAAGAGCTCCGAGCTCATCAAGTTGACCCTCGCAAAAAATGAGGACGGCGACTATGTTGACCCAGTCACCTTCAAGATCTTGACGGACAACACACATATTGTCGCGCTGCGAAATACGGGCAACGTGTTTTCCTGGGATACGGTAGAGCGGTTGAACATCAAGGGGAAATTGTGGCGCGATCTGGTTACGGATGAGGAATTCAGTCGGAAAGACATCATCACATTGCAGGACCCACAGAACATCGAGTCGCGCAACCTCAGCTCCTTTAACTATATTAAAGAAGGGGAGACGGGTGTTTTGGAGGATCAACAGGCTTCTGGGAGCGTCAACACCAATGCGCTTGGTAGCTCAGCGAAGATCTTAAAGGCGAAAGAGGCCGTGGCAAAGGCCCGCGCTGATCGTGCCCAGCAGGCTGGCTCTGCTACTGCAGGCTCCAAAGCCGTGGCAAAGTCTGGACCTGCAGGTACCACCAAGGCTGGGACCGCGCAGCCTGCAAAGCCCACGCCTTACAATGCCGCCAAATTTACGACAGGAAAGGCGGCCGCTTCTTTCACTAGCACGGGGTTGACACCACACACATCTGCTGAGCTTGCATTGTTGTCGGAGGAAGATTTCATGCTCAAGCGCGGTCGCGTGAAGGCCAAGGCTTACGCGCGCATTGAGACGACAGCCGGTCATTTGAACCTGGAGCTGTACCCTGAATATGCCCCCAAAACCGTCTGGAACTTTATTCAATTGGCCAAGAAGGGCTACTACAAGGATGTGCCTTTTCACCGCAATATCAAGGGATTCATGCTTCAAGGTGGTGACCCCACTGGTACCGGTCGAGGCGGCGAGAGTATCTGGGGCAAATACTTCGCAGATGAGTTCGATGGGCCTTTGAAGCACGATGGTCGGGGAACCCTCAGTATGGCCAACAAGGGCAAAAACACGAACAGCAGTCAATTGTAAGTGAACCACTTGCTCCCTCCGTGCTATTACACCCCTAACACCGGCTCTAGTTTCATCGCTTACCGGGCTCTGCCCCATCTTAACCTCAAGCACACCCTCTTTGGTCGTATCATCGACGACCCTACCCCGTCATCTGCGACTTTGAACTCGCTCGAGACACACCCCGTAGAAGCCAACACGAATCGGCCAACGCCCGAAGTTCGCATCAAAGACATCACCGTCTTCGTGGACCCATTCGAGGACTTCCTCGCCCAGCGACGAAAGGAAGAGTCCCGTGCCTCGGGTGCTACTGGCCCATCTGCAGAGGAAGAAGAAGAAAATGCACGTCGTGCGGAGGATGATCACATCACTTGGACTGGAAAGCGAGTCCGTGGGGCTGACGCAGGTTCACAGCAAAGTGCAGGTGGCATTGGAAAGTATTTGAAGGCAGCATTAGCAGCTCGGGACGAGGGTGAGGTCTCGGGATCCGTCGATGAATCCGAACCCGAGCCTGTCCGTAAAAAGGCCCGATCCGGAGGTTATGGAGACTTCAGCAATTGGTGATACCCCAGTTCGAGTATGCTTCTGGGGTTTTCATCGCAAAATGTATATGGAATATGAGTGGGAAATGTCCACACGTCCCTATGTCTGCATTCAATATGCATAAATCTTCAAGAAGATATATGTAGGGCCATGGTGGCATCATAGTTCAGAAACAAGAAACATGCGTCATCGACTGTGAATCCGGGGTACTATATGAATCCAAGACGGAGAACGTTGGAGTGCTTGATTAAAGTACCTTGCATATACGATCTATCCCCGAGGTCACAGAATCCTAAATCGAGATAACCTTGGAAATTCGATAGTTTCCACCCCGGCCTTGGCTCTCTCCGCTCGCTGCCGCGTGAGCCGTGGAGTTAACGTGGTTCTCCCTGATCGCATCATCACTCTCTTGACAACTTCCTCCTCATTGTCAATCCACCCTGTGAATTGTTCCTTACCCATTGATTAATTTCCAGTAAGTTGCAATTTCCATTGCGGGGTGGCTGTACCTTGTACGCCCTACGCGCTGTGCATTATACATCGTATCACTGCTATCTCTTGTACGGAGCATCGGCCTCATTCACTCTGAGGTCTCAGAACTCTTTGAACCCTGTTGAATCACTTTGTTCTATCTTTTTCATGACTGTCGTGCATCTCTTTAAGAGCGACAGGCTGCTTCCCCTCGTGATTGTGCTATGCGCCCCCAATTGATCACACGTCTGTTGCTCACTGCCTAATCCATCATACCCCATCTCTCCTGTTTCAGATCCCCCAGGGGTCCTTGAGACACTCATCGCTGATTTATCTAGAAATTCTAGCCCAACTGATCCACCTCCGCCTCAACCGACTCCTACGTCAGTTTCGCGCCCATCTTCGCCCCGCTCATCCCCAAACCACCCCGTGCGCCTCATTCCTCTCGAAGGGATACAATCAAGCTGGCAGGAAATAAGCGCCGCAGTTTCTCCTCGCAGGGTGGGTTACTGAACAGAATGTTCAGTGGCTCCTCGAGCCCACCCAAAGACAAAGTAGACACTCTTCCGGAGACTGGTCTTGACCCCAGCTCCTTGTCCATTCAGACCGACACCACCGGCACTCTCGGCACCAGCCCGCGTGAGAAGAAGTTTTCTCAGTTTTCACCCCCGGGCGCTGGATTTTTCCGGCGATCGAGCGAAGACCAGGGCCCCGCCGGCGAGAAGAAGCGCAGGAGCAGCACTGTCACCAAAGCCGCCAACTTTTTCAGCAACGCGAAGAGCTCTTTGAGTGGAAACGGCCGGGATAACTCCCTCAGCACAAGCCCCTCAATCTCGGAAAGCCCGCTCCACAAGCTCGGAAAGATGGACCCAGCCCTCAGCGTTCCCCAGGGTTCGTTCAATAACTCCGCTGGAGAGTCCGCACCGACCGCTCGGTCATCATTCCGTGTGGGTGTGACCGAGGACCGCAATCGTAAATGCCGCCGTACAATGGAGGATACGCATGCCTACCTCTACAATTTCTTGGGTACCCCCGCACCGGGTTCACCGGGTACAAATGGCGCACCCCTCAGGACGAGTGTCTCGCAAGCCTCACAAGACTCCTCCAGTGTCGTAGAAACAGACAATGGCTATTTCGCAATCTTTGACGGACATGCTGGAACATTTGCTGCAGAGTGGTGTGGCAAGAAGCTTCATCTGATTCTCGAGGAAGCCATGCGCAGAAGCCCCAACACCCCCGTTCCTGAACTCCTGGATCAGACGTTCACCAGCGTGGATCAGCAGTTGGAGAAGCTTCCCGTGAAGAATTCTGGATGCACAGCAGTTACCGCTGTGCTCAGATGGGAAGACCGTGTACCCAGTTCACAATCGGCAACCGGGTCATCTGCACTCGCGCCCGCGGCTGCAGCAGCTACGAAAAATGCCGCAGAGAACAATGATACCCCGACTCAAGATGCGCCGGGTGTTGTCCTTCCCAAACTACAGGACAAGGCCATTCGTTCACGAGTTCTGTACACAGCAAACGTGGGCGATGCTCGTATCGTATTATGTCGGAACGGGAAAGCCCTTCGCCTCTCATACGATCATAAGGGAAGCGATGAAAACGAGGGCAAGAGAATTTCCAACGCCGGAGGACTTATCCTGAACAACCGTGTCAACGGAGTCCTGGCCGTTACCCGTGCTCTTGGTGACGCCTACTTGAAGGATCTTGTGACCGGACACCCCTATACAACAGAGACGGTAATCCAGCCAGATGCCGATGAGTTCATCATCTTGGCCTGCGATGGTGTAAGTTTTGATCCTTCCTATTATGACACACGCGCTAACTTGAAACCAGCTGTGGGACGTCTGCAGTGACCAAGAAGCTGTTGATCTGATCCGCAACGAGCACGATGCCCAACAAGCCTCAAAGATCCTGGTTGATCATGCACTTGCACGATTCAGCACCGACAATCTATCCATCATGGTCATTCGACTTGATTCCAGTCGCGTCAAAGATGTCGTCAGCAACAATGCAAACCTTATAGGCGTGGATGGAGATAATACACAAGCTCAAGGCATGAGCGAAGCCGATAATATTGTCGAAGGAGCACGGAAGTCCATCGCCTCATCCGGCCTAGCAGACAACCCCGAAGCGGCCGAGAAAGCCACCAACGACACACTCCAGAAGATGGCCAGCCATAGCCATAAACAAGAGCCCGGACCTGAGGTGTCTCTCAACGAAAGTAACGAACTTCCCTCCGTGGATATCCTGAGTCCGAACAGGAGCTCCAATAACCCACACGGCTCAACGAAGTGACACGAAATTTGAAAATGGAATAGATCGTCTTCCTGTTCGTCCGTTCCTGAGGCTAGCAAACGCGTGCCCTTTGGATTCTTTATCTGCGCGACCCTACATTGGCGCCAATGACAGATTCGGTCCGCTATCCTTCTTTTTTTCTTTTGAAATTCTAAACTTTTATCTGATGCCGGACTTTGTCGTCTGGATGTCTTGTAAGCATAGGACTTTTTTTCTTTTATTATTAGGATTTTGTCCTAAACTTGACTTGTATGAGATTAGGCTCCGTGCTTTGTTATGAAATGACTTTTTATCCACATATCAATTTGATTCGATTGAATGATGTAGAATTGACATGCTCAGGCTGCCCAGCATGGCTTGATTAAGATTGTATGATAATTAGTACAATATCATGGTTTCCGAGCCGGTGTACTAAAACCACTAGAATGTGGCTGTAAAGTGAGATTTGATATATCTAAAAGTACAATTTATGTGGCGATGAATGCTAGAATAAAGCTAGACAGAAGGCACGACAAAGAAAATACAAAAAAGCACCGTCCATCGCCCGGGCTGGAACCAGATGGAAGAAGATATCAACACATGCATGACGGTCGTCCGACGCTTAAAAAAGGCAGACGACACCCAAAAGAGACCAACGGCACTGAAGGCTTATTTAGCCTCCTCGAAAGTACCATCAGTGATGACATCGGTTCCTTCAGCATCCTCATGACCAATAAGGTGGTTACGGGTGAAACGCAGCTGACCATGGGTGATGAACTCAGGCCACTCCTTCGCGTACTGCGCATCGTACAGGTCTTGCCATAGGATCTTGACCTGCTGTGACTCGGGCTGAGAGAGATCAGCACGAATCTCAGCCTGGAGCTGCTCCTCCAAAGACGAGATGTTCTCAGCACGTTCCGCAGCAAGCTCCTCGGCAGCCTTGAGGGCTGCACGCCTGCGCTTACGCGCCTTCAGCGTCTTGTACCCGGTCTTGGTGTATCCAGGGAGACCCTCGGTGATAGCGAGCGAGTGCTTCTCCAGAACGAAGGCAACATCGGCGATTGCGGTGGCCTTTTGGTCCATGAGAACCTTGGCGCGCTCTTTCTGCTTCATAATATGACCGATTCGGCCCATGTTGTGAGCATCCCACTCCTTGTGGTCTCGCGGGTCTGTTGGACGCTTCGAGTCGAGGAATTCTTTCGTCACGGTAATCATTTCCTTAGGCGGGGAGAGTTGGCGGAGGAGTGCGAATTGGCGTAGCAGGTTGTAGACGTTCAAACCGACTTGTGCTTCGTCAAAATGCACGGAAAAGTAGGGAGCCCACATGTCCTTGCGAACCTCGGCGGGGACGGTCTTCTTGCCGTGGTAGACGCATTGCTTGATAACATTGCCTTTCTGGAATGAGTGTTAGAAAATTGCGCAATGCCCAGAGCCCGGTCAGAGAGGGATATGAGGATCCGAATGAGCACCCGAGTCGAAGTACTCAAGGTGATTTGGAAGAAAGGTGCTACTAACCTCCAAGTAACGAGTCAATGAGTACACAACCTGCTTCGTGCGAAGGTGCTGGTACACGAAGATGTTCTGGCCGTGGGAGAGCGAATTGAGGGCCTTCTGTAACCGCCGACCTTCCTTATCCTGGTGTTCTCTGTATGCATTTGAAGACGGCTGTCTCGGCTTTCCTTGAATCGGGGTTTTCGGGTCAATTGGTGGTCGGCGGATGAATTTCGTAGTCGCGAGTGCCGTTGAGTCCAGCACTTTCTGGAAGGACTGTTTGATGGAGGCCATTGCGGCCGGTGCAGAGTCTGCGTGCTGCTGATATAGGTTTAGGGTTGGTAATACAGGTGGAATCGAATGGCGCAGGTGTTGATTTGCGGAATTGCGTGAAGACGGGAGGTCGATTTTTTGATGGGGAACACGCAGGTCTTGGCAGCCCTGCTTGCTCTCCGCATCTCTTATCGGCTCATCCTTTGACACGCTTCAATTGCTTCCAACCTCAATTTGTAGGCTGTTGATTATTCCTCTCTTAATATGAGCGACTCAGTCTGTTCGCGGGACACCACTTGAAAACCGCGCCTCCCCTGCGCCTGCATCAGTGTCATGGATTCGGACACGGAGCCTGAAAGTGCCCGCAGAGAGCGGCCGTGGCTCTACGCATGGGTATGCCTCAGTCAACGAGGGATTTATTGATCTAAGCAATAACAATCATACCAGAACCGAAGACTTCGACATCTACAGGGCATATCTATTCGTAACTTGGTTGTCACGCATCTCTCCGCTCGGACTCGTGGCAAGACTATTGATGACGACGACATCCCCAACACCTTAAGGACACCTTCGAAGATTCTATCGCAAAACGAAAGCCATCCAATACACCCATCCAAGTCATTCACTGATCTCAAGTCACATGGAAAGAAAGATGGAAATGCCAGCAAAGATCTCGCGATTCGTCCGCGTCGCCGAAGTACCCTATTTTGGAACGACCCAAACCCTCGAACTCGACAGGTCAAACTTGAAGATATAGTCAACAGCCGTATGGTGGATTCGTTTTTCTCACTCCATTGTGAGGGCCTGCAAGAGCCAGTCTACATCAGCGAAGTCATTGAGCGTGCAAACAACCCCAGCTTTCGGTCTTTTGATTTGAATCTATGTGGCCCACATGTATCCCGAATGGATGAACTGACCCTGAAGATCTGGACAAAAACGCCAGAAACATCAGAACACATATTATTAGTTGAGCTGCAGGTTCATCTACGGTCATTGCAATTCTTGGGAAAGACGCTGGAGAGCTTTCATCAGCCACTTCCGGCAAACTCGATCTTGTTTCATTTCTCAGATGGTGTCTACAGCAACCTGACCGATTTACCGCCGATTGAGACACCATTGCAAGCCGCTGGACAGAAAGTCACTGCAGACGGCACCGTCTTGCCGTCTTCTTCCTACGACGCTTTGATGAAACTGGCCAATTTGGATGAATGTGTGCAGGACGCATTGGCAACCAGGGAAAAGTTGGAAGCGCAAATAAGCTCCATTTTGCAACAAAACGAGCGCTCATTGAACACCGCCAGTGCTGCAGCTGAGTCACTAGAGAAGCTTGCGCTCACCAAGAATTATGTCGCCATGGAGCGCAAGCAAGTTCGCGCAGCAGTGAAACATAAAGAAGATTTGATCGCCAGTATCAAGGCTCGGAAAGAAGCAATGGAGCAAGGTCGCACTAGCCAAGTCAAGATACGCAGTCATCTTCCTGAAGCCCAGGAGCGATTGGTATCATGCGAGCGTTTGCTCAGTCAAAATGCGGAGGAAATGAAGGGCCAGACTCGACGTATTGCCGAGGACCTCCTCACAGTATATCCCATCGAGCCTATTCCCGACAAACCTCTCGCATTCACCATCGCAGGGCTGGCCCTCCCGAACTCTTACTTTGAAGACATGGACCGCCAGGTGGTGGCGGCAGCATTAGGACACACAGCGCATTTGGTTTATCTGCTGTCTTTCTACCTGTCAGCAGCCCTCCCATATCCGGTCAACGCGAAAGGGTCAACTTCATTCATCCGAGACCCTATATCTGTACCGCTCTCGGCCCGCACATATCCTCTTTATCCGGTCAGTGTGGAATGGCGATTCGAGTATGCTGTGTTCCTTTTGAACAAAGACATCGAATACCTTCTCAGCAAGCATGGTCTACGTATACTGGACATCCGACACACTCTGCCCAACCTCAAATATCTTCTCTATGTTCTGACTGCCGGTAATTCGGAGATTCCTGCCCGAAAAGCCGGTGGCGTTCGGGCCCTGACCGGGCGATTGACTCCAAATCTGTCCAGACGTGGCAGTACAGACAGTGCAGCATCTGGCGAGGTCGTACAACCGCGCAAAGCCTGGGAATCGGTGTCCAAGATGAACGTCAGCCTTACTTCGGACAAGGCAAAGAAGTCACTCTCAGCCATTGGCTGATGCACCACGATAATGTACCTACGTAAATGTGTGAGCAGATCATTTGGGTGCATACAGGCGATCTGTAGAGTGGATTGCCCTCTCGGCTTGTCGCGGAATAGATGCACATATGTAATTTACGAACGTCAGACAGAGGATCTCATGTTTGATCTGTTATTCCAATAGAATCCATTGAATTGCAGACTATGTGCATAATGTGGATATAGTAGCCCCCTTGTTACTCCAAGGGGTATTGTAGATTTACCCCGCAGGATTCTCAGACCACATGGACTACAACGGTTTCCAACAAGATCTCAAGGAAACCAAGCCAACATATCCAGCAGAAATACTCCAATTGAGACTTTAAATCAACATTGTCTAACCCTAATTTGTTCTTCTCTCCGAATCCTCGGAGTATTGGTCAGCCATAACCCCACCGCCTTATCTTCGCTTTGTGTCGCTTTGTGTCGGGTTCTTCCCCAGACAATTACCCACTCTTCAACGACAGGACAGACATGGGCCAGGACGCCAATAGCGGCCTTGACAGCAAGTCGGAGGCCAATGATGCCCACCATAGGCGCGGTTATCAGGCCTGTGACCCATGCCGCAAACGCAAGGTCAAGTGCGACCTAGGAAGTATGTCCACGTTCCATCTGATCTACTTTGTTGACTGATCACAAAAAAATTAAATCAAGGTGTCGATAACCCACGTCCCCCACCCTGTGTCCGTTGCCGTCGCGAAAGCAAACGATGTGAATTTTCAGCTACTCGCCGCAAGCGCAAGACATCTGATGCCGCAGATGACGATGAACCCGAGGCAGAAGCCATTCTTCACCGCGACAAGCGGATGATGATTGGTGAGGTAGCCAAGAATGAAAGTCCCAGTGAGGCTGCTCCATTTGCGCCCTCTGAGGCACCTCAATTCGACCATGAACCCGTGCGTCCCCAACAGGGATGGCCCGAGGCTCCCCCCGCACCTCAGCGGTACACACCGAGCGCTCCAATATCACGAGCGCCCACGTACCCCGTCAGCGAGCGCCCCGCGCCGCAGAGCTATGGGGGCCCTCCGATGATCAACAGAACTGCGGTGGAACTGCTGTCGCCCGCAATCACAAATACCCACGATGCGTTGCATCTACTTTCCGAAGCGGCAGGTAGGACCGAAGATCTCAACCGACAGAGCCTTGAGAATAGGTTCGCTGCACGGCGCTCCGTCTCCTCTTTTAACTCGGGACCTTCGCCCCTACCGCAAGGCAGCTCGCCTCGAAGCCTAGGGGGTTCCTTTGTACGGACTCCTCGATCAGGAATGTCCATGGGTGGGTCTACTTATTACCCAGCTGGGGCAGCAGCCCCAGTAGATCCCCAGATTGCAGACTCCGTCCCTCAAAGAGAAAGTCCCGTCAACATACCCCCCTCTGAAACGGCATACACCGACGCCATTCGAGCCTGGTCCAGATTGCGATTCGTCCGTGCCGGATGGCTCACTGTGGATGAAGGCATGGAATATGTAGCGTACTATTACGAGAACCTAGCACCCATGAGTCCAGTCGTCATCCCTGATTTCTCTCACCTATCTACCCACCGCACACTGCTCACCGACGAACCGGTTCTAGCGGTTACGATCCTCACTATTGCTTCAAGGCATCTCAAGCCCAAGGGTGATGGCGCCAATACGCGGGCTTTCTATATCCACGACCGCCTCTGGGCATATCTGCGCAGTATGATAGAACGTTTGTTCTGGGGCCAAGAGAAGTTCGACCCAGGAACATCGGGCATTGGTCGACCCAAATCGCTTGATTTGGGTGCTCCAACGTCAGGCAAAACTAGTGTGAACGGACAATTGAGATCCCTGGGCACTGTCGAAGCTATGTTACTCTTGACTGAATGGCACCCACGAAACCTGCATTTCCCGCCGGGTGACGATGAAAACTCCCTTCTAGATACGGACCCTCAACCACAAAGCCGGGCAGACCCCCACATGGACCATGATGGCGAAAACAGTGGCCAAAGAGGATCTGAAGGGAGGTTTGCATTCCAAAAGTGGTTGGAGCCAGCTTGGCGGTCAGATCGGATGTCGTGGATGTTGCTAAGCACCGCGCAAGCTTTGGCATTTGAACTTGGCGTTTTTGACCCCAAAGGAAATACAAAAACGGCCAGTGAGTCCCTTACTGAGCAGACGCGTAAACGACGACTGCGCCGTTTAATTCTTGTTTTCATTACGCACAGCAGTGGGCGTCTAGGCATTCCATCTATGCTCCCACTACCTCAGTGGGGGCAAGACATCATGCCAACTCCTGCTGATGCAAAAGACGGCGATGCGAATCTTGACCGCATGCAAGACTGCTGGATCAGTATCTCAAAGATTGTCTATCAAGCCAACCATTTGCTCTTCGCATCAAGTGATCAAACTATGGACTTAATTCGAAGCGGGAGATATCGCGAACAGATAGATCGATTCCAGCCGTATTTGAGAGATTTCAGACAGCAACTTGACAGTGTCAACCGTGAGTTGATCTTTTCTTTTTGGCATGCTCATGGGCATCAAAGTTAATCTAAAGCAGTTTCGCCGGCCATGCGGAGTGTCCTGTTGATTGAGCTCGAGTATACACGTGAGTCGATATGATCTCGGATAACGGTTCTGCTAGTTAACATGTCTAGGTCTCTACATAAATTCTCTTGCTTTGCAAGCGGTCGTTGATCGATGGACCACAATGTCTAACGAATCTGCTCAGACCAATGCTGCCCGACCAGGGCAGGGGCCATCTAATACCAACAACACCTGGTTCCAAACGTTGAACGAACTTCATCGCGTCAATGAGCATTATATACAGGAAGTCATCGATTCCTCACGCAAAATCCTGCAGACCGTCCTGGACGGTCTCGTCCCCGAGGGGCGCCTCAAGCATGCGCCCATTCGAACATTCTTCCGAATATTGTCTGGCATGATCTTTATTCTCAAAGTATGATTTTCCCTCAAAACAAGGCATGAGCAAATCACTGATCCTCTATCTAGACTTTCACATTGGGTGCCCGAGAAGACGACGTGCGAGTCTCACTGGACTTGCAGGATCGAACGGTCGAAGCACTGCGCAATTATGTCGTGGATGACGTGCACCTCAGCAACACGGTAGCCCGACTACTCGAGCTCCTCACCAGCAGCATCCGCACGCGGTTTCTGCGATTCGCGCCTCACGACCGGAGTGCGGAAGATGGCCACGATCGCACCTCGGTCCCCAACTCTCGACCCAATTCACCATCACGCGAGACTCGTCGCGACGGCCCTGCACCCTGGTCCACTAATCATGATACAACGTCAAGCGGGACGGGTCTCGGATATGTGGATACCAACGGCATGGGATCAGGTCATGATCCACTAGCAAGCATTCCAGCCCAGCCGATCAATTCGTCCAATCTCAACGTCTCTTTCATGCCCCCTCCGCCATCTGTATATCACAACTATTATGATTCGAACTCGACATTCCCGACTGAGATGGACCGATCACCCAATCATGTTGCTTCCTCCCAGGGTATGGATAATGGGCCTACGGGGGCGTTGCCAGATTGGTTTGCTCTTCCTCTAGACCAATTTTTCAATTCCTCTACTGGAGCGGTTGATCAGGGTCTCGGAGGCACCGGACCTATGGTCGGCGAGTTTGATATGCTTGAAGTCCTGCTCAATGAGGGCTACGACGGAAATGGGACTGAGGAGAACGCGGGGCTATCCTCCCAGTATCTGTGACGAAAATAACGATTATTATGAGTAATATTTTCCCCATCAATCTTACCGGGTTGATTGGATTTGAGTCTCTCGTGATCTGTACTTGGTCATTTGTTTTGTTCTGACATGTATGGGATTTTTTTGGCACCCACTTGCATATGCCTAGGTGGCCTATAGAGATGTCTTCTGGGCCGTAATCTGCATGAAACTCACGGTGGCTTGACACTGCAATCTATTACGGAGCACTTGTAATTATCTTGCATGTAATGCACCTTGACTGTGCATTTTTCGAGTTCAGTTTTCCCCGACCGGTCTCCGTCGGAGACGAGACTGTGGGGTTATGGTTTCATGCAGACATCATATTGCTCACAGGCTGACCAGCTACCCAGCTGACTTTCACATGGTATATGCAACTCAACGAGAAGCTTTGAGGCGGTTGGTGGCTTTCGCTTGGTGAGATAGGGTTTACATGCAATGTGACTGTAGTCGTTTATAGGATCAAGTATTGCACAAAGCAGTCAGGCTGTTCATTCCCCAGTGTCAAAGACAGCCCGGAATTGCAAAATAAATCAATTTGAGCCTCAGAGAATTTTCCTTCGGTGAGTGTTTGAATTGCGCTGGACTACGGAATACAGAACTCACCTATCTTCCAGCACAATTAGGGTCATTGTCTACCGCCGATCCCTGACGATCAATGGACCCGCTAGATCCTTCGATACCTTCGCTGCAGATGCAATTGTCCGTGAAAGGTCACATCGCATCTCTCAGCCCTGATATGTATGATATGTATGCAGGGTCGGATGCCCGTGTTATCCCGTCGGAGATGGTACCTGTGTTGGCTCCACGGAGAAACCCCGCCACCGAGATCCAGGCCTAGACAGGGGGTAAGAACCGAATAGAGTATCCAATGACACCTCCAACATAAACATCGAAATAGAGCGATGTGACCATGCTAGCGTGGCGTGAAGTCTACTTGACCGTTCATCTGAGTGATTGGCCCATGTGGAGATAACGGCCGATGATCTTCAGGGCCCTCACGAGGCTTCTGCAACTTGACTCGCATGAGCCAAAAAAGAGCAATATGACTAGTGCGCGTGAGTAGCCCAATCGCAGACCTCGGCTATCTCGCACGCAGATGAAGGGACAATGGCGGTCGCCTTGCAGCAGCCAAACAAGTCCTCAGATGTAGTGTTTCAAGACATCTCTGGGCTTGGCCGGACCTCCTCCTGCATCTGAGATAGCTTGTCACGACCAAGCTCCCTGGGCATGGCGTTTTGGGTTGCAATTTGCCTTCTATGGCTGTGGTGGTCCTATCATGTCCACCGAATCTCGGCTTGGCTTCACAAGCCGCCGCTACTACGACCTCTTAGTCCCTCGACTGCTTGGCGGACTCCGTCGCGCTATGCTGGAGGACCGATGGGGTCCGTGATGGACTTGAAGCTTCCCCTCAACTATCCTGCATTTTGTCAGATCGCCGTGTCTAGCTTCCTGGAAGAGCAGTATCTCCTGCTGGATGTCGTGATAGACGGCCCTAAGGGGTTCGGAGTATAGAAGGATCAGGACATCTATAAAGTCAAGGTGCCATGTCCAGTTCTCTACAGATATCATCCTCATCCTCGTTCAATCTACTAGACTCGGCTCTCGACACAGGTCTGCTTTCACAATGGTTGTTTTCAGCAAAATCACCGCCGCCCTCGCTCTGTCGACCATTGCCTCGGCCGCTGCTGTGCCAGTGCAGAGCCCCCGAAAGGGCTTCACCCTCAACCAGGTGACGCGAACAGCTGCTCGTACCAAGTCTGTCAACTTGCCTGGAGTCTATGCGAATGCACTGTCCAAATATGGTGGTACAGTTCCCGCCGATGTCCACGCTGCTGCTGTCAGTGGATCTGCAATCACCACCCCTGAGGATGGAGATATCGAGTACCTCACGCCGGTCAGCGTTGGTGGAACTACCTTGAATTTGGACTTTGACACTGGATCTGCTGATCTGTAAGTTAATTCTTCAGGGAATACGGCAAACCGTCCCTAACATTATATAGTTGGGTCTTCTCCAGCGAGCTCCCATCTTCGGAGCAGAGCGGCCATGCTATTTACAAGGCTGGCAGCACTGGCACTAAGATCTCTGGTGCTAGCTGGTCAATTTCCTATGGTGATGGCAGTGGTGCTAGCGGCGATGTCTACAAGGATACTGTCACCGTCGGTGGCGTCAAGGCCACCAACCAGGCCGTCGAGGCTGCTAAGAAGATCAGCACCCAATTCGTGCAGGATCAGAACAATGACGGTTTGCTCGGTCTCGCCTTCAGCTCGATCAACACTGTCAGCCCCAACCCCCAGACCACTTTCTTCGACACTGTCAAGTCTCAGCTTGACGAGCCTTTGTTCGCTGTAACCCTCAAGCACAACGCCCCCGGTACCTACGACTTTGGTTTCATCGATAAGTCCAAGTACACCGGCAGCCTCGTCTACGCCGATGTCGACAGCTCCCAGGGCTTCTGGTCATTCACGGCCGACAGCTACAAGATTGGAACCAGCGCCAAGAGTTCCCCCATCACTGGTATTGCTGGTGAGTAGATACTTCCGGCTATACTCCTAGTCAGCATCGACTAACCTTTTAACTAGACACCGGAACCACTCTTCTCCTGCTAGATGACTCCATTGTTTCTGCCTACTACAAGCAGGTCTCTGGCTCCAAGAACAACCAGTCCGTCGGTGGTTACACTTTCCCTTGCTCCGCCACCTTGCCCGACTTCACAGTCACCATTGGTGGTTATAATGCTGTTGTTCCTGGTAAGCTGGTCAACTATGCAGCTATCACAACTGGTAGCTCCACTTGCTACGGTGGTATCCAGAGCAACTCTGGCATTGGATTCTCCATCTTCGGTGATATCTTCCTCAAGAGCCAATACGTCGTCTTCGACTCCCAGGGCCCCCGCCTTGGCTTCGCTGCCCAGGCATAAATAGAACAGGATAGCATGAGAGAAATGAGGGACTTCTATGTGTGATGTTGTACAGAGAAATGTGATACAAACGGGTTCGATTGAGCTTGTGAATATTTCCCGGGGGGTGACTGTTCTTCTATAGTATGACAATAGACGAAAGGAATGTGAAACCATGGGATTCAAAGAAAGAAGAAGTACCACGTAGGAGGAAATAAGAACATATAGACAAGTTAAGAAAAGGTATGAAGTAAAAAAAAGTCGAGGGTCTCAGATTTAGCGGAAGAGAAGAAATGTGGAGGAACCAATGCCGAGTCTAGGCTGGGGCGGATCATCCACCTCCAGATTTCCCAAATCCCTTTTCCTGCAAGTACCGACCACTGCACGCCCTCACCCTGAATTCTCGGAAAGTTTTGCACGGCAAGAATGGAAGTCTGAATGTGTGACAAGCGCATCGGTGGAAATTGCGCGGTATATGAATCATTCGCGAGACGACTTGACGTCCATCCATCATGGACCATGTTTCCCAACTCGCCCCCCGCCAGATTTGGGCAAACCCAACGACGACGACAACAAAATCTTACGCGCCCGGTTGTACGCCCGTCGTATTGCCAAGTGATGGTGAGTGGTTCTCTTTCCCTCCCAGCCATGTCTCGAAGTCTCTCTAATCACGCGTATCTGTCACAGGAGTCGTGTGGTATAACAAGTCATTCCCTATAACGCTCAGTGAAAACGCCGTCTTCGAGCCTATTTGTACAGGCTCTCCCACCGATGAAGTTCACGTCTCCGCCGTCCTCGATACCCGGGATCCTTTCTACTCCTCCGTAACGCCACAGTTATATGCCATCGGCTGTGCGACCGTCGTCAGCTACCTTCTTGTCATCATCCTTCTCATTACACCGCGCACATTCTACGTCGGAGGACCCAGTGGTGGCGCCAATTTCCTCGGGCGCCATGGCATGATCAGCGGCTCGTACAGCGCAAATTCGTCCGTTGTCGGAGTCGGTGGGCGGCCATGGCTGCAGAAAGTGGCGGCGATCCTCGTGGCGATTTCATTGACCATCGCGACGGTTGATTCATTCAAAGTCGCAGAGCGCCAATACAACTATGGCTATTCCGATGCCGAGGCGCTCACCGACGAGGTGATTGATGGGCTGGAGATTCGAATAGTGCGCGTGATTTCGAGCACGTTCCTATGGCTCGCGCAGGTTCAGACGTTGATCAGGCTGTTTCCGCGACATAAGGAAAAAGTGATGATCAAGTGGGCTGGGTTCGCGCTGATCGTGCTGGACACCACGTTCAGTATATTGGAAAACTTTTGGGTCAGGAATTCGTCGAACCGACCCAGATTATACGACGATGCAATTCCTGCTTTGAGCTATTTGTTCGAATTGTCGCTCAATTTGCTTTATGCTGCTTGGGTCATCTTTTATTCGATCTCCAAGCATCGATTCGCATTCTTTCACCCAAAAATGCGGAACATATGCCTGGTAGCTCTTCTGTCTCTGTGTGCAATCTTGATACCGGTGGTATTCTTCGTGATGGATATTGCCAAACCGGAAATTGCCGGTTGGGGTACTTATATTCGATGGGTTGGATCGGCCGCAGCTAGTGTGGTTGTGTGGGAGTGGGTGGAACGCATCGAAGCCTTGGAACGAGACGAAACCAAAGATGGAATCTTGGGAAGAGAGGTATTTGATGGCGATGAGATGCTTGACGTGACCCCATCGGAAGAGGTTGACTGGCCGCGTTATTCATCACAAGGAAATGACCGAGGTGGTGGTAATGGCGCCTCGTCTGGATGGGGCGGCATGATGGGCTTGGCCCATCGCCCTCTACGAGCGCGGGCTGGACTACCTCGTGGAAACCGCAACAGAGGCACGGGAGCTCCGCCATACAACCAAAATCCCGCCGCAGGCCCACGAGGGTCAAATAATCGCCCAACACCACCCCCGGCGGCTATCACACCAGTCAGCCGTGCGGATACGACCAGCGCGGCGAGTACAATATACAATGTCAGGTACCACCCAGTTGCCAGCCCAACCCCACCAGTGGCAATGCCACACATGGAGGAAGAAGAGGAGCTAGTGGAGGACAAGGAGGTTGAAGGCGAAGAACACACACCAGACGTGAATGAAAACCGCATGTCAACTCAAGACACTCGAGAACAATCGCCACAGATTGTGCAGGCGGATCCGCGATGGCACGCTCTTCTCCATCCCTTCAAAAGGCGACGTGCTTCCCTTCCCAAAGAAGTGGCATTTGCACAAGCTGGGGAAGAGCCATCGGAACACAGACCATCTGTCGCAACGGGTGGAGACGGAGGGACAGAAGCCAGTGGCAACCCCTCTCGAAGAGATCACTTCTTCTCGCTTCGCAATGTTCGTCCGGGCTCTGGGTCGCAACAAACAGACGGTCAATTACAAGTCACTGTGATCCCGGCGCGTCGACGCGGTCAGCACACGTGGTCTCCGCAGAACAGACTGCTGGAAAGCCAACCGGCAGGAACAGGAGAGAACCACCCAGTAGAGCCTCCACGTCAGGTGGCATCTTCCCGTCGTCCCGGGCTGCCTGTGCGAGTAATCCCCTCGCAGCCATCCGCATCTGCTCCATGGACTGATGCAGATGTCGAGCGGGGCGGCGGGGACTATGTTCTACACTATGACCCGGAGACTGCGGCGCTGGTTGACGAGAATGTCAATCATGCCACATCCAATGGGCCGGTCACGGATTTTGATCAACGAAGCTGGACAGACACCACTATCTCCGAAGAGAGAAATGATATGGATGAGCCGGAGGAACAGGCTGAGTCACATACTGGGCCTCAACGTACACCTCCGGTGGAACAGGGATCTGATCAACAGAGACACCCTGAGCTGAGAACTTGAAGCGCTGAGCATTTTTGGGACATTTGGGACATTTGGGAATTGAGACCCTTCAAAGGCTGGGAAGGGACATGGTGTTTTTTTTTGGGAAATATTTGCACATCAGGAAGATACCCGTGATATAATTTTAAAACATAATTGAATATAGTATGTCTGCATATGTATGCGCAGCAGATCAGCAATTCCGTACATAACCATTTTTGGAAAAAAACATACTCGCGGACAGTCCGGAGGTCAAGATATCAAACCAACATCGAATGACTATCGGACGCCTCTGCTTGGCTTACGCGAGTGGAGCCAAAAATCCGCTCGGGTACTGGAGGCTCCGGTCAGTTTTAGCTCCGGCCACTTTTCCCCATATTCTGCCTGTCATCCATGTAGGCATGGATGTCGCATCATGGCGACAGTCAATCAGAACATGTTTGGCGCAAGTATCACTGAAAAGCCCCGGGGTGCTCAGTTGATGGTGCTACCTTTGAACCTTCTCGTTGAGATTGTGTCACATGTGGGTATAGCCCACCACTTCCCGACTCCCTCCTAACAGCTCAACAGGTCAACGACACCGGCGATCTCGCCCGACTATGCCGAACATGTCGTGTCCTCAACTATATGGCGCTGCCGCAGCTATACAGCAATCTGACGCTGACCTCCTACGACAAAATCCGCTACCGCGGCGAACAGCCCGAAGGCATCGGGAGCGCAAGTCCTTTCACGATGGGTCTGAATGCAATTATAACTCGATCCTATGCACCGCTGGTGCGATCAATGACACTCCGCGGAGAATGGAAGGAACATGAGCTGGAGGAACATGCGCGTGTTGGCCGGGTGCCCGACTCCTCGATGTTGCTGAACATTGCCGTTCGGGCTGCAATCGACCGCATGACAAATTTGGAAAGTTTCCACTGGGAGTTGGGTACAAAAATGCTCGACACTGTGTTCACGGGATTGACGCAGCTTCCTAAGCTCACATCTTTGACGATTCGCTTTCCGTCCAGTCGTCACCCTCAGCCCACCTTTGTGATTCCGGGAATGCCGCATCTGAAATGCCTCAAGGTCACGGATATCGATCCCCTATGCTACCCGGATGACATTGCGACTCTGTTATGGAAGAGTCGGAAGCTGCGCGAGCTGAAACTGCACTGGTCGCCGCGCATGCGCGATGCGCAGGAGCCGAGTGTTTCTTTGCATGATTACTTCCGCAAGCTCATCGCAAGCAAACAGCCGCTGATGGTTAAGAAAATGTCTTTCCAGAATCTCTATGCCTTCCACACGGAGGACTTTAACTTTTCCTTTGATCCTACTACTGTGGAGGATGTCACTTTCCTTAGTGGAGTTGAGGGGTCCAGTCTGGTCAACACATTCATCGAGAGCAGCTGGCCGACTGTTCCACCGCATGCCAAGCTTCGCATCAAATCCGTTCGCTTAGATGCAGTTTCAAAACGGAATTCAGAGTTCATTGGCAACTTCCGTGGACTTGAGCGACTGTACTTTGTGAATGTTACCTCTGATTCTAGCGACTACCTCAATTCTCCACGGCCGGGTGGCATGGAATCAGCTGCCCTGACTCCACCCGTCTCTGAACACCAGGCTGCAGGCGCAGCCAACATTAACACTACCAACTCTCCCATTGCCTCGGCATCCCCAGCCAGTCATTTGAATGCTATTTCGAGCATACGAGACCTCTACCTCTCCCACATTACTACAAATCACGGTGCCACGCTACGGCACCTTTTACTCCCATCTAAATGGCCTCTGTCCACAGGGATGATCGCACGTCTGGTGCACAGCTGCCCGAATTTAGAACAACTCGCCCTCGCCACAGAGTTCAACAGCATGGATACATTAGGCCTTCTCATTCCCTTCCTTCGAAAACTCAAAGCACTACGACTTTTGATTCCCCCGGCTTCCGTGGCACAGAGCGGAACGCCAGGTGCTGCTCTCAAAGCATCCATGTCCGCGCGAGGACAGACCCCATTTGACGGCAAGACCATGATGGCCGACAGTTTCCAAAACGCTAGATCTCTCGCAGAAGTCGTGGAAATCGACGACTCACTCCTGACAGAAATGATGAGCTACGACCTTGCCAATGAGCAAGTCTACGGAAACGTCAAAGTCATCGGCATGGGCTGGAAAGCTTGGGAGCTACGAGACTTCTACAAAGCACCCCCGCCCTGCCCCGAATCTCAATCACCAGATGGCCATGTCCAAGAAACTACGGAAAGCCCTATACGCACCAATGGCCCACCAACCTATCCTCACGCTTCCCCCGGTACCCAGACAACGCAAATACCCTCGTGGTCGACTGCATCGCCGGGCATTAGAACCGCTCCGCCATCAGCGCTAGGCAAACGGAATCGCGAAGACGATACACCCACCGTCTCGCCCCGCGTCCAAGAGCTTAACGAAGACCGCGAGGAGACGCCCAGGCCTTACCCAGGCTGTTACCCACACACCCTAACCGGCGATGGCCTAGTCTGGCGACGGCGTATGCGCCGAGTTGGATGGGAAACTCTGCAGCATTGGGAAGTCTGGGGCTTGGATGCTCAGGAGATTTGATGACATGAATTGGAGTTCTGTTGGTTTTGGTGTTCAATCCTTGGTCTGGTTGAAGTCCGATCGGGTGTATCTAGACTTGTGGCGTTACAGGATATAGGAGGGATCTCTGCTCTAATTTGATCTATATTGAATATATGCATGCACATGATGGTGATGGTACCAAAGAGTAGCCCTGGAGTAGATTTCTGGCTTAACATGGGTCGGTATCTCACAGAAGGTAACAGTGACAAGATCCTGGTATCTGGAAGGTAAGCTTGTTCGACACATGCTCCGAGTTCGGGTAAAGACTGAAACAGGAACAGATCCAGCAGGGATCGGTCATAAGTCCACATCAAATACTTTTCTCAAACAATCCCGAATTATTCTCCAGGTGGACCTCGGGAATTGTGTTGTACTTCGGGACCACCCGTTTAGTCCGCGCTGTGACATTCCAAGCTTGGCTGTCGGTCTCATGTATAGACGTCGGGAGCAAACCCGACTGCTGCTTATCCCCACGTCATGGTCTCGGTATATCCGATGACTAGTAATTAAGTGTTGAGTGAAACCAAATTCTAAGAATCTATACAGAGATACTTCGATACTTTCACCAACCAAATCCAAAACAATGTCAAGCCCAGAAGTCACCCAGCGTCGCGCCTTTCGGCGTACTGACGACTACACCCCCGGTACCGCCAAACTCAAGCTTGTACAGGAAGTGCTCCAACTTCCCCTTGCTCCTACATCAGTTCTCATCAAGGTCCATGCCGTGGCTCATAATTACCGCGACGCCAATATCGCGAACGGAGGAAACCCGTGGCCAATAACACCTCACGGCATCTTGTGCAATGACGCTGCAGGTGAGATCATTGCCATCGGAGACAAGGCAGGGTCCTTCGCAATTGGTGACCGAGTCGGGCCTATCACGGACACGGAAAATATCTCGGGGCGTGAGACGAAACGGTCGTGGTTGGCAGCAGATGAGGATGGAGTCATGGCGGATCATGTAATATTTGATGAGCGCGTGTTATGCAAGCTCCCAACTTACCTTGGTTGGATTGACGCCTCAATCATCCCTTGCGCTGGCGTCACTGCGTGGTCGGCGTTGAAGGGCATGAGTATTGGACAGACCGTGTTGATTCAAGGTATGTCTTTCCACATCTAGTTTCCATACAATGACACTCACTATGAAGGAACCGGTGGTGTTAGCCTTTTTGCACTTAAGCTTGCAAGAGCTGCAGGTGTTCGTGTGATCTTGACATCCTCAAGCGATGCAAAACTTGAGCAAATGAGACGAATATTCCCCCACCCACCAATTCTCACTATCAATTACTCAAAGATCCCTGACTGGGATCAGGAGATTATGAAGCTTACCGGGGGGACTGGTGTCGATATTGTCATTGAGAACGGCAGAACTGGGTCTTTGGTCAAGAGCTTGAAGTGTACGAGACGCGGAGGCGTTGTTAGCCAGGTTGGATATCTCGGTAAACAGGATCCAAGTCATCTGCGCGATCTAGTGCCAACTATCATTGACCGGAGAATCAATCTTAGGTCAGATCTTGCTATTATAGCGTTTTTGATCCAATGCTAATGCGAAGCAGGGGCATTAACGCTGGCTCTAGGTTTGATATGGAAGATTTCTGCGCCGCTCTTGAAGCAGCTCAGACACCGCTCAATGATCTTATTAATAAAGTCTTCCCATTTGAGGAGGCTGAAGCCGCTGTCGAATATGTCTGGCAGGGCAAGCAGGTTGGAAAGATAGTCTTAAGTATTTAGAATGGGTTGGCCATTACGCAACCTTGAAACCCCTCGAACATGTTGCATGATAGAAGATGAAAGTAGTAAATCACCAAGTTACATTCAGTAAGTAGAGTTATGGGTTGAGTCAAATCAAGGAACAGGTTTCGATTTGCCATGACATATAGACTGCCCATCGACGACAGCATTCATCCATTGTTAGAGCAAGTATCTCAGTAGTCAGCCGCAATTAATTGGTCGCCTAGCTTATAAACAAGACTGTATGCATGCGATTGGCCCCCGTCTTTGGACCAAAGAGCAACAATCACCGTCTTTTTGTCTTGACGGCGAGCACACCCGAGTCCGTCTAGAAGCATGTTGTTTTAGTAAAAGTTATGGTAGCGATGGGTGGTAAAGTTTGATTCTCACCTGCTTGGCAAGTATCTCTTTGTTGGTTGCTTGTATAGGGTGGTACTTTGTTCCATTGACAGTGACATCCCTATTTAGGACAGCGGACGGTTCCTGGAATCCCTTCAGGAGGCTCTTCGTCTCATCAGGCCTAGACTGTAGATAAGTATTTATGTTAGCGGTTGGAACTGACGCTCAGAGCATATCACAGAGGTGCCATACACGGAAGCCCTTGCTGGCTGCCCAGATACCTCCATTGTCCACTCCAATTATAGCGGCTTCGCTGAGCTCGCCAGACCCCATAAGAGAGTCATCAACATATCCTAAAACAATGAGAGATTAGCTTGCGAGTTCCAAGGTTGTACAAAGAAAGTTGCCGTACCTTGCCAACTCATTTTGAATGTAAATGTAGAATGATTGTTATTTTTAATAGGAGAGAATGAAACTTGCAGAGGCAGAAGTGAAATAAAAGCTAAGACCAGAGGTCAGCTGGTACTTAAGTAGATCTATCTACGCAGCTGTGATGTTTAAGATTCGAAAGGTTTCCTGTTTGACCCATAACTCCAAGGGTTATCATTGTGCCTGATTGAATTCACGATCATGACGATTGCCCTCAAGGTCGGAGTCACTCAAGCTTGTATACGTCGCTCATTTTCCTGCCAAATGGATCCTCTTTGCCACCTTCATGTAGGTTTATATCACCGTACGCATCGCATGCATAAAGTGAATCAATCACGCTCCACTAAAAAAAGGCTAGTGCGATCTCTCATCTCGTACGTGCTTCAGGATGATCTCTCCGTATCGAGATCGGGTCCTCAGGAACATTCTCAGCGTAATGATCTACCTCCTATATACACCGACATTTCAAACATTTTTCAGATATGCTATTTTGTATGCTATAATATCACAAAACATTTCACATCGTTTCTCGTCCCCACATCTAGTGTAGATCTATACTATCTTAGGAAGACATCCAGATCAGATCGGATTTGGCAAAAGCATACCACAGTCCGATCGAGCTTCCGATTACCGAGCTACATGCAATATGTAAATTGAGGACGCAACGGAAATTTTGGAGGTCTTTGCTCTGCTCAAGCAATCCATTTGTAATTGACATCCTTGGATCAAATCGAATTTCAGTCATTGAAATTGCTAGACCATCAAACTATTTTGGCAGTACTGGAGTACATGCAGTGCCACTGAGACCTTAAACTATGACAAGCCAGTCCGTTTACTATATAGAACCTTGGAACCTTGGAAGTCCTGTGTCTAGATGACCACGCCGGCATACGCTCAAGTGCTTCTGTTTCGCCATAGTTTGCGATTTGTTCCTTGTCTAGAGAACTGAGTACTTTTCTTCCTCTCGTTTCGGGCTGGGCTTCCTGAATCTCCCCATTTTATGCTGTATGCACCTGGACATGCTGCATATTGATTGGCATACTTCCTATGCGCCTGCTGGCTGAATTGGCGCGTGTACCTAGAGTGCACCTATATACACTCCTCTCCACGAGGTAGTAATGGATATCATACAATAAAAACTGCATACGACGCGGAGAATCTGTAGTATATACTTTGTGCGTCCGAAAATGGAGAAATAATACAAATGCCAAAGTCCAGGAGAACGCCAGGGGCCAGGAAAGTCAAGATACAAGTACAACAGCGAGCCGCAAACCCCTTCATTTCTTCTTCCTCTCTCGTCTTTGCTTCCTCGAACTGACAATCAAGCGGCGCTGGGCCAACATGACTGCGTATCGCTGGATTTTGTCACGCCTAAAGTGGCGGTTAGTATCAAGGGTCGGATTTTTGCAAAGGAAAGCAATGAACTTACATCAGTATGAAAGTCGTAACACAGACGAAAGGTATCGCGATTTTCCAGAAATAGCTGTTGGAATTAGCAATTGATCAGATTTATGCAGATGTGTCGATCTTACCTATCACTGTGTTCAATTCCAGAGAAATCTGTGAAGTTCATTCCAAAATATCCCTGAAACAGTTAGCACAAAATCCCACAGCCGATGTAGAACTGGGCCATACCGTCAAAAATGTCATGGGAAGATAGAGGCATGTTACAAGAGTAAGCTGTTTCATACTCTCGTTCTGGTAAGCACCAATAGTGTTGAAGATGAGGTCAATCATGTTATCAGCATTGCGCCGCATCTGATCGTACCCTTCGACGATAGTAATACAATGATCAAGAGCATCGCCTAGATATGTGTGGCACATAGAGCTGATCGTAACACTTGAGCCTCCAAGGCTTTTCAAGTTGGGCGTAACCACACCCACATAGGGGCGAGGCTCGACGGGCTCAGCAGGCGTAGCAGCCGGACTGAGAGGATTGCGTAAGACACCGAAGCCCGGCGTGCCAACGGGCTCGGAGCGGTGATCGCGAAGCGCGTTCATCACAGCCACAATGGGCTGGATAGCATTTCGCAGGACAGCGATTTCAGATGTCAGAATATACAGAGACTTCGACTGGTCGATGTCTGGATCAGTGAGGACCTCCAACTCGAGGTCTCCGATGGCGTCTTGGTAGGCCATTGTGACTGGGATTGCAAGATCAATCACGGCATCGAGAATAGCCTGTAGTAGCATGCTCGCATCGCACGATTGTCGAAGAATAGTCTCGGGTGACATGAGACGCCTCACTATGGGAGCCTCGATGTCATCCGCACTGGTTTCGAAAAACGATGTGACCGTGTTGTCGGCATGCAGGAAGATCGAGACCTGTTCCAACGTGACACACAGACCTTTACCAGCGAGGGCAGCATGGCGCTCCATAAACTCGATTCGATCTTCATTGGGTCCACCGCGGTATCGCTGCAGACTCCTGGCAGTGGTTTCCCCGGCAGTGCCCACATTTCCAAAATGGGAATTGTACTTTGAAGTTCGTCGGCCAATGCCAGGTCGGACGCTGGATCCAAATGTCGTCTTTTCCTTATCTTCTGGGGGCGGGCTTGATTTGAAGGTAAAGATGTCCTTCAATGCTGCCAAGATGACGCTCCGTTTCGTGGGTCTCTTGATGGATATGGAACTCTTTTCACTGGCGACAGAGCTCTTCCGGTCTTTTGATTTCCACCGACTCATTGGTCTCTCTTCTTCTTCTTCGGAATCAGAGGAGTCTTCCTCGTAGACCTTCATCAACTTCTGCAGTGTCAGCACAACGAACGCGTGATCCGAGTACCAATCAGCTTTGGTCCGGTTGGTAGTATGGACCACATCTTCGATCGCAAGACGATGCAATCTCTTGTGGTTTCCAAGAATCTTGATGACATCCCAACTCAGCCCGTTCACATTGATCCACCGACATTGCACCCAAGGCTCCCTCTCTCTTTCCAAGAACTGCTCGAGTGTGTCGTTGTCCAATTCGTATTGCCGCATCTCATTCTGGGAGAAGTCCACAATAGTTATCTGGCATTGTCGGTGTAGGTCGGCAGGGATGTTCGACGCCCATTCTGAGGTGTACGGCGGGAGAGGCTTGCTCGGGTCAATACCAGGCTCGGTTCCTGGCTGCCAGTTGGGATCTTGTGCGAATCCTTCGGGGTGGTATGATCGCGCGGTATTGCGTCTGGCTCGCCGTTTCGTCGTATCGGTGGAATCCACTCGTGTCGCCGAGGTGGTGAATGCGGGAAACGCAGTCGGTTCTGTGTCTCCCCCTCTCGGGGAGACTTGGGAGGTGGGCGAGTGGCGACCAGCTTCGACGTCAACGTCGGATCGCGTTGCGTTGGGCTGTGCGTAGTCGAGCGAGTGGACGCTCATTTTGAGGGTTTCAGATTGATCCAATCGCCTCGGGAGAATCTTTTCGGCTCCAGGACCAAATCACGGGTTGCCCCCCTCATATAGATCTGAATGGAAAGGTTTTCTTTAATCAATCTTTGGCAGCGCCATCAAGAAAGGTTATTCGTTGATGAAATGGGTCTCATTGAGACAAGGCGGCGGAGGAAGACATGATAGGTCGGATGACGTCGAAGAGGCGCTGGCAATCAGACAATGAAACCTGTCAGCGTACAGGGGTTGGAGATTTGAAAGTCACAAAGGAAGTACCTCGGAAAAGAAAGAGAATACCGGTGCCAAGGGGGGCAGGGTACGCCGCACGGAGCATGTGGACCCTCTTCCAAGGTTATCTTATTTTACGGGGACTCGGAAGTCTTGGCTTTTATGCTTAGGTTGCATGCTTAAAAACTTGCAGGTGTGCCTACATGATCCTGTCGATCTCGATGCTTCCAAAATTGATCTGAATTGATTCATATTGTACATAGTAGTTACATAGCCCTTCACATCATAGAATAACGCCGTCCAATGCTAACCTCCGACACCGACAAATCCAGATATGTTGAACAAAATAGGAAGTAGGCCAATAATTACAGCTGAAGAGATAACACAAGGAAACGAAAGTTAGAGAGGTGGGGGCTCTAGGCTCGCGCCGTTGGCCGCGGCTTCCATGAAGGACGGTGGAAGCCCATTTGGGGCGACTTGCTCCCATACGAAGTGGTGCTGGTCTTGGGAGAACTGCGGAAATCAGGGGAGAGACCTGAATCCATCTCCATCATGACCGCTCGTTGGGGCTTCGCGGAGGACCGCTGAGTATAGTTGCCGCCTGTTTTGGCGGGGGAGGAGCGGGAGGAGGGGGCTTTGGGGTCAGTGGCTGCTCTAGTCTTCTCCTTGATGATTTCACGGAGCTCCTTGTCATCTTTGGTGATTTGAGCTTTGATGAAATCAATGTCGTTGGAGGCCTGCAGGCCGGACATCACTGACTCCCTCGGCGTGTATGTGTATTTTTCGGGGTTCGGGGGTGACTTGGGGATGATGGAGGGGTCTAAGTATGCCTCCTGATTCTTCTCCAGTAGCTGTGAGATATCAAGAGTTTCGCCATGCGGGATTTTGTGAGGATGAGAAGGAGTAACACAGTCCATGTCGACTTCCTTGCGCAGCACATGGTCAATGTCGACAGCTGAGAAGTATGCGCAAGATTGCGGAAGATCATCGATACCGACTTGCTGGGAGAAGATAGCACGCGTCCATACGTTGGCGATTTGCAGGGCCATCGCGGCGCGGTATCTATCTTCATCTTTGACGAGATAACGGATTTCGTCATGAACGGTGATGGCCAAGCGGGCCTTGATTTCAAACCGCCGGATGAGGTAGTCCATGCCAACAATTAGAAGGTGGAGGTAGTCAACGCCAGATGACTGAATAGCCCAATTGATGCGAGAAGTCATAAAGCTGCCTCTGTTGATGAAACGTCTCATGAGTGCTTCAGTAATCCCAGCACCCAAGGCAGGCGTTCTCGGCCGCTCTTGGTCCGCGAATTCTTCAAGCTTGTTGAACACAAACGATTCAGTTCCACCACGCCAGAAAGGTGTTTCACTCAACAAGCGACGGGAAGTACGCGTTCCCTTGGTTTCCTTGTATAAATTCTGGGCAGTCTCTTGGGTCTGTCTTTCAGTCAAGGACGGGTTGAATTGACGGAGCAAGGTAGCGGCGAACTTCACACCAGCGCCATAGATTCGACCGTAGTTGAACACCTTGGCATCATTGCGCGAGATGCCCAAAATCGAAGCACTGCGTGAGTGGAGGTCAGTTCCCTCCGCCTTGGAACCTTCCAGGCACATGAATCCAATTGCGTTTCCACCATGAATTTGGAAGGGAGCATCTCCAACAAGACTTGCAATCCACAATTCCTGGGAGTCAACATCAGCACCAACAAAAGAATAGCCGGGCGGTGCCTTGATCATGGCCTTCAGCTCTGAGCCAACGCGGTTCGCCTTGGCGTTGCTTGCCGTGAGCCAAGTATTTTCCACTGCACGTCGGGTGATTGTCCCCATGGGGATGACTTGAGGCAAGATGAACCCGATGCGGCTTTCTTTCGCTTCTTCCTTGTTTTTGGTTGGGTTCACCTGGTCTTCATAGACCACGATCTGGCCCTTGATCCGATCTCGAGCGCTAATCCAGTAGGAACATGATGCATTCATCTCAAGTGCTTCCTTGGCAAGCTCATACTGAGAAGAAAGGATTCCACGCTCGAAATACTGCATGTATCCTTTGCCCAGGGGATTGGTGCACCTGGCTTGTGGGCCATCTTTGTGAGGGATTTTGAAGTACGTAGCCTGTCGGTCATCTCGCAACTGGGGTGACTTTTCTTCCGCCATATCACACTTCACGACGGGTTGGTTGTCATACTGTTTGACCTGTTCACGGGGAACGCGGAAAGTCCATCCGTGCTTATCGGACCACACAAGTGGAAAGCCATCCCACGACAGCTTGAGTAGAACGGGAGCAATGCGAGTCCGTACCGTCAAGTTGATATCTGCATTGCTGCTCGGGAAAAGATCCTTGTACCATTTAGGCATTCCTGGTTTTTTCTGCCGAGCAGCCGGGCGTGGAGGGTCGTTTTTCTTTTTTCCTTTGACCATTTTGATCTCTTGGCCAGACCAGTCCAGCTGGCACAGCCAAGGATCTTTCATGTGGGTTTCCGGGTGGTCTTTACATTTCAATGCCTCCTCGCACAATTCATGTAATTTCCGTTGAACAGCCTCAAGTCGCGTGTGATAAGTTTCCTCTGCGCTAGCGAGGTACTCTTCCCAGGTCTGGTTGACTGGCAAGATAACAGAAGACAAGTGTCGCAGGGCCCCAAAGCTAACAGGGTGCGGGCATGTTTCGAGGTAGTTTGGGAACACTTTGCGGTATACGCGGTGTGTGATGGCAACGTCAGCGGCACAATAGTCAAGAAGCTCCTCTAGTCGACCGTTGATGCCATCGCGGTCGAGTTCACCGAAAAGATCTCGTTGCGCCTTATCAATGGTAACATCACAATGAAACTTGGCGACATCCCGTAAAGAATTCACCGAGCTTCGACCAACCCAAAGCTCCTCCTCCTCTTCTCTCATCATGTTGTTCTCGAGAAGCGCTGCTAGTTCCACGGACTCGTGTTCACTTGCGATTTTATCCTTCAAGTCTTGATTTTTCTTGTGTCGCATCCACGTCGGTCGCTGCTGCGAGCACATTCCGTTGACCGCCACATGAAGAGACATTGTGTCGAGGAAGAAATTCTGAGACTGCGTCATGTCATATTCTTCGAGGATACGGGCTCGATCATAACCAATGTTGTGCCCGACCACAATCCGAGGTTGGGAGGGATCTCCCAAAGGAATCAATTGGACTTCATTAGTTGATTCACCAAGCAGCCATGGCGACAACCACGCATACCATGCGGTTGGACTGGCCGCACAGGCCATGACTGCGAATGAGTTTTGCTTGTACATGACTTCGGTGTCGAATGTGAGCATCGATTCGTTTGGGGCCTCAACGGGTTCTGACGTTCCATCTTTGTTGTATTTCGTCCACCCGCTGCGTTTCACCCATTTGCGTGGTTTGGGCGGACAGCTGAGAGCGGCGTAGGATTTGGCGTAGGTGAGGTAGGGCTCCGAACAGTCCATTCCAAGCTTGTAAAAATGTTCGTCCAACGTTGCGCCCTTGAGATCCGGAAGATCGAATGCGACGGGGCTAGCGCCGGTTTGAGATTTGCCCAAAAGCTCATGGCGCGCAAGGTGGTCTTTCGAGAGTGCAACGAGTTCGGGATTTGGGACACGACCTTTAATCGGAAACACTTGGTTGTAGACATAATCACTCAGTTGCTGGACTCCGATATCGTTGAACCGAGATGAGGCAGGAACTGCGCTGTGTCAATGATTGCGACTCGCGAGTTTGGATTGATCTGACGCAAAGACTGGGCACTCACCAGAAAGTGATTTTTTTTGTTGGGGAGTATTAGAACTGGTAGAAGCAAGCCTCACAGTTCCACTGTATGGAGCTTTCCATGATCTTGCTCGAACCAAGAGTAAAGAGTCATTTCGGGAGAAAGACCTCAAGACACCCCTGGGACACGGAGCGCAGGAGGGCTTCCAATATAACATCATAAAAAGGTCTATTAGACAGCATTAGGTCATGGTACCAAAGTAGGGCACAGCCGTGGGGCTGCAACAGTCGAGTCAAGATGAATTGCGAATATGTATTGTGATGAAAGTAATTTCGATATCATTGCCTATCGCGGCATAATCTGGGCGTCATGCGGCGCGGAACATTATCAGGGCCGGATCAGACCGCCTTCCTCATGGGCTTTTACGGCACGTGACCATGCCATCGACAACAGAGATGTCCAGCTTTTGTTGTTAATTGGAATCAAGTTGCTAACCATTTGCTGAACGATATATTCATTGAAAGCTTCATAAGATATCCAAAAAGAACTTGAAAACACGTAAAATCATCCATAGTTGGAATATCCATGGATGGGTCTCCGACATACTAAGCCGCATCACGTGCAGCTCTTCTCTCCACTTTCCTTCAACTTTTGCAGAATTTGATTGGGCCATTTTTATCTTCATCTCTTCCACCGCTTATCGGCACGTGGTGATAAGTTATCGCGATGTCGTGGCCACCTGGAACCCGGAGATTGACGTTCCGACCGGTCCCTCCTGGTTCTTTGAGGTACTTTGCGGAAAGTTTTGACGCCCCTTTGCCAGTTTCAGAGGAGCGCAGGGCTCATCAAGAAGCCGTAGTGTCCACTGAGGATCTGTGGACAAGAAGAACGTACCTTGACGCAGTGTACGCTCGCATGCTCTCTCGGTGCAGCAATCTCTCTGCAGTACTAACAGTGAATTCCACCTTAGCAGCACTGATAACCAAAGTCTTGACACCGACCCAGAAGAAGCTGCCATGGACCATGTACACGAAGTGGTCGATCTGACCTCCAGCACCACTCGTCAAACTCCGATCGCCTTGTCCTCTTCCCCGCCTTTCGCAAGCAACGCATCCTCCTCGCAGTTCGCACAGGAATCCGACAGGGGTCACAAGCGCCAACGCCGGCATGACCATAACCGGCACCCGCCCTCGTCTCCCGATATCTTCCTCGGGGCCGAAGCTATCGAAACTATTGACATGACTGAGGACCCAGACGCGAACGAACTTGCGAAAGCAGTGGCAAAACAGCGGGAAGATGCTATCAAAGCCCAGCAGACTGCTGAGACCTCCGACGGGCCACTCAACCCATTGATGGCTTACAAGTGCCCTATCTGCATGGACACACCAGTGGATGCAACAGCTACGTCTTGTGGTATGGATACTGGTTTCTAAGACCCGAAATTTGAGGTATCTTACTCATTGTTATTCTGCAGGCCACCTGTTTTGTCACAAGTGTATCGTGGACTATTTGACAATCACCGAAGAGACGCGTGGTGACTCTACCAAGCATTCCAAGGGCACCTGTCCTGTTTGTCGGAAGCCGCTGTCGCGCAAGGAAACAAGCAAGAACAAGCAGAGCCTCATTCCTCTTCAATACAAAATTCACTCCAAGACCCGAAGCGAACTCGAGGCTATCCGAAAAAAGAAGGAGGAGGAGAAGGAGGAGGAGGAGGAGGAGCAAGCGGACGAGGAATAAACTACCGGTCGATATCATTCGCGTTGAGTTCCTCTTGCTTATGTGGTTTTTGCAGCATTGCGAACGGCGTTTTCATGCATTTTGCCACTTTAGGCTTCATGGTATTAACGAACAACGATTCTCCTTTGTGGGCTGAAGCACAGACGTGTCTGGCAATGCCTTGTGGGGATGCACCCGGTCTTTCACTGTCCAGTACCCCAAATGGCCGCCAGCTTCGTGTGTTCTTTGCGCCTACTATGTACCAATGTCACTTCTAATGAGACTTGATTTACAATCTAGTACCTAATCGTTTATTGGCCTAACCTTTTATAGTAAACAATTCTAGATACATTAATCTTCTAGGATTTCAGCTCTATTCCAGCTAATGCCATATCAATTTAACTCGTGCATTTGTTCGTGCTATAGAAACTGGAGCATCTTTAACTTCAATGAGATTAAAAAGACATCTAACCACTGATATTGGCGGTACTGTATCTACATTTTGTACACATGCTTCACCGGTCCCTCCTCGCGGGATCGAGGGTATTTCGCCTATTGAGCCCATTACCAATACCACCCCGGATCATCGCATCACCTTTCTTCCCTAGAACAACCTCAATAGCCTGTACCAGGGCATTAGGGTCATACTGCATGCCCACGACAACCTCATTATCACCCTCCATGGTCGTGATCTTCCGTCCATAAAGACGAAGCGTCTCAATGCCCATGTGAGTGAGCCGCTCACGGTCCACATGTGGTGTCCCAGGGCCTTCCAGGTGCAGTATATGAGTCACATATGCAGTGTATGGGAGAGATCTACGGCTCCGTGTACTGTCTGGCAAAGCTGCGTCTTGACTTTGGTGTCGGGGGATATCGACCGGGGCCCGGCCACGGCTTTCCTCTCCAGCATTGACGATGGCTTCGACAAAGTCTGAAGCAGCGAACGGCGCCGATGGAGGTCCTGTTTCGCGGTCCAATGACCCGTTAAGGATGAGAATCTTGTGTCGAGCTGGACTTGAGGCGATCCCTTTACCCACGCCGCGCAGAACTATGGCCGGGATGATGGAGGTGTAGAGAGAGCCGATGCTGTAGATTATAGCCTGGGAGTCATTGATGGCTTCTAGCACCCGTGGGTTTGCCGGTGGTCGAATTTCTTGGCCATAAGGATTGATGTACCAGATTCGTGTTATGCGGGAACTCAAGTCTTCATTTTCGGTTTTGCTGAACTTGATGTTCTTGTTACGAAGAGTAGCTAGCGAGCCGGGGAGATGGTCCTCTTCGTATATCATTGGGTCTGAAATCTCGGAGTCTGTGTATTCGATATCATCTCCGTCGGCGAGAAGCAGACTGGGACGTCTGGAGCCAGGAGTGTGCTGAAGAGCCGTGGCCTCGCTGGGATGAGAGATGCTGTTTTGGCCCACGATAACAGTTCCATCTGCCAACGAGGCGGAGATGTGGTGCGAGAAGTTGGAATTGATTGCCGGAATCACGCGCACAAGGTCTGAAGGAACACCGCAGATACTTCCCAGCAGATATATGGCGCTTTCGAAACTGCCACTGAAAAGACGTGCGGCAGTCAGGAAAAGATTCCCTACGCTCGCGGACGTGAAGTCGAAGGTCGAGGATGGCGGTCGCGCACGTTTCAGGATCTCCAGGTTTAATACATTGAAGAATGAACGAATGAGCTCTTTTTTGGCCGGGGTGATGGCTGTCCATAGACTCGAGGTGCCGTCCACGATAGACTGCCATTCATGCACTGCAACACTGGCTTCAGCCGGTAGGCGATGGTTGAACAGTGCCTTGACGGCCGACCGTTCAGGATTCGTCGGCGAGTCAGGAATCAGGCGCACCAGTCTACCTGTTGGAAGTCAGTAAGCGCGATCGACATAGACGGGATGTCTTACTTCGAACATCGCCGATCCCAGGGCCTCCAAAAATTCTGATTAATTCGGACGAAGATCCTCCATTGTCACTGATGGGGATGATGTAGCTAAGCGGGCAGTTCTTGCTCTCGCGCACCGCGCTGAACACATCCACCAAGTTGTTCGCCGCACTTCCACCTGAGATGACCACGATCCCTCTGTTTGTCGCCATGGTCCAACTCAGAATATCCAAGCTAGATCTCAATGATATTTGTACGGGGGTATGTGGTGTAGGATATCTGACATCTCTGGGCAGGGCCCGAACACACCGCGCAACAATGACACATTGCCCGAAACGGCCGAGATCGTTCAACTCGCGTGCCAAAAAATTTACAATATGCGGGGATTATTCTCGCGCATCTATTTGATAAAGCTTACTCAAGAAAATTCGGGTTAGCCAGATCTATGGATATAACCATCTGTGGTCCAGTTCATTCCACTGTTACTCTCCCCAACTCGACTAAAAACACGACATTCATCATCAAATCTTGGCCAACACGGCTCGCTCACCAGTTCCAGTCGATTCTGTGAGTCCGCCATCAACAACCAAGTTCTGTCCAACGATATAGCGCGACGCACGACTCGCCAGGAATGCCACCGCGTTAGCAACATCAAAGGCGTCCCCCATGATCCCCATAGGCACATTGTGATCCGTAATCTTGCTATAGATCTCACGCTCTTCCGGCAACTCACTAGCCCCCAATTTTTCCAGCAGCGGCGTAAAGACCATTCCGGGGGAAACCGAATTGACACGCACCCCCTTACTAGCATACATGACGCCTGTGATCTTCGAGAAGTGGATGACCGCCGCCTTTGCCGTGGCGTATGCAATCTGCGGTTTTCCCAGATACTTCAAGCCGGCAATACTAGCGTTGTTGATTATAGAGCCTGAGCCCTGCTTCTCCATAATTGGTAGGATGGCATTGCAGGTAAGAAAGACGGTCTTCAAGTTCAGTTGGAACTGGGCATCCCATGCTTCTTCGGACATTGTTGCTGGGTCGCCGGTTTTTGTAAGACCGACGTTGTTCACGAGAATATCAATCCGGTGGTGTGTTTCCACTAGTCTATGGACGGCTCGTTTGATATCGCTGGCGATTGTTGCGTTGAGCTGAATAGCTTCGCATAATCCTCCATCGGCCTGGATGCGGCTGGCTGTACGTTGTGCTGCCTCGAGGCTCACATCACTGGCGATGACTCTGGCTCCGGAGGAAGCTAGGATCTTGGCGATGGCAGCCCCATTGCCCCAGGCTTTGGAGGTAGGATCACCTGATTGTCCGGCTCCAATTACTAGGGCGATTTGATCTTTGAGATCGGGGTAGCGGGCTACGTTGGTTCTATCTCAAACCGAAAGGTGTTAGCAAAGTACAAGAATTGGATTCGCCGGGTCTTACTGCGACATGTTTGGGGACTATGTCATTCGAACGATACTGGCAACTTTGGAAAATGCAGCGGATCGGACGTCATTTAAGGCTACATTGACCATACGCTGTCTACTCCGTACTGCGGGGATAAATAGGTGCTGGGACTTGCAGCTCCATAATGGCGACACCATAGAATGAACTATGTCAATCATGTTTGGCTCTGTGTTTCGGAGAGAAAGCCGAGATTTTATTTTGATTTTGATGGTTTCCTCATACCAGAGCCCAAAAACTCTGATGTACCTGGTACCTGTGATTATTTTCCAAGGTTCAGACTCCAGGGCTGGCTAGTTGATTTCATGGTTCACTCGAGAAAAGGTTCACGGGTGTGCGAGGAACTATGATCAAAAACGACACATAGCGCCGTGACTTTAGCTCGCTTTTTAACGGTTCGGGAAACGTTTCTAGTGGAGCCAAATAGCGCCATTCAAGTTCTAGTTGAGTGCTTGTTTCACATCAACCTCTAAGAGAAACAGAATGCGTCATCAAAGCAGATCTATATCTGAAACAAGTTTGATTTCCTCAAATCACCGAGATGTAGAACTCGAATTTATCAATTTCATGCAACCGTTTATTAAAAACTTATCATCTTTAACCCCTCCAGTGTCGTCTATATCCCCTAAATTTACATGCATGTTCTGTCCTGTCCAGACAAGAAAGACATGGTCCTTATCAATTTAACATAAGCGTCGGGTATTCCCCGAGCTTGGATTCGTGAGAAGGCCCACTAAGAAGAATCCTTCAAGTGGGCCGAATTCCCGTCGAGTGGTTCAGTCCGCGCGCGCTCGGGGCTTAGTTGGTGACCTGGGCGGGAGCGGCGGGGGAGCTACCGCTGTATAGGAACAACAGGACGAGAATGCAAGGCACACCGATGGCGATGGCCTTGGTGCGGGCAGGGTTGGCGCGGTTGTACTCGCCGACGTGCAGGCGCACGTCGGAGACCATGTTGTTGCACTTCTCAGCACCGAGCTTGTAGTACACCAGGCCAGCCAGGGCAATGGAGTAACCGAAGAACTGCTGGCCAGTGACGGGGTCGAGGAAGATGATCATGGAGGCAGCGACAAGGAGGATATCCTTGAGGACACCGGCCATGGTCAAGACAACGGCGGAGGTCTTGCCGATCAGCAGAACGACGGAAGCATTGAGAAGGAAAGCAACGAGCGCGTTGGCAACGAGAGTACCGATTCCGAGACCGTAGATGTCACCCATGGTGATGCGGGGAAGATCGGTGAAGAGGGTGACAAGGCCGTTGGTGACAGCGCAGGCGGGGGCGTAGTAGTAGAGGGAGACCAGGGGGTCCATCTTGAACTCGGCGGAGCTGAGCAGACGCTGGACCATAACGAGACGGAGAGCCTCGAAGATGATACCGGCGATCTGGATGATGAAACCAAGTCCATCAAATTGGATCTCACCGAAGGAGGCGATCACGACACCGAACACGATGATCATGACGTTTCCAAGGGCCTTCATGTTGGTGGGAGCGATTCCGAAAGCCCAGGTGGCCAGAAGAGTGACAACAGCGTTGGTAGCCTGGAAAACATCCTGTGTTAGTCTTCCATTCTCAAAAGTTCTGGCTCGCGCCATATTGCGCAATTCCAACGTACCTTGAGCATCTGAATGAAGGAAACACTCAGGTAGAGGTATGCCAGGTTACCACAGATCAGACTCAAACTGAACATGATACCAATGGGCATAATGGCGCGGCTGGATTGTGTGACCACGGTTAGTTATTGAGACTCGGGGTCAGACTGTATCTCAGCCATATCGCACTCAGGGATGCTCACGAGTAGGTGGTCGGGTTCATGGGAACCTTGTGACGCGAATCGAGGATCGTGGTGAAGCGAGCGAGAATCTGGGTCATCGCAGTCGCGAACACCATGTGCCAGGTGGTCAAAAACAGGGCTGTTTTTCCATGTCAGTAGTCGTTCACACGCGAATTTGTCCAGGTAGACGTACGGAAGTCTACAATCAATCATGGTTAGCAATGCGAACGGTACCAAGGGGGGAAGGGGGGGTTTTCATACTGAAGTTGGCCTTGCGAGGGTCCAAAACCCACTTGTTGAACAGGATAACACTGGAACTCAGAGCAATCCACAGACTGGAGACAAGTTAGAAAAGCCCATCAACCTCAATACAGCCACGAAGCCTTGCGACCGAGACCAGAGATACGCACGCAATGTAGAAAGCCGGGTGAAGACCATTGTCCTGGGGAGGAGCGGCGGCAGCAGCACCACCCTCGAGCTTACGCTCATCCTCCGATGAGCGACCGTTTGCCATTGTAAAGATATATAGAGAGAGCAGTTAAAGAGTGACTGTGGTGAGAAGAATGTTGAAGGAAGATAAGGGGAAATGAAATGATTTATGAAGTGATCGGCAGTTAACACCCTAACGCCTCCCAACTGGAGACCGCCCGCGCGCACTTCCAATCACAACCTCGTTCCAACGGGTGTGTTGCGCCCCCCACTGGAGATTACACGTACGCCAACCTGCTAAGCTCGCGTTTCAGGGTGCTGGGGAAAATTTGTCTGTTCTGGCATTTTTTCTATCCCTGTCGATCACGGCACAGCCTCCCCCCCCCATTACTGTACCCTGTTTGTTGTTTGCTGTGTGTTCGCTTCAAGATTAGCATTGCCAAGAAATAAACAGGGATCTTGATTTGTACCATTCCCACTTTTTAGTCTCATTTGGGTCCCTAGTGAGACTTCATTTGTATACGGTCACGTGCTTTCTATATCAGATATCTCGTGCCTTTTACCCTTCATCCCTCTACCAACCATTCGTCATGGCATCTGCAGACTCCAATATCAACCATGCAGCCTCCCTCAGATACTGGAATAGTGTCCCAGCCACCCCGGGTAGTATGCTCGGCGACTTTCCATCGGTGTCGCGCATCGATCTGCAAGGGTCCAAAAACTTCCTAGCCAAAGTCCGCCGCCTAGCCCCAGGGGTCCTTTCGGAAGGCAAGTTCAAACAAGGCGTTGACGGCGGTGCAGGCGTCGGACGCGTAACAGAAGGCTTCCTCAGCCACGTTTGCGAGGTGGTAGACGCGGTCGAGCCAATCGCCAAATTCACAAAGGTCATGCAAGACAGCCAATTGAAGAGAGATCGCGTCATTGGAACCATCTACACGCAAGGCCTGGAGTCCTGGGTTCCGGAGAAAAAATACGATCTCATCTGGGTTCAGTGGTGTGTGGGCCATCTTACCGATTCTCAACTCGTGGACTATACCGTGCGCTGTCGCAAGGCGTTGACCCCGGATGGACTGATGGTCGTCAAGGAGAATTTATCCACTCACTTCTCTGGTCAAGATATGTTCGATAAGCAGGACAGCAGTGTGACCAGGACGGATGCGAAATTCAGACAGATTTTCGACGCCGCCGGGATGGAGGTCATCAAGGCAGAGCTGCAGAAGGGTTTCCCAAAAAGCCTCAACCTCTTACCTGTGCAATCTTATGCGCTGCGTCCCAAAGCTTCAAATTAGCATGCCTTGACTGGGAATTTGGGAATGCTCGAGGGCTGAACTCGGATGGCTTCTCAAATACAGCGATCACGAATTGCGTTACGTCTGGCCAATTGCATTCATACCCTATCTATGTAACAACAATGAATCTCAAAATATCAACACTGTCCACCTCATGAAATCTGATAAATATCTCTATCCTCTGCTCCAAACGGCGAAATCTTTAGCCGTCCACCAACCACGACATCCCGACTCACCACACCAGGTGGTGCCCAGACAACTTCCGCAACACTCGATCTGGGTCTAGAAATTCCACACCCGGTCTCATCCCTGTCACGCACCAGTAAGAGATCAGGTACCAAGCCTTCCCGCACGCAAAGACCCTCTGGAGTCTCCAACCCAATGGCCGCTCGAGCCCGCGTCGAAACACATTCATATAACAATTCAGCATCCGCCTGGCTACCAGCTTGGTAGATTCCCACAGCCAGACAGGCGAGCGATAACGGATCTGCCGATCCCCACGGCGTAAACAGATTGCCAACATTGTTGACACCCATCACTGCATCAAGCTTGTACTTTTTAATCAAATGCAAGATTTGGAGAGTACCTCGACGGCGATCTTGGGGGCCTTCATTCGGCGCTGACGCCATGTAGATATCGCTGGTAGGAAGACCCACGAATGTGACGGGTAATTCATTGTCGTGGATTTCAGCAGCGAGACGTGCCCATTCACTCTCTGGCAGGAGCGTCAGGCGCGAGCAATGGCCGAGCATGACGCGTTTGGGTGAGCCCGAAGTCCAGTTTCGGTCCTTGAGGGTTTGAAGAACGTGCCAGACTAGTGGCTCTCTGCTCGGATCGAGATTGTAGTCCAAATGGAAGTCGACGTGCTTGTTTAACTGCAGAGCGCAGTCAATTGCCCATTCGATGTTCTTTTTCGCAGCTTCGGTGTCAGACTCGACGTAGGGTGTTGTGCCTATCACATCGACTTGAACATATTTCGACAGAGCTGTTTGAAAAAGATCCATGTTCTCTTCTCCGTGCTCGCCGGAGAATATGGGGTCTTGGGCAAAACAGGCAATTTGGATATTGCATGATTGCGCCCATTTTCTCTTCAACTCAATGGCAGCTTCTAGGCAGGTGAGCTTGACAGTATGGTCTACTTCCACGAACGCTCGCATTGCAGTCACACCCGATGCGACGGACTCGGCAAGTAACCACTCGCCTCTCTTGAGGATATCGGCATGGTTGAATCGTTGTTTGGCCTTCGTGGTAGATGATAGGGCTTCTTGGAAAGTGCCGGTCACTGGCAGTAGGTCGGCATATTCGGGTGCGCTGTGAATGAACGCTTTGTCGAGATGGATGTGTGGGTGCGTCAAGGCTGGCAGGACTAGAGGGGCTTCGGCCACCTCCGATACATGCGGGGTCACGCTGGTGACTGTTGGTGTATCGCTCAAGTCATCAAATTGGATATCCCAGATAGACGACTTGCCGGGCAGTCGAATGCCCTTAAGAGAGCTTATTCTATTTGAAATCTGGGGAGGCATTGAGGTTTGTGTGGGATGGTTACGGGTTGAAGCCGCGACTGACTTCCAATTTTGGATACGGGCTGTGGGGTAGAGGACAACTGCTGATAACGCTTGAAGGGAGATATTTAATTCGTCTGTGAATACAAAGGGCAACTCTTGTACAAGACCCGTGGAACATCGGAATGAATGCGCGAACATTTATATTTAAGCACTGTACATGATCAAAAGGTCTGAACCGACATTCGAAGCTTTTGACGAATTGTCTTCATCATTCCCAAGATCGTGTCCGCCGTTTCGAAATTCCGTGCCCAAGGCTCGATGGTCTGAATTGCATCTTTGACAAGTGCGTCGAAATCATGAACCAGTGCTTCTAGAGAAGGTGTGGTTTTGGCGATGGAGAGGGTGAAGACGGCTGCCAAAAGTCTGGATCTGTGTCAATCGAGCACTTTGCATCTTTCAATGATGGGTACTTACGCTTGCATCCTAGGCCAGTTTGAGTGGGTTCTCTTCTGAAGAAGATATGAGGTTGCCAAAATGAATGCGCGACAGCTGTGAACGCACTTCTGGCAGTTTTCGAAAATGTACACTGGCAATGCCGTGCTGCTTTGGGCTGCTAGGAACAGACTTGGGCGGCAGATGATGTGCTCTGTTGCATAGTACCGGGCGCGGATGTAGCTGTCATATGGATCAGTAGGATCTATCTCGGCATCCAGATTTGGTTTGGTGGCTTTGGGAAGACACTGGAACCAGGCCGCTAGCTGACGGTCGAATTCTCCGCATATCTTCTCCAGAGAGCCGTATGAGTGTTTTTGGGGACTTGCGGTAGCGTCGTTGGCATGCTGAGCTTCGATGGAATGGGAATTTTCCTGGACACGATTGAGAATCGTCCGGATCGAGCACATTGCGAGGAAGACTTGACGGCTTTTGCTTTTGCTTCCATTGACAGAGAGCGAGAAAGAAGGGAAACCAAGTTGCTCAACAACAACTTCGATACCGCTGCGATTGAGATGATGGAATTCCGCTAGGTCGTCACTGGGGGAGTTAGTTTGAACGGTGTAGAGGGGAATGTGACCTACCATTCCAGGATGTAACAGCCCCAAGCAGTTCGAATAAGAATCTCTCGTTGTTCCGGCGTACTCGTGGCTTGCGTTCTGACTTGTCAATACTTTGACCTTTTCTGGGAAACGCTGGAACACTCACTGGGTAAGCATGAACCGAACACTGTCAGAGGCCCGTTTGATCAACTGCCAGGCCTGCAGTGGTCGTCCAATATAGCGCAGATATAAAGAGCCGTAGAAATAGGCAACTGGTAATATGTGATCTACCGAAAAGTCCGAGTGATTGTGGGTTAGATCGGCCCATGCAGATGCAAAATACTCAATCCCACTGCGCCCTCTTTCTGCCTCGATGTCATAGATGCTTGAAGGGTTCAAGGAGACCTTTCCCAATGCAAGAATAATGAGACAAAGCGATGTTCTGACATTTGCTTTGGGGGATGCTGGAAATGTGTCGTATAGCGCGTGAACCGAGCTCTCCTCGACAATAGGAAAGAATGGGTGAACGTGCTCGAGAAACTGGACGACGAGTGGGTGGATGACCTGAGGTTGCAGGCTGTATCGTTCGATCTGCTCGAAAGATTGCGGTATGCCCACCACCTTGAAATCGTCAAAGGGGCGCTTGACCTCGAGGCGAAAGAAGAAATCATGAGGGTATTCCCCTATCAGGTTTTTGATGCGGTCTAGGGCGAAGAAGCTTCCGGTGGGCGTGTGGTGGCCCAGGGGAATCTCGAAGGGAACTTCAAAGGCGCGAGTCTGTTGGGGAAAGCCGACCGGGGGGTTGTAACTCGGAGGATCGTAATGGAGCTGAGGCGAACAGGAGGGATTTGAATACTGCGAGGCGGGACTTGAGGCTATCTGGTCGGTGAGCTTGGCGATGGCTTCTCTTTGCTGTTCCAGAAGAGTCTCCAAATTGTTTAAGCGAAGTAGTATTTCTGCAGGGATATCCTGCACCCTGATATTGACGTCACTATCCATGGCCTCGCAGTTCAAACTGAGAGTCGAAGTCCCCTCTCTACCTTTCGCTTTCTTGATAGACGCACTGGGCGCCTGCGTCTGTGCAAAGACCGCATGTAGGCTTCTGGCCGTCACATTTGCGCTTCCTGGGTTACTTAGTTACAGGAGATGATTTCACCAGGAGAAGCTCTTACCGATGGCGACAGAAATTACAGGCAATTGAAGCACGCTTTCGAGGATATTCAATCGCACGAGAGTCGAATGCTTTCATATTGGGGGAGGCGCAGACGAGAAAGAAAGAGGTGCGGGGTCGTCAGCAAAAAACGCCTGCAGAGACACTAGTCTTAATAATCCAAACAGCTAATACGATTTGACGCCCGCCAGCTGAAGGATGCGATCGTTATACTCGGGTAATTCCAACGGCACGGTCCGACTGCGGGGATCAACCCTTCCATCCGTCAAACGTACTAATTGTTCCCGCAACACTACGTTTTCATGCGGCCAGTGCGTCGTCGCTCGGTAACTCTCCAGCGCCTCCCGCTTCAGCCCGAGTGTATTTTCGCTTGCTAGTCGAGCTGGCGCATACGATGCATATATCACCGTTCGGATCGTCTCACTGTCCGCCGTCGGTTCCCCGCCCCAATGGATCGTGCGCGAGTCCCACACGACCAAGTCTCCAGGCTCCGCCAGCACTTTCAGGGGTTTCATTCCACGCTCAGCAAACCATTGGATTTCATCTTCGCTGAAGAGTCGGATATCCTTCTGTTCCCAGGTCGATGGATCCGTTGTATCGAAAAATTCCTCGGTCACTGTGTTCGATCGGGGGAAAACCATCAGAGCCCCGTCGTTTGGGCCTGCGTGGCTGAGGTTGATGATTCCTTGGATACAGTGCAGTCCTCGGCGCATCGGGGACTGGTCTACATGGGGCCACGGCTTTTGATTAGGCCTATCCTTTCGGTTCGGAAGGGTCACGTTGAGGGCGTCGAATGAGACTAATAGTTCATCCGTACCCCAGATCTGAGCGAAAGCTTCCAGTACCTTGGGTTCCGTACGGGCTTCCCACATGAACTTTTCGTGGGTGACCGAGTACCCGTTGAAAGTGTTCACCTTGCTTTGCACGGGCAAGTTCTCATCGACCCACGTAGTAGGGTCATTAAGGTCAAAGGCCGGATTGAAAGAGGAAAGCCAATCAAGGGCTTTTCGCTGATAGTACTGAGCTTTGTCGGAGTTGATGACATTTTTGATCACTGCGTAGCCTTGGGATTGGAGATCGTCTCTCCAATCGCCGTAGGGACCAGTAAGCCTAATACATTAGCAATCTTCTAGCGAGATGATTAATATAACATACTCGAAGGAGGAATGGTTGATAGCCATGATGTGAACAGAATAGGGTTGGAGGTGGGAACGCGACGCGGGACAAGTGTTTTTGGTACTAATTGTCAAACGGTATGATGTGATCTGGTAGATCTCACCTGGACCAACAGCGCACGCATCGGCTAAACGGGTAAGCGGGGGTCCCTCTATGCTTTGACTGGATGTTCATCTACGCATGCACCTCCTGGTCGGCCCGATCATCCCCTTCGGAGGTTATAAAACTACAAAATACCTAGGGTTAACATCGGGACGTCCTCCTGCTCTGGCTGATCAAAGGGACGATAATTTCTTGAATAGGGCCTCCTAGTATTCGACACAACCATCTTTACAGAAACACATAACATTCTACATCTGTCGATAGGAGATTCAATGCTCGCAAAGACTGAACCCACCGTCTTCGAAAAGCTGCTTGCTGTGCACCCCCGCAACCTTCTGTTCCTCCGTTAGCTCGAGCCTGTAAGCCATTGCCTCTTCTGTGGTTATGATAGAGAGTAAATTCTGCCCTTCGTCTTCATCGACTTCGATGGGCTCGAGCTCGCCAGGCTCGGGTTGGATGATTGGGCGGGTTACTGAGATCAAAGTGGATGAAGCCGTTGTTAGGCGTCGATACCATGGCAATCAACCTTGGAAACCTCTTCGAATTCAGGTTTCAGTGGATGGAGAGCAATGCATGTTTTGAATCTCACACCTGTAGGCTTCTTATACGCAGCCAAGCGGCTGGAATAGTATGTTTTGGGACAAATCTCAATGGCATGCCTTTTGTCATGCGTTGTCTGGACTCAGCAAGCACTCAAATTACCTGCAATTAGCATATTGAGAAGTCATGCGAGCTGACGCATCTCATGATAACCAGGAGGCCAGGATAGCATAAGCAAAAAATCATCATATATTGATTGCAATAACAGGTATAATAGCAACTTGATGTCACAACTTTTTGCCAACTTCAAACACATTCATGTATCCAAAGCGGCCCCTTAAAATATCCAGTCTCATCAAGTAACAAAGAAGAAACATATCAATCTTAGACTTTGCCGGGTTGAACTTGGAAGAACTAAGTAGCTATGTGCAGAAGATAGGGCGAGATATTCCCATTGATCTCGTCTGGCTTGCGAAGTCTGAACTCCAAATCCTCTCTGATCTCCCTTTTCTCGTCCTCTGATAGATCGGAGCCGCGGAAGCTAATACAACACCAGCATTCCGAGGTGCAGTGGCCAATACCTTTTGCGGTTCCAATAAGATGTCTTTTGGCGCAGCATCCACATTGCCGGCTACAGCATCCACCTTGGTCTGAGCAATCTTGGATCAAACCTTCATTCATGTACCAGGTAGGATCACGTCTTAATGTATCATAAGCATTTTTGGTAGGCTGGGCAAGTAGAGAAACAGCTCGGTAAAGAGTACGTTCTTTTTCAGAAAATTTCTTTCTGGTCTGCTCCAGTGTTTCGCTATCCTCGGACTGATGTTGATCACACTCAATAGCTGCCGCTTTGCAAGACGCTGTGACCCTGTTGTTCATCGTCTCCTCGCGTTGTACTTGCTCCCGTATTGCATAATCAGCCATGATCACTTTAATAGCGCCCTCACATCCAATACTATAAACGCCATTTGTGAGTATAATCTGGCCATATGAGTACATCGGACGTAGACGTTTGCTTTGACGATTGAATAAGCCCATAGTTGCGTTTAAGTAATTTCGTTTTGAGTATGGTAGATAGGGTTGAAGAATAAAATGGATGGGAAGAGAGTGAAGATTTGAAAAATGACCTCATACTTGCTTCGTGACTCACTCACAGGCCGTCGCCCAAAATTGTCAACTGGCGCCAAAGAACGGTGATTACCTACAACAAAGGTTTATGGTATTTGCTTTGCAGACGTTGAGTGTGTTGGCTTATTTGTGGGAGGAGGTAGGGGTGAGGATAGGTAACAAGAAAAGAAGAGGAAGAGAGAGAGGGATGTGAGGTTTGCTATGATACGCCCCTTCCTTCCTCCAAGCAGCAGCTTCCTTCCCATCTGGTAGGTGCCTCAGCTTATAGTTCCTTACCTGCCTGGGATATCCAAACTATGTAAGTTCGTTTATAGCATTTGTGAATAGTTAACGAACAATTCAAGTATATTAGCTTATTTAACATAGGTATATAGACCAATGGATAGGTCAAAAGAGAGTGAATGGGCGAGGATACCACAAGTTATGTAATAGCTAACGAGGGATCTGGTAAAGAAGTTTATACATGTCTGGGAGACGCTATGATCGAAAGCTTTGGCCAGTCCGAGATCAAACCGAGATTTGTGAGCCTAGTACCAGAGAGCCTTGTTCCAAAACAAGCTTTTAGCGTTGGCAAGATCATCGTCCATGGTATACATGGTCGAATTGAAGACAATCTCGGTGGCGTTAGAGCCGTACTTGGGCCAGTGAATTTTGTCGTTCGTCCACTTATGGTTGGGATCAGCAGTCAAAATAAAGGAGAGAAGATACTTTTGCATCTTGCGCTTTTGGTGCAAAGATATCAGCATAGGCACGTTGAGAATTTAGGAGATAACATACAGCAATGGTAGGGTCAGCCGAGATACTGCCGGCAATTGTGACACCGGAGCCAGCAGCAGGCTGGGTTTTAGCGCTGGAGCTTGGCAAAAGGGAGTAGGTCTTGTACCCTGTTTGGAATCTAGGTCAGTATCTATTTCCAGGGAATGGCTTCCTGGTACTTACAGTAGTAGCTCTGGTCAGTTCCATGAGTAGCTTCGTTAAGAGCAACCATGGCATTCCAGGTATTGTTGTTTAGAGCCCGAGTAAGGGCGTAGTCATGAGAGGTCAGGTCAAACGACTGTCTGATATCGGCAAAACGGTACCCGGGGCTAGTATAGTCGGATTCGGGGTACAGCTCCAAAATTTCATCAATAACATCGTCTGTGATAGCCGGGAAGAAAGTGCGCAACTCGCTTCGCACGTCGGCAGTGGTGTTGACTCCGGATGTCGGGGAGCCGTTATTCTCATGCTGCTCGTGCGTAATGACTAGAGGACCGGTGAAATTGAAACGTCCTTGGTAAAGCTGGGACTCATAGGTGTCGGCGACAAAATCACCATCAACTCGGGGCTGGAATTGGTAACCATATTGTGTATGGATATCACTGGCGATGTTGGTTAGGTTTGCGAAGGGGACCTTGCGCATACATGAGAGTTCGCCGCCACTGCAGCCAGCTGCGCTAGAGACGTTCTGCCAAAATATTTCGCCCTGATGGTGGCCAGCACCAGGAACGAAGCCCGGAGAGGCAAGGTATGCTTTGTTGTATAGTTGCTCGTTGCGGCCTCCGTAGCGGGTCATCATAAAAAGGTGCATGCTGGCCCCGGCGGAGAATCCGACAGCGGTAATATCGTCAGGGTTACCACCGAAGTTGCCGATATACTTCTTCACCCATCTGTAGGCATGCTCTACATCGTAGAGGGCAACGTTGTCGGTCGCACCTTGATGAACAGCAGTCACTGAGTTGGCGAGACCGGTTATCCCGAGTCTGTAGTTGAAGGCCACGAAGATGAATCCCTTGGAAAGATCGAATAGGCCCTCAGGGGTACTCTTAGACTTGGAACCGCTGGTGAACCCACCTCCGTAGGTCCATACCACGACAGGGAGTTTCTTGCCCTTTGCGTTGGCAGGAGCCCAGACGTCCATGTAAAGACAATCTTCAGAGGAGCTGCAATCCACATCTTGGCTGGCATAGGTTGTTCCGTTGTTGATGATAGATTCGACAGAGGGCCACTCTGGTTTGGAGAAGCGAAGATTTCCAGTAGGTACTGCGGCAAATCGAATATTCTGATATTTGTAGTATCCAAGTGTCTCGTTACCTGCGACTGCTTGAATTGTGCTGTAATCAAGAGATACTCTAGGCATGCTCGAAGTATTCGAGGTGCGAGCAGACGGCACTGCCGCCGCAAGCGAAGCCGCCAGGGGCAGCAAAAAGGGGGAGAAATGCATGTCCGGCACGATCCGAGGTGCTATCAATCAGCAGGTTGATGGTAGGAACGTAGTCACCTTTGAGGACATTATTCACCACTTAAAGCACCCGTCCTCTCCACAAGCGAGCATTACGCGGCAATAATACACGGCACTGAGGCAAAAGGCAATGGTGGAAACAAGCTTGGGGGACGGTCCCCACAATAGAAGTTACACCGGGGAAGATCGTCATTTGCCAAGTCTGCATCGAAACGGCCGACTCGGATAACCCGAGGATGAGACGCGATCCACGGCTGATCCGAGCCCGAGGGTTCGGCGATAACAGCATCACGCATTCCATATCTCTTTCAATGGATGGACATATCTTAGGCCATCGTGATTTCCAGACCTCGCGGGCCAATTTGATAAGGGACATGATTTCCCTTGCCCTTATACCACCATGGCATACCCAAGAGGCCACAGAGTATCCATGTTAGATGTTAGGGCCACCCGCACTTCTGCTCTCCAGGTTCTGATACTCAGTGCCTCGCCATATCTCCGCCCCACAAAAACTAACTCTCCACCAGAACCCTTACAAGAGGGAATACTGGGATATGCTTGGCCATTTCTTTACAAAAACCCAAATGTCAGACACCTACCTCTTGCACATGTCGGACGGTGTTAAGAAGCTCATCACCGGGAGTCCGGGACAGTCAAAATCGATTTCTTTCACAGAGGAAAGCATCTCTTTGATTGTCAGCATACCTTGCGCATCATCCAAACAATATCACACCTAGATTTACCAGGGCATGTACGTCTGGTACCAGGCGGTCCTACCACAGCAAGTGACCACGTTTCCATTGGTACTAGGTAGTTGGCAGTTTGAACGTTGGACAGATGTTTGTGGTTCTAAGAAGCTTGGTAGAGCCTTGGCTTAATCTGAAGAGTTCAATTCTGTAAATTACAAGGTGGCATATTGGAACTACAGATCCCTGCTAAACGTCCATCATAAGCAATGACATATCGCCAGCCATCAATCCAACATGTTATTAGTGAGGTTTGCCTTGCGAAGTTTGTCATTCCTCCCTCTCTGAACTATTGATTAAAGTAGGCAAATGAAGAAATCATCAAATACAAACTTTGAAGCTGAAGCTCGTGAACACAGATACTTAAAAAAGTTCAAGGTATCATTGCAAGCCAGATTCCATCTATTGGGACGAAGAAAGCCCATCGATACGGTCATATCGATCTTATCGTATCAACCGTATCAAAGCTTGACCCTGAGTAGAACCTTGGAAGTATGCAGCGAACAACTATCATAGGAGAATAGCCTCGCGGCCTCGAAGCCTCGCAGCCTCGCAGCCTCGAAGGCTCGAAGCCTCGAGGCCTGACCTGAATGTCTATATGGTTTGTTTACTTTCTGCTTCCCCTCTGTCTTCCCAACTTATCTTCTACATCATACCATCCAATCTTCATTAAATGTGATACGGTATCTCATCAAACTCAATCATGGCGACCCCAACTGTCTCCGAATTGAGCATCAGACGTGTGACCCCGGCTCAGCGGGCCCTCGAACTGCCTGAGATTCTGAGCAACATCTTCTCGCAGAATGTCTTGGATACAAACAACACAAAGTTGACGGCCGGTGACCTGCTCAATTTTGCCATTGTCAACACGACTTGGTATAGCGAAGCTATCCGCGTGTTGTGGGGCCACCCCGAAAAGCCGATCGATCAGATCATGGCAAGCATTCCTCCTAATCGCCGCCAGTACTATGCCGACTTCGTTCGTTGGATGTCTATGCTCTCCCGCGTCGGGGACATGGACCACTTTGCGATCGGAGGCTCCCTCCACGGGCTAAGCTTTCCCCGACTGGATAAGCTTTCCGTGAACATCTACACGAACAGGCTCTATGTGATTCCTATTGCTCATCCCACGGACTGGACCAAAGACATGTACTTCAAGAAGCGTGAGCCTAAGCGTGACCATGAAGCCAATCTCGATGCTGTCCTGGGAGTTATCGAGGTGAGTTAACTAGCTTGGTCTCCAATTGGAACTGCCAACTGACTCTGACTAGAAATACATTCCTTCCCCCGACGAACTCTACCTTCGATACGAAGGACCGGACTCCCACCTTTCGGGCGTGGTTCCCGTCCCCAAAGAAAACCGTGTTGTCCCTGCTCCAACTGCCCATTGGTACATCGACCGACGTCCCGTCAAGAAGGCTGATGATGATGATGATGAACACGAGGACCTGCTCCTGTGAGCTCTGTGGACACTTGGGGCGAGAGCAATTGGGCAGAAACTCACTTGACCAACTTTGACGCCGAGCCGAGGCTCTCAGCTTGAACTCAGGCAACCTGGCTGGAATCAATGCGATTTAGGGAAGCCATCTGGTTGTGTCAATTGCCAAAAGTGGGTTTGGTCTGAATTTCAATTAACGAGGGATAAAAAAAGGAAGTACCCTAGGCCAATACAATAGTGAAATGCAGTGGTGATTCACCTCTTTGAATATTTGAACAGCGTACGCAAAGTCAATCTTACACCCACATCATACCCCTAAGGAGCTGGTGAGCAACCTGGGCATACCCTGTCTTCTCATGGGCATAGGCTTTTCAGCCCCACCTCTTTGAAGATCTTGAACGGCGAGCTCTGCAAGGATACCAATTTCTACGGACAAGTTCAAAGTCATTCTCGAGTTGAGCTGAGTATTATTCAATGCGGTTCTATGTCATGGTATCTATTTTATAATGATCTAAGTTACAGTAAAGTCATCGGCTAGACTCAAGCCAGACACTTGGAACAAGTCTGTGTACACTCAGTCGAGAGACTTCCGTGTGTATGCAGAGTACGCTTTCCACGGGAGTCTCCAATCAGAGCGAAGCAATGCAGGGCTGAACACATCGAAGTCTTGTTTTTGGAGGCGATCCAACCACAAGCGTGTACCGACCGCGGGCATGAAGACACCAAAGGCCCGGTTGACTTCCTCGAGGGGCGACTCGCTACTCTTCGCAACATCATATTCATGCCCCTCTTCACCCTCGTGCTCAAAGTCATGGCCGACGTCCTCACCGGCACGAAGGTTGCTCAGCATCTGTTGCACCGTGATAAGATGATCACTTGCCCGGGTAGCAACAGTGAACACCGCATCACGAAGCCCCTCAGCCTCAGCTCCGCGCCGAAGGACGTCTTCTTCCTTGACTCCTGCCTGTGCCATGATATCCAGAGGCAGCATCACAGCTCCCTGTTTCGCACCGCCGCCCATTGCGCTAGCCCCACCAGGAGGTGCCTGGGCAGCCGGGGCAGGGAATGCCACAAAAGGCAACCCGCGCAACACGGCCGCAATTCCCACTGCTTTCCCGATATGCGACGCAACGTGGTCCGCAGTCACAGAGGCCATTGGCAAGGCCGACAAAGTGAGGTACATAAGTGTGGAGTATGTGTTCTCAGCGTAGGACTCCAGCGCCGCAATGCTGGGATATGGGTCATTTGTTAACGTTTGTTCCCGCGAATTGATCAACCGGGTCAGCCATCCTTTGCTGATCCGCGCACGACCCTGCGTGCGCTCGTGGAGCTCAGAGATAGCCGATGAAAGCAAGATGGCGACCGGTTCTTTGGGTGGTGCGCCGGCTAGAATTTTCGATACTGAGTCGCGCCAGAACTGGAGGCGCATGAGGCCAATTGTGGGAGAGGAGGTTGTGTCGGGGATCATGGAGAGAGAGACGTTTAATGCGCGCAGCGCAATGTAGAAAGATTGAGCATGTCGCGGGATGAAAGTGCTCAGTGTGTAGGAAGGACGGTCATATTTTCTGCAGAGGTTCGGTCAGTCTTGTCTGGAGAGCTTTCCCAAAAGCCGTTGGGGTACGTACGAGAGAAGAGCGACACAATATTTATGAGCGCCTTGTATTTCCTCCTGGGTGAGAGGACTGGCGAGAGAATGTGACCGGCTGAAGCTTCTTGCTTGAAATGAGGAAAATCGACAAGCTCTAGCCCGGCACGGCCGAGCTGCTTGGAGGAAAGACATTGTGAAAGGTGAAGTTGCGACTCCGGGGAAAATATTCGACGTAATCGGGCTAATCGGATTGGCTCTCAGCGAATATTTGTCAGCGCATTCATTTGCGCAGGTAGAAAGATGTCAAACGGAATTCTCGTAGGCAGAAAGAAAAAGAAGTAATTTGAATACAGTAATATGTTGAATTGATGTGTTGAAAAGACAAAAAAGCGGAATTTGCGACTTCAAGATTTCCACCGTCACTGACCACCTGACTTCGCGTTTCTCGGCGCGTCTCCCGTGTACTCCGTACCCTCCCCGAGCTCTCCGATGATATCCAACGATGAGCGATGAGGAGAGACCGACAAAAAGGCAGCGCTTCTTCACTGACCCTTCATCGCCTTCAGATCCCCGAGACGCGTCTTTGTCGACGGAATCACGCCAGGACCAAGATGTGCTTGAGATTGGATCTGTTGATCGCATCCCGGAAAGCTCACCCGGCCTAGAGACCGAGCATGAATCACGACATCATTTGACAGAGATAGCAAACCCCACGGCCTTGCAACCGAATCCCATTCTTGACGCAGCGCAACCCGAAGCGAAAGCCGATACAACAGTCGAAGGTTTTGATGTGGAACTCTTCACAAGCATTGTGGGAGAACAGCTGCCAGTCGACTCGATCAAGGCAATTCAGTCGGTGGCATCGAACAACATCGAACAAGCTGTCAACGTGTACTTTGATGGCTCATGGAAGAAGCCTGCGCGGACCTACCCCCTCCCAAGTGGTCGACCAAACACTCCACGGGTAATACCAAAGCCGGTGGAAACTCAATCAGTTCTCCAAAACCACCCCGATACTAGATACGTGGGCGCGTTCGGTGTCGGGGGATGGTCGACCAGGAGTGGTCCCGCAATCCTCAAGCATGGCGACCCCATCAAAATCGAACGCGCACGCTCGCAGCCAACTATGAAGCGAGGCCGAGGAGGAAAGTCATTCGTCAACCACAAGAGCGATGTTTTGACCCGGTTCACAAATACCTCGGGCCAGGAAATTGGACGGCTGCCCCATGAGACTGCCGAATGGGTCTCTACGCTCATAGACCAGAAGATCTGCCGGTTTGAAGGAGTTTGTGTATTTGTGCCTGACAGGGTACGCGTGAATGACACCATATACTTGCAACTTCGAGTCTTCCTACGAAAAGAGGCATTCCAACATGCTGCATTTGCTGCTTTGAACAAGGACGATAATAGATCCACTGGGCTGTTCGAGGAGAAAGAGAACACAGAGGAGAAAAATCTCCGACTCCGTCAAGTCTCTCTTGTAAAATTGTTTCACGAAATCAACCTCCAGCCCACATCTACAAACCCAACTACCGAGAAGCACAAGCGAGATGGTATCTTGCGTGCCGCGGAAATCGCGGAGCAGTATGACGGCACGAAGAAGGCGGCCAACCCGAAATCGGCCAAAGACCCGGACAATTCATCTGATGAAAACGACACCGAAGAGTTGGAAGAGGATCAGCTTGATACCCTGTACCAAAAAGCTCAATCATTTGATTTCAACATGCCTGGAGCCGACCCAGCCTCTAGCTTCAAACTTGACCTCCGAAAATACCAACAACAAGCCCTCCACTGGATGTTGTCTAAAGAAAAAGAGACCAAGGGCGACCAAGGACGATCGATGCACCCCTTGTGGGAGGAGTACACATGGCCCACGAAGGATGCCGATGAGCATGAAACGAAAGTTCAGGGTATCGACCACTTTTATGTCAACCCCTACTCTGGAGATCTGAGCATCGACTTCCCTGCTCAGGAGCAACGCTGCCAGGGCGGTATCCTGGCCGACGAGATGGGTCTGGGTAAAACAATTGAGATGCTCAGTTTGGTGCATTCACATGCAGTAGAGCCTGACCCGCAGATCTCAAATGGTGTCACCTCGGTCAATGATCTTGCTAGGATGCCAAACTCTGCTGGGGTGGTTCCCGCGCCTTATACCACGCTGGTTGTCGCACCCACATCCCTGATCTCTCAGTGGGAAAGCGAAGCTCTCAAGGCGGGCACCCTGAGAGTTCTGGTATATTACGGGTCAGACAAGGCCATCAACTTAAGAGACCAATGCTGTGAATCAAAATATGCAACAGCCCCTCAGGTGATAGTCACCAGTTATGGTGTTGTCTTGTCGGAATTCCGCCAGCACATACTCCAGTCTGCTTTTGGCCCTTCCACGAACGGCGGCCTTTTCTCGGTGGAGTTCTTCCGCATCATTCTGGACGAAGCTCATGTAATTAAAAACCGGCGTTCCAAGTCAGCCAAGGCCTGCTATGAGCTGAAGGCAGCCCACCGATGGGCATTGACCGGTACACCGATTGTCAATCGCCTTGAGGATCTGTTCAGTCTGGTCCGCTTCCTGAGAGTTGAGCCCTGGAGCAATTTCTCCTTTTGGAAAACATTCATCACCGTGCCATTCGAATCCAAGGAATACGTGCGGGCGTTGAACGTCGTGCAGAGTGTGCTTGAACCTCTAGTGCTTCGACGTACCAAATCGATGAAAACTCCCGAGGGCGAGCCATTGGTCCCACTACCCAAAAAGACAGTCACCATTGAAGAGGTAGAGTTGCCAAAGGCAGAGCGAGAAATCTACGACTGCATTTTCACACGAGCGAAACGAACATACAATGACAACGTCGAGGCTGGTACACTTTTGCAGTCTTATAGCACTATTTTTGCTCAAATTCTGCGACTTCGTCAAACATGCTGCCATCCGGTAATGACGCGCAACAAGGCCATAGTCGCAGATGAGGAGAATGCCGCAGCAACAGCCGATGCAGGCAATGAATTCAAGGATGATATGGATCTTCAGGAATTGATCAGTCAGTTCACAACAGAAAACGCAAACGCCGATTCTCAAGATCGGCCGGGAACGATGGTCAAATTCACTGCCCATGCTCTTCGCCAGATCCAAACAGAATCCAGCGGCGAGTGCCCTATCTGCTGCGAAGAGCCCATGATCGATCCCGCGGTCACGGCATGCTGGCACAGTGCTTGCAAAAAATGTCTCGAGGACTTCCTACAGCACCAAATGAACAAGGGCACCGAGGCACGCTGTTTCAACTGCCGTGCACCGGTCGAGGCAAAAAACACATTCGAGGTCGTCCGACATCCCTCTCATACACTACCCCTCGACGAAGATATGACCAGCACGCTACCAACAAGCTCACAGCCCGCACCTAAAATCTCTCTCCGTCGTATATACCCCCTCTCCCCTTCGGCGCACACATCCGCCAAGATCCATGCCTTGATATCCCATCTGGGTCGCATTCCCCCAAACACCAAATCTGTCGTTTTCTCCCAATTCACCTCCTTTCTCGATCTCATCGGCCCTCAGCTCTCCAGGGTTGGCATCAGTTACCTCCGCCTCGATGGCTCAATGCCGCAAAAGGCTCGCGCTGCGGTCTTGGCAGAGTTCACAAAAACAGACAGCTACACAGACGACATTGTCGACGAGGATACCCCCGTCAAAGGGGCCAGTTCTGAGTCTTCAACGCCCGTCCCAACGGTCCTACTGATCTCACTTCGCGCTGGTGGCGTGGGCCTCAACCTCACAACCGCAAGCAATGTCTTCGTCATGGACCCGTGGTGGAGTTTCGCCATCGAAGCACAGGCCATTGATCGCGTCCACCGAATGGGACAGACTCGTGATGTCAACGTTACGCGGTTCGTAGTCAAGGATTCTATCGAGGGCCGCATGCTGCGTGTGCAAGAGCGCAAGATGAACATCGCTGGTTCGCTGGGGTTGAAGATCGGCGGCGACGATGGTGATGATGATAAGGGGAAAGAGAAACTTGCCGAGCTGAAAATGCTGTTCGAGTAGGCAGGTTTACATGGGTGTATCAACGTGTCCTGTTTGGGCGCTTTCGGGGCTTGGAAATTCTGGATGTCAAGTGTACTGTTGTTCTAAGCGCGGATCTTGATGCAAATACTTCATGATGCTTCCAACGTTGTATATCAGGAAGAAATTTGCATTGATATTAGTACACTAGAAGATGAAATGAAAACATGATATAGACATTAATCCATAATACCCCCAACTCAAGACACATTTTAAATAGGCATCTACTTGCTCGAATGGTGAAGGTGCCTCTTGACACTCTCTTTGACCTTGGCAAGCTTGCTACTCTTCCCGCTCTCCTGGGAGTGCTCAGACTTGTTGCTACTAGTAGGCGAGTCATTTTTCTTGGGGGCGCTTTCCTTGGAATCGCTCAGGCCTAAAAAGTTAGTACCACACCGAAATCAATAGTGGCAAAACTCACTCTGCTCACTCGTCTCGGAATCGCCTTTCGCGGGCGCCTTTCCCTTGGCCTCCTTCACAAACTCCTCGGCCGGCTTTGGTGGAGGTCCCTGGGGTCCCTCGAGAGCCTCTATGCTTGCTTCGGGGTGAGCTGAGCGTGTGTTTCCACTGCTTCCACCTGAAATCTGTGAGGAATCACGTTGCTCCTTGTCTGACGTTTCCTTTTCTTTGTTGGGCTCGGTGGATCCACTAGAGATCGGCTGTGCGGTGCTAGCGGCGGCGATAGTGGAGCTGGTATCTTCAGGGTCGATGGTGGCAGTCTTTGTGGCAATGGGGTCTGATGTAACGGCAGCTTCTTCGAATGTCTGTGTCTGTAACTGTGTCTGTGTCTTGCCGACTAGGTTTGGCTCCTGGGGTGCAGTGTTGCCCTCCGTTGTAGGAGCGCCGGGTTGTTCTACCGGAGTCAGAATTGCCTGTTTTGGTCCTGGACATGTATTTGATGCACTTACCTTCGCGGTTACCAGCATCGTAAGGATCTGTAGTGTCTCCTCTGCCCTGCACACCGGAGAGGGGTTCCTCGCCATGCTGCTGTGTGATTTGTGTGGCATTGGGCTCGCCATTTTGGCCCCAAATAGCGGTCGAGGCGGCAGTGACGTATTTGTTGACTGTCTCCATGATATATGATAAATATTGTACCGTGAGTGATAAAGGAGTTTTCAATGGGGATATAAAAAGGTGATGAATGTATTTGGGGTATGGACATAGAAGAGAAGTGGAAGCCCTAAGATATACGGGCCAACTCAAGCTTTATGGACCCAAGTTGGAAGGTACGTCAGAGTTGGGCTGTGGCTTGCGCATATAGTGCGTCCACTGATTGCTAACTTGCGAATTAGATTGTTTAATCAATTGAGTTGCTCGAAGTGATCGTCGGAGCTCATCGTCATACCATGACGTCACGAATCATGTGATCTGACAGTGCACGGAGGTTGTAACGATCCAGCCCTGGAAGTCAGGAGTAAAAGATTAGAATTTTAAGCTGGACCGTGGACCTTGGAAATGCGCTCTCTATATAAGGACATGGTTCGTTAACAGGAGTAGTACCTGGAGTGGCCACCTGGGCAGGGACCTCGTGAGATACAATAGTCGCCCGCTACGTAAGATACCATACAAAAAAAGCTGTTTGGTCTTGAATTGAAGTAAAAAAACAGTAAAGCTGATGGGCAGGTAACACACAGATAAAAACGCTGGGGAAGAATATCGAATTAAGAAAGTTCACTTGGAGGTGAATAAACTGCAGGCTAAGCATGACGTTTCGTAGATCTTGGCGTAGTGGCTCCATCTTGAGCACCGGGGTTTAAAGGTTTCGACGGGTCATAACCGATGCTCTTGACGATTCCAAGTCCTTTGGTCTTGCCTTCCCGGAATAGTACACGGTCGCCAGGCGCTAAGAACTCGGGACGTTGTATGAACCTGAACGCGACAAGCGCTCGGTCACCTGTGCGAATGAAAGGTCGGTCAATGTCAATCACCGAGCAAGTCTGACTGACAGCCCCGACGTGCAGCATGGCCTGGTATTTGGGCTTGATGGTGGTGGCGTGGGAAAGTATGAGAACTATGTTCTGTTAGCAAGAGGCCGAACTGTTGAGGGATGATAGCTTACCTTCAGCGACGAACTCGCGATAAACCTTGGGAGGCTCCTCCAATTTCTTGAGGACAACCATTCCCTTGCGCACTTCCTTGCGGCGGACGCGCTTCAGTGCGAACGATCCGGACTGGCCAGCGAAGCAGGCATTCACCTGGATACGCTTGCGCTCGATGGACTTGATGACGGTGGTGGTAAACTGGCCGAGCGAGTCTGGTCCCACGACCACAGAGTCACCGGCATGGATGACGCCGGACTTTACCACACCCGAGACAACTGTTCCCACATGAGGGACGGAGAATGTGTCGTTGATGAGAAATTCGAAGGCCCCCTCGGCATCGTACTGGCCGCGATGAGGCAGGATGTTGAGGAAAGTGCGGACCAAGTTGAGATTCTCGCCTGTGACGTTGGAAACTTGGAAGATGGGACATATCCGCTGGCTCACAAACTGTGTGGCCGTGTTGATAGTCTCCTCCATATCCTTGACGAAGATAGGGATCTTGTGCGCACCAGGCGACTTGAGGATCTTGGCGAGTTGGGACAAGGTCTCCTGCAGGATATGAGGCGGGCATATGTCAATTTTCGTGACGATGACCATGACAGGCACATTGAGCGCCAGCGCAATGCCAAGGTGCTCTTTGCTCATTCCGATCAACCCGTTATTCGCGGCGACCATCAGCAGGCAGTAGTTGGGGCTGCTGCTAAGCATGCCGAATACAGTGGTGCGAAGGTACCGCTCGTGGCCCGCCAGGTCGGAGAACGAGATGACTTTAGCAGATCGCTTGCCAATGTCCTCCCAAGATAATTTACGGCCGGTGGTGCTGCCGACAATCTCGCCACGGCTGTCAAAGCCCATGATCTCCAAGCCAACGGAGCTAGTCCGTCCGCTCTCGATCTCATGCTTGTGTCGAAAGAGATTGACTCGTGCCCGACCACGGCCGTCATCGAGACCCCCTTTTACCAGGACTCCCAGCGTGGTACTCTTTCCAGCATCCACGTTGCCCACGACCGCAATCCGAAGCTCCGCCATTTCCTCGACATTGTCAGCGTGGTGGCGCACAAGGACTTTACCCCAAGCGCCTGCGACGCGCTCAGTGTTAACAGGGGACTCTTCCGGACCGCCGACGTTGTATGTCAACAATACCCGACAGTGGGCGGGGATTGTCTCGGCCGCCTCGCGCAGACGCTGGAGCGCAGTGTTCCATTGAGCGAGGTCAAACCCCATGGATTCACCACCGTCCTCTAATCCGAGATCGAACAAAGTTTCTCCATGACCTTCGTCTATCCGTGTCTGTAAGGTGCCAGCGAGCATCTGAAGACTGTCTTCGATAGCCTCACCGGTGCCGAGCAACAGCTCCTTTAGCTTGGCTGTACGGGGGTTGTCGGACAGCCCGAGCTGGTCGAGAATGTCAAGCTCTGCATGGTCTTCCAAGTCGCGCGAGACACTGGCAGTGGAATAGCCGCTGTCGCTAGGTGCTACTTGGCCGGAGCGGTGGGCCTGCTGCTTCTCTGCATACTCCGCGAATTCGCTCAGCGCCTGGTGAGAGACTCGGGTCAGACAAGGAATTGTCCAAGGTAAGTGAGGTAGCCTACCACTTCTCCTCGCCTGCGTTCCTCTATGCTCTGTTTTGCGGTCGGCATGGCGTGGGGTTTGATAAGGCTAAACGTGTCGATTGGCACTTGCCGCCTTTTTGGGTGGTGACGTTATTGGGTGGTGGATCGGATCGACGTTAATGTTAGGCGCGGGGCTGTATTCGAGTTATCATAGTTTTCCTCTTGTCGAGCAAAAGGATTGATGTATTAATTTAATATGGAATGTAAGGGTCTAAGGGGAGAAAAAGAAGGTGGCTAGAGGAATTCGGGCGAGCTTTATCGATAAGTCTGTGCCAGTCCAGATGTCGAGTCACTGGTTGAGTCATCGAACTGAGCCGCAATCCATTAGGCCCGCGCTTAGAGCTCGAGCTCGCATATAGTGGATATCATAACAGTCTAGCAAGAAGAGTAAAGAATCACTAGGAATGTGATGACTCAGTTGCATAGCCTACAACATCACAGGGTTGATATCCCGGGCATCACACGGTCGTAAACGGCAGTCCGTGGTCTCGTTATCTATGTTGACTGCATTTTGTGGTATCTCGTGTCCTCCAAGCCTATGTCGCAGTCGCCGGGGCCAATTCTATCCATCGAAGGGTGAGGGATTCATGCTCATGCCTGGGGGGAGATCAAGACGACGGAGTCTCCTGGAGGGTTATGAGCATCGATACAATATAATGGATACAGTATAATGGATGGTAGATATTCCCTCACTTACCTCGCACAAATAGCATCTCTTCTTGCTTCTTGATTGTCTGTACAAGGTCAGCGCGCCGTCCGTCGTGCCCGCATGCCACAGTTCCCTACCTTCACAACCTCCTCCTCGTTCTCATCTTCTTCCACCAGGTAGATTGTCTCCTCCACGTCGCCGAGGACCAGGTTGCAATGGCTGTCGTATGCCTAAACGCAGTTCACGGTCAATAGCTGTTCGGATGGTCTCAGGTCGAGGTATCTCACATGAAGACGGCCCTTGAGTTCACGGTCACCGCGCAGCTTCACGAACACGGTCTCATCGAGAGAAAGACGGACGAGATCAAGCGGCTCGGAGCCGGAGGGACCGGTATCTTCAATGTCGGCCATGGCGGGATGGGAAGGTTGAATTGGGTTAAGTGCAGGTCCACACACACGCAGAATCAACGAGCTCTGGCGGATCCCCGATATGGTTTAGCGTGGGACATTGCCAAGGAGTGTGATGAGTCAGCCTTCCCCGGGTTTTCAGTACCCACACACGCGGGATCTAGTCTTTATGACACGAGGATAATCTCTATAGATGCAAATAGATGGACCTTTTATCCCCACGGCTATACGTAGCTAATAATACTCAAAAACTTAAAAATCTTCCACGCTCTATCAAGCTCAGAGATTGTGGAAAGTGTCTCTCAAGCGTTCTGCAGGTGTCGCACTTAGTCTGAAGCACAATATGCACAAAGTACCACCTCCCCTAAGATCCGGGGTCGAAGCGCACCTTCCCCTCATTTAGGCCCCTGATGATATTCTCTTGACTCTTGTTGCGTTTGTTTTTCTTCGGCGATTTCACTCTTTCTTCGTTCTATCTATGCGGAGGATATTTTCAACTGGCGAGAGGCTCGCTTCTCACTGGGCCACTTTGTCTAGGCCTGGAACCAACAACCCAAAAGACCCTAAGCGCAGCCCAATCGGTCATTTGAGGCGACTCTCATATGTCGCAACTTGCCCACAAATAGCTCTACCACCAATTCCTCCTTCTCCGAGACCTCGCATCCAGAAACGCGATGCTCGCCAATTGTGCACTAGTCAGCGCTGGAGCAGCGAGCTAGCCGTGCCACGTCCAGCATCATGGGAAGAAGAAACCCGTGTTCCTTTGCCCGAATGGAGTTCTCCAGCAGAGGAGGAAGCATACCGACAGGGCTTTTTCCAGACGATCCAAGATGGACAGCCGAATCAAGTAATGGATGCCATGGTTGACCCACGGTCGGTGGGGCTTGTGGGATCCTTATCCCAAACCGCATTCGTCGAGATCCTTCACCTACTCGCCCCGTCCCATTTCATTGAGCCCTATCGTGATCTTCATCATACTCTGCACGGATGGGGAGTTTTGATGCAGGGATTACAACCAATCGAGGTGGTGTTCGACGAGTTCACGAGGGCTATGCTCACAATCATGAAATATAGAGTTGCGGCAGGGTATCCACCCCAGCTAGCGGAATACACTCATCTCCTAGATTGTGCACGGGCAATGGGAAATGGACCCCTGGCAGATGAGCTCTGGGACGAAATGACTGGGAACAGTATTACGCCGGATACGATTTGCTACAACCACTACATGGGCGCAAAGGTGTGGGATCACTGCTATGTGGGGAAGGAATCATACAATCTCCGAATTCTTCCTTACAGCTACAAGAAGCGACGCATGGAGAACCCGAATCCCGGCTGGCGTGGCTTTGGCACGGCAGCAAACAGCGTGAAGCGAATTGTGCTAGAGACATTCACTGAAATGAGCGAGAGCGGTCTCAGTGGGGACGAGCAGACATACATCAACATCCTGCTCGCGTCGGCTCGTGTTGGTGACATGACAGCGACCAAGAACATCCTCACTACCGTGTGGAACGTCGACGTGGATGCCCTTATGGCTGCGGAGGATGAGTCTTCCCTACCTCCTGTCACGCCCTACGATACCTGGTCGGGACTGTACCCAACAGAACGACTTCTCTTCGCGGTCGCTCATGCCTTCGGCACGGGCAATGACTTTCCGGTTGCTATGCGGACTGTTGATTTCATCGCTTCATCGTACAATATCCCGATTACGAGTAAGGTGTGGGCTGAGCTTTTCGAAAGAGCATACACTCTCTCCAAAGACCATACTCGGAGACAGGCGCACGATGGACGAAAAGGCAAAGTGCCCAGAGAAATAATTCACAGCATGTTTGAGACGATGACAGCCGAACCTCACAACGTTACCCCAAATCTCCAAATGTATCGATTCACAACCCAAACTCACATCAGGGACGGCAATCTGGAACCTTGCAAGGAAGACATGCGCAGAGCATATGAAATCCTCAGCGAGACACGGACAAGAAGAAGAGAAGCACGCAATACCGTCATGCGCTGCTTGCAGCCTGTGCTAGACAGCATGAAGGCACCTTTGAAAGGCGAAAAGATACCGCTCAACCGCCGAGCGAAGTACCAACGGCAGAATTGTTTAAAGCCAGATGAGACACTATTACAATGCCCCCTTCTCTTCGAGGCCATTCACCATTATGATCTCCTTCGACTGGAAGTTTTCCAGCAAATATACCTGATGCAACGCATTACCTACGCAGTCGTGAATAGAAAGTCCTGGAGCGATACACCCGACGATGTCTGGGAGCAGCAAGAGCGGCCGAAGCTACAAGAAGAGTGGAAAGACTTCCTTCCTGAGAAAAATTCCTACGAAAGCACAGGATCCTACAGAGAGCACGAGAGTGGAACAGTCGAGTTCTTGGGCCGAACGAATTCTCACAGCCGATACATGAGTCAACATGGCCGCATTCATGCACGACGAACCACAGACCAGGCTGATCTGTTCCATCCCGTTGAGGAGAAGGTGCTTGACGATAGGATCTTCTGGGGGATTCTACTGCATGATTACCCCAAGCTTGATCCGGCCGTCTTCCCACTCAATCGGATCTACACTTTCCAGCTTGAGAACACCAGAGAGCTCAAAGAGAAGCTCAATAAGCTGGCAACGTGGGTTGAGTACCCCGAGGAGCATCGGTTGTCAGAGAAATATAATCCTGCGGGCGGGTTTTATGGTCGGATTCATGCCCTGGGTTTCGATGCTGATCCTCGGCGGTCAATCTACTGGAGGAATGGCAGCTCTTGGGGTTGATAGGGCTATTCTGTATGAAACGACTCCGAAGTACATGATCACGCAATTGATATCCATTTGAAATTTCAGTGAAGCGGGCATCTGATCGTACATTTGAATAATTTTATGTCCATTGTTTGGACCGCCATGTAGGCCTGAGCTATTTCAGACGGTGCAACAACATACTAGATATACAATGGGGACACAGGCCCCGGAACACGCAATCAAAGGTAAACCAGAAGATGACAGGAAATGGCCATGTAATCTTCGAAAGTAGACCTGGCAGGAACATCTTGTTCAGACCTTCTCCCGCTTAAGGTCATTAACAGTCATATATCTGCCAATAGTGATCCAGCCCCATCGGAACCAAACCATCTGACTCTGATGACAGTTCACCATAGCGGACTGCGCCGTGAGCCATTCATTAATAGAGCTCACAAACAACAGGCGGGCCGGGCCGTCCCCAGAAGCCACAGCGTCCTTCTTCGACCCACCGAGCGCAGAAACAAGATTACTCCACACGCCAAAGAACATCGAGAATGGCGCATCAAGAACACCAATATACTTCCGGAAGATGGATGTCGTCGTCAACGAGTAAAGCGTAACGGGACACGAGAATCCCGTCTTCCCCTTCATCAACGTGCGCAGGAAGTGCACAGCACCGAAATACAGCGACCGGTGATTGGGATGGTTGCTGATACCGTGCTTGTCGAATGTAAGGATGACATCAATTGTAGCAGCAGGCGCCTCGTTCTTCCCCTTCGGTGGCGCAAACGCCGAGGCCAAAAGCCCCGCGACATCCTCTTCGGTCCAGTGCTTGTCCATTCCATCTGGGAAACGGGCGAGGTCGTTGACGATGAAAACGTCAGACTCGCTGCGCAATCCGAGGCGCAGAGCGGATTTTTGGAGTTCCTGCTTACGCACTTCGCCGAGCCCGTCTGCGTCGCCGGTGCTCAGGCAGAGGATCTTGAGGTGGTTGCCTAGTTCGGGGTTTGTGAGGGCTAGCACCGTGGGCGCGAAGAACATTGCCTCGTCATCTGGGTGGGCGATCAGGAGACAGATGCGCTTGTTTGCGAGGCGGGGGAAAGAGCGCGTGAAGGGTGATGAGGAGGTTGAGCTGAGGGTCCAGAATAGGAAGACGGCGGTTATGGCAACCACGAGGGCCGTCCAGTTGAAGGTGGCCGTCATGTTTGTGTTGATGGATTGGAGGGAGAGGGATCGGGTCGAGCGGGCGCGGTGTGGTTTGAGACGCGGGGTCAGCCGAGGGTCACTCAATTGCTGGTGACTTGGGTATATTTCATGAAATTATCCGATCGGAATAAATTATTTGTAGATCGATTCAAGATGTTAGCATGGTGGGGAAGGTGTGTACATCCCACTACCTGGTGCAGGTTGTTGAAGGCTCAATCGGGACGTAGAAATGGAAGCTTGGCTCCTGATCATACTAGAGCGCCGAACAAGAGCATGGCGAGCTTCGGTCCGCAATAGGGGCAAGCTTGAGTGGTCCCGCGATGATCGCCCGGGGTAGTCACGTGCCAGGGGATTTCTCACTTGGTCAGAGATTCGAGTATGCAGCCTCAAAACGATCTAGATAGCCAATTTTGAGATCATATGTAAGCAACATTGGAATTTTGTGGAAATTTTTAACTGGACTCTTTAATTCATTTTGATCATCTTGTATTGAAAGGTCGCTGGATAGGTAGTGAGCAAAGACTAGTTGGCAGTACTACTAGGTAGTATGCGGCGATTGAGTTGAGCCCCATGGAAGTCAAGATCACAGGTAAGGTACCATTGGTATATATTCCCGTTGTTAGTCTGCCCTATGCTGCAAATTATCTTGTAAGCAACACGACAGGGTCCACAGCCCGAAGCCAAGATCTGATAAGAATTTTGAGTCCAACGTCCAAAGTCTTGGGATCAAAGTTTGTCAAGATCTGAACACTCAGCTGTGTCAGTCAGAATGCAATTGTTTACACTCATATATTTTGCGGTAAATACTTGCAGCGGCACGGCCTAGGCCGAAGGATCGACTGTGATTCCTTGATTTATGGAGATTTACTAGTTTCAGTGTCCGTACACGTTGTACAAGACTGCGGACGTTTAGACGGTCAACCGGCAGCGGACCGGGTACTTGTGCCAAGAAAGGTGACTCTAGAAGGCCAAGTGGAGGCAATTGCCAGAAAAAATGACGGGCCGTGCAACAAGTAGAGACATCACGTTGTGACGGGCCGAGTATAAAGTTCCGACAGAAAATTTCTGCCCGCCTAAGCGGAGACCCGTTTCCCGCGGACTCTGTTAGTGCGGATTTTGCGAAATGGCGCAATTCGAGAATGAATAGTCTGAGCGGGTAATGTGAGTATTATTGAGAGTGAATTGAAATATAGCATGTGGCATGTAGTATATAACATGTGTGCGCATTATGTATGGAATGACGGAATGACGATATGGCGTTTTTGATATGGCATAATTTGCGGAGATGATTTCCCCATAGATGAGGACGAAGAATAGAATTAAGGCATCAACACCTAAAAGAAAAAGAAAGGAATTAAAAAAAAAAAACAAAAAAAGGCGGATCATATCCGGTTGAAACAGATCGGAGGGGTAAACCGAGATCGCCCCGAAACAGGAAGTTCGCCTGAGACGGCATCCCTTTCGATCAACGATTGGCTAGTCCATCCGACGACCTACCGGTGCACCAGGGCCAGTGATTTGCGATCGTGATCACCGAAGCTATCATCCTTTGAGAGTCCACGGGATTGACCCCGTTGTAGTCAATCGGGAGAGATGGTGCATACTTGTGTTCGTAAAGTGCATATAGCAGAGATAGAGCATGGACATACTCAATTTGTATAGTATCCTACAAGTACACAGTTCTTTACCTAGATCAGGGCAATGAGTGCATGGAATTGAACACGGAGTACTCCGTAGCAGTACGAACAAGTCGAGTAAATTGATCTACTCACGAAACACCACTAAATCTCCGAGCTGACGTGCGGCAATGCAAAAGCACACCCGAATGGCATCACCTGGCATCACCGCGTCTCCATACCCGTTACAGATCCAACACACGCCCATGGCGTGATTCTCTCACCGCAGCTTCACAGCCTTTCAAGGCTGGATACAAGGGCAAGGTACGGAGTACAAGGTACCCAGATGAGTCACGCACGAGCCAATTCTTCATCAACGTGTCGAAGCTGCAGCCGGAGAGCGTACCTGGGCCCCTGCGCACACGGTCACCGTCTATAGGCGCTACGAGGATGTCGTCGTTGCTCTTAGGTAATTTTATGGGGGCGGCCAAGGATATTGATTCGCTAACCATCCCTCAAAGCACGGAGCATATCTTGACAGCGGAAAGGCTAGAACTTGGATGTTGATCATACGAGTATCTTTGGTGATCTCCTTTTTGCTTCTGATATCCATGAGAAATGTAGACCATAGTTGCATCTCGCCCCACAGATGCAAGGCCTGCAGTGCGGGGTATAATTGTAGAGAGGCAATATACTCATAGGCGAGCGCCGCTGGTCCATCCCACCCTTAGCTTGTGTACAGGCGGTGTATATTCGAGGATCGTGAAAATGGAAGGAAAAATTTTCGTGGTGGAGCTCCGCGAAGGGTCTTTTCCATCGCGTTTCGTTGTCCTCTTGCGGAATGGCGTTTAGGATTTTATGGCGCTAGTCGCAGATCGTCTGGTAAGGGTGTCGTACGGTATTGTACGGCCGTTACGGAGGCTTTTCTTCCCTTTCATCATACGCCATCGGGCCACGTGAGAGCTATGTATACGTACTTTCTTTCTCTGATCCTCTAAATGCTTCTTGGGTATTAATAGACCTTTCTCATTGTAGCTGAGACTGAAACGAGAGAGACAAACAAGAATACTTGTAAATCTCACTTCCAATGCCTGCAGCTTCTCCAGACGCCTTGCCCTCAAAAGCACCTGAATCCCAGACACCTGATCGGATGGATCTCCGTGTTTCTTCTCAGGATAGTATAGTGTAGTGCAAAGCCGGGGTAGCATTGTGACATCGTGCCACGATGCACGATGGCCCTCTCAGAAAAGTATCTCCATAAGCTCAGCCCAAGCTCAGCCCTTGCTGTAGACCTGAGCGGCAGGTCCCGCCATCGGCCGTGTAGATGAGCATACCCCGCGGCGAAGGGCTGTCTCCCCCGGGGCCCAAGGCCGAACCACATGCCAAAGCCCCCCAAGCTTAGAGCAGAGCCCGGGATCGCAAACCTCTCCGACCGATTTAGCCGATCCGGCACAAAGGCCGTGAGTCATACGCACGGTCATTCTATGGTTCTCTTTTGGCAAGCCCTGGAGCTAATATGGCATCATGTGCTTGGGTCGAGCCGCTGGATGGGGTCTAGTTCGCTAGCTTGCCATCATCGATGGTTCCTTTGGGAAATCCCAAAAATGATGCCCCGACGGCTTATGTGGGGTAAAGCCCAAAAGACATCAGACGATCACAAAGCATCCCCGGGCGAGATCCTTCTACCTGAGTTGGGCGTGCTGGTCTCGGCACCAGTCCCGGGGACCCGAGATCCAACATGGCATGAGGCGGGTTTCAGGGAGAAATTGCGTGTTGCAGCTTTGACGTAAATCAGAGCAACAATTGACTAGGCCCAAGTAGCTAAAAGAATCCAAAGCACACACAAGGTAGGAAAGGACCTTGGAGCCGAATGCGGTGTAATATACGTGTTGCTCGATGGTAACGGTATTGTCAGGCTGTACCATGACGCTGTGCAACGCCCCACCAGCTAAAATTTTCCATTCTTTTTTGGCATTTCTCATTGACTGCACCGGTACCTGGATTCGTAGGGAACTTGGTTTCCAGAAAGGATTTAATCGACTTTTAATTAAATCAAAAATTCTAAATCAGAAAAATTCTATTTTTTTTTTCTTACTTAGTTTTCCACGGTTGCGTGCACATGATTGCGCCAGCCCATTCAAAAGCAGCGGTACGCCCTACCTTTTTTGCCATTGAATTTGATTTCTATACGATGAGGTGCTCTGCTTCTAAACTTCACCCTGATTACCGTATTGCTTCTCAACTTTAACTACCTGATCACCATATTGATTCCTGATCAACGTCATCGTCTACAGTTCACATCACTTTACTCATCGTTGTCGCCAATTGAGCAACCGCCACCATGCCGGGCCGATTGATCCCCAACTTGCTTAGGAATGCAAGTTCGCTGCATTCCTCTGTCACTTCGACTCCTAATCACTCCAACTCCTCGTCAACCGTCTCCGTGAATGAGATTCCCGGCGCAAAGAAGCCGGCGCACAACCACCATGACCGCGCACGATCTCCCGAGCGTCGCCTTTCGTTCTCTATGGACCACCTGATCCACCCCCACCGAGACCACAGCAAGGACAAGCGCCGCAGCCTTGGCCGCGCTGGCCGATCCAAGGAGCGTTCAGGCCATGAGTTGGCCCCCGCTGCTGCGCAGCTCGAGGTCAAGGTTGAGTCACCTCCACTGGTCTGCTATGGCCCTCCCGCCAGCTCGACTGGTGCCCTCTTCTCTGGTCGTCTGCGTGTCCTTGTTTCTGAACTTGTTGGTGGAGTGACTCTGAGTCAGTTTGATGCCCGCCTCATCTCCAAGACGAGCACCAAGAAGCCCGTCTCAAATCACTGCTCCAACTGCGCCACTCGCACTGAGGAGCTGACTCAGTGGAACTTTATCTCCGAGGACCTTCACTTGCAGAGTGGAGAGCACGAGTTCCCCTTCAGTTACCTCTTCCCCGGCCATCTCCCGGCCTCTTGCAACGGCGCCCTTGGCCAAGTTGAATACTTCCTGGTGGCGCATGGTAAGAGCATCACCGGCGAGGAATACACCCTCAAGCTGCCTATCAACATCCGTCGCTCTCTTCTCCCGGGCAATGACAAGTCCTCTATCCGTATCTTCCCTCCCACCAACCTCACCGGCCGTATCGTTCTGCCCTCCGTTGTTCACCCTATCGGCAAGTTCCCCGTGGACATGACACTGAGCGGAGTCGTCGACAAGGGTGAAGAGACCCAAACCCGCTGGCGCCTACGCAAGATGATGTGGCGTATCGAAGAACACCAGAAGATTGTTTCGACCGCCTGCCAAAAGCACTCCCACAAGATCGGTGGCGAGGGCAAGGGCGTCCTGCACCAGGAAACCCGCATCATCGGCCACAACGAAGAAAAGACCGGTTGGAAGACTGACTTCGACACTGCCGGCGGAGAGATCAGCATGAACTTCGAGGCCAACATCAACCCCGCTGCCAACGCCGTCTGCGATATGGAGGCCCCCGGCGGTCTGGAGGTCAAGCACAACCTGGTCATCGAGCTCATCGTGGCCGAGGAGTTCTGCCCCAACCGCAACACTCGTTTGATCACCCCTACCGGAGCCGCTCGTGTTCTTCGCATGCAGTTCCACCTCCACGTCACCGAGCGTGGTGGCCTTGGCATCAGCTGGGACGAGGAGATGCCTCCTGTCTACGAGGATGTCCCTGCCAGTCCTCCCAGCTACACCAAGCCCGACGATGCCCACAGCTACATCGAGGACTACCACGGCTCCCCGCTACCACTTCCCGACTATGAGGATTTGGAGCGCATGGAATCCCTACGATTGGACAGCGACTCCACCCACTCCTCCAACCGATCGACTCACAGCTCTTCTCGCAACCTGCGCTTCACTTCCGACGACCTCGTTACTGGACAATCACCCGCTCCCTCTCCTCTCCCATCGCGCACCCCCTCTCGCGCTCCCTCGGTCGATTCGTCCCGTCACTAAGCACCTGCACTTCAACATGTGTTGATCAGTCTATCATCTGATTACCGTTTCTCTATCATGACTTTACGACTCACGGCCAACCCAAAAAAAACACACCACCAAAATTACTCTCTATAATGATTTACTCTCTTCTCTGGGCTCTATTGTTATCCCACTTCTGCTTTTTGGTCCCATCTCAACGAAGGGCTTAATGATACCAACGACGGAGGACAAATCAACCCCGTAGCACGTGGGTTGCAGCGCATTTTCCGGACGGGTCTTGTTTTGGCCCAGTTTGCATGATACCCATTCACTTCCACGTGGATCTTATTTTCTCCTAGTTTCTTATCTTATTTCCTGCTACACTTACAAGTTACCAACTATCCAATGGAGCTTTATTTTATTTTTTTTCAAACAAAACAAAACAATTCGTTACCAGTCTTGCTTCCTAGAAACGCACATGATCAAATGATGTAGTCCATTTCAAGTGCAAGGCCAAGCAATTATACCCAAGGGCCATATAACTCTGGCACAACGGTTTTCCCCAGTCGGATAAATAATAGTCCCGGTCTAGACCCATGCGGCCTCTCTTACCGAGGCACTAAGAGAAGCTGCGGGAAGCAAAATAGAGTCGGGTGTCATATCTTTTCCCCCAAAAACAGGTTTATTGCCGTTTTTTGGGGGGAGAAAAAAACATTTTTGGACCTTATTTTTTATTTTTGCTTCCAACCGTCAGATATCATATTGATCAACAAAGGAACACCTATGTGACAGAGACCTGCAAATCAGCTGGCCCACCAACGATGGGTCAGCCAGACGAGCAAGAGAGAGTTCGAGAATTATCAAGGTTCGATCCGTCCCCGCCTTGATCTCGATCGCCATTGACATATCCCAATAGGTACTACTGCACCTTCGATCAGCATGGTCTGCCCGAAGATTCAATAGACTCCGTCCGTCTCTCTTCGGACTCGACACTCACCGCGCTCACCCAACTGGGCGTATACCGCTTCGCGTGCAACCGCTCCTTTGTATCGATCATCGATGGCGGGAACCAGCATGTGATCTCGGAGGCCACTGCGTCGGTCTCGTTGCGGAATACTGATCACCATCAGCCAGACGATGGCATTTTTCTAGGTGTTCGCACCCTCGATTTGGAATGGGGCGTGTGCCCGCACGCAATTCGATTGTTCACCGGGCAGGACGAGACGCATATTCAGGACACGGAGAACGTAACGGCCAACCGGACGAGGAATATCATTCGAGATTTTACCAAGGAGGACTTTTATAAAGATCGTTCTTATGTCCTTGGCTGGCCGTTCTTTCGATTCTACGCCGAGGTGCCGCTGTACAGTCCTTCCGGGTATGTGCTCGGCTCCTACTGCGTGGTAGACGACAAACCGCGCACGGGCTTCGGCGACGCGGAGGTTTCTGCGCTTCGGGAGATTGCCGATGCGATCACGAATCATCTTGAAAACTCACGGATCGTTCAGTACCACCGCCGCTCCGAGAATCTGGTCAAGGGTTTGACGAATTTTGTGAAAAGTGGCTCGAAGTTTGATCCGACTGGGTTTTCGACACAGAACCAATTAGAGTCTTCCACGAAGAAGATCAATTCGGAGACTCTCGAGCCATCTGTCAATCTGGGCGACGTGGGTGAAAGTATCGCTTCCTTGTCTACCCAAGAAAACGGAGTCTATTCGCCTCTGGATCAAAGGTCATCACCCAGTCTCAATGCACGCGAGGCATCTGTTTTCTCTGGAACCGGTCGTTCGAGATCGAAATCGACACTTCCTTCGTCTCTTTCGAGAACTTCTTCCGATCGAACGGATCCCGCATCCTCTGTGGATGGCACTTCAGAACTGACGGTATCGGAAGATGTGCCGATCACTGAGCGAATTGCTGCGATATTTTCTCGTGCCAGCACGTTACTCAAAGAATCATTAGATCTGGACGGCGTGGTGTTTCTCGATGCTCATCGGAACGATCCACAATTGTGAGTTGCGCGCGCCCTAGCTATGATGGACTGTTTCTAACGGCTATAGTGAACCATCTGGTCAAAATGAAGGCTGGGAGGCTGTGCCACAGTTTGTTGATCCAGGTTTCCCCCTAACGCCGCGAGCAACACTACCCAAAGACGCTGGGAAGTACTGCGGTTTCTTGGGCCAATCTTCGAATGGGTGGACATCCAATGGGAAAACTGGGCAATGTTTCCGGGTGATGGTGACTGAGGATCTCCTACATTCGTTGATCACGCATTTTCCAGAAGGTCATGTTTTCGATACTGACAGTCACGATGACGGATCCACCGTCGGGGAGGAAGATACCACCCTTTCTCCCCCCGACTCTGAACCTGCTCGAGTGATTGCCGAGCGCCTGTCTCAGCAACTTCCCGATGCTAGATATGTTCTCTTTTATCCCCTTTGGGACTGGAGCAAATCACGTTGGCTTGCAGGTACATTGGTTTGGACAAATGGCTGCCACCGGCCATTGGGGACGGAGGAACTCCACTACTTCAAAGCGTTTGGAGACTCAATAATCTCTGAGGTGTCCCGTCTGCATTGGACGGCAAGCGAAAACTCCAAGTTCGATTTCGTCACGTCGATCAGCCACGAGCTTCGCTCTCCGCTTCATGGAATACTTGCAAGTGCAGAATTGCTGAATGATGTCCCACTCCAGCCCACACAACATGACATTGTCAAAATGATCTCAACTTCTGGGATCACATTACTGGATACCATCGACCACTTGTACGCGGTTTTCGATCTGCTTTATGGATTTGGCTAACAAGGCTCTAGGCTCGATTACTGCAAAATCAACAACTTGAGTACCGCGCAAGACCTCGACAAGAAGAAAGTCCAAAGCGGTGCAATGAGTCTGGTTTCCGAGTTCAATCTCGACCATTTAGTCGAGGAAGTTGCCATGATACTTCACACAGGCCGAAATCCAGCGGCGCCTACTTCACTTACAACGCACAGGCCTGCGGCGGTACCTTCTCAGCCTATTCAAGATAAGAGTGGCGAGTTATGGGTGGTCATAAATATTGAACAGCCCAACTCCTGGAGGATCAGGTCGGTAGCTGGCGCCTGGAGACGAATTGTCATGAATCTCCTAGGCAACTCTCTGAAATGGACCCAACATGGCCTCGTCGAGTTATCGTTGTCAGAGGTAGCCGACCAGACCGCAGATTCGGCACTAACGCATCTCCGCGTCACCGACACAGGCCGAGGAATCGCAACGGAGTTTTTGAAAAATTCGGCTTTTACTCCATTCTCTCAAGAGGATGCTCTCTCGGAGGGTGTTGGGCTCGGTTTAAGCATCGTGCACAAACTCGTCGCTTTCCTCGGTGGCCATATTAACATGAGAAGTGAAATTGGTGTGGGCACCCAGGTCGATGTATACATCCCCTCCCCACGCCGTCAAAACTGTTCTATCGCCGCTGCCCCATCTGTAGAAGATTCAACCGTGACAGACCCCGATGGGTTAAAGGCGTGTCTTATCGGTTTCAATTCCTACCCCGACTTGGCTGAAACACCAACGGGCATCATGAGCCCCGATGCCAAACGAAATCTCTCCATCCAGAACACTCTGGCTAGTATCTTGATGGGCCAGATGGGCTGGCGTATCGCTCTGGCTGAGTCCATTGAGAAAGCCTCGGGCGACGTTGCCTTCATGGCAGAGTCTAGGTTCAAGGATATCTGGGATGGCAAATCACTTGCCATCAACCCCAACAATCGTTTCAGGTTCTTCGTTGTTTTAGGTGGCGCAAGATCATCATTGGGCGATTCCCTACCTCCCAACGTCATTTACGTGCAGCAACCGTATGTCCTTAAGTGGTATCATGTTGAGATCACAGAAGCTAACCTGATGCAGATTTGGTCCCAAGAAAATATGCCAAGCCGCCGAACAGATCAAGGATCTTTTTGTATCGCAGCCTGAGTCCAAATATTTTGGCGCTACAGATCTCGAGGCTCCCCCAGTCTGCTCTCAGGAACCCGAATCTCAGACAGAAACAATAACCATCCCGGAGACACCAATAGAATTGGTGCCCCAAACTCCGATTGAACTGGTCTGCCCAAATCCACCAGAGAATGTGGATAATCAACCAAAAGATCAATTACATGTTCTTATTGTGGACGACAACGACATCAACGTAAAGGTAAGTGGCCAACTTGAAGACTCCAGTGTGTTAACTTTGTAACACCCTTGCTGCCGTTGACACATGGTCACTCCTGATCTAACTCGCAATGATACATAGATTCTTGCCACATTCATGCGCAAACTCGGCTACAGCTATGACACAGCTTCCAACGGACTGATTGCACTGCAAAAGGTCGAATCCTCAACTCGGAGATACAGTTTAATTTTGATGGGTTAGTCGAGTCTTTTCTTACAGCTGCTCTCTAACCACCCCTTGCATAAATGACTAACTGCTAGGTTACTTACCGTTTAGATTTGTCGATGCCAGTAATGGATGGCCTTGTGTCAACGAGCAAAATCCGCCAGCTTGAGAAGGACAATGCCTTGAAACCTTCCTGCATTATGGCCATTACAGGTGTCGCCTCGGATACCATGCGCCAAGCAGCGAGAACCGCCGGCGTTGATGACTATCTCGTCAAGCCGCTTTCACTCCGTAAGCTGAAGACGCTTATCGGCGTTCTCTTCTAACCTATTCACGCCACTCACATACCCTCCTTCCTATACACGGAAGACTCATTGAAATGATCGTTCAGCGCAAGCACATTCAGCGTGATTATATTTGTATATTTTCATAGAGCAAGAATAAGATTAGCTCTAGCACATACCATGTCCACCTTTGCCGACAGTTCAGGGAGCATCACAGCTCTACCTCGTCGATGTCATAAACCAGATGCTTTTGTCCATGTCCGCTTTTGTCCAATCCTAGGGCCGAGGAGACATTCAGGTACATGCTGTAGATAAGCTCATTCCTCCAAAGTCCCCACGGACCAGTCTTCTTTCTCGCACCGGCGTTCTTGACAGCTTGCATGTAGATCTCATTCACCCTTGGGCGTCGGATTTCGTCGAATCTGGCGAAGACTTGTGGCAGAGGCCGGCTCGAATCCTCCAGAAGCCGTGAAAGTAAGAACACATCTTCGAGGGCCATGGATGTACCTTGTCCAGCATGCGGTGACATAGCATGCGCCGCGTCGCCAAGCAGCAGGCATCGACCCTTGTACCAACGCCCACCAAGCGGGAGTCTGTAAACAGGGTAAAAGTTGATGGCAGAAGTGTTGCGAACAAGATCCTTGACGAGCGCACCCCATTCACCACTCGCCTTTGCGAGCACTTTGAACAGGTATTCTCTGAATCCTTCAACCTCGGCCTTGCGAGTCTCCTCCCATCCATCTCTTCCATCCTTTCCAGACTCGGGCAGCTGCACCTCCCGTGAAAATCCCCACATCACCTCATCCTTGTTGGTCGTACAAGGATTGACCATGAACATACCCTCCTCGGTTGTCATGGCATGCAGGCCGTTCATCAGATCCGTCGACTGTGGAGGCAATCTCGACGCAGGGACAATCGAGAACGACCCAGCAATCCCAGAATACATACCGACAAACCCAGGGTCCACGACCGACTTCCTCACAAAGGAGTGAATCCCATCACACCCAAGCACAAGATCGGCCTTCTCCTCCCCGCTCTCGGTCCTAACAACCCCGTCTTCAACACCAGTAACCCTAACTCCAAACTTGATCTCGATCCCCTCCTTCCGCACAGCCTCCAACAAAACATCAACAAGATCAACACGCTTGATCCGCAAATACCCATACCCAGTCTCGCTCCGCGCCCAGCCGACAAAGTCCTGCGCCCCGAGAACATTCCCAGCCGCCGAATGCACCGTCAGCATCGCGCCACCGTATCCTCGAGCACACAGATTGTCGTACACGCCCAAGCGGTCAAGTAGCCGTAGCCCATTAGGCATAATCCCCACTGCACCACCGAGAGTGGTAGGCTGGTCTCGCAGCTCGTAGATCACACAGGTGATATTGTTATGCTTGTGTAAGCGAAGCGCCGCTGCAAGCCCTGCCGGGCCAGCGCCAATGATAATTGCCTGTGTTTGCATTAGCTCAGCTTGTGTTTGCTTTTTTGTTCTTCATGTGCTGGGCCTGTTGTTTGCCCTGTGCGGAGGTGGGGACAAATACAGGGATGAGACGTGCTGGTTTGGACTGTGCTTACTTTTTGGATTTCGGACATTGCAGTTTGGATCGAGGTAACTTTCTTGTGCTTTGGGCTTTGGGCTTTGGGTGTAAAAATGTGATTTGGGCGACATTCGACATTCGGTTGTCGACTTTGTTATACTTGGACTGCTCCGCGGACACTTACCGGATTGGGTAATAGTGGCCGCGGACGAGACCGGAGGATCTGCGGGTTCCTTTAGAAGTCGCCTGTGTGTATTGTTGAAGAACCTGGATCTTATTTCCAACGGTTTATTGTAATGGATTTTACGTAGCCCTACTGGAGGTCTATGCAATTTGTGGTTATGGTAGATATCCATGAAGAGAATGCTATTTGGAATTATATAGAGTTTTGCCTTCGGGTTGCCTGATCTTTGGTCATTGGGTCATAGCACAATTATAAAGGGCTTATATGTGACTACTTGCCCCCCCCCAAAGGTCTTCTGTTACTCGTGATCTTGATATAATGTGAATGGAAAAAATTGCATTAAGCTAGGTACTCTAACTTCTTAGGCCGTCCTGGCCACCTGTAACTCCGGCTAACTATGGGACATATCAATGCTGTACGTTTGTGGAATCATAAATCATGACATCAAGAATCAAAAATCGGGCCAAAGGCCGGGGTCCCTCGCGCTTCAAGATCATAAACAATTCGCGCCGTCAGCTTAGGGTTACTGATCACGCACACCGCTTCTGCATCAAACTCTTTCACCTGCCGCAATATGAGGGGAAGCATATCGATGCGTCCAACCTGGTCGGTGTCTAGCACAATGGGTTCTGAGTCCATCTTGTGCACCAAGCTCATCACACCCTCACCGTATGTCGTGAGCGGGGCACGCGTCTGCCAGAGGACACGCAGAGCGGGCCGGTTGTCATCACCAAGGAATGACAAGCATGGACCTATTCCCGATCCGGTAGTGACGACAATCACCCTGCGGAAGACACGCATGGAATAAGCAAACCCGTAGAGAAGCACACCTCGCTTCCACAGGTGCGTGGGCGGGTTCTTGATTACGTCGGCGGTCCAGTCGCCGGCCTTGGAGACAAGGCAAGAAAAGCTTGGGGAACCGTTGGGACCTGCCGGGGCAGGGTCTGGGAAGGTGGCGAAGCTGTGCCAGTCGCTCAGTGGGTGCCTGGTTAACTGGATGCCCTTGCCGAAAGTGGTAGTGGCGTGGTCAAAGTGCAGGCGAGTGGCGTGGGAGGAGAGGGGCTCGGCCCGCACCGCTACCTTACGGAGGAGCAGCCAGGGATGGATGATGGCGACAATGGTGATCAGCAGAAACCAGAAGGACGGAAGCGAGATGAGAAATCTGCCTAGTGGCTTTTGCTGGGACTGGCTGGCCTCGTGTGAAACAATCATAAGCAGCGCGAAGAACAGGGCCACGACAAGCCACCCCGAAAAACGGTGGGTGAGTTCGAAATAATCATGTCGCTTCATGCGCACTGCGGGGTGCGCTACTATGATTATGGCCAGGAGTATGGCGAGGATGACGTACGACAGGATGACCGGCGCCATTGTGGTGACGGTGGCCGGGCCAGGTGATGGGTTCCAATATTCGCGAGACAACACGCCCACAAAGCCAACGTACCAGACGAGAGAGGCGACTCCACATCCACTGTGAACGCCCCCGTAGTGGTATACCTTGGCGGCAATGCGACGGAGGGGAAGCGGAGCTGATCTCGGCATGGAAAGCACCACGAAAAAGATGGCGTTGACGACTAATGGCTGGCGGGCGAGGCCGCAGACCAGCAGGTTGGCAGCCGAGGCATTGATCAAAGCCAGGACAGTTTGATTGCTCCTGTTTATCATGACGGCAATGAAGAAGCCCAAATTGGCCAAGAATACAAGTGTGAAGAGACGTCGGTACAGAGTGAGCACTGCATAACGAACAGATGCAAACACCTTAGGCCGGCGGCGAGGCTCACTGGCTTGGGCTTCCAGGTCATGGATATCGTTCTTTTCTGTGGGAGGAATATCAAGCTCGAGAGCTTCCATCACTTTTGAATCGCACTTCTCGATGGCGAATTCGCCATCGTTGAGTGTGTTCTCACTGCATGAGGGAGAGCCCGGATCAACAGCCTTTGTGGCGAATTTGATAGACTCCGCAGCTTCAGACATGATTGACTGAGGTCGAGAGTAGGTATGGGGAATTAGAAATTCTCAAAGACCTCTTCAAAAGCTAACGGTAGGCCAGTGTCAGGAAGAGTGGAGGGATGACGAAGAAGAAGGAGAAGCAACTGAGGTTTTGTTCCCAACCCAACCAAAAGTGATATCTCCAGCTCGGCACTTCTTTCAAGGTTACCTAGGGCATCTGAGGTCAGCTCTCATATCAGAAGGCCCAGCTCATATCTCCCTTCGCTTTTACTATTTCCATTTCGGGCTTCACCGTTCACAGTGGTTGTCTCGTCTTCCGCTTGCCTAATCGAGCAGATCGTCTTTTTTCTTTCTCTTTTGTGCACTTTTCCTTTTTAATTTTTTCCCCTTTAGGGTTGAATCCCTGCCAATGAATGCATTTCATCTGGGATTATTTCCATCTTTGGCGGCTTGCCTTTGTGGTCTTCCTTGTGATACTGGGTTTTCCTAATCCTATTGCATTGCTGCATTCCTGCACTACTGCACGATTGCAATATTGTTTCATTCTCCCGTCCCTCGCGCTGGAGCAGAACACGAGCTAGTGAAAGTCGCCATGCCAATGAGCAACCAGGAAGAACTCCAAAGCCCTCGACGGCCCTTACTTTCGGCTGGACATGAGCATCGGGGAACAATTCTTTCAATCCCCGGACTATCGATGGAGCCTGTCAAAACCTTGTTCTCCGCGGGCTGGTGAAGGGAAGTGGTATCCCTTTGGTCTGACGGGGTAGACCGGATCAGGCTCCAAGGAATGTGCTCAATGATGCAATCCACTCCGGCTCCGTCTCCCACTCGGCTGGAAGGAAGCCACTCGCTATCGCGCCACCGGGGCTATTCGCTAGTCTCGCCATTCAGCTGCAAGCGCGGACATCAAGCAACCACCACATGACAACACGGGTGGATGAGGCTGCGATGCCGGGACCGATCTACACCCGAGGGATGGGATATGGGATAAGATGACGAGTGGCTTGCAGCCCATCCAATGCGAGCCTGCTGCAGAGACAATGCCAATGTGGATCAATGCAATCCTGCCATGAGGTAACTGCACCAACCCGAGCGACATAGTTGTTGGGATTTATTTTCTTTTTTTCCATCTTATTTTCTTATTTTACTTTTTTTTTTCTTGGAGAAAGGTACTTTTGTCAAATGCGCCGTCGATCATTGTGTGCAGCTGAGTGTGACCGCATCGCGATACCCCTCCCCCCTCTGATATGAGACGGATTCGGCCGCTGATTGATCCGATGTACAGGCTCCACCCAATGCCCCGGCGTTTGTGTGTATGCACGGATGCACTGCAGAACCTGGTGGGAGTGGAGCGGCAAATCGTTAGTCGATCTGGTTCTGGGAGAGGGGAAAAAGCCGAGTTCGGGAAGGGATCGAGGATCTTGCTCCACTGATTAGCGACTGCGGGCATTGGGCACGCATTGACAATTGGGCGTGGAATGGACAAGCGAAGGGACGGGAAGCCATGATTCTATGACTCGAACATGCGATTTCAATTGGCAGAGACGAAACCCATGATCAAGAATTTCCGCACAATACTTGACAGCGTGATCAAATGAGAATCATCAAGGGGGTGGGCTCGTGGGTCCGTGAAGAACATGACAGGGTCATATACAGTACATCAGGCATTAGGTTAGCCACACCGCGTAGATCCGATTGACATGAGCACGTCCTGGATCGACATAGTTCGTGAGTTAGGTTTGCGCTGTTTGTTAGGCTTTGAGCATTTACTTCGTAAGCAAGGGTGATCCGAGCGTGTGGCTCAGTCAAGGGGGCTGAACTTATGGCTGAAGTCAAAGTGGAGCCAGATGAAACTATTGAATTTGGAATCATCAACTCCCCCCACCCGCACTAAATCACTTAGTGTAGAACCGGTGGATCTCACGATGTGCGATCCAGCTAGTGGGAGAGTTCAGCTGGCATGCCATGAACCTGTTCGCGCTTCGTGAGATCTGGTTTTCGATCGCAACTTTTACCGAGCGCGAAGTGTACTTTTGATCCGACGCAAATGCACGGCCCCAAAGGAAGTCGAAGTACAACAGGCCACGCTAGTGCAGCCTTACCTAAGCATAATGTATTCCAAATCAGTGCTTTGGAAAGAAATCAAATCAGAAACGCCGAAAACAGCATGGAACATTGGAGTGTATATAATCCCCCTGGGGGGACGCTCTTCTTTCTTTCCACACTTCTCCACTCGTAAACTTGGAAACGCGAGATGTCCCGACCAACCGAGATGGCCAACAGTGATTTACTGAGCTTCACCTTTGAGGGCCCTAAGCCCTACACTCCCAATCAACCTTTGTTTATTGATGCTGGAGACCCCTCGCGATCTTTCACTGCGGCCCAGTTTCGCCAATTGGTGCAGACTTTGATTGCTGGATTCAAAACCCATGGCATCCAACGAGGGGATTGCGTGTTGTTACATTTAGGAAACAGCGTAAGTCCACCGAGTACTACTCCATTTACTATCACGAGATAAGCCAAGCCCTCACGGGGTGAGGGAAGATCGAGGAAGCTGGGACGAAGAAAAGAAAACATGCTGACCCGGTCCTGATCGCAATAGATCGTCTATCCTGCACTATTCTTTGGTATCATTGGCGCCGGCGGAGTCTATATGGGCTCCAATCCCCGCAGCCAGCCGAAGGAACTTGATCACATTCTCAGCCTTGCCGAACCAAAGCTGATTCTTACCTCCCGCGATGCACTTCCTACCGTTCTGGAAACCTCCGCCGCCCGAGGCATTCACCCTTCGCGGGTATGTGTCGTCGATGAGCGAGCCATCGACTACTGTGCCCAATTGTTTTTGTGGAATGAGCGTGGATACTCCACTGCTAGCCAATATCTCATAATGGACCATGCCCAACCCTTCAATTTTGCCAACCTCCTTCGATGTGGTGAAAGTGACTGGGTGAGGTTCAACAATGCCGCTGCACAAACCACGCCTGCAGCCATGTTCTCGACAAGTGGTACAGGCGGCCTGCCCAAGGCAGCTATTCTCACCCACCATGCCATGGTCTCACAACATCTTTCAATCCACTATGAAGTTCCATATCCGGTTAGTCGACTGATGTCGCTACCCATGTTCCATCTATTTGGTGCGTTGTGGACGCATATCTTCCCGGTCCGCTACGGCCACCCGCTATTCGTGCTGCCCCGTTTCGAGCCTAATCAGTTCATGGCTGCGGTACACAAGTATCGAATCTCTGAAACCTACATGGTCCCCACAATCATTCACGCCCTCAACAAATCATCCCTGCCGGTGTCTGATTTCTTGTCCTCGCTGCGATATGTTGGTATTGCCGGTGCGGCAATCGACGGGGTCTCCCTACAAGCCTTCCGTAATTCTCTTCATCCCTTGGCATATGCATGCCAGATCTGGGGCATGACGGAGGTGGGAGTAGCGCTACAGACTCGCTACGGCCAGCCTGGAGACCCAGGCAGTATCGGTACTGTGCTTGCCGGCTACGAGGTGCAATTGAGGGACCAAGACGGCATTGTCCGAGGCGATGAGCGAGCCGGCGAACTGTTCGTGCGTGGCGCCGGACTTCTGACCGCGTACAAAGGTCGGAGCGATGCCTTGGAGCCTCAGGGGTGGTACCGCACAGGAGATGTGGCGTACGCCAAACAGGGCCAATACTACATTGTTGGACGTACTAAGGAACTGATCAAAGTTCGAGGGTGAATATGCCCAAATCACTATATGATTGATCACATCGCTAATCTTTTTTCTTCTCTCACAGATGGCAAGTCGCCCCAGCGGAAATAGAAGCCGTTCTGCTTCAGCACCCTGGGATTATAGATGCGGCTGTGATTGGCGTCAACAAAGAAGGGCTAGGCGAGGTGCCCCGCGCGTTCGTGGTTCGTTCACGAGATCCCTCTGTGGGTCGCCTTGCGGCTGAACAGGTGTACAACCATGCACGCCAGCAGCTCGCTAGCTACAAGTCGCTCGAAGGTGGTGTGATCTTTGTTGAAGAAATCCCTCGCACCGCGAGTGGCAAGATCCAGCGATTCAGACTGACCCAGATGAATACCTATCGCGAAATGGTCGCATCTCTTCTTTCGTCGCGATGTGATACAGATGGTGCCTCTGATAGTCCACTGGCGATGGGAGGATTCGGACGCGTCGGTCTGGTGCAGGAAGGACGTGCCAGGGTATAATTTGAAACGCACTGCAACACGGAATACTTGGGCGCATTCTGGATTTATGTGGAAGGTCGTTTGGCGTTTTCATTCCAATTCTGTTTCTTTTTTGGGATTTACTGTTTTCCTCCTGTTTGACTTCCCCTTCTCGCTCTGAATTTTCTCATTCAACCATAAGCGTTGTACATGACCTTACGATTATTATTACCAGCACTACAAGCGGGATTTCTATACTCTGAATACATTCACAATACATACCGAGGTATCTACCTTCGTGGCTTGTAGTTCATGTAGTTCATGTAAGAATACCCAACTACCAATCCAGCGGTACCGGAAGCCCCGAAATAACTCGTGTCCACAATCCATTGCATCCATGGATCCGGTGTGATCTTGGTTCTCGGGTCCCATGTATGTGATGTATACAACTTGGCACAAAGAAAAAGTACAGAAAAAAGCCAGTCAAAAAAGCAATCATACTCAGATCTATGGGGCGCGATCCCGATCTTGTGCCATTAGTACATGCAACGTATGTGGCGGGAATCAGTTCCCAACGAGCCCTTTTGTTCGCGATGTGGGCCCGCTGCAAGGGGGATTTCCCAAAATGATCGACCGGGCTAAAATCGAGAAGCCGTCATGAGATTAAGTTGCAGTAGGATTATAATTCCCTGATTTTTGGAATTATCTGTTTGGCTCTTAATTCCATCGGCAGCATGGAACTATTGCACGCTGCGGTCCGGAAGAGACCCGCGGGCCAAACTTGCAGCAGGATGGTCTCTTCTACACGTTGGCTCCTTTGCTATGGCCTTTTCTGGGTTCTAGAGCTGACGAACTTCCGGTTTGCCGAGCGGAGACGGTGAGACGATTCAGATAGCTCCCTTCTAGGGGTGTCACACAAGTGTCGGTGTGACTTTCCTATTGTACCTATATGTCTTTGCCACTATTCGGATGGGTCTTTAGGTTCTAGGCTCTGTCATGGGGTGTTTATCAATAGTGCATTCACCCAAACTAGTCAACGGTCCTTGGTCTGCAAGATTGGACTTGGACTTATACATATGAGGCCATGCGGAGTATCGGGTGGACTCCCGCTGACGTTCATGCAATGAAACTTGAGAAGAAATGATTTTATCATTGCACCAGCATTATTGAAGAAGTTTGTGGAGTCTGATGCTACCATAGTCAGTCTAATAATATTATTGACATTCGCTAGTTCTTACCCCATAGATGACCTACAAAGAAATGTCGAATTTCAGGACGGAGTCACATTCTCATGTCATTCAATTCATGCACAGTAGACCTGAAAGACCTTTCTAGATATCAAGCTATCTTATTTGCTCACTGGCGCCTTGAAATGATCATGTTACATGGGTGAAAGCTATTCAAGCCTTTGGATTGAGATTTCTTGGATACTCAATGGTCAGATATTATTTTGACGGGTGTGAACATTTCGGCAAATTCTCATCTTTAACTACCTCAGTTCAGTGTCTAGCATACGGAAATAAGAAAATAAGATAGTGGATCGAGTACTAGGTCTCCAGAACTCATGATCTCAACTCCACTGTGAGGGCCGGGGAACTCCGTAGTGATCGAGGCCTAGGGCCCCTTGATTGAGAAATAGCAGGCTCAAAGCCTTAAGCCGCTCTAGAAGGTCTCAAATAGCAAATCTCAAGGTAACACGTAGGCCCTGGCTGTCTTTGTCTGGGCAGACCACGTTGTGTGCAGAAAGAGCTGGATCGGAACCGTCATCTTAGAATAGAAGTACTATTGCTCTACTATACACCCGGTTATGATCAGATATTGATTTAGCAAGATAGTCCACACGGCGCTTTCGGGCTTGAAATTCCTCCCGATGCACAAATTGATGTGATGCTGTCCAATGAAGCAAGTCCAATCTGATTCTTGAGGCAGCACAGTACTAGTATGGCTAGACTGGTCCCTTTGTTCGAACTCTATTGCTCCAGTCTCTATGATCTTGTGACATGATCCCTGATGCATACTTTGGTTGCAGGAAATTTTTTTCTTCAAGTAGACTTGGCCTTTGCAGCAAGGGTTGTAGCTGAAACTTTCAGTGCGACCAGTTCGGATCATAAAAAAACATACTGACTCTAAAGGTAGTATCTAAACTGCAGTGTGCCACTGACCCCAACTGTGATATGCAGTTCGTAATTTGTAGTACCATTGTGATCTTCATCTGCAAAGGATAAAATGCATGCCCAAACGTTAGGACCTCGGGAGTGGGTTCGCACTAGACGTCGATCAGTGCATATGGACAGTATACTTTCACTAAAAAATTAGCGTGTAAGCCTACATTATATAGCGCTTCTTGCTCATAGCGGTGTAAGGGTTTGTGAATTTGACTAACCTTGGAAGTTACTAAATCGGTATACTATGAGATGTTCAGCCCTGAAGACGCGGTGTCATGGAGGTCACATGTGGTTTGTTCGAATTCAGTAATGATATGAGATCTTCCCGCAAGGAGGTTCCTCGATGAACAACGTCAGTAGCCAAATCTGACATCATATTAAGATTCAATGATTCTGAGCTACCCTAGACCTCGCTTCAGCAGGTTCAGATAAAAATGAAACCTTGTAATACCTTCACAATGCGACAGATAGGTGGAGGCATCCTTTGAAGTTGGATGGTTCAGCCCAAGGAAATAACAATGAAAATCAATTTATCTAAGTACTTGACGATATAGAAGATGGAGATCACAGCAAGCACGTTCTCTCAAACTCCGCAAGCAACCCTTGTTCCCGCGTATTGCCTCTAGTTGTGTGTCTTTCAAACCTCCACGAGACCCCCCGGAGATCAGAGAAAAGGGCATAAATCGGGAAAGAGGACTGGGCCAGCTCCTCTTCTGTTCCAGCTGGGTATGTCGAGAGGTCAATTCGAAGAAAGGCCTCATCTTGGTTTGGTAAAGATATCAAGTTGATTCCCCAGTGAATGTTGTTCAGCTCCCAGTCTTGGAGGAAAGGGGCGAGGAATACATATGCGAAACATAACGGACTGCCTGGTATGTTGGCATTTGCAGGAATGATGACCATGAGTCGTAACTTGCGCTCTGCTAGAATTTTGTCGAGGACCTCTTGTCTGAGTTCATGTGCTAGAAAAGTTGGGAATTTTGTATGGTCGGTGACGTCGATTTCAGACATGGCAATGTGCTTGGGGTGTTGGTAATATCTTCCAAAGTGAAGGGTACTTATATATGATATTTCATAGTGAGGACGTTTTGATTTTCAAACAAAGGCTCTCGTCGGTCTTGGGTGATTTTTAGCTATGTTTTGTCCATTGTTTGTGCTCCTGTCAGGGTATAACATGTCTTTGGGTTAGTACTCCATGTGTCAAGCTGAAATTCTAATTGCTAGACCGTGACTGCAAGATGTCTTGCCTTCATGTATGCACCATCTCCCAACAGCTTGTCCTGCTGTTCCATGTTTTGGGCCTCAGAAAATGCCATAATCCATCCACCAAACACCCCAGATCAAAGGCCCCAGAGCGCCAAGCGCAGCTGCTCCAAAGGATAGTTCCAATATACACCAAATCCAAATCGTGCCGACAGCTGGGGCCTTCTTCATGACCGCATAGTATGGCTCGCCATTGGTGATGGCGATCAGATGCGCGCCTAGCAGTGCAGCAACGGGGAGGAAAACGTAGGTTCGCAGAGCAGGGGGAAAGGCCAGTTTCCAGATGAATGAGACATTGAGCTTGTCTGCTGTCAATGGGAACAAAGATGGTTCTGGTGATTCATTCTTTGAGCGACGCTTGCCAAAGGAGATAATATGGCCGTGCGCGAGATGGATAAACAATGTCAATAGGGGGAAAGCAGTTGTGATGGAATCTTTGAAGAGTTTGGGCAGGTCGGTGGTTTCGGCGTATTGGTGCGCTGCCAGGAAGCTCAGCGTGAGGTGGAGAGTGGTGAGCGGGATGGAAAGGAGGATTGTGTCGAGGAACGGTGGGAGTGGCTGGTCCACCACAACTTCTGACTCGGGTTGGTGGCCGGCCGCCTTTGGAGCTGGAGCTGTCTTGCTAGGTTGGCTTTTGGAGGTATCTGAGAGATGATCGTTGATGTCCCCGTGGGTGTCGACCAATTCTCCGGACGCATTGACCGTGACGAATCGAGTTCCCCCTGAATGAGAGGGAATGCCCAATCCCTCTGCTGACGCTGGGATCTTCCCTCCTTTTTTGTTCTGCCCGTGCTGTCGCTCGGCAATGATGTCATACAATGTTTTCTCGACGGTCGGTTTGTTTTGGGATGGATCGGTGCGAGGTGGATGGGCCATGGGGACCTCTGGGTCGTCATTTGTGGAAGCTGCCGCTGCACGTCGCTGTTTGCGATTCCTTGGGTTCTCCATGTTGCGGAGCTTGGACCGTGGTGTGGTGGTTGGGTCTGCGAAGAGTTGACAAACACTGACGTGGAGAAAATGAAGTTGGCTCGGCGATAAATAGATCGCCCGGACTTAACTTTGCCAAGACTTTGCCAGTCTGCGCTACGAGCTCGAGATTTGCTGAAGCAATGTTGACTACATTCGTTCGAGATGTCTATTTGGCTGAAACTTCCAGAGTCTAAACTTCTTGGTCATTGCAAGTCTGCTCTTCACAGCCCGCTGATCAAGTCTAGCTACACCACTTACCCAGCCTGGTACAACGCCGGGCCGGCAACCACATGCGGGTTGATCAAGCTTAAATTGAATGGACTGAGAGCCGGATCACTGTCCGTAATGGCAATGAATATGGTGCCATTGATTGCAGGGTCACCCTGATACGTCTCCAAATCAGGTTGGGTGGTCCACCCTCGGCCACCGGTGCTGTTGGTCGGGGCAGTGCCATTCGTACTGTTGTCGATGCTCAAGGAGGTGTATGTCACATTGAGCTGAGATACCCAGATGACATACCTGGCACTACCGGCTTCGGTTTGAGTCGTAGTGATGTAGCTGTTGTTTGGTCCAACTTGCTTCCCCGGAGAGTCCCACTGCAACAGCACTCGGCGGCCCGGGAAAGTGAGTGGCAGCGGTCGAATTTTGCTAACAGTGACTCCGCAGCTGGATGTTGAGTTGGTAGAATTGTCACCTTTGGGTGTTCTGGGAATGCTAACACCCGGACCAACAGTGCCATTTGCCCCCGACGTCTGGTTGAAAGTGAATCCTGCAGTCTGGTTGAGCCCAGATAGTGGGCTAGGAGAAGGGGTTTGAGTTGATTCCGAGCTTTGAGTGGAGTCAGTCGGCTGACTGGAACTTGGTGTAGTGCCAGAGTCAGAAGACTGATTCTGCCCTGAGGGGGAGCTCGCTGTGATACCCGTGTTCCAAGGATTGGGTTGGTTAACAACCAAGAGCGTCGGGAAGTTCTGCCAAATCAGCCGGGTCTGATTCTCAGGACAGGTACTGATGAATGGCGCCAGCAATGTCCAGGCCCAGGACTGCGGTATACCGAGTTCGAACCATTCTACCATAGGAAACAACCCCTCAAACTGACGGAATATCAGCTGCTGACGAGCTTCGGTGGTGACAGACTGCGTGAGAAGAGTTGCTGCCTCGCGCGAATCCAGATGAGCCAAAAATCCATACACACCCGATTCACCAACACGTGTCAGTTTCTGACTGAAGTCGATGAACTCTTTCACGTTGGTGTACGGGTAGATGTAGGAACACTGTTTTGGAGCATGGTCTCCCAGGATGTTGCTCAGCATGGTAACATGACCTAGCTCTTGTTGTGCCATGAATTGGATCAGCTCGCGATCTGCAGAGGAAAGACCAGCTGCTTGGAATTCAGATTCGTTGAACCGTCTGAGTCCATCTTGAAAGAGATCATATTCAATCCATTCTTGGTATAATGCAAGAGCCTACAGGTCATTTGGTCAGCTCTTGTGTCAAATTTCAAATACTCCTCTCCAAACCGAATACGTACCAGGGATTCAAAATCGAAGTCGCTCTTTGCATTATAAACGGGTATGCTTCCATTCGTTCCAACACCACCTGCTGGTTCAAATGGGGCAGGCTCTGCGTGATGAAGCTTTCCATCGGCTGGATAGCTTGTGGCTCCAGGGGCAACACCCTCGCTGGGAATTCCTGTGCCAACGGAGGTTGCAGTCAAAGCACCGGTGGTGGTTGCTGTTTCAGTGAACGGTGTATGTGGCTCAGAGGTTGAGTGGTTTCGAAGCGGAGGAGCAGAAACCGATGAGCTCTCTATGGGGGTCGTCGTCAAGCTTGTCTCATGGTGTTCATCTTCACCCTTGTGTCCTCCACCTTTGTGTTTCTTTGGGTCCGGGTCCGCAACTGCCAATGGCAGTAAGCCCAAAATGAAGAGGTTCTTCCAGATCATGATCAAACGCCCCAGGCTAAGTTGGAGACAATTTATCTGGTGACTCTAGTCTTAGGTGAGCTGTGATATTTGTATTGCTCCGAAGCCCTCGGATGGCTGCGGATGATCATTAGAGCACAGTTGCGATCCTGCTGGTGTTTCGTCAGCATTCGCATAGGTAGCCCTGGATACCGTCATCAGCTCGGTGGTTGCATCTTAGCCCAGTGACAGGTTTCTCATAGATCAAGCATACTGGTTCAAGGCCACATCGCGGATCCAGAGTAGGCCCAGGCGGGATGAATTCCGATCGGCTAGAGGACCACATGGTGGTATTAAAGTTGAGGTTGCTGTAAATTCCATTGGGCCTTACCACCATCGGCGAGAAACGTTTTCTTTCATTGGCTAGTCGAGTAAGGGTCAGGGACTGAGAATTGTCCTCCAGCATTGGGCCCGGGAGGTATCGGTAGGAGATGACGTCGGGAAAAGACAGTGACTTCCATGGAACTGGCGTATCAGACCTTTTGATTGTTTTTTCTCTTGTAATTGCACCTGGGAAGCAAATCTCGGCCATGTATGCCGGGTTGTTCATGGTTCAAGATAATGCTGGATAGTGGGTTCAGTCCTGCGCTCCGAAGCACATTGGGACTTATATTTGGAATCCAAAAAAAACCACTGAATTTCAACCTATGATGCAGATATTAAGTATAAGCCAAACACAAAAGTATTTCCAGAACAAAAGGTCGTCGCCAAAGCAAAAAGTCATCAAGATCATATTAAGACCATCTAGGTCGATCCGAACCCCATCAAATTCACTGCGCCCGCCAACCGCCCTCTCCCGAAAATGAACCATAACTTGTGGAATGGGGAACATTTGCTGTAATTCTCACGCCATTGGCCCAGACGATTTCCATGGTCGATCCTCTGATAGTCGCTCGGAAAGGCTCGCGCGTGCGAAGAGAGTTCCGGACGCTGTCGACCTCCTTCCAGGGGATGTTTACGACAGCCGGGGCCTTTTGGAGTGGTGCGGTCTTTCCACGGTTCTCAAACACCCAGGGCTCGCCGTTGATCATGAAGACGCCGGCCAGCGACGAGTCGCTCTGGGTAGTGATTGAGCCAAGCCATTGAACCATGACTGGATTGTTAGTTACTATAGCTCTATGCTGCCAGAGGTGATTTAACGGTTGCTTACTGAAGAGGCTTCTGGTACTTCTCAGGGAAAAAAGAAGATATTTGTGGAGAACGAGGTTCTTTGAGGTTTTTATTTGTTCGACGTCACGAGAGGCAGAGATTGGTTAAGACTGCAAGATGCACGTTCTGGCTATATCATCTGCAAAGTCTCCGGGATATCCAATCAGGGGAGATTTAAGCCTTTCTCGGCATCGGGCCTCGTTCAGCTGTGTTCACACCGCTTCTTTAGCGTACGCGTAGCGCCTTCTAGTGTCTCCAGTGCCCCCAGCTTCGAGTTTGCCAGATATCATATGTATAGGGGCTATATGCGGTGTTTTCGCCAGCCACGACAACGAAAGCGATTCGGGTTTACCCTATAGCCACCACGAGATGCTGGTCGGAACCTCGCATTCCGAGATTACTGAACGCAAGGCATCGGGAATTGTCGAGGGATCGGCGCGACCGTGAGACCATAGCGAGTTCCACGTCGACGAACCATGATGCATCCCCCAGTCTAGACCCGATCTAGCTAGTGGCCTCGGACTCAATCGGAGCAGATCGATTCTGCATTGGAAAGTGGGCCGTCAATAAACACCATCAGGAGGTCTGTGAAAATTCAGAACCACTGAATAGGTATAGTATTCTCCGAATACGATACTCAAAGTTATCTGATGTCGACTCGGACTCGACCAGGTACCACTATACGGAGTACTATCCTGTGAGTACCAGAGTAAGAATACGAGTAGTTCCGAGATGTCTCTTCCCCTAATTCATTCTACTATCCATCTGCAGCATGCGGTAAAAATACAATATCTGCAAGTTCCTAGACCCATCAGGAACGCTGCAATGTGTTTCAGGCCCTGGAGTTGGTGGAATAGGTGGCTGCGACTCCAGCAAGCCAATGCCGCGTCGGGCATAAATGCCGGCCCCACAGGGCGCGGTCCGCTCTACAATCGCAAGTGGTTACATTGTGCTTCTACATCTGGACGACAGGTTGGTGTCGGCTTGTTTGGAACTCAAGTCAGCCACGGCGCTATCGCCTGGACAATTCTCGTTAGAAAGATGGTCTAGAAAGGCCATAGGTTACACAAGATATGCATTGCATAATTCAGATGACTCCTTACATCAGATGGAAATTCCAAGGTTGTTATTCGCCGCCAGTTATCCTGTATGCCAGCAGTAATGCTCCCGACTCCTGTGATTGTGACTGTCTCACCCAAGACTGAACTTCGTAGGGCGTCTCCCAGACAGCCACGTAATCTAGGTGGTTGGGACTGAAAGGGATCTTTCAAATTATACTGATCATGCTGAGACAATTTGAGAGGGGTTGTTAGTGAGACCAGAAGAAACGTCTTTCTTGCTGAAATGCATAAAACTGTGCTGAGAACCCGATGAAAGCCTTGCGGTGAGCAGGCGGATGCATAAGTATGTCCAAGACTAAGCCGGTGTCAGAGGCTAGAGCTCAGGTTGGTGAGAGCCTTGTGTTGAGCCAAACGGCCTTCATCAATAACTTCAATATATGATTATCGTAGTAGAACTCCAGCCCTGGAGGATATCACGAGTGGGGTTAGGTAGATCAATGGACAATGATTCCAAGCTTGACTGCCTTACCGAGGTGTGGAGACAAGCTATGGCGAGATCGCGGGGAAGTGCGACTTCAACCTCACCCTCACCCTCAACCGACAATCACACCTTCTCTAGGGTCCAAATTCATCATGGCGCACCTCCAAGCATCCAATCTCTTCTCTGTCCAAGACCGGGTGGTCGTAATCACTGGAGGTGGCAGCGGTAAGCAGCGCCCACGCACGTTCCACGCATAAAGCTGATAGAACAGGTCTTGGCCGCATCATGGCCAAAGCACTCGACGCCAATAACGCAGACAAGATCTTCGTTCTTGGTCGACGCGAAGACGCCCTTCGAGAAACCGCCGCGCAGACAATAAACAACTCCGTCATCCCAATTCCATGCGATGTCACCTCGAAAGAGTCCCTGGAGGCAGCGTACGAGGCCGTCGCGGCACAGACAAACCATGTGGACCTCCTCATCGTCAACAGTGGGATCTTGGGGCCTCTGATGAGACCACCGCAGCGAAATGCAGACGGATCACCCGCGCCACTTTCCCAATTCAGGGATGAGCTCTTCAATATCCCAATAGAAGAGTTCAACAATGTCCTGAATGTCAATGTGACAGGCGCATACTATACGTTCCTGGCTTTCTTGCCTTTACTTGACGCTGCGAATAAGAGACGGCCCGCCCCGCAGCCAAATGTTCTCTCGTCACCCACTGCGCAGGTGATCATCACCAGCTCGATCGCTGGGTATAATCGCAAAGTGCCCTTTAGCTTCGCCTATAACACTTCCAAGGCCGCAGCGACCCAGCTGGTCAAGATTTTGTCGACGAACTTTGCCGACTACAATATCCGCGTGAATGGCATTGCGCCCGGTCTTTACTACTCGGAAATGTCAGAGGCGGCGTTCAACGAGGCTGGGATTGAAGGCCAAGCTGTCTCCGAGGGCTCGTTCCCGCGCGAGATGATCCCTGCAACCCGGGGAGGCAGTGAAGAAGATATTGCTGGGTTGATAGTCTGGTTGGCCAGCAAATCGGGTGGCTATATCAATGGTAACATTGTGATTACCGACGGCGGTCGCGTTTCCGTTGTGCCTGCTGTCTACTAAGCAGCCCTGCTTTCAAATGTGGCATAGATGATTCATTGCACTGTGTACATAGAACAGAACAAATAGCCGCCAAGTCATACTCAAAGAAATCAACTTTGGAGTGACCAATAGAAACTGTCGCCATATTCGGGTATCAATTTATTCCGCCATCTTCGCCTACAAATATCATTTGATATGATTAATAGGTGGCCGTCAGACGCTGGACCAGGTATTCGCCTGCCGTGATATCGGAATATTTCTTGTCGACCTGGGCAGCCTCACCATATGTCCCAGGCAAGGCTTCAATCAGCTTGTCGTCATCCGGATTACAGAAGTAGGCAATACTGTAGCGTGCAGGGTAGGTCTGCGGATCATCGCTAGGGCTCTCACCCACGGGTTTAGGTGGCTGGATCACCCGATGACGGGTGCTTTTGATAGTATCATTAGACCACCGAGCAAGAAGATCACCAGCATTCACAACAATGGTATCAGCGATCGGAGTAGCATCCACAAATGTCCCTCTCGGGCTGCGCACTTGCAAGCCCCCATGTCTATCCTGGAAGAGCAGAGTGATCGAGCCGTAATCACTGTGCTCGCCAGCGCGCACTTGATTGGGATTATTTTGGAAAACTTCTTGGCTGATCGGTGGATAGTGAAGTAAGCGCAGATTGTTATCGCCCACTTTGATGAAGTCATCGAAGAAGTGTTCTGGGAGATTCATCCCCAGTGCAATGGCTTGCATGATATGCTTATGGAGGGTCTTTCCCATTTCGAAGAACGACTGCATGGTTTCTTTGAAGTCTTTACCGTCGTCATCGAACTGATCTGGCCAGTTATTGGGCTTGTCTTCGACTCCCTCGCGACCAATCTCCATGGTCTCTTTGATATCGGGGGCGGACGCACGCAGGGTATCGCTATTTGTTTCGTCGACGGTGGTTAATTTCTCCCGCCCGATGGCAACGTAACCACGGTTCGACTGTGGGGTTGTCCAGCCCAGCGCATCTTTCTGATTCTGGGGTCGCGCAAAGAATCGAGCCGATGATGCAAACACTCTGGATACGACGGACGGGGGGATTCCATGTGCTTTTAGGTAGAGGAAGCCGGATGTCTTGAATGCCTCGGTGATGGAGAGTGCAACGGCATGTTTATCCGAGGGTGTTCCCGTGAAGAATGGACCGAAGTCAATGAGCTCAAGCAGACTGTTAGCAAGAGATTATAATTGTGGGGAAGTGCTGCTTACTGGGATCTTTAGTTCATCCTGGTCGACTGCGGTTGAAGCAGGATGGATCTCTTGCACTGAATCAGAGGCCATGGCGCGATCGGCAGGGTGGTGAGAATGAGGCAAAGGTTAAAACCATTGGGGTCAGAGAGGACCAGAGATAATAAATAGGCTCAAGAAGAGGGGAAGCAGAGAAGTCAGCTGCATGGTGCCCAGGTGCATACACATGATAAGGGCGATAAGCTTCACAGAATCAATTGATGCTTAATGTTCTCACCAATCACCTGGCAGTCTTGCTCCTGTACCTATCCATTGCATATACTTTTTTTCTTCGGTTGGTACCTCTGGATAGTGGCACATGTGCAGTCTGGGATACATACTGTCACTATAGACTATGCACTTATCTTTGCTCAGGTGTTTCGTCGGATTCTCTTCTATATAGGACTAGACTGGTCTACATACCAAAAGGTAACCCTCTTGGACCACAATGTCAATTTGCCTATTACGTTTCCATGACGGGTTGGCGACATTGCATTTAGGATTCAGCAATTTCCGGTGGTCTCATCAGGCTGTAGCTCTACACTGATGGCAGAAGAAGCAATTTTATGACCCTGAGGGACAGATTATCAATCCCTCTCGACATGGGCACCACTTGGCCGATCTACATACTTCTTTCCGCCCTTCTAGGATCATGTCTATACATTCATGGATTTCCAAGGCTTCCTCACGACCACCCTGACACAGGTCTTGTGTCACTTTCAATTATAGACAAAAAATCAGTATCTTCATCCTAATTAAGACATTTGCCAAATCCGAATCCAACATTGGGAGAATGTCATCTCCCGGGGCATCTGTATAGAATGCAATACATCGTTTATTGAAGATCGCGGGCCTGCTAAGCCCATTTCCTCGGAAGCGCAGGTTCGAGTCCTGCTGTCGCAAACTTCATTTTTGTTCCCTTTTTTGTTTTCTTTGCTTTTTGCCCCTCCAGCTCGTGAAGTAGACCTGGAAAAACACGGTTTTAATGTAAAAATCTAGAGTACGGAATGTTTATATTCTGGTTTGCGCGAGGAGACTCCGTTTGATGATTTGAATTTCAACTGGGCACAGACTAGGTGAACATGCTCCTCCAGGTTGTACCAAGATTTGCAGCATCATTCAACCATCGTTATTTATGCTGCTCTACATAAAGCCGGCACAAAATGCGGGCACAAAATGACGGTGCAGCTCGGTGAAGGTGAGTTCCAGAAAGACCTCGGCCACAAGTTGGCTCCACCCGAATTAATAAGCGTCTGTTGAGCGTCAGCTTCAATCCGCGGGGGTTCTTTGTTCTTTCCATCAATTACCTTCTAGTATCCCGCTTCCTCTACTTCCCATCAACCGCCAATATGCCATTCACCGGAATTGTCATGTACCCCAATGATGCCGACATCCAATTCAACGAGGATTACTACATGAAGACCCACATGCCCCTCGTCGAGACCACATGGAAGAAGTACGGCTTGAACAGCTGGCACGTCACCAAGTTCCCCAAGGCGCTTGATGGCTCACGCTCGGAGTACTTGATCATGGCTTCTCTCGAGTGGGAGAGCCAGGAGGCTCTGCAGACGGCCCTCCAGGACCCCGCAAGTGCCACTATCTTTGGAGATATCCCCAACTTCACCAACGCGAAGCCTATCACCCTTGCTGGCGCAAAGCTGTGAACGCCAGACAATTACTGAAGGCGTATGTTTTCCTTCAACGGAAAACCCAAGGTGTCTACATGATTAACGATGGTGTGTAGCGAGAACAACCGGTTCGTTCTATTCAAAGTGCATCACGAACCAACGAGACGCAGGTTACGAGACAGATGCTTAGGAGTTTTTTGAGAAGAATTCTAGATGTTGGAATTCGAAATGGACCTTAGAATGGCTGCCTAGATGGTATTCACTATAAGACAATGCTATTCACCTCCACATCAAGAGATCTCTTTATTGTCCCAAGAGTATGCCATGTACAGGGTTCGTTAAAGACCCAAAAGAAGCATGGAGCGGGGTTTGTATCTTTGGCCAGAGTAACACCCGTGGAATTGGAAGGTTACAAGTGCAACACCTCCCCGCACATGCATCTCTTATCTTTCCCCTCACGTGTATAACATCACGTCTGCCCCTCTCTACCATTCTGGCCTGACATTTGCGAATAACTTGTCACCAAAGTGCCCATCCCCTCTCACCATGTCTCGTCCTCTAGTCGTGGACATCCATACTCATGTCTATCCCCCATCGTACATGGCGATGCTCCGCGCTCGCAAAACAGTCCCCTACGTCCATGATCCAGCTGATGGAGAACCACGCCTGATCATCCTCTCATCAGACGATGACCCTGCCATCCCAATTGACCAGCGCGGCCGCCCAGTCGACTCATCATATTCAGACACCAGCGTCAAGCTAACATTCATGCAACAGCATGGCATCGACTGCAGCGTGATTTCCCTCGCAAACCCATGGCTAGATTTCCTCGAACCAGCCGAGGCTCAGAAATGGGCTCAGCGGATCAATGATGACCTAGAAGAAACCTGTGCGCAGGCCAATGCTAGCTCTGACACAACCCTGCCGTTGAAGGGGAGGTCGACTCTCTTTGCCTTTGCAGCTTTACCGCTGAGCGCGCCCGATCCCGATATCATTGTGAACGAGATCAAGAGACTCAAGTCTCTGCCTCACATTCGCGGTGTGATTATGGGGACTTCGGGGCTGGGAACTGGTCTTGATGATGAGCGACTTGGGCCGATATGGGCCGCTCTGGAGGAAACACAGATGCTTTTGTTCTTGCATCCTCATTATGGTCTTCCCAGTGAAGCGTTTGGTGGCTCGGAGGCTATGAACCGCTACGGTCACGTCCTTCCCTTGGCCCTGGGGTTCCCGCTTGAGACTACGATTGCCGTCACTCGTATGCTGTTGTCCCGTGTCTTTGATAAGTTTCCGCGGCTGCAGATTTTGCTGGCTCATTCGGGTGGCACCTTGCCATTTTTAGCTGGGCGTATTGAAAGCTGTATCATGCATGAGCGGAAGTTTGCTGAGAATGGCGGTGATGTTTCGGGTCCGAAGAGGAGCATTTGGGAGGTTTTGAAGACGAATATCTTCCTCGATGCGGTCGTTTATGGAGTCGCTGGTTTAAAAGCTGCAGTTGCAGTTGGTGGGGGCTGTGATCGTCTGATGTTTGGTGAGTGCAATGATTGCAGTGATAACATCCATCTTAAACTGACTCTTAATTTTAGGTACTGATCATCCGTTCTTCCCTCCTCTCGATGAAGGGGAAAAGGAGTGGCTCAGTGTCACAACTAACTACAAGGCGATTGATGAGAACTTTGAGGGGGAGAAGGATGCTGTAACTGCTGTTTTGGGTGGAAATGCTGCTCGTGTTCTGAATCTCAAGTAAGTATTCATGCGTACTTTATTTTATACCAATATATTGGCTTGCATCTGGGACTTCATCAATAGAAAGTGCAACGAGGTCCGTCAAGAAAGATAGGTGTGGGGGTAAAAATATAACGAACGATAGCAGACAGCTGAGAACACACCCAGATGATCACTTGGAAACAAACACAGTCCTCAGGATATCCCACCCAACCAGTCCCCACAGCTCCTGCGTCAGCCAGTCTGCGAATTCATCCTGCTCCATTGGCAAGCCGTCAAGTGGAGGCGGCGTTTTCGGGCGTCGCAAGACCTCCTGGAACATTTGCTCGTCAGGCCCAAAAACAGCCCGGAGGAGCGTCTTTTGCAACCGATCTTTGGAATTTGAGAAAAATGTGCGGAAAGCCAGAGCTTTCAGTGGTGGGTAGGATTTGGTATCAAATATTCTGCTGAGAAGCCGAACGAGATATCTGGTTTCAATTTGCGCTTGACTCGGCGTGAGACCTTCGTCTGTCATTGTTTCTAGACCTTGGGGGAACGACATGCCCGGACAGATTCCCATTGGGAGTCTGAGGTCGTGGAAGACATGAAGAGCCAGCAAATTTCCAATGCGGCGAAGGACAAGGAAGAGGTATCCTTCCATAACTTCTTGATCCGCCGAGTGTGCCAGATCCAGGGAAAGTGCCATTGTGCAGAGCAAGTCTGCCAGACGAGGCGCCAGTTCGTCCGAAGCACCTGAGTCTTGGGATTTGCTGGTTTGGTTGGATAGCAAAGTGCAATGCAAAGTAAGTGCTGTCATGATGGACTCGAACAGGCCTACCAAATAGTATGTGACCTGGGCCTGATGTTGTTTTCCTTCTCCATTTGCAGCAAGCTTTTGTAACGCCTTGTGCACGAGGTGAAAGGCAATTGTCACCCCATTGAACATCGCTTCGCTATCTGGTGCGTTTGACTCCTCAATTTCTGTTTGAGTATGCTGCGCCGAGCTCGTGTTTTCGGCCGTCAGTATCAATTTTTGCTCTGCGGATTTGCAGAGAATAACTGTAGCCGTGGCTAGAGTCCCGAGCGAAGAAGGGGTTAGTTTTTTCTGAAGGGCTTTTTGAAGTGTGTATATCTGTCTGCTGATGCACAAAGCTTCACAAAATCAGAACATTGCTCGTATTAAAAGGGTCCAGGGTTTCCTACCAGTTCCATCGCCCGATCCGTCATCATCCATCAATGAGTATGCCTTATTGTGGCTACCTGATGTTTTTGCACGCTTGTTGATCCCAATTGAACCTGTTGTGTTCTTGGCGACGATAGGCGCCTTGCATTTGTTGGCCTGGGCAGGCTCAATGCCATCAAGGTCCTGTACTCGCAATTTCCGAACAAGGCCATCGATTTTCTGTTGAAGCTCGTGGACCTGATCTTGAAGCTTGCTCTGTCTCTCCTCTGACTGTTCAAATGCCTGTTGCCAGAAAGAGACGCTGTCGAAGAACTTGTCCATTGAACCATCGTGGCCCAGATCTTTGGAGTTCTTGATGAAATGTCGAACTTCCAGGATATAGTCTTCAATGGGAATGTCAGATCTTCAAGGTTGGATCATACAAATTGAGAAATGCATAATGTCGTCCTACCTTTAAGGTCCTGGCCTGGGGGCTTCTGCTTGACAACCGCCAAAGCTAGGGCTAGTTGAAGCTTGGACGGAGGTTGGACACCCATTGTTGAAACTCATGAGATAATTTCATTGCCGCCTGGGCAGATCGCAAGCCTTTGGGACTGTATCGACTCGAGATGGTAACGATTAAAGATGAAAGTCCATCCAGATTTCAGTGGGCCTACATTTTGGGGTGTCCAACACACGTGCCGCCACACTATATATTCACACCTTTGAGAGCCAAATAAGTTGCCAACACCCAGAGAAATCACCAATTCAAGTATTAATGAAAATTGAAAATTGCCTATGTATCATGTCCAAACGAGTCTCTATCTGGCCTTGGATTGAACTGATTTGGTTTGTTCCCATGCCTTCCAAGTTTGCCAGTTGGCGGACTGAGGCGGACCGATCCACCGCCCAAAGCAGAGAGCTCTGACATGACAAATTTCTAAATCTGACACCTCTCCACGAACCATTCCCTCCATCAATTTCCCACAGGGATCTGCAACACCAGGACTGCAACCCGAGAGAACTACGACTTCAACCTTCGCCACAGCGAGTGCCTCTCTTACCGATTCTCCCCAAGCGACAGCAAGTCGCATACCTCAAAATGTCCAACGAAGATCTCAAGGCGCACGCCGCCTCAAACCAAGACTTCTACGCCCTCCTCGATGTGCAAGCATCCGCGACCGAAACCGAGATCAGACGCGCATACCGCCGCACAGCTTTAAAGTACCACCCAGATAAAATTGCAAACCCCACAGCAGCCGACATCGACAAGTTCCACTTCCTCCAGATCGCCTACGATGTCCTTTCCGATGCAGATGTCAGACAGCTATACGACAATGCGCGGGAGGCGCGACTGCGCAAGCAGCGCGAGCGGGAGATGATGGGTGCGGCGAAACGGAAGATGCGCGAAGATCTAGAAGCGCGGGAGAGGGCAGGCGCTACTGAAGGCGCCACGCAAGGAGTCAAAAGGTCGTGGGTGGATGATGACGCGGAGGAGAAATTACAGCGGGAGATTGAGAGGATCGCAGAGGATGGAAGGCGCAGACGACGCGAGGCGGATGAGAAGCGGAAGAAGGAGGTGGATGAGGCGCAGAAAAAGGTGCAGGAAGAGGAGGAGGAAGCGCGGAAGGCGGCGGATCGCAGCAGTCAGCGTGTGGATCGGACGAAAGATGCGGCTGTTCCTGAGCTTGAGCGTGCGGTGAAAGTGCGCTGGGCCAGGGAGGGCCGCGGGCTGGAGCTTGATATTGAACGGCTGGCTGTTCTGTTTGAGCCTTTCGGGAAGGTTGAGAACACTTTCATGCTCAAGGATAAGCGCCAGCGAGTTGGAGAGAAGAAAGAGAAGAAGACGTTTGCGACGGGCGTCATTGTTTATGTTTCGATCGTGAGCGCCCACGCTGCTGTCATTGACAGCGAGAAGAAGCTTCGCCAGCATGCGGGCCAGGATGGCGAATGGGGCCTCATCGAGTCTGTTTTCTGGGCTTCAGGAAACCAGCCCGAGCTGGGAACCCAAGCAGCTGAGCCCGCACCGGCAAAGCCGACCACATCAAGTCAAACCTCCAACGGCGTACCCAAACCCTCGTTCAAGTTCCCCGGCCTGAATTCGGCCCCTCCTCCATCTGGAAAAGCGCCATCATTTGGCTCGTTTGCTTCTGCATCTGCCGCAGCAGCGGCCCCGAAAGCATCATCCTTCAACCCCTCACCGGGTACGCCTAGTTTGCAAGAAGTGACGATGATGAATCTGAAGAATGCGCAACGAGAGAAGGAGCGCAAAGCACTCGAAGAAGAGCTTGCTCGCGAAGACGAAGCTGCGGATGCCGCAGAAGCAGCAGCCAGGGCTACCTAGCTGCGAAGCCATCACCAATTTGCCTTTTCCTTGGCCATTTTCCATAAATATCAAAGATACCCCAAACACGTTATGTGTACAATGCGATGAGTTGAATATAGATACATGAGCTATTTACATATCTGTTTTGAGTTTTGTATTATACATGTCCAAAGATACACGAGTATCTTACTGGTGTTGAGCTTCACTCTCCTCTTCCTCCTCTTCTAATTGCTCGACAAATTCCCTTGCCCGCTCGGCATCTTCGGCCTCAGGGTTCCGTGGAGCGGGCTTCTCTTCTTTGCCGCCGGAGATGAAATCTCGGAGCCAAGGTGGTACGAAAGCCCGTACACCAACCTCATTAGGCTGATCAACCTCGGGAGCCCATGAGAGCTTAAATTGATGTTCATGAGGACGAGCAGGGGCCTCTCCCATAAGCGCAACGTCAGTCATCACTTCAAGACGACAGAGTGCAAGCCCAATATTGCCAACTCCATTCAGGAAAGTTCCAGCACTGCGATTTCGACGAGTGGCAGCGCCAGCCTTCACAATATCCGCTTCGCCCGAAGGCATAGTGAGTTGCACAGAGGGGTCATATGTCAGTGTTTCCGGGCCGTTTGTCGTATCCGAAGCTAAATCATACAACTGTACGGGCAAGAGACGCTTCCTTGTAACGCCGCGGTGATGTGTGCGAATCGTCAACTCCTGTCCGACATAACAGCCCTTGCGGAAGTCAATACCGCGGGACATATCCATATTGCATTGGAGTGGCAAGGCGGTCCCACTGAGGACCTCCGCCTGACCTTCTGCAACGCCGTGGAGGAATCGACGAACGGTATATGAGTCTAGCTCAACTTCAGAGCCCGGCACTTGCGCCTCGTCAGGCAGATGTGTCCGCAAGCCGTCGGAGCCAGGCGTGATGATGCGGGAACCGAAGCCCGGGGCGCGTGTGTCAATACATCCGGCGATTTCGGAAGTAGGAGAGAAAGGAGAGGCTGAGTCGGACTCCAGGCTGTAGGCAGCCCACCGTTGTGGCTCAGCGTGGTTCTTCCACGAGGACCAGATGGTGCGCTCGCCTTCCTCGAGAGCGCGGAGCTTGAGTTTCGCGCGCAGTTTGTGTTTCTTGAGGTGCTTCATCAGGACCGGAACTTGGCTCTTGTCCACTTCAACCAGCCAGCCTGAGTCGGGGCCCTGGGCTTCAGCGCCGGGGAGCGGGTAAACGAAGGCATCGTTGAGAACTCGGCCTTGGGAATTGAGAAAGGCAGTGTACGCACCCGTACGGCGGATGCTTCGACTAGGGTCGTTGGCGACTAGCATGTTCTGAGTCATCAAACCCTGAAGGAAGGTTGTGCTGTCGATGCCGGTGATGGAGATTAATCCACGGTTTGTGAGTCGGCTATACCCAGTCGTCGGTGGGAAGGGGGCATTATGGTTGTTTTGTGTACGTTGTGCTGTTGTTGAGAAAGTCCGACTGCGATCTAAGCAGCGGCTGCACACTGAGGGGCGTGGGCGCATCATTGTTGAGTTGGTAGAGAGCAGCCAATGTGGATTCATCTGTTTCTTTACAAATCGGCCGATGACGTTGGGCGGTGGCAGAATAAATATTGGTTCAACTGCCGAGACCCATGGATCTGATCTACAACTGAAGCCCATACTGGTTAAAACCTTGGAAGCTACACTTGAGGCTAGATGTGTAGATGTAAATTAATGCAATATTACAATGTGAATGATCATGTATGTCTGATATGCTATGGTAGAGCAATCTACAGGAATAGTCAACTGGAAATCATTTGTTTCCCTTTGCTACTCCTTCCAAGAATCCAAGCAGGAATGCCTTGTTGCTCGGGGAAGAAACTTGGGTAGTGTGAGCCTGTGCGCCTCCATCAGACGGTGTGCCATGTCGAGAGATTGTTCCCCCGCTACTAGGGTGGTAGCGAGATGACATCGGGCTGACAAAACCTGGGTGTCCGGTTGACTGTTGGTATGCAACTCGCGAGTCAAGCGGGGCAGAGCCAGCTGGCTTTGGAGAAGAAAGCCCGTCCCCCTTGGCGAACAAGGACAGAAGTGACGCCTTTTGCTCGGCCGTTTGGCTGGGGCGTCTATCAAAGTTGCCCTGTGGCACTAAGCCCTGGCCGTGCTGAGAACCTGGTAGACTCGGCTTCCGCTCAGCGGTCTCCAAAGGAGGAGTCGACGCCATCAATTCTTCATATCCCGTTTTATCAGACCGACGTAGAATTTGAGGTTGGAAGTTCTTGACAGGTTCAGGGGCCTGCAGTGCCTGAGATGGTGGAATCGACGTCGTGCGTGGGAGGGGCCCATGTGGAGCGTCCCGTTTGGCAGACTGGGGTCGCGAGAGAATTGTCATTGGCGAAGAAATCGGTGGTGCTTGGGTTTGTTCCCTTCTACTTGCGGGGGTTCTGCGACTCGGCCCACCATTCGACTTGTGGGTGGGCTTGGTGAGCATCTCAGGCTGTGAGGGGGCCAAAAGGCCAGAAGCGGTAGCTGACACTTGGCCGGTGGTGCCGTAGCTGTGAGATTGGGCATTTGAATACTGTGCTGGTGGTTTGTAGTCATTCTGCGGGCGCTGCAAAATTTGTTTGCTGGGAGGCGCTGGAGAGGACACGACTGGGTTTCCTGATAGTTCCGCAGGCTGAGAATTGGCCAGGCTTTGAGGCCCCTTCAACAAGTTCAAAAGACCATCCTGATGGTGAGATGTCTTGCGCACAAGAGGAGAGCCCTGCACAGGAGCTGCCAGGGTTGCCGGACCCGGACCTTTGGGGGTCTTGACTTTGAAGGCGTTGAGAAGTGCCAGTGAATGAGTTGTAAGCTTGGGTGGGGGTAGTTTGCTCGCTGGTGGGACAGCTGGACCATAATTTCGAGAAGCTGGAGCAGATTCGGAGAATTGAGGATCACCAGTACGCTGGAAAGGTGCAGGCATATGGCCTGGAGGTACGGGGTATTGTGACACGGGAGGAGTTTGAGAGAAGTGTGGCATAGGAGGAGCCGCATGAACACCTGGTTGCACGTTGGAGAATCCAGGCCCAGAAGGAATTGGTGGCCCATTTGAAGGATACTGCAATCCAGGATGTGTAGGACCGGGGAGGAAGGGAGCAGTTTGTTGCTGTTGGGGGAAACCCGGAAAGAAGTTTGGCCCCATGGGGTGCCCTGGGTGCAGGATATTTGGCTGGGCTCCATGAGGGAGCGGCGTAGCATTGTTGTGAGAAACCTGGGGGGCAACCTGCTGAGATTTACCTTGGAGTAACAAAGCGAGGAGTGCATCTGATTTCGATGCATCAACTGCAGAATGTTGGCCTGGCTCAGAGACGGGCTCTTGCATTTGCGATGCTATGCCCCCGATTTTCAGAAGGCGTTTGAGGTGATCCGACGCATCTTGCGACGAGGCCACCTCGGGAAGATCACTTGGCATCACCACCTCTGCAAGAGACATGCCAGGAGTACCATTTGCGTAACCGTTCTCGTCGACCGAAGTGTATCCCTCAGCAATAATGGCCTGTCTGGCAGCAGGTTGTGTCTTGAGGTCCAGCTTCTTTTGTTGGGCGATCCATTTCTTCAGAGGATGCAAGAAAGGAGCCACCATGTAAAATTTGTTCGCATTCGCAGCCGCGTACCCCTCGTCATGCTGCTTGTTCTTTCTCATGGTGGGCAGATCTGCCAATTTGTACCATTCGATTTTGCTGATCTCCTTTCGAGTGCGCGGCTCAAAGTAGGTATCGCGAGGAACGCCTCGGAACACAAAGAGCTGCATATGTTGTTCTCTCATGGTAACTTCAATGTTTTTGACATCGTCATCGTTCTTGATCAAGTTCGCCGCCCGAACATCGAACCCGGTCTCTTCATATACCTCACGAATGGCACAGTCGAGATCTTTCTCGCCCTTGTTGATTTTCCCGCGGGGAAAACTCCAGTTGGCTCCCTTCTTCCAGCCCTTCACTAAAACAACTTCATCCATGTCCTGGTTCAACATGATCGCACCCCGGACGGGAACTCGGGTCTTGTAGGCGAGGAACTCTGAGAAAGCCGCAATATGGTGCTGATGAGACCAATTCGACATGAGTGGACAGTGCTGGAAAATGCGCATGGCGAAAGTCTTGAGGTTGAGGGATGGCAAAGCAGGGTCTAATGGGCGTATGAAGTCCTCATAGAACCACTGCGCCTCTTCGACCTGGAAACATATTCGCTCCACCGACTCGAGCTCTTCGCGGGGAAGATTGATAATGAAGCGGACACATAGGTCATCCAGCCCTGTTAAAAACACCCCGCCGGCCTTGGTCAGTGACCTGTCGTCATTCCGAACGATGGAGCGTTAGGTACTCACAATCTTCCAGTTGCATCTTTGTTTCTGTCATATTGTTGGAGATGCTCTGGCATTTCAAAATTTTAGTGAATGAAAACCGGTTGCTCACTTAGTCCGACGGCGCAAACAGTCGAGACAAGCAAGCCAGCACTGTGGAGATAACAGCTTCCAGGAAGGGTGGACCAACCCAGGGCTGTGTGGATATGGCGAGGTTGCTATGTCAAATTCTGATAGCAAAGTATGCAGGAGGATAAGAGGTTGAAGTGTGCCAATCAGCTCAGAGAGAAGAGTGAAATGAGGTGTTGGGAAGCAACTTAGACCAACGTGCCGGAGCTGCCCAAGTTGACGATCGGGTGACTAAGGTGTGGCGGTGCATGTGCTAACGCCACATGTGGCTACAAATTGGCGTTCCAGGATTCAAGGGTATGACGTCTGTCGCGCAAAACAATTGATCACCCTCGATCCCCTGTGTTTTTGAATTTAATATATTAATCCCCCATTCTCGAGGAACTTCTTGCCTCTATCCTTTCGCATCCCTTCAAGCTTGGAAAAAGTGGAACGAGCGCCTACTGAAACCCTTGATCGACCAGCCAGCGCTAAGCTTTGCAGAGGATCAAAGGCTTATCATCTATTTTTGTTACCCTTGCTCGTGATCCTTCAAAGGAGCATCTGCTTCAAAAGGAGAAATACCCACTGGCATCCCTTGATTTTTACAGTCTCCTCCAAAGGACCTTTGGCTTCGGTCTACAACGCTCAAGATGTCGAAAGTTCTGGTATCTTTGATTGGAAAGAAGGTTCTAGGCGAAACTGCCAAGAATCACTTTGGTACTGAGGTAAGTTCGCATACTGATTGGGTTGGCAAAGACAGATAGCTAACCCATTGTGATTAGGATCCGTACTTTGAGGAAGTCCCAGCTTCACGACTCGGCCGTACCTTCGGAAAGAAGAAGCAGAAGCGTCGCAAAGCCATCCCTCCGGGATTATCAGACAATGATAGCAAAGTCTTGACGAAGGTCAAGCGCAGAGCCTACCAACTCGACTATGCTCTCTTCAGTCTATGCGGAATTCGCTTCGGTTGGGGAAGTGTGATTGGACTTGTTCCATTGTAAGATCTACCACTGCGCCGCCGCGCGAGTGATACCAATGCTAACACAACCAATAGTATCGGTGACGCTGGTGATGCCGCACTTGCAATGATGGTCGTGAGATCTTGCGAGGGAATTGACGGTGGACTTCCTGCGGCCCTGCGCATGAAGATGATGATCAACGTGATTGTCGATTTTGTCATTGGACTTGTTCCTTTCATTGGTGACCTTGCCGATGCTGTATACAAAGCCAACACCAGAAACGCGGTCCTCCTCGAAACCCACTTGCGCGAAAAGGGCGCCAAAACTGGCTCTAAGCGGAGCAGACGGCGATCGCAAACACGACGAGAGGACGACAGACGAGAGGAAATAGACGAAGTGGACCATAGTCTCCCAGACGCGTTCGACAGACAAGAAGGAGGGGTGGTCAGCAACAGCCCCCCGGCATACGATTATGCACACCCATCGAGCCGCGGGGCAGGGCACGATGCTGCCGCCGAGCCTCCTGCCGCCGAGCCTCCAACTAGGCCCCAACCAGCAAAACAGCCCAAGAATAACCGTTCATTTGGCAGATGGTTTGGCGGAGCGAGTCAGCCCGAAGATGATTTGGAGCGAGGTAGACGATAATGCTTCATGCATGATGATGTTGAGATGCGACACAGTTTCAGATACCCCATGGTTGTTGGCGATGGATTTAGGGTGGGAAGAGTGTTTTTGGTTCGTTTAGTGATTTGATCAAACGAATAAAGTTTTTTTATTAGCAAAGCTCGTCAGGTCGAGATCGCATACAGCCGTAGCAAAATTGTGAGCTTTGGTTGTCCTGTGCCTGGTTGGCAACAGTGACTCCAATATTTCCCTCGGTATTTCCCAGAAGACCAGCACAAAGAGCACAGGTAGCCGCGGAGCCGGAGGTTGAGGAGTCGAGTTTATTAGCTGTCCTTGCTACATTCGCCATGACACCTGGGTACTTTGCGCCCTGACTCTGGACATATCGTAGCATCAACTCATCGATGGAAAGATTCTTGGTGAGGATGTTGTCGGATGGCGCCTGCTCGGGAATGATTATATCCGAAATCTCTGGGCAGATACTCTGGTATTGATGCAGCTCCGATTTGTATAGATCACGCAGCGGATACTCAAATTTCAAGCCCCATGGAGACATGCCATCAGATACTTGCCAAGTGAGGGAAGCTCCCCGTCCCTTGGCAACACCCGCGAGTGCTTTGGCGGCGAGACGACTATCCGAATCACCCCAAATAACAGACTGGCATCCGGACTTTTTTGCGAATGCAACGACAAGTCTTGTTAGTAAAATAGTGTCGATGTCGGCCTGGGAGGTGGCTGTAGAGATGGATGAACGGAAGGCAGCCAATCGTTCTTCATTGGAGAGCGACTTGTCATCCTTAAAATGAGGTCCTGCATATTCCTGCATTATATCTTCCACCTCCAGGTCGTGATCGAAGATGCTGTGGAAGGGAACGCAGGAGAAAGTATTGGCAGGGTAGGTCGTTTGCATCAATTTGAATTTTTGATCGTATGAGATGCCTGTGGCTGAGATTGTTGATGGATCAATGACGAGGACGTGGATATCATAGCCTACAAGACGTCCTGCGTCGATGCGCCTCTGACGATCAGCGTGCAGCACATGCATCAGAACCGACGAGGAGACGCCATAAGATACGGGAAGAAGCAGACGATGGGGTGCATGGTCTCGTCCGTGTGGTCGATAGTGAATAAGACGTCCAACGACCTTCTGACCAACGAAGCTCTTGTAGCAAGCCCTGTTAAAGTTAGAGACGCTTGGTTGGAGGGGTTATAGATTGTCGCATACTTGCAAAGGTTCTTCTGGCGCACAGTGATCTCAAATTCAGCTTCCTTGCAGTTCGTGCACGGCTGGTTCAGCTCCTTGGCCGGCATGATGATCAATCTGTTGTCAATGAGGATTTGCTCTTGAATAAGAAAAAAAAAAGATCAACTAAAGTTGGAAACTAAAATTAGTGGCGGAGTTGGCTTAGATAATATCCACGCGCGGCTTCCCCGGTTTGGGGCCACGCATCGAGCTCAACGGTCTCCTTAACCTCCCGGTTTGCTTATACGTCGCGACGAATCTATTACCTCGCCGTTCCTATCTTTGCTTTGATGCTGTGTGGTCTTGACATCCTCCCGACACCCGGAGCCTAGTCTAGCCCAACTTTACAATCATGAAGGGCTGGCTCCAGACCTTGGGCCTGACAGCCCTACTGGCGAGCCAGGCGCTTGCCAACGATGTCGAATTGGTAAGAAATCTTTCAAGATGTGGACTACTACAAATTATTATTTGCCCAGGCTCACAGTATTCTACACAGAAATCCGATGATGCGCACCGACAACGATGCTCAGGGATGTACAGTCGCAAAGCTTGGGGAGGAAGTGTTGACCCTTTCATATTGGTGAAATTTTCCAAGTCAGCGGCGGCGCCTGAAAGCGACCCTATGGCTAGTTTGGTCATCTTTGAATGGACTGATGAGGAATTAATTGGGAAGTACCGTTCCGAGGACGCTGAGGTAAGTTTCACGAATTACTTCAACCTTGCGGCGCAGCTAATTCTGGAATAAAGCTCAAGGAAACAATCTGCGATGCCTCCAACGTTGATGCGAAAATCTGTACCGAGGACCAACTCGGCTCTTTCGTCCTCACGGACAATGCCACCGACGTCTCTACGAGCCCCATAATCTCCAAGGCAATCCATTTGAACGACCCCGATGCCCTGAAATACCCTGTCAGAAAGACTGGCTTCTACTGCGTGAGCACCTATGCGTACTCTGGTGAGGACTACAAAGCGGTTGTCACCTTCCGAAACTCCTACGGCGAGCTTCCCGCTGCACAAATCGCGAAGCTTCCATTCTACGGGGGCCTGACCATTGTGTACGCTGTGATTGGAATGTAGGTCCAAGCCAACCTGATGAAATCGATGATCGCAGAGATGCTTACACCAAATTTAGCTTCTGGGCCTTCCTATATGTGCAAAACCGCTATGACATATGTACGTCAGATCATTTCCCCGTTTGAGCACATGCTAACAACCTCAATAGTACCTGTCCAAAACTACATCACAGCGATTGTGGTGTTCTTGATTGTTGAGCAGCTGATGACATGGGGATTCTACGGTAAGTCCAGTGGCATTGGGTTTGTCGTCACCTTTATCTGACTTTTGTCACAGAATACCAAAACCGAAATGGTCTCAATGGTGGAGCGAAAGCTCTCATGGTCATTGTGGCGGTACTCAACGCAGGCAGAAATGCCTTTTCGTTCTTCCTCCTGCTCATCGTCTGCATGGGCTACGGTGTTGTGAAACATTCTTTGGGCCGAACCATGATCTATGTTCGCGTTCTGGCCATCGCACACTTCATTTTTGCGGTGATTTACTCAGTGGCCAGCTTGTCGATCACTCCGGAGAGTGCTGGTCCATTGGTACTGTTGATCGTTCTTCCACTGGCCGGAACCTTGACTGGGTTCTATGTGTGGACTTTGAACTCACTCAACGCCACAATGAAAGACCTCATTGACAGGAAGCAAAAGACCAAGGCCATGATGTACAAGAAGCTATGGTGGTGTATCCTCGGCAGCATCATCGTGATCTTTGGTTTCTTCTTTATCAACTCATTCGCTTTCGCCGGACGCAGTGATGCCAGCTTTGTTCCCGAGCATTGGAAGGCCCGGTGGTTCGTGCTTGATGGCTGGCTCAACCTGGTCTACCTGTTTGATATCGGATTCGTGGCTTACTTGTGGCGACCAACTGCTAACAACCGCCGCTTTGCCATGAGTGACGAGGTATGGAGTTCTCCCTTTCCCAATCAACCGCAGAAGACAAAATGCTCATAATCATTATAGCTTGCCCAAGATGATGATGGATTCGAAATCCGATCATTCGGCAGTGGCCTGGATGAGGAAGATGCATACGATGCTCCTCCTGATTACCCTGGTAGCTCAGCCGCTCAGGGCCGTCGTGATCTGTCCCCAGTGCCTCCCAAGCCTGTCTCTTCGGCACCCCGGCAGCGTGAGTCTCTCGAAGAGGAGACAATATTCGCGGTGGGTGAAGAAGATGGCGAGAGATGGTCCGAGGACGATGAGTCACCTCGCAACTCCAGCGAGAGACAAAGACTGACCGGCAAAAACAAGGATTAGACTAAATTTACTGTATTGTTTATGTGTGTTGATCTTGCTCGGTGCAGATGCACTAGGACACCTATAAAAGTCAATCATTTACCTGATTGATCAAGAATAGGGTCTTTTTTGAGGAGCAACTTATCCCTTCGTTCAGGGCGCAAGCATGTCATGGCGTTTGTCCTTCACACCTGTGTCAACCATCGCGTCCCCCAGGCTGATCTTTCTTATGCGTTGGTTAGACACAGTGTGATTTGTCTAGCAATGAAAACAGATTCCCTACGATTATACTTAGCCCTGGAGCCCTGGAGGTATTGCATGGATGTACAACCTTAGATGGATATGAATTCCCGTATGTACATTTGTAGTGTTGGTTTCAGCCTCCGCCTCTGTTACTCGCTAGTGGAATGCCCAGGTGGACTTCGATAGAAGTGACCAGAATATCCAACCTTCCAAGGTTGGAATGAGTCACAAATTTAAGAGTTTCCTAGGTCTCATTTATATTGCCAGCCTCCTTATAGAGATATAGATTCAATGCCATCAGACGTGCATCACGTGCATCTTTTTACAAGACTGGGAACTGCGATCAATCTGATAAAGACGTCCGCACTTGCCCCACACGCGTTCCATGCCAAACAGCCGCAACTCTCGATCTGCCCCACGTGCTCAAGTGCTCTTTCGCATCTCACCAGTCTATGAACGAATATAGAACGGGCCAAACCCATTAAACCTCCGTGAGAGTATATCTCCACAATGGCAACAAACACCGACCTACATCCGGAAATGGATGACAGCCAAAACGACAACACAAGCAATGGCACCGCCAGACCAACGGAGGCCGAGGAATCGACCTCTCGCACCAGTGTCACGCTCTCCAAGCAATTGATTCAAGAATGCAATGATCTTCTTGCTGATGTCGACGCTTATTCGGCTCTTGTGGCATCCACGCTCCGTAACCCGCAATTCGTCGAGGTGCGCCAATTCCGCACCAATGTGAATGTCGAATTAAAGATTCTTCACAAGCTGGCGAAGCAAATCGACGAAGCCATTGGGGTAGAGCAAGGATCTGCTGATCCAGATACCGAAATGCGCCTGGTGCATACTCTGCGCTCGTCGAATTTGCCGTTTTATCAGGCTGTCTGGAGGGTTACGAAGGGGTCCTGTTCTGGGCTGGTTGCTCTTGGGAGGAGATTCTACTGGGAGGGGGAGGGGAAGTCGACAGCCCGCGAGAAATCCAAACCGAAGGCTGACGGGCAGCCTGAGAAACCACCCAACAAGGATAAGCGCAAGAGTGCTTTCGTTGACATTGTTGCCGATGACGGGCAGGAATGGGTGAAGGTCTCGACTATCTCGGAGAATCGACTTTTATTTGAGATGGCGGAGAAGGGCTGGGAATGTGACAGTGACGAGGAGTCCGAGAGTGGGCAGCGGACTGTGTTGCAGAACTCCGACGGCGAGGCGGACGACGATGAGATGGAGCTCATTAAGCTGGCCCAGGATTTACGGAGAGCTTCTAATGCCACACGGGTGAGGTATGAACACCCGCGACTACGCGTTGTAATACCCAAGATTGAAGAAGGAAGTGTTCCTGCGATTGATTCTATCTTGACACAAATGCGGAGCTATGGTGTTCAGGTTGAGTGCCAGCAAAGTTTACCAGTGAGCACCGGCACCGGGCTGGCCCATCTCCTTCCTCAGCCATTCAAGAACTTCACACCCACTCTGAATGTTGACTGTACTATCCTTCTTGCCATGGTGTCCGACCTGTCGCACATCAAAGATATTGTCCCAACATTCCAATTCCACCCTGCCATCGTTCGACAAATCGAGGTTGAAAAAGAAAAGCCACTATTGCCCTCAGAGCTCTGGCCAGCGATGAGTAACCGTGAGCTTGTTACCACCTCAGAAGCCGCAGTGCGCTTCAAGGAAATAGTCGACACCATCGGCACAGACACTGAGAAAATCCGCACTCGGTTGCTGCTGGGAGAAGGACCATATGAGAAGCTCAACCGGGAGGCTCTTTTGCAAGAATTCCAGGAACTATCCGATTACCAGGTTCCTGCGGAGTGGAAACTTCCCATCAAAGTGATCGACGCTCAATCGGTGATCGATGCAGCCAAAGAAAAAGACAAACTCCACCCTGTGGTATATGAAGTTGCAAAAGCATTGTCGGACATCAACAACAGCGTGTTCTTGTACGGCTGGGTCACGGGATTAACGACAATTTCCAGCAATCGCACAATTGATAAGCAGATTGAGGCCACAGTCGAGAGCATCAGGGAAGATGACGATGGCCTAAAAGGCCCTGATGTTTGGATTTGCGACACAGCGCGAAGTCTGGTGGGGAAGGATAAAGACAGAAGAACATAGACACACCAATAGAGGCCTGTTCATCCTCGGAGTATGTATCGGTCATGGGAGATGCACCTTTGAATTTTGAAATATCGTAACTGTCATCTTCTGTTGACGTGATATCCGGAGTTACTTTTCAGAAGATTTGGAAGGATCCTCAGGAACCCAAAAGACGATTTCCTTCTCAGCGCTGGCGACCATGTTGTATCTTGGATTCCACTCCACCATGGCTGTAGCTTTCTGATATGGCAGTCTGTATGTAGGCGAAAGTGCGGGATCCGCCGCGTTTGCCTGGTTGATATCCCACATCAGCATGCCAGGTTGCTCGCCATTTCCACCAACAACGTATCGCCCGTCGGGCGAAAAGCAAGCATCTCCCTGTCCGAGGGGTTTGCCAGTGGTAGAGATCGGTGCCGCACGACCAGACGAGCCACTCTTTCCCGTAAGGAAGGCCTTGACGGTACCCTCATAGGCATCTAGAATGTAGTGACCATGATAGTCTGTGCCAAGCAGCAAAGACTTTCCGTCGTTGGAAAATTCCAACTTAGTCCATGCGCGTCCTCGTGTTGAGGGCGTAAATCTCTCTTCCCATGGTGCAAGGTCGAAGGTAGAGAACGGCGCTTTGTCGAAGTTACGGAAATCGTAAAGAAGGACGACGGAGGTAGATTGAGAGGCGATTGCAATGACTGCGCCGGAGTTGTCGAAGGCAGAGAGGTATGGAGTCGCAACGTTCAGTTTTCCTTGTGGGTTTCTGGAATTCAGGTCCCAGAGCGTCACGGTGTCATCCTTGGAGCAGGATAGGAAAGCGTCGCTGGCGGGGGAGAGAGCTAGACAAGTGACCTGGTCACCAACTCCGGCAAAGTATCGGACATAGCTCTCATTATGAAGATCTAACAGTCGCAGATTATCTGTCGATGGTGAGCTTATTGGAAAGACCTAGAGCGAGGTTATGGCATCACGTACTATCGACCTTGGTGCTCGCGTGGAGGACTTGACGCGAGTGGTGAGTGAATCGCGCAAGGTGGACACCGTATTTCTTGGAGGCAACTGTTTTGCTGAATTTTCCTTCTTTGACGTCGTAGGTGTGAATGCTCTCGTCATTACCCGCGGCGACGAGGTAATCGCCTTGGTCATCAAAGTCCAGGGAGGTCACGTATTTCGACGGTTCCTTCTTGCAAGGGAAAAACCCCTGATACAGAGAGCTGTTAGCCTACATATAGTGACTTTGTAGGTTGCTTTTGACCGACCTTGCTCGGGCGATAGTAAGAAACGGTCTCTGAGACTTTTTGTGATCTGAGGGGAGCTTGAGCGGCCGTGGCCAGTTGTGGTGTCGATTGCCCCTCGGCCATGGTGATCAATAGCTAAATGAAATTCAAGGTTTTATCGTTGTTTGGATATTGCACATAATATGACTCCGTAAGAGAAGAACGGACGGAGTAAGAAGGGTTGGTGTCGATGGCAGTTATCGAAGCTCCGCGCAGAGCTCCGCACGATTGCTTTTTTGCGCGCCTCACCGCTTTTGATCTATACACAACATTGAAGAGTGCACATGTGGTCTAATTAAACAGTGAGGCGGCTGCAGGACTAATATTTTACCTTGATACAAAGCAAAGAGTGATTTTGTCGGCTATAAATTCAATTTCATGCCTCTCCGCTGCACATTGAGAGTTACAACCTATGTTCAGAACATCTGAAGACCTATAACCGTCAATGCCCGTCACCGGCGGCTCACCGCCCTGTAAAATTCCGGGGCTACCCACACCGGCACCGAGGCCGGAGGTCCAGGCACGGATTGACCAATGACTGTTGAGCCGAGTTCAATTCGCCGCATGTAAGCTTTTATGCCCTGGAGACTCTTCTCATCTTTCTTCCCTCTACATATTCCATAGGATATACTCAGGTGTACTGTGGGCCAGCATCTACACCCTACGCATACGCATTTGACGTCTCCTTGGGCGCATCATCACCCGCCCCGAACCCCCTCCTTTAACCGCTAGCCGACACCCACTTTGGTAGTCGTCACCTCGCCAAATTACCAATCAAATACCATGGCGACAACTGGAGGGTATGATATAGCTGCGATTAGGATGCGCTTATAACCTGAGGCTAACATATCCTACAGTGCATTCATTGCAGGCGGTATCGCGGCATGCGGTGCGGTCACTGTCACCCACAGCTTCGAGACGGTGAAGATCCGGTAAGTCTTGTGTTACGCTTTATTCCTGGCGCAATAATACTCATACAGATAATCCCTAGTCTGCAATTGCAGGGTGAACTGCAGACCAAGAATGAGGCTGTGAAGAAGTACAAAGGTGTGCTGCATGGTGTAAAGGTCATCCTGCAAAATGAGGGACCACGGGGTTTGTTCCGGGGTATTGGATCTGCCGTGAGTGAAAATCTGGGGTAAGATGGAGCCAAGCGCATCAGACTAATCTCTCTGAGCCTCTAGTATGTTTACCAAATCCTGCTTAACGGCTGCCGTCTGGGCTTCTACGAGCCCATCCGCTCAAATCTCACATCCACCATTTACAACGACCCCAAGGTCCAATCCCTCGGCGCCAACATATTTGCAGGTGCTGCTTCAGGTGTCATCGGAGCTGCTGCTGGATCGCCCTTCTTCCTTGTGAAGACTCGTCTCCAGTCATACTCACCCTTCCTCCCGGTCGGCACTCAGCACAACTACAAGAACTCAGTCGACGGATTGAGCAAGATCTACAAGGGCGAGGGTATCAAGGGTATCTACCGTGGTGTCGGAGCTGCCATGATCCGTACTAGTTTCGGCAGTTCCGTCCAGCTCCCCACATACTTCTTCGCCAAGCGCCGTCTGACCCGCCATTTGGGTATGGAGGAGGGTCCTGCTCTGCACCTGAGCAGTAGTGCGGTATCCGGATTTGTTGTGTGCTGCTTTATGCACCCTCCTGGTAAGTCAAAATACTCAACTGAAATCGGTGCCTTGCTGACTTAGTTTCCAGACACGATCATGGCCCGTATGTACAACCAGACTGGTAACCTTTACGGTGGTGTCTTCGATTGCCTCCTCAAGACCATTCGTACCGAGGGTGTTTTCGCCATCTACAAGGGCTTCTTCGCCCACCTGGCCCGCATTCTGCCCCACACTGTAAGTACAGCCCGAACCCCGATTCGCGATTCGATCTAACCCCGCATCTAGATCTTGACTCTCAGTCTGGCCGAGCAGACTAACAAATTGATGCGCCGCGTCGAAGATCGGGTCTTGCCCGACTCTTTCCGCGAAGGAATCTAGGCAACTCAGATGAAAACCACTGGGATCTCAGGGCGAGGTCGATCACTGCCATCTGCACTGGGTTTTTCATAAGATATTCTGGGCATGCTACTTTTTATTTCAGCATAGAGTCGGCGTTCTTCCCGGAATTCTAGACGGGAGTTGGTTGTATATATCCATGAATTAGTTACATACACATAAAGATATCTTGGCACGCTTGGAACATCACGAAACACGAGAACGCGCTAGCACGTGGTAATGCAAGGTACGCCCTGAATGGAATATCCGGGGGTTGCCCTGGAGTGAAGAGTTCAGGCTCGCAAGGGGTTTGCCACATTGCATTGGAAACCTAACGATAAGGTAACAAAGTCACATTTGAATAAAGTGGAACGTCCTTGCCTACGAGTACCTAGGTGATCTCCAACGCAACAATTCAAGGCATTGAATAGCGGTAAGCCAAATACTTGGCACTAGGGCGATCTTGAGTACGAAACACAGGGCATGGAGCACGAAACACGGAATTTCAGGCTGCTGCCTTCATTGACAGGCGGGCTCAGATGATCGGCGTTGCTCTTATGTACTTGCATTTGCTTGTATCCACTGCGGTACAGAAATTTTTATATGGGGTAATCCGTATTTCGTCCATCCTTCATTCTTGGACAAGATCTGCCACATGTCAGAGTGTTGCTGCTCAACATTGACATGTTCGAGGTACAAACTATACTCAGCTTGCGCAGAATGGGCAAGTACGAGTATCTTGTACCTGCATACAATCCGTCGAAAATGCAGGGAGACCCTATTGCCACCAAGAACGCGAACGCGTGTGGGGAGCTGAGCTCTCGACACCGACACGCCGGGTATCGGAGCACCCGATGATCACGGAAATAAAGCCAGTGGACGAATGAGATGTCAAGCTACTGGATCTAGGCCTGAAAACAAGGCCAATTAGAGCCGTAAATCCGGGTTGTTGTGCCAGTCGCGTCGCGCGTTAGCTCCTCTGGCTTATCTGATCTTGATGTGGGGACAAATTACGTCGAAAATTGGAGACGCGTTGCTTTCTTTGAGATGGACGTGACTCCGGATATCCGTGTACCATGTTTGGTACTAGATGTATTTCTGAAAGTGGGCATAACATAGTCTATGAGATTGAATTCTAGAACTTCACTATTCAGGAATTAAAGTATAGAAGTGTGACAGCAAGTACTCCGTACTTGAGCAGACATTAAGATATGATCGGAATGCCCAAACAGTAAATCCTGCATATGAATGGGTCCTCAGGGGGGCTGGTATGGAGCACGGCCATCCTTTCGGATGTTGCTGGGATTCAAGTGGCATGAGGGACCGAAAAGGCATGAAAACGCGTTCTGGTACGGTTACCTAAGCACCGCGTGGTCACGTGTGACGTGACTTTGCAAGTCGCGCTAGAGAAATCGCCAACCCACTGCGAGTACTTAATGGACTTTCTTTTCCTTCACTAACCCTTAAGTCTCCTATCCTACTTCATAAGCTTCCCTCTATTCTATTCTTGTCTTGAAGCATTGTTCTGTCACACAGCATTCCTCAGATACTTGACTCAATGGCTGCCCAAGTTACTCCCTCGAAGCAGGTACGTGATGTCACGCTTTTCGCCTCTCGCGTCAGACGCGTCGTGAACCACCTTGAAGCTAACAATATCCTTTCCTTAGGCTGCTTCCTCCCTCGAGAACCTCAAGATGTCCGATTCCCCCGCCAAGAAGCTAGACTTCGGCTCCGTCGGCAAGGAAAATGTTCCTACCTCCGTGAAGGTCGATGCCGCCGAGAAGCCTGTCGAGAAGACTCTCACCAAGATCGAAGCTATCAAGGCCCTTGAGGCCACCGAGCCCCTCCTCCAGGAGAACCCCCACCGCTTCGTCATGTTCCCCATCAAGTACCACGAGGTTAGTGACATCCCACACGCGTCTTCACGCGTAAAGTGGTAAAAGTGGAGATTTTTTCGCCCGAACATTGGAGCTAATCGATATTCGAACAGATTTGGCAGATGTACAAGAAGGCTGAGGCCTCTTTCTGGACTGCCGAGGAGATTGATCTTTCCAAGGATCTTCATGATTGGCACAACCGCCTGAACGACGATGAGCGTTACTTCATCTCCCATGTCCTTGCCTTCTTCGCCGCCTCCGACGGCATTGTCAACGAGAACCTCGTTGAGCGCTTCAGCGGAGAAGTCCAGATCCCCGAGGCTCGTTGTTTCTACGGTTTCCAGATCATGATGGAAAACATCCACTCCGAAACCTACTCTCTCCTCATTGATACCTACATCAAGGAGCCCAAGCAGCGCACATACCTCTTCGACGCCATTGACACCAGTAAGCATTGCCTCCCGTCCACAATTATCGTTGACCTCAGTCATTAACTTGCTCCTTAGTTCCCTGCATTGCCAAGAAGGCCGAGTGGGCCATCCGCTGGATTAACGATAAGGAGTCCACTTTCGGTCAGCGTCTCATTGCTTTCGCCGCCGTCGAAGGTATCTTCTTCTCTGGCTCTTTCGCTTCCATCTTCTGGTTGAAGAAGCGTGGTCTGATGCCTGGCCTCACCTTCTCCAACGAGCTCATCTCTCGTGACGAGGGTCTCCACACTGACTTCGCCTGTCTGCTCTTCTCTCACCTCAACAACCGCCCTTCACCCAAGGTCGTCGAGGACATTATCATCGAGGCCGTCGGTATCGAGCAGGAGTTCCTGACTGATGCCCTTCCTTGTGGTCTTCTCGGCATGAATGCCACTCTCATGCGCCAGTACATTGAGTTTGTCGCTGACCGTCTGCTTGTGGCCCTGGGTAACAAGAAGTACTACAACTCCACCAACCCCTTCGACTTCATGGAGTCTATCTCCTTGGCTGGCAAGACCAACTTCTTCGAGAAGCGTGTCGGAGACTACCAGAAGGCCGGTGTCATGGCTTCCACCAAGAAGGAGACCAACGAGCAGGGCGAGGTTGTCGCTAACGATGGTCTCAACTTCGATGAGGACTTCTAAGCGAAGATCCCATCCCCCCTCCCCCTTCTTGTTTTATACCCTCTCCCCTTTCCCATGATATCACGTTGTTTTCCTTTCCTTTTATTGATTGACGCTACTTTCTAAGGCTCGCATTGGAATGGCGTTTCACCTGTACTTTTTTCTTGTTTTGTCCTGGACCCTTTCGGTCCCCTGTGGATAGGCGGAGGATTTTGTGTATCTAGATTTTTGAATCACTTCGATCTAATGTCTCCTTGAGCTTATATGTATCCATACTAAAATTTATTTATAATAACATCCAATCCCCCGCATTGTAACTTGCACTATGTTTGATCATGCTGTGGAAGTCCCATGTTCCACCGCGCAGACGTACTGAACGAACTTGGACATCAAGTCATACGTAGGCTATGGTGTTGTATGAATGTTCTCCGCTGGGCCCAGATGCCCAGAACCGACCTGGAACCTGCTGTCTCGGAAGCGCTTGCACCTCTATCACAGCACAAATATTGAAAAAATTACGCCCATGCATTTCAGTTTAATTCAAACGGCTTAGCTTATCGCTTGCCCTTGCCACCCTTCTTCTTCCCCTTCCCTCCCTGAGCCTGCTGTTGCTGCTGCTGCTTCGGCTCCTCCACGGCCGGAGCATCCACCATCTCAACATCAGCCGGAGCAGGCGCCGACAGACCTAGCCCCGCTACATCGGCCCCAGCAGCCAATTTCCCAAGACTCGTAATCAACCGGCTGACCTCCTGTGCCTTGTTCGTGCGGTACTGCAAGCAGATCCCCGTGGCGGGGTTGAATGTCTTCAGCGTGAGGGTTGCGATTGGCGCACTAGGTGTGCTGTCGGTCTTTTTGGCTTGCGACTTTTGAATCCGCTTGACGTTGCCGGGTCTCGTTGTGGGGAAGTTGTATTTTGTTACTATGCGAGTCTGTGGCTGTTAGCTGTTGTCTGGTCCGTCGGCGCAGAGGTGCTTACGGCTGGGTACGCTTGTAACAATTCCGCGGACTGTTCCAGGAAGGCCTGGGAGGTTGGTAGGTAGGGCATTTTGATGGTGTGGCGAGCTCGGATTAGGGAGACGTGGTTGTGGTCTTTGGGCGCCTGGATTCAGAGCGCGGTGTCGAGGAGGAGAAGGGCTGGGGTGGTGGTTATTGGGTGTTAGTTGGTAGTTCGAAGAGGACGGTCTCGAGGTGTTATCAATGTGCTGGCGGCTGTTTCTTATGTCTTGGCATCTCTCCCCGCAAGCCTACACGTGGATTTTTGTATCTTTCAATCTCTACAATCTTTGGGTTTTGTAATAATTGTTCCAGGGAACATAGTATTTACAAGGTTTAGCCTTTATGTTCACTCAAGCGAAATGTGTTCAGAGGTCATGATGGCTTCAATTGATAGCGTATCTATTTCCTGGGACCAAGCGGCAAAGAGCTTTTCTTCGGTGTTCCAAGGTATCTAAATAAATAGTATATTCGGTATCCTTGGAAGTGACATTGCAATGCATACTAAATATGCATCTGGTCACGGTGTATGTTCCAGTCTTCTATGGATGCCCATCCACGAGAATCAAAGAATCTGTCATGAGCCCCTCAAACTTGCTGGTATATTGTCTTGCAATGTAATAGCAAAAGCTATTCCAATCAGCTGTCTGCCATGGTAAAGATGTAGCATCCACTGGGTGAACTTGCGTATTGAGGAAAAAGAAGAAGAAGACGGGAAAAAATGAAAGAAAAGCCCATGAAGCCGAATCTCTCACCGCCTTTCATCTGCCGGACTGATATGTTTTTCTCCCTTTAGTTGGCCATTGCTCTCGAGATCGTGATTCAATTATTCTGTGTATATCTATTACTTTTAATCCTAATTACCCCTTCCTTTCTTCTTCCGCCACTCTTCCCCCCAGTCCCAGGGGTTCAGCGCTGATGCGCCGCTTCTCTTCACGCGTGCTGCTGCAACAAGCAAAGCCACCGCTTCTTTCCGCCAGAGCGCCCCTCCCCCTCTTTGTTTCCCGCTCTCCTCAAGCTCCGGTCCCCAGATCAATCTCTCGTCGCACTCCTTCTCCGCTCTCACAATACTCCAAAAGATACTGTTCATACCGCAGAATGTGCAGCTCACGCCGCGGCGAGGTCTCCGGATCCACCAATGTCCAGGGCCGTGAGGTTCTACCTACAAACGTCAAGCCGCAGCACTATGACTTGACACTCGAGCCAAACTTTGAGAAGTTCACATACGAGGGAACAGTCAGCATTGAGTATGTCTACTGCCGCAGCTAAGCATCGTGTACAAGTCGCTAATCTGCCTTATCTAGTCTCGATGTCGCCGAAGATACCGACTTCGTTTCCCTCAATTCTAATGAAATCGATATTCACAGCGCGGTGGTTTCGGCTAACGGGTCGGTGGTAGACTCAAAGCCCGAAATTTCTCTCAACAAGGATGCCCAGACGGCAACCATCAAGTTCGGACAGGCTATCTCGGCGGGTTCGAAGGCCCAGCTGAAGCTTACCTTCACTGGTATCCTCAACGACAACATGGCCGGTTTCTACCGATCATCATACAAGAAAGATGGAGAGACCAAGTATATCGCTTCCTCCCAGATGGAGCCGACGGATGCCCGCCGGGCCTTCCCTTGTTTCGACGAGCCCGCTCTCAAGGCCAAGTTCACTGTGACTTTGATCGCAGACAAGAGCATGACCTGTCTGAGCAACATGGATGTTGAGACCGAGACCGATGTTCAGGGTGGCGCCAAGAAGGCTGTTAAGTTCACTACTTCGCCGCTCATGTCCACTTATCTTGTTGCCTTTATTGTTGGTCACCTTAACTACATTGAGACAAAGAACTTCCGGGTTCCTATTCGTGTGTACGCTACTCCTGATCAGGATATTGAGCACGGTCGTTTCTCTTTGGAGCTTGCTGCTAAGACTCTGGCTTTCTATGAGAAGGCCTTTGATAACGATTTCCCTCTGCCCAAGATGGACATGGTTGCCGTTCCCGATTTCAGCGCCGGAGCCATGGAGAATTGGGGTCTGATTACTTACCGTATCGTCGATGTGCTATTGGACGAGAAGAACAGCGGTGCGTCCCGAAAGGAGCGCATTGCTGAAACCGTTCAGCACGAATTGGCTCACCAGTGGTTCGGAAACCTCGTCACCATGGACTTCTGGGATGGTCTTTGGCTCAACGAGGGTTTCGCGACCTGGATGTCGTGGTACTCTTGCAACGTCTTCTACCCCGAGTGGAAGGTCTGGCAAACCTACGTCATTGACAACCTGCAGGGTGCTCTTTCACTTGACTCTCTGCGTAGCAGTCACCCTATCGAGGTGCCTGTCAAGCGTGCTGACGAGATCAACCAAATCTTCGATGCTATTTCCTACTCTAAGGGTTCGTCCGTACTGCGCATGATCTCCAAGTACCTTGGTGAGGATGTCTTCCTCCAGGGTGTCCGCAACTACATCAAGAAGCACGCTTACGGCAACACCGAGACTGGTGATCTGTGGGCTGCTTTGGGTGACGCTAGCGGCAAGCCCGTGAAGTCGGTCATGGATATCTGGACTAAGAATGTTGGCTTCCCCGTCCTTAGTGTCACTGAGAACAAGGAAAACTCCTCGATTCACGTGAAGCAGAACCGGTTCTTGCGCACTGGTGATGTCCGCCCCGAGGAGGATCAGACCCTCTTCCCCGTCATGCTTGGTCTGCGCAGCGAGAAGGGCGTTGATGAAACCACAATGCTCACTGAGCGCGAGAACAACTTCCCTGTTCCCGACCTCGACTTCTACAAGCTTAACGCCGACCACTCTGCCATCTTCCGCACCTCATACAGCCCTGAGCGTCTTAAGAAGCTTGGCCAGGCTGCCCGTGATGGCCGCCTGAGCGTCGAAGACCGTGCCGGTATGATCGCCGACTCCGGTGCCCTGGCGGCATCTGGTTACCAGCGCACCTCCGGTCTGCTGTCTTTGCTCCAGGGTCTCGACACCGAGTCCGAGTTCGTGGTTTGGAACGAGATTCTCACCCGTATCGGCACCCTGCGCGCCGCTTGGCTCTTTGAGAACAGCGAAACCAGGGATGCTCTTAAGGCTTTCCAGCGCTCCCTGGTTGCCACCAAGGCGCACGAAATTGGTTGGGAATTCCCCGAGAATGACGACCATATTCTGCAGCAATTCAAGGCCCTCATGTTCGGCTCTGCAGGTATGGCTGAAGACCCAGTTGTGGTGAAGGCTGCCCAAGACATGTTTGCCCGCTTTGCCGCTGGTGATGTCTCCGCTATTCATCCCAACATTCGCGGCAGTGTCTTCACCATTGCTCTGAAGCATGGAGGTGTCAAGGAGTACGAGGTGGTTCTGGACCGGTTCCGCAACGCGCCTACTTCCGATGAGAAGACCACCGCTCTGCGCTGCCTGGGTGCTTCCGAGGACCCAGCACTCATCCAGCGCACCCTTGGCCTTGCCATTAACGACGAAGTCAAGAGTCAGGACATTTACATGCCTCTCGGTGGTCTTCGCAGCCACCCTGCTGGTATCGAGGGCCGCTGGAACTGGCTCAAGTCCAACTGGGATGACCTTTACAAGCGTCTGCCTCCCGGTCTCGGTATGCTGGGCACCGTTGTCCAGCTGACCACAGCCAGCTTCTGCACCGAGGCGCAGTTGAAGGACGTGGAGCAATTCTTCGCTTCCAAGGATACCAAGGTTCGTGATTCAATGTTTCATCCCAAATTGAATCTTTTTTTTCCCGTTTTGCTAACTTGTCTTTGCAGGGCTTCGACCGTGCCGTTGAGCAGAGTCTCGATGCCATCCGCGCCAAGGTCAACTGGCTCCAGCGTGATCGCCAGGATGTCGAGGACTGGCTGAGCAACAACCGCTACCTTCAGAGCAAGCTCTAATTAACATCATCACTATGTATGGTTGGTAAATAATTTACGAGCGCGAAGACAATATGGTTCATCTAAACCTGTGAGACTTTTAAATTTCACAACAGCTATCGTCCCAGCCAAAAGTGAAGTGCGCGGGGTGTGTCTTCCTGGGACGGGCGAACAGAAATAAAATAGAAAACCACTCTACTCTCTTCTGAAGTGATTGATCTTGACTACAGGTGGTGTAACCCATTACCTATGGACGTGTTTGGATTTTAATTTTAATTTCCAACCCCAGTAAGCTGGAGAGGTCCAGTCCGTCTACACGAGGGTGCAATGCACATCCCCGAGTATATTTGACGGTTCACCAGTAATTGGCGACATAGGGGTTCGTTAGAGCGTGATATTTTAGTTTTCACATCGTACATGGCGGCCAGTGCCACTCAACATGCAAACACCAGAAAGAGAAAGGAAATGGTATAGATAGAAGAACACACGAGATGAAATAACGAAAAGGGTATTACGCCCATCCACCTTTACCTCCGAATCCTGAGCTATCCTCGATTTTCTTACCCCCAGCACCACGATTGGGCTTAGACTGCGCCGCTTCGTGCTTGCGCAAGTCCTCAGGGAGCCTCGAGATAGGCGACTTGATGAGCATTTGCTTGAGATCATACATGACATCACTGTCTTCGCTACCCAGGAAGGTGATAGCAATACCACTCTTACCGGCACGACCAGTACGACCGATACGGTGAGTGTAGCTCTCGATTGAGGTAGCCATATTGAAGTTAACGACGAGTGAGACGTCCGGAACATCAATACCTCTTCCAGCGAGATCAGTTGCCACAAGGACGTCTGTTGAGCCGTTGCGCACAGAGGCCAAGGCGGCTTCACGCTGATCCTGTGTTTTGGAACCGTGGAGAGTGACAGAGGAAAAGCCCATATGTTTGATTTCACGGGCGATGGCATCACAGTTTCGCTTGATGTTGACGAAGACAATGATTGGAGGACGGAAGTCTCCAGAGGACAGGATCTCGCCAAGGCGCTTCTTGCGCTTGTCCTCACCACCGATCATTTCAACACGTTGTTCAACTGTGTCGACAGCTTCACCGACACCACCGATGGTGATAATGGCTGGTCGGCGGAGGTATTTGCGGGCAATGCGTTCGACCGCTGCAGGCATAGTGGCTGTGTACATCATTGTTTGGCGGTAACGGTGTTGACTCATGGCACGCGAGTCCTCCGCTGCTTCCGAGTCAGGCTTCTCGTTTGTGACAGGAAGGGCGTCGAGGATCTTGTTGACTGGTTCTTCGAAACCGAGATCGATCATGCGATCGGCTTCATCCATGATAACGTAGCAACACTGACTGAGGACCAGCATGCGACGCTCGATACAATCGACCAAACGACCAGGGGTGGCAATGATGATCTCGGCACCATCACGTAGGCTGTAGGCCTGCTCCTCGATTGAGTGACCACCGACAATGCTGACAACGTTGAATCCAAGAGGCTGAGTGAACTTCTTTGCTTCAATCTCGATCTGTTGTGCCAGTTCACGGGTGGGAGCTAGGACAATTGCGTAAGGTCCATCGTTCTTGCGCCACTCATTCTCGTCAAGTCGTGGTAGTTCGGAGATGTAACACAAGAGAGGAAGAAGGAATGCTGCCGTTTTACCGGAACCTGTCACAGCGACACCAATGAGATCTCGTGCCTGCATAGCGATGGGAATAGCTGCACGTTGGATAGCGGTAGGGTCTTTATAGCCAACACGATCAACCAGCTCCAACAGGCGCTTCGGCAGTAGACTTTCTTCCCATGAGCGCATAGGGTTCGGCACACTGCCGCCTTTGGTGGCGATGTTGAAGTCCTCTTTGAAGATACGCCAGTCTCGTTCGCGCATAAGATCCAAGCGCTTTTCGCTCCAATGCTTATCCAGCTGGTTGCGTGTGCTGTCCTCCCGTCGCCGGCGGTCCATTTCAATCATCTCCTGAGCACGTATGCTGCCAGATTCATGGTCGCGAGTGACCAACGCTTCCGCATATTTGCGAGCCACATTATTCGCGACATCATCGGCGAACCCAGCCAAACGTCCCCTACCAAAGAAGTTGGCCTCATGTCGTTCTTGATAAAGTGGGTTATAATCACCACTTGTGTCCTCCTCGGTATTCCACTCAAAGTTGAACTTGCGGTCAGTTGTGCGCTTGCGCTTCTTTTTCGCGGAGAAATTTGACGTCACGTCTGCTCCCATGTATCGATTTTTGGTCAGAGCAGCTAGTGCTACCACCCCCTCTTCTTCTGTCAATCGCTTTTCGCCCTTTGTTTTGGGCGGTGGCATGTCCTGGTTCCTATTGGATTGTCTGTCTCCCTTGCGTGTGGCAGAAGGTCCAGCTGGAGGCTCATCGCGCATCGCTCGCGGTCCAGTAGGCACATTGCGACTTGGATCCTTCCGAGGTTCTCGAGGACCCTGGGAACTCTCTGCAGGTGGATTTGATGTAAATTCGTCTCGACCGGCGCCGCTGGCACGCGCTTTAGCCTGTCGCTCTGCTTCAACCTCTTGGGCTCGCTTCTCTAGCGCTAATTTTTCTCGCTGGGCTTTGGATAGGAATTTGGGCTGTGTGAGAGGGCGCAAGTTAGTGAAAGCTCTACTAACAACATTCCGCTGTAATATTGATGCCCAATAGGACGAATACAATCTTACCTTTGATGCTGCTGCATCTGCCTCTTTCTTTTTGCGTATCAGCTCTTCCACACTAAGCGGCTTGACAGCAGGCTTCTTCGCGCCCCATCCTTGCTTCTTTGGTTTATCCTCGACCGGCGGTGGCGGAGGTACATCCTCTGGTGGAGGTGGGGGAGCTATGTTGTCCGGCGGCGGCGGTGGAGCGGCCGAGTCTTCAGGAGGAGGTGGCGGTGGGCTTGGAGGGCGCTCCATCGGTTCGGGCGGAGGAAATGGGGGAGACGGATCAGATCCGTTGGAAACTACCCCGTCCATTGTCATTGAAAAGGAGGAAGGTTTGAAGCTCCGTGATGGATGCGCGGATTGATAACGAGGAAGATATGATATCGAATTTCTACGGGAGGCGATACGGACCAGATATGCAGTCACGTGCATAGCCTTATCTTAGATCAATCTAGACGCTTATTTGGGCCTTGGGACTATGAATACTGCTACAAGCCTGGGAGCCGAACTGATGCACGGCGAAGGGTGAAAGAATCACAATGTCTCACTTTGTTAGATTTGAGATACCGAGTCTCAAAATACTCACAAAGACCATTGAAAAGAAGACCCAAATACCTACCCATTCCAAGGTCTGTTTAACCTTGGGAAGTTTTATTAATGAAGCTGAATCCTGTCTGATCTGCAAACTACGAGGCTACTGGCTGAATTTCGATTGTTGACATCCATCACTACTGCATATATTAATTTTCATTTGAGAATAAGCTGGTAAAATACAGCCGGACGCTCAGGATCCGATTTCGACGTGAACACAAACAGGCCACCGAGCACCAGACGGATGCTAGACGCAAGCCCATGATGGGTAACACGAAATCTTCCCTGTGGGGGGTGGGGGAAAGGGTCATCATAATCGCTAGACAAAATGAAAGCAGGTACCTGACAAGAAAAACGGGGTGATACTACAGAGAGGGGGGATAAACTGACCTATCCCGGTGAATCGCGATAGCAGGGTAAGTAGAGAAAACATCAAAATCAAAGTCATAAGACCCAGCCAAACAAAAATCAGCGCAAGGGAAATGTCAAAAGTTGGCAGTCATCAGCTGCGGAGGGAGGCCAGGGCTGCATCTTAAGCGGGTCCACCGTTCAAAGGAGCCTGTTGGTAGTACGCATAAGCATGTGCAGCAGGATCTTCCTGGGTGGGTTGGGGGATGGGAACCGGAGTAGGTTGAATGTCTGCAGGGACGGGGACAGCCGCCACAGAGCCGCCAGTGCGAGCAAAAGCAACAGATACAGGACCATGGACCTCTCGGTCCAGGGTCATGTACTCCTTTGCTGCGTCGGTGGTGCCTCGTTCAAGGAGGTAGTTCATGTAGATCTGGACAAGCTCCTTGACGGCGTCAACTTGGAGACTGCTCTTGGACCGAACATCGGAGATAACCTGCTTGATGCGGTCGTATTGGACAGACTCGGTAGCCGCACTGGTTGGCTGCTCAATCTCGAAAACAAGATAGCTTTTCCAGAATGGCAGGCTGTCAATGTAGTACTGCTGGTTGTTATAGAACACCATTCGGGCTTCATCGGGGCTACCCTTGATCTTCCACAAAAGGCGGGCCCATTCGGCAACAAGGGCAGCTTTCGTGGACATCTCGCATTCTGCGGAGTTCAACTGCGTCTTGTAAACCTCAATGGCCGCCTCGAGACCGCCGTGACGACGGCACACATTGGCAAGAGAAACAATTGTTTCCACGTGGCTGGGCAAGTTGACTAAAATAGCGTCGTGGATATCCTTTGCCACATCGATACGCCCGGATGTTTCTTCAAAGTAGGCGAAGTGAAGTCGGATGGTGGGGTTGGCAATTGGGACGTAAAGATAGGCAGCACGCTGATAGATGATCCGCAGATCTTCTTCCTTGTCCTGCTGAGAAGCCATCCAGCGAGCATAGCGAAGCCAGAACTCATCGTAATGAGCGCAAGTCACCAAAGCTCGTTCATATAGGAACTGAATGCGAGCAAACGAACCTTCCGCTTCCTCAAAGTCAAGGTAGTTCTTCCAGTTGGTCAACTGACCTTCATCAAGCTCCGTCACATGGAAGTAGGGGCGCTTGATCTCCGACTCGAAAGTCCAGCGCTTGGTGGTTTCCGTTTGAGTGTTTGTGAAGACTTCAAGGTGGTAACTATCCAACCGCAATCGTAGATCTCGCTCAATCTCAGCCTCCGCCTTGGCACCGGAAGCCGGCTGGGACAGCGCGGCCTCGATCTCAGCGCGGAATGAGGCCAAAGTCTCCACAGGCGCGAGATCAGTCAGAGGACGAGATTGAGCAAGTTGACGGTAACGCTCGAAGTAGCGAGCGTACTGATGCATGGGAATGTGAATCACCCGACCAAGAATGGCGAAGATCTTGTCCTGGGCCTCAAATCTCTCTTCATATTCAATGTATTTGTCCCAGAATGGATGAGAGAGGAAGTCGAGACCAACACTGCTAGCACCACGCTCGAATAGACTGATAAATGGATGAATTAGTCTTATGCGCACAAAATGGGGATTTGGGTGGGAGAGGGGTGAAAGTGCAGAGGAAAAGTGTAGGTGGTAAACTCTATCCAAGTGTAAAAGCCAAGGTCGATGAAGTTCAGCAAGATGTATCCCGTGCTTCGTAAAAGGCCATCGAACCAAATCAGTCCTTGGGTTTGAACGCAACGAAGGCAATGTTGTCAGAAGAAAACAGACGACCCTGAGTGAGCTTGGGGTGAGAAGTAGAATCTACTCGGATCATGGGGGGAAGCAGCGGTCTCTCACTCATCAACGATGCACTGTAGGGTTTGAAAGACCCAGAAGTCATATGTGATCGACACCACGAGAGCTTATGCGAGCTGCGTCGACAACGGTTATAGGGAAAGGGTAGGAGGCCTGGTCTGCTGCACTTACTCTCGAATGATATCAGAATTGTGCGAAGTCTCCGCTTTGAAGCCGCAGTAGTTGGCCCAAAGATCGACGGAAGGCGGGATGCTGGAGATTCCACGCTCGTAAACCTGATGATATAGAATAAGCAGAGCTCAATCAAAGAACGTCGCTATGTAACCAGCATGGTGTGCTCTTACCATTTCAGCGGCTTCTGTGCCAGTGATTGAAAACTCAAGATCGGCGTACTTCTTCCAGTAACCGAAAAGGAGAGGGAACTTGGCTAAGAAGCGGTCATAGTTCGCACGGGCAGTTGTTATGGCCTGAGGATTGGAGTTGCGATTAATTCCACCCTCGAGAGCTTCTCCGGCGCGAACAAGCTTCTCCCAGGTTTCGAAATTGTCGGGATCATCGACCTGGTAGTAAAATTGCGTAGGTCAGCGCACTGCCACACCCTAATTTGCGCGCGCAAAACGTACCAACTCAGTTTCAAGCTTCTGTAGCTCGGCGTTCTCCTCCTCAGAGCCTCCGTATTGGTAGTCGGCCATAGTCACAGGAGATTGAGTGCGCTGGGAGACGAGTAACGTAATAAAATGCGAGTATTGAGCTTTATTACGAATAGCACAGGGTGCTGATAAGAATGGGAAAGTTAAAGCGAAGGAGTGAGGGCTGGGACGACACTGAAAACCGAGTCGAAGATAGGAAGCTGAATGCCTGAGGCGACGAAGTTGCAGAAGACGGAGGATTGTAATTCCGAACCAGGCCTGATGCGGTACATGGTATTTTTGCCCGACGAATCAGGCAACGAAGGCGCACGTGCGAGGAAGGGCTGGAACATTTTAATTCCGCCTCTGGTCCATCGGGGAAAAATAAAGTTCGCCTGAACCGTAAGGCAATAATTATTGAATCATTGTGCCAGATATGGCTTAGCGTGCGTCTGGGCGGTATCAACTTTTTGACCAGAGCACCTCCAATTGTCAAACCAGCAGGACAAACCCATCAGGCACATTCACCATGGCCACCCCATCGCCGGCTGCAAGTCTTCCGCAACGTCTTGTGTCTTTCTTCTCCCGTTATCCTCCCCAATTGCACTCCGCTGCTGTCCGTCGACCAGCACCTCGCCCAAAGGATGCGGTCGTTCCGCAAACACCGCTCCCATCACCATACACCCCTGACCGCGATGCCAAGGGTACCCAAGGCCTAAAGCCAAACCAATGGACCCCCGCGCATTCACTCCTTGTAACCAGTGACAATCTCCGCAACCCATTCCTTCCACACAAGCGATTTGGCAAATGGGAGGGGCCGAGATATGGACTCCGACAACAAGCCGATCTGATGAAGCTGGCCATCAAATATAATGTAGAGAAGCTCCTTCCTCCCAGTCGCAAATCGCCTGAGTTCAAGGAGAAACGTCGCGAGGAACGTGGGTTGCAGGTCAAGGGAACTGGTATTGGTCAAAAGGTCAAGGGTCACAAGTGGGAACGTACGATGGAGTCTCGCCTCGAGGATCGTCGCAAGGCCATGGAGGGCATGCCAGAAATGGTTCGCCAGTGGAAGCAGGTACGTTTACATCCCGCATTTTCGGTTACAACGCTGACTCTACAAAAAAGAGAGGTCACGGACGTGGATGGAAGCAGTGGCCCAAGCGACGGTAATTGCAATGTTCCCAGCGAACATGTTGAAGCATCTCTCTATCCTTCCTTTCGGTCGGTTTGCTTTTTCTGGATTTTCAATACCGTGCTGGCTACTGCTCGAATTGCATCCCGCGTCGGCATCAATACTTGTACGAGCCACAACAGGAGCTGGGGATGGAGTTCATTTTTTTTTCCTTTCGAAGTATACTACCAACACATCACATCATGTACAATACAATATGCGGTCACATACCCCGATGCTAGCCAATAGATTCACATCATATCTATCTGGCCCTTGCCCCTCGTCTAAGCCAAGAGTTCCGGCCGAAGCACGTACAGGCCCGGCATTCGCGGCGCCCGAGTCACTGGCCATTGCAGCTGGCGGTGTAGGCAGCAGGCGCCAACACCCAGCCCATACTGCGAATCTATTCTTGTAAACGTTAGTTCATGCACTTGGAAATGGAGCATGCCATTCTCTACACCACTCAGGTGTCCGTGGTGATGAACAAGGCAAGTATTTCAAATACTACCTACTATGACATCGTTTTTAGGATCATGTGTGATCATGAGGTTGACAATCCGTGGTCTTTTGGTCTACATTGCTAGAGCTCGACCCACTCACATCATCTGTGCTGAGCCTGTGGCCACATTATCAACGAATGGCACCAGACATGTTCTTTGCTATGCTATCAATAGATATCAGTCTCATTGGGTAAGCTGACGATGTGATGAGAATGAAGGCCATGCTTTAGCCCCAGTATGATCCCAGAAGCACATGCAGATAGCAAATGCATTGTCTGTCGGGGGCTCTACTAGAACGTGTGATACAGGGTGATGGGAGGAACGTTCGCAAACAAATATCTGCTGACTGGTTCAACGTGCCTTTTAGGGCATCTTTCGATGTGATATAAGGTAGGGATGCACTGATGAATTCAATAGTAGATATAGCTCAGTCGGCTGATGCGAGAGGATCTCCCCGATCCAGCCTATTAGGGGGTATAAGAGATATTGCTATTATGCATGGACATGCCCTAGTTGGACCGGGCAGTGGGGGGACCTGCAGATTCACTGGGGATAATACGCTTTGTGCGTGTCGTAGGTGAACCCGGTCCAAACCGGCGGTATGTTGATTGTTTGGCGGCTGAGTTGCGGCTACTCAGCCGATGTTGCCACGGTATTGCCACAACCTATCACAAGTATGCGGGGATCTCCAAGCCTGTGGCAAGGAATCTCATATCATCACTGTTATCCTCTCGAAGATGCTAATATACCTATAAAAGCCATGGACCGCTCCCTCAGATGTGTATGCTTTTTCCTCGGACATCAACAGCCTATCCCATCGAAGTTGGCTGGAAATAAAACCCAGGTTGATTGATTTGTCGCCGTCGGAGCTCACCGATTAGCATACTACACTCGCCTTATCTGTATGTACCCTCCCCCGAAACCGTTTTATATTGCACCGTTGCAAAGATGCAGCCTGTTTTTGGATGCTTCCTATACCTCCTGTAACATTGATCTGACTTTACTTCCAGACTTCGTACTTGCCTACTTGGTCAGAGTCAGGGGATGGTCCTGCTCCCTCTTTCTCTCTCATCTCCTTTTGGTTCTGTTGGGTGGTCATATGTCCACTGATCTTTGCTCTCTCTCTCTCCCCCTCTATCCTTTCCATCCTTCCTCTCATCTTCGCTTCGAAACGCACGGACAAAGTTCATCTTTCGGATCTCTTTCCGTCGAGGATCGCCTCCTTTTGAGTCCCGACTATAGCAAGTGAAGGCCGACTTCGCTTTTTGCCAGTCTTGTTTGAACTACCTGCCTGGAGGCCAGGATATATATAAAGTCCACTTTGCGGTTCTTTGAGCCTTGCCAACCATGTCGAAGGTGGGCACCCATCAGTGGTCCCCCATGGAGTATTGCCAAGGGTACTCCGCCAATGTGGACACAATCCGAGAGCAAGAGTATCCTCTACTCAATGGTATGGAGATTAACACACCTAGCCGGCTCTCCAACTGGAACCAAGGCACACCGAACTCAAATTTTCTTGGATTGGTACTGATCAAACTTGTTACGTCTAACAGAAACGACCTATCTTGATCATGCAGGGACAACACCCTATGCTAAATCCACAATTGAAAGTTTCTCAAAAGACATGATCTCAAACCTATTTGGAAATCCACACTCGATGTCATTATCGTCGCAGCTCTCTACGCAGCGCACTGACGATGTCCGGCTCCGCATGCTGAGATTCTTCAATGCTGATCCCAATGAGTTTGATCTTGTGTTTGTGGCAAACGCAACCGCGGGAATCAAATTGGTTGCAGAATCCATGAGAGATTCTGATCACCGAGGCTTCTGGTATGGCTATCACTCCGACGCTCACACCAGTATTGTTGGGGTGCGAGAGTTGGCTGGGATGGGATATTCATGTTTCCAAAGCGACGAGGAAATGGAGACTGGAATATCAGAGCTCGCCAACAATCAAACCAAAGCACCGCGATTGATCGCATATCCTGCACAATCAAACATGAACGGCAGGCGCTTGCCACGGCGCTGGTGCGAGCAAGTTCGACATGCAGCCAACAAAAGTGGTGGCAACATGTATACTCTGCTTGATGCTGCATCCCTTGTATCAACTGCTCCACTTGACCTAGGACCCTCCGTCTCCGCGCCGGACTTTACGGTTCTCAGTTTCTACAAAATCTTTGGATTCCCTGATTTAGGGGCTTTGATAGTCCGGAAAAGTGCCGCCAGGGTTCTTCAAGGACGCAAGTTCTTTGGTGGAGGTACTGTCGACATGGTCGTTGCAGCTGGAGCACAATGGCACGCAAAGAAAGAAACCTCCATTCATGAGTCGGTGGAAGATGGCACTCTTCCGTTTCATAGCATAATTGCCTTGGATGCGGCCTTGGACACGCATGAGCGATTGTACGGTTCAATGTCGAACATCTCGGCTCATACCAATTTTCTTGCCAAAGAAGTTTATGACAGACTCTCCTCGTTGGTACATTTCAATGAGACAAAAGTCTGCCAAATCTATCAATCATCTTCATCATCATATGGAAATCAACTAACCCAAGGTCCCATCATCGCGTTCAATCTTTGCAACAGCCGCGGTGAATGGATTCCAAAGACAGAAGTCGAGAAGCTAGCCACAGTTCAGAATCTTCAAATCCGCACTGGATCAGTATGCAACCCAGGCGGGACCTCTTCATATCTGGGATGGACTGGACCTGAGCTACGCAACCATTACTCGACCGGTTTGCGCTGCGGCGATAGTCATGATGTTTTAGGAGGACGACCAACAGGAATCCTACGCGTCAGCCTGGGCGCGATGACAAATATGAGAGACATTGAGTTCTTGTTTAGCTTTATCGAGGAGTTCTATGTGGAAAGAACTCCATCAATTGTTTGTCTAGATCCCATCGGAGCGAACGATGGGGTTGTTGAGCCTCATTTCTACGTGGAAAGCTTGGCGGTCTTCCCAATAAAGAGCTGTGGGGCTTTCAAAATTCCCCAAGGCAAGAGATGGGAAGTCAAAAGCGAAGGACTTGCCTGGGACAGAGAATGGTGTCTAATTCACCAAGGAACAAATGCAGCCTTGAACCAGAAGCGGTTTGTCTCTCAGCTGTTGCGATTTGTGTTTTATACTAACAAATATAGATACCCGCGGATGTGTTTGATACGACCCTCGATTGACATTGAAAAGGGGGTTCTTCGCATAACGTGTGGCGCAATAGCGGCAACCGATCAAGTCAGTCTAGAGATTTCACTTGGCTGGGAGGACACAAGTCTTGTGTCCACTTCATTTTGTCCAAGCTCGACCAAAAGATCGACAACAGTGTGTGGGGAGCCAGTAGCCCTGCACGCGTACACATCTCCAGTGGTCTCAACATTCTTTTCGGATTTCCTGGGTGTGCCTTGTACACTCGCAAGGTTCCCCACCCAAACCGCCATCCGGTATTCACGCCAGCCACGCATGACCAATTCATGGAAAAGCCGCTTCCGAAGTCTTCTCATGCCAGGTACTTTCCCCGGGGACTTTTCACCCCCAGCACGGGAGAATGACTCAATACCAATTGCGCTTTCTAATGATTCGCCAATTCTCGTTGTGTCGCGGTCATCCGTCAACCGGTTGAACGAAATCATTAAAGGCAATGCCAAACCAGGCAGCAATAAGACTGTCGCGGCAGACGTGTTTCGTGGAAACATCGTCGTGGCTGAACGTCTCGCTCGTCATGGTGATGCCGAGCAGCCGTATGCCGAGGATGTCTGGTCATCTTTTCGAATAGGGCCAGATCAACTACGGTTCGATGCTCTTGACGCCTGTCAGAGGTGTCAAATGGTTTGCATAGATCAATTTACGGGAGCTCGACGCGATGAACCGTTTTCGACCCTTGCCAAAACAAGAAACATTGATGGCAAGGTCTCATTTGGTCGGTATGCTACGCTCTCGTCTGAGGAAGGAGACGGATTTGACACTGAGAAAGTTGGCCGCCGCACAGTCATGGTGGGAGATGTGGTTGTCCCATTAATTCAGTACTAAATAACTGGGCAATCCACTAGCTCGAGGCTCGGGCGGAGAGGAGGATGTTCGTGCTTTTGTCGGTGTTATTTCATCTGATCTCATCTCAGTGTTTCCGAGTCAAAACAACAACCCCATATAGAATGACATATCCAATTGATCGAATTCCTCCCAAGTCATTATTTCATCTAGCCGGTATTCCATGAATTACACACTCTCAATTTCACACCGTCATAATGCCTGGCATGCACTCTGGTGGTGTGTTGGCTGACAGTCTTGAATGGTTTGTTACCGAGATGTCAGCAATGCCCAGATGTATCATAGACCAGGTTATCGTAACAATGCTAGCCAACCTAGCCCGATGGCCCGGTCGATGTGTTATAGTGCAACCACCATTCATCAAGATGCGGAAAGTGAGTTTGAAAATCAAAACTCGCCATGTTCTCAATCCAGCCCATATCATTGGCGCCCTGACGTTCTTCTATATGGGACGGTTGCAACGAGGCCTCATGATAGGACCCCATAGGCATTTGACATCGGCTCAACAAACGCGCTAATCCCTCACTGATGGTAACAAGGAGATGGTGCTTATGCATTTGCTGCGTGATATCCGAAAGAGCAGAGACTGTATCGGTAACCAGGGAGATAATCTTGACTGTGTCAATTCGAATCACACTAGCAAATTTTGTGGCAACCTTGAGAAGAAATATCACTGCAAAAGCCAGCATGGTATCGAAATATAAGGGTAGCCCGTTCAGAAACGATCGAAACTCATGATCGGATACAATCACCCGGAGAATGGACATTGCTGATAGCACACCGGTATTGGCAATATCTTCCAGTTCTGGAGACATGCAGTTGGATGCATCCTCGGAAACTGGGATTCCACGGAATGCATGAGAACAAAGATATAGTTTTGCGAAATGAAAATGAAATCCAACGCCCTTTTGCGGGTAGTTTCCCACGTTCTGATTTGCCTTGAATTTTTCATTCCAGTCAGCAAACCAGGTATCAAGTGAGATAGAATAACGCCGTAGTTGAGGCAGTGTTTGTGGTGCAATGGGTGTGTCGACATCGACTCCGAAGGTATCGAAGACGCGACCCAAGACTGACCATTCCTTGACCTGGCTGATCAACCTAGCATCGTCCTCGGTAGCATGTTCAGTCTCTAGTAGCTGACTGGCTGAGTCGATTATGAACCCTTCCCTGGACATGGGAGGCCGTCCATAGGCAATTGAGAAGTGATGGTCACACACGTAGACGAGGTAATATAGTCGGGCTTGGAGATAGCCATCGCGATCTCCTTTCAGGGCTTTGTATATCCCACTATGTAGATTGATTTCTGATGCCACTCGAACGGCTAGGATAGTTAGCATAACTAGTCGAAAGATGACTGGAAACAACGTACCATTTCCAATTAGGGCCCAGGAAAGCTCATGCAGCCAAAACGCACCAACACACAGACCTCTGATGTCGTCCTCGCTTACATGCCTTGAGAATGCTTGGGATCTCACGAGATCTTTGTATTCGGAGTAGCATGTCTCAAACAGATGGCCAAGAGATTGGGAGTGCAGGGCCCCAACCGTACAGACAGCTGCTGTCAACAAAGGGGATGCAATTCGAACCGAGTCCAGACTGATATGATCGCCCAGAATGCGATAGAGAAAATGATCTAGTCTGAGGTGATATGTCTCAAATAGTGCCTGTGCATGTCGAAGAGAAATAAGTCCTGTCGATATCAGATCTGGACGACGGGCACTTGAGAAGCTGCTTGGAACGCCCGCTCTCCCGGGATCTGAGACACATGAGGCTGGGATGGAAGCAGGACCACCCTGCGGATCTTCTATAACTCGCCATCTTTGAAAAGGCTCCTGGAACTCTGTAGGCTGAGAATTTTGCCTTGAGTGAGGGTTCGTCTCAGTGCTGGCCTCCGTAGTGCTGGCCTTCAAGGTTGGGCTGGTGACATCTTCACGAGACCGGGGGTGAGAAAGTCGGGTTTGAATCTCTGGCATTTCGATTCTGGCCGCCATTGCTACCACGGTTTCTTCGAGTCGTCGCATCTTCTGCACAATTGCACCCTTCCACCTGAGCAGTATCAGAGCCCGATATCAAAAGTTCTTAGGTACCCTCGAAAACTTACGTGACATCATCTTCCAGGAGGGTCTGTAAGCTCCGATTCACATTACAAGGCAAACCTCTCTTCTTGCAGCGGGAGCAGGGCATCTGGCCCTCCCTCATGTGGCACTTGATCTGTACTGTACATCAGCAAAGCTGTTACCCGTCGACACCCATAAACCAACCTTTTGCTTTCGACATGCCACACAAGCCGTAATTTTTCGGGTGATATCAGGGGGCTTGCGGTCACCAAATGATTCCCGCAATGCGCTCACGGCCGGTGGAGACTCGAGGTCGAGGTCCATGACATACCAAGTCAAGATAGCCCTGTCGGACTACCAACTCTACTTTTCTTTGATATTTCCAAAGCCACAGCTGTAGGATTTATCAAGAGAAACTTTCAAAACACGCGAGCAAACGGACTTCGCACCGATGTCATATACATCCGCACGTGGGGTGCTGCAGGCTGCCGACTGGAGGCTCCACAGTACAGTAGTGCCCAGGTGCCCAGGAGTTCCATCAGTATTTGACCTCTACTTTGGAATCCATTATTTACCCTGACCGGCTCTCAAGGTTGTACATAACAAACCTGGCTATCTTTTTAGAGTCTTTTTTTGCGTCTTTTTTTGCGTCTTTTTTTGCCGTTTTCTAGACATTGTATCGTCAGCCTCGGAGGTCCTTGGCCACATCTCAGTCTTCCAAGGTTGTCTACGCTGCATTTGCATAGATGGAGGAAATATTTGAGCGTCGCATATGCCACGATCATTCCGACGTTCCAAGGTTATCCAAACGCGAATGAAATATCCGAAGGAGCCTCAGGTCACCGGTCGATCAATTCTATAAACCACCCGTGCAACATTGAAATAAGCCTCATACTCAACCTCCTGATCTCCATCCGGAACATCATAATGATAATGGCCTCCATTGCGGTCCCCATCTACCTCAAAGCAATGTGTATGCTCCATCCGCAACCCCAGACCCTCCGGATCAGCACTATGCATCACAGACAAGCAGACAACGGGAGCATCAAACACATGATACGACAACCATTCCTCAGTCAGTTGTGCTCGATCTCTAAACGGCAATTGATCTTCTGGAGGAAAGTCCGGCATGATATGAAACTTGGCCTTTCCAGATTTAAGAAGAAACACGCCTCCAAGACTAACCGGTCTGGCATCACCATACGCTTCTCGGAGACCGTAGCGTATCGCATCAGTAAAGTTCTTTTCCCCCGTGCGTGCCTTTGCATTGATCTTGAGCACCGGGCCAGTATCTCCATCCGATCCATACAAATTGATCATCAAAGCAGAATTCGTAGTCGTGGCGCACTCACATACAGGCTCATGAGATTCGTCAAGTTTGATCACGCGCGAGCCATTGTCAATGGCCAACGAACTGGGATCATCAAAGCTAGGGCTATTCCCATCGGCCCGCCAGGCTAGATTGGGTGCCAGCTCGGCGTTCCGGCCAAGGTCCTGATGTGGAGCGGCTCCTGCACCGAGGAGGAAGCCTGCACTGGGTGACATATCCATGTCGTGGGCCAAAGAAATAAGTGAATATTTCGCCTGAAGATTCGGCTTGGGGAAAAGATGTTGTTGTCCGCCGATGTCTGCGATTCGAGGATTTCCAGACAGTCCGGACGCAGCGAGGTTGAACGGGGCATGTTTCAGATCAGGGCACTCGACAACCGTTGCGCTCGCGGCTTTGAAGTTGGAAAGCAGTGCTTTCTGAATGACAGTTGCGAGTTCATCTAATGGCGGAGGGTCTCGCGGATGTGTTGTTACAGCCATGGTGCTACGAATGAGAATCGATAACAGGCTACTAGAGCGAGTTTCAGCGGGGCTGATCTGGAAGAAAAAAGTAGTATGCGACTGTGAGAAGTGTAAGAGCCGAGCGGGGAATTCGACTGAGGAGTACTCCGGTTGAACCTTGGAATGTGGACTACAGTTGTGTTTCATAAGTATTTGACCTCAAGTACTTTGGAGTCCACGTTTTTACTTGACCAACGTGTATATGTTAAAGTTTTCTATATTTTTTGCTGTCTTTTTTGCTGTCCTTTTAGATTTTATACCGTATCGAATTCCAGCGCTTTCTGCCAGATAGCATTGAAAGGGTAGGTCTGTGGGCGAAGTACTCAAGGTCAAATACTAATGGAACATCACTCTACTCCGATAGCCGAGATCGGCAAGATTCGCAATTCAAAGCTGCAATTGGGTTTCTCAGGCTGGGGAAGCAACAGGTGGAGATTGAACCCTAAATTTCCATGACGATGTTCCTAACTATACTAATCACCAATTCAAATGATATCAATAACATGCATTGGACGGCATTTCCAAGACCCTCCTCGTCCATATCTCATTAAAGCATCCATCGTAAAATTCATGAGATGCAAAGGCCGCAAAAAAAGAAACAAGCAAACAAAGTCGAACCGAGAGCATCACCCTCAAACAACATAGTGCGCAGGTCTGCTGCGACTGGAGCTGCGATGGCGCGAGTGGTGCGAGCCCGAGCCATGACGACGACTGGAGTGACTGCGTCTGCGAACCGTCGTCTCCTTAACCACGACATCACGATGCGTGCGATGCAACCACATCGCAATAAACGCCGTCCAGAAAAAGAAGACACACTCCATGATACCGATTGCGAACGAAGCCTTCAGCATAGCGCATGTCTTGTTGACATCCAGCGAGAGCGGGTTATCGGTGCGTGAGCCATAGGAGCCGAATGGACCGAGGGAGATCCAGACTGAGCCGCCGCGCCAGCTTGCGCAGTCTGCGTTTGCGATGAAGCGCAGCTGGTAGACGCCGGCGACGAAAGCGCCGAAGAAGCAGAGGTCAATGAAGGCGACGAAGATGGCGGAGCGCTTTGTTGTTGAGAGGCGGATTAGGGTGTCGACGGCCCAGAAGATGGCGATTGTGCTGACGATGAAGAGGACCAGGATGTAGGAGGGGGTCAGCATGTTTGCTTTGATGTAGCCATTGACGAAGTAGGCCTGTGTGCTTGTTAGACTTGGGAGTTGGGGAATGGTTGGGATGTATAGGGTGGGACGTACCAGCATGCCAATGATCGGGATCAGGAAGACGATCTCGACCAGGCGATTGAAGATGAAGAAGACGCTGGCGATCATGATGGATGGAGAATTCCGGGTGTCAGATCTCTGGAATGTGGTCTATTGGCAAGTGTCCTGGTGTGCGACAAGAGACGTGGGGCTACCACTCGAGGCTCAGTTGCGATATGCAGTATGCACGAGGTAAGAGATGCAGAGACAAAGGAGAAAGTAAAAAAAGATAAGATTTTAAAATCACATCGAAAAGAGGGGAATTAAAACAAAAAAAAAGATGCATCGGCCAGCTTGGGCTGAGGGAGGCTGGGCGACTCACAGCGCGGGATGACGGGGGGCTGGGAACAAACGTCTCAGAGTGGCCCTGACGAGTTTTGTTTCATTGATCAATTTATTTGACTTGCAGCGCACTTGTTTTCCTTAGTCTATGTCTTGCATATATCTCCTTGTTAAAGATTCAGGGTCTCTACTCCATAGTTGTCAAGACAACGAGAGTGGAGCCTTTGATGCTTCACCTAGCGCCTCAAGTCGGGCGTTCGATACTTCGAGTCGGGCTACTCGTACATGCATGCCCGAAAACCTCTACTAGAGCATGATATAAGACAGCATAAGAATATTCCCGTTTAAAATCCACCATATTCTCGATTTCGGCACTAAATACACTTAAAGTTCGAATGCTCAAATGCCCATAATCATACAGACTTTTTCCCCAGCCATCGCAATAATGCCCTAGCAAATCATAGGTAGCCAAGCGAATCCTGTCGGCAAAGTCTACTCCCAAGATTGCAATCATAATCAAAATTCATCACGTCAATCATCTCTAAATGACTCGCCCAGGAGCGTCCGTCAACGTCCGTCCTGGACCCGCCATCGCTTCGGCAGTAAGCGGCTGCGTCTGAGACACATACGCATTACCGGGGTCGTACTGGGGGTGATGGTTACCGGCAGGATTCTGCGACATAGAGTAGCCATGCCGCATCTCATACCCATTGTTAGCGACGTCATCTTCACTCGACGACCAAGCACCGCCATCAGGGTCGTGGTCATGCGGCCGGCGATTGTACATGTTTGACGAATAAGGGTTCGCGGAATTGAGATACGTCGAGTCCTCGGGTCTGGTGCGTTCCGACCTGGGGATATCGGGATCCATGCGCTCTTCCTCCGGATTGCGAAGCGCTGTCGTGCTGTCTTCCTTGGCGAGCCGGACGGCGTCAGGGCCCGCGGGATCAGTGCCCCAGGTGCGGATTGGATAGGCGCGGCCTTTGCGCCAGGCTTCGGTGATCGGCGGGAAGTACTGGCGGTATGAGATGTAGCCGCAGACGGTTCCTAGCATCGATCCAGTGACCACGTCGAAGGGGTGGTGACGTGCGTCCATGATACGCGACACTGCGACGAGGGTCGCGGCGAGCAGTGGAACCATGACGAGGAGGGGTTTCCAGGCTTCGCCGCGGTTGTCCATGACGTGAAGCTTTCCGCCGAGCCATAGGGATGTGTAGACTAGACCGGCAAATGAGGCTGTAATTCGGTTTTGTTAGCACTTGAGCATCATGTTGAAATTAGAGAAGAGCATCTTATATGCGAGGTAAACGCACAGCTACTGTGGCCTGATGGCCATGACCGGAATCCATCCTTCAGGATCGTCGGGTCGCCCGTACAAATTGTAGAGTTCGACAGTCCGGGGAAGAGATCCTTGCTGCCTGCTAGCGGCTGGCAGCGATCAATCAGATCGGGTCGAGGCTTGCCACAGGCGGTCTTCAGTGCCTGGGTGATCACAAAGGTGATGCCTTGCGCCAAGAGGAGGCCCAAGACACCGCAGTTCATTTCCCAGAGTCTGTCCTTCCATCGGTGTGGACCTCTCAGCTTGCGCTTGCCAGAGACCGCATCCTGCGGCTTATTGTGCGAGAATAAGCCATCGATAAAGAGGGTGTAGATTATGATTAGGGCCAGGGGGAAAGCGCCGGAGATGCAGAGGGCGTAGGCGATGGGGATGCGCTCGTGTACGGCGTACGGATACTGGATGGAGATGTTCTGGAGGGAGAAGTGTTGGTGGTAGGGTTCCATAGAATCAAGGATCCAGAAGCCGATGACACAGGCACTAACTCAGTTAGCTGGGTGATGTCGCTGCGACGGGGGGGGATTGTTACATGAGAATCACATAGTCGAAGATGTAGCTGTGGGCGGGTTAGTTGGAGAAGACGCGGGGAAAGGATTCACAACACACGAAATGATCACGCGCGGTCGGAGTCGCCGTTTGGAGAATGGCAATTTTGTGGGGATCGCCATGTTGACTTTTATTCCCCAAGATGAGAAAGAAGGAATATCGAGATTATAAACATTTAAAAAGGAATCGCGATTGCAAAGGCATTGCTTGGCAAGCCTGGCGTCAATGCTACTTGGCGCCTCCTGAACCCTTTTCGCATCACACTCCAGATTGCTCCGTACTTTGATTACTTTCTGATTGTGCGTCTTTGAGCTGTCAATCAACGTGGCTGAGTTTATACTTTCCAGCCAATCTCAAGTACACAGTACTCAACGTGCCAGGCCATTGCCGCTTCGGGGTCCAGTACCCAGTACTCAGCGTGCCCCATTTCGCAGGCCCAGAACCCAGTGCAGATCCACATCTCCGCGACCTTTCACGTTTCTGCCTAATTTGCGTAGCACAAGACTCTCTCTCTCTCTCTCTCTCGACGCGTTCTATCCAATTTGGGCTCAGAACTTGCCGCTTTTTGAATCAGAATTAAGTAGAACCCATCCAGGTACTCCGTAATACTGGATATTATAGAATAGAATAACATAATATCTTGGAAGATACAAAAAGGACAAGCCCGGAACTCGAACCCGAAGCTTTTGTGTGGAAGTTCTGGAATGGTGAAGACCCCAATCCAATATGATGAACCGTGGACAGTCTCGTTTCACAAAGGCTTGATAACATCTAGCTTCTGAGATTATAATTAGAGTCTCTGTATCAGTATGGAGTACTCCATCTAGCTTCATCCGCAGTAACCAGCCCACGTGACCAATTTCGAATCGGAGTAGTGAAATGGTCTAAATGAAGATCCGAGTGGGGAGATGACAGGAAAAGGTTCCAAAAAAAGAAAGACCCTGACAGCAAACGCGAATGAAGGAGCCGACGGTGGGGCGTGTTAAGCGAGCATTCCGAGTGGCCCGTGAGGAAAGCCCCTCCCGAACACATGGCCTTGGTGTTTCTACTCGCAACAACAGAGTCTTATACAGAGGCTATTGGGTACTCTGGTATCAACACTGGTATCATAGTTCAGGAACAAGAACTTTCCTCCCCAAGCTTACGACAGTGACATCCCTGATCAGCCTGACCAATGCAGGTTGAAAGAAGTACTCTCGTTGAAATGGACTACCCCTACGGGCTCAGGCGAAGTAATTTACCATGTCCATAACTTATGGACCTTGAAGAATACCAGCAAAAGACAAATGGCAGGGTTTGGAATGGGTAACTCCAGATATTAGATCGTATCATTATCCCTAGTGGGCACCGGTGCCTACATCTGCTGAATCATACTCCTATTTTTTGCAAACACAGAAGTTGCAGATGACAACAACATCCATGGACGTTAATCCTGACAGTTCTGGAGTGAGACGACGATCACCACCGCATAAGAGGTTCCTCCTAGGCGGACAGACTCAAGGCATCGACGTGGGTTTGCCTTTCACGGCATAAGCAAGAGCATTCCTACCGGGTTGCATCGTGCGCTGATTGACGATAACACCAATGAACAGCGAGCAACCTCAACCTCCACTTTGGGCCTGGGAGAATTGCCCCGCAAACACCTGCACATCCTTTCAGGAGTACCACCCAAGGTAATTGGCATGTAAGGCCCCCAAGCTGAAAACCAAATAACGTACGAAGATGCTTCATGGTGCCCTTAAAGCAACAATATTCTCGTAGATCATGTCTTGGCGCTCCGCAGCGAAGATACGTATTCGTGGGATCAATCTGCAGGGCCATTCCTGTGTCCCATGAAGCTGCACGAGACGTGGGGGCGGAAACGTCCACAGACACGATTCGCCCAGAGTGCAAGGAAAACATTCGAGCAGGGGTGTTGGATAACCAGGTAGAGCAGAGGTGATGGGGTATAAATTGATGGTTCATTCTCTTCATTGAAGTTGTTCAAACAACAATTCTTCAACCTTGGAAACCTCGAAAACCTCCACATCCACCTTCAACCACCTTCAACCACCGACAACATGCGCTTGATCCACATGACCCTGGCTCTCTTCGTCGGAGTAGCCCTCGCATCACCAGTTGAAGTTGACAAGAGAGTGGTGAGTTATGCTTCTAGGTAGTATGCGATGAGCATGGGCTGACATATCTGGATGTGCAGCCGGTAAACAACTGCTACACTCTCTGCAAGATTGATGGAGGAGTAAGTCTATTCCTCGCCCTGTCAGTTGCCAAGCATGAGCTAATGGGAACGCCCAACAGAGCAGTGACGCATGCCTCAAGAAATGCTCAGGAAACTAGAGCCAGCTCAGCACCGAGGATGAAAGAGGCCCCGGGGGCGTCAAATTGGACGGATCTCATGTTTGATATTGGTTTTATGAGTGTGATGGCCAGCTACGGAATTTCATAACTGAACAAGCTTTCCAAAGATTATTCATGTAGAGATTAACGCGATTTGGTTGAGATGAAAGTATGTTTCACGATTGAGGAACCTTGGAAATTCAAATGCTCTTCCACCGTAATGTACTATTTAGGGTTCCAAGGTTATCCCGAGGTCTTTCTTGCTTAGTTGTAGAGTCAAGGTAACCACCCTGACTGAATATATGACCTCGGGAACACCCGTGGACTTAGTTGTTCATCGCTAGGCATGGATACTAGAATGCACAACAAGAAATGATATCCATGAATCTTGCGAGATTATCCCCACAATGAAAGTCCACGTGGGCACTTACTGTTCCCGACAACAATCCCGAGCCCAATATCCTTTCTTATCGAGAACATGGAAGATGTAATAAACTAGGACACGTGCATGTCTAATGCATGCTCATTTGTTCACTTGATACAGCCTACACAGAGTCGAGTCATTTAATTTAGGCACCATCATTGTCTCTACCGAGAGATGATTTGTGTCTACTCCGCCGAGAGGATCTCGGGACTGATCCATAATTCAAATGAAAGTAAAGGAGTGAATTCAATGTAGTAATACACAAGTCGAAGGAATGTTGACGCGCTGTGTATGCGCCTCCATTACAACATCATCCAGATATGGAAATGTTTTCAACACACATCCGGTGGCCAGCCTGAACATTATTTCCCTATGGACGCCGTGGACAAAAAATAAAATATCAAATGATTCAGAAACAGATGATCGAAAAGAAATACGTTGCAACATGTGGCATCATTGGGGATAAAGGCGTGACGACACTCCTGTATGTCATATCGTTTGGGGTGATAGATGGTCAGATTTCATACGTGCTGATTTAGCAGGTAGTGATGAAAAGACCGAGACTATGAATGTGGTTAGCTGATGTTCGAAAGGGAAAGGAAGAAGAAACATACGGAGAGGGGTTCCAGTCCTGGAAGAAGTTGAGATCGGTACCGCTGGAGGCCTTCATCTCGTATGCGACGGTCTGGCCGGCGGGACAAGCGAAGGTGGAAACAACATAAGAGTTTCCGGGAGAGACGGTCATGTCGCCGAAGTCCTTGGACACAGAAGGCAGGTTGCTGAAGGAAGTGGACTGGTCAACAGCAGCAGAGAGCTGAGCGAAATCAATCTTGCCGTCACCACTGAAGCTGAAGGAAGAAGTCTCGAGCTGGTGAAGCTCGGGGAAGAGGAAGACGAGGCTGCAAGTCTTGCCGGCATCGGAGGAGGGAATATCAAAGTTGAAAGCACTCGAGATGGTGGAGCTCACGGTACCGTTGAAGGAAGTACCAGGCGCGGAGTCTGGCGAGGACGAGTCAACGGGGATGATCAGATGAGGAGTCTCGTAGCTGCCAGTAGTGAGAGTGGTAGGGCAGGAGTCTGTAGTAGACGAAGGAGTGGAAGATGCGGAGCTGGCAGGGACAGATGCGCTGCCAGAACCACTGGGCTGCGAGCCACTACCGCCACTACCGCCACTGGAGGGAGCGGGAACGGAAGCCGATCCGGAGGGCTGTGAGCCACCGCCGCCGCCAGACTGAGAGGGAGGGGAGCCACCGCCGCCAGATGGGGCAGGCATGCTAGCAGAGGGAGCGGGCTGCTCGCCGGAGCCACCGCTACCACCGGGGGAAGTAGCAGAGCAGCTGCAGTCGGTGACAGTGACAGTGTTCACGACAACGACGGGAGAACCGGGGAGAGGGGACTCGGAAGGAGCGGGGCTGGAAGAGCCAGAGCCAGATCCAGAACCGGAGCCAGGGCTGGAGGGTTGCGAGCCACCGCCGCCTCCACCGGAGGGAGCAGGGACAGAAGATCCAGATCCGGAGCCGGAGCCGGGGCTGGAGGGTTGTGGGCTACCACTGCCTCCACCGGAGGAGGGAGTGGGAGCGGAAGAGCCAGAGCCCTGACCAGAGCCACCAGAGCCAACGGGGGTAGACTGGGGACCGGATGGAGAAGTGCCAGTAATGGCAGAGGATGAGGAGCCACCGGAACCAGAGCCCGCGCCGTTGTTGGAGCAAGAGTCGGCACTCAACTCCACGTTCACACAACCAGTGACATCGGACTTGTTGGGGTTGGTGTAGATGTTGAGACCGCCGTTCTGTCCAGTGGCACAGGCAACAAAGTCGGTACTGCCACTGAACTCAAGCTGACCCTGAGAGTTGATGGAGAAGCCGGCAGTGGGAGAAGCACCCTCGTCACACTGGAGCTGGGTAGTGGGGGCTGTTCTTCGGTCAGAGTTGCCTTTGCAGTTGACAAACGAATGTTTCTATATGACTTACGAGTGAGGATACAGCCACGGCCGTTGGCGTCAGTGATGGCACCCTTGGAGTCGATGCAGAATTGAGCGGGAGACAGGCTGTTGTCACCGATGCGGTTCTGACCATCGTCCAATTGGCCGATTTCGCCAGACGCACCGCCAGAGGAGGTGAGGTGGAAGCAGCAGCTATCACTGCGGCCAACGAGGGCGTTGGTGCCGGCAGCGAGAGCAGCGAGAGTGATGAATGTCTTCATCGTGACTGCTAATCAGCGAAAGTGAGAAGAGCGTAGCGAATGAAAACAGTGGGATTTGATCAGAAAGCTTGATCTGAGATGGGAAGATGTTCGAACTTGTGAGAGAAGAGCACAAGAGAGAGGAGAGAAGTAGGGTGGGAGAGATTCTTTATAAAATGGGGTGGGGGGTTCCTGCCTCCAGGGCTCTATGTATACACGGCAATTACGAATTTGGGAAAATGATATGACCAGGCACCGGCAAAACTCCCCGAACCAAAATAAATTACAAAAGCATAAACAATAAATAGAAATGCGATCATTCGTACAGCCAATCTCGGAAAGTTGAGTGCAGCTCCGAACCAGCCGGAACAACATGCGCAGCGAAATAGTCGACGTCATCTTCAACAGAGATCCAATCCCTTTGAACTGTGGAGTTGGAAGGTATGGGTCCTGCTCCACCTACAACCCCGATTTGACCATCGACAACGATCACTGGCTAAGAGCGAGCTATGCGGTGGGCCTTTTTCAAGCTCTGGGGCCCTTTGAGCCTGCTGGTATCCACGGAACGAAAGATCCAATTGGGGGTGGCGATACATTTTCTTCCATGGATCACTACTTGCTCATGTCCTCCGAGAAGCTGAGGGCGTTTGCTTGTTCGGATGAAACGGATGCGAATACACTTCTTCCATGGAAGACCACGGGACCTCGCAACTCTGATTGAATCCCATTGTTACCAGATGGCTGGGAGTATACGAAGCTAGGTACATAACACTTGCCCTCCAGCTTTTAAAACCAAAGAAGCTAATGGTAAATGATAAATATTGCCCGCTCCGGGGTATATCTGAGTTATCATACCACGTAACATGTACGTGTGTCAAGGCTGACCTGAACAACGAGCCAAGAGACACACAATTGCACATCCTGTACATTAAAAAGGGCTAGACCACACGATCAACAAGGGCCCTGAGATGTCTCTCATAACATCAGCCTTAGATTGTGATAGTTGCTGTGTGACAGAGCAACGGTGGAGCTAAACCCTGTGCACCAATACATGCAATTGGATACAGTCAAGTGTATGACCTCAAGAGAAAAGCAAAATACACAGAATACGAACAAGACAAGTATTGGACCGTTGTCAAGTGGAGCAACTATTTTTGTTCATTGTTGGACCACGGATCAGTTACACAACCTGACAAGCCCTTGGGGGGCCAACTCCACAGTACAATCAACACAAGGCAGGTTTCTATACGAGTAGTAAATTTCTCATACAATATTGTAGATTGTAGGCAGCGGCCTTGGATCTTTTGACGTGTGTTGTACAAGGTCCAGTTGTCAGGGTGCTGTTATGTGCGTAACCATTTACGCCCCACGACGCGTGTCCGACATTATGTAAACCCATTTCTTGGACCGACGATCAATTCAAGGTATTAAGTCCAGACTTCGCTTCAGTGGTGTACTGTGTTGAACTATGGATTTTTTTTTGTTTTCTTCCTGCTTTTCAAATCAGGAAAAATTTTGCATGGTACGGCAAAGGATTCTAGAGGCTGCGAGGTCATGTCGGCGCAGGTACTAGTGGCCATGTGTTCAGGAACCAGGCAACATTACGGAGTAGACCATTTACATTTAGTTACAATGACATCAATCGGAAGTTTCGGAAATTTGCTTGCTGGGGCTGAAGCTGTACTGTGCATGCAGCGGATTTTGACAAGCCACTGTTCTCATATTCCATAAAAACCCCACCTGGTACTGCGTATCATTAGCCATTGCCTAGTGATGAGAGTAACATTTCTTGGCCGTTGCAAAGATCGTCCCTGGACGTTGCGTTAAGTTCGCTGGACATGACCAGGCCGATCGCACTATCGACGCGACTGGTTAGTCCAACTTGGAAGTGGGGCTCGATGTAATGGCTACTTGGACATGACATATGTGTTTCCATAACTCCAGTACTGCGCTCGTCATACAATGTCATATCGTTCCAAATCAAACTCGGTAAGGGGAAAATGAAATCGGAATTACTGCGCTAGTGCATGGACAGAAGAGGTGAGTCCAACTCGGCAAAGAAGCTGGTCCAGTCCACCGAGGGTGAGTCCACGCTCTCGTCAAAAACCTGCCAGAGGTCGTCCAAAGCAGGCAGAGTCGGATCCATAAAGTTTCCACCGGGATCCGAAGTAGTAAGTGCAGTGGAATTGAGTGTGCGCTCAGGTACCGGCGACTCGGTGTTGACATGACCGAGCTGCGCCAAATGTTCTCCCCCAGTGGTTGGAGCCGATGCACTATGTCGCCGAAGGACGGTTTTGAAGGATTCAAGAAGCCGACCGGCAAAGGGAGATTGCTGTTTGGCGTCTTCTAGAATTTTGAACGCTTCGAAGATCTCCGCACGGCTCCCTTCCTTCTCTTGTTGTTGACTGTTGCGTCCACAGTATTCGATGAGAAGCACGATGATGGCCACACATACACAATGCAGCATACCGGAAAACTTCAGACGCGCTATGACGAATGGTATCATCTCTTGAGAGAGTTGTTGTTCGGTTCTGATGACCATGCGAGCTGCCTCCAAGCACGCTTTTTGGGAATATTCGTACGCGGAATCTTTGGACGCATACGACAAGTATGGCAGGTGAAGCCTACATCTCTGCGTATGTAGCAGAAAATTGAGGATGTATCGTTGTGTGATAATTCCTGTTGACCTGCGGTTATCAGACTTGAGTAGGTGTTGCGATTTGGGGGATAGCAAGAAGAACGAAGGTAGACTGTCGGCGAATTGACACATCTTATCATCGATCTGCTTCGTTATCTCATAGGCTGGCGTCCCAGGGTCAGAAATTCCAAACGGGGCACTGTCTGTGATTTCGCGACAAAACTCGCCCAAACGGATGCGCTGTAGGCAATAGGACATCGAAGTAGGCTGGTCAACGGGCTGGCCGACCGCGGTCATTCCATCCACGACATCCTCATCATTTGCATTGGCAGGTTTGTTGGTCATCATATGGGACGGCGAGATGGAGTAAGTACCTCGTTGAGGCCCGGATAATTGAGACATTTGCCTATTTCTGGATGAGCGACAATGCCATATAGACCTCGGGACCAATATAAAATGAACTTACCAATCCGTTGCCACGAGATACCACCATACTCTTCTATATATCTCTGCCCTTGCAGAAGATGGCGGCGGCATATCAAACCCAGAGTTATTTGGATGATCGACTCGATGCATTGCCAGCTCCCTGGCCACAGCTATGGCTGTAGCAACCATATGTCGAGCCTGTGAAGCAATGCCAACAAGATTAGTGGTTACAAATATTAGAATCACCATCGCCTGGACATCCTCCACAGATTCAAGATGTTTGTAGCGCGAGTACTCGAGCACCTCTGTGGCAAGCTTCATCCACCGCGTAGACTGTGAATTGGCTTCTGTAACCGAAGTGAAAATAGCATGATGCATATCGCGTTCAGTCCAAAACGTTGTGGTGGTAGCGAGGATTGCCATAAGTAACGAAACGTGCCCGACTTTAATAGGATTGCTTTCCTTGAGTCCACGATAGAGATCATCTATCATAGAGCGCAAAGATGGAACATGCACTACATGATGCAGATGGGTGAGTTCCGATATGTACTTCTCTGCTATGATTTGGGCTTCTTCGTGTCGCGGCAGCCAGATACATTTCTTTCTGGGAGAATCAACCTGGGAGCTTTGGGAAGCGTTCAGAGCACTCTTGATATCACAAATCCGAAATTCTAATTCAAACTTCAGAAGTGAGCTCTATTTTCAAGTCAGTCGCATGCTCAATGGTATCGACGCGGGTGGTATTAGCCTACAGTTGATCCCGGGGATGTGATCTCGCCTTCAAGCCAATTAACCGCAGCTGCAGATGATTGGCCTTTATGTATCATATATGGATGCTCAAATTGCCGCGTAGAAGGAGAAGGCACTGAAGGCGCCTGGGTTGGAGCTTGTTCCAGAGGAGTCGATGGTTTCCCATGGCCGATGACGATCTCCTCCAGCCTGCGCAAGCGGGCTAGCACGTCTGGATTTGAGGTAGCTGGCAGCTCTTCCAGGTCACTTTGAAGACTCGGCGATGACGGTGTAGGATATAGTTGACAGATTGTACCCCGGCTTGTACAGTTCGAGCACGGGAATTGCCGACTACATTTTAGCTTCCTCGATCGACAAAAGTGGCATGATACCGGGCGTGAGCGCGATGATTTGGCAGAAGTCTTCTCTATCCGACTCATTTCCATCCAAATCTTTTGGTCCGGTTCTAACAGAGCAGATGAAAGCTCACACGTTGATGAAATGGAATTGGGGGCCGGATGAAGCCGACCAATCAGAAGGCCACTAATCCGCGGAAGTTCCGCGGCCTCCGTGGACTATACTAAGCCGTGTGCTCCGAGTCCGTAGTCTGCGAAGAGGCGGCCCCGCATGGGAAAAGGTATATAAGTAGCCTGGTTTATTCGCCTGGAATGAATTCATCATATCCAAGAAGGATCAAACAAACTACTTCTTTCTAGCTTCTTCAACCTTCGCATTTCATCAAAATGGACCCAATTGTCGCTCAAGTCCGTGCCTTGGCTGAAGCAGCCGACGAGGAAGGCCGACTAAATATCATCAAGACCCTACGCCAAGTACAAGCTGAACTCCAAAGCCCAAAAGATAGTCTCATGGAGATTGCAGGCTCGGTTGGTACCATCCGACCTTGAAAATGTTAACTACTAACAATTGTAGGGCTTGGTGAATGCAATGCTTCGCGTTGGCGCGGACATGGGAATATTCAGCTTGCTCGCAAGGAGTGAAGCCCCATTAAAGGTTGATCAAATTGCAGAGCTGACGAACGCTTCTCCCCAGCTTCTTGGTAAGACATCTATAGTGACTGTGCCTTTTGCAAATACTAACTTCATCAAATCCCAGAGAGAGTTCTCCGCTATTTGAGTGCCACGAGCATCATCAAAGAGGTTGGAGTCAATGAGTACACCGCGACTAAGCTCACTTATGTGCTGGCCGATCCCAAAGGCGAGGCCATGATATACCACGGGTAAGTATCAATCCTTCTCCTTGACACTTTCAGCATTCTGACCTAGAAACCTGGATGAAGTTTTGACACCCATGGACCTGTGGTACAAGCAATGCCCGATTTCTTCGCAGAGAACAACTACCAGGACATCACTAGCAACACCAACACCCCCTTCCAGAAGGCTCACAATACAAAGCTCACTTCATTCGAGTGGCTCGTCCAACATCCAAAGCATTTTGAAAATCTGCAAAAAGTCATGACATCTCTCCAAGGATCAGAATGGACCGAAGGCTTTGATCTTCTCGACAAAGAAGCCCAGAAGGTTCATTCGGGTGCCCCACAACCAGGCGAGAAACAGTTTTTTGTGGATGTCGGCGGTGGTCATGGTCACCAGTGCCGCGAGCTTGGAAAGAAGTACCCAACTCTTCTCGGCCGTATGGTCCTTCAAGACCTTCCCGAGGCAGTGGAGAAGCTGGCCCCTATAGAGGGTGTTCAAGTCCAAGCCTACGACTTCTTCCAACCCCAGACTGTTACCGGTTAGTACCCTAAATCATCATTTCACAAGATCAAATGACTGATTCGTTTGTATGCTCCAGGCGCACATTTCTACTACCTCCGCAGAATCATGCATGACTGGCCCGATAAAGAGGCCGCGGCTATCCTCCGGAGTGTCGCTGCTGCTATGAACGCTGACTCACGGATCTTGATTGATGATACCGTGCTCCCTGACACTGGCGCGAATTGGCAGTCGGCCTTGGCAGATCTTGCGATGATGGCGTTTGGAGGGAAAGAGCGAACTCGGGCCCAGTGGCATTCCCTTGCGAAAAGTGCGGGTCTGCGCGTTGAACAGATCCATACTTATGTTGCTTCAACTTACACTGCGATAGTGGTTTTGGCGTTGGAGTGAGAAGGCAACCTTGGAATGGGTAGATGTTTGACCTGTTTTGACTCGTGAGTATATTAAACGTGATCTGAGAGGAAAAAAAGATATCTTGGTAGGAAATATATTCTGAATGTGAGAATTTCTGGGAGTTTCCAAGACTGACGACACTGGGTGGGTTCAAGAATGACTTTGGGGGCCACACTTTGAGACTCCAGTACGCCTAATTGTGTTAATTGCATGTCAACCTAAAACTCAAGCTGTCCAGTCTCCTTAGTTGCAGTTGGTCTCCTGTACGGAGTAGTGCATGAACACATCAAAAAGCCACAAGGGAAGATTTGATATGAATCCCTAAATTTAGGCCACCACAAGGCCCGGGCGTGTCAGTGGAAGGCTTTGCTGACATTGTCTCAAGCCATGTTTGGGCGGATTCTGCTCCTCAATAGACAAGTATCAGCAGTAAAAGCCGACAAACAGCAAAAATGCACATGCACGCAATGCTAGTTCGGCAAGTTCATTCTCCCGGGTATGCTGCCGTTGATGAATAACTCCATTTGGAATTGCACCGTAAATTGATATCTGAAAAATCGAGCAGCAAGAATCCACTGGTGTACTCCTTGGAAGAAGCTTCGCTGTCACAGTGGACCCAGTTCTAGTGCCTCGAGCCGACGGACGAATAGGACAACATCTTCGCGTTTCCCGTGTCAGACGGAGCAAATTTCAGCCCCGGAAGTGTTTGTTGCCTAGGCAAGTTGTCTCTCTGTGAATGGATCAAGAGGCACTCAAATGAGCGGGAATCTTGGATGGGATCGTCCACCATGTTTGTGCAGTTTGGCCGCGCGACAGGCATCGGCTGTGACCGCACCGAGCCGAGCCAGATTGTATGCCCCCAAAAGTGTTCACGTCCGTGCATTGTGAAACCTGTGGCGGGTATAGTAGCGGTCAAAACGTCTGACATTGACAACGGCAATGGGCGTATTACCGACCGTGCTTCTCGCGGGATTGCACGCCCGGAAGTTTCTTTCGAAACAGCAACAACGGTTTGGAAGAGATCAGGGAGTTTTTGAGGCCGCATGGCACAAATTGCCCTCAAAAGGGAATGGTGTAGACCGCGGTGATTCAAAGCTGCAATTCAAAGCTGCGGCATGTTGCGCGTGCGCGTTGGGGAGTACTGATCCCATCTATACCTCGAGGATTCGGGTAGGAATTGTACGAGCTGCCCGCGAATCAAGGAGCAATCTGTGAATAGGCGGAGATTCACCGAGGCAGGCTGGTAGAGGTGATCGCCCGACATGAGACTCATTTCCCGGAGTCAGGGATGTTTTGTGCATATTCGTTAGTGCATTGATGAAAAGAAGGGGCACCCATATCATTCACAGATGCTGGTAAGGAGATAAAGTTATTGATTCAAATCTCCCGCCTGGTCCGTTTTGTACTAGCAATCAGCGCGGTCGGGCACACCTTTCCTTGACTTTGATGTATCACATCCGCGATCAGCGTAGTTCGAATAGCTTTTTTTTCCAGAAGTCGCGAGTCGCAAGGGGCCAGCTATTCTCGTGTCACCGTAGCATTCGAGCCCTTGCTGCGAAAGAGACTCGTGCTCGCGTACGGAGTAGATGAGTGTGAAATGAGCAGTGGAAGAAACGTATCCACCGCGCGGATCTCCCGTGCAGAGGCCACGATCCCTGGGGAAACAATACAAAGGCCCCAGTGATGTAAAAATGGATTGGCAGTGGGCTAATCAGAGTCGCGATCGGCACGTCGAGGCGCACCGAAAGAGATTTGATTGAAGGAGAGGAGAAGTGACGCTCACAGCCTCCACCGGCCGCGCCATCTATTCTGGGCTGTCTCGGATTTCATGTGGCTGAACCCTTTCTCTCATTCTTTTCTTTCTTTCCATTCCGATGATCGCGACGGCCCATCATGTACATTCCTCAGAAACGGGCCGATACTGAGAGGAAGAACATAATATTCGTTATTGTAAGTCGAACTGCCCCTAATCCGACCTCGGGATGATGTTGTGCTGACTTGGATAGTGTGCGGTGTCCATCATCTTCACAGTAACTGTCTTGGTGGGGAGCTTCTTCCTCGCTCGATATCTTCGACAGCGCTACGAAGAGCCCAAATATCTACCCGGTAACTTCCTCAAGACCAAATGGAAGAAATGGCGTCCCGGAACTGCCGCCTATGGGCAAGTCCCCGGTCGAAGAAATCCAGTCGACACCTCGTACCGCGGAGCTGCCCCAGAAATGTCAACTAATGAGGCCCCTCGCCGGGAGACCTCTATACGTTCTATCATGACCCTCCCGCCTTATTCGTCGAGCCCGAAGCCGACCGAACAAATCATCGCCCGAGAGGGGGAACGTGGCGGAATGGATATGGTCGTCGAATACCCCGAGACCGCGGAAGAGCAAGAAAACCGACGGGAGGATCACATGGACTCATTATACCAGCTTCGCGTGCAGCGTCGACAAGAGCTAGCCGACCGTGAGACCCGCCGCCGCGAACGCCGAGAAGCCCGAGACCGCGGCGACTACACTCGCCTCGAGCAATTGAACGCCGAGACTCGCGACCGGGCGCAACGTCGACGTGCCGGAACTAATAGTGCCGCCGATCTAACGACGGCTTTGACTGAGCATCAAGCCAGAGAGCGAGACCGGCGAATTTCAAGTGTCAGCTATGCTGAACTCGGGCGCGTCCGCCATGACGGCTCACGACTGCGTGCCGACTCGCACAACTCTGAAAATCAGGACTCTGATAGCCGGCCGCTCCTATCCAATGACTCTAGCTCGACTGCGCCATCCTTCGACCCGTCCAGTTTCAACTCTCGAGTCCAGTCTGTTGCCTCGTCGATCATGAGTGAATCCACTGCTACAGAGCTAGACCCATTAGCGCCGAGCTCGACCCGTGGCTCCAGCCGACCAGTTTCGCAGAACGATGAGGAGGATTTGGGGACTCTCAACATCCCACCACCTCCAGAATATGATCACTTGGACTGGGGCGATGCGCCCGCATATGTGAGTCCAGTTTCAGAGCGATCTGGTCAGCAGCTACCGGCAATCAATCGCTTGCCTTCGATCCACGTCAACCTACCGAGTCCAATGGCCGTTTCTCCTGTCACGCCCACTCAGAATCAATTCCCAAGTATCGATGAGAATCAATCGACCCCACGAGGAATCCGGGCAGTGTCTGGGAGCTCAACAGCCACCATCACTCCCAACACTACTACTTAATTCGCTCCGGTTCACTTCCTCTTTTCGTCCCAGGGGTGAATCTGGAACCTGTTTATATCCGCATTTCACCGTTACATCTGAGCATAAAGCACGATTTACGACCTGTATTAGCATCATCAGACTGTGGCCTCCGTCCATTCTTCAGCTTTGGCTTTCTCTTTTCCCAGCGTTGCACGTCACACGTCACTTCCATCGCTTTTTTCCGACTAGCAAGGCGTTCTGTGTTTTCTTGGCTTATCCACCTATTTATTATGGTTCAGTGCTTGATTCCAAGTACCAGTATCTATCTATGTTAGGACTTGTAGGTAGCAAACTTTTGCAATTAACCATTACACACTCTTTGGCTATGCGAATAATGATATTTTCTTTAGATTACAACTATGGGGGTTTCAGTATGATGCGTACCTAAAACATAAGAAGGACTGCCCACCTGAGGAAAAGACCATCACAAGACTCGACACCCAATGGAGACGAGGACTCTGTCAGGATCGACAACTGCACATGTGCACTCTAAAGGCTATTCTACCTGAAAATTATTCTGACCTGTCGGTATCTCCGGAACGAATGGATGGATGATCAAGCAATTCATTCACAGAAGAAATATGTATGAGGAACTTTCCAAGGTTTCCTCTTGGCTGTGAAACTTCTAAGCAGCCATAAATGATAACTAGATACAAGCAGGCCGGCCTTGCCAGTCATGAAAATTCAACCCCAAATATGTACCAATTTCGATATAATAAACCTAGAACTCAAATTCCTTGCGGAAGATATTCACATCCATACCGGCAACCACCTGGTCAGCCAAGTCCCTCCGACCCATCTGGCTGAAAACCCGACGCAGCGTATCATACAAGTTAGTGCTCTGGTTCTGACTGATGTGCAGCATACGCTCGAGACGTTCGTCGTCAAGACCATCAGGGTGGACTCCGTCGTTGATGATCTCACGAGCACGCTCACGGCCCTCTTGCTCCACAACCCTGTGCATGGACAGGGCGCCGAGGAGATGCTGTGCGGCTTCGGGGTAACAACCGATGTTGATACATGAGACACCGAGGTTGTAGCGAGCGCGCACGAAGTTGGGGTTGATGTTGAGAGCTTGCTCGTAGGCTTCAATTGCCTCTTCTGAGCGACCAGAGTTGGCTAATGTGGCACCGAGACGGTTCCAAAGAAGATGGAGTTGTTCCTGCTGGTTTGTGCTGCCAGACTCGGTGGAGGTCAAAGCTGCAGAGAAGCAGTCGACGGCCTTCTCGTATTCCTCGGCACAGTAGAACAAAACACCTAGACCAACCTGCACGTCTGGGTCCATCTGCAAGCCTGAGGGCGATAACTGGGCTGCTTGAATGAAAAGCTCTGTTACGCGATCATGCAGTAGCTGTCTGTCTGTGAAACCGAGGTCTGCATCGCCAGAGACTTCCTTGGGGTCAATGATCGTCGGGTACTTGTTTGACAGCCAGCGCTCGAGTGTGCGGTAGGCAGTGGAGTCGTAGCCCTCATTTGTGTATGAAACAGCCAGGCCCATTAAAGCATCCAGGTTCCCAGGCTCAACCTTCAGAGCCTGTTCCAAGGCACGGATAGCTGGGAGTTCCTTTTCGTTCTGCGCCTGCGCAGAACCCAGCATCGTCCAAGCGTGCACATGCTGAGGGTCCTTTTGCACGGCAGCTTCGAAGGCCAGCGCAGCAAGAGACAGATTACCACCCTCGCGCATGATCTTCATTCCCTCCTCGAACGGATTCCCAACGGCCGAATAGACGTTATCCTCCTCGAACATGTAGTCGCCAAGCTGGGGATCGCGGAACCGGGAGTTCAGGCTATCAAAGCCCTCCCAGTCACCAAGATCCCCCACATGCACGCTATCGGTGACCTCGAAGTTATCTTCTTCGGCAAGTTTCCTGCTCGCGGTCTCAGCCTGGACCCGTTGCCAAACAGACTCAAAGGCATCGGTGGGCACTGACCTGTCCAAATCATTCAATTCCGCCTCCATAGCCGCATTGGCCGCATCATCCGTCTGGGCCTCGTCCACAGTCGCGGTGTCCATCTGCGCAAACTGCGCCTCCCAGTTCTCGTCGTCGAGCTCAACCATTCGCTCCTTGCCCTTGTCCTGTGTCTGTGCGTCCATCGGCTGCTGCATCCCCATTTGTCCACCCATCATGGGTCTCATCATTCCCATTCCACCCATCCCTCCCATATACCCGCCACCCATGGCCATGGGCCGCTGGTAGCCCGACATCATGGGCGAAGCGGCCGTCTGTGGGCTGGAGGTCTGAGGCATACCCATACGGTTCTGCTGTTGGAAGCGGGCAAACTCAGCGGGGTTGAACCCGGAGCCGTTGTTCATTTGCCCCGGGAACGCAGCCTCCATGCGCGCCTGCTCGCCCGTGTCGAACTCGGCCGCCCACCCGGGTGATCCTGTGCGGGCAGGTGCTGTCTGAAAGTTATCCAGCTCGCGGCGCATGTGCTCCATGGCAAACGGCTGCGGTGAGGGTCCGTTCAATTGCTGGCCTGGTTGTTGCATGAAATCGTCCATCATCTAGTTTCCCGTCAGAGTCGGCCGGCTTTTCTTCCAAATTGCTGGCTCACCTGGTCCTGTCCGGGCATCATGTTTCGGGACCGCATGCCTTCTTGCATGCCCGGGCCATGGCCCACCAACCGGTCGCGCTGTAGTGACTTGTCATCTTGAACGTGCTTCGTGAATTGAGTGAGGGGATTTCCCGCTGTGGAGCATTCCGCACCACCAAGGAACGACATGATGTGTAAGTGTGTATAGATTTTGGGGATCAAGAAAGATGGGGTTCGGAGATGAGATGGAAAGGTATGGTATTTCCCCGGGGTACCTCTGACGTGGGGTCAGATTACATTGATCTTTCCGTCAGCCGAGGTTGAGGTTCCCCGGTGGTCACGTGATGTGTTATAAATACAGGTTCAAGTTGACATTATTGTACACAGCTCTTTACTAAATATGGTGTTACATGTTTAGGCCTTCGTCCCAGGCTCCTGGATAGTCCCAGGCTCCTGGATGCCACGGGTAATCTCCGGTTGGCTTGGCTCATCGCCTTTGCGTTCCGCTTCTCGGCCCTTCTTCTGAAGCTTCTTCCCCTGGTGACGAGCGTGGTCCCCTGGTGTCAGAATCTTTCGCTTAGCAAAGTTGGCGATGAGCTTGCGGCCATAAGGGGCCTTGCGACTGAGCACCTCTTTCCCAGCGGCCGCAGACTCCAAGTCGGCGAAGTCCACGTGCCCGAATCCACGAGGGAGACCAGTGCGGCGGTCAACGGGGATACGAACATCCGTCACACCCTGAATATCTTCGAAGATCTGTTGCAGGTCCACATCTGTCAGCTCGTAAGGAATGTTTCCAACGTAGACGGTCGAGCTGGGCTGCTCCTCGCGGCGAGTGGTGGCTTTGTATACGGTGTTGGCGTAGTTCACAACAATCTCGCGCCCTTCGTAAATGCTGCCATTCTGTTGAGTGATGGCATCGGTGGCTTGCTCGGTGTTGATGTATGTAACATAGCCGAAACTATTCTGTGTTAGGACCCAGTCCGGGCGCTTGTCAGAGGTTGATGAGGAAACTCACCCTTTGCTCAGTCCTCGAGCATCATGCACGATGAGAGCACTTTCCACAGTACCAAATTGCTCAAAGTGTTTGCGCAGGTCCTCAGCTGTGACATCAAAGAACAGGTTTCCAACGTATAGTGTTGCCTTTGGCACAGGCCCGTCACTGAGGAAGTCGCGCGAGCGGCTGCGGGTCGTGTGCCGCCGAGGTTCTCTCTCTGGGGTGATAGTCTCATTAAATGTGAATTTGGGACCGTTCTTGGAACTATCTTCGGGTCCATCGGTTGAGTTCCATCGTGTTTGGATGGCTGATGGATAGGCAAAGCGGGAAGCGGCAGTGACCAACGTGGAAGGGGCGCTACATCTTGAACGCGAAATCAAAGTGGAGGATGTGATGGACGATGGAGAGGCATTTGACAACTGGAGCCGAGAAGCAGCTCGGCGGAAACAATGCCTGGAAGAGAAGTCAGGGTCAGCATTTGCCCGTGTCACGACCTTGCCAATATCATCCAGGAAAGACTCAATTGCAGAAATCCCCAATGTTAAAGTCACTCACATTTCGATGAAGTTGAACACAAGTTCTGAAACTTGGACTTTTGGGAAAGGAAAAAGTTGATATGAACGGGTTCAAATGAGGCCAATCACCTTTTTCCCGCGCCGATAGGGTAGGCACAGTTGCCGGTCACGTGGGAGATAAGCATCTTATCTCTTCAGACCCCCCCGGGGCCAGGGGCCACCTGGGCATGGACATGGATGGTTTTTGGTTTGTGGACATCAGAATATCGGTCAATGGAATACTTCCGGTTCTGCCTTAAACGTGAACAATCTTGCAAGAGTGGAATTTTGTAGTGACAATATGGTATGATACATAGAACAATTTCTTCGCCCCATTAAAATCCCATAGATAGACTTTTCTTCATAAACACTCCCATTTAAGCATCTCGAACTTGCTGGGAAACGAAATTTGAAAATAATCAACAGACAAGTGCAGCTCATTACAACTCAAAACGATGATTCAGGTATCAAAGATATAAGAAAGGGGGAACAGGGAGGGGAGACGGAGGAAACAGAGCCACCATAACACTATAAACAATCTGGCATGGAGATTGATCAAGACAAACCATTAATTAATTATTGGGCGCATTAGAGTCCCGCCATAATCTTTCTGCCCCTGGAACTCCCCCCTCAGGGCTGATAGATGATGGTGAGAACATCGTTGGTTGTCGAGAGGCGCCGTTTGCGGTAGGGTTTGGTACTGAGGGCACATGCGAGGGAGGAAGAGGACTAGACAACGAAGGTTGAGCTATTCCCGCAGACTGGGCAGTCGGTTGCCAAAATTGATTGGATGTGTCGAGTGTTGGGTTTTGAATGTAAGTATCCCATGCATCCTGTAAGATTAGCACAGACCACGAGGACACAACGGAAATTGAAGACTCACCCAGTCAAGATTAACCTGCATGTCTGGCATCTGGCCGAACATGCTGGTAAACGGCGAAAGCGCCCCCGGCATCTCAGATGCACCAGGCCCAGTTCCCATCGGCGAATCACTCATCTTGAACATTGGATCCGCGAATGGAGTCGGGCCAGGATTCATCGGGCTCATGCCACTGCTCAACAACCCGAGGGTCATAGCGGCATTCTGCTTCTCGTCTGCGGGCTCGAAAGCTGTACCAGGGGTATTCTCAATCCCTTGTGTCGGCAAAAGGAGCTTGCTCAGCATGACGCCCAAAACGCTGGATGCCTTCCAAGCTTCCATGCTGACATCTCGTGTCTCGTCCCAGATCTCTTTGGTTAAACGAATGGCGGTCATCATCTCCTCGCGGCGTTCTCGGCCCCAAGTATAGACATCTCCAGACGGACGACCGGTATTTTGCATCTGAAGGCTGTGGGATAGATCAAGACAAACCACTGTGGCTGCGAGAAGGTAGTCGGTAGAACTTAGGGATGTTACCCTGCTTTGACGACTGCGCAGACGACCATTCCGTGTTTCGGCATGTAGGAGTGCTTGCACTCGCAGGAGTTCCATTGCGGAGTCAATGCATGTTCTTCGCGAAAATGTGAAACGAGGGTTTTCACGGGCGCGGACTAGATATGGACGGTGTAGCACGCATTGCGCTTTGTCGTATACGGCCATAACCTGCAGTTGTTAGCGGGGTACAATGTCGTGGCCTTGAGAATACTTACGGAAAACCTGGACATGATGAGATTTACGGTATCTACCTGGCACTCATCCATGGGTCTGATTTTCAAGTGATCTGGAATCAGATCCCTAGCCTGGCGCAGTTCCGCGTCTATTTCCATCACTTTCTCATATGGGGCGGTTGAAACAGCGGAGCTTTGCTCAACCACACGGCCGAATGCATATGTCAACCGCGCTTTGGCGATTAGATATGCAATGGGGGTAGGCTCGGCCAACTGACGAGCCGGCGGAAGCTCTTTGCAGTCTTCATCAAAGTCATCATCGTACAGGTTGCGTGGAAGCTCAGTATCACTGTCCGAAAATCGAATCATGCTTGGTAGCCCGACTTGGAATGAAAACAGTAGATCGGCATGGCGAACCAAAGTCCACACCCGTCTTCGCATCTCACCTTGGAAAGGTGTGATGTTTGGGAACATTTTAGAGTCACGGTGATAGCCTGATCGCATCGCTAGACGAACAATGACACCAGTCATGACCCAGACAGAGACATCTGCCTCTCGAGTCTGGGAGAGGTCGCCATATAGGTGGAATATAAGCGCTTCAATCAAGAAAGGATGTGGTTTCGTGTAGTCAGCCAAAGTTAAGCACTCTGCGACCGAATTCCGGAATCCTCCAGCCATGTCCATAGACTTGCCGCGAAATTCGGGGAGCTCGTCGCCTTCCTGGTGATAGGACAGCATCGCTAGCCTCATCAATCCGAAGAGCATGGCAATCCAGACGAGTTCTGTTTTAGTGGGATCTTCCCAGTGTTTATTGTACTACAAGGGTCAGCAGGATATGATGAGTATTGTAACACCTAAACTTACCTGTGCCTGGAAGGTTGGGCCATGAAGGATGTCTATTGAAACTCAGAATGAAGATCACATATGCGGGAGAATTCCAGGATACTCACGGGTCACAGGGTCGTAAGAGTTGAAGTAGCGAGCCACCAGAAGATCTGTTGTGTATTTGCTAGGTAAACCAGCCATAATCTCGGAACGGCTCATGGGCTTCATAACACCAAACAACAAGGTCGAATTTGGAGTGTCACTAGCAGGCTGAGCCGCTTTGACCTTCTCCATTTGTTCGTCCATTTGCTTTTTGTGCGTTGTGAAGAAATTCTTGACCTCGGAGATCTGCTCAGGTTAGTAGGAGAGAAGACTATGCCAGCGGTCGGACTTACATCATTCAGGACGGAAGCCCAGTGGGCATCACTGATGTAGTAAGACTTATTATTGTCTACTTTCATGATACCAAATGACTTGGTCACCTGGTCAGTATCACTTTCCTCGGCGCCTTCCATCTCATCCTCGTCAATATCGAGCTCATGAGAGAAGCGCGTCGATCCAGCACTGCTTTCTCCGGAGATGGCAGCCATGGCAGCTGACGGGCCAGCAGACTGAGACCCATTTGTCATCAACGAAAGGACTAACCCTTCTAATCGGTCAATGCGATTCTGCATATCATCCGGTGAGTTAGATGCCGATTGCTGGGGCAGATTCCTCTTCCGTGAACTCGTCTGTGCATAGTTACACGATGCAGCGTCGCCTCGTTTGACGCAATTTTCGCAAGGATTGGATCGATTGCATTTCAACCTAAAAAAATTAGACATAGTTTACTTCGACCTGATCTTGGGTACATACTTCCGATGTCTGCATGGCCCGCAGGACAGAGGCACCCGGTTACGTTTCCTGACGACTCTGTAATCCGGGGAGTGACCAGCACTCGACGAGTTTGTAGAGGGAGGTGTGGGGGTTGGTTTGGTAGGGAATGGCATGATCGCGTGTGATGGGTGACGAGCTTTGAGATTCGAGATTCGATGGTTTTGCGCGAGCCGAGTGTCAGCTGCTCAGGCGTGTTGACCTTTTGATTGATGTGTGGGACTGAGATAGGCGGCAGCAGACCGCGCAACGTTTCCGTCGAGGTTGATGCGCACTCAGTTGTACCGCAGTTATTTATCCAACCTTTGTAGGTTTTCTCCGTTTGATGCAGTTCTCTGATTCGCACAAAGTTCAGATGTGAGTTGGGTTGTTTTTTTTTTTCTCGCAGGCCAGAACGAGGTGGGTAGGTGGAATTTCGCGCAAGCTGGAAACTAAATCGTATCGCTAGATACCAGTGTGAGATCTGGGACCAAGCGATTTATCAAAGCAAGTTGAGAGCGAACAGAGTGTTGAAAGCAGATCACTCGAAAATCTCCGACTATGTTGTGCACCAATGCGATGCGGGCTGTTGAAGCTTGTGCAGGTTAGGGAGGGGGTCCGAGATAAGCGGGAGGATTTTCGACTGGGGCCAAAACTGACTCGTAGCGATTCAAGGCCGATGAGTTCGAGGTCTTGCGATAACTCTCGGGCTTCTCAGAACAGATGCTCAGGAGGAGAAAGGACCTCCACATTGTCCTGGGGTTGAAAGTGATGATTAATCCGCTTATCTCCGACGTCTTATCGCCATATGATCTCACACATTCAAATGTTCGTCCACGGGTGATATGGACGCTATTTAGGCTGTCATCTCATATTTGTCTCTTAAGCACCTTTTAGTAGACCTCTCCCTGCATCTGCCATTTTAACCAGGAACAATCCATGACTTGGGATTTCTCCCAGGACTTCGAGGCTCCTTCATTCTACTAAGCTTTACGGCTCTCGCGACTGATTGGCCTACCCGTCAACTTGTGAACCACATCTGCAATCCATGGATGGTACTTCGTATTGTTCACTTATTTCCAAAGGGGGTGCTCGTGACACGATCGAAAATGGTAGCTTGAATACTAATCTCCATCTTCACATCATCTCTAGTGGCATGTCAGGCCCAACGATTCACCTGAGAAATGAGATGAAATGTAATCCATTGTTTGGGCAGTTAATACCAGATGAAAATTTGAAAACTGGAGAAGTGAGAAGTGAGAGGCTTAACCTAGCAATGTATCTATAGTCACCATGTTGAGTAAATTATAAAATGGCAATAAGTAATCCCATATTTGTATCCCTACTAAGTACTTCATATGGAGTAGGAGTACAAAGGCTTATGTTGCGGTGCCAGTCGAGCTACATACAGTGTGTATATTGGGGGCCAAATAGTCCTTTGATCCCATCAAAGCTGAACAGTCAATCTGTTGGATCAATATTCAGCTCACAACCACAATGTCTTCCAGTGATACTCCCCAGCTACATTATGCGGAGTACAACCAAGGCCATTCCACTATTGTTCTCATCCATGGTGCCTTTTGTTCCGGCCTTTTCTGGGACCTGGTCATTGCTCACCTCCCTTCGTATCACCTTTTGATCCCAGATCTTCCAGGCCATGGAAACTCCCAAGCTATCGCCCCATATTCAGTTGAACTTTCAGCCACTCTCATTGCCAACCTAATCCGTGCCCATGCCAACGGGCCAGCTCATATTATCGGCCACAGTTTAGGGGCACATGTTGCCATTCATCTAGCCTCCCAAGAGCCCGAGCTAGTCAGATCCGTCTTTGTCTCTGGCTTCGAAGTCTTTCCCAAGACAGCACTTACACCCTATGTACCTTACGCAGCGTGGGTTATGCCGCGGGTAGAAAACTGTCTCCCACGTCCTCTGATACGCTGGGCTATGGACGGTGCGGACATGCCTCGCACGGATACCGCAAAATGTACACTCGAGCTATGTCGGCAGATCGTCTCGTCAGGGACGCCATATGAGTGGCCAGTTCCATGGCCAGCACGGACTCTGATTGTTGCGGCTGGGAAGGGAGGGCTCATACCTACCAGCGATCACCCGCATGATGCCGTGAAACTGATGAATATCGGGAAAGAGTTGAACGAAGAGACCATTGCATATACACACCTGGATATGCGCCATCCATGGAACCGTCAGGCCCCAAAGCTTTTTGCAGAAACCGCTGAGGCGTGGTTTGAGCAAAGAGAGTTGCCCGAGGGCTTTGTGAAGCTCTAGCTCGGTCCAATAATTTAGATTTTGATGGGATCAGAAAGATATAGATCTTCAAGTTACCTGACCGACACTCCAAACCCCTTCTTGGCTAAGATGCTCTGAATATGGTTTCAAGCAAGATTTCGAAAGTGGTGGTGGTGGAAAAAAGAGGAAGGCCTATGAGTTCCGAAAATAATGTTAAATTGGTCAATATGGCGGGCATAACAGTAATTGAGGTAACTCTCATAGTTTTTGGCAGTCCAAAACCAGGCATCTTCAGACATGCCTAGGTATGCTTTTTTAATTGAATTCTTAGGCGCTTTGCACCTTCAGTCCACGGGTCCACTGGTCAAACATGGACCGCTTACTCAGGCCCAATCGGTTTACACCGCCCACGACGTTCTGCCGCTTCCGCGGAATTTTTTTTATCTTTTCTCTTGAGGAATCGAACCGCAATCTGCAACTGAGCACGATTCGGTTTTGCCTTTACAACCATGGCGCCAATCAAGCGCAAGGGGAATGCCCCCGAAGAAAATAATCAAAAACGTGCCAAGGTTGGAGCCGAGGAGGGCAAGAAGGACTACAAGAAGTCAAACGATGCCACATCCACCGCTGCCAAAGCTTCAGAGCTTTCGGTGCTGCGTGACGACGAACCCTCGTTCCCTCGTGGTGGCGCAAGCGTCTTGACCCCATTGGAACGCAAGCAGATCCAGATCCAGGCCAACCGAGATGTTCTGTTCGAACAGAAGGGAACCCAAAAGCCCTCTCAACAGAAGCCTTCCAACGAATTCGACGACGAGAGCGACAACGATGTTGAGATGGAAGACGATCAGACCGCTGCTCCTGCTAAGAAGTCTCGCAAGAAGAAGACAAAGGGCAAGAAGTCCGCAGAGAAGGGACCTGATGACAAACAAGATGTTCGCATTGAAGGTCTCAGCTTCAAGGTACGTGATCACAAAGCTAGCAAGTTGGACTTACTCTAATAATTGTAGCGCATCGTCCCCGGTGCTATGATCCTCGGTCAAGTCTCGAGCATTAACGCCCACGATATCGGTCTCTCGCTGCCTAACAACCTTGTCGGACACGTCCCCCTCACATCCGTTTCAAAGGGACTCGAAGACAAGATCGAGAAAATGTTGAACGACGCTGAAGATGATGATGCCGAGGACAGCTCGGATGACGAATCCTTCGATCTCAAGGAACACTTCTATCTGGGTCAATATCTACGTGCATTCGTTGTGTCCACCGGTAGCAACCCCGACGACCCCAAGGCAAAGAGCAAGAAGCGCATTGAACTTTCAATCGACCCCAGACAGACAAACACTGGATTTTCAAAGTCTGATCTTCTTGCGAACTCGGCCGTTCAGGCGTCCGTTGTGAGTGTGGAAGATCACGGTGTTGTCATGGACCTCGGAATCGAGGGCGCAGACATGAAGGGATTCATGTCTTCCAAGGAGATCGATCCTCGTGTTCCATACTCGAAGATCAAGGAAGGATCCGTCTTCCTCTGTATGGTCACAGGCCAAAACACCAGCGGCAACGTTATTAAGCTGTCCTCTAACTACCAGACCTCTGCCTCTATCAAGAAGTCCAACTTCCTCAGCTCGGCGCCTACAATCAACACTTTCCTTCCCGGTACGGCCGCAGAAATTCTCCTCACAGAAGTCACAGCCAATGGTATGATCGGAAAGATTATGGGAATGCTCGACGCAACCGTTGATCTGGTGCAGTCCAGTATCAACGGTAAAGTTGATTTGGAAAGGAAATACAAAATCGGCGCGAAGATCAAGGGTCGTATCATCTCGACTTTCCCCGCCGCTGAGCCCTTGAAGGTCACCTTTTCCTTGCTCGACCACGTGCTCAAGCTGTCCTCCGACTCCCGGGGCCCTGGTTCTGCAGATGACGCGCCTGCCGTCTCTGCTATCATTCCCGAGGCTACAGTCGTGAAGGTTGACCACGGTCTGGGTGTGTATGCTCGCATTGGAGAAACCAAGCACATGGGTTTCGTTCACATGTCGAGACTCTCAGACGGCAAGGTCGAAACCATTGAAGAGAACGCCGGTCCCTTCAAGCTGGAGGCCGTGCACGAGGCAAGAGTCGTTGGGTATAACTCGATGGACAACCTTTACATTCTCTCGTTCGAGAAGAGCGTCATTGAACAGCCTTTCCTTCGCGTTGAGGACGTGAACGTCGGTGCTATCGTCAAAGGAAAGGTAGAGAAGCTTCTGATCGGTCCCACCGGTATGGATGGATTAATTATCAACCTGGCCGATGGTATCACCGGTCTTGTCCCATCCATGCACTTTGCGGACACACAGCTTCAATTCCCCGAGAAGAAGTTCCGCGAAGGCCAGAAGCTCACGCTCAGAATCCTTTCCGTGAACCTGGAAAAGCGCCAGATCCGTTTGACGCTTAAGAAGAGCTTGCTCAACAACGAGTCCGCTATCTGGAAGGACTATGCGGACATTACGCCTTCAGCACAATCCCCTGGTACGATTGTCAACCTTCAGAACCACGGTGCCGTAGTCCAATTCTACGGCGATGTTCGTGGTTTCCTTCCTGTCTCCGAGATGAGTGAAGCCTACATCCAGGACCCCACTCAGCACTTCAGACTGGGTCAGGTCGTCAATGTCCATGCTTTGAGTGTGGATGCATCCCTCGGAAGACTTGCTGTTTCTTGCAAGGATCCCTCGACTTTCACTGAGAAATACCGCGAGGCTTTCGAAAACCTCCACCCTGGCCATCTTGTTGCCGGAACTGTTTTCGAAAAGTCCAATGATGACGTCCTTCTCAAGCTCGATGAGTCTGGTCTCGTGGCTCGTCTTGACTCTCAGCACATTGTTGATGGCTCTTCGACTAAGCAGAACTCTATGATGTCCAAGCTTCGTGTCGGACAGAAGTTGAACGACCTCTTGGTTCTCGATATCCAGCGTGCCCACCGCCTCATCAAGGTTTCCAGCAGAGCTACTTTGAAGAAGGCTGCCGCGCAGAAGAACATGCCTGGAGAGTTTGAAAAGGTGCAGGAGGGTTCCGTGATCACCGGTTTCGTCCGTAATATCACCCCCGATGGCATTTTCGTCGAGTTCCTCGGCGGCTTGACCGGTCTGCTCCCCAAGCGTCTGATCAAGGATGACAATCTTGAGCAACCTCACTATGGCATGTCGAAATCACAGAGTATCGTTGTCAATGTGCAGTCGGTGGACCTGGACTTCAAGCGCTTTATCCTGAGCATGAAGCCTGTCCAGGCCGCCCAAGCCGCTCCCAAGAGGGCAGCCAAGCAAACTGACGAGACCGTTTCGAACGCTGTCGACAGCAACATCAAGAGCATGTCTGACTTCTCCTTTGGCAGAATCATTGAGTGCAAGGTTGTCTCTACCAAGGCAACCCAGCTCAACGTTCAGCTTGCAGACAACGTTCAGGGCCGCATTGATGTCTCTGAGATTTTCGATGACATCAAGGAGATCAAGGACCGCAAGCAGCCCTTGCGATTCTTCAAGGCCAAGCAGACTCTCTCGGCCAGAATTCTTGGTGTCCACGATGCTCGCAACCACAAATTCCTTCCTGTTAGCCACCGCGCTGGAAAGTACCCTGTGTTTGAGCTTTCTTTGAAGCCCAGCTATGTGAAGGCTGCCAACCCTGCTCCCTTGAACATTGAACAGGTTAAGGTTGGATCTTCTTGGATGGGCTTTGTCAACAACATTGCCGATGACTGCCTTTGGGTCAACCTCTCTCCCAACGTTCGCGGACGTCTCCGTTTCATGGATGCATCCGACGATCTTTCTCTGCTTGCCGATGTGGAGAAGAACTTCCCCATCGGCTCTGCTCTGAAGGTTCAAGTGACCGCTGTCAACGCTGACAAGGGTCATCTTGACCTTTCTGCCAAGCAAGGCTATGACAAGCTTGCTTTCGGTGATATTTCCGTTGGCATGATCCTCCCCGGTCGTGTTACCAAGGTCACTGAGAAGCAGGTTATTATGCAGCTTGGCGAGGCCCTTGTTGGTGCAGTCAACCTGGTTGATCTCGCGGACGACTACTCCAAGGCCAACCCTACTGTGCACAACAAGAACGAGGTTCTCCGGGCCTGCGTTATTGCCGTTGACAAGTCCAACAAGAAGATCTCGCTGTCTCTGCGCCCCTCCAAGGTTCTCAGCTCTTCGCTCCCTGTCCAGGACCGTGAAATCACCTCACTCAAGGAAGTCAAGCCTAACGATGTTGTTCGCGGATTTGTTCGCCGCGTCACTGATGCCGGTCTCTTTGTGGCCATCAGCCACGACATCACTGCTTACGTGCGCGTCTCCGATCTTTCCGATTCCTACCTGAAGGAATGGAAGGAATCATTCCAGGCCGACCAACTCGTTAAGGGCAAGGTCACTTTTGTTGATGCCGAACAGGGCAAGCTTCAGATGAGCTTGAAGGAATCTGTTCTTGACCCCAACTTCAAGGCTCTCCTCACCCTCAAGGACTTCAAGGTCGGACAGATTGTTACTGGAAAGGTCCGCAAGGTCGAAGAGTTCGGTGCTTTCATTGTCGTTGATGGATCATCAAACATCAGTGGTCTCTGCCACCGTAGTGAGATGGCTGATAAGCGTATCGAAGATGCCCGCACTCTATACGATGAGGGCGATGCTGTCAAGGCCAAGATCATCAACATTGACCAAGCGGCAAAGAAAATCTCCTTCTCCCTCAAGGCTTCTCACTTCCAAGATGAGGAGGACGATAGCGCGGAGGAAGATGATATGAGTGTTGATGGCCTTGGTGGTGTCGAGCTCGGCGAGGATGACAGCGAGGATGACGATGACGATGACGACGAGTCCATGGGAGGCGTTGATGTGGAGGATGACAGCGAGGAAGATGACTCCGAGGATGAGGATGGAGATGTCGTGATGCAGAAGCCCAGCAAGACCGGTGGCCTTGGTGCCAGCGGCTTTGACTGGAGCGGCAACGCCCAGAACGAAGCCGCTGCTGCCGGCTCCGGTAGCGACGCTGAAGACTCCAAGACCAAGAAGAAGAAGAGCCGCAAGCCTGAGATCCAGGTTGACCGCACAGGTGACCTGGATGCCAATGGCCCTCAGTCAGTTGCTGACTTCGAGCGTCTTCTTCTTGGTGAGCCCGACTCCTCCCTGCTGTGGCTGCAGTACATGGCCTTCCAGCTGGAGCTGGGCGAGATCGAAAAGGCCCGTTCCGTTGCTGAGCGTGCTCTGCGCACCATTACTATGGGCCAGGATAACGAGAAGCTGAACATCTGGGTCGCTCTTCTCAACATGGAAAACACCTACGGTGACGATGACAGTCTCGAAGAGGTCTTCAAGCGTGCTTGCCAGTACAACGAGACCCAAGAAATCTACGAGCGCATGATCAGCATCTACATCCAATCCGGAAAGAACCAGGTACGTGTACTTCTTGCCCGATATTTCAATTATCAGTTGCTAACAATCTCACAGAAAGCAAGTGACCTCTTCTACGAGGCTCTCAAGAAGAAGGTCTCTTCCCAGTCCCCCAAGTTCTTCCACAACTACGCCAGCTTCCTCTTCGACACCATGGCCGCCCCCGACCGTGCCCGTGCCCTGCTTCCTCGTGCTCTGCAGTCCCTTCCCGCACACACTCACATCGAGATGACCCTCAAGTTCGCCCAGCTCGAGTTCCATTCCGAGAACGGTGACGTTGAGCGCGGTCGCACCGTGTTTGAGGGTCTGCTGTCCTCTTTCCCCAAGCGTATTGACTTGTGGAACGTACTCCTCGACCTCGAAATCAAGGTCGGCGATGCGGAGCAAGTGCGCCGTGTATTCGAGCGGGTCCTTGGCCTGCAGAGCGGCAAGAAGGGTGCCTCCATTGACGCTAACAAGAAGCTTAAGCCCAAGCAGGCCCGCTCTCTGTTCAAGAAGTGGCTCGCTTTCGAGGAGAAACTCGCTGCCGACACCGGCGACGAGAAGATGGTTGAGGAGGTCAAGGCTCGCGCTGTGACCTACGTCAAAACTCTCCAGGAGTAAGACACTGAAAAGTCAAAAATTTTGTTCTCAGCCCGTCGGGTGTTTGGGAGCAATGCATTTGTGTTTTTATTTTGTACATAGATAGCGATTTTCTAGGAAATATCTTTGGTTCCATCCTACCGCAGGTCTTGAAGGTAGCATGTGCTTATATCGATGTCGATCTCTTGGCATCTTGGGCACCTTAACAGAACAGCGAATCATTTCTTTGTATTGACCGGGGTGGGTGAAGAACCCTTAGGGCTGATCAATCAGCATGAAGCTGCAGGGAGATAATCCCTCATAGAAGTGGAGGTGAACCAAGGTGGACTATACGGGGACCGGTGTATCCGTTCAACTTCCCATGGTCACTTCCACCGCTTCCGCATGGCTCGTTTTCTTTAAATCTGACCTTTTCCCACGTCTTCCTGAACTGCGAACTGTGTGAGAGGGATACGGGCCGATTCAAGATGAGCTCTCTCCAAGCTTCCCCGCAGAGCTCCGCACTCACTTCCGACACCGATCCTCATTTCCACCCGTACAGAGACTCGGTAGACACCGAGGACCCAAATAAAATCAATGTCCCGGTCGAGTCTGTTCGAGTGGGGCGTCCGGCCCACTCCTGGCGTCAAGTATTGACGGCCTTGGCTCCTTGGTCTTCAACCTCAACCGATGACGCCTTGCCCTTACTGTCAGACACCTCCCACCACAAGAGGTCCTGCAGCTTGCGGTGGCTAAGAGGTCTGCGACGACTCTGTATCGGAATCCTAATCATGCTGTGAGGCTCCAGTTCACAAAATAGCAGTGTCCATGAGACTCCCACCGCTGACACTAACACTACTTGTGACCACAGCGGCATCGTCCAATTTATCTCAATTGCCTGTGGTATCGTCCTATCCTTCTTTCCGGACGAATACGACCGCGCCGCCCATAATTGGCTGCCGAGCGCAGACAGCGCCGCGGAGGACACCAAGCACTGGCCCACCGATATCTCGCGCGACATCATTCCCTTCGGCTGCCACTCGCACAACGACTACTGGCGCCGCGTCCCGCTGTACTCCGCACTCCAGGCGGGATGTGTGGGTGTCGAAGCAGACGTCTGGCTATTCGATGATGAGCTCTACGTCGGCCACACCACCTCGTCACTCACTCCGCGGCGCACTCTGCGGTCAATGTATGTCGATCCGCTCGTGGCGATCCTCGAGCGCCAGAACCCAATTACAGAGTTCCATCCCGGTCAAAGCAGCCCCGCGCACGGGGTTTTCGACACAGACCCCAACCAGGCGCTTTTGTTTCTGATTGATTTCAAAACCGCCGGTCCGGCGACCTGGCATGCCGTATCAAAACATCTAGCCCCACTTCGGGATCGCGGCTATCTGACATACTTCGATGGTGAAGAGCTCATCCAGGGTCCCATAACCGTTATCGGGACAGGGAATACACCGTTCAATCTGGTTGCTGCAAACAGCTCCTACCGAGACATATTCTTCGATGCCCCGCTAGACAAGCTCGTCGACGAAGATCCCGATCAATCGACAAGCCCTCAACACCCAGACGATATCGATACAGAGTCTGCGAACCTGGGTCAGGGTCAATCTGGTATGCCAGCTGTCATCACAGCCAATACCTTTAATTCCACCAATAGCTTCTATGCCTCGGTCTCATTCCAAAAAGCAATTGGATTCCCCTGGCCCTTCCACTTCACGCAGCACCAGATGGAGCTGATTCGTCGGCACGTGCGTGTTGCGCACCGGCAGGGCTTGAAGGTTCGTTACTGGGCGCTGCCGAGCTGGCCGCGCAGTCTTCGGAACCACATCTGGCGTGTGCTGGCGCAGGAGGGTGTCGATATCTTGAATGTTGATGATTTGGTGGGTGCGACGAAAGGGGACTGGAATACGAAAGTCTTTGATTGGTGGCCGTGATATTCATCCTTTACGTATCATTCCGATGACTCTTTGCTGGAGGTATGATGGTTTGGCGTTTTAAGCGTTTCTAGTTCTTTCTGATTTACGATACCTCTACTTGATGTCAATAGACTACATGCTTTATATCTGATACACATTCAAGTCAAACGTGCCCGCGGATAACCATATGAGATAGACCTACGTGGAGTTGCATAAGTATTTGATCTTGAGTACTTCGACCTCAGACCGACTCGTTTAATGTCTAATCGTCCAAGTCACTCTAGGCGATATAATATCTAGAAAACGGCAAGAAAGACGCCAAAAAAAGAGTCTCAAAAAGAAAACCAAGTTTATCATATACAACCTTGGAAATCGGTCAGGCTAAAAAGTGGATTCCAAAGTACTGGAGGTCAAAGACTTATGAAACACCACCGATATGATACTGGGGAAAATGTAAGATTAAGATAAAAAAACAAAAGCTTGCTCGGCTTTATTGCGCCACAATCATATTTTTGGTACCTGCATTGAGCGCAGGTGAAGGTTGCTATTCCGCGAATGGGTTCAAAGCCCATGCATGATGCCCTTTCGGTCGACAAATGACACTAACACCATAATGCTTTCAAACAAACTCAGATTAAAATCACATGCATAGCAAAGAGTAGGAGTTCTCAGTTGAGACCCCCAAGAATTAGATCAAAATCAAAGGCCGTAAAGTGTCGATAGATCCTCGACCAGCGGAGATATCTTCAACATCAATAGGAAAGCAACCACAAACACATCACAGACAGAAAAGCGCCTCTTCGCCAAACTCGCGAGTCACACTTCCTTCTTCGCGAATGATCCCGCCAAGCCAATGCTTAGCCGTCTCAAAGTCCTTAGCCCCGAACTTGACAAGCACGAATCCAGCCCGCACCCGCGCCGCCGTCCAGGTCACATCGCCCTTATGGCTGGTTGAGGGCTCCGGCACAGACGTTGAGGCCTGGTCGGACCAATTGCGACTGCCAATTCTTGGCTGGGACTGGAACTGGTGCATGAAGTAAGCGCCCAAGCTCTCGAAGACGGGACCGGTGAGAATGAGCGTTCCGACGACTCCGTGCGGGCGCGTGCGCTCCGCAATGATATTCAGCGGCGTCAGGCCGGCCGGCGCCTGGGGCGGCCTATCCACCCGGTTCTGAAGACCGCTGTGGGTATTGCGATTGGTGGTTTCGACTTCGTCTTCGGACTCTGATAGATCGGAGTCATCGGAGTCCTCTGTTTCGTCATCGAGGATGACAGAGTCGCGGAGGAGAAGGCGACTTTTGCCGGTTTTTTCGTCCTGGGCCCAGACTTCGTTGCGTCCACGCCAGAAGCGGAAGTTCCAGTTTTCGCCGCGAGAGGTGCGGCCTTGCGTTACCCAGTCCAGGACGCAAAGACTGCCTCGTTGGTCGCCTTTTGCGGCGGCGTCGAGGGTGAAGGTTTGGACTTGGGCGTAGCGGCTGTTTTGGAAGGGGACGGAGGGATCGGGGAGGTAGCAGAGGGCTGATTGACGGCCGATGCGGACGTCGAGGGATTGTTGACTCATGTCGGAGAGGTGTTGGTTGGCAGGCATTTGCTTGCGATGGCCTTTAATGACATTGGGATTGGAGCCATTGTTATTTGGATCTGTTTTGAAGATCTTTGTGCTTCCTTGTGGCGTCGTGACAACCATTCTGGTCTTTGGTTCGAGGGTGATGGAAACCTCGATGTGGTCACCGGGTAATAACCCGCCGCCATATGTGAGCAGGTAGAGGTGGACTGGGTGCGAGGGACATGAGTCGGAGAGGGCGGAGGGTTCTGGAGTCGGGACGAAGCCGCCGGCCCGCGGGACCAGCTTCAATGGGTATTTGTAGGTGAGGGTCGTGAGAGTAGGGTTGTTTGGAGGGAGTAGAGAGAGGACGACTTTGCCCTGCCCTGGCTTCGCTATGGAAGACTGAAAGGGCGAGGGAATGGGCATGGCTGGTTGTCGCATGGTGCCGAGATGTGAAAAAGAGTACGGAGTAGGGTGGAAAAGGTGGAAGAGAAGGGTTTAAATGCCAGGAGGATGGAGAGGTGAAGTAGATAAGCAGAAACAATATATGCAACCGAAGTAGGAAGAGACGAGAAGCTTTTCAATAGTGGCGTATAGTAAAAAAAAAACCGAGACTACCCCAGAGTTTGGAGGGGCGAAGACGATATATGAAGCCATCTTAGTCACGAACTCCACTCCACGTCAAGCGGGTATTTTCAAATGACCTGCCGCAGTCTCCTCTTCTTCCTTCCTCCGACGAGGCGATGAGAATGGACAGAAGAGGTTTCTATGACAAAGAGTATCTCCGCATTCTGCGTTAGGCCGGCGGCCAGTTCTTGGCGAGTCTTGGAATCTGCACTTCCGATGTCATTTGATCTGCATCTATTGAATATTAGCCGATCTACTGGGGACAAGCCTACCCTTCAATGGGTCTATTTTTTTTTCGACAGGTCATGAGACCACGTACTCCGTACTAGCTCTCAATTTAGATATTAGATAGGAACATCCACTCATTTAAACCAGTTTGTAGTACGAGAGCACCGTATGCAATGTGCAATGGGAATACATAGAAATGCGAAGGGCCAAGTTCCCCTCGGCTGCCCTGGACCAATTGGAGTTCCTCGTGGACGCTCGGGGGGAAGGCGCAATTTCTAGATTTTAGTCGCCTGACGTTTGAGGCATCAGTGACGCAACTAACTAGTTAACTAACTAACTAACTAACTACATAATGACCAACGGATACTCTGTACTATAACACTGTGAATTGATAACAAGCAAGGGACCTCGGGATGCGTCAATTCTTCGATCTGGAAGGATCGATAGAATAGTCTCCGGATTCTTATGATTCGCAAATCCTTGAAGCTCCGAACCTAATTCGAGTGACCCAGACTGGTCCTAGTTACTCCGTACACCCTTGGCAGTGGCTATAAGTTGAATATCCTCAAATGTTGAACTACATAATCATGGAAGCGCAAGCGCAAGTGCCACTTTACACATGCGAGACCTTCCAGCCTACCAGCTGGTGGTGATCGGACCCTGAACCGTCCATGCAGTAGTTCAGTCTAGTCAATCGGTTAGCTGAAAGCGTTGGAGGGAGATCTTTCCATATGGCGTGTTCCGGCATACTTGTTGCACAGCCGGGATTGCGCATGAAAGTGACTCAATATGCACACAGGTGCCGAATCGCCACGGTCGAGGCTCAGTCTCGATCTCGAGCTCCTCTCATTCGAACAACTAAACGTAAAAGAACGGAGTGCGGCGTCTCAAGATCACATAGCGCGTGACTTTGCATAATATGCATGATCTTCAACTCCAAACCTTGGAAGTAGCGTTGATTTTCAATCCCTTGCAACATATCGGTACGGTGACATAGGTAAACGCGGTCTCTTATCTTAGGCTGCAATGTAGATCCATCCCAGGGCTTCCCTCCGCTCTGCTATGGATCTGACATGTACGAAGAGCGTTCACGAGCCCGGACAGCACATACTCAGCCACAGTAGTCTACAAAACAAATTGGTTGATACGCTGTATCCGCTGTGTTTATGATCTCCCTCAGTGCAGGCCTTGGCTAGATTGACGTAACTGACGAGATCAGATAACCTTGGACTTGGGTGCTGAAGCCATGCTTCAGAGTCTCATGGCTATTTTTAGTTCAGTCATTCCAAGGCTTTCTGCTATGTGTATAAACCTCCAGGACGGAGTACTCCCGCAGGGCTTTCTTTTCTTTGTTCTGCCGTATCTACGCTACAAAGCAGTATCCTCAGATTTTTGCAATGAATGTGACTGCAATAATGGCTGTATACGATTTAAAGTTATGATTATGGATATTCTATGGAAAACATCCATATCTGAATCTTATCGAACATGCTGCCTATGCAGAGTAGGCAGCAATTCACGAAAAACGGGGGGGGGGGTTCTGACTGATTATATAATATGATGCCTCAGGCCACAAGGCACGTTTGTCGCGTCTCCCCCACGCTGCGATACGTTTCTACCCAAGCGCTATCTTTTCATTGATCTCATCTTCTTTCGCCCCAAGGAGCGTGTGTTGCGATTAAACCACTTCCTCAATTGCACGCGTTTACTTCCCCACCCAATACCCCGTCACCTTGGTCGTACCGCGCGTTGCACGAGCGCGTCGACCTGACTCTACAAAGCTCTACATACTCCATTGAGGACTGTTGATCTGGCCATCGGAGGACTGTTTAACATTGCGCTTCCGTATCACCAATCGCTTCAACATCATGGATATCGACAATCCACCTTTGTCGAGCCCTGGCGACCGGTCGACCCCGGCCGAAGACCGACGTAAATCTGGCCGACAAACGCGCCGGCCCGAGGTCTTCTCTCAAACCACATTTTCCGCCGAGGAACAAGCCGGTGGAAAGCGCAAGCGAGATGAGTCTCGCGAGGATGGCGAGGAAGACGCGTCGGAGTCAGACAACGAAGATGCCGACGACGAGACCGACGAGGAAGAATTGAAAGAAAAGCGACGCGCCGCACGTCGCAATGGGACCAAGAAAGCCTCTCATCCCAAGTCAAAGTCCAAGGGGCTACACGCATCAAAGAAACCCAAGGTTACGAATGGGCTAGGGAAACAGCTCGCCTTCAGGCCAGCGACTAACGGCCGGCTCCCCGCTGCTCGTTCTCGCAAGCCCAAGGTCCGTCCTAGCCTTGCAGCGGGTGAACGTGGTTTATTCGGTGAGTAGTCTTTACCTTGTATCTGTTCGATCGTGTCCATGGCTGATAATGAATCTAGCGGAGGTGTTTGGAAAAAACAACAATGCCGACACAGTGGCCGCTCAGTGGCTTTCCCAATATCAGCGCAATAATGGAGATGCCATGTGTGATCTCATTAACTTCATTCTACGATGCACCGGAACCGACCTTGAGATTGACACCGCCGAGGTGGAAGATGTCGACAACGCCCCCACCCGTATTCAAGATCTCCAAACACTATACCAAGCAGAAGGAATTACGGAATACCCTCTGATTTCGAAAGCAAAAAAGTTCAAAGCCTTTTCGGTCCTTCTCGAGGAATTTACTGTCGCATTGATACAAACCTTCCATGCTTCTTCGGTCCTATACACCGATGAAAACCTGTTCGAAAATGTTCAAATTTGGATCACCTCATTGTCAACATCAAAATGCCGACCATTCCGCCACACTGCCACTATGATATCCCTCGCAATCATGAACGCTCTGTGTGAAATTGCGCGCGAGGTCACAACCGGCGTGTCCACATCCAGAAAGCAACTTGAGAGCGAGAAGAAAAAGAAGACCGTGAACAAGGGTCGTGTGGAGGCAATCCAAACCGCCATATCTGAGGGAGAAGAGAAGGTGGAGAAACTGGACGAGTTCCTGCAAGATGGATTTGATACAGTCTTTGTCCATCGGTATCGAGACATTGACAGCCAGATCCGCGTCGAGTGCCTGACAGCCCTTGGTGGGTGGATTCGCACCTACCGAGATATTTTCTTTGAAGGCCAGTATTTGCGATACTTAGGATGGACACTTGCGGATGTCGTTCCACAGACCAGACTGGTCGCACTGACCGAGCTTTTGTCCCTCTATGAGAACCGAGACAACACCGCCGGTCTGCACTCGTTCACTGAGCGCTTCCGCCAACGAATTGTTGAGATTGCTGTTCAGGATGCTGATGTCTCTGTTCGTGTCACTGCCGTTGAGCTTCTCAATCACCTCCGTGAAGGTGGTTTACTTGAACCACAGGATATCGATGCCGTGGGTCGATTGGTATTCGATATGGATCCCCAAATTCGGAAAGCCGCTGGTCGATTCTTTGTGGCCAATGTGCAGGATGCATATGAGTCGATCACGGAGGAAGTGGGCGAAGAGATCGGTGACATTCTAGCAGATGATGACGAAGACGACTACGAATCACCCAAGCACGCATGGATCAAATTCAAGTGCCTCACTGACCTGTTCCAAGCTTATGACGCTGAACAGACTGAACAACGATCAGAGCCCATGTCTCGTAACACGCTAATGGGAGTACCGATCGAGTCTCGCTTTGCACTCGCGACAGAGGCTGTTTACCCTCACATGGAAGAGCTCGCTCAGTGGCCATCATTGGCCGGGTATCTGCTCTACGATCACTCTCAAATTGCGGATGAACCGTCCGAAGATGACACAGCAGGAGTTGTGAAGAATCTTTACAAGATTCAGGAGGGGCAAGAATCAATTCTTCTCGAACTGCTTTGTGCAGTAGTAAAGCTTCGAGTGCTTGATGTCTCCAAGTCTGACATCGACAAACGCGGACGCAAAGTCAAAGCTTTGACTGCGAAGATTCCCGAGCTCCAAGAAGAAATTTCTCACAACCTTGCTCAAATTATTCCTCGTCTTCTCAACAAATTCGGCTCCACACCCGAGGCAGCCTCTGCCGTCTTGCGGTTGGAACACCTCGTGGATCTAGACTCAATCCAGGATCTCCAGAAGGATGCCACAGCTTATTCATCATTGCTCAATGATATCAACAAGCAATTCCTGACACATTCGGATCAAGATGTTCTGGCTGAAGCCAGTGTGGCGTTCTTACATGCCAAGAGCTCGGAGGAGATGCGGGAGGCCCTTGACAGCAAGGTCCAGGAACTTTGGGACGATATGGCCGAAACGCTCGGTGCGTTGTCCCGAAAGAAGGAGGTTCAAGAGGGCGTCTCCATTTCTGATCCCACGCTCACTGATCTGACCAACACCGTTTCTCGCATCTCCAACCTCGCCGGAATCACGGATTGCGCAGCCATCCTGGAGACTGTTCCCAACGCGCGCTCCAAGTCGAAGAAGGATGTACCCGAAGCTCCATTCAATTCTCTCATTCGCCTTGCTGGGCGCGGACTACGCAGTGAGGACAACGACGAAGAGGTTGCCAAAGCAGAAAATGAGCTGGTATCAAGCAGTATCAGGTCATTGCTTTTCTACTTCATGTGGAAGGTGCAGGCACTGTCCACGGTGTTGAAGAACGGGAAAGCCACTTACAACACTGCCTATTTCGAGGCACTTACCAAGAGCCGTGAGAGTTTCGCCTCGACGCTTGTCGATATCATGAAATCGCGTCCTGGTCTTGATGATCTCCGATTCTTGGCATGCACCACATATCTTGATCTGCAGACACTTTTCAGTACTCTTCGCAATATTGGCCATGGCAACGGCAACGATGAGGATGTTCTCTTCCAAACTCAAAGTCTAATCCACGAGATCGGACCCGAACCCCAGACCCTCATCACCAAAATCCACAGCATCGCCGAGCGCACAGCAGCAAAGAAGCTAAGAGTCAACCTCGAGCCCGCGGACGACGACGACCCAGCCTCGGAAGATGAGCCCGAAGATGAAGACGAGGCCAGCGACTCGGACGATGAAGAGGTAGTCAACGAGCGTCTCCGCAGTAGCATTGTTGCCGAGCAGCAACTTTGTGAGTTGACAGGCAAGCTGGTCCTCGCCATCATCGCGCGCATCGTCGACGCTTCCGGGTCAAAGCGTGGCACTTTGAAGAAGCGTCTGCTCCGCAACAAGACCGCTCTCGGACACAACTACCGCGAAGTCCTGTCACATCTTGAGGAGCGCAAGCCGCGCAGCGTACCACGTAAGAAAGGAAAACAGTCAACTAAGACAGCTGGTTCTCCTACCAAGGCACCCATGTCTGCAGAGCAGATTGATGACGAGGATGACGATGTGCCTGTGGAAGAGGACGAGGAAGAAGATTTGCGTGCACGCGGTCTTGTCGAGGAGGATATTGATCAGCAAAATGGGGATGAGGACGAGGAGCTTGACTCCCCTGCACCCGAACCAGATGAGGACGAGGTGATGGGTGACTGATCTAATGGTCTTATTGACGTTTACGTGTGTCTGGAAATAATTTTCTGCTTGTCTTGTGGCTGGTTTTCATGTTCTTCTCTTTTCTTTCTCTCCTTCCCTGTCTCAATACTTTCTCTTCCCTCTTCTATGGTTTATGGCTTGAATTGACTAAATCTCTTATTTGGTTTGTGGATATGGTCTTGTTCTCAACTTGTATCTTACGGTTTTCATATCCTAGCTTTGCTGCAAGGTTGATTTGAATCCACCCATTCCAACCTTGGAACACTATCACCGCTTCACTTCCAACCTATGTACTTGATTTCCTCTGCCACTTCTTGGCCTCCCCTTTCCGCTTTAGTGCTCAGTGCTTGCCGCTTTTTGCTCACTGAGTACCTCAGGGGAAGAATATGAACCAGAGGAGCGGGCCAATAAATGATGTGGTGCACGTTTGCAGGACCATTAGGCTCCGAGACCAGCATTTGATTCAGCGTACCAGTAACCTTGAAACTTTTGAGTAGTCTAGCCACATATTGTCGATGGGACTGCGGATACCGTGGGTGGCGTTCACACGTTCTAAATGGCGAATTTTACCGGCAAATATGCCTAGCAAGTCCCCCTCGTGCACAGGGACGATGGAACACACAAAACAAGAGCTGCCATCTCTAAGCAGGAGAAATGTAAATGCTGACTTATCTCCCAAGGACTCTGATACCAATTGGTTCTCGTAAGGTGGAAATAGCAAATCAGGAGAGAAAACCTGCGAATTTTTTCCCTTAAAGCTTTCTTCTTCGCTGGCATATGCCCACTCATTTTTAGCATTGTTCTAGGAGGACGCCTGAACATTCAATCTCTCTGCAATCTGGGGATTTTCAAGACCTGGCTCCTTAGAGAGCGGACTCGGCACTTCTTTTGGACAGCTACTTTGCAATTAGTTGAGGTAGAACGTGATGGTGATGTGAAACTGCAACAGAGAATCTCGGATTCGGAGGGTGGCTCAACCCAAGCCAAGTTGTGCCATATTGAAGGTCTATCATCACCCGAACATTATATACGTGGCTTTCAGGCCCAAGATTGTGACTGCAGATAATTCTAATGGTATTTGTGATTTGATTAAGAAGGGCATGATTCAAGATCCAGCCCTACGGGTTTGTGCGCACATGACTCCACCTGTTTTGGGGACATGTCTATCTTTCCTATTCGAATCAACCACCGTCTATTTTCAGTATCTCAAGTTCAATATAGCGTCAAGTGTTAACTGGAGTTTCTCAAGGGATTATCTTTTGATCAAGGCTTGATCGCAACACATCTCAAACTCGCATATGTGATCCACTGGCTTCCGTCCTCCCTTGTGGTTCCATGACGAAGCATCCGACACATTTGTTCTATAGCTCTTTCTTTCTTCTCTTCTGTTTCCAAAAGATCCAGCATTTGAGCTCCCATCAATCTCAAGAACCCTTCAAGTCCACCGTTATCGGTGGAGGTCAGTTGCAGCGGTTGCGGATTCAATTCAATTTGCTTGACTTGGAATCCAACACTTTCAAGCATCTTCTTCATGTGTATATCCGATGGATAATACCAAGGGCACATAGCTTCCGCTTTCTCGATAGGCACGCCGTGACTCACAAGCGCAAACATGAAGGACGTAAGCATCTCCGGTGCATTCCCATGTCCACACATCTCGAAGAAAAAGGTGCCCCCGGGCTTCATTGATTTAAAAATATTCTCCAAAGTTGAGAGTCGAGTAGACGGATCTTTCAATATCCAGTGAAACGCGGCATTTGAGGATCTATACCGATATCAGAAAGAGCTTGCCGAGAGAAAGAGGTTCGAACCACCTACACTTTATCCCAGTTTCCATTCATGACCTCTGGCTCCCTCTCAAAGTGTCGACAGTCGACAACGCGGAAATTTGTCTCAGCGCCCCCATAGTCAAGTGTCTTGGCTGTGTTGATCATGGACGGCGAAGAGTCCACCCCCATGACATATTCCACAATGGGGGCAAAGCTTGCAGTGAATTTTCCATCACCACATCCGATATCAAGAACTCGGTCTGTTGATTTGAAGCCAATACTTCTAACAAGAGTATCGGCAAAGTGGGGTACGAAAGAAGCCGCATTCTCGTATGTCTACATTTGATTAGCATACCGTATGCACTCTAGGGTGGTAAGCTGCAGTTCACGACTAAATACCTCGGTGGACCAATAGTCCTTCTGAATCCTTTGTGTTTCTTTCATGATCAAGACGTGGAGAGTGAATCTTCATTCGGGAAGACTCAGATATCTGGGCGCCGTAAAGGTGGGCTCACGATGGTTTTAACTGCAATTTTATTGCAGATGGACAGGGCCCCACTACCTGAATCATACTCGTATATCTTCCAAGGTTTTTGACCTGGTATCTCGCTGTTGTCCGGCTTTCTGTACAATTTGATATAATCATCAAAATGTGGTTTTTGTTCAATATTTATATTTATTTATGTTGAGTTTGTTCAATTTTAATTCAAATTGCCATTTAGATCTTCAGCGCATTTTGCAAGATTCACTGTTGGGTCAACGGGGCTCCCATCGAGCAGGCATGCGCCAGCTGCGCGTGGCTGAAATCGCCATGACATCAAGACTCACTCACCGACAGTAATTATCACTAGTGCCTTTTTCCACTATGTTCACAAACAGCTATCTCACGTAGATCCTTCAACTCAAGCTGAAGAATCCACTGTGGGGGACAATTGGTGGACAAATACACCGCTAGTTGCCACATGGGACTCGATATGTAGCGTGTTACCGATCATGTACCATCTTTTGGTGTGGATTTATCGGAGAAAATCGGTTGGTGATCTCAAAAATCCCCACTCAGACTTCCCACGTTCCAAGATTGGGAGCCGATCATGCGAGATCCGAATTGTGGTGATAAGTTACAGGTCATATGTAGGACCCTCCCTACCCCCATCGACGTGTAGGGATGTGTTGACTCGTCTGTTGGATGCGGAATATCTTTTGTATTTAAGGATCTGCCTCGAGAGTGGATGGTCAGTGAACCTCAATTTTGCAATGTAGTCAATGCTGTATGTATCAGAGCATCGTGCTATTACCACCATGGATACCGACGGTTACAGCAACAAACCACAATCATAAAACACAATGTAACTTCCTATTTGAGATCCACAGATAATCGCGATCTATCTCCATGGAGCTAGCCTATCATACTTGTAGTACTCCGCAGGCTGTTTAGCTGGTGGGTCTTTGACTAATACCAATTTATCGAGTTGCTCTGTATTGTTGACGCAGTATTTATAGTCAGATACGCAACCTACATTAGCATTCTATCCAACTACAATACAAAGTTTTTTGAGATGACCATCAAGACGCTATCCCAGCAGCCGTCAGCGGCTAAACTCGCCGCTTTCGCATCCACGATTACCGAAGCAGTATCGCAATATTCAAAGGCAACTTCACAGCATGAACAAAATACGGCTCTGAAAACAATTACTTCGAACTCCCAAAAGCTTTCACAATGCGCTATGGGGCCCAGACTATCCCTCACGGCGTTTCATTTTAAACCGCACGAAGTTTTGTGCGTACGCCTAGCTATTGAAATGGGCCTGTTTGACAACTTGCCGATCTCAGATTCGTTCACAGTGAAATATGTGGCTGGGAAAGCTGGGGCAGATTTGGAGTTCACGGGGCGCCTTATGCGTGCTCTGGCTGCTTCAAACATTTTCGAAGAGGTGGGCGAGGGCACATATAAGCAGACGGCGTTATCCCAAGAATGGAATAGCAAATATATGCAGTCTTACACCAAATACTCGTGGGACTACGCGCTTGGTTCTATGTCGTCTTTTATGGACTTCTTCAACACCACGGGGTTCGTGAGCCCTTCCGATCCCTTGAACACGCCCTACGCATTCGCAAAGGGTGCTAAGGACATCGACTTTTTCAGCTTGCTACAACAAGACCACAAAGCGGCCACCACTTTCAATGAAGCGATGACGAGTATGAAAGATCGCTTGGGTGATTTGTATGATTTTGGCAGCCTCCAAACACCAGAGGGCGGCGTGGTCCTGGTCGATATAGGTGGCGGCAAAGGCCAAAGCATTGAAAGTGTATGCTCAACATACCCAAATCTCAAAGGTCGATACGTACTCCAAGATCTGCCAGGAGTTCTTGAAGCTGGCAACAGAGTTTGTTCACCTGACGTCGAGATACAGCCGTACAACTTTTTCGAACAGGTTCAGCCCGTCGAAGGTGAGTACTCAATTTTCGTTTGCTTCGATCGTATAAGGAAGATCGTATAAGGAACTGACTTTTATTCTACAGGTGCTGCGGCTTACCTTCTCAAGTTGATTTTACATGACTGGCCGGATGCTGAATGCAAGACGATTCTCCGAAACTTGGCACCAGCAATGGGAGGGTACAACTCGAAGCTTCTCATCTGCGATATTGTCTTGTCGGACTGTCGACCAGATCCACAGAAAGTTCTTTATGATATCAACATGTCTATTGTGGCTGGCAAAGAGCGTAGCGTGAAACAGTGGCATAGTCTTATGGAGGGAACTGGGTTCCGGATTGCAAAAATCGTTGGGATAGATAATCCTGTTCGCAGTATTATAGAAGCTGTGTTAGAAGAATAGTCCTATGCTATGTTTTGTTATTCTATCATAGCTCCTAGTTCGTATGTATAATTTGTTATGGTTCGAGTTAACTGAAAATATTCGTCCTCGACTTTGTTTTGATGAACTTTACAAAATCGAAAGAATTTGTGTAACTCTAAGGCCTTTGGACATGTCTATCCGGCCGCGAGATAACCTGACAGAAGCTATTGTCGAAGAAAGCGGAAGGCATGATTTTCGAGGGGTCGTTGTATGATTTGTAGGATCTGGTATTGAGCACGAAACAGAAAGTAGCTAATCGAAAATCCGGGTAATGAACTTCTGATTTCCATCATTTATATCCAAGAGGGTTAGCTAATATATGTCTATTGCACTTGTCAATACCTAGGTGTCTGACATACTTTCATTTAGCAAATCATTCTGGGCCATGGAGATGATTGAAGTTGCGAATTTTAGCCTTTTGGTTGTTAAATAAAGTTGTAAATCAGTGAAACGATATAGAGCTAGCGAGCTGACAAGATTTTTTAAATATATATTGTTGTATGTATGTGAGGAATTTCCAAGGTTGTTGTATCAGGCATTTATAAAATTGAGGTGCTTGTGTTAGTAGGTTGTATGAAATCCTTATGTTTTTGAGTGATAATATTATATTGCTGCGGGTTTATTAATTCAAAAATGTGGCTTCACAGCGGTTGGTAGCTCTCTCATACCGCAAAAACTATTTTATTTGTTTTTTTTTTTTTGGATTACCAATGGGGCGCTGATTCGAATCGATATCACAAGCTCTGATAATTTCTAGTAAATTTCCGTTTTATGCAACTCTCATGCGGCTTACTTCTGTGAAGAAAGCGAAAGCGAAAGCATAAGTGGTTAAATACGTCCACGCGTAAATATGTGACTGTCCCAACAAGATAATTAAAGAGAATAGTACCCTCTACTCACCCAAAAGTCGATGTGCTGTTGCAATAACTCATGATCCAAAGGAACATATTTGATATCCGGCCGATCTGCCAGAGCCTTGACAGTGTTTTGGGTCTCATAAACAGGAGTATACATGCTCGTCTGCATCCGAGTCAAGTCCTCCAAAATTGGTTCCTGCAGCATGGGAATCATGGGTCCCAAGGGATTCCCTGGAGCGTTTTGAATCATGTCAATCCATTCCTGGTATGGAACTTCCTTGACCGGATATCCAGCTTTGTTAATCAAGCTGCATGTCTTCTCTATACTCACCGACTGTGCCACATCCGGGGAGACGAGATGGAATGATCGACCGAGACTCTCGGTCTTTGATGCAATATGTAGAATGGCCGAGCAGACGAAATCCACCGTCACATACTCTAGTCGCTGGTGAGGAAGATGGGGGAACTGGCGGCTCCGAATGCACCCCACGATCAGCCGTGCAAAGAAATCATCTGCGTTTCCATAGCCCCGTGAACTGTCCCCAATCACGAATCCTGGTCGATAGATGGTCGCAGGTAAACCACGGTCCCGCGCCCTCTGGACCATCTCATCTGCCACCCACTGACTCTGCGAGTATCCCATGTCGTAAGGCAATGATTCCAGATGTGATTTGAGCGAGGCATCTTCGAAGACTCGCTCTGTCTTGTTTATAAGACCAGTTACATTCCACGCGTCTATCGAGGAGACATAATGCAGTGCCTTGCGTCGGCCTAGTGTGGTGAGTCGGATGATATTCCGCGTGCCAACCACATTGGGTTCATAAAGAGTCTCATAAGGTTCACACCAGTTCACTCGCGCACCAATGTGAAAGATTATGCTCGCCCAGTTGCTGAGCCAGTTAAACTTATCCTCTCCCAGACCTAGAGTGACATCTGTTAGGTCTCCATCAAGAGCGATGATCTTTTGGGTGCTCTCCAGCCTGCCGTCCCAAAGGTCATATTTCTCCAACGCTTTCTGAATGCGATCATTTGCGGTGAGATGGCCACGGCTTCGGGCTAAACAAGCAACCTTCTTCACACTAGGCATGGACAGAAGTTGATGCAGTAAGTATGCGCCGACAAACCCAGTCGCCCCTGTGAGGAAAACGTGTCCCTCTTTGGTAGATTTCCAATCTGGGGGAGAGACTAGATCATCCGCTAGGTGGGAGTCTTGTGCCCACCGCGTTGTCTGGGTAGCATCAGTGCTATCTTCGTCGGAGCTTTGAAGGAGAGCTGTAAGGCTCTCCAAGGTAGGGTTTGCATGCAGTTGTGCCAGCGTCACAACCTTCCCACTGTGGTGTTTGATCGTCCCTACTAGCTGGGCAGACTGCAGCGAAGTGACCCCTAGAGCGAATATATTCTTATTGGGATCGATGTGTGGCACATTCAACAATTCTTGGAGATGCGATTGGAGCCAGTCGTTTTGACTTTCCATTTGTGGAGCTTGCCGGGCTTCAGGTTCCTCTGTCTTTGGTGCATTTTGTAAATCGCGAACCAGAGAATTCCTATCAACCTTGCCGCTGAATGAAAGCGGAAATTCCCGGACACTTTGGATCGAGCTGGGGACCATGTAATAAGGCAGATGTTCCTTTGCCCAATCGGTAATCTCGGAGAGCTGAAGTTCCGTTTCACATTCAATTGGAATCACATAGGCCGCCAGAGTTTCCGAGTGCTCCTGCTTGTGTTGGAGAACGACACACGATGCCACTTGCGGGTGCCTCTCGAGAGTACGCTCGATATCGCCCAATTCCACTCGATGTCCAGAGCATTTGACCTGTTTGTCTGCTCGGCCAATATAATCCAAAGTACCGGATGAGTCTTTCCATTGTGCCAGGTCCCCGGTACGGTACAGGCGGATGGATGGCCCATCGTCCTCTCCTAGTGTGGCGGTATTGACATGGATAAACTGCTTCTCGGTCTCTTCGGGTCGGTTCAGATATCCTGCTGCCAGCTGGGGTCCAGCAACACATAACTCCCCAGTCTGATGTGTGTCGGTGATATTCCTGAGCTGTTCGTCCAACAGATAAACTTTTGATTCCCCGAATGCTCGTCCGATGCTGATGCGAGGATGTTGTGTCTCCTCTAGGGTGACCCGGCATGTTGTTACAAATATGGTTGTCTCCGTCGGACCGTATTCGTTGTACAGATTTTCTGGTGGGCCGTTGGTGAGGACCTTCTTCATTGCATTGACATTCACGGCCTCACCTCCCACAAGGACGTGGTGCAGACCACGAAACGCGTTGGGCGCATTCAAGGCAATGGCATTGAACAGGGCTGTTGGTATGATCATCACTGTCACCTTTCTGTTTTCCAGAAAGTCACTGAGAGAAAATGGATCTGTGACAATCACTTTGGGAACTTGGATGACTGTCGCCCCAGCAAGTAGCGACGCCCAAACCTCGAAGAGTGCGAAATCAAAACCCGGGCTGATGAATCCAGCCATGCGGTCAGATGGACCCAGCAGTGTAGCCGGTTCAGAGGCTAAGGCATGGAGAATACTGCAAGCCAGGACCTGGATGGCTTTCGGCTGTCCCGTGGAGCCAGAGGTGAAGAAAATATGGCTCCGATGGGTTTCAGGACATCCTGCCTGGACTTGAATTGGACTGGTCTCATTCAAAGTGATATTCTCCACGGTTGCGTCTTCAACACGGATAACTTCAAAGTCTGATACCCGATCCATGAGGGCTTCGCTGGTAATGACCAAGCGGGACTTGATATCGTGTAGCATGGCCACCAGGCGGAGAGAAGGCATGGACGAAGCAATGGGAACACAGGTCCCTCCAGCTCGGAGGACAGCAACTTGTGAGATGATCTGTTGATAACCAGACCCAAGGAAGATACAAACGGGCTCCGCGAGCTCTATTGACCTTCCACGCAATTTCTCAGCAAGTACATCAGCTCGTGCAATGAGCCCTTGGTAACTAATGCTGGTACTGCCCTCGACAACTGCAATCGCATTGGGAGAAGCGTTTGCACACTGAACAAGGCGATGCTCCATTGCGCTTTATGCTAGTCGAAGTAACCGGTGATGATTGTGTTTAGACAGATATCTGACAAAATCTGATAGTTTAATAATGAATAGACCGTTTGAAAATCATGCTCCAACAGAAAACACACCAGAGCACCAGCCATCTTATAGGGCATCGTGCTCGGTCTACCTTTGTTGTCTATCCCAGGAAGGTAAAACTGTAGCCTATTGAAAGAGCGATCTATGTTCATCCTTGGGGTGTGTTACACCGGAGGCGTGATAATCGCATTCGTTGACGTCTGCTGGTCACATTCATTTTCTCTGAATGGCAGTCGATGGCTGATCAAACTGTTCAGGGCTTTTATAATACTAAGCCTTACGTCATTCTTTACCTTTTCCGGCTCGCCATGCTATATACAATAAGTCTTACATTGGATCTACATCATGTTATATGGACACTTTGGCACGCATTATGCACCCGAAGTCCCATCGGGCATATTAATGTGCACATCTACCTAAGCAGGTTTGTATTAGTGGATAAGATAATCTCTACCACCTACGTGTACGAGTTTTGCGGGTCGTGTCTGATCAAACTATTCAGGCCTTTTATGGTGTTGAACTTTGGGTTATCATGAGCGTATCACTTACATGTGGCAACATTTACATTGGATATAGAGAATTGATATCTGCACCACTGTTAGTAACTTCGACTAAGGTACCTAGGTATCATTTGGACAGCCCTTTTCGCTGACGGTAAACTGATGTAGTACATAGACTCACGGAAAAGTTATCCACCTGGGCAATGTAGGTCCTAGCGCATATATTGCACAAGCCTAGATGCCGCGCTTACGCGCGGCCAGAGACAGGCAGGCAATTGAAACAATAACGCCACCTGGGCAGGTGTGCATTAATGAATTGCATACAGACGCCTTCCAAGGTTGCTTGTAGGAGCAGTATACACACCAGTTGACGCCCTCATTATTAAAGCCGTATACCCATGCTCTACTAATAGGAGCTGTATACTCATGCTATTGAGAAAGGACGACGAGGAGTTTGAAACTGACCAGGAGAGGTAGAACTGATAAAAAAGAAATATTCTGAATAGACACCCCCAACATGATATATATAATAAATACTGATGTAACAATGACATCTATGTACACCTTTTTCCATAGACGGGTTGATTCTCTGTCGGACTTGATTCCCTACTTTAAACCTTAATCGACAACTACTGATGATACTCGTACGCAGAAAAATATGAATTGGCAATGATGTCAGAATGAAAGAAGGCAAAGTTTGTGATTGGTTGAAAGAGCTAAGCCGTGGACAGAGAAATATGATTACAGGACAGGATACAGTTGCAGCGTTCCAGCATGCAGAACTGACCTAGATTTGCAGGATAATATACCCAATGCAGGTCTTCTTGCATACGGATCTATATCCTGTGATCCATGGATGGGAGTCAAAACTTAGAGATGGTGACTGGGCGCCTACCCCCATTGGCAAGCAAATATACTCCGTACAAGTCGGGGTCAATGCGCTATAACACACCTGCAGCTGGGGGCGAGAGAATAGTATTCAGACTGAAGTATTTAACTAGAGCAATAGGAAGCTTGGAAGTAATATATTCATTTATACAATAGGCAGAAGAGCATTTACGCATAAACAGGTCTTCCCTATACTATCAAATTGTCTCTTTCTCGGCAAAGCATGATGGTCTCTAAAATATCTCGTGAACAGATTCAGTTGCTGGTATCTCAAATTAAAGAACCGGCGTCTGTTCTTTATCCGGACTCTGAAGGGTACGAAAAAAGCCTGGAAAAATGGTCAGCAGTTGGATGTCAACAAGCGGTACGGCCCGACCAACTACATAGGATGCTGAATTCTAACCGGTCCGCCATATAGGGAGTCATTATACGCCCGACAAACACCGAAGATCTTGCAACCACCGTGCGCTTTTCCAGGGACAACCGACTGGACCTGGCAATCCAGGGCGGAGGACATTCCACAGACACGTCCTGTTCGAGTGATGGGGGTATTTTGATTGACCTTGGCGGCATGAGACAAGTCAGTGTCAACTCAATCGACTCAACTGTCACTGCACAGGGTGGAGCACTGTGGAAGGATGTGAACGACACTGCTGCCCAGTTTAACCTGGCCTTGGTTGGCGGCACGGCCAGCCAAACAGGTGTCGGCGGGCTCACTGTCCGCGGGGGATATGGGTATCTGACTCCGAAGTATGGGCTGGTCCTTGACAATCTTCTTTCTGCAAAAGTGGTGACTGCCGAGGGGCAAGTCTTAAATGCATCCAAGAACGAGCACCCTGACCTATTCTGGGCGATTCGGGGTGCTGGAGCAAATGTCGGAGTCGCGGCGGAATTGACGTTCCAGGCACACACGCAGGCCAACGAGGTCTGGTGCGGCACCATGATGTTCACGCGTGACAAACTGACCGAGGTTGTCCAGGCACTCAACGGTGCACTCATTCATCCACAGGGGAATGCGGCAGCGCAATGTGTCTTTGCCGTATCTCCCGATACTGGGGCCCCAGTTGTCACCACGGTCCTCGTATTTAATGGCCCCGAGGAGGAAGGGAGAATGCATTTCTCTAGCCTTGTTAACTTGGAATGTATCAACACGAACATGGAAATGAAGCCCTACAAAGTGGCCAACACCATGCTCGACGATGCAATGCCGCCAGGTGGAAGAAAAAAGATCATTGGAGTGAAACTTGTTCCCCCTATTCGGCCTGAATTTGCCTTGGAATTGTCCGAAGAAATCGGTCGCAAACTCACCACAGCGCCAGAATTGGCCAAAAGTTGTCTCGAGATCGATTATTTTGATCTTTCCAAGGTCTGTGGTGTGCCCGTTGCCGAGACTGCCTTCCCAAGTCGGACCAAGACTCTGAATGGGGCGCTCATCCTTCAGTGGGTCGATCCGGGCAAGGACCAGGACTTCATAGCATGGGGGGAAACCATCCAGAATATGTGTGAGAGTGAGGTACAACGAGCTGGTCACAAGCCAGATAAACTGGTGTCGACATTCTTCGGCTACACACGTGGTGAGTACCAGACGGAGAATGTAGGGCTTGAGAAATATGTACTGACTTTGCCTTCAGATGATAACATGACACCTGAAGATATGTTCGGAGTTAATGCTGATGCCCTGCTCAAGGTGAAAAGAAAATATGACCCGGACAATGTTTTCAACAAATCGAATCCTCTTGAGCTATCTAGTTAGTATAGCAAGGAAATTTGCTCACTACGGGTCTTGTACTACTTGTCGACCATGTCTCACGGACTACATCTATGTGTCTACATGTACTCTCGTTTATAAAAACGCTGATAATTAGTATATGAGTTTATTATAGTGGTAATAATTGCTACTTTCTTTTCTTTTTTATTATAAGATAGTATTTTTTTAATCTTTTATTTCTAAAAAACAAGGGGGTAAGTAAAAAGAAAGAAATTACTAAAGATTAAAAAATCTTATCTGTAGTGCTATGGAGTCCACAGGTACGAAGGTGTATAGCGCCCAAGGGTTGAAAACTACTTTTGATGCCTGATTATGCCTGATTATGCCTGATTCCAGACCGAAGTTCAGACCGCTCCATACCAAGTATTGTAACTGACTAGCGATATTGAAGCTATTCCAAAATGCTCAACTTGTACAGATCCAGGCGATAAGGCAGTATTTGACTGTACAGATTGCCCCTTTCGGCAATTCTGAAGCTATAAAGAGACCCCTTAAAGACATATTTGTAAGAATTCTGGCGATGAATCTATTTCTAGGCGTAATCGATCCCATGATCCTATTTTTGACAGGGTTTCCCTATTCTTCTCGGATTTACCTAGGCATCAACCATTGACCGACCGTCTAGAATGCCCAGGTGCGTTCATCGCGTCGAGATCCTGACCTTGGGAAATACGCTCCGAGAAATACGTACTAGGTAGCACGTTTAGGGAGAATAATGGTACATTGCTTACTATGGCGAGTGTAATGGTAATTCAGGTATCACAGTCTTCTGCCGGACCAAAATAAGGTATCCTCAGGCACCATCAGGCATCGAAATTGGTTTTCAACCCTTGGGCGTAATACACCTTCGTACACAGGTGTGTATTATAATATTGAACATGGTCAAATATGGTCTTATTATAGCGTTTATTTGACAGGCTATCCTTCAAACATACTCGCAAACCACATCTAATTGGTGATCGCGCTTCTGATCTTGTCTCTCAAGTTTGGTATCTCCTCATCATCGTCTACCTTTAAGCCTTTTATCACTCTCGCCAACAGCGCATAAATCCCGATAATAATCAACACTTCTACCAAATCCTCCACTGTGAGCAAAGTCAAGGCCTCTCTGACCGTCTCGGGCTCATTATCATAAGACGCCAATTGTTCATCCACAAGACGAAGTAGAATTCGGTCACGTTCAGACCATGGACCCTTCCCAGCACATACGTCTTGAATAGAACTTCCAATGGCCACAATTTTGTCCTGAGGGAAACCGTATGCCTCGGCCACGGGCAAGTTCACGTCGTACTCATACTTGGCCTTGAGAACGGTCGCAGTGCGCAACACAATCAATTGCCAATCAAACAACGGAATTCTGCGCGTTTCCCCGTCAAAACATCCGCCAAGTAAGCTGCTAAAATGTGGAAATAGGCCGTGAGAGTGTGCCATAGTCAAAAGAATATTGCGTCTGAAGGGAAGCACTTTCAGCTTTTCCTGGACGGCAGGAGGGGCCTTTTTGGGATCAAGATAGGGAACTAGGCAGTTCTTTCGCAATGGGTCTCCAGTGGTGTTGACCTCTGCGTTCTTGGTGACTTTGGGGTCCACTGGCCGAGTGTCAGTATGATGGCGCTAGAAAGAGGAAAAGGCATTGAGCACTGACTTGTAGAGATTTAGAGGATTCCCCTGACCAACAGAGCAAAAATGGGGATGGTATGGTGATAAGACTATGCCAACAGACTGTTGAGGCTGCTATAAAAGGTTCGACTTTATAGGGAAAAACCAACCACAGGTGCTGAAAGAATGGGGTTTAACAGACTTTAGATAAAGCCTCGTGCCATCGCCTTGGTCACTAGCAAACTCAGACGTTCCTTTGGTATTGACGTTTTTGACTTAGCCAGTACGATGAATTTCACTGACGTCGTAGATATGTTTGACGTCGTAGATATGTTTGACGTCGTAGATATGGTTGGCTTCGCAGTTATGGTTGACGTGGTAGATATGGTTGACGTGGTAGATATGGTTGACACATTAGGGATATGCTCCATTGGTGTCACCCACATGCGCAGCGGCGTTCATGAAAGACCTTGCAAGTTATAGTTGCCTTTTTATTTAGTAAGCGATGGCATTTGATGGTTTTTTTGTAGAATGATAGAAAATCAGAGACCTGACCAAATAGGGAAACGGTTGGGTTTGTATTACACTCATGGTTTCTAGGTGGAAGGCAGGTTGATGGCCCAAACTTTCTAATCCCTACGGAACTGTTAGATGTATTAAATACTTCCAAGAAGTAATGAATGGCTTCTCGATAGACTGTATTTGATTCTGCGTCTTTGAATCGCTACAATCAAGTCAAGAACTTGTGCAGGTTGAAAGGTTCCACACAGACCTCTAATCAGATGCAAACAAATTGAAATGTTGAGATAGTCTGTCTATGACGATGACAATGATTGTATCAGGATATAGAGATCATCATCGGTCTAGCTCAATTTTCATTTTGTAACAGCAAAATGTATAATACTATGATTACTGCAGCATTTGACGTCATCTTAGCCTAACGATGATGATCCTAAGTAGATGAATGTTGCTTTGTATGTAGCATATTAGAATATAAAACGTGTATAAGACATGGTTAAGATCAGCCTTTTTTACATTAATTTGAATTATATTCACATATTGTTGAATTGAACCGCTCACACTCCTCAAACCCTATATTTACAATGGAAGGATCAAAGACCAATCTGCCACTTCGTGAGCTGAAGGTCAAGTGGCCTAAGCTTGATGTGACAGTTACTGTGAGAATGCATGAGCTCAATTCAGCTTTGGTCGACTTGCTTTGGGGTACTCTGCCCTATCGCTCTCTCCAGACGCATGCTTTGGTCACAGGGGACCACTTATACCATCTGGTTCCATCAGAGCCCCTAATTGTGAGTGGATATGTTCCTTTCCAGATAACTAAGTTGATACTAACTATACGCAGTACACTTGCCCTGAATACAAGGTTCCGGATAGGGCCAATGAACCTGATGGCACTGTGTTTCTCTCTAAATACCAGCACCTAGCTATCAAGTATGGTAGGGTGACTGAACACCACCCTGCGGCCCCTTGTGGCGCCGTGATTCCCGAGGATTTGGAAAAATTGCGTTGGCTTGGGAATGAAGTTTGGAAAAGTCAATTCGAGTCAAAACAACCCATTGAGGTGATTCTGTGGGAGGCCTCCGCGCCCGAGCCTGACCCCAAGTCCCTTCCACTTCGCCTTCAGCGAACCGGTGCGACTCAAGAAGTGCAGGACCTCGTTAAAGAGATCCACGAAGAGGTATGCCTGATTACTTCAATTGTTGCAGACTATGCTGATTCAAATCAATGTTGAGACGGACAAGTCCTGGTCGGACATTTCCCATGATATCAACATCATACACAGCGGCAGGGCACCCTCAAACCCAGGGTCAAAGGATTCCTACTTCGCCGCCATGTTGTTCGCAAACAGCGAGGTTAGGGCCCTTGGCTATTATCTTCTGGACAACATCCTCAAGATAGCTGCCAGAAATCCTGAGTTTGACCTCGAACATTTAATTGTATTGTACAAAGAGCTGGTTACTGCCCCAGCCGAATTCCTTGGCTATGTGGGTACTGAATTTCTCCGTGATAGCCATCGGAAGATCGACAATCTTATCATACTAAACGTGGAGAAGAATGCTAACAAAAAGGAGGCTCGTGAGGATCTCCTTGCCATGATAAGTGTACTGGCGCAATATGTCAATCTCCTCAATGCTCAGAACCTACTCTCGTTCCCTTGGAAGCATACTAGCGAGTACCTTATTCCCCTTCACTGAGAAGGTGTGCATATGTTAGTGATAAGTGGTATAAAAGTTCAATGTTTTTTTAACTCGGAAAACCCCAAAATACACACACACACACACACACACACACACACACACACACACACGATTTATTAATGCCCAGCAGCTAAGCCGAAAGGGCAACTATCTCTAATCTACTACATATATCATATTATAGGGGCCAAAGCGCTAATAACTAGCTGTATCTATAGCTTCAAGACTGATAAAAATGGTAAAAAAGGAGATTTGGTATCATGTCAGAACAAGAGTTCTGACATAATGGCCTTTTGGTCTAGTTGACTGCCTTTATGCTCCCAGGCATATTCCCGTTACATTATAGACAGGGCACAGCTCAGATGCATGTACATGTTAGCCGGCTCTACTGGTCAAAGCGTCATAAAGACATTCTCTGGTCAAGTACAGTGTTGCTAGGTAGCCTTTTGCATTCGCATATGAAATATAGGGAAACCTCGTTGAAGATGAGGGGAAAACCTATACTAAGGCCAAGGTAACATTAACATCTTATTCCAGACAAGCGCCTCTCCCAGTCTTTATATCTCCTATTCCGAATGCGGTTCTTGGCAATCACATAGCTTGGTTGCAGGACCTTTAACACAATCACAGTTTGCAAGACCGTGATCATTCGCACATCCGCCACAGGCAGGGCACACCTGCCATCCACAAACATCCTCCTCACACTGGTCCACCAACAACATCTTGGGAATTGAGATAGTCATAGCGTATTTGGCAAGTAGAGTGATAAATTCAACGTGGCGCCAACAGCAATTGTAGAGGAGTCTGAATTTTGAGGAACTAAAAAAGAGTTCAGAGCTTGGTCCGGGGGTTATGTATTCGGGCAAGTGACAGGCGAGGCCGTCTTAGCGAATGATTGACATCCTTTTTTACTCTTTCTTTACAAGTATAGAGTTGGACTACATGAACTATGGGGCCCTCGTCTAACAAAATCCACCTATTATAACATCCTATAAAAGCTTTGGGACGCTACTGTGACATCATCAGCCCAAGATTGGCCCATCTTCAAGGGGTGTGGGTCAAGCTTAGGGCTAAGGCACCCAGGTGTGGCCTTGCCTAGTATATGATAGACAGCAATATATGGGGTTTGGAATTCGCTGAATGGCGGGGGGTGAGGAGAAGGAGAAGAAGGAGAAGCGAAAGAAATGAAAGTCCGGTATTACTGGTACAGAGGCTCAAGCTCAGTCATGGGTGAGTGAGAAAGTATTACTCGTATAATATTTGGGTGGGTCATCCATGACTGAGCTTTTTTTCCTCATCCGTGACTGACCTGTGGATACCACAATACGGAGTAGATGCCTTCAAATGTTTGAAAAATCTCCGAGTAATCAAACACACCTACATGTGCACTAACCGCTCACTAAATAGCCAATCACATTCACAGAGTGCTCACAGAGTGTGATTGGCTGCCCAGTGAACGCTCAGTGGGCCTTAAACAAAAGTCACGTGACTATATCAAGCATGAGCCCGGACTGAGATTTACTCAGTGAGCCTGACTCTGAGCGCTCTCATAAAAGCGGTGGCAGCCAAGATAAGAAAGCCCCACCCGGCATAGAAAAAAACACGGAGAGGAGAAGAAGAGAGAGAGAAGAGAAGAGCTCTTCTCTCGACTATCTATAACCGGCGCACGGACTCTGACCTAATCGGGAAGCCCCACCGAGCTCCCGACACCTAGAGTGCACCCATCATCCCCGTTTCACTAGGTAGGGCTTCTGACTGCTTTATTACAAGGCTTCTATATTCGTCATTAGGTGGTGTATTGAATTATGGTCCCTGTGCTCAACTTCCAAGGTTGAGCGCCAGAACGGAGTAGATCTATCTCTGTTGCTGCATTTTGGGGGCCCGTGGAACCAATCCTAGGCTTCGGTGGCTTGTTGGTTGTAGCTCAACCTTGGCATAAGCTGAGGCTGATTAAATAACGGCTAATCGGACAGGCATCTAGCCATGCAACCAAGTCATTTTGCCCCTATTCCAAGGTTATTTTCCTAGGTCTTTCCAATGTTTCAAATTCAGCGGGACCAAGTTCAGCTATGGAATATACCTTTGATTCTAAGGATGACAACTTGGAACCTTCCAAGGTTGGCAGTTGGCAAAATGCCAGCATTTGCGTTGACTTTTCTTTGTTTTTTTCTTTGTTTCATGTCATGCACTGTGATACTGTAATGTGATGAATAAAATTCAAACGGGTTGGTACTTTTTTACTTGAACGGTTCCAAGGTTCTTTCGAAAATTTTACAAATAGGGATAGTCATTGAACGCAGCGTGCATTTTTCTTTATCTTCCCTCTTCCTTATTTCTTTGCTGAATTTGCACAAGTCTCACATACGCATACAATGCCCGAAGCTCCATCAGAACCCTCCCTGGCGAAAGGGAAACGAAACGCAAGTGTCCTTGACCCTGTCGATCAAACCTCAAAGGGCTCTTCCTCTTCTCGGACAAAGAGAAAGCGACCGACAAGGAAGCCTATCCAGACAGCAACAATCATTGAGAGCGCTGTCGACATTCCGAAACAATCCGCATCTTCAGTCGATGAGAAAGTCCTGGAGAAAATCCAAAAATGCCTCGCTCGCGCCCAGCATCCCAACACATCGGAGGCGGAAGCTAAATCTGCTCTTTATGTCTCTCAGAAGCTTATGAGTCAATATAATGTGACCCAGGCAGACTTGATCGCCAACGAAAGCGCCAATAATAGGGGACATTTTGGAGGACGCAGCAAGGTGGCTATCACGAAAGTCCCGGGCTCGAAATCTACCAAAGTTATCACTGAAGCTTTCACGTGGAAACTTGCGACTGCAATGTCGACTTATTTCGACTGCAAAGAATATTCCGAATACTTGGCCACGCGTGTGGAGTGGGTCTTTTTCGGAATTGCTAGTAACACTGCTGCTGCTGCAATGGGGTTTGAAATGGCCCACAATCAAATCCTAGACTGGTCTTGCAAACTCAAGGGTGGCCAGAGTGACTCGAGTTATCGTCTGGGAGTGGCAGATGGCCTCGTGGCTATCGCCCGGCGCTTGAAGAAGACGGAGCTGGAGAATGCCAACCGCAAGGAGCTTGATGCCATATCCGCTAGGGAGCGCGAAGAAGCAAATGAGCGCCAAAAACAGCTGGATAGGTTGCAACCCATGCCGTCTGGCTCTGCAGATTCCGACAGCACATCCCGAGGGAATGCATACTCGGCCCCGTTGAGCCCGGATTTCAGTATGCCTGATATTACCCCCGGCCCCGGTGGAGAGCCTTCTGGGAAATTGGGAGCTGGCAGTATAGGCCCGAACTCAGTTCCAGCTCTAGTACAAGCTCCAGCTACATTGGGTCCGCATCCCACCATGTCTGATATTGGCGCTGGCTCCGATACAGAATCCAATGGAACGTTTGGATTTGGCATTCAAGGTTCAGTCCCGTCAACTCTTGATCCAAATGTGCCTGATCTGGATGTTGACTCGGAAGACGATATCGATGAGATCTGGGGATCCGGCGTTCAAGCCGATTTCAATGCGAGCGATGCACAAATCATTGATCTTTGCGATGACATAGACGAACTTATCGACCAGTTGATCAAGCCGGAGCCCTCGGAGCCCCTGAGACCAATCCAACAGATACCTGGGTTTGGTTCAAATTTGGGGCCTAGCATCAAGCCGGACCCTACTATCAAGCCGGATCCTACTATCAAAATGGAGCCTGAGCTAGAGTCCACTCCAGCCGAGTCACCCTGGGAATCTGGAATGCAGCTTACTCGGTTTCGGACAACATCTATGCAGGTTGCGGATGACTACTTGAAGGAAAATAATATCAAGTTATCCCATACTAGAGGGTCAAGTGGGAATGTTGGAGATTTTGATGCCTATCGCCAGGGTCAGAGAGACAGTGCGAAGATCAACATTCAAGGTAATTAGAGTTGCGAATTTAAGAGCTAGGATCAAAAACTTTGATCCATGGCCTATCTCTAGCTTTTGCTGAAAACCAGATGATTCCAGTTCCAAGACGTTGTCTTCCAGACGGGTTCTTTGTCTTCTTCCTGTTCAGCTTTGTCAGACCCATATCAATGGCAAAATTTACCAGATTTTGAAACGCAGTAGATGACATTTTAGTGGAGTCAAAGACCTAGCAAAATGCGTTTTTCCTTCCAGGGCCTGATGCCGGCCCCAAGGGTTGGAACCCTTAATCTTAATGGGCTCACGTACATGTCAAACTGTATAGCGTTCTAGGGCCTTTTGAACTTTGAGGCCGTTTATAGATGCGTACTCCTGCGGAATTTGAAATCAAGAGCCTTCTCGAAAATCTGAGTGTTATTGGCTGCTCAGTGAGCCTGACTCTGAGCGCCCTCATAAAAGCGGCGGCAGCCAAGATAGGAAAGCCCCACCCGGCATAGAAAAAACACTACATAGAGGTATCTATAGGTAGGTCCACCGCCCGTAGGTATAGAAAGGCACCGCCCTGGGGATAGCAGCGGAGTTGTGTTACTGATGCCCACCTGGGCAGGTGCTTGGGGAAATAATCAGTCGAGTCTAATCTGGATCCTTGGAACTATCAAGTAAAGTAGCCCTAGAGTTATTCTACCATGTGAGACCTTGGGAGTGATTCCAAGCCTTGAAGATCATGGATTGCTGTCTGTCCCGAGGTCCCTGACTTTGGTCAATTACAGCTACATGTATAACGTTTGCAGCGTGATTGAGTAAATTTTGGCATTTTTCCTGGCTAACTTCACAATGCACCACGAGAAAAGCGCAATCGACAATTTTTTTCAGGGGCATGATGTTGACCAAGTTGTGAGCGATATACTAGCAAGGTGCTATCGCCCACACACGCCCCTGTTGCCAGCGAGCGAAGGAGAAGCTCCCGCGCAGGAGACCAATACCCCGCCAAAGAACACCAGGGGGTTGAGGGACATTAACATAACTGAGGGAGAAAACCGATCCTGCTAACAAGTACGCCTGTGTATGAGGATGCTAAAGGGGTGGGGTGGGGATACATGATGGTGAATCTTGTTTATCGTGAAATCAAAAAGTAAAAAAAAAAGTAAGAAGGTGGGAAAGTGTGGATCGTGACAAGAAAAGTCACGGAATCAGACCAGCATAGAAGCGTGTGGAGGTTCAAGCGCCAGACCGCGGATCATTCGATTGCGAGAGGGAGATATCGCGAAATCCGACTCGGCCATGCCGGTCTGTGATCAGTGGCGTGTTGCCCCGGCGAGAAGATGCTGGACACAGCTTGATGAGGTGGTGGAACAAAAAGGTACAGGGGGGTGAATTACGCATGGAAAACAAAAGTTGAATGACTTTACATATCCATGGAATCGCCAGCGTTGCCGAAGTTGAAGCTTCCGGGCTGTTGCTGGCCAGTACCGAGAGCGAACCCAGTCTGGGTCTGCTGGGGAGCCAGCTCTTCAATGTCACCACCGGCCTCGTCCTCATCGGAGAAGTATTTCTCGATAATGTTGTAGGCCTTCATGTAGATCTCCTCGTTGGCGTTGTTCTGGCAATCGTGAATCTTCTCCATGCCACCGGCTTCCTCGATGAACAGAGCGTAGCGGTTGACACGAGCCTCACCAGGCTGTCCAGCCTCCTTGTCCATATCACCGACCTTGAGGATGTTCTCAAGACCATCGAGAGCGACCTGGATGATCTTGTTATCGGGGCAAGCCAGGAGGTCGCAGAGAGGCTTGATGCATCCTTGAGAGACCAGGTAGCGGATCTGATCAGGCTTCTGGAGACCACCAGAGGTGGCGTTGGAGATGGCCCAGCAAGCCTCTTTGCGGGTCTTGAAGTCGCCGTTGGCGAGCAGGTTGATGAGGGGAGCAATGATACCGGCGTCAACGACAGCCTGAATTTGGCTGGAGTTACCGGCGGTAACGTTGGAGATAGTCCAGCAGGCCTCCTTGCGGATACCGTCCTTGGTGGAGCTCAGGAGAGAAAGGAGGGCGGGGAGAGAGCCACAGTTGATGATGACCTGGGTTTGGACATCATCACCGGTGACAATGTTACCCACGGAACGGAGGGCGGGGGTCTGGACTGAGGTAGATGCGTGCATGAGCAGCTCCACGAGGCGGCGGGGAATACCGGCTTCGATAACAGCCTGGATCTTGTCATTGGCTCCATCAGACAGGTAGGAAATAGCCCAACAGGCGTCAATCAGGACCTCATCGTCGAGCATGTAGATCAGCTTGGAAAGGACGGGCAGAGCAGGGGCAATGGTGTTCCAGTCGGGCTGGGGAGTCTTGCCACGGCAGAAGTTGCTAAGAGTCCACGTAGCGTTGCGGAGCATGCTCAGCTTGCGGCCATCGTTGATGAGGTTGAGAAGGGGGCGCAGAGCACCGGCGCCGAGAACAAAGTCACGGCAGTGAGGGCTGTCACCAGCAATGTTACCGAGGGCCCAAACAGCCTGTTCGCGAACATCGGGCTCAGGGCTGGCGAGCAACTCGACGAAGATGGGGACGGCGCCGGCTTCAATGACGACCTGGGTCTGTTGGGCGGAACCGGAGGCAATGTTGGTCAAAGCCCAGGCGGACTCGAATTGAACCAGAGTGTGAGGCGAGCGAAGGAACTCGACGAAACGGGCAACAACACCGGTCTCAATGACACGCTCAATGGGGGGGTTGCGCTCCTTGGAAAGCAATTTGCGGAACTTGGTAGTAGCTTGGATCTGCTCCTCGACCTGATCGGAGAAGACACCCTTCACCATCTGGGGAAGCTCGACGTTGAGCTATGAAATCCATTATATTAGCTTTGTCATCCTCAGGTATTTTTTTTTCGATGCAGTGGGGCATGGCTTCGATGTGCCGGGTTGGAGGGGCGTGGGCCATAGCAACCGGGCGGTGAAAAAAAATTCCTTGTATCGCATCATAAAAAAAACAAAGAAATCACGATGTGACTACAGGGGGTGGCAACAGAGCCACACCCAGGTAGTATTCGAATCATGATAGATAAATAAAGCAACAAATCAAAAATCAAAAATAAAGGAAATCTCTGAGACCTACCTCGCTCTCAATAGCACTGGCTTCATCATCACTCTCGGTGGCGGCGTTCATGCCACCAACACCGATACCACCATCCCGGGTCTGGATGCCACGTCTCTTGGCCAAGTTATCTTCACGCTTCTGCTTGCGAATCTCGACCTGCTGCTCTTCACGACGGCGGCGGAGCTCATCGGGCTTGAACTGGTTCTTAGCCTTGAACTGTGTCCGGCGGTGTTCGGGGATGTAGCGTTCCGCCATTGTGATTGTAGAAAGAAAACGAAGCGCGCCGCGGGAATCAGTTATGTAAAGAAGGATGTAAGATGGGCGCGCTGGGATGGAAGTAGCGAAGGAGGATGAAGAAAGAGAGAGGGATGTGATGTGGGGGGGAGAAGAGTTGTGTGGGAGGGGAAAAGCTATCACGTGATACCTCATTGTATTTACATCGCCGACGCGACTAGCTCCATTGCAGTGTATTTGGTGGTTGGGACCTCTCTTTCTTTTTCCTCTCTGCTTGCTGCGCTCACAACACGATGCATCTGCGTTGACAAGACATTCTACGCCCAGGAAAGCGCATCCGTTGTGATATCTAACCAGCGGGAGCTTGCAGAACGCCTAAACCCCAACTATCTCCCACAGCCATGGCTAATATTCTCACCCCCATTCACACTGCTTGCTCTGAGGTTGGGAAATGGAAGGTTCTATGCGGTGTGGTGATTGACTGTTTGCCAATCCGCGAAGCAAATGGCAAAGGCACGTCAGCTTGCGTCACATTCACCATCAAAGACTCTGACTTCGATGAAGGGTGGCAAGTCGGGAATAGCCTCAAAGTGAGATACTTTAATGACGATGCCACCCGGCTTCCTGATGTTAGAAAGGACGATGTGATCTTACTGCGGAATGTGCAGGTAGGTATTTCCAGATGCAAGATGAACATCCGCTGACTCCAGTCTCAGACGAAGGATGTGAATAAGCAGAAAATGGGAAGCGTGACCAAGTGGGACGAAGTTCCGTGGATCATATTTCGACCAGAGTCAGGTCCAGGCTCCAGCCCGTTCGTCATCAGTGGTCCGATCTCTTTCAATCCGAGTCTGTGGGAACAGAATCAGGCGCAATCCCTCTTGGACCGCCACGCGTCTGCTGGTAGCAAAAACGTTGTGCAACAATCTGCATCTCGCGATAAATCAGATGCTGGCAAAATCATTCAGGTCCAGGCATCCCGTGGCGCCCCTGAATCCCTGGCAACCCCTAAGGGCGGGGGTCTTCCATACTGTCTTGTCAAAGATCTAGTGGCTCACCGATTTTGCCAGTTGCTTGGGCAAGTTGTGAAGCTCGCAACATACAGCCACGAAAGTTGTATTCTTTACCTGACAGACTACACTGAAAATGAGCTACTTGCCGAGTACAAAAAACCCGGAGAAGATGATCAAGGCGCTGAGGGCGACCCGCACAATTACATGAAGAGATACAACAACAATGACTGGCCAGGTCCTTGGGGCAAGCATGTTATTGAAACCGTGCTGTGGGAGCCGCATGCTGGATTTGCTCGCGAAACCCTCAAACCAGGAGATATCATCCTGCTGACATATGTCAGGCCCAAAGAAACTCGTTACTTGGAAGTTGCTGTTCATCAGGACAGGAAGTTTCCAGACAAAATCCATATCCGCGTTTGCAACAACCAAAAAGATGAGCACACTCAAGCGTTGATGAAGCGACGGGCGGAGTACTGGAAGATTCACGGCGAGCCCAAGAAAGACAATAAGAAAGACGCTAAAAAGACAAACAAGCAAACCAAAAAAGTACAAGCGCAAAAAAGGGAAGGCCAAAAAGAGGAAGGTCAGCTAACACTACCATCATCAACCCGAACTAAGAAGAATGCAAACGGTGAGGTACCAATTTCTGCTTTTTTACTAGGATTTGAACTGATTGATATACAGTCAAAACAAGGGCATACACAACAGCCATTAGCCCTCTTGAGAAGATTATCTTGGCCGAAAGCCATGCAAATAATGGTCCAGGGGGCGTTGTCTATCAGCTTCCGTTCCAGAACATCCATTACCGATCTACGGCTCGAGTAATTGATTTCTTCCCTCCTAACCTGGAGGACTTTGCAGTCCAAACAGCCTACGCCCCCTTGTACACCAGTCAGGACTCTGCCACTGAGGCTACGATTGGGTGGCAATGGCGTTTCTGCTTACTCGTGGAAGGAATTGGGCCCAAACAACCCAACCAACAGCACCGAGAGCCTGTGAAGCTGTATGTAGTAGGCCAGGATGGCGATTGCCTCCTCAACGAGGAAGCAGCAGAGTAAGCAACTCTTAATCCGGATCAATGCAATGAACATACACTAACAGAACATAATCATCTAGCCTCCGCAGCCATTCTCGAAGATTGTCTCGAATCAGAGAAAAGCTGTTTCTCCTCTGGGGTAATCTTGAAGAGCAAAAAAAGAATGCCATGGCTTCTGGCAGCCAAACCTGGGGACCGGTGAGCTCGGTGCCATTCGACTGTTGCATCAAGGAATACGGAGTACCGTGCACTCACAGAGATTCCAACGCAATGGATATTGATGACGAGGCTTGCACTCAACCCGATTGCTTTGGATGGGAGAGACGATTTGCTCTCTTTGGCACCACTATCCATGAATTATGAAGTCTCCAGGGCTACATTGTACAATTATGTTTTCAGTTCAGATACCCCAAATAAAATCATAATGTCTTGATTGATCCTTAATAAAAATACAATTTAGAAGCAAAAATCACATCAACACATCAAGGGGACTTTTGCACCCACTCCCATTTTTATCGCCCGTATTCTGAAGTGATATTGAATTCTCAATGCCCGCATAGCAAACCTGACCCAGGCTACATCCTTGTCGATACCATTGGGTGCTTCCGATAAATCTTTTTCCCGTGAACCCAAACCTGGTCACGCCAAACCCGATAAAAAATAATTTTGTGGCCTTTCTGCAATGGTAGAAAGTCCTGTCCACCCCACGTGAACGTGAGCATAGTGTATGAAACCTTTAGATCCTGGTAACTTTGACGATGTTTGTATCGATCCCATGTGCCACAGGTTCAAATCGGCAGCTGTCGCCGCGGAAGCAAGTCTTTTTACCAGGCTCGCTCTGAGGACAACGGTGGCCGTAGATGCACTCCACGTCATCGCATTCAAGACCAAAACGACAAGGTGTCATACGGGCAATAGCAGACAAGATATGAAGGTCTTGGCGGGACAATTTGCGGTCATGGTCATGATAGCAGCTTTCTTCGTTAGGACATTCACCAAGCAAGAAGTGATAATTGCAAAGTTTAAGTTTCTTCAACTTATTAAGGTCATCACGAGGAATGCTTTTGAAGTCCAGTCGGTCGACACGCTGGCCGTACTTGTTTCGCTCCACAGTCTTAGGGGGAGTTGCGCCCGGGACCTTTGGGCGAACAACCTGGAAATCAGAAGGGTCGGGTTTATTGGTGATTGTGGCCAACGGAACACCCAGATTTGACACACTGGTGCTGGTAGAAGTGCGCGATAATGGCGCAGGTGTCTGGAATTGCTGAGTTGGTGAAGGAGTAAGCAAAGTCCGCGAAGGAATCGCATTCTTCCAAGGGGCAGTCCAGCTGGGTGCACTTGGCACAATCTTGGTGGATCGGAAGACATCAGGGAACTGGGTGATTCGATAGTCCTGTTGCCTGAAATCATCAAACTCCTTCTGGAGCGGAAGTCCTTCAACCAGCGAGACCCTTCCTTTATAGTTCGCACCTGAGATCAGTTCTCTGAGCGACCCGGCATACTCCTCATTTGAGGGGCAGCCTAGGAAGAGTTGGTGGCAGTGACAATTGTATAAGTAGAGTTTGAAGGCCTCTGCGGAGTGAGAACGAATCAGCAACGAATGCGGTCGTCACGAGCTGTACCACATACCCTTGATTTTATCATGCGCCTTGCTCTTGCCTGTTCCGACATCCACGATCTCGAAGAAAGATGCGCTCTCATTGAAACCGCGAATAAATTCACTGATTGTGGATATTTCCAGTGCCATTCCACCACGATTGTAACTTTCAATCAGTCCTTTCACGTTAAGATAGATCTTGGTCATTATCTTGGGTTCGGTGATCGTGGGTAGGTTTGTTGCGACATAGTCCTGGAGAGACTTCCAGAGCTGTTTAGCTGCGTTGCGTCCACCTTGTTCTCCCAGCTGCAGGAACTCGTCCTTGAACATAATTCCCTCGCCGTCTAAAAGAAGTACAACGAACGGCTCTCGGTCCTAGATGGGAAAGCGTGCTGTCAGCCAAACTCTAGCTGTCGATCCATTGGGCAGCTCACCATCATATTCTTCACTGACGATATCTGGTCCATCAGCTCCATTTCGTGGAGCTGGATATCTCGGTTAAAACGGGTCTCGCGTTCATGATCGAGCTTCTCTTGCTGGAAGGAGTTCTCTAAAGCGGTAACACGTTGGAGGAGTTCCTTTCAAGCCGTGAGTATGAGATCGGTACGAAGGGAGAGATCATGCCTACCTCGATGAACTCATTCTTCTGCTGATCCAGAGCGCTCAATTGGCGATAGCGCTCCAGGTATCCTTGAGTCGTCATTTCTTCAAATTGATAGTGATCTGAGAGATCTGAGAGTGTGAGGATGAGAATGCGACGAGAGATAAGGAAGAAAGTAAGTAAGGGAGGAAAGCAAGTTTCAAGTCCGATGAAAGCGATCAGTGAGATCTGATTTCGCAGTTGGCAGGAGCTTGCAGAAGGTCACGATCTCCACGGCGCGTAAATCTCACAATTACCGCCGAGCACTGGTCATTAAATTAATTGATATAAGAGTGATTATAGGACGCGTGCTTCGTACTTCAATAAAAAAAATCAATCTAAAAACCGCGCGCGGATCCATGCTATCTCTGCTGAGGTAAGCCGATCCCCGGTCCACGGGTTTTGCATACGTGGAGCCAAATGTTCCCTTTCCATCTCATCCTCTCCCACTCCTCCCGTCTCGCCCGTTGGTTACGTTCAAGATGACTCGCTTCGGTTTCCTCTCTTTGGCCCTGCTCTCTCTTCAAGCCTTTGTTGGCACCGGCTTCTCTGCCGTATGTTTCATCTACCCCTCAGGGTCCAATGCCGCATGACTCAATTGACTGACTCTTGATTGAACATGTAGGAGACTGAACCAGTTGAAGCAGAGGCCCCTGTTTTGGCTGTGTCTGCCCAGGCTACCTTCCCAGCCTCCGAGATCTTTGGCATTAAGCTTGTCAATGGTCACCCAACTCAGGCGCTGATCGCCGTCTCCAACGATGAGCCGAACCCTATTACTGTCAACTTCGTCGGCGGTGCTCTTCGCAACCCCGAAGACCAGGCCCAGATTGCTCGCAACCTGACCGCGACCCGTTACGGTATCGAGATCCCCGCCGGGTCTAAGGAGACGATCAGCTACAGCTTCGCCACCGAAATGCACCCCCAGGACCTCCAATTGACCCTGTCTGCTATCCTCTCCGATAGCGAAGGTCGATTCTTCACTGTCACCGCCCACAACGGAACGGTCAGCGTAGTTGAGGCTGATACCAGCATCTTCGACCCTCAGATGTAAGAGCCCCTCATAACAGCCGTCTTGTGCGAAAGAGGTCGACTAACACCCCTGATCAGTATCTTCCTTTACTTCTTCCTTCTGGCTTGTGTCGTCGGTACTGGTTACTTCTTCTACTCTGTCTGGATCGCTCCCTACTTCCCTCAGAAGCGCAAGTCTGCCGGAAAGACCGGCGAGAAGCGCACTCAGGCCTCGAAGCGCGTTGAGACCCAGGTCACTGAGGAGACCACCACCGGCGCCGCTACTTCATCTTCCACCTACAACGCCGATTGGATTCCCTCCCACCACATTACCCGCCCCGAAGCTCGGAAGGTCAAGGGCCGCTCTAAGGCCCGTGCGTAAAGCACGCGACAGAGGGGGGTCAATTGGTGTCCAATGGCTCCATATGTGTTCACATATCTTGTCTAGTGCAATGTCATTGTTTAATACTGAGAATGTATTGAACTCTGGTTAAGCTCTGGTCAATGTAACAGCATGTATAGTTATCAGATAGAAGATTTTGGTTCACTTGAGCTTTTACAGAGTCTTTGTCAGACGTACGAGTTTCATTCATTGCATTCCATGCTCTGCTTGTCATATCTTGCTTCATTACACCCATGTTTTTGTAGCTCACAGCTTCTTCCAATCCCTAAACTCTTGCTCGAGGTGCTGTTTCAATTCGGCGAATCGATTGCCAAAACCCTTACCGCACCGCCAGCAGGCAAAGTCCCGCTTGAGATAACCTGCCTCTGTCGGTCGCCGCCGTTCATCATCGGGTGCCAATGGGAAGTCGTCAATTGGCACAAAGAAAGGCGTGGAGAAGCTGTTGTAGTGTTTCCGGTGTTTCAGGCGCTCGCTGTATCTATCCACCGATAAGACGTGGACGTGCAAGTGATTCATAGATGGCACTGCGTGGACCCCGACAACGATCTCTTGCTCCCAATCACGGCCTTGCGGCAGCTCATCCGGGGGCGGGTCGGCGCTCAAAGCTGCATGTCTCGTTTGTTCCTGCGCGGAGTCCTTTCCATATTTGCGCCGCAGCTCACCTGCTGCCAAAGTACGAAGCTTCTGCGTCTCAGCTTTGACATTTGCGAGAAACTCGGCGTCTTCAAAGGCATCGAACGGGTGGAGGCGCGTCTTGGTCTGGTCGCGAGGTAGAAGGAGGAGGTGTAACGATGACTTTGGGAACATGTCATGGATCGCCACAAAATCTTCATCATAGTAAGCCACAACATCCGGGGTATATGTTTCGGGTTTGTTGATATATGCGCCTAATCCATCTCGAACGCCAAATGTAGCTTTGCCCTTGGCCGCGTTGCGATCCGATGGGGGTTTGGATGTGGACTTGTGCTGCTTGTGCTTGGGGCTCATGAGTTCGCTGACTATTTCCATGAAGTATTAGTGAAACAAGCCTTGAGAACCCGACTCGTGCGGCATTACAGGCATTTCTCTTGGTCTTCCCAGCTTGCTCATTGGAGCCTTCAGTTAGGTTGGACTGATCCATCTTGAGGCGGGCTTGAGATCAAAGAAATTGGAACGTATAGTCACACCAAGAGTAGGAGCTGCGACATGGCCCTTGAAAAAGAGAGCTTAGTCTCATGCTGGATAGATGTCCATGAAGTCTACAAAAGACCCGTCTTTCTCAAATGGGTCCCCGCATTCCCGAAAAGGTTTAGTGCGGGTCGCTCTTTTGCCAGCTCCAAAAGTTAATCGACAACTTTTTGTTGGACACTTGCGACAATTGATACCAAAATGCCCCCTAAGAAGAGAGGCGATGGGAAGGGCGGCCCCAAGCCGGGCACAAAGCAAGCCAAAGCTTTCGCAGAAAAAGCAGGGGAGGCGAAGCCAGCGCCAGAAGAGCCCAAGAAGCCATCTGTGAAGGAGGTCATTGGCGGCGCATCATGGACAGGAAAGCTGCCAGTTAATATGTTGGCGGAGCATTGCCAAAAGCAAAAATGGGAAAAGCCCGAGTATAGCATGGTAACCATTTCCGCTGCGACCTTCGTCGCATTTGACCTACTTTCCCAACCAGATGCTGACTGTTTGCGATGATTGCAGATCAAAACATCAGACGGATTCGTGTCCGTCGTCACAATGAAGAAGATAGACCCGAAGACCAAAGAACTCATTGTCATTCCACCGATGAAGCTCCCTCCCTCCCATAAACACCTCGCTGGACAACCGACGGCCCTCGAAGCGCGCCATTTCGGTGCAGCCTTCGCTCTGTTCCGTGTATGCAACATGCGCAACATTCATATGATGATGCCTCCCACTTATAAAAAGCTCTGGAAGGAGGACTTTGGGGAAATCAAAACAAACGATACCCGGGAGGGCAAGGGCTGGATGTACGAAGCAGATCCATTCCTAGCCAAGCAAGAGCGCGAAAGCGCAGCGGCCGATCTGGCAAAGAAACGCGCAGATCGGGATAAAGCTCAAGCTAAAGAGAAGGCTTCTAATGCGGAGTTAGGGCTAGGGAATGGGGATGCTAGATCAAAGCGCATCTGGTCGCAGGCACCCAAGGTGGATATGGGCACTCGTATTCGGAGAGATATCGAAGGCTTGCTGCGACAACATACCGTGTGGAATCCTTACGGGGTGAAGATTCCAGAAAACGAAAAGAAGGCTATTGCAGACGAGTACTCTGGCTTGGGGTTCCGCCGCAGCCATATTGAGGAAGCTGCAGCAGAATGCAAAGACCGCGAAGAGATACTTGAATGGCTTCTTATCTATGTCCCCGATGATGATCTTCCCCGGTGGAGTCTACCAGAGGGATACTCAGCCGGAGTCAGTCTCGGCTCCGGTGATCTTGCCCGTGAGGCCAAAATTAAAAGACTAGCCTCTGTTGGCTACCCGTCCGATATGTGCTCTCAAGTATTGGATGGCAAGAATGGCGATGAGCTAGCTGCTGCCGAACATTTGCAAGGGACCTTGGCTCACGGACCTGATTTCACGCTCCCGTCAGTCGATGAAGATGACGAGGCTTGGGCGGAAGAGGCTATCACATTGGAGGCTATCTTTGGTGAACGTTATCGCCGCATATCGCCCAAAGTCTGTGAGATCAATAGCGAGGCATTGGAAATCCCTACAAGTACGACTTTCCGATTCCAAAATCCCTCTGGCCACTATCCAAGCACGCCTCCTGTCATCTCCATCCAGGCAAAGGGCGTTCCGGCTTACATTCGCCTCAGTGCGATCCGTCGCGCTGTTAAATATGCCGAGGAGAACTTCTCGGGTGAATCTATGATCTTCAATGTCATGGATTGGCTGGAGGTCAACCTGCCTGACATCATGGAGAACCCAGGCAAGCTGAGGGAGATCTCTGCTGTCACAGCGTCGTCCGCAGCTGAGACCCGCGAAATCCCCGTGCGTTCATCGCGCAAGAACCGCAAGGGAATTAATTGGTCTGTCGATTCAGAACGAAGTCTGAGCATGCGAGATGCTTGGGAGGCCAAACAAAACACGGCCCCACAGCTCGAAATGACTCGAAAGCGAAAGGCACTCCCTGCTTGGAATACCCAGTACGATATAGTTCAGGCTGTCAACTCGCACCAGGTCACTATCATCTCGGGTGAAACCGGTAGTGGTAAGAGTACTCAGTCCGTGCAATTCGTGCTGGATGACATGATCCAACGAGGACTGGGAGGTGCGGCCAACATCATCTGTACGCAGCCGCGACGAATCTCAGCATTAGGTCTTGCCGACAGAGTCAGTGATGAGCGTTGCTCCACCGTTGGCGATGAAGTTGGATACGTGATTCGAGGCGAGTCCAAGGCCAAGCCAGGCTCCACCAAAATCACCTTTGTGACCACTGGTGTCTTGTTGCGTCGCATTCAATCCGGCGGTGACGCCGACGGCAACGTCGCTAGCTCTCTTGCGGACGTCTCCCATGTGGTGGTTGATGAGGTTCACGAGCGCAGTCTGGATACAGACTTCCTTCTCGCACTTTTGAGGGATGTTCTACGTTATCGGAAAGACTTAAAAGTCATTCTCATGAGTGCCACCCTCGATGCTAACATCTTTATGAGTTACTTCGGTGGTCAAAAATCTGTTGGGCTGGTAACCATCCCTGGTCGAACATTCCCTGTCCAAGACTACTACTTGGACGACGTTATGAGAGACACAGGATTTGCGCCGGAACTTGCAGAGGAATACGAATACGACGAAGAGCCCTCTCGAGGCGATGAATCGCTTGGTAAAGCCCTCAGGAGTTTGGGTATGGGTATCAATTATGATTTGATCGCAGCGACTGTCGAATACATCGATGCCCAAATGGGTGAACAGCCTGGTGGAATTTTGATCTTCTTACCTGGTACATTGGAGATTGACAGGTGTCTGGCTGCTATCAAAAGAATCCCCAACACCCACCCTCTGCCATTGCATGCCTCACTTCTGCCGGCTGAACAGCGCCGAGTGTTCCTCAGCCCACCAAGGGGAATGAGAAAGGTCATTGCTGCCACGAACGTCGCCGAGACCTCCATTACAATCGAGGATGTCGTTGCCGTCATTGACACCGGCCGAGTCAAGGAAACAAGCTATGACCCCAAGGACAATATGGTCCGTCTCCAAGAGGTATGGGCATCTCAAGCGGCTTGCAAGCAGCGCCGTGGTCGTGCAGGTCGTGTCCGTGCAGGTATCTGTTACAAGCTGTACACGCGCAAAGCCGAGTCCAACATGGCCCAGCGACCAGACCCGGAGATTCGCCGTGTACCCTTGGAGCAGCTTTGCCTGTCCGTAAAATCTATGAAGGGTATCGACGATGTTGCCAACTTCTTAGCAAACACAATCACACCTCCAGAGAGCATAGCCGTGGAAGGCGCGCTCAACTTTCTGCATCGCGTAGGAGCCCTCGACCATGACAGGCTCACAGCACTGGGTCGATATCTATCGATGATCCCCGCTGATCTGCGCTGTGCCAAGCTGATGATCTATGGTTCTATCTTTGGCTGCATTGAGCCCTGCCTCACCATCGCAGCTATGTTGACAGTCAAGAGCCCATTTATCTCACCTCGTGAGAAGCGCGAAGAAGCCAACGCCGCCAAAGCATCCTTCTCTCGTCTCGGTGACGGCGATCTCCTCACCGATCTCTCCGCATACCAGGCCTGGTCCGAGCGAACCCAGGCAAAGGGAGGTTATTGGGGAACCCAGGCGTGGTGCGGTGCCAATTTCCTTTCTCACCAAACGCTGCGTGACATCTCATCCAATCGCGCTCAGTTCATCACCTCCCTCAAAGATGCAGGCGTCCTAGCAGTCAATTATTCGGACTCCTCGCCTGTTTGGAACCGCAATGCCGGTAACCGAAACTTGATCCGTGCTCTCGTTGCCGGAGCCTTCCAGCCGCAGGTCGCGCAGATCTCGTTCCCGGACAAGAAGTTTGCCAGCTCAGTCACTGGTACCGTTGAGGTTGACCCGGACGCTCGCACTATCAAATACTTCAACCAGGAGAATGGTCGTGTCTTCATCCATCCAAGCTCGATCCTTTTCTCTGCTGCTGGTTACCCCAATTCCGCCGCGTATATCAGCTACTTCACAAAGATGGCTACAAGCAAAGTGTTCATTCGCGATCTTACCCGTGAGTTTCCCAACCGACGATTTACAACTTTTTTCAATTCGTCACTAACTTTCCTCCAGCCTTCAATGCCTACTCTCTCCTTCTGTTTTGTGGCTCTATCGAGCTTGACACCGTGGGTCGTGGTCTAGTAGTAGACGGCTGGCTCCGTCTTCGTGGCTGGGCCCGGATCGGTGTCTTGGTTTCGCGTCTTCGTACGATGCTGGACGAGGCCCTTGCGGAGCGGTTTGATAATCCCTCGCTGGTGGCTGATGACACTAGTATTGGAGATCGAGTGATCGAAGCTGTCAAGAAATTGATTGAGTTCAATGGACTTGATCAATGATTCTGGAAACCCTAGACTTTTAGAGCATGTTCAGGTTGGTAAATAGACTAGTGGAAATGATTTATGACAAGCCAAGTAGAAAACAAGTTGCACCAAATTTTCTCCCCGAGTGCTGGGACAACCTTAGATTCCTACAACCATTAGTGGCTTTATGGCTCCGTCGCTCAAATCTTTTGGGCAGCCTTTCTACGTCACCCTTGAAACCTAATAGACTTAAGTAAATTGATATAGTTCACAAAAGAAATGGTGGTATCGAACCAATGCAACAACTTCCAGATGTGAACGGTCAAATTGTCAAATTGAGTGGTACAGATAGTTCTAACAAGACAAATTCGAGAAAGGACATGCGACTGGCAGAGAGCCCCCATGACATGAAACAGCCAGAATCTCAACCCATGACCTCAATACCCTCAATGGGGCGCAAGCACAACTACAGACACAAAAATGTACAGCATGAAAGGCCTGCGAGGATACAAAGTAGTTTGCATCCATTTGCTATCTGGCATAAACCCCTCCCTATGACTATTTCGAGATGCATGAGCTCCCGAGTAACAATGCAGAATAGCAACAATCACTCAGAAACGAACGCGAAAAGGCCATGGGAACCAGTATGTGAAGAAAAATCGACTCAATCTGCAACGCAAAGTGGGTAGGTAGTAAGACAGGGATTAGGGCAAATGCGGTCACACGCAGGGTAAGACGAGGACGAGCGTGGACGGGGAATTGCGCAAGGAAAAGAAAAACCAGATATGTTCCGTAGAATTCACAAAGAGAAAGGTGTGCAGTGACGCCGAAAGATAAGCAGACCATCGTCGACGCCTTCCGATCATCTGTTCGCATGTCCGGAAAAGTGAGGCGTTAAGTCATCTTGTCGTCAGCCCAGCTGGACTGGGAAGAAAGCAGAAAAAGGGAAGAAGAGATTGGAGCAAATGAATGTGCGAAAAAAAAAGACTGAAACCACACGTTGAACACCATGCAGAAAGGAAAAGGAAATGACCCATTTCGCCATTTCGCCCCGAAGATAACGCCTCCTGGTGAGATAAAAACAAAGATAAGAATTCAATGACGATTGTTGACAGGGGGATCGTCACCGAGTATGACTACCTTGCGATGGTATTTGCAAGGTAGCAGGAAGTTGACTGGCAAGTGGAGGATTAGTAGTTTGCGTAGCCGTCCAAGCGGTCTGGGTCACTGAGATCAGCGATCTTGGGCAGAGCAAAGTCGGTTGCCAGCTCATTCTCGACAAAGACAGACGCGCGCTTGAAGCGGCGATCAGCGTACTTCTCAAAAATGGCAGCATGGTGACGGCGAGGATTCTCGCAGCAGTCCATCATGGTCTTCACCACTGGAACCAGCTGCGCGTAGAGATATCCGCTGTAAAACGCGTGAGCGGGAGTCTAAAGAAAGGTTAGCAATGGCCAATTGAAATTCTAAAGAGTCAACATACCCAGTTTCCCTTATTCAGAAGCAAACGTGCGAGACAATGGGCGCCTGCTGCAACGAAACTGGGAGGACTGCTAACAAAGCGTTCGTCCATGATGGCAAGCTCGAGGAAGTACTTGGCAACAGTGCGAGTCTCCAAGTCGTACTCATCGGCTTTGCTGATGCGGCGCAAAAAGCTCATCGGGCCAGGCCATCCCAGGTCAAAGTCCAGAATGGTGAGCATGAAACGCTCAGCTTTCAAAATTTCATCAACAGTGTAACCTCCATCAACCATGTACACGATTTCCTGTACAGATGGGGCGGTGATCTCTTCAAACTTGGCAGCAATGAAGATGGCAGTCGCACCCACGAGCTGCAGCTTGCCGAGGGAGACAATCTTGTGAGACAAGAAACGGTCGATGTAGTTGACGGTGAGGAACAAAGTCTCAGGGAGCAAGTTGAAGCGCTGATGAACTTGAACAAGCCAATCCATCAGGACCGAGCGCATGGACCACTGGATCTCCGCCTGGTTATCCATGTAGTCGGTGATTGGGAGCATCTCAATCTGCATAATGGGTCAGTTTAACTATCAAAGGGAGCAGACTGGACACGGAGCTTACCTCTTTCTTTCTGAGGTGGAGAAAGATCTCATCATTGTACTCAGCGACCATGGTGGTGTCCAGAAGATCCTCCTCTCGATCCTCATCGGTCTGATCACTTTCAACAATTCTCTTTGCCTGGAACATCTGACCTTGGGTGACAGAGTTCATTCGTGGAAAGAGGTCGGTAGTGGTAGTCGCGTCGGTGGGAGCAACCGCATACTCAGTTTCATCCTCATCCCACTCCTCAGGCTCCGAGACTGCCAACCCAAGCTCCTTCACGCATGTCTTCTCCTTGACCTCTTCGGGCTCGGAGATTGTAGCATCGGACTCCAGATGAGCAACGCTACCAGCAGCTCCCTTGGAAGCGACCACCGCAATCGTTGTTGGCTTGGCCATCTTCTCTGCCTCCTTAAGGCCAGTCGTTCCCTCGATGTTCGTTTGTGTTTCCTTGGATGAGTCTGTCTCGGGGACAGGTTGCAGTTGATCTTTGAAGACGGTATTATTGCGCTTCGTGGCCTTGTAGGTAGGCTGGGCTTTTCCGGCAGGGTTCATGGGTTTGGCATTGGCGACTTTGTCGACGACGGTTCTGGTGTTTGATGAGGACATCGGGCGTTGGGCGGGCTGGGCCAGTCCAGTCTTGCTTTCATTTACAGCGACTGGCTTACCACCAACAGAAGAGTCATCTCGCGAAATGCGGTTCATTTCCTTGGAGTTTTTAACCTCGCCGAAGGTACGTCGAGAGACATTGTTCTGCGCCATCATGCCTAAAGCGGGGCTAGACTTGTTGCGTTGGTGCAGGCCTTTGGGGTTGTTCAGGGACACCGGGGGCAAGTTCTCGTCCCCAACGGCGCGGAAACGCTGCGGCTTGAATCGAAGTTAGTTCAATGTTCTTTGCGCTGCGGGTCACTTGGAGGTTGACAAAGCCGCGTTGCGACGCGATTGACGCGTATAGATGTGTGCTAACACGAGCTTCAGGGAGGATCATGCAGTAAACATACCTTGGCATCCATTGTTGAAGATTCGGAGCTGAGCGTGGTCAAGAGAACGTTGTTGTAGAAGGGTGTTGTTTACTTTTTGCTGAGTTGAGATGGAGACGAGGTGGCTCTCGTATGATTGGTTGAACCAAGCAAAATAAACAGTGCCGTATCCGCTTTGATACAAGCACCTTCCCTCTACAAATTCGATTCTCTGAAGACCTCCCACTGCAAGCTTCTCCGGCTGAAGAAGGCGATTGTCGTTTGGCGAAGGCGATGATGGGAAAAGGAAAACAGGAGTCCGTCCCTTGTTCCTGAGATGTGCCTGGCTACAAGCACGCTAGCCCCGAAGTGGAATGTACTGCGGTGACGCATTCAGACCCGTTGCGCAAAACGACTTCCATTTGTACTACCCTTGCTGCCTCGAGAAATTAACTAGAGGCCTAGTGAAACATCGTCTATCCCTCCCTCGTCTGCCTGCGCCTGTGTGTGAGGGGTAACTGCGCGTATCGTTTGATCCACCAACGACTGACTATGTTCGACCGGGCTCCCTCCCTCGTGTCTTTAGCAATGAACATGGTTAGGTAGGCCTGTCACTGCACGTCCAAGGCGGTAATTGTCTCTGTGATCTAATTGTTTCGCGATCCCAATTCTCCAAGTCCCTTGGTAGAGAGCATGTTGGTCCGGTCCTCCGCTCCAGAGTATGTGCAAGGTGGTGCGAACGATCTGGTTGTAAGTCTTCCACTGTCCATCTGTCAATGGGAATTCAAATCCAAAGACGTGGAAGGTCTCGGTGAAATTCGTTCGAAGGCGTAGATACTATTCAAATGTCAACAAAATCCTCAGATCGCCATGAGTTGCATTCTCATATCCGATTTGGGCGTTGAGGACTGGAATGCAGGCTTAGCGATAAGAGGTGATGTTCGGCCTTATCGGTCGAATTTGCACTGTTTGTTGATAAAACTACGTCACTAACCTTATCGGCGCGTCTCCTTCAACATCCACAAAATTACATTTTACCTTCGCCTTCACTCCACATGGATTTGAATATAGCCAAAAATTATCCAAGATCTATTATGTACTTGTTGTAGAGGATCCGATTAAAACACAGCCGGATTATAGCATTCTGGGGTGGGAATCGCCCTTTTCCCGGAAGATCTAGAATCAACGCGCTATCTACACGAGACCACGTGAGCGCCACACCGCCGTCGCAAGAGGTGGGACACCGGAATCAAGCGGTTCCTGTTTGGCAGTCTGTGAGGTCCGAAACCCACTCACTTCGTTGCGACAACTGCGACAATCACTCGCTTTCCCCTTGCGCACTTCCGTGGTTATTATCCTTCAGAAAAGGGGACTCCTCCAGTGCCAGGGTAAATCATCGGGATATTCTAGCGCACGTTCTTAGTGCGAAGATCATTCTAGGCTTGTTCAGTTGGGAACAACGCCACGTAAAATAGGATCCCCCTTTTTCGCCGATTCTTTCAAATTGCGAATGTTCTTTTTTTTCTCCTTTCCGATGTTTTTTAAGAATCAAGTTTCCCCAAGTCCAGTGCCCCAGTCAGGAATGCTCTGTAGACCCGAGGCGGGATTCCCTTTTGGCCTCTTCGGTCCCGAGGAGGGGTAAAGCAAAACTGCAGATCATTTTGAGACACTTTACCCAAGTAGAAAGTAAGAAAGGAAGAAAGGTCATGCGATGGACCGGATCATTTTTGGGGAGAGCTTGGATTCCCCATCCTGAGTTGGTGGTCGTGTACTCCGTATCGTGCGTGTGGATCAATAGACCACTCGAGGAACCCACCGTGCCCTTTTCTGATGCATCAAACCTGCATCACGAGTGTCGCGGCATTCGGTATTTTGATTCCATGGCAAATGCGCAATGCGACAAGGGCATCGTCTTGACCAAAGTGCTTGGGCAATGACCGTCCGGCGCAAGTCCACCAAAGAGAAAAAAGCGGATGGGAACTAACGACGTGTTCTAGCTGGAGACTAGCTGCAAGCCATCGAATCGATTGGGCACTATTTGTTCATCTTTTGGAGCCTTTTAAGCAACTCGATTCATCCGGTCTACTCGCAGTTGAGGTACCCAAGGTACCCGCTTTGTGTGAAATGCTCATGGGCATTTCGCAACGGCCATCGCTGTACCTTTTTGAATGTAGAAATTCCCTGGTATCGGTAGCCTTCTCCCTGGATCGTGCTGTGCCAAAGGTAAACTAAATCAAGTGCTTCATCGCTCGGCGCAATGGCATCCGGCTTGCGACAACTTTTTGCGCATTGCGAAAGGATCTAGCGTAGGCATTGATTCGCACTTTGAAATTTGTAAGAACAAATAAATAGCATTTAGAGCAGGTTCAAAAGGTCCATAGAAGCTTTGGAATGTGATGGCTGCTGCGATGGGCGCCGGAAGCGCAAATCGCCATGTCACCGACCCAGACAGGCCGTTTTCTCGCTTTAGGTGAAACCATCGTACGCACCCACCTCAACCTTCTTCCTTCCAACACTCTTGCACCAAATATATTTACGTTGCTGGCTCTGTCCGGTATGTATCTCTGCTTCAGATCCCCTTCCTCTTTTGATTCCCCTGATCCCACTCCAGGGCTCTCTCGCTCGAGGTCACCGCTGACATAGCCTTAGCGCTACGTAGAGACCGACAATCCCCTCTCGACCCTCAACCCGATTCCATCCTTGATCCTTCTACCCTTTCGGCGACATTTCCTATAATTGCGATACTTGAGGCTTCTGTTTGGGCTGAATTTGGTGTGTTCCACTCACTCTCCATTCTCTTCCGGGTCCTCTCGCTTGCTTGCCCCCCAAGGTCGGCCGGACTCGGTTAGCGACACATCCATTCATCATCCTCTCCTACAAACCCCCATCATTGCTGTATCCTAGAACCCTCGGAACCCCATTGTGCTGACTGCTGCGGTTCCTTGTCCTCCAGCTAGCCGACGTTCGCCCCTCTGAGCCGCTACCGACTCTTGCGACTGCAGATTCCCCTCCTCCATCGAAGCCTCTGCTTCGATAATTTCTATACACCAAGACTCGGGGGTGGTTTATCCACCAACCGGACTCTTCGAGTTCAATAATTGTGGTAGGTTTGATGGATTCTTTCCCTCTACACTTGCCCTTCTGTGTCTAGCCATGGATCACCTTCCCGCCCTCTACCGCACACAAGCAGTGGGTTGATGCAGTCTCTGGTATAGCAGTGGAGTATTTCTTCGCATTCTGAATCACTTCGACATGCAAGCGATTCAGCATGAGGGGTACTCAGGTCTGGTCGAACAGCCAGGTCTGGCAGACTCTGCTGTGATTCGAGATTCGTCGCTTAAAGGCCCAGCGCCCAAGAACATCGCCTTCGAGTTGCTCCTCGACGAGAACTCCAAAGTCCGAGCCCGTATCCCGATGCGCGTGCAGATATATCCCCACGACACCACAGACTCAATCGTCACCACGGTCAAAAATTTCTATGGTATCTACGATGGCACTCCAAGTGGGGTCAGCTTCGAAGATGAACATGGGACCACCCTGATCGCAAGGTATGAGAATCTCAAGAATAACAAAACTGTGTATGTACGAGTCATTCCCATCCAATCGTATGGGGATCACTTCTATAATGGCTTCTCTGCCGAACCTCGCAAGCGGCCCAGTCTGGCAGAGCCTTTCCAGATGATTGACGGCATGGCGCCTGGGCTGGATCAGCCATCGCGACCAGCGTCACGCATGGCAAGGAAGCGCAGCACTTCTCCGTCGAACCGGAGCTTGCGCAGTGCTTCTCAGCACAACAAGCCTTCCTCTCGCGCAGGTAACAAAAGCCGAGCTTCCAGTATCCAAGGGGTTTTCCACGACGATGAAGACTACAGCGATACTGAAAGCGCTTATGCTCGTCGTGCTCGCAATGAGATCTTCGCTAGTTCGGACATCAGCATGGAGAACATACTACAAGATGGTCGTCGGAAACGGCCCAAGTTCGACAGCTCTGTGAGTAACCTTTGCAGATTCCAAAGCTCTTTATAGGTTGCTAATTTTCTGCTTTCTCCTAGGAACTTCCGCTATTCGTTCCTCCTCAAGTGCCCCTCACTACCTCCACCTCCTCAATCTCCCCTCAACGTCGATCAATTGGGCAGGAAGGCGCTGGGTCGCCTTTCGCCCGCCCACACCAACGTCCTTATAGCTACCAACATGCGCTTCCTTCGCCACAAAGCTACGGTCATAGTGAATACGGCGCTCCGTCAGGGCGCAATTCTATGTACGCAGCCCCCATGGCTCCAGACCATGGGCATCGTATGCGCGACTCCTCGGGGGCCTACGGCAACTCCGCCAGCCGAGTCAGTGCTCCTGGCGTATTGCCCACCCCAGACCCTACCATTGCAAGCTGCATCTCTGATGAAGATGTGGCCATGCAATTGATACGTTTAGGCGACGCATCCAACTTCTCTCATGGTCGCACTTCGGCTTCAACATTGGATGATGCCTTCAGTGGCGCCGCCGATGCCAACTCATCAACCGGTGCTACCAGTGATGGCGATGACTTCAGTGATGATGAAGATGATCTGCCAGCTCGTCGTCAAAGGTTGGACTCGAGCCCAATGCTTCCACCGGGTACCATCAAACGCCATCTCAAGGGCCTTGATGACATCCTTCCCAGTGCTGACAGCAGCGACCATAGCTCAGACGGCGCAGATGATGGCATCAAGAGTGAAGCCGATGAGGACATCTTGTATAAGGAGTTTGCGCCGAAGGCAAAGAAGCCCAAGAGCCGCCCCATGTCATTCAAGGTCCGCAACCAGAAGGCTGCCCCCGTGAAGCTAAACAAGAGCAAGCTTCCCGCGCCTGTGTCTCGCAAGTCATCTGAAAAAACATCTGCGCCCATCCAACCCCTCAGCCCAGCCTCGTCGCGGAAGGTCTCTGGGGGCTCGGTCAACTTCCAACATCAGCTCGGTGCCGATGAAGAAGATTTGTCGACCAAGCCTCGATGCCAGCGATGCCGCAAGAGCAAGAAGGGCTGTGACCGCCAGCGCCCCTGTGGGCGCTGCAAAGACGCCGGCATTGGCATTGAAGGATGTGTCAGTGAAGACGAGGGCAATGGCCGCAAAGGCCGTTATGGACGTCATATGGGAGTTCCAGTCAAAAAGGATGGTGAAGAAGACGATATGGATGAACTCGACGAAGACTTTCCATTAATGCCTGCGACCCCTCCTATTTCTTCATCTACAGCGGATAAGAATAAGAAGCGGAAGCGCTAGTGGCTAGCCCTTCGATATGCATAATTGTTTGCGATCTCTCAGCGTTCTCTTCGCTTCATATCTTCACTTTTTCTGCCACAGTGGGATCTCTCATTCATCTTTGCCATCCTCACTCTGGGCCATCCTCATACGCCCTACCTCTCTCCTTTCGCCCATCTGGCCAGCGCCAGACACACTCCTTACAATACTATACTACTATCCGTCCCTCGAGCTCTACACTCCCTTTCCTGGTTATAAGCCATGCTTCTCCTGACTTTCAATACACTGACAAGCGGTTGATCTGTTGCTCGTGTGTCCCTTACTTAGGTAGGCGTCTTAGTGTTTCTGCGGGCTGTATGCTTCTTGCTACATCCACTCGCTCATTCGGAATCAATGCTACTGGGTTATTTATCTTTGATCGTGTCGGTTTTGTGCGTTTGCAAGGTCGAGTAGTCGATGTTCAGGTTTGTAGAGCAACCTTGAAAGCAGTATATATCTTCTAGGTGGGGCAGAATTCGTAGTGCCAATCTCGCTCAATTTACCCGTTCAAGGATGCTCCCGAGGTCAGACTCAATGAAGCGCTACAATTCACCTAATGACGAGGTACAAAGGTATCAATTTCAAACCATTAACATTGTTCAAACTTACTCCAAGTGTATCTTCATAGTACGATTGATGTGTATCACGTGACAAAGGCGGTGTGGATGGCCCCGCAACTTTTTTGAAGAGCTCGACTTTGTCGAATTCCGATCGCTGGTATATCTCAGCAAATAATTGGCACTCAATTCACTCGCGGTGAAAAGAATCACACAGACACAAAAACCGAGTCGAGTCCATCAATTTTGAGTCCACGTCAAACGCACCCACTTGGACCAGCGTTCCACACGAAACTTTTCTCCAACGGCCATCAACTCGCGCCCCTCCCTTCTGAAGGGCTACAAAAATGCCCCCCAAAGCCGCGCGCGGAGCGGCCTCTACACGCGGAGCTCGCGCTGACTCGAGCACCAACGCCTCCGCTGCCGGAGCCACAGAACAAAATGCCCGCGTGGAAACAGATGCACCCGCACCCGCGAATCGAGCACCAGTGCAACGCCTCAAAACCACAACTAAGCGCGCAACATCTGGAAGCATTGGATCAACCAGTCGACCCCCGTCTGCACTTGGGGGTGAGCCAGTCAAGCCAGTCATGAAGCATAGACCTAAAGCCGTTGGGCGTCGCAGCAAGCAAGAGCGAGATGATATCGAGAGGATTGAGAAGGAGCGCTACAATGAACGTTTGAAGGAAGCGGCGGCTATTCAGCGCGGACGAGGTGGGCCTCGTAGGGGTGGATTCCGTGGCCGCGGAGGTCCCATGGCTATGAGCATGGGTGGAGCCTTTGGAGGAAGAGGCGGGAAGCGCGGTCGTGGTGGCTTCGGTGGAGGTGGAGGAGGAGGAGGAGGTGGTGGTGGCGGCGGCGGCGGTTTTGGTGCAGGATCAGGGCGCGCCAGATCTGGTGTTATTGGAGGACATCGTGGGCGCGCATATGACTCCTCTGACGACGAGGATAATGCACTGCGCATCAGCATTGATCAAATCAACCTTGACAGCGATGAGGAGGATTGGGACACACCCAAAGACCCCAAGGGGAAGCAACCTAGCAGGTCCCACGCCGATCGTGCGCTTCGTCCAGTCCGCCTCGAGAGACATGAACACGAGGAGCGAGTCATTAGTGTCAATATGGAGTCGAGCACTGCTCGCACTACCGAAATTCGGAAAAAGGCAGAGAAGGAGAAGCAGAAGATTGAGAAGGATGTTACCAAGACTCCGACAAAAGTCAAAGCGGAGCCTCGGGACGAAGACACAGCTATGGCTGATGGTATTCCCCAGGCGGATGATGATGGCTTCTTGCCGGAACACAATGTCCGCGTACGCTCTGTGACCATGAGCCCTACAAAGAGAGATACAACGTCACCTCAGACATCACCATCCACACCTGAGCCGCTGGACCCACGAAGTCTTCTCCACACGAAAGAAGAGATCGACGAATACGATCGTCATCAGGACGACTTGGCTATCATCAAGGATCTGCTTATTCCCATTCCACCCAAGACTACAACGGAAAAAGATACCACCGGGCCTTCTACTGAAGGCGCCACTGAAGGCGCTGCCGAAGGCGACACAGCCGCGGCAGAAGGACAGGAGGAGAACAAAACTACCGAGGAAGACGAGGAAGATAATCCTCTTCTCGGTCAACTGTTCCTCATGCAATTCCCACCCATGACTCCAAATCTCAGGGTTGCCGGCTCCACAATAGAGAACCGACCGCCAGTCACAGAGGAAGAACCAGCTCTCAAGACTGAGCCCGAAGTCAAGCGAGAAGCAGGCGACGACGTCGAGATTGTGGAGAACGCCAAACCCATAGAACACCAGCAAACAGATATTATCACAGCCGGAAAGCCATGGGACCTGCCCAACGGTCGTGTCGGCAAACTGAATGTGCACAAGTCAGGCCGTGTAACTCTGGACTGGGGCGGCATTAGCATGGAGTTGGACCGAGGAGCGCCCGTTGGCTTCGTCCAAGAGGCTGTCATTATCCAGGAGGATGAAGCGGAGAATGAGGATCCGTCGAACAACAAGGCATATTCGATGGGTCAATTGTCTGGCAAGTTTACCCTCACGCCAAACTGGGATGCAATGCTTTAATGGCGGTATGTACGTAGCTACATATTTTACGATAACGGGAATAGACCAAGCACAGAATACCCTAGTGTCATGTCTTCGAGTACATTATAGAACCATAATGAGAGGTCAACTTAGGCAGAAGGTAGGGCTTGACTTGGTTGCCTTAGGCATGTGCCAAGACATCGGGGATCCGTGCTCTGCATCTCGACTTTCTTCGCGTCGAGCTCACAGCTCCAATACAACTTCAGGAACACAAGCACGTTCGTCGCGAGTGCTACAACCCGAAACCAGCGCTTAATAAATTCACAATCTCACACAAAACTGTCTACAATGCCTACATAGGCCAAACCGAGTGTTTCTAGCGGGACACGAATCATCGAGATGTCGCTACGTCCTCTCGGGTGCCAATATAATCTATACGCGCAATTATTTCGCAGAAATGCCATCCTGAAACCCCTGCGACTCCCCCCGTGCTTACGCGACACCCACGCCAGGTCTCTATGGACCGGGACAGCCTTGCGCCTTCATGAGCTACCGCCATTGTCGCAAAGGCGCTCCTTTGTGAACTCCCCCCGATCCGCACATACAACACAAAGCCACAACCATGATTCACGGGCTCAAGAATGTGACCATGAGTCTCCGGAAACCGAAGACATATACTGCGCGCATTGTGGCGGAAAGACGATTCCCAAGATCCGCAAGCCCGTTGACCCGACGGACCACTCCCGCGGCTGGCACTGCAAACCATGCCGTCAGGTTCTAAATGTCCACGGCGTTTTACCGAACGAGGAACAACTTGTGGCGATCCGACGGCGTCGATTAATGTGGGAGAGTGGCGAAACCAAAAAAAGAAGCCCGTGTCGACACTGCGGCGATATCACAGCACCGAAAAGCAGTCGGAAGTTCATCGACCCTGAAAACCCATCTGCGGGCTTCCACTGCCGGTCATGTGTCCGACATGTGCATCAGCATGGATCTCTACCCTCTGAGCTTGAAATCGCAGCTTTTAGGACTCGCAGATATAATCGGGAGAAAACCGACGCTGGCGGCACCAAGGAAAAGACCAAAGAGAGCGCAGGAAGCTCCAAAGAGGGAACTTCGACTTCCACGTCCAAATCCAAATCCAAAGATCCGAAGCAGAGCCGTGACCCGCACCCCTGTCACCACTGTGGCGACCTGACATATTCCAATAACAAACGAAGGCTCGTTGAAACACAAAACCCCTCGAGCGGGTATTACTGCCAACCGTGCACTAGAAGCCTCATCAAAACCGACGCCCTGCCAAGTACTGCACAAATTGAAGCGCTCCGGAAACGCCGCTTGAAACGAAGTGCTACCGCTACCCCCTCAGCCAGCGCCCAGAAGAGCCCTTGCGTTCACTGCGGTATGATTACAGCGCCAGGCGGCAAGCGCCGACTTGTCGAGCCCAAGAAGCCATCTTCCGGGTACTACTGTCGCGGTTGCAGCGCAAGCTTGGTACAGACCCAGTCCTTGCCCGACGCGGAGACAATCGCCTTTTGGAAGTCTCGCGAGAAAGTCCGACAAAGCAATATTAAAGCTGCGTTGGAGGCTTCTGCGCCACGGGCTGAATCCGCGCAGGGTCTATCTCCGGCGGGTGATCAGCTCAAGTCCTGCGAACACTGCAAGCTCGATGAGAATACTGTCACCATCAGACACCTTGGATCGTTGAATCGAGATATTTGCACCTCGTGTCTGAATTATTTTGATCATTCTGGGTCACTCCCGGACCCGAATGCTCTCTCCCGGCGGCATAACCTGAGAAAAGCCCGAGCGCGCATCCAAGCGGATATCGAAGCTGGTCGACCGTTGGCTTGCGGCCATTGCAAGGAGCCCCGGCCACAATTCCCGACTAAACATTGGAAGATCGGAGGGCAGTTTTTTGATTTGGTTTGTCCAAGATGCCAGCGGTTTGGACACTGAGTAATATTAAAGAGAGAAACAAACAAACACAATGTATAGCCTCAAGACGACTCAAGACGGCTATAAAGCTATAAAGCTATACTGCAGTGTAAATTGATAGGACGATTAGTCAAAGTTTAACGTCAAAACCGTTAATTTGGGGGACCAATCAGAGCCCGCAGAGTCAAGGGCGAACCAGCCGTCCTCAGACCCGTGGACGGCTGGTCCCTGAGACGAAAAGGGTGGCTCCGCCAATCATGCCCTCGCCCTGACTTGCTTCACCTTGATTTTAATTTAATCTCCCTTTTCCCCTGTGTTTTTTTCTTCTTCTTCTGTTCAACTCTCAATTCCTGCTGCGTTGGACCGTTCAGTCGTGACAATTCCCCCGTGAGGCTCTGAACCGTTTGGCCCCTTTTGCCCCCGGTTGCCTGATCTGCGATAACCCACTCGAAAGTGGCATGTTGGAGTCTCGAAACGCATAGCAATTATAATTCGACCCTCTCGTCCGATCTCACCGCGCTACTTCATACGGATCCGATCATCTATATCTCCAGTACTGTTGCCTCGCCAACTCCTAAGACCCCCCATCCCCACGACCCGCACCAACCAGCTTGGCGTTGCTTGTCTGCGCAGGCAACAACACAAGCTCCGCGCACACCAGTCCGTTGCACAATCTATACATACACATATACATAATCCATATACTTTCCGCACACCATGAGGACAACGACCTTCCTGGCTCTCCTGGCTCCAGCCGCCGTCTTCGCCGAGTCACACGCATCTGGTGTCACCTCCAATTTCGCGCACAACTCCCCCGCCGTGTCAATACCGGAGCTTGTGCCCCGCGAACACTTCGTTCCGATTCTGGATCGTGCCCCGGTAACAGACGATATGCCGTTGCTGGCTGCCAGGCACGTTCTCCAGGCGCGCAGTGAGGGCTCGCTGGGCCAGACACCGTGGATTGGCATGGGTATCGGCTTGACTTTCACTGCCCTGGCGGCTGTGATGCTGGGGTAGTCCTCGCCCTCTGCTCTCTTCGCTTTTTCTTCTTTTATTTCGACCCTCCTACCTACCTACCTCTTCTGACGCTACACGTGAAACGCTGGGCACAGCCCGAACTCCCCATTCGACTTATTGAGTCATTCGACATCTTGTGACTTTTACACACACCTTTCATCTTCTTACGGTCTTTTGCAGCGACTTTTTGACCCGTTTTTTCTGTCTATTTTGCATCCATAACCTTTGGTTCGGCGTGGGATTGGAATTTTGAGCCCCCCTTCCCCCCCTTTTTTTCCGCCTCCTTTCATTGCATTGCCCGACTTACCTACCCTTGTTACTTTTTTACATACGCTCATGGGTTTGTCGGGGGTACAGAATTGCATGTTATGCGCATGTTGTATATGATACCTTGTCTGTTTTGATGCAAATGCTTTTATGTGTACTCCGTGGCGAGTACAGAGTACATTCGACATATTTAATCATTGTTTATAGATACAACCAATACGAATTGATCATACATTTTTACTTCTGCTTTATAGTGTTGGTTTGGGCTTTCTCTAGCCTGCGCCTCGTTGGCTGGATCTTAGGGCTTGGAATCGGCTTTCTTTGTTCCCTCGACACTTGGCCAAACTCGACTGCGCCCATCATCTTTGCAGTTAGAGAATCAGAGAAATACTCATCTGTTTCTGTCTCGGGGGCGAAAGAAAGACAAAACCTTACTCTATCACACAGGAAGATCGCGTTCAACCTAGCCCTCAATCGGTAATAAAAAGAAGAACAATCTCACGAAGATAGGTCCATCGGACTTTCATTCGAAAGAAAAGCCTACACCAATGATGGCCAACGAATTCCCGCCCTATGTACCAATGCCCTCGCTCGGTCACGAGCTCGGCTTAATGACCGGCTTCTTCTGCCTGTGTCTAGCAGTCATGGCAGCATATGTGGTCATCTGGCGCGGTGAGTCGTCTTTAATTTCACTCCAATGCACATCGGTAACTTAGGGCTGGTTGAACACAAGCTCTCCCTTCACTTGCAATAGAATAACAATTTCCGACCCCTTTCTATACCAATGCTCATGAAACCGCCATACAAAGCACAACTAACAAGAAAAAGTCTCCCAAAGACGTCTCCTCGCCCAAGACCTCGCCCGGCGTAAAGCACTCCGCAACAATCGATCACCCCTCGGTCAACGACTGGGAACAACGACATCCATAGTTGGGGGAACCAGAAGTCCCAGTCCCAATAAAAGCGACGATTATGGGAAAATACCCGATTGCTACACCATCCCCGAGGACCGGGTTGAGTTACCCGTTCACGGCATGGAGCTGCTGAAGAGTGGAAATGCTCATGGGTCGCGGATGGGGCCACTGACCTCACATGCACTAAATTCGTTGGGCTCAAAGCGTCCGAAGGGCTTGCTAGACTCCGGATCTGCTGCGGAAATTTCGCATTTGCCCAGAGCTGTGGTTGGTCCCACTGGGGGTGGAGTTGAGTCTATCATCGGGCTTGCATTGTCACCTCCGCACGGTCGAACTCAGAGCCCTGTTCGTGTGGGGGTTTATCGATCCGAGAGTCCAGCGAGGAGAGCTGGGGGGCAGAGTGGTCTTGTTGAGATTGGACCGGGCTCATATGAGAAGCAGTGGTCTTGATGGATCATTTAGTGCATAGGGGGAGCAAGGACAACGATTGACGTGTTGGACGTTCGCAATTTGATGAGAAGATTATTTATTTTTTATTATGTGGTATCTTGCCCTCAAAGGCATCTAGGGCTATTAAGTAGCACTTAGTACAGTCTATTTACATCATTTTGTACACTCCAGCCTCTCATCCACAAACGGCCTCGTCAAATCCACTCGTCCACAGCAACGAGCCCATAATGACGATGAGGAACCCCAGCGCAACAACGACACTCGTGACACCATACACGTACGCATGGCGGCGGCGCGAGAGTCCATTCAGCTCAGCAACCCATGTACTGATAGTAGTCGCACTGCCGCAAAAGCCATCCATAACGCCCTGCAAAACCTGACAGCCCGTCAACGCAGCAGGAATCACCGCCCCAAGGCCACTGACATGCTGCAGATCGTAGCAGACCCCCTCAATGATTGTGCCAAAGATATTGGTAGTGAAAGTACCCAGTGGAAATGCCGCCATGCGACCGTTAAGGTAAAGCGAGAGATAAAATCGAAGCAGACATCCAAGCGGCGCAAAGATCAACGCGAACAGTGCTCGACCGCGCCAGACATCCGGGCCCTCATGCCGATCGGGAGGCCAGATCGCAAGAAGGACAGCACCAAGCCAGCATCCCCAAGCCAGCACGACCACGAGACGATCGCAAACCCGTCTCATGAACGCAAAGGGCACGGCGGGGGTGTAGCGCGCTAACGCAAGAGCCAGGTGTGCGCCAAAGATCAGCGCCGACAAACTAAGCGACACAGTGAGCAAGATGACACTGACAAGCGCCATGAAGCTATACCCGCCATTACGGGATGCGACGGCAGTCCCGGACGGCAGCGAGGGGTCCGGGAGGGCATTGGCGAGGGCGAGAAAGACATCGCGAATAAAAGACGAGAATGACGTGCAGCAGCCGCAGAAACCTGTCGTCAGACCAATGTACAGTGGGATGGTCTTCTTGACTGCTTTATGGTTTCGCGCGGCTGTGTCTGCATCCGTCTCGGCCTTGGGATCGCCCCACTCTTCGCGGAAGAGGTTCTTGTCTTCGCTCAGAAAGCCCATTACCAGGCTCCCGCTGACATTTGCCCATAGCACGCCTGTTACAACAGGTGCGCCTGTGTAGAATGTGAGGGCTTGGAGACCAAGGCGGGCGAGAGTGCCGAGAATTGAGAAGAATATTAGGTAGGAGACGGTGTAGAGGTGTGTTGCGTGTTTCGAGAGGGGTGCAGATGCAGGTTTGGACGCTGGGTCACGCCCCCATGATTGGCGCTGGACTGAGACTTCCTGGACGGGTTGGGGAGCTGCAGTCTCTGTTAGAGGGTAGTCTGTGGGTTTGCCGTTGGCATCCATTGTATCAAGAGGAAGAAGAAAAGGAAAAAAGAACGCCAAGACCCGGAGACCGAGTGGGTCATGTGGAGACCGATAAGGCTCTATACAAACGAGGGGAAGATAAGAAGCTACTGCTCTGCCCAGCTGCTTCTGCTTTCACTTCTGCTTCTTCTCCTCTCTCTTTCTCTCTCTCTCTAGCTCTCCCTCTCTAGCCCACCATGACTCTCCCATCCAATGTTCACATCTCTTCTCACCCATGTCTCCAAGCAAAGCTCTCTCTAATTCGCTCATCCTCCACCACTCCCCGCGAGACAAGAGCTTTAGTTCATGACATTGCCACGATTCTAGGCGTCGAAGCCTTCGCAGGGCTCAAGACAGTCAAAACCGGAACCGTAGGTCTTACCGGCGACTTCACCCTGCCAAACTGACACTCCCAGGACACCACCCCTCTAGGAATCGAGTATGAAACCCAGGGCATCGACCCAGCAGACCTAGCCTTGGTACCAATCCTCAGATCCGGCCTGGGAATGGTAGATGGTATGTACAAGACTTTATTCTTTTTGGCTCCCCACGCCATCCTCTCCCCTCTGCACCCCTGGTACTGTCCAACCTTTTTCACCGCACCCTGCACTGCAACCCCAACCGGGGAAACCTTGGGACCCAACCCCGCTTACACCCTGCTCCATAACCAGCCCTGAACGACCTTCTACCCACCCCAGTACCGGTCTACCACCTGGGTCTCTTCCGCGAGAAAGTATCCCTTCAACCAGTAGAATACTATAACAACCTCCCCTTCCACCGGTCGGAGTTATCTCCTGCATCCCCCGCCTCTCTGGACCCAACCACCAATACTGCTGCAGCTACACTGGCTGTACTTCTGGATCCTATCATTGCGACTGGTGCGACCGCCGAAGCGGCCATCCAGCTTCTGCGTGATTGGGGTGTTCAGAAGGTGATTATGCTAAGTGTGCTTGGTTCGGAGGAGGGCATTCAGCGTGCCGCTGGGGTTTGGGAGAATGTGGAGGTCTATGTCGGAGGTGTTGATAAGGGTGTCAATGAGAAGGGCATGATTGTGCCTGGAATTGGAGATATTGGAGATCGACTGTTTGTCGCTGTTGGCAAATAGGCTGCCAGCTATGCTTAGCTATCGATATGGGCCATAGATACAATAAGACTAGCTATCTTTGCATTCGAGACCAGCGTCTAATTTAATCCTTGGCTGTAACTGCCAGTGGCTTTTGGGTATACTGGTCATCGAATTGCGGGGAAACTGGCAGACTGTAGTCCCGACCCGGTATAGCCAGCGGTGACTTGATGACTACGAGGTGTCCTTATAGAGCAATTACCGCCAGTCGAACATTGCAGACACGGGAAGTACTAGGCAGGAAGGGAAAGAGGTGTTGATGAGACTTGAAGCCGAACTCTACCAGGTCGATTTACGGTTGATCCAAAAGTTGAGGTGAAATCCCCGCCAGATTATTCATTGATTACGTATAGTACATAAAGAAAAGACATAAAAACATGTGCAAGAGAAAACTGCAAGCGAAGAAAGCAATGCTGAGCATGAAAGGGACATAAAACCAGGCGCAGGACGGGGAGTAAGGCATGCAGGCAATGAAAATCAAATACAAAGGGCTGGAAAAGAACCAACCCAAGAAGCAAAATCAGACAAATGAGATGGAAAAGCAACAACGCATCACAAACGTAGGAAAGTCAAAAGGTATCGAGAGCATAAAAGCAGATGGACGGGAGGGGCACAATTAGGGGGTTAAAATGAACCATAAAGTCAAACAAACTCCACGGAGTGCGAAAGAACACACAGGACCAGCCAGGTGTCGAAGACGGAAAGCAGAAACACCACACTGGACTCCCTGGTGTAAGAAAATCAGGAAGATGCAAGCAGAAAAACTCAGAAGAAAAAGAAGCCCATAAGACCAGGAGCAGGGAGATATCAGAAGGCGAAGTATTGCAGAGAAAACCAAACACCCCGCCCTACCCACTGACAGGTCCAGTCCGGATTCCCAAGTGTCCCAATGAAACCGTCCAGAAATGAGAGGAAGAACCCGAAAAAAACAACATCAAAGTGCAGGAAAAAAAAGCATGTCGACTCAAGGAAAATGACTTAAGGAAATTTAGTATGCTGTGCCGACGCTCGCAAGCGACTTGGTGGGCACAGCATGGATAGGCTGATCCTTGCCGACACGGAGAGAATCTTCGTAGCCGACAAGGGCCTGGGAGTGGAGCTTGAAGGATTCGCCCATCAACTTGGTAATTCTGTGTAGAAAGTTAGCAATTGGTCCATGTGAAAAAGAAGAGGGAAGAACATACCCCCAGACAACCACGCCGTCTAGGATGTTACCCCATACACGGGCGACGGTGGAGCTGAGTTTGCCAAATGCGTCGATGGCATCGTCATCAAACAGATTGCGGACCTTGTTGTAGAGAGCCAGCTCGGCCTCAGTGGCAGGTTCATCGTCATGTTCCAGGCGGTAGAGCCACAGGCTGAGAATGACCATTAGGTCAAGGCCGCAGAGCGGGTGCTCGACACTCCAGTTGGTAGCGGAAGTTTTAGCGACCCAGTTGATGCCCTGGATAGCGGCGATTTCAATGCACTCAAAGCATTGTTGGATCACCTTGTTCATCTCCTGGGAGCGCTTGACCTTCTCACGAGCGACAGTCATGGCGGCGGCAACCTCGTAAGAAGAGTGGTACCGCATCGCCTCTTGGATGGACTTCAGATCAACTTCCAGACGGGCGCGGGTGTTGCGATAGACTGCCATCGAGTTGAAGATCAACGGGTGTCCCTTCTGAGGAGTACTGAGAGGAACGACAATCGTCTCGGGCTCGCAGAGCTCGAGCGAAGCCTCCCATGTCTCGAGGGCCAGGCGCAGCTTGTACTCGGTGACAACATCCTGGAGCGCCTCAAAGCTGCGCTTGTGGTTCCACACTTGCAAGAACAAAGCATTGATCAGAACGCGAGTAGCAAAGGCGCTGTAACGAGTATGTTCGCCTTGGAACAAGAAATCATGAGCCTCGCGGACGGTAAGGGCGCTGTTGCCCATACTGCGACGCCAAGTCTCGTCGTCAGCAGCATCCAAGTTCCAGAGGGACTCGGAGGAGGGAAGTTCCAAGTCGTCAAACTCGTCAAAGCTCATGGCCGGGGTGTGGTTGAAGGTAAGTGTGAGCATGCCGAAGAAAATGTACACGGCGAAATATGTACGGCGGCAGGATTCATCCTCGATCCACTCTTCACGAGAGGGCTGTACACCCTGGCGACCCTGGACGCGCACCTTCATCTGGTAACGGTTACCGGCGACCATGTTGGCCAACAGGCTCTTAATTGAGCAGGTCCATTCAAGTCCCTTCGGGTCACCGCTCCAGCTCTCGAATACCATGTTCAGCAGTGTAGCCTGCATCAACCAGAGGGGGCATCGGCGAGAGTCGAAGTTGTCCTTTTGTTGCAGGAATTGGTTGACCAGAACCTTGGAGCCAACGTGGAGCATGAAAGCGTGCTCGCGCTCGAATGTGTAGAGCGCACCAATCGACAGTACTGCGAGCAACAAAGGTGCCGAGATCTTCGAGGGTGAGAATGATTCCTGGTGAAGGAAGGGCAAGTGAGGGTGGTACAGGTTGAAGTAAGTAGACAAGTACCGGTTCAGCGCAAGAGTGGGGGGAAGCTGGAAAGTATCGGGAAGCGCACCAAGGCTATCTGATGCCTGAACACGGTCCACCACATAGCTCCGTTCCATGTCATTGGCGATCTGGGGCGCCCTGGGAAGGGTCAGTGCCTGGCTGGGGCCGGGTGAACGACGGTAGTTAACAGGGCTGACTGGACCAGTCATCGAAGGATACGGCGACAGGGCATTGGGGGTGGAGTGTCCCGACATGGGAAGCGAGTTCGACATGAGAATGTCTCCGACGGGACCATGGCGGTCAACGAGGGTGGGCATCGAGCCGGGTTCGGAGGCTAGGGTGTCCCATGGCATTTGGGGCAAGGTCGCGTTGCCGGACAGGTATGGCTCGAAGGAACCGCGTCCTGGGGAGAGCGACTCGGAACGTTCGGAGACCTGGCCGGTCGCGGCAGCTGCAGCCTTATGTTGGAAATCTGTCATCAACATGGCTGCAGTTTCAATGTCGACCATACCGTCGCTGCTTGCCTCGATCTGCTCCAGGGTCGTCGGGTCAATGGTGACCGACGGCTTAGCTGGGGCAGATGAGTTTTTCTGAACCCCTCCACCACGTCTACGGCCCTCTGCGACGAGAGGAATACCTCCATCCTTGGCGTGAACGGTTCGATCATGGCGCAGAAGAAGGTCGCGACGGACAAAGGTACTGCGACATTTTAAGCACTTGAAGGGTCTCTCTTTTGTGTCTGTAGTTCACGGTTAGTCGAGAGACGAAACGCGAGGGAAAACGCGAATAAATGCGGGTTTGGGGGAAAGAGGGGCTTACGGGAGCGTTCATGACGACTGCGATGTTCGCTTCTGCTGAATGCGCGATTGCAGAATTGGCACTTGTATTTCTTCTCGGGGGCAGATGCCTTCTTTGCCGGCGAGTTGGTGGCCGTCCCGGGTGCGGAAGGAGCCATATGTGCGGTTGTTGTTTAGAGAAAGAGCGAGATCGGTGGTATCGTCCCTTGGGTGATTTCGCACCGGTTCTGTAGGCGTGTCGACGACAAGAGTTCGGTGGGGAGTCTGATCATTCCTCGGGGATAGCAAAGGGTATCGGGATAAAAGTGGTTGTCCAGCCACAAATTAAAAGCAAACGCTGTGAAGGGGAGAAAAAAACGAAGTCGCGATTAAAGGTGGGAGAAGGAAGAGGGGAAGGAGAGGGGAAAGAGGAGGAGAAATAAGAAGGAATTTAGGAATTTCGAAATCGGGTTTTTGGGGGGGGGGGGGAGGGGGCAATGGGAAGGGAGGGGGAAAAAGGACGTGGGCCTAAGCTCATCGCTTACTACGCGTGAGGCGCGCAGCGAGACCAGCGTTACAGAAAGCGGGACTTGGTAAAATAAAATCACGAAAAAAAGAGGGAAAAAAGCACAGGGCAAGAGACCGGAGGGGGGGAACCCAGCCACCCTCGATTTACGGCCACGCACTGTTCGTTCCTGCGCCCACACACACACTTACAACGAGATGCCCCCCCCCTTTCCTGTTCTTTACCATACAAAATCGACACGTCGTAATTATTCCCAAGCCCTATAGATTTGGCCCGATCGCAGCCCACATGGTTTACTTTCAGCTTCCCCCCTTGGGCCATTATTAGATAAATTAGTGTAAATTCGACAAATAATCTACACCCTGGAGTTGTACATCGTCGATCAGTGTCCACTGTCCGGAGTGTACACAAAGCAACCTGCGAGGGCGCTCGATTCAACCCCTCGCTGGGAGGGGAAAAGTCCTTTGTTTACGGCATGTGAGGTTATTCCCCTTTATTGTCTCAAGACTTTCAAATACCTACGTATGTGAACTTCCCCCCCTACAAGGGGGGGTACTAATCCCGAGCTTATACCCAGATAGTCAGGTACGAGTACATTGTATAATGCAAGCTAGGCCAAGTAACTGCGTATACACACAAAGAGGGTTCCGGCGTTTCGTGGCCCAAGACTGTTCGAGACTTTCCAACCTTGGAAGGTTAGGTATCATATCGGGGTTAGATAAATGATTTCATTGATACATTTCATTGATAGATCTCAACCATGGTTCACTTCTCGGCTACCCCTCCAAACCCCTCCGATCGACTATCGCAGCTGTCACTTTAGCCACAACTATCATCAGAATGAGACAGGGGTGTGCAATTTCCTTTGGATCTGACAATGTGAGTTGCTGCCAAGAATGGAAAGCACTTGCACTTTCGTTGTATCACTTTGAGTCGAGATCTGTCTAGTTTAATTCATCTGTCAACCTGGCTCTTTTTTGTCTGGGACAGATCATTCCGTACTTTGGTCGCCTCACTAAATTGACTGGTCCAGATTGCGTCTCACCTGGCCTCAATAACAGTCTCCCTGGACCTATGGTAATCACCTTGTGGCTGTTCATCTGTTTGTGCCACGCTGGAGATTACGTTGTATGGGTACCATCATGCCATGTACGATAACCTCATGCATCATACATGGATGAACAAGTAGATTCGATATACCCTGTCTTTGTACAGATCGAGGCATCACCTGCCGGACTGCATGGAGAAAGATCTGCATGCAAAGGCAGAACGCGAATCGGAGCTTTGGGTGTCCACCGGTCAATCATTTCATCATCTAATCATCTCATCATCTGATTGCCAGTCGTGTCCCGTCCGAGTACGGACGGAGTAAGAGGAACATCCATGCATATACTAAAAGCCCGACCGTCTGCACTGCAAACACTCTCTTCTTTGCGATTCAGGGTCCACTTGCGAAAAGAAAATGATTTACACCGCAAAAAGCTGGCCGTTACCTATCACTCCCAATTCGAGCATCGCGAATTCCCGGGTGTAAGTGGGGTGGGGCCACCGTCTTTACATCATTGGCAGGATTCAGCACCAACGCGGTTACTTGGGAAACGCGCCTTGGAACACGGCAAGCTCTTCACCTTTTTTGAGCTCGCAAAACCTGCGAAATCAATTTAGTCTCTGTGTGCTTGAGCACCCCCCTTGATTCGCGGAAGTCCGCTCCCTGAACTTCCCTCCCGACTCCCGAGCTCCGGCTGATCATCGAAGCCCCGAGCGAAACTTCGTTGAATCTGAACAAGCTGGGCTGATACATGCCAAATCTTAACCCGCAGCGGCGAACCTGAGTGGCTGCGTCGGGAGGGGGATGTCCTCAACCTCCAGTATCCTGTTGGACAATCCGACCAGTTGATGACCTTGGGACCTTTGGGCTCGATCCACTTCCCGATGCAGCGGACCGAGCCAGCTAACGTTCTCGACCCAGGAACAAGAAAAGATGACGGTGATATCGCATAAAGCGGTGACTTGACCGCCGAGAAACTGTGAGTGCGATTCCTTGCCTCGACAAATAAACCGGCCGATCCACCATTCTCAATCCCTTGGGCCGCAAATCCGGGTTATGTCTCTCATTCCATGCCCCTCCAAGCGGTCAAACAAAAAGGACGAAAGAACCATCTCCATCAAAAACCCGCCCAATAATGGATCTACACTGGCGATCCAATCGGACTAGTTACGAATCAGGCCTTTGCATAGTGTACTTGTTGTATTGCCCACAACGCCATGCTCCACTCCAGCAAGCCTGCTGCCGTTGCAAGAATTTCAAGAGTCTGCTTCCCCGGCGCCGGCCCCTGAGCTAGTGGACACCGACAGCCGGGCTTTGTTGGAGCCCATCGTCCCGACAAATCCATAGCTAAGGGAGACCCGGCGTCTCCGCTGACGCCAGGACGGTCTGGAATTTCTCACGGCGTTCTAAGCCCAACTCTAACCCGTCTGAGGCTAAAGTTGTCGGTGAAGCCTTATTCGTGTCATTATCTATGATCTTCACCGCTTCTGCAATATGCATCTAAATGTCCTAGCAGCATCTAGTGATCCCCCCACCGGTCTCGACCCCGAATATGACGGTCAAGAAGACGGACCACGGAGAGTACAAGTATAATGATCCCATAGCTCCAAATTGATTTTCCCGACACTTGAAACCATCTCCATTGTGCGCGCTATCCCCGATACACTTTCGCTAAAGAATGGGTCTTCAAAAGGACCCCCCCCCCCCAACTTCCCAGCGCATTGGAGCAAGACACTTTCAATGGGGCGTTCTCTCCACCCAACGCGTGCTCTGTAAAGTTGTTTACGAAAAGCGGGCCGCGAGTGGGTTCGAATATTACACAATAGTAAATCCGCCTGCCTACTTGGGTACAGAAGGTCCATTTCTGAATTGTGTGTTCGTTCCCGTCCCGGCGAACACGAGTCTGGACCCGGACTGCCACGTCCTGTGTCCATATCCAGAGACACGGGTAAGTCGAAGCTTTTGGTGTAGCTGTAATCCAGTACAAGTCTTTTGTCGCATGTGGATCAACAGGAAAACGGATTCCGCGATGCAATCTCCATTTTGCAGTCATCTCGCTACATAACTCTGTGAGTGCTTGTGAACCTTTTTTCTTTCCGGATTATCCACGGCATCTGCAAGTGTCCTCCGTCAGATCTTGTCTCGAAGTGGAAACATTGATATGTACGATGCGATCGCCCCTGGATCGCAACGGAAGGGGACATCCGGGGAAGACTTCCCGGTCCATGGTTCACTGCAGCCCAGATCTTGGTTCGCTTCACGTTCTGATATCAAATCCTCAAGTCCTAATCTAAATGTCTCTGCGAGATGTCCGAATCGACTCTGCATGCTTACGGAGTACGGAGTACTCGGTAGATAAAAACATGAGCTGCGTATGCGCAAATCAGCCCTTGTCTCGTTCGCGACGTGGCTGGTATGATTGGACAATTGCCCCGATGCAGGGGATACACCACACGGGAGCACAGAGTCATCACATTGGCAATAATATAGTCATTTATTTCTTACATATTGTCTCGGTAGCTTCATGTATTCTTACTTATCGCACGGAGATAGGCCTTCTCCCCCCGCGCAGGGGTCCATCGGCGGAATTTTCGAGAACAAGGTGGACACTGGACTAAGGGGCAGGCGAGTGGGAAAGTGACGGAGAACGGAGGAGCCCGGAGACCTTTGGTGTTTCCAAACTCGTCACTTGATTGCCCAGCGCGCAAAGTAAGGTTTATGGTCTGACGCGACCGTTGTCGAGAACAAAGGAAGTTCGAGAACAAACTTCCATAGTCCGTTAGACTATGTCTTCATTGAATGATTAAATAAGTGGGGACAGCACGTTTAAGCAGGGAAGGGGGACCATCGAAGGAACCTTGCGAGAGCCGGAGTACACCAGTTGTGATAATTGTTCGCGAATCAGTCCTTGAGTCGCAATGAAACCGAGCCGCGATGGAGGATGCAAAAAAAGGGGTAAAGGTGATCAGCATCATCGGAGACCCGAGATTCTGGGTAAACTAGAGGCCGAGTTCGAGTCTTTATTGGATATGTGCTGCACCGAGCGGCAGGACTGGGTCTCGGCATGTGGAAATCCGTCCGGTTGGGTGAGCTGTGGGTGGTGATGATGTCGTTTGGCTATCCTCCTGCGACTCCTAATGTCCGACCTGCAAGGAACAAGGAACGAGGGGCTTGGTGGCAAAACTATCTTTTAGCTTTAGGCAGTTCTATTTGTTGACCAGTTGTTTGCACTGCACCCGCAGTCACTTGCAGCCATTGGATTTCTCGCTTTCGGTCTCGGTGCTTCTGGGTTTTTTGGTTGCTACTGTGAATTGGTTTTGTTAAAGGGGTTTCTTGGACTACGTGTAAAGTTTTACGTAGAAACACCAGGTGATTCTCATTAATGAGTGTTTAAATTAAGTCTGTGGACGAAGTATTTCGTACGAAGGACATGTTAAAAGTCAATGTCTTTGACACCCTGGTGGGCGGTGGGTTGGCATCACCTGGGCATGACGCATATCCTTGCAGTAATTTATGGTTGCCGATTAAAGCTATGTCTTTTCCACCCACTTGACACCGCCGGGGGAATTATACTAGACACCATATAGTTCATACATACTTTGGCACCGATGTGGACTTGAAGGTTCCCAATACCTAGAGACTCAGTTTCGGTGTAAGGTCGGGAGGTCCGGTACTCCATACAGGTACATATTCGCAGACAATGTGAACCCATCTGCGCACCACTTACTATATCCAAAAAGGGAAGTATATTTTGAAGCACATTCCAAGGTTTATTCAAACTTTGAAATCATGTATGTAGTGCTTATTGGTGTTTTGTGCAAAACTTGATAGTAAGTTGTGCCCAGGTGATCTCGATATTAGGCAAAGTACGAAGGTCAATCATGAAAGCCCTAGTGACTTCACACTCCGCGTGCTCCGAGTTTGAGTCTATCAGCCTCTGATTCCGGGCTTACAATCAACAAACCTTAGATTTAATCCACAGTGATGAACGTTAGCGGGTTTGGACTCTAGTAACTCAATATTCAGAGGTTTCCAAGGTTGATCTACACCCTATGCTGCTGAAGTCGATATATACATTGCCACCCAATGAACCAGATCTTAGTTACTCACAAGAAGCGATTGCGAGCCTAACCCTACCCCCTTGGTCCGCGAAACACATGGTATAGGTATAGGTATCTTCAGTCTTCATGGAGCACAAGAATACTGGCATAAAATGCACAACGCGGTGTTGTGTGACCAAGGTTCTCAACCAGATTCCAATATTCTTTGGGAGGATACGATAACAATGAAGGATGGTATCCAACTGTCCAGATGTCCACCTGGGCACTTGGCCAACGCTCTGGCATGAAGGACGCACAAGCCAATGGTTTCTGTGGACTCATTGCGCGTCCATTTTCGAAATTGAAATATATGTAATTGTAAACACTGGCCCCTGTCCCGACCAACATCCATGGATGGATGTTCATAAGACAATCACCCTGTGGATAAGGGAAGAATATGGATCGTCCTGAGGTCCCAGGCTCATGTTTACTATAAATACACTGCCGAGTGATGGTGTGGGCATTCAATCAACAGACTATTCCATTCGTGTCAAAACTAAATAGCGAATGCGAGTCTGGAAAATTGGTTCCAACCTAAGACTACAGTGCCAGTCCACTGATAGGCAAGATATGAAGATCCAGACAGATGTTACGTACCATGGTTCAGGTGGGTGAAGTTAGTGAAGAACTTGGAAGTAAAGCTTCTGGCTGGATACAAGTACTAGTTGGTTTCAAAATAGGTCACACCATCCGTTGTCCAGTCAAATCACCCCGTTCCAAGGTTAGACTTGGGGTAAGATACCTAGATTTTCCTCATCGCACATTAGTATACCACGCCTCTCACCTGCACGTTCTTAGTTTGATTACCTGTGGAGTGTTAGAAATATACAACCGGTGACTCGGGACCCGTGGCATAGCAGTCCATCAAATTTATGCAACACGCCACTATTCAGAACAGAACCGTGCCTAGTATGCTATGCGGAGAATCTCGTATGCCCAACAATGGCCCTGTGTCTCCCCATGGCTGCATCGGCCATGCTGCGCGGACGTGATTGCCTCTACAGCCACTGGGGACGAGCGCCCGCACGATTCAGCCAGAGCCCCGAAAGTGGGACCGAGGAATCCACTTTAGAGTATCGTGATGTTGAATAGATTAAAAACCGCCTTCTAGAACAATTCTGGCGCTAGGTAGTCAGAAAATAGATATCTGCGCCGAAGAGTGTCCAGGGATCATTGTATATTACCTATATTACCCGACATGGTAGAAAACGAGCAAAGAAAGGTCACACTGCTTTGGGGGCCGGGTGTCTGGGTTGGTTGGATATTGTCCCGAGAACGGACCACTAGTCTTGCTCATCAATCCATTTTGTCCTGGTGCACTGAGACACTTGGGACTTGAGCGACTTTACCAGAACCCCAGGAGTTTGGGGCCCCTTACTGCCCAGGTGTTTGAAAGGTAATCGTACTTATGTGGAGGTTGAAGACGGAGAAAGGATCAAACCCGATCAACTCCGTATGAGAAACGGGTTTGAGTTATTTGACCTTGGGATCCCATGCAGGTTGTCATTTGCCGTTGATAAGTGAGCTCGGTACTCCGTAGAAACTAAGTCGTTAGGGTATCTCTGCCATGTGTCCCCCCCTCCTACCCCTAATTGCCGCGGCCAAAAACAGGCCACTAGGAGGGTCTGAGCCTCCCAGCCCTGTGGATTCATTTTGAAAATTATTATTATTATTATTAGCAATTTTCACTAAGATGCAGAATGTTTGAACGACACTCGTGGACATGAGTATTCCCCAGGTTAGCATCTAGGTACTCCATGGTCCGTCTCCGTACTCCAGGCTCTAAGCTCCAACAGTCTCAAGTACCCAAAAGCAAGCGTTAATACCCACACATAGTGGGGATTAAAGGCTGTCAAAAAACAAGAAAAAAAACCAGAGAGAAAAAAAAAACCCAGAAAAGCGAAAATCCAAGGAGACACTACGGAGTAGGGAGTAGGGAGATACAAATGAAGTACAAAACTATACAAAATATACCGTCAGCTACTGAACCTTGAACATGGCTGTAAGGTAAGAGGTACAACATAACTCCGTACAGAGAGTAACATTTGAACCAAGTCGTATGTCATTGTGCGTGGTACCTGTAAGACGGTGGATACGAGAAAAGCATTGATATAGACGTTCTGTAAGGGAGTTGTAAAATTACTCCGTTACCAAAAGGCAACCAACCGGAAATATCGACTGATCGGGGCTCCATCGTGTATCGTTACTGGCATGACACGTCCCGCCTTTTCCCCTAATCCCACCTGCCCTTCAGACTCTCATGGCTTCATATTCTTTCTAATTCTTGGGTTTCTATTTTTCACTCTTTGATAGCCATGAGCGATAATTGAGTTTATAATTCCTCCTTCTTCTCCCCAGAAGCACTCTGGATCGTGGCGTTCTCTGTCACACTCCCATGTTCGAGGCTCGCGCGGCAGATTTAGCTGGCGACCCTACTGCGCTGGCCAAGTCCGGGACCGTTGCGACCGCATTTGAATACACCGACGAACGGGCGACTACCCCGACAGCCCTGTCCCGCTACTGCGGCCAGGCAGACAGCCACTCGCAGGTCCCTCAATCCAACCTCTCCCCCGTCAAAATGGCCACCGGCTATGCGATCAGCCCCGAGCCCCCCGCGCTCTTTGTTCGGGCCATGTATGACTACGACGCCGATGACCATACTAGTCTGAGCTTCCGTCGCGGCGACATCATTCAGGTCCTCAACCAGCTCGAGACGGGATGGTGGGATGGTGTTATCGATAACGTTCGCGGTTGGTTCCCGAGTAACTATTGCACAGTCCTCACAGAAGCGGATGATTTTGGCGACCATTTCGTGCACAGCCACGACACCGATCTCAGTGCGGACTCTGGCCTTGAAGACGATTACGGCGATGGACACGAAGACGATGAGGCGGACTCCGAAGGAAACTCACGCGACTCTCAGCCAATCCTCCCCATCGAAGGCGTTCCGGCGGCCAAGGAACAAGAAGAGGCCGCATTCTGGATTCCCCAGGCGACCCCAGACGGTCGTCTTTTCTACTTCAATACTCTCACAGGCTATTCTACCATGGAGCTACCTTTCGAGAACCCCACAGCGACAAACGATAGCGGCCCCCGCGATCGAAACAACTTCTTTGTACCCGACCAGACTCGGCCCCCACCGGAGCTGATGGCGCGTGGATTCGAGCGAGACGAAGATGAGTACGATGGGTCTGCATCCGAGGCAGAGGGAGAATCATTAATGCTGGCTTCCCACGACTCGATTTCTCGCCGACGCCAATCTCTGATGGATGGAGTTTCCCCGGCCACATCCATGGACTCTCTGTATGCCCCGACAGTGAACGACCGCAAGGGATCGCAAGCGTCTGTCAAGCCCCTCCAAATAACGTACAGCTTGGGAGGAAACAGCAACAGCACCAGCACTTCTGTGGCCGACAGCTTCTCCAGACCTTCGATTTCCTCAAATTTCCCCCAGCACTTTGTCGACGATGGCTTTGCCCCTCCGATCACATGGCCTTTGCTTGTTGATAACATGCGTGGTGCTATAGAGGCCTACAGCCAGACCCTCGTGAATGGTGACCGTGCGGAATACGTGAAAAAGGCCGAGGACATTTCCGATCATTTGCGAATGCTGTTGGCTGCTGGATCCGACACGACAGACAACCACTCCGGCAACCCTTCCATCATTTCCACCAACAAGGCTTTGTATCCCTACTTTAGAGACATGATGTCGAAGTTTTCGAAGCTGGTTCTTTCCTCTCATATTGCTGCCGCTGACTGGCCTGGAGCCGACTCAGTCAACAAATGCTTGCAGGAGGCAGACGGCGTTATGCAGGGTGTGTATGGATACGTGGACGTTGCCCAGCAGCAGCGTGGTGACCTTATCCACCGTATCGTTCCGGGATTTATTGGCGGCAGCTCATCTGGTGGCAGCTGGCAAAACAACGGTGTCTCGTTGAATACATCGGGCCCAACGTCATTCCTTGTTCCGGATGTGGGAGACCCACGGGCAGAGCCTTCGGTGCCTCTCGACACAGCTTTCTTGGATTCGATTGATATCCTCCGCAGATCATTCGTTGGCAGCATTCGTCGACTAGAGGAGCGATTGGTTATTGACAAGAAGATTATTACCGCTGAAGAGCACCATGACATCGCGAACGAAGTATCGGCTGCTGCAATCAAAGTTATTGAACAGTTCCGCCCATGGATTTCGTCGGTCGAGTCGATGAATTTGGCTCCTCTGGGAACCAGCTTCCAGAACCCCCAATTGGTAGACTTTAGCTTGCAAAAGCAACGAGTCTATGATGCGATTGGTGACTTTACCCTGGATTGCCAGGCAATTTCTGCACCTCTGGCCGACGAATGGGCCGAGCGTCGCGGGGATTCACTTGACGACCGGGTGAATGCTGTGCGTGGTATTGCCAGGCAGTTGGAGAACTGTGTATCTCAGATCGGCTTTTCATTGTCTCTTCTTCTTGAGCAAATCCCCGCCGAACCTGCCCCGTCTTCACGCAGCGAAAGCCGCCAAGAAGTGGACGACGATAAATTTAAGAGCGCTCACATTCGGGGTGACTCCCAAGCGAACATTGCTACCGAGTCGATTGGAATTCCATCCTCCTACGCCCCAGAAAAGGAGGCACCCGAGAAGGTCCGCAGAAACATGGACAAGGCCCAGAGATTCTTCGGCCAAGCACCACCGACAGCCATCACCCGGGAGCCTCTTCGGGAGCCGGTCCGCGAGCCAGAAGAGACCCCTTGGTTCTTGAAGATGGCCCACGAAGGTGAGGTGTTTTATGATAACAAGACTGATTCACCAATCCTCAAATGTGGTACGCTCGCCGGATTAGTGGAACATCTCACTCGCCATGACAAGCTTGATGCTTCTTTCAACAACACATTCCTCCTTACATATCGTTCTTTCACTACTGCCTCCGAGCTATTTGAGATGCTTGTTCAGCGATTTAATATTCAGCCGCCATTCGGACTAAGCCAAGATGACATGCAAATGTGGATCGATCGCAAGCAGAAGCCGATCAGATTCCGCGTGGTCAACATCCTCAAGAGCTGGTTTGACCACTTTTGGATGGAACCCAACGATGAAGTGAACATGGATCTTCTGCGAAGAGTCCACACCTTCACCCGTGATTCCATTGCTACCACAAAGACTCCTGGAACACCTACATTACTGGCTGTGATTGAACAACGACTTCGAGGACAGGACACCACCTCAAAGCGCCTTGTTCCGACCCAAAGCACCGCCGCGCCCCAGCCAATCATTCCCAAGAACATGAAGAAACTCAAGTTCCTTGATATCGATCCAACCGAGTTCGCTCGGCAGTTGACTATTATTGAGTCGCGCCTATACTCTAAGATTCGACCTACCGAGTGTCTGAACAAAACATGGCAAAAGAAGGTCGGCCCCGATGAGCCTGAACCAGCCTCTAACGTCAAGGCCTTGATTCTTCACTCTAATCAACTTACCAACTGGGTGGCTGAGATGATTCTCGCCCAAGGCGATGTCAAGAAACGTGTGGTGGTCATCAAACATTTTGTGAATGTGGCTGATGTATGGCTTCTGAAATTTTTATTGGATATGGTTCTTACTAACTCGATCTTACAGAAATGCCGTACTTTGAACAACTACTCCACGCTCACATCGATCATTTCCGCCCTCGGAACTGCCCCGATTCATCGTCTCGGTCGGACGTGGGGCCAGGTGAGCGGGCGGACGTCCGCAATTCTGGAACAAATGCGTCGGCTTATGGCTAGTACGAAGAATTTCGGTGAATACCGAGAGACCCTGCATCTCGCCAACCCCCCCTGTATTCCATTTTTCGGTATGATTGCGCCACTAAAGGTCTTGTCCCTCTAAACCTATGGCTAACACACCTCAGGTGTCTATCTTACGGACCTGACTTTCATTGAGGATGGAATTCCATCTCTTACACCGTCAGAACTGATCAACTTTAACAAGCGGGCAAAGACTGCCGAAGTGATCCGTGATATCCAGCAATATCAGAACGTGCCCTACCTCCTGCAACCAGTGGGTGAACTTCAGGACTACATTCTCAGCAACCTGCAAGGTGCTGGCGACGTACACGACATGTACGAACGAAGCCTAGAGATCGAGCCTAGGGAGCGCGAGGACGAGAAAATTGCAAGGTATGCCGAAGCCTCAACCAGAGACAAGGGTTCCCTGTTGTTTGCATCCACCGTCGCTATTTTGCGATAATCCATGTTTTTCCTTTTTTTAAAGTGGCGTTTGGCATTTGCCTGGATACCCAAATTTGACCTCTTATTCCCTTCTTTCCTGGGCAATCAAGACAACGCTTCTCAAAACTGTTCGGCTGTTGAGACTAACCGTTTTTGTTTGTGATTTTCGTAGATTGCTATCCGAGTCCGGTTTCTTGTAAACCCGAGACCAATATCCCTGTCAAGTTGCATCTGCGGGTGCGCCACAAAACAGGTTCGACGCAACATGACGCGCCGACAGCGCCACGATCACGGCCGCGATCCTCAAAAAGGACCCAAGCGACTCCTTTTTAAGGACTTTATCCGACCTCATGACCATAATCTTTGGTTTCTCCACCTTCACCCAAAGGGTGTCTGCAGATCGATCCATCACATTGATCCCAAGGACCCCGATAAGCCCGACGACCCCCACTGTTCATGTCTTCAATACATTGCATGTACAGCGGTGACTCTCCAATCATTACGCCCGACGAACGACATCTCGTCTATTCTCAACATACCCTTTCCCCGACTCAAGAGCCGGTTGGCTCAACGGGATTCCTTGTCCAAACCCCCTTTTTCTTCTCCTTTTCAAATATATCTCGCCTCGCACCCCTGACTACCTACCTACCCCTACCTCTTCTTTGTACTGACTGTGACTTCTGCCCATACCTTCGGTGTACATTTTCCATGGCTTGTTTACCATTTCTTTTCTACCATATCCCCCTGTGTACGGACCAGAGGTAGGCGATATACCTTCACTTTGGCCGTTTCCTGTTTACGCCGTCTTCTGAATAATGAAACTTCACGAACGACTTGAGACTTTGTTATTGTCATGTGGATCCCCCCCTGGTGGAGTTGCCTGGTGCTTTCCATTTCATTGTATCTGGTCCTGGAATATTCCCCATTTGAAGCTTGCCTGAGACATTTTCTCCAATAGACGTCCATCTTGATTTAAATTTCCATTGCCTGTAAACCTGTCGTAGAGCCTGAGACCGCAATTAGAGTTTTGATTGGAGAGATAACGCTAGGAGGCGCAGTGTCGTGGAGTTCGTTAAATTCATTTGCAGGAACTGCATAGTTATTCTATGATCATTATGCATCGAAAAGGCCAATAAGAATAGCAAGATCTGCCGATTGGACAGATTCTACCAAAAGTTGCAAACACAAGATGGAGCAAAACCCGCCGAGCGCCCGAGACACCAGTGCAAGACCGAAAAAAAGACAGCCGGATTCATGAAGCCGCGCGTGTTGCCAAATCATTCTTTCACAGCGGGTTCAGTTCCAATGCCGTGGAAGAGCTTCATTTTGGTCTCAGATGCCAAGAGACCCTTGACCTCTTCCGAGGCAATCTGCTGCCCACCACGGACGACCTTTTCCAACTGATGATCCTTTTGATTGGTGACGCTAGTAACAGACCGAGGACCGCCGTTTTCCATCCCTCGTGCGGCCTTGCGTACCTTCTGGCTGAGATCCACGATCTGCTTGTCACCGAAATCGCGGGAAGCGAAGAGCGGGCTTTGGCTAAGAGTTGCAACCCAATATTTGTTCCAGAGCAGGGAAAGCAACTGAGAATCCAGTGTGCTTTTGTAATGACTGACTTCGAGAGGGTAGTACTGATTGGCGTGGGCGCCGAAGTCCTCCGCCTTGCCCAGCGGGATAGTCTGGTGTTCATCGTCCTCGTTAGTTTCCTTGGGCGGTGCAAAGTTGGAAGGGAATGTGCGGAAGGCGCCAATTTCGACACGGCCAGCGGAAATTGTGCGGTCAGGGTCGATCACAACGGCGACGAAGGGTCCGGTCATCTGCTGTGTTTGTTGGGTAGCGACATCAATGCCGGACAGCCAGCATCCATATCCAGGATGACTATGATACCATCCCACGGCATTTTCCATTCGCCCTGAGTCTCGGCAGGATTGTAGATATGAGACCATGTACTCGTTGGCCTCGTCCTGTGCGTTCACTCGGGTTTCGGTGCCCTCGACCGGCAGCCGGAATGCATCGGTGACGACGAAGGTATTGGGGAGAATGTAGCCTTGCATCAAACCCATAATCTCCAATGAGCCACCGGAGCGAGCGTGCATCACCATCTTCAATAATGCGGTTGCGGAGATGCGGACATGCTTAAAATAGTACGGGTCGTGAGTCCAGGGCCGTTCGCTGTTGAGAGCTTTCTCGACATCTGCATCGTATTTGTAAAGAGCATCTTTTTTTTCATCGAAGACGCTTATCGCATTGTCGAGCTCTGCGGGGGGGGGGCGGATCAGTTTGCGATCCACTGCCATATGAAGCTCTGGAAGTACGTACCCCAGGACCGCTGTGCAGCCTGCATTGTGTGGAATGAGGAGCCAACAGCTGAAAGGCTTTGAAGGCTTTAGTGATTCTTGTGAGAAGCAAGGGCTTGGCGATAATGATGGCACTGCAAGGACCGGAGAATAGATGGAGTCAGTGCATGAAGGCAGAAGGTAATTGAAGCGTGGGGTCAAACATTGATTGGCAGAACGCGGGGCGGTGTGGCGGTCCCGAGGGTTGCCAGGACGACGATCGGTCCAAACACCCACTTGTTAAACCTGATGTTATCATCTCCGATTTCAGCCCCTACTCCCCTCACAAACAACCCCGGTCTTAATTCTCCTATGTCTCGTCAGTTTGCGCAAACTTTACCTCTCGTTTGAAATTGTCGCACTTGGTGTGCTGAGAACCTTGTGTGGGATCTCTTGCTTTGATCCCGACTTTGGCTTTGTCGCAGCTCCGCTGGACAGTCATTAAACTGGATCCCATTTCCATCATTTTCGAGCTTTGACGCCATTGAAAGGCACTTGAATATGGCGGTAGACACGAGCTATCTGACCACTCAGGTCAACAACATTGTCGAGCAGCTCCACGGCATTTACGATGAAATTGGAGTTCCCGCGCGTGAGCGCGACTCGCGCGAGGCAGAGGTTAGTCAACATGTCGATGTCGATGCCACTGATATCTGGCTAACAGTACACCAGCTCTTCAGCGCACTGTCGGAAACCTTGAACAACCATCTCAAGGTGGTCGATGAGTGAGTAGGCCCTGCGAATGACGGATTGGAAACCAACTAACACAGTCGACAGAGAAAGGGAAGATATGACACAAGAAGCCGAGCGCCTTATCACAGCGATTCAACAAATGGAGTCCTCTCTGAGCGATGAGAGGGCCAACGGCCAATACGAGCTCAACCGCGACGATCTCCGTGTCACTTACCCTCTTAACCGTTGCATCGCATTCCTGCGCGAGAAGAATGAAGCGATGAGCAAGCTTCACCGCGAGCGCTTCGAGCAAGTTAGGAGTGAGTTTTGCCCATGACTTTCTATTCTCTTGCTAACATGCGACAGAACTCGTGGACGCGCTTGAGTCTTATTCCTCCCACCTCGAACCGTCCTTTGTTAAGCTCGAGCTTCCTCCAACCGAGCCGGGCTCTGCAATTCCACCAAGCTTTGACCTCTCACCGATGTATGTCACAGCACTAGATGCCGAGTTTACCCACGTCTACGAAGAATACCACCGTCGCATCGCACAGGTACAATCTACATGCGAAGAAATGATCAAACTCTGGGCCGAGCTTGGTACACCCCAAGCCCAAACCGATTCGACCATCGTCAAGTGCTACCGCGAATCACCCGAGCAGCTTGGTCTGCACGAAGCCGACGTTGCGAACCTCACGAGCAAACGCAACAAGTTACTTGAAGAAAAGAAGACACGCGAGCGCAAGATCATAGAGCTCCGTACAACTGTCATTTCTCTTTGGGATCGATTTGGCGTGGAAGAAGCTGATCGCAAAGCATTCCTGGCCGCAAACCGTGGCTGTGGTCTGCGCATTATTAACGATCTCGAGGAAGAACTGTCTCGGCTGAACGAACTGAAGCGACAGAACCTCCATTTGTTCGTCGAAGATGCTCGCTGTCGACTTCAAGAGCTTTGGGACACCTTGTTCTTTTCTGAGGAGGAGATGCTGGACTTTACTCCGGCGTTCTCTGACGTGTGCAGCGATGCTTTGCTTGAAGCCCACGAAGCTGAGATTGTCAGACTCGAGACTCTCAAGGAGCAGCGGGCTCCCACTTTGGAGATGATCGACCGACACCGCACTCTTCTAATAGACCGTGAGGCGCTCGCGACCTCGAGCCAAGATGCCTCTCGTCTGATGGGCCGCGGTAACAAGGGAGAGAAGCGAGACCCAGGAAAGCTTCTGAGAGAAGAGAAGCTTCGGAAGAGAATCGCCAAGGAGCTACCGAAGCTCGAAAGCGACCTACGCAAAGAGCTCGAATACTGGGAAGAGGAGTTCGGCCGACCATTCCTCGTACACGGAGAGCGATACCTCGACGCCCTGACACCCGTCCGTTCGATGGCCCCACCACCCCGTTCAAAGACTCCTTCTGCACCGCCATCCGCAGTGAAAACCAATACGTTGAGACAGCCGCCGCCTTCCCGACCCGGAAGCTCGATGAGAGGGCCGCCTCCCCCTCGCTCAGCCACCAAAACCCCGACAAGCAGTGGTCCTATCAAGCACAACACCATCGGATACGGTGCATCCCGTGCCGGGGCTACCTCTCGTGCGGGAGCAACATCTCCTTCAAAGCTTCCAGCTCGCGTTCCGTTGGGAAACATGCCCCAAGGAAACAACTCGCCTGAGCGCCGCGCAAAGCCGGGTGCCTACTCTTCCAGCACCCTCAACGGCAAGATGCCTCCTCCTCGCGGTCCGCCTCCCCGCATGCGTGCTTTGACTGTGGAGTCGAGAGAGGATCGCTTCAGCCATCTCATGGAGCCTCCTCGTTGTAACAGCGCTATGTCAAGCGCCTATGTACGACCTGTCAGCCCCGAAGACGTTTACGATGACCGTCAACGATCTTTCATGAGCACATCGGGCTTCTCGAACTCACAAAGATCCACCGGGTTCTCCCACTCCTCCCACTCCTCACACTCATCTTTGTCTTTGAACAACCCTGCCCAGAATTTCCCACGACCCAATCCCTATCTCCAACATGCAGCCCCTCCTCCCGCTGCCCGACAAGTCTCCAACACGTCCACAGTCAACACTGCTACCTCGGGCTCTGAGAATTGGGAAACCTTTGAGGATGGCTCTGAATCTGAAGTCGATCCTAGTGATATCTACTTCTCCAAGCTTCGCACCACATCTGGAAGCAAGCGATTTGCACCCGAGGACGGTTCTGACCTGATCGGCAAGAAAGCCAAGGGCATCCGAAGCGTGAGCCCAGAGGGTCCGCATCCCGGGCAGGTCCTGCGCGTTGCTGGCAGTGACACCGAATGGGCCGACGACTACGAAACATACTAATCGCTCAACAATCTCCTTGTCACCTTTGCATAGCTTCTTGCATCCGCCTTCTCCGGCACCTCGGATTTCCGACGGTGGTCTCGCAACCGTTCGGCTTTTGATGATCCCACGACTGGTTTCTCCACGGCTCACGATAACTCGCATCTCTTTCACGACTGAGCTTCCTTAGATTCCTTCAAGGCTGTCTTGCTCCTTATCTGCAAGCTTTAATTCCCGAGTGGCCACCCTCAACTTCTCTTCCTGTCCAAAATTACGAGACTTCCATGTCACTCTTGTCCATGCTCTGCTTCATTTGTCCATGTCATTCAGCCCAATACTGCACTCGAAAACTTCAGGCTGCAGTCCTCGAGGATCCTTGTCGTCTTGTTGCCCTCTGACTGACAACACTTCCCTTCAATCTACACTGGGCGTAATCTTTTTTTTTTCCTGCTTGTTCGGCATGGTGTTATCATACTTCGTTTCTCTGTCACTTATGGTTTTCTTGGTTCGGTGCTTATGGTTCGTCTTATTCCCTGTTCGCTCTCCAGTTTTAGGAGTCGGCTTTGTCTTTTGGTTTTTACACCATTTATCTTTTATGTATTTGTCAGCGAAGCAGTGTTTTGATAGTGTCGTTTAATTGTACTCTCACCATTCAATATTTCCCTGCCATGTAGATCTGTTGATAGGATATGAAGGCCAGCGAGTAACCTTGGAACCTTGGAAGTAAACACCTGGTGCAACTTTGGATTCTTACCAAGCTTCCAAGGTTAGCTATCTAAATCATAATCTTTCAAGGCTGGACCTTGCAATACGGAAGTCTCGCTTCTACCTAGAAAGATACACAATTTTGAACTTTGGAAGTGGGATCAATGTTGTTAAAAGGTGTCCAATAGGCCTCAGGACGGCCTAGCCTCACTGATATATTATAACAATGTTGAGATTGCCCGATGGTCCCAAAAATTTAAGAAAATTGTAAAGTACATGTGGTCTGCTTCGGGTCTTCTTCTACCGCTTAGTCGCAAGAGTTCCCATCCAGCTCTGATCTTCAGGCAGTGTTCCCTTGGGAATTCTTCTCCCATCAGAGGGACCATAGGTCTGCGTAGACGCCTTTGCATCTTGCAGCCGACGCAGCGTTTCGTCTCTGCCAAGAATCGCCATGGTCTCTGGGATACCAGGCCCCGGCGCAGAAGCGGAGAGCGCCCAGCGGAGATAGTGGTACAGTTCTTTCTTGAACATTTTGTCAGTTGCCGGGGGTACCGGGGAGTCTGATTCGGTTTCAGGAAGCACCACAGCGCCAGAACCATCATACGAATTGATGTTGAAGCGGTGGGTTTCAATGGACCAGTGCGCAGGTGGGACAAGCGTGAGGGCTGCAGAAGCAGTGTGGAGAGCTTGCATTGGGACCTCGGGAGCTGAAGGAGATGCGGGCGTGGCGGGTGCGTAGGGAGCTCGATCGAGCTTTGGTGTGAAGAAGATAGAGTTACGCTGGGCAAATTCCGAGGCGCCTGTGTAGGACTTGGCGTCTGCACGAATGAGAGGTGCAATATATTCAGAAAGGGTGCGACCTTTCAGGATGGTGTTTCTGCATGGTGTCAAAAATGATGGTCTATAGTTCATGGTGATCCACATTCGAAAAATGACTTACAGCTTGTCAAGGGGGTGGGTTTGTTCTACAACAGAGCTCACTCTGTTGACCATCTCATCAAACTCAGGACCGCCACTTGCGGCAAAACGCTGAGCGTGGGCTTTTTGGAGGAACCAAAGCTTCTCAAAGGCGACGACAGTGTTGCCTCGAGTGATCTTCAAGTTGAACTGCGAGACTTTTAGTGACCATATGAAAGGTTCTATTATCAGAAGAACGTACAAGTTGTTCCAATTCTTGCAAGCTCAACACGTCCGATTTTTGGGAGTGCGACCAACCCAAAAGTGAAGCGAAATTGACCAAAGTGGAGGCAAAAATGCCTTGCTTGTCCTTGAACGAAGAGAGGTCAATATCCGCATTTCGCTTGCTTAGCTTTTGGCCGCTCTGGTCAACGAGCAAGGGGACGTGACCAAACTGTGGAGGTGTCCATTTGAAGGCGTTGTACAGTGCCATGTGCATCGGCGTAGATGGCATCCATTCCTGGTCAGAAGTAAGCAGGATATTCATAGTCTGGTCCGGATCAGAGAGCTTACTGTTCCTCGAATGACATGGGTGATCTTCATACAATGATCATCCACCACGTTCGCCAAGTGGTAAGTCGGGTGACCGTCCGATTTGATCAAAATGGGATCATCATATACACGGTCGATGAAGTCCAGCTTTTTGTTATTCGGCTTGTTTTGGCCGGTCTTACCGTAGACCATATCATTGAACATGGGGTACTCTTCTACCTTCAACCGAATGATATGTGCCTCCCCGTTGGATGCTCGCTCTTCTGATTCCTCCGAAGATAAATCTCCGCATTTCCGGTCGTAGCCAGGTGCTAATCCAGCCTGGCTGCGGTGCTGGGCCATTGAATCCAGTCGTTCGGCAGAGCAAAAGCATCTATAAGCATGGCCGTTTGAGATGAGGTCGTTGGCATGGGATCGGTACAAAGCTGTTCGTTCAGACTGCGTAACCCATATTGTCAGTAAAAAGGTATGTCATGACCAAAACTTATTTCCTCACCTGTCTATAAGGACCGTAAGGACCACCAACAACGGGACCTGCCATCCAAGCAAGTCAGTATGCTCTTTCTCCAGCTCGAGAGTCACCGAAGCTAACCTTCATCCCAGTTCAGCCCAGCCCATTGTAAATCATCGTAAAGTCTCTGTTCAGCCCCAGGAATCGTCCGTTTCTGCCCTTATCAGCCACAACTCGTGTATTGGCGTGCAAACCACCACGAACCTGGTCAGTGTCTTCAATGCGCAGTAGGAATTTGCCACCAGTACGCTTTGCCAGCAGATAGTTGAAAAGTGCCGTTCGTAGGGACCCCAGGTGAAGGTATCCGGTGGGCGAGGGCGCAAAACGCGTGCGCGCAGGCGCATCCGGCAGTTTATTTTTCGAGTTACGGGCTTGAGCGCCAGCGGAGGTGGAGGAGCAAGCTCGACATTGTACGCAAGTCCAGGAGCGACGGGCAAATAGCCCAGGTTGAGGCCTCATTGCGCATTCAATGGTTGGAGTGGCCGATCTGGGGGGATTTTGCGGAGTTGCGGTGCGGAGCTTCCGAACAAAATTTCTATCGCAACACCGCTCCGTCGTCACTTCACGTTTACCACCCTATCTTTTGTGCTGTTGAATTGTACTCATCCTTCCTATCGGGCGCTTGAGAATATCACTGTATCCTACCGAATATATTCACAAGTAAGCTGTGGAATCTCCTGTGCCTTGTGGCTCTGCTAACAAAGACCAAAGTGGCCGCGGCTGGAGTCGACCTTTATGGTATGCCATCATTTGCGCGGGAGACTTTTCTGCCTGTTGCTTTCTGCCAGAAGTGAGGACCAGTATGCTTACTAGATTTTCACTTGCACAGAAATCCTCGAGGTTCATCAGAGCGCAAGCAAAGATGACATTCGCAAAGCTTATCGCAAAGTAAGAAGTTCGATTTCAAATGCTACTCTCTTTATTGACAATGATTTCACATAGGCTGTTTTGATCAACCACCCCGACAAAGTCCCCGAGGACGAGCGAGAAGAAGCCTCCATCAGATTCAAGTCTGTCCAGGAAGCCTACGATATCCTCTACGACGATGACAAGCGACACCTCTACGACACACATGGCATGGGCGCTTTCAATGGCTCTGGAGAGCCTGGAATGGCCGGTGCACCCGATCTTGATGACCTGCTCGCACAAATGTTCGGTGGTGGCATGGGTGGCATGGGTGGAATGCCCGGTATGGGAGGCATGGGAGGAATGCCCGGTGGTGGCCGTCCGCCCAAGCCACGCCGCAGCCCCGATGAAGAACAAGACTACGAAGTCAGCCTGGAGGATCTGTACAAGGGCAAGACTGTGAAGTTCTCCAGTGTCAAGAACGTTCTCTGTGGACACTGCAAGGGCAAGGGTGGTAAGGAGAAGGCAACCGCCAAGAAGTGCTCGACTTGCGATGGCCAGGGCCACAAGGAGGTCTTGCAGCGCATGGGGCAGTTCTTGACCCAGCAGTCGGTTGTCTGTACTACATGTAACGGAGAAGGTTCATACTTCTCGCCGAAAGACAAGTGCAAGAAGTGCAAGGGCAACCGAACCACGGAGGAGAAGAAGCTGCTGGAGATTTACATCCCTCGAGGTGCTAGGTGAGATTCCGATTACTGTGTCTGACTCTCAGGCAAACTGTGTGCTAACAATCTTTTTAGGCAAGGAGATAAGATTATCCTTGAAGGTGAGGCTGACCAAGTCCCCGACCAAGAACCCGGTGACATTGTCTTCAAAATCATCGAGGAAGAGCATCACGCTTTCGCTCGTGCTGGCTCTGATCTCCAAACAACCATTGAAATCACCTTGGCTGAGTCTTTGACCGGATTCTCCCGCGTCGTGCTCAAGCACCTCGACGGTCGTGGTATTGAGCTCAAGCACCCCAGCACCCCCGGAGCCATTCTCTCACCCGGACAGGTCCTCAAGGTGCCCGGAGAAGGAATGCCGACGAAGCGTACTGATGCTCGTGGTGACCTGTATCTGGTCGTTGACGTCAAGTTCCCTGACAGCAACTGGAAGCCTACCCCGGCGATGGTGGAACAGCTCAAGGAGATCCTTCCTAAGCCTGCTGCTCCTATCGTGGCTACCCCTGTGGACGAAGTTACATATGACCCCAAGGGATCGATCGAAGACTTCGGTGCCCAGGATGGCGACGGAGGCGACGGGTGGGAGGATGAAGAAGATGACGAACCAGCGCAGTGCACAGCTCAATAGTATTAAACCGGCATAAACGGCGTCTGGGGCTTTGCATTGTGGGAATTGTGAATAGAATGACACACCTGTCTCCCTAATAGAATGACACTCCTGTCTCCATAATTGAATCACTGGCTCTACCATAGCAATAGGTATGAAGCAATCGAGTCTCCCCCGATAGATCTGTGTGGAGTGGTATCGCGTGGGGGTTTAATAGTTGTACAGCAGAGTTACATGTCTGCTTCCATATATGGTTGACACGATCGGTATCTCTCTAAGAACAGGTCACCAAGCTACCCCCAGGTAGACCACAGAGGGTTGAGCTTAGGTTGTGGCTGTTGACTATCTCGGTTGAAAATGAATGTGTAGATGGAGTGCAGGGACACAAAGGATGCCCGTTCAATACTTGGCCATCTCCAAGAGCATCTGTGGCCGAAATATTTGACATCTTGCCTGTTTCCAAGTTTTCCGATAGTTTGAGTGGCGATGTAGTAAAAACATTCCATAACGCCCCTATAGAAAGAATAGTCTGTTTAGTCTGCACTGAGAATGCCGCTACCCACAACGATTCAGAAAGATTGTGATACGACGATACATCTCCACAGGATTGGAGTACATAGGGAAATGGCCACAGTCCACGATATCAGCCAGCTCAACGCCCTCCTTCTCCAACAGTGGCAAATATGATAGGCCACGCATTTCCTCACCGAACATAAACATGCGTGGACATGGCAACGCGAGGAACTTATCCATCAAATCACCATGATCAGTGTACTGCACCATCGATGTGAAAATCGGCCGAACAGCGCCCGACCTAACTCGCGCCCGCAGCGTACTAGCATACATAGCATTAGCGAAAGAACCTGACGCACGCGTGCGCTCAATAAACGCATCCATAAATGATTCCTCGTCATCAGCTGGGAACATGAATGTTTGCCGACTGAGGAAGCAGTCTTCGGGGGCGAGATTGCCTTTGATATCCACGAAGCTGAGGACGCGATCTGGATGACGGTTTGCGAGGATGACGGCTGTAAGCCCGCCCATGGAGTGGCCTATGAGATGGAATTTGGCAATATTGAAGTGGGCGAGGACGGCTTCGGCGGTTGCCACCAGGAACGGGATATCTATGACAGACAGGTCATCACTTTCTGAATGGCCGCATCCCGGGGCATCGTAGGCGAGAAAGCTGTGGTGCTTGAGAGATGGTTGAATGGTAAGGTCAGCTAGGTCCTCTTTGCTGGAGCCGAAGCCGTGGAGGAAGAGCACCGGGGGGCTTGAATTAAAGTTGTGGATTGTTGATAGACTGAGGTTGACGCCCTCGACGTTGAGGGGGACGTTGACAAACTCGACGGCCATGGCTTGGCTAAGAAAATGAATTTGAGTAGCTGCAATGGTTTTGTAGAACTTGTTAAATTAGACCTAATCAACATGCTGCAAAATGACTATTTATCACCTGAACGGTTCGGCAAACCCCATATTCGCCGCATTTACTTCATAGCACAGTCATAGCCGGAGGCGAATGTTGGCTTCAAATTGGTTTCAAACGCATCAAATAAACAGCCCCTGTCAGTCTCAGAAACCCTCTAGCTTGTATAAGGGCTCTAGCTTTGCAGACCGCTGGAATAAAAGGTATCGCTTCACAAACCACGGCAACCACGTCCCTACCTGGTATCGAGCATGCTTGTGAATAGGCACGCCAAAGGTATAGTCCAACTCTTCAAGGGTTCGTTGCCTATCAAATGTTAGTCTTTGGTCAATCTTTCTTCTGTCGTGAAGTAAACTCACATGGTCTCTGGCACTATAAAGAATATGAGCACAAACGCGAACATGTTGAGTGCAGCGTAAAATCCGAATGCTGACGCCTCATGTTAGCCATACGCTCTTCCAAAGTATTTCTTGCTGTATACGTACCGCCGGTCGCTGTCATTTTTGCCAGAATGGATGGAAACGAGAGGCTGAGAACACTTCCGACAATATTGTTCACGCAGATGGTGAACGCTGCGCCCAATTCGCGATGAGACAGCGGGAAAGCCTCACTGAAGTAGATAGACGGGATAGGTCCAATTCCTAAAGTTGTAAGCGCATCGTTGGGAATCTCAAGGGTAGCGGTGTAACTTACCAGGGCCGTAGAAAGCACCGAATAGGTAAATAAAGAACGCAATCAAGGGCACCCGAGCACTGGAATCAAGCGGAAGCAAGAAACAACATCCCGCAGCCAACAGGCACCACGCCATATTAGGGAACGTGAATAGCAGCAGGTTGCGACGACCGAAGGTATCCATAGTGTAAACGGCCGGAAGGGCAAAGATGAACATAGTCAGTCCGAACCCGAGAGAAGCAAGTAGGCAATCTCGTGGCGAGTATCCAGCTTCCGCAAATATAGTGCTGGAATAGAACGCCATCGCATTAATACCAGAAAATTGCTGCGCGATGACAATCAAGGAACTTGAGACCATTGCCCGACGGAGGCGGGGAACAGTGAAAAGCTCCCACACTCTTGAGGCCAGTGAGGTTCCTGCAAATGCATCTCGCTCAGTCATGACCTGGCAATGCGCGTAGTACTTGTTACAAAGTCAGCTTGGAACAATCCTGCAGGTCATGTACCCTTACCAGTTCTCTTGCAGCGATAAGCTCTGTGTTGCGCAATCGACAAAATGATCTGAAGGCGTCTTGGTAGCGGCGCTTTTTCATAAGCCATCTTGGGGATTCTGTGTTGTAGTTGTTAGTTCTATAAAGTATATAGGGCCGAATACTTTGTTACCAGGGCAGAACCAGACCAAAAACAAGACCGGGATGGCTGGAACAAACGCTGCGCCCAATTGAAAGCGCCAGGCAAGATCTCCAACTCGATAGAAGATGAGATTAGAGCAAAAGCCACTAGGCAAAATTATTAGAACCGTCAGACAAAGAGGCACTCGAGATAACTCACATGAAGATTCCAAAAGCCACCCATAGTTGGAAACTAGTGACCAAGCCGCCGCGGATAGATGCAGGGCTTATCTCGGCACTAAAGACAGGGATGGTTGAAATTTTGACGCCCATCCCTAGATCCCTGTCAGCTATTGTACTTTTGACAACATTGGGACTTTTGTCCTGCAGCCATGCACATACCAAGACCCATGAAGAGGCGGCAAATAAGTAGGCTCCACCAATTGTGGGTGAATGCCTGTGCTAGAACTGGGAATACACAGCTGCAAAGTGCATCAGTAAACATCCATAGCACGATTACAGGCGTTGTCAACATGACTTACAACAGTCCTGTCAAGAAGATGACACCTCTTCTTCCGAGCATGTTGTTCAAGGGATCTGCAGCCCATGCACTGTGACATGTGAGAGGAATACCCTATTGAGATTGGTAAAAACTGACCTCAGAAGCCCAAAGAGCGTTGGTCTAAAGAATTTTATGTTAGGAACGCCATATCCAAAGTGGGTAATTGCCTACCCTGCATTGATCACGCCAACGAGCCAGGTGTTGTCTTCAATTCCAAACTCCTTGGGAAACGATAAGTTGGCGCCATTTGCTCCCGTATTATCCCACCCCCTAAGTCACAAGTCAGCGAAGATCAATTCAATGTTCGATTGACTGACTGGATCGCAGAACCGAGAGAGCACAGGCCAATACTGAAGTACAAGGCTTTGGGAAGATGCCATTTGTCTTTTTGACGTTGTTAGCACAGATATAAAAAACCCGGAGATGGATATCGTACGTGTATGCTCTCGCCGTAGGTGGTACTTATCCTCTTCGTCTAACTCAGAGAGCTCCTCGAATTCCTTTGGTTTCTGTGCTACCAAAGCGCCTTTCTGAAAGGTATCGACATGATCTTCGAATCCGTACTCTTGACAGAATCGAAACACCCGGTCGTAAAGATCGGTCTTCGAGATTCCCGATAGGGGATTGTAGATCCTAAGCCGAGATCAGCAGAGAATCAGCAGCACAGGATGTATGACCCACCGTGCATTGATATTCTGGCTATAGTCGCCTAGGTGGGGAGCCTGCAGTTCAGCATCCTCCACAAACACTTCGGTCGGTTTCAAGTCCGGGCTGTACTTTGCCATATTTCCAGTGGTTACAGAGTAGATAGACGTACTTTTTCACAGCTAGCTCATGCAGGGTATATATACAAACGTGGGGAATGTCACAAAGAATCCGGGGTACACTAGCGCTGTCGATCGGGCCAATCCCGATCCCCTTGGCATCGCCCCCTCGCGTCTGGTCGAATGCCCTGCGTGTGCCATCGGCTTTTACCCCGACGCCCTGTGTGTAACCACCTCAATGCCCCGTCGAATCAGATCTGTAGAATTCTTGCTCTGCGCGCCGAAAGACTTCCCTGCCTATCACTTCGTACGATGCCCTGCGTGTGCACCACCTTGTGGTGCGTCTGGATCCAATGTCAGCATATCAGCGTCTGTGTTTTTGTTCGGCGAAACATCGGAACTGGCTGCCCTGCGTGTGTCCAATATAATGTGCATTCGTTTTGCGGGGTGCTACGTCGGCCTGTGTGGTTAGGGCAAGGAGTTGTGCAATGATGCTGGTTTGGCGGCATGGCTATATAATCATGGTACTCGCAAGTTTATTTCATTTAACAAGTTATCATCATCTCTGACTTATTTCACTGTCGACCTCTGCACAACTAGAAGTGAGCAAGAAAACATTCAAAAACACAAAATGGGTAGCGCCGGCACACAGACATGGCTCGACAAGCTCTCTGAGCAGCGTAAGAAACATTTCTTGCTTGATCGAAGCCCAAACAACTGATTCATTCCAGTGAATATCGATGTCGATTGGATGGATCCAGCATACACTCTGAGTATGCCTATCGTCCCCCATGACATGACAAGCAACCAAGGATGGGTCCACGAACAATTGTGCAACCCCGTCAACGAAGAGCTCTTCAAGAGCGTCGTCAAAGAGTACAAAGACAAGGGCTGGCTTGCAATTTACACACGCATGGTATGATTGCAACCAGGACAGGAACAAAAGCACAAGTTAACATAGCATCATCACAGGCGGTCCTCATGTCTAAGGCCAATATCGACAACATCCAAGGCCGAGTCTTGCTCCAGACCCTTCCATCAAACGCTTACAATCACGAGAAGACCCTGGAGCATGCTCGTGCGTATGCGCGTGAGTTCGAAAGCGTGGGTATATCCAAGGATCGATTCTGCATCAAGATTCCCAGCACGGGTCCTGCGCTTAGTACTTGCCCAATCCTGCTCGAGGAGGGTATTCGGACATTGGGCACGACGCTGTTCAGTGTGCACCAGGCAATTGCTGCTAGTCAGGGAGGATGTCTCTACGTCAGCCCGTACTACAATGGTAAGTCCTGAGCTCCGAATGCAGGCAGCACAAGACTAACGTTATTGCAGAGGTTCGGGCACACGATGAGAAAGAGCTTTGGCCTCAATCCGATGATCCGGCACTTCTGCACCCGATGTCGTCGCGCCTTGTGCAGATTCTTGAGACTTACAAGCGTCTCTACAAAGAGACTGGCAAAGAGCAGCCTTATCTCAAGAATGCCAGGTAGGTCCAGCGGTTGACTAGTGTATTTCCCACGGAGTTTGGAGGGAATGGCTGACAGGGGTATTATAGCTTCATCTCTCCCCAGGAGGCAATGGCTGCCGGCGAGTTAGGATGTCACTCGGCAACTATTTCTCACATGGTGCTCACCGAACTTGCGAATCTCCCATATGACGGGTCGAAGCAGCCTGGTGAAGGTGTGCCTAAGCCAGCTCACCCCTACTTGAACGCCTTGCCGACACCAACCCGTCTTGCAAAGATCGCTAAGCTTGACGCTCTTGCGAACTCAGACTGGGATGGTAAGCTGGCAAGCACAGAGATTGATTATCTCGCGAACGAAGGAGATGAGTTGGACAAGGCGAATGAGGCGGATGCGGTCACTAAGCAGCGGCTCCGTGAGGCTCTTTCGCTGTTTGTTGCAGCGGAAAAGAGGAGCCAGGCTAAGATCGAGGAGGCGATGAAGCTTGTCTAGGTCTTGGACTCGGTGTAAGTCTCAAATTGTTGGGCACATTGTCGTCGGTGGATTGTTAGACCCGTCTCCGACCATGTAGCCCATTGGTATAGACAGTTGTTCTGAGTTTGAGTTGAATGCAGTTTCCAGATTTTGGGACCGATAAGTGTCGATATTTTCATGCTCCGGTGGGAAAATACTTATTGTAGAAGGGTATGGATGTAACATAGTAGAGACGTCCAGGTCCACGAATGCTAAATCATCGTGAGGAGGCGTCACTTGTATAACACCAGACTCTTCAGTCCAAAATTGGGCTGGATCATCAACAGGATATAGATGATCAACCTGGTACTCACGCTCCACCTCTCGTGGTGGTGTGGCAGTTGGTATCGCAGGGGAGCGGTTCCACAGAAGGGCGGCTTCATCCATGACACCTGGAGAGAAAGCGGTTTGCTGCGAGATCTTACTCGGCTCTTTCCAGCTCCACTCGGACAAAGTGATAGGGTTGATTGCATTCTCTAACGTAGCCAAGGCCTGAGCATCAGGGGCACGGGCCAGGTTTGAGTATGTAGTGTTCAGAAGCGACCCCTGCGGCACGGCCAACAGAGTTTCACTCTGCTGAACGCCTGGCAAAAATTCTCCAATCACTTGCCTGGAAGCCTCTGGGGGGCTTTGAGTAGATCCATGCTCACTTGTCGGATCGGCAGTTGAAAGCTCACCCTCCGCTAGCATGCCTAGCACAGCAGAGTCTATTGGTCTAGCCTGGCGCGGAGCATATGTACCAGGATCAAAAAGGGCTCGAAGTTCGTTTAACTCTTGTAAGAGATCATCGCGCTCCGTTATAGTAGACTGGAGGGCTTGGCTTATGCGAATACACTTTGCTTGTTGCGCGTGATGGTAGGCAATGCTTGCATCCAGTATAACATGCTTCGAAGGGCGTGTCTCCGCTTGAAGTGTCGGAAGAAGCTCCGTCAGTTCCTAAATGTTGTTAGTGGACTAAATCACTCTAGCGAAAGGTTCCGAGACACCAACCATGAGGCTTTCACTGAAGGCTTCACGGCGCGACTTCTCGAACTCCCGGTGGAGGGCCCGATCCTCGGCCGTCCAGTTTCGGATACGCTTTTTCTTTGTCGTCTGAGTCATTGGAGCTTGAACATCTATAGTAGGCGAAGCGGAAGCTGGGTCCATGTTGAGGTGGAAATGCGGGACGGATTTCCCCACGCGAGGAGATCCGGGGAAGTGGGGGTTAGCCGATTTGGCCAATAACAGCGGTCGGGTGGGCTCAACGTTATGGATCAACCTCGGAAAATTGATGAGATTCTCAGAGTACAGTACATCCAGTTGGCTTTGTGAGGTCCTTCGCATGAATCAAATCTGGGAGGGGCCAATCAGAGTAATGGAAACCATCTGAGTGAGGTGTTGAAGAGGTTAAGTGCGGGAGTTGAGGTGTGCCCATTTATCTCAATAGGTCCTTGTACACATATGGACTTCACTGGGATTCAGTTAGCATAAGAAATACCATCTGTGTGAGGTGTCGCATGCTCTGATCTCGCTCCAGCTTAATCCCCAAAGGGCCGAATCCTCTCCATCTGTTGGGACGGGTCTTCCGGAGTATTGGTCGATCCCTGTCCAGGTGAATATATTACCTCTTCTTATTGCTCAAGCTCTATGGGATCCAAAGTTTTGACCGGTAATTCAAAGTCAAAATCTATAGATCTTCTCATCGACAGCACTCAGTGGCCCATATTTGATTCACAAGTTGGCCTTCTCTTTAACGAGCAGCTTCTGCAACCCATTCCTGACCCTCTCCTCCATCCCCGTCTTCCCAACGCGCATGGTCTCTCTCAAAACAAACACATGCGTATATGTACCAACCATCTTGACATCCTCTTCGCCCTCTCGGAAAATGCCCACCTCCCACGTCACGCTCGACTTGCTCAGTTTGTTGACGCGCAACCCAACTTCCAACAGATCGGGGAATCGTACAGAAGCAAAGAAGTCTGCATGTGTGGATACAATCAGGCCAATCTGATCTGCACCTGCTGGTATATTCGAGGGCGAGGCAACGTTGGCGGGTTGGGGGTCCGATGGAGAAGAGGGAGTTGGATTGTTCACACTGAAGGGGTCCATTCCGCATACTTTGATAAGGTATGTGTTCGCAATTGTATCGAAGAGGTGTGTGTAGACGGCGTTGTTCAAGTGTGCGTACATGTCATTGTCGAACCTGGAACGGAGGTCAGTCATTTGGCTTGCATTTGCACCGGGTTTCCGCTCACCATCTAGTCTGGTGCACTTGGTGGAAGCCATAATCACTGCGTCTGCGCTTTTTCTTGGCCAATATATCTGGGGAAGCCATATTGGTGTTGATATGATCTAGTTCAATCACAGGAAGGAGAGGGAGAAGAGTGCTCTCCGCGCTTCGGCTTGTGAACCTCGGTATCTCGGCGATTAGATTAGGTTCTCCCGTCACACCGCTCCCAGCTCCCGGCAATATCATCGATGATCAAGGAGCGGTGTCATGGCTTGCTCTCCAACTGCGACTTCATGAAAGATTGGAAGGCCGCCATTCCCGGAATCACAGTCTCAAAGGGGCAACAAATTACTTCGAAGTACCGCGCTTGTTAAAGAAGCTTGCATTTCCTAGCAAACAGGGACTATCAACAATTCTTGCGCCTCTCTAGCAGAATCCCTCGGATTGCCTTTGTTTGACTTCTGGAGGCAGATATGGGACGATATGGTTGAATTCTGTATGTCGAGGGACCGCTTTCTGCTAAAGGCATTGGCATAAAAATCGGGCAGAAATCCTGGCCTATGTCACTCCGGGACCGTCAAAATCATCCCTTGCCCTCAAAGTTTGTTCCAGCAGTAGTTCTGGGTGGTCTCGCAGTCTTTGTGCCAAAGGGAGAGGTCCCGTTGGAGCCTCCTCTCACATTCTGACGATCTTCGTTTGAAACGACTGATCCATCCTTGTTCGGGGATAGCAATATGAATGTCAGATAGGTTCCGCCCACGACTCCGAGTATGCTCATAACTGCAGGGAGGCGATTCCTGACTTTGTGTTAGCTGCTGCCGTAGGTCATGTGTCGGATGCCTACATATTGCTGGGGGTGTTTTGGTGTCGAGGGATCTTTGTATTGTGATAGTGATCAATTTTCTGAAGGGGGTACACCAGTCGTCTCTTGTGAGGGGGCCAATTGATTTAAACCTCGGAATGTGTATTTCAAACTGATGGATAATACGAGGCGAAAATGTTCAGTAATATAAGGTGACGAAGGGTGACGCACTGGATTTCCCAACGGCTCATTGATCTCTCTTCATCCATGGATTCTTGAATTGAACGGATAATGGACCCGTAGACGGATCCTAAGTTTATTTGTTGCTTGCTTAGCTTGTATCTCTTTTGACTGCTCCGTGTCCGATTGATCCGTTATCTGTCTACGTCCGGACTATGATGTCACTATTTACTATACAGAACCCTGGAGAAAACCTACTTAGATTCCAATCTTTGAAAGATCGTTGTCTTGGGGTTAGTACAGTGGTGTTCCATGAGTATTTGATCTTGAATATTGACCCCAGCCCCACTCTTTCAATACTGCCTGATAGAGAGCTCTTGGATTCAATCCGATATAATGAATAGTATGCCACTATTTCTGTTTAATAATATTAGCTACCTTAGACTATATAATCTCTCAAAGACAGCGAAAATCATTTTCAAAAAAGATAGCCAATTTTCCAAGGTTATACAGTAGTGTTGCATAAGTATTTGACCTCCAGTACTTTGGAATCCACCTCTTAGCCTGACCAACTTGTATACAATAAACTTGCCTATCTTTTTGAGAATATTTTAGGCCGTCTTTCTAGATATCCTTTCAGAATTTATACCGGATCGAAGTCCAGAGCTTTTTGTTAGGCATAATTGACAGAGGGATTCTGAGGTCGAAGTACTCAAGGTCAAATACTTATGCAACACCACTGTATGTGTACCCATACAGGTGATTACGTTTTGATACATGGAAATATACTCTCACTCCCCGATTACTCTATGGGGAATTGTGGCTACGGTCACACGCTCAACGTGCCTCGGTGTTGTCGCCATCCCTCATGATAGCTATAGATGGTTTACTGGGTCCGGCTAATGTTCACGATCCCCAGAACCAGCGTGCTAGTATTGGATCTGGAAAGAGGGTGACCAAAGTTGATTTATGACAAAGATCACCAAGAGAACATTACAGCTCATCTTGCATGGTAGTGGAAGCACTGCTGGAGGCTAATCCAATAGCACTCTCCTAGCGGGACCAGGACGATCTGGCGGCGTTTCATTTGGCTGTAACCTCTGAAGCTGGCTTGGCGATTATTTGACCTGTGGCCAAGCTGCTAGGAACTAGATTCCTAGTAGGTGATACAAGCTATGAAATTATCACTGTGGCACAGTGATATGAATCAATAGCAGTCAAGAGATCCAAGGGCCCTGAAAGCGACTCGGGATCTCCGGTTTTATACAACCCCGGGGCCGGAGTAGATGTGTCGCAAGTATCCCGATTGGCCACCCGGTTGTAGTCAGCATTTTGATAAGATCCTTATTTTATTTTATTTTTTATTTTCTCCAAGGGCTCACCTTCGCTGCGACACAACTCTGTCTTTACGATTCATTTGTCGCACACACTGTCGCCTCCCTGGCTCCCTCGCCCCGTATTGCAGCCTACTTGCTCCGGCGAGGAAAGCTGAAACTCCCTCCAAAACCCACCATGGCCCTCATGAACGTCGATCAAGTGCCCCCCACCAAGCCAGAGGAGAAGACCGCGGAGGTTCTTGTAACCCCCTGTGATCCATGGCCCGCTCCATACTATCTGGAAGACGGCTTCCGTCGCGTCAAGCCGTATCATTACACATATAACACGAACTGCAAGGAGCGATGGAGGGGTCGCCAATTGGTTGAAATCTTTACCTCCGAGTTTCGCGATCGCAAGCCCGAATACTATGTAAGTTTGCTTGGATGATAATGCGCGAATATTCGTCTAATTCCCAATCAGAGAAGCGCGCTTGAGAACGGTCTCGTGCAGGTCAATGGCGTGCGGGCCTACCCCGACACAGTGATCAAAAACGGCCAGGTCATCTCTCACACCCTCCACCGCCACGAACCGCCTGTTACAAGCCTTCCGGTGGGAATCATCTTCGAGGATGATGACCTCATCGTCATCGATAAGCCCGCCGGTGTACCGGTACACGCTGCAGGCCGGTACCACTTCAACTCGGTCATCGAAATCCTGCGCTCCGAGCGCGGTTCTGAATGGCTCCCCCGCCCGTGTAACCGACTCGACCGATTGACTTCCGGAATCATGTTTATTGGAAAACACGCCAAGGGCGCGGAGAAAATGGCTACGGCCCTGAAGTCGCGCACCGTGCAGAAGGAGTACGTGGCACGTGTGAAGGGCAAGTTCCCGGACGGTGTGGTTGTCTGTGACCAGCCCATTATGCAGGTTAGCCCAAAGCTGGGCTTGAACCGTGTGCGCGCCACTGGAAAAGAGGCAACCACGAAATTCCGCCGTCTGGCTTACTACCCCCCGGAAAAATACGAGCCTAACACAACTGGACATGACGGTCGCCCTGCCACCCCACCTCTGACACTTCATAACGAAGACGAGGGGTACAGCATTGTGCATTGTTTCCCGTTGACTGGTCGGACTCACCAAATCCGAGTCCATCTCCAATTCCTGGGTCACCCCATCAGCAACGATCCAATCTATTCCAATCGCCGTGTCTTCGGGCCAGAGCTCGGCAAAGCCGAAGCGAGCGCGGACCGCGACGAAGAGATTGTTGCCCGGCTTTCGCTGATGGGCAAGACCGAGATTCCCGACACAGTCTCTTACCGTACACACCTGACTGCGGCACCAAATCTGCCCCCAGGCACGGACCCAGTTCTTGTCAATGAGATCATGCACCGGGAACAGATGGCCGCAGCCGAAAGCTACGAGAAGCGCAAGGGCGAAAAGCTGTCTGGTATATTCTGTGACGTTTGTGGCACCGAGCTCTACTCCGATCCGGGTGTTCATGAGCTCGGTATCTTCTTGCATGCTGTCGCGTACGCTGATCGCGACGGTGACTGGGCTTACCGCAGTCCCATGCCTCATTGGGGCTTGCCCCCACCGGACATGGAAGGACCCCGTGAAGTACCAGACTGGGTTCCTGCTGCTGAAGGGGAAGAACGCGTCATTGGAAACGGGACTATCCCTCCTGGCTTGGGTGACGAGGATCATGCTGCTGATGCACAGACTGGTTCTGTGTTGCTGGAGGGTGTTGGTCTTGTCAATATTTCAGATGCCGCTAAGATGGCGAATGCCGCTTCAAATGAGGCTGCCGCCTCTGCGGCTACGAACTGAATTTGATATTTGGATTTCCTTTTCTTGCAAATACCGTTGGTCTTTATCATTTTACTCCAGGGCTTGGGTTTCCGTCTCTGTTATTGTCTGCATGATACCACATTATGACTTGATCATGGCAAGTTTTCTGGTTAGAAGACTTCACGGGCATAGGTAGCGACTTGATTTCTAGAATAGATTTGCTGTTCAAATTTACCATGATACACGCGAGGTTTGACTTTCCAAATACAGCCTCGTTCAAGGGGCCAGCCTTGATACATTCCAAGCTTCTGTGGCGCAGACAATCATGCATTTATAATTCCAAGGTTATCACCAAGTCCACCTAGTTACTAGGAGCTTCCTCGATCAGTTTTGTATACTGATGTGACTCCAAGAAAAGCGAAAGATCCTGCTTGGACTCAAACCTTTTGAGCACAAACATTAGTGAGGACCCGAGAGAACCCAAGGACTTGTCTTACCAAAATGCTTTAATCGCTATAAAGTCACGCGTTATGATGCCTCCCTCTGCTTGGACATCGTCCATGGTCCTAATTGAAATTTTAGCTTGCGGTAGTCTGTCGGCGGACGTGGTGCATACTCCTCGACTTGCTCGGGGGTACAGTGCTCATGGCACTGGACCTATTAGTTGGGATGGAGTAAGTAATGTGCATTTCCAAGGTTCTATTTGAAATGGAGGCCACTCACGACATAGGTAGGCATTCTGATCGGTGGAGGATACAAGAGGGCAGGGTCTGAGTGAGGACTGGCCCGCGGTGTTCGCACTACGTAATGAACCCCACAGCCCTAGCTCTTTCACCCCATTGCTCTTCTCGCTTTACTGACTCGACAACAGTCTTCGAAACTCTGCATAGATCACAATGGGCAATCAATGAAGACACCAAACGTTGGGAAAACGAAACAGGCTGTGGAGGCTGCCAACAGATATTCACGTCCATTCAATCAGCCGGACCAGATCTATTTCTCCCGCGGCTATAAAATATATACCTGCCCGTCAATGCTATGTACGCCCCATGCTTCAAACCCGCAATGCTACCGGAGCCCGAGATTTACACGCTAAACGCCAAAGAGAACCATCCGAAATGTACCAAAATTCACGCAGTCACCCAGGTCACCTTCTCACACTGCTTCATTTGCTGAACGGCAGCATCAACGCGCCACAGCATCGTCCCCGACTGTGTGCCCGGCTGGGGCTTACCACGTAGGACCGCGTGCGATGTCGTACAGCGCAAGTCCGCAGTCAGGCGGTATTGCATGCATTCCGGGTCCGCGGCACAGTAGTCCGCACAAGCAGCAAGGGTGGCAGGCGTCTTGGGACCCTTGTAGTCTTCCTTATCATCACCTGCACTGGCGAAGTTATCCCAGTTATCCAAATGGTCCGCGAGAGTCGGACGAATGAGATTTCGGAAAACGTCACTATACGTCACCACAGACGAGTTTGTCTACACAAGGATGTTAGCGCACGAGCAGACACGACCTCTTCAATCAACCCACCTCTGCAAACCACTGCTGCTCGAATTGATAGAACCGATCGACATCCGTAGGCGTCATGTGGTGGAACGTGAATGGTGCATAGCACCAAGGCTGCTTTTGAAAGGCCTCGTGGAGCATATCCTGCTCCCAGACCGATTGCGTCGTGACATGAGGCCAGGACCAGGTTAGCGGGATACCCGCCAGCGCCAGCGCCATACCGAGCACACAATCGCCCGCCCATTCCCTATCCGTGATCTTGTCCCACTCGTCAACATGAAGGGTATGGAAATCAGCGACGGCGTGAATAGCCGCGTGCGACAGCACGAACCCGGACCCGCCGTGCGCAAACAAATTCGACCCGATCTGCATTTGGTTCCCGAGATACAGGCGATCTTCGGAATTGAAGTGGCTCAGCCAGCCGAGGAGGTTCGGCCAGATCGGGTATGTGTCCGCTTCGAGGAAGACGAACCACTTGACGTCTGGCTGGGCGTGGCGCGCGGTGTGGATCATCGGTAGGAATTTCCACTTGTCAAGCTTCCAGCCCGGATTGTCCATCATTCCCGATGGACCGTTGGCGACTTTCAGGTGGTCTTGGGAGGTGAGTGCTGCGCGACCGCCTTCGCGGGCGCGATTGTACAGCGCGAAGTCGCCGTTTTGCCTGAGGGTGTCGGAGACATTGCGGAAGACATCGTAAGTGCGCACGTTGGCGATGTCTTCTTCGAAATCGGAGACTATGATCTTGTGCGGGACGCAGCGGAGGGTGGTGCGGAGGTGCACGGGGACCTTGTCTTGCGCTTCGGTGATGCCGGTTTTGATCACTACAAGGACGTCATCCATCCCGGGGAGTGACGGGCATGACAATGGGACATGGCCGGTTCTCGGATCGGTTTTATTGCTCTCGATTATCAATCCCGGGGCGGGCTCAATCACGTCCTGCGTGGTTTTGGACCCGAAATCGGCTTTCAAGAAATGTATGATCAGCAGTGTCAAGATCACCAAAGCCAAGATAGGCCCCCAGCGACCATAACGGGCTGGGAGAGGCATTTGATTATGGGCCCGGGTATATAAGGAAAAGTAATGAGGAGGATTGAAGGGAAAGGTGAAATCATATATGTGTCTCCATATCCAGCTGGAGAGACCGGTAAACAAGTACGATCTTCAGGAGGGGTCCCCCAAGTCTTAAGGTCATAGACGTGGGGGCTGATGCAAGTCCCTGAGAGGCTGACATCGACCAGGAAACCAGCTAGTGTGGCACCACTATCCTCGACCGAGTAATGATGCGTTAGGGTCCCTGTCATCGGGACTGAGACACCCTGGGACAAATCGGGTCGAGTTCGGAGCATTGTGCTCTCGGATCTTCTCCAAGCCGTGCGACCAAAGAACCTGCATTGCTATACTGGTCTACGCTAGTGGGTCTGTTCTGAAACGAGCGCAAAAGTGATTCGTATGCTTCGCCGCTGAAGTTTCATTTTGATACTCGCGCTCCGTAATTCGTAGGCCGCCGACAGAACCAGTTTAGGGCTACGTTTGGATATCTACATGACTGGGATGTGTATATGTACGGGAATCCAGTTCAGATCAAAATCCGCACTTTAATCCGTCGTCGTATGTGAACCTGAAAAAAAGGGATTTTTGCAATTTTTGTTGTCATTTCAGAGAACAATTCTCTCGCTGTGAAGCGCCCGGCACTATGACCAAGCCCGAGCCGGACATGCCATGGACCTCGGGACAATCCTTATATTTCGTAATCGCCAGAGAGATGGTATCACCATACAAAAACCCCGACCTCGTGCACCAGACAAAAAAGAAAGAAACAAACTTTTTGGGTTTATTCCATTTATGCCTCGGTGGTGACACGGCCCTTGGCGTTGGTAACCTTGACACCGAGAGCCTTGGCCTTCTCGACAATCTCAACACGCTTGCGGGAAGAGACGGCGTGGCCGATCCTATAGTGATTTGGTTAGTGGATTGAACGGAACGTAGATCGATCGCAATGAGCATCTCTCGGATGCGAAGTGCCGTGGGTGGAAACGTACTCAGCAGCGTAGGTGCGGTTGTGCATGAGGAGGAGCTCGACGTCCTTGGTGTTGTGGACGAGGAAAGCCTTGTGGCCGGAGGGCATCATGTGGCGGGTCTTCTTGTTGGAACCGAAACCGATGGAGGGCATGGCCATCTGTCCCTTGAAGCGGCGACGGACGGCATTATCAATACCCTTGGGCTTGCGCCACGAGGAGCCAACGCGCATAAAACGGTCAGACTGGTGACGGTTGAAGCGGTTGGTACCTATAGCGGTCGAAGTCAGTCCTCCGATCTCGAATTTGTGTCGCCTTGGCTTCCGTGGCCGTGAATTCCATCGCCCGTCGCAATCGTCGAGTTTTTCCCCATATGGCAATCCTTCAACCAGCAATGTCTTGTATTGTCCTTGATTTCTTTTTCACTTCGTCGACGGTCGAAAGGCGATGGGATCCTGGGTACGGAAAGGGAGTGGGAATCGGGAACATACGCTTCTTCACGATAGGAATGTGCTGCTTAGCGGCGACCATCTGGAAACGAAATTAGTGAAAATGCCAGGTGTAGAGGGTGCGCATCAAAACTCACCTTGTCGGTGTTGCTGGGTCTCGCCGGGCGTTCGAGAGTTGTCGAGTCGGAGTTCAATCTCGAAAACTTCTCTCACCAGGTTCTCCCGCAGCAGAGTGGGAGACCCACACTAGTCCACTTTGGGCGGTCTAAGCGAAGTGTTATGTCAGCACCCGCCTAGGGTTGGCGAATTCTCTGGCCCTACATTGTACCCCAATGTGGTTAGCCTGCATTTTGGATACAGCCAATCATGTTTTGTCTTCATCTATACAAGCATGCTGGTCAATGAATGGCATTACTCCGTACTACAGAATTGAAGCCGGGAAATTCAAAGTGGGATGCAGAGCTTAAGCCAAATTAAGTCATAAGACGCTTACACAGAGCTCGGTAACTCTAGCAGAAAGAAGTGTAGACTGCCGTTTTCATCCTCTGCAGTCCAAACCGACTTTCAATACTCTAAACCATGCCATACTACATGTACATAAGCCATAGAAATAATATACATATAACCTTCAAGGTTGAAACCCACTTTTACAGCCAAGACTGCCGTGTACCAGGAGGCAGATCGTGAGTGGGAGCATGGTCAGGCCCTTTGAAGTCAATCATTTTGGCCATCGCTACGATAGTGGCTACCATGCATGCCATGAGCATTCCCCCAGGTAGTGGCATGCGAAATCCGTACCAGAAAGACCATCTCGGTATGCCACTGATAATGGCGCTTGATGATCGTCGCGAAGTGTCAGCATGAGTGTGTCCAGCACAATCGGCGAAGAGTTGTGTTCGCCCCTGCGTCATGACACGAATTTTGATTCGACCGATCCTCTTGATTTCTTTGTGAAGCATGTATCAATTTGCATATATATTCTAGCCGCTTGTATTCATATCTACATATCATTGCAATTGCAATCGGACCTTCTCGCCGTCCTTCTCACCACTCCGCAGCATCTGCTCCAAAATCTCAAGATCCGCCAGCGCCTCTTCAGGGGATTGTCTACTGGCGGGAGTTCCATTGACGATAGAGTTGGCAAATTCGGCAACCTCTGGCGCAACACCCTTGCCATCGAACTCAATGTGATGCTTGGTGCCGTTGACCGTCACATCATCAAAGTTCAACGTGACGACACCCTTCTCACAAGCAACCTCGAAGATCTGATCACTGAACGATGATCCCCACGACAAGGAAAGAACACCAGTGGCACCTGATTCAGTCTTGAGGACAGCATCGACGGTATCGACCGGTGGCAGGAACGGCTGCTGCAGTTGCGACTGAGCGGACAGAATGCTGAGACGCTCCGACCCCAAAATGAGTCGCAGGCCGGCTGTCATGTGGACGCCACCGTCCAAAAGGAAACCACCCTGGTATTCGGGTGTTTTGCGCCAGGCCGTGTCTATTGGTAACACAATCAGTTAGTCCTCTTGTTCGATCGCGCCTCCTTGGGGCTGAACATACGGAAATACTTGTTCTCGGTGTTCATGAGACTATGAACATTCACACGGAAGTTCTTGACCTTGCCCAGCTTTGAAACCTGCTCTGCCGCAAAGATGAACTTCGTCAGGTACCGGAAGTTCTCGCCAACGACCCAGAAGATCTTGCTCGAGTCAATGTTGCTCTTGTACCACTGCAAGAGCTCCTGGGCAGTGGCGACATCCTTCGCAATGGGCTTCTCGGATAGAACATGCTTTCTCGCGAGCAAAGCCTTCCTGATGAACTCGGGTTGGACCAAGATGGGGAGTCTGTTGCCCAGGTCAGCTTAGTTTCGGCCTACCCCGCTAACATGCCAAGTTAAAAAGCAGTACGCACGCAATTATCACAGCACCAATGTCTGACCGGGCCAGAATATCGGCATAAGATTTGCCAGAGCCCGAGTCCTCGGAGTAGAGATCGACTCCGGATGTGGTGCTGGCAAGGTCCTGTGCTGACTTCAATGATCGAGAATAGATGGCCTTGAGCTCGAAGTTTGTTGCAGATTGAATAGCTGGCTGAATGACAAGTGATTTAGTATGGATATGTGGATTTCAAGCCTATCCCGGTGATATCATACCAGGTGCTGTTCCTTTGCGAAAAGGCCTATAGTTACAGTTAGTCTCGGTCTCGAAACATCAAATCAATCAAGAACATACCGCTTCCAATAAGTGCTACGCCGATAGCCATTTTATGTCAGATGAGAATAGGGAATATCGAATGGAGGGAAGTAAGAATATAAAGTCCAGATTTCTACCACTCGAATCCTTGGAGCCCTGGAGCTTATTAGAGGTGAAGCCAGCATGGAGGGAAGGTCCAACCTTACCGCACACGTCATTCGCTGGAAATCTATCCACACCGGGTCCCCTTTCGTTTGGGGTAATGCTACCGACACTTCACTTTTCAAGAAATGGTCCCAGGTTGGAGTTTTACTAGATTATGGGGACCAGTGGGATTGGCGCCGGAAATGACCGCCTTTGAGGCCAGAAACGGCTGCCTTTCCATCCATAACTTTGGACGCCCACTGCCCTGTCTATTCTGCACCCCGGGCCCAGAACTTTTAGTCATCTTCCAGTCCTGCATGTGCACATCTGATGTTGACGCTCGACGGGTTCCAACGTTCTGTGCATAAATGTCTTGTCTGTGTTAATGGGTTGTCAGATTGATCGAATTGCATAATTACGATGGTCCAGAAAGCTACCTCTGAAACAATAGTTCTCGGTATTGTTGGTCATGAGAGCTCCGTCAACCAAGGGTTGCATTGTGGTTGATCACAGTAGGTTAAGAACCTCACTGACCTGGTAAATGATACGGTTCTCCTCTTCAACCGATGAGATTCAACGCACTGAGCCGCATGCACGCTGCCTGTCATGTCTGTTGCCCCGCTTTCTTGTTGTATAAAGATCGCGAAAGTAACGATTGTCTCTTGAATGTTTCAAGAATCACTCTCGTAGCTTTGTTTCCTATGATACCTGGTCTTTAGACTACCTACTCTGCCCAGTCTCTATTGATATTGGATTATCGAACTTTGATTGCTAAAGACTGTAATGAGACGAAGGACCACGTGCTGGAAGGAAGGCGCGTTGTTGACATCGCGCGGAAAGGGAAGGCACACATCTGACGGTAGCAGATATGTGAGGAGCTCTCACGAGGAGCTCTCATCCTCTTCTTCTTCTTCTTGTTTTGAATCGTCAAACCCGGACTTGGTCTACCTTTTTCTACCAAACTACCATCTGTTCACAAAAACCACTTCCCTGAACCGCTCCTCCCAAGCGTACACCTAATTGGTAGAGTCCTTACAAGTACAGTACTCATGCCGTCTATTGCAGATTAGTGGTCTCCCAACTAATACACGTATAGTCCCCGCCTTCATCATGGCTTCTGAATTCGACATAACCCATCCCGCGGACGCGATCAAATGTTGCACCTGCCAATATGAGAAGAGCATGGTCCATGCAGATTGTGGGGCTTGCCCTACTTGCTGCAATTGCTCCAAGAAAAAGAACTGAATGATTAGAGGTAGGCGGGTAAACAGCTGCAATATTTGAACCGTTACAGAAGCTGCTTGACTGACGACCAGTCGTAAGGATTCTCCTGGATAATGACACCGTGGGCTGCCTGAAGTACCGATCGTTTGTGATCCACCGACACTTTGAGGGATCAAGGAAACATCGATCACTCTGCTGCTGACTACTCGCCTAACTACTCAAGTGCTCAAGTACTCCGTAGTGGTTAGATAGTTAGGGCAGGTAAGGGGTCAAGGAAAAAGAACCATGAAAAGTAAAATACTCTCTTTACGGCCCTGGTCTGTGGCCACAATATGAAGCCAACAATCCCCAGATACAAGTTCCTTCTGAGCTGGCAGTGCCAGAGGGCAACCAGCGCCCCACCCTCTACTACTAGTATTTCAGACCGAAGAGGGACCTTGATGAGCTTGGGTATGTGAACTATTTACATAAAACATAAAGCTGCCCTTAATGCTTGTATCAAAACAGATGGCTACGGAGGATGTTGTATACAGCGAAGTGTCGACACGCGCGAACCAAGAAATATCCCGATAGTAAAGCCTCTCTTATTCGCGTCTCCTCGTTTTTCCAGACTGAAAGCTGGCCTTAAGCCGTAATTTGGTTGAATAGTAGACTTGAGGAATGATATCTCAGTCTGGGAAGTAAATCGCAATCTCAGGCTATGATATTGTCTCCTTTTCCTTCCGTCGTACTAGCAGCGTATTCTCATCCGATGTGTACAGTCTTGGTTTCCCTAAAATAACTGTTGCGTCAGGTTGAGACAGTATCGGATTAGGGCTAGGTATGAAAGTAAAAAAAATATGTCAGTTTTAAATTAGTCCACGGGTATTAGATTCGACGGTGAGGATAACACTCCCATGTATACCCTGGATAGTACTAGAGTAATAAAATGAAATCGAAATAGAAGACCCCGAAGGGTTTGAAAGTACCTAGTCTGATTACAGGTCTCCTTTTCTTCTTTTGATACGGCTGTGTTGTGTTATAGGTGTTCCTGCGGTTGCCAATGCCTCAACCGAGGTATGACCAAGGCACGTCGCTTGCTGGTTCCAACCCAGATTTCCTACAACTCTCCACTCTATTGCTCATCTATGGAGATCTCTGATGTGATCAAACATACATTCCACAAAATACAAGACGAAACTACCTGTACTCCGTACAAGCAGAAATGACAACTGACCATTTCATCAAATTAAGTATACCAAAGACAAAATATACGCCCAAGGTCCAATGCGCCCAGACAAGAAAATGGGGAGGTATCCCACTCGATCCCAAAACAAAGACGCCGTCATTTCCATCGTCAAACAAGTCCAGTCGTGTCAGTCATGAAAAAAAAAGAAGCCAGCCCGGTGGGACCCAACAGGTCCCGCAGGCCACGTTGGGACAGCGTCCTAGCACTGTTCATTATTGATTAACCAATGCCCTGAGGCGCTCCACGCGCGCCATGGCCTTCTCCAACCTCTCGAGCCTCCCACGTTTCTCGACATCTCTCCTCTCAAGCACGGCGACCCGTTCTTCGAGCTTTGCACGCGCTTTCCGCTCCTGCGCAACCATCTCATTCGCCTGGCTGAAGAGCTGCACTGTCAACTCCTCCAGCTCGGAACTGGCCTGTGACAGCTGCGTCTCAGCTGCCTTGCGCAGACCCTGTTCGCGCTCTAATGCATCTTGTAGCTCAGCGTTGTCGCTGCTCGCTGGTGAGGAGTGCATTTGTTGAAGTGGGTTTGTTGGCGTTGCTGGGAGTGGAGGGGGTCCGCTGGATGTTGAGGGAGCGCTGGCGGGGGTTGTGCTGCTGCGTCGGTAGGGGATGAGAGATGCAAGTGTCGTGAGGCGGCTGTGGTATGTTTGGGGTTGGGGCTGAGATTCAGAGGAGGTCGGGCGCTCGATGGGGGCCTGAGACTGGTCTTGTGAGGGCAGTGGCCCGCCCAGTGAGGATCGTGGGGTATCGTAGGTTGCTTGAGATTGGGAGGAGCGCAGGCGTCGCACTTCGTCTTCGTATTCATTGAGTTTGACGGCTGTTGGGGGTTGCGATCGTTGTCAGTTCGATGGTTTCCTGGCCGGGGGTAAAAACTCTTCACGGGGTGCGTTGGAGAAAGATGTAGGTGCATAGCGAGAGAGGTATAAAAGGAGAGGGCGCATCGAGGACTTCTGTGTCACTTACCTGTTACCGACGCGCGCGCTGTTAACGCATGCACTTGCCCCTCCAACTCCTGGATTCTATCTTGGGCGCCCGACTCGTTCGGGAAACCTTCACCCCAGCACATGGGACATTGTTTCTCTGATAAAGTGACGCCTTTCATATCCGGGGATCCAACAAGTGTGGTGGTCGTGAACGTGGAAGTAGCCGTAGCTGTAACCGACATGACTGGGGGCTTACCCCGGGATTTGGTAGAGTTTCGAGTGTGATGAACGTAGGGAGTACGAGGATACGCAAATACGTACGGAGCAAGATAGTATCAAAAGATCAATAATTAATCAGAAAAGTCACCCTGAACGGGGTTTAAGAGTAAAGTCAAGTCTTGAAACCTCCAGGGCTGTATCCTTTGAAGGGGTTTCAATTAATTCCATACCGGCCACTCTATTTCTTGGCCAATCGCATAACAGTGGTTCCTGGATGATCTCATTCTTCATATCTAAAGTGTGTCTGTATACATTCCTGCCTACTAACTTGCCTATGTCTACATAGTACGGAGTACTTCATGAAAATCCAGGCCGATCTGGACGCGGTACACATCTCATGTCACGCTGCACCCCGTATGTCGGACGTTGCGCTATAAGACGGGTGGGTCTATAACTACACCCCTTGCTTCGCTGTTCGCCGCAAACTATTCCTTTGTGTCTCAGATCTAGACAGCACTATTACTTGGGCTATTTTAAGCGGAACGTGGACTCTCTACCTTTCACTATGGCCTCTTCCATACAGTCTACAAGTGCTCCGTAAGAATTTCCTATCTTGCGCTCCACAGAAAACACTCAAATCTATTGGAATCATCTATCTGAAACTGATCGACTGCAATCCGATACAACTGGGGTCGGAGAGGTACGTACTGCGCCGTGTAAGGGATTGAATCCACCGTCAATGTAGACTGCATTTCATTCTATGCTAAGTAGTTCTTCGACTCAAGGGTAAGCAACATGGAAAAAGAGCTTGCATGGATCAAGAAAGCTCACCATGTCGCGCAACAAATCAGAGAATGGAATCAAAGCAGTAGGGTAGAGAGGAGATCGAGCAGAGAAAAAAAAGCACAAGATTGATCGTCAGCGTGTTGCTCATGAGGGTGCTCATACATCTCGTCTCTCGCAAAAGTCGTGCATCTTGTTCGCGTGGCCGAGAACGGACCAGAAAAGGAGAAGAAACTCCACTCCCAGTCCGACACAGCAGACAGGGACGAGAAAGAAACAGGACCACCCGTGGCCAATCGAAAAGTGAAAAAAAAAGAGAACAAGAGAAAATGGTCAACAAGAAAAATGAAGCATGTAGTATTCGTTTCGCATCGGCTGTAATGGTCATGGGCAGATCACACGAGTCACGCATGGGAATAATAGCTAGATAGCGAAACAAGACATAAAATGAAACTTTTACTGCCAGATCATCGAAGCGAGGACAAGATGTGTATCGGGAAACCTAGCCCACAAAAAAAGAGAAAAGAGATCGTGAAACCAACGGACGAAAAGGCGGGATGTGGAAAGGGGAGAATAAAGCTCAATCAGAAATAGCAACTGTGCGTCCGCACCGGAGATGGCAGAGAGAGATGACAATTATGTAGGACGAGTTCATCAGGTGGGCCTCGCCCAGCACCGTCGACATTCGTCCAGATTTAAATCATCTCACGTACTGGAGAACCCATCAAATCGGGCGAAAACTGTTGCTTTGGGGTATCGATAGGTTTATGCGAATCCACGACCGGTCTGTCCACGGCGGTTGTTGCGCTTGCCCACGCTGACCGTGCTCCAGCCCTCGTCGTCACCGCCAGCGGCAGCAGGAGCAGCACCGGCCTCGGCAGCCGGGGCTCTCCAGGTGCCGTTGGTGGCCTCCTTCTGTGCCTCAGCGGGCGCGGCCGCTGTCTCCTCGGTCTCCTTCTCAGCGGTCTCCTCGCCCTCCTCGCCGGCGCGCTGGAGAATCTCAAAGTTACCACCACCCTTGGGGGTCTCGAGGACATCCTTTCCGTTGTGGTCCACGGGAGGGGCAGCTTCCTTGAGCTGCTTCTGCTTCTCGGCGTGCTTCTCGGCCTTCTCGGCCTTGGCCTTGTCGGTAGCCTCCTGCTTTTGGCGGATAGCAAGTTGACGACGCTCCTCGACCTGACGCTCACGAGTGGCGGTGTCAATGGGGCGAGCGGCACCGAAGGGGCTGGCCTTGGAGTCACCACCTGAGGTTGGTGTGGTGGGGTTCTCGGAGACGGTACGCTTGGTGAGGTTCAACTTGGGGCGGCTAGCGGGAGCAACGGGGGCAGCGGGAGTGGCCGAGGGAGAAGCGGGGGAAGTGGGCTGCTCCTTGGGGGCGTCATCGGGGCGCATGCGCGCGCGCCACTGGTTGTCCATGTCGGCGGCGGTGGGTGTGGGCTCCGGGCGAACGTGCTCGGGGCGGGGAGGGCGGGAGCCCTCGTCCTGGGATCGGCCCTCACCCCAGGCGGCCTCATTTCGGCGGAAGCTGGAGCCAGGTCCGTCGTTGCTGCTTGGGCGGCCACCCTCGCGGGCAGGGCCACCGGCGGAGGGCGAGAGGGGTCCCTTGCGCTCCCAGTTGTTGAAGTCACGGGGCTTTCCGTCGGACTCGAAGTTGCTGCGGCGGGGACCACGGTCAGCGCCTGCGTCAATGGCGGGATCCATGCCGCGTCCGAATGTGGAACGGTCGGGCACACGGCTCTGGGGAAGTTCGGGGAGGGGACCACGGCGAGACCAGTCCAGATCCTTTCCTTCCAGGCGAGACTCCTTGGCTGTAGTTTTGTTAGTCAACATTCAGGTTTGCTAGGGGCTTTCCAACAGAAAAGCCACCTATCGGCCAGTACTCACGGGGCTCTGCGACGCTGGTGCGGATTGAACGTCCTTGGAGAGAAGAGCCAGACAGGTCCAGGGCCTTCTGCAAGCCCTCGACAGTCTCAAACTCAACGTATCCGAAACCCTTGGGGGCCTTTGTTAACTTGTCATCCACAACACGGACATTTGTGACACCACATCCGGCGAAAAGCTCGGAGATATCGGCCTCGGTGGCCTCGAAAGAAAGGTTACCGACGTGGCAGGTGTAGGGAGGCTGGGTAGGAAGATCAAGAGGCTCTCGGACGGCATATCCACCACGCTCGCGCTCTAAATATAGCATGTCAGACGTTGCCCTGTGCATCAGGAACGAAAACTATCATACCGAACCCACCGGTAGGGCCAGAGCCGTATCCGGTGTCAGCGCCCATGGGGCGACGCTGGAAAGTGGAAGTCAAAGGCTGGGCTATTCACGTGGTCAGCAAATCTTTCAGATCTTTTTGATACGATCGATATTGCAAGTGCTGCATACTGGCTACAGATTAGGTTAGCACGGTTCTGTAATTTCGATAGCGATCGAATCCAACGTACATGGGAGAGGCATATCCTCCATCTCATCAGCCCAAGAGCCAAGGCCTAAATTTGTCAGTAAACCACCTTTATCATCCAAATTTTCCGGTCGCTCACTTTCATCGGCCAAGAAGGTGCTCATAGACATCTTCTGAGCCTTGTTTTTGGGAGCTACACAATAGATTCCAGTCAGCGATCGCCCGGGACAAGTCGACCAATGTCGACTGTCAAAGAAGGTCTGGAACGAACCCATGATTGCGGTGTAGTTGGGGGGAAACGCGCCAACAGATTTGTGCGCGCTTCTCACAAGAGCGGGTTTGGTGAAATAAAAAGAAGATTAATGACACTTGGTGAGAGTTCCAAGGGTCAGTAAAATTTTGAAGTGTTGTAGTTGGGTTCAATATCTGCAAACCCACAGTGGAAAAGTTGGTAGAGGGGAAGTCGGCTGCGGCATGGAAGTGGACGGGTTACTAAATTTTTAGTGATGACGCTAGCCCAATCAGAGCCGCGAGATCGGTCTATACAACTTCACTTCTTCAGGCCCATCCCGTTTGTACACTTGAGTTGATCGCCGTTTGGATACTACTTAGCTGTTTGTTCAGGTTGCAATGTCTACTGCAATTCATTAAATGTTCGCCCTGGTAGGTTGTCACTATCAACACTACTCCCCCACTATTCGGCTAAAAATATCTCCTCAGCATCAGTCAACAAGGGAAAACAAGACTGTATAACCTGATGGAGTTGGCGCTCGGTCAGAGATATAGTGGGTCAGCCATTCTACAGATTTACTTGCAGAGAACGGTGTCACAAACCCAGCTTGAAGTTCATACCTTGGACCACGTCTCATTTGGCTTTGAGCCACTCCGCGTGAGCACAGACAGCCTTGGAAGCTCGACATGAGGTCCCTACACAGAAAGACTATACCTAGGCAAGCACCAGTAATCATGCGTGGGCATAACTCATGGCCCCTCGGGGGGCAGTTCTCCGGCTTAGTCCAGATTTCGCTAGGTAACTTCGGAAGTACTATATCTCAACCTTGGAACCTTCAACTATGATAGGTAAAACCACTGGCAGCAACCTTGGAATGCGATACTCTCATATCCAGCCAAGCAGCATTCCATGGCCTTCCCAAGCGTTTCAAGGTGCTCAGGTAGCTTCCAACGTTTCGGGTCCGAGTGACCTTTCACAATCCCTGTTTACAGTGGATTTTGAGTTGGGTTTTGTTTGTGGGCCTATCAACCGTGGACTAATTCCGCATCCAGGTACGAAGGGTATCTCATAGGGTAGGTATGAGTACAGGCTGAGAGAGATTAGGAAATAACGGTCCGCGTAGCTGACATTCTTGCAGACAATCGTATTGTTGCGTAGTGTGGGGGTGGATAACATATGCTAGTAGATATATGTTCGGGTGCTTCGTCCACCAAAATTGTGCCCAATAGAACCTAACTTCCAAGGTTAATTGCAAGTTTCCAGGTTGAGGCAATAGCCACCCGACACCGAAGATTCAATTCCCTGTACGACAGAATTATTCGCTGTTCGATCAACCTTGAAAACGTGGACACATCACGTATTACATAATGACATCAGGTGACCTGGTCGTTTCTGATTTGGATGCGGCTTCAATCCACCGTATACTCCTCCATAATTTCCGGGTGTCTCAAGAAAAAGGGGATATCCATGCATCAATAGCCTCATATACACAATGGGGGATCCGACCAACCAAGATGTGGACGTCCAGCCAAATGCCCTCGTGTCTGCCGCCAAAGTGGGAGCTCTTAGTGGTAAGTATCTTTTCTCACTGCAGAGCAAACCAGTAAGAAGGATTGAATTGCTAACGGGGACACAGGAGCAACGGGCCTCATATATGGAGCAGCTGCAGGAGTGATACGATCTCCCAATCCCATGATCCATTCCTTGTCATGCGGAATCCATTGGTCTATATGCGGATCATCCTTCTGGTGTACGTAAACACGCCAACACTGATTTCTGATTCCTGACCTCGATCCGGATACAGGGCTACGAAGCAACATTATCAAGCACCACTACCAAGATCAAGCTTCAACGCAAGAACGCAAGTACGCGAGCGCTCTATGCGGTGGTATTGCAGGGGGAGGTGTGACCAAGCTAATGGGTATCGTATCCCGAAGTATGAGGACACATCGAGACGTCAATGCTAATTGTGTACAGGAGGCCGGCTGGTTCCGGGAGCCATTATCTTCTCGTTGTTGGGCTACTGCGGCCAAAGCGTCTACAACAGTGTCGATGCCTGGCAAATGCAGAATGCCCACGCCACGAGGAAACCTTTTATGCAATGGATGGCCGACTCTAAGTGGATCCCATTGCGAACCCTGTCTGATCAAGAGTACAGGGGTATGCTAGGCGAGAAACTCCTCAGTATTGAGGCTGAGATTGCCTTGCTCGATGACAAGATTGAAGAACTAGAGAAGACTCGACCGATGTCTTTAGTTTCTCCAGCTTCCTCAGACTCGAAATAATCATCCTCTCATCTTCCAAGACCAGTGACTCTGGCAACATCACTGTCCACCGACATTTGAGGCTTGTGTCAAGATCCTTGCAGGGCACGGACATCATGGAAGGATCATTGTGGCAGCAAATGAAGATATGGAGACGAAAGAATATGTAAAATAGTATGTACAGAAAGTTAGGAAATTTATGATATCAGAGAAGAAAAAGCCAAGGAATGATCTCCCCTGAAACAAATCTTGGGTCGCGTGTCGATCAACCACAGCAGAAACCAGAGCCGCAAACACATTAGAGGACGGGTTTAAAATCAGTATGCAAGTTACAGGGATTGAATTAAATACAGAGGGAATCAAAGCATGATATACTCCGATACAATGCAGTAGGAGATGGTCAGAGAGCCCATAGAAGCCGGTTTTAAGACGAAATGTCGGCTCCGCCTTTCTAGGCCCTCCGACCTGTCCGAACTTCGTAGCCCACCTGTCATTCTCCCTACTCTGATCTTATGAGTCGCCCACACTCATTTTGTTTTGAACCCACTACAATGCCCGTCCTACTGAGACTTTGATTCCCGTCAGTCGTTGCTGTCCTGGAGGAAAAAAAAATTGTGTTTACCCCCCCAGGCAGACAGTAGAGATCGAGGGGAAACAATCCACCGTCCGTCGCCGACACTAATGTGCGAGTTTAGATCGCCTGTCTGAGATCAGTCCTCTACTGGTCGCGCAGCGCGATGACGCTTTTCAATCCCACCTCGATCCTTGTGGGATTCCTCCTCGTGTACCTCTCGTCCTTTTTCATATTCGCTATCGTCCGGATCGCGACGGGTATCTCTATTCAACGGATCGGCTACTTCTCGCTGCGCCGGATCGCATACACCCCGAAGGAAGGTCTCCATATCGAAGTCCGCGGCCTCGGCTTCTCGTTACATCCCCCGTCATTCGCTCAGCCAACATGGATCAGCATTCGGTTGACGGAATTGAAGGTTACCGTGGACTCGACGACGCTGGGGAAAGGAAAACGCGAAGCGTCACAAGGAATACTGGACTCGCCTAGCCCCGATAGCCCCTCCGAAGAACCAGCCGCGCCCGAACCCGGACGAAGCAAAACATGGAGGACCTTGACCCGGATTAAGGAACAGCTCAAGAGGCTCCACCGCCAGATCAATTGGTTAGCGCTGGTGGATGTGACCGCGATAAATACCGCCATTCACTTTGTCAATGCCGGACAAATCCATGTTGGATCGCTGTCCCTTTCTGTCGACACGCGAAGCAAGATGGTGGAACGAGGCAAGCTGTTTCGTCGCAAGAAGGACATGTCGCAGGATCAACGACCGGCGGAATGGATTATGAACGTTCAGAATGTTCTCCTAAATGTCGACGGCCGAGAGCCAATCGAAATCCTCGATAACGTTGGTGTGAATCTCCATGGACTTCTCCATAAGGAGCTGGACGGACTCAGAGATGCTTCGGTGGCCCTCAAGATTGGACGCATGCACATTCCATACGACGACATCCGTCTCATGTTGTCGCGCATGAAGCCCAACAAGGAAACGAGCGAATCCGATGACAAAATATCATTTGCCGACTTCGTGGAGGAGCTCGACAAGCCCGGGAGCAGGGACGATGTCCTTGTCCAGACCGTGGCAGATTCAAAGGAATTCGCTAGTTCCTTACTTCGGGGTATTCAAGAGATACAGATCGCCCTCAGTTTCTTCCGCGTCTCACAGAGCATTCAGTCTCTTTCAGCAGGACAAACTCCTGTGTACCTCAATGTGGTTTCTCACGAGCTTGGCATTGATCTACATCGCATGGACCAAAAGAGCCCGGAACATCGTATGTATTTCCAGCGAAACGATGTTGCTCATCAGGCTCTACTTGCTGCCATCTCCCTTTCGGTCAGCCTAGACGATGAATCAGGCGAGACAGACAATATTCTGTATGTGCCTATGGCCACGACGACCATCAAAACCACACTGCCTTCCAAGACAGTGAGCGCATTCGATGATGAAAACGCCGAAGAACGAAATACCAACGTTCTCTTCGCTAATCTGGTCGTCACTTCGCCGTCCGTCGATCTCTTACCGCAACACGTTTCAAGGCTTCTCAAATTGGCGCACGCGCGCGCCTCTTCTCCGCGGGGAAAGAAGCGCGATAATCATCAACTGATCTCACGGTTACTTCCCAAGGCCAGCATCAAATTGTCCGTCCACGAGCCAGTGATCCGGTTCGTCCTTCCATTTGAGAAGAATGGGCACAGCGAGTACAACCTCCTCATTTCCTCCATTTCCTCCATATCGCTCGATATCGAATCCTCTCATTCATCTGAAGGCGGCGCTCACTACTCCCTTTCCTCCGTTTACCGAGTCGCCTCCCACAAATTTTATTACCAAACCCCTGCAGGCAACAAACATAATTTGCTCACAAGCGAAAGTATGGAGCTCAAGGCCCATTTGAATGCCACTCCGGAGGTTGGCGTCATAGCTTCAGGAAGCTTGAACGAGTGTTCAATCCATATGATCGATGGGGAGGTCAACCGTGGAATCCGCGAAGTGTTGCAGCAGTTCATCATGCAGATGCAATCGTCTAAACGGATGCCCATGCCAGCAAATGAACGAAAGCCAAGCATTCTGAGGCGAGTACCTCGGTGGTTGATACAGTTTTCATTTGAGGCCACAGGGACTAGCGTCGAAGTCGCTGGCGTGGATAGCACCGTTTCTGACATCTCGCGTGGTGTTTCCTTTCAGCTGCAATCATGGACTGCAGAATACAAGGCGCAGAAAACGGAAACGAATGTCGGCAGCATTGCCAGACGCCGTACACCCAGTCATTCTACAATCGGCGACGAGTCACCCTTTCGGTTCCCCCCAACTTCCCCGCCCAAGGCTACGCATAACCAGCGGGGTGCTACGGATGGACGGCGCTTGGCACTTCATGCTCGTGGCTTTGACGGCTTTGTCATTGAATCGGAAGATTACCTGGAGCCCGAGCCATTCTTCTCCTTGCCTCGATTCGAGATTGCTCTGAGCACAAACAGTGATCGTATGGGCCCGGTTCTGCACGTCACCTCTGTGTTTAAGGGTATCTACCTGCAGTACTCATTGTATCGATTCTACTGCCTTGGCGTCGCAATTTCAGTTGTGCAAGATGTGCTTACACCCTTGCCGGAAACACCCGCCCACGAAGATAGAACGCCCAGCGTGTCTATGCCACCCCCTCCGGCCTACAAATGGTCGCCAAAGAAAGAACTAGTCACCTACGATTTGAAGGTGACTGTGTTCCAGCTCAAGGCGAACTTACCACACGATCCTCAAATAATGATTCAAGTCTATGGACTTGGCGGTGCTTCTCAACGTCTTTCCACCCCCTACGTGAAAGCTAGTCTTGTTCGCATGCACGCCGAGGCACCTAAGCTCAAGGGAGTTTGGGCTCGAATTGGAAGTATGAACAATGTCAGATTGGATTTCCGATCCATGAAGAGGAAACAAGGGAACTCCTTGGTCGATGAGAGATCCATCGATCTATGCACAGACTTTATCCGAATTGGTGTACCTCACCATATGGTGATGCATCGTATCTTTGACAACCTGATCAACACTTCAAAGGCTTTCAAACAGCTCAGCCATCGCTTCAGGAATAAATGCAGAGAATTCGGCTCAAAAAGAGAGCAAGAAGGTGTGAAGAAGGTGCCAAAGATATCCATTCGCAGCAAAGCTTTGTTGTTTGAACTCGAAGACGATGGATTCGAATGGAAGCTGGGTTGTATCTACCGGGTTGGAATGATTGAGCAGGCTCAACGGTTGGCCCGGGAAGATGCATTTGACTTGAAGTCCCACAAAGTCAAGGAATCGGACCAGCGACGTGCTACCTCCCGACTCCGAGCTAAGTCTAGCAATCGGACATTACGCAGTGAACGCACCAGCCAAGATACAAGGCGAAGCAGAAGTGCTGATGAACGACCAAAGACGAGCACCCAGGAGCGCGGAAGAGGTCGCAAATACCGTTACGACACCGAAGGTGCAACATGCCTTTCATCGGAGCAGAAGATCTCAGCAGATGCTGCTTGGGGCCGTCTTCAGCAGTACAATGCACAGGTCTGGAAGGAAAAGATCGATGCGGCTCTCAAATTCCAGGGAACATCCATCAAGGAAGTCAGAAACCTGTTCTCTGGCGCAGATGAGCCCCCTGCAGATGTGAAGGAGACTGAGACCATCCTCGCCATCCCGAACAGACCCGGCTTGATGTCAGCTCTGATCAGTGATGTCAACCTTACCATTGACAAACCTTCATTTGCTCTTGACGAACTTCCCGACTATCTGAACCGGATTGGCAAAGGGATGCCAAAAACCATGGAGTACGGGCTGCTCGTTCCAATGAGTTTCAATCTTGAAATGGGCGAAGCACGAGTAAATCTCAGGGATTATCCTTTGGATTTGTTGCATATCCCAGCTCTACGTCCAGGCCAATCCCCAAGGCTTCCCAGTTGGTCTCTGCGGACGAACTTTGTCATTGCCGAAGAATGGCGCGATCATGAATCTGCTAGGCAGGTTGAAGTGGAACTTGTTCCTGCCGGGGGCGATGGTGGAAAGCCATATAACATTCATGTCTGGCGATCAGTCACGCCTGTCAAGACATACTCCGACCCAGTCATTGAGATCAACACGAGCCTGCCAACTAGCATTTCGTGGGGCGTTTCCTACCAGCCCGTCATTCAAGACATGATGAAGATCATTGAAGGGTTCACCAAACCTGAGATCGACCCATCTGAAAGAGTCGGGTTCTGGGACAAGATTCGACTTAGCTTCCATTCTCGAATTCAAGTTCTCTGGAAGGAAGATGGAGATGTTCATTTGCGTCTCAAGGGCTCTCGCGATCCATATGTAGTCACTGGATTTGGCAGCGGCTTTGTCATGTGCTGGCGCCGAGACGTCAAATGGGAAATCCACACCAGCGATAACCCTATGGAATTCATGAGCGTTACCAGCGGAGAGTACGTGCTTGCCATTCCTGACTACAGCGCCGAAGCAAGATGGGCAAACGAGGCTACCGCCGAGGAACAAGAAAACAGTTCAACGTCCAGCGAGCAAAAGAATGCTGCTCATTTCAAGAAGGTTGTCATGAAGCTGTCTGGCGACGTCAAGTGGGCAGCAGGGCTGGTCTTTGAGCGAGATATTGACAACGATGCCCGCTCCTTCTCCTTCAAACCCCACCACGAGGTTGTCCTTAAAAATCCCAAATACCTTGACCAAACCGAGCTCGCCAACTACGATGCTTATCGAGGGTTCCGAAGTGACCACATTCACCTGTCCGTTTCGATCATTGCGCCGCAGAACAGAAATTGGTCTGCCGATAGCGTTCAGCCATCTTCAAGTTACAACACCGTTCATCTTACACCCCGATTCTTCACACACTTCTTCAACTGGTGGTCTCTATTCTCAGGTGTCATGTCGCTTCCGGTTCGACAAGGACCTATCTGGCCAGGTGTCACCAAGACCAGCAAAAAGTTCAATCGTCACCTGGCGACTGTCAAATACAAAATCCTCCTGGCTCCGCTCTTCATCGCCCACATCTATAAGCACAAAGACCGCGAAGACTACTCAGAAGATTGTGTCACGGCTACAGGCATCAAGGTTCGCTTGGATTGCTTGAAGCTTGACATTCACCAGCGCCGTGAGCAGATCAAGACACAGGCACGGGGTCGCTCAAAACAAACCAGGACCAGTGCTATGCGCATCAATCAAGCTCAAATCGACATGCAGTCCGCTGACTTCCGCGCCGTGTCCGCAAGTATTGAAGGCACAAACTCGGAGGATGTCGAGCGTACTAAAGACGACATCATTTCCTCCTTCCAGCGACCTGCGGCGTCTGTCGACTTGTCTCGATTTACAATTCCTGATCATAACCTGGACTGGGTTGATATGGATGACTTTGTGGAACCGGACTGGATCCTTCCACAAGAGTCTAATCCCCGTACCCAGATCTTGCCTCTTGCCTTTACGCCACGCTTTACCTATTTCCGCAACACAGATCACTGTGACGTGGGACCCGACGAAACAGGGTATAGCAGCTTTGGCGATGAGCCGACTCACGAGTGTGTCATGTCTGAAACAAATGACCCCCGTCGTGTTCAGATTGAACTAGTAAAAGACCGTCTCGCGACAGTCGAGGCTCAAATCCGCGATTACAACCGCACGCTCGGAGAACAAGAACTCAAGCTTACGAGAGATATCGACCCCGAAGCGCAATTGAAAGCTGAACACGAGACTTTCCTTCGACAGTCCGAGTCACTGACGAGACGACAAAAATTCTTGACCACGACTCTCCAGCGCCTCGAGAGACACATCAACCGGGACGAGCGGACGGGATACGGTCACTCGCTCGGGAAGAGTGCACCCAGTACTGCATCTGGGCGAACGGGCCGGGATGCCGACTCCACGACCGATGGCCGATCTTCAGGTCTAGGTGGGATTTATTCCTCCGGAAACGATGAGTTTGAGAGTGATTTCAACAACCGTTTCATGATCCACAACGTGCAACTCAAGTGGAACAACTCGCTCCGAAACATCATCTTGCGGTACAGCCACCAAGTCAGTCAGCGGCGTGGATTCGTATACTACATGTCCCGCCGAGCCGTCAAATTCATCCTTGACATCGTCGAGGAGCAGGACAAAAACAAACGCAAGCATCCCAAGATGTCCAAGACACAGACTCACACCTCCAACAATGAAGACGGTGAGGATGTCGAAGATCGCATAGAGCAGTTGCTGAACGATGCCAAACGCTATGTCAATGTCGAAGATAACGACCCACCCGACTCGAATACTCAATCACCTTCTTCCTCGGATGACGCAAGCGAGAACATTGCGCCAGAATTCACACCCCAGAACAGCTACCACCTGCGTCTTATTGCTCCTCAGATCCAGCTTCTCAGCGAAAAGAATCGGAAGTCGGTTTTGCTCGTTGCTGCCAAAGGCATGGAGCTCAAGGTGGTTTCCATCATGGACAAGGCACGCGTTGCAGACGATGTGAGCGGCCTGGTGCAACGCCGTTTCTCTCTTGAGATGGACGGTGCTCAATTCTTTGTCGCGACACAGAAGAATCTGATGGCCAACTTGCAATTCTACGCTGGTAACAAATATGGCAATGCGCCAGGATCAGCTTGGCCTCCGTGGTTGACCCTGGAAGCCATGTTCGATTTCGAACTGAATCCGTTCGGCTTCTCTCGAATTATCCAGAAGACTTCTGCCACTCTCCGCTACGACAAGTACAACAACCTCCGTCTCAAACACGAGGAGGTGGGCAGGGACAACACCCAGGTACGGGGGTTGGACTCGATCAGTGTCGATTTCCCTCATTTCCGCGCAATCTGCGACTCTGCAGAGTACTATTCTATGTACATCATTGTGCTTGATTTGATGCTCTACAGTGAACCGCTCGAGAAGGTTCGCAATGAGCGCTTGGAGAGGATCATGCTCACTTCCGACTTTAGTGACTTGCGTGGGGCCCCCGAGATGGTATTCAAGCTTCAAGCCCGGATTCGCCAATTGGAAGAGATCAAGGAATACTTCCAGATCAATGCCAAGTATCTAGACAAGCAAGGCTGGGAAGACCGGCTCGCTCTCGAACGCGACTTGGCTCAATGTGAAGATGAGTTGTTCTTCATGATGAAGGCCATCACTACTTCTCAACGGCGGATGGAGCCGAGTTCGTCTGACGACGTTAACGGCGTGCTTCGCTGGAGTATCTCGGCCAGCGAGGTCGTGTGGCATTTGATGAAGGATGCCAACGAGCCCCTAATCGAGTTCCAATTACGCAACGCCTCATACGAAAGAACCGACAACACTGACGGTTCCAACCACAACTTGGTATCGGTGGAGCGACTCTTCGGACTGAACCTGCTTCCAGATGCCATCTATCCCCAGATTATTGCGCCATATCTCGACGGAGCTCGTACCCTGGACGACTTCATGCTGCGCATCAAGTGGCACATGCTAGAGGCTGTTGCGGGAATTCCCGTGCTCGACAACTTCGAAATCTCATTGTTCCCACTCAAGATACAACTCGAACGCGAGCTTGGTCAGAGAGTCTTCGAATACATCTTCCCGAATGTGGGATCTAACGCGTTCGAGGCTGGTGGCTTTTCGCCTTTCATGATCAAGAACATGAAACCCCTCGACGAATCAGACGACGAAGATGAGGATGATCATTCTAGTAGCAGACCTTTGACACGCTCAACAAGCATTGATGGCGACAGCTCGTCCATGGACAGCTTGACTATATCCAAGGGCCCGGGATCCATCGAGCTACGACTCCAGCCTACACTCTCGCTTGCAGATGACAAGCCCAGCAGTCGCAATCTGAAGGGCCTCGCAATGACGCCTATTCACCAGGACAGCAACAGACTTGGTGTATCGGAGACCGCAAGGCAAACAGGCCGGCCTGCTACGACGGGGGGTCTCAGCAAGAAGAAGTCCGCCGACAGTATTCGCATGTTGACAAAGCAGCCCACAGAACGATCCCTCTCCAGTCATAGTGCAGGCGAGGAAAGTCGCAAGAAGTTTGCAATGGGCAAGGGATCTAGCAAGGGTGGCAAATCCAAGGAGCCTACCGACGACTTGTCTCAAATGATCTCTCGCGCCTCCAACTACATGACCTTGGCCCATGTCAAGGTGAATGATGTGGTCCTTTGTATGAGCTACAAAGGCAAGGGGGAACACAATCTTGAGGACCTGCACGACTTTGTCTTCCGCCTTCCAGTCCTTGAGTACGGTAACAAGACATGGTCCAACCTGGATCTTGCTCTGCGTCTCAAGAAGGACGTGATCAAGGCCCTTATTTCGCACGCCCCCGCCATTCTTGGTAACAAGTTCTCACATCACCGACCTTCCAAGCAACAACAAAAGCGTTACCGCGACCTTGCATCATCATCCCAACTTCTGCCCAGTGGTGCGTCTAGCACGCTAAACCCAAGCAAAAGCCAACCCCAGAGCCTGGCCAGCTATGATTCCAACAGTGATTATTCCGAGTCTCGCTCTCGCAAGTCTATGCAGTCCAACGTTTCGCCTTTGGCTCGCTCAACCTCGTTGGACTCAGACGCCGACCCTAGTCTACATGATAGGTCTGAAGTGGACGTGGATTCTCGTTGGGAGGTACGTTTTCCTACTTCACTGTGAGGACCAAGACTAACACAATTAGGCATCGCGTCGATTCGTCAATCCACCTCCACCCGAGAGGCCAGTGACGTCTGGTAGTATCAGAACCACGAATGAATCCGGCAGGCATGATCATGACGAGAGGTATGTTTTCTTACCCGTTTGAATCTGCAAGTCGACTGACCAATCCCACCAGCCACATCAAAACAATCCGCAGCATTGGCCGGAAGCTCACATTCCGGAAATAATTGCTTAATACGCAATCACCACCCCATCTTTCTCTTCCTCACTACCCCCCATTTTGCCTAATCTCCTCCATCTTCTTTGAAAATCCTGCGATCCTTTGTACACCACCACCCTTGTTTCCATCAGGCCCCTCTTGTCTCTAGATACCCTCTACTTGCAGCGGGCCGTACATAGGCGTTTTTCTGTGTTGAACTCTTTCTTTTGGTCTGCCCATGGCGGGAAGATTTTACGTGTTTTATTACCCTGGTCTGTCTGAGGACACTTGCATAGAGGCGATCGGGGATATGTTGCTTTCTTTACTTTCTGATACACCTTTTATTACCATCTTTTTGCTTTATTTCATTGCCCGCTGTAAAGAAAAGCGGCAATGACTATTTCGAATAAATATTATCATACTTCGTTGAGCATCACCGCCGTCTCTCACCCTAGTGCCAGCTCGACAACCTTGCCTGGTAGGCACCTGGGCAGGTGAGAAGTACCACTTCCAAGGTTGGATGCACCTCCAGAGTGTGCCTGCAAGGCGGCATACGCGAGGAACCCCAATGGAAACAAAGGCGAACCTGACAACACAAAAGTAATATTATTCCGATGGCCAGCCAGATCCTTCATTTTAAGCAGTCTCCGGAGAATAAACAGAGGGTATCTATATACGACATGATAGCAACTCGCTCAATATGACAAAAATCTGTGTCAAAAACAAACAAAGATCCTCCAACTATGCTACCAGACCAAGTCAAACTTCGTGAACAATCCAAAGTTTCATCAATCATACTTATTATACGGGTGACTTGTCCGATTCCTTGACATCAGGAGTGTCTTGGATAGGTCCATTATGGATTCCCTCATTCAGGTGAGGGATGGCGCTGGGAGTGCTGCCAGAGGGATTGTGAACCATCTCGTGGGATTCGTTTGAAGGACCATCGATAGGACCGTCGATAGGCCCATCGACAACCTTTTCAATGCCGGCTCCTTCAGATGGAGTCGAAGGAGCGCTTTGTTTGTCGCGAGTCCAAGGCCAGACGTTCGCCTGTACGGATGCGAAACGGGTGCGTGCAGTGGGGGCATCAATGTCATCAACCCAAGGAATACCACCTTGCCCACGGTTCTCTGCCCACGCCTTCTTCTCACGGCGGAGGTCACTTTGAACCCAGGGGATGGTGATCAGAGTCCAAACAATAGCCCATGCAAATGGAAGGGACCAGCCCAGCTGAGAGATGTTAGTGAGGCAAATGTAATTGGTTCATCATACGTACCGTAAATGCAACATTTTCCTGCACAGTGAAGACAACAGCGGTAATGGCAGCGGCAAAGATGATAGATCCTCCGCTCCAGAAGCAGTTCATTTCAAACAGCATGCGTCGGAAGTAAGGGCTCGATAGGTATCGAGTGCGGAGAGCGTAGCGGTACATCTGGCCACCGCCACCGTCAACTGCGACAACGTCTTCAATCAATGCGTACAGCGCAGTCGGCATGACTGATCCCTTGGGCGTGGATGATATTCGGAAGGGGGCTTTGAAGCCCAGCATGCGGAAGATGTCGAGAGAAAGGTAGACGATGCCGAAATAGAACATGACGGCTGGAAGGACCATGGCCACAAGTCGCACTAATCTGTCAGTACAAACATATCAACAATAGTCTCACCACTCACCATAAGGTTCTTCAGGAACCGATCCACTGTGGTCGTTAGCTTTGATCTCGTCTCTGTGGTCCACGGTCAAACTTACACAACAAGGATAACGGCGAGGATCAGCCACACAATGGTGAAGTTGATCTGAAAGAAGTCCAGCTATCAAAAGTTATCAGCAATTGCCCATGCAATCCAGTGTTCCAAACCTACCCATGATGACCGGGCGTTCAGGGGTCGGGCGCGCGAGTGTTTTCGGAATAGATTGTGGAGGCGATAGAAATATTCAAAAACCGATACACCTCCAAGTGATGCGGTGACGATTGAGAAGACTGCGCGAAATGTCAGCGATGTGGTCTGACGTTTAGGCTCATCCGCCAAGCGTACCCAAGTTGTGTGATAAATCGGTTAGATACCAGAGACACCAGTAGAGGATCAAGGGCTGGGCCAAGGTGTCGACAATGAAAATGATCCAGAAGATCGCGATAGACTTCTTTCTTGTATGCAGGGTATATGGGAGCGGAGGGGGCTCAGAAGGCGCAGGGGCGGTTCCCTCGTCCATGGCGATAGTAGTGGATCACCGATTGAGATGGGAAGTTTCCAACAGCCGGTAGGGTAATGGGATTCGTATGGAGAAGGGTATTAGGACATGTTGCACATTGAAACCAAGTTCGAGACTGGATCCGAGGAGTAAGACGTGAAGAGAAGTCCTAGAAAATTTGGCCGGAAACGACGGCGACCAACGGGTACTTCCGTTGGCATACAAACTTGGCGGTGATCAGAGGTACCTGACGTAAGGTGGCCCATGATGTCATCACAAACAACCGGTATCGTCGGCTTTGTATATCTGCACAGCCTTCCACCCTTTGGCCCTCCTTCTTTCGCCATACCCCATTACTTTTCACGTAAATACGATTGGAATCTACGCTCATTTTGAATATCCATATCAAACACGCTCTGTTCGTTAACGAGTAGCATAGGGACGAGTCCAAGGACCCAAGGGCATAAAGATACAAGAACGCGTATGGGGTGCAACCCCCATGCACAGAAGCTGCAGAAAACAAGTTAAAGTAATCAAGATCAATAATTATCAGTAGGCCAAGAATCTAGAGTGGGACTTCCGAGCTCATATCGGTCCCGGACGCCGATCCTGACCATACGATTTCTAGCCCTTTGAGTTTGTTTATATTGCCCCGTACAATCTGCTCTCCACGGGTATGCACTGGTTACTCGATGTCACAAACCAGTGCTATCCCTTGATACCCCTCTCCATGCGCATCTGGACTATGACGATTCATCATCATGCCAAGGCGCCAATTTCCTCAATGGTAGCGAGGGCGACCGCACTATACTCCGTACTCGTATAAGTGAGGGAAACGAATTGCAGTAGCACATCGGCTGGAGTATGCCTGGTAGCGGGCGCCACCTTTCTCACGGTTATCTCATTGGTCATTTGATTGGTTCTGCGCGTGTATGCGATAGGGAGGCGTCCTCTCTCGTACGAAAGTAATGATTTCCGAGAAAAGATCCACCGTATTTCCCAGTGAGAGATTTCATCACCAATCAAAGAGTGTCATTCGGCGTTGGAAGGACAGAGCAGAACAAAATGGTTGGCAAAATACGGAGTACGGAGTAGAAGGTGATGGGTTCAAATTAAACAAGTCAAACAGGTCAAACATAGAGTCACGTGAAAATCGCGATTATTCTCCAGGACCGCGAGTTCGAGTCGCTCCACTTCAGAAATTTTTCCCTCCTTCTTTTTTTTCCCTCTTCCTTCCCCCACCACCTATCTTCTTACTTTTATTGCCATCTCTTATCATCCAAAAAAAACATGTAGCCATGTCAGGCCTACAACATCTCATTGATTTCGTGCTGAATGAAGTCGCGCTCTGCGGTGATCAAGGTGTGTATACTCTTTTTCCTCCAGACCCACTTCCCTCACCCGGGAGACGCATGTCATATTTCTTGGCACCACTATCCCTGCAACTAGTCCATCAGATTGCACGTTGATCTCTCTACCGGCTCGTCCTTCCAAGGCCCGCTGGAACCAGGTCTATCGCCATGTGATTCTGTGTCCACATCACCGCTCGGCTGAAAACCTGTCAAGACAGTCTGTTGTGTATAAAACTAACATCTCGAAGGAGCACGACTTTCAGATATCTTGCAAAACATTGATGAGTTCTATCGCACTCAAAATCAAGATGACGAATCTCCGAACCAAGTCATTGATCAACCCTTCAAAACTAAGATTTGGGCCTGGCTCGTGAGAAACCCAGAGGTGTCCGTGGGCGAGAACAATCAATGGAACCACTTGACACTCGATGAAGCAGAGAACATCTCATCCGAAGCGACTGATGACGACGATCAAGATGCGGACTCCAAGTCTGCTGCATCCTCACTTCGCATTTTCGTTTCAAAAGAACGAACCTGGCTTGCTGTCGCTGGCCATGCGCCAGATGATGCCAAAGTGGTGCCTTTAGAATTTGCTTTGCTGTCCATCATTGCCTCGTGCAAGTCCAAGGGTATCGCGCAGCCAGATCTGGTGAAACTCAGTGGCCAGGACAAGAGATCCGTTCCCAAGCGTACGGATGCTTTGCAACGAAAGGGATACATTGAAAAGCGTCCCATCCAGACGAAAACCGCCCGCACAAGTCTCTGCACCCTTCAGCGATTTCTAAAATCTCAGGCCGAACCAACGGGCGGCCAAGACTCATCGAACATGATCGATTTCGATAGCTTCAACAACAAGCTCTTCGACATTCTCCGAGAGCATCAAATCATCGCCCGAGAGGACCTCAAAAGGAAGTTGGGGTTCAAAGACAAATGGCGCTGGAAGGTTCTATCCCGTGCAGTTCGAAAATGGGAACGCATTGGAGTAGTGAAGCGTATCAGGGCGCAATCGCAGTATGAGAGACTGCACCCTTGCGTCAAGCTTGAGCGAGAGCCCACTGCAACAGACATCGATTTGTTCCACGAATTCGATTTCGAGATCTTGAGCCAACACGGCGTGGAAAAGGCCGGAGCAGCGATCCCCATCGATCGGCAACAAGAAGAAGAGGAACCCGAAACCTTACAGAAAATAAGCCCCGACCAGGGCAACGTTGATATGAGCAAAGAGCAGGCTGGGTCTACCAGGCGGATCGTACCATCTTGGACCCCGGATCGCAATCTCAATAACCAGCTGTTTGACGTTATCAACGCGACGGGCACCACGGGTATCACAAACATGGTAAGACCAATGTTCATCTTAACCGTTTCTTACTAACCTTATAGAAACTCATGCGGGTCTGTTTTGGTCTCTTTTTCAAACGACCTGCCGAGAATCTTGTTCATCGGTTGGTTGATCTGTGGCAAGTGGCCCAACCACTCCATCTACGCCATTTCGCCGTCGTTCGAGACATGGCAATGGAGAGAACTGTCATGTTCTATGTCCACTATTCAGCGAAGAACTTTGCAAAGATCGTTGAAAGCGGCACTGCGTCGTGGGAGGCAGTTGAGTTCCCTGAAAAGAAGGCAAAAACACTCAAAATCAACTTGCCTCCCTGGGGTGCTGTTCCTCAACTCGACGAATATGGATTCCCCACAAATTCCATCCCCAAATCTTTGCTGAAGAACCCCAACTCGACTTTACGCGACGGGATAGTCGCCGCCAAAGCCGCTGATTACAAGCTTTCTTCGAGCGATCCTTTTGTAGTCCGACTTCCAGATGGTCAATATGGTATGTACTCCCCACTTTTTCGCAGGAAAAGGAAGAAAAAGCAAAGGAAGAAAAAACAAAGGAAGAAACAAAAAAGGAAAGAAATAAAATCTAACTGGTGTCAGTGGTTCGGAGACGTCAGGACAAGCTTCCACCTGGCACAAAGCCAATCCAGATTCCCCGAAAGGCCGTAGGACCACCTACAGGGCGACCCAAAGGAAGGCCTACCCTCGCAATGCTGGCAGAGCGCAAAAAGGATGCTGCGGCAGCAACTTCAAGGGAACGGGGACCTGAAAAACGCCCACATGAACCAATCATAGCTGATGCGCAGGATGAGGACGAGCAGACACAACCACCACCCAAGAAAGCCAGGCGAAAGCAAAGCCTACATGGGTTGTCCAGAAAAGAGAAGCTCGAAGCACTTGGTATGGATGAGAACTGGACCGAGTACAACGCTCTTCTCATGGATAAGCCCGGCCCCGGGGTCTATGTCACTCCCCACGGCCGAAGAAGACCCGTTGGAAAGGCGCGCGGCCGCCCCAGAAAGAGTAGAATTGCGATCTTCAAGTCATCAAAGCTGTCGTCATTGCCGTGGTTTGTAAAGGACAGCAACGATTCAGACAACGAAGAAATCGACAACAATCAGACTATGACAATTAGAGATTTCATGGCTTCTCGAACTGCACCACATCCCAAGACTCTGAGTCCAGCAAAGAGACCGAACGCCGATCAAAGCTCTGCAGCTCCGGTCTCTCCATCGGTCTCACGCTCAGTTGGGGTGAAACTTGAAAGACCCTCCAAGAGGCCACGTCTCGACGCGCCGCAAGAAGGAGGCAACATGGAGTCTCTGGATGCAACCGAGGCAGTGAACACAGCGCCCGCCGCTCAAGAAGCTCCCCAGGATGCGACCACCCCGCATCATAACAAGAGCCTCAGTGTTCATTCACTACAAGATGAGAACACCCAGACACCATCAAAGCGACGTCGAACCCGCTCACCATCGCATCCGGTGGCCTCTCATAACAACGAAAAAGCTTCTGCACGCGCCAAGCCTCAGCGACCAACCCTCTCTCGACGTATACCCCGAGGCCTTCGGGGTAGGGACCTCACCGAGGAGGAGAAACAGCTACTTGGGGCCCCGAAGCCTCTGATTGAGCGAGGTGGATCCATCAGTCTTCTTCGGAAGAAAGTCCTTATGGAAATCATGGATCAAGCAGGAGGCGCGTATCCGGCTGGTGCCGTGATCTGGTACCCTTTCGTCACCCTGTGGATGAAGAAGGGAAATAAAGAGAAACCAGACATGAAAACCGTCAAGAACGCTTGTAAACAGCTCGTTGATGCCGGGCACCTTCGACAGTTGACCTTCAGTGGAAGGGACAATAAGGGAGCCATGGTGACAAAAACGCTGTTGTACAAGCCCGATATATCTCCAGACGACCCAGTGGTGAAGGAGATGCAGAAGAAGTTTCTAGCCATGGATTCTCATGAGCCGCGGCCTGGATTCTGCGACAAAGTCGAAATCGACCATCTACTGACACGGAGCAGCGGTCGACCACACGGCGACCCGCCACGACGTCAAAAGTTCATGTTCCCTGTGGAACGAGGAGTCCATTTCAATCTACAGCAAAAACCTGCTTCTATTCGCAATGAAGAACGAAGGAAGACCGATTCGGTCCAGAATAGGTTCTTGAAAAGTTTCCATATCAAACAGCGGATTGAACAACGGATTGCTGCCAAGATTGCTGCTGCGGAGAAGCAAGAGCTGAGCGTACCGGGCGTTCAGCGACTCATGACACTTGCCCGGCCCCCGGCTCTAGACACCCATGCAGTGGGTCAAACTTCGGTCATCCGACCGTATGTCAGTCTCAAAAAGCGCGAGCCTCGCAAGCTTCGAAACCCTATCATCCGTGCGAGCCGGACGACGAAGCCGATTTCCTCCATTGGACCGTATGCTATGTTGATGAAACCATCACAGCATTTCCATCTTGCCACTGGTACTTTTTCCACGGGATCGTGTGCGCCAAAGAAGAAGCCACGACCCACGCAGCCCATGGTGAACGTTGGAGAATCTGTCGACGAACTGAATAGGCTGGCACATGATCCATCGTCGTCCAAACGGCCACACACAAACTATAACTTGAGAGCCGACAAAATTCTCAGATGGGAACTTGAGCATCAGAACGTCCTCAAGAGAGACCTCCATGGCCAGCAGTTCATTGACCAGACAGTGGAAGATGAGTTTGAGACTGCGCCGATTGACGGCGAGATTTCCTTTGCGGCCGAACTGCATCCGCGCTCGAGGACTTTCACGAAGCTTTCCTCGAAGCGTGCGCCAGAGCAGCCCGAATATGCGCCGGAGCCGGAGCCTTCTCCATCTCCCTCTCCCGAGCCCTCTCCTTCCCCCTCTCCCGAGCCCACCCCCTCTCCCTCCCCCGAACCCGTCCCTGCACCGCCCCCGAAGAAAAGAAAGTCCAAACAGCGAAGGGCACTTCCCAACGTGGATCGCCGATTGGACAAGCTCGATGAACCTTCTGCTGCCGCTGGCTCGCCCGAGAAGAATGTTCAGTCCACGCCTCGCCAGCGCTTCCGCCGTACAAGATTTGCGCGTCCACTTCCAGATGAACTCGTTCGCAATATCATGATCGCTATCGTGGCCGTTCGAGTACTCGCAGGTGGCGCGGAGTCGCGAGTGATTGACTGGCAACTGGTGGCCAAGGCTTTCCCAAACCAAGAGCCGACGCTCATCGACAGTCGAGCGCGTCAAGTTCTCAACAAAAATCGGCTCCAGATGGCAAAAATGCAGCGGGATTTCCAAGAAAAATTCCTCGAAGCCTATGCCAAGGACGAGGTTCCTCGCCTTGATTACTTTGATCTGGAGGCTTACGACTGGCCCACCGTCGTCCAGTGGGCGAGCACTAACCTTGATGTATCTCCTACGGAACGTGTACCGGATCTCCCTGCCACACGGGAACAATTTGACAGCATCTTTGAACTGCGCGTGGAACCTGTGACGGCAGGAGATGAGCTCTTCCAGGCCGTGCACGGTGTTACCCTCAACAAAAAGCGTAGCCTGATGGCCCAGAATCCATTCTCCATACCCTTGGAAGATCCGGCACCTAAACCGAGCCACCGAAAGCAAGAACTGGAGCAGCTCGAAAATGCAAAGACGTGGGTTCGCGCAAATGTCATCACGCCAGAAAAAACCTACCGACCCAACGAGGCCAACGATATACTGGGACTCTTTGGCGAGAAGCTCATCTCACAGGCAACACAGATGCTGATCAATGAACGCGTGATTAGCGCAATGAACAGAGGCCGCATCACGCCGGGTCGCAACTTTGATGTCTCGGAAAGCTTTTTACAAACGTTGAGTCGCAAACGCGGCATTGACAGCACGCAGCTCAGACAGGCCTCCACATTCAAGTGCAACGTTCTGGATCCCGAGCTGCGAAAGACTGGTTCTGCAGATGTCAGCTACAGTGCAGAGGACGGTGATATCCTCTCACTGATCAACCTCTACGCTGACGGTCATATAGAACTGCGGCCTCACAACGCCCCTCGCAACAAATTCGGTCTCACGGTTGATGGAGGATATCTCACCCGGCAAATGGACAAGAGAGTTCTTCGCTTCCCTGTCAAGATCACCCCTACCGAAAAGTATTTTGACGGCAACCCCGTCAAGGCCAAAGCGGCGGCGGCCGTCCTTCCACCACCCCCTCCGTCATCAGGTCCAGGGCATCCACCCCACACCCCGCTCTGGTACGATATCAATGGAGAATTAGAGCCACATCTTTGGAACATGGCCATGGGTCCTGTCCTCGGATGTCTAGTGATGCGTCCTGGGATCAACGCAAACGTTCTTGCCGGCATGATCAAGCCGATTATGGCAGCATGGGAAGTTACAATCATTCTGCAGTGGCTGCACGAAGTGGGTGTCGTCAAGCCCAGTACCCGAGGTGGGCCAGAAGGCTGCGGATGGCAGCTACAGGAGTCATGGTGGATGATTCCTACTTAAGTATCATCTTTGTCCCATTATGTATGAGTATTGCATGCCAATAAGTAGCAAAACAGTTGTTCGATTCAATTCTTTGGCTAAACATATGCCCCGTAGAGGTATCATGAATCGATAAACTCCTGTATCCCAAACTCCGACAAAGCGAAAAATCATGTTCAACGTGACTACAAGTCATCGACATTGGACACCCGTCGCAGAATGACTACTATAAGAGCAATGACAACGCCAATGATAGCCCGGTCCAGCCAGACGTTTTCAGATGGAGACTCTGCCATTCCGGTAGAGGGTGGATGGCTAGACATTGGCTGCGTAGGAACGATACCCGACAGCTGCGCCTGCGCAGGTGAAGCTGCAGCCGCAGGCTCGGGGGCGGCTGGAGCTGGCACTGAAGAAGGGAGAGAATCCATATCTGTAGTGTTTCCGAGACTCGTGCGGGCATTGCCCGGCTCCTCATTCCCGGGAACAGGAGTCTGGTTTTGGCTCTGAGTAGTCTCAGTCTGAGAATCAGCACCGCCACCAGCAGCATCGACATCAACGTCAATTCCACGGTCTCGACAAGACTCCCAAACCTCTTTCATGCCCTCCAGATTGCTGACCCCGCACTCACGACAGGTCCAATCGAGCGAAAGCTTCGCGTGTTCCTTGCGGACTTCGTCACTTCCCTCCATCCCACCGACCTGTCCCTGACTCTCGGAGCCGAAGATCTCAGAACGAATGGCCAGTAGTGCTGTGCGCACTCCCCAGGCCGGCTGCCATGTTTCTTCGTGGTGGCCCGAGATGCTGAGGCAGATCTCGCGGTTGACTTCGAAGCGGCCCGAGGGTGTTAGGAAGCGGAATGAGGGTGGGCGGAGTGGGTAGGTTGCTGGGAAGGTTATGCGGCCGTGGTAGAGGCCTTGGGAGTAAGGGGATGACGGAGGCCCTGCTAGTGTGAAGTGCCAGTCATGCAGGTTGGAGTCGCTGGTTGGTGAAGCTGTGAAGTAAGGGCTTGGGTTCTTGTGGAGGTCAGTGCTTTCCTTCAGCAGGCGACGGGTGGAAGGAGACGCCATTGTTTTGGAGGTGTATGTTGAGGTCGAAGCCCTGGAGAGGCCATGGTGGAGGCGATAAGATAAGATCTGGACAGTTGGCGCTTAGCCGCTGCGGCTTCAAAATACAAGTACTATTAAGATTGTTACTGTTGAATGAACGATATCATGGATGCATTTCAAAGTATACACGGTTGCCAAAACGCCACAAAATGCTACCTATGCTACACTTAATCCCAATCCCTCCACTCATCAGTATCGTGGCGCGAGGGTTGCGGACGGGCAGGATCCAATAGCCCATTGCCTTCGACATCGTCACCATAATCGCTGTCGCCAGGTCTCGGTCTGGGGGACCGAGGAGCGAGTGTCTGCATTGAGACAGAAGTCGGGGGCCGATCAGGTGTGCGAGCGCGATTGGGCATCCGCGTCGGCTGAGCGGCACCCTCTCGCCATGCATGGCTGTTATCTACATTACGTTGATACAACTCCCGGTAGTATTGCTGTTGTTCAGAAGACTCCTGCTCCCGGCGCAAACGCAGGTGTTCGCGCGCTTCGAGGAACCTCTGACTTGGCTCCCAGCGCCAGCCATCACCGGTGGTGTTGCAGATCGGGAGGGCCCAGAGGAGCGGACGGTCGCCAAACAGATGGAGTAAGTTTTGTCGCCATCCATGGTCAAATGCACTCGGTGTCTTTTCGTTGTCTTCGTCATTTTGATACTCGTGGTACCGATCGTACTCGCGCTGTCGCTCGATTTCCGCATATGAGCGAGTCAGAGCTTGCTGAGCCGGCGTAAGTTGGTTACTCGTACCGTCCGGTGGCCCCGATGGACGTGGCAGAGGAGACAGTCGCTCCTCGCCTTCTTCGGGGCGAGTTACACCTGGGATCGCGTTGGCGTGGGCGTCGATGATTTGATTACCCACTCCTTGCAGTCGACCGGTGAGCGTGTCCTCTGGTTCGCCCCAGTAGTTATCTCTGGGTGCCTGCTCATTCCACTGTCTGTCGAGAGCCTTGCGCAGAGGCGAGACATACCGAGTTCGCTCCAGGCATTCAATGGTCGTGGTTCCCCGCACGGCCAGACTGATATGCCATGCGGTGAAACCGCTCAGAACTAGACCAATAATACCGCCCAGGATAGCCAGCAGGACCACATTCACAGGGAGAATGGTATCCATGTACTGAGTGTCGTTGAGAATCTCAGTCCAGACCCAAACGGCTGCGATCGCAAACACGACCCAGCAGAAGATAGAGGTGTATATCAAAAAGAGCAAAAATGCCTTGTAATTATGCAATCCGACGCAGGTCGCCAGCCAGGGACAGTGATGGTCCATTTTGAGAACGCATCGCTTGCATGTCGAGCAATGGTGAGCGCGATCGGGCTTCGGGCACTGGCATTTTTTGCAGTAACGCGATTCACCGGTCGAGCTCACGGTGTAAGAAACGAACTCCGGATGCTCGGATGGCGGGAGCGCGCTGTATTCATGACGGTCGGCGCCACGGCGGGTGGAGAGCGGTGATCCCGGATCCGTGAAAACCGCAACGGAGTAGGAGAAATTGAGTAGGGAGTAGAGCAAAAATGCGACGATGGTACTGGGGATGCCTGGCAGTCAACTGTCAGTGCACTTCCTTCATGTCGTTCCTTCATGTCGTTCCCTCAGTTGGGGTGTACATACCAATCCAGTCACTCCTTGAAGGCTTGACACCGATGCTGACAGCCACATATATCGCCCATGTAGTGAGGCCATAGACAAAGACAAGCGGGAAGCAGCTTGCCGCCGCACAGCAGTAGCGCTCGCAGCGGAGAGCCCAGGCTTTGGGCCGTCGTTTGGGCCACGAGGGCGAAGTCGGGACGGACGAAGCCAAGGTGGCCATGGCGGAAGGATTAAGGCTCAGTGAGAAGATTGTGCATGTGTGTTAAACACATCACGACATAAGCAAAGGTTTGAAGAATGGGGTGCATGAGACGACTATCGGAGTACGGTCACGTAACCTTGCTCCGCCACGGCCCCCAGCCACATTTCGTAAGGCTGCACCGACATTTTTCTATTTCCGGGTTCAGGTACCGCCGTATCACTCTATGTTTTTTTACGCCAAATTTCGATATGGGATATATGTCATTGGGTATACACTAGGCTAATGCTAAGATTCATTGAAGCTCTGTTCAAACAGAAAGGTATAGATCAAGTGCTCTTCGTGGTGTACGTCAAACCGGTCTGCTTACACCAACCATTGACGGGCAAGCAGCTGAGTCGGTAGCACCAAGAGCAGTTTGAGGTGGGGTATTTGTAAAAGTCAACAATCAACATGATGAAACCAATCAGCACGGCAACCAGAGCACCGGCACGAACAACCCACCACAACCACCAAAGAGGCTTCCGCCCTTTGAAGAAGTAGAGTGGGCCTTTGCTGTCGCCCTGGCTTTCGGTGGAGCTAGAAGTGAGTCCTCGCTTGCCCTTGAAGAAGTCCATGAAAGACACGGTCTTTCGGTTGGGTGCGTCTTGCTGCCCAGCCCCGCCGCTCATGGCAACGTAGGGCTGGCGAGCCAGACCAATCCGTTCCCGGAGGGCGTTGGGAGATCGCATGATAGTCAAGCCGATAGCCAGACCCATGATGAATCCACCGATATGAGAGAAATTATCCAACCCCGGGAGCAGACCGAGCACGAATGAAACGGCCACACCCAGAACCATGATAATCAACTCAACCCAGGGAGACTCACGCTGGGGCCAATCGTAGAGTAGATCAAGCAGGTAGAGCGCGAGGATACCGAACAGAGCGCCAGAGCAGCCGTCACTGGGGTCAAGTTGGGAAGCGTAGTTTCCACCCAAGACGAACCCAAAGATACCGCTGGCGAAATATGTCAAGGTGTACCGCCAGATGCCAATCATGCGCTCCATGTCTGCACCCATGGTCATCTGAACCAGCAGGTTGAAACCAATGTGGATGAATCCACCGTGTAGGAAGATGGGGATGATGAATCGGTACCACTGGTTGGGAGCCGGTTGATCATCCGTTGACCCATTGGCGACAGGGTTGGGAACGCCGCCAAAAGCACACAGATCCGACAACGAGCAATCCTGACCGGTGGTAGTGGAGGTGGTGTTTGGGCAAGGCCAGCCGATAGTCGTGTTGGCGTTCTGGATTCCCTCGACGTTCTTCATGCACGGGTCGTACCGCGCTCCCATGTAGATCTGGACATACGGCGAGGGACCAATCATCGGGTTAAAGGTGGGCTTGGTCTCAATAACGGAACCTGTTAACTGGGCTAAAAAGTTTGTTAGTTGAAATTACAAGACATGGAACATTTCGAGCTTACCATTCTTGACCAGTTCAACAATGAACACGATAATCTGGGCTAATGTCAAGAGATATGTCACCCAGGCAATCTTTTTGCTGAAGAATCCTTTCTTTTTTCGGCTGTCGCGTTGGCGGCTATCCTCAAGACCCCCTGGCGACGGAGGGTATTGAGTTTGTTGGCGCATCCAATCTGGGTTGTTTCCATATTGTGTGTTGGCCTTCAGCGGGATGTTCTCCGAATAGTGGTCCCCTTCGCCCACCCGGCCCGCCGTTTGATATTGTCCGTTGTCCGATAGGAAGGATTGTTGACTTTCGCGGTTGTGATAAGGGGCCGAGGGATCATCGTGGTTGTGGCTTGAATAGCCGACGCCAGGCAGTGTGTTGGCAGTGTGGTCGGTCTGGTCTGCCTTTCCTGGCACTGTTTGTTCGTAGCTAGGAGGTTGTGGGATATTTGTGTGGTAGTAGTCGTTGGCAGCCATGGTGGGCGGCTGTATGGTATTCCAGAATGGGGACAAAGATCAGATAAGGAAAACCATGCAATTGTAAAGAACGATCTGCGAGGCTCAAGAGATTAAGAAGTCGAGAGAGCCACTGACAAAAAGAGAGTGAAGGATGAAAGAACGCAGGCAGTCATATTCAAAGGTTATTTTTGGGCCGATCGACAGAAACCCAGCCGCGCGGTCTTCCACTCCGCCCTCTGCGCCTCTGAGGCGTAATCAGAGCGCTAAGATTTTTACCTACTTTACGATGTACACAATGTTTCTGGTACGGAATACACTACGGAGTACCCAGCTTCTAATCCTTCCTCGTAACATAGCCTTGGAATTCCGCCACGGTAAATACGAGTATGTCGGAGAACACGTAACGTTCCCGTGCCAAGCATTGAGTACGTTGTCCCTCAAAGACCTTTGAACATCAATAACTACACTCATAGTTAGTAGCGCGGTCCAGAGTCTCATAGCACGAGTGTTGGCTGTGCATAGTCCAGGGAGTTTTGCCTCATAAAATCAAGATATTTTTTGAAAAACTCTGCTTGGTCGCGTGAAACAAAAGGGCAGTTCTAGATTTTAGGGCAAGGGATTCATCCTTGTTTACTGGATTCACAAAGTCAATCAATTACATGCCCAATGCCAAATGCAACGGGGGATTCTTACTTGGGGTTCCATCCCAGACATGGCCGGGATAGGGATCGCATACACATCCACAGGTGGTTCACTCGTGCATAAGGGATAGCTCTGCTCAGCCCTACTAACCAACACCTGACCGACAGATAAATTCTGTAAGAAGTGTTGTCATAATGGAAGCGAGGATCAATTAAATTTCCTTCCAAGGCCGAAGCACTTTTTTGTCAACTCATCCTCTCATGGTACCCTTTACCAAGTTAACAGATTCAGGAACAGAGGACCTCGGAAAAGGCATGTGGGCTCTGTTCCTGGGCGCGCCGGAGAGTTCCACTTGGGTGCCGAATGCCTAAATACTCCAAGACTAGTCTATTCGATAAGTTTAGAATTGTTGACGTCATAGCCTGGTCCGAACGTGGCCAAAGCCGAAACTCTCTGAAGTGCATATATACCGGATAATATCTGGCACTTGAGACTCTTCCCTTTCCATTTTAGTGCTTACCTCTGCCACTGAGGATACGAAGTGGGCTTTGAAGATTACGGATACGGGTGATGGGATTGATTTGGAGGCTGCGGTACAGTTGTTAAAGAAGCAGAAGAAGAGGAATGAGCGGAATCCGTTTGGGAAGAGGGATAGTTTGTTGTCATCTGTTATTAAGAAGCAGAAGTCTCATGATTCTGGATGGCGGTGGGCTTGATGTTGGTGTTGGTGTTGATGTGTTCGAATGTCTAGTTCTGATGCTTGCGATCATTCCGTGTTATATGCCCGTGCTCGACTCTCTTTCTTTTCTTTTGCAAACAGATGTCTCTGTTCCATGAGTTCCAACCTTGGAAGGCTTGCACTTTCTGGTTTGTGTTTATCAACATGCATTGCATTCCTGTCATCCCTTTTTGCATCCAGGGACCTCCACAGATTAGCCAGTGATGAAATATACTTGACAATGATGTCAGTGAAATTTCTTTTTCCTCCAGATGTTCCAATGCTATGTTAAAAATTCATGAATAAAACCAACATATTCTAAAGCGACGATTATCTATGCCAATTGCTGAAGTCGCAGGGTAGAGCTAGAGTCTTGAAAATGCACACAATAAACCCGGAGGCAGGGGAGCACCTCAACGGCCCCCGGTGATGGCCTCAGAAGTCAGACTTCAATAAATCACATTAAATACATAATCTCTCCAACATAACCGTACTCGAGTACCTAGAAAGCTAGTCTCCACCTGGGCAAGCAAATTAAACACCCGTGCACACGTAGTATCCATCCCAGAGGTTACTGCACTTAGCATCAACAGTGGGATTCCACTCCCGGAACTGCGCAAGATCGATCATACCAGCCTCCTTCTGAATCTCATGACAGCTCTCTCCATCAGTAACCTTGTGGTACTTCGTACAGTCTGATGCGAGCTTGGGCATTTGTGGAGTAGGGCCGTGGGTGTTGATTGCGCCAGGAATGTGGACACACACGTTATAGTCCAACTTCAGGTTTGAGCAGTCTGGAAATGGTTAGATGAAGTTCTCTCGAGGGGATTCAAGGCTTGCGCGTGATGTTTGAAACGTACCAGAGTCAATGGCTGGGTTCCACTTGATGAATTGGTCGTGGGTGATCTTGTACTCGGTTTGGATGGAGTCGCACTGGTCGCCGGAGACAACCTTGTGGAACTTGTCGCAGTTCGCCGCAATACCGGTCTGGGTGGGAGGTTTGCCGTCGTCGGTGGGGGTGGGAGCAGCGGTGGTAGTGGTTGCGCCGGGGACGTGGATGCAGACGTAGTAGTCTAGCCAGATGTTGGAGCACTCTGAAGATTAAGCATTAGTTAAATCTGATAGAAGAAGGATATCTGAAAAATAAAAACTCACTGTCGTTGATATACGGGTTCCATTTCGAGAATTGCGCATGAGTGATTCCAGCCGATGCCTCGATAGCATCACAGCTGTCCTCATCTGCAACCTTATGGAACTTGTCGCAGTTATCAGCAAGCCCAGGCTGGGTAGGATCATGGTCACTGGCCGACGAAGTCGTGGTGGCAGTCTGAGTAGTCTTAGTTGAACTAGTTGAGCTGGAAGTCGTCACGGCGGTAGTGGTCTCCGCAGCCTTGGAAGTTGTGGTAGTGGTTTCCGCGGCTTTGGTAGTTGTGGTGGTTGCAGTGGGCTGGTCATCGCTCGTCTCACCAGAGACACAGTACTCGGACTCATCGTCGAAGCTGGCACAGTCCAGATCTGGGTTGATGGACTTCAGTTCATTCACAGAGATGCCCCAGCTGTCGGCAAAGGTTTCACAGGTGTCGCCAGTGTTGGGGGCAACAGTGAAGCTGCAGTCAACACCACGCCGAGAGAAGGCATTGCCGATGAAACGTGCGGCAAGCAACTCCGGAAGGAGGGCCAGGAGGGCCAGGGCAAGAGCGGATTTGCCGTACATAGTGATAATGTAGTAATGATTTTCAGGAACGAAGTCGATCTGAACCGGAATGGGTCGTAGTGCCCGGTATCTGGGTGCCTTTTATATGCATTTTAGAAAGTGCTTCAACACAGTTGGCCCCCAACAAGATGGTTGACTGTGTTCTCTCCATCGTCGCTAGGAAATGCGTTGACCCGTATCTAACTTCACCGGCGTCATACGGTAGTGCTGTCTCACTTGCAACCATCGCGAAGGAAATTGCAGTGGGTTGTATCGAAGGCTGAAGTATACAAAATCCGTCCTGCTGTATCTAATATTCCCAAATAGGAAAGTATGGGGGCGAAAGGGCCGGATACCCTCGTTTACCGTACGAAGTACTTACAGACTGCGACGTTGAAAGCATGCCAAGGCACTAAAGATGCCCAGAGAACCAAGGGTCACAAGCCTAAGCCAAGGCCAGTCCAAGCTCAAATTTCAGCCCGGGCAGCCTATCGCAAATCTCGGCTGCAGGGCAAACCGGCTAACCTTGGAAATCAATTTCAAAAACAGCCTTGTACCTGACCCAGATCTCCACCCGCACTTGAGTTTGATCTCCCGATTGGTGAACCGGCCCGGCAGGCGTGGAAGGGATCGGCAGGGCTTAAACGGCTGTTTTTGATTGGTTCTGCGATGAAATTACCAGGGTTTGACCCACTCTCCCCTTCGGGAGGTCCCGAGGTCCGCCCCCGATGGCTTGATCATTGCCGAGGATCGCCCCGTTCACAGTATAATTTAGCCCTATGGAACTGTCACTTTCTTTGGATCCGCGTAAATGTAAAAGTTTATCGGAGGTTCCAGGGTCCCTCATTTGATCATAATCTCAAGTGTGGTAACAACCTTGGAAGCCTTCTTCGCTGGTACTGAAGTATTGGCAAAGTGCTTGATGCGTACGGAGTTCTAGTGTACGAAATGATAGGGGCACGGTTTGCCAATAAAATCCGTTGATGCAAAGCCCTACAAGGCTCTGCCAATAGTTATGGGGCATGCAGTACTTTGTACAGCCCTGGAGAATAGTGCGGCTCTAATGGCAAATCCAAGCTCACACAAGGAAGTTTAAGCCTCACGTGGGTTGTCCAAGCCGCTGCCTTGGGCGCCAAGACATGACCACAATTGTAACAGAAGTGAACTTGCAGGACTTAGCTCGTTTGAGCACAGAAGCCGACAACGGGGGAGGTCGGAGGCACGGAATCAGGGACTTCCGGAAAACTCGACCCGTCGTAAATGCAGCCTTATGGAGCGCACCTCGTATGATTTTTCTGCCTGTACTCCGTAAAAGCGCCCCGCTGAAAGTTTACGGGACCCTTGGCAAGCCACGGACCACTGCAGATTATATTGGGGTGGCGGAGGGCACTCCATCTAATCTAGATGCTCGTGATCCATGTCAAGTTCCGGTATTCCCGACGCCCACTCGGGAGATTGCCGACATATCATAAACTAACTAACAATCAGACACGACGTGGAGTTTCCATCAAAGTCGAAATATCCAGTTTTTTGAGTTGCATTAATTTATACAAGTAAAATAGCCCAATACATTTGAAATTCAAACAGGGCCGTTCTAAACGAAAAGTCTTCCAACGAGCAAAACACCAGCAGCCCACCATTTCATGTGAGATTTCACCTCATTGATCGAAGCCCCACCCTTCTTGGCCGGACAGCTTATGACAGGCGTAGGGTCTGCGCAATATCTCGCAGTAAGGGAGGATGATATGCTTGAGGCAGCTGCAGGCGCGATACTAGCCTTGCAAGGAGTAGGAGTCGGCGACGGACTCTTCAGTACGGCGCACTTCTCGCCCCAAAGGTTGCTTGCTGGTGCTTTGAGGGTCTTGGTAGTGTGGAATGCCAGAGCCTGGGCATCATCGCACTTGTCATCGGCAGTGAGAGTGGTGAGATTGAGCCGGTTTGCCCCCTTCTTCGTCGTGAAGAAAACGGAGTGGGCAATCTCGTAGGGCCTCCAAGTGAAATCATCGGTGTCAACCAGCCCACGGCCACTCTCGGACGAGGTTCCATTAGCCGGTGTCGAGCAATTTGTCCATCTCAGTCTCCAGACAAAGCGCCATTCATTCTCGGTGTTGAGCGTGTTGGCTATACTATCGACGATGAAGGATACAGGGCCCGTCTTGTTAGGCAAGTGCTCCTCCGCCAGATAGGTCATGTGCGTTTGATTGCTTGCCGGGGTATCCGTCGACCAGAGGCCATAGCTGAGAGTTGGATAGAGTCCGTCAATGACCTCGGGGTTCTGAATTCCAAAGACGATAGGCGTGATTGTCATCGGCGCAAAGGTCTCGTTTCGTGGGAAAATCAGATCGACTTCTCCGACGCCCAGGCCAGCTGTATCGGCCGCCCCCAGGGACGCCATCAGGCCGAGGGCGACAGCACGCGCTTTGATGCTGAACATAATGAAAATTTCAGCACGTTGTTGTTGAGGCGACGTAAAATGGAAGTGTGATATCAATTGATATCAACCGCCCAAGTGAAGGTCAGAAGAGATCGAGAGCCGAAAATGAAAACTGCGGTAAGGCCAAGTACCCCAATGCCCAAAAAACAAGGGTTTAATTTTTACGGGTAGAAACCGGACTACGCGCGCTAGGGCAACTAGAAGGTTTTGTAGTTCGGGGGTCACAAAAGAGGGTCTTTCAAGTGGGTCACATCAATACAGTGATTAAATACGAACATGCAGGTACAGAACACAATTACATTCATAGACCTAATTTATGTCCATTGTAAATATCTCATGTGGGTTCAGCGGGATTGTTGGAGGACCCTCAATATTCTTGGCGGCTCCTGCATCATTCACACAGGAATGCCATTGGATGTTCTATGCTCCGTGAGATTTACGCCGGAGACTTAGGTAACATACTCCGAAACACTAGATGGATTTTATTCGGTGGCTCCAGGAAAGGACCCGCGTGAATATCTAGTTCGTGATACAATCACACCCGGGGGCCAGAGTAGATGGGTCCGCGGATTCTGTGCAGAGAATGGTGAAGGATCTCGAATCGACTTCGGGTTGGGGGCGAATAGGATAGTATAACTATTAAACTTGTTAGAACCCTTCTTGATGCAATTCATGTCCCTCTCATCCTGAGGAGTTTCTTGGGTTTCTCGCTGTTCCCAACAGTCACTCATTTCCATTTGTCTATACACTCTTTGATCAATTTTCCATTAATCATTTTCACTTTATCACATTACACTCTTTTAAACCCCTGCCACGAGGGGCTCCAAAATCATGGCATCCATTTCGAATGGCCTGGCTGTTGGCCTATTTCTATCTGCCACAGTCGTCTCCGGGCATGGAAACTCTAGGCTGGGAGCCAGTCCCAGCTACCAAGGGTTCGACAACATTTGCCCTGAGCGATGCATTGTCACGGGACCCAACCCCTCCAACTGGTCCACCTACCAAGACTTCAACAAGCTCTCAAACTGTGACCGGAGTATGTTTTACAACTTCAACTTGTACGACGATGTCGACGATAAGAACTCTCACCACCGGATCTTCGCTTGCACAACATACGGAAATGACTGGAGCGAGGACTCGCAGGCTCACATGCGAATTGCACGCCCTATGACCGAGAACAAGGTCAACTATGAGATCGGCTGGTCGTCCTACTCGGATGGCACCGAGTCCGAGTACCGCTCTCTGATCAAACAAATGCGCGATTATATTGCCCGTGGACATGTTTCTTTTAGCAAGACTGCCATGCTGTATGCTCAGGTTGGTGGCACTTCAGCCGGTATCTATATCGGCAACAGCCTACAGAGCAAAGATATCAGCGAAGTGGCTCTGGAATCCCTTATCGACGATTCCCACGATTTCGATGGACATCGAGAAGATTTGACTATGCAACTCTGCGGGCCTCACTTTGACTCTCAGCACGTCTTTGGATTCATGGCTCTGAGCAATGGCACTTTCAGAAACATTCAATCTGCTTTCGAGTCTTGGTCCAATGCCGAGTGCCTTGAATTCGAAAACAGCTCCAACTTCACGGCTACCACCCACTTTACATCGCCTATGCTGTCTTCCATCAAGTCTGGAAATACGACCACAAGCAGCATCAAGGCCTCTGGGTCATCTCTACCCACTGAGTCTCCGATGCCACAGATGGGGAACACCCTATCTTCCAGGGGGGCATGTCGAACCCAGACTGTCCAGTCGGGTGATAGCTGCGCTACGATGGCCACAAAATGTGGCATCCACGCTGCCGATATCCTTCACTACAACCCTGCACAGGGCTTCTGCTCCAAGCTGACGCCTGGTCAGCAAGTCTGCTGTTCCTCTGGCTCACTTCAACGGAAGAGAGAGGTTCTTTCTTCCAGGGGCGAATGCCAATCTCAGACAATCCAAGCAGGTGATAACTGTCCCGCGCTGGCCACTAAATGCGGCATCTCCAGTGCCGAGCTCCTTCAATACAACCCTGCCAAGGGATTCTGCACAAGCATCACGCCCGGGCAAAATTATTGCTGCTCTTCGGGCACCCTTCAGAAGAAGAGTTTGCTTTCAACCAGAGGCGAATGCAAAACAGAAAAGGTTCTGCAAGATGACAGTTGCGCTGCCATCGCTACTCGTTGTGGTATTTCCGGTGCCGATTTCACCAAATACAACTCCGCGAAAAGCTTCTGCTCAAAACTGAAGCCCGGTCAGCACGTTTGCTGCTCTTCTGGAACACTCCCAGACTTCAGCCCAAAACCCAACGACGACGGATCCTGCGCAACGACCACAGTCGGCGATGGCGAAAGTTGTTCAACCATTGCTGCGGCCAACAGTCTGACAGAGAAAGACATTGATGGTTTCAACCAGAAGACTTGGGGTTGGACAGGATGCAAGAATATCTTCAAGGATTCTGTCATCTGTATCAGCAAAGGGTCTCCTCCCATGCCCGTTGAGGTCTCCGATGCACAGTGTGGTCCCCAGGTTCCCGGTACAAAGGCACCGAAGGACATGGACAAGCTTGCGGATCTCAACCCATGCCCACTGAATGCCTGCTGCAACACCTTTGGTCACGTATGTCTCCCTAATGCACATTGCAAAATTTCTCAACTAACACTGGATATAGTGTGGAACGACAGCCGAGTTCTGTACAGATACCAACACCGGCGCCCCTGGTACAGCCAAGGTCGGCACCAACGGCTGTATCTCACACTGCGGTACCAAGATCGTCAAAGGAACCGCTCCCTCCGAGTTCCGCAGCATCGGATACTATGAAGGTTACCAATTCAAGCGCGATTGCTTGTATCAGGATGTGACGCAGGTCGATCATTCGAAGTACACTCACTTGCACTTTGGTTTCGCCGACATCTCTACCGACTATGAAATCAGTATCAACGACAAATCAACCAACTATCAGTTCCATAACTTCAAGTATATCTCTGGCCCGAAGAAAATTGTCGGCTTTGGCGGTTGGGACTTCTCTACCCAGGAGTCTACATATCAGATTTTCCGCCAAGGAACCAACGCAGCGAACCGGAAGACGCTTGCCACCAATATTGCTAACTTCGTGAAGGAACACAACCTTGATGGTGTTGATATTGACTGGGAGTATCCGAGTGTATGAAACACCCCCTCTGCAAGAATTCCTTGCAACACAAAAAATGCGATCGGTCGCTAACAAAAACCAGGCACCTGATATTCCTGGAGTCCCATCCGGTGACAAGAGTGAAGGAAACAACTTCCTGGCTTTCCTTGTCATTTTGAAAAACCTTCTGGGAGACAAGTCTGTTTCAATTGCGGCCCCTGGCTCATATTGGTACCTCAAGGGATTCCCCATTGCCAAGATCAGTAAAGTTGTCGACTACATTGTCTTCATGACTTACGACTTGCACGGTCAATGGGATGCAGGCAATCCCAACGCACAGCCAGGCTGCGATGATGGAAGCTGTCTGCGAAGCCATGTCAACATGACCGAGACCAGAGAGTCCCTTTCCCTAATCACCAAGGCTGGTGTTGACTCAGGCAAGGTAGTTGTCGGTGTCAGCAGCTATGGAAGATCCTTCCAAATGGCCGATGCAGACTGCGATGGTCCACTGTGCAAATTCACAGGAAGCAGACTGAGTTCCAATGCCGAGAAGGCTGACTGCACCGATACTGCAGGCTACATCTCCAATGCGGAAATCAATCAACTCCTCAAACACAACTCTTCCCGCGTCAACAAGCACTACGTTGACACACACAGCAACAGCAACATCATGATCTACGACGACACAAACTGGGTAGCCTACATGAGTCCCGAGATCAGAGCTTCACGCACAAAGATGTATGAATCCCTCGGCATGGGCGGTACAGTCAATTGGGCCACCGACCTGGAAGAATTCAACGATGCACCCGATGACTTTGATGACTGGCATGGCATGATTCTCCAAATGAAGTCCGGTGTCATCACATCCAGGGGTGCTGGCAGCCGCAGTGGCAACTGGACCAAGATCGGCTGCGACAACGAATACTCCAGGGAGACGCCTTATTGGTCCTCTACGACCCGCTGGAATCAACTCGATGCAGCTCATGCTTGGAGTGATTTGATCGCGGATTGGAAGGCTTACAGATCAAAGGACAGTTCTTCCAATGGCCAAACCTTCTCGCAATTCATGGTCTACCTCCTTGGTGGACCGTCAAACGCGGAGTGCGGTAGCATTGGCGATCAAAGCAGCTGCAGACAGGCTCTTAGCTGCAGCGAACTCACGGCAACTGAGAAGTGGGGTGCTGCGGCGGAACTCATCTGGAATTCATTCGTCAAGATCAACACGGTATGTTTATTGTACTCCGCTCTTCGTGCTGCATAGAATCACCCAGCTGATCCAGAGACCCACAGATGCATGTTGAGTTGAAGGATGCTCTTGTCACTGACGCCGCACTTGTCATTGACAACAGTCTTCCTCACCTAGAGAATACATTTGCGCCCGTTCCTCCTGAGAAGAATGACAATTGGTTGAACACTCTGCTTGGTCTTGTCGCCCTCGGTGTTCCAACGGTTGGCGGGAAATTCTTCGATAGTGGTATTTCTCCCAATTTCCTTTTGAGTAACAGTTCTGGACTTACTAATTTGTTCTTCTAGTCCTCGTCAAGATACCAGCATTGAAGGCCAAGACCTCGACCTCACAGGATCATTACAAAGCGGTGTTCAACGCCCTTTTGACCGGCCCTGTCACGATCGGCACAAACATGAAGCCCAGCGCTACTCCGTGAGTCTTCAATATTCTTATTGAAAGAACCGTGGCTAATCGCGTTCCATATTTAGGGATGACTGGACAATCGAGAAGCAAGCCGAGTTCTCCAGTTACATGGGTCAGAGCATGAAGGGATGGGAAGTTATCTTCACACAGGATCTCAAGGATCTGTTCGACGGCTCTGACAAGTCCATCGAAAGACTTGCAAGCATTATTTCCGACGCAGGTGTGCTGGACGGCATTGAAAACGACAAACCATATCCCGATAAGAGCAAGCGAAAGGACAAGGACGACGATGATGTCAAGTCGACAAAAGAACAGAGAGAGAACGTGGAAGCTGGCATCCTCACTTCCTTCTGGGCATACTCCATTCCCGCCGTCTGGCAGGCCTCGGGTCATCATCCTTTCATCATTGATACCGGTCGGAGCTGCGATGACAAGAATGGGGACAAGTATACCAAGGACTTGAGATCTGCTTGTTACCAAAAGCGACTGTACCAACTGGGTGATCCTGATGGCAAGTCACACCCTTGCAAGAAGAATTGCGGATTCCCAGGAGGCTGTACCTGTCCTGATACTGCATTCTCTTCACCTCATGGTGTGGGTGAGCTTGATGGCAGCAAAACCTGGGGTAACCTTACAGTCGATGATATTATCATTGGGTGAGTTCTCCATTTTCTGCAAGTAAGGCTGTTACGAAAAGCTAATTATATACTCTTCCAGATCCGTCAAAACATACAAGCAAAATGGCAACGAGAACGGCGGAGGCAAAGCAGACGCAACAGACTCTGGTACATTCAACGCCCTCCGGAACTCAGACATCACAACCCCTGGATTCATGCGCCTTCCCGTGTGCAGTGAGAGTCTGGCCCGCAAATCCTGGGAAAACGCCGACAGTACAGACGCCACCAGAGACAAGGAGGGCTTCCCATGCAACAACGACAATGGCAAGTCTTACTGCACCACCTCAAAGTCAACATATGTCAAGGAGACATCTGGTGGATCCCCACTGATCGAGGATTGTCTTGCACTTGTCAAAAAGATTCAAGGAACAAAGAAATACTGGGACAAGCCGATCGAGAGACAGTTTGGAATTGTCGGTTCTGGGACATGTACTTTCGGCATTACGGGCAAAGGCCGTAAAGGCAATGCCAACGAGAAAGTCGGGGCGCAGGACGTTGTTGATATCATTCGGTATGCTGCGAAGCACTGGGGTGCAGGAGAAACCAGAATGGGGGGTAAGGGAACCATGCAGTGCGATGGTAACATCAAGAGGCAAAAGGTAAACTGGGCTATATACAAGAAGTAGGGTCGAGGTATCCTGATGTTTCACGGCGGAGCCTAAGGAAGCGGTTTGATCGGGTCAAATCCGTTTCATAGACATGGTCATTGTCTTCATGATTATTTCGAATATACTTTCAATACCAGGTTCTTTGAATATGAGAGTATGTTGCCTATTCCAATCAGGAATGAAGTTCATGTTGTGATACAAGACAGGAATAAAAGCCGTAACATCGGAAATAATTCCTGCATTGTCTATATGAGCACCAAACGGATTTCCAATCAATTTGGACTTCACGCTGCATATATAGCCTCTTGTAATCTCATCAGAGAGCACAATGAATATTCCTCTGAATTACAACAGTTCAAGATGTAAGAACTTGGAACCAAAACATGCTAGCAAACCAAACAAATCGTGCAAAACGTGAAAAGTGTGCAAAGTGTGCAAACAATACAAATCCTGCAAACCTTTGCAAACACCAAATCTGTGCAAACAACACAAACCACCACCAAGCCTTAGGAATCTTTCAGCCGTTTGCCAAATTGAAATCTTCCCCTTGCAATATCGAGACCCGGCTGTATTATTATGCTTGACTCATGATAGATTGCCATGACGGAATGGTCGAAAACCTCCGAAAGGTGATATCTGAGGATGTGTCACTCTGTACGAGCAATGTTGACCGGATTCTTAGTAGCAGTGCAATCATCTTTGAAAGAAAAAAAAAGCATTCAAGTAAATCTGATATCCTATACCCCTATACTGCGTACTATGTACTCAATTTGAAATATAAAATCCCCGAGAGCAATGGGGCCACGCGCTGAAAACGTTGTATTCTGCGGGGTAAAACTTCCGACCCACTTCAACACCGCAATCCATTAAGTTTGACAAAATGGGAGGAACCACAGCTCCATTTAGCCAGTGGCAAAGCCAAATCAGCCTGACACTACTGGGTGCCAGTGGCGTTCAATTCGAATCCATCACCGTAAGTTTGCCGATCCCTCCTGCCGAGTCCTGCGATAGTGTTTTGACTTGCTCCACAGACATCGAATGGGAAAATCTATGTCATCGAAACGCGCCCCAAGGAGCAGGGGAGAGGCTGCATTATTGAATACGCTGGTCAAGATGGACACGATATCCTGCTAGCAAAGTAAAAACATCTTGTCCAGCGAGTTATCTAATGCTGATCCCCCATCAGGTACAACGCCGCTAATAGGGTCCATGAATATAGAGGCGTGTCAATAATCGCCTACAATAGACAAATCATTTTCACCGATAGTAAAACTCAAGATCTACACAAGCTAGACCCTATAACTAGCGACATTGAGCGAATTACAAACACTAACGGGACTCTCTGCTACATATGTACTATCCATGAATTTAGAGAATATCAATTCAACCAATAGAGATTACCAGATTGCCTTTCAATTCAAACAGTAATGACCAACTACCGGAGACCGTTTAAAATAAGCGTTGGACAAATATAGTTCGGAAAGGCAAACGGCCCGTGTTTGTTTCGGGATTCTGCCGCTGATGTCATCGCTTGGTTTCATCTTCCCCGCTTGCGAGCTTCCTCTCAACAACCATCATGGAGGACCCTCTAGTGGAAGCGTTGCCGCCGGCGACTGACTATTTGACCTATCTCACGCTGCTGGAATACCAATTGACCCCAGCCCGTCTTCCACTCTTGCATAATCTGCTGCAAGATGAAAAGCTCACCACAAACATCGGGTGGGATCTGGTCAAGCTTCTGCTGCCCATGCTTCCCGCATCCACAGATTGCCTTCAGGATGTCGCTCGCCTGGGAAACCCGCGAGAGGTGATCCTGCGTGTCTCCGAGTCTTTAATGCAACTACAACCGGACGACGATGACGAGGACGAGGAATCTGAGAGTGAAGGGCTGCCTCTGCACATCTTACAGTTCAACTGTCTCCTCGGCATGCTATCAGTGCTGCACAAGAGAATCCAGACCAAGGTTCCCAGTCGATTTATGGCAACTTCTTTGCAGGCGGCATTAGAAGCCTACACCTCAATGCCAACTAACGAGACGACGTTGGCTTTACTTGAATTTCTCCGCGAGGTTTCTCCGTCCAAAAGACCTGCACCGCCTCCAAGAGTTGCTAGTGAGTCAAGCGTTCTCAGAGTGGCTGCAGCCTCTGCGCCGGACCCCGAGGCGGAGGTATCATCGCCATCTCCTTCTGCCGATAACGAGACCCTACTGGTCCGCAAATTTATACAATTCAGTCTGCTTGAATTGTTGAAATCATATCTTTTGAGCTTTTCCAGCCCACTGGACCCGGGATTGTCATGGACTATCCGTATGCAGGAGCACCTGCATCCCGATTTGCGGCTACCGGGCTCTCAATCTCAGACTGAGGCATATGCATCGACAAAGGAGCTGAAAGATCGCGATTTGATCATGGGAAAGCTTGTGGTATGTATATAGGCCCCAAAAAGTTCGCTGCACAAAAATCAGTTGGCTGACTCCCTACAGGCTCTCTCAAGAGATGTTGGACTTGACAGCAAACAACTTCTTGAGATTATCTCGAGTTCACCAACCGATCAAGTTGCGCAGCTTGATTTTGAGGAACCACCTACAGACCCCAATCAGATTCCACTTGAACGACATGGGTCTCTTCTTCTGCTGGCTGCCCGGATCGCCGGTGCAACTTTGTTCACTTCTGGTCAGCCATTGCCTACAGTCTCGGTCTTCCCCCAGTTGTCTTTGATTTTCGAACACTTTGTCGGTGGAACAAGCAATTTTGATGAAATTGCTTTTGGTCAGCCGCATGCGTTGCTCGACTCATTACTGGCCGTGACCGTCTACGCCCTGCAACAGCCGATCACATCGCCATCTAGCGAATCCGAGTTTAAGGAGTTTGTTGTAACCTTGACCGCCTGCACGGCACGTCAAAGTCACGGAATTGTCCGTCAGATCCCTGCTACCGTGTTCCGGAGCCATCCCTCGCCTGAGACCCGATTCAAGCTCATCTACACCATCTTTGAGGATGACCGACTGGCCTCTGCCCATGACAGCGCGATCGCCTGGTTGAAAGAGGAGCTGCTCGCCAGCTCAAGTACTTTGTTCCAGGATCCACATTACTTTTGGGCCTTGTTCCCGACTTTGTTTAGCCCAGTGGAGGCAGCGAGCTCACCTGATCTGGTCGTAAACTGGACTCGCCTTACTCAAACACAAGGCCCTCCGCTACACTCCGCATTGAGCCTATACTACCTTCTCCTGTCCTCAGCCTCACTTCGGGGTCAGCTTCAGTTGGAGAAAACAGTAAAGTTCTTCCGTGGCCATGTCCTCAGTCCCCTTCGACAGGTCTTCCACAGTTTCGAAGGCGATCTCACTGCGAAAGGTGGTGAAGGTGTTATCGAGGCTGCGGTGGGTGAGGAGATGTGCCAGGTTGGGAATGCCAGGTCTGTCGGTCTGATTGGGCTTACTTTGGACCAAATCGAGGAGACCATAAGTGATGCCTTTGGCTCTGATGATTCAGATCTCGGAGAATATTCCGAGGCCGATGAGGCCCAGGTATCCGAGATTCGCGAGCGGGTGGGTGTCTGGAACTAGATTTAAGAACTGCTTCTTTGTACAGATTTGAAACAGTCTCATGCGTGTATCTATGAATGGAGCCTTTAACGCCACTTTTCATGTCTCTGGCTCAAGTTAGAATAATGTTAGAAAGGTAAACGCTGCGATGATAAACTTTCCTTGCTTGTTTCTCCAATGTGGAACCTTTCCCATAGCGCATCGAGCAGAGCCTTGAAGTGCCTAGGTAATTCCGATTAATACCAGTCAAATCGGAAACGAGCAAGGAAAAGGAGACAGTAAGATGAGCTGGTGGTTATAAGCAAGGAATAACAACCACTGTGTGTTTCAAGCCGGCCAATCCCATTTTGAGTAATTTTCTAGCTTGTATGACTCCTCCCCGAGGCATGAAGCTTCGAACGCCGAATCTATTTCCTCATTTACTCTTAGACTACAATTTTAAGTGTTAAAAGAAACAGACTCATTTGACGCAATGCTTTAATTCTGTGTGCTACCATGACCATAACTAGAAAGAATTCCCCTTCAGATCAAAACCACCAGCCGGCACAAAACCAAAGGAATCCACGCTGCAGAAAAAAGAGAAAACAATCACCAATGTTTGAAGTGTATTTGCGGACCCCCAATGTAGCAAACAGAATGAGAAAGCAAAGCTTTTCCAAGGAAGTGTCACCCGGATCGTCCACAAAGAGTTCAGCGAGAGCAATGAGTTTCCATAGGCTCAGCACAGATGCCGATGAAGAGCGAAAGAAAAATATTGTCAGAGCCGAAGAAGGAATGACCTGGACAGACAGACTCATGTAGAGACTTCACGATAATGCAATTAAAAAGGTCATGTTGAAGAGGGCCATGTTTTGTTGTATTGGTTGAAAGTGTTCTCAAGAAACCGAAGTGCAGATTGAAATTGAGGAGGTTATTGCCCATGACGATCAGCGAGATAGATCAAGCCATTTTGGTCGATGGAAGAGCCAAGAAGGGTGTGCTCATTGAGTAAATTAGAACTCAGCGGCTGGAGAACTGTTAGTATGTTTCATGAACCAGAGGATAGTCGTACTCACCCTTCATGACGACACAGCCGCCGCCAGGAGCCTTCATGACAACGCATCCACCGCCGGGAGCCTTCATGACGATGCAGCCGCCACCAGGGGCCTTCATCACAACACAACCGCCGCCGGGGGCCTTCATGACGACACAGCCGCCACCGGGAGCTATGAAGATGTCAGTCAATGTAAAAAGGTAACGGGGCAAGAGCCAAACTCACCCTTCTGGACCTGAGCACGAGACATTTTGAAATTGTTGAGGGGCTTGAAAAGCGAAAGATTGGAAAGATTGGAAGATGCTTTGGAATGATCGGAATGTGAGCGGGTGGTGGAAAAGAAGACTGGTCGTGGGAGGAGGCCATATTTATATCAGAAATACCCATTCTAGGAGCGATCAATGTGAAGCAATCCCCATTTGGAGTGCGGTATCAATGTCGAAGGCTGTTCCGTAAGCCCTGAATGCATTGGGCATAGGCGAGGACGTGGACTCAATCCAGAAGCGTGGGCTGGCATTGCTCATTGAGAGGCGCTTGATATTGTTGTGTCCATCCATGAATGTAGATAAGTGACATTCTTTGTCATTTTGACCCGAAATTCAATGCCAAGGACATATTGAAGAAATTGATATTCGGATAGAGTTCGAGTCTGTGGCTGTTCGGAATTGTGGACAAAGAGACGCCACAGAGCTTGGGTATACGGGGGTTGATGAATGTGAGAACAATATTAAGAGAGAGACAAAGGGCATCTAGGGCTTATTTCTCCGCCAGTTTACTCCGACACAAAAGAGAGCCGGGCCAATCAACACGCTATGCGCTTAGTATTGTTCCTCAAGAACAATATCTACCAGACTTGGCGGATACTACACAGGTCGGGGTGACAGTTCTCCAAATTGTGTAAAATTCAAAACAAAGGCTTCGCTTAAGCAATTTGGCTAAAATTCAGAGACATGCTGGGTCAAATTGAGAAATCAGATAATCGAGTCCTCCATTATCCCCTTTAGGTATAGAGTGGCTCTGTCAGGTCATTCAGAGTCAATCCTTCCTTCGCAATATCCTCCTCGATCAGGAACATCAAAGGCATCTCGACCAGTGTACCCTTGACCTGGCTTAGCAACTCTTTGACCTGCTTCGCGCCCTCCGCGCCAGGGGGGAAGTCATCGCGGACTACGTGGCCCCACTGGAATCGAGCAGGACGCGAGAACCCATCCTTGCGCTCCTCCGCCTTGTGGAAGTAGTATTCGTAGAACTCTTTGTACTCCGACCAGTTGCGGACCGTGTCATCGGGGACGGCGTGGAAGACCTTCCGGAAGACCTCGCTATTGGTGTGTGCCCGCGAGTTCCAAAGACTCTGAGTGGTGTCAGAGAGCGGGTCAGCGACGACCTTGCTCTCGGGACACTCAAAGTCAAAGTCGTTTGGAACTCCAACGGGCTCAAAGTTGGCATCTGGTCGCTGATAGTCTTGCGGTGGCAACAGACCGAGGTGCTTACGGAATAGTTGGCGACGAAGAGATGCGGCAAATCGACTAGCAACCCATGCCTTGCCGTTCATCGTAGACTGCACAGGTGTGAAGTCCTCGATAATTACAGCAATCTCAGAGTCATGATCACCCAGCTGGGAGCGATCGTTGAGGTTGGCGGATCCGCAAACAACCACACGGTCATCGGCGATCATCACCTATCATCAGGTCAGTTTCATTCTCCAAGTTGGTGTTGCTTTCTTTTTCTGAACGCACCTTTGAGTGAACGTAAAGCTCCTCGCTCACGAAAGCATCAATCTCAGCGTCCGGATGACCATTCCACGGAACCTTACGGATATCCTCTCCACCGAGCATATAACACTCGCTGACACTGTCCCAGCGGTTGGAAGAACCGTGACCACCTTGAACCTGCTGAGCGCCCTGCTGGTACTGTTGGAAGGGGGCGCTGGTATCGAAGGCACTTCTGGTATTGCTTGCAGCCGGCGTGTAACCACCAGGTCCCGCGGTGTTCTGATCATACTGCCTGCGAGCGTCTTCGTAGTTGACACCACTCTGCCTTTCAGCGGCAGCGACCAAGCTTCCATTGTTGATCCGGTCGTAGTTACGAAGGTTGTAGAAGCGGATGTATTCCATCGGGTTGAATCCCTCCTTGGCGATCAACTCCATAATGCTGTGGCCTCCGCGGTTAATGGAGTTATACTGGAACTCCATGATAGCGCGTGTGCCCAGAGTTTCATCATCGCGCAGGTCTCCAGCAAAGCAGGGGACAGATGGAATGACCACGACGATCTTGAATTTCTGGCCCGCGCGCGCAGCGCGCAGGATTCTTTCGACGATCGCAGCACCGATCTTGTTTTTGACGGGATGCTGGGAGTCACCGGTAGCGGTGATAAAGAACTGGTTCTCAATGTAGACAAAGTGCTCACTGTTGCGAATAATGGCGCAATAGGCATCGGCGATTGAGTGCTCGACCTGGGTGCCATTGCTCCATTTCGCACAGCTACGTACAATCTGGCACGACATATTTCCTCGTCCTTGCGAGGATGAAGGACGGCCGTATGCAGTCAGCCGGTCCTGGTATTGGTGAATCTGTCCAGCAAGCTGACCGCGAAGGTTATTTCCATAGTTGGTCAACTCCTCTTTGTTGAAACGACGGGGCATCAGAGAGCGGTCACCCTGGTATTGTTGGTGACCTCCATGCTGGTAGTCATCGATTCCACGGGTGCTGGAGTGGGATGCATCTTGGCCGGGTGGAGGCGGATAGTACGGTGCCTGGTTCTGGCTCTGTTCGTGATGCGGAATCGGGCTGCCAGAAGCTTGATTCGGCGACGGGGCATAATGAGGCTTCTGCTCTTGTTGCTGACCCTGATACGGCTGGTAAGAGGTATTGGGGGTGTTTTCTTGTGCCTGGCTGTGTTGTTGACCCTGATACGGCTGGTAAGAGGTGTTGGCAGCATGTCCTTGGCTCTGATTTTGCTGCTGGCCCTGGTACGGCTGGTACTCTGTAGTGGCAGTGTTATCATACTTGTGGTCTGCAGGATAGGGCTGGTATTCAGTGTCAGGTGTGCTCTGCGCAGGAGGAGCCCCAGGCGGAGGAGGGGGGAATGAGTTCCCAGTGTAGGTATACTGGCTGGTCCCGTGGCTAGGTGAGTTGCCGGATTGGGCAGATGATTGATAGCTTGGTGGTGGAGGATAAGCTGATGCATTGCCAGACTGGGGCGCGGGAGATGTAGCCTGTTGCTGGTACTGGTTCGAAGAGGCCTGGCCGGGCGGTGGCGGATATGTAGGGCTGTTTCCACTTTGATTCTGGTAAGACCCAGTTGACACTTGTGGAGACTGCGATTGATGAGTCTGAGTGTTCGAAGTCTGACTATGCGACGGCTGGTAGGTAGACGCCGACGTGGCACTGGGCTTCGACTGCCAAGCTGGGGTGGGCGGCTGGCTTGGACTCGACTGTCCCGATGGGTATAGGTTGGGTTGTTGAGAGGGCTGCTGACCAGGCTGCTGGCCAGGCTGCTGACCCTGTGGTTGTTGAGTCGAAGAGCCCGGGCGACCGTAAAGTGCCAGTCTCACGTATCGCGACTCGTTGCGGACCTTGTATTTAGCATCGTAGATGAAGTTCCATCGTTCAACAAAGTGACGGCGGAGATCTTCAACCACGGCACCATGCAGGCTGACGGAGATATCGGACCATCCCATACGAGACATGCTCTTCCTATCCAGCTGGTTCTTCTCCCAGTGAACGACATCCTCGAAATCCAGAACACGGGAATTGTTGTAGTCCTGACCTGGGAACACCGTTTGGTTCACGTCCGCCGGGTGAAGATCCGAGAGCGGATGCTGGTTCGTATCCCAGCGACCGAAACACATGTCCAAGCCACCCATGAACGCAGTCTGACCATCGATCAAGCAAAGCTTCTCGTGATGGGCCCAGTAGAGGATCACATCCTCGTTCATTCCGTACAACCCCTTCAGCGTATCCTTTGACATCTTACTCAAACTGGCGGAGTCCAAGGACAAGTTTTGGAAAGACGACGCAAATGAAGCGGCAAGCTCTTGACGGTCAGGGAGATGGTCGGGGTGACGGAAAACTGCGATATTGGGGTGCAAATCCTCCAAGGCATGCTTGGTGTGCGATGATGACACTGCAATTCATTAGTGACGACTCTTTTCGTTTCCCTCGACGAACTTACGAGTGAGCGCCTGCGTAACTTCCTTGTAAACAATGATATTGACCCGCACGCCCCGCTGGGCCGCAGCTTGCAGCATGCGATCCAATCGGTATTGTTCATTCTTTGCAGGGGGTCTTCTCAGATAGAGTTCGGGAGATAGCCACCCTATACAGCATGTTAGACCGATGTTTCATCAAGCTCGGTGGAGTCTCTCACAGTCCAAAATCCAAATGGACTCTCGGGCGCTTTCCAACGCCCGCGACACAGCCCAGAAATAACTGCACCCGTCCACATACCACTTGGCATCATTGTGCTCGCGGGGAGGGGCAAAGCTGCCGAACCGAGTCTCTGCGTTAGGGTTCACATGGCCATATTGAGCATATGCCTTCGGGTCGATGGTTGTGCCAATCTTCGTGGCAAATTCGGAACCAAACTCGGTCACGGTGCCTTGAAGCTTCCCCAAAAATCCGGCAAGTTTATCCTCCTTTTGTGGTTTGCCCTGGCTGTTGGGGTTTCCATGCTGCCCAGTTGCACCTGTCTGTTGACTCTGGCTGTACTGCGGGGGCTCGGTTTGCGTCGGGTAGTTTTGCTATAAGCAGAGAAGGCATGTGAGTGGGTGCGAAGTCTTGAGATTCAATCACACTTACGCCTTGGTAGCCAGTAGGGTTGTATGTCTGGTTGGCCTGGCCTGACTGGCCTGACTGGGAGGAGTGGCTCTTGTACGTATCGCGGAGCTTCTTGAAGGTGTCGCCTAAGCCGCGGGACCCGTCTCCGGACCCACGCTCGGCACCTTGGTAGTAACCACCGTAGGCCAGATCGTCTTGTGGCATGTTGGCGATCAAAATGATGTAAAATTACAGAGCAAAAGAAGAAGAATAAAGAGGATTCAAAAACGTCAAGAAATTAGGATGCCTGCAGGGCGGGGTGCCATCTAAAACCGCGCCCCGCTGCCCAGCCACGATGGAAACGTGGCGGTGTATACGGCGTAAGCTGACGATGTTCCAGATGTCCGTCTATTTGCGCGCTACGGAGTACCTCAAATAGGTAATTCAGTTGGTGGCTGTGCACTTCAACGTTTTGCCTGAAATGTCTCTTTATGCGTACAGGATTTATGCATTGCAAGGCTAAATTAAAATCCGGCGTGCATAAACTGTTTATTCCGCAGTGTCAAAAGATAATGCTAAATCTGAGATTAGGCCGGTCGGGGAAAAACCATATAGTTCGTTCCCATCTACACCTTTTACTAGAAAAGAGCGAGGTTCACGTGAGGTTTTCCAGAGAAGACGATTTGGTCGTCTTGGCGACCGGGAACGCGCATCGGATTACAACTCTCCTGCATATTGAACCATGCCCACAACTCGAGCACGGCCCAGCTCGATGGGACGGCCACGAAAAACATCTGAAGAAGGGATATCTGTAAGCTGGTTTGTGTTAAACGGCATAGTCTCACGTTTAACACCGCACAGAGGCGACGCGCCCAAGTCCGCGAAGCGCAGCAGTCATACCGGTCCCGTCAGCAGTCTCAGCTTTCTTCCTTGAAAGCCCGTGTAAAGCAACTAGAGGATGCATTCAATCACTTGAGTCAGACCGTGCAATCATTTGATGGCCAAGTACTTCAGAGCGGGTCCCATTGGTCCCAGCCTCGACTCTTTCGGGCGGTTCAGATGCTGTGCGAGGATATAGAGTTGCAGTTCAAGTCTGCCGACATCTACTACCAAAGATCTTCAAACACTCAGATTCAACAGACACAGGCCGCACTTGAACAGCCTCAAACACAGATCACCTCAACATTATCGATCCGGACAAGAAATGACCACTCCTCTCAATTTTGGCGCTTGTTCAGCGGTTCTTCCACGGCGATGATACCGTCTAGTACCGCTCAAAATGATATAATTGAACCAGGCATTATTCCATTCTCACCATCGCCTATCCTCGAGACCAATATCATCCAATATGCTACTACCAAATTTACCCAACGACTGTTCCGAGCATGTGCGGAGAGTGGCCTTCGTCTTCTTTCCAATACATTATACCCCGATGAATACGTTGCACAACACTTTGGTCTACTTCTACAACGAATGAGTCGAGCGGACATCCGAGATTATTTCACACGCGTCGTCAGTACGGAACCGTGCAACCCAATTGTCGACACCCGAATCCCGTTCATCAGCTTGGGCGGAGCGGGAACTCATTTCTTTTCGCTGTTGAGCGATGTATCCGGAGACTTATCTCCGTTTGAAAGAACGAATGGGGTATATCACATTGCTTCCGACGAGCAATGGTTTGACGTGCATGACGTCGAGAGATATTTGTCTAGCCAAGATATCCTCGTGGGCGACTTCCCGCCATCATCGCCATCGATGCATCTTTCGAACGGCCCAGAATGGACTCCTTCCAACACAGTAACCATACAAGGAGCATTGACCAGCACAATGATGAGGGTTGCTGATGAGTATCAATTGGTCAATGGTTCGCTTTCACTTACCTACACTCCGTGTTCTATCGCTAACCTTAACAGAATTGAGCCGATTTCCGATGGACTTGGGCTGCGTGGCTGGCTTCCGCCGATCGGATATCGACAACGTGATCTCTAAACACGCGAGATGGATCTCCATTGGAGATTGAGAGTAGGTTTTGAGGTATATGACGCTTTTATCTCTTTCCTTTATCTCTTTCTGTTTCTCTTTCTTTTTATAAGCCGGTGATACCCTAATTCTGCTCCATGAATACAAACGATGTTTGGTGGTGTTATACCATGCATTAATTTCACTGAGCATTGGAAATCTATTTGAACCGATTCTTTGACTTGACAAATGAAAAAAAAGTATCTCCAGGCGAATCAATATCTCCGATGACCTAATTTGAGACCGAGGGGTGTTGACCAAAAGAGGTGCGACTCAGGATGTCTTCCCTCCAATACCACACAGCTGCCGCAGTTGCACCTGGTCCAACCACCATGCAGCCGAGGGCGAGGCTAGCCAATCCAACATACCATGAAACATTTGAGATCCCCATGCGGTACATATCCCAAATGCTTGTCAAGCACCACAGCATTGTTGCCGTGGCAACGAGCAAGAAATCATTCTGGAAGAAAATGAACACGCCGTCTGCGAGATTTGATACATGCCCAAATGAGTCCAAGGGAACTAAGGCGTTAGTGATGAATTTGGACCCAGAGGCAATCCCACTCAGAATAAAAGAGATGTGGAAACAAGCAGATATACCACCGACCGCTGCGTAAAGGATTCGCAGATGTGGTAGGTCTTCGTTGACACCTTTCTCAACATGACTGGCAGATCCGGCTGGTTTAGAGCAACCGACCCATTCGATGCCACGAGACATGGCCTCTGTCAAGAGAGCAACATAAATGGGGGCTGGCTGCCAAATCGCGATGAATATCTGCCGCATGTTCAAATCATCGTGCAGTGGGAAGAACATCATCATTGTGGGTATCACAAATCCAAGTATCAGAGCGGGGAGCAATGCCTTAGCCATAGAGACAGGGACCCTCCGACTGCTTGGGGTGAAGTATGCGATCGATGATGAATGGAAAAGACTTATTGCGAAATAGACAGGTGCAACCAACCCAATCCCCCGGAGCTGGTACAAAACACCCCACAGAGCCGGGCTTGCGACAAGCGTCCATCTGTTTCTGGGTCGATATCCTTCAACGGTGAAGATGGCCAAGATTGGAAGTATGGAAGCGAGGAAGTAAAGACATTGCAGAGGCTGCTCAGGTCTCGAGGTGTTGGCAACCGTTGGCAGGAAAACAGTCACAAGGGATTGCAGAATGCGGTCAATGGGTTGTAATCCCGTGTAAACCTGACGCAAGGGTACACTGACATCGCCTGGAATTGAGATTGACCGAGCCAGAACTGCCTCACGGACAAAACTCCAGGTTCCATTGACTTTTCCAGCCGTCCATAGTTGTCGGTTTCCCATCCAAGCCAAGAAGAAGAATGCGGCGTAGATGATTACGCCAGCAATTCCTCGTGACGATGGTACCCTGAAGCGTTCATCAAAGTATGCAACATCCCGTGGTTTGCACGGCATTGGGAGCATGTCCAACGACACGGCTGCCGAATAACTATCAATCGCTCGATTGATCGGTATGTATCTGGGGGTGTATGGAATCACATAGTTCACTAGGAACTTCAGAAAAGGTGTTTCCATGCACTCTAAGCGCTGTCGTGCATGAGAAGCCTTGACCAATGCAGAAACTCTCCCCTCACGCTGTTCTTGCACATTCTTGAAGACGGTTGAGAGTTCTGTTGTCGATAGCGTGCCCGTCTTGCAGTCTCGCAAGGCTGCTACGAGGTGGTTTGTCAAGCAAGCAGATGTTTCGAGAGCGTTGTTTCCGCCCTGTCCGGTCAAAGGCTCAAACTGTGAAGCAAAACCGCGTCAGTCTCTGTGGGCATTTGCGAATTAGAATAACTCATACCTTGTGGCTAGCATCGCCAATGGTCATGGTTCTCTGAAAATACCACTTCTTGTACACATATTCGGGCAGGGTGGTATAAACCGAGGCAATCTTGCTGGTGTAGAGATCCGAAAATCGAAGCGTAGGTGTGAGCTGATCATCCCAGTGTTCCCTCGCTAGAGCCTCTTCCTCTTCTTTTGAGAACCTCGGGATGTCTGCACCGTAGAATGTCTTCCCCATGTTACACACGAGGAACCAGTATGTACGCTTACCCGGTCCGCTGGGCATGAGGAATGAGAAATGCTCGTTCACCACTGAGGTCAGTGTGCCCTTCTCAGGGCCTTTGTCGCCTTCTGAGATGCCAAAAATGCAAGCGTAGGTTGCAGGGAGTGCTAGGTATGAAGTCAGCCAAAGGCCTGCTGTTGTATATTGCGTGTCTAACCATCTTCTTCCGAGGGATCAATCCACTGAGAATCGAGTCTTTGGGCCTCCTTCCACATTTCTTGACGCACGGTTGAATGTATACCGTCCGCTCCGATCACAATATCGCCAGTGAAACTCTGACCGGAGGTGGTATGAACAGTGACGCTGGAGTCACCGGTTTCGATCCGTTGGACGCGTTGTGAGGTGAGGACTTTGGACTTGTCCTGGATCTTGTTGTAGAGAATCTCGATCAGCATGCGACGGTCAAGGAAGACAGCTGGGTATCCATGACTGGGAGAATGGTTAGCAGGTGTACCTCCTCGTTGATGTAAAGATTCAATGTAAAGATGGAAGGGCTACCAACCGCGCGATCATGTCCTTCTCGTATCCTTCCAGAGACAAAAGCTGTTTCCCTCGGCCATCACGAAAGAAGATCCTATCAACAGGGCACTCAGCCGCATCGAGAACGGACTGGTAACAGTCCAGTTGGTCAAGAATTCGAAGTCCGTTGGCCAAGACACCAATACTAGCTCCGACTTGAGGTGCAATGCTCTTGTAGCCCTCCAAAACGACGAAGTCAATGCCATTTCGTTCTAGCATCAAAGCCAGAGAGAGCCCAGCGATACTGCCACCAGATATGATGACTTTGAAAGATTTAGAATTCATTGGAGCTGTGGTAGAGGTCAAAACACCATCGGAGGATTTAAGGGTGGGAAAGAGAAATGAGTTTGATTTATGCTGCGCATTGAATACCCTGCAATCACTGACTACTGCCCCGTAAATGGAAGTTCAGCTCGGCAATCCATTGAATTATCTAAACAACGGGGGGACTTTACAGCGTGATCGCGCGATCAAAAGGATGTTTGACAGTAAGTCGGGGCAATTCATACAGTGATCAATAATCAAGCCAATAGGAGGGCGAGGAAAGCTGGGAACCAGCCTCGGGAGACCCGCTGTGGGGGCGCCGATGCAAGCCCGAGCTGATCTTTTCTACGAGAGGAAATACCTCTGAAAGGAATATCACATTCATATGTATTGCAAAAACTATCTCTGATCACTTCCTACTCTCACTGCCAGTAGCGCCACATGCAACACAAGTCTATTTTTGTCCAGCGTACAGAGTGTTTAGTAACTCTGCCCTATGAACCCCTGGCAGTACCTCATTTCTGTCTCAGATGGAACTGTTTGTCGTGAGGTCGCTTCTCCAAGAACTTCTTAGGTACCCAGCAGTACTTTCCAGGTGCACGGGTCAAAGCACCCATGGCAACAGCCTGCTGGATTCCAATGGGGTGCCTGAGCATCCACACTTGGTTGATCTTGTAGCTGTATCGGTGGTTTTCATCGGGGGCAATAGGCTCTGCGTCCTCGTGAGAGATGCAGATCACATATTCAATCGCATTTGAGGGAGCCTTGCTATAGAGCCAAATGCGTTCGACGGTCTCGGGGAGTGGGTAACTGCGGTGTTCGTGGGATCGGCGCCCGCGTGCAATTTCGTTAGCGTCCTCGGATTCGATACTCATAAAAACATCTGTGCTGGACTTTTCCACAACGACTTTTCCCGCAACCGTTTCTTCAACGGCGGCCGGGGGTTGTTCCACGGTCATTTCGATGGTCTCTTGCATGATGGGCTTCTCTGTGGGTATAATCTTCTTGATAATTCGATTTGCTTTTTCCAATGTTCAGACTTTGAAGGTGCTGCATCCAACTCAGCCCTGGGCTCCAGTATATATAGCCCTGGAGCCAGCTAACATTTTGCGGCTCCAAGCAAATTTGGGTTGAATGCTTTCTTTGTCTATTTTCGGAACAAAGCGATAGTCCCAACAACCTTAGAAAAGGCATGTAAGAAACATCCCTGGAGGTTGATTGACCGACCGATGGTCATTGTCCGGAAATAACAGTACCAAAGAAACAACCATGTAAAGTCAAAATGGTGATGCATTTCGCCCGACCCACCAAACCCAAACACGCATCATTGAGATTCCATCCATGATGTTAACCCTTGAACATTGAAAGAGCAACTTTGGAACCCTAGGAGTCAGGACGGAATCAGATGGACTTGCCGATGATGTGTTTTCCTACCCACTATGCCTAGAAGACCGTTGATAGCATCTGATTGAACAGTTCAATGCTAGTCCCGAGGGCTCGATTAAAAATTTCCCTGACGGCGCATTTTTCCGAGTTTATGACCGATTTCCTCACGTTAGTTCGACTTCCGAGGGTTGAGATTCTTGTATCTTCTGTCCCTTGCTTCTGATGTTAATAAGGTCGTATTTATCTTCATACCAGTTTCGTGGTCTAGCGGTTATGATTTTCCGTTAACATTTGCTTGAAAAAGCCGAGTGTTCCGGAAAGGTTCTGGGTTCGATTCCCAGCGAAACTATTTTTTTTGGCTTCATTTTTCTTGCTGAAGAGCCGACCCGGGGGTGGATATCAGCAATATTTCTCAAGGGAATTGGCATGTCAAGGAGATAGCGTTCAGCATCGAGAAAAGTCAGCGCAGAGGATTGTCATGACAACCCTGGTAGTGGTTGCAACTAATATAGTTGGTCCTAATTTTTTGTGATACTTTGGTGTCTGTTATGTTGAGAATCTTGGAGTGGAGAACAGTAAAACTACGTACAAATATTTTAATTTTTCTACGAGATAAAATGGATTGGTGACATCATTTAGCTACTTTCTATTTAAGCGCTCTTGTTGTTGATCTTAAGGAGCTCAACCTCACTGCGAGAGTCAGTTTCAAGAAATACCTCGCATGTTGTTTAAAGTACTCACAAGATGAGGGTAGATCCCGCAGGGATCTTGCCACTAGCCCTGTGCAGAAGAAAGATGTTAGAAGAGACTCAATTAAAGGACACGTCGTCTGGATCGATGCCGGGATATAGTTGTGATAAACATACTTGTCACCGTAACCGTAGTCGCTGGAAGGATGTATTAGCAACTTGAGAATCTAGCCTGGGTCAATCGAAGCGTTACTCACGGAGAAATGGTCAGCATGGCCTTCTCGCCCAGGGTCATCTGCATGACACCTTCATCCCATCCTATAAAATGGTAAATATTTGAACATTCGACGCGTTTTCAGTTCCAGTTCCACGATGGAGAACGTGAATTGGTTCTGAATACAAGGGGTAAAAACATGGGGCGGCATAAATTACCCTTGATGACCTGACCGGTACCAATCTCGACATTGAAGATACCACGACCGGGCGATCTGGAGCTGTCGAACCTACATATGTGATTAGGATTCGTGCTACTTGTAATAACAGGCTGATGGCCGGAGGGTTGGGGAGCTCACTGCTTTCCCTGGAAGCCCTTGTTGGACTTCTTGGCATCGTACAGCCAGCCAGTGTAGTGGATGGAGACCTTATCACCGGCAGCAGGTGAGCCAGAGCCAGTGCCACGGGTAACGATCTTTCTCTCGACGCCCATTGTGTATTTTGCTGTACTTAATTCGGAAAAGGAAAGGTTGGAGAGGTGATGTCAAATGAGGGGTGCTGATTCGTATTTTTCCCGTGAAGTGGGGGGCAAGTTACCCGCGCCGTACAGCGTTGGTACAGTGATTTTGATTTCACTGGCACCGTCAAATATCAGTGTCTTGTCAACATGGACTAGGATACAAATTCTGTCTTCAATATCCTCATGCATCTGGAAACCCACGTTCCTTCAATGACCAAAGCAAATGCGAATCGTCATCCGGGTTTTCAACATGAAACCCGAGTGGAATCATTTCTTTGACACCTTTGATCTCCTTCAGTCTTAAGGAACCCGACTCGAACCGGTCCATCAATGCTTCCACCTGCGTATCCCATAGAGGATTATGGCCTTTTTGGTATCCTCGAATGGAAAGATACTGTAGGCTATCTGGTAAGCAATCCACGAGCATCACGCTTGCTCTTTTCGCACTGTCCACTTCCACACCCTGGGCGAGATAAATTAAGAACCCGATCTCGATGCTCAAATGCTCCAACGCCACTAAATCCTCCAAAGACACGTGGCGGCTCCAAATTGATTCCATGTAACGATCCATCTTGAGCTCGATATTTTCTTCCTCTTCATCGTCCACGTCGAACGCATCGATAAACATGCGCGCCTGTCTGTCCCAATCTATGCCGGAGTAAGGTCTTGGCTGACCGGGGTAGTCGCCATGATGATCGGGGTCTATGTCGAGGACCTTGAGCGTATTCTTGTGCTCGGCTAACCCCTTGAGAAAAGCTTTCGGATTGAACACGAAGCCACCCTCCAGGGTTGCCCTTCCCCCTGTGGTGTATTGGACCTCAGTGATCACTTTGCTAGCTGCCATTATGCACAGCAAAAAATTAGAGCTGATAATGGAATGGTTGATTCTGATTATGCTGATATTTGAGCTTTTCGGCTCACATATCTGTAACCCATTGTCATTATCGGGTTCAAGTACATCAATCCCGAATGACTGAATTGAGGGGAGTTTGTTGAAGAGCTCAAGGCAGGCTATCAAGTCGGTCCTGGTGTATTCCCTGTTCTCTTCATATTGGGAGTGATTGATCAAATAAACATCACGCAGCTTCTGGAGGAAATGCGTTGTTCCCTTTGGCCGAGAGTTTGCAAATTGAAGGACCCGAACGAGAGGATAGTCTATGGCATCTGTTCCAGTCTCTTCAAGACTAAGGTAGTGGTCAAAAATCTGTGTCATAGCCAGGCTTTCAAGGTTCGGCGACAGGGAAACGATTATAGCAGCTATTGCCTGTGTGACAAATGTGCGTGCTATGTCACTGCCTCTAAAAGCGACGCGTCAGAGACCGGCAAACATGACTTTGCGAGAGCAAAGTGAGAGAACAAGGGGGGCATCATACTGAAACCACCAGCGTCCAGTCTTAGTGGTACTCAAGTCTTGGTCCAAGGTGTTTTGCATGAGCATGCTCATTATACGATGCTCCTTCCCGTCCTTGAAACCCGCATTCCCCACTGCTCTTTTGAGTAGATCCAAGTCATCCGTGCTCAATTCGCGCTGGTTAGGTGAGCCAGGCCAGTCCTCGGAGCCGGTAGGCCTGTGCAAATACTCAACTCGTTCCACAAGATGGCCAAGACAAGGCTGCCTTACCATATTCATGAGCAGCTTGAATGTGTGTTCGAGATTGTGGGAATCTCCATCGATGAGGATTCGGCGGTACACGTCACGATCAGAGCTCTTGCATTGCGAGAAGTCAGGTACTAGGGCAGGAGGCTCGCCGACCGGGCGATCGGAAAAGCTACGCATCTTGACATGAAGCAATGTAAGGGGGAGCCTTTGGGGCAGCCCCGTTACCTGAGAACGTACGGCGTGAATAGCGGACTTGAATGGCAAGGGACGAAGAGCGAAGAGCATTGCGAAAATTCCAATGACTAGCGACAAAATCAATCTCATGCTGTGGAAGTTGTCGAGTTTGACGAAAACATCAATTCCCAGATGGTTGACTTTGAGACGATCGCGTCGCCCCACATGTGGATCTAGCTGAAAAGGGACTAGAGGTCGAAGAGATGCTCATTGCCCAGGCCATTATGTTCAAACTCTGACTGATAATGCAAAGGTTATTGATGTGAGTACAATCAATTTTGCCGTGAAGTTCCCAATAATAGCCTGTATGCCCGCAACATCATGCTAGACTTGGATATCCCTTATAAAACACATTGCCGGGGTCAAAATGCTTCTTGATATCCCTCAAGCGACTTGCCGACTCAGCTCCGTAACACTCAACAATGTCCAGATAAGATGGATCTTCGAAATGACCGTATACTTGATTCATCACCAATCCCGTCTCCTCGAGTTCCTTCCACAATTGGTCAGCCCAGTCAACTGTCTGCTGTACTTCCCTTTCATCAGCCCCAGCTGGCGAAGCACCGACAATGCAGTAAGTAGTGTGCTCTTCACGCACGGGGAAGCTTGTGTCAGGGTTAAATTCCGCAGACCTCCCCCGCGCGTTGTGTATGACCACAACTGAGAGGGAATTCGGCGGTGGATATCGGACAAGGATCTCAGCCGTTGTCTCGTTGAGATAGGCACCGCGTGTATTGCGAGTTCGCATATGATACTGATTTCCTGCCAGGGCTGTTGTGGCGATCCATTCATGGAACTCGTGGAGGGGCACTGCTAAGTCAGTATTGGTACCCAGTGCAGGAATTTTGCCTTACTTTCAGTCACTGTATCCATGGCCACACCCCCGCAAGATCGTATCAGCTCCAACCACTTCTCGGCTTCTTCGAGGGGACCAAGCTCATCGATTGCCCATACAAACACAAAGGCAAACAAAGGTGGCATTCCAGGTGGACACATAACGATGGACTCTCCGGCAATAGCATCTGGTAAGTTCTTGGCTCTCAAGATCTCGTGGAAGTTGCGAAGAACATGTACCGCGCTTGAGAGAGGGAACGCAATGACACCACAGAGAAACCGAGGTGCTGGAAATGCTTTGACTCGTAGCTCTGTCACAATCCCAAGAGTTCCATTTCCAGCACCACCCAGCGCCCATAACAAATCTGTGGTAGGTTCATCATCTGTGTCGATTATTTTACCACTCGATGTTACCAGCCGTGCTCCCACAATATTGTCGACTCCGAGTCCCCATCTTGCACTCATCACCCCATATCCACCACCAGACAGCCATCCTGCAAATCCTAGTTCGGAGGACCAACCAGTGGGTGTGATCAGATTACTGGAATGCAGGCTTCTGCCCAGAGAGCCAACGGTGATGCCACCACCCACCGCGGCCACAACATAGGGCATATCGGAGCCGGTTGCAGTATTGTACGATACTCCATCCATAGCCCGCATGTCAATCACGACGCCTCCTGAGTCTGCTCGACCTTGACCATACGCGCCACGGCCGCCGCTTCGGACGCTCAAGGGAATATTGTGTTCCGTCAGAAAGCGTATCGCCGCTTGGACAGCAGACTCACTGCGCGGGCGCAGGACGGCTAGTAGTTCAACATCATCGCCGCGCTGGTTCCAAAATCCACGAACTCGGGCGAAGGATGGCGTGGAACGAGTGTAAAACAGCAGGTTTTCGCCACTCTTACTGGCAGGGTCCTCATATAGCTCGGAGAGTGAAGGGGCGTCAGCAACCACAATATCCCTGGATGCAGCCGGTGGATTCCTCTCGCGGAATTCATTTCCGATCACTTGAAACTTGCTCATGGTAAAATCCAAAGGGGAAACAATTGATTGCTGCAAAGTAAGAAAGATGAGAACAAGCAAGCGCTTGTGGTTTTATTCGGGCCCAGGTCTTTAATGATACGACGAGAAAATCATTGGACAGTTCATGCGTTGGCATCTACTAAGCACTGCCCCGAAACATACCCGGAACTCCGGGTTTGATGACGAGTGGACACCAAAGACGAGAAATTCAAAATCAGAGCCAAATGAAACTGCGGGAAGAGTGTTTTTTGGATAAAATGATAGCTGGTTATTTCTGGAGATTATTCTGACTGCGTTCTCTTTACCTATGATACGACACATTTCCATACATTTGGGAAACCCTTGATTAACACTTTTATTGACCAATTGCCAAGCAAATAATTCAAATATCTAGAGCCCCCATCTACCAGATCCCTGAGGAGGTCGCTCGGAGTTTGACTCAAACGCCTGCGCATCTATCTCTGCCATCACAGAATCGATTCCGAACAGTTCCTGGCGGTCAATGACTACACTGTTAGCATAAACGGCCTTTCGTTGACCTTTCACGTACTCGGTAACCTGTTTGATTGCCTTTTCAATCTCACTCTCCTTCAGGTCGAACTTTCCAGGCTTGTGGGGATGAGCATCAATTTTCAGACCATATACAGGGAACGAAACACGGAAACGTTGAAGGAGTTGCTCAGGGACCCCACCCAGCTGGATATGGACTTCTCGGTTCTTGAGGCTCTTTACGATGGATTCGTACAAATCACGATCACAAGTGAACCGATCTGTTGTGCGGAGACCTATGGAGACCCAGAAAACTGTTTCTGGGGTTTCAATGAGGGTAGGCTCTTTTTGGGGGCCCTTCGTAGAGCGGAAGATGTCTTGAAATTCAAGACCCATCTTGACTATTAGATGTCAAGATCTAGATGATGTTTTGTGGGCTTGCTGTGATGTGATGTGTTCGCTGGTGTTGGTTAGTTGGTTAGAATGTTCTGAGGGTGCTGGAATGATATACTACACTCGATATTCGAGCTGATTTATATTACAATTCCCGATATTGGTGAGAGAGCCTCCATCAAAGACGCTTTCAGTTCATCCATGCCTTTGAACATAACTATGATCATTGTCTCTTTTGTTTGCAAGCGTGAAAGGTCAACAAGGCCTTTGACCTCGGGGAGATGCCCGGGCGGGTGGGTCCATGAACCAGCGGATCCACATGCAGGTGATGTCACGTGGCTCAAAGACCCTAATCATGACAGTGGTTTCGAAATTCCCATAAGTATTTGACCTCAGACCCACTCTTTCCATGTTCGTGTTTTTTAGGCCCCAGTGGGCATCGTAGAAACGCTCGGCCTCTAGTCAACAAGCGGCCCCACCCATTTGCGGGCTGGGGCGGGCTGGGCTTTGGGCTTTGTAGACCGGCGCGGAAGTCCACACTAGATTGCCGCGGAAAGGATTTTGGCGATAGCTCAAATTTTCGAAAGGCAGATAATTTCCATGGATTTATTTACAACAGTGGCATACTGACAGGATTCTCGTAGTCAATATTTGCCTCGGTGCTTTCTATCCGAGGGCAACATGTCCCAAAAACCCGGTCCCAGACCCGCGTCTGTTTCCCGTAATTGTGACTCTTCTTCCACCCCTGACGATGATGCAAATCATGATCTTCAATTACCAGCTCGGCATCAAATATCTTCATCAGCCACGTCAACGGGTTTGGTGGCGACGCATGTAGACGGAGACCACTATGTCCCGCTAGTTCCGCGAACAAAACATATAGTTGCGAAACGTGCCATTCATAAAAGCCCATGGGCATACCCATAAGCCTCATCGTGAGCCATGTCATTATCGGAATACCAGCAATATCGAAGACCTCTTGTTCCGAGTCTGCATAGATTGTGAGCAGCGGGTTCGGATGCTTCGTCAGGTGGTGAGTACGGTGGAACTTCCAAAGACCGTTGACGTCGTGCATAAGTCGATGATACCAGTAGAACCAAAAGTCAAGAATGATGCCATACAGACTGACTTCAACCAGAAGCCAACCCCAGTTCAATGAAGCAGGAGCTTCATTTGCGTGGTAGGTCAACCATGTGGTCATGACTGGACGGACTAAGCCAGCCAGGAGGACGGATTTGAGGGCCTTGGAAACGCCGACATCGGGCACACCATCCCGCTCATGCTTGTCACCGTCAAGGAAGCCGTGAGCGTGGCCGAGCTCTCGGAGGTTTCGCAGTTCTCGCGTCGTGAACCAACGTGAAGCATAGTAATAGTAGAAAAAGGCGATGACCGGGTGGAGATTGTATCCTGTCACAGACGTGAAAGCTTGGTGTATCACTAGAGGAATGCCGGCATTGACAATAACCCAGAGGTTCAAGGACCAATCCGAGACGTAGGGCACCTTATCTTGCTTGGAATGGACTGGAACCTCTCTATCCAGTTCGACATGATATACGTTGGCGTGTTCAAAAATTTTGTGAGGTAGCTTCCATTGATCATGGTCCCATGTACGCCATGTGGACTTCATGTTGTCCATTGGATTGCGGGTGGCCATAGTGACTGTGTCGTTTGGTAGGTAAGAATTTGAAAGTCGTCAACCCTGAGGGTTGAGCACATCTTTAACATTGTGCTGATCCTTTGATATCATAGGGCAGAGACCGAGGCTAGCATGTGCCCTGAATGAAGATGTCGGGAGAATATCGTATCTGAGCCGAGTTGCAAACTCCACGTGTGAAACAGCCTTTGAATGGCATCATAAACAGGGCCAACGGGGGCGAAACTCAGTGCTGATTGGTTTGTCGCAGTGGTTGCCTAGAAGGGTTTAGTGCGATGGATCACCCTGGGCGATCACCGGGGCGTTTGGGGTCTTGGGAATCCTTGCAAGCCACTCCGTACCGTAAGACACGCTGGTAGGCTTCAATACGCGGAGTATGATAATGGTGCTCTTGCGTCTGATGCATGAATCGGACACTATCTGAGACAAGGCAACAGTTGAACTAAATATTTGAAATATTGGGAGTTTGAATAGCCACCCACTATCACGGGTCTCGGGCTGCCAGTGACCTTCTTAGCGGTCTCCCTCGGGATTCGTCTCTTTTATTTGACCTGGGGAAATAAAGTAATGTTCATGCGTTCTATGGAGTAGTGACTTCGTTCTTGGGGTTGTTCCTGGCGCCACCTTTTCTCATTTGGAAATAAGGTGGTGGTCTGTGCACATGTACCTTTTCCATGGATTGTTAAAGAGTACCGAATCACCTCGTGACCCAAGCAAGTTAATATTTATGCTTCTATCTAAGTCTCCACTCCTTCAAATCTCCACGAAAATCGTTTAATATAATCCTACCTCTCATGTTGCCAAAGAGAGGGTCTGGTGTAATACTGCTACCTCGGCAATGGGCCGCCTGGTAGCATGGTGGCCGCTTTTCGAGCAACACGGGGCAACAGTTTATTTGACCGCGAAGTTCTAGACTGCTTCCTATGAACGTTCGAATAGATGCATGAGTTGAAGATTTTGGGTTAATCATCAACGTAAGTTGATCTGACAAAGCACCGCTACGCTACTAAATTTAGGTGGGACACCTCCTCTTTCCTTCCCCGCAGTGCTTCACAACACTTGAACCATCAATCCGACCTCAAAATATTGCAGAAACCAATTGAATATCTAGATACGGACCTCAAGTATCTATTAAATCGCCATGTCTCTCGCAACTCTCGATGTGAGAGCTCTCCAAGTCCCCACGGGAACCCCGCAGCCCCGCTAACAGCGCCGAAGACCACCCAGCACCCATACCTCCCCGCAGCATCCGCAACCCTCTTCCGAGCCAAGGCCGCAAGAAAGCTTACCTTTGAAAAAATTGGCGAGCATCTCGGTCGCAATGAAGTAGCTGCCGCCGCTATTTTCTATGGTCAAGCCAGGGCAACTCAGGAAGATATTGAAAAACTGGCAACGCTGCTCGGAATTCCCCAGCAGCCCCTGGAGGACCAGCTCAGTGGATTCCCCGATCGCGGCCGCTCGGTAGAGATGCCGCCCAAAGAACCCCTTATCTACCGGCTATATGAGATTGTGCAGAATTATGGCTACGCCTATAAGGCAGTTCTAAATGAGAAGTTTGGTGATGGTATCATGAGTGCCATATCTTTCTCGACGAAGGTCGAGAAGGAGACTGATGAGGACGGTAACAACTGGGCCGTTATTACACTTCGTGGAAAGTGGTAAGTTGATATTTGTCTGTCTGTATACCTAGGTGTACTGTGATCTAACAAACAGCAGGTTACCTTTCTCCCGCTTCTAGGATATTTCAGCTACGTGTACATACTCGAACAATTATATGTGTCAACCTTGAACTCACCTCTTCAAAAAAAATAATTCCCACTGTGCTGAGGTCTCTTTGTAGCTCCTACAATTAGTGTGAGGGGATCCCATTTCGAGGGCTTTGAGACTGCAACGTTGAAAGTAGTAAATTGTTGGGCTGGCTCTTGCCTTGAAAAGTAAAGGTAAAAAGGAAGGAGCCACCCACTTTGTTTGTCTACAAAACAATTCTTTCTCTGAGTTCCTTTCTTTCTCCTTTGCCCTTCTCTCGTTTCCAAAGGTTCGTGTTGTTGATCCACCTTTGTCCTGTCTGCCATTTCTTCAGCTCTTTCTAGTCAACAGAGCATCGACCACTTGGCTTCCAAGGTTGTCACGTCGCGCAACACTTTCCAAAACTTTCGCGATGTCGACCAACGAGAAGATACGCTGTACCTACCCATCATGCGGTCACTACTTTGAATCCATCGATGCGATGCGCAGCCACAAGTCTAGTGCCGATGCCCATCACTACTGCGCCAAATGTGACAAGGATTTCATGAACCACGCGCTGCTTCATCTGCACAAGATTATGAGCGAGCACCACTTCGCCTGTCTTGAATGTGAGCTTGAATTGCGCAGCGCGGGCGGTCTCCGACACCACGTCAAGATGGTATGTCATTTTCATATTCTCACATTGAAGTTTTGAAGACGCCAGAGGCATGATCAACAAAAATACTAATGACTGCTCACTAAATCTAGTCGCACCCACAGGGCAAAGAAGTTTCCTGCCTTGGCTGTGGTCGCCAATACAAGTCCGCTGCTGCCGTGATGAATCACATCGAAGAGAACGAATGCCCTATGCTCGCCTTGCCTGCGAGGAACTCCCAAGAGGACCTGTTTGAAGGCGTTATTGACGTGGACGGATCCATGCAACCCGGTGTAACTTCCCTTGCCTCCCTTCTTGCCGACGATGCCAGTGAGGATGAATCAGACGGCGGTGTTCCCTTGAGCATGGATAACGCTTCATCTGTCCCGGCTTATGGTGTCACGCCTTCTACCGAGGACCAAGCTGACGTTGGTACCGGTGGAATTTCTCGTGCGAAGTCGAATAGCACCTCGACCCAATCGAGTGGTGGTGTCTCGCTTAATCTAGCTGGCTCCCTTAATCGAGCTTGTTCACTTCTGTATGAGAATCGTCTGATACTGCCGCGAGTCAAAGCTGGCTCTCACTCGACAAACATGGTGCAGAGACTTACTTCAACCGATGAATCGGAGCAAGGCTTCCACGATGAGCTTGCTCTATGCCTGCCCAATGCCCATGCAGACAACACCGTCGTTGACCCTGAAGAGTATTGGGTTGAAGAGCGTGGCCAGTACATCTGCAGTTGCCATGCAACCTTTTTGCACGTTGCCACCTTCATGCACCATGTTAAAGAAGAAGATGAGATCGGCCTCGAGTAAGTATTCATTGAGACGCTGCGTTCTTTGAAAGGACATTTATACTGACGATGCTGTAGTTGTCCCCGATGCGGCAAAAGGTTCAAGACCCACGCCGCCCTAATCGCGCACGTTGAAGCTCCATTCTCGAAATGCGCCGTCCGCGTTAGCCCCGACCAAGTGCAGCAAGAGCTCAGTGCTATGACCTGCGGGTTTGCCGAGATCCAGGGATATGGTCAACTGGCGATTGAGGCATCTGAGGACATCATGGCAAGCAGTCAACCTTCGCACCCCGGGTCTGATGAAACCCTGGAGAATGAACCAGGTTCCATTCAAGACGACTCCATTGAGCAGAACGCACCGGATAGAAGTCTTGCTAAGGGCGAGATCCAGGAGGAAGCGCCTGACCATGCCCCCGAGGTTCCAACTGACGACTCACGGGATAGAAATCTTGCTAAGGGCGAGATCCAGGGGGACGCGCCTGACCATGCACCCGAGGTTCCAACTGACGACTCACGGGATAGAATCTTGATGCAAGAGCTTCGTGATATGGTAATTGCCGCCATCGAGTCTGATGCTGTGAAGGAGCAGGGAAGTTGAAGTGAAGTGCTGGGACCAGAAGGCAATTGGCCTGGAAAGTCGAGGAGTCAGAGTTGAAACATGAGGCGGATTTGAGGTCATACCGTGCGAACGAAGGTCAGGTGGAGATATTCAGACAATACTTTGATAGTCAAGCAGCATTAGCTATTTTATCTAGGGTCAAAACTCTTCTCCAATCTGTCTTTCCACTTCTCCATAATAGCTACCAGATCTTTCTTTAGCTGGGCTTTTGCAGTTGTCCAGCCGCCGACTTTGAACAAACCAATAGCTGGCAGGCGGCTTTACACACATCCTCAGAACCTTTAAGCATGGGCAAAGCTCATAAGATTGGAATTGAAAATGCAAACAAACGCCTGATCCTAATGCTAAGCCGGGTCAAATAGCCAAATAATATACATGGAATGGAGAGGGAAGAGACGCTGTGCAAGTGAATAAGGAAAGGAACAGGAACAGGAACCAGAAGCAAAGGCCTTATTCCTTCTTCGCGGGCTCATCGTCCTTCACCTCATCTTTGACACCCTCATCCCCCTTCCCGTCCTTCCCACCCCAAGTCCACACATCCCAGATATGCTCCTGAATCAAGTCCCCATACCCCTTGCCCTCAGCAAGAGCTTCCTGCTCTTCCCTCAATCTCCGTTCCTTCCACCCCTCAGACTCCCCACCCATCCAAACCCGCTGCGCAACGCCCTGCTCAGCGAGTTGGCGCGCCTTCAGCTTTTCAATTTCCGCGCTCACAGAAGCATCCCCCTTCTCAGAGAGTTCCTTTATATGCGCAGATAGTTTCTCATTCTCGGCCTGGCGGATCTGCGCATCGCGCGAGGCTCGCAGGCGTTCTTGGATCTCCTGGGCGCGCTCACTCGGTAGTGATGACATGGGGTTGTGAATGCGCGAGATCTTAGCGTCAATTCGATCAATGATGCTTCTGCCTGTACGGTCGCCCACGATGTGGTTTGCGGATGCGCCGAATGAGCAGAGGACTAGCACGGTCAGAGGGTCGAGTTTGCGTGGTGGGAGGGCGATTAGGATGGGCGCGCCGATGAGGAATGTGTAGGCGGCATAGTTCTTGAAGCGCTTGTAATCGGCTTCGCGACCTGCCTGGATCTCTGAGGACGGAGTTGCCATGTTTGATAGCTGAGGCGTTGAGGCTGATGTTGATGTTGAGATGGAAATTTCACGGGCGGTCGTTCGTGCCAAGTGTGCAGGTCATGTGACCACGCTACCCCAGCTTTGGGTCCAGACGCTTTTGTCTACAGACTGATCCTCTTTCACTAATTTCTCCCTTTATTCTTACCAAAGTATTCCGTACAGATCTTCCACTTCGAATCGGTTCTAAAAATAGGGCAAAGTGCCAGATGCTTGAAGATGCTTAAGTGATGCTTGGCCGATGCTTGGCCAAAGCTGAGCTCGGGTGGAGTACCGGCATGTCAGCATGTCGGGACCTCATCTTACTCAGTCGGGTGAAACGGTCAGCACTTCCTGCCTTTCTGTGCCCGTGATAATTGCAGCGTGTTATCATTGAGGGATGAGACTCGACCCTTTAACATCCTCCGTTGAAGTGACTACTTGAGAGTTTCCCAGCTTATTCTGCCCACAACCCACTTGCATGATTGGAAACGTGGAGTTTCATCACCAAGTGGAGTAAGTGGATTGAATTGGCACGTTTAAACTGACCCTTGTACTACGTCTACCTGTGAAGGTACACTGAAACATCGCCAAAAGTCGAGATCAAAGCTACGTTGTGCTTTGGGTAATGAAACGACTTACAGTAATTGCACACAAAGCCCTAATCCTCCGTCGCCCTTTTGTTAAGGCCCAGCTATAGACAAAGGCGTTGTTGTTGGCGTAATAATTGCTACAAACTTGACCTCGTAATAATGAGCGTACCTTCCCCCTCTCGCTGAGCCATTTCCTCTCTCAGCCTCAGTTCTGCACTTCTTCTTTCTTCTTTCTCTTCATCTCTCCTCAACACACATCCTCACTCAAATCAAGCCAACATGTTTGCCAACGGTTTTCTTTCTTGGTTCTCCAAGCCTTCAACCGCCGACGAGGCAGCTTGGGATGCCTCTACTGCAGCTGTTCAAACCCAGCAACCGAGTAGCCCAAAGGCCCCCTCATTTGAACGAGACGTCAACGAGCACTCTGTATGAGACATTTCAACCGGAAGCTTCAAATTTTGACTAATGGCCATTCACAGTCCCAAGACAACATGAAGCTTCGCGGTGGCGGTGCCGGCGATGTCTGCTGTGGCCTGTACGCTTCCTTGAGTCGTTGGTCCTGAATTCAACTAACATCTTCCAGGTGTGCTGGCCTTATCTGCTTTGAGTGCTGCGAAGAATGCTGCTAAATTCCACCACCGCTCGTTCCTCTGGCGATATGCCTGCGTTACACCTGCCCCGCCGGAGAAACAGATTACGAATGCGCCCTCGGTGGAAACTTGAGAAGAGTGTGACAGGTCTCATTGCTCGGCGGAAGATATCGCGGCAATTCTTTGGTAGTATTCGTTGCCATGTCTTATGCCTCTCTTTACTATTACTGCGCTTTTTGCGTGTATGGAGCATACTATGGCCTCGACTTTCCACTTGCCCTTTTACGTTAGCCAAACACATCTAGGAAATCCACCCCTCTCAATTGTCTCACATCCTTACTCTCTTTGGTATAATTGGTTTCATGTCGAGAGCCGTAGGATAATCTGGGATACACACCAACCGTCTTTCCATAATGATATATTCCCCAATCAGGAAATCTCACGTATTCATCATACGCAATCTCAAATAATCTCGTTTCCTAATTATCAGAAGCCCTTTCCATGTATTTAGGTCAAAAACATGTCTTCTCAAGCTATGGGGTACTTCATTATCTTCCAAGGCTAGGAAGTATCTACCATCTACTTGCAGGTCTCTGGGGCGACTCTTCTACGTAGATTCGACGCTCATCTCAAGGTTTGTATTGTATGTGTTGATGTCAATGTTCTCAACATATATAGGCCATGTAGGCCACATTCAAACAGACTGTGTCTGGTACATGATATTTCCAAAATTCATGCAATCTCCCAATTCTCATCACATGAAGTATGCCAATAAAGCTCATTTGAACAGAAAAAATTGTAGATGATGCAGCTGCCAGTCCCCCCATTCGAGCCGTGCAATGGACTTTGATGTATCCAGCCGGGAATCATGGGAAAACCAACCTCGACATTTGTCGGGTGGGCGAAAAACATGACCAGGACCGCGTTTTCTGAATTCTTTTTCTTTGGATGATTCATCCATACAAAAGACAGAATCACAGGCCCTTGTCCCCCAAGCTTAAAGAAGCTCATTTCTATACACAATTTCTCCACACATGAAATGGCGAGCTTCTGTCCCATGAATGAATACATGCGTGGCCTGCCCTAGGTGGGATCGCCTGAAGTGAGGGCACGAAACTCGGCCGAGAAGACAAGACTGGTCCGAGTCCGTTTGGCCATTGGTGGCGCCGATGATCTTTTTTCCATTGACATGATGGGGCTTCAAGACAGGATCTGATAGATGGATTGAATGCAGAGCTGGCAATCACAGAGGCCGGAGCTCATTTTGGAACACAGGTGAGGTCCAGATCGGCTGCCATCTTCATGATCATAGTCCTTGCCTGTTAATGTATTAGACTGTAATGTTCTGGCCGCTGGCCGCTAACCCTGAGGAACACAGGACCCAGAGGAAGCGACCGCGATGGAAATACCCACAATTTGTTGCACTGCCTCAACGCCAGCATTGAAGACCTCGACCTTCTTTAGAGAAGTTAGCAAACCAGTACTCGCTGTATGAGCTTTCAACTGCTACCACTTGACTTACTGGATCGACGGAGAGAGCCGGAGCATCGGTCATCTCAACATCAGTTGGATAGTAGTCCATTGGCTCTGGTGGTGGTGCCTCGGACATGAGAATGTCCTCCTCCTGGGCTTTGAACTTTGGCGGCAGAGATTGATTGTTCTTGCGGCTGCGGTTGCGGTTGCGCCGATTGACTTGCGCGCCAGAGAATGGACCCTGTCCATCAAGATGTGGCTCTGGGCTTCTGCGAACGCGCTCAACTGATCCTCCCCGAGGGCCTTGATGACTTGGATTGAAGTTCTTCCCGCGATAGTTGGGATTGAAGTTCTTGCCCTTGTAGTTCGGGTTTGTGTTTGGATTCCAGTTGTCATTGCCATTGCCATTGCAGTTCTGATTCCCCTTGTAACCCCGATTGTCCTGCACGTTGCGTGCTTCCCCTAAGAATCCTCCCGGATGGCTTTGATGGCTGGGGTTGAAGTTCTCCCCTTGATGGTTTGGGTTGAAGTTCTTCCCGCGATAGTTGGGATTGAAGTTCTTGCCCTTGTAGTTTGGGTTCGGGCTTTGATTGACGTTCCCATAGCCATTGCCATTGTCCGGGTTCCATTTGCCCTGGTGGCCTTGATAGTTGGGGCTGCGCCCATAATTCCGATTCCGATTCCGATTGTCACGGTAGTTGCCGTTGCCATTATCACTGCCTGGGCCATTTTGTTGAAAGCCTCCGTTTTCAAAAGAGCTCATCCCGGCAAACGATGTATTGTAGTTCATCTTTGCGTCGTTCCGTATACCAAATTGTGTGTTTGGACTGCCGCGTGTTCCGGATAAATTTCGCGCAAAGGTGTTCATTCCGTTTTGACCCCCGAAAGCTGGATTTAGACTTGGCAGGTGTTTGTTCTTTACTGGCGTTATCAAACCGTTTGTGTTGGCTGATCCTTTTTTTATCCCGTGGAAAGTAAGTGGAGTAGTTTTTTTGGGACGGATATTTTTGTAGAAGCCGGTGCGGTGATGCCTCGAGACGTGGTGCGCCTACACAAGACCAACGATCAGGGCCAACGTTTCTGAACAGGCGCCTTGCTACAGAACTCGGCGATTGGATGGAAAAGTGGAAGGTGGGAGGTCGATAGTGAATGGATGACCAGGCTCGATAGTGGCCGAGAATGGCAGGCTGGATCGGCAAATGGCGTGGCGAGTATAGGAGGAATATCGGAGCTCAAGACCTTCGTGGAAGGTTGTGAGACTTGGATGGATGCCGTTTCCCGTTGGGAAGTATACGATTCCCTTTTGGGAAGTATACGGATGACGTCAGGGCGTGACGAGTGTGAGTGATGAGTAATGGTCGATGGTCGATGATCGATGAGTGATGAGTGATGAGTGATGTATGCTGAGTAATGAGTGATACTCAGGACCCCAGGAGAGGTGAAGAAGAAAGAAAAAAGATTCAGAAGATGGGCTGGGAGAGAAGAATTTAGGTTCAATTTCCAGGATGGCGCTAATCCTCGTTGGGGATTTCTATTCACGCCGTCGGGCGAGCAATTGAGAGTTTATACTAATAATACTTTCCAGCAAAACTGATGGGGACTGGACTCTTATAGCCCTCACTTAGATAGACGTCGGGGGTGAATACATGGCCCAGCAGAAGCAACAATGTCCTTGTGATCGGACTATTTAGTTCGACTTACAAAGGATATAGTGAGTATTTTGGGACAAAGAAATATGATTGGCTTTGTGGTCAGGTCAAAGAAATAACTATCCATGGACCCCTTATCCTTTCTTGAATAGAATCTGGTTCGACTTCGCAGTAACTCTAGCCATAGTATGGTACCTGGACTGGCTCCATGGGCCTCCAAAGTTATTTGGCTGCCAGTTTGGGTTGCGGAGCGCGAGCCAAATTTTGGCGAAGACGCTGAATCAGCGACGACATGGTAGGAGATGGAGCAAAGAGACGGACATCGGGAATGTCTAAGGTCGAGTAGACACTGCAACTAGGTGAAATGGCCCGAGAAACGTGTGAAAAAGGAAGCCCTCGATCCGGTGACCTTTCAGCTGCATTCATAATCTTTCTATCAGTGATATTTGGCCTTGGTTACGTTGAACGGTGTTATAAGACCCCGAAAGGACTCGCAGCACCTGGTCAGTAGATTTAGAGTGATATATTGTAGTATCTAGATTCAGCTTGTGCCGAGCTACGATCATGAGCACCATCCTCAGTTACTCGAGAATGCCCCCTGGACACAGCGAAGGAAGACAAAAAGAGCTCTTTCCCAACTGTTTCGCTTCAAAAGTACCTCGCTCATTGTACTTTTCTGGGTTTCAGCTTGCTACCTAGCTTATCGACACTTGATAACTGAGACTTCTTGAGACATTCAGTGAGTCTGCTGCGGTTGGTGCTTGATACTGTGTTGCTCGCACGAAGCTCTTATGCCTCGGAAGCGAGGTTCTATTCTAGGGGTCGGGGCGTAGCGTCATAAGAATCGAACTCAAGAATAGTATCAGGCATACAAGACCTTGACAAAGATGCAAGACCAAGAGGTGACAGTAGACTAGATTGAATAGAGCTAGAAATATAAGCTTATAGACTACTCCCAGGGTTAGAGCGTCAATTTCGAATCATCACCAGCATATATGCTGCATCTCACAAGCTAACTGAGGGGAGATCTGCAGCTCTTTCAAATGATAACTCGGTTGGAAATTTGATCCCCAACTCTTTGCGCTCAACGCAAACCTTGGAAGAAGGCCGGTCAAACTATTCATGGGAATAAGAACTCCGTATTGTGAGCATCTTTAAAGCATTCTATTATGATTGGGTATATCTCAGATCTCCAGGGACTCTATGCGTGAATGCGTCAAAGCCCCGGAAGGAACCAGCTTCCAGCCTGGGAAGGTCCCCCTCCAAGCGACAACCCTTGCAAGAGTTTGTACATTTGCAGCTCAAAAAAGCAATGATATCGAACCGAGGGGCCTGCTTCTCTCGCAGATCAAGCATATCCACAACGTCCAACAGTACGCGTAGAATGAATAACCACTCGACAGACCAGTGTCAAGCGATGCTTTTCCGGCCTCCTGCAGACATACATTCAAGGCGCCCTGCGCAATCTCTTCCTTAACGTATCCCCGTCCGCCCACTCTCCGCTTCTTTTGCTCTCACTGTCCACCTTAGCTCGCTTTTTTCGCGGCCTCGTGGCCAGACCTGGAGATGCACTCTCGTTAGATGCTAGGCTCTCCCTCTTGCGCTTGTCTTGTTTAGGGGTTTCTCGTCTCCGTCTATGCTCCTCCCTGATCTTCAGCCGTCGCTGGACTTCTGCAGATATGTCCTCTGTCCCCAGTGACGTCGATGTCACGTCCCCATCCTGTTCGCGCGGCGGCTGAGAGGAGGGGTCACGAATCCGCTTTGGGTACCGAGCTTCACCACTGGCTTCAACCTCAGAACGAAAGGGTTCTTTCTCTCGCGAAACCCGGCGCCTCTTTTTCCGCATATTCGCCTCGGCATCGGTGTGTGAAGGGTTGGAGGAGCTCGATGCTGATGATGTACTCGCTGATTCTACACTCGTCACGTTAGGGATCGTCCTTTGTTCGGTTGGTGTATGGTGGACATGTGGAGGTTGCGGGGTCAAGGCTTGACAGTTTCCTGGCAACACGTCTATACGTACTGTTCATCTGTGCCATTCGGTATTAGGAGTTGAAGCTTGCGCAAGAAATTCTATAGGAGAGCTTACCATCTGCTTCCTGGCGACTTTCAATTGGTTCATCGCCTGGACAGTCTTGTTCACCATGGATGACACGGTCTGAAACGCATCTAGCCCAGGAGCGATCTGTCCTCTGACCATGCTGAGCATTTCCATGTGAGAATGGAGGACGGCTTCATGGCGGGTGAAGATCTGACCATGGAGCCAAACGGTCTCAAGGTCAGCCTCAGCTCAAATCACGAAACAAACACAGTCGGCGCATTGGATCACGACTTTGCTGCGCAGAAGGTCCCTGAATCGGATTGGAAAGCTTACCTCAGACCAGGGAATTGGGTCAGTTGTCTGATTTGTGTGGTCATTGTGGGGATTCATGGCGGCCTCGGGAGGAATTCGAGGAGTTCAGAGAAATCGAAGGGATCTGCAGAAGGAGCTACTCCGCGCCAAGAGTTTCACCGATGACGCGCGCTAGGCCTTATGCAGTAGGATGTGGGTAATATCAACAGGTCGTGCATCTAGTCATTGATCACAACGCTCCTGTATATTTTGTGAGGCTTAATGACTTCAATTCAAGTTCCCAAGGCTCTTCTCAACAAACATGTAACTGACGAGAGGAAGGTGCTGACTGATAATAAAAAATACGTTAAAGGCATCGTAGAAATGAATAGCGTAGCCACATTTGGCTGCTTCGTGTTATTATCTCACATTGTACAAAACCAAGTATTTGCCAGGTGAAAGTTACCAAAACTCCGACGCCTCATTAATGCTCGAGTCCTATCAGGACTCGTCTGTATCACCAAAAGACCCAGCTAATCAAAATCAAAAATAACAAGATACCATGACAGTAGGCAATAAGTCATGCAGTCAGTCATGCAGTGGGAAATTCGAGATCACCAGGCTCCAGCATCAAGATCAAATCGAGACAAGTCCTTCTGTGCATCTTCAACATCTTTCTTTGCTTTCATGCGCATGTAGAAGATCGGACAGTCTCGGGAAGAGCAAATAACTTCGCAATGCAAACTGCCTTGGCATCGTTGGCATTGAGTCCACAGACGTCCAAATCGAACTTCCAAGTCGGAGGTCTTCGTCAGGGTCTTGGTGTACAGTTCACCCAGACGAGGACGGCAGTTAACGCAAACAGCGCCTTCGCTTTCCTCGTTACTTGCGAGAGGCTTTTTACAGCCCATACAAGTCTGGGTCTTCTTAGCGAACTTCATCAGTCCACCCAAGCTCGAGGCAGCCTTGGAGATAGAACGTGTGTGCTCTCCAGTGAGCAGCTGGCCAGCCTTCTTCTCTCCCAGAATAGGCTCGAAAATACGACCCAGCGGGTTTGCCAGTTGGTTGTCAAGATAGTACTTGGTGTCAATAGGAATGTTGTTCTCGAGAACGAAAATTGGATCTTCGGCTCGCTCGTAACCCTTGGAGTCACTGGCACCCTTAATCATGACGTAGGCGACACGGTCACCAAGTGTTGGCGCAGAACCAGCGTCACGTTTATGCATCCGCTCAGCAAGCTCGACGTGGGCTTGCTTGCCTGCATAGTCTTCTTTGCGCTTCGACAGTGCTTTTGTGATGACTAGCTTGGACATATCAATCTTGTTTTGGAGAAGGTCGGAAATTGTGGCTTTGACGTAACTTTGTTGTGTGTTAGCTTGAGGATCCAGCGTGGATTTATTAGACAACACTTACTCTTGTGCACCGTCGATATCACGATCGATTAGAATCTTGTTCAGCACGGTTTCAATGACGTTTTGAACCATCAGACAATTATCACGTCGGACTGTCTCGATACCCTTTGTGTCCATCTTGTCATGCTTATCAGGATTTGTCCAGTAAAGTCCAGCGTATCGCTTCTTGTTGATAAGAAGATAAGGGAAGTACACTTTCTCGAACTCGAGTTTGATCGGGGTGATGAACTTCGAAGAGACATAGTCTGCTGCTTCCTGACCGAGCTTCATCGCCTCGGCCAATTCGGTCACGCCGAACTTGACCATGACGGAATCAGTATCACCGTAGATGACCTGCGCGTCGTGGGAATAGCCATTGGCAATGGTGTAGCGTGCTTCCACCTCCTGTTTGGTTCTTTCAATCATTTGGCGACCATAACTTGTTGTTGAACTGGCGATGGGAAGACAGGGCAATTTTCCAACCGTGGCACCAGTCAGACCGTACACACTGTTGGCGCTGACCTTCAGAGCAAGTTGACGACCGTTCAAAACAGCTTTTTTGAAACTATCAGTCTCGGTGGCCAGCTCTTTCTTCGCACGCTTTCGTGCCCCGAGCAGTTCCTCGAGAATCTGAGACAACAGTCCCTTGCGAACTTTGGTTGTGCAGAACATATCTCCGTTTGGCGTAACGATGTAATCCTCATCTTTCTTGAGGTTGAGTTTCTCGACACTGGTCTTGTTGAGCAATGTGGTGTAGCACAGGTTGTGTGCTTGGATGATGGAGGGATACAGTGAGGCGAAATCGAGAGTCGCGACCGGTACACCATAATATCCTCGCTCGGGCTCAATGACGGTCGCACCTTCATAGTCCTGCTCGTCCTGCGGCTTAGAGTTGGGGATGACAAGTTGCTGCTCCAAGGCCTTTCGGAACAGTTGACTGATGAATTTAACTTGCTGTCCACGAGACAGAAGGAAGTTGAAAGGCACACCCGTGACCCTTGCCATCTCGGTGTAGTTGACGAGACACATCAACTTATCCATCAGTCGCTGGGGTAGATACGCATCTTTCAAACAATACACGGCCAGACGACGACGGGAATCTGGAGTGCCGTTGAAAAGTTCTGTAATCATTGTGTGGTGTACATCTTCTTTTTGCTCTTTCAAGAACTCGTAGGACACAGAGTTAAGCGTATAACTTCTCAACTGGTGATCTCTCTGGACCAGTTGAAGAAGGTCAAGCTGAATTCGACCGTTGGTGTTTGTGGCCTTAGTATCGCGGTTTCCCATCTGCTTGCTTGAGAAGTTCGCATCCTTGGCTTCAGTCTTGCACCCCTTGAGTCTGGTCCAGTATGGGAATCCTGTGCACTTCAGATGCTTGGCACGATCGAGTAGATAGGGGAAATCGAAGTTCGCAATGTTGTATCCAATGATCACATCTGGGTCGACCTTTTCTAAGAAATCACGCCAGGCGTCGAGCATCTTCTCCTCCTGTTGGAACTCCAAAACCTGAGTGTTGACAATAAGACTGCAGGTGTCAAGAACGAAGACATTTCTGATGAATGGCTTTGACTCTCCGTATCGGGTGACAACGTTGGCGATTTGAATGACCGGGTCCATATTAGGCTCCGGGAAAATACCTTTCCTGCCAGCACACTCAATATCGAAGGAGAGAACGCGAAGAGGGGCCATTTTGGCCCATTCTCCGTTGGGTTGATGGGCGATCATATCACGATAATCAACGGCAGCTTCGAGCTGGCAGTTTGATAGTTGTTCACGCGGCCCAAGAAGGCGGTATCTTCCAGCCAGTGCCTCCACCCAAGCCATACCAGCCAATCCAGTATCAATCATGAATCGTAACAAGTATTGAATGTTGTCGAATGTGAGAATGCCATCTGCGCCACTCCACATACCCTTGTAGTTCATGCTTCCGCTGCCACTCTCCAGGGCACTTCTTAATCGGGCAGCCAGCTTCGGCTCTGTGACGGTAATCTTGATGTAATAGCTCTTCTGGTTTCCCTGGAATCCGTAGATGTTTTCGCGCATTGTGAGCTGTACTGACGAGATAGCGGTAAAGCTCTGGCCCAGCTTTTGCTCGAGGAAATGTTTGTAGGGCTCGCAATCGGCTTTTGTGAAACTGACGGGAGCGGCGATGTAAAGGTAGTGCTCGAAGCCGGTAACATGTAGACACACTGATTGTCCAACCTATATCAATCGTCAGACTCTGGTGTGAGCACCGTGGAAAGAAGGGAACTTACCTCAGTGACACCGAATAGCCGAATGGCCGGTTTTCCCATCAACACTGATTCTTCAGCATCGATTTGCTGGAAACAGATGTTCTCTTTGGCCGCATCGAAGTTTTCTACCGGGGGACGCTCCCATTGTTGATCCTTCTCCGAGTTGTTCTCTTTCAGGTCGCCGATGTCCTGGGTTAGTTTTTCCAGCACCTCCTCCTCAAATTGACTTTTTTGCGGTTGCGTTGATCCAATCTTTCGCCGCGCGGTCTGAGATGAATTTGCAAATGATACAGAGGATTCATTCTCAAGCTTGCGTTTCTTGAGCACACTCGGGGACCTCATGATCCCGGTATTGTTGACCGCGTCGCCCAGCACCCGCTTATGGGGAGGCAAGATTGCTTCAGGCATGCCCAAAAATCATAAATTGAGTGACTTGAAAACAGTGATCGATCTATTCACGAGGGATAGGAATATGAGACGAGAGAGGGGAAAATCGTAAATTTGGCCAGAATGTGTTGAGCGGGCAACTAAAGTCGCGCGCGCGCGGTGACCGTGACGTTGACGCGTGCAATGTCACGTGCGATAAGATACGCTAAATTGACCATCAATTGATTTCAAACTCGCTGATTTGACGAGCAAGCTAACTCCGCTAGACTCACAGCCCTGGAGGCTCATGATGTGAAACAAGAAACAAGGAGTCCCTTGTCTCTTTGAAATTACCAGAGGGGTTGAAAATACAAAAGGACGAAAGGGTTTGAGGCTGACACTGTCAAGTCAAGGTATTGCCCATTATTCAAACATGTCCGGGTGCATTGTTCAAATCAACACAAACCGCGTATCTGAGGCTTATATGAAACTAACCATTTAGCGCGTATGGAATATCCCTGTGTACACTATACGGAATAGATGAAGTCGTAGCAGCTTGAACGTAATAACTTCTAAAATTCCTACGTTCCGCCGGCAGAAACGGACAACTCGCCTCCCTGGGCTTGGCACTGAACTTCATGTCCAATCTTCCTTTGCTGCACGAAGTACTACGCAGCGACTTGCAAGGGACTTAGTTGCACAGGGTCCGAGTACGACACCAACTCATCAAGCTTCGCCTGCCAAGAGCTTCGCGACCCACGCCCTGCCAAAAACATTTTGGAACCTGATGGAAACATGAGTCAAACCACCCCTCCAGACGGTCTGTGAGATGTTTACGTCTTTGTGCATTTGAAACCCCACGGTATCAACTAGAAAGGACAACTGGCATTATTTTACTGTCGTCATATCCCCTACGTTGGATTCATCTGCTGCCTTGAATATAGCCAGCCATTTTAATTGCGGGGCATCACTCGATCTCGAACTTTCCACATCAAAGCATTTTGATATTGACTCCGACTCGCGGAACAAGCCCTCCTTTCGCGGCCAATCTTCAACAGTATCTACCTGTCATCAATGGCATTGGAACGCCATTAGCTCTATTTACCTTTGCATCTACTGCCTTTGGCGGTAAATATATACACATCAAGATGTCCCTGTTTCGCTCGGCAGCCGACTTGTCCTCGAGCTCTGATTCCGACTCTGAATCGGATTCCGAAGAAAAGCAGATTCAACACTCAGGATCCTCCACCCCGCGCTATTTGGCCAAACCCCAGTCTCACAGCCCACAAAAAGGCAAGAGCAGCCAACCCCAGAAAGAGTCAGAATCCACAGACCCGGATTCCTCGGTATCCTTCGATGATGGCTCCACGCTACCCCAAGAGATGGTTGACCTGAACGTTGATCAGCATGCCAATGTTATGACAGCTGCTCTTTTGGAATTCTACTGTCAAAGTCGAGCGGCAGACATTCTCAATGCTCAACGAGGCTCCACCAAAAGGTTCAGTCGACAAAGCCCAGAGGCTCAATACCTTGGTAAAAAGCTGTACAAATTCAAGTCTCAGTTCTTGTCATCACATGGCATCCTGGCCGATGGCATTGATAGAGAGGAGATGGGTGCGAGCAGACAGAGCTATCGTGATAATCTTGACTTGCTTGGAATATCTGCGCTTGAAGACATGAACTTTCATGATCCCAATGTCCGATCTCCTACAATTGGACCGGGCGAGGAAGACTTTGCCTTGACCGCAAAGTCATCAAACAAACGACCTGAATTCATGAACCTCGAGGCCCCGGCCTTGGTTCGGCGCAGAACCGAACCGAATTATGCGTTTGACAAACCAATACACCCTGGCCGAAAGGTCGAGTTTTTGCCCACCGTTCCCGACATTCCAAGAAATCTCTCTCATCCCTCAATTCCTTTGTTTGGCAGTTCACCTGTTGGTGTTCCGTTGCTACACCCCTCAACAACGCAAAACAGCCATGAATCGAGGTATTCCAGCGACTTCGATGAGCTCAAGATCCTAGGACGTGGGTCCTTCGGCGAAGTGTACCACGTCACAAACCTCTTTGATGGCCAAGACTATGCAGTCAAGAAAATTCCACTCAGCCAAAGACGGCTTGAGCAGTTGCAATTTGGAGGCCAGAATCAACTGGAGGTTATCATGAAGGAGATCAGAACCCTTGCTCGCCTTGATCACGCCAACATCGTTCGGTACTTCGGAGCATGGGCCGAGCAAGCGCATGATGTATACCCGCAGCCAGCCGGATACCACCCAGCTCACAAAACCTTCGAGTCACCGCGGGAGGACTTGCCACTACCAGAAACATCGAATGAACCAAGCATGGGAATTGTGTTTGGACATTCTGAAAACACAAATCCAGATTCGGAGTCCAGCTCTCTGACTGAGGATCATAGCTTCTCTGAGAGCATTCGACGTTGGGACAGTCACGCTACCAGCTCGTCTCGTCAATCAAAGAAGAGCTCGCGAAGAGGATGGGAGGAAGAAGAAGAGGATATCGAGTCTATCCCTCGCAACTTTGACAACACTTCATATGGACAAACATCCACATTTGGAGAAACTGATGACATCTTCACCGACGGCCTGAGCGAAGATCAATCAAAACTCCAAGTCCAAACACGTTCCCGAGCTGGCCAACAACCACCCGCCGTCATTCTTCACATTCAAATGTCACTCCATCCCATATCACTTGGATCTTATCTCAATCCTCAGGGTGTCCCCAAAGTTGACGAGGACTCAATTGCTAGGCGCCATTGCTTCCACCTACTACCCTCCTTGAAGCTTTTGATAGAAATTATCTCTGGCGTTGAGTACGTTCATGCCAAAGGTATTGTACACCGGGATTTGAAGCCGGCAAACATCTTCTTGTCTGCCCCCGAAAGTACCACATCAGACATTTGTGTCGCCTGCAGCTCAGGCGAAGCTTCTCCAATCCAATTTTGCTCTCCTCGAATCGGTGACTTTGGTCTTGTGGCCGACATCTCTCACGTCAACGAAGCATCTTCGGGGACTGTCACACCATACAGAGAAGGTCCCAATATCCAGCGGGTTGTTGGGACTGAGTTTTATCGCCCTCCAGCTTCTATTTCATCGATTCCAAGCGACCCAGATTCGCCAGTGGATTGCATCGATGTGTACAAGATTGATGAAAAGTTGGATGTTTATGCACTCGGTGTCATTTTGTTCGAGACAATATACCGTCTCAACACCAAGATGGAAAGACAGTTCGTTTTGAGAGACTTGACCCGCACTTCAAGCCAAGACTCCTCCGAGCACACCACTTTCCCAGCAGACTTTGCCGCCAAGATCGATCATGGTTCGATGACTTTGGATGATGGAGTCACAGTTGCGGAATCTCTGATGACATGTATCAAGGGCATGCTGGAGCCTCGTTCGCAAGATCGTTGGAGTTGCCAGGGTGTCAAAGAGCACCTGCGGGCGCTCAAGAAGGCTGTTCGTAAACTTGAAGCATCATGAAGGACACAAAAACACTTCACATCATCCCAAATTAGCATATACCCTAAATAATACAAATGCATAACTCCTCTCATACAGTAAAGATCGGCACTCGGACCTCGGTTTGGTAGCTTTCCCCATGTTCTTCACGGGCGACCGAGCTTCCCCGCTCAAATATGCAAAAAGACTGGGTCCAACCACACTTGATACAACAAGCGCGATCTCCTTCAAATCACCTAGTTTCAAGAGTCAAGAATTCAAAGACTGCCATCTAAAATGGCCAGCAATCTTCGCCCACCAACAGCACCATACAGCGAGCCACTTCTCCCACAACTCGACATCCGCAACCCATACTACACAGACCTACACCACAAGCTTCGCGCTACAGTACGCGAGTATGTAGACACATACATTGCACCATACGCACATGAATGGGAAGAAGCAGGTCAAGTCCCTGAAGCCGTCCGAAAACGCCATTGCAAGCTAGGGTACAGCATCGTGCACCCGCTCACGAGCGAAGAGGACTCGGCCGGTCTGCCCCTTCCTGGAAATGTCCCACGCGATAAGTGGGATACCTGGTGCTCACTCATTGTCTCGGACGAGCTGACGCGAGTGGGATATGTTGGCGTGATATGGGGGCTTGGCGGTGGGAATGCGATCGGGTGTCCTCCGGTCGCACGGTTCGGGAGTGCGGAGCAAAGAAGAAAATGGCTTCCTGGTGTTGCCAGGGGAGATGTGAGGTTCTGTTTGGGAATCACTGAGCCTGACGGTAGGCATTTTGAAAAGCCCCGTGTCATCGCGGCATCGTGCTGACTGTTGTCCCAGCGGGCTCTGATGTTGCCAATATTAGAACTACCGCTCAGCGGGAGGGAGATCACTATATCGTCAACGGTGCGAAGAAGTGGATCACGAATGGCGTCTGGGCAGATTACTGCACCACTGCCGTTCGGACGGGCGGGCCTGGTAGATCGGGGATTAGCTTGCTCGTTGTTCCTCTGGGTGTTCGTGGGGTGAGTCGCAGGCGTATGCACAATTCAGGCGTCAACGCGAGTGGTGAGTGCTTCTCCTTCCCTTGAGCTTTGAGCACAATGACTGACCCAGTCTAGGATCAACTTTCATCGAATTTGACGAAGTACGCGTCCCTGTCACAAATCTCCTTGGACAAGAGAACAAGGGTTTCCCTCTCATCATGTCGAGTATGTGAGCGAACGCAAAAGCCGTGTCAGAGCAAATAGCTGATGAGCCAATAGACTTCAACCCCGAGCGACTTGCTCTCGCCTGCGCATCTTTGCGACTCGCTCGCGTCTGTGCCGAGGACGCATTCAACTATGCCATCCAGCGGGAGACATTCGGATCGCCTCTGATCGAAAAACAAGCCATTCAGTCCAAGATATTCAAATTTGGTCTCATGATTGAGCCAGCCTATGCATTCATGGAGCAGCTTGTCAATATCCTCGAGACTACCAAGGATCGTAAGACGGACGATGTTAACATTGGTGGCATGACGGCTTTGTTAAAGGTCATGTCAACAAGGGCTCTTGAGAAGAGTGTTCGCGAAGCACAGCAGATCCTTGGAGGAGCGGGATATAACAAGGCTGGAAAGGGTGCGAGGATCGAACAGATCAGTCGTGACGCCCGAGTCCATGTGGTTGGAGGTGGAAGCGAGGAAATTATGGCTGGGCTCGCACTGCGGGAGGAGACAAAGGCACTCCGTACTCGAAGGTCTGCATTGGAGAAGAGACAATCCAAGGTCTGAGGTGGCCGGAGTGGATAATTGGCCTGAAACCAAGCAACATTGTCCTGTGCATCTAAATTGAGAGCTTTTGGGGAGGACCCCAATGGAGAATCGACGCCACGAAATGACAGTCTCTAGACTAGACCTTTGGCTACTAGTAGTCTCAAAAAAGGAAGAAGAAAAAAATAGGGGATTGTTACAAAAACACCCCCCACCGCTATGGTAACACCCCCCTGCCTGATTTTGATGCCTGAAAAATTGTTTGCTTCCTGCCACAACCCCCACTACCTAATTCCTTCCAAATGGGTCACCGCTTCCAGGCTGCTTGCCCTACCGCTTCCTAATACGCTCACCGCCCTCGCCCCCGGCATATGCCCTACTTCCCAATATGGAAAAGGTATGTCTGCATAATATAGCTTGTATGGTACCTTACTTAACTAGGTAACTCTCTAGTAAACATAAGTTACTATAAAGCTTTAAGTAGTTTTTTCTAAGCACTTACTTTCTACTTTTTTTATCTCTCTTTAACCTATTAATCACTATTATCTTACACTACTATAGCTTTATTTTCTCGTATTTTTTATTATCTAAATTACTAAATAGCTTCTTTTTTTAATATTAATAAGCTAGAGTTGGTTCTATACTTTATACTAAACCTAAATCTTTGTTTAATAGATATCTCTCTTTCTTACTAGCTAATAAGGGGTCTACTAAGTCTAGTATTAGTATTTAGCTTTTTATAGAGTGATTCTAAGTTGTTAATTAATATATATAGCTCTGTAGTATATTTTGTAATTTTATTATGATCTAAATCTCCTATTGATTTTTCTGTTGATTTTTTTATTAAATCTAATCTTTATAGCTTTTAGGTTATTGAAATAGTGGTTGAATTAATTGGTATTTTTAAATTTATGTCTATTGATAATTTGTTATAAATATTTTTAGTTTTTAAATGTAATTAAGTATATAATATATTAGAGGAAAGAGTTACTGCTATTAATAAGTTTATATGTCTTTATAGGTATGTAGTATTAATACTCTGTTTTAAAAAGATAAAGAAAGAGATTAAGAAGATAGTGTATCTATACTATAATTAAGGATAGAAGTTTTATTAAGTTATAGATCGCTTACTAACTAAAAAGTGTTTTAGGGATATTATTTTTATAAATAATTACTTATTCGTTATGACATTTTGTTTTAATTTAGAGATTGGTATTTGGTATCTTTGGATTAAGAATCTTGAATATAATTATGATCTTTTGCTAGTATATATTTATCTTGTATAATAAACTTTTAAATTACGTTATAAATAAGTTTAAGTTTATTAAGTTATTGATTAAGGTTGTATATTTTATTAAATTTTTATAGAATTCTAGGAAGTAGATCTAGAAAGTAGTATTACTGTGTGTGATATTTATAATATCTGTGTTAAATTGATTAAGCTTTTTCTTATAGGCTGGATATCTTTGTAGATCTTATTTTAAGAATTTTTTAAAAATAGTGACTGGATATTTTAATATGAGCTTGATGATAGTGATTATATAACTACTCTATTTTGTATGTATAAAATAGGTATAGAAATACTTTGATGAAATCTCTATATTATTTTAATGGATTGTATATATAAAATAAATTGTTACGATCTTTTAATACTTGATATTGTAAGCTTTATTTCTACTGGGTAAATTTATTATATAGGATTTATATTTATGTGTGATGAAGAAGATTCTACTTATAAGGTGATGCTCTTATTTTTATAAGAGGTTTATATCTTATTGGAATTAGATTCTCTATATCCTGGTATAATCTTTATAGATAAAGAGAAGGGGTTTATTAATGTTATTGAGATAGTCTTTCTATTAACTTAATATATATTCTGTATCTGGTATATTAATATATATATTCTTAAAGAAGTAAAATCTTCTATTTAATAAGAGGTAATAGCTGTTTGGGTTAATTCTAATTTTACTGTTTGTTTTATTAAAGCTTAATAAGAAGTAGAATAGAAAGTTGTTAAAAAAGGATGGAAGAAAATGTTTAAATGATAGAATTGAATTGTTTATATTTGTATTAAAGAATAATGTGACTATTGGTGGTAGGTATGTTTTTAAAATTATTATTATTTTGTTATTACTAGTCTTGCTAATAGTTTATTAGGTTTTCTAGATCTAATATTCTAATCTATTTTTTATATTGCTATTATAATACCTGGAAAATAACTAGATAATTAACTGCCTTGAGTGGTTTCTATACTGTTATATATGATATTATTTTTATTTGAATGAAATGGCTATTTCTTGTATAGAAGCTATTTATTAGTTGATTAAATGAGATCTGATGGTATTGATAAATTATCTTTTGGGGGTTTTTTAAAATGTTAGTTAATCTATATATATTTAGTATACCTATATTTAGTAAAAGCTTGATAATAAAAAGATTTGGAAACCTAAATAACTACTGAAATGTTTTTACTATTTATTAATTAATTAGATTTTAATCTATATAATTAAATTAACTTAATAGACTTATTATTATTATTTATTAGAAGATGATAATGATAAAATTCTAATCTTTTATCTATATGATTGTAATTTAAAAGAAACTATTGGTTTTCTATGTATCTATATTTTTAAAGAGTATGAGGAGAGTGAGTGATATTTAGAATTAAAGTTTTTCTATTAATATTGGTATCTTTATTTGATATAAATAATACTTTTAATTAATCTAGTTTTATTAATATAAGATCCTTTTTAAGTATAACGTTAAAGATATCTATAAGGAACTTAAAATTTCCTTTTTATATAATAGATAAGATAATCTACTATATAGTAGATCTTATAATCTACTATTTAGTAGATTTTAAATTTTCTATTAATATGATAAATCTAAATTTTTATATAGATAGAAGTGATTTTATAATCTTAGTTAATTATATATGTTTCTAATTAATCTTTTAATAAGTCTTTTTTTATTATGTATAAATGATTAGTATATTAAGATCTTTTTATATTTAAGTATATATAAAGATAATAAGGAAGGAGATATAGTAAAGGATAGTCTTAGGGTAAAGTTTCTATCTTATAAGGTTGTGGTTCTACTATTTCTTATAGTAACGTTTTTGTTTTATAAGGTTGTAGCTTTGCTGCTTTCTATAGTAATATTTTTATTTTATAAGGCTATAGATTTATTTTATTAAAATACTTTATTTATTAGATTATAGTAAAGCTAATAGCTATTAAGGTAGTTAAAGGATCTAATAATGAGTTAGGGGTATAAGAAGGATTATTAGACTTTATATAAGTAAGAGAATCTTCTTTTTTATAAAATAGAATAATCTATATAAAATAGATAATAAAAATTAAATTATCTATTAAAGCTTTTACTAGAAAGAGAAAAAAAGATTAAGTTTTAAGAATATCTTTCTATTATTATTACTATTCCTATTAGAGTTAGAGAGTAAACTTTTATTAAAAGAGATTTTTGATAATCTTAATAATCTTTTTTAGTAAATCTTTAATAATGATAAGTAGTAAGATGATTATAAAAATATTATTTAGAATAGTTTTAATAGTGTTAAGAGTATCTTTAGTAGTGGTAAGAATAGATTTTAGGTTTTTTAGAAAGATGATAACTCTAGTAAAAGTTATAATAAGGATAGTAAGGAAAATCATATTTATGGTAGGAATCTTATAAGTAGTAAAGGTTAGTAATTAAGCTTTCTATATTTACATAGATATAAGACTTACTTACTTAAAGAGACTAATAGTAAGATAAAAAAAAAATAGTAGTTTTTATAGTGTGGGAGTAGAGATTTTTAGTAATACTATTTTATAAGGTCAGTTTTTAAACACTAGGATATAGAGAAGAAAGAGGATTAACTAGTAAAGTAAGAGAAAGAGTTAAAGAAAAAAGAAATTTAGAAAAGAAGAAGCTTAGTTATATATTTCTAATGTGGGTGATATAGTATAGTAAGCGTATATATATAATAGATAGTGATAATAGATATTATTAATAGGTGTCTACAATAGGTAGTATTAATTGATATTGTTAATAGATGTATATAATGGGTAGCGTTAATTGATGTTATCAATAGATGCATATAATAGACATCGTTAATAGATATCGTTAATGGGCGTCTATAATAGAAGAGTATACAATTCATGCTATTTTGGTAAATTAGTCTCTATTTCCTATTTTGGCAGGTGCGGGGTGGACAGTATTGAATTCAGCGCGTCGAGGCGAGTAAAATGGTGTATTGGTGGCCTGGTAAACCTGGCAGGAAGGGTGGGTGCCGCGCAGGTCACGGGGTGGCAGAAAAACTGGCAGAAAAACTGGCAATAATGGGGTGGAAGTGGCAGCAGGGGGCAAAACAGGCAAGAACGTAGATGCCTGGGAAGTCAGGTGTCTACCTTCCTAAATAGGTAAAGGGGGTGTTGCCATAGCGGTGGGGGGTGTTTTTGTAACAATCCCCAAAAAATAACCCCAAGCCAAGGGGCTCTGGCTCGAACGACTGGGGATACGTCCCCTAGGCGGGCTTGTGGTGATTTCTTTCTCGTATATGGGGGCGACTCATATTATTCGTTATTGACTCTGTTTTTGATCCAGAGGTTTCCAAGATTTCCTAGCCTCGTGGATAGGTCCTGGTCCACGGGTACCTGGTAAAGTGGGGCCGTTGGGTCTCTAATTCTTCTATGGACTCATAGCTTCTATCCTTAGATTGGCGATGCCTTCTGGTCCTTTCCCCTCGAGGTTCGTAGCCAGCCTCCCGAGGTCCTTGTGATAGCCACTCAAAGGGCTTTGAGCACCATTGAATTTTATATTCATGCCTAGAAAAAAGAATACACTTCCGCTTCTTTTTCAAGGTTTGAGATGTCATGTTTTAACTGTGATTGGGCCGGCTCTCCCGCAGAGCCTCAAGTACCATTGCCACGAAGTTTCCAATGTTGTTTCCAAAGCAAGCCTACCATAGATTCCACTTCTAAAACCGGAGAAGCCAGCTGAGCCCGAAGAGACAACCGAGTATAAAAATCTCAAGAAGCTCAGTGAGTTTGAGAGGCCCGAAAGATGCCCCCAAAGCCCAAGATCATGATACTTTGCTACCAGGTCTAACACCTCTTCTAAGGATTCATCGCCAGTGCACGTTACAAACAAGCGCAATCAGTGGCATCACTAATCCACACGCTACTATACCCAAGCCAATTCAACAGACCGCTGATCACTTTTGCTGAGTGCTCGAATCTATTTTATTTGGGCACAGTGGGGTTTGTCTGGCGGACCACACCTGGCATTCAAGAATATGAAGGTGGAGGTAATTTCTTCCCGCACAATGCACGCCGAGAATCTGCGTTGGAGATGTTCAGTGTTTTCTATGTGACGAGATGCGCTGTGGAAGAGTTCCAAAGGCCAGAAGAAGATACGAGCTGCCGTCATGCCTTGATCGTTAACCATCAATTCTTCAACGCCCGGTCGAGACATACAGACTCATGCGCACAATATAAAGAAAAAGCCACTATTGTTTACAGATGACTCTGGCGTTCTGGAATGCCTGGAGAGGAAACAGTACTACAATTCTAATGGCGATTTTGGAATACTGGTACACCAGGTCTGCCAGCTGTCACAAATTCTACATCGCCAAGGAGTACACGTAGAACTGCATGTGAGGCCTGGCCACAAGGAGACTCCCGGAAATGGAATTGCCGACAACATGGCACGCATACGGGGTACATCGGCAAAAGCTGGAGAAACTGACGGCCCGGCAAATGAAGATTGCTGACAGAGGCACACTCAGCTACCGGATTTTTGACAATTGAACGTACTCTTATGCTCAAGTAAGACTGGCAGTACTAGTGACCTCGGGATGCTTGTCTTGGGTTACTCTTTGGTGATTATAGATACTCTTGTTTACATCTAAGTTCAAATTTGGAATAACTCTCGAGGACATGCCTACCCCCAGTGTGCAGACATACTAGGCTCTAGTAACCCAACTGTGGGACAAGGCGCAGATTCGGGGTTTCGGGCCACAAGGTTCACAAGGTTCACGAAGCTGAATCAAAATTCTACTCAGGCATTGCATGTCAAACGAGGACACCAATAGACATTAAATAGCCATTAAATAGCCATCTGGAATATACCTGCATAGCTAGCTCCAATCTAGTGCCTAGGTTGTCCAAATGGTTCCATTCAGATCTGGTGGCGTTTGGTTTTGCTGTTAGATTCAGTGACCGATGAGCTGAAACGCCATTGAATTCATATAGCAGGACTTCACATTGACATGACAGTTCATGGAGCTCGGCGATCCTAGACAGGTAATATGCACCTGCATAAGGATACTTGTCATATATCGAAACAAGTTGGCAGCCACCCACACCGACATGTTCATGCAATGTTAAACGACGACCCCCTTGCGTCAAATCGATAATATACCTGTAGGAACAACTTGAATCTCAGATTGCTTGGCCAATTATCTCACCACGCGGTGAAAAGATCGAATAAGTAAAGGTAAGCGAAGAGACCGTATTCGATGGTAATATATGCATCTCTGAAATTACATCCCGACTACGGGGTACTCGGGGTCTAATGCACATGAGCACAAGCTTGAAAAGTCTTTTGAGATTGCGACATAACGCCAGCATTTGAGGAAAAAAAAAATCGAGAACGCCCAACATGATTCACATTCAATTCCAAAAGGGTATACCTATTAAGACTCCACACCGAAACTGAAACCGAAACCGAAACCTCGCCAAGCGCAACTTTTTTAGATTCCGAAGAAAAGAAAATATTAAAAAGCCAAAACATAGTCCCTCAGATCAGTGAGGATAAGAAACAATAAATTCATCACATGCAGGTGTCCGCCTGAGGACGGGATTTCGTCAGTTTTCGACGGCGATAGTCGTGACTTCGGCTCCGAGGTCGGCCTCGCAAAGGCTCCGACTCCACAAGCTGAAGGCCAAGCCCATGATCGAGATCATCCTGCAAGTACCCTGGCGATAGGATAGTGGGTAGCGGCGGAGCTTCGACACCGGGCTTCTTCGTCCAGACACGGCCCGTTCGGCTTTTGGTTCGGGTGTGCGTGTGGTTGAACCCATGGTGCATAGAGTAGTCCGAAGTCGATCTGCGAAGTCGCTCATCTGAGTCTGTCATTGTTTGCTCAGAACTATGTGAGTCCCAGGTGACGGAGGAGCCAGCAGAGGATACGCCATCGAGTGAAGCCACGGAGAATCGATCGCCATAGAAGGGACCTCGAGTAAAACCTTGCTGGCTGTGCGGTTGCTGTGGCTGCGAGAGGTAAGGAGGCACAACCCCACTGGGTCGGACTTCGACCGTGAATTCGCGCGGTGAGTATTCCGTGTAACGGGGTGCGCACAATGTCGAGCGACGGGAACGAGAGGGAGCGAGAGGTGTAGAACCACTCGAGTCATACCAGCGGGTGGCGGTGAGGTGTAGTCGAGAGTAGTTCTCTGGTTTTGACGATACGCTGGGATGACGCTGCACCGGAGCACCAGGTCGATCGAAATCAGGACCACTGGAAATCCAAACGTTTTTCACGCTGTCCGCTCCACAAGAAACTGATGTCTGAGAGCCAGCAGAGCTTTTTGTTCGGCTTCGTTGCATAGAGTGGACTGACGTAGCCGAGCTGTAACCGCTATCGGACTTGTTGAGTGAGCGAGATGTACTTCGAGCAACGCCGACATTCGAAGCAGCCTTCTCCAATTGAAATCTCGTATCATCGAAGAGGGCAACTTCTTCATCTTCTAGGTCTGTAGGGAACAGCACCTTTGTCTTAGGCATGACTGTGATGGTAGGGGACTTCTCAAATGAGAAGGGACTGCCTGGAAGATCATCCGACTTCTTCAAGTCGGGCAAGGATGGAATGTCGAGGGTTGTGCCTCTACTAGGAACCGTGATTTCCAGGTTCTCTAGTCCAAGCCCTGAAACCGGGGCACAGGTCCCGCTCAGTGTAGTTCGATCGCTTGGACACGGAGAAGCTGAACCGTTCACTACCCTCAAAGATCCCAGCTTGAGTGCTCCAAGCTGGGTATACCGGGTATCTGTCGGGCTCGTTGGTCTTACTGGCGAGGGCGAACGCTGGGTAACAGGCAGTGGCCATTGCAACGCGGTAGACTCCACAGGATCGTCATTCTGGCACCCGGGCTCTCCAATTGGCGACGGGACACGACGAACAGTACCTGTAGCTCTTCTTGTAGCAACTCCGGGGCGTGTCAAAAGGGAGCGACGACGCGTTAAAGAGAATCTTTGATTCCCAACCAAAAAGTGGGTATTGGAAGATGTTCCATCGTTTTCATACACCGCACTGTTGTGTCTCTGCAGGGCAGCTCGTGTCGAACTGGCCCGGCTGGGTGCCTGTTCGGAAACAGGCGAGGTTTGAGAGCAGGTATCCGACTGGTACGACGTTCTCCTAGACCCTGCGGTCATTAACCTTGGGCGGGCCGAACGTCGTCTTTCAATAACAGGACTGTACTCAAAGGATTGCTCCCCAGTCGGGCTCTCTTCGGGTGACTCTGTCTCAAACAATGTGGGGGGAATATCTGCTTTCTTGGGATAACTGCCCCGTTTCTCGACGGGGGAAGTGATGTTATGACCAACCCATGGGTTCTGCCAACCTATCAAGCCCGAACCAAATGAAGAATTGTCTGGTTCGGGTGGAGGTGGAGGAGCACTCGATCTTTTGGTGAGAGGCTTGGAGAGGCGGTTGGCACGGCGGGATTCTTCTTTTGCAAGGCTCGATTGAGAGTTGCCCATGGCTTCAGAAACGCCAGATGCAAGGCGGGTGGATTCAGATTTGCTCCGACCAGTTTGAAGGCATGCGCAGCATGGAAGATGGCCAGAATGATATACAATTTGAATAAGGGCTTGGTAACAGGCTGGAGAGCACTGTCCCCCGCACAACTGGGGGGTTACCTAGGCCAGATATGTCCCAGCCAGATGGAATATGCAGATTAGATCGCACCCCAGACTTGTTGACGTCAAGCCACGCCCTTGTCCACAGAGGGCACAATCCGAGCAAGCTCGTGCACCCGCTCCGTTTGGAACTGAGTGTGCGATTGGCGGATCGGGGTTTCTCAGCAGGAAATCCGGAGATGCTGGGGGGCTCCTGTTTCAGATTTGGGGGTGATGCAGGAATTGGTTGGACTGGATCGCTGGAAGGAAATGAGGTTACGTCAAAGTAGAAATCGGTTTCAACGTCCAGTGAGGGAGAGCATAAGTCGGATCGGCATTAAGATTATAGACAAAAAAAGCAAACAAGAAAATAGAAAGAAAAAGGAACAATTAGAGTGGGGAGGATGAGGAGGGAAAACGTACGATACATAAGGAAGCTAACACGAAGGATATGCAACTAAACGTTAGACACAAAGGGCCAAAAAAGATGCATTTGAACACGAAGAAGAGAGAAAAATAAAACAAATCCTGCATGCGGAAAACAAGGAAGCCCCAGGTACCTGACCGGTACACGAAGTTATTGACTCCGCACGGGCGCATCGTGAGGTACCACCCGCGTACTTCCCGCAAGCGGGACATGAGCTGGGGAACCAAAGGGACGGAAAAGGTACCCACTACTTGTCCCGTAGCACATCATACCACCCACAGCTCAAGTACCGAATACTTCTTGTCTGTTTTTGATATTCGAACCACCTGGTTACCAAGGTGCCATCCGCAACGTACATCCCAACTACTCCATTGTTCAACTCGCCATATCCGCTCCTCCCTCCATATCCGGACATCCGCAATCATCACCATCGCCACTGTCATTTGACATTCGACGCGTGTACAGGTCAAGTGTTTCTCTCTCTCTCGGAATCGGGGAGCTCAGCCTCTCCGTTGACAGCTAGCCCCAGCTAGCCCCAGCCGCATGGCATGCTCTGCGTTTCCCTTCTTAACGCTGACGGAGTTTGAGTGTGCATGTCAAGCTATAGCCGATCGATGCACTTCGGCCCAAGATGGCTGGTCCATTCGACTCCTCACAAAGGTATCCCTTGTCTCCATGCATGAACCATTAAATCTTATATGTTTTGTTGATCGATATGATTGCTTTCGGTCGCCGTTTATTTCTTTTCTTTTTCTTTTCCCCCTTCTTTGGTTTCCGAAATGGGCATTCTTGTAATTTTCGGCTTTTATAAGGTTTCATTACTGACGGGGGATTATGACTTTGAATTGAACTATAGCCAGGAGTTGGATTCAGAGTAACCAAATACATTTCCGGCTCGGAAATGCCAGATCCTAGATCACAAGAAGACGATCCGGTCTGCGAACTTTCAGCCTCAAAAGATGTGTCCACTCGATCTGACCCTTCACCGCAGGAAGCTCTCGTTCGCACCCAGCCCAGCTTACAGGTAGACTATGACATATTGTTGTCCGCCACATATCAGGTCCCCGTGTTGTACTTCGGACTCAGGTCACACAACCACGGCCCACTCGGACTAGACGAGGTCTACCAATATGTGGTGCCGGAACAGTACAGGCAAGAATTGAAGAGTGTGGGTGTCATGGGTGGGATTAGTATGGGTGTAGGTGCATGCTCAAAACCTCGTGACAAGAGCTCACGTCTTTTTCTTTTTCTTCGTAGTACCATCCAGATTCTGGTGCCCCGGCCTTTTTCGTCCACCCGTGCAACACCGCCGATGCTATGGCGCACCTCGCAGACGCAAAGAACGTCACTCCTGGGTCATATCTCCTCATCTGGCTCGGTCTCGTTGGCCATTGCGTGAACCTGCACGTGCCACGCGAGTATTTTGTTTAGTTCGGTACCAGCCCGTCCTGCATATGGAAAATTGAAAATGCGAAGCGAAGACTCGGAAGACTTTCCTCCCCGACAATGGTATGATTTAATCTTCATCCGAAGATGCTTCCATTGGCACGTCACTGTCCTCGTCCATAGGGGCTCCTTCGTCGTCACTTTCATCCTCACGCGCTCGCTTAACGCCTTGTCCCTCCCCGGCCTCGGTGGGCGGTCGTGCCGGGAGTGTGCCGGGAGGACCACTGAAGATGGACTTTTGTAGATCCGAGGAGACGGGTGCCGGTGCAGCATCTTTGGGCGCGACGTAAGTGCCACGGAGCTTAGCAATCACAGTTGATTGGCCCTTGCCATACACAATTTTCTAGACGCGGGCATTAGTGGTTGACATGCACGCCGGAGGGCACTCGATCCATACCATTTGTTTCCCAAAGAACTCAAATCCTTGCAGGGCCCGCAGGGCTTGTGTGCTGGCCTGGACATCCTTGAAAACGATGTGGGCCTGGCCCCTCATCTTGTTGGTCTTCATGGCCACGACATCGAGCACGGTGCCGTAGGTGGAGAAAAGGGTGTAGAGCGAGGCTCGTAGATCATTCTTACAGATCCGCTTATCGGGTAGGTTGGAGCAGAAGAGTCTAAGAATAATTAGCATCGACGCGCGACAGGATGTGATCTTGAACTGGTTGACTCACGTCTGGTTAGGAGGACCAGTAGCAATGGCCTTGCTGTCGGGGCCGCCGCGGGAGGGGAGTGCTTTGGAGGCCATTATTCTTATGAGATGAGAGAAAGAGTAGAAAGTCTGCAGACTGGGTCAAGTCACGAAAACAGATTGCGTGTGGGGAATTGAAGCTCAATCGCGCTCTCCGTCGATAGAGGGTCAAAACCTCATATCGAAAATGGAGCTTCGTGTCACGTGACTATGTGCTTACTCACCACCTCCGTCGTCATGCCCAGAGGTGGACCTGATCCCCTCCCCCGTCCCGCATCATACACAAGCACCCGACGGTAGAGAGATCCTCCTGTCGTTATTTATCTACACCATGGCCTCTCCCCAAGTTCACCATCTATTCCACGCACCAATTGCAGACCACTCCTTCTCCACCGACAGGCAGACACTCGCTGTCGCCCGGGAGAACAATGTTGAGCTGTATCAACAATCAGGCAACAAGTTTGCTCTGAGTGATGAGCTCAAGGGCCACGAGAAGACCGTCACTAGTGTGGACATTGCTCCTAACAGTGGTCGAATTGTTACTTGCTCTCAGGGTTCGTTTTACCTAATTAATCTATCCTTAACACAGACACTAACAGGCGCTGGACAGACCGCAACGCCTACGTCTGGGAAAAGACCCCCTCCGGTTGGAAGCCCACTCTCGTCCTTCTCCGAATTAATCGTGCTGCAACCTTTGTGCGCTGGTCGCCTTCGGAGCAGAAGTTTGCAGTCGGCTCCGGTGCTCGGGTGATCGCTGTATGCTACTTCGAGGAGGAGAACGACTGGTGGATCTCGAAGCACCTCAAGAAGCCTATTCGCAGCACCATCACAACACTCGCATGGCACCCGAACTCCGTCTTGCTGGCTGCCGGATCCACTGACTCCCACGCCCGCGTCTTCTCCAGCTTTATCAAGGGTATCGACACCCGCCCAGAGCCTAGCGCTTGGGGCGAGCGTCTGCCCTTCAACACTATTTGCGGCGAATACCTGAATGATACCGCTGGCTGGATCCAGGGCGTTGCTTTCTCCCCCAGCGGAAACGCTCTTGCCTTCACCGGACACGACAGCAGCGTGACTGTTGTCTACCCCAGCGCTCCCGAGCAGCCACCTCGCGCCATGTTGAACATCTCCACCCGCCTGCTGCCTCTCAACAGTCTCATCTGGAACGGCGAGACTGAGATCATTGCAGCTGGACACGTAAGCTCTTTGTAAATTTGTGATGCTGAACTATCGCTGACTATAATCTAGGATTGCGAGCCTTTCCGCTTCCAAGGCGACGAGAACGGCTGGCAGCTTGCTGGCTCTTTGGAGAAGAAGGCCGGAGATGCTGGTGGTGTTCGCGAGGAGTCTGCTCTGAACATGTTCCGACAGATGGATCTCAAGGGCCAAGCCTCGGCAGACACCAAACTCAAGTCTACCCACCAGAACACTGTGAACACCATCCGTATTCACGAAGGGTCCGACGGAGCTGTCAGCTCCTTCAGCAGTACGTATTCTCCACTTTCATGGTTTTCACGAGACTAACAATATCATAGCGAGTGGCGTTGACGGTCGCGTGGTGGTCTGGTCCGCATGAGGTAGCAAGATAACTTGTATACTGTAGGAAGTATTCTGCACAAATTATTCAATAGAAGAGTGTCATGCACGATACCCGATTTGTACATGATCTGCAATGACCAATTAAAAAAGCGATGACATAATAGCGTAACCCCGGATTCCGCTGTTCGCATCACAAGACTTCCCTTTTGCAACTTTGACTGGTTTCTCTTCTCTTTAAATATGGACCACCAGCCCATTCAGCTGAAAATGCACAGCCATGATTAACATTCTTTTCAATCTGATACTACTACACCTATACCTGGTCGGAGTCATCGCCAAAAATGGAGACGCGAACCACGTCTCGCGGGATGTTTTCGACTCACTCGAAGAGCAATCCCGTCTAGTGGACATATCGTACTGCGTAGGCACCACAGGAGTACAAGAGCCATTCCAATGTCTCAGTCGATGCGACGACTTCCCCGATTTTGAGCTCATCACCGTTCGTGCCCACCATCTCCACCTCATCTCCACCACTAACCATACCAGACTTGGAACACAGGAATCCTGCTCTCCGACTCATGCGGCTATATCGCGCTATCACACTCATCCAAGCGAATTTTAATTGCATTCCGCGGCACATATTCCATAACAAACACAATAATCGACCTCTCCGCCTACCCGCAAGCCTACATACCCTACGAAGGCGAGCCCGAAACCCCAGGCCCAAAGTGCTCCAACTGCACCGTCCACGCCGGCTTCATGAGATCCTGGCTCAATACCCGCGAAACAGTCCTACCCCACGTCTCAGAGGCATTGCAAAAGCACCCTGACTACGAGGTAACACTCGTTGGACATTCTCTCGGCGGTGCCGTGGCCGCCTTGGCCGGTCTTGAAATGCGTCTCAAGGGTTGGGATCCGCTGGTCACGACTTTTGGAGAACCGATGGTCGGGAATGAAGACTTTGTCAGATTTTTCGACGACCAGTTCGGGTTCGGGGATGCCATTGGTATTCCTCCTATGAAAGGCCGGAGGCTCAGACGTGTGACTCATATCGATGACCCAGTGCCTTTGCTCCCGCTACAGGAATGGGGGTATCGTGCGCATGCGGGTGAGATCTTTATTTCCAGGTCGGAACTTCCACCCAGGATGGAAGATGTGCATGTCTGCGTGGGTGATCAGGATCCAAGATGTCTTGCCGGTTCTGAAAGCCCGGCGCTTTCATTCGATCTTTTCAAAGATGTAGATTTGCCTGGGTCGACTTACCGCACAAGTTGTCAACGTGGCGAGCCTGTTTCTGACAAAGAGCAGCTTGTCATGGCTGAACACGAAGACCAGGATCATGCTGATTGTACGGTGCTGGGTAAAGATAGATTTTCTGTCCGCCGCTGGGGCTGGTCTCTTATCCCGGCGAGATACCGGCTCTGGGAGCTGTTTTACGCTCATCGAGACTACTTCTGGCGCATTGGACTTTGTGTTCCAGGGGGTGATCCAACTGGATAATAGAAAAGATGCTCTGCCTCCAGGGCCCTGGTGCTGTCGGCGTTGGCATTCTTTTCTCTGGCCTGAAGACTTTGATGATACCCTATCACGTTTGTTGCTTTCATGCAATCCGCAACTACCTAGTAGTGATTTCAATATTTTTATGAACACATTGCTAATTAGCTCTTGGTCAGCACACGGGGGTAAAATAAACATTCTAACGCTAGTAGAACAGTAAAATTTGGTTATCAGGGGGAGCTAGAGCACATTCGAACCTTGGAACAAACATTCGAGCACGCCAAAGGACGATCCAACCAGGAAAAACATGCAAGAAAAAACATACACAAGTATCATCAGACTCCAACGTGACAATCACTTTCCATGGTCCAAACTCGGCACAATAACAGGACCGAACTTGACCACATTACCTAGCGATCCCTCGCCCTGCACCATAAAGTCTGCTGCCAGGCTGAGCTTACTCTTGGAGCTCTGCGGCGCTTGACCATAGGGCGAGCTCACAGTATCCGGGTCATAAGCAACAATAGCAACGTAGTTTCGACGACCCATAAGCTTGCGGTGCTCGCGAGCCTGGCCATTGACATCTGTTTGGAAGATCTCCATCATATCTTCCTTGGTGTCGCTAGGCTGGCCAGATGACCGATGGCCGTTAGCTGGGATGTACAATGGCTTGTTGTGACTGTGCAAGAGCTTGATGATGTACGATGGGGGAGGGGTGTTGACAACGGGGGAGGCGATGAGCTGGTACATCGTCTTATGGTCCGAAGGGTTTGAGGGGTCGTGGACGAGACCTGCACCGCACACATTGACAGCGCCAGAGAGGAAAGTCATACGAAGAGACTTTTGATGAGCTATGCCTTGGAGGGTGCGAATCAAGTATGTGCGCTCGAGATCCTAGTGAAATTAGTCTTTGTCAACCAGCAAAAGAACGGTGGACGAACCTTAGATTCATGCGTCCATTGGTCTCGTAGCTCATCCATGGAGTTGAACTCGCCGAACGGACTCAAGATTCCACCCATAAGGCCCGATTTACCTACAGCCCGCTTCACCGAGTCAAAGCCGGAGCCGACAAAGTCCTTGGCGCCTACCACGCCAGCCACGGAGCTTGTGACTTTACCCAGAACATTGTAAGCACCGGTGACGGCACGTTTGCCTGTAGCAACGGTCTGGGCGATATGTTCTGCCGTTTCCAATCGCGGGTAGATCAGTGGCACGGCGACCATCCATAGACAATGTTGCACACTCGGCGGGAGCATTGCAATCTTCGGGAAGAGACCCTGGTACGTGGAACCAGCCATGACTTGATGAGGGTTTCTTTCCGAGCGGGTATCAGGACCAACGACCACAACACCGGGACCGAGGTATTTGACAAAGTGCCAGCCTGTTCCGGTTATAGTGAAAAGGTCCATGTCGTTGCTGACATTGCGGAGGAGGTCGAGGGTTGTGTGATGCTGGAAGAGTAGGTACATTTCGATACCGATGCGACCAATGTTTTTAAACATGTTTGAGAATTGCATATGCTCGGGATACGAGCCGAATCCATCGAAGCTGAGGAAGAATTAGCACATTCACCAAACTTGCGAAAACAGTGTCTTACATATCGTGATCGTCAATCTGGCAGATGTAAGGAATCTGCGCAAATGACTCCCTGATATAGGGCTGATCAAAATGGCTGGTGTAGTAATGGAAGTATGCATGAGAAACATCCTGTTGGTTAGCCGCAGTCCAAGGGGCGTTCTTTCTGGCCTCCTTTCCACTGAGAGTCAACCACTGCTTAAGAGATGGAATCTCTTTCCACATGCGATCTGCATAGATCTGGCCACCAAGACACAGCTGGGTGTGGAATCCGCCAATCTCATTGTGCTTCTGCATGATGTCTTTCCACATGTAGCCTGCACCTCCCAGACGAGCACGTTCATTAGCGTTTACACTGAGCGAGAAATCGTTTCCGGAGGTTGAGATGAACCGCCAATTTGTCTCATGTCGACCAGCAACAAGGAATTCATAGCGAGTGCAGCCAAGGTGGGAAGTAATGGCATATGTCCATTTCGCAGGACCCGCATCATCCATCTGTAGATCAATCTCGTACTTGTAGAATGTCCAGCGCTGGTGAGCGGCGATGTTTTGCGCCTTCAGCTGGCGCGGGTTTGGAGACAGGTCCATGCTTTGGTGCATGTGGATTGTTGGAGGCTGAGCAGCGTCCGTCACAAGTAGAATAGATCCTAACCACACGCCACGCTCGATATCCATGTTGGTGTAGCGTAAATAAGGACCAAAGTATACACCGTTGGTGGGCGCGGTCTTGTACAAATCCATACCGCTGCTGGGCGGAGGGCCGGAGAACCCAGTCACCATAGGCGATTGAAGGCTTTCAAATCCAGGGGTTAATGGTATGCCGGGTGAAGCAAGAGGCTGCTTGCCAAAGGCTGAGAGGCCTGGAGAAGCCAGTGGATGGGAGCTATACACGCTGGCAACGGGAGACATGGGTGTATCGTTGAGATTGAGCGGTGTAGGCCCTTTCGGGAACTCCCATTGAGTGGACTGCGTGGGAAGGTGGATGTAATAGTACTGCCCCGTGCTCGGGTCCATGTGGGCAATCCAACCTTCAGGAAGCGGCGGTGGGGATGCTGGCGTTGCCCCAGATGGGCCAGGAGATGCGACCTGTACAGTCTGGTGATGGAAACCCGACAAGTCACTGGCAACAGATGCCTGTGGTGACTGATTCGCTTGCTGTGATTGCTGTCTTGGATCATTTGCGAAGGCGGGATGATCTTGAGTCGAGACCGCCGGTGCAGACGCTGTATTTGCTGCAGCCTGATGGGTCTGGTTTGCTAGAGCTGGGTGTATCATTCCAGCTCCGACTCCAGCTGCGGCTGCGGCCCCGGCTCCAGCGGCACCGCTTGGCTTTTCGACGGGGTAGCTACCTGGAGCCGATGGACCCGAGACACTTGAATAGGCAGGAGGAGGCGATGAGCTGAGGCGCATCCGATCCATATCTTGTTCTAGAGGATTTGAGGTTGCTCTTCCTGGCTGCTGCTCCTGTTGTTGTTGCGGCACAGATGCAGGGCGTTGTTGAGACGGAGACCCATTGTACTGACTCGGATGGGCTTGCGGTGGGGGGCTGCTGTATTGGCCGGGATGAGCTTGCGGTGGAGGGCTGATGTATTGTCCAGGGTGAGATTGCGGGGGCGGGCTGCTGTATTGGCCGGGATGAGTCTGCGGCTGTGGTGTACCGTATTGACCTGGGTGGGCCTGTGGTGGTGGGCTGCTATACCCTCCTGGGACTTGAGGCGGAGGACTGTGATACTGACCAGGATGAGCAGGACCTTGGCCATTTTCACTCACGACATCTGCACCCTGGTAGACTGTAGGAGGACCATGAGGCTGAGACCCAGGCTGCTCAGTCGGAGTCCAGGGACGCGGTTGAGGAGGTTGAGAGGGCTGCTGGAATGTTGGCTGTTGACCTGAGTATTGTTGTGCTCGTCTTTGCGCGGCAACGTTGTGCGGTTGCATGCCCTGCAGGGTGCCGGTTCCTGCAATACCGGCTGCGGCATACCGGGCCTCAATATCAGAAGTGGGCTGTTGGCCTGGTCCAGCAACGGGAGTCTCCGGTGGCGGAGGTGACCCACGCTGCGCACGGGTTGTTGATGTCGAAGCGGTTGAGCTGAAGCGGTTGAGCGGGTTCTGTGGGGCCTGAAGACTGGATGGGGGACGGGCCGCAGATACAGAACTTTGTCGTTGGGGAGGCGGGTAATATTGTTGCCGGCTGTCATATTGGTCGGTGTTTGCCTCCACCGGTGGAGCAGGGACAGGACCAGCTGGAGGACGAGGATATGGCCTCGCAGCAAGAGTCTCGCGATCTGGCGCATCGTGTCCTGGCGATTCGGGCAACGGCTTAGGGGCTGCGCCTCTGCGCTCGGCCAAGGTTGCAATGCGGGGCTCACGGCCGTCCCGCGGGCGCAAAGCTGAAGGGTATTCATTTGGACTTACGGAGCCAGATCCAGCTGGCGGTGAACCATATCGCACGTCGGGATACCGATCACTGGAGCTTGAGGTGCGCATTTGAGGACGTTGACGGTCATCGGGGTAGGGCAGCGGGGCATTCGGCGGGGGGCTTGAACCCGAAGCCGAAGCTGGAGACGAAGAATCCCGTTTGCTGAAGCGAAGAGGCCCAATCACTGGAGACTCCTGGGCAGAGTCGTTGATAAAAAGCTCCTCCGGATGGAGGGCACGGTTACTGCCCATCTTGCCGATGATAGAGGCTGAAGAGCTGCAGAGGACAAAATTCAGCCACAGCTGCGTCGCGATGGAGATAAGCGCGACGATCAGCCAGAGGGGTAACAAAAAGTCAGATGTCAGATGACTATTCTTAGACTGCAGGAATGAACCAAAAAAGAAAAGCAGAAGAAGAGAAGAAAAGTAATCAAGAAGATAGGAGAACTAATTGTGCTGTAGCCGCCAAGGGCGAGACGCCGACCCCGCAGGTGACGAGAATCACAATTGCTGCCTTGGGGCCTCATCTAACAGTTGACCAAGTATTCAGAAAGAATAACCATTGGGTATCAATCTCAACTAATAATATCCATGGATGTCGAAGATATGCAGAGTGTCCAAGTGTTTTAGATATTTGTTTACTATTTACTATTTACAGACATCGCGGGCCGGTTCCAAGTTTGGAATAATTCGTCTATACATACAATCGTCGTCAATCGTGCTAACTTAACATATTCAAAACATATAGTGAAGCCCTTGAACCTCCCATTAAAATCCGAAATTAACCATCTGGAGGCCCTCCTGGGCCATCAAATCAGACCAATCAACATCAAAAGTGTGTCCAACTCGCATCAGCCGCTCCAACTGCCGCTCGTAGACAACCTGAAGAATAGCACGAGTAGTCGCTGCATTGCGACCCATGCCATCTTCCTCATCCTCCATGCTAGTCATTAATTCCATCGCCATCATCTTAATGCCGCTAGCCGAAGCTGTAGCACCAGCTAAGAATAATGGGAACACCAAAAAGTGACGGTCAGCTCGGCGAGTGTGCGTAGTGCTCTCGGCTAGTCGCAAGATCGCGTTTGCGTGGTGGTCTATTTCTCTGTCGGAGGAGTATTCCGACTCCACGCGTTGGCGGGGCCACATGCTGCTATAGGAGAAGAGCTGGCAGGTGTGATATAGTGTTGCTGACTGGAAGGGATTAGCAAACGAACACAGATCAGCACAAGAGAAGGGAGACTGACTTGTTGTATAAGTTCCCTAGACCGACGTGGGAGACTGTCCTGGTGCTGGTGGAGAAACGCGACATCGGGAGCTTCCCAAAGCCTGGTGAGCGCTTGGCGAATATCGTTGATACTTTGTGATCGTGGATCGAACTCAGCGTAAGGCAGGTTCTGCTTATCGTGTCGAATCTGAGTAGCCAAAAAGCCAACTTGCGCGGCCAGTCGGAAAGTGTCGTGATATAGACGCATGATCACAGGTAGGCTCTCGTGTTCGTCGGGGTGAATGATGCTATAGCCCTCTGGGGCATTGGGGTAAAGAAGCGATTCTGACCCAGGAAGCATTTGATGGTCGATGACAGCACGAACAAACTCTCCTGTGCCGGCTCCACTGAACAAGGCATACAAGTCGATGTGTGATACCCACCAGATGATGAAAGGGTGGGGTTCATGGCCGTATTTGGCTCGGCGCAGGTAGGTGATGTGAAGGAGACGAGAAATGTGGTGAGACCAAAGATTTGAGCCATGCGGCTCGGCGGCAGCGATCTACATTGATGTAAGTATGGGGAAATGTGATATCAGATCCCAAATCACTCACTTCATAAATAAGGAGTAGGAAATGAGTGAGGAACAGGCCATCTGAAACAAGGTCGTCGTTGTTTCGTAGGCTGTTTTGCAGGGATGGGAAGGCTTGCTGATAGTATTGTAGCGCATCGACATTGTGACCTGTGCCGCTGTGTGAGAGACTAAGGGCCGATACAGCCATCATAGCGTGAGAGAGCTAGGGCCCATTAGTATCAATCGAGTTGACATGGGATTTGGTACTCACAGGTGGGAAGCGTGTAGCCTCCTGCTCTAGGAAGTCTACACTGAGGGTCATAAAATGACTATCAGATCCATAAGAATCATCAAGACTGTGATCGTGGGGAAACAGTTGCCTCCATACGACGTGACGGAAATGTGAGAAAAGGGTTGAGTCTTGCAATTGTTGGTCGAGGCGCGGGTCCAAAAATGGCGCCTCTTCGATCTTGACTCCCGGTGAGGGAAGAGCAGGGAATATTGGTGATAGCGACAAATTGCAGAATGGGTCTGAGATCTCCGAGGTAGGCGAGAACTTGGAAAACTTGCCATTCGACGGTGAACGTCGAGTGACATCCTCGAAAGTCTTCAAAATGACCACATTCGGATCTTCTCTCACACTGCATTCACTGCGTACGACCGATGTCGGACTGTTAGCCGCGGAGCTTCTACCCTCACTGGCGGACTTATATCCAGATCTCTCCTCTTCTGCATATTCAGGCAACGAAGAGAAACTGTCTGGGGTCATAACGACATGGTAAGTTCCGGGGCTAAATGCCTCTGCTTTCCTTTCCCGGTCTTCATCGGAAGTCAGGGTGGAAAAGGGTGGCAGAGAGTCCCCAAGAGAGAAATAGTCGGTTCTCTCATCGAGACCTGCGGAACTGGGCGAGGTCACTACTCTGGTTAGTACGATACTACATCAGCCCGGTGAAAGGTGCTTACGATCCCAAACGACGTGGCCGTTTGTCTTAACGTCGGTCATACGACCCATAATGCGGGGGGTGTCATCGCGGAACGCCAATCGAGGGCGGTAATCGCAAGTATGGCCCAAACGGGTGCATTGCTATTAGACTCGTGAGTACATGATAAACAGAAGTAGAAAATAGGGTGAAGAATGCATACATTGCATTGCGGGTGTCCTTCATCACATTTGACTAAAGAGAATGTTAGCCGGGAACTTGGGGGCCAAAACGGAAACATTTCTCATCGCTCACCCTTTCGACTCTGCAAGGAAAATTAATAAGACAAAAAACTTCAGCCGAACCAGGGGGAAGGAACAAAGAACTCACTCGACATGTCCTAGACAAAGAATAAGCTTGTATTCACCAAACTGGGACGCTCATCTGGGCAGGGGAGGTACTTACCAGCAACCAGTCCGAGACCGGGGAGGCAGGCGAATGCGTGGTGGCGCGACGAGTTTATCGGACTTGGCAAGCTCTGCAAACAGATCTTCCTTTGGGGCGATGATGGGCAAACGCAGTGGCGGTTTCCCCGAGACTTTGCTCCGGCGGTTCTGCATTACTAGACTGACCGTCATAAGGCTGCTGTGGCGGGTGGGTGAGTACAGGGATATATATATAATAGGGAAGTACTTACGGAGAAAAAAAGGAAACACAGAGTACCGGGGAAGTAAAAGAATGTAAGGCTAATTAGAGGAATGATGTGATCATATATGTAGGGTGGGGGTATTCAGGGAAGGAAAAAAAAAAAACATGCATGGTTCGTAGAATGGCGCAGCCCTGTTTTCAGGCTTGACGGGTGGCGGGTGATCTGAATCTCGGATGCGAGAAACAGGTCAGATCCCGAAGTAGATGTCCGGTTCGTCCGATTAGGAAGGGGGTAGAAGTGTAGAGAAACTAGGTCTAAACGAGAGAGCAGAGGACCGCCCTGGAGAGAGGGAGAGCGAGAATTTCGTGATGGCACGCAGATGCCAACCATGTGGAAAGATACTATTATTACTTTTTTCGTGCCCGAATTGGGTTGTCCCCGGGCACTAGAGGGCACTAGGGGGAGACTAGAGCAAAGACAGAAAACGTATAAAGGTAAGGGGACAGAGGGGGGGCTGGCTGAAGCCACGTAGAAAACGATAGAGCGCCTTTTATCGGAGCCGAATGATTATTATTGTTTTTATTATTATTGTGTTCTACTCCGTACCCAGTGGGAAGATAGGGTGGGCCAGCGGCCAGCCAAAGGGTTAGGGGGGAAAGAGGGGAGAAACGGGGGAAGGTCGAGCAAAACAAAAAAGAGAAAGTCAATATGCACCACCAAAACTAAGGGCAGTCTCGATCGGCCCGGGCCCCCGGTCTGGATCCACGCAGTGTGAAGGGGTACGATTTTCGACTCCTCCGCATTCCCAACGGACTTGGCCGAGGATTAAGCGAGTGGCGCAGCACTAGAAAGGCATTTGAATCATGATATGGTTCATTATGGTCGGCTTCTGTAGATTTCTGCAGAATCCGTGCCTGAGATCCAATTATTTCGAATTTAACTCAAATAAACATAAATGGAGATTGAGATAAAACTGGATTTATCGCAGGTTACTACTGTTTCGGGTTTAGCCCCACCGGTGTGATTGGTTCGATTCTGCTCGATCGCTGCGATCCAATGGCTCTCCCCTTGGAAATGGCTGGTTCAACCAATCGTCGCCGCCCTGACTCAGGTAGCCACGTGGTTTAGGGCTTCGTCGAGGAGCCTTTGCACCGTTCCGGACCGCTCGCTGCCTCTCCATTCCTGCAGACTGGTGACAAGCGCTTCGGGCGCTGACCCAATTTTCAGGTATGCCAGAATCGCTTCTGCACGACCCTTGCGGATGGCCTCGACAGACCCATCCAGCTCCCGTACGAGAAGTTTCGATAGAGAGTTCAAGGGGACAATCTGTCGCTCACCGGAGGCATCCGAGATCCACTGATCCACTCGAGTGAAAAACGCCCGGAGCTCTTCGTAGCCCGTGCTGACGACCTGTCGTCCACCGTGTTGGAGGACCTGGTCCAGTAGACCGGTCATCTGTTCCACGTACTCTCCCAGCGCTATGGTTAGCGTTAGCAAGGATTTGACGCTAGGGGACAGGGGGCGGTCTTTGCTCTGGCCTTCCTTTTTTTTTTTTTTTGCACTTCGCCCAAAAAGGGAAGGAGAAAAAATAATAAAGGAAAAACCACAGATTTGCCGAATTTTGATTGGACTGACCTTTTCCTGAATCCGGGTTGAAACATTGCAGGAGGCATTGTACACACGCCGCAAGGGTATCGTCCTGGGCCGAGCCATGTTTAGACTCTACTTCCATTTGACCCTCCTCACACATCTCTTCCACCACGGGAGGAATGATGTTTAGGGCATCGGGCATGAAATTCAAGTCCTTGCGTACTTGTGCGATCTCGCCCATAGCCCGTAACCCGTGCGGGCGGTACAAAATGTTGGCCCGCTTCGCTTCGCGAACCGTAATCGTCTGACATACATTAGCTTTGCGGACCCCTTATTCCCGTGTAGAATCATGCAATCATCATCGCGGGGAAAGTGGCAAAAAGTCTCACCTTGAGATTATTTTCCTCCTTAGCTTGCCATTTTTTCGCCTGGCTGCTAAATTTCACTAGTGCCTTCAGCACCACCTCTTTACCCTCCCAGGTCTTCCCCGCCAGCGCGCGCTCCAGCACCGGCCAAACCAATTGCGTAGTGGGGAGATCGATCTCCGTGTCAAGTGACAGCACAGCCTGCGCTATCGCCCGTGCGGCCGTATGCTTGATGGCCCACCGGGGAGAGTCCAAATTGTCCGAAACAAGGCCGATAATCTCACGGAGGTAGAGCGACACAGCGCGTGAGCCACCAACGTTGTCCTGCCAAGTTTTCTCGAATTGGTCTTTCACATGCTCGTCGCCGTCGTGTTTGCAAACGAAAACGAAGGGCATTGCGCTCGCCGCAAATGCCATGAAACGGTCATTGGACAGCTTCGAGGCCGAGTAAAGGATTTCCCCGGAGATGACTCGAGGCGTTGCGTCCTCGGCTGTGAGATAGAGATTTTTCGCGAAGTCAATGGTCTTGAGAACGCGGTCGTCCGAAGCGAGTCGCAGAAGATAGCCCATAGATGAGCAGTAGGATGCGCTGACTGTCTCGTTTCGGTCGACAACGTACTTTGTCAGGATCTGGATGAATCGGTCTGCGTAGGGCCGGAACATCAAGGTCTTCATACTGAGCAACACTAAGACGCGACTGCAGCCCACTTTTGAGGGCAGGCCGACGGACGACCGGAGCACATCTTCGAGTCTACGTGCCAGCTCATCCAGGTTGCTTTCGTCAAGATTGTCGATCAAGTATCGCTCGATCACCTCCATCATGGGGGACGTGCGAATGCTGGAAAGGCGCATTTTATCAATCTCTTGACCCGTCAGGCCGTACTTGTCGGCATTGAGATGAACATAGTTGACCGCCTGTGGTTCCAAGGAGCTGAGTGCACTCAGGAATTTCTCCAGCATGTTAGGAACATGTGGGCGCAACAAGCTGCCCGGGCTTTTCTTGATCATTGAGATGAGAGCGCCAATGGCGTAAGTTTGAACTTCTTCCGCGCTGGCATCTAGTCCCTTGTCACTCAGAAGGAATGGAATAGCACTTTTGAGCAACGTTGCTGCACGCTTCTCTGTGCCACTCGTCTCAAGTGTGCGGATCACGGAGTTAGTGATGGTTTGGCAGAGCTTAAGAGCAGCAGTTCGGACGGACTCCTTGATATCATCCAGCAACTTGAACGCTTTGCTGTAGACTTCATCGAGATAATGGGCGAACTTCTCTGGGCGGCGACCTTGGATTAGGTCTGCCACTGCAGCGCAACTTGCTTGCCGCACACGCCATTCGCGACCGGCAAGAATGCTCTTCAATAAATCTTGCATGATGTCATCGAAATGGGTATCAATAACCACGGTAGGGTCCTTGACCAAGGATTGCCAGATGGTGTTCATGGATCGTTGTACATTGGGATTGGGGTCAAATCTGTAACGGAACAACTTGGGGTAGATCTTGGGATTCTTAGCCAAGTAGCCATCAACACTAGAGTCAGAGAAGATGCTGCTTATTCCAAATCGACCAAAGGCCGCTCGATTCGTCCAGATGGCATTGTTCGAGGCCAGTGACATAAATCTGTACACCAGAGTCGGGTCACCAGCCTCAGCAGCCAGGTTCATAATGTCCTTGTAAGTGTTCACGGAGTTTCCTTCGCCAGTGGGCAGGGCACCGGGTTCAAATAACTGCGTGTCAGCCTCAACTTTGCCACCCCCGAGATTAGGGCCTGTTGCAGTAAATGAATCGACCAGGTCTCGGACCAGATCGTCCTTCAGGGATTGGTCGCCGATCTCATATACAAGGCTGAGTCCGTGCGCACCAGTCTCCTGCACTACCTCGTCTCGATTTCCAAGGAGGCTGCTGAAAGTAGCTTGGCACTTGCGCAGTCGTTCCTGCATCTCCTGCATGTGGCCACAGTTCTTGACAAGTGATAAGAGCCAGATTGCGGACGCCTTTCGGAGAGATGGCTTGGGCGCAATGCAGTCAGCAATGATCTTGTCGCAAATTTGCGTGAACACTGTGCGTGGAACATCAGAGTGAGGAAACTCAGCATCGACATCGAAATCCTGAATGAGTGCGCGAGAATCCCATCCAGTGGCGACATTGCTCAAGGCTTCACCAATGGTGAATTGAACCTCAGGGCTACGGATCTCATGGAGACTGTAGAGAGACTCGAGGAAGTTGTTGAACAAAGTACTCTCCGAGCCAGACCGGGAGAATGTCAAGGTCAGCAGGCCCAGGGAGCTGATAGGGACTTGGTTCTCGGTCTTGGCATCGCGTGAGAGTTTTTCCTGGATCTTCTTCCAGCCATCTTCGGAAAGAATGTCCAATGATAGCACTCCGGACAAACTCAGCTGTCCGATTGCCTCTTCCGCGGTTCTCTGAAGAAGGGTGTCCCGAGACGCGTCGAGAATATCGAAGACGTTTTCAACAAACTGCTTGACCTGGGCCTCTGGGTTTCTGCTGAGTAGCCCTCGGTATGCAAGTCTACTTAGGAGATACGAGAGCGCCAAGATTGCGCCACGAACTCGCATCACTTCCGAACCAACAGCAGTATTCCATGATTGAATAACACTTGTCAATTGAGCGGTGAAACTCTTCAGCTGTTCTTCTGGGAAGTCTGGATGAGACACCAAAATACCGAAGGCGCGCGCGGTGATACCCTGATTATCCTGATCATTGCTGCAAATGGGATCCATCAAGGACGCTGCGCGTGAAATCAATTGCCCTACAACGTCATTCGGTGCCAGTGAGCAGATCTCCACAAAATGAACACCGCATTGGCGCAGGCTTTCACGTCCGCCGGTTATAAGACCTTCGAGAGTACCGGACAAGAAGTCCCTCACAGAGTCCTTTGCATGCTGTCGGATGTATTGTCTCACAGCCGAGCGGGCTTCAGGGCTGGTAGAGAGAAGCACTTCCAGCTTGTAGTCCCAATCCTGTTCTAACGCCGCGGTGATCCCCACAGCAGAAAACGCTTCCCATAGCAATGTATTGCGAAGGAATGATATAGTAGGAACAAAGGAGCCCTTGTAAGGCCCTGACAAGAGTTGCGATGCTGACATAGTCTGGACATTCATGTACTCTTCTTGACCACCCGAGCCAAGCAAAAACCTAGTGGTCTCATCAAACTTCGGGAAGTCAAACCAAGATTCATCTTGTTTTGGTGCTTGTGCTGATGCAGACCACTTCCCATCTTTGGCTGGGTTGAGGAGTCGGTACCAGTATGGATGAAGACCCTTCTTTCCTTCCTCGACAATCTCCTGTTGTCTTTCGGGGCCTCTTGCGATGGCCATCAGGTCGATCCACCGAGCCACCACATCAGAAAATGGAAGGAAACGGTTGGCAAATCGCACGGCAGCGTATTGAACACCCCGAACGGCGCGATAGCCCGTATCTGGGTCAGAGTCTCCAGGCTGCATGCTCATCTGGCGGACAAGGAATGGTCGCAACTGGTCCTGGAAAGTCTTGTCGTGGCTGTCTAGCGATGAATTGAGAATACTCCCGAGCGCTTGGTCAATACTGACGAAGATTTCAGAGCTCGAGTCATCCGCGCTCAGAGACGCAAACAACCACCGGACCAGATTGAACTCAAAGTTCTCTTCGTCGGATTGCAAAGTAAAGTCGACCTTGGGAACCATGATACCTATACTTTCATAAGCGAGTCCTCGCAGACTGAGATCCGTTGCTGGCAACTTCTGCCCACTGGCAGCCGGGCTGGGCCATTGTTGGGACTGGATGAAGTCCTTTAATCCTGCAATCAGCTTGGGTGCGATTTGCTTGAGGTCGGATGGTGCTCCCATACGGACCACCCAAGTAGTGAAGGTGAAGATTTGGGTTCGTAGCTTGGATGCTTGCAATCCCTGGGCGGATCTTGCGGAATCAGATAGAAGTCCCTCCTCAACAAGTCTCATGATCCTTTGTGGGTCCGAGGCAGCTTTCACGGACTTTCCGAGGAAAACCAGGAGTTTCACCTGAAGGGGTGGCCGGGCAGGAGGGGCCCCAGGCGTTCCGAAATACATATCGTAGAGCTCTTGCACGACATCTGGGTTCTCAATGTCCGCAGTAAAGCGCTTTAGTGTCTCATCGCCCAGATCAGCGAGACGCGAATTGGCATCAGCTGAGGCAATCAACGAAGGCAAAAAGCGCTGAGGATCTTGGAAAGCACCACTTCCGATGAATCGGAGGGCGGTGACTTTTGTTTCTGTCAAGTTCAAACCACCATCTGTGGAAGGATTCCATGTTTCATTTGCAGGAAGGCCTTTGTTCAAGAATGTGTACTCTTCTGGTGATAGACCAGGACATGTTGTAGTCTCTTTGGGACCAGGGGTGAGAAGCAACAACTTTGCCAACCAAAATGACAAGAACTGAGAATCCTCATCCGACATGCCCAGGCGATCTTTCAGAGCTCGATCTTCTTCGCTCCCCTTAGATGGAATCTTCAAAAGGGGCAGTAGGCGCATAACCAAGTTGAAGACGATAGCACCTTGAGTGGGCGAGGTTCCAATTTGGGAGATACCCTGGAGTAAAGGGAGAAGGATATCGACTCTAGCTTCTGACCCAAGACGATCAATTCCTTGCTGAGCATAAATGAGATCGAAATGTCTGACGAGTTGGGATTTTTGTTCTTTGAATTGCTTCAGCAGAGCTGCCACGGGTAGTTGAATGGAGGGGTTTTTGACTCGGGTGTTGACATGCTGGCAGACCGAGATGATTTTGTTGCGCACAGCTACGCTGTCAGAGCTCAATTTCAACAGCAAAGGCGCCAGGTATGTTCCCAGTAATGACTGCAGCTTTTCATCTGTGTCTGCCATGGCGATTCTGAATTCCACCTTGCCTATCAGGGTCAACTCACGAGCCTCGGGGCTCTGTGAGTCCGCCATGGTGAGAAAGGGGGCTTCGGGTTATCGAGTTAACTCTAACAGGGCATCAAACAGAATGATTCAACGCGAATGAATGAAACGAACCCCAAACTGCACTGATAAACACGACTTATAGGCAACGACAACTCACGTCATCGTCAAGTCGGTCGAGCATACTGCGGGCAGTTTAGCTTCATTAGTCAGGTAATTAGTCATCACCCTAGGGACCGCCCGGGCATATCATAAGTGGTGTGTATTTGAACATTGTAAATTGATTTGATTACATTATGAAGCACTATTTCAATGTTAGACTAATGAAAGCTATTGCCCATTCGATCTTTGCTCTGCGGCCTCTCCTCTCAAGAACCGGCCGACTTCTCTCTCAACGTCGACTGAGCGAGCGTTGCCATCCCCCTGTTTGGTATTTCCGAATAGACACTGCCAGAGGTCATCTTTCTTCACCATCTCTCCCCCTGAGTCACCAGTCTGCATCAAGCTCCCGAGACGAGAGTCTCGAATTTCCATTGAGTTGGCAGAGTCAATTGCTGTCTCCGTCAAGTCCTGGACAACAGCGCCGCCATCGCCAACAGGAGCCTCTGGAGCATTTTCGCGTTTCTCCTTTTCAATGATGTGGGCTAGTCGACGCGCGACTGATAGCTCGTAGATAGATTCCTCTACGGTACCAGATACAAGGTACATCCATACAGTGGTTGGTCGATGCTGGCCGATACGGTGCACTCGAGCAATCGCTTGCAACTCTATCGCGGTGTTGATGAGTGGCTCACACAGGAAGACATGGGTCGCATTGATCAAAGTGAGCCCCGATGACTGTGCTTTACCGTGCAGCAAGAAACACTCGATCTGTATTGAAGAATTAGTACGTCATGATCTGCTGGCTAGACGTTGCTTACCCTTGGGTCTGTTTTGAACATCTCAATGCCATTCCTGTGGTCCACCGTAGTACTACCGATGTCAAAGCGAGCGAATGCCCCCTGCAACACCGTAATGAAACTCTTGTACTGAGAGAAGACAATAGACTTAGCTCCAGGGTCGTGTGCCCGCAACCATATAATATGTCGGGCCAGTGTGTCGATCTTGGTTCCGAATGAGTCCTTCAACTCAACATGTTTGATTTCATTCAGAAGCCCGGAACTGATATCGCTGTAGATGGCATTTTGGTGCCCTGGCGCATTAGGCTTTGCATGCGAGTCTTCCTCTTGTGCCGAAAGATTCTGTGGCCTGTATGTGATTGGATGGAAATCCTTGGGCACCAGCTTTCTTTTACACATGGGACAGTTGTGGTGTGCCTTCCACCAAAGCCGAAGGCAATCAGTACAAAATTTATGGCCGCACACGGTTAATACCCCTGTATCCATGTTAGTGAAAGCGTAGCAGAAGAATTCGATCAATACCCACCATCTTCGAATGAAGACTGGCAAATGATACATATCCTGGCGCTGTCATCGGCACTGGAATCTTCCTTCAGATGAAGAAGATATCTTGCCTTGGACTTCAAGGTAGATAATTTCCCTTCGATGAGACCTTCCTTTTCTAATTTGTCGGCAAAAAGAACCTCGTCCAACGGCATACCCGCGCTCTCCTCGTCGTATGGCGCAACCGTGTCCGAAATCTGTTGCAAGTGGCGATAATATTCGAGTCGATTGTTCATGGCATCGCGGAACATCTCCACCTCTCTCTCCAGACCATTCGATGCCTTGAGTTGATCGGCAATCATTTGGCCCGCATTCTTCAAAACCATTTCAACAATCTCATGTTCAGCCCGAGCGCGCGAATTTCCTGTGCTTGACTGCCATTCGAGTGCGGTCAAAATGCTACGAAGTTCACTGATGATTTTACGGAGTGATCCGAGCTCAGGATCTGGTCGAATCGCATTGCGAACATCCATGATATCGAGAAACAGCGGAGGGGAAGGTCCTTCTCCCTTTTTGGCTTGGGCGATACCTGCTTTGACTTCATGGGAGATGAGGATGTTTTTATCGCCAGTGAGTGCATCGTGTCTGTCGGCATAAATCGATCGTAAGGCTTCCATATAGACATACATTTTGTCTTGATGCCTTGTTGAACGCTCGTATTCGTCTCCTTCGAGCTCTGCTTCTTCTTCTTGATCAATCAATGGTTGCGTGACAAGTTGAATCATGATTTCGCGCCATTCTTTATACTGTTCCGCGTGCTTGTTAAGGGCTTCACACAGGTCTTCGAAGTTGCTGATCACATTGTAGGCCTCGATTCCTCTGCTGTAGATCTGAGGATCCATTTTCGGTAGCTTCACAAAGGCTTTTGTGTTGGCCTTTTCTTTTACCGTCTTCATGTGACGTTCGACCTTTTGAGAGACATCGGTCAAAATCTCTTTTCTGATAGCCTTGGCAGCTTCATATGCATCTTCTTCGCGCTTTTGAAGCTCCTTGAACTCAACTGAGTCTGGATCCGTCAGACTTTTGTCGCTTTTGATTTGGTAGAATGCATTTGCGGTAAAGAATACTGCAATGTGCTGGACCTCAAGTGTAGCTCGGAGCTTGAGTCGACATTGGCCAATGAGACTGTTTTTGTCAGCTTCTTCATCTTCAACTGAACTGTGGGCATCTTCATTGCCAGTCTTCTCCTTGGACAGACGCAATTGTTCCCTGCTGTCTTTGACCAGTTCAGTGGAATGATTCAATGCTTTCTGCCACAGATCGAGGGCTTCTTGGCGTCTCTTTGCATTCTCCAGGAGCTGACCGCGCCTCAGTTGAGAAAGAAGAAGTGACCGCTCCTCGGTCCGAATGTTTGCGTCATTGGTTTCAATCATAACAGCTAGCACTTCTTCCACGGTCCGCAGAGGAGCGGTTCCCCCAACAACCCGGCGTTTGCTCCCACCACTCTCAGGATGGAGGCAGATTTGACGGAGTCTTGTCAACCAATTGCGCATTTTCTCGATGATATTGGGATCTGAAGGGTCCCAATCACCTCGAAGCGGAGCTCCCACGGTATCCAGACCACACTCCAAGGTCATTTCGTCGAACAATTGACGATATTGTTGCTCTTCGACCGCTGTGAACGGGGTAGTGATGACAACTCGCTTTTGAGGTGGCAGACGTAGCTCATCGCGTACACGATCCTTACTATGTCGCAGAGCAATTGTGCCGATGATTTCGACCAAAACAGACCCAAAACGAGAATGCAACCTCTTCCAGAGAGGATTCGAGAAGCAATATGGCCTGTAATGAAGAAACAGCAAAAGGCCAAACAGATCATCGATATTCTTGCGCAGTGGAGTGCCAGTAACTGCCCAAGCATTCTCTCGGGGAATCAAACGAGCTACTTGTGCTGCGTTGCTAACTCCACTTTCGACCATTTGAGCCTCGTCCAGGCAGACACGCCACCAGGAGATGCGGACCAACGGTGTCTTTCTCTGTTCAAACCGCTTTTCGTGACGCAAATTCCGTTTCGGAGCGGCGCCGGCGTAGTGGATCTCCTTGGAAATGACATTGTAGGTTGTGAGCACGACATCGAATTCGGCAAGTTCATTCATTAGCATATCGTCATCAGCAGCTTCTTGGCCACGCCTGGCGGGAGGACTGCGTTGGATGCCGGTGTAATGATGAACGCTCAAGGAAGGGGCGTGTCGGTTCAGCTCTTGCTTCCATTGTTCGAGAATCGCCGGTGGTGTAATGATTAAAGTTGCACCGGAAGGCTTGAGTCCCTCGGGATCAATCTTGAATGTTGCGGTTCGACGGTTCAAACATATCAAGGCAATGACTTCGACTGTCTTCCCCAGGCCCATTTCCTCTGCAAGGATGCCTCCCCTCAAATGATCAGCGGCATCGTACCACGTTGATGTCTCTCTTATCAAAGTCATGAAAAGTTGACTGAAGTAGTAAGTCCTGCCATCGGCATCTTGCTGACGATGAAATGACGCCGGCAGGCCATCAGTTGCGGGTTTTTCAATGGGTATAATCTGGCCATTTTGGTGAACGTCCTTCCCTTCTCGTCTTAACAACCATCGGACTGCGCGCTTTTGAAATGGAAAAAGTTCGCATTCAATGCCGGGACATTTGAGGCGTGCTGCTGTGGTATCTGTAACTTGAGGAACGTGAACGCTATCATAAAATTCGCGAGGAGACCATTCACGATATACTCCCATCATTGCTTCCCGGCGATTACTCTGCGGGGGGATCTTCGAAAGGCGAGAGCTCTCTTGAAGCACGTACTCAGTGAAAACTTCTAGAACCGAGTCATGCATAGACTTGACATCTGGAGAATTCGGGAAATCTGCCCAGAGGATGACTGTCTCCAGGTTCAAAAGTTCAGTCTCGGGCGACGCACTTAGATGTGCTTGGTAGCAGGCAATCGGATGACGCTTGGAGGCGCGATCTGCTGGTGTTAACTTGCTGGCGAGCTGAATTTGTCGAATGAGATTGAACAATGTAGTGTCATGGAATAAGTATGAGAAGAGCTGCTTCCCGTGATAGTCGGACAGTTGGAGTTGCATGCAAGACGGCTTGCCACCCGTATTCTGTTGACAGCCTGAATTGGCCGTGATGAAAACAGGAAATCGAGCCTCCGTTTCAATTGAGTGGTAGTGGTGCAAAAGAGTGTTTGGGATTTTCTGGTTGATAGATCAGAATTCCGTTTCTGGACATCCATGGATGAGGGATACTCAATATCCAACTTACGATGCGCAAAGTCAATCGTGCCAATGGGATATAACCCAGAGGAATCCCTGAATCCGAGACACCATTTTCTTGAGAGAGACTCCACGATCCGGCTTTAACAACCTTGCGGCGTTTTGTAGGAGGGGCATCGTCGCTGGCAATATCGCATTGCTGAAAGATTGGAAGTATAGACGTCAAAGTCTTATCTATTGAGGGGTGTCAGTGTCATTGTTCATACAGGGGTAGCAACTTTCGATGTGTCAGTACCTGGTAGAATCGCATCTCCCACAAGGACCGTCATTCTGTTCAAGGCAGCGTTGCCACACGGAGTTGGAGAGCAACGAACGAAGGCGCGATTATGATGCTGGGAGTAGGCTTATCGCGCTTATCGACTCGTGACGATAAGACCCGGCAAATTGTAAATCCGGAGTAGCTGCATTACAAGTATACTACGGTTCCACCAATCAAAGCTGTCCCTGTTACTTTCGAAGACCTGAATCAATGAAGATATACTCCAATTTAGCATCAGTAGAACTGCCCAGGTGTGTATTAACTTTGGAGAAATGGTGGTTTTACATGACGCTTGGTCAATTTCAATTAATTCCAGTTTAACCATCGAGCAAACCTTGAAACCATGAAACCACCTGCCTTGACCGTAACTGTACATTAGAACAGCCTATTCTCAGGTTTCTAGTCCGCTCCAAAGCATGTGTTGCACACCACTTATTTGAAAGCTCTCGAGGAATATGTCAACCACAGTGTCTACTTTGAGGATATGTATTTGTTGGGCGCGAACCTGACGCTAGTAGTGAAAGGCAACTGACTAAGAGCACTGCTGATGTTGGTGCTGCCATCATGCGATAATACTGAGCCGCCTGTCTCTCCTAGATCCCGTATGAGATTTTCAATTGCTTCGGCTTGTCCACTTGCATGTAGGATGTTGCCGATTGCTGCGTGTAACTCTAGGTGGTCTACCATCATAATAACATTGTCTCCCCGGTTGACTGCTTCAAGCGACATGTCGAATTGAGATTGGAGGTTTGGGAAGTAATATGGGTCTGAGAAACAACCTAGACACAAGTCATTACCGGTCTCGAGGCTGCTGAGCGCGAAAGGAATGATATGAACTGCTTGTAGTGTTCCCATAGGTTGATCCGGGGGGGGGGAACTGTGGTCGGAGCTCCAGTCTTTTTGGGCGCCTTTTCTGGCGTCTTCTAAACATTATATCTTCTAGTGGAGCAATGTCCTCGTGATACAGGTTTTTTCTAGCATGGAGGGACTGGGAAGACGCAATCACCGAGACCTTGCAGTCTAGATATTCAGCAAAGCTAAACAAGCAGAGAGTATGTGTACAAAGGAAAAGAAAATTGTCAGACAGCTTCTGATGTAACCAGAAAAGATCACTCCATATCCAATGCAAGTGCGGACTCGACGCCATTACATAAATAGACGCCAAGCACCAAGAATAAGAGCAGCAGTACCCGTGCAAACACCCATAAGCCATTGCAAGGTCGAGAACTTGACAGCCTCCACTCGCTCTCTTAGACCAGCAACCTCCTGCTCGATGCGCGTCTCAGTTTCCTTGATCCGCATTTCTTGACTATTCGCTTCTTCGCGAATCCGACCCTTCTCCAGGTTCAGATCCAGCCGGACAGAAGCCTGCGTGCGACCGATTTCGTCGCGGAGTCGCGAGTTGAGCTTCGCAAGATCCGCTGTAATCTTCTCGTGTTGTGAGCGAGTGGCATGCGCCTCGGTGGAGTCTGAGTTTAAGAGTTCGGAGCGTAGTTTGGCGAAATCGACCTTTTGTGTGTATGTTGATCGTTCCGAGTCTGGAAGCATGGTATGTTAGTCACTACCGGATAAGTAGTATAGTGGCGTCATGGAGGGAACATACCCTCTCGGAGGACCATTGTTCGAGTCAGGTTTTGGATCGACTCTTGGATGATATCATTCAGGACCCGCATCATAGCCACGGACTGTTCCTCGCTGAAGCCTTCGGTTTGGAGGCGCTTGACGAACTTTAGGGTATCAAAGTGGTGGTCTCTGGGGCGAGCAGGGGTCGCATGAAAAGCGCGACGAGCTGGGTTGAAGCTTGCGACATATACGCCATTGTGTCGGATAGTGTTCGTGTTTTGAGTATTCGGCTTGGTGGGAGAGGGTTGTCGGGAAACGAGGGCGCTGGAGATGAATGTTCGGGAGGAGGTAGAAGCGATGTGTGAATGTTGGAAGGACGTGTTCGATGAGTGGATTGTTCGTTTTAAAGGAGTCCAGCCTTGGAAGAGTGGCCGCTTCCGACCAAGTGCGGAATAGTGGGATACGGTGATAGAAGGCCGTGACGAGGAGCTGTTCCAAGTCAAGCGAGGAAGTATGGTGCGCGGAACTTCCGCGACGTGCTTTTGTGATGCCATGCGGATGACAGACCGAGATTTGGGTGTATGGATCTAAAGATGTTCTCGAAAGGAACGAAAGATCGTAGGCGGCCGGGGCCCCGGGGCCCAATCGGAGGATGACTAAAAAATCGGGAAGCCCTGACGATCGACAGTTTTCCGTCGGCCCCATCCCGTACGGAGTACGGACTTTCAGCATGGTTTGTACAATGCAGAATGTGTTTTATTTTAAACAAATCTTTCATATTTGGACTCATATCAACCGCAGGAGAACGCTATCACAATTCCATGATATTAATCTTGAATTTATAGGTCGAACAACTCCTTCAGCTGCTTGATGGTATCCTCAGGGCCATGAACAGAGTGTCCGATGGTTCGGGGGTCTTCGTAGATTTCATAATCGTTGCCTCCCACAAAAGTCTTGTCACCGAAGAAGTGGATGGTCTTGTATTCGATGCCAGAAATGCCCTTCTCGGCCTCGATGTGCTGCAGACAGTAAGTCTTGTCCCAGCCGGTGGGGAAGACGTCAAAGGAGATTTGGCCGCCGATGGAGTAACTAATGTGCTTGGTCAGTATGTCGTTGGTGGGATCAGACGAAAGTTGCGAAACTCACGTGAGACCATAGTCGGGGAATTCCTTCTTCAAGGATTCCACAAGAGTCTTTCTGACGTTGTGAATCTTATCAAATCTATGCCGCAAGTCAGTAAATACCTCTTGCTATAACCGAGACAGAGGCACATACGCTTCGAACTCATCACGCTCCTCGATGCTAGCAGCACGGCCAACGGGGCTGATGTTAACCATTCCATTGCGGAACTCAATGAAAGTACCACGCTTGCGAGGCAGCTTGGTGTTGGCAATGAACTTGAGGACGAAGTCGACCAGGTTCTGGTACTTGTCTTCTCCAAGCCATTGGATGAAGTTGTTGCTGGCGAGGGTTTCGCCGAGACGGAATGCGGTCAGACCGTTCTCAGAGAAGCAGAAGTCGAAGAGGGAGGTGACATCGACATTAGGGGAGCCGAGCTGTTCTTGTTGCTTCACGAGGTTCGAGCCGCCGACCTAAGTCACGTTAGAGGCCGTTCACACTGATCGGTTGGGAGACGAACGAATCCAATGGCGGTCTTGTGGCGCAAGCGAGAGAGCAGCTCGAGCATCTCTGTGGAAGCATGCTAGAGCGGCAATTGTTAGCAACTGATTGCGCGGGGTGGTTGCTGGAACGTACTCTTCTGGCGGGTGTTAGGGTCTCGTCCACATCGAACAGAACAACAGTGTTCTTGATGGGACGGTCCACCAAGGATGGGTAAACGCTGGCAGCTTCGGTCATGTTGGATAGAGTATTGAGCAAGGAATTGGTCACTGCGAAAGTACCAGACAATTCGGGGGGTAAATAGACAGAGAGGGGCGCTTTTGACCGCAAGCGGTGAGTGATGGCGGGACCGTTAGCGCGGGCGTCCAGAAGCAGAAGGCCACCTAGAATTTCGATTGCGATTGACTCAAATTTAGGATTGCCTTCGTGTCCTCTGTTGTGTACATTGACCATGTGGCGCATTGGATTCACTCATCGCTGGAGTGGCTGTTATCGATAAGAGATAGAGAAGAGGGGTTAATATACTGGATGTAGATATGTATGAAACAATGTATGTACTTGCTCTGCCTAGTATGTTTATTTGCGTCGCATGACTTACATATTAGCTATATTAGATTCACCAAGGAATCAGTACGCCCAACGCCCAAACCGCACCAGCTCAGCGACCCATAGTAGACTGGAAGACCTTCGCTGCAAGCTCACTCAACAGCCTCGTCCGATCGGGCGTCGGAAGGTCCAAGAAAACCTCATAGACACTTTTCCCCTTTGCGTCACGAACGGCACCAAGGCGGTTACCCGCAACAGCACCGGCAACGGCACCAGGGAAGTTGCCAACGATGAAACCCATCGCGCCCCCACTAACACCACCAACGAGAGCCCAGAATCTCCCAGTCGGGCGTGTTCTCCTGCCACCCTCTCCATCATTCTCTTCAGCAAGACCTTCCTCTCTCAGCATCTCCTCAAACACGGACCCGAACTGATCGCTGTCGCGATCATCGCGACTACCACCAAAGCCAAAGCTAGACCACGAGAAGCCCCCGGACGGGACTTCTTCTTCGGCCTCGGTCTCGGCCTCGAAGGCACGAGTGGAGTCGTAGTCACGACGGCGTGTGGAGTCAGAGAGAGTGTAGTAGGCGTCGTTGATGTCTTGGAATTTCCTGGTGCGGGCTGGTCGCTCCGGGGAGTCGGCGGGGACTCGATCCGGGTGGGACTTTAGTGATTCCCTGTGGATGTTAGAGTGGTCTAGACGTTGATATGGTGTGACTATTCGTACCTCTTGTAGGCAGTGCGGATCTGTTGTTGGGTCGCATCTTGGGTGATGCCCAAGATCTTGTCTGATAAGTGTTAGTGGAGGTGGTTTAGTGCTGAACCAGTGGCTTACAGTAGTCGGGGCCTGTGAAGGAGTTAGTATGTTGGGCAAAACTTGCTGGGTGTCAACTTACTTGACATCTTGATCGTGGTCAAAGTAAAGTGAACAGAACAGAAGATCAAATCATGGAGTTGGCACCACAATCAGTGACGTCGTTACCGCCTGAGGCAGGCTATTTACAATGTACCATGGTACGAGTGACATTTAATTTTAACTATTTTTATGACGATACAAAAGTACTCGTACTTGGGCATCACATCTCAAACATTTATACTCCGTAAAATCTACATTGATTGTTCTAAGCTCCAATACCAATGTGGACTAGACTCGACATGTCTGAGAAGTGTTCGGGATTAGGTTCAGCCCAGCCACCTTTCCGCCAGGGGGGTTTTCACACACTCTCTCTCTGATCGTGATTTGAAACATCCGTTAGCAAGCAACCTCCTGCGTCGTACTCCATACAGAGCAATTCTTCAAGAGTGGCCACCTGTCAACGAAAAACTTCCTGCATGAAATCGGTGGAGCAGGTGCACGCCTCGGCCTAGAACACACACATTCCGCATTGCTGCAGCTGCTAGTGGCTGACCTGCGTCCTGACTCTTTCCATCTTTGAATTGCCACACAGAAGGGCGAAAAAAAAAGTCCCAGGGGCAGAGCACACAAAAGGACACAAAAGCAATTAGAAATTCCAATCCGTATCAACAATCCAGCTACCCTCGCTTCTCACCACTATTCAAACGCCCCACAGCAACAATGGGTTGGTTCGACGGTAAATCGTCGGTTTCCTCAGCAGGTTATACACGCCGGCGGTCGCCAACACACCAGAAGTCCGGGTTTTCCACTCACCACTCGCGACACTCGGCACCAACCTTCTTCACCGGACTGGGCGGTGGACTGGGCGGGAGTCGAACAGGCGGCCGATCAAGCCCATCTGTCTTCTCCTCGTTCTCGTCGTCGTCTCGACGCGCCCGACCCCGTGAGGGCTTTGTGCAGCGTATGATCCGCGACATCAAGAGGCTGTTCCGTGACATTTACCGGTATATGCGCCGCAACCCGATGAAGGTGTTCATGATGGTTATTGTGCCTCTGTTGACCAGCGGTGTTCTACCGAAACTGCTGGGTATGATTGGCATTCGCCTGCCGCATGCTGTGATCTCCGCTCTGGGTGGCAGTGCGCCGAAGCCTGCTGGGTTTGCTGAGGCTGGGGGCCGTGGCATCTCCGAGAACATCAGCAGCCTCATGAGCATCGCCAAAATGTTTGCTTAGGCATTGATCATCTCCCCGGCTGTCCTCCGCGAATTGCTCTCCGACACCTAATGAACCATCACGATATACCGACCGCGCGCCCTTTGTTATGCCCTTTTCTTTTCGATACTCCGACGTTTCCCTTTTTTTTTGCGTTCTCGATCTCCGGTGTTGTCTTGTGTACTGGGAGGCTATCTGGGTTTTGATAAAACTCGTCTTCGTCTTTGCCGTTTGCCTGCTTTCATTTTCCGTTCATTTTCCGAAAAAGCTGTTAGGTCTGAAAGATCTCGAAATGAAAATATTTGACCCAACGTGTTGGAGAACTGGAGTGGAGGTCCCTATTTATTTAGTAGGCTAATTAAGTATGGGTGCCCAAGTCCGGACAGCTGTACACCGCAGGTAATATCTGCACCAACTATAAGCCCCCTGAGGACCCGCCAACGAACTATTGATCTGAGAACGAACCGGTCTGTGCCACGTAGATGGGTTCGGAGCAGGCCCCTTGGAATCAGTAATCCCAGTTCTCTGATGGCGATCTACGATATTTGGGAGGTGACAAGAAGGCCTTGCTTTGATTGGAAGTATGTGTACATTTTGACTAGCTGAGCGTTGCTCATCCGGTGTTTCTATAGCAAAGCCAACATTTTTTTGAGGAGCTAGGGCAATCGGCAAGTATGCATTAACAGCCATGTAAGCCCAAGCTCATGATCGCTGGGAGCGCTTTCCGCGCTTGCGAGAGCGAGGTTTGGAGGTAGCAGTGGTCTCGGCTTCCTCGACAGGCTCATCGGATTCATCAGAATCCACCTCCAGCTCGGCAGGGGAAGTTCCCAACACCCGACCAACGGTACGGTTGAAGGCCCAGAGAGGAAGCTGGAAGACCATCGTCTCACGAATACCCGGGCGTTCAATCTGATCAATATCCAAAAGGAATTCCTGGCGCTCGCCATCCTCGTTCTGTTCTTCCAAGAAAACATTTCCAACAGAGTCAACGATCAGCGTCTTGCCGTTCTCGGCAACAACACGCTTGCGCTCACCAGTGCTAGCACGCTCGGTGTTGGCAGGCTGTTCGGTAGGAGTCGAAGTACCAGAAGCACGAGCACCAACCCGAGGACCCTTCTTATCCTTCTTGTTCTCCTTGTCCATCATACGCTTCTGGCGACGGTTGACAGCAACCGCACCCGCACCCTCCTCAGACTCAGGAGTCTCTGCAGCAGAATCAATTCCAGGGATACCGCGAACACCCATATCATCACCCCAGGCAGCCCGACGAGCCTGTCGGATGTAGCGATCGACGAACTCGCGCTGGCGCTTCCAGCCGAGAATCAACGCGGCGTAGTGGGCACCACCGCCGAAGACTAGGAACAGACCGGCCAGCACGGAGCCCAGACCGGGGCGGAAGCGCGAGTAGTAGTATCCGGTGCCCTTCCACAGGGGGAAGCCATTCTTGAGGAAGTGGTCGTAGCGCTCGCGGCCCGGTCCACGCAGGACATTTGCAACGAGGTTGAGACGGGTAGAGCGGGCGTGAGCGTTCTTGGTGGCGGCGTCGATTTCGCGCTGGGAAGGACCCTTGTTCACGTTGACACCCTGGTTGGATTTGGCCTTGCTCTTGTCCTTGGAGTAATTGGCGATGAAGGCGCGCTTGACCTTGTCCGGGTGGATGGTGCGAGACTTCTTGCGGTAGGCTTTGGTGATCTGTTCTTGATTGGCATTGGGGCGGATCTCGAGGAAGTCTGCAGATGGTCAGGACAGATATCATTGGAATTTTTGGGGATTGTTTTTTTTTTTCGTACCGTAGAAGGTCACGTTCGCGCCTTCATAAGTAGCCACATCATTCTGAAGACCGAAGATCTCATAGTCTGGATAGGGTCAGCGTCTAGTATAGGAGGTGGGAGGTCGGGGTTGATAATGACCTTCTTTGGACCAAGCGGCGACCAGGCCGAAGAAGACGAAGAGGGAGAGGAAAAGAGCGAAAGGCTTCATGATGATGGAGCGGTCAATGCCGCGGAGCCCAGAATGAATGTAGAAGTGTGGCTAGAACCAGCTTCGAACACGAATAAGCAGGTCAGATCAGTGGAGGACGAGGAAAAAGCGGTCGGGCACTTGATGATCCACCTCTTAGTTCAACGTGGCCCAATCGATGACGAGGTGTTGGCTGCATTTGCTGTCTATTCTTTGACTGAAGTTTTGCCGTGAGGGGGTTCTGCATGTTTGGATCTGAGCGTACACGTATATATAGAGAGAGGTTATTCCGAGTTCTTTAATTCATAGCTATACGAAGCCACTATGGAGACATCGTTGCCTTGAACCTCCGAGCTCCAGGGCTGGATCAGGGGATTACTATTATTAGCCCAGAAGAAAAACAATTGTGTCTACCTAAAAAGCACGATAGACAGAACTGTCAAAAGGGAGCCAAAAGTACTATTCAATTGTTCTTCAGGCCACCTTGTTGACAACTCGATCCGCGCCTGCCTTATTTTGAAAGGGGCCTGAAACGTCTTGGGAAAAAAAGTCCCCATCTTTACATCTCTCGCTTCTGACCTGTCTCATCTCTCTCTTCACACTCACCTTTACTCTATCCAACCCTTTGCTCTTCCTCCTCTTCTCAACAACACAATGGCCATCTCCATCCCCATCGATGCGATCACTTCGCGCTTCGGTGACCGCTTCAACAGCCTCCGCAACACTTCTCTGAGCTCCCGATTCGCCAACCTGCGTCCCGTCTCCGAATTCCTCGACGTGAAGCGCGTGTCGAAGCCGGCCAACTTCGCTGAAGCTCAAAGCCGTGTCAATTACAACCTCTCCTACTTCTCCAGCAACTATGCCGTCGTCTTTGTTATGCTCAGCATCTACTGCTTGCTGACCAACCTCACCCTGCTTTTCGACATGCTCTTCATCGGCGGTGGTCTCTACGGAATCGGCATGCTTCAAGGCCGTGACCTGGACCTGGGTTTCGCCCGTTTCACAACCTCCCAGCTCTACACTGGACTGCTCATCATTGGCGTCCCCGTCGGTATCTGGGCCTCGCCCTTCGCCACTGGTCTGTGGCTGATCGGTGCTACGGGTGTGACCGTCTTCGGCCACGCCGCATTGCTTGATAAGCCCATTGAGAATGCTTTTTCCGAGGAGGCGGTCTAGGTGGTCGACCGCGAGCTCCTTTTGATATGCCCTCATGGGGAAGACCACCGGGGGCACGACTGGGGAGAGACAACAGGGGACGCGCGTGGGATGAGACTCGGGTGGAGGAGGTAGACAGTGACGAGGGTGTGTACGGGCGGGAGTTGGTGCGGAGCGGACGACACTCACGGCAAGAATATGGACGGGTGGCACGCCGGCGTGCGGAGTATGAGGATTTGACGGACGACAACGAGTCGGTGGAAGGGGGAGACTTCGATCTGTACGATCACGAAGACAGTACCGTGGCCTATGCGGTCCAACTGGCCATGCGGGACAAGGAAGATCAACTGGTAGACCATGCGCTGGAACGGATCCGTCGCGCCCAGATGCTCGGACAGAAGAACGTTCGACTGTCGAAGCGTGAGCTGGATGCACTGGAACGGAAGCGCCAGCAGGGAGATGGAGCGCCTCGGCGTCCCAAGCAACCGACCTCACGACCCTCCTCACGGCGTAGTGCAGTGCCAGAACAACCAGCCGCGTACCCATCCTTTGCGCCAGATGCACACAGTTGGGCCCGTGGGACGGGTGCAGCTAGTCGGCCTTCCAGCTCGTCTTCTGTTCGTCCCCGCACCCCCACGACCCAATCACTTCGGCCCCAGCAATCTGGCTCTCCGCTTCGCCCTACTTACCCGCCATACTCTCCTGAACGCTTCATGTCGAATGGCCGGCCACAATCAATGCAGCCGCCGACAGTATACCAACGGCCGCTGCCGGACGATCCCTCGTGGGCTCCGCCGTACTACAACCCAATGCAACTGAGCCCATTTGGTGAAAATGCACCATATCAGCCACAGCTCCCTTCTGATCTTCGCGTCGGGCCTCAGAATCGAATGACGTTCCCTGGCTCTCCCTATAATGCATACCCGTCACCCACCCGCAGGCGTACATCACAAAGCTCCGTGCAGCCACAGGAGGCTCCAGCTCCGGCTGCTGCACAGCCAGAGGACTCCAGCGAGAGTTCAAGCAGTGATGACGAAGTGCAGATCGTGAAGGTGGCCAAGGTGGCCAAAGTGGCGGAGCGCCAGGCTCCCACGCAGAAGCGTACAGTCTCTGGGGGTAGTCGTGGGACTCGAAAGCGAACGAGTCACTGAAGTCTCTTTACACAAAAATTATTTCGGTCTGGTCTCCGGTTTATTGCTTTTATTGTTTTACGTGCTTTGATTCCACCAATGCGGTTCTCCGTAACGCGATGGCGTTTTGATAGACCGGGTCATAGTGAATATCAATACTTATTGCCTAGAGTTATGTCGGTGTGGATTACACAAAAAATGTTAGTATAGTTAATGTCATGGATTACGCGAAGAATAAAAAAAGAGTTTTGAGGCAGTTCGCATCACACGGGGCGCCGTGGATCAGGTCCCGAGGGCCGATTAGGGTACCACGGAGCGGCTTCATGGCTTGGAGGCTGCGTAAGTAAGCCCAGCCACCGAAGATCCTTCGCAATCTGATTAATTGGTATAATTAGTAAATCCTACTACCTATCCACTATCCCCAATAGAGTAACATAGTGCGCCTATCGAGGACGTAGCCTGTGGAGTTTTTCGCTGCCTTGGCAAGACTATGACGTCGGGCGTTTTATTAAAACAGCTTTTGATATCAGACTTTTGATCTCTCGTTCTTCACGGTTTTCACTCACTGTCTCTTGGAAGGGTGTTGACCACTTGGGCCCTATCGTTGGAATTTGCCATACCGCCACTGTCTTTGCCTCTGGAATGCTACAATCGAGACATCGTACCTAATGTGAGTCCCTTGACTCAACCCTGGGGACTTTGCGACTAACGCCCCTCCAGACCACTCCTGCTCAAGCCCTTTACAAGTACATTTTCACCTTCAACTCGACTATAATCCCCACCCGCCAAGATGTGGATCATTTCGTTTTGGATGTTCCCTCTGATATCAGCATGCATGTGGGTTGGTAAGTGTCACCTTCAATATCCCAATTCAGACCACCGCTAACCCGCCTCAGCAATGCTGATTGCCATGCTGGTTAGCTGGGTCTACGATGGCAGACCGCACTACGGAGGCATGGACGCCGTACAAACTATCGCGTAAGTTCCGTCCAACAACCTCGGTCCTGGACACTATCTAACAGTCGCAGTTATATTTCCAACGTCGGCGCCGAGCGTCTACAACCTCTTTTCATCGGCGGTAGCGTCGTGACAGTCGTATTCTTAGACCTGGCCTTCCTATCTGAGCGATGGCTGCGACACTCGAAACAGCTAGCATCCAACAAGGGGAAACTCGACAAAGCATGCGCAGTCCTCTCGATCTTCTTCGCGATCGCCGGTGCTGCAGGATTGATCCTGCTTTCCATTTTCGATACGAAACACCACCCCAAGCTGCACGATGGCTTCCTGGCTCTCTTCCTGTGAGTTGAATACATCCTCGGCTCCCCACGAGGTGTTGGAAAGACATAGCTAACGCGCTCGCAGTGCTGGATACGTTGTCAGCGCAATCCTGATTTGCATCGAGTACCTCCGCATTGGAATCTTCTACCGTCGCGAGCATCGCGTCTTGCTCGCCAGCTTCTACATCAAACTGGCTTTCATTATCATTGAGGTCGGCCTGGCTATTGGATTCGGAATCTGCATGAATGGGGGTGGCAGTCGCCAGAATACGGGCGCGATTCTGGAGTGGACGATCGCTTTCGTCTTCACGGGCTATGTGCTTTCTTTCGTCGTCGATCTGTTGCCTTCTGTTCGCACTCGCAACCATGTGCCGCAGGGCGAGAAGTTCGCTATGGGCCACCCCAGCCCTGAGGAGGGTGTCTCCATCGAGGAGCCTTTGACTCATGACTCCGCTGGGCCTAACACTGGCTTCTACCGCGGCCAGCGTGTTTAAAGAGCTATTCTGCTGATTCTCTTCCCTATTAACATATATGCCTTGACGATGTCATTCGATACCTGACGTTTTTTTTTTTGCTTTCTGTTCTGGTTATTGGGGGTTTTTTTTCTTGATTCCCTTCATTTTCATTTTTGATACCCGTGATTACACTAGGGGTGCGCATACACTAGATTATCCAATCTTAATTCCGATCTCACATTCAATCTGTCGTTTGTCGTATGGAGAAGTCATATGGAGAAAAGCAAACCATTCGCCATCTCATGCAATCTAGCAATCCAGCCCATGAAAAGTAGTATTTACAGAAAATGCAGTACCCAGAAACAAATACCCATCACGCCAAAAACTTCTTCCGAATCCTCTCCTGCATCTCAGCCCCAACCCCAACGTTCTCCAAATACCCCGTAACACCCCCAAACTTCTCCAGATATTCCGTGGTATCCGTAACGAACCCAGCTGGACACCTGGTATAATCTTCACCGAGGCCAATGGCACGGATCTCCTTCATGCGCTCCTCGAACTCCGGCACCAACTCGAGTTCCGAGCGACTATAATCATCGACGATGGCCGCCGTGGGCACCGCGTCACCGGCTAGGAGTAGCATCATGAGGACGACCAGGCCCGTGCGGTCTTTGCCCTGTGTGCAGTGCACGAGCGTGGGGTAGGAGTCCTCTTTGGCTAGGATTTCAAACACAGCGCGCACTTCTGCCTTGCTGGATTCCAGCGTGTCTTGCGCTAGCCCCGTTAGTCCGCGCGGGACCATCGCTGTTTGACAGATTAGTCGCACTGCATCGCTGCGGTAGCCTGTTGTTACGAGGCTGATTGCTTTTCTGTTGCGTTTGTTAGATCCGCGGTTCGGAGGGAATGCGGATATGGACATGGACATACAGATAAGTGAACCAGTCTAATTTCGATAATAGGGCGCGCTCGAAGCCCTTGCCCGTCAGGCTGATTAATGCACGCTCCGAGCCTGGGATTTGGAGGAGGTGCTCGTCGGGATTTGTAGGGACGGGAGCGGTTGTGAGATCTGATTCCGAAATTTCCTGTTCTGATTCTGACTTGGCTATTTCTGCGCGTCGTTTACGCGTGCCCATTTGATGTTCTGTTCTAGAGGAGGTTAGGATTTGGTTTTGGTTGGTCTTTTTTTTCCTATGATTTGGCGACATACTGTGATCGTAAATCAATAACGGTGTGGATATGCAATTCATCGGCTAGACGCCTCTTATCTCGTTCTGATGCATCGTCGAGCTAGAAACTTGGTCAGCCTATGACGCACCGCGGGGGAAAAGTTGGAATTACCCTCGCGCTGCGAAAGAACACGCCCTCCTTAAGGATCCTGGGAATATGTTAGACGGGAGATCCTCGTGCATTCGACGCGTCAACTCACTCTTTGCGACAGAATTGGTTGATTGAGCGGCCGACATCGCGGAAGTTGATGATGTTGTCAAAGGGCCGGTCGGGAGAGTCCAGGTCCACGCTATTATGGCGCGACATGGTCAAATTAGGATTAATATTAAATGTAAACAAAAGCAAGGGGAATCTGAGATGTGAATATGAAGAAATGGAGTTGATAAAAGGTGGAGAAGTACAGAAATGGCGGTGGAACAGGTTGGGCACCGATAGTCGCCTAGACAATGAACTTTTGTTTGCGTGAAACTTGTTTTGGAAGTATACAGTGACTTAAGTGGGAAGTATTAGACAAAGTCGAATTAATTAAAGGAGTCAAAAGGTCTAGAGTTTCTCCAGGAAGATCTAGGCCGTTTGAGTTGAACTGGGGTAACACTTTGACCAGAAGCTACGACCACCTGGAGATCTTTGTTCTCTTTCTTCCCTCTTTCTTCGTCTTTCTCTTCTCTCATCCTCTCTCTCATCCTCTTTCTATCTCTTTGTCACTTCGAGTGAACTCTCTAGGATACCCCTGAGACTCACTGTCATGCAACACTGCGCACGTGGACTAAACAATGTCTCCCCGGTCCTCCCATCGTGGCTGCAGATATGACCAATCGCGGTTGAAATCAAATCCAGTCCGATACGCACCATAAGCAACCAACTCCACTTGACTTAATCGGGCACCTGCTTCCGTCAGAGCCCACAAACTAATTGCAAGCGTATTCTCCCCCCGATTATTGATCACCCCAGGCGGGAACGGGAACCTCGTCTGCGGTCCAATGTGCGGCAGGTAGTGTCCGAACTGGTACCCGTTCATGAAAATCTGCACCACAGCCGGCGAATCCAATGCATCCAGTTGCAGCCCAATCGGAACGTCAAGGTCGGAATCAAGATTGAGCTTGAATGTTGTCGTGTAGAACCGCCCCGCGGCGCCCGTCACGCCATCAAGTGGGCTGTCCGAGGTGGCGGCTTTCGGCGCCTTGTAGCCGGGCAAATGCCAACCCAGACGCTCGCCGTACAACCCGCCTTCGTTCATCGGGCCGCGTACAGGGTCAATGTTTGCTTCGCCTCCTGCGTTGCCTTGGATGCGCCAGGATGTGAAGTTGCCGCCCACCAGCGTAGCGCCAAGAATACCCCGCGGGTTCTGCGCGCCGTTGGGCTTCACGTTGTCTTGATCATGTCCGGTGTAGTCCATGACGACTGTGAGCACGTTCTCGGTCTCTAGGGTGCTGTTGAAGGAGAGCAAGGCCGTGGTGGTTGCTAGGGCTGGGTCGCCGACGGCTCCGCCTACGTAGACGCCATTCAGCCAGGCTGCCCAGCCGGCGGCGACGCCGTTTTGGACGGTGAGATTGGCGCCCGTTGCATTACCGTCGAATCGTCCGCGGTAAACCTTTGTTCCGGCATGGTAACCATAGTCTCCGGAGTACAGGACTGGGAGGGTAAGGGGCTTTACGGCGTTGACGGTGGTTGTCTTGTTACACACCACCCAGCGGGAGTCATCGTAGGCTGTCTTGATCTCCGGGAGAGTGTCCTGGGCCTTCCAGGACTTCAGCGTTGGGAGTGAGATCTTGGCGTCTTGGGCACCCGGGGCCGATCCGATCAAGCTGCCGTAAGCGGTTTTCTTTGTCGATATCTCCTTGCCATTCCACTTGATCTTGGTCACCTTGGAATTACCCGTATATACCCTGGATATATTAGCTTAGGCCCATCATCGAAAGCATCTTCACTTACTCGAGAGAAGTCTTGTTTGCATTGTCACCAACGAGACTGACCGTGTTTCCACTGACAGTCGCTGTACGCACAAGATATGGCCCAAGTGCGATGACCTGCTTGCTGGGGTCTACGTGCGGGTCAGAAGCCGTGGGAACTGCGAAGAAGTTCCACGCTGTCTCTTTGTCGAGAAGGTACACCAGCACGCCATTTGAGAACTTGAGCACCGTCGTTCCTTGTCCTTGGGTATATGTGTACCGAGTGCCGTGATCCGATGAAGCAGAGCTCACGTTGGAGTTACCGTATGTCTGGAATGTGAGCTTGGTGGGCGCTTCCTTGAACACAAACACTCCTTTCTGTCCAATGTTCAGGTATAACACAACAACATCCACATCGAGGGTAGCATAAGTCAGAACCTCGGCAGATGAATACAGAAGACTTGACTGTTTGCCAATTTGATAGTCTGTCACGATGATTTTGCTCTGACGGCCCGCAAGTTCAATGTCTGGAATGGTGATTGCTCCTGATTCTTGTCAGTACACATACACCCACGATGGTCCGATAAACATACCAGCAGATGTATTTGCGTTCAGCGAGAAGCTAGTAACAGCACGGGATGAGCTGGTGGCATGCGCAAGAACATAGAATCCCGCTTGCGTATCAGGATTGCGCAAAGCCCAGGTATAGATAGAAGCGTCGCTGGTATAACTTGTACCATTACCTTCCATGTCAGTTTTCAAAAGACCAGACGAGACACGAGTAAACAAGCCAATCAGCTTGGTCTGTTTGAGCTTGTCTCGAATTTCACGCGTCTCCCGCATAGGAGCAGAGTAATCGTAGGAAGTATAAACAACAGGAGCAGCACTATGACCCCATGAGGTAGCTCCCATGACCATATAGATGTTCTGCAAGGTGACCCTGGAGCCAATGTTGTTCTTGTAGTAAACATCAGCAAACTCGGGTGAAAGCTCCGTCGAGCATTGATCGTAGAATGTTCCACCCCAAGCGGAGAACCAGCCTCCCTCGAACTCTGGCAAATATTCCGGCTGAGAGCTCGAGTAGTTTTGGAACCATTGATAATAAGTGCGAACAAGATTGAAGCCCGTGTTTGGATTTGTGCAGGACAAACCTCCGGGATATGAATCCAGACCGTAGACGTTGACTGCGCCGCCAACATCTTGGTAATCTGTTGACCAGCTCATGGAGCGCATTCCCTTTTCATTGTGAGTACTGGGTACAACGATACCCGCTTCATCGAACGCGGCCTTGATCTGCTCCATGTACTTGACGACCGTGTTATCAGCACTGTGGGTCAACTCCTGTAACTCATTCTCATGCTGATTCAGAATAACAGGGCCTCCATTGGTGATTTGGTTGGCCGCGATGATCTTGCCAACCTTTTGGATCCAGGGATACCACCTATCATAGTATGAGCTTGCACTTGTGCGTGTGCTGCCCATTTGACCGTTCGAGGCCCAGAGTGCGTATCCGCCGGCGGAGGTCTCAGCGTTGACATAAGGGCCTGCACGAGCGATGATATACAGACCGGCCTGTTTGGCATAATCAAAGACGCGCTGGATGTCGTGGGCGCCATTTTCGAAGTCAAAGGTATCCTCGGAGGCGGAATGGTAGCTCCAGAAGAAGTAGACTGTAAACGCATGAGATTCAGTTCATATTCCATGAGGTGGATACGTACTAGAAACGGCGTTGAAGCCATTCGATCGAAGCTTTTGGAACACGTCCAGCCATAGTTCCGGCACGGGCAGGCGCTGGTAGTGAAATTCCCCCGAGAAGACGAATACGCGCTCGCCTTTGACCGAGAGACTGTATTTATCCCAGGTCACATCGGTGGTTTTGCCATTGTCTGTAGCCGAGCCAAGAGAAATCAGTCCCAGGAGAACTGAGAGAAGCGTAAACAAACGCATGATGGGCAACGATTTGCAGATTCAGTATGTGATGATCTATATAAATGACATGCCTCGGTGTTTCGTGGTAGCGTTACCCCGTCCAGGGCTCGGATTGGTGGATGTTCTTCCAAGGTTGTAACCTGGAAATTAATCAGTGTCACATTAGGCAATTCTGAGGCGGGGGAACCTACAATGTTCTCATTGTAATAGCACGCTATTCGTAGGCGATCCCACTTTACTTCGGCTGTCAGAATTTCCCCTGTCCGAGGTCCCTTACAGCATGCTAGAGAATCCTTTGTTTCACAGCAGTCTGGATTTACTACCTGTTCGCTCTTTACTTATAAGCGCCTGTGGCTACTAAAAGCAAAAGATTATGCTATCTTGAGCCCTGGCGAAAAGTCATGAGAGCAACTTTTTGGGTGTTCACTGGTGGTATATATACCAATTTTGACAAAGGTCAAAAATTCAATCCTGTGGGGGGTTCTTGTAACTGTGTAAAGCCACTAGCATTCTAGAACATTATTCCCGAGCAATACAATGTCTGCTCAATCCGACGACAATGCCCAGGTGTTCAGGGTGTCCTGGGCAGGGGTACGGACTATGTATGCACTCGTGGACCCCGCCTTTGAGTTCCAGTCAGCTTTGCTTCTCTCAAGTCTTCCTCATGTCTGTTAGTATTCTTTTTCTGTGTCACCAGTACTTAGGATGCGAAGATGATATAACAAAAAGTGATTGTTATCACTCAAGATCTGCTCCACGAAGTGTCTTCCCGAGATCCCCACTTCTTAGGGCCTCCAGGGCTAGGGGGCGGCCCCCGACCGTCGCGAGGGAAGAAACAACAAAAACAAGTTCACTGTCTGTTTTTTTTCATCCAATATGCAGCTGCTAGGTTTGCCAAATGAGCTCCTCAGTGTGATTTGTGATTTTCTCGACGAAGACCTCATCAATTCCCTTCATCAAACATGCAAACGGCTTTATTCATCTCTCGGCCCTACGCTTTATCGCCGTGATGCAACATCCTACCCACCCCGCTCTCTAGAATGGGCTGCAATGCATGGGTTTGAAACAACTTCCCGGTACGCGTTGAATGCTGGCATCTCACCGATTGCCTCATGCTCTCAGGGCAAGGTACCGGTCGAGCTGGCGTGTATCCATGGACACGAACCTGTCGTGCGACTGATGCTAGATGAGGGGGCCGACCCTAAGTCTGACCATTACCGCTGGCATTATTCCCGAGAGGGTCCCAAAATAAAGGATTTGGTGAAAGATGCTGCGTTTCATGGACATGAATCCGTCTGCAAGGCATTGTTGAATTGTGGAGTTGAAATTCATCTCGAACAGAGGTGGAATATTGTAAAGGCGGCTATATTTGAAACCTCGGAAGGACGACTTCCAATCATCAAGTTGCTCGTCGAGCCTCTTCAGGAGAGTCCAGATTTTGAGGAGGGTGCTGAGAGCGTTTTGAGCTACGCTGCCGTCAAGGGGTATTGCGAGGTGGTGCGATACCTCCTTGATTTGGGCGTTCGGGTGAAGCCCAATCGGTCCTGGGACAACGCTCTTATACGCGCATCGCGCGAGGGACATCTAGAGGTCGTTAAATTGCTATTGTCAAATTTCGAAGGCACACCACTCCAAATTCAAGACGATATCTTTGAGGCGTCATACAACGCTGCAGATGCAAACAAACCAGCTGTGTGTGAATTTCTACGAGGCCATTTAGATACAGCAAGTATCATCGCCAAAGGGAAACCCGGAAGCCCACGCATGGTCAAGCTTTTCGCCACTGCGGCCATGTGTGGATGGACGAACACATTGCAGCAGCTGCTTGACCTGGGTTGTTCGCCTGACATGACATTCGAAAGAGATTTCAACTGGGGCCAACGGTTTGGATGGACAGCCATGGTCGTGGCAGCAATGCGAGGTCACCTCGGCATTGTCGAGCAGCTCCTCGCTCATAACGCCGATCCAAATTTACCCGCCATCCACTCGGGCCTCGGACCTGATTGGGGTGATACTGGCAGGGCGACGAGAGACGTTCCCATAGTGGTCGCAGCTACGCAGGGCCACATACATATTGTGAAAAAGCTACTTGAGCATGGCGCGAATCCAAACCCAAAGACAACGACTCAAAAAAAAAGGTTCGCGTACGATGATGTGAAATCACCGGAGATTATGAGCTTGTTACTCGACTGGGGTGCCGATCCAAGCATCAAATGGAAACGTGGTCGGTCGCTTCTGTCTGACAATTTGAAATATGGAAGTATTGCGATGGTGAAGATGTTGTTTGCTCGTGATACACCGCTCGAGATGCCTTTGAGGTATAACGACGTGCAGTGTCCGACCCCGAATCACATTCCCCACGCCACAAAGCCCGTTCAAAGAGATACTCTGTTCACACTTGCGGCGCAAAACGGGGCGCCCATGGTTGAACTTCTCCTTGAACAAGGATACAAGGTTGAGCCTGGGAGCGAGGAGGTCGGCATTGCATACGATTATGCATTTTCTCATGCCGATGAGCCATTGTTGAATCTACTTTCGGATCGAGGGCTACTTAGTGGTATGGTTGAGACTCCAGCTGCAAACTAGCCCCCGCATCAGCCCAAACTGCCCAAAGCGCACCCGGCCCCAACACGCAAATGGGATGGACTGGGTAGAGCGGCGTCGAAAGGTTTGTCTAGTACTTGTTCATATGCAGCCTCTAAGCTTGTGTCAGATCGCATAGCTCGCCCAGGCCATCGTATGACTTCTTCTCTTTTGATATAACTTCCTGATTATTATTGAGGAAGCTTTGGTTCATGTTGACGTGAACATTTGGTAATATGCAGATAGTTAGGGAAGTTTAAATTTTCTCGTAGTCTAAATCCTTCAATTCACCACAGATCTTATTGAAGATCTTGGTGATACCCATGAACAAACCCCAAAGGCTCTCCAGCGAAGCTCTATCACCCTCAACCAATGAATAGAAGATTATTAAATCTCTACTTGCTCCATTGTTATCAGTACTTCGGCTCACACCTGGGCAGACCGAAGAGCTTCCAGCGAATGACGGGTATCCTTGTGGGCAGACAATAACACAATGGACGGGTGAAACACGTTCATCGCAATCATGGCAAATAGCATCAGTGTCGAGTCGAACACATACATGAAAGCCTCATGGCTAATCAGATAGCCATCATTGCCTTGAGCATATTCGATCAGTCGGAAAACGGATCGTACCAAAATCAAGACGCTGGCAATGTACAGCCCCCAAAGCACAGACTCCCAGCTATGGCTGATTCCCAGAGTATGGCCTTGTGTGACTCCTGCGGGCTGAAAGCTAGCTCTTGAGCGCATACGTCGGTGAAAGATAATCGACGTGATGATGAAAAATGTGAAGAATACCAGTTGCACACAAAGACCACCTATGGTTATGTGCTCTCCGGTCTTCATCGCACTAATTGTGCCGCTCGCCATGATTCCACCTCCTAGTAAGTATATTGTAAGTATACGAAAAGATAGAGAAGCACTGAACAATGTGGTAAGAGTCGTTTCAACCTACCAGCTGCTTGCATTATGAATGCAACCACATCACCCGTCACGAAGATACCGGTCATCCATTTCAGTGGAACCACGCTAAGATTCTCAGAGCGAAGATGCACTACCAGTCTTCCAAGGACCATATAGATCGATGCAGCATATAGAGGGGGTGCGAGTAAGATAAGGATGGTTTGGATAGAGTAGATCGGCACGCTCTCAGTATCGGAATGCGATTTGGCCCGTGCAATGTATCCGATTATTTGGACTATCATAGGTTCAAGATTGTGGTCAGCTTGACTAGACTAGGAGTTGATCGTATGCAAAAGTGAGAACTTACAGACTCCTCCCAAGACAAAGGCAGTGAAGTACCAAGCGCGGCATTTAACAACCTGATAAATATGGTAGGCCGTTGTGAGTACAAACAGAACAACGAAGATAATAGCAGCGGCAAGAGAGGGTGTGTAACGGTAAAGTTGAAAATCAATGTGTCCTTCGGAATCACCCATTGTGAAGTATGCGAAGTATGGAATTGAACCGCGCGATCAAGACACCACTTCTGTATACAATTGTCGAGGGGCGAGAGAGAGGTTGGGATGTAGATTCGTTCAGGAGACTTGGGCAGGCATGGCTTTAATAGCCGATTACTGACAATATGCTGGGTTTGTTAAACCCTGAGGCCTCTAGTATTTTAGGGATAGTGGGTCTTATGAGGCGCGGGTGTGGGGCTTGTGCCATGGGTTAGTCCAACCGTTTAGGTTTAGTGTACGTCTATACGAGAGCCAATAATATCTCGCCTTGCTCATGTAAATGTATGGATCCATTAAACTTGCCAATTTGTAGTCCACAGCTCGAGAATGCGGTGAGCCTATTGAGTGAAACAGGAGGTTCAAGAAATTCATATTGGTTTAGAAAGGGAAAGAAGAAAAGAGGGTTCGACTACTGTAATTGTATAAGCAAGATCGCGACAACACCATTGAATGTGAGGTGGGCCTAATATTCTCGATTTGCCGGCCAACGGTCCGGTTTCTTCCAAGGCTGGCTGATACTGCGCTTGCGCGCTTTGGTATATTCGAAACGTGAAAGGCTGTGTACAAAAAAAAACCCGTGTACCTAGGTTCCCAGACGCCAAAGTACGAACACGACAATGGGAATCCGGCCTCTAGTGACACTCCTAATAAAGAGGATAATCCAATGGCCAATCTATCTATCGGATCCACTTTCAATTTCAGGGCTTTCACATTGCCCACTTGGGCATGTCTGTGTCTGCCTGCCTTATCTTCCAAAATTCGGTTGCTGTTTGTAGTCGTTTAATATGGCGGAACAACATGTCTCGGAATTCATACCATTTTGCACAAATTTCCACATCCCAGTGTACACGTGAAAGGGTTGGTTTTATTATGCGAATACGCCGAGACGGCGCGGGGGCAGGAAGAGACATCGGAGGAAGTCAATCACTCAGGCCACAAACGTCTCTGGGCCAGCGAATCCATGCCTGCAAATCAAGCGGTAGGAGGTTTCCGATTTCATTAAAAACTGCTCTGTACCAGCCATTCAAAAACCAATACCCGTCGAGACGGTGCAAAATGACACAGTAATGTGCCAGAAGAACCAACGAAAGAGGTGAGTGTTGTGTCAAGCGACAGATGAAGTCCCGGTGCAGTGTAATTGGCCACACGAATGCCGCACCTGATTCCAATGGCTTGCTGGCAACACCGACGAAAGAGAAAGCCGTCTGCAGCTTTGCTAAGGCGTCAAGGTACTCGTTGAGTTCTTGGGGTTCGAGATTCTGGCTCATGAAGAGACCCCTCAGGTCGAACAATTGTGGTTCTTTCAAGGGATTGATATCATGGTAGCTTGAGGACATATGAGCCTTCTGTTTGATGATAAGAGAGAATTTAAACTCAACGTGATTCTTACCTTGATAAATCCGAAACGAGGGAGTAGTCATTGTGAAGTAAGGAGCTCAAAGAGCTCTGCAGGATCTCTCCACGATATGGTGCAAGGATGGTCTGCACCCCTCGACACATGTTGAAAATTTTCATGAGCATATGGATCTGTGATGGGTTCTTGTCGATCGGCTGTGACATCATAGCAGATTGTGCACAAACATAGATTACCATGAGACAGGAGGCGCCAAATAAGGGCACGCAGTTCTCTGTGGATATGTTTGCAAGCTGTTCCCTAAATTGAACAAGGAAGGTTTGCAGATGATACGCAGTTAAGTTCGTATATTCGTGTCTTTTGTTGTGGTTCGGTGAGCTTAAATTTAGAGCTGAGATTGCAAGCAAACCATGCATTAGGTAGCTGCATGAATAGGCATGCCTTGGGAGTGAGATAGCCCATACATCCTGAATCTCGCTGCGAAAGGAAAACATCTTAGCAACCGACGTGCTGTAGTGATGCATCAGCTCAAGGTCTCGAGCTTCAAAATCGGATGTTCTGGCCAAGGCGCATGGCGACGACCCCGCCAGCGACTCCATGGCGCCAATGACCGAATTCGAGGCGATTCGATCTGCATCACTCAGCGAATTGCTTGGCGCAGTAAATTTCCGTTGCTGTGGTGCTATCTCCGTGCGATAAGAGCAATCACTTTGGTACTTGACACAATTATAACAAGGTTGTTGTTCATTACACTACAGGAAGAGGTAAGCTCAGGACCAAGGAAGGACAGGGAAATGGTGGTGAGAAACTTTCACTCTGCGTCTTTTGCATTCGAGGCAGCCATTACGTGACTTTCGGTGAGGCTTTCGAAGTGACATGGTGATTCAGCTTTGCACCTGGGCAGCTAGCGGAGATGATGACGCTGAAGAGCTCGGACTAGTCTCGCTTCCATGAATCGACCACGAGAGGACGGACCCAGGAGTCCAGAGAAATGAGTTGTATAGCGAGTGCGTACTAGACGCGAAGTACTCCGTACGTGATACGTAATACACAAAAGTCTGGCATGCTCCCCCTTTTTTCTGAAATTTGCCTCAGCTTCGTGGAAGGTATCCATTCAATGTTTGGCGAGGCGATGACTAATCCCGACTCTGCCCCGGGGCTCAGGGACGCCCCGGGCCCCTGGGCCGCTTGGGGGCCGCGGCGCGGTTGACCTTAGGGCCTCCTGGCGCCTCTCCAGTTGGCTACAGTAGACCCGGGTAGACGCATAGTGCCCAAGGGAATCGAGCACTAAATATGCCTCGAGTAGACTTTGAGCAAGAGTGTAGAATGTCCTTCCCACTCTTGATATTAGCCCCAAACAATGCTGCAAATCCCTAGATCGTCCTATAACCTGGCCTGCTTTTGATGGACAACTGAACACTCCAGGTGGTATAAAACTAGTCAGATATCAATTCTATCAAGTTCGGGTCAGAATCAGACATCCGAGACTAGCTGTGTGTATACATGATCTCATTGTTGTCGGAGATGTTCTATCAAGCTTATGCTCCCGGATGTCAGATCGGAATATTCCCCGCTTTGATGCAGCCGAAGAAACCGAGGCATGTCAGCGTCTCAGCATAAGTACACCCGTGAATATAATGCGCTACATGCCCGTAATAGTCTGCTGAGGCCACTCTCATATCTTTCGACTCTCATGCCGACGGAGAAAACGAAGCCTTACGTACCGCTCGCCGGTTGTGCTGATGATGGTTGGTCCAAAGAGGATGAAGCGACGGCCACATGTTACTGCGGTGCGGTACAGCTAGTCTTTGTAAGTAGTTTATCCCATGCCCTTTTTAATCCGAAAGGTATCACTAACAGTGTTGATCTTAGCCAACTCAAGGTCCTGGCCTGGTTGACACCTTCGTCTGCCACTGTACAGACTGTCGCAAAATCACAGCATCGATGTTTGCATCTAATTTCATCGTGGTAGACTCTCACCTGAGGCACGTAAGAGGTCGTGATAACCTGAAAACTTTCGCCCAGTCGCGGACTATTGCCTCTGGCAAGGCGATGACCAACTACTTTTGCTCAACGTGTGGCTCCTTGATGTATCGAGTCGGAGAAGCCTACCCGGGGCACAGTATCCTCCGCATTGGGACGGTAGATGATTTCAACCTGCATGAGACAAAGCTGAAGCCGAGACTGGAGCAGTATACGAAGGATCGCGTAGCATGGTTACCTTGCGCAGATGGTGTCAAGCAAATCGATGGGTCAGCATACTCTGCGCCTAAATCCAGGGCAAAGGCTGTGCTGTAACTATTTCCTTCCAAGGTTCTCGAATTGGCACTGTCGGTTTGCTCGGGGATAGGGCCATTCGCAACAATACGAACTGCGTTGATGGATGTAATAAGAAAAAGGAATTTTGACATTTGACATCAATTATTCGAATATAGACGAAATACCCAAGGTCATACCTAGTAGCGAGGAAAGCCTCTCCAATCTCCAATCCGAAAACGCCAAATCACCAAAAATCACCAAAATCATAGACATAAAGTACACATGAATACATATAGCAACATCCAAACCAATCTCAAAGATCCTCTGAGAATCTCGACTCTCTCTTCGTACTCATATTTTCAGCAATAGTAGGCGGCGCAGGCAATCCTTGCTCAAGCGCACTATCCCTCAAGCTCTGAACGTCAGTCTTAACACTTGGCACTTCAGAGTCTCTCCTTGACGCATCAGCCTCCGTCGCATTCGGCATCGGCTCGTCATCGCTCCGCGAAACCCGTCTCAGAAAGGTCTTGCGCAGACGGTCCCTCTTCCTTGCCTTCGGTGAAGAAGCTCCAGACTCCCCGCTCCGCGTCTTTGTGACGTCGAAATCGTTGCTGTAGTAGCTGGACGAGCGATTGTGGGTTGGTATTTCCATTCCGTTGAAGGGGTGTGAGCTTAGTGCTGCGCCGCGAGGCTCTTCGGGCCCTGTTAGGGCGGCGCCACCCGTGAAAGCCGGTTCACTGTCTGTGAAGTCTGGGCCTGGTTGGTGCGGGTAGACGGGGATGGGTCCGGATGAGCGGCGGACCAGACGGTCCCGGAACCAGGACTTCAGCTTGGAGTCAGCGCGCGGGCTGTTGACGGGTGGAGTGAAGTAGTGGATTGGGGTATCGCGTTGGTCGTGGGAATCAAGTGGCGCGGACCGGCGACGCGGGACTGCGGGTGGGATGTCGTCGGTTTCAGAGGGCTGAGTAGGCTCTGGCGTAGGGACCCGAGCGGGCTCTTGCTTTGGCTCTGGCGTGGGTTCCGGGGTGGGCTGTTGGACTGGCTCTCTAGGTTTCTCTTGGCTTTCGATTGCTGTCGCCTGAGCCGCTGCGATGGGGGCGGGACAGGCGTCCGAGGCGTGGCTGGAGGCTTCCTCTGGGATGACATCCTTTGATACATCTGTGTGAGCCGCAGGCGCTTCTTCCTCGACGGCTTCCTGGGTGACGGGTGAGACGGCCTGAGCTTCGTCGGCTTCAGACTCGACACGAGCTCGCTTTCCCTTCTTGCGCCACAAGAAGAATTTAGGTATGGTGACCTTGCCCTCGCCTTTGTTTTTCGCAGTGCCTGTTGTGGTTAACAAAAATCGCATTTCAACATGAGACAAACATACCTTTTTCTTGCTTCTCCAACTCTCTCAACTCAGCCTCACGCTGACGTTCCACAGCAGCATGTCTTTGTCTCTCTTCGGCATCCAAACGAGCCTCAACGTCATTCGCCCGCTGCTGCTCAGCATTCTCCGTGATTTCATCGAGCGCAGGCTGCAGTCGTGATCGAGCAACAGCCTCGACATCAGCATAATCCATATACTGCTGGCTTCCAATTTTGACCCGATCTCCATGCTGAGTAGCAGCGTCTAGCGCCTCGGCTTCCCGGCGCACACGCTCCTGTGCAACCTCATCCCACCCCTTCTGCACGGAAGGTGGTGCTCGACCGGTGTTCGCGTAAACCCGCGCCTCCATATCCTGAAGCGTCTGATCGACATTCCGACGAGCAGCCTGCATCAGCAATTCACGGTCCTTGGTTCTGCGCACGTCGACGCGATCCAACTTCGTGCGCAGACTGGTCATCTGGCTCCGGATCTGGCGAGACTGCTCTGCGTCAATCTGCGACGCGTCGGCGTCACTAGAGGTCCGCTTACGACGACTCAGACGGGATCGCTGCGGTTGGGGCGCCGTGCCGTAATACTCTTTGTACTGGGCATTCTCATCGTGCATACGAGCCAGCTTTTCGGCGGCGCGTTTCTGCGCAGCGTCTTGCAGAGCGATTGCGCGCCGTACAGCAGATCCATCTGCCGTAGACACGGTCTTGCGATATCCAAGCTGGCTTTGGCCCCTCTGGGCGGCGACCAGGGCCGGATCCGATTCCCCGGATTCTCTGGAGTCGGTGACCTTGTACATATCCTTTGCCATGGAGATGGCCGCGGCGCGAAGTGAGTTTTTGTAGTTCTGCTCGTCGATCTCGGACTGAACGGGCGGGGCTGAAGTATACATTTTCGCATTGGCGTTGGCAATATGGTGGATCCGGCTTGCTTCCATGCCGCTGTCCAGATGACTTAGGGGTGCATCTTCCTCGACGCGAACGTGTCGCGATGCACCTGCGGCAGACAGCGCATAGGGTGTTTCGGACGAAACCCCTTGGTCACTGGGTACCGAGTCGGCTCTCTTGCGGGATGTGGTGTAAGCACCATTCGCCGCCTGGAGAGCCTTTGCTTTAGGATCACCGCCGACTGCAATGTGATTGTACCGATCGACGGAGGAACCACGTTTGTGGGTGGGAGGTGGGGCTTGGGCCGCGGCTTGATGTTGGCGAGCAGCGATGAGCGCCGCGCCCAATCCTTCTGCGCTATACTGAGAAGTCGGTGGAGGTTGCGGAGGCGCTGGTAAGTTATTGACGGAAAGAGCTGCCTTTTCGGCAGCAGGCTGTCTGGTCGGGGGTTGCCATACTTCGACCGGTTTGCGATTAGCGTGAGCAAGGGCGGAGGCGGCCGAGGCGTGGCTGAGATTAGGGGTTCGGGCTAGAGGAGCGTTAGCGTCGTCTCCGCCGTGGGGATGAAATTGAGAGGACTCACCGATGTTGGGATTCGGAGTCCGAGTAGACGCCCTGCGTTCTGGGTGAGTTACATAGAGAGCAGCTGTCGCGGCTGCAGAAATACAGAGTTAGTGATCTTCATGCGACGATCAGGGATTTTCACTCACCATCATCTGCTAGGCGGGACCTGCCCGCAGGCATCTGCGCGGTCGCCATTTAGTCGAAATGGCGAGATATGAGACGTCCAACTCTCAAAATGAGGGAACCATACTATTAAGCGAAAGATGGGATGGAGGTCCGGAAGCTTCTTTCACCCCCGTGACGTCGGCTGCAACGGAAGATCGGCGTAGTGAACGCCATTGCATCATACACTGAATTTCTCGATCGATGAATCAGGGTGAGGAGCGTTCGCCAGGGCTGGCACTAGTGAGCTCCAAGTGGATCGAGGGAGAGATTGGGTGTCCGCTTCCAGCCAATTTTGGTGAATGTGACGTGGGGACTTTTTTTTCTTGCTCAGTCCTATTGTACTAGTGAGGTACTATATCTTCACGAACCCTGATCGACATGGTGATCCTCCACGTTCTGTGAGGGGATTGATCGTCATCAAATCCTCGAAGTATATCTAGGAAAATACATGAAACTGCCTCTCGTTACTACTTCCGCCGGGTGTAAATCTGCCCTAATATGATGGACGACAAGACGGACACCCGACCGGCTATTTGAAAAGACACCTGAAAAGAAAATGAAAATGAAGTGAAAACTCAGGTGAAAATTCATCTTCCCGCAGCAAGGCACATTAGCGAAGATGCAGCATCTCGAGGATGTCATGACGTGCAAAGAACGACCGGTTCCATTTCCCGAAGATATCTGTAACAAGGATGAGCTCAGGACACGATCAATGCGGGTAGACTCTTACACATGGGGATGCTTAACAGGCAGATCCCCACTTGAATACTACCAAGGACAACCATGGTATGCTTGATTCCTCCGTGGGAGAACCATTCGTACGCATAGAACGTCAGGACAAAGCTGAACATGTTCTTGAAAACGAGCATGCAGGTGAATGCCTCGACAGCCATTTCGCCTAGTAAAGTCAGCATTCTTGCTCCCATTAGAAATATCCACTACTTACGATGGGCATCGACGATGTAGAGCGACGCGGCGACCGCGCCCATCACCATGCCGACGATCAAGAATGCAAAAAAGACATCGGGCAGCAACCAGCCATATCGCACCACATCGCTGGCAGTCCACCCGAATCCATAGAGCCCAATACCACAGAAGATGAGCTGGAAGATCACGAGCAAAATTCGGAACTCGGGCTCATACTTGCCGTGGTTGAACCGAATCATCAATTTGTTCATAGAGTCGGAAAGCAACCCGGACAGAACCAGACCCACAATGGAGCCGATGAAGGCCCCCGTGTAGAGATAACCGGTCCTATCTTCCTCGAACCACAATGGTGGCCCGAGAAACACAATTGCCAAGATCACTCCAAAGAAGACTGCCCAGCCGATCACGACACCTTGAGTGAGGCATGCCTGATCCTGTTAGTATCTTGAGCTCATCGGCCAGAGACCCACTTACCCAAAGTATGCCCGGATGGAAGAATAGTGGAAACGGACGTAGAAGCAGCTTAAAGAAGCTTTCGTCGGTCTTTCGCCCATTAAACAGTCGAAGCGATTTGACAAATGAGTCTTTCTCTGGGACCGGCATCGCCGTCTCAACCGCAGCGCTCGAGCCAGGGCTCAGTTCTTTCGTCCCATCGTTCGAAGCACCGAGGGATAGATGAGACTCGCTGGATTCTCCCTGGGCACCACTGCGCTTAAAATCTGTGTTCAAATTCTCCGGTCGTCGGAATGCAGTCTCAGGCACAAAGAAGAACATCAGTGGCAGTGAAGCTCCAAGAAAGATAGCCACAAAATAGAACGACCACTGCCACCCCATGGTTTTCGTGATCTTGCCCACCACCACGGGTGTCAAAAAGGCTGCGCCAAACAGCGCAACGTTCGAAACAGCCATTCGTTTACCTCGTTCCTTTGCCCGTCAGCCCTCATCCACTCTCGCCAGTGGTCTCACTCACATGAACGAAATAAAGGTCTCCCACGCAGGCGTTGACCAGTGCCTCAAACGGTGCCAGCGCAACACCCTGGAAGACACGCGCCCATATCAGACTGTTCGTGTTCTTCCCGCTCGCTCCAGCCCATACACAGCTCACAATCATGAGTACATGGCCAAGCAGAAACAGATGCCGCTTGCCCCAGACCCGGGCAGTTGGCACAATCAGTATTCCCGCAACACCCACACCGCAAAGGTGATAGCCTGTAAGTAGTGCTGCGGCGGTGAATGTGATTTCCTCATAGTCGGCGATGGTCACGGTGTTCGCGGCGAGGATGGAGCTGAGAGTTGTGCAGAGAACTGTGACGAAGGAGAGGATGGCAAGGATGAGATCGCGACGCCACAATGGCCAGTTCTAGATACCCATTAGCGTTGCGCTGGGCTCTTCTTCGTGGTCATTCAAGCATACCAATGGGTCGTTGGGGTCATTGCTCGGTTGCGGTACGAGAATGATTGGCGTCGAGCCCGAGGTGTCGCATTTGAGGCCGATGGACGACTGCTCGTTGGTCTCATAGATGTCGCAGGTGCCTGGGGTAGTGTGAGATGGTGATTCCAGGCTTGGAGGGGCTCTCTCGTACCTGGTACATGCGCCAGATGCTTATCTTCCAGAACTCCTAATCCCATGATTACAGGTCTTGGCGGTGGTGAGGTGGTGAGAGCTCATGAATGCTAGAAACCAATAAGCAGGAGCCAAGCAATAAGCAAGCAGTAGCAAGGGAGCCAGCGGCTGCCGCACTGCGTCAACGCTCCAAGATATGAAAGACCAATAGGGGTAAATCAGCACTATGCGAGCTTTCACAAACTCGGTTTATAATCTACTTAAGGGCCGAATAAGAGAACAAGTTTATTGCTATTGGTGTGTGATTCGAGGATGCTTTCTGGTGTATCCAGACCATTGGACAGGTCAATTTAGCCGAGATATCTTATTGCCTCACGATCAACCCCCCATCAACCCCCATCAACCCCCATCAAAACTGGGAATTGGGCGGGGAAAGGCGACAGTCTGGGGGATCGGCGGTTTGGGCCGAGGCGTCACGTTCACCGCGATCAAGCAGACTATTCAAAGGGGAGCCAATGAGGTTGACGATATCAGGGTTCACTCCACTGTGGAGATTGGGCCCTGACGGCGTGCAGCTGTGCAGCTGTGTGTGTGTGCATTGGAAAAGTGAGTGCGCAGTTGTACGCTGTACACCGAGGGAAGAAACTCTGTACAGTAGTATTATTTGACCTCTAGTACTTGCACCTTTTAACCTGACCAACCTGTGTTTAATAAACTTGTCTACCTTTTTTGCTGTCTTTCCAAGTATCTTTTTAGATGTTATACCAGTATTAACAGAGTAGGTATGTGGTTGAAGTACTTCGGGTCAAATACTTATGGAACACCTCTGTAGTGAGACGGTTAACGCCACGGCCTAATGCCTGAGCCTATTGACAGTGTCAGAGCATGTACGGAGTACGCGCTGCGTAAGACCTGCCAATTGGGTTCAGCCAGTCTGACCTTCCCGATGTCTAGTGGGAAGGTGGACGAACTCTCTCCCCTTTCAAAAGCGGGGGATCTGACTTGACTCTTGACCTTCTGCATCTTCACCTTTTCCATCACAATGAAGTTCAACGCCATCTTGACCCTGTCAGCCCTGCTGGCCACTGCCTTCGCCCAAGGCCTGGGCGATCTACCTGACTGCTCCGTACGTGAGAACCCCCAATTCATGCTTGCAATACTAACCCTAAGCAGAAAGACTGTGCCACCGGTGCCATTCCCAAAGAATGTGGCATTGATTTCAAGTGCATCTGTGAGGCCAAATCCTTCTTGAGCGATGTCTCATGCTGTGTTGCCGACAAGTGCTCCAAGGAAGACCAGGAGAGTAAGTGATGCACAATTCGACCTCCAAGTTTGCCAGCTAACGCCCCTGCAGCAACCCTCAAAGTCGCCAAGTCTCTCTGTGCTCGCGGTGGTGTGACCGATCTTCCCACTGCGGTCGTCTGCTCCACCGGTTCAAGCTCCAGCTCGACATCCTCCAGCTCCTCTACTGAGACTGGCACCAAGACCGGGACAGACGCATCGGCTGCAACCAAGACGGATTCAACTTCCACTGGTACCTCGACTACCGATAGTCCAACCACTGCCAGCGCTTCATCCTCGGCTTCGGCTTCGGCTTCGGCTTCATCTTCTGCTGCGCCGTCGACTAGTACCGGTGCTGCCGGTCTCACCCACAAGGACTCTTCCCTCGTGGCTGCTGCCGGAGCTGCTGCCGCATTTGCCATGCTCATCTAGGTGATTACCACTGCCGTGGTAACTATCTGAGTGACGAGAAGATGTGGCGAGAGTGACTGGTTATCATTAGTAACCGTAATCAGCTATCAGCAATGAACACATATGATGAATGGGATGACATCGAAGGACCCTCGAAATTTGATATGCCTGTATTTTATTCGCATTACCGCCATTGGCCAGCTACGAAACACAAGAGAGCGCAAGGAAATGCATAATTTCCAACAATGAGTGTCACATAATTATACAAGCTTGAATACGGATATCGATCAACCGCTCACATATCGCGAGTGTCCTCCAAGAGCTTAGTCAAGCGTTCCTGGCGTTCCTGGCGGAGAGTAGAGAAAGCCTGTTCGTCCAGTTAGCATGGCACACATTTTTCATCCACGGGCAGCACTTACCCAGAACCAAAACATCATCTCCAGGAAGGCAAAGGTGAACACGACTCGGTTCTTCAGCAGATCCAGTCCGCCAAGCGCCGCAGCACTGGTGTAGTTCGCGACCCCGTCTGCGCGACCCTGGTAAATGAAGAAAGCAAGACCGGCGTAAACAGCGAACTTGCATCCCGCGACACCGATCCAAACGCTCCAGTACACGGTCAGGGACTTGGTGATGTACTCTGGCAGGTTCTGTAGAACCTGGAGGTCCTCAGCGGGCAGGTTTCCGTTTCGCAGGGGTCGGATGTAGGGCAGGGCTTCGTCCAGAGCTTCGTGGAAGGGAATGTTGGATAACAGGACGAGGTCGATAAGGGATTCGACGAAGAGCAACACGGCGCAGAAGGTGAAGGGGGATTTCTGGGGCGCTGACAGGGATGGGAAGTCCTATATCGCGTTAGCGTTCAAGCCTGGAGATGGAGACTGGGGTTCCAGCGCGTACGATCTTCAATGCTTCGCCCATCATGAACACCATGTCAGAGTCGACGATCATCTCCGGGTTTTTGATCAGGTAGCCGGCTATCACAAGGATGAGCACGGCGTGTGCCTGGATAAGGGTCTTCGACGAAACGAGAACCATTGTGTACTAGTATATGAAATAAGATTGTTGACAGGGTGACAAGTTGACCGAGTGGAAAGGTCGGAAATCCAAAAAAAAGGTTGGTCCGAGTGTTGCGTCGTGTCTTATGTGGGGAAGAGCTTCGAGGCTCCCCCCACCACAATTCAATCGCGTCCAGAACATCGCTATTCTACAGAGCTTTGGGTCTCTAAAATGGCTACTGGGGCATCTTTCACGATAGAGCGCCATGTCAAATACTACCTCCGTTGTCTAAAGACCTTCCTTCCCTCCGCATACACCTCCAATGACTCCAACCGAATGCTCCTGGCCTACCTAACGCTCTCCGGCCTCGACGTTCTGGGAGTTCTCAATATCAAAACTACACACGAAGAACGCGCGGGATACATCAACTGGCTATACCACTGCCAAGTGCCGACGGGCGGCTTCCGCGGCTTCCCAGGGACTGACTTCGGGCCTGGCAAGCGGAACAAGAATAACGAAGCTTGGGACCCGGCCAATGTGCCAGCGACGTTCTTCGCGCTGGTCAACCTGCTAATACTCGGGGATGACTTGTCGCGTGTCAAGCGGAGAGAATGTCTGGAGTGGCTCCCCACTGTCCAGCGAGAGGATGGGAGCTTCGGAGAGCTTGTTGGTCCGAATGGGAGCTTGGGCGGTGCACGGGATCTGAGGTACTGCTGCTGTGCGGCGGGTATACGATTTATCCTGCGTGGGAAGGGAAGCGGGCTCGAGGACGTTCCTGATATCAATGTTGCGGGGCTGATTTCGTTTATTGAGGCTTGCCAGGTGAGTGGGGTGTCTCGTTGATGGGATAGGGCTTGGCTACTGACATGAGCAGACTTATGATGGCGGTATGGCAGAGTCTCCATTTTGTGAATCGCATAGTATGTGCCTTCGTCCCCCTTACCGAACCTTCTAACAGCCGATAGGCGGACATACTTATTGCGCGATTGGTGCTTTGGACTTCATCCGCCGGTCTTCGCCAGACTCAGCTACGGTGCCGCTTTTGTCGGCCGGCTCGCGGCAGTTTGAGGCGCTGACTACATGGCTGGCTTCAAGGCAGACAGCTGAGATTGAAGAGCCTGAGGAGGATGAAGAGGCTGAAGCGCAACAAAGCTTTCAAGGCAATATTGCTGACGCAGTTCACGGACTGCCCAATATCGAGCGTCTCGAGGCGGACACAATAACATGTGCTGGGTTTAACGGCCGATGCAATAAATATGCAGACACTTGCTATTCGTTCTGGAACGGGGCGACGCTGGTGGTATGTCATGCCCCGCCATATGTATGTGTGCTGCTAACGTCTTTTTAGATGCTGAATCAGTACGGCGTGGTCGACGAGGCTCGCAATCGTCAATACCTATTAGAGAAGACACAACATCTTGTGGGCGGATTTGGGAAAGGACCGGGGGACCCTCCTGGTACGATGCAATGTGCTAAACTACAGCTATTCAGAGACATCGCTGACCTATCTAGATCTCCTTCACTCATACTTTGGGATGGTCTCCTTGGCTTTCCAGGGTGAGCCTGGGCTGAACGCTGTCGATCCCACGATGGGTACCACTGAACGAACAGTGCGACATCTTAAGTCACTGCCTTGGCAGTGAAGTATATATAACAACATGCAGATATGATGACGGTGGTTTCAGCCATTCCTCTCATTGGCCGTTGTTCATGAACATCAGCCAATAGGTGCAGTCGATTAGATTAGTCGGGCGCGGTACATGTACTGTACTGGTCCGCAAAGTAAGGGATCTTCCAGACAGACAGAATGTAAAGCAGCGCAAAGCAAAGAGTTGAAGAGTGGCATGAGGTGAGGATACGACGATCTTCCTTGATTCGAAAAGAGATCAGCGAGAGGAGAGAGAGGGAAAGGGAAAAAAAAGTGGCGAGTATCCAGGGGCTCGGGCAATATAAATGAAAAGGACTTAACCTAACAGTAGTCTAGCCGTAGAAGCAGTACACTAAGTGTACATTGAAGTACGAAGTACTCTGGCCAAATAGTCAAAATTGGATGTAAAAATAGAAGAAAAGGAGAGCCGTTTCTCCACACGGTCCACGTTCCCGTTGACGTCTTGGAAACTTTGTATGCGACTTCATTTCTTCCTTCTTCACTGCCTCCCCTACCAACCCTATACTCGTATCCTCCGTGCTTCCTACCCCTTCGCACTACCCGTCGTTGAATGGCACCCACTCCAACCCACGCCCTCCCCTCCCCTTGACGCGCAGAGGCCTCCGCGGAACCCTGGCGACCGATCACACATGCCGCCCCGAACGAGAGCGGGGGTTCAAAGCCAGAAGCAGAAGGAGAAGGTGAGGAATAGCATGGAAGCTCGGAATCCGGAGAGGCATAATGTGCTAACTCAACCCCTGCAGCTTGCGAGCTCCTACAATGAACTTCTCGAGTATGTCCCTGTCTGGACCCAGCCGTGCTCTTGCGCTGACATGTTATCCGCAGAGAATTTTCCTCCAAGGACCTTCGGAGTGTAGGCAACTACACGCTTGGGAGACTCATTGGAAAGGGCTCCTTTGGCAAGGTCTATCTCGCGTCGCACAAACTCACCAATGGCTCGAAGGTAAGGTGCGCAATCATAAAGGGTCGAACGGCGCTGATACTCGACAGGTCGTGCTTAAATCGTCTAGCAAGGAGGATACGAATCTCGTGCGCGAAATCCACCACCATCGCCAATTCCTTCACCCCCATATCGCGCGTCTGTACGAAGTGGTTGTGACCGAGAGTTTGGTCTGGCTGGCTCTGGAGTATTGTCCTGGTAGGTGCGCTGCCGATGCGAGGAACGAATTCCATTAACGATCTCTTTGTTTAGGCGACGAGCTTTACAATTACCTCCTCCGCCACGGCCCGCTACCGGTTGAGAAAGTGAAACGGATATTTACACAATTGGTGGGAGCTGTCGCCTATGTCCACAGCAAGTCGTGTGTGCATCGCGACTTGAAGTTGGAAAACATCCTGCTGGATAAACAGGAGAATGTCAAGCTCTGCGATTTTGGGTTTACGCGCGAATACGAAGGGAAGGCTAGCTACCTTCAGACCTTCTGTGGGACGATATGCTACAGTGCACCGGAAATGTTGAAAGGGGAAAAATATGCCGGTGAAAAAGTGGATGTGTGGAGTCTGGGCATCATTCTCTATGCGCTGTTGGCCGGCGAACTACCGTACGACGATGACGATGACCAGGTCACCAAACGGCGCATCTTGTTGGAAGAGCCGACCTTCAATGACAAGTTTACGGAGGACTCCAAGGCATTGATCAATCTGCTTTTGTCTAAGCGGCCGTTGATTCGGCCAAGTTTAGATGAAATCCTGGCGCACCCTTTCCTCGCGGAACATGCTCCTGAACAACTAGCAATTTTGAAAATCCCAAGACCGTCGCCGTTCACTACGCCGTTGGAAAAGACTACACTTCAGCGAATGAAGAGTGCCGGAGTGAACATCGACGAGGTCATTGAGAATGTTTTGGCTCAGCGATGTGACCCGCTAGCTGGCTGGTGGGCGCTGCTGATCGAGAAGGAGCAGCGAAAGGAACAAAAGAGGGAACGCAAACGCCGAGAACGTGAGGTCGAGGCGAAGAATCTCCGCCGGTTGAGTGCGGCGAGTAGTCGCTTAGAGAAGCGGTCATCCGCCTTGATGGAGGTGGAGGAGGAAGGTCAGAGCTCAGAACTACAGAACCGTGGGAGACGGGACAGAAGAAGCTTACCTTCTCAATTGGCAGTGCCGGAACTTCCTGCCCTTCCCGAACCCCTGCCGGTGTTCCCAATCGAGGCGACTACACCCCCATTGCCGCTGGATAAAGACTCGATACGATCCCACGGCTCGTCGCGACGCCGTCCAGTTCCTCCGCCGAAAGACAGGCGGCGATCACGCCCCAGCATGCTGCACGTGAGCGCATCACAGCCAGAATTGACACAGCACAACGGTATATTCCGACGTCGCACGAGTCGTCGCCACAATTATCCGATCCTCAGCCAGTTAGCATCGCTCAAGCATTGGTTTGTCGAGTCAGCAAAAAGAGCACGTTCTCCTCATTCCAAGTCCTCGGGCTCGCGCAAGTTTCTGTCAGAGAAGCTGAGCCCAGCAAAGAGCCAGGACAACAGCAAGAAGTCTGCAACCTCCGCATCGCCAGCCAGCGATATGGCTGGCGAGGACGTTCAGACGCCGACTCAGAACAATAGATTCTCAACCGCAAGTAGCCTTGCGCCAAGCAGCGCTTCATATCGCCAGAACCGCCATTCCTACCCCCGACAACCGCGGGCACTAAACACTAGCCACACGAGTCATCGAAATTCGCTTTCGCCTTCACCTATAACCCCGCGCGGGTCCTACCGGCGCTCGTCGGCCGGACTACGTGGGCGCAAATCCACCTCATCATCGGTCTCCTCGATTCGCAGCATTCACCACACTCGTGCTCATTCCAAAGCATCCTCAATATCTTCCAACAGTGTAGATACCATATCAACCCCCACCGCGCGAGCCTCCAGGTCGCCTCATTCCTCTATCAAGGTCTTACCTACCACTCCGGGCTCCTCTGCCCGGTTCCCCAGCAATATACGGCTGGTCAGAGGGCCTGGCGGAACCCCTCGTGAGATAGTTGACCGCGCCGGCCACATGCCGTCGTCGTTTAACGAAGCAGTACCAGCACCACTGCTGTACTCGCCTTCCTCGAGCCTAGTCTTTGCGCGTCGCAAAAAGTCCGCCTTCAAGGGACCCATGCTACACACAAGCAATCTGGTGGTATCGGGTGGCGTGGTCAACTCTCCGATTCCCGGACAATCGGTGAATCCCAGTGACTCCGACGTGTCCAGCGGACGACCCGCTGCGCGCAAAAGCCAGATCATCGAGGAAGAAGAAGACGACGATGGCATCGAGGAAGAACTCGATGAAGTCGACGAGTTCGACGACCCTGGTACCCCGGGTACGCCCGGCGACATGGTCATTTCAGACGACAGAGACGAGACCCCGAAGGTCTCGCTTGAGTTGGACTCTCCCGGCAAAACGCCCTTCGCCCCCGTCCCCAACCTCGAAACCAGCCCTCTTCGACCTCCCCGCTCGTCTTCTCTGCGCTCTCCAGATAAGTCTGGTTGATACCCCAGCTTTGCTTTCGCATTAGATTTGTTTTGTCTCCACGATCCCTCACATTAGACGATAGAACTCTTATACCTTATACCCCCCACTTACACAGCGTGTGCTTTGCGTTTTCTTTTCTCTTTTCTCCTATTTCCTCATTTCCTCATTTCCTCATTTTATTCATACTCTGTGCTCTTACGCCTTTTCCCCGGTGAACCTTTTGCTATCTACAGCTGTCGATCCTTGCTTTTCATGATTCGCGCCTACGCCTTTTGCCCTACGCATACATCCCCTATATTACCGTTCCATTATCATATTCGTGACAGAATACTTGCATTATGAAATTGCACAAATAATAGTTCATAATTTGAGATACCCGACCCCATGCAAATCTGTCTTTCATCACTTTCCCGCTGACGATTATTCGGTTTGATCTATCTTCAGGTCCGGCATTCAGCTCTGTCGAGTGGGAGTTTAACTGTTCGAGGACTGGCTGTGCGATAAAAAAGCGTCATTCATCATATCATTATTAGGGATCCATTACTCCGTATAATCCAAACACCGCATTGAAACCAGAGGGTCAGGACTCCAGACCTGGAGACCAATCCCAGCAAACGCAGAATTAAAAGTTCATATCCTCCTTCCTCCTTTACTCTATGTGAGCGGTCGAGACTTTCTGACTCGGATCAGCTACCTCCATAGCCTCTTCGTCCTTCGGGCTGGCATCAATGCCAACAGTACTTTCACCAACTTTGTCCACCGTAATGGTGTATGCCGGGGCAAAGTTCACAGCAACAGCATAAGTCCAAGCAACGACCATGAACTATAGAGATATTAGCCACTTCCAGCAAACAGGGCAGCCAAGAGCACATACCATGGTGGGCACAATAAACGCAAAGCCAGTATTGTTCCGCATGTCAGCAACATGGCCCAGAATCGGCGGCACAACAGCACCACCACAGACACCACCCACGATAAAGCCCGAGCCACGCTTATAATGGCGTCCTAGGCCACGAATACCCAGCGCCATAATCGTAGGAAAGCAAACCGATTCGAAGAACAACACCATGAACAACATTGCAATGCCGCTTTGCTTCGTCTGCGTCACTGATGCAGCAAGGAATGCCACCGTACACGACAGATAGACAAGGAATACCCAGCGGGCCTTGACATACTTCATGATTCCAGCGCCGAGGAATCTGCCCACGGCAAAGGCACCCTGTGCTCCAGCCAGGTACTTTGCACCTGTGGCACTGCTTGTACCAGGCCATGTTTCGGTGGCGTAGTTGATGAAGTAACCGGCGATAGCCACTGCATCGATTAGCTATAGGATTCTGTCGACCACAACGCACGAATGGGAAAGGTACCTTGAGCCCCGGTGTAGGTGAACTGCGCCAGCGTGGCATGGAACAGCTTGTATTGTTTCCAAAACGGTTTATCCTGCTCGTTAACGTGGGTCTGCGCAACCTGGAACGCCATATCCTCATCCGTTACCTCGGGGATATTCGAAACGAAGAACACACCCGCGAGACAGAAGACAAAGATGCCGATGGCGAGGTACACCCACTGCACGCTCTGCAGAGCCGAGACATCGTCCGCCGTCTCAGTGAAGAAAGCATACGACCCAAGTACAGGCCCGACAACCGTCCCGATAGCATTGAACGCTTGCGCAAAGTTGATCCGGATCTCAGAGTAGCGAGGCGGTCCACAGACTGTTATCGTGAGCTGGGGCGTGAGCAAGTGAAACAAAATCGAATCATACCTGTTAGATACGGATTCGCGGCCGTTTCGAGGGAGCCTAGTCCGGAGCCGATGACGAAGGTCGCACCACAGAAACCGCCAAAGGAGCGATGTAGACCTGCGGGCCACATGCACAGCGCTCCAATGCCATATAGCACAAGACCGAATATGAAGACGGTTTTGTAGCCGTAGTGGCGCAGGATCCAGTTTGCGTAGCCCAGAGAGGCGAGTGGATATGCGCTGTTCATGTTAGAATAGTATGTTCGCGAATGAACGAATATCAGAGAACATACCCGAAATACGCAGCTTGGAGACCGGACGAGCGGGCTCGGTCGATGTGCAGGGTATTCTGAAAGTGTTTGTTCAGAGTGTCCAGGAGCCCATACGCAAAGCCCTAGTAAAATTAGCTGGGAATGAACAGGGGCACTTGCAAGCTGCAAATAGCTGAGCACGCACCCATAGGAAGAACAATATAGTAACCAAGGTCAAGGGCCACAGACTCTGGCGCAGAGTCAGGGTAGCGGCAGAGGTAGTTTGGCGATTATCGACTCTCAAGCCAGAGCGGCTTTTCAAGAAGTTTTTGACACCCATATTGAATCACAGCAGTTGATCCAAATTCAAAAGAGGAGAAGGGCAGGTCTATAAGAGCTAAACAAGGTGACATCGCAAAGTCTCCGCATCTCCACACTTCCCCCCAGTCCGGGGAAAGCCAACGGGCGATCCCTGGGGAAAGAAGAGGCAGGTCCAATCAGATCGTACCAGGGCCAGCGAGATTCAACGGGATCCAATTAGCGGGCTGACGGAGTTGCTCCGAACTTTGTTTGTTTCGACTTTCGAGAAGGGCTTTAGTGGCGTCAGGGTTGCATGGCTATTTCAGCCTATTTGCAAAAGGCGGGATGCCATTCCGGCCCCTTGTCGATGTATCTCTCTTCTGGCCCAGGAATGTATCCTTTATCCTTGCATCTGTCGTGAGTCGGGATGTCCAAATAGGAATACTGTGAGGTTGTCATTTGTCTATGCGTGGGCTTCTATACGTGATACAGTATCCCTCAATGTAAGGCTAATGGGCCTTTTTAGTATCCCGTAGCAGCCGGACCTGCAGCCAACCATGGACATCAGTCTGTCTACAAGTAGCTTCCTGTGGCTGGGAATCATCGAGGATCTTCAGACCATCAGTTGACCAGACGTTCCATTAAAAGGCGAGCCAGGGGTACTATACACTACATCGTGTGGGACAGAGCACTGGCCAGGATGGGCAAGACACCCCCAAAAGGCGGGGATGATTTGCGAAAGGGGAAAAAAAAGCATTTTTTCAGGGACTGAACCAATCGCATAGAATTCCATTCATCTACATGATGGCATGTCTCGTGGGCCACTCACATCATGACCTCAGCCAGTCTATCTATTGACATATCCCGATGACAGGGACATATTTAAGCTTTTGCTTCTCTCTAAGCCCGCTTGGGCTTGCCGGCAGAGCCGTTCTGGGTCGGGTTGACGGCCTTGGTGTTGTAGAGACGGCGCTCAGCAAACTTGAGCACCTCGTCGATCAGACTAGGGAAGTTAGTATCGGGTGTGTGGGGAGGCGAAGAGTGAGACTTACATCACAGGTGCACTGATCACCAGCACGGCCTGCCACTCGTTCCAGTTCAGAGGCAGAATGGAGAACAAGCTCTGCAAGAAGGGGATGTAGAGGATGGCGAAGTGGAGGGCCATGGAGAGGGTGATCGCATAGATGAGCATGGGGTTGTTGCCCAGGAAGAAAGTCAGAAGAGACTCGCTGGAGGACAGGGCGTTCATCGCGTTCAGCATCTCAATCACCACGAGGATGGAGAGAGAGACGGTGGAGGCGGACTTGGCCATATCGTTGCTGAACATCTCACAACCAATCTCGGGGAACTGGGAGGAGCACTGGTGGAAGTTGGACTAGTGAAATGATTAGTCCGACTCATGGATAATGCGAAATACGGGAGCTTACCAGTTGCGAGAAAGAGATGTGGGGACCCTCGGAGTTGTAGATGAACCACCAGACGTAACCAAAGACGGTAGCACCACCAACGTAAATACCAATGACCATATAACGGAACAGCAACCAGCCACCGACAAGAGCCTCGTCACGAAGGCGGGGAGGACGGTTCATCACATCATGGTCGGGGGGGTTGAAGGAGAGAGCAGTGGCGGGCAAACCGTCAGTGACGAGGTTGACCCAGAGGAGCTGCACAGGAACCAGAGCCTCGGGCATGCCAAGGGCAGCAGTCAGGAAGATAGACACGACCTCACCAATGTTAGAGGAGATCAGGTAGCGAATGAACTGTTGGGTGTTGCTGTAGATGGAACGACCTTCCTCAATAGCAACGGTGATAGTAGCGAAGTTATCGTCAGCCAGAACCATGTCAGCAGCCATCTTGGCCACATCAGTTCCAGTACCCATGGCAACACCAATGTCGGACTTCTTGAGGGCGGGGGCATCGTTGACACCGTCACCGGTCATGGCGACGACGTGGTTCAGCGATTGAAGGAGATCAACAAGCTTGGACTTGTGGCTAGGCTCAGTGCGTGAGAACAGGGAAGCGGTCTGGACGGCCTTCATCTTCTCGCCTTCACTGAGGTTGTCGAATTCGCGGCCAGTGTAGCTCTTGCCAGTAAGATCCTCGTTGGCGCCGAAAACACCAATGGAGCGACAGATAGCCTCGGCGGTGGCGGGGTTATCACCGGTGATAACAATGACACGGATTCCAGCAGCGTGGCACTTCTTGATAGAAGCGGCAACCTCGACACGAGGGGGGTCCAACATTCCAACGAGACCAATGAGAGTCATGTTCTGCTCAAGCTTGGTGTAGTCCTCGGTGGTGGAGGCGTTCTTGAGAAGGGGGTTACCAGAGACGCCATCGACGCTTGCGAGGGCCATGACGCGGAGACCGCGGTTTCCGAATTCAATAACCTCCTCGGAGAGAAGTTTGAGGTGGTTCTTGGTGACAGGGACGCGGGATCCATCAGAGCCTTGAATGACGTGAGAGCAACGATCGAAGATACTTTCGGGTGCACCCTTAACAAGCAGTTTCTGATCCTTACCCTCACCGACGAGGACGGACATACTCTTGCGATCACGGGAGAATTCATAGGTAGCCTTGAGGGGGAGACGGGACTCGTAATGAGCGCTAGCGGCGTGCAATCTGTCAGATGCAGGGAGGCGGAAAATCTTCTGGTTGAATGCAGTGTCGTTTGTTCCAATCTTCTCGACCAGAGCACGCAGAGCACCCTCGGTGGGCTCACCGATGCTGGAGAAAACTCCGCTCTTGGCGTCATGGGAGAGAGTAGCAGCGTTGCAGAGGGCAGTGACCTCGGCGAGCTGTCCAATGGTAGAAGAGGAAACAGCCAAGTTCTCGACGACCTTTCCGTTCTGGGAGAGCTTGCCCTGGGGGGTAAACGTGGTGCCTTCGACATCAATTTGCTCGAAGCCGTTGCCGGAGTTGGACAAGTAGACAATCTTCTCAACACTCATCTGGTTGGTGGTCAAGGTTCCGGTCTTGTCAGAGCAGATAACACTGCAGCTGCCAAGAGTTTCGACGGAGGGGAGAGACCGAACAACGGCGTTCTTCTGAGCCATCTTGCGGGTACCGAGGGCCAAACACGTGGTGATGACGACTGCCAGACCTTCGGGAATAGCAGCTACACCGAGGGAGACGGCAATCTTCAGGTAGTAGATAGCACCCTTGGTCCAGCCACCAAACGAGGGGTCGTTGAAGTTCTTGTAGTTGATAACCCACACCAGGACACAGATGACGGTGATGACCTTGGCGAGCATGTCACCGAAATCGTTGATCTTCTTCTTCAAGGGGGTAGGCTCGGAGATCTGGGCAGTGATACTCTCGTGGATGTCACCAATAGCAGTCGAGCCACCGGTCAGCACAACAAGAGCGGTGGCATGGCCGTTAACAACAGTGGTTCCAGAGAAGAGCATGTTGACCTGGTCCTGCTTGACGGCTCTGTCGTCCTTGATGGCGCGGGTCTCCTTTCCAACACTTTCACTCTCACCGGTCAGGATAGCCTGGTCGACGCGGAAGCTGTTGCTCTGGATGGCAAGTAGTCGGCAGTCGGCAGGGACACGGTCACCCACCGCAATCTGGATCACATCTCCGGGGACCAAATCCTCAGCCTTGACCTTGGAAGCCTTTCCATCGCGAACAACCTTGGCCTCATTGGCCGAATATTCCTGGAGGGCCGAGATAGCCGCCTCCGCACTGCTTTCCTGGGTCACTCCGACCACGGCGTTGAGGATGAGGATGGTGAGAATCTGTGAGAAGAGCGCGCAATGGTCAGCACGATGCGCAAAGAGTACATAATGGTCAAACTTACAACAACGGGGTCCACAAATGCAGTCCAATCGTCGCCCTCCTCGAAGAGCGCGAGAACAAAGGACAAAGCGGCCGATCCAAGTAGAATCAGAACCAATTGGTCCTTGAACTGTTCCAGAATGAGCTCCCACATGGGAGTCGGGGCTTCCTCAGCAAGGGCTAGACGGCATATGTTAGTCTTGGTCCAGTCGTCATTCTGCGGCGTACTCACCATTGGGGCCATGCTGTTGTCTAGACTTCAGAACCGCGCTCTGGGACAGACCAGAGTGCTCAGACACGCTAAAATGCTCGAGAGCCTCCGCTGGGGAGCGGAGATAGGCGTTCTCCATGATCTTTTAGAGACCCTTAACGGCAGGAGCGCTCAATTGCAGGTGCCGCGAAGGTAGTAAACAAAAAGGGAAATGAGGGTTTAGATTGAATACATAAGTCACCTCCGGTATGGCCCAGAGTGAAGATATTTCAGAAGATAAGACCTAGAGAGGCAATATAAAGAAGAAGAGAAAAAAAGAAACCGAGATGGGAAACCGAAGACTGGGGAAGTTCTCTCCACTGGAAGCGGGCACAACGTGTTCTCATTGATTCCAAAGATTCTGAGTAAGCAGGGGCCACAGGGCTGAAGCGGGTGCCAATTCTCCGCTTCTTTGCGTTGCGCCCTGTACCCTTTGCTTGCTGGGGTTGTCCTTCTTTACTTTCTACCGGGAGCTTCGAACTTGTTCTTCCTTTCCTCTTGGTGACTGGAGTTGAAACCTATTGCTCCAACATATCCTCGATTGTACCTGACGGAGTCTCTACCATAGGACTGTATCGTCATCGCCAATCCCCAAACCTGCCGAGACTTGAGATGACTTATGGGGCTTCTCTAGGCTGCATCTTTTTTGCCTATCAGAGCTCCCTGGTGGGTATCTTCATCTCTTGGCGACTGGCTCAGACACCGCAGCCCGAAATGAGCGATCTTCTTGTAAATCGACCCGGTTGTCTCTCAACGGGTCTGTTTATCCCTCGGTTTACAACCCCTGGTACGGTCAGCCAATGCGAATTCTCGATTGACGTACGCCGTACTCCGTCTTTCGACGGCCTGTTGGGGAAAACCGGAAACCTGATTCAGCCTAACCGTGGGAAGTATAGTAGAATCTCCATAAGCACGCTAATATCGCCTTGCCTGTAGGGCTGACGCTAAGTCGAAGGCCCATTGCATATTTATGATCTCACCGGCCCACGATTGACCTGGCACTTACAATAGTACTCCAATGTACTTGTACTTTGTAGGCTTGTAACATCCTCTTCGGAGAATCTGCCACTCAACCACATGGCACTGGGCATTTTGCATCCGATCGGCACTTGGCCTCCTTGCTCCGGGTCTTGTACGGAGTAGGATTTGTAACATGATTAGCCAAGGCCGATAATCTGACGTCTTGGCTTGAGGCTTCAAGTACGATGCATATCAGGTGGAATATAACCAATCGTTGTCCACGTGTGTGTAAATGATCAATCGGATTATTGTGTTGTCAAACTGTTCGAACTTACGGTGACAATGCGGGCTCTGATTTAGGGTAACTTGGCGAAGATCATTTCTCATCAGTCCAATGTTCGATCTAGTTCTTTGGCGCTCGATCTAGTACTCACAAGGACGCATGATCAAGAGGTCATTTCTTACCTATGTGTAGGTACTCGTAGTATATTGCCGCTTCGAAGACAGTTTGTGTTGTGACACACGTCATGTGTTCAATCTTCTCTCTTAGGTATGTCTTCCCAATTTATTTCTAGGCCTTGGAATGATCGGATGCCGTTGCCTCAAAATCTTCTTTCCATTTTCTTTCATATTCTCTGACTTTGCTCAGTTCGTTCGGAGTTGAAGAAAACAACAGCGATATTTACCGGCTAGCATCTGCTATTTTCGTGCTTCCAAGGCTTGTACACCCCCATAATCCATGGCAAGCTTCTGCTTCATAGATTTGAGATCTGCTATAATACCAGGAATCAGAATGGATGCAATGTGTGGAGGACTCTGATATTGACAACCACAGTTGGAATCTCTACACGAAACAGGGCACCTGACATGATGCGGCTGATCAGCTACATCATCTGTACAGGTACCCGTTGTCTGGAAGGTTCCAAACGGTCACAAATGTCCATCTCACTACCTGGGCAGTGTTTGCTTCCTGTGTTTGAGTGTATAGAAGAGATATCCACGGGTTGTTACATTTAATTCAACTGGTTATTCACTTAAAGCTGGACCTACACGAGCGTTTCAGCTCGGTCGCAGTACCGGCCGAAGGTTCTGGTACATACCAAGTTATACATGGCCTAGTCTGAACGGAGTGTTTAGGCTTCAATGCACCCGTGGACATCATGTGTCTTAGTATTCAGCAAAGATAACACAACATGGAGAATCCAACAGTCACTTGTAATGGTTTCTGTCAAATATACCTTACCCCGCCAAATAAATTACTTCATAAGGGGGATCAGCCGTAAAGGTAATACTGGGCCGCAGTAGAAGTACTGTGGTACTTGCGTGGAGCGGGACCACAGTAGGGGGCAGACAGGTATCGGGTACATGACAACAACGTATTATTGTTATGATCCAAATCCCCCCAAATCGTCCCTTCACCTCTGGCCCATCTCTCTCTTTCCCCCCCCCACTTGGTCTTCCATCTTCTTTTCCTGCACCCTTTTCTATCTCCATTCTCAACCAAGTTACTACTATCCATTCCCATTCGAATTCATCATGGGTTCTGAGGTACGTCGCTCTCCCCCCCTCTCTGCGTGGTCACCGCCCATCGCAATCCCACATTCCCCCATCTGAGGTCGCCCATCTGGAAATTCGATAAGATCTGAACTAACGATTGTTTTCACATTGTAGCGTGAGAAGTATGGCTGTCGCCTCCATCCTGGATCCCCCTTCCACTCGAATATCACTGACCCCTCATCAGCAAGACGTTCCTCGCTCGGCTTTGCGAGCAGGCCGAGCGCTACGATGGTAAGTCACACCGCGACAGTAGGTTTGAGGCGCGTTCGCTGACGTGTCATTTCTCGTTGGACAGAGATGGTCACTTTCATGAAGGTTAGTCGCAATATCGTGCCAGTTAGGCTGCTAGAGGATCCATGCTAATCGCCGAATAGGAAGTCGCCAACGTATGACACCGTCATTACCCGATAATCGGGTTCCCTCTTGGATAAGATCATGATTGACACAAGTTTAGATTGGTGGTGAGCTCACTGTCGACGAGCGTAACCTTCTGTCCGTCGCCTACAAGAACGTCGTTGGCACCCGTCGTGCCTCCTGGCGCATCATCTCCTCCATCGAGCAGAAGGAGGAGTCCAAGGGTACCGATGAGCACGTTGGTATTATCCGTGACTACCGCCAGAAGATCGAGACCGAACTGGAGAAGGTCTGCCAGGATGTCCTCGACGTCCTCGACGAGGCTCTCATCCCCAAGGCCGAGACTGGAGAGTCCAAGGTCTTCTACTACAAGATGTAGGTTCAACTTCTTGAGAATTGGGGCTCTTGGGGCTTGGTGACAGTACTGACCCTCACAATAGGAAGGGTGACTACCACCGTTACCTCGCCGAGTTCGCTTCTGGCCCCAAGCGCAAGGGTGCCGCCACTGCTGCCCACGAGGCCTACAAGGTAATATTCCTCTTGTGCTACTTCGATAGAATTTGTCATTGACCGTATTACAGAGCGCCACCGATGTCGCCCAGACCGAACTTACTCCTACCCACCCCATCCGCCTGGGTCTCGCCCTGAACTTCTCCGTCTTCTACTACGAGATCCTCAACTCCCCCGATCGTGCGTGCCACCTTGCCAAGCAGGCTTTCGATGACGCCATTGCCGAGCTTGACTCTCTCTCCGAGGAGAGCTACCGCGACAGCACTCTGATCATGCAGCTCCTGCGTGACAACCTCACTCTCTGGACCTCGGCCGACGGCAACGAGGGCGAGGGTGCCAAGGAGGAGAAGCCCGAGGAAGAGGCCCAGGCCCCTGCCGCCGAGGCTGCTGCTGCTCCCGCCGAGGAGAAGCCTGAGGAGGCTAAGCCCGTCGAAGCTGACTCTTAAAAGAGTGACGACGAGCCGTAAGCCGATTGGTAAGGGTGGGCGTTCGCATTTATGGACGTGGTCATGCAACTCGCTTCTTTGTTTTCACCGCAGCGCTGGGTTTGTCCGGCAGATATCTTGCACGTCTTCGGGACCGTGTGGGTCGGCCGGCGGAGTTTGATATTCGGTTGATGCGAGCAGAAAAAGGGCTGAGTGGAAAGTTCTCTCTCTTTTATTGTCTCTATTCCCACTGCAGCACGGTTTCAATGTGTTTATTTTCCATTCGAGGTGCTCCCTGTATTGGGTTGCTGCGTAGCCAATGATTCCCATTTTAACAGTATCCTACCCTATGTCCCCTGTAACCGCTGTTGAGTACTCTTCCAGCTAAGCAATGACAAACTACCCACGCTGCTCAGCCAATTTTCCAAAACTCACCCAGAGACTTTCGGCAACCACTGATCGATTCGCCGGACAGCAAAGCCGGACAGCACATCGAATATCCATTTTACATTTGAGGCACAAGTATTCTCCTGTCATGGTCTCAGAGTCACTGAGTCATGTTCGCCCAGAAAACCAATCGGAAGCGCCACGGGGAGCCCACGAACAAGCAAAGATATGACAACTGAGAGGGGCATCGCATTGCATGCTGCAGTAGGCATGCAATATCAAAGCAATGGTCAAAAGCGCCGCAGAGTGACGAATAGTGACTTGGCTCAGATAGTCAAACACGAGCTGGGCATGAGCCCTACTCACTGAACGAGATCCATCATTATCCTCATGGAGGCAGCCTCGGTGACTTGTATCCGGGGCCCGTCGTTATCACCGTAAAGACTGCATCACTCTGTCCCCGACACGAGGTGAACGGACATGCCGACTCTGCAATCCCATACGTGTCGAATGAATCCACGGATATGGCCTGGGATCTGTCAGGGACCACAGACTAAATATCATACCGTTCGACATGGGATGCATCGACCCTTCCCTTGGAATCCGACTCGTCCAGCGCCTCCCTGGCATAGATTGCGGAAGTAGCAGTATGAGACAACGGGAAGTAGTGACAGCCACCACGCATACTTCGCCTGCTCTAATAGCCATACAACACCATTGCCGCGCGTCAAGCCGCTAGACATTTCGAATTCAGACCGATGCATGGGAGCCAGGATTCGACAATCCACTCACTTGAGCCCCGGGTCTAATAGGGTTCTGTATGTTTGCTCTTGGCGAAGCCGGGGTTGGTTGCGATTTCGATATGTCTGATTGAAGTAGGAGCCCTCCCATTAGAGTGTGATCTGTGGGCCCAGCTGGCGTACAGAATACGTGGTTGCAGTGAGCAGCCCTGGAGGTAAAGTGGTGTTCCATAAGTATTTGTTTGGCCTTGAGTACTTCGACCACAGACATGATATCTAAAAGATCTTTAGAAAGATGGCAAAAAGACCACTCGAATCCGATCTGATTTAGCATCTAAAAGATATCTGGAAAGACACCAAAGCAGATAGACAAGTTTATTTTTATATACAATTTGGCCAGGCTATACAGAAGGTTGACAGTCCCATGTTTCCCACTCTCTGCGAATGTTAACTCAGGCCCTGCGTTTGATATCCTTGCCCATAGGACTCTATTTTCGGTTGCTTGATGCCAACGACATAGCACATGATCAAGGGAGCACCTGCAGGTCTTGGTGATTCGAATGAATGGCATAGAAGTGTATACAGAGGTACATCACCATGCCAGGCCCGAAGTCTAGCGTGGACTTGGGAGGAGATCCAGTGGCTCGAATACGATGGCTGCTATGCAAGTCTATGCCGCTTTTCCAATGCGATCACTGGGCCATACCAACTCCACGCCATTGGGTTCGGGAGTCTTGTCCCGAAGGTGATGTTCGATAAAGGAGCCCCGAGTGAACGTAGAAATTGCAAAATGGAATATAAATTCAGTATGAAATCCCCACAGACTGCTCGAAACGATCTGTCCACGGATGTATCCAGAGCTCTATTGCGAGTCATCATCGAAGATCACACAATCAACACAATCAACCCTGGGAAAGAATCAAGATATCCCAGGCACAAATGGCACTCATATTCGAACCAAACAGTCTCTACGTTCTCCTCCTGGATTTGGACAGCGCCTGTCTCTTTGAATGGCAGTTATATCTCGCCTCGACGACAACCACGGGTCAGACCTTTCATATAACCAACGACTCGGGCCCGGTAGCTTGGGAATACAAGAGCGAGGTAGCCAACATGTCAACGTGTGGAAGAGTGGTTGTTGCGTTGCAGGCTGGCGCCATCGGGCCTCTTTTGCATGCCGCGTTGGCTGCAAGATTGAGACTCGTTCCACTGACGATTTATTCTGTTCGATATCGGGAGAGTCTTTGCTGTCGGGTGTGGGTTCAGGAGGCATTGTATGCACTAGATGATGAGGGATATCTGAATATTGCAAAGACAGCGAAGGAGGTCGAGCAGGAGGGTAGGCAGTTGGCTATACTCAACAAGAGCCGAGGAACAAAATCTGTTGTTAGGAGTTCGAGTTTCGTTGGGTGATGATCTTGCAGTGTTGGTATCAGCGTTGGCGAGCTATGGTTTAATAGTTACGTGTGAAGTCATGTAATTGAATTGGATTGTGTGTCTATGGGGTGATTTGAGCTCGGCTCAAGTGTGGGATGGGATGGGATGGGATATACATGGGAGAGCTCAAGGGGAAAGAGGCAACATTCGAGCCCATAAAGCCAGATGTATGAAAAGAAAAGATGACGACCTTCGTGTGTGCGTATTTTCGACCAAAATCAAGGGAAAGTAACGTAACAATTCACGTGAAGTCATCCGTAGTCGTTCTGTGGTCACATTCACATAAAGTCATCATCGCCAAGGCCATCATCATCGTATTGGCTAGTATCGGGCTGGGCGTCACGGCTAGCGTTCAGCGAGATCTTGGTCTTAGCCGCCTTGGACTTCTTGTTGCCCTTGTCAGAAGCGCGCTCCTCGCGCATCTTCTCGTTGCTGGCGGTGGTGAGAGCACTGGCAATCTTCTTGATCTCAGTACTGGGAAGCTCCTTCACAAGCTTGCGGGTGAAGTCCTGGGCCCAGAGAGAGTACTGCGCCTTCTTGGAGTGAGGGGTCAGCAAGGGAATCAGGATCTCAGTGAGGCGGTTGAACTGGTCCTTTGTGGCGGGCTTGAAGAGGGGCATGGCGGACAGATCGACGGAGTTGGTGGGGTCCTTGGAATCGGTGACAACAACGGCCTTGGGGGCACCCTTGTTGCGCTTGACGTCGACACTGCCGAAGAGATCCTCAGCGTGAGCAAGGTCGGCTTCCTGCTCGGTCTTGCGCAGGCGGGCGCGGCGATCGGCCTCGTCTTCGCTGTCGGACTCGCCGAAGTTCTCCTTCTCCAGACGGTGCTTCTCGCGGTTTTCTTCTATCCGCTGCGCCTTGGTCTTCTTGTTGGCAAGGGCCTTGGCCTTAGCAGCGGCTTCGGCTTCGGCGGCCTTCTTGGACTTCTCGCGCTCGACTTCGGAGTCCTCGGCGGCATCCCATGATTCCAGAACCTAGGGTTTGGTGAGTGTGGCTCAGATGAAAGGTTGGAGGGGACTTACATCTTCCTCTTCCTCTTCATCGTCAAAGCGGCGGCGGGGTACGCTGACAGGGGGAGGCACATCCTCCTCCTCGTCGTCTGTATGGAACGGAAACATTAGCATTTGAAGTTACTGCCTACGCGTTTCGAGCGCATGCACAAAGGATCGGAACATACCCCACTTGGAAGGCGGCATTTTGAGTATTTGTAGTATAGAAGGTCTAGAAGGAGAAGGGAGAAAAAGGCGAAGCGCTATACGCAAGACCAAAGGCTAACACAATCGAACCCAGCACGCAGGATGAGGGGCGAGGGCAAATTTTATGTGGGACTCTATTGTCTCCAAGTGGGATGGGGCACGTGATCTCGGGCATCAGAATGCCCGATGAGCATGATCATTCTCTACTATATTTCACGAACATGGATGCTACTGCATATTTAATTCACTATTACTTTGTGATTCCTGTGGAAATTTGTTTCATTGAAAAAGATCCTATTAAATTCATAATCGTCATGGGCGATGGCTATATGGGTCATCAAACCATCAGTTTTGGGCGAACCCCGCGGCTCAAGCTAGACTGCTGGTCGCATTTAGAGGTTGACAGCAGTGCGGAAGTTCTTGCCGGCGTAGATGGCGTTGGCACCGAGCTCCTCCTCGATACGGAGGATCTGGTTGAGCTTGGCAAGACGCTCGGAACGGGCAGGGGCACCAGTCTTGATCTGACCGGCGCGGAGACCGACAGCGATGTCAGCAATGGTGACATCCTCGGTCTCACCGGAGCGGTGGGAAACCATGACACCCCAGTTGTCGGCGTAGGAGTCCTTAGCGGCCTGGATGGACTCGGTCAGGGAACCGATCTGGTTGACCTTCAGCAGAAGGGAGTTGCAAGACTTGAGCTCGATGGCCTTCTTGATGCGGAGGGGGTTGGTGACAGTCAGGTCATCACCGACAATCTGGAAGTCAGAGGTCTTGTAGAAGTAAGACCAGGCCTCCCAGTCGTCCTCAGCGAAGGGGTCCTCGATGGAGACGATGGGGTACTTGGCAGCAAGGGACTTGTAAAGGTCGGCAAGCTGCTCGTAGGTGAGCCACTTGGTGGGGTCGGACTCGGGGTTCTTGAAGTCGAGGTCGTACTTCTTCTCCTCGACCTTGTAGAACTCGCTGGAGGCAACGTCCATGGCGATCTGGATCTGGCCGGTGTAGCCAGTCTGCTCAATGGCATCAGTGATGAGGTCAAGGGCCTCCTCAGCGGTCTGAATATCGGGAGCGACACCACCCTCGTCACCGACGTTACCAGCGGACTGGCCGTACTTCTTCTTGGCGAGAGACTTGAGCTTCTGGTAGACCTCGGAACCCTGGCGGAGAGCCTCGGAGAAGGAAGGAGCAGTGCTGTTGCCGTTAGACTATTGTAACAGACAAACGGGATTTGGAAGACTTACTCAGGGACGATCATGAACTCCTGGAAGGCCAGACGACCACCGGCGTGGGAGCCACCGTTCAGGACGTTCTGGAAGGGGACGGGGAGGACGTAGGGCTTCTTGGTACCGGCGAGGTCGGAGATGTGAGCGTAGAGGGGAACACCCTTCTCAGCGGCACCGGCCTTGGCAATGGCCAGGGAGACACCAAGGATGGCGTTGGCACCGAGCTTGCCCTTGTTGGCGGTTCCATCGAGCTTGTTCAGGAACTCGTCAACCTTGGCCTGCTCCTTGACGTCGATGTTCTCCTTGATGATAGCGGGAGCAATGACATCGTTGACGTTCTTGACGGCGTTCAGGACACCTGTGGAAGATGAATGAGTTTGGGTTCTTGAGCTTGGAGCTGACTGCGGATTGGATTGTTTCACGTACCCTTACCACCCCACTTGGTCTTGTCACCATCACGGAGCTCAACGGCCTCGTGCTGACCTGGAGTCAATGTTAGTCAATGAATTCTTTGTGATCACGAAAGGCCAGGCAGAAGTCGGGGCAACGAACCAGTGGAGGCACCGGAGGGGACGATGGCGCGGTGGAGGCCGGTCTCGGTGACGACGTCAACCTCAACGGTGGGGTTACCGCGGGAGTCGTAGACGGAGCGAGCGTGGATCTTGGAGATAGGCATGTTTGAATAGGCTGGAGATTCAGTCAGTTGAAAGAAGAAGAAAAAAGGAGAAGCCGGGCAGATAAATGGTAGAACAAGCAGGTGACTAACGGCGGGGAAGAACTTCACCGATGGCCCAAAAAGATTCGCCGGGAGAGGAAAAGAGATGTGATTTGCTTGAGCTCAACCAGTCGTTGATGGGGCAATTGACAGGTTCCTACTCCGATCACCGGTCTGGCTCAGAGGGTTCTATGCCTTTCCAGGAGTAGGTACGTGTATGTATGTAGGGGCAGATGGAGGGGCAGATGTGTATGGCGGGGTATGGGGGGAAGATGATGCTATATTATCACACTTACTTTTGGATAATGAAGTAAAAGACTTAAAAGAGCAAATTAAGTCGGGATATACACTTGATTTAAATACTTGTGATAACCCCGGGAAAGCTCATTGCTTTGCTCCGATTCTTTCCAACACTACAGTGGGGCTCCACGTCCGTACTCCAGCTCTTGCTGGCTGGTCCGACCGTCTGCGGCCCTGGTAGTTACGAGATCTTCCGTCCCTCGGGAGAGACCTATGTGATGCGTCTTAGGTTATTGCCGCTATCGTGTCAAAGCTGTACAGCGTGCATTGTACTTGTACGTTGTACGTGTACATTGCATGACCCCTCCTCCAATGGCTCGATGCCCCTCTATTTGCCATCTCTTTCACTACTTGTATTTGAGCCGGTGCTATGTATTGCGTAGCATGTACCCGTGGGCTGTTGTAGTTGGCCAATTGAAGATCATCCAATTCAGTGTTCATCTTACGTAGCATTCGGTCATTCCAAGTTCGGCCCGGGGACGAAGACAATTGGTGTCCTAATTCCTAAGGCAATAATTAAGTTCTGCCTTGTTGCCTTGTTGCCTCGCACAGCTTGGACTTTACCTTCTGCCTCAGGTGTCCGCTGACCAAGAATATGACATAATCTATCGGCACGTGATCCAGGTGTTTGGAAGCTCATCGATGTTGCGCTGGTAGCTCCCCAGGCAAGGTGCTGTCGCCCTTTCAATCACGATATCCATCCATTCCGCATCCACGATCTCAAACGATACCTCTCAAACGCTTCCAAGCTACTGTTACACACTGATATCTTTCACTTTCCCTCCAACACTCGACGAACCTCATTCGTCCGTCCTCCATCATGAGCGACCCAGAGCGCGGCCAGGCGCTTGAGGACTATAAAAAGAGCTTGCTCGAGCTACGAGAGTGGGAAGCCAAGTTGAAGAACCTCCGTCTGGGAATCAAGGATCTTCAAAGAGAGTTCGATGTCTCTGAGGATAACATCAAGGCACTACAAAGTGTTGGTCAGATTATCGGTGAAGTGTTGAAGCAGCTTGATGAAGAGCGATGTGAGTGTCCAGATACCATGCCAGGCGCTTTGAAAATTGCGCCTAGATTCTAACGATTCCATAGTCATCGTCAAGGCATCTTCAGGTCCTCGATATGTCGTCGGTTGCCGTTCAAAGGTGGATAAGGCCAAGATGAAGCAAGGCACACGTGTGGCCTTGGATATGACAACACTTACCATCATGCGTATGCTGCCCCGTGAAGTCGATCCTATGGTGTACAACATGTCTTTGGAGGACCCCGGGTCAGTCAACTTCGCCGGTATTGGTGGTCTCAATGATCAGATCAGAGAGCTTCGTGAGGTCATTGAGTTGCCCCTGAAGAACCCAGAACTCTTTTTCCGAGTTGGTATCAAGCCCCCGAAGGGTGTGCTGCTCTACGGTCCTCCGGGTACTGGTAAGACACTGCTTGCACGAGCAGTGGCCAGCTCGATAGAGACCAACTTCTTGAAGGGTATGTCCTCACTACAATTCGGATTCTACGCAGCTGTCTTACACTTCTGATTACTAGTTGTATCCTCCGCCATTGTGGATAAATATATCGGTGAATCCGCCCGACTGATCCGTGAGATGTTCGGATACGCCAAGGAACACGAACCCTGTATCATCTTCATGGATGAAATTGACGCTATCGGTGGACGACGATTCTCAGAGGGTACATCCGCAGATCGAGAGATCCAGCGGACGCTCATGGAATTGCTGAACCAGTTGGATGGTTTCGACTACCTAGGAAAGACAAAGATCATCATGGCTACCAACCGACCTGACACACTGGACCCTGCGCTGCTGCGTGCTGGTCGTTTGGACCGCAAGATTGAGATCCCTCTCCCCAATGAGGTGGGCCGTTTGGAGATCTTGAAGATTCACACGAGCACAGTCCAGCAAGAGGGCGACATCGACTTTGAGAGTGTGGTCAAGATGAGTGATGGTCTCAACGGTGCCGATCTTCGAAACGTGGTTACTGAAGCGTAAGTGCAACTCAGTCCTGTTCTGTCCCAAGTATTCGTCTAACTTTTTGCAGCGGTTTATTTGCGATCAAGGACTACCGTGACGCCATCAACCAGGACGACTTTAACAAGGCCGTACGGAAGGTGGCAGAGGCTAAGAAGTTGGAGGGCAAGCTTGAGTACCAGAAGCTGTAATTGTATCTATGCAGGACTATCCTAGTGCAGGGTTTAGATCTTTCACCTAAGCGCTAATGATATGCATTCAACCTAACAACTAGTCCTAGATCACGTTGCTGATTTTGTATTTTAATGACCGGGACCACGCGTACGAAAATACCGTGATTTTATCTCGTAAACCCTCTTCAATTCTCCAATCACATTGGATCTGCCTCTACTCGCACAGCATTATTGAATTGCGAGTAGCGACTGGAATTGAGATCCGCATTGGCCAAGTTAGGTTTTGGTTGAGGACACGCGGGACGACCTCCGCCTCCGCATCGCATCTCCGATAATTTGTTTACGGACCACCTAACAACCACCACGGCATTTCCTTCGAATTTGGCTCAAGGCACTAAACCACAACTTGGATTGCATTGTCACATCTGGCGAACCAGAGTCGCATTGCAGGAGCCGCGCTTCGGTAAGTCTTCGACCGCGAGGGGCTCCCTCACGAAGAATCAATGCGACTGACCGTTTAAAGCCAACCAAAGACTGCTCTTGAAGCGTATCCTGAGTCGAACCTCTCCGCGATCAAACGTACACCAACGTAACCTTGCACGCCTCCATGGGTCGCACCCGGTAATCGCAAATCCACCAATTCTACACAGCAGATTTGAAAACAATGGCGTACCAGCCATCACGCAGTCCCTTTGCGCCTGCGCAGCAAGACAGCTTCTACCAGAATTCACGAAATGGGCTACGCGGCTACGGACTATCGAATCAACCGATCCCCCTATCGAACAAAGTGAATGGCTATTTCGAGAAAGACCGCACTTTACCTTTATATAAAGACAAGCCGTTCTTCCAGCCGCGACGCACAGGTCCGCGGAGAAGATGGAGGCCATTCTTCTATATTCTGGTGGGGTGCAGTCTGGTGTTCTTGCTATACTATAACTTCTATCTCTCTGCGTGGTCAGGGCTTCAGTCTAATGACAAGGGGGAAGAACTTTGGAAGTGGGCCCAGACCTTGGAAGACGAGAAAGTCTCAGAGTCATCTGATTGGACTGCGAGACGAGAGAAAGTGCGGGACGCCTTCATCGTCAGTTGGGAGGGCTATGAGCAGAACGCATGGGGTAGGTTGCAGAAGAACAATGAGAGGTTGACATTGCTGACGGTTCCACAGGATATGATCAGTATCGCCCTGTATCAAATGTCAACCAGGAATCAACGAGCGGTGGGCTGGGCTGGATGATTGTAGATTCATTGGACACATTGATGATCATGAATCTCACGTCGAAGGTCCACCGTGCACGCCAATGGATTTCAACATCTTTGCAGTATGACCAGGATCGCGAGGTCAACCTGTTTGAAACGAGTATCCGCATGCTTGGTGGCTTATTGTCTGCCCATCATTTGTCGACTCAATATCCTAACTTGGCACCGCTCAACGATGACGATTTTGGCGCTGCTGGCGAGGACCTATACATCGAAAAGGCGACAGACCTGGCCGAGAGACTGCTTGGGGCGTTTGATTCTCCGAGTGGAATTCCGTGGTCGAATGTCAATCTCAACACATCCGAGGGTGTGGTGGTTCACTTCGACGAGGGAGCTACATCTATTTCCGAGGCAGGCTCGGTGCAGCTTGAATTCAAGTACCTGGCCAAGCTGACCGGCGAGGCTGAATACTGGGAAGTAGTGGAGAAGGCCATGAAATTGGTAGATTATCAAGAGCCTCAGGATGGCCTTGTGCGAAACGCAATCCACCCAGACACTGGTCTTTTCAAGGGTGACAGCATTGGCCTTGGTAGCAAGGCAGACTCTTATTACGGTGCGTTTCCCTCTAACATTTTTGACACGGTGCTTTGAGCTGATATTTTCTAGAATATCTCATCAAGCAGTACTTGCAGACCTCAGAAACGGAACGCATCTACAAAGAGATGTGGGGTGAGGCCCTACAAGGCATCCGCAAGCATCTGATCTCTTTCACCAAGAACTCCAAGCTCATGATCCTGGGCGAGCGCCCACAGGGTCTAGCCGGAGAACTCTCCCCCAGGATGGATCACCTTGTCTGTTTCATGCCGGGGACAATCGCCCTCGGTGCAACCGGTGGCCAGCCTTTATCCAAGGCCCGAAAGTCGGCAGACTGGTCCCAGCAGAACGAGGAAGAAATCCTCATCGCCCGCGAATTGATGAAGACTTGCTGGGCGATGCATCAGGCCACCGCCACCGGTCTCGCGGCTGAAATCTCATACTTCGTCGTAGACGATCCACCCACAACAATGGCCGAAAAATACCCTACCTCGACCAAATCCAAGCCCGAGATTCTTCACGGTATCTCCAAGCCTCTCGAACCCCAGCGAGATGGTTCAGAGCCCTGGCGCTCAGATATTGACATTCGTCGAAACGACCGTCACAACCTCCAACGACCCGAGACAATCGAGTCCCTCCTCTACATGTACCGGATCACTGGTGACGAGATCTACCGCCAATGGGGTTGGGAGATCTTCAAATCCTTTGTTCGTCATACAGCCGTCGTAGAGAAGAAGAGCGCCTCTCGTCTCCCAACCTCGACATCCAAGGAACCGGTCTTCCGCATCAAGGGCTTTACGTCCCTTGGAAATGCGGACGTGGTGCCGCCCTATAAGCGTGACAATATGGAAAGTTATTGGATGGCCGAGACGCTAAAGTATTTCTACTTGCTGTTCTCGGACCGCGATTTCATTCCCCTTGAAGACCACGTCTTTAACACAGAGGCCCATCCGTTCCCGCGCTTCAAACCTTCCGGTGAACTGAAGACTGGATGGGAGAGGAAGCCCAGAAGCTAAATTATGATCTGCCTGCTAAGGTATGAGCTCGATGTTATACGTTCTGTACAGCGCTTTTTATTTGTTCTGGTTTGGTCCATCTGGGTGTGTCGAAGCACCCAACTTGTATATCAATTTTTAGTGGCCGTTTGTACTGTAACCCACCGATTCTGGTGATATAGAGATGATATATCTGGGTTGTTTGATCCAAACTTTAGAAACCTACGCCTTTCCTTTTTTCTATCGCTTCGGACCTCAGGGGTCCCGAGGTCCAACCTTGGAATATCCGAGTTACAAGTTGCTACCACGTAAGCTGTACAACCAGATCCAAGGAACTGCCTAGTGAGATCTGCAATGATTGAACTCTATTACCGTCGATATTGGCTTGGGCATCCGGGCACCTGGATAGCACCCACTCATGTGGTCGGGAGGTGGACTTCCGAGGTATACAAACGAACCATGATGGTGAACCTGCCCAGGTGAGTGATGTCCAACGCACCAGAACCGAATTGCGATAGACAAACTTAGAATTCCGAGTCGATGCGATAGCTCACAGTAGACCGTCAAGTTGAATTCTCTATCTGTAATAATTATGGCACCGATCTCGCATGAAGTCCGCATTGCCCCGCATCGGTGCAGAAGACTATCGGTGAGCTCGGCGATACTTCTAGTCGATCTTCCTGGGAGACCTCGCTTTTTCCTAGACGAATCTTTTCAAGGTTGTTTACAAGGCTGGCACTAACACTTCTATCCAATATGCCATACTCTTTGTCAGGTCGCAATGTGCTGATCACCGGAGGCTCTCGGTAGGCTTGCTTCTAACCTTGCCTTGAGCACTAACCTGATGTAAAGTAATAGAGGCCTCGGTGCACTCTCAGCCGAGAAGTTTGCCTCGGAAGGAAGCAATATTGCAATTAACTACATGAACAGCAAAGAGATAGCAGAGAAGGTCGCCTCGGACATTGCAACCAAATACAATGTGAAAACAGTTGTCATCCAAGGTGTACGTGGAATCAATGGCAGGAGGCACGATCATTTTGTTGACGATACAAACATGATAGGACGCAGCAGTTAAGCAAGATTGTATCAATGCAGTGCATGCCGCTATTGAGCAGTTGGGCGGGTTGGACATCATTATTTCGAATGCAGTGAGTCATACATACCAAGGTATCTCTCAGGCTCCGAAGTAAGTCTGCTGATCTATTGAGAAGGGATGGACTAAGATGACGAACTTTGGGGATCTCGACGCTATGGACGACGATGACTGGGACAGGGTAATATGTGCATTTCAGGGAAGAGAGTTTTGCTGATTGTCGGACTAGTGCTGGTCTACCAACGTCAAGAGCAGTTTCCACCTGTTCAAAGCGGCGCTGCCGACGTTTAATGCGAATCCAGATGGTGGTGTGTTCCTCATCACGGCGTCGGTTGCGGTAAGCTACCTAGACAATCCGTTTTGGATTCGACACACATTGCCTGCAAAGGTCTAGGCTTCAAGTGCTGATTGGGGGTTCTAGGGTATCGCGCCAACTGGAAGCAGCTTGCCCTATGCTGTGACGAAAGCAGCATGTACGTCGACCTTCTCGAACTCCAACAGTCAACAACTTACACAAATACAGTGATCCATCTCATGAAATGCCTTGCTCAGACCCAAGGCGCGAAGGTTCGCGTTAATGCGATCTTGCCGGGTCTTTTGCTCACTGAATGGGTGAGTCGGATTTTCATCTTGAGGATTTTGATAGATTCTGACAGAGTGGTAGGGTCAACGGTTTGCTCCTGAGAAGGTCGATGCCTGGGCGAATGCCACACCGCTCAAGCGCGTGGTAAGTAATTTATCCTAAGGCACGCGTGAATGCACTAATCAATCCCAGCCCGAGGTGGAAGACTGCGCGGATATGTTCATCACACTGGCCAAGAATGCTTCGATGACAGGACAAGCTATTCAGATTGGTATGTTGTACCTCCAACGTCGTTGATCAATGGCTAACACAATTAGATTCTGGTTTCGCTAGTTAGACGTGAGTGGTATCATGTTTATAAACAGGACATAGTAGAGTATATGTAGTTCTTTCCTATTAGACAAATGTATCGTGGAAGGGTGTTAGCTCCCCATTCTCATACTGAGGTGCTCGATCACCCAGCATGCGAGCCTTTTGGGCAGCTGGCAAGGCTGCTGAGTCTTTCTGTCCTTCGACTTTCATGCGATTAATTCGATGAACCTTGCCGTCGACAGTAAACACGTAGAGCTCACCAGTTCCCGGTTCACCGGAGATAGGAGCATTTGTGAACGGAAGACCTGGGAATTTGCGGAACGACCGACATCCAAAAGGAGGGTCGATCTCCTCGGTGTCGGTGAGAATTACCCGCTTCTGCTGCAATGGCGAGGACGCATTGGTAGCCTTGCTCCCGCAGAAAGCCTTGCTCCAAAGAGGACCAATCACGCGGCTGCGTCTGCTGATATCTGCTGAGGTCCACTCCGCCCATTTGATATGTCTATCTTCCGGTGTGATCTTGGATGCGTGGACCAGTTCACGTGTGCCATCTGTGGAGCGCCATCCTGCATTTTTCAGCGGGGGAACAAATAATCCGTTCTCGATACTTTCTACAAGCATCTGTGCGCCTTTTGGCGCAACAAGGTTCTGCAACTCCGGGACGGTGCAAAATTCTGGGTTGGGCACGTCAAATCCAGGTTCAGGCGTTTGTGATAAAATGACTCCATGGTCAAAGTTCTCATGGTGCAGTGTTTGAACTGTCACGCCGGTTTTGGTTTCACCGGCGAGCAGAGTGTGATGAAGGGGTGCAGGGCCACGGAAACTACTCAATTAGCAAATCAATTTTGTATGGTTAGATGAAAAATCCACATACTCAGGTAATAATGAGGGATGCACATTGAGGCCACCATACTTCGCTCCGTTCAGTATGCGTGGCGGGACAAAACGGCCAAATGATACTGCGATAATTAAATTGATAGGGCCGCTAGAGGAAGTCGGAGGCTAAAACGGTCAGTTCAAGATACCAAATTGATGAGCCTTGTATATTACCTTCCAGCCAGTAAATGTGTCAATCTCATATACAGGGAGCGAGAGAGCTGAGGCGGCCGCTTTGATCGGTACTGGAGCGAGGGTTAAATTAGAAATGTCTTGCATAATAGTTTCAAGCCTAGATACCTTCTCGAATCTCCTTCAGGCCTCTTCCCACTCTTTTTCCAGGCCGACAAACGACATCAATTGAAGATATCCGTTCGGGATGCTTCAAATGGTATGCATGGAGAGCATTCAGCGAGGCAATGCTGAACTCGTCGGAGCCGCAGAAGAGGATGCGAAGTGGATCAAAAGTTTTGGTGGAGTAAGATCTCAAGCCAAAGCCCCGGAGAGCCAGTGGTCTCTTACACAGGCTTACTGGGCCTGGAATGATCCACATAGTCTTCAGCAACAAAGCAATCGCCGAGAAGTTGAAGCTCCGTCACTGGTCCTTATCGATAAGCCACGTGATGTCAACACCCACCTCAGATCCCGCTTCGCCTTCGTCTTTCTACCTCTATTCCTTTCACCTGGACTGGCTTCTCGGTGTGAGCTATAGACGCTTAGGGGTACAATGACCGGAGGTGACCATGATTCGGTGATCCCAGCCCAGGTTTCGTACCTTGCCATCTACAACCCGGCCCTCGGACCTACCGACGAGACGATAGCGGATCAGATTGTGTACTATACTTCCCAAGCAACACACGAACGAGAGGTCGCTGGAAACACACAAGACAGTCACGAGTCCAAAGGTTTGGAAAATGAAAGACTGCGCCAGATCGGCCTGGCACAAGGTCTGGTAAACTTTGCTAGGTATGCCAACCCCAAAATTTCCCAAGCACATTAGCTGATTCGGACTTGATATATAGTAACTTTTCGGACGGAAAATCCCTCGAATATGTCGAAACGGAAAAATCGCGAGTCGTCTTACTTGAGTTGGAGAAGAACTGGTGGCTTGTTGCTGTAGGTGGTTGAAATTCGAATCGCTCGAATCGTGAGACTCATGAAACCAGTCTATTGATCTGACCCGACTCCCCGCCGATTCCGCCCAGAAAAGCGCATCCGAGGAAGAAACCCAGGCTTTTCAATACTCGTCGCGTGAGATGACACCACCGCCTCTGCTGATCCAGCAATTGCGTCGCGCGCATTCGGCGTTTCTCTTACATCATAATTTTACATTGGACGAGCTCTTGAACCAAGCTGGCAGATCCAAATTATGCCTCTTCCTTGATCGATTCTGGGATAAATTTACTTGGAACTGGGAACTTTTGTTGACCGGTAACCCAATTGTTGAGATCTACAATGGCATCAAACTCTCTGCGGGAGGGGAGTTGGGGATCGGCGTCGGAGAGGAAGAGTGGGGCAGCGGGGAAAGAGAAGTGCTTGAGGACTTTGTGACGAGGACGGAAGGCTTGGTGGATTTGGTTGTCTCCAGGTTTGGCGATCCTTCTCCACCCTTCGAGAAGCCTTCCGGTTCCACAGAGTCTGATCAAGCCCCATGGCTTGGGTCAGATAATCACCCCAGGCCGTCTGATGGTGTGGTTTTCACAGGCATTGGCGCTCTTTCTCGACATTCCTTGGCGCATGTATCACATTGGATGGAATGGATTTATCGGTTTGGCGATGCTGCTTATGGCGTTGGGAGAGACCCAGGCTCATTACGTCGCCGCAAACTGCGGAAACCACGCGGACGGCAGAGCTCTGGGGATGCTCCCCAACAACCTACGCCTGACCGTAGTTTCACGCCTGGTATACCTCGTCCACTTATAGTGGGGACACCAGAACCAGCTCAACAGGCCCCCGAGACTGATCATGCGGGGATCCGCAACGAGGTCTCGCCGCTCCGGAATGAGCAAAAGGGCGATGGCGTTAGCTTTCCCACAGAAGCGGTCATGAAATACCTTACTCTTGGTTATGGCTCTTCCTGGAGCTTTTCTCCCAGAGCACCAGCTATGCTACCTCCCAATGGCTCTGACCCAAGAGAAGACGACTCTCACTCAATACCGACTCCGAAAGATCAACCTAACGACACTGTCCAGTCTCCACCAACAGATGGTAGTCATAGAAACGATACGAGGATCAAGTCCTTGGGTCGGTTCGTTCTGGGACCCCGTGATGATCTACAAACTTTGGATGATCTCGAAGAAGGAAGCCCAGAGCCTGAATCTGAGAATGGTAAACCCACGACGCGCATAGTACGCAGGACTTTATATCTCCACCTCGGTGGACCAGATGCGGCTCCAAAGGAGCTACAGGCTGTGATATATGTGGTAAGCTATTGTTTGACAAGCGACATGACTATTTGCAACGCTGACCCACGACAAAAGAACCAACCATTTATGTTCACTTTCCTATTTGACCCTCAAACATCCTCCCTGTCGTCTCCGTCCCTCTACTCTAGTATGCATCACCAACTTGGCCCTCTCCAAAAACCACTCCTGTCATCTACTTCCCCGACAATGGCTGCGTCTCGAGTCTCCATGTCAGAAAGCTCAGACCCCAGCAAACACTTTTCAGCCCGAACTCACCCAATCTATGACCTGGTCTACGATCCATCAAATCTGACTATCCGCTCCTCGATCCCCAACATCCCGAGTCTCAGCATTTCACATCAATCACAACATAATTCCCCCTCTTCATCCATGCCCTGGGCCCGAGTCGAGAGCCTGGCTATCCACCATCGCCTCCTGTCCACATACACAGATACACGTGCCCGGCCACAAGAACTCGAACGCACGAGTAAAACTAATCGTGGGTGGTGGGTTGTCTGGGTACGCATCCCACAAACCTCTCTATCAACAGCATCTTCCTTGGCAGCGCTGTCATCCGTAGCTGATGATCCTTTCGCGCCATCACAAACTTCGCAAGCCCCTCAAGAGGCTTACATTGTCCGCAAAGCGAGTGACTATGTCTCCCCAGCAGGCCATGGGCGTGTCAGTAGTAGTGCACGCTTCTTCCGAGACCTTGGCGGTGCTTCTGCTGGTCTGACATATCGTGCGGATACAGCGCCCTCAAAGCTGGTTGAGGGGCTTGGGATGGATGCGAGGAGATATATTGAGGGGTTATTGAGTCTGAACCGGTAGTGTTTGTACCTCCCTTCATGTCCTGGTGGCTTCTATGGTTTTGAACATAAAAGTACCGAGGTATGTCACCAATACTCTTATGTGCCATCTGTATTACGTTTAAACCCATGGATACTATAGATGAGGATGTGAAGCTTCCAAGGTTGCTGTACTGTTGTACCTATGCCCAGCCCGCCCGGACAAGATGTGAATGCTTCCAAGGTTACTCCGTACAGACACTTTGAAAAGAAATAGGCTACTGGTCAAATGAGAAAAAATAATCATGCATTAGCTGTAGCAGAAACAGATGTAGTAAAAGAGAGAAAAACAACAGAAGCCGAAAGGAGCTCTTCGCGTATGGGGAGATAACCGCAGAAACGATCTATGACACAAGGGTAAATTTGCGCAAGGGCGACGTTGGCTTGAAACTCCTGTTTTTCGGTTTCGATTTATACTTGCCCCTCGAGGCGATTTGAAATTCACGGAAGTAGAAAAAGAAAAGCCCACAGGGTTATGAAGACAACGCCTCCCTAGACAAATTCTGCAAAATAAAGGCAAAAAGAAAAACACAAGGTCGACCAACTGAATTGTGGAAAGCTCCACGACTCGGGTGCCCGGATTCAATATTATCCACAATCTCGTATGCAGGCCAAGAAGCCCTCCTCCTCAGAGAATAAAATCGCCAATTGCTTTCCGTGGAGGCTGAGCATGACCGAGCCGAGCCACCCCCAAACGATTGGCTTAGTTTACAGAATCAAGCAGCCCTTCTTCTTACCACCCTTACCCTTGACAGCCTTGAGAAGGGCAGCCCGGGTGGCGGCTTCGAAGACTTCACGGACACCTTCGTTGGTGCGGGCCGAGCACTCCAGGTACTTGTAGGCGCCGATCTTCTTGCGGATTTCCTCACCCTGCGCTGGGTCAGTATATGTTGTTGTACCAAGGGGGCGGGGTGAAACCTACCTGCTCCATTGAGACGGGGCGCTGAGAGGTCTTGGCGAGCTCGTCCTTAGTCTTGGGGTCCTCGCGCAAATCCTTCTTGCAACCAACGAGGATGATAGGGAGACCCTGGCAGAAGTGCAGGACCTCGGAAATCCACTAATTGAATAGATGTCAGTGTATTCCATTCTGCAAGAGCGGTTCGCTGCATTCGCGATGTATATGAGGGAGACCCACCTTCTCCTGGACGTTGTCGAGAGAATCGGGGGAGTCCACGGCGAAACAGATCAAGATGACGTGTGAATCGGGGTATGACAAGGGACGGAGACGGTCGTAATCTTCCTGACCAGCAGTATCCCAAAGAGCAAGCTCAACGTGCTTGTTATCAACCTCGACATCGGCGACGTAGTTCTCGAAAACGGTGGGGACGTAGACCTGGTAAGAACAGAGTCAGACTTATTGGATTCCTGAATGATCCTGATCTGCGAAAAGGGATATTTTGTCGGAAGATCGGGCGATCGAAAACGAATAGGAGCTTACCTCGGGGAAGGTGCCCTTGGAGAAAACACTATGATCTCAGTCAGCGCTGTACTCTACTTTGAATAGAGCGATATGGGGAAAGCGCCCTGGGCAGCAAGGCAGCGCTTTAGACACTTACATGAGCAGACAGGTCTTACCGCAGGCACCATCGCCGACGATGACGAGCTTGCGACGGATCTCGGCCATCTTGTGAAGGAAGTTAGTATGGCGTAGAAAAAAACAGGCGAGCAGAGCGATGTGCGAAAGCGAGAGGTCTTTAAGACGAAGATTGTGTAAAGTAACGTGAGGGGGTGACAAGAGACACGAGATGATCAAATAGAAAGGGACAAGTCTCCCGGGGGGATGGGAGAGAAGGGTCGCAACGGCGTACCTTTAATGTGATAAACTAGCTTGAGCTAGTAATGAGGGAAATAAGGTAGTTAAATCAAGACGTTTCGATGAGAAACGATGGAAAAAAGACGATGGAATGATGATTTGGAGGTGGAGGAGAGAAAGATAGCAGACCAGGCCAGAATGGCAGAGCGGTGGCAGTATATTACGGTATTTGTTGTGGTATTGTGGTCTTTCCCCCTGGTGGTGAGCCTGTACCCAACTCTACCCAAGTACCAAGTACTTACAAATTCGGGGTACGTACGCTGGCTACGACGGGTATTTGGTTGTTCGTATCGAGGTATCCGGTACTTCACTACTTGTACATGCTGTTGTACGATAAACACCTTTTACCCCCTGAGTTTCAGGCTGCCCTTTTTTTATTAGTTATGTGGCTGTTCCCTCCAATGATCATAATACATTGCACGGAGTATTGACATGATATACACAGCCCTGCGTACGAGGGACGTGTGGCTGAAAAAAAACTGGTCACAGTGGACGAGGCCCACTTCTCTCCTTCCCTTGCACAGCCACGGGGTGGCTGTGATATCATTTCCTCCCCGTGCTCTAAACTGTGTGATATCAAAATGTGAATGAATTGAGTTGTGAGCTAAATATCTCTACCACTGGCTTGATAGGCTGGTCCAGTGTTGGGATACGATGTCTATCAGCATCCATGGATGGCGGTTACCAATGAAGAAGGCAGTACTCCGTATGAAGTAGACACTGGAAGTTGAATGGTTGTTCATTTAGATCGTGCCAGCTCCATTCAATCGATAGTGTGAGCTTCTCCAGTCCCACAGAAACTATTTCCTTTGTTACATCCAAGCCACAACCCATCCGACTACGATAATCATTAATGAAATACCCCGTAATTTGTAATTCGCACCATGCTATCGAGATCTGGTGGGCAGTGCGCAATACTGATAACCTTCTGAAATGCTTGGTCCAAGCAGCCAGTGATGATCGGTTCGATAATTCCTGCTTCGTTTATTCAGGCGCTGATCTGTTCCCCGGGGGGTTCTCGGCATGCACTAGACTGAGAATCGCATTTTGATATGTTGCATGTTGTACAGTATCTAGGGGGTCCCTAGGCGCCAAAAAATACGATGTAATTGTTACATAGTATTGGAATTCGTTAAAACCAATCATGTTCAACCAGTGAATCTTACCCCCTTTACTAGTTTCCGAGGCTCTATGACTTCACAGCATTCTTGGTGTTTGGTAAAGTGGAGCGGATATTGCAATCTCACAGAGGCTGACTAAAAATAGTACCGCCGAGCCAAGGCCTAATATGGAGCCGTTAAAGTGTTTCCCGGATAAGAATAAGAATAGGAGAACGCGGTGGATGCTAGCGTTTCGATAATTCGGCCACAGACAACCCATCTCAGCCTTCTGTGGCAGTACTCCGTACTAGTGAAGATATTTCCCAAGTACCGAGTATCCACTTGTGTCTTGAAAGTTCTCCAAGCACGGAGACGGAGGGAGTACGTACTTGCTCGCGCCGCTTAGCAACTCCAGGGCCTCGTCCACGGGTACCTGGCCTGTCCACACTCATGGTTTCACTGAACAAAATTCACAATCGGCAATGGCCAGCCGTTAAATAACAGAAAAGCATCGACAAACTGGGCTATGAGAATATCGGAATGCGAAGACAATCTACTCTGCCCCAGACGTCACTTTCACGGTCACCTCGATCGGCTCAGATTGGTTTGACGTTTCTATGTGGGCACCAGGGGTCCTGTCGTCTAGTCTCGGCGTGGGTTGCCTGTACGCCAGCCCCAGGTTCCAAGATTTCATGGCGAAACCAACCCATCTCTTTCTTATTATGAGACCAGCGTGCCAAGAGGACTATTTAGAGTTAGGACATGCTAACTGTTTCGCGATATGGTGTCCGGGGGATTCTATCCTCAAGTGGCGCAAGCTTTCAACATAGGAACGCCTTATTCTGCGGACACTCATTCGATAGGCCGCAGGTAGGCAATCATATTAACACGCAATACGAGATATTGCGCCAACAATATCTCCCCAATGTCATGCACTGCCTCTTACCTCTTCCACATCTCAGCTTGTCGGTGAAAGTTCGAGATTGTCCGAATACGGCATTCCTATCGCGTTGCGATTACGCGGGGAATTGTGCCCCAAATTTGTGAAACTTGGAGAATCTCAAGGTCGGGATGAGGTTGAACACCATGCGATTATGTAGCTCTTGGTATAAAACCTACATCCGCTTCCTCTCAATGGCGTTAACACAAGCCCAGCTGAATATGACAGCTCAGGACATCCCCTTCCGAGCATGTACACAGCAGAACCATAACGACACTACCCCTCCTTCTGACAACAATTTATGCTTTTGGGCAAGTTATAGCCAAATTCAATGTCACGTTGGTGATTGAATGCCCTATAAACTGAGTCTCCAGCGTTGCTGTCTATAAAATATTACATAAGCAGATTGGTAGCTGAATCACGTGCACTGCACCTTCAATTTTCGATCCGCGGATCGGGGTGTTTGCGGCAGAGACAACGTTCGGCCATTGCTGAACCCCAACACCAAGATGCAGAGAGTTATCCAACGGACGACTTCCGCCCGGAAGCAGGCTCTGAAGAGAACCATCAAAGGCCAAGAACGACAGGAACTGTTGGACCGCATCCAGACCAAGCGTGCGCGGAAGGACTTTGGCGCCGCATTGTCCTCTCAATTCAAAGAGGCACGGAAGAATCGCTGGGAGGATTGGGAGAAGGGCCCACTTGCCCCCATGCGAGATGTCGGTCTTGACCGCACTACATATGGTGGCCTGGAAGGTGCCGTGCTGCACCCTCCGCGTCTCCCTAAACACGAGCAACGGAGACATGTCCTTTTCGCCGCCGGTGATCGAGTCTGCGTCATTCGTGGACAAGACCAAGGCAAGATCAACGTGATCACTCAGGTCAACCGAGACAGTGAGACAGTTCTCATCAAGGACGTCAACATGGTATGTACCCGGATCACCTTTCCGTTTCGAAGATTCCCCGAAAGGAAGGCCACTCGCTGACACGTCTCCGCTAGCGCGATGTCATTGTTCCTGAATGGGCCAAAGACCGAATGGCCAACAGTAATATCGACACACAACCCCAGTCATTCCCTGTCTCCTTCGACGACATCCGACACGTCATTAAGCTGGAAGATACCGAGACTGGGCTGATGGAGCAAGTCATGGTCAAGCACGCCTATGCCGCTGGCCCCTACAATGAGCGATCTCCCGACAGCAAAACCCCCAGATACACCCGTTACGTCTCCGGCTTGGACATCGAAATCCCCTGGCCCGCGGAGGAAGAGCCCACCATCTCCGACGGCGACATGGATACACCACGAATGGAGGTTGAGGCTAGCACATTTGTCGCCTCGCTCGCAGAGCCCCCCATGCCATCGACTGTGATTGACGAGCTGCGCAACAAATACTCCAAATTCCGTACTCGTCACGACCCTGAATACTTGAAGGAGAAGATGACCGAGGACTACCAAAAGCAGTACAGAGAGACTGTGTCTTTGTCTACGCCGAAGACAGATGCCATCAAGATGCGGGCCGCCAAAGCACTTGAAAGAAGGAATGCGCGATTGGACGCCGATGGAAATGCACGACTGTCCCGGGAGACTAGGAGTTTCATCAACAAGTATCTGCAGGAAGACAAGAGAGGGCCGCTCCTAGCGGAACAGCGAAGCAAGCTTGCGGCGAAGGCAAAACAGACCAAGAACAAGTCTGCAGCAAAGGCCAAGAAGGCTGAGGCCGAGGAGACTTCCTAAGAAGGCGATGACGAGGATTTGGTTTTCATTGTAGCATTGTGTACACACCACTGTATTCTAGTAAGGAGCTTTGCATTTATTCACATATCTATCATTTGGCATAGAATCTGTCCGGATTTTCAGGTCGCATAGTCCTTGTACAGGTAGTTAGGGCTGCCTATGCGGATAAATCGGACCGCCCTGCGCATCGTTGATAATTGTCGTTCAATTCTCCAACCAACCTACAACACCCTGCACTGCGGATTTGACCCAACGCAGTCGCAAACAACATGGCATTCGCCCCAATAAACTCTGCTGGTGCGCCCATTGCCACCATTGAAGAGGCTTTTGCGACAGAACCGTCCTTGAAACAGAGGGTGTACGATGCGATCGGTGCGTGGCCAAGCGCACTCGCGTCCCCGTCCCTCGATAACCTTGTCGACCTCCTACTGACCGTCGCCAATTTCTTTCGCTCCAATAGGCACAACGCCCCAGCATGCACCCCTATTCGAAGATATTGCTAGATACACCTCCAGCCTGCTGGCCAGGACTACCAAGACGACCCTTCCTTCGCGGCCCCCGGTTGATGAACCCGCGGCTAAAAAGCGCAAGCTACAAAATGGAGATTCAGGAGAGACTGCGCAGGCGTCAGTCGATCTGAAAGATGCCAACGCGCCAGTTCAATTTTACGTCAAGGATGTTTCGTTCGCGACACCCCAGAGGAAGAAGCTTACCCTCGAGATCACTGCTGGGCACACGTATCTCCGAGCGAGGAATCAGGCTACAAAAGAGATCGAATTCGGTGTCTCGATGGACAAGATCAGTGAGTCCGGAATGGTTCAATGAACACTCGAAACAACCACTAATCTATTTTTGCGAAATAGAACATGCGCTTTGTCTCCCTGTGCCGGAAAAAACGCAGAAGCAATTCAATTTCTGCATCATCCCTGAGTATGCCGATGGCATCACCCCTCCACCAGAAGGAACATCCACATCGGAAGCTATGGTTTTTACCATAGCCGATGGACCAGCCAAGGCTGCATTCTCGGGAGACGGACAGCAAATCACCCAAGCACCTGGTGAAACAGCCGATGCGTTACTTTGCAAGGTTTTGAACGAGAATATGCCTCGTTCCAATGTTGTGCGGCCCGACGACAGACAGTTCGTTAGCGCCATGCCCGAAGCACACCGGAAGGGCGAGAAAGCATACCATGTAAAGGCATTCCGTGGCAGCAAAGAGGGTGCGTAAATACCCCGACGTTTGGTAACGATGTGACCTTGATACAATCATACTAACGAATCTTCTGCAGGCTACCTCTTCCTGCTGTCTACTGGTATTCTGTTTGCCTTCAAGAAGCCCCTTCTGTTTTTCTCGTTTGACACTATTGACTCTGTCTCATACACATCCGTTCTGCAGCGGACATTCAATCTCAATGTCATGGCTCGCCCGTCTGGTGGCTCCGAAGAAGACAATCAAGAGTTTGAATTCTCCATGATCGACCAAGCTGACTTCTCTGGGATCGACACTTACATCAAACGACACGGTCTACAAGATGCCAGTCTTGCGGATGCACGTCGGGCTAAGGTCTACAATGTCAACAAGCCTACTGGAGAGGAGCAAGCGAGTGCCGAGGCTGCAGGTGCAGAAGCAGACGAGAGTGAGCTTCAGAAAGCTCAGCGAGAGCTCGAAGATCAAGAGGACGAAGAGGAAGAGGACTACGATCCTGGCAGTGATGATAGCGAGGGCAGTGGGTCTAGTGATGAAGACGACTCAGATGACGAAGATGGAGAGGGAGATGGAGAGGGAGAAGCACACGACAGTGATGAAGATATGGATGGCCAGAATGAGCCGGGTGAAGCTGCAGATTAAAGTATAAATCACTTATATGTGACAATAGACTGGAATACAAAAGAAGCAAAGAGTGCATGCATCATATGTAGCGTAAGGGATCGACGAGCCGTCCCTGCCAAGACGGTAATTTTACCTGATTAAGCACATTCCAGCGTTCCTACGTTGAGAGTCCAGAACTCCCTACTAGACTCCCCTGAGAAAAATCGAATAACACGCACTCTATAATTTTTGGGGTTTTGGGTAGCAAGGTCTTGAAGGGTGTGTACGAACAGTCATTGTATCTCCAGATCTCGGGACTGGCTTGGTGCCTGGCCTCTTGATGCAGGTTCAGCTAGTGCCGGGGCCTGAGCTACGATACACAGAGAAATACTTAGAGAAATACTTTCAATTGGGAGATTCCATGCCGTACAGCATAACAATCGCAAAGATAGTCGACAGGTTCACAGTCGGACGCTAAGGCGACGTTAAAGGCAAAGGCAAAATGTCAAAGATTTCACCCAACGGCCCCTAATTTACCATACGCGTACCGTAACCGCCTCCCTTCGTTGTAAAATAACTCTAGCCAATACGCCCTCAATACATACATACCTCTTTCATTTGGGCTTCTCTCTTCCTGTCTGCTTCATCCCCCCCTTGGTCTTATTTCTGAACCACTGCTCAGGGCTCGTACTCGCAGTAGGTCGAGTGCCCTGCTTGCTTTGTGTGCGTCTGCCGTTTTTTTTTGGCTCCTCCTGCTCTCTCCACTTGCCTCTCGGCCCTCAATTGCTCGTGACCGCCGACCGTCGAAGGACCCCCGAAAGCCTCAATTCCTCCCCCAACCCAGCCAGTCTCGCTCGCACCGCTACACTAGCTTCCACCGCCGTCTGGTCGATTTGATCCATCCGATTGGACTGCTGTTCGCTGTCCTGTTACCTCAAGTAACGCCTTCGGTATACCGGCTATTGGGTCGCCCAGACTCATTGAGCATATCACGGCGACTTCGGCCGGAAAAATAACAGAGGCTCCTGTGGTGTACGTGATTAGCCTGCCTTCAAGTCGATTTTCCACCTCCGACCTCGTATATCTGACTGCGCCCAGCCTACCAATCACGTGTTTCCGTCCCTGAAGCCATTGCCCCGTGATTCAAGGTTCCCTTTCCCGGGTCTCCAACTCTCCACACCGCACTCATGGCCTCCTCTTCGTCGAATGTGGTGGGTGTCCACTACCGTGTGGGCAAGAAAATTGGCGAGGGATCCTTTGGTGTCATCTTCGAGGGCACCAACCTCCTGAACAACCAGCAAGTCGCTATCAAATTTGTACGTCAATGTCACCCTTGGCTCTACCAGCGTCCCAGGCTAATCCTCGAATAGGAACCACGGAAAAGCGATGCACCCCAACTTCGCGATGAGTACCGCACATACAAGATCCTGGTCGGATGTCGTAAGTTCCCCATCAAGGATTTCAGCGAATCCCCTGCTAACCCCGTCAGCCGGTATCCCCAATGTCTACTACTTCGGGCAAGAAGGTCTGCACAACATCCTTGTGATTGACCTCCTCGGCCCTTCGCTCGAGGACCTCTTCGATCACTGCAACCGCCGATTCTCCACGAAGACCGTTGTGATGGTAGCTAAGCAAATGGTACGTCTTCTTCCTCCTGGTTCCTGGCTCCGTGCTAATCGTGTTCGTTGCTCTAGCTTTCGCGCGTTCAAACGATCCACGAGAAGAACCTCATCTACCGAGATATCAAGCCAGACAACTTCCTCATTGGGCGGCCGTCAACCAAGGCTGCCAACGTCATCCATGTGGTTGATTTCGGTATGGCCAAGCAATACCGTGACCCCAAGACCAAGCAACACATTCCATACCGTGAGCGTAAATCGTTGTCCGGCACTGCCCGTTACATGAGTATCAACACACATCTCGGCCGAGAGCAATCCCGACGTGATGACCTGGAAGCTCTTGGTCATGTGTTCATGTACTTCCTGCGAGGTGGTCTTCCTTGGCAGGGCCTGAAGGCTGCTACCAACAAGCAGAAGTATGAGAAGATCGGCGAGAAGAAGCAGACGACGGCAATCAAGGACCTGTGCGAGGGTTACCCAGGTATGTTTTAACTCGCGTGTGACAGTCCCAAAGGCTGCGTGCTAATCACTCCGCCAGAAGAATTCAACAAATACTTGAGTTATGTGCGAAATCTTGGTTTCGAGGATACTCCTGACTACGACTACCTCCGTGATATCTTGTCGCAAGCTCTCAAGAACGCCGGCGAGGTCGAGGATGGCGAATACGATTGGATGAAGCTCAACAACGGCCGCGGCTGGGACTACAAGTCCTACTCATCCCAAGCACACCTCCGTGATCAACACCAAAGCTCATCTGGGCGTGACATGCACGCACGAGAGCTCCGCAACAGTCAACGCCCAGGAGTCACAGCCGACCGTTTAAACGCCGCGCAGCCCCCGCCTCCTTCTCCAGCCAAGGCCGGAGCTCAGAGGACGCGCGAGCGCCCAAGCGGCGGCGGAATACCGCCCAAACGTCAGAGCGGGGGATTGGAAGGATCGACTCCGGCTGCGTCAACCCAGGCGCAGTTCCAAAACTCGAATGCCCACCTTCCCAACCGCGTTGGCAGCCCAGGGAACCAGGCACTGAACAACCAGCAGCAGCCTCTCGGTGCCCAGAACACCAGCGAGACGCCGCCCACCCTCGTTCAGAAGGTGATGAAGGCTCTCTGCTGCGGTAGGTGATTCGACAAACATCTCTCGAGCGGCCAGCTCATCTTAGGATTCAGGTTGAACTTCTCAGTCCAATGAAGCGAAGGCACGTCTAGACTTGTTGCCACGCTTTTTCTCTGTGTCCTCTCCATGTCAGAAACTGGCCCTTGGAGGTCGCCATGGGATTTCTTTCATTTTCTTCTCGTTTACTTTCATCGCTCGTTTCTTGTTCTCCAAGTGGTCAACGCCGCTTCGCCGAGCAAGATGCGCGCTTCTCGGCCTATATCACCCGGCCCTCCTTTTCTTTTTTTGTCCCATTCGACTCTCCAGCCTATAAACTTGACTGGGGATAGGAACAATCCTTCTCTCATTGATGTTACGTCTCATCACTCTTTCATGGTGCTACGGCTCGGAACCGGCGAATCTTCCTCTGTTTTCGATTTTGCTTCCTCGTCTCGTCACTATATCCGGCGTGCACCGTTTAATACCATCCTTTTCAAACGGGCAGATGCCGGTTGATCCTCCACCATTGACCCGCCGCGGGACTAGCCTTCCATGCTGCATCAACTCCCAATGGTTTCAACCCGCGCACGAGAAAATTTTCCGCCTGCAAGCAGTCCAGCTGGGTCTTGGTGGGATCCAGCCCTTGCATTCTCGAACATGCTCCTTCTCCTGCGTGTTCCCGGACCTCGCATTCTCTGTCGGGCAAAAGTGTCTTCTGCATTTGCAGATCAAGAGCATGTTGCATATATCTCTCACCCCCGTTCCCCCTTCCCATCAACCATCTGCTCTGCCCTTTGATTGTTTCCTTGATCTATTGCCCATGTCTATAATTGTTTTATTGTTTGTCCTTTCTTGCTCTTCGGAAGCGAGTTTTGTTGGTAGTTGTGGCATAAGATAGCATTCTTCTTTTTTTCCCCTGATTTTCTTGCGGTTGTTCGTACGGCGTATATATAATTTCTGTAATAGAGCTGTTGCATTTTGGCATTGACCTCGGGACTCAGTCTGTAGATAGCCTTGAAGTAGACAGCTTATGTGGTGTTGGGACACCAGGGCTATGGAAGGTTAACATTGGAAGCAATTGTCCGCCTTGTCCAGGTTGGTTGAGATGGAATGTGACTTGCATCTCGTACCTTTAGGTAGTTATTCACGGCTCTGGAGACCATCCATCCATACGATACCCAAATGGCATTTCTCATGGTAACATTCGAGGTTATACATTGGCTAACTTGCCCCTTTCGTCGAAAAAGATAGATTCAATCGCGAACAGCTTCGTCTGCCCTCCGGAGTAGATATGACTTCATGTTTTGATATTATCATCCGACATCCACTTGTGCAGGGCTGTATTGCAAATACCTAGATAGACAGGGATCGTTATGCCCACCCGGGCCCCTGGGCAGGCGCTTGCGAGTTAATTCTCACCCGATTACAGTCTTCAAACATTGACACCCATCTCCCACCACGATGCAATTGACATCACACCCACACCATTCTGCACGCTTATGCAAGGATCATCGGCCTGTGGCATGTCATAGCATGACGTCGGTCACCCAGCGTAACCCAAAATGGAGCAATCGAGTAGCACAATCTAAACTGTCTTCTTCAGAGGCCGAGTAACATCATATGATACGTAGCTAGTAGCTACCTTGCTCGGCATGACCATGTTAAGCCTAGTGAAAGATCCCGTTCTTCAACCCGTCCCTCCATCAGCCCAAATCAGCTAACCAATCTATGATTTCAATTGCTAAAGCGAAATGCACCCGTCGATCACCCCAGACTTTGCCAAACTTAATGCAATACCCCATGCCAGTGTGCCACCTGCAACCACGGCCTTAAACAGCATAGACACCGAGCCGTACGGCGGATTCCACCCAACCGACGTCGTTTATCTCTGGATACACATCTGCCTATAGTGCCGAGTGCATACTTATGCAGTGCCCAGCCCTGGAGGTGCCCAGGTGTATAGGGTATAGTATATATTCGGAGAGTTATAGGTACCTATCGACATCCCTGCCATAGCACTTTCAAGCCGGCACCTGAAGCACAACAACATCACACCAAAAGCAACGGCAGTAACCAATCAGACCAGCCCAACCCCTCACAAGAACGTACGTTGCATGCTGCGGCGCAGCCACCAATCCGACGTTCTCTCACCAGCCACCCAGGATCCGATTCCCCGATAAGGAAACCGACAGCACCGTGCACAAACAGAGGGCTACAGTCAAGCGAGGAGCCCGGTTCGTCGGCTCGAAAGTGGTTTTAGTTAGAATAGGGCGTGGGAGATGGGGATTGGCGTGTCTGACGGTAGAGTGTGGCCCCGTGCATATTCCCCGCATTGTCGTCCTTGGCGGCTCGAGTCAGGCAGAGACGTTCTTTTGGATTCCTTTTTTTTTTTTGCTTTTTCTGGACGCTGGCTGTTGCTGGGCTGGGCAAGAGCTGAATGTGGGTGAACAGGGATCCCTGCAGAAGGATACTGGGATTGGTCGATAGTGTCGATAGTCTCGTAGGGTTGGTTTTATTGGGTTCCAGCTGCAGCTTGAGTTTGAGCTTGGACGTGTAGGTCATTCGCTTTTTCTTTTTTTTTACTAGAGTTGAAGGGGGGAATCAAGTGTTGCTGGATGAGGAATATGGTACGAATAGGGTTCCCACTACGTAGGTTTATTTGGTTCTGATGGACTCGCATAACGGTCGCGTGCGAAGTAGACCGTGGAAGTATGATCACGGTATCAGCAAGGCTACGGCAGCAGTACTTCCGCAGCACGCCATATGCCCAGATGCAGAGAGAATATTTGGTACAGAGTAGAGTAGAAGAAAGTCAGTCGATTGAGCTGGCGAGTCCATACTCTCGACAATAAGCGCCAAAGGTGAAACGTAAGCCCAGCGCCGGAGACCGGAGAGAGCCTTGGGAAACGTACCAGGATAACCTCATCGAAATACAAGTTAACTGGTACACTGGTACTCCGTAAAATACAATTGTAGCCGCTCAATACCACTAGGGTGTAGATCATAAGCTACCCGTGGGTTGCGAATTCCAGAAAACAGATCAATCACCTTTGGGGGAAAAAAGCATCTTGAGCGCCTACGATGTAATCTGACAGTCTAGTCTAGATTGAAAATAATTAACGCACGTGCTGACACTATAGATTATCCTGGTATTACTCTATGGAGTGTGCTAAATGAAAATTCCGTTTCACGTAGCGCCTGAAGTCTCATTAATCTCTGAAACGAGTCTAGAGTCGATCTCGATCGCTTCCCTCCCTATTTTCGGTTTAGACTCTGTGTGTTTTTTCTTGCAGTGCTCCATCAAAAATCAAGATTCTGGCTTCACAGTGGGCCCCAAATGAAGTCATTTGCGGCTTCTGCCGTCTGATCGACCGCACTGGACTGTTTTGGGACTTTGACTTTGGACTTTGATCTTACATGGGTTAGCTCTGCTCTCTTAGTCTCTGGAGTCCCGGTCTGGAACCAGTGGCTCTCCCATATTACCACGCTACTCGCAGAGATCCCGCCTTGATCTGCGATGCTTTGCTCTTTGGATTTACTCTACGTGTACTTCTTCCCGGCTGTGTGACTGGTTCGGTCGTGGGTTATCCCCCATGGGAACCAGACTGTCTGATATCCGATCGGCAAAGCCTCTTCCACGCCGGGTTGGTCTGGGGATGCACGTCATGGTACTCAGGCTAAATCGCGGTTTCCAGGGGTAGATCCGCTTGCTTTTTTTTTCCCATTCCTTGCTTTGATTTGCACATCCCTTTCGTCGGATACCATCGGGTATGGGCTGCGGGATTCCCGAGAGTCTCGTACCTTAATGAAGCCTTGAGGACTATGAGACAAGGGTAGCTATAGCAAACGACAGACTAGGCAAGGTAGGTCGATCCATGCAGGCATTAGACATGACACACGACTTAGGTCGGGGTACCGTGGTACCCGCTCATTCTATCAACTCGTACTACAAGACAAGTAGGGAAGAAAGGGGGGAGCAAACAAATATCTGCACCTCTGCAGAACATGCCACTGGGGTGGGACATTCCTCAAAGCTTCTTTCAATTCTACCCTTGAGTCACAGGCCCAATGCAACTTCAGATTCCGATGTCGCCCAGAAGTTGGAGTCGACTGGAGCGGAGCATGGACGGATCTGCTTCGGGCCCGATTATTGCAAGATAGCGTATCTGCGTATCTGCGTATCTGAGCCTGGGACTCGGATTGTCCTACAGTATGGAGTACGGAGTACAATCACACTAACTCAGTCCAAGTATAGTGTTATCAATAATATCGCACATCCCCCACGCAGTAACCAAACCAGGAGCTTTAGACGAAAAAGCAAGAAAACAAAAAAAAAAACAGCCCTAGCAAATAACCCCAGGACCAGGACCTACAGTAGCGTAAATGACAATGTACCCCAGTCGGACCCATAAGAAAGGGAGAGAAAACAGGACGCACATCCCTCGCTAAAGAGCCGACACCGTTCTAGACGCTTTCCCGTTTCCATCGAAGACGCTAACCATAGACGCTAAGAGACGCAAGGGCGCATTATAATCCCGTGCGCACCGATGTGGGGGTTAAGTAAGAGGGCCCTTCGGGGAGAAGAGTGGTTAGGTGGATTCCTCACTTTTCTTACTGCTTTGGTAATAGTCTCACTCGTAAAAGAAATTAAGACGTGTTTCGAAATGTGCGTTTAATTGGTGTGCTCTCTCTACTCTATGCACGTTGCGCTAAGGCCGGTCCTTGAATGCTCGTCGGTAGGTGGACTCCGAGCCAATCTTACGGTAGGCGCCTGAGTGTCCGGGGCTTTGGGGTTGTATGGGGTGATCGCTGGTATATCGTGCCGAGGAGCTGCATGGACTTGGCATGTTTTTATTTTCTTTCCAATTTGTTTGCTTTTCATCTGCGCTACAGTATGTGATAGATAAGTATAGATGGGTTAGTGACCTGCAGGTGCAGCCCTAGCTACCTAGTAGCTACATAGCTGTAGCTGTCGCTTGTTATGTACTCCGTATGTGTGGAATGTGTCTGCGAGTACTCCGTACAGTACATTCCTGTCCCCATTTGACAGTTGCGGTCGTATTCGCAGGTCTGTGCTGTGCGATTGAATTTGCTAGTTGCATGAAATAAAAATATCCAAGGGGCGATCGGTTGTCTTGCTATCTGACCGTGTGGCAATACAACGTTAGGTTCTGGACTCGACTGCTATAACGCTATAACACTATAACGTTGCGGTGTTAATATCATCATTACTTGATCGATTGAATGAAAATCTCTGGGCGGTATTGTCTTCCGCAGATACAATTGTACGAGTAAGCCATCATAGATCCATCTAGATGTCAGGTTGACTTCATGAACTGTCAGATTCAAGCCCAGCCGCGATAATAGGCGAACCAAGCTTCCTCGAACCATGTCCAGCGGGAACCTTATAGTCCTGCCGAACGAGCCAGATCGCACGCCAAAGGGTATAATCTATACGAAGTACAGTGTAAGGTGTTCATGTGTGCTCTTTCCTAATTGATAGCTACTCCGTATGCCCCACGAACTTCGGGCTACAAAAGTGTCCAGAATTGATAATAATAATGGCTCACCTGACTCTTATCACTCGGTGAGGGAAGTGGATACTTCTCCGGTCCCTGGAGCCCCCGAACAGATCCTCCAGTCTTGGTGTCTTGGCCTCGGTTTGAGTCGGCCCCGTTTTTGCTCTGCCCGAACGAGCCTGAAAAGAGCCTGAAAAGAACGTATGTACAGCTAGTGAGAGCCCATTGTTGCGATTGCACTCGGAACAAATAGGATGTATAATGTAAATCAATGCAAATCATAGCGATAAGTGTCTGTCCTACGATCGGTCTTGGCGTGCATGCTGCAAATGGGCAGATGAAAAGTGAAGTGGCGACACTCGGATCTCTAAAAAAATTCTGATTCCACAGATGACTGTGGAACTTGAGCCAGGGGCGTCAGATCATTGTAGTCAACAAACACGAAGTGACATTCGACAGAAATCTCTGTGGCGATCGGAGTGGATAGGCAGAAACTAAAGTGCTTCGGCGGGACTTTTCTGGAATTCTAGAAGGTCTGGGCGACTCCGGTTGCGGTGACACGGAGGAAGGAACTGCACAGGGTTACTGGCTAGGGGGGTCTTTTCGATGTCAAACCATTTTTTTTTAGCTGCTCTTTTGTATTCTAGAACCTCCAATGTAACTTGTCGCATTCTGTATATTCATACTATTTTTGTATTTCGTACTCTAATTACTCTATTTATTCCTACAATGTTTCATTCTACATCGTCTAGACACGCGTCGAGAATTCGTTGTACATGTATGAGACCTGTGTTTACGTTGTAGGTTGTACAAGCCTCAACCGGTTTGCTATGATCGGCAGGGCCTGAATGATTTGATACGTTTGAGTTTGGCTATAAAGATAAACGTACAATGTATGTTGCAGTGAGGTTTTAGATGACGTGCAAGACGCTGCGAGTACCCTTGAGACGCAAGGGAAAGGACCTCTCTGGCCGTAATGAAACGGTATGGCCTGGTAACGATACATCAGAACCGTGGGTCGAAATTGACATTCCGGTTACGGATGGCGTGCTAGCGGCCATCGTGGGCCTTTCTGATTCTGAGATTGGTGCTAATTCACGATAGGAACTAGGTGTAAATCACCTTGATAAGGCCGATTCGACTGTATTGCTACGGAGTAAACCGACAAAGGCGTACAAGTTCCTCACCGTGGCGTCTCGGTGGAGATCAGGGGAAAGAAAGGAAAAAAATTCAATGAAATAAAAAAATCAAACTCGCCACGTTGGGCGCTTCCAGAAACCGTGGAAGATTACACGTATGAGTTCTGGAAGGATTGTGGAGTGAGGAAAAAACAAGGATCACGTTCTGCAAGGAATTGGAATCTCTCCTACAGGGGGAGTTGTATTCGTGTCCACGACTATCAACTACGAAGTGCAATGTAGGGTGCAACGTATATACATGGGAAAAGAACATCCCTTGCAGATCTTGAGCGCTTGTTCAAACGTGAAGGTTTCGTGGTGATCGTGTTGCCACAAGACGAGGACATGGGGATGGACCAATGATAGGTGTCGACGGGGAGGGAGAGGTGGGGCTAGACTGAAAGAGGTCAAGCGGAAACGCAAAACCGAAAAAGAAAAAAAGAAAAACTCGATTAAGACTAGCGTCAAGGGCAAAAAAGGGAGAAAAGTCGAAAAAGAGAAAGGAAAAAAAAGAGAAAAAAAAGAAAAAGGAAAAACAAAAAAAAAAGAATTATGACATCTTATCGAAAGAGGTCCACTTGGGCGCAGAACTAGTGTGTCCCCACTCACTCGGCCCACTCAAAGCGCAGTACGAGCGATTACCCAAGGTATCGTCATGGGCGAATTCTGGAACCCTTTTATGCCTTGGGATTCCCGCCCTCCGGAGCCTTAGCCTTGGTCTTTGCCTTTTTTCGGATTACCTTATACACTTCACTCTCACACACTGTATAACAGTGCATGTCTCTTTTATAACACCCATCCTGGAGATTCGTTCCACACGCAGGGGAAGGCTGAGAAAAAAGCCGATTCAGGGTCCCCGACGCACACTCTACGCTATGCTTAAAAAGAAGACACTCGCTCCCTCCCTCTTCTTCCGGAACCATACCCCGACCGCAACTCCCGAATTGTCTCCCACCTCCTCCGACAGCGACAGCGACTCCGAAGAGGACATGGAATCCTCTGGCTCCCGACCGGTCAGCCTGGCGGGAGCCTTCTCCATGCGTCCAACCCTCGACGAGGTCCTCGCCAATGTCGCCCCGCCCCCATACACTCTCAGCGCCTTCATGGCCTACCTCTCCCAAAACCACTGTCTCGAAACCCTGGAATTCACCATGGAGGCCAACAGATACCGGGAATCCTACTACACATTATTAGACCGTCTCGGTCCCAGCGCCCTGGACTCCGAATGCCCCGAAAGTCAGCACATGCGGATGCTCTGGGGACGCCTTTTGACAGCCTATATCTTCCCGGGCTCTCCTCGCGAGATCAATCTGTCCAGCGAAGTCCGCGACGCCCTCCTTCAGCACGCGAATGTCACTGCCCCGCCCGTGCCCGAGACCCTCGACTCCGCCGTGAAACGCATCCACGACCTCATGGAGGAATCAATCTTCCTCCCCTTCATCAACAGCCACACCACTTCACCCTCCATGATGCCCGCTGAGCCCCTGATGGGCGTAGATGACATCCTCAATCTCTCCTCGCCCTCCCTCGACGAACACCCGATGAAGCGGGTGCGGTCGCGCGTCTCGAGGCGCATCTCCCCCCAGTCGTCCCTAAAGGACCTCCCGTCAACAGGCCACAGCCGCTCGGCCATGTCGCTCGGTCACGCCATCAGCAAGCGCACCTCCGGCGCGCTGCTCAGCACCAGCGTCGAGTCGGGCTCCGTGGCCTTGACGGATGACTCCTCGCCTCAGTCCAGTCCTACTGCGGAGGAGCCAATGACTCCTCCCACTACTCCGCCCGCCGGCGAACCAATGAGCCCCAAGCTTCGCACCGAGAACCCTTGGAAGAAGATGGGTATGAAGCTCGGGTTCAAGAAGCGATCTGGTGGATCCGGCGGTGCGTCGCGGGATCCCAAGATCCTCGGACTGGACGACCATCTCTGATATACGATACGACTACAACGACACTTCTGTATGAAGTACATCACACGACTTGATTCTAGCCTTTGTCGAGCGTTTTCTCTCCTATTTTCTTTTTGGCGGTGTATGAAAGCACGATGCATCAGCATACGAACGGCGTTTTCCTGTTTTCTTTTTCTTTTCTTCTGTTTATTTTTACGAGATTGTCTCCGGCTGAGCATCTCTTGATTCTTTTGGCGGCATCGGGAAATCTCCCCATTTATCATATCATGTTCTCATCTATAGATTGGATAGAGGACCACCAGTTGGACACCCTCTGGTCGGCGTTTTTGTCAGAGACTACATTCTCTCTTCCCACTGGGAATTTTTGGAATCAATAGATTTGATACCCCCCTCTTCACATTTCTCCAATTGTAAATTCCATTCTCTCATCCCGCATAATGACATATCTGCCCAATTGGGTCCTATGGCGTGTTGGCAACGCACCCACTGCATGAGCTGTTCCCGCTCCAACCACCTTGCATCTGAGCCACCATATCCGTTACACTGAACTGGATATACCCCGTTCCCCTCATCAGCATGCAGCTCGGTCTCACAAGACTGGCTTTCGGAAACTGGTCTCGGTCTCATGTCACACACCGGCCAACGAACGCGGAGAGCCGGGGAGACAATCGATAGACTTCGGTGGTTGCACAATGCACCCGTAACCCCCACTCGGTTCACACAAACGCAGTGGCTAGTGCAATGTCCCTGCCGGTGAGGGTGACCGGGAGGCAGAGACAATAAACGTAATATTTGGGGTAGGATCTCAAATCTCAAATCGTCTCCCTCCCCTCGTCTCAAGCGCCGCAATCTCAACATTCCATCCTACCTCACGCAGCGCAGAAAGATATTTCACAAATCTAGCACCGTCATTCAAGAACGCGAGTGATTCCTCAATCGCCCCAACCACATCGGAAGATCCGTCCCACAACCTCACGGCCAACAGCCCATGCATCCATGCCTTCAATTGGTCTGGAACAGAGCAGTCCTTCCGAAGCACGATGGAAACATGTTTCTTCTTCGAGATGTAAAGCATGTACGCCTCACCCTCGAAGATCACCGTAAGTCGGCCTAGCGGAGGCCTATCCTCTAAAAAGACACCCATTGGAACACCCACCCGGGCCGACCCCAAAACCGCAGACGTAGACCCAGATACCCACTGCAAAGCACCGTCTCGGTGGAAGATACGCTCCTGACTCGCGACCTGCGCGGGCGTCAGAACCGTCAACTGACCCGACTGCTCTGCATGGTCGGAAGCTAGCAGAGCCGAGAAAGCGATATTCGCCCGTTGACGATTGAGACTCGTCATCTGCACTGCGCGCACGGCCGCATAGTTCATGCTTAGATGTAGCCCCAACAGTGCAAGGAGGACGAGCCAAGTCATGGCAAAGCCGGTGATCTTGGAAACCACCACAGAGCCGACCTGCATCGTATTAGAACCATCAGTGCTCCTTAGACCGTCATTCAATGGATATACACACCAGCATCCCGAAGAGGGAAATGACAGTCTCCTGAGAGGAATCTTTCTACAGGTCATTAGCTCAGTCATTTGTTTTGTACAGGTAGAAGCATACAGCATTAAGCTCAGCCAGGTTCCCCCACTTGGCGAAATGCGCACTCAAACTGGCTTTCGAGCTCCCGCCTGCTACGCCGCAGAGTGCGCGCAACACCCCCGCGGTGCTGAGTACTGCCACGCGCATTGCACCGGCTGGGACGCCTGGCGAGAGACAGTCGAGGATCATGGCGATGTCGTTGAAGACGTCTGCGGCTAGTCGGTAGGTTTTGCACTCTGGCTCGAGGGCAGTGCCGACGCGGTGGGCGAAGAGGATCGTGGCGATCCGGCCGGATGTATCTTGTAAGATATGGAGCAGAAGGGCGGAGGTTGGCGAGGCGTTGGGGTTGCCGACGCCGACACCTGGGGTTGTCAGGTAGTTGAGATGTGAGCTTTTGTATTGGGGTTTGGGTATATACCTTGTAGGACGGCGCGGGAGGAGAGTAGTCCCGCTATTGAGCTGCAGAAGGCTTGCAGAGAGTCCTTGAATATGTCAGGCCTTGATTTATTGCGATGCTTGATTGCATCCATGGATCACCGTGACTATTTGACTGGGTGTATGCTCACATAGATTTGGTATCTGGCTCTATGTTAGTATTGCTGATATACTGCAGTGGGATGCTGGGAATCTCTAAGTACTCACGGTAGATAGTCCTCGCTGACGCTATGAGGATACCCAGAGGGGAGGAAGACATCACTTAAAGAGCTGATCAGAGGCTTGGTCGACCATGATGAGGTCTGTTTGTGGGAGCTCTATGAGAGTGGTCAGCCTTTGGTGCTCGAGGCATTTCGAACTCCAGCAATTCGACCAGGTAAAGACAAGAGTGCTTTGATTCCGTATGTACGGTATCTCAGACCAGTTTCAAGTCCTGGGGTAACTGGCTATGAACAGGTGTGTTCCCGGGAATCCAGAAAGATCGCCGCGAAGCGTCCTGCCGCTGGCCCATAACAGAAATCCCGAAGAAGAACACGTGGATATGATCCTGGTATGCTCATCCAGTCTTCAGAGAGATTTGTGTACTTGAAAGTACTAGCCTCGATCCAAATGACAGCGCATGTACTCCGTACTTACAATTGCGTCCACCCGCCCCACTCGTTTCGAAGAGGGACCCTGCTCGGAAAAGACGAAGGTGGCGGTGGGATTGCCAGCCTCGTCTGTCTCCCGAAATTCTATCTTGCTTTGGGAATCCATGTTGACGGGCTGGAGATGATTGTCCTAGCGTTGGACGTTGGAGCTTGGGCACGTGCGTACCTAAGGGGTCAACTGGTTTGGACCTGTTGTTGTCACTTTTCTACATTCATTGCTGGGCAGGAAAGACATAACTCGTGAGACAATTTCTTTATTTGCTTCTCATTATCTACGGAGTAAAGACTATTTTGAGGTAAAATCATGACACTTGGCAACTTTCATTGAGTACAGAGCCGCCCCCAGCAGCGGCGTCCGATCTGCCACCAACACACTATGGTGATAATCAAAATTAAAGCTTGGTTGACTGTGCTATCGTCGCTTCTTGTGTATTCCTTATGGGAGGGAAGCTATTTTGCTTGACCCATCATGTTGTTCATCGTCAACCTCGACAATGTTGCGCTTTCGCTGTGAGTGATCAAACCACACGCTGCAGAGAGAGCTGACAATAGCAATTCGAGTCAGCATAATACCCAAATTTTGTTAAATTGAAGATAAATGCCATGATTGGATTAGGTATCTTGCACTCTCATCTTTTGCTACCACCGGGCATCGAGAGAACCTGGTCAGATTCACAGCGAGGCATAGGGCAAACCTCACCAGTGGAATTTGGGTGATTGGGTATGACGGCCAGGGTAATAGCTGGGCCGGGAAACAATCTAGCGGCACCAACAGAAAACCCGAAAGACATCTTGAGTATTCGATACTTTCAACTGCGTTGTGAGACTTTCGCCAAATTTGGAAGTATTCTGATATCTTTTGACCAGGCCGTACGTGTTCCGAGTATATCTCACCAGCTGCGTATTTTCATGAGATTTTGACAGCTAGAGGGGTAACTCAGGCTGCACGTCTCAGCCAAAAGAGCCCTATAGATCTTGGCAGTGGGTGCGTACATCTTGATCTAGTAACTGCTCGCCCACCATCTGGGAATACACAGCCTCGATGTCGATCGGCGCCTCTTTGACCCTATTACCGAGTCGGGCGCCATTTGGACCTTTGAGTGGGCAATGGGCAAATTTCTATCCAGAAGAGTGCCTTTAGTGGTAGAGCCCTGGAGCCCTGTTGTCCAGGGAGACTGGACAGTCCATTGAGTCTAGTATTCAGGTTTTCAGATTACTGCCAACACTTGAGAACCATCAATAATTGGGCTCTTGATACTCTTCACAGCTTCGTCTTTGTCATGGTAATTTGGTTGCTGTATATACTAGTGACCGGAGACTAACCCAGACATACAATTGAGTGTATGTGACTTCGTCAGTTAAGCCGAAGCGGATTTCCGGAGTCAAAAGACTAATCTGCTCAGACAGTAAGTTGGTGCCGAGGAGTAGGTAGATGAGATGGAGCCTTTTGTGAACTCTCATCTTAATCCAAGTCAACGAATTTGGCCAAATGATAGAATAGAACCGGTTGTGTGAGAGGAGAAGAAAACAGAGCGTATTCAGCAACAAAATCTGTTGATAGACTTCACTCTCAGCCCCAAAGTCTACGCGCCAGTCCATAAAAAGCAAACGAAGAAAACGAAGAGGAATCATGCCCCAAAACACATGAGCCAGAGCGTGCTCCTAGCTATTCCCAGCAGGAAGGTTCGAGTCTCCGTGGAATCCGCCTGGGCATGGAAATCAGCTCACTCCTCTAGTGCTTGGACACTCTTCGTGGAATTCGCTTGGTTCTTTCGACTGTGCTTCAGTTCCTAGAAGAGACAGAACATTGAAAAGATGCTATTGTTGTAATCAGCATGATCAGCCATTTCATGTCAGAACATGATCCACTCGGGCCTGAAGCTGTCAGTTAGCCTCCACCAGGACCCTGGTCCTTAGCAGCAGCCCTATACCCACCTTCGCTATACCACAAGACATATAGGGCTATAGGTGGAGCTGAGCACTATAATCATACGGGAGCGTGCATGAGCGTGGAAGCTTAACCTGAAGACAAGATAATCCATTTATGGCTCCCAGAGCCTAACATATCATAATCTATGTAACGAACGAACATGCTCGCTTTTGGAACATCAAGACAGAAGTCGCATGTCGCGAGAAATTTAACACCGAGAATCAACCACCAGCGCCGGGTACAGAGAAGAAAACGGAAGAAACCAAAAAAAGTGGGCCAACCGCTGGGTTGGCCGAGGGCGTCCTTGTCGAGTCGACAAGGAGGTATCATGTGAAGTTTCGAGGGCGATCACGTCGCGACCACGCTGTGGTCCGGATATGGATATACATCAAGTCTTGAAAAGGTCAAGACCAAGCCCGAAACTTCGGCTTGCGTCACGCCGATGCTCATATATTTTAACAGAATAATTCGTCTTAAGCGCCTGCTTAAGCGAACATGCTTGCACCGCCGGTCTCAATGGCGTCCATCTCGGCCTGGGTCCAGGGGAGACGGCCGAAGCGGGAGGGCAGCTCGGAGCGATCGAAGAACTCGCCGCCCTGGGGCTTGATGGGGCCCAGGGACGCGCCGGAGTGGCCGCCAATGGTGCTGTTGAAGGAGGAGCGACCGAGGGGGCCGTGCTGCTGGGCCTTGGCGCGGTAGGCGGCGAAAGAGTTGGGGAGAGTGCCAGTGGGAGAAGCAGGGTGGACGCGAGGAGTGTGGTCAATGGACTCTGGGACGGGTTAGTCGGGCCTTGGGACTTGAGGGTTGGGGGTTTCGGAGGAGCTCCAGGGGATGGTGGACGTACTAGGAGTAGAACGCTTGCCGATGAAGCGGATGAGAGGGGTGCGGGCGTTGGAGAGGGCCATGGTGACACGCATGATTATAATAGTTGGTAGTAGGAGGAGTAGTGGTGTTGGTGGAAGGTGGGAGGTGAAATTCCGAGTTGTGCGAAAATGAACGGGTCCGGTAGTATCCGAGCCGGGCAACGCGATGTGGAGTAGGAGGTTGGGATAGCTGGTAGTTCGACGAGAGACGGTATTAAGAGTGTGATTGAGGGAAAGAGAATGTGTCCAGAGGAAGAGAAAGAATGCAAATATGGAGGGGAAGGCAAAGAAGATAAGAAACAGACAGGGTTACCGGATTGGGACGATCCGACTCGGAGCCGATGCAGGCTCTGAACTGGCAGAACGTCTACACGGTACAATCAAGTATGCTTATTATTTGATTCATATGATGTGTGTCACGCAATGCCCGCTTCCAACTACGCTTTTCAGTTGAATAGTCCCTACGGACTACGGACTACGGAATACGGAATACGGAATACGGAAGTACCTACACATGCATTAAGACTTTCGTTAGAGCCTCGGATTTACACCCGATGCACCTTGCCATTGGCGAACGGCGCCGCGGAGCCCGTGATTCCCCCAAGCTCCCCGCAAGTTATGAAGCATTCTTATGATTCCCCGACTTTTCCGATCTTTGCCCCGTTGGTGTGTTCGGTGAGCTCCTCCTGTTCATTAGTAAGTACTCCGTACATTGTTGATTATCCAAGTTGTACAACTGTTCAAAGGTACTCGCCACTGCCAAGGTGTACTGAGGAATCCCCGAGTGAATTAGAATTGACCCCATAGTCACTTAATTTCATTATTGTCCAGAGAACATGATACTTGTGATCAGTCGTAGTACTCCGTACAGCTCTTCAGAGGTGCTCCAACGGGTAACTTTTCGTACCAGTCCCCCAAGCCCAGAAAGGCTTAGCGTCCCTGGATATAAGCTAAACCCACACACCCGTGGACATTAGCCTGGACGGAGACAACTGGTGCATTCTGAGCATCTTGCGTTACACCTCTCCAAGCTCTCCTCCAATCACTCTCAATCCAGTAAGAACTTCCGAAACGATTGGTCATCCCCGCACTTTTCGGAATTGATCTTGCGAAAGTTTCAAAGGCGGTGGGCACGATAGTGGCTAATAGTGTATTAGCAATATCGTCCACACACATTTATTGATAACGGGATCATCGGGAAGTTGGGACCCTGACTAATATTGACCCGGATTTACCCGCTCTTCAACGTCAACATGCACGAGCAGTCACTATTCGCCTCGGTCCCTGTCCACCAACATCATGAGCTTCTTCAGCAGCTTGCCGGGCTGACAGCCATGCAGCCCCGCCACTGTCTGGAGCGACGGATGATCTTCAAGGCCTTCCGGAAACCAGGGCTGGCGGGGCGCACGGGAGCCAGTCAGGATCTCCAGCAGGGCGACCTGCAACGGCTGAATAAAATGCTGAATGGCAACATGTACTACACGCAAGTCGTGGGCCCAGTCACCGAATCAGACTTCGGATCTTCCGACTCCGACGCTCAGATGACCGGCGCCGAGTCCGGCTACGACTATGCACGACAACCGTGGAATCTGGAATTTCGCGATATCCCCGAAGCTGGGACCAGATCTGCCGTCACGTCGCGGCTGATGTCCAGTGCGACTCTGCCGTGCGGGGATATCATGCCATCCATGTTTGCGTGGGGATACCAGTAAGTGGCGCCATCGGGATCTTATGATCGGATCGACGCTAACACCCGATCAGTTTCACTTCCGAGTATGTGGTTGAGGGTGATATGTTCGTCCACAATGACATTGCGATCTTCCTGCATCGGGTGTTGAACTACCCGGATGAGTCCGTTGAACCACGGCAAACCCTGCCTGCGTTCAAGGATATGGCCCTCCTGGAGCAAAGCGGGAGCTACGTCCTGCAGGCTTTCATTACCGTTCAGGATGGCAGTAACCAGGAAACTATGAAGACCGCCTCGCAGCATCTGTTCGGACTACGTGAGCAATTGAAGTCCGCCGTTCGTTTGGAACAGGCGGATCGATTGTCGCTAGACACAAGGGCGAAGTAGGTCGCTTCAGATCAACGTCGGATCACCGCCGGTGGCTGCTTTGTGTAACACTTGATATGATACATGATCTAGTGAGCTGCAAAAATAAGATACCCAAATTTCGCACAAACGCATACACGTTCAAACCACTTTCACGGATTGAGCTATACGATTCGGGACCATGAGCCTAAAATTAAGAAGACATCAATGGACACGCATCGAAGTCGTCACAGGTGGATGAAGGTGACTCGGATACCGGTCGTAGAACTTCTTCGAACACTGTCATCAACTATTCCGTATAGATTAAAATAATACCTTGTTTCAATGAGCATAGTTGAAGCCATCCAAAGCTCCAACCGTTCATGCAAACATCTTTACTTTCAAGGTTGCTCAACAGAGGTTGGCATTTTGAGTACTGCCCTGGAAAACTTGCTACTTTAACACAAAATCTCTAAATTCATAACTACAGCTTTGAGCAGCAAATAATTCCCCAGGCTGTCAAACGCCTGTTTTGTCTACAAAAGTAAATTGATAGATGCGTAGATCGGCCGAACATGTGACTTCGTGATAACTCCCGCGTCTCAACGCGTCCAACTCCAGCATCAGATCAAGTAAATTCCAAACCGCCCACCACGTTTTCATTCACCCGAATTCTCAGAATGGCAGAGGGGGCAGCCAAGCGAAGCGCCTCTCCGGCAATCTCTCCGCCACCACTGCGCCGCAAGGTCGATGCAGCGACCAGTGCGTTGAAACCCGCAACACGAAAGTGCCCAACTAACCACGTACACAGAGAAACCAGCTTCAAACTTCTTCACACCGGCCTCTCAAAAGAAGCCTGCTCCAATTACATGGCGCGTTATCGGGACAAGTGTCGTCATCGGAAAACAGAACACGGGAAATCAAGTCCCAGCAGAGACCCAGCGCCGCATCGCCGGGTTCGATCTGGTCGGTGGGACAAAAGCCAGCAGCGAATAGACTAGCTGACTTCACTCAGGATTCAACTCTGATCAAGACGAAGTCCGGGAATGTTTTCCCCAAGTCCGCGACAGATTGGCAATGGTGGAATGCCAAAGTGCCAGGACGGCTGAGGGAGCTTAATTCAGAGGGGTATGGACCTTCAACGTGAAAGTGTGAATTCGAGCTCATAGTTCCCAGATACCAAGTTGTTATCTTCTCCAACCAGAAGAAGATCAGCATTCAAAAGGATATCAAGGGCGGGCGCAGTGACTCCAAGAGTCTCACGAATTTCAAGGAGAAGATGGAGGCTGTTATGACCGAACTAGACTTCCCTTTCAGCGTCTATGCCGCCACAACAGATCCCGAATACCGCAAGCCCCGTCTCGGGATGTGGCGGGAGTTCCTGGATGATTATGATCTCGATGTGACAGGAGTTGATCTCCCTGGGTCGTTCTTTGTTGGTGATGCTGCTGGAAGACCGGGGGATCACTCGGCTGTGGATCGGTAAGTTTGGCAATCGACATAGATGGAATGGGGCTAATATGAACAGAGGCATTGCTACAAACATGGGCATGCCTTTCAAAACGCCAGAAGAGTTCTTCCTGGGAGAGGCTGCTGAACCGGCAACGGGAGTGTTTGATCCCATGTCATATGTGAAGGGTGGTGTGGAGGAGCCAGGTATGAGATGCCAGAACGATTGGCGTGTCGCTTTACTCTTGGTGACAGCTCGTTGACCACATACAGCCAAACCCTTTTCCCGCAAGCATCCCGTCGAGGTTGTTATCTTTTGTGGTAGCCCAGGCGCTGGAAAGTCAACTTTCTACTGGAACCACCTCGAGCCTCTCGGCTATGAACGAGTCAACCAAGATATTCTCAAGACAGTAAGTATCAACCCTAGAGTGTGATTCCCATCTAACAAATCAGCGCCCGAAATGCCTCAAGACTGCACGCGAGTTCTTGCAGGATAAGAAATCAGTGGCAGTTGGTAAGTACTATTTAGAACACTTCTGCCCTACGTAATCTAACTTCACCAGACAACACCAACGCCAACGAGGAAACACGAGCATACTGGGTCGAACTCGCAAAAGAGTTCAATGTGCCCATCCGCTGCGTCCAATTCATCTCCACCCCAGACCTGTGCCGACACAACAACGCCGTACGGGCCTCAAACAAAGAATTGGTAAGCACGCCGCGACCCCCAGGGTCATCGCCGATCTCACTCTTAACAATTAACACCCCTGCCAGAACCCCGAGTCTCGAACATCCCTTCCTGGAATTGCCTTCGGTGACTTCGGACGTCGCTTCAGCGCCCCCAAAATCGAAGAGGGCTTTGACGACATCATTCCCGTGGAATTCCAGTTCCGAGGGAGCAAGGAAGCGAAGGAGCTATGGGGGCAGTATTGGATTTGAGCAGAGACCCCTAAGGCCGCGTATCTCTGCTTACGCCTAGACTATCTTTAGTCCATGCAAAGCCGAAACTTGACATATAAACGTCGAGCGATGGCTGATCCCGAAACCATATCGATCTCGACTGCTTAAATCTCAAATCTCAAATCTCAAATCAGGATCAAGACCCTGTAAGATCTGAATCAATGCATGTTTCGGTCATATCTTTAGATTCGCCAGATGACTTTACCTATATCACCGTCAATATTATCTAGGTCTTTCGTAAGACATCAAGACATCCAACTCGTATTCTCCAGGGCCCAGCCGAGGTCGGCGGAGCCTGCATGGTCAGTGAGCCAGTGGGCTAGCGGGCTAGCGTGCAAATAGCACTCTAGTGTCTCCAAGCACCCATGTACCTGCATAGTTGCCCAGAGCGCATCCGGCTCGACCCCTCGCGAACCCAACAAAGAGCTTTGACCGTCACGTCAGACGCAGAGGCAAGGCACTCCCGAGGCTAGTAATGATTTCCGCGCATAAACACATTGTCTACGGTCTTAGAGCCCGACGTTGATCCCAACACAAAATAGCGGTAGCTTCATGTACGTGGCTGCCCCACTGTTGCAGGTGACTCACTGAGTACTGAACAAGTCGATGGACTTGGTTGTCCCAGCCCTGGAGGTCAGGTAGGAGTACTCTGCGCCTCACTTGCCCCTCAGGTCTCTCGGGCCCCCTGCAATTTCAGTATGCACCGAGCCAACCCCGAACTAGTTCATGTGGACAGGGCGGTTCAGCGCGGTGGGTTGGGGCCTAGATGTAGACCTATGAAAGTATAGTATAGTGTTGATGAATAATGGATTATAAGTAATGAGTAATGAGTAATTGTATTATTGGTATATTTTTCCATGCAATATTTGGTATTTGCTTCTGCGAATATCTAATACAGTAGTGTATGAGGGGGTATAAAAGTGACAAAAAAAAGAGAGCCATAGGTAAAAAGAAAGACATGATTCGCGAGAAACAGTAGTCGCGAATCGTAATTGAGACATCAAAAAGAGAGACATTAATCATGGTATCTATTGTCATTAAGCATTGATCATTGGATGGGAAGTGTCAGAAGTGCGATCAGGGTCTTGAAACCAGATCCTGGAAGAATCGGAAGAAATTCCTCTTTTTCTCGGACTTCGCACGACACCCCGCAACAGTCATCGGGCCGACGATATCCTCGTCGCCCATTTCCGGGAATTTGTCTTCATGCAGGCGCGGGACGCGCACTGAGCACGGGTGAGATTGCGTGAGGGTCAATGCGACGCCGTCGCATCCGAGCTGGTTAAGCAGGGCGTCGTACTGGCTTTGCCAGTCCGCATTGATGGATTCCCACTTCTCCACAGTGAGTTTGTAGATGTAGGAGGTGACACCGTAGTGTTCGCCCGTGCGCACGAGGTGCTTGGCGAAGTTGCAGCGGGCGACATCCCAGTCTCCGCGCAATTGGTGGAAATGGTCCATGTCGTAGACGACGGGCATGTAGGGTTCCGGGGCAATGGTGAAATTGGCGTGGCCGAGCTTATTGGCCCATTCGTCGTTGGGGTCGGAGAGGACGAAGGGTGTCGCGTCGCCGGAGACGGTGCGGACTGTGCTGGCGCGGGGCCGGTTGAAGGAGGCGATGGACGGTTTGGAGGATAGAGGGGGTGATGGGAGGGTTCCCTTGAAGCGAGGGTCGGTGGCCACAGGGTGATGGTGTTCGCTCACGTCTGCGACGGACGGAGACTGTAGGGGCGATTGGACGCGGAATGCGACGACGCTGGTTGGGTCGTCTCCCATGAATGGCGGGAGGAGGGGAGTTGTAGCCTGGGCGTCGTCGTTCTCTTCCTGGAAGCTGTTGGCGCGGGTGATGTCGATTGGGCGCGCGCCGGACTCGCTGGCGCGGCCTTCGAAGATGGTTCGCGCGGGAGATGGCGGGATGGAGTCGACTCGGCTCATGGGCACGGGACTGGTGATCGGGCTGGCTAGAGCGGACGAGGCGGCGGAGTTGGCGCGCGAGCGGAGATCGTCCGAGAACATGTCGGCCTCGCCACCCGATCCGCGCTTCTTCCAGCGCGCTGACATGGTGGAAATGTGCGAGTTGATGCGCGAGACGCCTTTCATCGATACACTATCTGATCGACGCTTCTTGGGCGAGGGTGCAGTTTCCATGCCAGTGTCGCTCAGATCGTAGGTATCTGAACGGTCCACTGGGGCGAAGTATGACTCTTCGGCTGACATATCGTAATCAAAGTGTTCTAAGTCTGGTTAGCACAGCCCCGGATGGTTGTCGGTGGCGTTGAGAACATACGGAAGTAGTGGTCTTCTAATGAGTCGCGCGTGCATTCCTCTTCTTTGACACCGGTCAAGTGACCCCGACTAGGACTGTCGAGAGAGTTGCCCAGACCGGGGGCGGAGACTAGCGAAGACACCGAGCTCGAGACCCGATTGTGGCCTGCCGCGGAGAAGAGCGAAACGGACGGGGAGGCGGGTGCTGAAGTATTGATGGTCAATGGCGAAAGCGGCTGGCGCGCCATTGTGGGATCCCTCGCGTCGGATGATTGAGATAGTTTGTACATGGTGCCGCTAGGCGGGGAGGTTGGTATATAGATGGGCGTGGCTCATCGAAAGCGAGGGGTATATAAGAAGTCAAATGGAACGAGTCATCCCCTTGGGCGCGAAGGTATGTAGCGGTGTGATCCGGGAATCGCGGGAACTGAAGTTCACGACCAGTTAGGAAACGATCAAATGTAGGTAAAACTTCTAAAAAAGAAATCCACCCGAGCGACGTGGACCAAACAAGTCCACTTAAGCCAGCTGGCTGGGCAGACAAGACGGGAGGGCTTACCATCGACAAACGGACTGGAAATGCAGAGTCGCAGAGATGCAGTGATGCAGGGAGAAACCTGGAGCAAAAGTAAAAGAAGAAAAAAGACGCCGAAGCAGTAATACAAATAAGATAATAAGATGGGGGAGAGTCATTGGCTCTAGACTCAAAGAAACCGTTAGGTGGAGATTCCATCGGATTCCCGACAAAAAAAAAAGAATATTATAATAAATTATAAATATCATTAAAAGAAGAAAGAAAAAAATGCTTCAAACCCCCAAAGGGCCTAACCAAGCCAACTGCGATCGTCGGTGTTTTTCCCAAATGGTTGGGATCCGCCCAGTTCCGGTGGTTGACACAGCTCGAACCACGGTTATTATGTAGTCTGGAAGGGTTCTATATCATCCTTAATTCTTCTTTGGTCTTTTTTCCTTTATTTATTTTATTTTTTTAATCTGGCAATTCTTACTCTTCTTACTCTTCTGTTGATTTATCACCTACCAGTACTATACTCCGAACATATTACCCTTACCCCGACCGTATCCTGACTCTCTTTGTGACAACGGCTACACAGCACGGTTGTGTGACCCAGTCAAATTCTACACATTGCCAACCAGGACCCTTTTTTAAAATACTCTGTGTGTGTGCGATCGACAACATCTAGACTGGGGTGGGGACCAAAACAAGAACCACTATGATGCTAGAGACCCAGTTACCGAGTCTTGATTCGTGGGGGGAAGTCGGGACACCTTCTGTTTTCCTTCTGTATACTCCGTACTTGTAGATTCTCTCTATCGTCAATCCTCCGTTGGTTACTTAGAAATGAGATCCATCCCCATTCTTACCGGGCTAGTGCATCCGTTTGACCTCCGACGCTGAGCAACCAGTCTCGTCCCGACGTCAGAACTTTGTCCGAGTATGACGAGCAGGCAATTGGGCACCCGTCATTGGTAAATTCCCATTGCCTCGCAACTCTCGTAGGGCAATGCCAGCCAAATATAAGATTGCCATCCTGTCTCCGAACTGGACCTTGTCCGCCTTACGTCAGGCCTCTGTGACCCTACCTCTACGGAGTATCAAGCACAAAGTCATCTTCCCCGTCGAAATCTGCCGAGGGTCCCGTATATACCCTGCAAAACGAAAGAAAAAAAAAAGAAAGCCCAAAAAAAACCATGGAAAGACCAGGATAATTAACCCGAAATGGTACTTGTAAGTACTATATTGTACGAGGATATATAGTGGTACTCGTGGACAAAGGACCTGGACGTCAGATCCACATGGCCTACCAAACTTCTTTCGGGCTTTCGGGGAACATTAAACGGTAAAAGTTGCCCTGGACGAATGGCGGAAAGAGGGGAAATGTCCATGGTCGCTGGACGCCTCTGCCTCTGCCCGCCGGGTGTGCCTTGGGAGGCGTCCACGGGTGACTTGGCGCGGGAGTGGTTTTCGGCTACGAGTTTGCATCGACAGGTCACTTTTTCCTTTCACTTTCTCTTACTCTACGCTAAACATTCCAGTTTCCAGTTGATGGATGGATTGAGTTTGATATATCTATCACCTTTTTTCAAGCGTAGCTGTGAGGCTGTCTTGTCGATCCCATCGATCCTGTACCTCTGTCAATGCATTGCACATCACTAGGACGGAAAGGGCCTCGCAGAGGTTCCGAAGTGGCATCTCTGTCTCCAGGGCGGCTTCAGCTGGAGGTGACCAATCATTTCCTCTCGGCTAGGAAAAACTCAATCTGACGCTGAGGTAATTCAGTGGGGAATGGACTTCCAATCAGGAAGGAACCGCCTCCGATCCCGGGGGCGATGTCATCTTGATGTCACATGCTCTCAAATCCGGTTCTGCTGAAGAATTGGACAGAGCCTATATCCTCTACCATTACGGAGTAGGGCCCAAAGTTAGCTGTAGCAGAGTTTACCTCGGAAATAAAACATATGAACACAAAGTTCTGAAATTGAAGCTATAATTAACTTCCCCAACATTGAGATGCATCCAAATTAATCAAAACCGCCACTGCATCAACCAATTCTGCATCATGTCGGCAGACACCGGGCCCAACGCTCTCATGCTCTGACTTGCCACTTTCGCCCAGCTGACATCTAATGGTACCGACATGGCACTCCCCTCATCCTGCAATCCCCGGTAAAACGGTAACAGCTTAAGCGCCGGCATGGAGGCAATATCCTCGGCGCTGGGGTTCTCGAAAACTTCTAGCTCGGCAACCCACGCGGAATAATCCACTGGCTCGACTGGGAACGCCTTCTGGATGGCCGGAATCAACGACAACCATGGCGCGAGCTCCGGATTCGTTAGGTGAAACACGGCTGGCGAGGTGCCCCTATGACGTGTGTGCACAATCTCCACTATCACTTCAGATAAGGTGTCCTACATTTAGATGGGATCAGCACTCGAGTTTTTTTTTTCGGTAGGGAAGGTGACTATATGGCACGCGACCATATATCACGGGACAACTTACGACAGGCACCCAGTCCACCGGCATTGAACCAAGGCGGTTGGGGATCTTCCCTAGGGCTTTGGACGTCGCGATGATGGTTGGAAGCCATTCGTGTGGATTCCATTGTCCGCTTGAGCTCTTGGGCCCTGCGATCTGTCCCACGCGATAGACGGTCGTGGGAACGTGAGATCGCCGCGACGCTTCGAGGCAGATGCGCTCCGCGACGTGCTTGGACTCGCCGTATCCTTGCGGTAGGACCACGGTGCTGTCTTCCATGGGCACTTCTGGGACTGATAGGCCCATGGCTGGTGTCCAGCTGCCTACTGTGCTGACAGAGGAGACGAAGTGGATGTGAGCATTGTAGCGGCTGCTCAGACTAAAATCCACGAAACGACGGACGCCTTGGATGTGGGTGTCTTCGAAGGAGTCGACAGAGTGGTTGAAATCGACCTTCCAGGCGTTGTGGATGATCGTGTCGACTGAGTTGAGAAGTTCTTGATATTTGGCCTCTTCGAGACCAAAATTCGGGGCTCCGAATGAGGCCTGCAGGAACTCAACTCGCTCTTGCCAGTCGCTTGCGGTGAGATGCAAGCCCTTGTCTTGGAAGCCTTGCTTTTGTCGGGACTCGGCGTCTGAACGATTGAGGCAGTAGACTTTCGACACCCTCTTGTCGTTTAGAAGAGAATGCAGTAGATAATTTCCCAGAGAGCCGGTTGAGCCGGTCAGAATCACGGTTGTAGGCACAGGGAGTTGGCTCTGGAAGTGTGTTCCCCGGACTGGAAGATCAGATGTATACTTGTCCACAAGCCCCTGGATCTTCTCTTCGCGCGGTACCTCGACTTGGGACTTTCCTTCCAAAATGGCCACCACAAATTGAGACAGTCGGTTTACAGTCGGGTTTCCGTAGATTGCCTGTGGGTTGATGGTGTTCGCTTTCAGATCCGGACGGCGCATCTGAACACCCCGTTGGAGTAGCTGAGATACCCGAATGGTCATCAAAGAGTCAAGACCGGCGCTGTCGAAGGTTTCGGTGTTGGAGAAATCAGAACGTTCCAGGACCCGGGCAACAACCTGGCGAGTGAATGCTGTAACACTCTCTTCATTCAGGGTCTCCGGCACGAGCTGATCCAAATCGTCTTCCGAGCCGCCAGTATAAAGAGCATCAATCTCATCCGCGTAGTCTCGAAGCACAGCGCGGCGCTGCACACTTCCTTTGGGAGTCCTCGTGAAAGGCTTATCCTTCGCAGCGAACCCGATCTTGTCCTTCATAACGCGACCATGGGCAGCAATGGTCTGATTGGCCACCTGGACAGTTGGCCAAATCTCATCAATGAAGACCTTGGTGTCCATCTCCGCGACCCCGTGGTCCGGCTCGATAAGCAACCCAGCCTGGAAGCGAGCCTGTCCGACTACCACCGCTTTTCCGACGAGCGGGTGTCCTGCAATGATGGTCTCCATGTTGACAGGGTTGAACTTTTCGCCATTGCTCAGTACAATAACATCATCTTTGCGTCCGTAGTATTTCCACATCTTTGGATTCGTCGGGTGGTGAGTATAAAGATCCTTGGTAGGATACTCGTTGATGTCAGGGAATGTGTGGTAAATGCCCTTGAAGTCACGGGCATTCTCCTGTCGCGGAATCACCATCTCAAACACCCCTTCTCCGATATCTTGCATGTCAATCCCGTAGGCTTCGCTCCATTCGAAGTAGCCCCAGTTGGCCGGGTCTTCAGGGACAAGGGTCGGGATCCAACCAACTTCACTGGTGCCAATCACAGAGACGACTTGAGTGTGCTTTTGTAGTCGGTCACCTGCCTCGGGGGATAGAGGTGCGCCTCCGAACATGACGCGATCAAGTTTCTCTAAGCAAAGCAATGCTTCGTTGGAATTGCTCATATCTTCTAGAACGGATGGCGCGCAGATTGCGTGAGTCGGGCGGCCAGTTCGAAGTAGTTCTATCATGAAGTCGACAGATGGCGGCTTTTCGGGGCCTAGGAGGGTGGGAACGCGGAACCACACTGAGAATACAAGAGGCATAATTCCCATGAGATGGAATAGAGGCGTCGTGGCCAGGACTAGGCTCTCCTGGCCTAGATTGTAGTAAATTCCCGGCACACGGCCTGGCGGCAATGGAAGATAGGCACTGGCACCAAGGGTCATGAAAAAGCCATTGGTAAGATAGACGGGTTTTGGCATGCCTATTATAAAGTTAGCACCCCTAGGGCTTGGATCATAATGGGAGTAGACTCACCTGTAGTCCCTGAACTATGAATAATCAGGATTGTGTCATCTTCAGCGTCGGCATAAGACTTGGTATAGGCATAGTGGCGCAGACCGGACTTGTCTGCAAGCATAGTCTTCACAGCCGGCACCTGGAAGATATCCAAAGTCGAACAAAGTGCTTGGATCTCCAAGATTCGTGTCTGGCGCTCCTTGGTGAAAAAGAACTTGGAACAAGCTGTCGCTTTCAAAAGGTGGACATGGGCTTCATCGGAATTTCTAGTTGAAGGCAGGAAGGCCTTTCAAGAATCGAGGTCAGTGTGCATCTCTCACAAAGATTGAAGCCCCATTGTTTCTCTTACCTGGTATCCAGTCTTTTGACAAGCCAGCATGAAAACGAAGTAGCGTATGTCATTGCAGCCCATGTAGGCCAGGGTTTCCCGGTTCTGTGCTGGCCCAACTGTGCTCTCGATCCACCAGGACATATAATTAACAGCTTGAGCCATGTCCTTCATCAAAAGGGTTTGAAATCCATTGCTAAGTTCTGATCCTTGTGGGATGACTGCAAATCGTTCATCGGGGGTCTCTCTAGCGAAATCATCGATTGTTGTCGCGAGAAGTCTTTTATGCAGAGATTCCATTGTATAAGTAGTAGCTTGTCCGGGTGGCTTGAAATGATATAGCGAAAACGATTTTATGAGAATGTGAGATGGATGTGCTGAGGATAACTCAAATTTCCAATGATACTGCCTTTGGATAGGGGAGGATCGCAGCCATATAAATAGCTAGCTTTTGAAGACTCGTTCGTCAGTGATAAAACCTAGTGGACCACCCATTCGGACTGCCCTTTCCGAGCCGACACACTGTCTGAACAATTATTGTATATCTACTCAACAATGACTGGGCTGAATATGCAGATCATTCCTTGGTCGGCGTATATCTACTCCACTTTGGGCCTATCCACCGACCCGAGCATTACTATGCTTTATTTTGGCTTCACAATGGAGTCTCCACTTTTTGTGCTCGGCAAGTGAGCCCGTACTACAAGAAACATGATATCGGGTTGCGGTCATAATTTTGGCTTTTTTGTGGCCCCTTACTTGTTCGGCGGTTCGCGGTGCCCGCGCCGATGTTCAGATTATGTAGCTGCTTTGTGGTATATGTAATTATGTATAGAACTTTCAGATTCAAGGTTTATCCTGATGTTTCGTCTACTCTGGCCTTGGAACGATATGCGCTTGCTTTCGCTCCGCAATTTTAACACCTGGGCACAATGTCGAGATAACCGCCTACTAGAAATGATGGATTTATTGAATAAGGCCGCGGAAGTAGAGTATCCGAGCAAGATTGTGGATTTCATTAAGGCGTCATGGACAACTTCGTGTCACTGCTGCCCAGGTGTGATCAAGTTTCCTGTTTTGGCCTGATGAACTATGGATGCTACCCTGATCTACATTCTAATCGGTATGCCGTGAATTCCGTGTAGTGCACATCCCGAGAAAACAGAGGCACAGTTGCGTGGAGATGCATATGCAGCTAAGATATCAAGTCTCTAGGCATCTTCTAGAGGAACTAACGCTTAGTATTTGTCTCACTTCTGACCCACAAATTATATTAATATTAATGCAAACTTCCAAGGTTCGGGGCTTTGAAACCTCTGGATGTACCATCAGTGTATAGACGACTATGCTTTTACTAGTCGAAGAACTCCCTCGTATAAGGAAAAAGACCGAGAAAACTAAAAGTATAGCATCATGCCAGAAAGTTGTCAAATCGTTATGGCAAGGTTCGGCCCGGAGTGATCATCCATGGAATCATTTGCTATGGAAGGTGGCTGAATAGCTTAGCATTGCTAGCGCATCTTGGTACGGCCTAGAAGTATGTGATCTGCGTGTATGGTTTGTCCATCATGGATTCGACTTATGATTCGCTTTGATTCACGGAGTAAAGGCTGGGGCGCCTCAAACCCTTTACGGTAATATGTCGCGAAGGAGATCCCTGCTTATAAAAATCACTCTATCGCGTGCCGATATCCTTGATTGCTTAATTATACGTCATATGCAGTACGCCGGAGGCGAGTGTCGGTGTGCACACGTGTAGCAGGACACAGAGCGCTGACACTGATCTGCCGAGATTCGGGATCACCACTGCCGATGTATGTACAGAGCTTGAAAGTGAATTATGTCACCTAATGCATCAAGGGGGTAGATTCTATGTTTATCCAGTATTAGAGTACGAGAGACAGGGCATTTATTAGAGGATTGAATTGTCTTTAAGTTCTTTCGGGGAATATTGATCTATATTGATTTACCCTACGAAGTAGATTTGTATATGATGTGCAAAAATGACCACATTTACCAAGTTTCAAGTCATCAACCCCTGCGGATATCTGTGCCACAGTGGAAATCTTCAAGATTCTTAATCCAAATTGGTATTCTATCGGGTAGGTGCATGGTAGATCAAGTCGGTGATGGTCAAACTGCAGCAACCCTGTTACCTTCAGCGATTCCCGGAGCGATTCCCATCGGCAATTATACTCGGTAGCAGCCTCACTGTCCAAGCCTTGCCATTTTAGGCAACTGCAGAGCCTCTCATAGTGACCACAAGTATCCGGACTTTACCATCTGAAGTAGATTGTTCAAGAGCTTGAACCTGGGAGGCAGTCCAAACCACTCAAGTAGACGAAACCGTGGATTCATCAGGGTCGGCTGCAGTTTTCGCATGGGAAATTAGATCAACAAGCAAACATTTGGACTTTCTCGATAAAGTATGACCCACCGCAAGATTCACATCCTTCGCATTCAGATTTATGAGTAGCGAGACTGGCCTCAGCTTCGGCTATAGTCTTGTCCAACTCCTCGCATAGGTCGTCGGCAGTAATGGCGATGACCTGGCCATCCATTGTCTTCATGTAGTACCCTCCATTCTCGCCATAAAGACATGTATCTGGGTAGGTCTTGGCCAGGTCGTTGAGGGACGGTCGGTCATAGACGATTATGACGTCGCTTGGGGGCGGGGCCTTGTATCGGGTAAGACCTTCGGTCATGGTGACTAGAACCTTGAAATTGCCAATAAATAGATAAAAAGGAGCTTTCTGGGCAAGAAAGGAGGTTATCAAATAATACTAGGAGCTTGGTTTTCAGAGGGTTGTGTAGAGAGAAGGAGAGAAAAGCGCTACTTGATGGGATAGCAGCCTGGGGCACAAAGTGAGATGAATTGCCTATCAAATAACGGAGCCCTGGAGGGTCACATCGAAGGGGCCGGAATCTTTGAGGGGCCCAGCTCCAAGGCAGCCCTGCCTTGAGAGGCCGGGGGTCGTGTGATGTGGGGGAGACAACATCATCACGACCGAGGAGAGCAAACGCACCACGGAGCCTTTGAGTCAGCTCGACTCATCATGCGTAGCCATTGAATTAAAGATTGTGATGTATTTATTTACAGAGTGTTCGCCAAGAGATCTATATCAACCAGAGCGCGAAACTTTCGTTCAGCCATGGGTCCACAGGGCCCGGCCCCGGCTCGAGATGTAGATATTCACTATGTTGATATGCCGTTGGGTGGATCTTGGCCAACGCAACCACATTGGCAAAGGGAAATAGTCAATATGACCATATACCAGGATTGCCATCTAACGAACGTTCGCACTTTGCAAGAAGTTTCCCGAAATGTTATCTCCAATCCACGTGACCGGTCCCGGTAGACGACTATCGCGCCATTCCGACGGTTGACCCAACCCAAAGCTTCAACGCAGTTCGAAATTTGTGCATTTTGGTCCCTCGACACCCCATTGGACTCAGGCTTTGAAACCCGAAATTGAACACTACTTGCGCTATCGTTTTAAATGAAACTCTCTTCGTACTTTGCGGCCGCGGCCATGATCGCCGGCGTCAAGGCTTCTCCGCACCCCGCATATCAACAGCAGAATCAACAGTCCCTAGGGACACCTTCACCCGACGCGACCAACTACAATCAGAACCAGTTGGATGATATTATCAGCGAGTCTCCCCTGCTATCATTGCACCGAGATCTTGTCTCAATTGAGTCCATATCTGGCAATGAGCACGAAGTCGGCCTCTTCGTGGCAAAGTTCCTAGAAAGCCAAAACTTCACTGTCATCAAACAGGAAGTGCCTCCCGTTAAAGGACAAGAGGATGCAAAGACTCGCTACAATATCTATGCCCTTCCCAAGTCCTCTGACCAGCCTCCCTCCGTGGTTCTCACCAGCCACATTGACACTGTCCCACCTTTCATTCCATACTCAGTACACCAACCTCAAGGGTCAACTCTCGATTCCGAGGACTTGATCATCGCAGGCCGTGGCTCCGTCGATGCCAAAGGCAGTGTGGCAGCCCAGATCTTCGCGACCCTCGAAACCCTCCAGGAAAACCCCGACGCAGATCTAGGCCTCCTGTTCGTCGTCGGCGAAGAAATCGGCGGCGATGGTATGAAGTCCTTCTCCGACTCAAAGCTCAACCAGAAGGATGCTTTCAAGACTCTCATCTTCGGTGAACCCACCGAAGCCGCCCTCGTATCTGGCCACAAAGGTATGCTGGGCTTCCAGGTCCTAGCCCACGGCAGCGCCGCCCACTCCGGCTACCCATGGCTAGGCAAGAGTGCGGTTTCCGCAATTCTTCCCGCACTGGCGCGCGTCGATATCCTCGGCGATATCCCCGCTGAAGAGGGTGGTCTTCCTGCTTCCCCGAAATACGGACCCACGACCCTCAACATCGGCAAGGTTCGTGCTGGTGTTGCCACGAACGTTGTGCCCTCGGAGGCTATGGCTGATGTTGCCGTTCGACTTGCTGAGGGGACTCCCGAGGAGGCGCGCAAGATCATCGAGCGTGCTGTCGAGGATGCCACGAAGGGTGTTGAGGCTGAGGTGGTTGTGGATTTCGAGTCGCACCCAGAGTCATACGCGCCTCAGGACCTCGATGTCGATGTTGAAGGCTTTGATGTCACAACCGTTAACTATGGTACTGATGTACCCAACTTGGCTGCTGCGTCAGGTGTCAAGCGGTACCTCTATGGCCCTGGCAGCATCTTTGTCGCTCACGGTGATAATGAGGCTCTGACTGTGCGCCAGATCAAGGAAGCCGTGATCGGCTATAAGAAGCTGATCCAAGCTGCTCTCGAATGAGAGGGCGAGAATGTATGATTGGAAACCCTCCTGCATTATATGTCGTCTCAACTGAAATATACAGCGGTTATTTAGACTGGAGAGGAATTCTCCTTATTTTCTATAGATAAAACATGAGTCTAGCAGCTAATATGTGACAAGCAATGTTGCTAATCAATCGTGCTGGGCATGGCCTGAAAATGTAGGAGATGGGCTGATACATGATTCAATATTTTTATCCTTCAGAATCTAAAAGTGATGTCTCAAAGTGATGTCTCAAAGTGATGTCTGATATTCCGTAATCTTTCAAGATGCTCCCGTGCCCTCGCCGACAAGGCCAGATAAAAATGCTTATATCACAAGCCAGCCAGCATACTGTGTCCTTTTCATGCCCCACCAGGCACGCCGTCCAGCCTGAGCGGGCCATTGGACAAGGAACCGGTCAACCAGTGGTAATAGTAAAGCCCCAGATGTGCTAAGCGTACTCACTCGGGCCCACGATTCAACATAGATGGTGCGGAGCTGCCACACGGAGGAGACCCCGGACCGGCCTGGCAGCAATGAGCTCAAGTTGAGCATGAATAAAAAGAAGCGAATCAGTTTCGCGGCAACAACCACGCAGACTGCTGTAGCTGGTCCATTTGTTAGAATCAAGTCCGGATAAGGGGATGAGTGTTCTTTCGGGAGTCGCTGCTCTGAATGCTGCCCTCGAAGAATAGCAAGGCAAGTCAAGAAGCAGTGAATGGTCGAGAATGGCGCAGTCAGGTACGATTGGTGAACTTTTCGAGCACGGGGAACGGTGAGGATATTGTAGTTCTCGTGGGCCTGTTTGTCCCCTGCATGCTTGGCCTCAAATTCTTTGGCTTTGAGGGCACTGAAGTTATCTCCGGAGCTCACAACGTAGGTCCGATACGTATACTCTTTGCAGTCAAGCTTCATTTGCTCGAGCATGTAGAACATCTCGGCTGTATGTCCTCCACTTCCGAGCACAATCAGGATGTGTGTTGGGGATCCACGTTTGCGGCATTTGGGAACATCAGTGTTTTGTGATATGGTGAGGGAGGCGATTATGATCTGAAAAGTGGATGTTAGCTTGGCTCGATCGTGGAAAATCAGGCGCATACAAAGAGAATGCCGATCCCAAGTAGCATCACTGAGGCAATGCCCCAGAGGAGCTGATCCCAGAGAGACCAGGCGAGAAAGAAACTCATTGTCAAAGCGAGTGCTCAGGGCATTGCAGAAGGAGAATTAACAAGAGGCCAATGTAGGAAATTGGGCCTATGATGTAGTGAGTAGCAAAAATTGGAGTCGCGGTAACACGTCCCCCGCACGTGTTTTTTCATATTTCCCTTTGGCATCTCATTCTCCCTTGTTTACATCAACGCATCTTTCTTGCAACCATCTACTATGTCATGTCGTCTCTTTTCTCCAAGCGTCTGACATGCTTTTATTGTGGGCAGCGGCCTACTCAGGTTAATCGACCTATTCGCGGACCTGTTCGCAATTTTCGATGCGAGCACTGTGAGGCGGACAATTTCTTTGACGAGGTGAGTGTTATTTGTCTTCCCGTTGCCGCTTGTCCTACGGTGTCTAATTATTTGTTTGATGCGATAGAAAGGAGAGATCACAGATCCGCCAGCTGTGGTCACAAACGCTGAACCGCATTCTCCCAGCGCATCAAGCCCGTCGGAAACAATCGATTTAAACGGACCCCCGCTATTCTGCTCCAAGTGCACTCGCAATCAGCATCTGTTTACAAGCTCCCTTGCCTCATACTTTCCTCCCTCGGACGATCCCACCGACAGTGAGTATGACCGCGGGTATGAGCAGTTTCGCCGCAGCCTAGAGGACCGTTACCCCCAGGTTTGCAAAACCTGTGAGCCACGAGTGAAATCACGGATCCGTAAAGCTGGTTATGAAGCGAAATCAGATCACCTGCGACGCATGATGGACCAGAGCAGGGCGAATCGGGAATCGCGACAGGCGAGGAATCGGAGCTGGAGGAGCCTGTTGCTTGTTTTCGGTGCTTGTGCATACTGGACGAGTATCGCCGGTCAGCTTTCGTGGGATTTGCTTGCTGCAATCACGGTTCCGTTGTCGGGAGAGGGCATGGATGAAGACCTACCCAATACAATGCTATCCTGTGCATCTCGGTCGTTCCAAATGTGGCGGATTCCCGGTGATTGTTGCCCAGATCTAGCACCTACTGCTGGTCTGGCGCTGGTTGCAGGTGCTCTCTCTCTTTGGTGGAATCCTAAGCTGCGCTTCAAGATTGATGGAATGCCTGGCAAATTCGGTGGTCTTGCAGAGTATTACCAAGCTCAGCTTATCGTCATGGTAGTGAGATGTGTATTCTGGGCTCTGCTCAAGGACCCTTCTGCTAGTGGACTGGACCCAAAACTGCCTCGAGCTTTGCATGCATTGATGGCCGCGTTCACGACTCTGGTAAGTGCTGTACTTCCCTGCTGATCGAAGCAGGAGATACTGATTCGAGTAGTCTGTGTTGGTTTCTAGGTATCTTGTGAGCTACTCCAGTCGTCCACTCGTCAACTGGTCAGATAATAGCTGGGAAAATCGCCTCGAAAGCGCAGAGACATCTTCCCCAGCTCAGGCTGATTCGCCTGCGCCGACTCGTATCACTAGGTCCGGTGGCACACCAAAAGCCAATGACACTGGATTCAACCCGCGGTTTCCAATTGACAAACTGGCCCCAAGCCGGCCACCAGTTGAACAGTCGCTGGCAGTCACTCCTCCTATTCAGGAAGAAAGTGACACCATGGACTGGTCTCCCTCTGTCTCTCACAATCTTCGACCCACTATCACACAACGAAATCAACCTTCTGTGCTCAGTGGTCCGCATCCGTTCCAGGGTCATGTCCCAGCTGCCCCCACACCTCCTGCGTGGAAACTCCGCAACAAACCTTCGTCAAAATCCATTGATCGAGTGATCCAGCCAAATCCGTTCCACCGCAGCCCTACTCCGACATCAAGCCCGCCACCGCAAAAGCCCCGGGAAGCTGATACGGTCTTCAAGCAACCAAAGTTTTTCGCGCCCGCTGATCTTGATACATCTACTGGACTAGAGACATTGTTCGATCGTGCCTTCAACTTCCAGCCCGACGGTGCTCAAGGACCTGGTTGGGACCAAAGCACATACAAGCAAGGTTCACCCCGTTTTATTGAGACACAGAGCTATCTCTTTTGGGGATGCCTGCGACTGGGACTGCTCGTCGGCTTTACCAGTGCTTGGACCTTCTCGCAAAATCACCAAGTGCTGCTCCCAGGAAATTACGTAGAGATTGCTGCCCTTGGTGTCGCAAGCTTGGTTGCTGGCTTTGCTTTGATCAGTATGGTGAAAAGACCCCTTTCAGAATGGAATGGCACCGAGATCCTGATTTCTATCACGGAACTCGGCGCAGCTGTTCATATGGGGGCGCATTTGCCAACAGCCTCACTGAATCGGGACTACTTTGACCGCTATGGCAAACTTCTTCTACTGTTTATGGTGTTGCAGGAGGCCATGAATGTATTATCCTTCTATAGGGATGCAAAGTTGGAAAGCCAGCGACCACCGGGATCTGCTTCACCTCCCACGCAACCTCAGTCACCAGTGAGCCAGTCAGGTGCTCTTGACTGGCCCGCAGATAGGCCTTCGGACAGCGCAACATCTACCTCTCTGCCTCGCGTCAGCAGTCCGCCTGTGCATCGCTCGTTTGGGTCACAATCATCTGCCCCAGCACTATCGTTTGGGGACACTGAGGCAGCCTCCAGTTTCTCATCGGCACTGCCTTCTGTGCCACAATACGGACTCGCTTCTTCTCAAACCGTCTCCTCTTTCCCGGCTGCCAACCAAAACGCTTTCCAGCAAAACAAAAACCCGCACAGCTTCACAATGGAAACTTTGAAGCAAATAGACCCTGTCTCGGATTACGAGCAGGAGTCTGACAGCGAGACCGTTGCCACGTCAACCACTGCAGCCACCAACTTCACCAATCGTAACATTCGTTACGGAACCGGCCCAGCTCTCGGGTCCGGGGCCTTATTCTCTCCCCGGCGCACCGGTCTTGGATCGGGCATGGGTGGGTTGAGCTTGGATGATGACCCTACTCCACGCCGCATGACTCGCAGCCAGACTCAGCATGGCATTCTTGGTCGACGTACGGCCAACTACGTCCGTTAGCAACTCGTTTCATTCCGTCTTGTCTGTCGCTAAATTCCTTCGTCTTTCGTCTGTTTAATTCCTTTTAGCAGCGTCATTGGCCATCTCGTGCCCTCTGTTACCATCTGGTCTGCCGTTCGGTACACCTGGCTCTTAACAGCCTCCCTACTTTGGACGGGCCTCTTCAATTTGCCGTTGAGAGAAAGTGCCAGTCCGCCACATCCCAGTCCTTGTTGTTCTTTTTTTCTCTCTTTTTTGGTGCTTTTTCTTCATAGCGCAGGCGAATTCTCTTTTGGTCATGTATTGACAGCCGAGGTCCTTTGGATCTATGCACATATCTCTTTCTTTTATGATGTACATGATATAACGATGACCGATGTGAATACTTTTTACAGACAAAATACTCTCTCCATGCCTTGATTTCTTGTTCTCGATATCAAATGCCTATTCACATTCCTCATTCTAAACTAGGAAATGATTCACTGCCTAAGCTACTCTCTCAACATGCGCTTGGGAGGATTTGCCCACTTCCCCAATAGAAGTTCCGCCAATAGAGGCGGTTCGCTCCGTATCAGCGATCTTATGGTCAAGGAGCTGGGCGACGCCAAAGAGCTCATCCATCTTCTCAAGAGACAAACCTGCGATACGATCAGCGACGTCCGTAGCATACCAGGGCCAATTTTACCTTTAGTCTCGGGGATGAAGAACCAAACGAAGACACTCATCGAGAAGCAGAAGCAAGAGAAAATGATGTACGTTCTGCCAATTAGCAAAGTCCAGACAAATTACCTCAAGCTAGGAACTCACCCGTAACCATTAGCTCCAACAGTAGCCAACATATTCGGCACAGCCCTAGCAACCACAAAGTTGAACAACCACTGCGTCGCCGCTCCAAAAGCAACGTTCAATGAGCGCAGTCGCGCAGTCGGGATCTCAGAGACGTAGATCCAGCACACAGGTCCCCATCCGAACTGGAAGAAAGCCGCGAACAGGAAGATACACACCAGGGCTACATACCCAGCTGGAATGACGGGTGCGCCCTCCACGGGCGGAGCAATGCGCACGTACAGCCCGATGTAAAGCATTGCCATGCCTTGAGCGATGGATGTCCAAAGAAGTGAGCGGCGACGACCGAGAGAGTCAGCTACGAAGATGAGGAAGATGCCGCAGGCGACCATCTTGACGATTCCGTAGACACCAGTTGCGAACAGATTTGTTGCGTTGCCGACGACGCCAAGCTACCATTGTCAGTTATTGTTAGAAAGGAGAATAGAAAGTATGAATCTCACGTTTTTGACTGTGGGAAGTTAGCTGCGTTCTCGTTTCGATTCCGGGGATCACTTACAGATCTGAGGAGCGTAATAGTTGATCGCGTTTGTGCCCGTCATTTGCTGGCAAATCATCAAGACAATCGAAATAATAGCGCGCTTTCTGTTACCGGGGATGGTCCACATCTCCCTCATGAGATCCCAGAAGCCGGATCCACCAACAAGAGCACGCTCCTGCTCGAGCTGCGTGGCAATGTCTTGGAACTCTGCTTCCAGGTATGGGTGACCACTTGGCAGATTGCGTACTTGACAGAGTGTTGAGCGCGCTTCTTCCCATCTGTCCTGTCTGGCCAACCATCGGGGCGACTCGTTGCACATTAGCATGCCGAAGAATAGTAGGACCGCTGGTAGACCCTGCATGGCTAGAGGTACGAGGTACACAGCGGAGCCTTTAATGTGCAAGAGAGAGCCGTAGTTAATCCAGAACGCCAACATGATACCCATAGTGATAAAAAGTTGGTAAAGACCCGTAAGACCGCCGCGAATCGCGCGAGGTGCGTTTTCAGAGACGTATAACGGGTTGATCATGGACGCAGCGCCGACTCCGAATCCTGTTATCAGTCTTGTACCAAGATTTCGTTAGTGAGTCTGTTGGATTTTAAAGGGGCATCTGTTCGTACCGGCCTATATACATGGCTTCGAGATGGCCACTAGCCGCACATTGCATAATGATTCCGAGGACAGCTACCACAGCTGCCCCTATCAAGGCTTTCTTCCGACCCCATTTTTCAGCGATTGGAGATGCGAACAAGGCTCCGAAGAAACAACCTGCTTGGAGGGTGGACACAATGTTGGCTGATAGGTTGGCCTGATCGACCTTGGAAGCGTCCTCCAGCCCGTATGTGCTGGATTAATATGGTTAGGATGGCTGAGAATGATGTCTTTTGAGAGACATACCGTTTGAACTCAGGCATAGTGAGAACACCGCCAATGATACCGGAATCCATACCAAAGAGCATTCCTCCGCAACAAGCCTGAAGCCGTTAGCTACTAGATTCTCGTATGGATAGAACAAACCACCCACCGAACAAGCCAGCATAAAGACCCTCCACCCATAGATCTCCTTGGGGTCTTCTTTCATTGCCTCATTGTGAATAACTTTCTTCAAAAGCCACGACATCTTGCAAGACTCGTTCTGGTTGTAGCTCCTAGACAAGTCCTTCACAGTCGGAGATGTACAGCTTTAAGAAGCAAGTTCTGTGAAGCTGAAACTTTGTCGGCTATTGATTCAGAGGCAAAAGGAGAGATACAACGCCGATTTTAAAAATAATGGAAGGTGTCATCCTAAGCCTATGGGTCTTGGCTGATCACCGAGCGGCCTATGGGACGAGGGGAGACTATCTTGAACAAGGCGAGCAAGCAAGGGTGGAAATATCCACGAATCCGAGGATCATCCGACACGAATTGGCAAGGTGTGACAATCGGGAGCTTGGACATTTGGAAGACTCAAAAAGGCGGGGGTGGGGGGAGAGTTTCAGGTCAGACACAAAGTCGGCCCATTAGGAACAAAAGGGGCTAAGGAGAAGAGCTTTAGCCGGTAGAGGGAGGCAAATAAGAGGAGAGAAGTGAATGATAGTTGCCGCTAAGTCCCTTTTTACCCCGGACTTGCGGGGAAAGCAATCAGGACTAATCCGGTTCGGGTTACATCTCTAAATATTCTTGTTAACATCTTTGAACCTGGTTATTTGAATATTAGGCCCGTTGGAGTTTGGATACATAAGCATCTGTCTATATGGAGATCCTCTCCTTCAGCCATCCAGGAATAACAGGTCTCTTCTCCCAGCCATGTCTATCCCCCGATCCAGGCATGGCAAAAATAGCCGACACAAACCAGCAATCCTGGCCAGCCTTCAAGTCCACCGAGAGTGATGGCAGGAGTGTACGTCCATGAATGATGTTAGAGTTGGGATCAGCTAGGACAATCCTTCCGACACGCCCAAGTGAAGAGTGAAGTTCGACGATGCCCACAGCACCAGCGGACGAAACCACCAGCCCACTCCGATCATCCTGTGCAGTTCCTTCTCCATCAGACATAGGGCCTAGAATACGACCATTATCACTGCGGCATCCATAGATAGCGAAAGCTCCTTCTGAGCTCTGCAAGTCACGACCCGTGCGAACATGGTGCGCTCGTAGATGCCAATTTTCATTTTCTTCAGTTGGCGGAATGAGGATCGTCTCGACATCGACATCGGCCCATGGTTTCCAGCGAGAGACAAGAATTGGCTGTCCATCTTGGTGCTCGAATCGTGCGTCGAGAGCAATCCGTCTAGTCTGCCAAGTCTCTCCGTCCTCTGAGAGTGCAAGCATGCTGTCTGGGGCGTGTTGCTCTAATTGATACCCACCGGTTGGAACGGAGTATCCAAATGCAGAACTGTAAGCAAATTTCCCATACTTTGCCTGCGTTGCTTTCAGAGGGTAATGACAGGCCTGACCAGACGAGAGTATAAAAGAGTGTCCACCGCGACGGATGGCGATATGCTTTGGGTACTCCAATGCAACGACTTCAGGTATAGAGGGGTAAGGTTCTTCTTGTGCGGTCCAGAATGGATGGCTCTCCGGTAGTGCAAGTGGTATGAACGAGAGACAGCACCAGTACGGTGATCCTGGGGAGTTGTAGTTCTCTGTCAGATACATGTTGGCGTAGGTGTAACCGAGACTAAGCGTGCCGTCATTGTTGAAAATATTCTTCTGCGCAGACCACCACCGGAAATGACGCATCAGGATTCCTCTGACAACACCCCATGTCAATGGTGCTGGGAGCTCAACGTCTGCAAAACCAAGTGCCCCCCAGAATCCAACCATGGCGAAGCGGTAGGTCATAGAGCGACCGAATGGTATCGCGCTTCCTTTGTGCGAGTCAATACCCATAGTAATCTAAAGAGAGACAAATGTGCCAATGCGCACTTACCATTAGGATCAAAGTAATGCACGAAATCCATGGCAAACTCTTTTGCGCGCTGGCGATAGCGCTCAGCACGCTCTGGATCAAAGTCGCCCGCCAGCTTCGAGTAAAGAAGCTGCAAGAACTGAATGGCAAATGAACCGGAGTAATAATCCATCTGATGATGACTCTTGGGACCATCGTTACTCCATCCGCCTCCAACATGGAACGTGTCCAAATGATCCATATCAGCCTCAATGCGAGCAAGCGAGTAGGGAGCCCCGTTCTTTCTGAGTCCCAGGTTGGCAAACACGCGGAACCACAACCTGAACAGCTTAGTTTCAAACCCCAATTCCTAATGTGAGTGCCAAAAGCGATATGACAACGTACCAGTTTGTATTCGGCATCTCTCTTTCATTGATACTGCCGAGCCAGCGACTCACGTCCTCCTTCTCCTTCTCACTCAGAGGATCCCAGAATACATTTGGTGCGACGGCCAACGCAAAGCCAATGGGACACATCTCTACCATTCGCTGATCCAGGTCTTCGATGTCGCCCCAGAACTCGGGGTGCGACGGATTTGTCCCGTTGATGAGACCTTGACGCCAGCTTTCGGCATCATAATCGTATCCACCAGCTAGGAGCGAGGCGAGACCCCATAATGGTCTGGCGTAGCCTTCTATCTGTGCACCGCCCTCGTCGAATCGTGTTGTCGAGGTTCCTATTTTGATGCGTGTGCTGCCTTCTGTGAAGAGCGGTTTAAGTGGATTGAGGATGGCGGCGCAGGCAGACTGGAGATCGGATCGTGCGAGGTAAGGAAGGTTGTTGAAAGGGTGGGAGGGAGATTGGGCGTTGGCGTGGATTGACATTGTGAACTCAAGTACCCAGGCGTATAATTCTGGTGACAATGACGAGGTGCATGGGATTATATAGACCTCGGAGCTGGTGTCGGGTTTGTTGCCGAGTTATTTGGATTGAAAAACAACCTTCAAGGTGCCATCGGATTTGGCCTCTTGGGCCGATGTATAGGTTTTGAGGTTCGGATTTCGCTGAGAAGACCGATTCAGCCAGTTGGTTTGGGGTCTACGCGGGGAATTAGGGATTTAGCCGGACGTACCTTGGGATCGACATAAAGCTAAGATGTCCCAAACAGGCTATTAGTGTTAATGTGAATTGAGCGGGCAGTTATTCCTGCGACTTGTGATATGTGGAAAAATTATCGTCCGCCAATGACGATGGGCGAGCCAATGCTCGGCGGTGGCTTGTCCTTGTATATGATATTATTGTACAGTTTTGGGAGCCGATATGATACATTTTGGCTCCTTAGTTGAGTCGATTAGATGCTCAGCCACCCAGCAATCCACCTAAGAACTGGGCGAGTTCTTTGACAAGAGCATCATCGACACCACCGGGTCCGCCAAGACCCTGTTTGAGAATTTCAGACCATCGCGCTGAGGTCATCTCGTGTAACTTCTGTCCCTTCAAGGCTGCATGGACACGAGTGGCTTGGTTAGAAGCGACGGTCTCATCAGACGAGATGGAGATATGGCTTTCGACAACGGCACCGTGCTGCAAGCGCAGAAACGCGCGAGTACTTGAAGGAAGCGACTGAGGCAGTGGCGGCCTTTCACGCGGATCCTCTTCAATGGGATACGTCGAGAAAGTGAAACGCGGGGTTTGGGTGTACTTCCAGTCCAACGACCGCAGCTCGGTAATTCCCTTCGCAATGTCGGGTTCCTGCTCTCCCTGCCCTTCGCTAACGGTACCAGCAACCCAGGAGTCTCCAGCGAAAACCTCAGGCTCATTAGCATGGGCACGCTGCGCTCTGCAAACAGCGTCGGGATTCACCCCGTACAACCGAGCGAATTGTTCGATGATGCCCCCCACCACGCCCTGCATGGAGAAAAATGAGTCGGCAAGTGAAGCAGAGACATTACCCACTGGGGAGCGAACACTTTCCACGCCCTTGGCTAGGATGTAGCCTCGCGCAGATGACCGCAAGTATTTTCCGAGATCGTGGATTTGAGGGGAATCAAGTAAACAAGTACCGTGATGTAAAGCACGGTGTCTAGTCAACTTGAACGCCGAGCCAGAGACTTTGCGCGTCAGCGGCTCGTCGGAATCGCCAGACTCATCCCGCGCCATGACAATGTCATGTCGCTCATTGACGCTGGTATTTGTAGCCCCAACCCCGTGGAGAGCACGCACAACCATCTCGGCGTGCTTGTCGCGCGTAAACGACGTGCGAGGACAGATCACGCTATAATTCAGATTTCCTTCATCGTGGAAAACAGCTCCGCCGCCGGACCGCCGGCGCACGAAGACGGCCTGCTCTTCAGGCGCGCCGATCCGATCATTATGCAGCGCGCGGAGATCTGTCTCAAGCCATGGGTTCTGGTTGCGACCAATGACTACACACGGGCGGTTGGTATAGAGAAACAGAACGCTTGACTGGTCTGGGGCATTTTGGAGGAGGAAATGCTCGATGGAAAGATTGACGTAGGGGTCTGTGGATAGGGAGGTATAGATTTGGTGTAAGGATGAGGGGCGACGGGCGAGTTCGGCAAACTGATGAACGGGATAGGAGGAGTTATAGCGCACCCCCCGTAAGGTCGAGCGGAGAGTCGGGGCGAGCATTTGGAGACGAAAGGGAAGACGCAAGTCGCACAAGGCCGATAGTCGGGTGCGCTAGTCCCAGATCGGAAGTGCGATGAGTCGATTTCATCTTGCTTTTTCTTGTGATCATCCGTCTTGTTGATTTCCACTTTTATTTTGCTCTTCTCTTCTCTTCTTCTCTAGCAATTGACCCCTTTCCAACTTCCATATCATAATCATCATGTCTACGTGGGGAGAGCATTTCCGCGTCACCACGTATGTTGCCCCTCGAACTATTTTTCCAACCCCCCACTAACACAATACCCAATGCAGCTATGGCGAGTCTCACTGCCGTTCCGTCGGCTGTATCGTCGATGGATGTCCCCCGGGCATGCAGCTCACCGAGGGTGATATTCAGCCTCAAATGACCCGTCGCCGTCCCGGCCAGAGTGCCCTGACTACCCCGCGGGATGAGAAGGACCGAGTCGAGATCCAGTCCGGTACAGAGTTCGGTGTTACTTTGGGTACACCGATTGGCATGATGGTCCGCAACGAGGACCAGCGCCCCAAGGACTACGGTGGCAGCACAATGGACCTGTTCCCCCGCCCCAGTCACGCCGATTTCACCTACCTCGAGAAGTACGGTGTCAAGGCCAGCAGTGGTGGTGGTCGCAGCAGTGCCCGTGAGACTATCGGTAAGCGCGCATTTTGAGTCACTTACGAAGAACATCAGCTAACCAGCCCTAGGCCGTGTCGCTGCCGGTGCTATCGCCGAGAAGTACCTCCGCCTGTCGCACGGCGTTGAAATCGTCGCCTTCGTCTCCTCCGTTGGCAACGAGCACCTCTTCCCCCCTACCCCCGAGCACCCCTCCCCCTCCACCAACCCAGAGTTCCTTAAGATGATCGAGACAATCGATCGCAACACCGTGGACTCCTTCGTCCCCACTCGTTGCCCCGACACCGGCGCCGCCGCCCGCATGACCAAGGTCATCGAGCAGTTCCGCGACAACCACGACAGCATTGGCGGAACCGTCACATGTGTGATCCGCAACGTGCCCGTCGGTCTGGGTGAGCCCTGCTTCGACAAGCTCGAAGCCAAGCTCGGCCACGCCATGCTCAGCATCCCTGCCACCAAGGGTTTCGAGATCGGCTCTGGTTTCGGTGGCTGCGAGGTCCCCGGCTCCGTCCACAACGACCCCTTCGTGGCCGACGGCACCCGCCTCACTACCAAGACTAACAACTCTGGCGGTATCCAGGGTGGTATCTCTAACGGTGCTTCCATCTACTTCCGCGTGGCTTTCAAGCCCGCTGCTACTATCGGCCAGGCTCAGAACACCGCTGCTTACGATCTCTCGGAGGGCACTCTTGAAGCCAAGGGTCGTCACGATCCTTGCGTCACCCCTCGTGCTGTGCCTATTGTTGAGGCTATGTCTTCCCTTGTTATTATCGATGCCCTCATGGCCCAGTACGCCCGCGAGAGCGCCAAGAACTTGCTTCCTGCGCTCCCTCAGACTATTCCCACTAAGCCTGCCACCAATGGTGCTTCCGCTTAAGTGAGTAAATATTCAACATACAAAATTATATCCTGGTTGTCTAAAAGCGTCATTATGAGGTCTCGGTTATTTTGAAGCTACGAAAGGGGGGCTCTAATCTTTTTTTCCCTTTTACATAAATGCTATATTCAATTTATTTCCGGAAGAGTTCGTCTATATGCCGTGTCAAGTGGATCGATCCACTTAAGCGTGAAGATCTTTTTGAACTCGTATTGTATTTCCGAGCTACGGTTAAAGTATATTCCAAGCTCGATCACTAGGTAGACGGGTATACCGAGTACAATCTGCAGGATAAAGGCTCCAGCCATGTCCAGGATTCACACCTAGTGGCCAATGAACCAGAACGCCGAAGAACTAGCTCAGAGCTACATTCATTCAAATGTTGTGCTGAATAACGAATCGACAAGAACTGTATCCAAACGCGCTAGCGGCATTAGTTCAGATTAAGCAGGTCCACATTGCGAGAATTCCGACCAGGGGCTCAGCTGAACCCTAATTGCTGGGAATGTGCTAGACTGCGGTGTAGAAGCACGTATCACGATAAAGGATCAGATCACGCTAGCGGTAATCATCGAGCTAGTGAAAGTCCTGAACGGGCTAATACGGAGTAGAAGCGATACAAAATCAGTCAACATCGACTGCATTGATTTGCTAGTGAACAGAGATCGAGCCCGAGATGACCCGGGTGCCCGATTGGCCTCAGGTGGATATTGACCCACTATCAGATCTGGGAATGAGATTGGGTTGTTGAGCTGCCCAGTGTTACTAGCGGTTCTTGTGGTCTACAGAAGACGGGCCTAGGAGGAACTAGCCCTGGAGATCTACTTGTATTTCCCCGACCTGGGCTTACAATTTGTTTGGACTTATTGAAAAGAAGATCAATTGTGTACTCGTAATCTAACTTCAACATCTCGTCGTCAAGACATTCAACTCACGCTGTGGATATCATAAGCGACAGAAAACAGCATCCCTAACAACTCCAATACCAGAATGCAAAGCAGTGTCAAAAGTACAATCAAGAAGTAAAAAAGGTCAAAATGCTAGCAAAAAGCACCACAAATCAGTTGCTCACCCTGCGACTGCCAGGCCGACTAATCGACAGCTCAGAGAGATTATCCATATCTCCGGCTGTAGCATTGACGACACGTAATTTCTCTCGGGGAACAGTGAAGGTCATTTGGACGCGACGGCCTTCTGCAGTCCCTTCCAAGTCCCAATCATGAACATCTTCCTCGTTGTCAGTCAACACGTCGTTGCCCAAGTATCCTGGCGCATCTCTGAAGAGATCGTCACGAGTTGAGCGGGCAGTGTTGAAGACGTCGTCTGAGACTCGCTTCGCGTTCCAGTCTTTTGCACCTTGCTTTCGGCGGAAGAGCTCTGCAGAAGCGCTGACTGTGCGGCGAGGGGTGACTGATGTCGTGGGTGAGTCTTGCTCAGAGCCGAGGAGCGTGCTGCGGCGATCGATGCCCGATGCTGAACCGCTGTCGGTTAATGAGTCGTGGGCATCGCGGCGGGACATGGTTAGGGCTCTGCGCATGGTGTTCATCACCCACCCGGAGGAGGAACGGGACTTTTGACGGGGGAGCTTTGAGGGGGAGGATGGCTCGTAGGTTGTCAGTGGGGTGGCTGGGTCTAGTGGATCGAAAAGCAGGGACTCATTCTCTGCTTGCCGGTGTGACATGTTTGTCTGGGCTGTAGAGTAGGAGTCTGATGATTTTTCGGAGGGCGCGACCCCATCTGGATCACTGTGCGTTGACGCAGCAGCGAGATTCTCCAGAGAGTGGCGCTCACTACCCCAGCTATATGGCCTTTGAATGACCACAGCTCGGGCCTGGTGAACCTGGCCCACTGGCTGAGAGGAGGCATAGGAGAAGGCTGAGCTATCTGATAGATTTGTAGTTGTTCGATCGCTTTTTGTAGGAGACTCGGGAGCATCTTGCCCGATATCCTTTCTACGGGAGTAGAATGGACCTAGGCCGACGCCAAAAATGGTGCTCCGGGGAGTGGCATAGGGAGTATCCGAGAAGGGATCTTCAGGCTCACTCTTCGGGACGGGTTGCGAAATTGCTGGAATGGTGGACATGAGATTCTCCCGGAAGACCGCTTCGTCTTCCTCGCGCTCATCAATGGGATGGATATCGGTAGCATCACTTCGTCGATATTCACTGTAGCGATTTGGGAATGGCCTGGTATTGGCCGGAGGTGGATTGTTCTTTGTCGGACTGGGAGCATCCACAAGGAGCCCTGTTCGCTCCGCTGCACTACCTCGCCGGTTCTGTGGTGACTGGTTGCGATTAGGAGACCAGGGATACGAGGCAGAGTCTCGCTTCTCGCTCATTCCAGAGCTGCGAATACTGCTCGCCTGGGTTGGATCATCTCGCCCCCAGAAATGAGCTCGTTCCGCCCCCAGGGCCAGCTCGCGCAGCTGGGAGTCACGTTTGCCCTTGACGCAACGCTTTCGATAACAGTTCCAAGCAACCAAAAGGATGGCCATCGCGGCTGGACACCCGATACCGAGACCTACTCCCAGACCAGCTTTTTGAGATGATGAAAGCGCGTTGGAGTTACTACTCGAAGCGGACTCCGACGTGGCTGCGGGATTGTGATATGAGCCACTCCAGCTGTTCGAAGACACATTGTAAAGATAGACCTGCGAGTTTGAAGTGACAGCCACGGCCCTTTTCGATGATTGCTTCGCAATGTTATAACCTCCAGAAACCATCATCACATTCCCGGGAAGCATCGCAGCTCCATGGCCAAAGATTCCTGATCCTTCGTCGATTCCAAGTCCATCTGGAGAAGGCGTTGTCCAAATCCACTCGGCAGCTCCTCCAAACCCTTCGGCAAGTTCCAGAACTGCAAACTGTGGATCAGCAGCGACTGATGTATCTCCCACCCAACCCCCAAACACGAAGACTTTTCTTCCGTCCTCTGAAAGAACAGCAGTATGACCGGACCGAGGCTCAACATCCGTCCAATCCCGTACAGCTAATTCGGTCTTGGTCGATTTTCCACTCGCAGAAACAAAACTCCAGCTTTGCTGTGGTACTGAGAATATGGCAAGCTGCGACATGTTCAGAAATGCTTGTCGAGTGTGACCGCCGATGAACAAAAAGTCCTGCTGTTTGACCATCGACTCGGTGGAATACGTTGCTTCCAGTGGAACCACTGCCATTCCAGCCTCGGCGACAGGGGGCGCACGACCCCCAGTCGTCGCTGCGGTGAATTTGTTGCTGTAATATGGACTCTGGCCCAGTACCACTGTTGACTGGGAGTAGTTTGCTGCCTCGATCCATGTGTCGTCTGTGCTGTTGGCGAAGGGACACATGCCTCCAAAGGCGTACATGGAGCTTTCATTCCCATGGCTGGATGTGTAACTAAACCCCGCGGCTAGGTGATTCGGCGCCGTCTTTCCATCGCCGTTGACCTGCAACTTAGTCCAGGAGCCGTTGCCGGTTGAGCTGTTGGTATCCGGACGAAACTGCCATAATGCCGGGTGATCGGTTGCGCTGCCGCAGCTACCAGTGTATACTGTGACCAGACCTTGATCATCAATAGTCGGGATTGAGGCCGAGTTCTGGTCTGCGTGGAAAGGCGTGCTGCTCAATAAGGTGTTGTAGGACAGATTGTCGGCACTGATGGTGCTGGATAGATTCAGGGAAAGAAACTCGGTGCCGGTCGCGCCGGGGCGTAGAATGTAGGCGAGAGAATCATTGTGTTGCGGGGAGAGGAATACGGAGGTTGGGGAGTAGATTGCCGTGGAGGGGCAGACGAGCGCGACAAGCGCAGTCAGTAGTGGATAGCGGTTTCGCTCCATATCTGAGACAATCAACGGTAGGGATGCATTCCGAGCATAGTGCACGCGATTGACAGGGTTATTTTAGGAAATATGAACAACGCAGAAACTAGAGATGAAAAGAAGTTGAAATGTGCCAGGTGCGACTGTGTGACACGCTCAACAGTAAACAGTCGCCGATCAGACCTCGAGGCCTCGCCATTTACTTATTACCAGACCAATCATCGGGATCACCTCTATTGTCTACTTTATTTGCTTGCGTTATACCGACGCTAAACAAAGAAAAGTGAAAGCTAATAGATTGCCGAGAGCCAGATCGACCTTAGATCAACACCGTTGCCCGGCAACGCCTCCGCTGGTGGCGCTTGGAACGGTCGAATTGCGCGTTTTCACTCTGCTTCCCACCGTGTTTCTACGCAACCCATAGTGTTCAGCCAAGAAATCAGGCAACGCTATAGAAAACTTGGTTTAAACGGGGTGATTACTTGCGAGTTGACACTTACCTTGACGTTGACGAAAGTGGGCCATCTACTCGTGTTTCAGAGTCGCCTTGACCAACTCTTAATGTCCTTTCGGTACTTGTGTAGGCTAGCCATTTCCCAGGGGAATAGCTTCAGCATGTCAACTTCTATGTGGTGTACTCCGTATGAGCTGGACTGATAGTCACGGCATCCCGTCTCAAATTTGCATCCTGACCATGAACCATGGCTCTCTGTTTATGTTGGCAGGACAACCAGGCCTCCAAGCCGCGTCCCAACAGTTCGACCATTTTGAGTGAATCCGAGAGATGAGATATGTACTTGGCACCTGGGCAGACGCCACGTTCTTCAAATGAAATATCTAGAGATAAAGGCCATATACGTATGTTTGCATAATGTGTCTTATAACTCACATCTACTCCCGAGGTCTGACCCCTGGGTAACCTTGAGAGAACAACCAGAATACCGTGAAGCAAAAACAAGCCCATCGCACCAATACTAATGCCTAAAAAAAGAAGAGAACGGAATATCTGTCAGCTTTATTCTTCCCCCGGCACTATGTACCCTGTACCAGTGTCATATCCAACACACATTCCGAGGCATAAAACCCGTTCCTAGCGAGATCTAACAACCGATCATGCATGTCAGATTTGACACTTAACCAAATTCGTCTCTCTGCAGCTGGCACGAATCGCTTATTGAAGGCAGCCCCAATTCGCCGCCAGCAACGGGCAAATGTGTACTCCGGGACATCGGTTATCATCGTCAGTTGCCGGCTTTTGGGCAGCCTTCAACTTACATCAGATTAAATAAGCTAGGTTCAGCGGCGTTGCCACTGCGTAAATAAATGTTATACAAATGGGGCTGTTCGTGGCGTGGTTCGTAATGATAGTCGCGGCGCTTTGCATATGGATTATATTAGATTTTTCCCTCCAGGGCTTGCCACTGTACGGAGTACTTTCAGATCATCACATGTAGGAAGCATGGATATACTCACGGCCGGCGTGGACTCTGACGTAGTATTGAGCCTTCGCCATATTAGCTTGTCCTGCGGTATGGACATTCCTCGGTTTCTGTCTACGGTTTTCACATACAAGACGAAGGTGCACCGTGCCTGCATTGTACAACAATCCTGGTGACCGGTGTTTGTTCAGAAGCCAAATTGCAAACCTGACTCGACGTTAATACAGAGTATTAAGGGACTAGGGCGTGGCTCGCGCCCAGTCGAGTGTGAGTCAATCAAAGGCGAGAGGAGCGAGAACCTCCTCGCCGCTTCTGTCACACAGCATGATCAACACGAGCAATTTGCCTCGATCAGCACCAGTGCAGAGCTAGCGCGTAGAGGGAAAGAAAATGTGCTTTGGGCGCCGGCGCTCGGGGATTGGAAGTGTGAAACTCGACTGAGGGCACGGGAAGTACGAGTAGCAACGCTTAGGATGATCACTATTGAAACGGCGCAGTGTAGGAATACATCCCTTATGTGGGATTAACTGGCATGCATTGGCGCCTTGAGCGGAAATGGCTGCAGAGCGTCGGATGTTCAGGCCGATCTTCCACATGGGAATCAACTAATATGAAAAAAAATATGCACTGTGATTGCACCCCAAGATGAGGGATTATTTGAAGGTTGCTTAGAATGCAGGTAGCCACTGAGAAACAGTTCCATTCTCCATTTGCGACGGGCCTAATCCATTCGCAGCGCCGAATTAGCACCTCGGACTATAGCATCGGGGCTAATGCATGGGCAGTTTCTGGTACTGAGAGTCTAGTGAAACCCCCGACCATACTCCGTACACCTCATGTCCATCCCCTCACTTGCTCCCCGTGGGGGAAAAGCGGAGAATCACCTCTTTGACAGCGTCTTTGACATTTTCCCAAAGGCATAATAGTCCAGTGCCGAGTTTATCGAGGAAAAGCTCGTTAAGAGCTACACGCGACAACCAATAAGTGTTTGGCAAAAAGTGCCAAGAGAGAATGAATCAAGGCCATTGGATGACCTTGCAATTCCTGGCACTGGGACATGAAACCTGCGTGGGAGAACAGCAGCAAAAGAGTGTAAAAAAGCCGGCTAATTAGGGGCCAGACCCCTAGGACTATGACGTCGAGTATAACGCACGGACGGATTCTCTTAGCGTTTCTTTTATTTTTTTGCCCTCAACATCCTTCAAACAGCGTCGTGCAGTGCGCCTTTACGCCTTTTTTTTGTTTCTAAATTACGGGATGTCAGTATAGCATGTTGAATTAAGGCCTCGGGCTATCCCAAAGCGAGAAGTGAAATCCGTGTTTGTTGGGCTCCATTCGCTTGTACTGCCCATAAACCTTAGCGTAACCAAGGAAAGTCAGAAGTTGCCTGCACTTTTCCAAGTAGAAGTAAACTTTGCAACGATGCTGCGCCGGGCTAGTTACGGCTGGCTTGGGCAGAGCCAGGGCAAAAGTGACGAGTAGGGTAATCTTTATGGTTTCACGTCCAGAGAGCCCGTACTTATTAGGCTTAAAGAGTCGGAGCCGAGTACGGTGTAGATTCACGGCACCGACCATGGAAACCCATTTTTCCAGATGGGAAGCTCACGATGCCTTCTAGCCTGGGCTGATCCACTGTAGCTCTGGGCCTATGTCTGCCAATTCGGCATCCATGGTCAATTCTCCGAGGTCCTCGACGTAAGTTGTGGCGAGGACGCCACTGAAGGGTCATCTCTGAGAACAGCACTGTCTTCCAAGAGCCTAGACTGATACAATGAGCATCAGAGGTATAACTATCATCACTTATAACCCCGTTGGACATGGGAACACACCTAAGAATGTAGATGGCTGCAAACAGCCGGCCCAAGAATTTCGCTCCACTAATCAAATCTGATATACGCAATAACTGCGAATCAAATTATACCATCAATTAAATCCCAAGGCCAGGAGTTTATTCTACTTTTTTTTTTAACACCAAATTTGCCTGGTCCCAATTGTTCTTGGCGTCCCGATCATCGCTCTGCCCTATTATCCATTACCCACCCAACTTCCCTTCTCTCTCCCCTCTCTGTCGGTCTCGGTCATTACCTCGACCTTATTTCCTTCTCCTCTCTTATTTTAGACTTGTCTCTCCTTTAGACATCCCTTCCGGAACCCTCACATTCCCGCCCTCCGATCTCGCTCCCCCCTCCTCCCTCCGAGAGAGTCTGGCTATCCGAATGAGCCTAACGCCGAAATATTTATAGCACTTGTCACCGCACTCCTTTTTGCGTTTGTGCTTGACTCAGCCACGTGTGGATTTGTGATCCGATTCCTCGTGCGGTAGCAGGTCTACCTCGTGGTCCCCCTCTCAACATCAATCCGCTGTCCGGTACACGGTGATCGAATCGTCGCCATCGCCCGTGACCCCGCGAAAGCCCGCGAAAGTAATGCCGGTCCATTCGTGCGTGCAAAAGCTTCTCATCAGCTTGCCTCAAATCAATTAGGCAATTGAAGGATGTTCAACTAGGATGCTCAACTGCACCGGCACCGGCCTCTGATCTTGAACAAATCTTGGAAAAAAAAAGTCACAACAGGAGGAATATGACAGAAATTCGGTCCTCGCAAGCTGTTCTGGAGGATCCGGATCAGCAGGCACACCATGTCTCAAAGAATTCGAAGCGGGGTACAAATCGGCCAGAGGAGTCATCACAATCGTCAAACGAACCCGAAGCCCGCCCATCGAAATCATCGACCAAACAAGCGCCCCCTATAACCGATGTCTCAGAGGCAGCGGCCACCTTTCGCCAGGCGTTCCCGAGCATATATGGGGCACGTACCCCCTCGAATCGTTCCTCGTCCAGTTCTCTACAAGCCCTCAATGAAGACACAGTGGTCGATGCGCGATCGGAAAATGGAAGCGTTGGAAGGAGCCCTCGGAGGACCTCGAGACAGTCAGAGAACGAACTACCCGTATACCCCGATCAATCCTATGCCTCCCTCCAGTCACAAATTCACCCCACCTGGCAACCGCCCTACGTTGCAGACCCGGAGCCTCTACCCAGTTCCGCATACGCTCGTGGTGTGCGCACGGCGGGCAACACCCCTTTGTCTAGCCCGGGTTTGTTTTCCATGAGACATCCCCGCCACTTCGGAACGCCATCGGGATCTGACGATGACGTTTCTACGGGAAGCTCCCTACTGCATCCCTCACACCTACAGCCGCCCAAAGAAACACATACCGCTGCTGTGGACCGTGACATTATCACAGGAAACAAAACCATCAACCAGTACGAAATTTTGGAGGAGCTTGGACGGGGTGAACACGGGAAGGTGAAACTTGGCCAGCATGTTGCAACTGGGCAACAGGTCGCCATCAAAATTGTCCAACGATACTCCAACCGCCGTCGTTTAGGCAAGCTTGGCAACCCAGAAGACAAGGTGAAGAAGGAAGTCGCCATCCTGAAGAAGGCGCGGCATCCAAACGTTGTCAGCTTGCTGGAAGTTATCGACGATCCAAACCGCCAGAAAGTGTACATCGTGCTGGAATATGTCGAGAATGGCGAGATCGTCTGGCGCAAGAAAGGTCTCCGAGAAATCGTGCATGTTGACAAATTGCGTCTTGACCGAGAGAAGAACGGAATTCCAGACACCCCCGCCTTCTTGGAAGAGAGCCACCAGTTCATTCGAACTGCTCAGCATCTTCGACGGCAACGGGAGAGGGCCCGCGAGCGGGTTGAAGCACAGGCTGCTGATGCCCAGAAGGGACCAATCCCTGCCTGGAGTTTAGAGCACGGCGCAGAGTCTTCAGACGAAGACGAGGAAACTGGTCTCCCAATCAGGAGATCATCTAGTCGCTCTGTCGCAGTGACTGACGACTCCAGCCCCTCGTCCGCTCAAGATGCATCTCTCAATGCTGTTGAGGGCAGCATGTATGGTGCCTACTCCGATTATCCGTTCGAGCGACGTTTCAGCACTGCCTCCAGCAGTTTTGGCCACGCGCCCTCCGAACCTGAGTGGTCTGCAGAGAGCGATGACATGGCATACGTCCCTTGTTTGACCATCAGTGAAACCCGCAGCGCCTTCCGAGACTCAGTTCTTGGATTGGAGTACCTCCATTATCAGGGTATCATCCATCGCGACATCAAGCCGGCCAACCTTCTTGTCACCAGCAATCACCGGGTGAAGATCTCCGACTTTGGTGTATCTTACTTGGGACGACCAATGCGCGACGAGGAAGAAGAACAAGTGGGCGAGACCGACGCGACTGAATTGGATGACGCCCGTGAACTGTCGAAGACTGTCGGCACGCCTGCATTCTATGCCCCTGAACTGTGTTACACTGGAGACGACTTCGTGGAAACCATCGGGTCGATTCCCAAGATCACCGGCGCGATCGACGTTTGGTCGCTCGGTGTTACATTGTACGGAATGATTTTCGGTCGCCTGCCATTCGTTTCAGATGACGAGTACAGCATGTTCCAGACCATCGTGAAGAAGGAGGTCTTCATTCCAAGGAAGCGCCTTGTGCCCGTCGTTGACGATTTTTGTGATTCCAGTCAATGGAACCTCAGAAGTAGCGATGAGCTCGTTTACGAGGATATTGACAACGAGCTATATGACCTGCTGAGGCGCCTTCTCACCAAGGATCCCATCAAACGGATCACCTTGAAGGAGATCAAGCACCACCCTTGGACTCTTCATGGTCTTCCCAATCCTCGCATCTGGATTGAAGAGACAGACCCCGGGTTCCAAAGCAAGGGCAAGCGTATTGAAGTATCCAACGAAGAAGTCACCACCGCTGTCAGCAAAGTGCCGTTCATTCAACGGGTTCGATCCAATGTCGCCAAATGGTTCAGCGGCAAATCCAAAGAGAAAGAGTCTCGCAAACGCACCTCGAGCGCGACACCGTCGACTGAAACCCTTTCGTCCACCGCAACCAACAGCACCTTTGGGAAGAACTCCCGAGACAGTCGCCGCTCCAGTCTGCGAGGAGATGAGGATTTCTTCCGCCCGCTCAAACACGGTAATCAGGGACATCCGCTTGCTCAGAGCGTCACCGCCAGCCCGGTTGACGAGGGTGACTGGAATTCTTATTTCGATGCTGCGCCATTCCCCGCGCCCAAGCCCTCTGTTGCAGCCAAGTTCGCCGCCGCTCCACCTCCCACTGTCATATCCCGACCTGCGCCCCCTCGACGAGCAAAGTCATCGATGTCCACAACTGAATCTACGAAGACGATCAAGCCGACTAGCTTCGATATTCCACTGACTGTCCGGCCTCGGTCGGGCGTTCATTCCTCTATCATTGAAGCTCTGGGACAAACCAACTTCGGAAGTCTCTTCAGTGGATCCACACGCCGGTCTTCACGAGGCAGCCGCAGCCGACGTACGTCCCCGTCTGGTGAGACAGGGTCCCTACGAAGAGACCAGGACCGCTCTACAGAGACTAGCACAGCCGAACCAAGCATCGCCGTCAGCAATGCATCTGCACAAGGTCAAGTGCGGGTCCCCGGCCTGTGGCACGATGACGATCATCCCTCCACCGAAAAGTTGGCCCCGATCCACGCTCACCGACGCAACCGCTCCTCACAGCTCGAGGGCCAGTCATCCGCGGACTCTTTCCACCTCACCAGGGATGCACTTCTCCGACGCAGACGGAGCGATATCGAGCCGAGCGAGAGCAGTACTCTTCGAGTGGACTACGCGATGTACTCGACTGAATCCCTTCTCCTACCACCAATCAACCCTCCCACCAACCAATGTCCCGAAAACACCAAAGATGGGCTGACATCCACCCCGCCCACCGTCTCCTCTTCTTCTGCCGACGACTTCACCAGCGGAATGTCGCAAAGCGCCTCGCATCCCAGCATTCCTTCTGTTGTTTCAAACGCCTCCTCCCTCTCCGGAGACGGCCACTCTTGTAAAGATAAAGATATGGAAGACATCCCCTCCATCCTGCGCACAGGCGAAACCGTCAAACCGGGCGGTCGAAGCTCGCCACCCAGACCCTCCGAAGAAGACGAGTCCCGCTACTATTGCGACGACGAAGACGAAGACGAATCTTCCGAAGAAGAGGTCCTCATGATCGGGAAACGCAAGCCCGCCAAGACGGACCCGCCTTCGAACTGAAATGTGGCCGGTCCCGATCAGTCACTTTGACGCCTCATAAATGAAATTGTCGCACATCCTTTTTTCTTTCTTTTCGCAGGCTGCCATTCTGAAACTTAGAAATCGTTGATATACATTCTACACGGTCTGTACATATATTCGCGCGCGACCTTTGCATCTCTGTTTCTGTGTGTGCGATGCAGAGATTTCCTTTTCTCTCTTTTTCTCTTGGTCCTTATGCATCGGCCGGGTTTTGCTTTCTACTTATTATATGTAATGTTGAACAAAGGATTGTGGGATGCAACTTACTTGCATTCATGAGATGTCTGCGATGAATGAAATGAAACACTGGCACTTTCTTGCACTTGCGAATCAGGTAGATTATACATACAGCTTTGGTGAGCTTGCTTCCTCATACAGTGGTGTTTCATAAGTATTTGACCCCCAGTACTTTGGAATCCACCACCTAGGCACCTCTTAGCCTGACCAACTTGTATATAACAAATAACAAAGTTTCACCCATCTTTTTTGCCGTCTTTCTAGTTGTCTTTCTAACCTTGGAACTGTCTTTTAGATGCTATATCGGATCGAATTACATAGCTTTTTGTCAGGCAGTATTGAAAGAATAAATCTGAGGTCGAAATACTGAAGGTCAAATACTTATGGAGCACCACTGTATGTACAAGTATGGCGCCTCGTCTACTCGTAGTGTGTTACGGGTAGATCGCATCCGCAGCGGAGTTTGAATGCTATCGATGGATGTAGCCCCTCGTCCCCCTTCGTAAAATTACTCTTCGCGGCAAATCGCTTGGAGATTTTGTTTCCTCTTCCACCAATGAGATGAGCCCAATGCTTAAATTCGGCATTATACCGGAGATACTCCGCAAAAGATGCGAAGTAATGCCACGATCGTATGCGCCTGCATCTGATATCGGATTTTTTCCTGAGCTATAACCCCGAGGTCTTATTGAGGACTCTAGATATTGCCAGCAGTTTGACCCGCGAGCTAGTGCGTGCCGGTGTTATGGAAGTTGATCGTGCATGAATGACATGTTTCAGGTCCAGTTGCGACACGGGAACCTGGGAAACTAGACCTTTCCAGGTATGTTTCCGGACAAATTGTTCCACTCTGTGGATTGGGAGTGGGTAGAGTCAAGAATCTTCGATCCCCTGCTCGGAGCATATTTGATGGCCAGTATAAATAGAGAGCTGGTAGCTCTGCAGTAAATCCCGAGGTCCTCTATCGATCAACAACAGCTATGCTTCCATACTTCTTTCTAGCTGCTGCGCAGCTCTTCACCGCAGCATCTGCGGCACTCACCTACCGAGGCGCGGATATCTCTTCCTTGATTGTTGAGGAAAATAAAGGCATCTCCTACAAGAACTCTGCTGGCACGAAGGCAAGCCTAGAATCAATCGTCGCGGCTGCCGGTATCAACTCCGTTCGCCAGCGTATCTGGGTGAACCCCAGCGACGGCAACTATGATCTGGCCTACAACATCAAGCTCGCGAAGCGGGTGCAGGCTGCAGGCATGACCACTTACCTGGACTTGCATCTCAGTGACACATGGGCGGATCCAAGTGCTCAGGTACGTGCCTTTTCCAGAACGATTGCGCAGGTGAGAATTTAAACTGATCTTCGAACAGGCTGCCCCGTCTGGATGGTCTACCACCGACATCAACACCCTCACTTGGCAAGTCTACAACTACACACTGGAAGTGTGCAACGAGTTCGCAAGCAACGGCCTGAAAGTCGAAATGGTTTCCATCGGCAACGAGATCCGCAATGGTCTGCTCTGGCCCCTCGGAAAAACAAGCAGCTACTCGAACATCGCGAGTATCTTGCACTCCGGTGCCTGGGGTGTCAAAGACTCGAACCTTGCCACGACCCCGAAGATCATGATCCACCTCGACAATGGCTGGAGTAGCAGCGACCAGACGTATTTCTACGACAAGGTGCTCGCGTCCGGCTCGGCGCTTGTCTCTACCGACTTCGACTTCATTGGTGTTTCTTACTATCCCTTCTACAGCGCAAGCGCAACCTTGGCGGCACTCAAGTCCAGTCTTACGACGCTGAACTCGAAGTATGGGAAGAAGACACTTGTCGTCGAGACCAACTGGCCCTTCTCCTGCCCCAGCCCGGCATATGCTTTCCCGTCGGACTTGTCGGATATTCCGTTCTCCACTGCTGGACAGCAAACTTTCTTGCAGCGACTGTCGACTGCCGTTTCGGGAGCTGGTGGAATTGGTATTTACTACTGGGAGCCTGCGTGGGTTGACAATGCGGGGCTTGGAAGCAGCTGTGATGACAATCTGTTGTTTGCTTGGTCGAATGATCAGGCGAGAAGTAGCCTGAACACGCTGGGAAGTGTTTAGTGTATTATATATGGGGCGTCGATCCATGAATTGTGTATGAGTATCCGGGGTGCATGACTACGTAGTAGACCGTTAGGGCACCGATTCCAAGGCACAGCGGCAGTCTGCCTTGGATATAAGCTTATACCCAAAAGGGACTAGCTCTTCAGCTGCGTGGCTGTGCAAAAATAAGAGACCCATCTTGGCTTCTGCAACCTCCACTTGGGATCGGAGCCCTGGAGCACTTGAGAGATGTGACGATTACGAAGTGCTAGGCAGCTCCTTTTACATCTAGGTAGAAGAGATATGTATAAAAATAGTCATGGAGTGTTCGTACAATGTAGTAGATGATACAGTATCTGTTATCAAGGTGGGCACCGATGCGGGGAGACCCATTTTGGGCTTACTAGCATCAGTAGAGCATCTGGTCGAGAAAGGTGGATCGCGGAAACTATTTGATTGCGCTTAGGGCACCCACAAGGAATTCTATGGTCTATTTTATTAGCATCTGAGCATCTATCACCTATATCGGCCCTGGGAGTATACAGACGTGTTCGCCCCCCAGACCGCCTTGCGCACGTGAATTCGATTCCTCGACTCCTGATCACTTCTTCTTGTCACAGTCCTTGGGTCAATCTGAAGGTATACTTATGTTGAATAGTATGAGCCTGTCTCACTGCTGACACTGGCCCAGAGGCTCATTCGCGTATCGGCGCCCCCTCCACTCCCCGAATTCTGGACCCTTGCGAATGACATCCCACCACATCATCCGACGCCATTCTTTCTACACCAGGTGTCGAGCTCCCTGACAGATCGGTTCCTTTAGTCTGTTCTTTACACCAGAAGTTTGCACCAGAATTCCTCTCCGCCTCCTTCCTCGCCTACAAGTTGCAGCCCGAGGTTGGTTGTTCGCCCAAGAGCCTCATTCGCGCGCATCCACAATTATGGCCTCGCATGATCCAAACCAGGGCTCTGTTCATTCCCCGGGAGACCTGGAGCATCGCAGTGTGAGTCCGCAACCACATGGACACCACTATCACAACCCGAATGCCGGATTGACCGTCGACCCCTCCATGGGCGCTTATCCAACGGCCCCCTCCTTTCCCAACCCCGACGGGGGTATCGGCGCTGAACAATATGGATACCAAAACTACTCCTGTGCTCTGTCTCCGACACAGACCTTATCTCCGCCAGCGGACCAGAGCTACCCCCCTCCGATCAATACCAACAATCTTCCGATAGCACAATCCTTCGAGGCAAGCCTGGTCAATCAGCTTGAGCACTCCTCAAACGGGCTCAGGCCAATGCAGGACGAGAACTTTTCCAACATGCTCAACTCGAATCAGCCGGACATGGATTTTGCCCTCTACCAGAACCACAGTCCTAGCGCGTCCGCCTCCGAGTACGACTCATCGCAATTGTTGGACCCGCAAATGCACCAGCGCCAGTCGATGAACCAAGCAATCAACCCGGCTGACTTGGTTAGCCCGATCTCGAATTCCGGCTCCTCACATCCATCCCAGGATCCGCAACATTCGTCTCCTGGCCCCATGTCTCCTCCGGGATCTACACCGGGTACATATTACACCCCCCAGCATTCGCGGCATACCTCACTAGATCCATCTACGGCGTACTACAACCCCCATCCGAACCCAGATTGGCAGTCCGTCATGACCAATGTTTCCTTCCAGGGGCACCGACGTGCGCCGTCCGAGGTATCAGAGGTTTCGTCGGCCAATCACTCCCCTTATCTCTCCCAGCATGAATTTGATGGTATTGAGAATAATGCGTCACCTTCTCTGGCTCCTCAGAATGATCCGGCGCTGTACGAAAATGGCCTGGGCATGGAATCATTCACTTTATCGGAGCAGCAGCAGCAGCAAGGCATCAGCCCGCTGCAAACGCCGTATATCTCTCCGCGCTTAATGCCACAGCAGGGAGGCGAGATGATTCCGAATGCCTCCTATCTCTCGCCGTTCCCTGCGGCACCGACGGATATGTATGGAATGTCCCAGGAAGACATGATGAACATGGGCCAGTTGAACAATGTACCTGGTGACATCGGACAAGCCTCTCAAATGGCTCCTCCATCGATCAATGTCGAGTTCGCCCCGCCACTGCGCAATCAAAACTTTGATCCTACCAAACCAACAGCAGATTACGACTCTCTGAGTCCTCCCGCTATGCGTAAGTTTGACCTTGCCCCAGTGGACGATATGGGCTAACAATCAATTAGGATCTCGAGTACGGAGCAAGTCTGACCCTTACCACCCCGCTTCTCGCCCACGCTCTCCAGCGACTTCAGCAACAAGCTTGGAACCTCGTGCACCTACCACCCCGCGGTCTCTGTCGCCAGTTGGATCGGTCAGTTCGCACTCGCGTAGTAATCCCGGCTCTCGGGATGCATCACCTTCCCGGTCCAATCGTCGCCTCTCAACCTCATCGATTGAGAACCGAAATTACATCCTCGACTTAGCCGATCCCCAACGCCCAGGCGCAGTACCAGGGGAACCTAAACGCATACAAAAACACCCCGCTACCTTCCAATGTAACCTATGCCCGAAACGCTTTACCCGCGCCTACAATCTACGATCCCACCTGCGCACCCACACCGATGAGCGACCCTTCGTTTGCACAGTCTGTGGCAAAGCATTCGCACGACAACACGACCGCAAAAGACACGAAGGCCTACATTCCGGTGAGAAAAAGTTCGTCTGCCGAGGCGAGCTCTCCCGCAGCGGTCAATGGGGCTGCGGTCGTCGATTCGCCCGAGCAGATGCCTTAGGCCGTCATTTCCGATCCGAAGCTGGCCGCGTCTGCATCAAGCCCTTGCTCGACGAGGAATCAGCTGAGCGTGAACGCGTCCTCGAGCATCACTCGCAGCAGTCCGGTCATCTCCAGCCTGTTCCTCAGCCGCTGGTTATGCCCAATATGCCGGGCATGGATGGTCAGTCTACTGGTAACTTTGTTTTACCTGCTGCGCTCTTGGCGCAGTATCCCGCACTCCAGACTTTGCAGTGGGATCAGATTCCCGCTGCAGAGGAGGAGATTGGCGGGAGAAGTAGTTTCGATGCCAGCTCCGGTGGTGAGTTTGGGTTTGATGAAGATGATTCGGGCCTTCCATATAACCAAGGAAATATGTACGCGAACAATCCGCAGATGATGATGAACCCTGGGGATCCAGGGTATTCGAATCAGAAGTGGAGTGGATGATATCGTTTTGATCCTGCCTTTGGGTTTTGGGTTTTGGGTTTTCTTTTTTGGGTTTTCTTTTTTCTTTTCATTCTCTGGTTCAAAAGGATGCATGATATTTACCTGCATCCAGCTCATTTTGTATAGAAGGGCTTTTGGCGTTCAGATACAGGATCACGTCTGATGATTTGGTTGGCCATCAGGTCACGAAATTTTGGATTTTTCTAACTGGTCAGTTTCGAGTGAACACCGAGGATCTAGCTCATTCTCCTTGTTCGTCGGAAATTTTGTTTTATTTCGTTTCGTGAAAGATGTTCCGTTACGACTCTTTTTTGATGATATTCCCCCCCATTCATACCCTGTTACCTCATTCCAATGAGTTTTGTTTATGCCACGCTGCAAATCTTATATACCATCTCAGTGATCAATCCCACGATTTCGATATGATTCATTGGCACAACAACATCTTCATTCATGTATTTGAGAAGGCATATTGGCTTATAGGAAGCCCAACGGGCCGTGTCGCCGAAACCCGAATATTTGCGCCGTCTGATTCGAAGGTCATAGGTATTTACCGTCAAATTTGTTCCAAAATCCAACAAATCGGCATCTAGCCTTCAAGGCAACTACGTGTGTATACAGAAACGTGCTATTGCTGAAGCCGATGCCGGAGGCCATCAAAAGTGCAACAGGCATTCAAAGAGTTCCATGGTCGGTGAGGAACAGATGCCTGGGTAAACTTGAAACTACAGTGTTTCATGAGTATTTGGGAGTACTTCAACCACAGATTTCTACTCTGGTGTAACCTTGGAACATCTAAAAAGATACTTGGAAAGACAGCAAAAAAGACAGTAAAAAAGACTGGAAAGTTTACTATACAAAGTTGGTTAGGTTAAAAGATCCATGGATGGATTCCAGAGTACTGGAGGTCAAGTACTTATGATGCACCGTATATCCATGGACTAGTCTAGATCAAAGGTCATAAACCTTCCAAGGTTGCAACATTCAAACTTCCCAAGGTTGGGAAGACTATTGGGATATATTAGCACCCGAATGGAGCTTTGGGTCTCGTTGAGTTGAACCCTAAAAACATACCTCCAAAATGGGGTGCGGCTTGGTTCTATGGTTAGGTACAGTCGTCAGTATAGGTATTTTGACCACTGTTGAGCTCCTTCATTTCTTCTTTGTCAAGAGCTCGACGCTATTCACTGATTCTGTTATCAAGATCTATCGCTCGTCTGTGCCAATATGGCTCCTACATCGCCAGAAACCTGTCCGATGTCTACGAAAATCACCCTCTCCAAATCCTTACGCCAATACGTCCAGTCCAACTTCGATGCTCACACCGACCCCATCCCCCAACTCAAATGCACAGATCCTGATGCGTATGACTACAAGATTGACATGCATGATTTCGAACCCGAGGCCGTCTTTTCCGAAGTTCTCACTCTCCACAGCCAATTATCTGCGATAATTCAAAAGCAGTTAAGCCCCCAGCAAGAGAAGTTACTAGACGACTACATCTTCGAATGCCTTGCTGGTATGGTCTACGGCTCGAACATGATCGAGCATGCTGGTAGTAGCCCAGATATCACAAAAAAGCTCTGTTCGGCAGTCTTCCATGGCGAGCAACTTCCAGACGACATATTGGAAGAACCGAAGCTATACCTGGAAATGGAAAAGCACCTGTTGCTCAATAATCTCCCGGCAACCATGCAAGCTGTGTGGCGCAGTTTCCGTGAAGTCGTGCAACATGCGCAAGCCGCCTCCTACATGATCAACCAAATTTGCATCTTGGGTCAAGATTTAACCGAAGATATCATCCTCGAGGCTCATCAGATTCTCACTCATGGAATTGATGCCGACGATACACCCTGGCAAGAATACAGCGGTGTCTATCGTATGGACGAAGTCTCCGCCGGGCTCCACCAATTCCCCCACCACAGTCTCGTGCCCTACAAGATGAAGGCAATGATCCGCGAGCTTGGCTCAGACCTCAAAGAGGTAGCCCGCAATGGAGAAGTCGACGCTGTGGCTCTTGCATCAAAGTATGCACACAAGTTTGTCAACATTCATCCATTCATCGATGGCAATGGACGAATGTCTCGTCTGATACTCAACTCTATGCTCTTGAAATTGGGCAGCTTTCTTGTCTGTATTGGGGAGTGCAAAGAAGACTGCGCTCTTTATCTCGAAGTCGCTGCCAATGGAGCGGGTCTTGAGGAGACGTACGGGGATTTTGATGAGGAGGACAAGCCAGTCATGCATAAACAGTTGGGTAGTCTTGTTCTGTCGCATTTGCAGAAGAGCATGCACAAGCTAGTTTATAATCTGGGCGTTTGATGATTCTTGAGCCAGATGTCCGACTTGGTACCAGGATACGGAGTAGGGTCTTGTAGAACTCGTTCAAGAACGAGCGGTACATATTAGCCTCAAGTGAATCGTCCAACCGGTCGAGGTGGTAGCGGATATGCCGTATGTTGGAACGGATGTGCAAGGCGTCAAGTACGGCGTCGCGATGGCGACAGATGGGCAGAGCGAGAGGACGAACCAGATTGCCGAGATCTGGCTACGCCATTGGTGCGCTATTCACGCTATGACTAAATGGCCAGACGCTATGCCATCTATGGTTGCTGCTGTGAACGGCACGCCTTGATCGAGATGCGCAGCGAGGCGCCTGCGGGTTCGGAGCCTATGCCGTTGCTCGGTATCGTCCTAGGTGCTCTTGACGATCTACCTAACCCGCAGGGAGCGCACCTGATGCCTATGTTGATAGAGCTGGAGAACGCGACCAGAGCCATCAACGGCTACGACGTCGCCGCCCAAGTACGCACCCGACGCGTGATTTCATCCGAAGGAGGATATGAAAAGGTCTTTCAGTATGCTATAAAGGTATAGCAAGAAGAGCAAAATATCTCACAAATCTCAGAGGAGCTGACCCTTTTAAATTGAATCAACTACCTAGGCTCGTCTCCCAGTAAGACTACTTGCTCACTTCGACTAGTGTATAAATTGCGGAGAGGAAATTGGCACTGGGTTTAAGCTCATCCATGGATGGAGTCTGGGGCGAGACCTGGGGAACCACGCGTGGCAAAAGATTCGGTCTTTTCCGCCGTCAGAGTGCACAGTGACGTTTCATAAGTATATGACCTCGAGTACTTTGGAATCCACCTTCTATATGGCCTGGCCAACTTGTATTCAATAAACGTGTCTATCATTTTTGCTGTCTTTTTAGAGATCTTTTAGGTAATATATTAAATCCAGTTCTGGAGGTCTTTTTTGCTATCTTTTTTGCTATCTTTTTTGCTATCTTTTAGATATTATTATTATGAAACACCACTGTAACTCAGATGTCGGGGATGCTTGAAGCAGTCCCACTCGGGGACGGAGCGAGCAGTAAGGAAACGCTCTGTGAGAGGGAATTCGCCGCTCCCCAGTATTGACTACAAGTAACCACGCCCTACTCGTAGAACTTTTGGGTGCCAAAAGAGACGAGCATATGTGGCAGTTCATGGCAATTCATGGCAATTCCAGACATGAATGATGCCAAATCATAGCGTCTTGTACACGGAATGCCGAGTACCTAGGAGCAAGGAAACTCTGAAAGATGGAATAGATAGAACAAGAAATAATAGAATACAGATCACTTTGGATATCATCTAGTCGGCAAACAAATAAATCTTAAAAAAAGCTCATGTACAAGGCCAAAGCCATTGCAATCAGCATGCAACCCCGACTCCAAACCACTTTTATAGTGTAACAGTCTTATTGCGCGTTGGCCTTCTTGGCCAGCAGGTTGAGCGCACTACCAGCCAGAATGAAGGCACTCTGGTCCTTGCTCAGGGTGTGCTGAACGGGGACAAGGAAGGACTCGCCAGTCTTCTGCTTGGTAACGCGAATCTGGATCTCGCCCTGTCCTCCAGCCTGCAGTGTATCGTACAAACCAACGGTGTCGACCTTGTCGCAAGCGTCGATGCGGTCGTAGTCTTCACGGTTGGCGAAGGTGAGAGGAACAACACCCTGCTTCTTCAGGTTGGTCTCGTGGATACGGGCGAAGCTCTTGGAAACAATGACGCGGCCGCCGAGGTAGCGGGGCTGCAGAGCGGCGTGCTCACGGGCAGAGCCCTCGCCGTAGTTGTCTTCGGCAACGACGAGCCATTCGATTCCGCGCTCCTTCCAGTGCTCTGCAAGTTCGGGGATACCGTACTGCTTGCCAGCCTCGTCGTATGCGACGTTGGTCTCGCCGGTGGCAGCATTGACAGCACCGATGAGAGTGTTGGCTGAGATGTTGGGCAGATGACCCTTGTACTTGAGCCAGGGGCCGGCAGCGGAAATGGTATCAGTTGTGCATTGACCCTTGACCTTGTAAAGAACCTGGAGACCGGAGAGATCGCCCTTGGGGAAGGGGGCGAAGGGCTCGAGAAGAGCAAGACGGGTCGAGGTAGGCGAAACAATGACCTCGGAACTGGCATCGGGAACAGCGGCAGTGGGAAGGAAGTCAGGGTTTCCCTCTTCGAAACCGGCGCTAGGGAGATCGAAGCCGGTTGGGGGCTCGAACTTGAAGGATGAGCCGTCGGGTGCGGTGATGGAATCGGTCATCGGGTTGAAAGTGGTGCTACCAGAGTAGGCAAGCGCAGTGACAAGCTCGGGCGAGGCGAGGAAGTTCATTGTCTGGCGGTTACCGTCATTACGTCCAGGGAAGTTACGGTTGTAAGAGGTGAAGATAGCGTTATCTTCGCCCTTGGGAACATCATCTGTTCGCTTCCATTGACCGATGCAGGGACCACAGGCATTAGCAAGGACAATACCGCCGGCCTCGGAGAAGGTGTTCAGGGTCTGATCACGATCGAGGGTGGCGCGGATCTGTTCACTACCGGGAGTAATGAAAAAGTCCGCCTTGGGCTTCAAGCCAGCTGCGGTGGCTTGCTTCACCAGGTTCTCGGCGCGAGTCATGTCTTCGTAGGAAGAGTTAGTACAGCTACCAATGAGACCAGCACCGAAAGTCTCGGGCCACTTCTTCTCGCGAACAGTGTCGGCGAACTTGGAGAGCGGAACCGACAGATCGGGGGTGAAAGGTCCGTTAATGTGGGGCTCAAGCTCGGACAGGTTGATAGTGACCACCTGGTCGTACTCGGCCTTGGTATCGGCGCGCAGCAGACTGGATGGGCCCGCTGCGGCAACTTCAGCGGCAGCCTCCGCGACGTGGCCGCGGTGGGTGGACTGCAGGTAAGGAATCATGCTAGGCGAGAAGGGGAAGAGCGAGGTAGTAGCGCCGACCTCAGCACCCATGTTGCAGCAAGTAGCCATACCAGTACAGCTGAGAGTCTCAACACCGGGACCGTGGTACTCAATCACGTAGCCGGTACCACCACGGACAGTCAACTTTCCAGCCAGGGACATGATGATATCCTTGGGAGAAGCCCATCCGCTGAGCTGGCCTTCGAGGCGAACACCAAGGACCTTGGGGGCCTTCAGCTCCCAAGGGGCGTCCACCAGAGCATCGACCGCATCAGCACCACCGACACCAATGGCAATAGCACCCAGACCACCTCCGTTGGGAGTGTGGCTGTCAGTGCCGAGCATCATCAATCCGGGGGCGGCATAGTTCTCCAGGACGCTCTGGTGAATAATTCCGGCACCAGGAGGCCAGAACTCGATACCGTAGCGCTTGGCAGCACTTTCCAAAAAGTCGAAGACCTCGCTGTTACCCTTGATCGAAGCAGGCAAATCGGTATCGGCACCGCGCTCGCCGACAATCATGTGGTCGCAGTGGATACTGGCCGGGACAGCAGTCGAGGGAAGACCACAGGACATGAATTGGAGAAGAGCCATCTGGGCGGAGGCATCCTGCATGGCGACACGGTCAGGCTTGAGCTTCAAGTTGGCCTTGCCTCGAATATCACGACCATTGTTGGTGCCGGTAAGCAATGACTCCTCGACATTGTCCAGATGGGCGTAGAGAATCTTTTCGGCGAGAGTGAGAGCACGGTCTGAGCCCAAAACTCGGCGAACTTGTTCTAAATTGCGGACAAGCTTGGGGTAGGGGGGCACGCGGGAGGAGGAGGCCTCGGTGGCCAGGCCACGGGCGAAGAGCCGTTGCGGGGACAGCCGTGCCAGCTAGAAGGTGTTAGTCACGATATTTCCAATTGAGCCAATTGTTTCACTTACCCCACGAGAGGCAGAAGCCCGCTTCCAAACAAGCTGGCTTACCATCTTCGAAATATGGGGGATGGGAAACTGGGGAAGAAGGAGATGATGTTCCCTTTTTTTTTGACTCACGGTCGATCGGGTTATTTGCCTTCGCGCTGATTGGCCAATGAATGTGCCGATTTCGGCAGCCACCCTAGTGTAATTATCATTTTGCATCTATACGTGAGCGTTATCTTTGTTTAAGAAGTGGTCTTCAGTTATTAATTTTTTCTCAACTGGCGCGGACAAGAGAAATTATCAGACGATATTCCAGGTCATTGGAACTATTGAATCTCTCAAGCAGAAATGGGAAGAATGGGTATTCGTTCCAAAGTCTAAATCACAACATGCAGAATAAAATTGAAATAAATCCTACGAAAACAAAGGTACAAAAGCGGACTTTGGTAACAGCCTATAAGTTAAAGTAACCTGGTTAGAAAAGGCACGCTAGCAATTGCGTCCATATTTCCGTCACAGGCTTTCGGGAGCTGAGGAGGTGCGAAGTCTATGCTCAGAATTTAGGACATGAGTTATGCCGCTTGTACATAGCTTGGCACGTCGCAGGTGGAGCTGAAAATAAATCGAAAGTTAAGGATGTGGAGTTAAAATTGATTTGAATATGACAAAGGGCACACCTATAGATGTGCACATCTTAAAGATGCCAGGAAAAGACCAAGAGCCGCCCCATTTAAAAACGCCGGGAAAACAAAGGAGACGAGACTGATCATACAATCCAGGACCAACATATGTCCAGGAAATTCCATAGCCAAGCTTCAAGAAAGAAAAGAGATAGATCACGGGTAGAGGGGAAATGTACTGAGCTCAGTGTCTCAAGACTGTTCCTCATCAACCACGGCAGCACGCAGCTCCCAGACAAAGTCATAGCACTCAGCAAGCAGATTGTTCACACTACCTTGGCCTTCGGGAATATCGGGACCCACATAGAACTTTCCGTCCACTCGCATGTTGTCAATGGAGTTGAGCTGAGTTGGTTAGCCGTGCATTGGCAATAATGGGTTACAGTCACTTGTTGACATACCTTCATGCTGTATGGGTAAAGTTCACGGGAGTTTGAGACGCCTCCGGACTCTTTGACTTCGATCAAGCAGCGGCGCAGGGTTTGGAGCTGGTTATAAACTGGCAGAAGAGCTTCAGATACAGGCTCGGATGAGATCAACAGTGCGTAGATGTAAGCGTAGCTGCGGCGAATAAGGTAAAGCAGGGTCTAGTTTGTTATGAGCAGAGGTTCATTAAGCGTTTGCGTGAAGTAGGAATTGGATCTTACACGTTGGGCATGGAGGTCGGCCGGTTGACCCTCTGCATCGACAAAGTTTCCGTTGGATCGCGCCTCGTCGATTCGGTCAAGCTTTCGCTGGAATCCAAAGAGATCTGTCTCACGCAGAGACCAGGCTTGAGTTACGGACAAGCGATCCAACTGGTTACGAATCTCCAGCAACCGCTCGTATTGGTCTCTGAAGCGCTCATCAATCTTTCCCTCTCTGTGGTACAGTCAGCAACTATATAAACGCCCGAAGAAAGTTGTATGAAAACTTACCGCTCAAGCACAATTTCAGTCCATCGCCAGCACCGGCTCATCAAAGACTTGACCTCGCCCTGTCCTGCAAGAATGTTCCCCTCAGTATCCACAAAGTTGCCATCCTTGGTTGTCTTCTCGATCTTCTTCAGCTGCTCCCGAAGACTGTTCACTTCCGATGCGGAGAACTGAAAAACGGGGCATTAGTTAATGTTTGTGAAAGCACTTCATCGAAATATATACCTTTGATCGTGTATTAACAGCGGATGTTGATCGCAGAATTGAAACTAACGTCTCGTGTGTTTGCGCCAAAGGAGGGGATAGCGCAGCAAGACCCTTCTGCAACCTCTTCAGAGATACTTCGCATTGTTCAAGACGGCTTTCTAGGAGTGTAAGAAGGGCTGGTGAGTATGTATCGCGCCCGCGCTCAAGTGTAGTGCGAGTAGACTCCAAGGTCTTGGTGATAGAGTTCAAATCTTTGGAACTGTAAAATCCGGCCTCTTCAAGGTGGTCGAGTAAACGCTGCATATATGTTAATTCCCAGGTCTTGTTGCAGATTTTATCGCAAATATGATCGTATGGGTATGTACCTGGATGGTGGCCGCCAAAGAGTAACTAGCATGAGGTCAGACATGATCATGAGATCGCGGGGTCAGGCATATAGATCTTACACTGCGGGCGCTTCGTTATTCCTCCCAACCGTTAAAAACAGTAAGGAAATCAATTGAAAGCAGTCATCCAAGACATAGTCCACTATCATAGAGCGTTAGTCACTCTCCTCGTAGGCGCGCGATCTCCTGGGAACCTACGGCGGTTGTGGGTCAAGCGGCGATCCTCCTCTTTACGTGCAGAATTGAGCTTCTCAACCTCGGCGATCACTTCTTCGTAGTGAGGAAGAACGTCACGAGACTTGATGTAGGAAGACTTGTCCTGCTTGATGAGCAAGAGAGCGTCGCGGGTTCGGAGCAGTCGTTCGAGGATGGGCTGTTCCCGCGGATCCAGCGGGACCGGGATTGCGGGGGACTCCATCTTTGGAGGGCGAGTGCAAGTTCGTGTCAGGAAGAGTTGGTAATGCTGGAAACAGTTAGAGGGCAAAGCTGGCCTCGGAAGTTAGCACAAGTCAAAACGATGGTCTAGTACCCCACCGAGATGTGATGTCAATTACTGGATTGATAGGGAGATACAGTATCAAAGTGGCCCGTGCATGATTAGGTCATCTTCATTTCGTCCGTTTGTGGCTTAGCGTGGAAGTCACGAGGAGGGGAAAGAGCTAACCCGATTAGTCCAAGCCCTAAGCGAGGGCTTTTTCCCACACAGCGGCGCGTCCAGTTCGGGTGTCTATCATTGGCGTTCTCCTCTCTTCTTCTTTCCCATCCCCAAATCTCTTCAAGACACCCAGTCCACCCGTCGACATGTCTACCGCTGAGCTCGCCGTCTCTTACGCCGCCCTCATCCTGGCCGATGACGGTATTGAGGTCTCCGTACGTATCCCAAATTCCGTTGAAATTGGTGGATTCGTGGAGGCTTGAAGATCGAACTTGAAGCTTCATTGCAATATCGGAAGTGGGCTTCGGAGGAAATACAACAAGCAGCCGCGAACCCACTGGAATCAACAACCGCTCCGCGAAATTTGTGACTGACCTCGAATCTTCATTCAGGCCGACAAGATCCAGACCATCCTCGGTGCCGCCAAGGTCCAGGAGGTTGAGCCCATCTGGGCCTCCATCTTCGCCAAGGTAATTATCTGAGCCTTCTCTAGCTGCGCCGACACCGATACCACACCCGCGCGCGACAATTTGAGATTCGGTCACTTACACCATTTACAGGCCCTCGAGGGTAAGGACATCAAGGAGCTCCTGACCAACGTCGGCTCCGCTGGTCCCGCCTCCGCTGGTCCCGCCGCCGCCGCCGGTGGTGCCGCCGCTCCCGCTGAGGAGAAGAAGGAGGACAAGGTCGAGGGTAAGCATTGGCAACCCCCACTGAGACATGAGTCGGTTCTAACCCCACCACAGAGAAGGAGGAGTCCGATGAGGACATGGGCTTCGGTCTCTTCGACTAAGCGTCTTAAAAACTCCGTATCGAATTTGAACTCGTTTCCTTTTTTCTCTATCCCACACCTTTTTTCACGCTGCCGCAATGCGGCTCCCTCGACGATTCTCTCTTGTACTCGATACTCCACGACCCCCGCTACGACCTAGAACCCGGGGAAGAAAAAAAGAAAATTAGCAAAAGAATTCAAACGGACAAGGACATTCAATGGAGACTGGGTGCTCGGTGTGCCTCGTCACTGTCGAGGTAGACTCGATCGGATGCCGCTGCGATTCCGAAACTATTGTTGCTTCCAGGATTAGGGGAATTGAAGAATGACGTTTGGCACAATTCTTGATTTATCTATCCATGGCCAAATTTCGACTTGGTTCTGGAGAGTAGTTGTATGATGTTCCTGTCATTTTTGACGTGGATCCAACTGCTGCTTGGTCCTCTTGTTTTGTCTCTCATGCGATCATGAACCAACGAATGCCGTCTTGATTCTTATCTTGGGTCCGAATGTAAAACGTAGTCGTTATGTCGTTGACGCCAAGCTTTTTGGACTCAACTATCTAGTGGATTGCGTCCACGACCTCGGGATATCATTGATGTGGATATCACCAACGGCCGATCACTCGCGGGCAGCGTAGAGTGGCTAGCTAAATTGGTGCATACATGTTTGACTTGGACTTTTTTGTTGTAGTCCGACGTCATAGGCGCTCCAATTGCAGATCTAAGGCCCGGGCGCGATTTCGCGTGGGGACCAAAAACTACTATATGGAGTAAATTCGAAAACGTTTGTTTCATTGCTAGCTAAATCAAAATTGCAACGCTATGCTAGTTCCAGATTCGTCGATGCCCAGCACCACTTCCGCTACCTGAACAGACCTCGCCGTCCAGGTAACTGCGCATCAATCCGGCTTTTGGTTTTGGTTTTTTTTTTTTTTTTGCTTCTAGGTCAGACAGGGCGACTCGTGGCCAAGTGACCTGGAAAGGTAATGAAATCTAGAGAACTGCTGAGGGGTGAGGTTCCTGAGCAGCGTAGATCCGGAATTGGACGAAGATGATCACATCTTCGAACATAGTTCCCAGCGAGCCAATCAGCCATGGGAGGTTGGTGAGGAAGTACTCCTTCTCTGTGGAGTGGCAAAGAATCTGTATTGGGTGTGTCAGTATGCTTTTCGTGGAGGACGGAGTATAGTCACTTACGCCTGCGCCGTAGGTCACATTGCCCAGAAGAGAGAGGATAAAGAAGAGAAGCGAAAGTCCTGAATCAAAGTCAACATTACAACCCAAGACACCTTACGATACAGCAACGTACCTTCGCAAGACTTCTCGCTGTAGTTCTTATAAATTTGGGGCAATCTGGCTCTGCGAAATCGTCAATATCCTGCTTAGCAGCTCAATCGCGGGAAGACTTACCCCAGATAGCACACAGCGCTGAAGTAGCCTAGCACCAAGCCCCCGGTGGCCTCATCCGAGGGGTCATTGTTCTCAAGCGGCGTGGGCTCCCACATTCCTGTCTGCCACGCCATGGTCCATCCCGCCGCGCCCACAAGAAAAATGCCAGCAATGCTGACAAAGTTCTTCAACCACGCCTTGCGACCGAAATCATTCTCCTCGACAATCTTGGCAAGCGGGTCCTCGACCTGGCTGTCGCGTCGAGTCTGGTACGCGCGCTGTGAGCCCGACGACCGGCGGCGCGACCCAGGCAGGGAGTCGCTAAAGCGTCGGCCCAGCAGCGGGGTGGTTGGATCAGGTGTCTCGGTGGATGAGCGCCGACGGTGGGCGGGCTCACGCTTGCGTGCTTTGTAGTATAGACATTGCGCGATCAACACGCCGTCCGCGATGCAGAAGTATATGGCGATCGCGACAATGACGGGGACGAGCCCGGCCATGAGGCTACCTGCCAGGTTCGCGACGTCGCCGACAAACCAGACGAAGACGAAAAGGAGGGAGATAGCTTCGGCATTTCCATTGCGGTAGTTCTCGATGAGTTGGGGGACCTATCGGTGGTTAGAGGGGACCCTTAGATTCCGTGATTGAAGACATACCAGAAGGAAAATCCAGCATGTCATGGAGACAGATCCCAGAATTCCGGAGGCGGCCTCTCGGGCCGTTAAAGGTATGTCGTGTGCCATGGCCAACATGGTGTGTGTGTGTGTCGAAGGGAGAAAGAAAATTCGAGGGAGATAAGACTATGACGGAATCTACTCGGGTCACCTTGATGGCCCGCTGGAGGGTCCGAGCACTGCAAATTTTCATAGATCTAGTAAGTAGCGCTAGCTGTGTTATTTGTAGTGCTAGTCATTTGTCTGGTCTCTATCAGAATGGACATGGTACATTCGCCTGTCACTTGAGATGTGCATTTGACCATTAAAGAAACGTATGTATTACTATTACGGGATGACGCACATGGATATCATCAGCCAATGATGTACCCTTTATTATAGTCCAAACTGCAGTGCGACGGAACCTAGTTTAGATGCAGATGTCTTGTGTACTTTCTTCAGATGCTGTTATCCAGATGTTTCAGGCATTTGTACTGTCACTCATTCCAACTTCGGAAGGTTCAAGGGTTCCTGTGTATCAATTTTCCGATTGGGGTAGTACAAATATATACTTCCTAGTCCTTGCGCATATGAGGCTATCACACTCACATTGTTTTTCATCCATAACACATTCACTGTACAACAGTTACCTAAAAACCTAAGTATGCTAATTTAATCATTTCCAAGAAACAAACCTTGGAAACCCTGAGACCTAATTATGCTGAGGTACCCTGAGGTCTCCCAACCCTACCTCATACCTAGCTTAACACTAGTGCCCATGTGCCCAGGTGTCTACTATGTAGGGATCTTCTAACCTTGGAAAATGATATAGGTATCTTAACTTATTTCACTGAGTTACCTAGTACTTTACATGGACTCTACCTAGGTACAAGCTGTGCACGTGCACCAATACCCGGGCGATTCCAAGCCCTGGAGGCTGACTTGCTGATACCTGAACAGTCAAGCTTCCTGCAATGCAACCGACGGATTTATTCTGTGTCATCTCCCGCAAGTTCATCCTCTAGCACGCCCACAGCGAGATCGCCCAGAGATTCCCTGATAATGCCATCATACACTCGTTGCCGGGCAGCTTCTGAGAGACTGTACAATGCTTCCACATAATTGTTCAAGGGAGCGTAATCAGTCACAGTTTCGCCCCAGTTGCCTCGGTCAACGCCATACTGGGCCAGATAAATCCGGAGACTCTGCAGTCCTTCTCGTGCAAGCCAGTTATCAAGGGCTGCTCGATCTCCAAGCGGAGCACGTGATGATGGGATTTCATAATGGTCATCAGCCGCATTGGCACCTTCGTTTTGGTCTTCATCTGCATCGTCACGGGCAAAGCGTCCGAAAATTCTTGGACCATCCTGGGCGTCATCTGCCCCAGGATTGGGATTGTTGAGCTGGCCCAGAAGATCCTCGAGCCAATTCTCACCGTCGCCACCGGCAGGTGCAGGAGCCACATACACGGGCGCCGGCTCAGATTGCTGCTTGTAGGCTTCGGACTCGTAGGGAGGGAGGGGATCGGATGATGAGATACGACCAGCCACAAAGTGGTTTGGAAGATGGGTCATCACCTTAGGTAGGTCGGATAGCACAACATGACGGGCAATATCCAATGTGATCTCTGGTGGCTCGATAGGCTCGGCCTCGTCTGAAATGGAGTCGGCGACTTCCATTATGAGCGCGACTGCCTCGGGAGTGTTCCAAAGGTCCTTAGCGCGCACAATATAGAGTTCCATAAGTAACTCATGAGAACTTGTAGGAGGCATTTTGCCCCAGATGGCCTGTGGGACATGCTGGAGGTCAAGCTCTTGAGCAAGTCTGCTGAAGACCCACGGGTAACGAGACATCGCGCGTTGAAGTTGCTGCCGGCACTCCTTGGGCTTGTTCAAACGCAGGTATGCCATGACCAAAGAGCATTGGATATTGGGGAGATCTTCCCAGTCTCGACTGAAGCGTGTCTGAGTACACATTTGCACAAACTCGGCGTACTCTCTGCCCCGAAGAGCAAGGTGATCGACAAGTAGTCTCATGCAATAAGGATCGCTATTATCCAGACTAAGCAACAACTTGGACCATTCATACGCAGTTCGCCAAGTTCCTTTCATGCCTAGGTTGGAAATGTATCTCCAGCCGACCAACCAGAGCTCTCGGTTCTCGGCATGAATGAAGTTTAGTCTGGCTTCACCATCCTTGAGACGGTTCGCAAATGAGGAGTGGACCGAGCGCCCAATGTTGAAAAGAGCTCGTTCCATAAGATCGGCAGACACGGCATGATCACCTTGGTGTTTGGCGATTTCAGAAACCTGGAGAAGGGTGGAAATATGGTATGGATTGTACTGAAGATGACCGATCATTCTCTGTGGGTCCATCGATTCAACGCAGAGCTCGAACTGTCTTTGCACATCTTGGTAGGTGGTGTTGTGGACGAGATCGTAGAGAGTCTCGCCCGTGGGGGATTTCCCTTTTGTTTCCATGCCCAGCCCTCCGCTAGGTGCACGTGGCCAATCGTCCTTGCCCTGCATCAGAACGTTCTTCCTCTGTGTGACACCGCCTAGGCTCAAGCCTCTACTCGCTGGGCTATATTTTCCTGTCAAAGCCTGCGCGAGGTCGATCATCTGCCGATTGCGATCTCGGCGACGGCCAGCTCCAGCATCGGTCGGCTGATCAAAGTTTTCGAGAACAACATTTCCAAACAGTCGGCGCATTTCGTTATTCGCATTGAGGTACTTGGGCTCGATACCAAGCACTTCGTTCGTCGTCTTCGGGAATGAAGCCTCCATTTGAATTCCGGGAGCGGTTGACTGACCGGCACCGGCACTTGTCTGTCCATCTGTCGATAGCTTCTTCAAAGCCTCATCAATCTCATCCAGCTCTGAATTGGGCTTCTCGGGAGAGCTATTGGCGGATGCAGAGGTCTTCGAGGCCTTCTTCTTCTTCTTCTTTTTGCTTGAACTTTTGGACTTTGGCGCAGGACTGGGCTCTGATGGCTGCACGGCGGGTTCCTGTTGTGACCCATCCTCCTCTTCGACCTCCTCCTCATTATCGTTCTCATCATCGTCGTCCATGTTCAGTAAATCGAACGCGTTGAATTTCGGCTTTGTGGGGCGCGGGGCCTCATCTTCACTTGACTCATGTTGAGTCTCTAACTCTTGCTGCTCTTGCTCACGGAGCTTCTGCAGTTTTCGAATCGCACGTGAAGACATTCCTACCGCTGGGGCCCAGGCCGGGGGTGACGCGAACAACGTTAATAACGTGAGAGGTATGAAGTTTGAACAAAAAAAAGTATGGGAACAAATCCGCGGGGAATGACGACACTTCCTAATCCATACTAGCGTCGTTTACTAGCGCTGTACCTGATAACGTATCCACGTGATATCCCCAGGCCAGCTCTTCGACGACTCTCACAGCTTTTTGCTTCTTCATAATCTTTAGGAGTTGTGATCTACCTTGAAAAGGACAGGAGAGCAGATTGAATCTTCCAGCCCCTTGAAGCAATGCGACACGCGACAATCCAGGCGGGACGCACTGCTCGGCGTGCTCCAGCATGGAACATTGCCGCTAAGCGGCCGTGCCCGTTCTCCTTCAACCAGCTACGCGGTCTTCGATCATACTCCAGCGGAAAGCACTCCTCCAACGCCCCAGCGGCTGCCCATACCTCCATGCATCGCCGAAACCTTTCACTCGCCGTCATTTCAACCGTCGTTGCCTCCGGGGCTTGGTATACTTATCAGGGTGACACTGTGAGATCAGCCGCCAGTCAAATCCGTGGATTCGCATCTAGTGCCCTTAACTCCGCCTACGCCGAAGATCCAACAGAGTCCACGCGCCGTGCATTGCTAGTCAGTGGCGATCAATTTTACACTGCAACACTCTCCGGGGACCAGCCCCTCGCCAAACATACAGACGACTCAGATCGCCAGGTCCTAGAGATGTTGACACCGGAGCAGGCAACACAGAAGCTACGAAAGAATGAGGAGTCATACCTGGTGAATCGAGGTAAGGGCGTCGTTAGATATGATGTGGTTCAAGTTGCCAGTAACTCCCCCATCGAGGATGACCACGCGGAGAAGATTGTCGAGATCCCGGCATCCGTGGCTGCTGTCAGCAATGGCGAGCCAAGCAGCGATTGGATGTTCTGGGCAGTATTTGACGGCCACTCGTAAGTTGAATCAAGGGTTGATCAATTGCTGACGAGCTCTGGCTAACGTGAACCAGGGGCTGGACAACCTCTGCGAAATTGCGAAATGTGTTGATCTCATATGTCGCCCGTGAGCTGAACACCACCTATAAGAGCGCTTCTGCCGATCCATCACTCGTCGTACCAACATCCGAGGCCATTGATTCTGCCATCAAGCAGGGCTTCGTTCGTCTCGACCATGATATCGTGCACGAAAGTGTGAAAGAGGTTCTTAAGTCAAAGGAACGCCGGGTAGCCGCAGAGCTCCTCGCTCCTGCTCTTTCTGGGTCTTGTGCTCTTCTCAGTTTCTATGATTCCCAGTCTAAGGATCTCAAGGTAGCAGTCACAGGAGACTCTCGTGCAGTTCTCGGCCGTCGTGGCCCGAGTGGAAAGTGGACCGCTAAGGCTCTTTCCGAGGACCAGACTGGTGGAACACCATCGGAGATTCAGCGTCTGCGCGAGGAGCATCCTGGCGAGCCCTATGTTACGAAGAACGGCCGAATCCTGGGCCAGCTTGAGCCCAGTCGCGCGTTTGGCGATGCTTTCTACAAGTGGAGCCGGGATGTCCAGGATGTGATCAAAGCCAAGTTCTTTGGACGGACTCCTCACCCCATGTTGAAGACACCGCCTTACGTTACTGCTGAGCCCGTGATCACCACCACCAAGGTCGATCCCTCTAAGGGTGACTTCATTGTCATGGCGACTGACGGTTTGTGGGAGATGCTGAGCAACGAAGAGGTTGTCGGTCTCGTTGGCCAGTGGGTCGAGCAGCAGCAGTCCGCGGCGGCAAGCGGTAGTACCAGCAAGGCTTGGCTGCAGAGCTGGTTTGGTAGCCAGAAGGAACTGCCCGTAGAGGCTGCGGCAGACGGATCGGCTGGAGGCCAAAGGCGCCCTATCCGTCAGCAGCAGTATGACATCGCTGGTGCGGCTAGCCGGTTCGTCGTCGAGGACAAGAATGCGGCTACGCACCTTGTGCGGAATGCTATGGGCGGAAAGGATAAAGATATGGTTTGTGCTTTACTGACACTGCCAAGTCCCTACTCTCGTCGCTACCGGTATGTATTCGTACTACCTCTGATCAGAAAAACCCACCTAACTCTTGTTTTAGTGACGATGTCACCGTCGAGGTTATCTTCTTCGGCCAGGGTCCTGACTCACGCACTGTTGAGATCAACAAGGAGGCAAGTGCCTCTGAACAACCCATCAAGTCCAAACTTTAGCCACTTTTGCCCTCTGATTACATTGCATTTCTGTCCAAGCATTTCGAAGGATGGCGGATTTTTGATAAGGCACTATTTGGGCTGTGCCCGGTATAGTTTCAATAAAATTCTCGCAAAAGCCAAGGTCGTTGGCTTGGTTTTTCTGCTTCATATATGTGTTGTAATACTTGAATTTGTGAAACAAAGTGAAAGTGAAAGATATAATACATGGGGGGTTTATGACGAAACGTTGTATACATCAACACCGAACCAGTCGATGGATTGGGTATCGACTAGACATGCAATAAATCGATGTCTTGCGTACCGGGAAGGTGAGAGCAGAGCCCAAGGTGCCTGTCAGCTTGGCCCGAGCCAGCGGACCAAGCGTAGCAGGTGTTCAGTGATTGAATATCATGAGCCAAGCCCAAGATTCCAATTGGAGTCAGTGGTGTTAGCCAGGGCAATGTAATTATGTTCAGTCCCAGGCAACAGCAAAAGCCAGCAAGGCAGTGGCATGGAGACAATAGTGCCGAAACTATCGAGTCGAGAACGAAGGAACCCCACAAAGTGCAGGTGTTCCTATGAACCACATTGACAGATCCAATCAACGCATGTTTTTCAATTGGAACGGATCTGTATCGCCGGGCTTCTCAAAAGTAATATACCGCTTCTGGAAAGGTTTCAGCTCTTTCTGAGCAAAGACGACCTTGTCCAAGAACCAGGTTTGCAGGGTAGCGAGATTGGTACTAGTGATCCAGTAGAGGAGCAAAGCAGTTGGCAACTGGTTGACGTAGCTCATGATGCCAACCTGGATTGCAAAGAGTTGAACAAACACTCGCAAACCACGGAAGGTGATTTCCTTGTACATCTGAATTTTTGGGAGGTCCGAAATCTCTTTCAATGGCTTGACCTTCCATCCAGACACCATGTTACTCAATATCGAAACAGTCAGGAGGGCTGGTAGCACACCCGACTGATCACCGGCCAGCAGATCGGGAAACCAGAGAGCGCCCTCATCCATGAAACTAGGCTCCAGCCTTGATCTCATAGCTTCAGCCACCGAATCAGGGTCTGAAGATTTCCCCCATGAATACATCCACGAGACAAGGCCTTGATTGTTGCCGCTCATCCCACGCAGTCCCTCCATGAAGGCAAGAAAGACTGGTACTTGCAGGAACATGACTGGGCGCCACAACTTCGAGATATTCCAACGCCTGTATATCTCCTTTGTTCGAATCTGAAGTTTTCTCGTGGCCTCCACCTTTCGGCCCTCGGGGGAATTTGCTGTCAATAACGCAGTCCTATGGTAAATCGCCGACCAAGACTGTATGATTGGTTGGAGTCGTCTTTCTTCCTGCGCACGGATTCGAGAATAGAGTTGTAGAGGGAATCCAATAAAAGAGCGAACAAAGACTGCCGTAAGGGGAATGGAGGCAGCCCAGGGCAGGTAGGAGATTGTATGGACGCCGTGGATGATAGCCGTGGACCCGTTGAGGAAGGTGTCGATCGCGGAATGCGTTGGTTTTGTTGGATGGAAGTGTCGAGCGTGTAAACGAGACAATTGCAAAGCTCGCGGCACCGAGCGCAAAGCCGAGGCTGAGCGTAGGGGATACATGATAATAATCAATACAAGGAAAAAGTGAAGAGTTGCGGCGCGGAGATCGGAATCTGGAGATCATCATGTGACACGTATGTAAATTACGCATCGGTCTGATCGCCTTGTTGACAGCGGCACTTCTGACTGTGGGATCAGCTCTGCTACAAATCCTACTATGCTTAACTGATGACGGTTCTATCAAACTTGCCTTTTTAACTATGGCCCTTTTATCAAACGCCATTCTGGCCGTGTTGGTCTTGACCGCCACGGCCGTTTTGCTTCCGAAGCTAACAGGCACTCTGCTCGGTCTGATCTTTCGGGGAGTGGGCTGCCTGATCTGGAGACGAACACGGACTCGCCGTGAATACGTGATCGCGCGGGCGCGATCGGAGGAAGAGGAACTACGCGCTCCACGAACAAAGGCTTCGGCGGCCTCGCTATCCCGCAACGGCGTTGAAGACGAGGACTGGGAGAAGGTGGACAGCTCGGGTCCAAGTGGGGTTCAAACTGCGACGATCAGTGAGAGCAGCAGCAGTGCTGGGGACAATACTAGCAGCTCAGATAATTGGGATGGCATTATTGGGTTCTTTCACCCATTCTGGTATGGGATTCGCACCCCACATGTATTGTGTATAGTGCTGACCAGGACCACAGCAATGCTGGCGGTGGTGGCGAGCGAGTGCTGTGGGAAGCAGTCCGCGCAACTCAACGGCGTTGGCCGAAGGCAATCTGTGCTATCTACACGGGCGATCATGAAGTGAACAAGGCCGGCATGCTGGCGCGAGTGGAGAACCGATTCAACATCCAACTACACGCCCCAACTGTGGTACTTTTGTACCTGACGACCCGAAAGTATGTCGTTAGTAGTTCATACCCTTACATGACGCTACTGGGACAGTCGCTGGGCTCACTGGTTGTTGCCTACGATGCTCTCACACTCCTTGTGCCTGATGTTTTCGTTGACACCATGGGCTATGCGTTCACTCTTGCGCTGTGCAAGTGGCTCTTCCCCACAGTACCGGTTGGTGCATACGTCCACTACCCAACCATCTCAACCGACATGCTTGCTTCTCTTGACGACAAGACTGGAGTTCAAGGCATCAACTCTGGCGCCGGCAAAGGGTGGAAAGGAACCCTCAAACGCCACTACTGGGAGATATTTGCCAAAATCTACGGATGGGTTGGCCGACACGTTGACGTGGTTATGTGCAATTCCTCTTGGACAGCAGCGCACATTCGCAAACTCTGGGGCAACGGTAGCGAAATCAGTTCTAGCACTGGTGACGGGACCGCCTCTTCGCCGGCAGTGGTCTTTCCTCCGACAGCAGTGTCAGAATTGGAATCAACCATCACCGTTGACGCCGAGAGCGAGAAGACCCGCGAGCCCGTGTTGCTTTATATTGCCCAGTTCCGACCCGAGAAGAACCACCCACTAGTCTTACGTTCTTTTGCACGCTTCCTGCAGGAGAGGGCCAGTAATCCAGCCTACGCAGGTCAACCTCAACCCCGTCTGGTGCTCATCGGATCTGTCCGACACGCCAGTCCTGACGAAACCCACATCTACAATCTGCGTCTGTTGGCCCATGAACTCCGCATCCGCGATCAAACCACCTTCGTGTGCGATGCCAGTTGGCCCGCCATGCTGTCTCACCTCGCTACTGCCTCCATCGGCGTCAACGGTATGTGGAATGAGCACTTTGGCATCTGTGTCGTCGAGTACCAGGCTGCCGGTCTCATCTGCGTGACCCATGACTCGGGCGGTCCACGTGAAGACATTGTCATCGACCTTGGGGATGGAGCGACCGGATTCCGAGCTGAGACCGAGGAGCAATTTGCCGCCTCTTTTGAGGCAGCCCTTGCTTTGCCAGAGGAGGAAAAGGTTGCTATGCGAATGCGCGCGCGTCGCTCAGCCTTGCGCTTTACCGAAGAGGAATTCTCCCGCAAGTGGCTAGGTCAAGTAGAGAAGCTTGTTAAGACGACGAAGTAGTACTCGGTCTTCTTGTGATATCCCTATGGAAATAGACGAATAACATTTCCTTGCTTCTGCTCGTATCTGGACAATTGCCGGTTCGTATGTGGCTGCGAGCAACTTGGGCTTTCACTCCAGGGTATCGGCACACTTAGATCATGCTTTTATTTTATGCGTCCCAATGTCTTCCTTGTCGTAGTTATCGGTATCCCGAGGTTCTTGTTTCCATTGTCCTTCAATTTTGCAAGGCATCGCTGTGTGTTATCATCCGCTGAAGCAATTTCAATCCTAGCTTTGTATACTACGAATGCTATGGGACCATCAATTCTATGAGCACAGCGCAAGGGCCAAACTTAATTCGTAACAATCGTAAAATAGAGACAGAAGATAAGGCTGGTCTAAAACCCTGCATCAGGAATGACAACCCACTTCTCGACTCCAAGTTCCAACCAATAACACAGTCTTAGTAGAACATATGAACACCGGGGCAGTCTAATCGCTGTCACTGGGCTCGCCACCGTCGGATTCAGCGCCCCCGGTGTTTTGAATACCCTCAGCCATGATATACTCATTCTGCTGGAGAATCTTCTTAATTTCATTGTTGTTGTAAACCAGATCAGCCGGCTTCTGGCCATGCTTGTTGCGCACTCGAGGATCGCAACCAGCCTCACACATCATACTGATCATGTGTGCACCTAGCTCGGCGTCTTTCTCATTAGAGTACCGCACCGCAGTGTGTAAGGGGGTATCTTTGTCCATTCGGGTCAGGGGATCGCATTCGAAAAATTGGATGTCAAACAGTGCATCCATAGTCTCATCTATGTAGAATATCAGCGAATGGCCATGGAAAGACAGGCTCCAATGTTGCGATATTGATACTCACAGCTGCCGTATTGAGCACAGATATGCAAAGCATGGTTTCCCATGGAATCAGTGACTTCATTGAAGAATTGTGCCACCTGTTCGTTCGTCTGGCTTTCCATGCCGGCCAGAACTTGCTCAATGAGGTGGGGTTGGTCCCGCCGGCAGGCTTCCACGATCAGCTCGCGGGGTGATGCTCCCTGTGAGAGTGAGCATGGACTAATGCAATGGGGAGGACGGTGCATACCTCATCGGCCATTTTGTTTATCGGTACTCGGTCCGGAAGGCCGGGTGTCAGGGTACAGCGGTTGGGGATGCTGCGGGGCGGAGCTAGTTGCAGCAGGGAGATGCTTCTTTCGTGTGGGCGTTACCAGCAGAGAAAAGATGCCAGCGCGGTGTAGATGGTATGTACAGAGTGGATTGTTCAGGGGAGTTCCAAGGATGTTATCCGAGCTCCTGATCAATACAAACGGTTATCGCTGGGGGACAGGGACATCCCACGCGCGGCCCGCTCGGATTATATATTGTCCGGTATCAGTTTAGCCGCGCGCCTAGAACATCGGGTTATCGACGGCGATGTTTGCGCCGGATAAGGACTACCTTTGCTAAAGGCTTCACTCTTTCCAACTTCACCGGAGGTTTACTTGGCCACAACTTGAGCTTTAGCGCTACCATATCTCGAAAGAGGCTGCAACAATGCTGACTTGTATGTCATGACTCTTCCAAGCTGGCTTTGCTCAGTCAGCTCCATCTCCAGCCCTCATTCTACACAGCTACTAACTGACTGTGCTATCATAGTTTGCCCCAACTGCAGCAATGCACTCACAATCTCCAAAGCGGAGCCCAGTACGAAATTCCCCATGGGAGTCAACCGCTTCGAATGTCGGACCTGTCCCTACGAATCACCGCTGGATCGAGAATGGTTTGAAAGCACCAACCTCAAGCAAAAACAGGTCGATGATATCTTTGGCGGCGCAGAGGAATTCGCCAATGCCGACAGTGTTGCCAGTGAGTCCCCCAGAGTACAGGTTCCATTTTGCGACAGTAAGTGGCTGACAGAGTCGTGCAGCTCAATGCCCCGCAGAAGCCTGCCATGGGGAACGTGCATACTTCTTCCAGCTGCAGATTCGTAGTGCAGACGAACCCATGACCACATTCTTGAAGGTGCGTTACTCCTTACCTCCCAGTGAGGTACCCGTTTTCTGACAGCTCCAGTGTACTTCATGCGGTGCTCGCTGGAGAGAGAATTAGAGTTGGAAGAGAGCTGCTTGCGGATTCTTTGAGTTTTACCGTTTTTACAGTTTTTACAGCGAGGTGCAAATGGCGCATATTCACGGGCCAAAAATAACGAGTTTAGTCAAATTGCAGATTTCAGATTTCAGATACCCAAATTGATCGACGTCACAGTCCAACGCACAGATTATTTTGTAAGATCGGCGGGTAATTTGGGGGGATTTTTTATCCTCTTAATTTTTGGCTCTGGTATCTTTGCCCGAGAAAAAAAAAAGAAGAAAAAAAGATCAGTGGTACTACCAAGTCACTGGGCTACTTCACTTTAAGCTTCAAATAGGTCATATAATATTTTATCTAGTATTAAAAGTCGATCTAGCACAAATGTAGAGCCCGACTACAGCTAGGGATGCTATGAATCATCAGCGGCAAAAAGTAAAAGGCACTAAAAAAAACTAGAGTGAAACCAAAAAAAATGCAGAGATTTTCCATGCATGACATTGTTGGTGGGATATGTTGGCGGTGAGAGTGTGCCCCTCATCCGCGGGGTTATTGTGGTCAAAGAAATACGCATTGGCTTAACGTTCATAATAATTTTGATAGCAAAAAAGAAGAATTTGCAGAATGTAGGGTAGTATAAACAGTGCAAACTAAACAAGATTCTCACCCAACCTCTGCGTTGCTGCCCAGTTCGAGCGTTTAGAGCCACCAATGTGGGCTGGGAAGGAGCCATGAAAAAAAAATTCGCACCGAGTGGAGTACCGTGAACGAGGGAACCAGGGTAACGGAGGAGATATGAGGGCAACAAAGTAGCAGTACGTATTCTAGTAAGAGAATTAGCATACTGTAAGAGGTACCTATACTTTGTCCCGTCAGCCCACTTTGCAAAATCTGCGTCGACGGCTAGGAGCGAGAGCCAATGGCAAGTGCGACCCAAAGAGGGCTGGGCCCCACCTGCTGACTCGCCTCTCTCGCTTGCCCCTCCATATAAGGATTTCCCCTCCTCCCCTCCCACAGTCTTTTTCTTTCTCTCTCTCGTCTGCTACAGTGAGTCTTTCCCGACCCCCATACTGCTATCCCATCTCCCCTTCGACTCTTTTACTGATTGCTCGCTTGCTCAGTACCTCAACGCGTTCTGCCGTTGTCTCTGAGCAAGTTTTCTACACAGATTTTTCTAGTATCTTCCAAAGAACTACAAAAGTTAAACCGTCACCATGGGGTATGTGCGATCACTCCAGCTTCACTCAGAATCACTTTCCTAACCCTTCTTGCAGTAAGGAAGAGCGTTCCCACATCAACATTGTCGTTATCGGCCACGTCGATTCCGGCAAGTCTACCACTACCGGTCACTTGATCTACAAGTGCGGTGGTATTGACCAGCGTACCATCGAGAAGTTCGAGAAGGTAAACAACTCTGACTCAACCTCATCACATCACACTCGATACTAATCCCCATCACAGGAAGCCGCCGAGCTCGGTAAGGGTTCCTTCAAGTACGCTTGGGTTCTTGACAAGCTCAAGGCCGAGCGTGAGCGTGGTATCACCATCGATATCGCTCTCTGGAAGTTCCAGACCGCCAAGTATGAGGTCACCGTCATCGATGCCCCCGGTCACCGTGATTTCATCAAGAACATGATCACTGGTACCTCCCAGGCCGATTGCGCTATTCTCATCATTGCCTCCGGTACTGGTGAGTTCGAGGCTGGTATCTCCAAGGATGGCCAGACCCGTGAGCACGCTCTGCTTGCTTTCACCCTCGGTGTCAAGCAGCTCATCGTTGCCCTCAACAAGATGGACACCTGCAAGTGGTCCGAGGAACGTTACAACGAGATTGTCAAGGAGACCTCCAACTTCATCAAGAAGGTCGGCTTCAACCCCAAGTCCGTTCCCTTCGTCCCCATCTCCGGCTTCAACGGTGACAACATGCTCGAGGTTTCTACCAACTGCCCCTGGTACAAGGGTTGGGAGAAGGAGACCAAGGCTGGAAAGACCACCGGTAAGACTCTCCTCGAGGCCATCGACGCCATTGAGAACCCCGTCCGTCCTTCCAACAAGCCCCTCCGTCTTCCCCTCCAGGATGTGTACAAGATCTCCGGTATTGGCACAGTTCCCGTCGGTCGTGTCGAGACTGGTATCATTACCCCCGGCATGATCGTCACCTTCGCCCCCGCCAACGTCACCACCGAAGTCAAGTCCGTTGAGATGCACCACCAGCAGCTCAAGGCCGGTAACCCCGGTGACAACGTCGGTTTCAACGTCAAGAACGTTTCCGTCAAGGAAGTCCGCCGTGGTAACGTCGCCTCCGACTCCAAGAACGACCCCGCTGCCGCCTGTGACTCCTTCAACGCCCAGGTCATTGTCCTGAACCACCCCGGTCAGGTCGGCGCTGGATACGCTCCCGTTCTGGACTGCCACACTGCCCACATTGCTTGCAAGTTCTCCGAGCTCCTCGAGAAGATCGATCGCCGTACCGGTAAGGCCACTGAGGTCTCCCCCAAGTTCATCAAGTCCGGTGACGCCGCCATCGTCAAGATGGTTCCCTCCAAGCCCATGTGTGTTGAGGCCTTCACCGACTACCCCCCTCTCGGTCGTTTCGCCGTCCGTGACATGCGTCAAACCGTCGCTGTCGGTGTCATCAAGTCCGTTGAGAAGAACGCTGGTGGCGCTGGTAAGGTCACTAAGGCCGCCACCAAGGCTGGTAAGAAATAAATGATTCTCGGATGAAATTATGCCGTGATGATTTTTTCTTTGCTTCAAAAACAATTACTGGACCGAGCTAGATTTGACGTGTAGTCGCTCTGAATACTACATGCTTTCAACTCACTTCTTCATCTGTAAACACTCGTAGACTTCATCAGGTACTGGCATCGTACGTGCATTTGTAATTAATTAGACACACCAGTGCCCTTGCGCTGTCACTGTACATGTACCTACTCAGGTCCACGGGTGTTGTCTCTTTCAAGTTTTGTGGCTCTTGCGGTTCCCGAGGTCGCCCGTTGAATGAATGTCTTCGCACAACGTGTATCCGTGTCGCTGCCCAGGTGTTTCCAAGGTTCCCATGTTCTAGAGCCACCCTCCAGGACTTGAGCACTGCATACTGTATCATGGACGCATAACCATCCGAACGAATCTCAGAAATGGGCATGAGGCTGTTCAATTCAACCTACTTCGCTTCACTCCAATCTATCTCGAAGTCTACTAGATAATCATAGTGTTTCTCGAGGTCGCTGAGTGCTCATCCTCGTAGCTGGAAACATGCCCCCGAACCCAGGATGCGAGGATATGTATCCAGACCCAATGTTGAAACCATTATCATTCCACCAAGCCGTGTTATTCCTTGTATATCAAGCTGACAGTCGACACGCGATCACCTCCAGGGTTGGGCAGTTGAAGGCCACATCAATGTTGAATCATTTAGTCATCGAAGTATATGTTGACCATAACCTGTGGTGAAGAGTCCTTTCCCAGGGACGCGGGATATGTGCGGGCAGAGCGGCAAGCATGGTTCAGATATATTTGCCGTGTCACTGGTGTTCATTTGTATCCGACTGTCGATGATGCCTCAAGAATTATGAACAATGGGGTGGAAGTTGAGGCGAAAGGACCGAACAGTCAAAGAAAAGACTGATGTGGAATTAGAGGGTGTGATTTAACTTGTTCAGTCGCGGGTTTGGCCATGGACGCTGTGGGGTTCGTGGTGAGCTGGGATTCCAAGGTTAGTGTCCACGGGCGATGAGAACTAGAACACTCATTTGAACCAATCCAGATATCTTAGGGAACGTGGCTACTGTCTGTCTTTCCCGTGAGGCTGCTTCATCCGCAGTGGTACCCTATAGAGACATGGTCAGAGGCTCAAGAGCCGGCATCTTGTTCAGAGAATCTTTTTGTCGATACGGATAAATTAACATTTGGATTCGAGACTTGTAGTCCGTGTGAAGGAATGCAGTACCTAAGAGACTGCGGTCATATTCGACCATGGAGTATATAACCCGAGAAGTATTCGAGTCGATGGATTGCACCAGCACTTGCTACGTAGATATCTTCACATGTGCAGTGCATGCCTAGTTGAGCTGCAGATCCCTAAATCTATCAACTGGCGAATAATCGCGCAGCGGGTATACAAGTATTCACAGAACTGCACAACAATATCGTAGGGTATCAAAATTGCATTCATTGCCCAGTATATCAAGGGACTTTAATCGCTCTCATCGTACGCCTCGGATCCATCAGACTCCTCTTCCTCTTCTTCTTCCTCCTCCTCTTCCTCGTCAGCAGCAGGACTAGGACGCCTAGGAGTGCGTCTCCTCGCCGAAGGTGGCACCGGAGTCACTCGAGCCGCCGGGGCCTCTTCCTCTTCATTCACATGGCCATTACGCTGGCTTTGCGGCTCCTCAATCTCCCTAGGCTTGGTACCCAAGCTCCTTGCGAGCCTCCCCTCAAAGTCCACAAGTTCGTCCCTCTGATATTCAGGCATGTCTGCAGTAGGGGGCGCCTCCTTGCCGTAGACAGTGCGCACCATCCCGGCCACAGCACCGGTGCCAACTTCAACCTTGCCCCGCGGTCCGAGAATGTACTCGATGATCTCCTCCCCGCCATCCATCTCCCGCGTCTTGACAAGGTACCCATCCTTGCATAACCGCTGCAATAGCTTATCTGTGCGATCTAGAGGGGTAGAGACATCCGCGTTTGTGCGCGCAAGGTACCGATCGAGTTTCTGCTCTGCGAGTGAGCCACCGTTCAGCGTGATCAAAGCAATGATAAACGTGTAGATTCCCGTATACGTGCTCTCAACGTGAAGCGACGGTGTCTTTGTTGGAATGAGAATATCAGGGGTCCGGTATGCGTGTGGTAGAGTCGAAGTCACGATCCAAGACTTGGTGGACGAGGACTTCTCGGTCTTCTGCGCCGCTGCCGGGAGTCAGAACGGGTGCAAGGAAGGGAATGGGGTGTTAACTTACCGCGGCGCTGTGCAACGGTGGACTTTTCTCGCGCCGGCAACTCGGTCATCTCCATGCCGAATTTTGTGCGCAGCTCGCGTTGCGCTTGTTCGAAGACCGGCTTGAATGACCCGCTGCCTTGCTCGCCGAGCACTTTGGCGCTGATTTCTGGTCGTCGGATTGGCAGGCGTGAGTATTCGCTTGCGAGCGCTAGTCGGACCATCTTCTTCACCATTCCATCGGTGCTCGTCGGTGCGCTGGGTCCATCGCTGTCGGAATCGGGGGAGTCTTGTCTGCGCCGACGTGCCGGGGTGGACTCTTCATCCGAGTCTGGGTCTGCCTGGTAGCCGTTAGAGGGGTCTTGTGAAGATTAATTTGGCGCTTACTCTTCTTCGTCGAGGCATGATTGTGGGATTGTGAGGTGTGGGAGACGCGACGCGATAGAACGATTATACCCCATCAAGGCTGGTCTGTGCGCCCTTATCGATAGACAAAGAACGGCTTTCACCACTATATTTCTACTTTCTTTGAAAGACTCGAGGACAAAATGAGAACAGGAGTTAGAAGCTGTCAAATAAGGGTAGAGATTGGAATATGATCACCTATTTATAGCGGAGAATAATCACTACACAAAGAAGTCGGGAACAAAGTACAAATTACCAAAAAGAGCTCAAAACCCGTTGAGACAAATGAGACAAATGGTATAATGGCAAAGGCTAGGTACATCCAACACAACAAGCATCGAGGTATTATTTTCTCTAGAAAAGGAAAGACGCTCAAACAAAACAGTCTAAAAAAAATCAGTGGCTGTTCTTCTCAACAACCTCCTTCACCTCCTCCTTCTTAGTCTGCAGGAAAGTGCTGATCCAAGCCAACGACTCCTGCGACAGCACCAAGCTCGTAGTAACCACGGCTTTTCCGGAAGCCAAAACACCGTCTCCCCCGCACTTCTTGTACTCGGATCCGTAGATGTCGTACAAGTGGGTCTTGGCGTCACCGGCCAGGCGCGCCGGAAGTGAGGCCCGGTTGTAGATGGAGCCGCGCAGCTTCTGGGTATCTTCCTTGATGATGGGGAAGCGAGTGTCGATCTCGGTGAGGCCCTTGTCGCCCAGGGTGTCGGCACGGGCCAAGTAGGGTGCTACATAGCTGTAGGGGGTGGAGAAGTAGGGTAGCACGGGCTTGGCCAGGCGGGTGTAGCCATGATCGACCAATTCGATAGACTTGGCTCCGTAGGGGTTGCCTTTGTAGAAGGAGATGGAGTCGGAGACAATAGGGTAGGAAGTCAGATGCTGGGAGGGTTTGTTAGTGAGTGGCTTTTTTTTTGGGCTTGTTGAGTTGGATTTGAACGTACGTCGAGGAAGTGGGAGTGCTTCTCGCCGTTGACGATTGGTTCACCCATTTTGGATTCTGAATGGGGCATGGAGTACAGATACAGAGAGTCAGAGAGAGATTCTAGGAAGAAGAAAAGGAAAGAAAAGAGAGAGAGAGGCGACGAGGAGATAGCACTTGTATAGAAAAATAGGATTTTCACATGTGATTGCGGCGTCATGCAACTGGGCAGGGCCTTAGCGCAATTGTATTTTTGCCTGGTCTTTTTTTGGCCTTTCTCTTCTCGCTAGGTAACTAATTACCGCGCTTGGTATTTTTCTTTTTTTTCTCTTTGGGGGGTTTTTTTGCTATGACCTTTTATTTCCCGTGTTCTTTTGGAGGGGTTGTTTTCCCGGTGGAATCGGCCTTAAAGCCTTCCAGTGGGCCATTGACTTTAGAGGCCTTGGGATTGATCTTCAACTCAATCAGTACAGACTCCGGAACAGTCTCTCGCAAGTTCATTATCTCATTTCCAAGCCAATTGCGAATCGACCGAAAACAGAGAAAAGCAGCAAAATGATAGCTTGCAATTATCATGTGAAAGTGGGTCGCTGTCAGGTTCCAAGGTTCCACTTCTTATCGCCTATCTACTACAAGTCAACGGGCTTCTAATGTTCTATACTCTGCCTCTATCCATGGATGCTAAGGTGGTTATACTGTATCTCTACACCTATCAGCACAGTAGTCTCATAGCTTCGATATCTGTCACACTCAAAATGCCCTATCCCTTCTGATTCGTACTGCTTATTGCTGCTTATCTGCAGAACCCCCCGGGCCCAGACTGCCCACTTGGGCCAAAGTTTGTCGGCTTCCCAGTCCCTCAGCCACTTAGACCGCACTTACATCAGTGATCTCTCTCGGCCTGTGCGTACCCCTCTATACCCGGGAACTAAGGGCCTGGAACTAAATACGTCTCGTACTTTTGTGCTTGATTCGTGGAACCCTCTTCATCCGAATCTCGGCGCTTGTTTGAAACAATTAAACAGCTGCGTTGGAGAGTGCGACCCTGGTTATGACGCTTTATGCACCCTTGTGCATCCAAGTGTTTGTGATTCTCTTGCCAAACGACAGGGGTCCTCGGTACGACTAGGGATAAGCCGGAGATTGCGACGTCTCGCAGCACATGGAAGACTAGAAATGCAGACTCGGGATATAATGGAATATCATGGACAACTGTTGGCAGTCGTGATTGTGAATTGTTGTGAAATAATTTCTGAATAATGCTCCCCTATCATCTAGCGAACGGGCTCCTGTCGATCGAGTGGCAACCCACTCGATTAAGCTCTCTTGCAGATCCCTCCAATGGGTCGTGAACGGTAAGCCGGGCCACTCCACGGCTGCCCAGGTGCAACGTACATACATCTAACCTACATATGGGTACAGACATCGCATTAGCCCTTTCTCCACATTTGTTGGGATTATGTCACCGTTCTCAACCCCGACTGTCAGCACGCCCGTGACATACTTTCCAAGCCGTGCAGGTAACCGGTCAATACAGCCCGTGGGAAGCAAGCCATTTCAAATGTTCAAACATTCGCGCTGCTACTCCGTACTTGTGAATTGCCCAATCTTGTTACTAGACCCCAAGTGGCGTGCATTTCTCCCTGCACATCCAGCCCTATCAACCAGCGGAGGGGGGTGATCCGTGATTCGTTGTCAATTCACATGCGAAACATGATACTATGTGTGCTGCCTTGAGTCACATGAAACCAAGCAAAGAGCTCTTCCAGGCCCAATGACAATCGATGCCGAATTCTCATGTTCTCGAAGCGCTTGGTCCACCGCTTGGCGGTGCTAGGACAATGGCCCTGGTGCCGCCCTGAATTGGCCCTGAGACTCCCACGTCAACATTCGTGCCAAGCGGGCTATCTGCGCTGATGCATTGAGTGTGTTCATTCTAGACCGCGCCACTCTGCGGGATGAACTCCGATTTTCAAGTTTCTGGGGGCTATCATGTGATTTCCCATACGGCTTGGTGTCGTTCCAGATGAAGGCTAGTCCTGGAGCACTTGAGGTTGATCAGTTGGCCCATGCTTGTCATGTAATGGTATATGGAGTCCACGGCTGGCAATCATCATATAACTAACTCTAGAGGTATTGCACTTGATTTCAATGGAATCGAGGCTGTTTGACAAATGGCCCCCAAACGACATACTCCAAATGACATATCTCGCTCCCTCAGACCATCCATGTCTCCCACAACACCCACTCCCCATAGTTGGCCAATTCTCGTCCATTTCATTGCATTTATCTTGCTTGGTTGCTAATCTCCTTCTCTGACGTGACAACCGTAACGGAGCTCACCATCTCATTCGCCACCAATTTCCAACTGTTCCTTCCAATAGGCGCCCCGCAGCGTATACGCGGACACAAGCATTCGTTCCTCTCTTATTCTGATCGCCTATTTACAGTTGACGTTCGACTTCTTGGCTCAAACCACTAGATTAAAGACAATCAGCGCGAAACGACACAGAACACGTTGTTTTAATCGGGAAAAATCGTATAGCGTAGGGCTTTACAAATTTAAAGGTTTAGACGAAGCAGCGATATGCTACCAGATATTACAATCTGGAGGGCAGATGGCGTAAAGATAATCGTATTCACTAGCTATCTGCCTAACCTACGAGGAGGGGGCGCTTCAGGTGCCGGACACCGGACGCACTCTGACAAGGCATCCAAACTTCGTTGCTCGGGACGGGGTGGCCGAAAGAGACAAAAAACAACAACCGGGAGTAAAAAAAGCCAAACCCCGTTTGGATTCAAATGAGGTTCTGTATGGTCCAAATCCATTCAGCAAACTCCCGCAAATCTTGCTCAGATATCATGAGATTTCTTTCCTGCGGCTGATTAGGAGGTCGACCAACAATTTTGTCGAAAGGGAGCTCGAGATGTGTAGACGCTGTGGTTATGCTGTTCCTGCATGACTCGCCGGTAACAGTTGTAAGGCCATTGACTCGACAAAGTTTCAGTGATGCGGTCCGACGCGCTTGGAGAGGGGGTGATCTGGTTTGGGCGCTGTGTTCTCGGGGAACAAGTTCCCACAAGTTGAAGCAAATGTCAGTAGTCTCACGGTGTATCGTGATTGTGACTGCGAGATTGACCGGCGAAGTTTCAGTCTCTAGCCAACCATGTGCATCGAGTGCGAGTTGATTTGCGGACTCTGGGAAGCCCACATCGACAACAAACCTTAGCGTGATAGGTTTTGCTGATGTAGCCCAGCTGCAGTCAGCTTCCTTACGCCAATCTCCAATTTCCTCAGTGGCTGAGCCGGTAGCCCACACTTCATCCTGGACATTTAATCTGTGTAATTCGGAGTTGATCAGATAATCGAATTCTCTGATTGCGACATGATGGGCACGGTTGGGTATGATTTTGGAGATTAGGATTCTTGTTGTGATATTGTACGTAAACCGACAGAACTTGCTGAGTTGCGATGCGTCGTCGCTGAGTCTGGAATGTATCTCTGGAGGTACAGCCGTGCACACAACGTATTGATCGTAATGGCGCCCTTCTAGGAGCAAGCCTTGAAGGTGTCTCAGGGATCTCTTCAAATCCGCCTCAGTGGTGAACTTTTGCTGGGAAAACTTGTTGTCTACCAATGTGATGGGATCCTCAGAGTTAACTTGCACAGACGAGCATCCACAAGACGTGTGGCACGAACACTCAGGCACGTTGTGGGAGGATCGAGTTGAGTCCATGACGGTGGATGAGAAGGGTGCGAAGCGAAGAAGAAAGATAAGGCAGTTAGATGAAAAACAGGCAGTCACTACCGATGGAAAGTGGAATCTGCACAGTCGGTTGCTGGTGTTGATAAGACTGAGTAGTAAGGAAGTCTGGATCTGACCTGTAAAGGAACTATGTGCCAACGAGGCCTAAGTCCACAGTGCAGAGCCGTAAAGTGAGAAGTCATTAAGAAATCCAAGACAGTGCGAATTGGAGTTGGGCTAAGGGGAAGGGAGAATGACTCATGAGTGTCCCAAGAAATGTACAAGATTGTATCTCTCTCAGCGCCGGCGGAATATACTCGTAGCGAACAGTGATGACAGTAACTCGGACGAAGGTTTGATGAGAGGGTGTCAGGATGACGCAGCGTTTGGGTAAACATTGAAGTGTGTGGTCCCCTATGGATTTAGGGGCCTAGCTTATATACCGCTACAGGCAAACTAGGAAGTGTCTCCTAGTTTGGCTATGGCCTTTTTGGCCTAGTGGATACTAGCTGTATTGGTGCTAATGCTAAGGTGGCGGCTTCTCTAGCGATATTGGCATCCCATTGTAACCCGGTACAAAAGCGTCACGGTCTTCATCCATGGATTGGAACAAAGACATGATGGCAACTTAGAAGTCCCGCGTGGCGTGTCGCACTGTATGGGCCTCGGCACTTGAGCCTGTAGGACGATAAAATCGTGTAATGTTGAACTGAAAAAGCCGTATTGCCAGGTCGATATATTAAGATTATTCAAACATCTTGCTTCCGATGTTGGCTTGCAGCTTCCAAGGTTGTTCTGGGTCTATTCACCACATCAGGTGAGCCGATCGTGTGTATTGGCGGTCTGACATCTCCGAGTATAGAAGACGCATCGTTGTATTTACTGTGGCCTATATTATAGCGCGTATCTTAGAATATGCATTCCATTTAAGGTTGTAGTTCCCATCGTTCATTACAATAAACTGTGTTTAAGGTCTACCAACCTTGAAACAGAAAGTCGCATATAATGTGCTACAGTGGCGTTTCATAAGGATTTGACCTCCAGTACTTTGGGATCCACCTTTTAACCTGACCAATTTGTATATAATAAACTTGTCTGTCTTTTTTGCTGTCTTTCTAGTTCTCTTTTTAGATATTATACCGGATCGAAGTCCAGAGCTTTCAGGCGGTATCTAGTATCAAAAGAGTAGGTCTGTGGTTGAAGTACTCAAGGTCAAATACTTATAGAACTACTTTACTTACTATATGGGGTTAAGCATCTAGTCTACACGAAAGAATAATTTGTGGCAGAGTTTTACTGTAGGATGATCACTTTGGCCTGGGGTTTATAAAAGGAATATCTTGTCGTCTAGCCAAGTGGAATAGTTGGGACCCTAAGAACAACACGAGGCCCCCTAACGTACTCAGACTTCTGGCAAAGAACCACCAACCAAAGGGCCCAGAATGGAGTATCAATCATTTCTCCACTGGGAGGCGCACAAATTGGGAAATAGACCCCACCTGTGTTCGTGCGAACGGTAACCTCAGCAGCAAAGAAGGGTGGCGTCGGGATCTCTTGCACGAATCTGTCAGGGACATCAGCAATTTTTTCGACCTGCGCTTTGATACGCTGCCACTCGGCTTGATGGTGTTGATTAAAATGACAAGTCCACACCGGGTCAGTGTTGCTTTCAGCTAGACTTGCGGACACATCCCAAATGAAGTATTCGGTGCCGACCCACCTGTTCAAACTGGAAGGGGTGGAGCTCACATTTAGAGCGTCGCGATGCACGTCGTATTCCATATGTATGAACGGATTTGCGTGCATTGCGAGTGTGGGGACCTTGTAGTACCTGTGAACTGAATCGTCGGCCCATTCCTCGTCTGGATGTTCCCATATAGTTTCGTCGACCTGGAGCGGTTTAGCGACAAATTTCCCTGATTTTTTTGGGAGCTGGAGCTCAGAACAACTCTCAATTCTCTGGTATTCTATCCAGTAACGCTCGGTCTTAGTGTTGTTCAATGTCATTTTGTAGGAGTCTGGTTGGATGATGTTTTGCTTGCGTCACGATCAGAGCCATTTATATACTCGATGCTGAAGTCCAGGGGAACAATGGACATTAAGAGGGTTCCAAATTGTTTTCTGACCCAGGACTGAGCCTTGAAAGTGTGAACAGGCCGCCAATAAAGCCCATTGTTCAGACTGATGCTGACAGTTTCAACAACGTTCTAAGGATCCAAGACTGCAGGTCCAATGAATCAATGGGGCTCTTTGTGCTCAAGCAAATAGTGCAGGGGTTGATTAGGCTGATCACAAAGCCAATGATAGGAGAGATGGAAATGCAAAATTCCAGTCCGCTTTGGTGGGTAGAATGGAGGTCAAGTTTGAGTGCACATCGGGGGAGTTTGTGCCTCGAATGCGGAATGTGTCTTGGCGGGGGTGGGGTTGATCGGAGATGATCTATATTTGCGTCAAGGACTGGGATCAGGACCTAGACCTTTCGAATGGCCATGATGTTCCCTCAAAGATCCATTGCGACTCTTCTCATCCCAAGGTCATCCGAAGGTTAGCCGAACCATGTCCTTTACAGTGGTTTCCCATAGACATTTGACCTTGAGTACTTCGACCTTAGACCAACTCGTTTAATGTCTAATCATCCAAGCCATTCTAGACGATGTAATACCTAGAAGACACCAAAAAAGACACCAAAAAAGAGTCTTAAAAAGATAGCCAAGTTTAGTATACACAACCTTGGTATTCAGTCGGGCTAAAAAGTTGATTCCAAAGTACTGGGTATCAAATAGTCATGGAACACCACTGTACATTCGGAGGCTTCGGGTACTCCATGAAGTAGCCGTAGGTATAAAAGGTTGTATTAGTGCCTACGAGGATGGAGCGCAGATAGAAGGAATGCAAGGCCACATAATGTCAAGAAACCAAATCAGAAGATTCATATTAGACCAACACCTCGTGACTACGAGGTCATTCATCGGGGATCTGCATTGAGATCTAGACCAGAATCCAGACCCAGAGGGGAAATGTTGCGGTTCACAGGCAAAGACAACATTGATTTTTGAAATAAATTGTTCATTTTCCATTTCATTCAGACGGACACCAGGTATGGAAGTGGCGCCCCTCGTTAAAACTGGAGTTCATCGACACAATCCCGAATCTGATTCCAGCTATGGTATATGTTTTCCCATCCCATGCTCGCAGGGGACCGAATGTGCTCGATGGTTTTTCGACCTCGCCTTCACCTAGACCCGTGCGCTCAAAACGACAAAACGCCCAAGTAAACCGTTTAGAAACCTGTAAAATATCAGCGTTGCGAACCAACAAACAGTGTAAGTCCGGGCACATACGCAGGGCAGTGAAGAACCAACGGTTCTTGCCGCTGGTGTAACGGTCCTCAAGAGCCTTCTTGATGGTCTTCTTGGCGTCCTCGCGCTGGGAGACCTCCTTGAAAGTGTCGTTGGAGACGGTACCCTTGAGACCCTCAAGCTCGAGAGTGTAACGGGTGGGCATCAAGTGGTTGTAGTTGACGACCTTGATGAAAGGCTTGATGCGGCTGCGGCGGTCGACGAGCTTCTTGCCCATACCACGGGTCACCTTGAGGGGGTAACGCTCGATACCGGCGACAATGGCGTAGGAGAAGGGGTGCGACTTGGAGCCAGCATCGTTAGGCTGGACAATGACGACCTGTTTCGAGAAAAAAAATGCCTGGTTAGCATTCTGAATTTTTTGCGCATTTCCGTTCCCTCTTTGCTCATTTTTTTCTCCATTGCGTGCGCCTGTCGAGATCCGTCGCTTGCATATCGTCCATCTCTTTCCGGTTCATGTTCATGGTCGGGGGAGGATTGTGTCGTACCTTCTTACCGGCGTAACGGCCACGGGTGATGATGGCCACACGGCCGACTTTCATGACTGTAGCATTTAATTAGCACATAGATCGCGGGGTAGATCGCACGGTCATAACGTACACTTCATTTTGAAGGTCCCGGGGGCGGCGAGGATTGGTGGTTGTCGAGATACGGAACGGTCAAGCTCGAAGTGATCGTTTTTTCGGAGTGAGAGGCAGAGGGTTTCAGGGCACAGTAGCGATTTGTGTGCTGACGACTGATTGGTTGACTTACCGACAGACGGTGTCTAACTACTTTCGGACTAGTCGCCCCAGATGAGAATTACATAAGCGACTGAGGTGGCGGGGTTCACCGCCTTAGTTGGCTTTGGGCAGTTTGGGCAGTTTGGGCCGCTGACTCAGTTTGTTTACCCGGCGATCGTAGTTGCCCCGGTTGCTATGGGCCTAGGTGATGTGTACGCATTGCTTTCTCCAGACACTAGTCGGCCTTGTTTTCTTCTTATCAAGCTGATCTCCCGGTGACTTCCATCTTCAACTTTGGGATTGTCAGCTTTTGCTTTGTTCTTCCAGCGTTTCCTCCCTTGTGTTGATATGCCCTTGACGACCTTGCTTCCCGTTCTGACTTAATCCGCATTCTACATTACTTCACCACATTCCCACCCTCCATATTGCCAATACTTGTCTGAGACACCTTGACAATCCATTCACGACATCATGCCAGGTCAGGACAGGGACGTTCCCCGTGACCGCGAATTGGTTCGGCACTCGATGTCGCACTCCGAATCTAAAGTTCCAATGTAGGTGACCCACCCATAACACTGCGCTCCATGAGTGACTTCAAACAAAAGCTAAAACGCGGCTTGCGCAGGTGGGATAGCTCCGATCCCGAGCGTGCGCCTCCGCCGCTCCCAATGAATCCTCGTTCAATGAGTCCATCAATGAGCCCGGCGACAAGATCTCATGTTTCTCCCGGCATTCAAGCCGTTGCAGCGAAATTCACAGAGAAGTCCAGCGATAATGCGCCGAGCTCATACACCACAAATCCAATGCCATCCAAGTCCTCTTCCCCGGAGAGGTCGTTGATCAAAGGTCAACATCATAAGCGCATGCAGTCCTTGCAACCTGAAGATACCCGGCAAGATGCGCGCAGCGAGTTCATGACCTATCTTGAGAACCGATCACCGGAGCGACCTCTTCGTGCAACAATCGTCGAGGGTACGAAACAGCGCGACCCCAGCAAGTCTACCAGTTCGCCGTCGCTCCGCCAAGACGCAGAAAAGGATGTGACATATTCGCTATCAAGCCGATACCTTTCCAAACCAATATTGGGCGAAAGTACTCCGCCATCTGCGACCATGTTAGCTTTACAAAACATGCAGCTCCCAATGGAGCCCGACCCTCCTTCGCCCTCCAAGCCTCCTAAGATGATCGCCGCCCCATTTGAGCCTCGACCGGCGCCCATCCAGAATACAAGTATGGATTCGCTCGCGAGCCAGATCCACAGCCTTACCGACATCGCCAGTGGCTTGCAACGCGAGATGATGAACCTGAGCCGACGCAGCAAAGATAATGCCACCGATCTGGTCAGCCTCAAGGCGGCCACCAACGCCCGCGACGAGGATATTCGCAAGAGTCTCAAGGAGTTGTCTTCCCACCTCACAACTAAATATCTGGATACCGAAACCTCAAGGTTTGATTTCAGTAATCTTTTCAAGGGTGGTGATGGGCCTAACCCAAAGGATCCGGATAGTCCCGTTTCGAAGAGAAGCTACTCGGTCCCCCGTATGCCCAGTCCCAACCCGTTTGCGTTTGATCGCGACTCGTGCGTCTCACCCGCACCGATCTCCGACGGTTCCGCCGCTCTTGCTTTGCTGGAAAAGGTATTGCGCGAGATGGCAACGAAGGAAGGTGAGGAGAGGATCCTGGAGCTCGTTGAAGAACTTAAGTCTCGACCGGCCGCCACTGCATCCGACAAAGAGGCCGACACCAAAGTTACCGCCATGCTCGAGGAGATACTCAACCTCGTCAAGGAGGACCCCGCCAGCAAAGCCCTTGTTCGTTCTTACGGCATGGCGAACAACCTCAGCACCGCTCAACCGGAAGATGAAAGCGAGCCCACAAGATCTCGCTCGACAGACCCTGAGACTGTACGTGCACTTGATCTTTCCAAGTCTGACAAGGGAGACATGATTAGCACCAGTTCCGAAGAAGTCCTGGCTGTCCTCACAAGCGTCAAAAACAGCGTCGTCGAGTCCGGCGGACTGACAAATGGTGTAAAAAGCCTGGTACGTGAATTGCGAGGTGAGGTGCTGGGGATGGGCCGCGAACTTGGCCGCAGACTCGACGACATCGAGACGACCCGTGCCAGCGATGAGACCGACGACAAGCCACGAGCTGCCGGCCCCGAAGAAATATCTGCCATTGTGAACCGCAGTCTTGACGACCTTAAAGAGCAGCTGGCTGCCACCATTAATGAAAGTCGCCAACAATCGTCTGACCTGGCTGAGTTCCGATCGACCATGAACAGCGCTGCAATCTATTCAGTTGTGAAGAAAGCGTTGGATGAAATTGAACTACCTCAACCGCAATCAGAGCCCCGAGGGGCTGAGATGGATCGAGAGGACATCCTTGAGACCGTTCGGGAAGCCTGGGAGACGTACAAGCCTGAGATTGAGTTCAACAACTTCGGCTTGGAACGTGATGAGATTCTCACCTGCCTTGAACAAGGACTCAAATCTTACCAGCCGCAGCATGAAGAAGCAGTTACCTACGATCAGGTCCTTGCAGCTGTGGAGGACGGTATGCAGAAGTTCAATCCCCCGACAATTGAGGCGCCACCTGGTATCGGCCGTGACGAGATCATTCTGGTCATTCGCGAATGCCTGGACAAACAAGCGGATCCTGCTCCAAGATCACTCGACGAAGAACATGTCGGCCACCTGAACTCTATGCGAGATGAGATCCTTGAGGCAGTGGCCAAAACCATGGCTACTCACCACGAAGGTGTGAAATCGATCGATGATGAGCACATTAACCACTTATACGGCGTTCGCGACGAGATAATGGATACGCTTACCGAGAAAATCATCGCCAACAGCGGTAACAAGTCCATCGACGAGGAGCATGTCACTCACCTCCACTCTGTCCGCGACGAGATCATCGAAGCTGTGACTTCAGCCGTTGCCACTCATGCCGCGGCATCTAAGCCCGAAGAGGACGACCAGACGGCCACCCACCTCACTTCGTTGCGTGATGAAATTCTCCAAGCAGTCGCGGGTGCGATGGCCACCAATGACACAGGGTCAAGAGAGTTGAGCGACGAGCATGTCAACCACCTCTACTCAGTCCGTGATGAGATCATGGAAGCCATTACCGGAACCATGGCGGCTCAAAGCACCTCAAAGTCTGTGGATGAAGACCACCTTACCCACCTGAACTCCATCCGCGATGAAATCCTCGGGGCAGTAGCTGGATCGGTGGCTCAAAGTACACTGAGCAACGATTCTGGACTCGGTCGCGATGAGATTGTCAGCGCTGTCTCCGATGGCCTTGAAGCTCACTTCACCGCAGCCAAAGAGATGGACGAGCCGAATATCTCTCGGCATGACGTTATGAACGCTGTGAATGAAGCCTTCGATGCCCAGCAAACGGCTCTCAACGCCAGCAGCGGCCAATCGAGTGTCTCGCGGGACGAGATCTTGAATGCGATCGCAGAGGGAATCGAAACCTCGATGCAGACTCATAATTCGGCGCTTGTTGCCAACGTTCCACAAACCCTGTCCCGTGAAGAAATTCTCGGGGCCATTGTAGATGGCATCGACCAGTCACGTTCTTCTGCCGACACCGAAGACAAGCTTTCACGGGATGATGTTCTCAGCGCCATCTTGGAGGGCCTTGAACAGTCTCCAAGCCGCACGGAACCAAGTATATCCCGGGACGAGATTTTCAGCGCCATCGCCGACGGCATTGAAAACTCGCAGAACAGTTCCCGCTCTCTCGCCGTGACAGAGCACGCGCACGAGGATGAAAAGCCTTCCATCTCGCGTGATGAGATTATCTCTGCAATCGTGGAGGGTATCGAGCATTCCCGTGCTTCATTGGGCGACTCCTCTCAGCCAGCCATTTCAAAGGAGGAGATCATGGGTGCCATTGTCGAAGGCATCGAAGCCTCACACACAACTCAGCAATCCGCACTGAGCACCAACGTTCAAGAGCCAGCGATGTCGCGCGAGGAGATTTTGAGTGCTATTTCTGAAGGCATTCAAAATGGAAATTCGGTGGCACGAGAGATCGAACTCAACCAGGATGATTTAATGGAGGCAATCACGAATGGTTTGAACGAGGCTATCGGGGCTACGAACATTCAAATTGGTGGAGATGTAACCGAGCGCCTACAAACCCTGGTCGATGACATGAAGGAGGAATTCAAACAGTACTCATCGGCCAATGGTCGGGATACCGAGCAAGTCCTTGACGCTGTCAAAGACGGCATTGATGTCGTTCGCAAGGAGATTGAGACCTACGTTGCCACCACCGCTGATCTTTCGGGCAAGGATGAAGTCATTGACACCGTCAAAGAAGGCTTCCGTCTCCTTCAAGCCGACATGGAGAAGACCATCACTGATTCAGCTCTTTCCGCTGGTTCGCGGGGCACACCTGACACCCCCGAGCTTTTGGACGCCATGGAAAAAGAGTTCGAGCATCTACGCGGAACAATAACTACTCTACTCCTGCGCGATAATGCCCCTGGTGACAAGGACGAGATCTTGGATGCCATACGTGAAGCTTCCGAGCAAACCAAAACTCCTTTGGGCAATGAAGATGTGATTGAATCCATCAAGCTTGAGTTTGAGAGTCTCCGGGAGCGCATGGACATGAGCGTTGTTCGTTCTGAGCCTGGTGCTGAGAAGGAGGAAATAATATCGGCACTCCGCGAGCACTTTGACAATCTTCGGGAAGAAACGGCGCAAAGTAAAGAGAACAGTTCGTCGTCGACCGAGCTCCTTGATGCAGTTACTGGCGGCGTTGACTCAATCCGCGACGATTTGAAGAAGCTTCTCGACAAGCCGGCCGAATTTAACAGCACCGAGATCCTTGAAACAATCAAAGATGGCCTTGCAGACTTGAAGCTTGAGATGGACAGTCTCCGCCAATCTAACAAGGAGGTCGAGGAAGCTGGATCCACTCGTGGGGGTGAGTTGATGCTCGCAAACGAAGCACCGGCCCCAGAGAGCGAGGCATCTACCATTGTCCCTGACATTGATGGATTGAAAGCTCTCATCACTCAGCTTCATGACAAGGTTGAATCTACTCCCCGTTCGGTGGAGCCCGATGAAGATGCCTTGAAGCGCTCTCACCTTGACGAGGTCCTCGCTGCTCTTCACACAGTCCATGAGAAGGTCGATTCTACACCCCGTTCAGCAGAGCCAGACGAGGACACTTTGAAACGCTCCCACCTCGAGGACGTTCTTCTCGGACTCCAAAGGGTTCAAGATAAGGTTGACAGCATCGAGTCTGCACCGCGCTCCATAGAGGCTGACGAGGATACGTTGAAACGCTCCCATCTTGACGAGGTGCTCGCCGCTCTCCAAAGCGTCTATGAGAAGGTCGAAGTCATTGAATCTACTCCCCGGTCGATAGAGCCTGATGAGGATAGCTTGAAACGTTCCCACCTCGATGAGGTCCTTCTTGCCATCCACGAGCTCCAGCTTGCTGTGGGTGAGATGAGTGCTCAGAAGCCTGCTGAAGACGATACTACCGCGAAGAAGGAGGATACCGAAGCACTGGAGCAGCTGATTCTCAGCACTAAGGCCCAAATCGAGGAGCTGGTTTTCCCTGCGCCTGATAATGTTGCCACTCCCGAGCATATCGAAACCCTCGAAACCATGATCCGGGAAGCCAAGGAATCTATCGCGGAATTCTCCGGTCGCATGGAAGCCGAAGCCCCTACAAAGGCTGAGATCGGCACGCTGGAGGGTCTTATCAAGGATGTTTGGGTTGTTCTTGAGGAGATGAAGAACAACGCCAAGGAAACCGAACAAGAGGATCCTGCTGAGAAGATCCTCAAATCCGATCTCCAAACCGTGGAGGCCATGATTTTTGAGGTCAAGACCCAAGTCGACGAACTGAAACTTCCCGACGTTGATACCCTGCCAACCAAAACCGACATCGAGGGCCTATCTGGCTTGGTCAATGACTTCAGGGAAAGAATGGAGGCCAACAATGAATTGACGGCCCAAGGATTCGACGCTCGCAAGGTTGAGCATGGTGGCCTTGCTGAAAAGATTGACGAAGCCAAGTTTGTTGTTGGTGAGCTCGGAGATGAGCTGAAGAGCAAGCTTGACGGTAGTACCGAAGGTCTGGCCGAGCTCAAGCAGCTTCTCGAAGGTCTGGCTATCACAGCCGAGACTTTCTCTACTGTCGACAACATCAAGGAAGTGACCGATCTCATCAACAGAGAGTTCGAACGCTCCCGCGGCGAAGAAGACGCAGGCAAAGTCGAGAAGGAAGAGCGAGACGCCGCTGTTATGGCGAAGCACGATGAGACACAGGCCGCCATCATCGTGGAGCTTGGCACCAAGATTGATGAAAAGATTTCTGAAGTCCTCGCCAAGTACGAAGAGGCACACACTTCCCTCCATTCCAAGTTCACAGAATCCGAAGAGCGGGATGTGACGCACACGGAGTCCTTGGCAAGCACAAAGAGTCTCGCCGAAGATATCAGACTTGTCATTGGATCCATGGGCGACAGTGTAAATGAAACCTGCGAGCGCCTCAGTGTGGACACGAAAGCTCTCATTGAGCAAGTTGACCAGTCCCGTCAACAGATGGAGGAGATGCACAACGATGTGAAATCCCACAAAGAGCAGTCTCAGGCCGAAACCGAAAGAGCTGCCGCTGCTACTGATCGAGTGGAGAGCAAGCTGCTTGAGTTCCATCCTCAGATTCTGGAGTCTGTGCAGGAGATTCTGAACATCGTGAACCAGCACTATGATCACTCGCAGAGATCAGCGGAGGATTTCAAGTCCGAACTTTCCGCGTTGCCAGCGAACATCCCTGCAATGTTACCTGCGCTTCCTCCCCCAGAGCCGGAAGCAGAGCGCACCCTCGCTATTGAGGATACCCCTCTCAGCAGCAAGCTCGATGACATCCTGGAACACGCACGGAACAGTCAAGTTCATGAAATTTTGAATACTCTCCTCGATCACTCAAAGGACACCAAGGTTCACGACACCTTGAGTACCCTGGTTGAGACTTCGAAGAACGACCAGATTCACGAAAACTTGAACACATTGTTAGAGAACTCAAAGAATGACCAGGTGCACGAGATATTGAACACCCTCCTTGAACACTCCCAAAATACCCAGGTTCATGACTCGTTGAGCAACTTGACTGGAAAACACGACCAGGTCCATGAGAGCCTGGCTACTCTGCTAGAGAACTCAAAGAACGATCAACTCCATGAGAAGCTTGATCGAGCTCTCGAACAAGGTTCGGGTTCAAATGACCAGATTTACGAGAAGCTCAACGAGCTGCTCGATCATGCAACCAGTGGCACTGGTCCTATCCACGAAAAACTGGACGCCTTACTTAGTCGCCCCGAGAACCCGCCTGACTCCGATAACTCCACACTTCAAATGACGAAGTTGGATGAGATGCACAGGGATATCATGGAGAATACTCGTAAGATGAACGAGATGTTCGCTGCGCAGTCAGTACTCGTTGCCGAAGACACTGAAAGGAAGCGCCGTGAAGCGGAGGAAGCTGCAGTTGCTTTGGAACGCAGAGTCGCGCAGCGTGAGCAGGTGGAAGCTGAGCTTGTTGGATTGCACGAAGAGAAGGATTCCATGCTGAACATGATTCATCGCCTCAGAGCCGAGAAAGAGGATATGATCCGACAAAGCAACAGGCTCACCAAGGATCTTTCTGGTCTTGAGACCGCTCTCGAGATTCGTCATGAGGAGATGCGACACATGGAAGACCGTGCTGACGGCCTGGAGAAGCGTATTCTGGAAGGTGTCCTCGATCATGCACGCACTGTTCTTCTGAGTCGCTCCAATAGTCTACAGGCTATGAACCTCAAGCGGAACCGCAGCACTCGGAGCACCCGCAGTTCCCGCGCAGGTGCTCGCAGCCCCAGCTCGGCTAGCTCGGCGAGTACCGCCAAAGAGTCCAAAGATAACCGCAGCCTTCTCGGAAGCGGGGTTGGAATGGCACTGAAACGCAGAGTTCCGAACTCGCTCCATGCTGGAACCACTGCTGTGCAGCCCAACATTGGAAAGGAGCGCCGCATTCTCAGCCTAAGTCATGTTACCGGCAATCGCGGCGCAGACCGACAGGTCAGCGGCAAATCTGGCATTGCCAACTTGAAGCGCAGTCACTCTGTGAAGTCCAACACCCTCCGCAAGGCCTCGTGGGCTGGTCCCACTTCTGTTGCAGACAAAGAAAACGAGCCCTTCCACGAAGAGGATGAGCTTGCAAGCGACACTGAGCGAGATGCTGGCCCCCGCCGACACACCAGCCACGCTGGATCTGACCGAAGAACGAGCTATGCAGGAAGCGTCGCTCCTTCTGACCGCAAGACAAGCTTTACGGAGAGCCATGCCCCATCGGAACGCAAGACAAGTTATGCGGGATCGGAGGCTGATACCGAGCGCCGAACAAGTTACGCGGGCAGCAACGCTGGGACCGAACGCAGGACCAGTTATGCCGGAACATGCGTCGGTAGCATTGCTGAGAGTATGGTGAGCGATGATTCCGACCCGCGTCGTGTCAGCGGCGTGAGTTCCAAGAATGACCACCACGTGGCGGAAAGTTCCATTGCCGAAGATGATCACGAGGATCGCGAAGATGACATCTCCGTCGATGGGTCTGAGTCAGGCGACGACGCTCGCACAGCCCACGAGGGTTCGGAGCATGCTGATGAAGACGAACCTGAGGATGACGAGGATCACGAATTGTCTCGCCAGATCAGAGAGGCCAACGAGGCCGCGGAAGCCGAAGTCATGAAGCTGTTATCTCCAACTGCTGATAGTGGACTTGGTACGGATGTTGCTGCTTAATTTGTTTTTTTTTGTTGTGTTTTTGGACGGAGTTTGGTTTCCCTTGATGTTTTCCCCCCATTTCATATACCACCTTGTGTTCTTCCCCGTTTTTTGGCCTGTATGACCGTTGTTTATGACTTTCGTTTGTGATTTTAATGTTTGCTTCTTTCTCTCATGTGATGTAGTTCAGTACAGTTTCTAGTGACCGAGGTCACATACTACCAATCACGTTATTCTTCCCAACTCTTTAGACTGTTTCTTTGTAGTCATGTCTTGTAGTCACAACGAGTCCATAGAATGACCTTTCCGCAGATCATGTGACGATCCCAACAGGTGGTTGCCTGAGGCCAAGCCGAGGCCTTCAGCCCATCTTATCACTACCCCATTCTCCCATGGAGCTAGCCTTTCTCTCCTAGTCCTGGGCTCTTTGGGTTTTCTCCGTTTTCAAACTTCCCTCTCCATGGTAGACCGGATAGGGCACCCCTCCAGCTCCATATAAATCCGACTGTCCCCCACATCGGGTGATACAAGTAGCTACCTTGGGTACTTGAGGGGACTCCGACCATGTTGGACCCTTTCCCACCGCCGCCGGCATGGCTACGGAGCTTCATTGAACCCTACGCCCTCTACTACAACAGCCCGACACTTCCCGACCACATCCATGAGGTGATCGGAGCCTTTGTCTTCTACCTGGTGATCCATGCGATTATCTCACCTTGGCTTTCGCCGATCCTCTTCCCGCAGTCTTACAAGAGCCTCAAGCCAAGAACCCAAGTGAACTGGGATATCCATGTCGTCTCCCTCGTCCAGAGTGTTGTGATCAATGTGGCCGCTCTGTGGGTCATGTATGTTGACCGCGAGCGTAGCGCCATGTCGTCTGGTGAGCGGGTCTTCGGGTACACGGGTGCCTGCGGTCTCATTCAGGCTCTCGCTGTTGGGTACTTCATCTATGACCTGATCGTCAGTGTCGTCTATGTGCGCATGTTTGGAATCGGAATGCTTCTCCACGCCGTCAGCGCTTTGTGGGTGTTTGGTCTTGGTTTTGTAAGTTGCATTGTCGATCTATCTGATCTATACCGCCATCAAATGATCGCCACTATACATATATTTCCCCATTCCCTAAACCCTTTCTTACAATCGCGCAGAGACCATTCATCAACTACTATGCACCAACCTTCATCCTCTACGAGCTCTCAAGCCCTTTCCTCAATATCCACTGGTTCCTCGACAAGGTCAACATGACCGGAAGCCGCGCTCAATGGTACAACGGAATGGCCCTACTGGGTACGTTCTTCGCTTGCCGTCTTGTCTGGGGAACTTGGCAATCCCTGATCGTATACTCCGACATGTGGAACGCACTGCAGCACACCTGGACCGCTGCCGCGTCTCCGCTCTCTGAACCCGTCAGCGTCAACGCAGCAGTGTTCTACCCAGCCCGTGACGGCAGCATGTGCATCGATGAGACCTGCGCTCGCGCCAATGCTGAAATCACCAAGTACAAAGACTTCACTTCAGCTGGCGTGCCTACCTGGCTAGTCCTCACGTACGTGGGATCGAACTTGATCCTCAACTTCTTGAACTACTTCTGGTTCTCCAAGATGGTCGAGACGGTGCTCAAGCGCTTCCGTGGACCCGCAAAGGGAACCGAGAAAGAGGGCACAGAGAAGACTAAGTTGAAGGAGGACATTGTTCATGAGGTTGTTCTTGAAGCGGCCTCGCAGTTGGAGCAGGATGAGAGCGCTGTCATGAAGGGTGATCTTTCTCACTTGCAGGAGCAGGTCTCTTCAGCCGTTGACTCCGGCCTTACGGATGAACTCCGCCAACGCAGGGCGGAGCTTGTTGCTAAGGTTCCCTTGCCCGGTGCTTGAGGCACTTCGGAACATGGGTCCAAATTGAGGCTGGAGCCGGTGATATAGCCCTCCCAACTCTCAAGCTCTTTCCAACAGAGTGCAGTCAAACCAATTGCTTGTTTGGAGTTTATGCATTGGCCGCTCGCTGTATATCGTCTATTTTTAGTGTTCATTCGCAAATCGGGCTCATGGAGCCATGTTGATACTAGACATTCACCAGGTCTACCTACGCAATGCTGTCCTGGTGTCAGCTAGAAGTTATCGTTACAGCCAGAATAAAAAAGATTAAAAAAGTCACTTGCAGAATCGCATTGCTTCATATCAGATTCGGATTTAAGAATTTCAATCCTGTCAGTCATATCCTACACCTGTCCAAACACCACATAAAGCGCCCGATATTAGAAGGAGAACAAACAAACAAACACACTTTCACCTGCTCAGTAGACAAGTCAAACGAGCACACGCTATCTATCGAGCAGCTGCGGCCTGCGCCTCGGGCTTAGCCAGCATGTACCGCACAGCCTCCTTAGCAACATCAGAGTCCCAAGGGCCATCGACACCACCATACCGGAACTCAGGCCCGCTGCCGTCTTCGCCACCACCACGGGTAGCTTCGCCCACAATGGTCTCCAAGTCGCGGCGTTGAGAGTTGATCCAACGACGCACAAAGTTGGCCGGGTCTTTGCTCAGAGCCGTGTAGAATGAGTGACGGGCCCGGGAGTGTGTGAGAGCCTGAACGATAAGGGCGATCTGGTCATCGAAGGACGAGATTTGGCGCAGACCAGCGGTGTAAGCGGGGTTTTGGGTGAGAGCCATCATCTTGGTGCGCAGCGGGTCCTCGACTGCGACTTGGATATCGTAAACGGTTGGCGTTGGGTTGGCATTGAATTCCTCGTCTACGCGGATGGTGTAGGGGAGCTTGATTGGCTCCATCGGGCTGGTGTGAGGGCCGACACTTTCGGGAATTTGAGGGAAGAACATTTGTTCACGTCCGAAGATCTAGATGTGTTAGTTAATAAAAACGAACAGAGAGCAAGAGACATACTGAGCGCAAGCGGTGATCGCAGCGCACTTGGCGCTTCTCTTCATCTTCCTGCAACTCCATCGCGCGAATGTAGTCCCAGATACCAAGCACAATTCCGCTTCGGGTTTCCTCTTCGACGTCCAGAACCTCTGCCAGCTCTTTGCTCAGCTTGTATCGCTCTGGGACTTCGTCGCGGACAAGACTGATGGTGGCATTCAGATTTTCTTGCGAGGCCCGAGAGAACTGTAGACTGTCGAATTCAGGGCCCGGGGGCGTGGGTGTGTTGGGGTGGGGGATAGCCTTCGTCCAGTTGACAGGCTTGACCTCGTCAGGAATTGCCGTGACAGGCTTATCAAACTCGATATTGATAGCCTTGAAGAAGTGCGAGAAGCGCTGCGGTTGGTTCTTTGAATCAGGCTTCTTGGCCTTGTCCGAAGCGCCGTCGTGGTCCATCGAATCCTCGTCATTCTCCTCCTCGTCTGGGACTGTGGGGTCTGTCTCGTCGTCTAGGAGCCGACCCTCAATGCGCACCTTGTAGCGACCGGAGCCAGGGTTGTTCCCGGATCCTTGCCAAGGCTGGTTCTCGACTGTGTTGGTAATCCAAATGCGCATAGTCCGGTACTTTTTCACGGTCTTATTGATAGAGTCTTGGATATCAAGTCTCTTCCGGATGACGGCCGCATCCAATCGCTTTTCCAGATCGCGGAGGTTCTTATATTGCTGAGCACCCTCGCCGATGATCACGTCTTCAATGTTGTCGGGGAGGTTCTTATCGGTGGGCTTGCGGCTGCGACGAAGGGCAGCATCATTAGGGTGGGGCATGGGACGCGCCATGTACTGCTGAGGAACAAGCTGTTGGACCGGGGCGTGCATGCCTGTATAGATGTCACGTTAGAAAGAGGGATTGGGCAAGGCGGTAAAAGGAGACGTACCTGGACGACGGGGCGCGGCTGGAGACCGATGCGCGGTCGGGGGCATGGGCCGGAAACCTTGCTGTATTGGGGCTTGCATTGCGAGGGTTAACGGGTGGAGCGGTGGATGGATGGGAGGATGCGAGATGTTGGAGTTGCGAAGTCGCGATTTTGCCGGCGCGCTTTACCCTTTTCGGAACGTCGCGAACGCCAGTACAAAAAGATACATTAACTGCGACAATTGCGACAATTGCACTGATTCATATTCTGTCAATAAGATGCCATAGTAATTATCGTGCAAGTCTCGATTATTTCCTATCAAGTCATAGTCTAACAATAATGGCAACAGATGTCCTTACTCCAGGAGAGATGCCTGGTTAGTATACAATCCCTCCACCACATTGCCGAGCTTCTCAATTGTGTCTAGTGCGGCATCGTAAGCTTGGTCCCGTTGTGTCTCTTCGTACACAATCAGACATCCCGAGCCTTGGTCCAACACTCCAATGATGACCTTGTCCAAGATCATCTGTGAGAGCTTCCGCTCTACCTGCTGTGTGTCCAGACCAACCATCTTGGCGATGTGATCCAGCTCAACCCGGCTGAAAGGCTCGATCACCTTAACCAAGTTCTGTTCCAACATGGCGTCGTAAAGGCGGCGGAGGTGGTTCCGAATGAACACATCGCTACCAAGTTCGTACCGGTAGTCCGAGAGGGCCTTTTCATATTCCTCCAGGGATCGGTTGGCGTGTGCTCGTGCCACGGCCTTCATAGCCTCCAGACGTGGACTAGCATACTTCTGCGCTTGTTTCGAGCCCAGCAATTGTGTGACATCATCCACCAGGTTCAACATGATCTTGCAAAGAAGCATGTACTGCAGTGTTGCTGTGGCCAGGTCGCCCTCATCGAGCGAGTTGTATCCTTCCAGAGCTTCGATGAAATAGGAGAATGAAGTGGTGAAGTCCTTGTCTTCGGCATGAAGCATGCCGCTCTGCATGTCCAGACCGGCCTGTAAGTTTGGCGGTGTGTAGACAGATGCGGCCGAAGTGCGGGCTGCGGTGAGAGCAGCGCGGGCCTTGGCCTGGTTGCCCAGAGCGTGGTAAACACGCGACTCGAGCAGTTGTACCTCCACCAGCATCAGCTTATCGTCCAGGCGCTTCAGCTCACGGAGAAGAGAGTTGATCAGAGTGAGAGCATCGTAGTAGGATTGCTTTTGCATGTAAATCGCGACAAGTCGGGCTTGGAGGGCCTGGCGAAGGAACGATCTTCGCTCGGAGATGGCCCATTCTATGCATGATTGGATGACGCTGCCTTGGAGCTCGAGTGTGTTGGGGATTTCGCTAATAAGATCCAGAAGTTGACGAACTAGAGCGAGAATGATCAGTCGTGGTTCATTGATGTCGAACGTCGCGCAACTTACCCAACTTGGCTGTCTTCGCTTTGGCGAATGACGAGAAGGTGTCACGGCTGGTCTTGATGAGGTCTGCGATCTCTTGGGGCTTCTTTGCGTCCCGGTAGGCCTCACCGAGACCAATCAAAGCATGTTCATAGTCTCGCGAGGAGGCCTCTGTAGACCCGGGGCCCTCAGAGAGGATCTTCTGATAACTGGGTGCTGCTTTCGAGGGATCCTGCTTCACCAGATCTCGGACTTCTTGGATCCGCGGTGAGACCTTGGAGGACATGGTGGGAAAAATCAGATGAGAGGATAGCGAGATAGCGTCTATAGGAGGTAAAGACAAGAGACGATGGTGGATTGAAGGGTAGGTTGATGACCAAGTCGGACGGGGAGCTTGAAGCTGGCGGCAGCTCGTCGTCTCTCACCGCCCGGCTGGCAAATCAAACAGAAAAAAAGTTCCATCGGCGTTTTCTCTTCCTCTCTCCAAAGTTTTCTCAGCAGCACCATGGTGAGTTATTTTGCTCGAATTTTTTCTCATTGGATAGCTATGCTAACATATTATAGAAAATCAAAGCACTTTCTCGCCCAACGGCGTCGCAGCAGGCCCCCGGGTCTTCTACCGTTCGCCAGGCGCGGAACCTGGACCCGACCCAGCATCCTTTTGAGCGGGCCCGTGAATACACTCGGGCTCTGAATGCGATCAAGATGGAGCGCATGTTTGCCGCACCTTTCCTCGGACAGATGGGCAACGGCCACGTCGACGGTGTCTATTCCATGGCAAAGGATCCCGGCTCTCTTAACCGTTTCGCAAGTGGCAGTGGCGACGGTGTGGTGAAGGTGTGGGATCTTCCTACGCAGGGTGAAGTCTGGGAAACCCAGGGTCACGAGAACATGGTCAAGGGTTTGTGTTGGACACCAGAGCGAAAACTCTTGTCTTGCGCAAGTGACAAGACGATCAAGTTGTGGGATCCCTACAACTCGACGAAGGAATCCCCGCCGATGGCGACCTACCTTGGAAACAGTGCTTTCACCAGCGTTTCACACCACCGATCTATGCCCTCATTTGCTGCCGCATCTGGTGTCATCTCCATTTATGACCTCTCACGTCCTTCCTCCACACCGTCGCAGACCCTCCACTGGCCCACCAGCGTTGACACCATCACCTCGGTTGCGTTCAACCAGACTGAGACGTCGATTCTTGCTTCGACCGCTATCGACCGCTCGGTGATCATGTACGACCTGAGGACCTCCCAGCCGGTGCACAAGACCATCCTCAAGCTGGCATCCAATGCCATTTCTTGGAACCCCATGGAAGCTTTCAACTTTGCTGTGGCCAATGAGGACCACAATGCCTACATCTTTGATATGAGAAAAATGGATCGTGCTTTGAACGTTCTGAAAGACCATGTGGCTGCTGTCATGGACGTCGACTTCAGCCCTACCGGTGAGGAGCTTGTTACTGCCTCTTACGACCGCACAATTCGCATGTGGAACAGGTCAACTGGACACTCGCGTGACATCTACCACACAAAGCGCATGCAGCGTGTCTTCTCGGCAACCTTCACGCCCGACAACAAGTATATTTTGTCTGGGTCTGATGATGGAAACATTCGTCTTTGGCGCTCCACGGCATCTGATCGCAGCGGCATCAAGAGTGCTCGCCAACGTTCCAAGCTGGAGTACGACCAGGCTTTGATCAAGCGCTACTCCCACATGCCCCAGATCAAGCGCATCAAGCGCCAGCGTCATGTTCCCAAGCCTATCAAGAAGGCTGGCGAGATCAAGCGCGAAGAGCTCAATGCTATTAAGAGACGTGAGGAGAATGTGCGCAAACACACTAAGAAGACTGATCTGAAGCCGAGGACCCACGAGCGTGAGAAGATGATTCTGACCAGTGAGAAATAAAAAAAACACATCTGCTCTTTCAAATCACGGCCAGGCTCAGTCGCAGATTTGCATGGAAGATTAGTCGAACAGAAAATATGTTCAATGGAGTGATAACCCCGCTTCATAATACACGCTTGGTCGGCTCTTCCACGAGCCCTTTACACGCCGCGCCAATATATACCCCCCGAGCAACCTCAGTCTATCTTTTGGGATGCTTGCCGACTCTGAGTCACTGCAGCATCGATTCCACTCAGATGCCTCGCAACCCGTTGCACTGCAGCGGGTAACACGGCATACCAATTCACAAGTGTTGCATATGCAGGCAATCTGATCACTCCACCTCGACCACTGTCAATCGCAGCGACCATTTCTCGGGCAACTTGGACAGGTTCCAAGACTGGCGCAAAGAAATGGTTCGGTGCCCGGACCCAGTCAAACAGCGGCGTGGACATCTGTCCAACTTCCACCAACAATGCCTTTATTGGCGACCCTCGCACCTCCGCTTCTATCGTTCGATGCAGCGCGCTCAGTCCAGCTTTGCTCGCTGCGTAGTCCGACAGCCCCGCCGCGGTCAACTGACCCAGCACGGAGCTGACGGTTACGATGGTCCCCCCATTCTCGGCAGCAAGGGTGCCAGGCAGGAAGACTTGGTAGAGATGAAACGCCGCAAGGAGATTAGTGCGGATCGTATTTTCGAATGCGCCGGCCGACAACTCAAGGAGCGGAAGACCGTTGATCCTCGCAGCGGCACAGTTGATAATGATAGTCGGCATTCCCAGCTGGAGGAACATTAGCGAATCAGTGAGCGAATCAGTGACCAATTAAAACAAGCCATCAAGACCAAAATATAGCCAGGCCAAAAAAAACCCCCCTCCCAAACATAGATAAACATACCATCTCTGTAATCTTCTCCTTTGCGTGTTCCAACGCCCCCCTATCCGCAACATCACACGCGATGTATAGTACATTGTCACCGAAAATCTCACTAACATCCTCATCAAGCTCCTTGATATCAAGCACAGCAACGCTGGTCCCGCGCATTGCATAAGTTTGCGCGATCAACAGCCCCAACCCACTCGCCCCACCCGTGACAAGCACAACTTCGCGATCATCAACTGTCCGCGGTGCCCCCTGTGCAACGCTCTGGTTGATGCTCCGCGCGACGAAAACAATCGTCAAGAGGCTGGCGTAGGTCACTGTCGCGATCCACGCGGGGTCTGATTGGGGGGTAACATGTGCGCGCAAGCACAGAACCAGAATCCACGCTAGGAATGGGTTGAAGACGGACTTGGATAGCACGGAAAGGACAGTGTCGATTGTGAAGCGGGTTGGCCGGGGGGTTGGTTTGGGTTGTTTGGCTGTTGTTTTGATTATTGGTGGAGTTGCTGGTTCTGGCATCATTTGGGCTGACCTCTGGGGCTCGAGGTACTGTTCACTGTGTAGGACTTGAGCTTAGATCGAGGGTGATAGTGGGATCGAGGTCTGCAGTGCAGTGCTTCAATGCATTTATGTACTGTGCAGAATCGAGTCGGAGAATTGGAGGCGACGTTTGGTTTGCGGGGCCGATAAGATACCTGATCTATTTTTGTCTTGGAAAAGGCTCGAACTAGATAATTCATCTGAAGAGGCAGACGCGTAACAGAGTTGGCATTGGCATTTTATCAAGAACGGACTGCATACACAAAGCTCGCTATCGCACCGAAAATTGACCTTTTCGTAATTGAGAATGAGATCGAACAAGCACATGGGAGACGGATCAATCATATCTGCTAGTGTTGAAATAGTTCCAGCGGTTGTTCCCGGGCCTTGCCTGATCCTCGAATTGAGTGGCTGAAGGTAGGATAGTCTTCGTCCTCGGCCATAATATCGAGATCGTCTGCAGTCATGGGAACAGTGAAGCCCTGGCCAGCTTCGGGGTACGCGCGATAATCCTCCGAGTCGTAGTCATTCTCATGCTGGGACGCCGCCCGTGAAATAGCAGGGGAGTGCGGTGGTGAGTGAGTGTCGGACTCGCCGTCGGTGAGGAAATCGGAATCCGATGATTCAGCATATGAGATGCGAGCGGGCGTGCGCATCAGCGCTGGAGATGCGAGGTGGGCGAGAGGCCCAACGGCTGGAGTGGCTGGCGCCTGAGTCTGTCCAACACCGGCAGTGATTGAGGTTTGGTTGGCGGCGCTGCTTGGAGGCGTTTGAATGTTGGGAGGGAAGATGGGAACGAGGGGCCAGTCGGTTGAGACCTTGAGCAGGAGTTCTACCAGCGCCTCATGCGACAGGGATGACAGGTACGCTCGGCGTTCATCTCCCGTGTATTGATTTCCGCTGACCTTTGGGGTAGGCATTGTCTTCTTTGGTAGTGCGGGTTTCTTGGTGATTTTGGCTTTGGGTTGACGTGGTTTGTTGGGGACACATTTGTTGCAAAACCAGTCCATGTCCATTATTTGGACAACTTCGTTGTCAATGTTTGGAGTGTGACATTTTTGGTGCCATGGCCTGTCACACCCATCACAAAGCACAATGAAATTGTTTGAAGGGCTGTTTCCACGATAGCAGCCAGTGCACACTATATTTATCGGCCGAATCAAACGTTTCCGTTTATTCGGTGCTTTTGTCTTGCTTGCTGATTTTGGCTTGATGGTCATTATAGCAGGCTCTACGCCAGGACCAGCGGGTTGAGTGGTGCGACGAGCAGGTCGAGTCCGACTTGAAGCCGGTGTTTCCGTGGATGTCATCAAGTTGGCCTCCAATTGAGCCTGGGCTGAGACTTCCCAATCATCTGAGTGATTTCCATCTATTGGGACGTCTGGCTGGAGTAATTGGCCTTCGGCAAGGCCCTTGGAATCGATTATATGGCTTTCGGGGATGCTCTGAGGGCCCCCTGGGTTGAGATTTGGGGCAGGGACGTCCATGATCGCCGCCGGAATCTGCATTATCTGGCCTTTCTCCAAGGCTCACGGGCTTCAACCGGATGACTACGCTCTGAATGCTGGTTTTAGCCTGATTCGAATCAACCAATATGGTCACGAGAAACGAAAAGATGAGACGAGATACTGCAGGATGAAAGTGATTATGTCTCTTTTTGGCTATGCATACCTCTCAATTGGACTATAATCCCGATGATTGTAACTTTCCTTTCGAAAGGTAGGTCTGTACCTTCAAAATTCTTCAAATTCTTGGACTGGCGGGAGTGTCGACGTGAAGCCGTCAAATGGAAAAGACCTTTGTATAGAGATCACGTGCACCCGATGCAACCTTAAATTCTAGCAAATCTTCAGGCGATTGAAGAAGGGGGGAAATCGTTACGAATGTCGAAAAATGATATTTAATCGTAAATTAAGATACTTACAGAGCGAGGCAGCAAACTCTGTTAGCCAAGCATGCGGAACGGTACTGGAAAGCATGAGAAAAGTATGACAGCTAAAGATTTAATTTACTCCCGAGGGTTCCAAGGTTGTGGGTATACAGTGGTGTTGCATAAGTATTTGACCTTGTGTACTTCGACCTCAGACCTACTCTTTTAATACTGCCTGACAGAAAGCTCTGATATTCGATTTGGTATAATATTTAAAAGGAGATTTGGAAAGACATCAAAAAAGGCATCAAAAAAGACACCAAAAGTTCATCATGTACAAGTTGATCAGGTTAAAAGGTGGATTCCAAGGTACTGGAGGTCAAATACTTATGCAACACCACTGTATGCTATTGAATTCTACCAAAAACAACATGGAATTTCCAAGGTTGCTACACTAAACAAGTCTCTACTAAGAATTCATACGCAGAGTCCACGGGTTTTGGTAATTGGGCTTTCTAAAATCATTCATTCTTATATAAACAAAAAATCTAAGACAAGACTCCTTCATCTTTCAAACGGGCAATGTCAGTCTCACTATAATCCAAAACACTGCCCAGAATCTCGTCTGTATGTTGGCCTAGAGTAGGAGGAGGCGTGCGTATGCCTGGCTTGGCCTCCGAGTATTTGATGGGAGTGTTCACTAGCTTGATTGGTCCACATGCAGGGTGCTCAACCTCAGTCACCATGTCTCGGGCCAGAACTGTTTGCGTTAGTATTGATTTCGTCTGTGAAGCCTGTAAGTTAACTGACCATGCTTGTGATTCAATGTTCCCTGGATATCATTAACTGCCGCATAAGGCATGCCGCTTCCCTCGAAGATATCCAGCCATTGCTGAGTGGTCTTCTGGACAGTGGTGCTTTCAATCATGCTATCGATCTCCGCTCGGTGTTGCACTCTGTCGCTGTTGGTAACGAAGCGAGCATCTGTCTTCCACTCAGAGAAGCCCAATCGATCACACAATACACCAAAAAGCCTGTCATTGCCACCGCCGAATAGTATATCTCCATCCTGAGTCTTGTAGCTTCGGTAAGGCACAATGGATGCTACTAAGTGTTAGCATGGTCACCGACACAGGAAAAAGTAAGATGCTGCTTACGGTGTGCGGTGCCCCATCGGCCCGAGTCCTTCTGCCCACTGATAAGTGCTGAGCTAGCCAGGTTAGACAAAGTTGCAACCTGACAATCGCTCAGGCAAGCATCGATATGTTGACCCTTGCCGGTCCGACCACGAGCAATCAAAGCGGCCATGATGGCGTTTGATGTATATAGCCCAGTAGTCAAGTCGGTGACAGCCACACCGACCTTGACAGGCGCTCCATCACGAGCACCGGTGATATGCATCAATCCCATCTCGGCCTCAACCATGACATCGTATCCAGCCCGGTTGCTGTACGGGCCTGTCTGACCATACCCGGTTATACTGGCATAGATCAACTTGGGATTGATCTCCCTGAGTGTTTCATAGTCCATGCCGTATTTCTTGAGTCCTCCTGGGAGATAATTCTCCACTAACACATCGCATTCTTTTGCGAGCTTGTGGAGAATCTCAACACCTGATTTGTGCTGGAAGGATAGACCAAGGGACTTCTTGTTTCGGTTGACCTGGACATATGTCAGTACAGTATCCTTTCTCTTGAATGAATTCAACGGACTGCTAGGTAATAGGCACTTTCACCAGGGCCCTTTTTAGTTGGATCTTCATACTTGGCATATGGAGGGCCCCAGGCCCTAGTATCGTCACCACGCACAGGGTGCTCGACTTTGATAACGTCCGCCCTAAGTCAATTAGTATGCCATGTTCACCCACGATCAAATTGCGAGTTTTTGGTGACGAACATACCCCAAATCGCCCAATATTTGAGTGCAGTATGGCTAGGACAGTTAGATTGAATTCAAATAGCACAATCCTAACGAGTAGAAACTCACGCCAGCCAAAACACGCGTCATATCGAGCACTCTAATACCTGCCAAGGGCAATGTGCCATCGACCGATGCGGAACTGGAGTAACTCCGCAGGGGCATGCGACGCAAGACATTGCTGCTGCAGCAGATGCTCGATCGACGAGCTAACGCTTGAAAACGAAGCGTGAGAGACATGTTAATATATACACAGCACCAGAAACCAAGACGACCTAAAGCACACTTAAGTATGAAGCTCCGTTAAATCTGGGGAAATGCGAATCTCCGCCAAAACGCCGACGCCGACACCGCTCGGGGCTGGCTATGCCGAGGTTTGTCATGCGGCAATTTCTCTGCAGATCAACAACCACAACTATGTTTACAGGTCTTGTTGAAACGATCGGAAGTGAGATCTTGATCTTTTCCTTCCATTGCACCAAGTACTAATGTCTCATAATCAGCTGTCACGGCCCTGGAGCCCCTCGATACCTCCGCAAGCGGGGGCGGGGGAACTTCACTGACGATCTCTGACTGTGAGGAGATTCTCACAGACGCCCACCTAGGCGACAGTATCGCTGTCAATGGTAGCTTGGTCCCTTGAATGCTGCTTTAAGTCAATGTCATTGATTCTGAGACCCAATAAGGAACCTGTCTCACGGTGACCGCGTTCGACAAGACGTGGTTCAAGGTCGGCTGTGCGCCGGAGACACTGCGACGCACGAATCTAGGCTCTCTGGAGAAGAACTCATATGTGAACCTCGAACGCGCCGTTTCCGCCGATACCCGGATGGGAGGACACTTCGTGCAGGGCCACGTGGATACCGTTGCGGAGATCCTGTCTGTTACACCCGATGGTAACTCTAAGGTGTTCCGCCTGCAGCCGCGGGATCGGACCATCCTGCGCTATGTGGTCGAGAAGGGATATGTCACACTTGATGGTGCCAGCCTGACTGTGACTAATGTGGTGGATGGGGAGGATGGTTACTGGGAGGTCATGCTCATTGCGTACACGCAAGAGAAGGTTGTCACGGCATCCAAGAAGCCCGGTGATCTTGTCAATGTTGAGATCGATATCGTGGGCAAGTACGTCGAGAAGAGCGTACAGGGTTACTTTGCTGGTGCTGGCGGAGGCGATTTCGCAATCCTGGAAAAGATGGTGCACCGCATCGTCGACGAAAAGCTCAAGAAATAAACAGAAGCATCATGAATTACGAAACCGAATGCAGGAGTTACCTGTTCCAGCTTGTGGACTGTAACTTAGAGCTTCCAAGGTTGTGACTTGCATCTGGTTCATTTAAGAGAATATAGTAAAAAGCTACAGTATTTGTAGACAAAACCTAACGCCTTGATGCCTAACGGGTATGTGACAGTGACAGAAATTTTGGTCCATAGAATGGAAAGACATGGTAGACTCCGTCGTTTTGGTACAATGCCCACCAGTCCGCTTGACAGATGGGCTGTTGACGCCAAGTGACAGCTTGGGAGGGTTTTACTCCTCCATGGAGTCGTCTGAGTCGGCTTCAGACTCGGAGTCGTCCTCTGCTTCACCCTGACCCTCGCCATCTTGGTCAAAGTCATCATCGCTGAGCCAATCAGCCTCGTCATCCATATCAACATCCTCATCCTCCTCATCATCGGCCCCCTGCTTGCCATTGGCCTTGGCGGCAGCCTTCTCCTTCTTCTTGCGCTCAATGTTCTCCTTCTGCACCTTCTTGCGCTGCTCCTTGACCTTTCTCTTAACATCCCAGTTCTGATCCAACTTGCGAACCTCTTTATCGGATTTCGTGATGAAGTCGTGCCACATGATTCTGCCATCGCAAACTCCATCCTCAACCTTCATCAAGCGGAGCTTCAGGCGAGGACCCAGCTCGACCAGCTTAACGGCACGCTTCTCGACACCGGGAATTTGAGCTGGTTTGTCCTGGCCCTTCTCTGCGGCCTTTTGGCGCTGCATCTCACGCTTGTTCAGGACTCGGCGTGTGGTGCTCTCGGCAACCTCCACCTCGGCATCGGTGTCTAGTTCGGTTTCACTTGCTGATGTGTAGCCTGCGGCAGAGGGATCGAGCAGGTAATCAGCGGCATCCTCCAGCTTTCCGAGGTTGGGAACAGCAGTCTTCTTCTTGTCTCGGTTGCGAATTTCCTTGGGGTCCAGGCGGCGAATTCGTTTCGACACACCGGTCTTCTTTGTGGCAATAGCATAGTGACGCAGAGTCAAGATATATGAGTCGTCGTCCTTTGTGGTGGGCTCGCGGTTGAGCAGCATGACACGTTTAATGGAAGACAGCGGCTGGCTTTGTGGGTTGATGGGAGGGAAGAGAGATTGGAAGATTGTGGTGGTGAGGGTTTCGAGCCGCTTTGGCACTTTGGATTCTTCGGTTGCGTCGGGGGTGGTGAAGTTGTTCATGACCAACAGTGGCGGGGTCTTGTGGTCCTGTCCACCACTTCTTGGCCGCTTCATGGCCCTTTCAACGTCCTTGCACAGCGAATAGTTCTCGACCTTGAAGTGGAGGGTCGGTCCACGAGGCGTAACAGCGAGTCGCATGTTTGTGTTTCCCGTGGCGGACTTGGAGAAGAGCATCAAGTGAGTGACACCGAGAGGCCCGGTCATGACGGTATAATCTCGCAGTCTGTTGGATTTGCGTTCCTGCAGATAACCGTTAGGGTGACTCGAGTAATAGTTTGCGCGTATCTTCATTCATACCTTCAATCGCACAGCGGTATCGGGCTCCATCATCTTTCGGACATCCTTAACCAATTGAGAGACACTGGTACCGACTTGAGCAGCGCCTACACGAATGACCATAGACTTGGGAGTTTTGGACATTGAGGCCGCAGTGCCCTTGACAGCAGAGGCATTCTGCGGCTTCTGGTGAGTGCGCTTCTTAACACGTGCCTTGGCCATTTTGTTATATGCAAGATAAAAATAAAATGGAGTGGTAAAACAGTGGCTATCACCTCCCGACAGCTGGAGGTTTTTTTTTTCTCTATCAGAAGCAACCGGATCAAAGATCTTGCGGACCCACTAAAATTTGATATCGAGCAGTATCAACGTCAGTTTTTTTATTTTTTTATTTTTGCTCTCATCGAACAACACATTCAAATATGCCGATCACTAAGAAGCGCAAGGTCGCACCGGCCCCTGTCGACGAGCCCGAAACGATCGTTCCCTCAAGCCCGGAACCCAGCCCCGAGGCGCCTGCGGATCAAGAAGAGGCTGTTGAAGATAACGATGCGGAGGTCGGCGAAAATGAGGCTAGCCCTCCAAAGAGCTTCAAGGAGCTCGGTCTCATTGAGTCGCTAACTGAAGCCTGGTAATTAATGATCTGATCATATATTCAAAGGCAATTTCTAACGGCATCAGTACGAACATGGGCTACAAGCAACCCACTCCCATTCAGAGCGAGACGATTCCGCTAGCACTCCAAGGCCGCGATATCATTGGACTTGCAGAGACAGGTAGTGGAAAGACTGCGGCTTTCACCCTCCCTCTCCTGCAGTTCTTGATGGAGAAGCCCCAGCCGTTCTTCGGCCTCATCCTCGCCCCGACTCGTGAACTCGCATACCAGATCTCGCTCGCATGCGAGTCCCTCGGATCCACCATTAACGTACGATCCGTCACCCTCGTCGGTGGTATGGATATGGTCCCACAGTCTATTGCGCTTGGAAAGAAGCCTCATATCATTGTCGCGACACCCGGTCGTCTTCTTGATCACCTTGAGAACACAAAGGGCTTCAGTCTGCGCAACTTGAAGTATCTCGTCATGGGTACGTACATTTGAAACCTATATGAAAGAGCGAGATACGACCACGCATCCTTCTCGACCAATGGGAACTCACTAACCGAACAACAGACGAAGCCGATAGACTTCTGGACATGGATTTCGGTCCAATCCTTGATAAGATTCTCAAAGTGCTTCCCCGCGAGCGCCGCACTTTCCTGTTTTCCGCGACGCTGTCTTCCAAGGTCGAATCTCTCCAGCGTGCATCTCTCTCAAACCCCGCTCGCGTTTCGATCTCATCTAGCAAGTATCAAACGGTCTCTACATTGAACCAAACATTCTTGCTTCGACCTTTCAAGCACAAAGATGTCTACCTCGTTTACTTGCTTCACAAGTACATGGGCCAGTCCGCAATTATCTTTATGCGCACAGTGCACGAAACCCAGCGTATCGCCTTCTTGCTGCGAGGACTTGTGAGTTATCCATGCCGACTGCGCGCTCTTTCTGAAAACTGACAAACTCCAAGGGATTCGGAGCTATTCCCCTGCACGGACAGATGTCTCAATCTGCGCGTCTCGGTGCATTGGGCAAATTCCGATCTAAGAGCAGAGAGATCCTGATCGCCACCGATGTGGCTGCTCGCGGTCTTGATATTCCATCTGTTGATATTGTACTAAACTACGACCTGCCAAGTGATTCAAAGACCTACATTCACCGCGTCGGTCGTACAGCGAGAGCTGGAAAGTCTGGGTAAGTTTCTATCATAAGTACTCATATTGGACTTTCTAACATCTACCAGTACCGCCATCAGCTTTGTTTCTCAATATGACGTTGGTACGTTCTTTCCATCCTGTTACTTTTTTACTCAATCTAACATCTGGTTTCAGAGGTTTGGCAACGCATCGAAGGTGCTCTCGGCAAGGAGCTCAAGGAGCACGACGCCCCTAAGGAGGATGCAATGGTATTCGAAGCGAGTGTCCACGAGTCCCAGCGCGACGCCATCCAGGCCATGAAGGTCTACGATGAGAAGAAGGGAGCAAAGGGCAAGGGCAAGCACAGCTTCAAGGGCAAGCGTGGTCGTGATGCCATGGACCAGGAAGAAGGTTAAAATTAGAATTCACCAAATCACCCCGAATAACTACTTACTCTCACCCACCCACCCTTCTGCTGTCAAAATATCCCTCTACCCGATTTCTACCATGCAGCATCTTATATGCAGCATCGCCATTTGTTAATACCAATTTTACAAGACCAAAAGTTGTGTTTATGTACTCAAAACTACATGTGCAGCAATTGTCCCCTATCTTGAATTGTCTACGAGATCAAGAGATATAATGTGAACCATAGAATTCATTACTGCATCAAAAGGTATTTGGAGTCCGTGTTTCCAACATCAGCGCTTAAGCACTGCCAGCCTCACTGACAGCGTTAGCAACGCGAGTAGCCAGATCATCTGCCTCAGAGCGGCTAGCAGCCTCAGCATAAACGCGGACAGCATCCTCAGTTCCACTGGCACGGGCAAAGCTACGGCCCTTGTTATAGCGGGACTGGAGAGACTCAATGGTGGCCTGCAGACCAGCAGGAGACTCGAGCTTGCGCTCGGCATCATAAGCCTTGAAAATAGAGCGGTCATTGACCTCGACACGCACAAGACGGGAAGGCAGGTCGGTGTAGGTTCCGAGCCACTCCTTGGGGGACCAGCCCTTGTGAGCCAGGATGGCTTCAACAAGGAGCATGTCAGACAGCGCATCGCCGACTGCCTGGTTGATCAGATCGGTCAGGGCCTGGAGGCTCTCGAGGGCGTGCTGCTGTGCGGGAGACTGGGGCGCGGTGTTCTTGATGACCTTAAGGGCGTTTTCAGAGAAGGTGACAGTGCCGTGGCCGTTGGCCTCGAAATAAACACCGACATCGAAGCGCAGGGCTGCGTGGTGGAGGTGCTTCACACCGGTGTTGGTGCAAATGATGGGGAGCTTGAGGACCTTCTCGATGTAGTCTGTGCTGGAGCCGTTGGCGTAGGCGGTCTGCACCACACCGATCTTCAGCTTGGAGGCAATGCCGGCGTTGCGGGCAAGGTCACCAATGAAGGAAGCGGCGAGGGTGGCAATGCGGTCTCCGTCGAGAAGACGGAAAACGCTGCTTTCATCTTGGAAGTAGTACACCAGACGATCGGCGTCACCGTCGAGAGAAGCACATCGGTCAAGGGCGCCGGCCTTCGATGAAGGAGGAGCACGTTGCTTGGTCTTGACATAATCGGCACCGCACTGTACTTGTTGTTAGCTGGTGGGAAAAGGGCGGAGGATTTCCGGTCTAGGAACATACGTCGAAGTTCAAGGCATCAGGGTTGATCACATCGTCGTTCACAACCTTGATGTCGATTCCTTCAAGGGTCTTCATAAGTTCCCGAAGCTTGGGGCCACCAACACCGTTGGCGCAGTCAACTGTCAAGGAGCCCTGGACCTTGACACCCCGCATCACCTTCTTGAAGGAGTTGACAAGCTTCTCATAGTAACCCTGTTCGGTGGGCTCACCGTACTCGTATTGAGTGCCCAGGGTGTTCTTACAGCGGACAACATAGTGGAGTTGAGGGGTAGTCATGAACTTGAAGTCCACAAACTCGACATCCGTAGCGGTCAGAGCGGCGTTGAGCACGCCAGCCAGGCGAGAGCCAGAAGCACGGGTGTCACGGGCGAAGACCACGCGGGCAGGGTTGGTGACCTTGACATCGATCTCCTTGACAAGCTCGTCATAAACATCGGCAATCTTATCCAGCGGGGCATTTGCCAGTTTTGTCGCGTATGCCTCCCATTCAGCCTGGCAGTATTGGTAAGTTTCCGATCGAATTCGTTCCGTCGACACAGGGATATCTTACTTCGAGCATCTCACCCTGTAACAGTAATGGGTTAGACGTGTTCAATGCAGAAATAACAAAATGACGAGAAGGGTCATTGGGTCGAACTTACCATAGGGTCAACCAACTTGACGCCATTGTCCTCCGCGGGGTTGTGGCTGGCAGTGATCATAATACCAATCCATTGTCCACTGAGCTTTTTTGAGCGCAAGCTTGCAAGCAAGCCCACGGCAAAGACAACAGTGTTGAGGAGGTCACTGTATATAGCTCAACAGGTCAGAGAGCTATCAAAGGACGATCGCGGGGTTCCCAAGGATGTGGAGGCGGGGTGGATCAGAGAAGAAACTTACGCTTTCATGCGAAACTGTAAATCGAAGAAGAAAAGAACATCAGTCTACACGGTCTCATATGCTCAGAAGTGCGACCTACCCCTGCGGTGCCATATTCGAAGACCTTGCCCTCGGGCTTTGTGTATTGCAACGCGGCCTCGGTAATGGCTTTCTTGACAACTTGGGAGGCCATTGTGTATATTAAATATCAACCAGGCAACAATGTGATCCAAAGCTCAAAGAAAGTGTCAAGAAGGAGAGTACTTGAAACAAAAAAAAGCGGCATGGAGGGGGGGTTTGGGGTGAGACACGGTTTATTGCGACGGCCCTAGCGGCCCTAGCGGTGAGTGAATGGCGGGGAACACTAAGCGTAGCGCGTCCGAGAACGTGGCAATAACTCATTTGTTATTCGCCGTGGAAATTACAAGTAAACAGACGATTCAACAAACAGCTCAACAGGTTCATAGTTGTTTAATAACTACCTCGGATATACTGAAACTGCCATCTCCAACTGTGGTTAAGCTTTAAGCCTATGTCCAGCAATATCATCTTGTGCGTCCTTGATCAAAAATCTGTTGGGCGCATTTCATTAGTCATGCATATCAAGTCGTGCGAATGGGTCAAACTCACGAGTACCACCAAGCAGTGGGTATGACTGTACCCAGATGCCAGAGGCTGTGGGCATCAATTAATCCGTGCCAGGGGGAGAAATCAAGCAGTTCCAGGCTCATGGCGAGGATGATCCACGCAACGATCATACCGGGCCAAGCGGTCCAGGACTTTAGATACTTTTGGTACCGGATGATACTGAATCCAGTCCAGATGAGGTTTGAAATAATGCCCACCGCCACATTTGCCGCCATGTTATAGGTGTAATCCCACGACCAGAAGCTGAGGTAGCAGACGTGCAGCGTGTAGAGCAGAGCGCAGATAGCGGTCCAAAAGCGACGCAGGGAGGGGCGGTACTGAGAGCCATCCTGATCGAGCCGGAACACGCGGATAACGGACAGGTAGAGACCGTAGAGCACATTAGCACCGGCCGCGAAATAATCCAGCTTCTCGGTGAAGGCAAAATCACGGGTGTGGAAGATCATGCTGAAGCTCCAGCTTGCCAGCCCGATGTATCCGAATAGCATGTAGTAAGGGCGGAGGGAGTGCCAGGCTGGGATTGACTCTTGGATGCGCGACATGCCGTTCCAGTGTGCAGCAAAGTTGAAGAAGGAGAACAGCACCGAGAAGGGCTCCTGCATGCCCAGGATTCTGCGGAACGGCCATTTCCCGTGGAATTGAAGGATTGGTTTGATCATGGGAGGATCACGCGCGACCCGACGGTCGGTGACGACATGCTGGCAGGTGTAATCGCATTCGGAAGGGCAGGTCCATAGTAACAAGCGGTGGTGCAGGGCTGGCCAGGTTAGCAAAGGAGAGGTGGGGGAGGTTTGACGGGACGGGGAGACATACGTAGCACCGAATTGCCATTTTGACAGTTCTCCGTGATACAGACCTACAGATGTCAGCCAGTTCTGAGGGGGTTGTCAATTTGCCGTACCTTGACACATTCTTTGAAGTCGGGGAGATGGTCGCCCATCGACGCGTTCGCGTGGCCAATGAACGAGGCAAAGAACGCCAACGCGAACAGGGCGTAGAGATTGACCCCCGCGCTGAGATACATTGTGGTTCAAGAATGACCTTTGACGTTGAACGAGTACCCAGGCAAGCTTGGGAATGACAGGGGCGGAGCTCCCCAGCGGCTTCGGGGAGCCTCCTTTGATGGTCTTGGCACCAGAAGGGTAGTTTACCCCACAGCGCCATTGATCTATCCTACCTCAATCCAAGGTTCAACAGTCACTATGACTTCCCTGCGTTTATGAGGGTGTCTTTGCGGTGGCCAATTATAGCAAACTCGGTCCTATACAGAAAACCATTCTAAAGAGCCATAGAAAACGAAGTGACTTTTATTTAAATTGATATCGGTGGTGCTTCATAAGTATTTGACCCTGAGTACTTTGGAATCCATTTTCTATAAAGTCTGGTCAACTTTTAAATGATGAACTTGCCTATGTTTTTGTTATATTTCCAAAAATCTCTCAGAAATTATATCAGATTGAATTTTGAAGGTCTTTTTTCACTATCTTTTCAGCTATCTTTTAGATGTTATGTCTGGGGTTGAAGTACTCGAGATCAAATACTTATGAAGCACTACTGATATATAGCTACTTTGTATTTTTGCGATTCTCCAATAGCAATCACCGAGAACTCTAGTGACTGACACTCGCTTATTTCTCATTCACTTAGACTAAAACAAATAAGAGCTAAATTATACTTGAATACTTGGAGTCGATAGCCCTATGGCAAGGGTACCCAAAGATCACGTGTTATCACGTGACTTTATCTTCCACATGCGGCTAGTGCGGGCGGGCGGTGATTGGAGTGAAGCTTGGCGGAGTGGGCAAATAATCAGAAAAAAAAGTTAAGAGGTTCGATCTCTGTTCTCGTCTTTGACTTTTTCTCCTCTCCGTTATTTTCCCACTTTCCATTTCATCTTTAATTTGGTTGTTGTTTTCTCGACGCCAATATGAACAACGGAAACGATACCCCTCAGGGGATGACTAGCAGTGCTGATCGCATGGTCGGCATGGAGCACTCTGAAGTCCGCTACTTCACCAGGTATGAATTTCCCCAATTAATTGAACCATGTGAGATATCATACTAATGGATATATAGCTACGACCACCACGGTAAGCTATCCTTTGGATGGCGAGCAAATTTTCAGTGACATTTTACTAATATCTTATTTTTGCGCCGATGCAGGTATTCACGAGGAGATGCTGGTAAGTGCTTATTGCATGCTCTCTTCTTATCACGTTCTCGGACTGACTTGAATTCTGCTTTAGAAAGACGATGTTCGCACCCGCTCTTACCGCGACTCCATCTACCAGAACCGCCACATCTTCAAGGACAAGGTCGTCCTCGATGTCGGCTGTGGTACCGGTATTCTGAGCATGTATGTACCAGCGCAATTCCAATCATTCATGATCACAATATTGACCGTGCCTCACAGGTTCGCCGCTCGCTCCGGCGCCAAGCACGTCATTGGTGTTGACATGTCCTCCATCATTGAGAAGGCCCGTGAGATCGTTCACGTCAACGGCCTGTCCGACAAGATCACTCTTCTTCAGGGCAAGATGGAGGAGGTTAACCTCCCCTTCCCCAAGGTTGATATCATCATCTCCGAGTGGATGGGTTACTTCCTTCTCTACGAGTCCATGCTGGACACCGTTCTCTACGCTCGTGACACCTACCTCAACCCCGGTGGTCTGATCTTCCCCGACAAGGCCACCATGTACGTTGCCGGTATTGAGGATGGCGACTACAAGGATGACAAGATCGGATGTGAGTTACCAGATGTCGCGTTTTTCCGTACCATGCTAATCAAGTAAAGTCTGGGACAATGTGTATGGATTTGACTACAGCCCCATGAAGGAGATTGCTCTCAACGAGCCCCTCGTTGACACTGTCGAGATGAAGGCGCTTGTGACTGACCCTTGCCCCATCATTACCTTCGATCTCAACACTGTCACCGCCGCCGACCTCGCCTTCAAGGTTCCCTACGGCCTCACCGCCAAGCGCCCCGACTTCATCCACGCTCTGATCGCCTGGTTCGACATTGAGTTCAGCGCTTGCCACAAGCCCATCACCTTCTCTACCGGTCCCCACGCCAAGTACACCCACTGGAAGCAGACTGTCTTCTACCTGCGCGATGTTCTGACCGTCGAGGAGGATGAGAAGGTTACCGGCTGGATCGAGAACCGCCCTAACGACAAGAACAAGCGTGACTTGGACATTGGTATCTCTTATAAGTTCGAGACCTCTGACCCCACCCGCTCTGCCGAAGGTGGCTGCTTCTACCGCATGTAAGCTTTCATTCCTTTCCTCACAATGGCTTCAGATTTTGACTAATTTATCCCAGGTGTTAATTTTTTTTTACCGGCTTTTCTAATTTGATTGTCATTGGGATGTTACAAATGACGTGCACGATTCAGGGAAATACTTTCGTCACCAATGCAATGCATGGCATGGGTTAAATAAAAACAACCCCGGCGAGTTTACCAACTGGTATCGCCATTGTTTGATACGGCGTTAAGTTCATGGGAGGCAGGAAAAAGGCATTTTGCGGCGCGAACGGAGAGATATGTGAAGCTCCTCGAATTTCCAGGTAGATAGCTATGCCCCGAGTCGATGCTTGGTCTAGCAAAGAAACTCCGACGCTCTTCTGGATACTGTTTCAAAAATGTGCACTTGTAGCAATTTTGTAGCAACCTTCGAAGTAATTCCAAGGTTATTGTAGAGAATGTGAAACGTGCCGATCTGCAGAGAAAGAAATTGTGCCAAGGCGATGGCGCGTCGGTAAAGCGACGGCAACAAATCATCCAAAAATTATCAGATCCTCGGCTCCTGAATGCCCCCGCAATTGCAGGAGCTACTTTAATCTTCCACTGCTCTTGGATTTCTCTTCCATATATACTCATACCTATATTCTCACCATGTCTGCCCCTGGAGCTGGTCACGAATTCCCCGCCAAAGCTGTCTCCTGGCAGAAGCGCGATGTGCTGCTATTCGCCAACAGCATTGGAATTAAGGCTGATGAGCTGCACTTCCTTTATGTACGACACCTATTCGGTCTATAGTTGCGAGTCTAATTTGCATACAGGAACTTCACCCTAACTTCTCGGTCTTCCCGACCTACCCTCTGATCCTGCGTATGTTGATCGCCGACGGATCCTTGACAATGGGCGCTGACCTCCACAGCTTTTAAGCTCACTGACCAGGAGGTGACCAACTTCTATGAGCGCCAGCAGGCTGTTCACATTCCGGGTGTACCCGACCTTGACCACCGCCATGGTGTCGATGGCCAACGCAAGCTTACAGTGTTGAAGCCGCTTCCTCCTACTAGTGAAGGCCGCAAGTTCGAGCTGCGTAGCAAGGTCATCGGTGTCTATGACAAGGGCAAGCCCGGTACTGTTATTGAGACCGAGCAATCTATCGTCGATGCCGAGTCTGGTGAGGTTTATAACAAGGTGCTGACCAGCGGATTCCTGGTCGGACAGGGTGGCTGGGGTGGTCCCAAGGGTAAGAGATGTTGTTTATCATCAGCGAGCAATATATGCTAATTATTTTAAACAGGACCTAGCACAGTCAACTTCGCCCCACCCCAGGGCAAGGCTCCCGATGCTACTCACGTTATCCAGTCTAACATGGAGACTGCCCACCTGTACCGGTAAGTTCAACATAGCATCCCAAGCCCTTCGCAAGAGTAACCAAATACTTACCCGTGTCAGCTTGAACGGCGACTACAACCCTCTTCACGCCACTCCAGAGCCTGGCCAGAAGATGGGCTTCGGTGGCATCATTATCCACGGCCTGTTCAGCTGGAACTCTGCTGCTCATGGTATCCTGCGCGAACTCGGTGGTAGCAATCCTTCCAACCTGAAGGAGTTCCAGGCTCGCTTTGCCTCGCCGGTTCGACCTGGCGATAAGCTTACCACTGAGATCTGGCGCATGGGAAATGTCCAGGATGGATTTGAGGAGATTCGCTTCGTCACCAAGAACGACAAGGGCAAGGTTGTCTTGAGCAACGGCCGATGTTTGCTGAAGGTGGTCGGCTCGAAGAGCAAGCTGTGATTATAAACCGGGCGATCTTCAATAGCGTATAGCATTTTCTTTGAAAGAAAAATTTGAGCTCTTTTATTTCATTTTACACGGATTCTTTAAAGTAATTGAGCTCTCTACTTGTGATTTAAATGTGCATAGATTACACGTGACCGAATAGCCTCGGTTGTCCGGCGCCCGAGCTTGAAGCTTTTACATAATGCTACCCCGGATCACAGCATTGTCCATTTGCTTATTGGAGTTCCGGTGCCCCTCATTTCACAACCGTTGTATCGATCATGAGTATTGCCTGGCGTACAGCTCTGAGGTCGAGTAGGGCGTTGGACCGGGCCGGGTATGCGATCCTGCTTATCTGCATTCAACATCAATTCTATGAAAGCTGAACTTATTGCAGGCCCAAAAGACTCGGTCTCCGCTATTCTTCCACTGGCCCCTCGGTATGAATTTCATCAAGATAAACATCCATGAGATGTAATAGGTGAAGCTAACTTTGGGCCCTCGTGTTGCCCCATAGACAACCAGCGAACACAGTCATGCTCCGAATCGGCAGCTCAGCACGTGGGAGTCGAATGGCCATCTACAGGCAGTCTGGTCTAGACCAGATATTCTGAAAATTCCACGAGTACTGAAAGGCGCCGGAGGCAAAGAAGTCACGCTGAAATTGTATGTCCGTCCTATAAGTTCCAGTTGACAGCTACTAATCGGTTGGTGGCAGTGGCCAATTCTTTCTGAGGTGAGTATAATAGCACAAAATATCGAGTCTTCATTGACGCCGGTGCTTTTATCAGAGAAAATTGCCAATGTCCCAAATGTATGCATCCGGATACGAGGCAAAGAATAGCCGATACGTTCACGGTAAGATATGCCCAAACAGCTCGGTTAAACATCCACTCACGATATGTAGATACCGTTGAAGGTCAAGGCAAACTCAGTTACGCATAATGAAACCGGCATCGAGGTTTCCTGTGAGATGAAACTGTCTTCTGATCTGTCTACGCCATAGCTGACTCGCCATAGGGTCTGATGACCATACTGGGTTTTATCCGTATGCTTGGCTACATGCCCATACTCAAAACAAGTATGGGGATCGCCTGGAGAAGAACCGATTGGCACCTTCCAATGATGCTGCACCAGGTCCTCGGTAAATTCACCCTGGCCACTTGTGCAATGTGACGCTGATGCCCTAGCAGTACCTTTAATCCAGTTGCGACCTCAGATAAAAGCCCTAGGATCTCCTACGAGGAGGTCATGTCAGACGACAAAAGGCTCGCTGTCTGGTTGCAGCTAATCGTAAGTTGAATCCCAAGCTTAGACCTTATGTCGATATACTAATTCTTCAAAGTGGACTCGAGGGTTTTGCTTCGTGGACGGTGTTCCCACAACCCCAGAAGCGACAAAGGGTCTCATTGAGCGCATTGCTTTCATAAGACATACGCATTACGGTATGAAATCTTAGCTCGCTGCTTCACGGTCTCAACTGACTCCAGTTCAGGTGGATTCTGGGACTTCACGGCAGACTTGACCTTCAAGGACACGGCATATACCAACGAGTTCTTGGGCGCTCACACCGACAACACTTACTTCACAGATCCTGCAAGACTTCAGTTGTTCCACCTTTTGTCCCACACCGACGGATCCGGTGGAGAGAACCTTCTTGTCGATGGATTTTCAGCTGCCACTCAGCTGCGTCAAGAGAATCCTGCCCACTATGAGCTGCTGGCAAGGCACAGACAGCCGTGGCATGCAAGTGGCAATGAGGATGTCTGCATCCAACCCTCCGCCCAAGCACCAGTATTTTCAATTCATCCAGACTTGGAAAAGATGTACCAAATCCGCTGGAACAACTATGATCGCGCACCTAAGATCAATTGGTCCGTGGATGAACAGATCGCGTGGTACCGCGCTGCGCGCCACTACGAGGAGATCTTGCAGAGCAGGGAAATATGGCAAAAGCTTGAGCCGGGCTCAGCTTTGAGTAAGTAGCCCTGTTGTTCATCTCATCATTATTTAACTAACATCGGTGCCAGTTTTTGATAATTGGAGGATGCTGCATGGCCGCTCCTCATTCACCGGAAAGAGGAGGATGTGTGGTGGCTATAGTATGTGCTAATCGCTAATCTCTTTGATTCTGCTAACAAACATGACAGTCAACAACGACGACTACATTTCACGACTTCGCCTGCTCAAATACGGCCGGGAATGTGTGCTGAACAACCTTGGCAACGTCCGAGACATCGCGCAGAATCCATACTCCATTGTCTAGGTGGAATCTTACGTACATATGTAAATTCCGAGAGCATATCGAATGAAACCGTTGTAACATCAAAATACTATACAATATATGGAGTAATGAAAATAAACAGCCTTGGAATACGATGGTGTTGATTATAAAGACTATATGTATCACGTGACCACATGGCTGACGTTGAAGCTCGCTCGGCCACAGCTCTTCCTCCCAGCAACCTTCGTTCTCTCACATTTCCCCTATCTCCCTTCCAAACGGAACGTTATCTCTGAACTTCCGAGCTTCAAATTCTTTGGTTCCTTAATTTTCATTTTCCTCATTCCAACATGTCCACTCTTGAGGACCTCGACGACCTTGAGCAGGAGCAGAGAGAGCAGAAGCAAGACCAGAACGATGGCAATGGCAAGAAGCCTGAAGGCGACGGCGATGCCGACATGGAAGATGCCGACAAGAAGGACGAGGAAGAAGAGATGCTCGACGAGGATATCTTGAACTCAAGCACGGCAGACATCGTTACGCGGAGGCGCATGCTGGAGAACGAGATGCGAATCATGAAGAGTGAATTCCAACGTTTGACACACGAGCAAAGCACAATGCGGGAGAAGGTTAAGGATAATCAAGAGAAGATCGAGAACAACAGGTGCGACTACATCTAATAGATCCCGCGGAGCTCACGGTGAAGCGGTCTGCTAACATCATCTTTGGTTAGACAACTACCATACCTCGTTGGAAACGTCGTCGAACTACTGGATCTCGATGTGGAGGCCGAGGCCGCGGAAGAAGGGGCCAATATTGACCTGGATGCCACCCGCGTCGGCAAATCCGCCGTCATCAAGACCTCCACTCGCCAGACTATTTTCCTTCCCCTCATCGGCCTTGTCGACCACGAGACGCTGAAGCCCGGTGACCTGATCGGTGTCAACAAGGATTCATATCTCATTTTGGACACTTTACCAGCCGAATATGACAACCGCGTCAAGGCAATGGAGGTCGACGAGAAGCCCACCGAGAAGTACACGGATATCGGTGGTCTGGATAAACAAATCGAAGAGATCGTGGAGGCCATCGTATGGCCGATGAAGGAGGCAGAGCGCTTTAAGAAGATCGGCATCAAGGCCCCCAAGGGTTCGTCACTCTTTCCGTCCATACCGTTCACAGCTAACCAAATTCCATCTCAGGTGCCCTTATGTACGGTCCCCCCGGTACCGGTAAGACCCTCTTGGCCCGAGCCTGTGCGGCCGAGACAAACGCCACATTCCTCAAGCTCGCCGGACCCCAATTGGTACAAATGTTCATCGGAGACGGTGCCAAGCTTGTGCGCGACTGCTTCGCTCTCGCCAAGGAGAAGGCACCCTCCATCATCTTCATCGATGAGCTAGACGCCGTGGGTACAAAGCGTTTCGACTCAGAGAAGTCCGGAGATCGTGAAGTGCAGCGAACCATGCTGGAACTCCTGAACCAGCTTGATGGTTTCGCCTCAGACGACCGCATCAAGGTTCTCGCTGCTACCAACCGAGTCGATGTGCTGGACCCTGCGCTCCTGCGTTCCGGTCGTCTGGACCGCAAGATCGAGTTCCCTCTTCCCAATGAGGAGGCCCGTGCCAACATCTTGCAGATCCACTCTCGCAAGATGTCCGTCGAGGACAGCGTCAACTGGGCTGAGTTGGCTCGCAGCACAGACGAGTTCGGTGGTGCTCAGCTTAAGGCTGTTTGTGTTGAGGCTGGTATGATTGCTCTGCGCAAGGGTTTGAGCAAGATCGGCCATGAGAACTACGTTGATGCCATCGCTGAGGTCCAGGCCAAGAAGAAGGATACCAACATGGGCATCTATGTTTAGATTAGACCTTACGTTTTCATATCTGATTTCTTCCCCTGTGTTTGATCTTGTATGTATGCCTCGGCTTGAATGGAAGCCGGTAATTTGTTATGCATGAACGGCGTAAGCCTCTTTTAACGTCTACATTTGGTCTCTGTAGGGTATTCCCAACGCCCGGGTATATAATTCCTAGCCCTGGAGGTGCTGTGTGCTAATGAGTAAGTCTTTATGAGCTCAAGAGCCGATTTTCCTTATGATCACTGTGCATTTTACGGAGTAGTTGTATCATAACTAGTCAGGTATTCACCGGGAGGTGAAAACTTGCTCAGGAGATCCCAGAACAGAAAAAGAAAACGCAAAGATGCAAGTCATAAATCCATCAACAGTCGCTCATCCCCACACTCCGCCATCTTTTGAACATGCTATTTATCGGCTTATTTAGTTCTTACCCTTCTCCTCCTTGAGGGTAACAATACGATTGAGCACAAGCTTCTCATCAGTCGACTCGCGATCAACGGCAAAGTACGCAACACGCATACCCTGGAAACGGATAGAATGCTTGTTAGCCTCCTTGCCGCCCTCTTCGACAGCACCCTCCTCCTTAGGCCAAGGCCCGGAAGCACAGATATCCCGGAATCCAGTCTCGACCATGGCATCCTTGTAGATCTCCTCGGAGTCAGGGTTGATATCAGCAAGGAAACCAGCAGGGTGAGCGGACGGGTCCTCGGACTTGAAGAGCGAGTTGAAGGCACGGATCTCAGCACGCACGGGGCTCTTGTGCTCGGCAGACTCGCCAACCCAGTGGATGAAAGACTTGGGCTTCTTGGCGGCCTCGCCTTCGGCGGGCTTTTCGTACTTGGCGTGCACGCAGGTCACCTCGCCGGAAGCGTCGGTCTCAAAGGATGTCGCGGTGATAGGGTAGGGAGCCTTGAGCAGACCAACTGTCTTGCCGGGCGCGAGACGGAAGTAGTCGGGCGAGTCGACGGCGCGGAAATCAGAACGCTCAATGTAGACGGTCTTTGTGAAGGGGATGTTGTGGGTGCCGAAGGCAGGATCCTTGGAGAAGGGACAGTCGAGGAGCTCGAGGTGGTCGTCGGGAAGGTCATCGATGACGACCTTGAGAGGCTCGAGAACGACCATGAGACGGGGCACGGTGGTTTCGAGGTACTGGCGGACGATAGACTCGAACTTGCCGACCTGGACGTTTGAGACGCTCTTGGTGACACCGAGATCGTTGACGAAGGCCAGGATAGCGCCGGGGGGAACACCACGACGGCGAAGCGCGATGAGAGTGTACAGGCGTGGGTCGTCCCAGTCACGGACGTGGCCTTCCTTGACCAGCTGGATGATCTTGCGCTTGGAGAGGACGGTTCCAGTGATGTTGAGACGGCCGTACTCACGCTGGTTGGGGCGGTAGACCTCGAGCTTGTTGCAAAGCCAGTCGTAAGAGACGCGGGACAGCTCGAACTCAGTCGTGCACAGGGAGTGGGAGATCTCCTCGATGCTATCGCACAGACAGTGCGCAAAGTCGTAGGTGGGGTAGATCTTCCACTTGCCACCGGTGCGGTGGTGCTGCTTGTCCTCGCTGTCCATGATGCGCCAGGCGAACAAATCCCACATCTGAGGGTTGGGGTCTGTAATATCCTGCTTCATGCGGAGAGCTGCCTCACCGGCCTTGTACTTGCCGTCGCGCATAGCCCGGAATTCAGCCAAGGACTCATCGGTGGGCCGAGTGCGGTGGCTGCATGCGAAACGCTCTCCGCCGCGCTGTCCACCTTCCATCTCACCACGCTGGGCCTTGATCTCGGCCTTGGTACAGTGGCAGATGTATGCGCCATCGCGCTGAATGAGATCCTCTGCGAGTTCGTAGAGACGGTCGAAGTTGTCACTGGCGCAGGTCTCACGCACGGGGGTGAACCCGAGCCATGTCACAATCTCACGGATGGCATTGTAGAATCGCTCCTCCTCACCCTCCGGGTTGGTGTCATCGAATCGCAAGATACACTCACCACCGTGGTGCTTGGCAAATCCAAAATTGATGGCAATGGCTTTGCTGTGTCCGATGTGGAGGAATCCATTAGGCTCGGGAGGGAATCGCGTGCGGATCTTGGGGACGGTCTCGGAGAGGGGCTTTTCCTGGTACACGTCGGACAAGAAACCAACCTTGAACATGGCATTAGGATCCCGGGGAGCAGGGGCCTCCTTTGCCTTGGGTGTTGGGTTTGATTCAGCCTTCTTCTTGGGCTCATTCTGTTTGGCAAGTTTCAGGGCCGCCTTCCTGGCAGCAGCAGCCTCTTTCTTCTCCTGGCTCTTGGACTTCTTGTTGGGATCGGCGGGCGCGGCGGCCTCGGCCTCCTTGGGCCTCTCGGGCAGATCGACGGGCTTTGCGGGATCCATTGTGTTTGAGCGAAGGTGGGGGATATTTTTTCAACGAGGGGCTCTTTGTATGTATATGCTTATCAGTCTCCATTCGCTTATCGGACCGATTTAGCCCGGGATGACTCATCTCTCTACAGGCCGGGGGAACTACAGTGGTGTTGCATAAGTATTTGACCTCTAATAAACTTGGCTATCTTTTTTGGTGTCTTCTTTTGCCGTTTTCTAGATATTAGAGTGGCTTGGATGATTAGACATCAAACGAGTTCCAAGGTTGGTCTGAGGTCGAAGTACGCGAGGTCAAATACTTACAGTGGTGTTTCATAAGTATTTGACCTCCAGTACTTTGAAATCCATATTGTGGCTCGACTAACTTGTAAATAACAAACCTTCACCTATCTTTTTTGCTGTCTTTCTAGTTGTCTTTCTAACCGTCTTTTAGATGCTGCATCGGATCAAGTTACAGAGCTGTTAGTCAGGTAGTATTGAAAGAATAAATCTGAGGTTGAAGTAGAGGTCAAGGTCAAATACTTATGGCCATGTATACGACTTGATCTCTGTATATTTTGTTCAAGATCCATGGATCCAATGTTCGTACGGAAAATCCGTTCAATTGCCAATAAAATATACTGTACAGATATAATACAGAGTACGTAGACTCGATGACAAACAAAACAACACAAGTCCCGCCCACTGACCGTCCGTCAACACAGACTATGATACAATGCAAAAACATTTCACCAGGAATCGGAGCATAGTGTACACACAAAAACATCATGCAATATCAACCAATTATGGGACAGCAATGTGTGCACCGTGAAATGTGTATTAATAATAGGTACGACCAAATGAAGAATTGAAGGAGGTAAGAAAGAGATATGAAAAATTTCGGGGTATATGGCGTAAGGTATTGAGACAAGAAAAAGGAGAGAAAAAGAGATAGAAACTTCCGTTTAGAAGAGAAGCTTGATATCAACGAGCTCTGTGTTGCCCGGACGATCACGCTCCATATGGAACCACCAGTCCCGGCCCGTTTTGTGGTTCCAGGATCCAGTGCATGTGTCTTTGTCCCAAGGCAAAGCTGTCCCACTGAAGCTGCTCATGGGTGTAATTGGTGTTGTGGGAGTTGTCGGCGATGTGCCCATCATGGAACGACCGCTCAGACTGCCCCAGCCGAACCTCGACGTGGCGGATGCAGGAGAAGTAGGCTCCTCTGGTGGAGGTGGAGGAAGAGGGACATCGCTGCCAAAGCAGTTGACACCGACGCCTGCGGCATATGATAGTGACTGATTCGAGGCAAGCAGTTGTTTCCAACCAATCAAGCCACCGTCTGACTCCTGGCCAGTGATATCAGGACGTAGCACAAAATGGGGGATGGAAGCGCCTGTTATGGGATCTCGCATTCCACTTCGACCCATGAATGTGGGCATGTTGAATTTGTAGACCGTTTTCGGACCTTTGTGGTCATTCTCTTGATGTTTGTATCGCTCGGAGGCGGCCCAGATCCCGTAATCATCCATCTCCTGATCCGGATCATCTTCGAATTGGGAGGATTGGGCGTTGTCCGGTACGAAACTATCTGACCAATCCTGAATCAGAACTGGCATACCTGCTTCGGTATCCTTTGCTGCCATGTCGATGAACGTTTGGGCGCGGATTCGGGCTGAGGTCAGGTTGTTTCCTGCTGGTAGAGCGAGGGGTCGAGTATTCACTGATCCGTGCGAGCTCCGGGGCAGGCTGTATCGATCTGGGCGGAGTAAAGCTTGGCCTTTGGTGATGGGTCGGCAGGCGGCTTGGAGTGCACCGGGGGGCTCCACGTCGGAGGGTGCACGGAGGGCTTCCAGTTCAGGGAAGCCAGCGGAGATAATGCTTTGGGCAAGATGAGAGTTAGGGGTATTGGAGGATTTGGAGGGTTTCTGGAAGGGAAGTGTATCAAGTTGGGTGAGCGCTGCATGAGGATCTGGACAAGCAACATCCCAATGGAGGTATTTGAGAGTGGACGAAGCAAGGATGGGTTGGAAAACCATGTCCTCGTCTGGCAGAGTTGGACACTTTTCAGTCTGGACGATCTTGAACCGTTCAAGCTGCCGGAGTGAGGAAAGAATCTTGGAGATGGCCAGTAACGATTCAATGTTTTGCTCGACCAAGATGAACGTCTTGAGGGAAGCAGATTCTGGGCGCGAGGTAAACTGTGTGAGACCGACATCTGTGATGCCAGGCAAGTTTTCAAGCCTTAATGATTCCAAGGGTGGCAGACACAGCAAGGTGTTATCATCAAACGAGTGGGCGTCGAAGGAAGTAATGCACAGGTTTCGTAAAGAGGGTAGAAGGTTGAACATGCGAAGAGAAACACTGGGCTCCAAAGCGCCATTCCCATTCAAGCCGTAAAGCATCAAGGTCTCCAAATTTGACCAAGATGTATGGTATTCCAAAAACTCGAACATCTGAGATGGACCCAGACTTCCAGGGCATGAGTCGTCGCGTGTTGACATCTCCGATACCTCCGCAGCCTCGCCCAGAACCCAAGTATGCTCTTTCAGCTTCTTGCGCGTTGACAGAGCATGGGTCAATCGGTCAAATTCATGGTGGTATGGGATAGATAGACCCAAAAGGCGCTCCAGGTTGGGACACACCATGACCACGGACGCGACCAAATCGCGATACTCCTGCCATTGCAGACTCTGCTTAGCAGTGGTGAAAAGCAAATCCAATTGAGGGACCCGCAGCTCGTAAACAAGGTTGGCCAGCAACTTTCGTTCGCGCAGGGTCCGTCTCAAAAGCTTGAGACGACTGCCTCGCTTGAGGCGGTATCTCTTCAGTTGTGCGGGGCAGTCATTCCCGACAATCTGTACACTGTTATATCTGTGTGGCGCGTTCAGTTAGCAAGCCTATTGCGTTGTTCAGGCCCTGATTTCTTTCAGGGTGAAGGCGATGTGTCGAATGCGAACTTACAAAGGTCCTCGGACGGCTCTTTCCCATGACCGACATGTCAAAGACAAGGCATGCAGATCGCGTTGGAAACACGTCGTACATCCTGCCTGGTGCTGTCCTTTGTGCAGCTCTTCTAAATGGTGAATGATGACTTCGTAAACCTCCTGGGGCACTCGACGCTGAACTGGTTCAGTAGACTTGGCTATAGAGCTGACTGAGTCGAATTGGCGGTACGATGACGCGGGTGAGGATGGAGAATATGCGGTAGGCGCGGTTGAGGCGCTATAGTTCGTTCTGTAGGAGGATATTGAGGATGTTCGCGAGGCAATTGGCTGAATAGAGTCGTCGACATGGTTCTCAGGGATAGCAGTATAAGAAGTCGCGATCTCTGGCCTAGCAACGACGCTCATCGTGAACTACTCTCGCATTGAAGCAAGATGCGTTAGGGAGAGAAAAAAAAAAGCAAAGTCAATTCCCAATAAGGAGAAGTTCAGGAATGTAGGGGACTGCGGGAGGGCGTAAGGTGTAGAGAGGATCGGCGAATTCCAGGTTAACCTCACGTCACAGGACACAAGGACAAATAACGTGGTATCGAAGAGTGAGAAAGAGAGGGGTGAAGTGAAGACGTGAGATATGGAAATACACAGTCAAATCGCAATAATAGTCGAGGGATATAATTTGCAGATCGCCTGGAAACGAGCGGAGTACGAGGCCCGTTTGATTCCAACGCTTGGCTTTGAGTCTCCAAGTCAGCGCCACGTTTTTTCCCTCCCACTTTGCTCTTTTTTTGCCGTGGAAAATCCGAAAAAAAGGAAAGGTAGTGAGCAGCGGTCGATCCCTCCCCACATCAGGAATGAGTCGAAAGGACTTGAGCCGTGCAGCGCGCGTGTGGGAGACCAGAGCGGAGACCTTCGGGTGACAGGGGGTGGTTCAGGGGTTGAACTAGTTGCTCTTACAATTCCCTGCCCTATGGGAGACAGGGATCCGCTGTTCTTCAGATCAATTGTGTCCAAACGGTGGAGACTCATTTATTACATACAGCGGACAGTGGGCATACGTACGTCTACCGCATGAACCATCTCCGTCAATATAGACATAGAGTGCACACCACTATACGAGGCATATCGTGATATTTTAACTACACTCCTTACGTTGCCCCTATTCCCTTCTCATTGTGACCTTGGATCTCTCTCTCTACTTTGTACAAGACATGAAGTCTATCCAAGAATCCACATCACATTAGGTCCGAGTGCTGGCATAGACTATCGCTTAGTTGGGGTTAATTCAGTGGGTCATTCCTAGGGCCAAGTTTTACCCCTTTTCCTTCTTTGCTTTTTAAAATTAATGTTACTATTATTACTGCTCTTGCGCTTGGTTCTGTGTCATTTCATTGCTTTTGATTGAATGTATAAGAATGTCTCAGATCCTAGTATCCATTCATGTTTGACTGCCTCTCCCTCATTTTGAGGGCCTCCAAGGTTTGTATAAAAGGCCCAAGCGCCTATGCATATCGATAGAAAAGGTAACTGGGCGGATGCAGGCGCAGGAACACCCTTTAGTTTTTATTCCGGGGCGCGTCACTGCATGGCATACGGAGTAGATCGACATCAACCAACTTTTACCACTTCACTATTGATAAAATATGGGTTGTCATGTTTACTCCGCATAATTGTAGGACCCTATTTAATTCCAATATTCCATGACTAGTACGCTGTACTTCCGAGTGCTCATATTTCAAGAGACCATTCCCCTGGCAACACAATATACTTGTAGTCATACCTGCTTCGTGGCTTTCCAAGACCACAGCCCATGGATCCAGTTGTTTCGCAGCGCTCGCAGCTCCTAACTCGAAACATAAAAATGGCTAGAGAGACTTACGCGGGCCGCTCGGGTCGATCTTGCTATTTTCCATCAGGATCCGTGGCAATTTAAATCGATTTCTCGACAAAACCCGTGGACTTCGCTACCAGCACAAATTTGGAGTACGGAACCCCTCCGTACTGTAGGGCAGAGATAACAGTGGACAGTCAATTCCAAATCTCCCGAGTGCCACTCTCCATCTTTCACTGCCATCGAGATCGAATGGCGCAATTGGCCCCAAAACCGAGATGGACCCCCAGGGTGGCTCCACCAGATCGGGAGTTTCAGCTGGAACTCTCCCACATGCTCCCGTGTTCCCACGTTCTCAAGTCGATCTTTGGGCTTGGAGATCTAGCTGCCGAGCTGCTTCGCTATGTCCGATTGGACATGCATGTAGCCTCGTCGCACAGCATTAAATCACAGTAGCACCAGGGCTACAATATACTAGTGGAGGTGTGAGTGGGCCAAATCCTCGCACCGAGGACCGCCGACGATGGACTGGCTGCAGATCTCGTTCCCGGGAGATTGTTGCCATGGATATCAATGCTCTGAATCATGTCTTTAAAGTTTCATCATGACGGGAAATTCCAGTCAAAGTGACGTCTGCTTGCCGTAGGCAATCAGTCTCATACTCGTAGTTGACCATCGAGTGATCCCGTTCTCAGGCAATTTGCAGTTGATGCCACGCAAGATTGCTCGAGTCTTAAAGACTGGAAGACTTGACGGCTTACAATTTAAGACTTGCGTTTCATCGACATTCTCATTGTCAGAACTACTGCGTTTTCAGAACGATGGTGGAGCGCGTTTGCTTCAACAGAGGACATGCATTCCAGGGCCTTTTCGCAGTGCATGAAAAAGATCAAGTTAATTTCCTAACGTTCCCCGGAGATCATTTCCGTTGGTAAAATGTTGGAATTATATCAGGTCATTCCAATGTCGGTGATCTACTGTACGAGTAGCCCTGCGGTGTCTAGAACTGCAGAGTCCTATAATCTTATTGTTTTCAATTGGACACTTAGGTCAAACATTGGAAGTTAAGCGCCATAGTAGTTCTAAAGGACACAGAAGCAGCTGACTACTGAGGAAGCTGTGATTGAAACTCGGTGATTTCTAGTAGTAAGGGTCTCTGGGGCATTAATATATATACCTCAAAACCGGGCGCTGAAGCGAGCAGCAATACGCAATGATGCTGGTCGCGCAAACGGGCGACGTTTGGTCGTCGTTGCACGAAGAAGCAGAACATGCAAGGATCCATGGATTGCTCGCTCAACAAGTTCCAACTCGTGGGATGGCGCATGAATTTCACATAGTTTTGATATTGATACTGACGCCCGGGTGGAGAACATGCATTAGGTACACCTTTTTGAATCGAGTTAATTTCTACTGTGTATGTCTGCTGGGCTTGGGAGTTACCTAGCGGTAACTCCCAAGCCCAGCAGACATTTTTGGCATCGTAGAGTTGAGGTCTACGGGTCGTTTCCCACGTTTGTCACTTTCAGTCATACTTTTTTTTTATTTCTCTTGCTTTCGTACCCATTGACCATTCCAGATGACTAGGTACTCCTTATTGCTCCCACAATAGAACGGTATCATTGGCTCATTCCGAGTCTAATGCACTGCCTCTTGGACGATATCACACCCTTCATAGCTTCGTCTCCCTAACCTGGTCCTTTGAGAAACGGTAGACAACATCCCCAAACGACCCCGTTGGGAAAACATAAAACCACTTCAGATCTGATTGTCCCGTGTTGACAATCCCATGTTCAGCATCTGAAGGAATAAACACCGTACTACCCACAGATACCTTGCTTGCCACACCATCAATTGTAACTTCACCCTGTCCCTCGAGAATATGATATACCTCGGCCTGTTTATGTCTGTGTGCGCAGAGGTGGCCGGTCGCTGGTGGACATACTGCTATCCCAGCAGAGAGGTCGGTAGAGTTGGTTTGCGGCGATGAGATCAGCGTGTGCCAAGTCACTTCACCATAGGCGTTGGTAGGGAAAGACTCCGGGGCTCTTGTTGTATATTGAGGCCGGATAATTATTGGGCTTGCTTTTGGCATTCTGACGTATCAGGGAGGGGTGGTTCAGTGGGATTGTAGTCAGGGTTTATTGTTTACAAGAGCATCTCAAGCTGCTGCGAACCTTTTCCAAGGTTGCGTTTATATACCTATTCTGTGACATAGCATGTTTCTGTAGGTACTTTAGTATGGGACCTGGGCGAGGACTTGATTTCCCAAAGCGGAAAGCCGATCCCTTACAATATGGCAGCATCAGCAGCACCCAGTAGAACGACGAGGCTGCCCAGCCCTGGAAATGGAGAGCGATTCTTGTGATCAATGAGTTTGGTCTAGCCCATTATATCTCAAAAATGCACGGGAACTCCCAACTTTTGTTGAATCGATACGGCCCACCTGGGCAGTCGAAGGAAAGGTGAGGATAAGCAAATAACGTTTCCAAACTAAATCAAAGAGCGGAAGGAAGTCGGTGTTCAATTTCAAGGTTCACAAGGTACATAGCGAAAAGTTATCAGCTCCATGCCCCTATAATGCCACTGAACACCATGATATCCTTCACCACTGATGATTGGACCCGATTCGGGACGTGTAAGTCAGAGCGCTGAATTACCACCATACCATGCCATAAAAAAGTGAGAAGAGAAAACAACAAAGCCCAAAGAGCAGGTATCAAGATTGAGGATAAGATCCCAGCAAATAGAGATAGAGATAGAGAGTAAAGTTATCAAGAAAAGATGACATAGACTAAGCGACCCACGGGGAACATGACATGAGAACAGGCATGAGGACAATGAAGCCATAAAATTACCCAAAGCCAAACTCCACCAAACACGCAGATACCCCCCGAGAATCTTTGAAGTCGCTAAATTCTTCGAGGGGTGGGGGTATGTGCCTGAAAACCGACTGCAACGACGAAGATGTTGCAACAACCAAGAATCGGCGTGATACAACATCGCCAAGTTGACAGACAGAAGACAGACTGAAGGGATGAAAGAAAGGACGGGGGCAAATTCGTAACAGCTACCTAATCGGGGTGAGAGTCAAGTATGGAAACCCATATTTGCGGAAAGCAACGCAATCCAAAGGCATGTACAAGAGAGAAAGAAGAATTTATGCCAGATCAATGACTCCATGATCATGCAGAAGAAAGGAAAACGTAATCACATGTCAAAGGTATCGTCAACGTTGAAAATCCCGGACTCAGTGCCGTCGTGCGCCTTGTGGGAAACAGGGATGGGATTATCGACAGAGTTGCCGGAGCGGTGGCCTCGTTGCCATGAGTGGTCATGCAAGCCATCTTCTTCCATGTGGTCACTGTCGTCCATGAGGTGGTGATCGATAGAGCTCTCATTCACAAAGGTGAAGCCCTTGAAGTTGGCTTGCATACCGGGAGACAAGGGTGTGGATGCCGGCATAAGACCATTGGCCAGTGCCGCGGCGCGGAGGTTGAGGGAGTTGTTCATCTCCAGTGCGTTTGTGAACTCGGGATCGAAGTTCGAAGTGTCGGTGTCGGACTGCAGCTGGGGCTTGAATGGCGGGATGACTTGCTTGCGGCACAGTGTGTCCCAGTTGATGTCGGAGAAGAAGGGGTGCTCCATGAGCTCCTTGGCATCGCCGTTAGCTCCTAGTCGGTGCTTGGGGTTGCGGTTCAGCAGGCCCTTGACAAAGTTGCGGCCCTCCGTGCTGAGAGCATCACGAGGGAATCTGACTTTGCCGAATGCAATGTTCTTGTACATCTGCTGGGTATCCTCGGCGTAGAATGGACTCCAGCCGCAGCACATCTCAAAGACAAGGACACCAAGGGACCAGAAGTCGACCATCTTGGTGTAACCCTGTTCATCGAGCAGAACCTCGGGAGCAAGATACTCGGTTGTACCACAGAATGTGTTTGTAGTATCGTCTGAAGCCAAGTTGGCCTTGGACAGTCCGAAATCACACAGCGCGATATGACCGTTCGCATCCAACAAGATGTTCTCTGGCTTGAGATCGCGGTACACAATGTCGTGGTCGTGAAGATGTTGCAGAGCAAGAATCAACTCAGCAATATAGAACTTGGCCCTTGCCTCCTGGAATCGACCTTCGCGCTGCAAATGCCAGAACAGTTCACCGCCGGACATGTAATCTGTGACGAGATAGAGATCTGTAGGGGTCTGGAAAGAGAACTTGAGGCCGACAATGAATGGGGATGCCGTCATGGCGGTGCGAACTAAGATATTGCGCTCGCCGAGTGTGTGTATCACCTCCTTCTTTTGGATAATGACCTTCTTGGAGAGAACCTTCATCGCATATATGCGCTGAGTGTCCTTCTTCTTGACTTGGTAGACCTGACCGAAAGTTCCTTTGCCGATAAGTTTGAGGATGAGGAAGTCGTTCGGACCGACCTGTTTCCTATCTGTTTTTTCAAAGCGCATATCGAGATGGATCTCACCCGACACCTGGTTGTCTCCGTCACCACGGGCAACCAAGGGGAACCAGCCCTCAAGTCTGCTGTGATCTTCCTTGAGGTTGATGCGGAGGCGAACGTGGCCCAGGAAAGCTTCTTGGTTATTCCGGTCATACACTGTGACATCAAGTTCTGACTGATCTCCCATAACATCACTAGAATAAAATGGTTAGCGCATGCTTCGTACCACGGGAATTGGCTGGAGCAAACATACAAGGTTGCCTCGTGATCCCAGTGAGGATCTGTCACGGGGGTGCGACCCTTGTGATCACCTTCGGCGATAGTGTTTTGGCTGCTTGATCTTGACTTCAAGGGAATAGCCATGGGCCGACCAGCAGCCTCCTCTGCATCTGACTCCTGCTGACGGCGCTTTGTTTCTTCTTCGCCGTCGCGGGCGCCCTTGGAAATGTACTCATTCCATTCGAATACACAAACCACATACGGGTCGAAACTCGGCCGTAACCCTCGGCCATCTGTGATCTTCACAAACAATTTACCATTGATTGGGCCCGTGGGCGCTCCGCTGGCTGGGGATGATGAAGACTGAGAGGGGAATGCTTCATCAAGCTTCATGGTGATTTCGTCCGTGGAGGTTTCCATATCCTCTGGCTTTGACTCGGGGTGGGGCTCTGGCGGGGTATCTTGGCAGGTCTCTTGCGGGGCCGACGTGACGGACTTTTGTGAGGCGGCTTCGTTTGACATGGCCCGGGGAGTAAGAGGTGGGGTGTTCTTAAGACGCGACCCATCGGGTGCGTTTCCAGTTAGCTTGGCTAGATTCTCGGAAGATACTGAAACATGCGGCTTCTCATGGTCCAGGAGGGGAGCGTCGGTCAGGGAAACATCATCCGAGGGGGAAGGGAGGGAAGGATTGGAGAAATGTGTGGCAAGAACGGCGTCGTCAGAGATGCTGGAGACTGGGTGGGAGGTTTGACGACGGGAAGGACTCTCATCGGGAGGGGTAATTGTGGGTGGAACAAGATATTTCTTCAGGGTGGTAAAGATAGACGACACTCCAGGACTGGTCCCAAGCTCCATCTCATCTGAATCGTGTTGTAACAGGGAATGGGGAGGGGTTGGCAAGCTGGACTGTTCATCCTCCATCTTCTCGGATCCATCCTCCTGCTCCATCATCACAAAGGACTCAGAGGAACTGGATGAATGGTGGGTATGCACATTGGGTGATTCCTCGGATGGCTTCGATAGGCACGACCAGAGCCGCGGCGGGCTCGCTTTGACACCGGAGAAAGAACCAACCTGGAAGTAGTTGTGCATGAGAGAGGGCACACGCTTGTCCGCGGGGTCCGGCTCGGGGGTAGCGATTCCTGTTGGCGTGGGAGTTGACCCGTTTGACCCGATCTGGTCGTGAGTCTCGTCCTCGGAGCTGAGATGGAGGTGTTAGTCATGCAGCGAAAAGACGAGTGGGATCAAGATCTTCGACGCAGGCGGAGGGCCGAGAAGGTTCGAAGGCAAAGAGCAGAGACAATCTCCTCACGCGCTGTTCATGCAGGCCCCGATGAGAACCCATGCAATGCGGTGTGAGGGGGATCGTGGACCCTCTTTTTTCCCTTTCCAACCCCGCCTTGTGAAGAAATGGGGAGACTCACGGGGTCGACTTCATGTCGCCGTGTAGCACGGATTCGTGGGCGGCCATAATGTTTCCATTCAACGCTCTTCAAAAGGAAGAACTTGGGATGGTGAAAATTGAGGAAGTTGGAAAAGAAACTTCGATGGTTCGAAATTGATGAGCTAAGGCGGGATCGGCTCCCGACGCCCAACGATAAGATAATTTCGTCGCTTTTACTCGTTTCGCTTGTTTCTCGCTCTCGCTCTTGGAATATTCGATATTGTTCGATACTCTCGGAGGAATCGGATGTTCCTCTCAGGTCAGAGGGGACAATAAGATAAAGGTGGTGAAAAATGGACAACAGCACACGGGGCCGTGCCGCATAAGAGGTCTTATGTAGCCTGAAGCAGATACTCCCAGCTGAGCAGTGCTGACAGGATGACCTTCTGAAAAGGACTGGCGCTAAAATTAAAAAAAAAGAGAGCAGGAGGTGCATTCTTGTATCTAAACATACTCCTAATCCCCCCTAAATGCCCAGCGCAGTGACCGTGACCAAATGGAGAAGTCTTACAAAAAGAGAAAATGACCGGAAAGAGTAAAAAGGCAAACGGCTGTGAGTGGACAATCTCCAATATTCAATTCAATATGAGTTTCTTTTCTTTTCTTTTCTTTTATGGAACAGCTAGGAATATCTCGAGAATTACTCGGAGCGACTAATGTTAATCCCAGATTAATCTTAATCTAGAATTCCTACTTCCTTTGGTCCTTATTTCCCTTGATCCTGGGGATTTTAGATTATGAGACTTCTACCGTCGTACTAGTAAGTGATTGATTAAATCTCCAGTGCAAAAATGACCCTGTGTTACCGTGCACTTTTTCACATATGCGCGGTTCCCCTTGGAGCCCTGATATTGTCATAAATGATCATATTCGTTCAGATCTCTCTCCCTCTCCTAATCTCGCAATATCCAAATATCCCATTTCGCGCTCTAATCGCTCTCCACTTGGAGGCGGGGTAGTATATTTCATCATCTCTGACAACATTGAACAGAATTAGACCGCTTCTCTCGGAGCAATGCCTTCCGATCACTTCCAGAACGCTGGCCTTGCACTCAGATAACTCATGGTTTTGATAACAATACTCTCACAGGGGCTCTACCCTATCCATAGGGAGCTGTTATCTACGAGTACTGAAATGCACCCACTGTGAAACCATAGATCGAGTCCCGATCTACACAGCCGATCGCGATCGCAGACTTTCAGCTTAACCTGGTTTTAACCCATCTCTCAGCTCCCCTTGCATCTGCATACCAAAGGCGATTGTGCTATGGTCACATCTCAGGCTCCCCCTCCACATGCGTCATCGGGCGCCGTGAAGGCCCTAACCTCCGGGCGCTAACATGTGGTTCGGCGGATCTAACAGCCGAACGATGTACGTGCCACAGATCCCAAAGCTACTGTGTGTTGCATGTAGAGAAGGAAGACCGACGCTAGACAGAGCAACGTCGATCTAAAACCCTTTCCCCTCAGCCTGTAGTACCCGCACAAATACGTGGGGAGGGAGGGCTGAGGGGAATATCCAGGGATCGACGGGTACCTCCCGCAACCGAATGTTCCAAGGTTATACTTACGAATAATATCATGGGGAAATATACATCCATCTCATTTGTCCAAGGATCATGTTGGATTATACAAAAATCCCTGGGCTGCAATAATAGGCCACGTTAAGATAAATTCAATCCATGGATGCGGTCGGGTCCCGAGGTCTCTTCAGGCCCAAAGCTACCGAGCATGCGCGGTTTCGACATAGTCTCAAAGCGCATTCTCCGTAATGCACACGACCGAGGCCGAGTCTGGACTTGATTTGTAGGTCATCTGCATTATGAGAACAAGTCACGATCTGCAATTTAATTGCCTTTCCATTTGGCATCCATGGATGATCTGTTGGCCCCAAGCTCTCTGCAGATACCCTAAGTTGACAAACTATGATTCATGGGGCTTCGCTTTCCTAGCCAAGCGGTCGGGTTACCCTGTTGGTTTAGCCAGAAACCGTTACATGTCTAGATTGAATTAACATCGCTAGCCGCGTCAATGCATTCCTATATCTTCCACAGGCCCAAGTGGCACCTCGCTACCACACTCTCACGAAACCAAATTCCTTGTTTCTCAACAACTTTTGACCCGGGATTTGATATGCTCAAACCTCCTTTAAAGCGTGAGGGTCCATCTCTCACATGTGATATTGAGCATCTGAAACGACCCTGGTGATATGTTTTACCTAACGCGAGCCCTAGAAGGATGTGGTCAATGGTAACACAAGCAGTATGCTAGCTCGCTTTGGTACATGTGCATGTTATTCAATACCGGATTCTCAGACTCCATCGCCCAATACCAAAATAAAGCTAGCCTCCATGGCAGGGTGATTCGGGGAATAACGGTGCGCTCCTCGACCGGTGATCATTTGCGGGATTTCGCTGACATGTCGATCCACCACGCATTGAATTTCTGCGCTCTGATAATGGCCATCTAGGAGATATCACAAAGCCACAGATGCTTGTTCTGTCTGGGCAGCTTGCACTATCTATGGGAATTTCCGAATCCATCACAACAGCTTCGAAGAGGGTGTTCTGGTTGTCAGCCCCCGTTTACGAGTATACCAAATGGAAACCTCTAGGCACCTCAATTACTACCGAAACCATGTGACAAAGGATGATTTTGATTGGCGCCTTTGTTCATCAGTGAGATAAGATACAAAGCGAGCCATGGGTAGTAAAGCAATGTTTGAGCCCTTCAGCGAGTATAGCAGAGCAGGACAGATTAGCCATGGAGTACTACTTGACTGACGTTAGCGTGATTCGAGAGGAATGAGCTCAAACCCAAAATGGTCGTCAAAATCATTGTGAAGGAGATTTGAAACGGCTATCGCGGATGAAGGCCCATGATTACAAAAGAACAACCCTCAACATCAGTCAGAAGCAGCAAGTGTGCCGATCAACGGCCTAGGAAGCCGGGATGCCCCGTTGGTTGAAGAAGCGCAAATGATGTCATGGGAAAGGTCTTGGCACAGCCTCATGTTTGCACCATTTGCACACAAAGCCTAGCCCATCTCATCACATGACCCATCATAATTCAAAAGCGGTGTGTCACGTGCCTGTCTAATTTGGTACACGTGACTCTACCAGGAAAGGAAAGAGCTTCCTTTGCGCCTCTACGCATCGACCACGGCCATCGCGATTATGCCTCGAAAGTCAAGGGCCGCCGCCCAGGCTGCTGCGGAACTAATCAGTGAGTCTATTCATCCCGCTTTCTATCATATATCACATAGTGTTCAATGCCCGGCTCCATCAACAAATTCACACTCCCCTTAGACGCGCTCGCGATTAACCTATTCTAGAAAATGTTCCCGTCTTGCCTGAGGGCTCCGATGAAGAAATGCTCGATGCACCTCCATCTCATGAATCTTCACCCGTAGCTGAATCCAACCATTCGTCCGAACACGACCTAGACTCCGAATCCATGGCTCAACCTGAAGCTGCAGATGAATCTCAAGCTCAATCCGAGGCCGAGACGAAAGCGGAGGGTGAAGTTGGGACGGAAGGCGAGGCGCCAACAAACCCCGCAACTGAAGCGGGCGAAAATGATGAAGGAGATGGGGCAACACCAGCTACCCCCAACGTGGAGGATGACACCACCGTCGCAACTCCTGCCGAGGAATCAATTCTTACCGAAACAGCTCCTACCCCAACACACGGCCCCGGACGCCCTGGTATCTATCCACGTGGAAAACGCCGCATCGGTCGCCCCCCAAAGAACCCTCGCCCTATTGAATACGAGGCCGACGGTGAAACACCAATTCGAGTGACTACACCTGCCAAACGTCGCCGTGGTCGTCCTGCCGCCAGTGGAGGACGCTGGGCTCGCAACCGCGGTCCCTCTCATCTTACCCAAGTGCCCATCGACAAGGAAGGAAACATGATGGATGTCATCAACGACGAGGTCTCAATCCCACCAGACCCAATCGGCGCCACAAAGGTTGATGAGAATGGCCACCTCCAAGGCGGGCGTGAATATCGAGTCCGCACTTTCAAGATTCTTGGCCGTGGAGATCGCCTCTACATGTTGTCGACTGAGCCGGCCCGCTGCATTGGCTTCCGTGACTCCTACCTATTTTTCCAGAAGCACAAGATGCTGTACAAGATCATCATTGATGACGATGCCAAGCGTGATCTAATCGAGCGCGATCTCATCCCGCATTCCTACAAGGGTAGAGCCATCGGTGTGGTCACTGCGCGCTCTGTCTTCCGCGAGTTTGGATCCAAGATCATCGTTGGCGGCAAGAAGATTACTGATGACTACGACGAAGCCGTTGCGCGTGAGCGAGGTGATGTGGAAGGCGATCTTTCTGTCCCCGAAGACAGAATCCCTGGCCCCGGAGAAGTGTACAACCGCAACCAGTACGTCGCGTGGCATGGTGCCAGCAGTGTGTACCACAACAATGCGCCTTCAGTCCCACTTGCTGGTGGAAAGCCTGTTGATGGCAAAAAGCGTCGCGCACCCGTTACTGATGATAACTGGATGCTCGAGCACGCCCGTGCTGCTAGGTAAGTCTCCATTTGCCAGCCAACAATCCATGGCATCCCAAGCTAACAGACATCTAGCAACTTTAACCACAAGCTTACTGATATGCGCCGAGCCAACCTGAATGGCGTTTATGACGTCCACACCAATATCATGCAATTTCCAAAGATCATGCAGCCAACCCATGCCCGCTGGGAACGTGTGCCCCCCAATCCAGAGGCTGCGACCGCCAGCGGCCTTACATCCGACATGAACTCCTTGAACATTGAAAACAAGGGGTCTCCTTCAGATGATGCCAACGTCAAGGCTGCCTCTGAGCCCAAAGAATCCCAGGAAGCTATCAACGGCGAATCTGCCACTGCTGAAACCATCGAAACCCCGTCCACCATCTTCCCTCCTGTTTCCGCCCAAATCTACAACCGCTACGTTGTCCAAGACATCGTTTACGAATCCCCGCAGTACTCGAACATGGGCGTTCCGGGTCCCGACGGTGACGTGCATGACGTCGGCCCCAATGGTATGGTCAGCGTTGCCAACCCTGCACACCCTGAATTCATGACCCCCGAGATCCTAGAGCTGCTTCCACCTGAGTGCAAAGATGCGCTCGCTGAATCCTGCGCTCGCGAAGTTGAGTGGAAGTCCAAATGGCGCACTGAGACTCAGGATGGCGAGCGTGTTCAGCCCACCAAGAGCTACGCTTGGTACCCTTAATTGGAGCCTTGTTTCTATCTAGAGATGTGGCTTCGGTGGTTCTTTCTTGTCTTTTCTTGAGATTCTTGCGCAAGGCGAAATATGGATTAGCATGGGCTGGGTGGCTGGACATGGCGGGCAAAATGCCACTGGCGTTTTTCTTTTTTGTTTCTTTCCCGCTAGATACTCGGCATAGTATGCTACAAATCTTTTTACATCTTTACGGTGTACTTAAGTAAGTTTTTTTTGCTGGGTTCTCGATGGCAGGTCTTCTTACAAGAGCTCTCACTCGATGTATCTGATAGCGGTTCTTACCTGTTGTGGGTTTGACGGGACTGGCCTTGAGGAAATTCCTGGCGAGCGATCACCCACGAGATAACAATGAACCATATTCTCAGGTAAACGAATTGATGATTGCGTAAATGTCTGTATGCTAGCTATCAAACCTTACACGGAATCGCGAATGTGTGTTGTAAGCTGGAAAAATGTACTTGGGAATTTAGCTTACATTAAGCGTAAAATGGACTAGATAGAATGAACCAAATAATCTAAAACTCCATTTCAAATCAAGACAAAGCAGTGACCGAGAAATTGGCGGGTCTGGAAAACGGTGTTGAGGAGTGGAACAGCCAGATAGAAACAGTGAGATGGGACAAGACGGGACAGCTGAGCCGTGACTCGTAAATGCCTGCGGGCCGTATTGAGAGAGAGGAAGAGAAACATCAGTAAGCCGGGTGTCAGCACTGAGAAAAGAAAACAGGATGGGAACGCAAAAAGGCTTGAAAAACGGCCGGGTCATGCATGCGAAGGTGGGACGGGAAGAACAAAAGCTTGAAGAAATGCTGCATTGATCGCGTGGCTGGAAAGGCTGTCACATGGCCATTTCTGCCCGCAGCTTCTCCAATTCGGCCTCCTCGTCGTCTTGGGCCTTGGCGGGTTGCTTGACTGTAAAGTATGGGTTAGACAAGATCTGGGTGACACCGAAGACAAAGGGCAATTCAAACTCACGATCTGTATTCCCTGCAGCTGGTAACCGGTCCAGCTGGGTACCAACAGGTACGAACCCAGTGTTGACCATCTTTGCATCCATCGCCTCCTGTTCCAAACCCTCCAACTCGGCATCGAGGTCTTCCTCGTCCGGCTGTTCGCCGATCGGAACGCTGGTAATGGCGTTGCCGATTTCTGTGCTGAGCGCGTGCTGGTCTTGAAGTTCTTCCCTGCGGGGCATCAGTAAACTGTATACACAAAATATCGAGATAAGCTAGACAGCGGACAACGCACATTGTCTTGTCGACATCCTCCAGCTTCATTCCGCCGTGGATGTTCTTCATAGCCGCGCCGGCCTGTTTCATTGCGGCTAGTGTCTCGTGGTTGATGTTTGCCGCCTCAATGGAGTATATCTGTTGTTCGAGCTGCATGATCTGTGCCGTTGTTTGCTCAAGATTCTTCTCGTGGATCTTCTTCCGTCGCAAGGCATTCTTGGCAGCTAATGATAGAGTGACATCGGTCAGCCATGAGTTTCACTTCAATGTAGATGCCTGTGGCCTGTAAACAGTGCTCGTACCATTCTTATCTGTGTTAATATTCTTCCGAGCCGACGCGTCCTGGTCTGAAATCTGACTTTCGAGATGTCTCTCGCGCTTTTGAAGCATGTCCAGCTGCTCCCTCAGCTTGAGAATGGCGTTCTTGGGCGCATCCTTGCGCTTCTGGGCGGCAGCCCCTCCGAACCAAGACCACATATTGACTGTTTTGACCTTGTCGTTCCTTGACGTTCAGTAGAACCGAGAGGAGTTCGGCTCAGATGATGTGCTCAAAAAAGAGCAGAAAGCCTCCGAAGGACCGAGGCGGAATGACCGTTTTCTTTGGCGCTAGCAGCAAGTCAGGTGGTGCGATAGGCTCCAGGCAAACTCGGGAGACAAAGCACAACAGGGGTCGTGTGGGTAGAACGCGAATGATCGATCTGAGGTCAGTAGATAGCGCTCTCGATGCTGATAATTCGGGATAGTCAAAGTGGAGGGGAGACTTCCCCTCGCTGAGCCTATGACATACGCGGTAAGGCCCACAGATCACGTGCACCTTTATATTCTGATCTTCGATTTCTACTTCGATCGTGATCACATTGACACTTTGCACTTGATAATGCTTAGCACCTTGATGACCTAGCTCGGAAATGAATGGGCCACGTCCATCGACTCGTGTGTTCCTGTCCGATCTCTCATCTCTACAAACGGACACTAAGATCCGCTTTCTTGGCTGGTGCGTCGGGGATCGTTAGTATGAGCCCGATTTCCTTTGACTAATATCTGTTCGCTCTTTCATACAGTGTGACAAATTATACTGTTGCCACTGGACGCTTGATCTTGGAGCACAACTACCCACGCAGCAAGAAAACTCCAAGTACTGTTTCCGTCGACATCACCGGGATCGTTGAAGATGTCACTGCCGAAGCGCTGCGCATAGGAACGTGGCTGAATGTCCTGGGATACATCAGAGAGATTGAACCGATGCAGCCAACATCTTCGTTTTCATCGAATTCTGGAGATGCCAATCAGACACCTACGGTTCCCCCTCGGCCTGTTTACGTGGAGGCCATTATGGTCTTCGCAGCTGGAGCCATCGCAATCGGCGACTATGAGCTTATTCTGCGGAATTCTCAAGACGTGGAACGAATGATGAAATTGAAAAGTTAGGCATCAATGCCTCATCGATCACATACATATTAAACCCGCGTTAGGACGCGCCTGCGCATTTTATCTCAAATTAACTTTTAGAACACCTCAGATGCAAGGCCCGGGGTATCAAAATATAGGCATCAGAGCAGAAACTTCAAACCTCTGCCTTTTCCTCGTCCGTCCGGTTAGCATTCGCCAGCTGAAGCGCTCTCTTGGCTCTCTTCCCTTCCAACTTTGTCTTCTCCTCCTGCATCCGCATAATCAAGGGACTCTTCTCCCGGATCTTGTGTCCATACTTGTAGAACACGAATGGAATGGGGACAATCAGAACCTCCAACACACCTAGCAAGGTGCCCGCCCAGTTCGGCCCCAAACTGTCATACATAGCCTTGCCAGCCAGCGGCAACACACCACCGAGGATACTTCTTATGACAGAGTTACCTGCCAACGCAGAAGCAGCATACATGCCATAGCTGTGAGTCAGGTAGTTGGAGGCGTAAATGAAGACGCCGGTGTTTCCAGCGCCGAACGGAATACCCGCCAACAGGGGCGCGATCCAATGGATCGAAGCCGGGGAACACGTCCAGGCGAACCAGAGCTCGCCGATTGGGATTATCATGGCGCAGATGCAGACGAAGGAGACTGCGGCCTCTGGCGGTGGCTTGCCGGTCTCTGGGTCTGGGGCGTGCATGTTGATCATGCGGCGAATGAGGGGTTCACAGGCAATAGTAAGAACCACGCCGATTCCGATTCCAAGGAAGGCGAGGCCTGATAAACCGAGGTCCCAGCCGCGGATATCTTGGAAGACGATTGGGTATGCCACGAAGCAGAGGTAGAGGATGCCGTAGATAATAGCGATATAGATATCCCAGAAGATGCTGGCGGCTGTTAGTGCACATTCAAATATCGCCGTTTGGTTGAGGTGCTGCAAGATGAGGCTTACCAGATGGGCTCTGTGACTGCCATGACGAAAGGACGACTCAGATTCAGCTTCAGGACCTCATACAGACTAGCCGTCTGGTCATAACGACACCACCAGCGAGACTCGCCGCTCTCCTCGCGGCGCTTAGCTGCCTTTTTCTGGAGCAAGGTGGGCGCATATGTTTCCTTGAGGAGGATGGCAAATACCAAGGCAATAGCAGAGAGAATAAGGGCGATCCAGCACATCCAGCGCCAGCCAAGATATTGAGTAACAAACCCACCAATAACAGGTCCAAGTACTACATATTATTAGCAGCAACACCAGGGGAGATTGAGCATTAGACATACCTGGTCCATTCAGAGGTCCAATACTCCAAATTGAGATTGCCAGTGCGCGGTGCTCATCATCCACAAGGTCAGCCACCATACCAGGCGCAGTTGAGATCATAACACTGCCGAAGAAAGCACCAATAAATCGAACGACAATGAGCGTGGTGACGGATTTCGCAAGCGCACAAGGAATGATCAGAACCGTGAACACGGCCAAGCAGATAACGCATACGGGCTTGCGTCCGTAGACTTCACTCAGTGGGGCCATGAACATGGATCCAATAGCTAGGCCGATGAGGTAGAAGGTCAAGCCAAGGGTGACAATCGTCTCATTCTGACCGAATTCCTCGGCGATAAGTGCCGTTCCTGAAGTATAAGAAGTTGAATACAGCACACTGAAAATGTTAGTCAAAACTGGGGTTCAAAAAGTATGTAGAACTTACACAACGAGTGTGTTCCATGACAGGAACAGAATACCCATGGCTTTGTATTTGAGGCTCCAATTCTTGGGGTTCTCCGGGTCATTATCATCATCCCAATCCACTTCGTAGTCGGGATCAGCTGTGGCATTGGTTGCAATAGTTGTGACTCGCTCTGACAATGACATGTGAGAGGTGCGTGAGGCGCGGGCCGTTAATGTCTTGCCCAGCGCATCGTGGTCGGTCTGCGTGTCTACCGATGAAACGGATTCGCAGATGGAGTCTGTGTCGTGAGACCTTCTCTCGGTGTTTCGAGGGCCTTTCTCCTGGTTTTCTGAATCGGGAGTTTGTGACATGTTGGAAGCTTGCAAAGGCGCACTAGGAGAATAGTGCGGCAGTTTGCTAAGAGAAAAAGGATCAATTCGCCGGTGCGGCTCAACTCAACGAAGCAAACCGAGATACTCTAAGCCTTTATCCGGTTCGGCTTCAACACAATCACGGAGAACCCGAGAACTTGTGTCTTCCAAGGTTTGACTTCGTACAGGACTTCAGATCAACGAACAGTCACAAGCTTGAACCTTAGCTCGGAGCCCACGTAACCGAACCCTGAAATCCGATCTAGATAGGAAAGAAAGATAGAAACCGAATCTTTGATTGCTTTTGAAACTGGAAATTTTCCCACGGGTGGGGCCGACTTGAAATGATAAGCATATTCGACCACCAGCACTAGCATGACTTGTAGGACCACATGGACGTGCCAAGTCAAGTCTGGCCAAGACGCACAGGGATTATCCTGTGAACCATGGCGGTCTTCGGGCATTGGCGCATCAGGAAGTCTCCCTCAGATCCCAGCGTCCTCTTTGGGCATGTATGGGGATTTCCCCGTGGGTAACAGCACTCCATTTGCGACCCCCATGCCGTGATGGCTGGAGTGCGTGTTTCGACCCAACGGTCTCCACACGGCCCCCTACCAGGCCCGAGGCGAGTGGATTCATTCTAGTGTGCCGGTTTGCCGGATACCGATACAGTATGCTTGGCTTCAAAGAGGTGTTGTATGGAGTATATTGAAGGAAGTTCGTGGAGAAAGTGGCGTGATGCTGCTAGGCAGATCTTCAAGTCAGATACAAACATGACACGAGCGAGTACTCCGTAAACCTGTCGGAGTTGAGCACGGTCTCGGGGAAATTGGCAAAGTGGATTGCCGAGAGAAGGTGGAAACGGTCAATATCCCGACGCGGAATAAGCGGAACGTTCCGCTGCTTGAACTATAAAAACTATAAGAACTATAAGATGCCCGACATACACCGTCAGGCTTGGAAGCCTCTTCGTCATGTTAAATGCCCGTGGTACGCAGCGCTTCACTTTGGCGATCACAATATTTGCCAATACTATGGAGATCGTCCCCCCTTATGGCCTCAGAACATCCGGTTTGCGGGCCAAATCGAGTGCAAATTTGAATTTTCTTCCCAAACGAGAAACTCCCGGGAGGGTCTCAGGTCGCTCGTTTAAAATAACCGAAGCGCCTAAAATCTAAGCGACCTGCCATTTTGGATTCTCAGAATAGAGAATAGATGAGAGAAAATTGAAACAATCGAGATGGTTTATTTTTTCTACACAAACGTTCTCGCCTCTCCCGAGACACCGGCGTTTGTCTCTTGAGAACTTTGTAACTTCTTTCTCAACACTGCGCGATCTCCAGTCTCCTACATCGTATCAACATGTGGATCTTCGCAGCTATCTTGTTGCTTGGTGCTCTCTATCTCTGGCACGTCAACCGTGTCATGAAGAGAGTTCCCGACGAAGCAACGAAACTGTCGCCTCATCGCTGGACCGTGGAAGAAATCAAAGCGGCCTACAAGAAGAGCCTTGAAAGTCCCATCGACGTGTCCAAGAGCCTACCACCCAAGCAGAATCGACGATATGTCATTGTTGGCGGAACCGGTTCGTCTACTCAGTCGTGGGTTGAGCAATTGTACTGACACAGAAGTATAGGCCTCGTTGGCACCTGGATCATCAACCATCTCTTGACGCGAGGCGAAGACCCCAAAGCCATTCGCATCTTGGATCTTGCCTCCCCAGACGAAATTCTCAAACAAGGTGTGGGCTGGATCAAAACCAACATCACCGACAAGCTCGCCGTCACCACTGCCTTTGAAGAACCATGGCCCATGCACGTCTCCAAGCTTCCCTTGACCGTCTACCACACAGCAGCCTTGATCCGACCTCAAGACCGTCTCCGATGCTTCCTGCCACTCAGCAGCAAGGTCAACATCGACGGAACCCGCATTGTGCTAGAAGCGGCCAAGACCGCCGGAGCAAGCGTCTTCATCTGGACATCGTCCGGCTCAACAAGACTACGCAGCCCAACATTCTGGGTCCCGCCTTGGATCCGCTATCCCAAGAACGCAGTTCAAGTGATCAGCGACCGCACAACCGCCCCACAAACACACAGCGAGTTCTTCGGCAACTACGCCGTCTCCAAGCATCAAGCCGAGCAAATCGTGCGAGCAGCAGATGACCCAGCGAGCGGGTTCCGTACTGGTTGTATCAGGCCTACAAATGGTGTCTATGGCACAGGTGGCGTGTCCAAGACCGCAGTCACCGAAATTTACCTGTACAACGGAGGAGCTCCCACATGGGCTGCCCCCGTTATCCAGAGCTTCGTGCACGCTGAGAACGTCTCGTTGGCCCACCTACTCTACGAGCAGCGACTGATCCAGCAAAGCGAGCCCGGATGCACACTGCCCAACACAGGTGGCCAATCTTTCATTGTCAGCGACCCGAACCCGGCTATTGCGTTTGGAGATTTGTACAAGGTTCTCATGACGCTTTCTGCCACGCCCGTGGAGTTCCCTGAATTGCAGCCCGCCCCGTTTCTGTTGCTCTCGTACTTTATGGAAGTGTATGCTATCCTACGATTCAAGTTTGGAATCCTGCCACGCCTCCCGCCGGACTTGGAGCAGTTGCAGCCAGCGCTGTTTGGGATTCTGAATGTTCACATCTTTGCTGATGACTCGCGCGCCAAGTTGGCTCCGGAAAAGGGTGGACTAGGGTATAACCCGCCACTCACTACGCTTGAGGGATTGTGTCGTCGCCTTGTCGATTGGAACACCAAAGCGCAGAACGAAGGTGTCCATGTAAAGGGAAAGAAGATTGTACTCGGGCCTGTGAAGGTTTCCGAGGACGGGGTTGGCATGGACATCGTTACTCCAGTGAAGCTTTAGGGCTAAATCTCACAGGGCTCTCGGCTCATTTAATGACTAGCGGTTTAGCGTTGATATTCAACGGAAGTTTGGAGTTTGAATGAAATTGAAAATGAGTTTTAAAGTTGACAAGATTATCGAACCAAATGCTGTCCTGAGCAGCTGTAATTTGATTTCAACTGCTACAGCCTGGGCCGACCCGCGGGACCTGACCGTAGTAGCTGATGACCTTGGCGTCAGCACGGCGTAAGTGCATTCGTGGGAGACGTGGAACGGGCTGATAAGGCGCCATAGATAGGCGTGGCTGGAACTCAGTGTTCATAGACGTTTGTCTAACCAGAAACACCCAGTCGTCGTACTCATTTGTCGTGAGAGGAAGTCCTCGGCGCAAGAACGCGGTTTTAGTGTAGCATGGGATGCAGGAACCAGAGGCAACACATCTCCCAAGTAGCACAGATCATTCGTGGCATGCAAGCGTTTCACCAAGCACCGTGCAACCGCCCTGACAAGTCCCATGAACGGGCCAGTCCAGCCAGAAAAGAAAGTTTTCGAACAGTACACAGAAAGTCCCACTATCGAGCCTGCTGTTGAGCCATTTGTCTCCGATGTTCGAGAATCTGCATCCGCAGACCCTCACAGGCAACCTCGACATCGAGAATTGCTCCAACGCCCCGCTTCCACGTTTCCTCCAAGCTGACCAATTCACCATGGCTGGCCTCTTGCGCGATCTTTCTCTGCTTGTTGACCTCCGCACAAGCCTCCTTGGTCTCTGCGAGCTCTTTCTCCAGCTGACTCAAGATCTCCTCCAACTGCGAGTTTCCAATCAACCAAGCATTCTTGCCGTGCTCCTCCAGCAAAGCCAGGTTCTCATGGCGCTTCGCGAGATGCGAGCTAGAAGAATATGCCTTCTGAAGTGTCTTGCGCCATTCGTCTAGATCCGGTGCGCCATTTGAGTGGGCTGGCGCTTCTGGTGCTTCATACCGGGAGAGATCGATGCCGCCCGTCAGAGGTGCACCAGCTGCTTTGCGCTCGATTTCTTGTTGGAGGAAAGGTGAGAATTTTGGCTCTGGGGCTTCGGGAATCCATGGATGGAGTGTGGTAGCGTGTTCTTGAGAGAGCTCGGCGTTGATAAGCTGCTGGGCGCGCGCGTGAGCGGACGCTGCAGGCGCAGCGTCGATGTCTGGGGTGATAAGTCAATCAGACCATATGTGGGTCTGGAGATGATTTGTAGGTACTTACAGGGTAGCGAGTCGTGAATGTCGTTGATGAGAGGCATTTTGAAGTTTGAATGAGGTCTGTATGAAAGTCTATAAAAGTCGCGATCAGAAGCCGGTTGCTTCGACGGGCGGTGAACTGGCAAAATAAGTGGAACCTGTCATGTGACCGCGAAGTATACGCGCATTTTTTACGTCAACCTGGACACAACGAGCCAGAAAGGCCTGATAATGTTATGCTTGACTTGAAATTTCTCGATGGCCACCGGGGAATCATAAATCTTAGAGTAGCACAACCAGGACAAAGGGCGAGGCGGGATATTAGGAGTTGCCGTCTCCATTTCAGTTTTTAATGTCAATATATTTTATTTGAATGTGTCTGCAAGCACATACGACCACAGGGTGTGGAGAACAGGGCTTCCCGTCCGCTCAGCCGTACTTAAGCCACACGCCGGTGAGTTAGTAGTTGGGTGGGTGACCACCAGCGAATCCTCACTGTTGTATGTTTTTCTTTTTTTCTTCAAAAAGAAAAATTCAAGACGAAATAATGTACACACACACACACACCAATGGACAGAACCTTGGGGCCCTAGAAGAAATAATTGACTTTCTCTTCACAATTTAAAAAAAAAGCCACTTGAAAACTAGAATAATTGAACGGATATACTAATGAGCTGTCCCCGTACAGCTGTACTTGAGAGGCAGGCGTGTAATCCCATTTCACAAAGTAAATACAAACTTTTCAATCTAATTGAAGCCCTCCAAAGTCGGGGTTTTTTCTTTTCCCGTACGGGGGATCTCTGGCATCTGCCAAAGTCTATTCCCGTTTGGGCTGTGGAATGCAAAAGGATGATCCAACTCCCCATCACATCGCTTAGATGTTACATCCTGGGTCTTTCGAAAGATCCATGTACAGCCCAACCCTCCCTCCCGGTCTTGGATAATGGTATTCTGGTATGTTTATCTCGGTACATTTGACTGGTGCGCTGTATAAGCTCGCGTTTCCCTTCGAGGGACTCTTTTGGCTTTTTTTCCCCAGGCTATACTGGAGCTCTTTTCTCTTTCCTGATTACAATACAGAGCTGTCTGAGAGATAAATATTGTTCTACTGAGTTATGGCTAACCTTAGACTGGGAGGTGTCTTTACTGTGATCATCCTCGCAGCGCTGGTTTTTTTCCAACTACTCGCAGTACTCACTCATGACGACCAGACTTCTCCCGTGGGCTTCACCAAAAACTTCAACCAATGGAAAAGTAGAGCAAACGAGGCCTCATCTGAAGACATTTTTCTGGTGGGAGCGGGAAAAGCAGACATAACAGGGTTTGTTCATGCTGCCAACACAAACTTCTATCTCATTGCTGATTTATTGACTAGACCGGTGGTCGAGATTGATTTCAATGGCTACGCTAGTCTTGGTCAGAGAGGCACAGGCTTGAAGCAACGAATCTATTCTCGCGCATTTATCTTTGCAGATCCAAACACGCCCAATGACACCTTCGTATACTTGGTCCTCGATACACTTGCGGGTGATACGGCTGTGCGACATGGTGTTCTGCAAGGTCTCATTGCACTCGGTGGTACTTATGCACGCTACGGCGAACACAACGTTGCAATGACAGGAACACATTCTCATTCTGGACCTGGAGCATGGATGAACTATCTGCTTCCTCAGATCCCGACAAGGGGATTTAACAAGCAGAGCTATCAAGCTATCGTTGATGGCACAGTGCTATCTATTGTACGCGCTCATGAGAATCTCGCTCCGGGCCGACTATCTTTCGGCACTATTGATCTGGAAGACGCGAATATAAACCGCAGTCCTTTTTCATATGATAATAACCCGAGGGAAGAGAAAGCACGATATTCTACCAATGTCGATAAAACACTCTCTCTTCTCCGGTTTGATCGCCAGTCAGACAACAAGACGTCTGCTATTTTGACCTGGTTTCCGGTCCATGGAACGTCAATGTACAATAACAACACCCTTGTCACTGGCGACAACAAGGGAGTCGCGGCTTATCTCTTCGAGCGCAGTATATCTGGCGACGCAAGATTTACCGACGACGCAGTCATTGGGTTCTCCCAAGCGAATGTCGGAGACACAAGCCCCAATGTCTTAGGGGCTTGGTGCGAAGACGGCTCCGGGAAAGAGTGTCGCTATTCGGATAGTACCTGTGGCGGGAGAAACGAGGCATGCCATGGCCGCGGGCCTTTCTTCCGCGAAAAAGACAACGGCGCAAAGAGCTGCTTCGAAATTGGACGTCGGCAATACTCAAAAGCCAAGGAACTTTATGAGCACATGAATACCAAACCTATCAAGTTAACCGATGGCTCAGCTGTCAGATCTTTTCATGTATACCAGGACATGAATGGCTACAAATTCCAATCGCCATTCAACTCCACTATCTTGAAGGCTTGCCCAGCAGCACTGGGATATTCATTCGCCGCGGGCACTACGGATGGGCCAGGAGATTTTGACTTCACCCAGAACTCTTCCAGTCCATCCGCCGGCAATCTATTGTGGCAGGCTGCACGTGCCTTTATTCATCAACCAACTCCAGAGCAGCAAGAATGTCAAGGCGCCAAGAACATACTTTTGGATGTGGGCACTCTGACCGAGCCATATGCATGGGCCGCAGACATAGTGGACATTCAAGTTCTACGCGTGGGCCAATTATTCATCATTATTTCTACAAGCGAAGCTACGACAATGTCCGGGCGACGCTGGAAAGAAGCCATTGCGGAGAACGCAAAAAGTCAGCTCTCCATACTTGATCCTCAAGTGGTGCTAGGAGCCCCATCAAACAGCTACGCTCACTATGTGGCAACTGAGGAGGAGTATCTCGTCCAGCGGTACGAGGGCGCTTCCACGCCATTCGGACCAAACACGCTAGCAGCCTACATCAACTTGACCCTCACATATCTCCCATATTTGGGAAGTGCGTCAGATGTTGCCAAGTTACCAATCATACAGCCAGGTCCCAACCCACCAATCAACACAAATCGTTCATTGAGCTTTATTTCAGGGGTTGTTTACGATGGAGCGCCCATTGGCAGGTCCTTCGGGGGCGTGCTTTCGCAACCGGGGAGCGGGTCTTATGGCCCCGGTGATATTGTCAATACAACGTTCGTGGGCGCTAATCCCCGCAACAACCTGCGCCTTGAATCGACTTACGCTGCAGTTGAAAGGAGAACCAACTCTGGCTGGGAAGTTGTACGCAACGACCGTGATTGGAATCTGGAGTTTCTATGGAAACGAACAAATACTCTCCTCGGACATAGTGAGGTGACAATTCGATGGCACATTGAAGATGAGTACTATAGTGTTGACAGCCCGACACCCCTGCAGTCTGGAACCTATCGGATGCATTATTATGGAGACTCAAAGAATCTTCTTGGGCAGATATCGTCTTTTGAGGGAATTGGTGGGCTGCTCGAAGTCCGGGCTTCATAGTTTCAAACCAATTTTTTGAGATGAAGACGGAGAGTCTTATGTCACAAGCTTGAAGGAGTCTTGAAATAGATCACCTCAATATATTCCACTTCAGTTGGGAGATCAATGCAAAGCAAGAGAGTTGGAGTGTCGTTGATTCTTCAGTAAAATTCAAGGTGGTGCTGCGGCTACAGCGAGCCAATCAGCATGCACCAACCCCGGTCCTTCGCTCTCCGGGCGCCTACTGGGACAGCTCTTTGTCGATCTATTTCTGATGAAACCACCGTCCCACGAAGCCCCTTGTAATGGCGGTTTGCCTGGAGTCAGAGTGGCAGACCAATGACAGTCGACACAGGGAGGCAAACAATGGGCCAAAAAAAGCCCTAGTCCCGTCCAGATCCTCAGATATACCAGCCACCATCCTCCATGGCGCTCTCAAAGAGACCGATTTTCCTTCCTGTTGACACTCAGCTTGCTTCATTTGCCTCATTCTTTTGTTCCTATTCAGTACCGTGGTCCCCTGGTGATCCGGACATTCATTCATTTGCAAGCCATTAAAACGCCTCTATTCATCCCCATTAATTCATAATATTGTTCCTGGCCATGCTCGTCTCGCGCCATTCTTTCGCTGTTACTCAATTCTTCTTTTATATCTCTGTCTGATATCCCTGACACCTGTCTATCACTCGCTTTCGAAGTATCCCGACGATCGCTTTCTTCACTCGTTTCTATTTCTGAGATGTTTTGCACCCAGCTATTTCTCTTATTGTTTTTCTCGTGGACTGTTTCGGCCGGACCGATCTCTCGCTGGTCCCCATCAGATGAGTTCCTCACGCCAGCCATCTCCACCCTGGAGATTGGGCGTCGGGATGCCATAACGGTTATTCCTATGGCAAAGCCTACCCAGCTACCGTTCACTTTTGAGGATTCTGGCGAAGATTCCACACCAAACACCCAAGAGCCTTCTACTTCTCAGGAGCCCACTACTTCTCAGGAGCCCTCTACTTTCCAGGAGTCTACTACTTCTCAAGAGCCCATTACTTCTCAACAGCCCGCTACTTCCTCGGAAACAGCGGTTTCTCAGAAGCCAACTACTTCCGAAGAGCCAACCACGTCGGCTGAGCCAACGACTTCTCCAAGTTCGGACGGCCTTTCTCGATCTTCTGCCCCTCAGACCGAAACAGAAGCTTCATCCGCCGTCACTTCAATAACATCGTCTTCAATTGAGACAAGCGCCGTGACAGCATCTACCACACCTCCAACACCTCAGACCGAGACACTGTCCTCTCAATCAATTGCGTCAATGCCTCCCTCATCTGAAGCTGGTGCCCAGACGACATCTGACATCTTGGCATTTACACCAATTGAATCACCTGTTGAAACCCCATCTTCTTCTCGGTCGAATCCACCAACATCATCTTTCATTGGAGCGCTTCCTGTGACAACGCCATCTTCACAATCTCCCACCTCCTCTATTACCCCCATCGAGACAACATCTTCTTCCGAACCAATTATATCCAGCTCCTCATCAATTGGAGCTAGCTCTGGAGTATCCTCATCTTCGCCATTTACCACATCTCTATCTACTGTCATTGAAACATCATTTTCTTCTCAACCAATCATACCATCTGGGTCCTCAGTTCAAGATGTTTCATCCAGGTCGACAGTATTATCATCAGTCACTCCTTCAATCTCCCAAAACGTGACAGAATCTACATCACCCTTCCAAGCAGCCACGCAGACTTCGGTGTCTAAGGTATCTCCTACCAAGACTGGATGGGCAGTGTATCTGACATATCCGAGTGATGCACCGAGCTCCATGTCCACCTTCTTGGAGCCTTCTGGCAGCGTGAACGTTACCTCAAAAAGCCAGACTGTGAGCCCCAGCAGCGGAAGCAATTTACCTTCGCTGCAGCTTCCAGCCTCCACAAGCTCGCTAGCTGTATTCAAAGATCCCATTTACGGCTCAAGTTCAACCGGTGTTCTTGGGTCATCAAGCCCTCGGTCAAACTTAGGACAGTCTAGTGGTGTGGCATCCCAAGCCCCAAATATTACAAGCTCACTGCCGCATTCCCAGCCTGCACACCAGACAGTAACATCACCTTCACTGAACGCTACAGCATCCGCCTCTGGTACTCCATTGTCGCCTACACCGTCACCCACGGTATCTGGCAATACTGATCCGTCAGTTGGGGCTGTTGCATCCCTGGGTGGATTGAGTAGCAGCAAGGCTCTAATTCCCACAATAACAGGAACGCGACTCTCCGGGATTGACCAATCAACATTCTCTCCCCAGGCACAATCTGCGGCAGTATTGACTTCTGCAACAGAGTCAGAGCCTTTTGAGGTTGTGACAGACCCTGTGATTGTTTATGTGACGAGGCCTTCGCCAACCCCTTCCACAACAAGCAATACCAACTCAAATACCAGCAGTCTGATTGTGCAGTCTTCTTCGGTGCCAGTGGCGGTGGTGTCATCATCTGCTATGCCAGAAGAGATCACTACATCCATATTAAACATCACACTGCACTCCACAGCAACGAGTATCGTTCGTGTAACCGTTTACCCGACAACGCCTTCGCCGGCGGCATCCAGCGAGACAGTTACAAGTGAGGCCGCCCAAAGTCCAGATGTAATGCCTGCAGAGACAGTGCATGTCACCTCAACAAGGGTCGTTCCAGAAACTGTATACACGGCCTCCTCATCGGCGCCAAGCAGCGTCGACCCGATCGAGGCATCGTCGAGTGACAATGCATCGCCCGCGCCCGAAGAGACAGTACACGTCACGTCGAAAACCGTCGTTCCCCGAAACTATCTATGTGACTTCTTCGCCAGCAACTGGCGGATCAGACCCAGTCGAGACCATTCACAGTGAAAACACAATACCCGATGAAACAGTGCATGTCACTTCAAAGACCGTCGTCCCGGTGACTGTCTATTCGACCTCATCACCGGCAACCAGTCAGTTGAGCCCAATTGAGACTGCTCAGAGTGAAACCACTATACCGGAGGAAACAGTGCACGTTACATCGAGAACCGTCATCCCCGAAACCGTCTACCTGACTACTTCGTCCGCACCGATCAATGCAGACCCAACAGAAGCAGCTTCGAGTGAAGATCCGGCGCCAGCGCCAGTAGAAACAGTGCACGTCATGGCCACGACAGTAGTAAGGGTTACAGTCTATCCCAAAGCTTCTTCTGCGTCTTCCACGTCTTCCACGCCTTCAACAGTAAGCGCAGTACCCACGGATCCTATACAAGCTCTCCCAACCGAGGAACCTGCGCAGCCGCAGACGACACAGGCCATTGAATCTACCGTGGAGCCTACAGTCGTGGCGACAACTTCTGCGCCAGGCCAAGGCTTGATCTCCATAATTCCAGTCACACCAGCTGGGTTCATCACTATTACAGAGACCACAACTCAGACGGAGACCAAGACGGTGACGGACCGGGTTACGGAGACTGTCACTGCCACTGTTACTAGGGATTAGGGATTTGTGATGATAATTGAGTGGTTTTCCATGGATTCATTTCCTTTTTTTTCCAAAACGAGTTTATTTAATCTGAATTAATTAAGAATTGTACGGTGTCCCTTCGTGCCTCTTTTCTTATTCTCTCATCACTACTAGGTATTCTGTCTATGATTTTAACCGCCCCTTTTACAGTATCTCACCGACACTGCTCTATAGCAACGTCCAGGTATATTCGGCTACTCTGTACTGCATCCTCCTAGCTTGAGCCGCAATTGTGGGTCATAGGAGTGGATCGTGTTGGTGTTGGCCCCCTGCTACTAGTCTGTGGCTGTGTGGAGATCCCGATACTGAAAGCTGGCTCGATGGCTTCTTCTTTTTTCTATTCAATTCACCCGCCATGCACAAAGATAACTGGCAGCCTGTGCGCACCTACGTTGATCATCTAGGCCACCGCGTGGTTCTTGAGCAGTTCATCTCGGCAAACGATCCAGACGAACCGGAGTACTCTCCAGAACCCGATCATTTGGTCCCTATTCAGGTCTACAGTCTTGTCCCCCTGGACGATGACCACGAAAAACTCCGAGACTACCTGCTGCAAAGTTTCTGGGATGACGAGGTCAAGCCGCTGTTCGAGATATACTCATACTGTCCGCCTGACGCCTTCACATGTATTGAGCATAACCGCCTTGAAATCGCCCACCGCAAGCAGCAACATCGTTCAGGGGTCGAGAATCCGCCCCCGCTGATTCCTCAATTCAAACATCGTGATAGATCCTCCTTGACCGTGGGGCTCTGTGTCCTGCTGCGATCGCACAGCTATCGGCTAGGCCACTGCTATGACCGAGAGGAGTCCGATAAAGTGGGCGAAGGCCCGGACTTGCTCTACTTCACTCGCTCGTTTTCCAGCACAAGGAGTGATGTTGATGAGACCCAGTGCTCATCCGTCTCGTCGCGGGCTTTTGAATTGTCTATAGACCGCCTCACTGATCAAAGTGATATCGGCCAGATCATCATCCTCGATATCTTCAACCAAGTTGGCCGCGCCGGGCTGCGAGAAGCCATGGACATAGAGGAGGGGGAGCCTCCCAGCTCGAATCCACCGTCTGAAGAGCAGATACGTGACCAGTTGAGCCTTGAAACTTCAGTTGGTGGCTTCTCTCTTCATCCATCATTTCGGATTTCTCAAGATGCCGACATTGTAACAGTCACTAATGCCCCGGAGGGAAGCGTTCCTGATATGCAATACGTTGTCCATGCGCTTTTTCTCAGCTCCATCCGTGATACAGCAGAGTCTCTTTTAGAAAGCACAGCTTGTCTTTTCACGGCGTCAATTGCCTCTCATCTTCCGGCCAATAAAACCATCGTTCTCAAATTCTTTATTCCAAAGTCCTCTTCCTGGTCAGCCATCCGGCCCGCCCAAACGGAAGTTCTCAAGGCTCTCCAAGCCCAATCCAACCAAGTCAAAGAACAAAATCGAGACGTTCCCTTTCCCACAGGCGCTCTGCAGACCTTCCCAGCAGGCGAGGACCAACTCCCCGCTGCACACCGCACCAACCCCCAAGGTTCGGAAGGCTATTTTGTCGCAGCACCAGGGCCTTCCCGTCCGAAGTTTCGCTTGTTCACCGTTGTGCTCGATCGCGCCCGGTTTGTCTCCGAGGCCGGAGTTTACTTCTATATGGCGGACTGGGATTCGTCTGGGGATCCGGATCCTTGCGCAGAAGACGGCCCCGATGATACACGGGTTTTTCGTGGCATGGATATGAATACGGTTGCCCAATATCTGGAAATGGTTGATCTTGACGATTAATTTGCTTCGGGTATCCTGTTGGGCGGTTGGCGAGATTTCTTGTGAAGATATACGAGTTCTGGTTCGTGTTCGACGGGTAACTGCGGAATAGCTATGAAAAAAACAAGATGAAATGCTTTTAGGGTATATGTGATACTACAGAAGTATCACATGCGGCTGATCAGAGCAGTGAATGACTCGGACAGAGGGCAGGACGCAGAACAAGCGTTGGGACATTCAAAGCAAGGGCGTTCAAAGATATGGCGAAAGAATACAAGAAAAAAGACCATTGAAAAGACTGGTGAATTGACTTTAGGAGTGAGCTGGGTCTCCCCGTTGTACTGCGCATCCCCGGGCCACGCAGGAAGATTCGCGAGATCAGATACACCTCAGGATCACACTAGGCATAGCTGTTTGTTTTCTTGAGAATTTTCAAAGTTGGATATTACCATGCCTCTATCGTGTTTGAATACCGATTCCCCCTTTCACAACCTAAATAATTAATATAGACAGAAGAGCTACAACTGGGACATAAGACCACCAGCCTCTGCAAACTTCTGCTGATACTCTTTCAAACTCGCCCATTGGCTCAATTCCTCCTGGTCCCGCTCATAATCACTGAGGTAGCTCATAGAGCGACCATTCATCTGCGGACTCACACTCTCGGTGCCTGAATCGGCCACAGATGAATGACACTCCAGTCTGACAAGGGTCTCAATAAATGCATGTAGATAAGACTCCGCCTCTGTAGATGTGAGAATATGCAGACCTGGTGTAGATGATGATGCAGGAGCTTGGGTGTGTTTGGGGCGAGAGAGGCTGAGGAGAGTCGATGCTACTTGGCGGATCTTTCCTGTCTGGAGGCTGTGAATATTGTACTCGTATGATGAGTGGGGGGAGTGGAGGACTTACGATGCTTGCGCCATTTGGCTCCATGTTTACTTCGTTCACTGTCCGTAAAAGAACGAAGAGATCTTTGATGACGAGCTTGCGCTCTTCGGCCATGATGCGGCCGATGGGATCTGCTTCGGCGTGGGCGTGGGCCTGTGAGAGTTGGTTCGCTGGACTGCCCGCAGTTGGAGTAAGGTTCGGGGTTGGATCCAGTCTGCCTTCCTGCTTGATTTGAGGTGTAATGCTGCCGAGTGTGGAGAATGTGGGTGATTTGCCGTACTTCGAGAAGGTTTCGAAGAGACTCCAGTATTTTTCAACAAGATAGGATCGGGTGCACAGCTGGCTAGCGTAGATGTTGGCCTTTTGGATCTCGTATTGGATAGCACGCCGTTCTTGATGGATATGGTCATCGGAGTAGCCAAAAATGGTTCCATCTTCTCCAAGAGCGGCAGGAGAGGTATTTTTGGGATGATAGAGAGAGAGTTCAATCGGAACATTGGCCAAAGTAGACTTTGCTGTCTTGAGACATCCCAGAAGACAGTTACGCTGGTGATCCCAGTCAAATATCTGGCCACTGCCAAAAGCGATTTCCCAGGATAGAAGCGCGGTATATGAGCTATAGACGCGAACGTTTGCGTTGAACCCGACTAATTGCGAGACACGGTCGGATGGCTGTAACTCGACATGTGTTGAGAACAGAAACTCATCATCAATCTCTAATGGCAGTGGCGGATACCTGTGGGTTGGGGTCTCTGGTGGAACATGGACTTTGATATCAGAGTTACCCATTTGATGCAACGTTTGATATCCGACTAGGGTGACATAGAACAGTCGCCGGCCGAGTTCTTGTGTGATGAGATCAACGGCCTGGCTTTCCATGAAGTTGGGTGCTGGATAGCTCTGGGAATTTGTCGTAGTGGACGATGTCGGACTGGTGGGACCCCTGGTTGGAGATGGGACGGGAGGTCTACATAGATCGTAGACTTGGAGCATCGCCCGGCATTCTGACAGATAGACTCGGCATCGACTCATGTTGTAGATGTAGCCAGTACATACTGCGACAAAGTAACTTATTGCGGCGTCATAAACTGTGGCATCGCGATCGAGGTATCCAGTGCCACGAGCCTGGATAGCAACATCAAGACACCGCTTCACCAACGCAATTGAGTTGGGAAACGCAGTGCGCTCAGCTTCTGTATTCAGTCGCAGTTTAGGCCTTCGAGGGAAAGACGCCACCAGCAACCCGATCATTGAGGCCAAAAGAGCCAAGAATGTGTGGCTGGTGACATCTTCCCGGCGCTCAAAGGCCGCTCGGAAAGAAGGCTCATGAGGAATTGGGACCAAAGGATGAATGTAAGTGAAAAAATCATCCAGAAGGAGTTGCACTGTGCGCAAGGAACATATCGACTCCGCCGACAGAGGCGACGTAGTCTGGTTGACTAATGGCGCTGCCGGTGTCACCGGCGTCACGGGCACAGGCTGTGGTGTGGCCGCCGGGGGACAATCTGCTGGACTCAGCGATGCATCGTCCGGTTCAAGCTTTTGTTTCTTGAAGGCCTCTGCGTGGCGGTTGGGAGGCCCGCGGCGTCTACTTGGTCTTTCATAGGTGCATGGAATCTCCAGGCTAGCGCATGACCGACAAGGCGGCCCACCAGTATCACACTTGCATGGTGGATCAGTATTAGTGTCAGAATCACGCGAAAGAAGACTAACCTTCACTTTTCGAATACTGCAGGCATCACAGGCCTTGCGAAGCCTTGTTCTCTGGTCCATTTGTTTGCGCGTGCCTCGGTCAGCTCATATTTGATCGCGACGGGATTCAGGGTCCAACGCCAAGGCCAGGACCGAAGAAATGCCGAGAGCCGAAACTCAGCGTGAATTGATCTCAAGGGCTGTTTAAAACGCCCGAATGTCCCTGGGCTGTTTACAAAGGGAGGTCCGGAACATTTGGAGTGCAGGGTGGATTCGCCAGATTTGCTAAGCGGGCGGGCCAGGAAGATCTGGGGAACCCGAGGTTCATGTTGTGAACATTGTCACTCTCGTCTTTTCTGGTTCTCTCGGATCGGCGGAAATTATCTCATCACATGAAACAGATTAATCTTACGGAACTCAATATTGAGCAATGGACGACAACGCATACACTTTTATAGTGAGCTACGATCGACTCAGCACAGACCAAAGGGTCCGGAAGTGAAACATTAGGGGCCCATCTAAAGCGCCCATACTACAGTAATTAATGGCAGCTATCATTCAAGAATTATGGCATGATATCATCCCGATATTGTTCACCCAGTCGGTTGGACTGTTGATTGGCAGCTCGTCGCTTGCGTTCAAGATCTGTCACCCAGAGCGCCGACCCAGCAGCCGTGGTCATCAAGAACAACATGGAGAAAGGTGGGATCAGTTGGAGGATTAGGGCAACCGTTCCAAATCTGAAAACCCATGTTAGAATCACACCGAGACGAGTGACCAGGAGATCATGACTTACGTGGTATACTGCAATTGGCGTCGGCTAATACTGTCCTTCCTTTGTTGCTTGGACATGTCCAGCAGGTGGAAATAACGCCAGTGGTGGAATGGGCCGGCACGATACCCGGTCAAGATAAGGAACATAGGAGTGCCAGCAACCGGAATAAAGATGAGCGGGAGGAGAATGATAAACTCGGCGATCTGTCGGAGCGAAAAGGGTGAATAGACGGCGCTGGTAGTCGGCGTGCCGAGGCGCTTGGCCGGATCACCAGGCTCGGGGTAAATAACTCGGGATGTTGTGACAAGCTCTTCTTGTCCCTCGTTAACTAGTACAGCATCAAAGATGTCTACTAAGGTCTCATCCACGAAGAATGCCTCAAAGAGCGCAGCCACGATGGCAGCACCTTCTCCGAGCACCAGGAACGCACCGCTCACCCATGCTGAGGAGCCCTGGAAGATAGAAAGGAAGGCAACCTGTGGCAGGTACGTGAAGAAGAACAGAATAAAGTATATGAACGTCGATAGGAGGACGATAGGCACGAGGCGGGCCTTAAAGAGGGGCCAGAGGAACCGATTTGAGGCGAAGTAGAAGATGCCCTGGTTCATTATTAGTTTCAAACTCGTCGCAGGGACGCGAGAATTACTCACTCGCAGCGGATACAGCCACGCAGCCCGGCTAGGATCCCAGACTCCAGGCATGTTGATATGGTTTCACTGGAGAATCCTGTCACCTGGAGAAATGCATGCGGACGAATTGGAAATGCTTATCGATAAGAGCTCTCACGTGATATGTGGATTAGGGGTCACGTGCAAGGTACTATTTTGTTCGAGAAATTTTCGCCGAGCGCCCTTTTCCTTTTCTTCTTCACATAAACTGAATTCCTCCCTATTCACTCTGAACTTTTCTTACAATGGAAGTTCTGGAGGGGAAATGGGAGGAAAGAAGAACTCTGCTGGCTTACCCCAAACTCTTCTACTCAAGCGTGGAGCGTTTGGAAATATATTCGGCTGTACATTCCCATTTCCTTATCAATATATATTCAAATGAAGATCTTGAAATCCATGAACTACTCTCGACGCTGAATCTCGTTCACGACATGCTCCAGGCTGTTCACAATAGCCGTTGGCTGTAGTTTCGCACTTGCACCATCTTTCCATCCGTTGCCCACGCGATCAACCCATATAGCTTGCATGCCTGCGTTGCGTGCACCGACAATATCGAACGGATTGCCGCTCACTAGCCAAATTCTGTTCATCACCGCCGGGTCCTTGCCTGTCTTGATCGCGAGATGCTTGTAGCATGCTCGCGACGGTTTGTACTGCTGGACTTCCTCGACGGTGATCACATCTTGGAACGTGCTTGCGTGCGGTGACAGGTCCTTGGACCGTAGAACCGAGCTCGATACCATGGCTTTAGAGCCATTGGAGAATATCACGGCCTGCATGCTTGGGTCTGAGGCTATTCGTGTCAATGTCGGTTTCACATCGGCGAATGTAGAGAGATTGTCATAGGCGTGCATCAGCTCGTCAATGCCATGCTCGTCTAAGCTCGTCTCGTTGTCGGCTACGGCATGCAACAGCGAGTTGCGTGTGATAGTCGAAAACTCTTCATAGCGGCCTGTGCATTATAAGCAACAATCGTTGACAAGGGCCGCTTTGCTCACCCATGCTGTTCAACCTCCAGGTGTATTCCAACTGGTACCGTCTCCAGAGCGCGGAGATTGATGTCGCTTTGGCATTGTCAAAATATTTCTCGAGCTGTTTGACAATTGAGTCAGTAGACAACAAAGTCCCATATAGATCAAACGCGACTATGTTTTCGGCCATTCTTGTGGGTGAGTTGAGCACTTGAGAAGTATATTGATGGGCGAGGATTGCGGGAAGCTGAAGAATGATGTCAGTGTTTCGTGGGGCAACCCTTTAAACTTCAATCCCTAATTCGACACTACCACCACTCAATGAGCGAGAATTACGATATATTCCGGGAATGTCTGTCAAATGCCATCGTGGCACGATCAGAAGCGCCCAAAGTCAAGCGCAAGAAAGGCAAAAGAAATGAGCGCAGCGTGACCGCCGCTCCAGCTCCAGCTCCAGAGCGAGCAGACCCCGAAGAGCTCGCCGAATTCGTGGATGTACATATCCCCAACTCAGACAACCTCCAGACACCCCAACTAACTTGCAAAAAGCTAACAAGCACAGTTTCTTGCCTCGGAAACATTCACCACTTTCCCTGAACCCCTCCAAAACCTCAGCTACGCAGCCCTCCAGCACGACCCATCTCTCTCCATCTACGTCGCACCAGACAGCGACACGCCCCTCCCCCGCCAAACGGTTGAAAAAATCTGCTCCCCCATCCCCGTCAGCGTCTCCGACTCACTGACAGTCTACGGCATCATCCCGGACTCGGCAGACCTTTTGGATTTCCTCTCCCCCGTGCTCACAGAGTACACGACCAGTGTAACGACTGGGCCGCCCGTGTGGGCGAATACACGCGCAGATGCGTGTGAAATCTGCGAGCGGGACTGGATCCCGCTTTCTTACCACCATCTGATACCGAGGGGCGTCCATGCGAAGGTTCTAAAGAGGGGATGGCATGATGAGTGGACACTGAACAGTGTGGCCTGGCTTTGTCGGGCTTGTCATAGTTTTGTGCATCGCATGGCAAGCAATGAGGAGCTCGCGAGGGAGTGGTATACTGTTGAAAAGATCTGTGAGCGGGATGATGTTATGGATTGGGCGAAGTGGGTTGGCAGAGTTCGATGGAAGGCGACATAAACGTAGGTCGGAGGCTTGTGGAGCTGTTCTGTATAAGATGTGGTTTTCAAAGATACCCTTGGGCTAGAACTAGTCCCAGCTTTTAGTTAAGATTATATAGCCTCGCCCGTACAGCTTTGTCCAAATCAGATGTCAGATGACTACTTGTATAAGAGAAAAGATGGTGACAGTTGGTCATGATATTTGAACATGTATGTACATGCGCTGCTTCGCAGCATTCGTTCCCCCATTACACAGAATGTAGGTCTCCTATTCCAGATGATAGAGATGCAACAACGCCCAAGCCCCAGATGCAGGTCAATCATGCCGAGAGACAGATGAAATATGATACAAGTTTGGAAGAAAAATGGGGGGTTGGGGATGAAATAACCCGGGCAAATAATACAAGCGATCACTTTTGCAATGACCGCGGAAATGTCGAAAGCACCGAACCGACGTCGGACTTCTCACAGATATCGTTTCTCGAAAATCTCGTCGTAGCACTGGACGCGGTCGCCAATGGCAAACTCAGTCCAGCCCTCGAATCCGATACCACACTCGGTGTCTTTACGCATTTCGGTGACGTCCTTCTTGACGTTTTTCAGAGAAGTGATAGCGCCTGTCCTTAGAGTTAGATACGTTCGAACCAGTATAATGATGTGGGTTCTGAGCTTACCGTCGTAGACTGTCTCCTCTCCGCGGAGCACCTTGACCTTGCGGGCTTTGTTGATCATTCCGTTGCGCACACGAGATCCGGCAATGGGCATCTTTTCGCGCCCCTTGATGGTAATGTCAAAGACTTCCCGGATCTCAGCTTCTCCAGTCACGCGAATGGTGACCGATGGGGGCAACATGTCGCTCAAAATACTCTTCACTTCATCGGTTAGTTTGTAGATGATGTTGTGGTCCATGATTTCGACCCCCTCGGACTCGGCCATCCGCAGGATATGAGCATCAATAGGTTGGTTGAATGAGATGATCCGGCCATTGGCTGTGGCAGCGTGTTCAATATCGAATTCACTGATGGGACCGACGCCCGAGCGAATGACATTGGCAAAGACCTCGTTATTTCCAACCGCGGTGACCGAGTTCATCACGGCTTCGGCAGAGCCATCCACATCGGCCTTCAGAATGAAATTGACAGGCTTGGGCCCACTAGACTCCAAGCGCTGGCGGGTTTCATCTTCATCTTCATTGTCGCGTCGGCGGGTTTCGGCAATCTCACGCCGGGCTTCGTTGATGGCAGCCATATCAACACCCATCTTTTGGGTATCCGTCCTCTCTAACCGGTACTCCACGACGTCCTTGGCTTTCTGTTCGTCTGGTGCCTGGAGGATCTCGGTGCCAGCACCTGGCTGTTCTCTCCAGCCATCAATCTCAACGGGCATTCCTGGTGTAGCTTCACGGATGGATACACCGGCTTCGTTACGGAGCGTGCGGACTCGAGCCCATGCAGTACCAGCGACAATGATATCACCTGGTCGGAGGGTTCCACGTCGGATCAGAGCGGATGCCACACGACCGTAGCTCTTTGTGGAAGCCTCAATGATCCAGCCTTCCACATTGCAGGCCTTGTCCGCGCGGTGATCGAGCATCTCAGAGAGCGCCATGATGGCTTCTTCCAATTCTACCATGCCTTCTCCGGTTCTACCGCTGACTCCGATGGCTTGCACATCACCGCCGTAGTCTTCAACATGAACACCTTGGGCAGACAGATCGGCCTTCACTTTGTCGGGATTTCTGCCTTCTTTATCAATCTTACTGATGGCGACAATAACGGGAACCTTGGCTGAGTTGGCGTGCTTGATAGCTTCGATGGTTTGCGGCTTGACACTGTCGTCTGCAGCAACGACCAGAACCACGATATCAGTGACGTCCGCACCTCGCCGGCGCATTTCCAGGAATGCAGAGTGACCAGGTGTATCCAAGAAAGTGATGGCCTTGCCAGCGGGCATATTCACGGAGAATGCACCAATGTGCTGAGTGATACCACCGTGCTCGGTTGCCGCCACTGAAGACTTGCGCAACCAATCCAGAATTGTGGTTTTTCCGTGATCAACATGACCCATGATGGTCACCACAGGGGGTCGAGAGGGTAGAAGAGACGGATCCTCCGGTTCGGGGGCAGCCTTAAGATCATTCTCACCGGTGTCGAAGATAGCTTCGAAGTTGTACTCAGCTGCCACCAACCCGGCGGTCTCTGCATCAAGGATATCTTTATAGGTGATATCCTCGAAGCCCATCTCCTCCATGCGGGTCACAAATTGCGCTGGCTTGATGCCAATCACATCGGCCAAGTTACCGACACTAATAAACTCGGGTAGGTAGAGCGGAGCGGGTTCTGCCTTTTTCGCGGCCTTTCGTGCGGCCTTTTCCTTCTGCTGCATCTTGCGTTCTTGGCGAGAGCGTTCTCGTGGATTGGAATCTAATTCACCATCTTCAGAGTTGGAATCGCGTCCCTTGCGGCCACCACGGCTTTTCGTTTGCTTCGAGGGTTCCACGGGATCCGGGTTCGCGAGCTCGAAACTTTGCTCGAAACTTTCCAGCTGCTCCAATGCAGACAAGTCCCAGGCCAGTGGGTCCTTCTTTGGTTCCTTCTTAGCGGGCTCAGAGGCAGATTTGGTATCATTGGCGTGGTGTCGATTGCGCTCTGTATCAATTTCCGATTCTTGGTCCATCTCAGACAAGACAGACCTGCCCAAGTTCCGAAGCTTGCTGTCATTTGTGGGCTCCTCGGGGCGAACTTCCTCTGGCCGCTCCGTTTTGCAGTGTGGGCACTGTTCCTTGTACGAAAGAACCTCCGCCGCGCACGTAGGGCAATTCCAATCTCCAGCGGGGTTGATTTGGTAGCTCACGGGCTTCTTATTAAATGCATCCAGTAATTCATGCTCTGGCTGCATTTCTAAGGGAGAATTCGATACCAAAAATGGATTCTCTTCCTGAGGAAGTTGGTATCTTTGGAAAGAATTGTGCCCCCGGAGGTTGCTGTTCCGCTCAAAGCTCTGGCGATCCCGCAGGGCAGCGCGTCTGTGGTGGTTCAAGCGCGGCTGGGCAGGTGCATGCTCTTGGTTTGTGTTCGACTCTCCAAAAGTATTAGACCCGAAAGGATTTTGTTCTTTGAAGGGATTCCGTTCTTGGAAAGAGTGTCTGCCTGGCCTATCTCGTGGATCCCCAGAACGCCCGTGAGGAAATCTTGTATTACGGTTTGATTGCCCCCATTGCTGCTTCGAGGGAGGTGGAGGTGGAGCTTGACTGTTGGCAACGAGTTTATCGCGCATTGCTTGTTCCGCGGCGCTTAATCCGGCTGGCTTCGAATCTGTGCTCCGCGCAGCTGACTGTCCCCATCTGGATTTGGGAGCAGGGGGAGGTGGCGGGCTCTTGGCAACGATAGCATCTCGCATAGCTTGTTCTGCGGCGCTCAGACCGATAGGGTTTGAGCCTGTTGCTTTCGGGGCCCATCGACTGCCAAACTTGGGCTTGGCCGGCGCTCCATCGCTGTTTCCTGTCGGCGAATCGGAGGAGTTCAGACGAATCGCAGATAGTCGTAAAGTCCGTCGTATCGTGAGAGCCGTCGGAGATGGTACTAGAAAGGCTGAACTAGACCACTCGGCCCGTCGCGAGACCTGAGCGAGGTGTTAGAAACGCTTCAACACTTCAGGATATCTTTCAACTCACCCTACACACTGGCCGACGAAGCATAATTCACTGGTTGCTCCTCATTTGCGTATGTCAACACCTTGGTTTTTCCCAGCAGTCCAGTCCGAGGCGCTATCTCTGCTTATGTCATGGTACATGCTGAGGTCAGCTGGAAATCTTGGCGTTTTCTGTCCACTCCCGAGGTCATCCCTTCCGCTCCCAGGTGCCCTACTTCGTATACTGCAATGATGTACTACAAATATTTGACCCTGAGTACTTTGACCACAGACCTACTCTTTCAGTACTCCAGGGCTACCTAACAGAAAGCTCTGGAATTCGATGCGATATATTATCTAAAAGATAACTGGAAAGACACCAAAAAAGATAGGCAAGTTTATTACATACAAGTTGGTCAAGTGCTGAGGTCTGAGATCTATATCTTGACCTTCCAGTGCCATCCAGCTTTGGCAATTCGAGAAGCTGTGGCGGCAACTGCACCCAGTATTATGCAGCTCCCTGAAAAGGCCTGCGCTCCTATGTAGCTTCCATTCATCTTCTGCACCAAGACACCGTCGATCGCGGGACCAGTCAAGGTCGCAAATCCCACAAAGCTCAAAATCATTCCAAGACGTGTACCTGTCCTCCTGACATCTGGCGTCATGGTGGTCGCGGTAGCTGGAAACAGAGATTGCGCTGCTCCGCCAACCAGGCCGTACACCACAGTGAATGCGTATAATCCTCGCACATCCTTGACCGCAATCCAAGCGTAGATGGCGATGGCAGCCGCAAAGCTGAAAGGAATGAGGAGGTTCAGCTTGCCCGTGATTCGATCTCCAACGAGACACGGCACGATACGACCCACAACGCCGACGCCATTGAGTATAAGTATATAGTTCTGCGTGTTTTGGACCCCCATCTGGTCTCGAGCAAAATTTCCAAGGTAGAAGAAGACAAAGTACAGACCCCAGAAATTGAGAAACATACTCAGGGTGAAAAAAACGAATGACTTTTCCTGAAAAGCAGTCCAATCAACAAACGGCCCTGTCGAGCGTGCTGTAAATCGAGGCTTGAACAAGAAAAGACCTGGGACTTGAGTCACCAGCATCACAAGCCCAGCTGCACGCACTGTCCAACCGAACCCGACATTTTGCCCATAGATCATTTGGTTGATAATGACAGGGTAAACCATTCCCCCTGTCGCCGCGCCAGCTGCGGCTATTCCCACGGCGACAGCTCGATGCCTTGAGAAATAGGAAGACATGACCGAAAGACCTGGGCTAAAAGTGAGGCCATTTCCCAGTCCCATGCAAACGGCTTGGGCGAGGAATATCTGCCAATAATCTTCACACAGAGAGAGCATAAAGAAGCCAAACACCTGCAGTAGCACGCCAGTCGGGTATACGATTCGAAAGTATCCTGTATCTGTGGCCCTTCCTGCGATGACTCCCATAAAGAAGAGAAGGGAGACCTGTACACTACCGATCCAAGAGATCGTAGAGGGACTTTGTGGAAGGGTCTCTGTATAGAGTTGCTCGAATACGGAGAAGCCGTTGCTCACCCCCCAAGAATTGAAGAAAACGAAGTGCATGCAGAGTACCTGCAACCATGCAGTAAGACCGCCGTCCGGTGGTGGTGTGGGTGAGACATCCAACTCGTTGGCTTGATTGGATTCGGATTGATGGGCTTGCTTAGACTGGGTCATGTTGAGATCAAATGCTATCGGGATTGGGGGAAAGCCACGGGGAAAGGCCAAGGAGGGCATGTTAGTTCAAGGCCCAAGAGGAGTAGGGCTACTCTGATTACCAATTTGAGCGACTTAATTCAGGATCCACCGACCCCAACTCCTCACAACCGTGTGTGCAGTGTATCAGTGGGTAAAAACAGTAATGTAAACCTAGTATATACAGTGGCGTTGCATAAGTATTTGACCTTGAGTACTTCGACCATAGAACTACTCTTTTAATAATGCCTGACAGAAAGCTCTGGAATTCGAACCTATATAACATCTAAAAAAGACACTTAGAAAGACAGCAAGAACCTTGGAAAGACCCGTGACCTCAATAAAGACCTCAAGACAGGTTTAGTACATACAAGTTGCCCAGGTGGTCAGGTTAAAAGGTGGATTCCAAAGTACTAGAGGTCAAATACTTATGAAACACCACTGTACATACCAACTGATCAGCAGGCTTCAGCGTATATAACTCAGGTTATCTCCCAGCCACGTTTCAAAGCACTGATGATTGATCAAGAATCATGCTTGGTTGTAGTATGGAGATTGATCGATGACAGGTTAACTTCTCGAGGCATCTCGTTAAACAAGGAACTTGGATTTAGGGCTCTCCAGATGCCCAGATCAAGTGATGACAAATTTAAGCCATCGGAATTTCAACTTTGATAAAACCGCAGAGTATCGACTTTCCCTGAATCATTTCGTACAGTATCTGTATATGATATCACTTGGAGACTTGGTACACGCAAACCCAGTCGTGCTAGCCTAGCCAGTCCCTTTCGACCGGTATTCGGGGGTTCGGGTCCTCACCTGGGCCGACCAGCGTGATTACAAATTTAAGCCAACTGATCCACCGCACACCCTGCCCAGGTTGTCACGGCTGTGTTTGTGGAGGATGACATGCTTGACAGAAATAGTTGGCAATCATCCCAGAATGTAATTATTTTATTCCCAGATGCTATTCGTATCCAAGTTGTTAGTGAAAAGCAGAACAGCCGCAAACCTCGAAATATAGAACCGTACAGTGTGGCATGGCATGGACGCCTCATAACAGGGACCTAGGGATCCCCGCATGCAATTTACCGTAATTTTGGAATACGAAGCCATATCCTCGGCTATGAGATTTATTGATTTATCATCTACGAAAATTACGCGGTCCGACGCAGATGAGCATGGGTCGACGGCGTCGTAAATTGGTAATCCATGACGTTTCTACTTGGGAACGACCTATTTAAAAGGCAGCGCAAGCATCCTATATTAGTTTCCAGCAGATTCAATTTACCTATCCAATACATCAGATTCATCGCTATGCCTGATCTGTCAAAAACAGCCGTCGTGTTGATCGACCCTTACAATGACTTTCTGCATCCAGAGGGTAAGCTTACACCGCTTCTCAAGGATCTCGACGAGCGAAATGCTATTCAAAATATGAAAAGTCTGGTCAAATCAGCTCGCCTTCATGGTTTGCCTATCTACTACGGGTTGCATCAGCAGTGGTCGGCCAACAACTTCAATGGATGGCGACACATGACCCCAAACCAGGTCAAGCAACAGCATGTCAAATACTTCGAGGAGGGAACTTTTGGATCTCAGATCTATGAGGGCCTGGAGCCAGACTTGACCAATGGGGATGTTGTCGTCAGCCGACACTGGAATAGCGAGTAAGTAGCAGACTGTTAGATAGTTGGATTGTCATCTTTCGCCTCTGACCTCTCGGACAAAGCTCGTTTGAAAACACCGATTTGAATTACCAACTCCGGCAACGCGATATAACCAATTTGGTCTTTGCCGGGCTGACGGCAAATACCTGCCTAGAGGCGACTGCCCGCCATGCTTTTGAACTGTAAGTTCACTCCACCCAATGACTTGACCTTCCACCTTGCTGATGCATTTTACCATTATAGTGGCTTTGATGTTACTTTACTGTGAGTACTTTCGCTGAGCATGGCTCTGTTGGGATTCATTCTAACAAGACATTTTTTTCTGAATGTAGCAAAGATACCACAGCTGGGTGGTCGAAAGAACTCACCGCCGCAGCGGAATTGGTTTGGCCTTTGTTCTCCCGTGTTCTTACTGTGAAGGAGTGGGAAGGCACTTTGGACGGGAAGAAATTGTAAGCTAAATTCGGCGAGCCATCATTCAAATCAAGGACTGTGCAACAGATGTCTATTTCAGGATCATCCATGATGTTCATCAGTCACTGTTTTGTGATCTCCACTAGTTGAAGCCAGCAATGTCATCGTGGTCTGTTTTAATCTAGCCTATGGGTGCAGTCTCAGCGTAGAATAGGTGTTTCACGCGATGTAGAAGGGGTTTCACTTTAAATTCCTCTCTGGTCGATAGGACCAATCGATCCCCAAGGTTCAATCCAGTTTTCTCAAGTAGCCACTGAACAAAAGATTGACGTGTGATCCATGGATGTACATACGGCTGCACATGTGCATGTGCCAATCTTAAATTTGTCATCAATTCTGATGACTAATCTTGCCGTCTAGCACGCCGACGGGCACTGGAGACAACATCAACCGAACTATCTCAAGATGATAAACCTTCTCATATTCTGCTACTCATATCCAAGCCCACGCGGTAAATTCCCAAAGCATCACCGAGGCCTAAGTATCTCGAATCAAACCGTGTACAGGGCCCAATAATATGGCGCGTACAAAGGGCAAAGCACCTGGGACTGCACCAAACTACGATCAAGTAGGGCGACGCAAAAGAGCGCGTCTGGACTCGGGAGACCCCAATGTTCACGAGAATAGTCAGACGCAGCGCATTCAGCTACAAGGGACTCCGACCAGTGCAGGCAAGGCTGCCCTTTCATGGGCTATTACTGTCTCTCGCATAGAAGCCGAGGAAATGGGCTCTCAGATACAGCGATATAAATTCTGGAAACGTGAGTGACAGCTACAATCACATGGGAAATCTTGATTGCTATGGCATATTGAGCTAATTCTTCTGTGCAGGAGATGGGTCACTCCATGAAACCAGCTGTCGTGTCTGTCTAAAGGACGGCCCTCTTCACCCGTGTGTTACCTGCAGATTGGCATTTCATACAGACTGTGTGCCACCGGGCTCTTTAGAAGAACCAGGGAGTTTATTCTGTTCTATTTGTGTTCGACGTGGATGGAATGTGTCCCCTCCCGCGCTGACACCACCTGCTTCCCCGGTCCTTAGCCCTACCAAGCAGGTTCAGGCGTCGATAACATTGAATCCCGCGGTGTCTTCTTCCACGGCGATGTCAATTCCTCGTACCGTCACTTCCAATCAAGATGAACCCACGCAAATATTACCGACGCAGACTCCACTAGATGGCTCTGGTGATGTCCTGCCTGTTCCAAATGATCCTAACAATGCTCAACGCACGCCTACTATAAACCCGACTACATCAGCCGAAGCTACTCGTGATACCGAAGAGCTTGCACTTGCAGACTCCCGACCACGTCGCAAAAGGAATTCTCGATTTGCCACATTATCAGGCGATGTGGAACACTCCCTCGCAATCATTTACGGCGAGCTCGAATCAGTCGCAACACTCAAGGCGCAGATGACAGCGCTGAAAGGCCAAGATACTTCAAAAAGCCAGATGATCAGGATGCGTGACAACACTATCGCCATACTCCGCAGAGATCTTGATAAGCAACGGTCCGAGAATGCAGAGTTAGTGCAGCTGAGGGCCAATATTGCGGAACAGGGCTCTGTTCAGAAGGAGCTAGACGAACTTCGGGCAAGAAATGTTGCCTTGGAGTCAGAATTACGGGATTCAAGAGCCCAGACAGCTGCAGCGCAGGAACTCGTGGATGATTGGAAAGGGAAGCTTGCGCAGTTGCTCAAGTCTTAGCATTTATCACTCGTATCTAGCGAAATAGCATTGAACCCTTGGAAGTTTGTCATAGGGTCTCAAATGCGCTTTCGACTTAGGAAATGCACATTGGGTCTATTGTAATGAACTGAATCGTATCATAAATGCGACAACAATTCTTGCATTTCTACTCATAACTATCATGATAGTTCGGTATTCCAGAGAGTAGCAGTCATAATATCCCCGACAGAGCGACGTAATGGGGGAAAATTCGATGAGGCCCTATTGTGGGTAAAAGGGCACGGATGTGGGTTATGACGCAAAGGGTGAGAAGGCACATGTCCATAGCAGATGAAGAATTTTAAATTAACCGTGAGAACACTCTCTATACTCTGATACTCCGTTTATTGTTTATTCTTGAATTATTCCCTTCAATCGCATCAGGTCGTGGTCGTTGAGACGAACTGGACCCGCACCGTCATTGGCTAAAATTTTATTGCCGTCACACACCCCTCGTTTTCGAGGTTTCTCTCTGCAACGACCCCGGCATCATTGCCCCCCGTCTTGATTCCTTTTTCTTTCAGATTGCATTAGCGTTTTCTGATCAGCGATCGCGCACTGGAAAGGCGCATTTCTATATTTTTCTCTGATCCCGCGACGTCACGTCCCACCCGCCACCATGCCTCCCAAGAAACAAGCCAATGAGCCCAAGAAGAAGAAGGCCACCGTTGAGGATAAGACCGTGAGTATCGCAATACTTCCACCATGTCTGAGCGACGCACTCTGTACTCTCGGATGGCCCTCGCGTCCGTCAGAGAATTTGGTACTCTTTAAGTGCATAGCTGACATACAACGCTCTCTAGTTCGGTCTTAAAAATAAGAAGGGAGGTGCCGCCAAGAGACAGATCCAGCAGATGAACGCACAGGCAGCAAGCAACAAAAACGATAGCGAAAAGAAAAAGGAAGCCGAGAAGAAACAGCGAGAGGCCGAGAAGAAGGCCCAAGAACAGGCCAAGAAGGACCAGCTGGAGTTGTTCAAGCCTGTACAGGTCCAGAAGGTCGCTTTCGGTGTCGACCCGAAGACGGTACTGTGTCTTTTCTTCAAGCAGGGCCACTGTGAAAAAGGCCGCAAGTGCAAGTTCTCTCACGACCCCAATGTCGAGCGCAAGGCAGCCAAGAAGGATCTTTACACCGATTCGCGTGATGAGAATGTCGAAGAGGAAGAGAAGAAGCAAAAGGATACTATGGATGACTGGGACGAAGAGAAGCTTCGTAGTGTCGTTCTCAGCAAGCACGGAAACCCCCGCACAACAACCGAAAAGGTCTGCAAATTCTTCATTGAGGCCGTGGAGAATCAGAAATATGGATGGTTCTGGACTTGTCCGAACGGCGGAAACAAGTGCATGTACAAGCACAGTTTGCCACCAGGGTATGTTTCCCGCACTCTCGCTCCCGTGATATCCTTCAAACTAACGCATTCGACAGATTCATTCTGAAGACCAAGGAGCAAAGAGCCGCCGAGAAGGCTCTCAAGGACAAATCGCCACTGAACACCCTCACTCTGGAAGACTGGCTCGACTCAGAGCGTCACAAGCTGACCGGTACCCTCACACCTGTCAACCCGGAGACATTCGCTGCATGGAAGAAGGGTCGTCTGGACAAGAAGGCCGCCGAGCAGCAAGCACAGCAGGCCAAGGATGCTACCGGCCGTACATTGTTCGAGAGCGGTAACTGGGCCGAGGAGGACAGTGAGCCCGAGGAGGGAGAAGACGAGGATGGAACATGGAACTTGTCAGTCATGCGCAGGGAGACCGAGAAGCTGCGCGAGCAGAAGGAAGAAGAACGTCTTACCAAGCTCAACGGAGGGGAACTACCCATCCCCACACCCGAAGCCGTGGGCTGAGTACCCGCGCACCTTCACGATATCAGATTCGTGGGCCCTTGAGATTCATCCCCGGCAACGTGGAACTCTGATGGTTTCTTCCTCGTTACCGAGGGGTCGGATCGCGATGTCGAGTGATCGCTACGACAGCTTGCTCAACCTGCTCGCTTTGTATGCAACCTCGCTTATCACCGAGGGCTCGGCTGGTCGCCTCGTTCTTTCCACCTCTATACGTTTGTACTCCAAATGCCATGCGCAGAGAGAAAGGGCAAGACTGGCTGGCCACGGGGTCGCAAAGGCGTGCGCGTCTTGTGTCCCATGTGACGGAAGAATCAACGGCCAAGATACCTTTTGATAGCACCTTTTTTCGTTGGTAGCAAAAAGTTCTTTCAATGAACCCGATGCGTTTATTTCTACTACATACTTTTGCCTCATAAATATGGACAACGGGTCCCAAGGTTTATATTACACTAACATACAGAATTTGAGAGCGCGAGGCTCGGTCTTGCTTCACCTCGGGGCAGTTTGCAAGCAAATCATCCATCCGCACCCACTTCCCATGTTCATGTCGTGTCGCAGTTTAGCCGGCATTGCAGAGTAGCACGGCGCAAGGAATGTCTCTTTTGAGGAGCACATGATCCTTCCTCGACAGCCCGTTTCCGAGCCCTTGAGTAACACAACTTCCAACGCTTCCCAATGCATGCATGAATCAACTCTCGTAATGATTACAATGAAGCCTTCACCTGCAACAAATTCTTCTCCAACATCAAGGCCGTGATGTCTTCCGCGACACCACGCGAAAGCTCAAACCCACGACCTCCAGCCCCGTATCCATGAATAATGTATCGGTCGTCCGCGAGCTTCTCAGCTTCGATCCGCATGCCACCTTCCCGCGCAGGTCGCCGACCCACGATGTCACGAATCACATCAAACTTACCCCCACTTTCCGCCGAGAAAGGGAACCATTTGCTCGCGTTGGCGAGCAGTCGCTCCCTGGTCTCTAGAGATGGGTTGGGATCCCAATTATGCGGCTCCTTCGTCCCCCCAATGATAGTCCCACCGTCAAGCGGTCGTGGAATACAGAACGACCATGATCCATCCGTGTTCTGTCGCGTGATAGTTTGCGACACAGGGTTTCGCACAAGGCAAGTTTGACCTGGAAGATATCAGCAATCCCACTCAGGTCGTCGGCAGCATAGACGCAGACACTAATAAAGATACAAAAACAGGTGTCAACGTACCTCTGATTATAAAGGCCTTGGGATCCCCAATTCCAATCCCAGAGCAATTCACCACTGTCTTTACATTCCCCAGGCTAAAAGCCTCATTCACATCCGCAAGCGTATAGCGCTTCGTCTCGCCGCCCTTGAGCACAAACTTGCGCAACAGATGCGCACAGTATACTGGCGAGTTCACCACATACGTCCCATACTGCACTCCCCACTTCACGCCCTCGGGAACCTCTTCTCCGCGCAGCGCCCGGAATCCATCTAGATGCGAGTATACATTGCGCACACTCTGGGGATCGAGATACTCGGCAGGCGGGGCCTCGAGGTGCTCGATGCCCTGAATGAATTCAATGCCGGCGCTCGGCTCAGCGGATCGCTTGAGATACTCGTATGTGCGCTGTGCTTGGTTCGCTTCCTTCAATGCCTGGGGCGAAGATCCCGGCACAGGTCTGTAGTGGGCGCCGGCCCAGGGCGAGGCATAGTTGATAGAAGTGTCTGATGGAAAATCGCGGGCTACGAGGAGGACGGATTGTGCGGGGCTATGCTGTTGGATGTGGAGTGCGGTGGTGAGGCCGATAACACCCGCGCTGTTCTGGTCAGCTGGGGGCTTTTTTGTTAGAAGTGATGAACTGACCCGACTACCACGATTGTTTCCTTGGACATGGTCACCGGGCTATAAGAAGGAGGGCTGTAGCGAGATATGCATATGTCGGAGCTGTTGGGGACCGTTGGTGAGTCAAGAAACGGTCCGGGGTAACGATAAGCCCCGCGATCAGATGATATGCCATCGCTGCGGGTTGCTTTTCCTTTTCTTCTTTTCGCATTCGATTGGACTTCTCTTTACGAGTTAGTCGATTATAAACTCTTGACGGAATTGGCAACAGACATCGGGATATCTTCCGATTTCCCATCCGAATCCCCTACGGAGTAGTGTGTGTCGGGGGTACTTCGCACAATCGTTCAAGGGTTCATCTTTTATGCCGAATACTCGTATCTCGGAACTGGTCACCCAGTGCGACATGCAAAAAAAAGACCCCCGACTTTCTCTTTGCCCAAGCTCGATTGGAAACTGGTGCCTGTCAGAGTACTATCACAGAGGCCCAAGCTCCGGAACGTTCGACAGCGTGCAGGTATGACTGCAGACTGCATTTGTCACATCACATCCATCTCATGCAATTTGGAGTTCTTGAAAATCGAAGAGAATTCTCGCACGAAACTCACGTTTATTAGAAAGGTGTACTCCGTACTGAGTACACAGTGGTCTGGTATATGCAGTCAGAGAATACATAGCATTTAGTATACAACTTAAAACACGGTCAAATTGAGCTGCTATAGGCTCAAATCACTGACCATTTTTGCCTATTTTATTTTAACTGCAGAATGCAGCCTGCAGCGTGTTGGCTGAGGGGCAGTGTAGGCGCCGAGCGATCAGCAGTGATTGGTGGTGATTGGTGGGCCGAAGGTGATGAAGCTGCAGACAGACTGCACGGATCCCAATCACATTTGCTGTCAGATCACATTTTGACATTTCTTCCAAATGAGACCGTTCCTTGCAGTTTAAGTCTTAGAGTTATATAGACGTATAGACGTATAGACACTGGACATACTAACATACTGATAGACCTTGAGGTATACGAATTTGCTCCGAGTGATCGACATGCATAGCACTGAATGATAGCGGCTATAAACAGCATAGGGGACTCTCTGCGAAAACCGTCGACCCACTCATGACGATGCTGGTGATTGTGATTCGGGAGCCGCCTGCATTGATCTAAACTGGTGAACTTTCACTGTCTCGTTTCTGCATGCTCGTTGGTGCAGTCCCGCGGGATAGCCCAGCCACCTAAAAGGCTCGATCTCACCGTCTCCGCTAATGATATGTGGAATTGGATATGCTCATATCTGGGTCATCGCCGAACGCTCTGTAACGTGGGAGCGGGTCGACTGTATGGCCCGTCAGGAAATGAAGCGCCCTAGTGGTACATCCCGAGCGCCAACCACTGGCCTTGACTGATTACTCCCTTTTTTTTTGGGCGGTCTTTTATGATTTGAATTTTCCTGTCCTACCGGAACATGCGCCTTTCATCCTGGATCCACGGGCAGGGGCGCCTCCTTATATGTATATCGCTTATACAAGTAGATAGCCCTGCAACTTGACCCCCGGTCTGATTTCTCTTCGTCACAAACTTAAGCCCTTTGGTCACGCTACTATATTGGATGTGATGAACGTGCAAGCGAGTGATCCCATTCTCTAAGAGGCTGGTTCGAAGTGTCACCCTATGATTTTTATCTTTGGTTTCCTTTTTCCAACTCCAACGGCTACGCCTTTTTGGTTCTCGTGCATATTCCTGGGCTGTTTTTTTCCGCTTTTATTTTCAATCTCACTCTATTCATTAAAAGGGCCCAGATTGTCGACATAGCTAGCCTACTTTACTCTCTGGCTACATTCCTGGTCAGGTGCTAATTTTACTCCATCACTTTGGTTTCAGATGTGTCTTCACCCACCCTAAAGGACCATCTTTCTTCATCTTGACCAGAATCAGGTGGTCAGTTGAAGATCTGAATGGTCTGAATTGTGTGAGTAACCCATTGATCCCTAATAATCCCTATTGCTGTCAGCTTGTCATTTACTGCGAGTATAATTGTGGGGCTTTGGCATCTTGAATAGTGCCCAACGAGGGCACCAATTTGTTTCTGCCAATGATATATGGAGAATATTTGGCGTTTCAGGGGCTTCACTGACGTGGCATCATAGTCTAGTCTCAATTGCGACCCTCGAGTATCGCCAAAGCAATGGCACCGCCGCCAGTAGCGCAGCCGCGCTTCGAACCTTGCGCCTCGACGGCATCGCTATTTCTTTACGCCCAAGGATCGACTGTCTTATGCCTACATCATGACACATTGGCAGTTGAACGAAGGTTCGAAAGTCACCAGAAAACCGTCGAGTTCATCTCGGTGGATAACGTGAGCGAACGAGGTGCGGGGAGATTGGTCGTGAGCTATGATGCAGGGCAGACTGCAATTGTCTGGGATATTTTTACGGGGACCGAAATTGCCCGATTGGCCTCCTACGAGCATTTGCGGGTAGCTTCCTGGATGCACAATGGAAATGTCGCATTTGGTGAGGCTACAAATGACGATTCTGCTGCCATTCGCTAATTGACCCACAGGCAGCGGCAACGGCGAGGTTGTTTTGTTCGAACCCTCGACATCAAAGCATGTATCTGCGCGCACTATTTTTGATCCTATCACAGCTCTGGCTCCTGCGGCAGATTGTCGTACCTATGCAATTGGGTAAGTTTGGTCAAGACGACGAGGGGCACTGACAAGCTAATCACATCGCAGCTACCAGAATGGATCTATCTTGATTGCAAATCTACTTCCTCAATTTACCATTCTTCACACTTTGACTACCTCCCGGGGACCATCACCAATAGTTTCCCTTGCCTGGCATGCATCTTCATCGAAGCAAAAGTCAGATATGCTAGCAACACAATCTTCGAATGGAGACCTACGAGTTTGGAGCGTGGCAAAGTCACCCAGTAAGGAAGCACCTCGGGTTATCCGGGTATTGAAGCGATCGGATTCGAGCTCCTCTGACCCCAAGTGGATGGGGTGGTCGAAGAATGGAAGGCTTGTGCAATATTTGGAAGGGTAAGAGCATCAGTCATGAAGCAAGGATATACATTCTGACAAGCATAGTGAGACATGGTCTTGGGATGTTCGAACAAAGCACGTTACCTATGATCCAATTCCGACGATAGACGGAGTGAGGGGAATTGCGAACTACGGGCCAACCGCGACTTTATTCACCATTGGCCCTCAGGGCACAGTGCAGCAATATGACGTGGAGAATCCAGCGCTTGTCGCAAATGTGCAGCATCTTCCACAAATTGCCCGCCCAAACACTGCAGAGGGTAGCCGGTCACAAAATATGTCTCTAAGGCGACTGCAAGACCCACCCGACATTCGAGAGTCGTCCAGCAACGGCAGACACACACCGTATAGCTCAAACGCCATTGAGAATGTCCGACAGCGAGCAGATCTCACCAGCCCTGCGTCGTCGCGCAGCCGAACGGAATCTGTCAGTTCCAAGGCGTCGTCTGGGAAGTACAACACTCGGCCTTTCGCGCCGCCGAGTCATTCCGGTCAAAGTGCGACTACTTTCTCCTTGACTTCGGGTGGAAATGACACGCCACTGGCTTCTGCCTCGTTTGCATACCCTGCTTCTGTTTCAATGTCATCAGTCAAGAGTTCAAAAGCAGGATCAAGATTACGAAATGAAGTTCAACTGAGTCCGGCGGAAAAGGGTGGCTTGGATCTGTTTCCATTCACTCGGGCTCGCTTGAACGACGTACCTTATAAGCAGCAGCCCCCTCTGGAAGAAGAACATCTTACCGCGGACAATCTACGGCAGCAAATGCTGAGTCTGGTGTTTGGCTGGGATGGAACTATTCAGGATCTGATCATTGACGAATGTATGTGCTGCTTACCCCTACTGACAAACATATGTTGACCATCATTAGTGAGTCGTCATGAGGCAGGCAGCCAGAGCGCGATACTGCTAAATCAGTGGCGTGGAGAGACTGACACAAATGAGATGGCCTCTTTGATCAACCCAGGACAGGTAACAATCTCTGACTGGATGCTTCTTGCCTTGAGTCAAATGAGTGGCCAGGCACAAGCAAACAAAGTTGGTCAGGCTTTTGTGCAAAAGCTACTAGAAATTGGAGACATACATACCTCTGCCGTGATTCTGCTTGGCCTCGGGGACAGAAATGATGCAGTAGAGGTTTATGTCTCTCGTCATCACTATATGGAAGCCATTATCATGACGTGTCTGTTGTTCCCATCCGATTGGCAACGCCAATCACACCTTGTTCGAAAATGGGGAGAGCACGTTGTCACTCATTCCCACCAACAGCAGCTTGCGATTCGCTGTTTTATGTGCACTGGAGCAGAGTCATCTGAGCAATGGTCATCGCCATCGGTGCAGCAACTTGCATCCTTTGGGGATAACGGAGAAAACTACTTCCCAATGTCCCCCGAGTTTTCTCAAAGCCACGACTCAGACCTGATGCCTCCACCGATTCGATCAAGATCCACGTCTAATCCGAAGATAACAGCCAAGACGCCATCTTTGAAACTGATCACGTCTTTCGGTGCCCCATCGAATAGTAATAACCAGTCGAATGGACGTTCTCGCTTGTTTGCGCTTCAGACTGATGATCGCACTCCGACAAATGCACCTGGAGTCACACCAATTGCTGAGTCTGCCGCCCCGGACACGGCAATGTCTCCTGGCGGCTTTGGGTCGTACAAATTGAACAACATCCAAAGCTTGAACCATGCTATGTCGCGGACTAACACACCTTCTTTCAACCGCCGTCGCCTACCCTCTATTGGAGAAACACCTGTGGATTCGCAACCTTTCACTTTTGCACGATCAGATTCATACAGTCAGAATGAATATAGCTCGACCTCAGAGAATGATATGAGTGGACAAGATCAGAGTCAGGACGAGAAAGAAAGCAACAGTGGTCTCCTAACCTTGCCGTCTGCAAAATACACACCCGGCTTAGATACATACAAGCCCAGCCCTCAAACCGCTTTGCAGGGAAGCAACAAGTTTGCTTCGATCAAAGGTCTTCCTTCACCCGCCGCAGGCGTGTTCGAAGCACTCACAATGGACGACTACCGGAACGGATCTCGCGATCGAAAGCCAGACGGGCTCCAGATCGAACTATTGGAAAGTGAGCAGAACCATCAAGCTCGCTCTGATCTGCTTCCCAGTGCCAAAAGCATAGCCTCGACAATCAACAGCTATGCTTCTGCCAAAAGCCCAAGCGTCAGTGGGCGCAGCATTGATCAATATATCAGTAGCTTGGATGAAGCAAATTATCATGCTCGGAAGATTCGCTCCCAGACACCCAGCCGAGGAAGGCGAGACCCAGACGACACAGTCGGCCAAAGCTCACACCATCATCAGTCTCGAGATACTTCCAGGGATACTCGGGGTAGAGATGATCGCCGCTATATCCAACCATCCAAGCGCTCTCCCTCATCGCCGGTTCCTATGTCCCCCGAAGAAATCGCGAGATATGGCACAGCGGAACTTATGACCCCAATTGAGCCGCGCAAATCCAAATCTCGTGCTCGGAGTTCGAGTAAAATGAGAGGCACGGAGCCGCGGAGTCGCCAACGCTCTTCCAGTCGTCACACGGCAAACCGGACTGCCCTTGATAAGCGCGATGCCTCAATCCGAGGCCGCAGCGACAATCGGCAAGCATCTAGCACCCGGTCGCCATCATCACCTCTCCCGATGTCATTGCCAACAGAAGAGCCATCTCAAGATCTCAATAACCCCCTGCGACTGGTTGAAGGAAATCAAAAGAGACTGCGATCACGTCACCGTAGTGCCAGTCGACGTCGTCCGGAGAAGGAAGCAAATGCAAAGAAAGATCCATCCCCAGAGTCCAGGCACAAAACATCGCAGAGTCTTTCCGTGATACAGCCTGGGCCTTCTACAGACCCCTGGACACAGCAATCTGAGCCAGAGCAGCTAACAAGCAAGGTCTTTGGCCAACAAGCTAGCTTCGATGCATTCTCCAATGGTCAGCCCAGCTCAACGGCCAATGAATTCCAAGATATTGCATCTCCCACGACACCGTTCATCAGTCTAGCAGAGAAACGACGGAGAGATATTGCCGCCGCTGAACTGGAAGCGAGGAGAATGTCTTTGGCGCGCAACCCATCAGCACCCAATATTCCTTTCCCAGGCGAAGCACACAGTATAAAAAGCCCAATTGAGAGCCCACCACCATTTTCCAGTGGAAGCGCCTTCTTCCCACGTGTTCCATCGCGAAACCAAGTCTCTCCAAGCAAACCTTCGCCCGATTATTCAAGCAGCTCTGATTCCACCTCCCCACGCTCCGGTATGCCCATCGGGCTGCCCGCTACTCCCCGAGCTATGCGCCATCCAAAGTATGGAGGCACAGCACAAGACGAACAGCAACCTTCCATTCCAACCATCCCCACAGACACCAGTCTATTTCTCAGCAGTGCCAGGTATCAAAGTGAGGCCGACCCAATTGGGCGTTCTATGTCCGTCCCCGTCCCAGAAGCACCGCAACACTCACCCATGATACCCAACGATGTCCCCATGCACCCACGATATAACCCATCTCTCCCGCGCAGTCGATCCAGCAGTCGAAGCGGCCAAACAACTCATCGACGTGCCAGCTCAGGTGGCTACATATCCGGGGCCTCTCCAAGTCTCGAAGTGAGCATTGAAGAGACAATGGAGAACGCAATGGAAAGACCGGCGGCAGATTACGAGACAATGCCACCTCCACCTCCGCCTCCACCATTGCTCGCCGAGCTACAGCATCTCAATACCCCTCCTCCGCCCCCGCCCCTGTTCCCATTCTCTGGCACTCCACTCTCTCCCCGTGAGTCCTCTGCAACCATCGATGTCGCCATCGAAAACGAAGACCTCGGCCGTATTCTCCCTCGCGCTATGACCGCTGCTCCAGCTTTGAATGTCAGCAATCATAGCCCGGATTCCCGTTCATCGGGAAGTCGACGCATGTCATTTGACCACCGGCGCAACCGTAGCTCGAATGAGAGCTTCACGAACAAGCTGCGCAGTCTGACTCGGATGCGCAATAACAGTCGCAGTGTCGAGCCTGACACACAGATGACAGAGGTGGCTCCGTATGAGAGCTTGCAGCCGCATGTCTACGGATCCAATTCCAACTACATTCTACCAAGTCAGAGTTATGTCTCGCCGGGCCAAAACTTTGTTTAGATCCTTACGGGGATGAGCGACTGTTGATCTTGCCTTTTGCCTATATATTCGACTTTTGTTCATTGTTCTGTGTGCCATTTTTCTGTTTTGTTCTGATATTTTTGCTTCACGAAATTGCGACGCCTGGATTCAAATGCATCACGCGTCATGTTTATTACTCGTTTGATTACTCTCCCCTGTTTTGGGGCTCATACCCTTTCGTTCTGCGCTCATGGCTTTTTGTCTTATGTCCAAAGTCATACTCCAAATACCTTTTATCATATTATGTCCCCTGCTATACCTCTGCCATTGGCTCTGAGCACACGATTTCCTAGTTCCTGGTTCTGATTACTGTTTCTTTCGATCTTCCAAGGTTTCTGCTCGCAATCGCAGAAGACAGGCTCAGTTATTCTCAGCTTTCGTCATGAATCTCTTTTTCTTCAATCTTAATTGGCGCGGTTTCCGAGGTTATATCTAAACATATATGCCTGCAAAGGCTAATAATACTGTCAGATGGATGTTTCGAATTCAAAAGATCTCAATGTAGGAAAATTGTTCAAGTGCTAAGATACCATGGATTTATGTTACATATCGACTCAACTGTATGACTTGAAGATATATGGCGAAGGCAAAATCGAAGATAGAGAAACATATGCTCAAGATCCCCAACTGCGGTTCCGAGGCGACCTTTCACTGCCGGTGTTTCGCTCCGCGTCAATCATTCTATCGAATTCAGCCTGTGCTTTGTCCTTCTCGTTCTTTGATTCGGATCTATAGCGGTCTTGTTCGGATAAATTGCTTTCATAGGAATAAGGATTGGGTGACGATTGAGACGGGGCAGATTGTTGAGACTGGGAGCCTGCTGCAGTGTTCTGACGTCGGATGCGATCCCAAGCACTGCCCCTGAGTGATCCATCAATGTTGGTGTTCCGGTATTCAGCGGCTGTGGGGCTCGCGTCGTCGTCGTCGAAGAAATCGGCTCCGGATGATTGTTCGCTCACTTGTTGATTGCCCCTGCCGCGAGCCCAAGTCGGACCGGATGATGCGGGCGTGGTTGATTGGTTGGAAGGAGAGTTGGAGCTGGATTGAGAGGTGCCGGAGCTTTCGTATTCCGAGTAGGAGTTTGCTGGGGTGGAGTATTCATTGGGGTCCTGTTCGTAGCTACCATTGGCATATCCATCGGGTGAGTCAATCGCTTGCTTCAATTGAACACCGATGGTGGGTTCGCCGGTACGCATGGAGTGGATTCGCTCAGATGCCGCCTGGAGCTTGCGCTTGCGCACATCCTCTGGCTTCTGGCTACGCATCTCCTCTACAAACGACTTGAGTCGTGGATCCGTCAACATGTTCTTGGCATCGTTGTACACAGCGTAGATATTAGTAAGTGTGCCAAAGAAGCATGTTGTAAAGAGCAGTCTCCACGCTGTCGATGCGGCGAACGATTTCAAAGTGAGCCCAGAACTCGAAAGACGCATCGCTTCGATGATCGCCTGTGGGGTTGGGTTCTTGCGCGGGAAGTTTGTCGACGTGCGTAGTCGGTAGTAAGTCCATGCACCGCCGATGATAGATCCGATGGGCATTCCGATCCTGTTGTGGTAAAGCGATCGTGTTCCATGTTCGACAATGGCGTCCAGCTCGGACTGGGTTGGTGATCGTGCCGTCAATACGTAGTGGTTCTCCACTCGATCCGTGATTGAAAAGGAAACTTTGCGCCTCCAGTTTGCTGTTCCGAGGAACCCGAAGTACATCGTGAAAAGGTCTGGCCTTACGACTGCCTCCTGCCGGAGTTGGAGCGAGTTGTATCGCGCGAGCGCGGGGTTGTGGCCAGGAAGACTCCGAGGTTCATTTGTGGAGTTTTCATTGCTGTTGTATTGGCCTGCTTGAGGCGAGGCATCGTCGGAGCTCATGGTGAAGCTCTTTCGTGGATTGAGGAGGCAGCTCGCGATTTGCGGTCCGTTTGGAGCTCATCACTCCACCGAGTCCGCTGACGTCGTTGCTGACTCATCACTTTCTGCCTCATGAATCGGGCCGAAACGATCAACTATAAGGCTACGGAGTACAAAAAGCACCTTTGTGACTCGTTTGGCATTAATTAATGCCTCCAAAGACTAATACTCGGTTCATTATGATCAAGCTTTTTTCAATGGCCAACATACCACTAGTGCAAAGAGGAGAACCTCGTGCGCAGATCATAAATGGGTAAACTTGAAATCGATAGATGAATATAGCTATGAGTAGGTGGTTGATATCCCAATGCCTCGTCATATTGTTTCGAATACTATGAGAATTTACCACTTCTCAATATAAGGTCTCAGATCAAGCTCAAATGCAAAGGTCGTTCGTGGCTGGGTATGCAAATACCAATACGAGTCCGCAATCTATGCCAGATCAGCAAATGAAGGTCGTAGTTTAGGAAAGGTAACTTACAGCGTCCGGGCTCAGCTTTGCATCCTCGTGTTCAAATACCCAGGCCTTGGTTCTGGGAATATCAATAACACCATCGATGATAGTGTGCGAAACGTGAAGCCCCTGCGGTCCAAATTCACGAGCAAGCGATTGCGCCAGTGCACGCAACGCAAATTTGCCCGAGGCAAATGCTGCGAAATTGGCCGAGCCCTTGAGACTGGCCGTGGCTCCAGTGAAAATGAGAGTCGGTGGGTATTCAGACGCCTCGCGAGCTGCTAGAAGGAGCGGAATAGACCGTTGAGCAAAGTTAAAGGCACCTTGTCTGTTTGGAGGTAATTAATGTAAGCGATGAGTACACAGACAATGAAACAAAAGTACATACCCTTGGGAGGCAAGTGCAGTTGCATAGTCCGCTTCTGTCAGCTCGAGGAAAGGCTTGCGCACGAAACCACCACCGGGGTTGAAGATAGCGGCAGCTACCTTTTGGGATGGATACTGCTCTGCAATCTTGTCGAAGGCAGCATTCACACTCTTGGAGTCAGAGACATCTGTGCTGATGCCAACGGCTTGTCCCCCGCTTGAATTGATCTCTTGGACGACTGGATCATAGTTGTCCGGGTTTCGAGCTAGAACTACTACGGAATAAGACTTTGCGAATTTCCTCGCGATTGATGCGCCCTATACTTGTGTCAGATCCTTGTTATGCACATTGTGTGGAGCAATATCCAAGTACGATCGTACCGTGCCAGGGCCAACGCCTGCGATAATAGCGAGTGCTTTAGATGCCATGGTGAATATATGGATGAGTCGGGTTTTCACTCGGAGTAAAAAGAAGGGGGGGGGGGTCTATGTATAAGTACTGCAGCCGGGGGTGAAATATCCCCGAAGCTTAGAAATGCGGCGGGGATTGATCATCAAACTGACGGATGATATCATCTGGAGAGAACTGGACTGGCCCTTCCCCGCAAGAAGAAAAGATCACATCTTCAGATAGAATGAGACAATTGAGATGAATAATCAGTATATTGTGCTCACTAGTACCGAAGGTGTCGGTGTTTGAAATCAGTGTCAAAGGTGTGACTGCGGAGAACTTGATGGGCCGTTCCCGATTCCTCCATTCCACTTGGGCTATACATTCAGCCCTGGGATTTTTCGGTGAGGCTAGCATATCCCATAGAAATAAGGCCAGTCAGCAAAGTAGAACTATTCCTTGATTGAAATACTCTTCTTCGAATTTCAATTCTCGGGTTGAAAATTGAATACTTGTCAGTGTCGGAGCCATCTCCAACTCTCTAGTATGGCACAATACAATGTTGTCATGTTAGTAGTGAAAGTTTTCTCTCAGAGTCATTGATTTTGAGCTATCGGCAGTAGACATTAACTCCAATTGCTTAGGGAAGTAGGCGCAAATGATGTTGCCATGCATTGTAGACGTGAAGTTCCGAGGCTCCAAGGCTCCAAGGCCAACATCAAAAGTGGAGAGGATCGGCATCTGCCTCAGGCCCTTATCGATAAGACAATAATTTTCCCTTCGCATCTTCACTTCGACTTCAACTTCAACTCAAGTCAAGGAATTATGGACGAGGAGACTTTGCTGACTGATTTGTGCTCGATATGGTATGTCAGCTCCAGAGCTTGCAAGTTCATCCCATCTAACGTCCCCTGTCTGCAGCCATGTCAATCCTCCCAAATACCGATGCCCGCGTTGCTCAACACGCACATGCTCTCTGCCATGCACGCGGCGCCATAAGCTCTGGTCGCAGTGCTCAGGCGTTCGCGATCCAGCAGCGTACCTGAAGCGCAGTGAGCTAACCACTGAATCCGCTTTCGATCGCGATTTCAACTTCATCACCGGCATCGAGCGCACCCTCGAGCGAGCGGATAGAGACGCCGACAACCGCGGCATCGACTTGACACAGAGTGTTCAGGCCGACGAGTCTGAAGCTGGTGATTCCCAGGGACCTGCAACGGGCTCCAAGAGGAAGCACCCGGGCCAGGGTCTTGCCAAGGGTGAAGCTGGGTTCCTGCGTGGTGCCGAGGCCGGTGGTGTGAGAGTCATCCGGGCCCCAAAGGGAATGTCAAGGAATAAGCAGAATGGATCGCGTTTGCATCCAAAGTATGTTGTGACTGTTCTGTTGACAGAAAATCTTAATGACTGACTGACTCTCACAGACATAAATGTCTTTCTTGGACAGTGGAGTGGATCACCGCTGATGGTGTGAAGACTATCCGGAATGCTGTCGTGGATACATGCTCCGTGGCTGAAGCCTTCGACCGATGTTGTCCTCGTCCTAGGGAGCTAGTGGAGCTGGTCTCAGATTCTATGCCTGCTCCGAAGGATGAAGGTCATAAAGAACCCTCGGGGATCCCCACCAGGACAGAGAATGATAACCACGACACATCCCAGGAAAAAGCCGTGGAGAATCCCGTCGAGATCAAAATGGAAGTAAAAGCTGAGCCGCCCTCCATGCCAGCAGCGCCAGCAGAAGCTTCGACGGAAACACCCACTCAAGGAGTCGACCCAATGCAGAACCAGAGCATTGCTCCACACCGTGGTCTTTTCTTCTACATTCACCGCCCACGAACAACAACTAAAAAGCCCGTATTGGCCCCCCTCTTGCAGTCCGCAACTTTGAACAAAATCCTTCGCAACCGGACCGTGCTCGAGTTTCCCACCATCTACGCACTGCCGGACGGGCCAGAGGCGTTGCTCGCAGAACAAGAATCCTCGCCATTCATTTTAGAAGAAGAGTATCTTCGGACTGCTGGGCCAGAAGAAGTGCGCAAGTCTACAGGAAGTGACGAGGACGATGCGGCTGGGGATGAGCTCCTACCCGAAACTTCAGTGAATCTCCAAGATGTTGATGAGAAGAAAGTGTTGGAGGTATTGAGCCAGGACTTGTTTGAACCAGTGCCGGACACTGATTCTGTAATTTAATAATGTATGAACCGAGAAAACATGTTTGTTTAACGCATTGGCCTGTCATCGATCGAAAGTGTGTAAGCACGACTCCTGGGGAAAGAACACGTCGTTCAGCGCTACTTCCTCGTTTATGGCTCGTCAAGTACAGCCTTCTTCACAGAAGTGTCTTTCGAATTCCGGAGACTGACAAAGACTCAATGATCATGAAAACCAGCGCATTCACCGCCGGGATCGTCGGGATCTATCTCAGTGCCATCTCCTCGGCGTTGGCTCTCAAGGCGCCACACACCCCATACAAGGAGCTACCGGAAGGATGCGACTGCTATACGGTCTCAGGGTCCGACCCAGGCTACTTTCAGCACTACAAGCTCTGGGACTTTCGGACGGTGGATTTGAAGAAGCATGCTCATTTGAATCTGTCAGAGCCCATTGGGGATGGTGAGGGCGAATGGGACGATTGGGACGATTTCGAAGATGGCGACAATGAACCAGATGTCATCCTCCCGCCTGAGACCGACGACACACATCAGCCCGATCCCACCTCATTGGCCTTCTTCAAAACCTCGTTTGAAAGAGATTGGAGCAGTCAAGCTTGGGAACGCAAAGGCACACCGAAGGCCCCCGTTCTCATGGTCAACTCAAAAAACAACGTCTTTCTCACCCGAGACTACGAGCGCGAGAATCCTTATGCAACATACCTTGTTCTACGCACTACTCGTCATGATGGGTACACATCTACGGCGGAGATCGAGACCCGTCTGCGCAACATTTACCGCTGCTCACTACGAGTCCGACTACGCTTTTTGCCTGCTGACTTCGCCATGGCACAACCGCCTCAGCCACGAGAGTGGCCCCCTTTGGCTCCGGAACGCCACGCCATTGCCCGTTTGAACAATGAGACTGTTGGTATCAATCAAACAATACCACTCCATGGGGGACTGCCTCCATCCGGTGCTTGTGCTGGTATTTTCACCTACCATGACCGCATAACTGAATCAGACATTGAGATTCTGACTCGGGATCCATCCCATCTCGTTCACTATGCCAATCAGCCAGACTACGATTTTGAAAAAGACCAAGAGATCCCAGGCGCAAGTACGATTGCTGAGATTCCTGTCCCGTGGACTACCTGGGCCACTCATCGCTTGGATTGGCTTCCTGATATCTCGCGGTGGCTCGTCAACGATCAAGTTGTGGACGCTAGAACTTACAGGGTGCCCGACCTGCAGAGTATGGTTGTTCTCAATCTTTGGAGCGATGGAGGACTCTGGACTGGAGATATGAAGCTTGGGGATAGTATTTATATGGGCATTGAGTACATCGAGCTGATCTACAATCGATCTTCGGATGTCGCCGACGCTCTCCGTGCACCTCTACAGAATCCACTTCAAAACAGCATCCACATCGATCCGGGCCAAGCTTCTGCATCGCATGCAAGCCATTTCATATGCAAACCTGGCAAAGAGGGTCGTGAATGCCGGAAGCAAAAATTCCTGGCAAGGCCTCGGGCGGAATCTTGCTACAAGTCCTGCAACATTGATGAGTTTTGAGGGGGGTGGGCTTTGTATTGTTATCGGTCATTCTTATTGCGTGGACTGAATTGCAAATGTGTCACATTCTCAGGTTCCAGTCATGACTATAGAGAATCAAGGACAGAACAACTTGTACTGTTCTTCGTACTCCGTATCGAGATGTAATTTAGACTCAAAAAAGACCGGATGTGATCAACGTGGGGCTCGCGTCTTGGCTTCCTAAAGAGGCTTAGGCTACTTGGATGTATGAGCACGGCAGTTTTCACTTTTCCAATCTCACACTTCCAGGGCTTACGATGTCAGAGGTTGAGAAAGCTTCGATCTCATGTTGGACGTGCCGCCGCCGCCGCGTGAAATGTGATCGGCTACTTCCCGCATGCCAAAAATGTTCGAAAGCAGCACACACCTGCCAAGGCTACACCGAGAAGCCCCTGCGATGGGTCAATAGTGTAGCCAGCCGGGGCAAACTAATGGGGAAGACCATTCCGAGCATCCCGCAGAGTGAATCAATTGCCCGGATCCTCGTCGACCCCGTCTTTCAAGACCTCTCCCCCGCCAAGCGGGGCTATATCAGCTACTGTGAGCACGGCTTGCTAGATCGACATCTCAGACAAAAGTACTGATCCGCCTAGTCGATCAACACTGCTCCTCAGAGAGTACGTTGTTTCAAAGCATGCCCACGAACCCCTTTAAGGAATTCATGCGTCTGATCCCGGCAAGTGGCGGGCTTCTCTATACCATCATTTCAGTGGCGGCTTTGCACAAAGCCCAACGACATGTATCGCTCGACCTTGAGACCTCTGCTCTCTCTACAGAGCTGACTTTGACCACATCACTACCTTCTCCGGAATTTTATGATGCGTTGGCCAATAAACAGCAAGCATTATATCATCTCCGAAAGGAGTTCCAGGACCCCAACGTCTCTAATCATGACGGGGCAATCGCTTCAATTCTCATGTTTGTCTGGCTTGAGCTCATGGATTCTGGAAGAGACTCATGGAAATATCATCTCACTGCTCTGAGGCGCATTGTCCAGGCAACTCTTGTTCCAACAATGGATAACACGGGTGGCTTCACCTCTACCTTCTGGAGCAGCTGTGAATACTTTGAAATGATATTCGCCATGTATGTTCTCTTCTCTTCATCGGAAGTTGCTATGCTGACTGTTACCCAGCTATGAGATCCTGGGCTCAACATTCGTAAAGCCCTCACAGCCCTACCAGCCATTATTCACGACGATGTCAATAATGGATATTCTCAAGCTCTGTGAACACCAAACTTGGGTTGGATGCCCTGCAGAGCTCCTCTATCTAATATCATTAGTTAACACGATCCCCGAAAACGACGATCAAAGCCTTTCCTTGAAATCATATTGTGCAGGACAATTGCAATCGTTTTCACCTCACAGATGGTCGATCGCAGATACGAAAGTCCCTCGTATGATTGAAAGGTACCATTTTGCCTGTGTTTACAAAGAGGCAATTGCGATCTATGTCTCGCAAGTGACGGCACGATGGACCGAAGAGCCCTTTTCGAAGCTTTATACTATGGATTCTTTAGATTCGACTATTCAACATATGCGCTCGATAAGTACCGATGACCCGTTCTTCAAAGCGCTAGTCTGGCCGGCCTTTGTTATCGGCGCCGAGGCTAGGAGTGAGGGGCAGAGGAAGGCTGTGTTGAGTGTTACTGGGGACTTGTGGACAGCGTGGCGGGCTGGGAATGTGCGCAATGCTGTGCATGTCTTGAAGCAAATATGGGCACGTGGGGATAGAGAGGGGTGGGCAACCCCGTGGATTGAATACCTATATGAGTGGGGTGAGGATTGGATGTTTGTTTGATTGGAGCTTGTATGAAAAAGCAGTTACGAGTCTACGATGAACGAATCTATTAGGATGTCCTTTCCGGACTGTGTCACTCGAGGCTCCGACAGCCATGTACAAACTGTCGAGTATGAGATGATGCCTAGCCACGGAGGGACAAAACAAGTATCGGATGAATGAATTAGATGAGCTGAAAGTGCGGGAAGGACAGCGGAGGTAGAAGTACATTGTTCTCATATAGACGCGGAACATGCCGATCGCATGGTTAGAAAAGAACGCCCGAGTAATGCTAAACGCCAGGGAAAATGGAAGTTGTTGCCAGTGGAAACTTCCTTGTATCAACTGAATCGTTGTCGTGGTAGGAAAAGTGGGTATCATTCGAATTCATTGGGGGAAAAACAAGATGTAAGTGCAGTGCACGAGGCGAACATTTTCCGTCCTCTTATTGTGGTTGATATGGGCCTCGAGGTAGCATAGTTTCGTCTGATGACGAAAGACGCATTCATCGTGCCAGGTTACGGATATGATGGTTGGTATGAGTGAGGGAAGCGTGAGAAGGCATGCAGGTCGTGCTGTCGAGGTGCCATTGGCGGAGAGAGAAGGAGGGGGTCGATGGATTGCCGCTGCTGACCGGTCCAGAGATATGCCGAGCGGACGAGGGCTGTTTAGCGTATGGATAAATGCTCGGAAAAGTTCTCACGAAGAACAGCTCGCCCATGCAGTTCTGAACTGGGTTATCGGTAACCAACCAACAGCGACTGGCATGCCAAGCGGATATTGACAGGATAAGAACGGCGATGATTAAAGATGAATGATTTTCCACGCTGGGTTAGAGCAAGAGTAGACCTGCCGGATCTTGTGGGATGAATTCCCCATGAAGGCCGCCATTCATAAGCTCAGCGACAATCTTCCTGCGAAGAAGAGCGGTATGGCTTGGTCCAAAGGCCGTGGGCTCAATGCCGAGGGCAATTGCTTTGGCGTTCATCAATAGGAATACACCGCAGTCGCTCATATTATCTTGCTGCGAAGAGGAAGAGGCAAGCGCAGTCCAATCTTCTTCTTTATATTGTTCACCAAGCTCCCCACGGAGCCATTTCTTGATGCGACTCACTTGGCCAGCACCGGCGGAGCCCAGTGAGTCAAAATACTCGATTGTACGATCCGCCGGCCGTACAACCATGAGAGTCCAGTGGTTGATCTCATGTACAGGTATGAAGACCGTATCAACATTGAGCAAATCTTGCCCCCCGATTTTGGCTCGTCTCGCCCATCTTGCCACGCCTGAATATCCCTTATCACGGAGGGTTGAGTAGAAAAAGGTGTTGAAGGAGTGAAAACGCGGTTTATCCTTGGGTCCGAGATTTCCGTTCAATTCGCGCAGGTATTGAACGAGTAAGCCAAGATAGGAGTTGATGATTTCGTCATTAAGCCAGGCCAGTGGACGAACACATGTTATGATATCTTTTTGGCATATCTCATCTCCCGTCAATGACCTGGCGATCACCTGGGATTGCGCGCACTGCGCAGCATTTTGAACCTTCATAAGCCACATGGGCGAGAGTGACCGTACAGGTGGACCACGCGGTATCACCCTAGACGGCCTTTGGCCATCAAGCTCTTGGGCTAGTCTTTCCCTTTCTCGTCTCTCGAACTCCGGCGCATACCAAGATGGGGTGCGATTGGGTGGAATCGGCTTGGGTCCGGGTCTGAACATGGAGACAACAGACACCGGCCCGCGTTGGGCCTTCGCAAGCTCGCGAGCGTGTTGCTCCCATGAGTTATCGGTCTCCGTGTGATCAATGCGAACGCGCTCGGGTTTCGGCGGACTAGGCGGTGGGGTCCGCTTGGGTGTTGGCGGGCGAGACCGGTGTGAAGGCCATCGTGGATGGAGGTGTAGCCCGAGATCTGTGATGAGTGCCGGTTTTGTGCGACCATCCAGGTCCACGGGTTCCCATTCTTGAAACGAAGCTTCCGCTTCCTCGTTTGTTTCGACATAGGGATCGATTGGTTTGAGGCCAGGAGACTCGGGTGGCGTTGAGGGGTAGGCCCCCGGGAGAGAGAGTTCTGGTAAATTCGCGTCTGAACAGCACGTCAGTATGCGCAACTGGAATTGGGAGACAGTCGGAGGTCATTACCCTCATCGCCGCCAACGGAAGGATCTGGGGTAGCATAGGGAATTTGTTTTGGTTGAGACGGCTTTGCAGGTTTTGAGGACGAGCCGCGTCGGCGGCACCAATCCCAGCTGAAAAGTCCCATAATGAAGTGAGGGCCAGAGGCTTTGAAAGTAAGAGGTAGACGAGCTACTCGTCCGATGACGCGCTTCAAGTAGAGAGAGCGGTGGGCAGAAGGATTTTGACGTGATGCAAGGGAAGTGAGCGAGTCAATGACGAGGGTAGCTCATCCATCATTCATGGTAGGAAACTATCCAAGAAGCTAAGATCGAATGACCGGATCCATGTCAAAGAAGGTATTCCCAAGAACCAACCTGTCGGACGCGATTCTACCTATTATGTCAGCAGAAAGCCGGGGCCACACTTAGTTCTCTCCAGGGCGATCTATATACCCTTGACGGTTTCTCCGAACATTCTACAGCTTGATGGTGTTTGATAGAAAATAAGATGCATGGCCCTTTAATTCAGAACAGCCCTTTGAAAAAAAAAATTGGGCTTTGTTTTTTTGGGGGGTTTTCTTTCAGTACTTTTATGTAGGTCATCGTGGCCACATCATTTCGATTCTTTAGACCACAGACACGGATGGATTTCATTTTCAATGCTTATGTACGTGGATAAGATAAATGATACCGGGCGGACCTGCTCCAGACAGCCCGCTGAGTAGGAAGCAAGCCGAATGCGTTAGGGGGATAAAAGGCGGGTGGGTTGGTCGATGGACTTTAAACTCCAGGAACTCCGAGACCAATGAGGTCAAACAATAGGGGTGCGACTTCAACAACAACCCACGGAATGCCCGCATAGACAATTAGCTTGGTGACAACCTCCACGTCGTAACGCACGCGAGGTTTCTTGATCTGCGAGAAGACCTCTTTTTCATCCCGCTTGCCGGCTTCGAAGTCAAGGGAAGGGAATGGCGTCGTATTTTCGTTGCTCGCATCAGCGGCAGAGGAACTAGGGCTACTTCTTCCCATCATGCCTTCGTAGTCATCAAGGGTTGTGTTCTTCCGAGAGAAAACGGGCGTCCCGTTGGGCTTCTTCTCGCCCTCTGCGATCGGAGAAGCGCGATTACCTCCAGATTGACTCTCGCGTCGACGCTTTTCACGGTAAGCCAGGGTCTCATACGCATCGGCTTCAGACTGTGGGCCGACGGAAATGGCTCGGCGGCGAGGGTGGCGCATTGTGGCCATGATATTAGGTATGTCGGAGATGTTGGGAAGAACATCGTGGTCCTTTAGGTTAGTCGGAACAGTGGTGTATTCCCTAAATATGTTAGGGCAAGATTGATGCTGCGCCGGGATATCAGGACTTACGAAGCAGTAGTGAAGAAGCGACGGGGCAAGAGAAGACCTAACTTCTCCAATGTCCGGAAGATAGGTGGAAGGATACGCAGCAGAGCGGGTTTCATCACCGTTCTCCAAGCGAAAATACACAAAACACCTAAGACGAGGCGTATGACAGTTTTGATCCAGCCTATGGACTCCAGGTCATAGGGAATGGAGCCAGGTGGGTAGCCATCCCAGATGTTGGCGAAATGCCATGAAGAAACGTCGACGCCCAGCATGACTCCAGCGAATGCAACGCTGTCGTCAAAACAAGGACAGTCATCGGCTGGCTCGGGGTGAACGCGGACAAGCGATATAATCAACATCGCAAGCAAAGAGATATCTTTCACTGACGCAGAGACTATGAAGTTTTCAAACGCAGGTCCATAATGAAACTGCACGAGTCCAATCGCCGCACCCATCGCACAGCCCACAGTACAGTCCAACATCCCATGCATTCCACAGTACAGTCGACCCAGAACGATGGAGACCACATAGATATAAGTGATGGCCTGCAGGAGGAGTGTGGCCTGTGCGCTGAGAGTGGATTCCGGGGAGCTGAGCAAGCCCAGCGCATATACCGCGACCGAGACCGCATTCGTGGAGTGTGTGGAGGGGAAGCCATATTCCAGTGCCGCCGAACCGGACATGGTGATGCGCTGGAGCGGCGGAGAAAGAGGCCTCGGGAGACACAGCAGATCCTTCAAGAAACCACTCCAAAAGACGCCCGATGCCAAAATATGAACCAATCTGCCCGTCTTCGTCAGCCACAAGCTTCCAATCACATTTCCGCTCCCAACACATACCCGCGCCCCATGCTGGGTGAACCACACCAGAACAGGAATGGCAAAAAGACCATGAAGAACGTGTGAGTGCCGAGGTTGGCCGTGAAGGCAAAGTAGGAGTCGAGCGTTGGTGTGCGCACTTTCTCCTGCACCCAAGCTAAGTACGGAGTTTCATATCGAATCAATGGGATAAGCTGTTGTCGGGGCCAATACCGCCAGAGAGGTAAACGGTTCGAATCTGAGTCGCGAACGCGCGGGTGTTAGCGAGGATTCCATGAAGACGATGCGCTGGATATGAGGGTAATTCGGTCGCATACAATGGTTCAGGCTCTTCAGCCCAGCGTCGGGCTGGTCTGGTTTGCTCTTGCCCATGGTGTTATCGATCTAGACTCCGCAATCGGATGGATTCCATGGACAAGCCGCTGGCGATCGGTTCGAAGCGAGGATTTTAGGGATCAGAACATAAGGAGCGAATGGAAGTTGGATCAGAGAAAAATAATATTGGACTCGGCGACAGTTGAGATCATCCGCGGTTCAGCTTGCGGCCCCTGATGCCTGGGGCCCCATGTGTTGCTTAGTCACAATCGCCTGGAGCCCTCCCTGGAGCCCTGGAGCAGAGTGAAGTTTGTATCGAGGACGAGGACTCCGTATGGAAGAGCGAGAGCATGGTTTCATGTTAAACTTGCTGACATTACATTTTAGACAAGGCGCATGTGAACTCAGCTGAGGAGCAAATGGTCGGGGCCTCTCTTGACTCTCACTGTATATGGCGGGTGCTATAGCGGGGTTTTATACACGGTTGCTCTGCACTTCTTCTTCTCGGATGATGCAGGCCAATTCCCATGAAAATCTATCATTGATACGCACAGGATGCTATGTATCAGCCAGAGCAGAGGTACGGTCGCTAATCCACCCACACATTATCCTTGGAAGCTGACTTCTAGCCTCAGAATGGGTCGGGACTTTACTTCCAACCACTCAGAAAGCACGGAACAGACTAACCTTGCAAGCCTACAGCCACAGATTAGGTTTCCCTACGACATCTCGGTGTTCTCCGGCAGGATTTTGGGGCCTTTTCAGACGAGAAAAGATGGGGAATCCCGGGTCTCCATAGCTGGGGCATGACATGCAGGATTAGGGCAAAGCTACCGTTTGAGATATACTATTTTGGTGACCGCTGAATTCCCAACATCACCAAGGCAGCCGAATTTACAAGCCTGCTCAGATATAGTCGCCTCGAAGAGCATCAGAATCTTCAACGGAGCAATGATAGAAGCATGGCAAAGATCGACAATCACATGGGTGTGTACCCAAAGTCGATCCAGTTCGAGCTGAACAGTGGAGTCGAGAGTGATATTTTAGCGGAGCCACCACCAAGAAAAGAAACAGGATCGGGATAGCCGCAATCAGGGCGAGAAAGTGACAGGATAGCAAGGCTTTGATCGTGGAAAGCGGAGCCCTGGCGTCATATAGACGCGGCCGTTGCTATGACAGCGGAAGGTAAACACGGGTCTTCCAGACCCTCAACCTTGACACTACGGTCGATCCTCTAGATCTTTTAGATCTATCTCTCTTTCTCCTCTCTTCTTCATCTCATTCTCAATTGTCAGCTATCAACCATTTTGCACTGTTGAACTGTTATCCCGCGTTAACCGTTTCCCGTTTGCCATCTGTCACTCGTCACATTATCAAGGGGTCACATTCCGCACTCCACCATGAGCTCTATGTACGACGAACAATACTATGCAGCTTCACGCCGCCGCTCTCTCGCAACCCCTCCTCCATCTTTGACTCCCCGTCACAACCGAGCCCGCAGTGATAGTGTCCGCATCAGCCACGGTACCGCCAGCACCAATACCAGTGTTTCCAGTGGACGGATGTCCGAGGCTACGAATATCACCCAGCCGCCCTCCTTCTCAAAAAAGTTCGTTGTGGTGGGCGACGGCGGCTGTGGTAAGACGTGTTTGTTGATCAGCTATTCCCAAGGATATTTCCCAGAAGTAAGTCACGCCGAGAGCAAGGTGAGGCCTCCAAAGCTAATCAGAATATAGAAATATGTCCCCACCGTGTTCGAGAATTACATCACCCAAACAACGCATCGGGCTACAGGAAAGACCGTCGAATTAGCACTCTGGGATACTGCGGGACAGGAAGAATATGACCGTCTGCGTCCATTGTCCTACCCGGAGACCGATCTTCTGTTTGTCTGCTTTGCTATCGATTGCCCCGCATCCCTGGAGAATGTTGTCGACAAGGTAAGCCATACTTTCCACCTCAATTGGATGCATCTAACATTCCGCAGTGGTATCCCGAAGTACTACACTTCTGCCCCACCACGCCAATCGTCCTCGTCGGTCTCAAGTCCGACCTCCGCACCAAGCGGACCTGCATTGAACTCCTGAAGACACAAGGCCTGACCCCTATCACACCAGAGCAAGGCGAGAACGTTGCCCAACGCATGGGCGCTAGCTACACCGAATGCAGCAGCAAAGAGATGCGCGGCGTGGATGAAGTCTTCTCAAAAGCTGTGGACCAGGTCATCTCCATTGAAGAACAGGGCTACTCGGCTCAGCAAACAACAGGCCGCATCGGTCGAAGCAGCCGCAATAATAAAGCCAGCCCTGAACCCTCCGGTGGAGGTCCACGACCTGGCAAGAAGATCAAGAAGCGCACCTGCAAGATCCTGTAGATTGATTCTACACGCTCTTCTTGATACACGACCCCCTTCCCTTCTTACTTGGCCGGACC